>CM062567.1:104769006-107479839 GCA_031468815.1 Morus bassanus | reverse complement strand
TTTACAATTAGAATATCTAGAATGCATAGCAAATGTTTAATTTAACATGCTATTTAATGAGCTCTAAATGGGCTATGAGTAAAGAATAAGAAAAGCCTAATTTCTATGATACACTTTGACACATTCCATAATATTTACATCCAGAATAAATATACCTAAGTTCAAACAATAGCCAAAATTCAACATAATTTCCAAATATCATGAAAACATAATATGCCTCAGATAAAAACGTAAATAAAAGTATGAATAATATAATTGTATTTTTTAGCATATTTCTAGTACTAATCATCATTGTTATAGCACCTAAGACTTCCAGCTTATCTGTTTCATTTAAGTGTCTCAGAGCTCATTACTGGTTTAAGAGCCCAGACATCTTTATAAGGTGAACAAATGTTATCTTCATTATGCCAATAGGAAGATTGTCAGAAAACTAGCATCTAGGAAAGTCACTGAAAACTGTTCTAGGTTCTGTTCCGCCTCTCTCTATTTTATATTTCTACATATTTTAACTATCCCAGCATTATTGTTTTAAAATTGGAAATGTTTCAATCCGTCAGAATTCAGTAACACTGTTACATTTTTACCTAATTCACCCTTACAGTATATGTACTGATTTTTTAGTTACTCATAGTCTTGCACTTATATTTGCATAATGATAGCACAGTTCTTAGTAATTTATGATAGTATGCAAATTCCCATACTCTGAATTGCAGGCAGCCATTATTAGCCAAGCAAAGTACAGGGAATTACATTAACCAATGTATTGCTCTTTCTTAGTTACTTTCTTGCAGTTATCTAAATTTCTTAGCTCTGATTAGCTTAGGGAAAAAGGAAGAGTTTTGAGAAAACTGAGCTGGAGTGAATTGAAGCTTTGAAATTGCCAGGGTTTTATTGACCACAATTTTGTGGACCATGTGGTCTCATGGCTTTTATCATAAAGATTGCACAGGTGAGAAAAATTGTAATAGGTAAAGACTGTACAATAATCTGGGTGAAGACACCATGTAATTCATCTTAACCTGTCCTGCAAAGCAAACAAAATGTCATAAATCTACAGTTTGTTGACAACTAATTCCTATGGAAATACTTTACATTTAAAATACATAAAGAGAAAATGTTCTCAGGGAAACATAGCTACTTAAAGATACGATAATAATTATGGCATTAGAAACACAGGGCCAGGTTTCCCAGTATTATAGACTATCAGCGCTGTGTTGACTCTGAAAGAATGACAGCAATTTATAGAGGACCTAAAGAAAAATGTCCAAGATATGTAAGTGACTTATAAGCTCAGCTGTAGAGAACTTCAGCTCTTAATTGTGTAGGCACATTTTCAACCCTTTGGCCTCTTTATTCTCAGAGACATTTAAGAATAAAAATGTATGTTTGTTCTTAGATGATTCATCCTCCACTTCAGGAGCACTTAGGTGATATAATTGAGAGAATATTTGCCACATGAAATAACAAGCACATTTTTTCTCATAAGGAGACAAATCCTCTCCTTTGCCTTGTCTTCAGATCAGCTGCAGTCTGGTGGCTGGGATACTCCTTGGGGAGACAAGATACCCACATGAGTCGAAGAATACAGCCAGTTTGCCTCAAGAGTTGATTTGGTCATTAGGATGCCAAAAGTTGAGTGTTATAAATTGTGTCATATAACCTTAGCTATGTTTAGTGTGTCCTCTCCTTTTCTCGTTCTGGGGTAGCTCTTGCCTTGGGGATAGCAAGGTTCATCCCACCCACACACTTTTATAACTCTTTGAGCCTTATTTCCCTCCTGCTAAGTGCAGACAGTACACATGTTATCAAGTCCATCATCATTTTACACAGTTGTACTTATTGTGTGTGAGGGGGGATGTTCTGGTTATACCCAAAGTTAGGGAGGGGGGCATAAGGCAATTCAGGATGAGCATGAAAAACAGCATGGAGGAGAATGTTGGAAGATTCCAGCATTCCAGCTGTCCTGTGATTTTTTCCATGAGGTGAGTGGTGTAAGTCTATTATATAACTGTATGTTCAGGCCTTCTTCTTATGATGAACTTGAACCACTAGGGTTTTTAGTCTTGAAAATCAGGTTTAGTAAATGCATTACAAAGTTCTTGCATTTGGATGCCTCCACCGTACCCCTAACTCAGGAATTTTCTGGCTATGCCAAATGTGTCAGGGATGGAAATATGACAATTCAGGCTAAACCAGAAAGAGGTGCACAGGAGAAAACAGAAAAGTGATAGTGATCTAATTTTCTGGTTTCCAACATATTACAACTAAATATTCTAATCTTGTTAGTATTGCCTTTATAATCAATGACATATACTGTTGTTTTGTGCAATGTTTTTCCTTTAAGCCTTCTCTGTGCTACATATATGCAAACACACACACACACTCCTCTACTGTAGAATTTTCTGTTGAAATTTCTATCAGCTCAAAAGCATTAGAGCTGCCACTGTCTCATGAATTAAAGATCTGTACAGGATAATTGTATACGCTTCTAAGAAAGCCTAGAACGAGTCTTTAGAACAACTTTCTAGCAGCTGTTTTGAAGCCATGCAAAGCAGCTAGAACTGGGACCCAGAACTGTTCTCAGTGGTTTTAGTTTTATACACCATTCCCAAAATTAGGAGTTGTAAATATTCATAATTGCCTGCAAGTTTGCAGCAGCTGAAATAAAGTACTCATTAAATCTAGTCTTCCACTCCAGTTATCTTTGTTTCTTTCCCTCAGAAATCCATTTGCTCTTGACTAATGCCAATAGTGTTAAATTTTTGCAAGACAATTGCTATATAAAATGTACATACATTCGATATTAATTTCCTAGTTTCTCCACAAATTATCAGGAGTGATATGAAAGTTGTTGTCTACAATCCTATGGAAAGATAATTTTATAGTATTAATATATATCAATATGAAGCAATAGAGACCTAAAATTGGAACGGCTCATACATGTGTTTATTTTTTTTGAAGTATGAGTAGATCCCTGGAACTCATATATAAGCACATATAGAAACATAGTAAGACTTTGTTCTAAATTTAATTGTTAAGGCTCTGAAAATACAACAGTGTAATTTTAAAAAGAATACACCTCCTAAAGAAACATATCCTGAGCATCAAATTTACAGATGCAGGAGTAGAACCACTTAATGATCTCTGGCATTCAACTGAGAAGGGCCTAAGGGAGTAGTGTATTTTCTGTCAAAAGTTGTTGGACTTAAATAATTTCCTGGTTTTTAAACCCAGAACCCTAATCTGGCACCTCATCAGTTTATATTTTATATACATCTATATATATAGATGTATATAAAATAGGTGCTTTAAAAAGAAAAGCAAAGGAATCAGCTTTATTATTGGACTGGTACCTAGTGCTGGCCAGAAAGAAATACTGATCTACCAGTGCCTTCTACACAGGAAGGCACTTCTTTCCAACCTCTACTGGCAACATCTTTCAAAAATTAAAGTCACTCTTTTCAGAGCTAGTGATGTTGCTGTCTCTTACTTTTCCCTCCATAAATTTACACAGAAGAGTATTCAGTCAAAAGGTCTTGATGAGGACCTAATACATATCTCTTATTTCCAAAGCATCCTAGCTCATACTTTGTGAGAAGTTTGCTCATCTAGGTGTATACAGACATGCTCTGAGAAACATGTGCTCTCCTACTCTGTGAAGATTTCTAAATATGGGTCAGGCTGTCATGAGAGATAGTACAGCCTGGAGTAGAATTTCTTTTCTTCACAACAGGCAAAAAGATTAAATATGAAGTATCTGAGAACTGTAAGATAAAACTTTTGGCCCCAAAGATGTTCGCATGTCTCCAAAGTTTGGTAGCTACTGAGATGGGGGTTTTAAAACCACAGTTTTAAAGTAACCAGGATCCATTTAGGTGCTTTTGTGGATCTGATTCCTCTTTATCCCTACCAGGATCTTGATTAAGCTTTTCGTTAAAAGCTTTGACTAAATTAGACTCTTATTAATAAAAAGAAAAGTAGTGTCTCTGTTTACACTTACAAATGGGAAAATGATTGGCTGAATTTGTAGTCACAGTGCTTTGGTAAAGACTGAAAGATAATTAAATCTAACAGGGAAATCTAATAAATAATTCACTGAAAGAGGTGGGAGATGAACAATAGTTTTTCTTGTGACAACTGTAAGGAATCCAGAAAGATTTGTTTTCTTCTGAAGCTGAACAAAACTAAAATAAAAGTGAGAACCAGAAAAGTATTATTTCTTCTAATGCTAGTCAGCTCCTCATAGTCAAGTTTTTGCCCAGAGCTTCTGTTAGCTTTTTCTTCCTGGGCTCCTGGAATATTACACGTATTTTCTGTTGTGGTCTTTGAACAGAAGTGTACAAAATCTTCAAAATAAAACTTGGGTTGATTTTTAAAATCAAGGAAGCTTGCAGTGATCACGTACAGAACTACTGATTGAGGCTGGGTCGGTCTGTAGTAGATGTATGGTTTTATGGCAGTCAGCTAATACTCAGGTTTGTGTGCAAGTATATCATTATTCCAAACCAAACATGGACCTCAGGGGGTGAAAACTCAACTGGATCAAACCTTAATAAAATAAAAAACCTGAACCAAACAAAATCCTTTCCTGCATAGTGGAAAAGGAAAATATGCTGCAATTACATCAGACAGAAAAAACAGGTTTTTTGTAAGTATCTGTGAAAGGCATAACAGTCTAGCATTTAACGACCATCTGCTTTGAGAGTTAATGAAAAAAAATACTATTATTGATGATGTTACAATGGCAGTGAACTACTTTGTTTGCTAAATAAAATTAAGATGTAAATAGACAGATTGCTAGGACAGCAGCAAAAGTGAATTTTGGAGATAATAATGCTTTCATCAGGGGAATAATCCAAAATGTTGTTGTCTCTGGAGCGTTTTTTTTTGCTGAAGGTTTTACAGGCACATTAACAATATAAAAGTGTCATGGAATAGCTCTTTGTAGAAAGGAAGGTTTCTTCTTCAGCTCTCTTGCCTAATGGCAAATATTTGCAGTTTCATGAG
The DNA here is from genome assembly GCA_031468815.1 of Morus bassanus. NCBI lineage: Eukaryota > Metazoa > Chordata > Aves > Suliformes > Sulidae > Morus > Morus bassanus. Next base: position 107,474,832 of record CM062567.1, on the reverse strand, counting down.
ACTACCCAAATATTTGTGTTCCTTTGAGTTTTCATATGCCAAAGGATTAATCTGGAGTAAATCAGAAACACTCTGAAATGTTTAGCAGTTATGAAGATTATATAGTTTTGATTATTTGTCTTTTTGGACTTTTTAGACACACAAATCAGAATTAGACTAATGTTATTTGAGAAACAAAATGTGCCTGTCTACAAAAACTGACATTTAGGTTATTATCAATTAACATCGTCCATGGGTTTCATACCTTGATTTTGTATAACTTAAAGGTGAAGATTCACCCAATGTTTCTCAGGGAGACAGGGCATGAAAGTGCTGGAGGGCAGCGAGCTGGGCTTGCACTTTATTAAAGCAGAAAAGGAAATGGCAGACTTGCAGCAGCAAAAATATTAATGCATTATCACATAAGAATTTAAATATTGCATGTGAGATCAATTGCTGATAAAACGGTATTAAATCAATTCAAATGACAACAAAAAGATGCACAGAATAGTGATAAGGTTCTTCTTTCAGTCTTTGTGAGAAATACAGTTCTGGTTTGTTAGGTGACTAGAGATATGGATTTTGACCTGCAGAACTGAAGGTCTACTCAAAATTGCTTCAAATTTTGTATGACATCTCTTGATAATCAAAGAACAGCAGTGGTGGCATAAAGCTATTATTCTTTCTATTTAGGTAGACCTCTTCCTACTAGAACTGAAATTCTGCTTGAAGTCGCTTTTTGATAACTTCCCAGGGAGACAGAATTTATTAGAAGCATGCCATCGCTATTTTCCCAACCTGCAGCTGCTCAGAATGCTGCCCTCTGTCTAGCTGCCCGTTATCATAGAATCATAAAAACATAGAATCATTAAGGTTGGAAAAGACCTCTAGGATCATCAAGTCCAACCATCAACCCAACACCACCATGCCTCCTAAATCATGCCCAGAAGTGCCACATCTACACAATTTTTGAACACCCCCAGGGATGGTGACTCCACCACCTCTCTGGGCAGCCTGTTCCAATGCCTGCCCACTCTTTCAGTGAAGAAAGTCTTCCTAACATCCTATCTAAACCTCCCCTGATGCAGCTTGAGATTATTTCCTCTCATCTTATCGCTAGTAACTTGAGAGAAGAGACCAACACCCACCTCACTACAATCTCCTTTCAGATAGATCTGGAGAGCTATAAGGTCTCCCCTCAGCCTCCTCTTCTCTAGGCTAAACAACCCCAGCTCCTTCAGCCGCTCTTCATAAGACTTGTTCTCCAGACCCTTCACCAGCTTCATTGCGCTTCTCTGGACACGCTCCAGCACCTCAATGTCCTTCTTGTAGTGAGGGGCCCAAAACTGAACACAGTATTCAAGGTGTGGCCTCACCAGTGCCAAGTACAGGGGCACAATCACTGCCCTACTCCTCCTGGCCACACTATTCCTGATACAAGCCAGGATGCTGTTGGCCTTCTTGGCCACCTGGGCACACTGCTGGCTCATGTTTAGCCGGCTGTCCACCAACATCCCCAGGTCCTTCGCCGCCGGGCAGCTCTCCAGCCACTCTTCCCCAAGCCTGTAGTGTTGCATGGGGTTGTTGTGACCAAAGTGCAGGACCCAGCACTTGGCCTTGTTAAACCTCATACAACTGACCTCGGCCCATCGATGCAGCCCGTCCAGATCCCTCTGCAGACCCTTCCTACCCTCAAGCAGATCGACACTCCTGCCCAATTTGGTATCATCTGCAAACTTACTGAGGGTGCACTTGATCCCCTCATCCAGGTCATTGATAACGATATCTGGCCCCAGCACTGAGCCCTGGGGAACACCACTTGTGACCGGCCGCCAACTGGATTTAGCTCCACTCACCACAACTCTCTGGGCTCGGCCATCCAGCCCGTTTTTCACCCAGTTAAGAGTACACCTGTCTAAGCCATGAGCCACCAGCTTCTCTAGGAGGATGCTGTAGGAGACAGTGTCAAAGGCCCTGCTAAAGCCCAGGTAGACAACATCCACAGCCTTTCCTTCATCCACTAGGCGGGTCACCTGGTCATGGAAGGAGATCAGGTTGGTCAGGCAGGACCTGCCTTTCATGAAGCCATGCTGGCTGGGCCTGATCCCCTGGTTGTCCTGCACATGCCCAGTGAGCTCACTCAAGATGTATTGCTCCATAACATTCCTCAGTACCGAGGTCAGGCTGACTGGCCTATAGTTCCCCAGATCCTTCTTCTGGCCCTTCTTGTAGACGGACGTCACATTGGCAAGCCTCCAGTCATCTGGGTCCTCCCCTGTTAACCAGGACTGCTGATAAATGATGGAGAGTGGCTTGGGAAGCTCCTCCGCCAGCTCCCTCAGTACTCTCGGGCGGATCCCATCTGGCCCCATAGACTTGTGAGTGTCCAGGTGCCTCAGCAGGTCGTTAACTGCTTCCTCCTGGATTATGGGGGGTTTGTTCCACTCCCCATCCTTGCCTTCCAGCTCAGGAGGCTAAATATCCTGCGGTTAACTGGTCTGATGGTTAAAGACTGAGGCAAAGAAGGCATTTAGTTCCTCAGCCTTTTCCTCATCCTTGGTGGTGATGTTCCCCTCTGCATCCAGTAGAGGATGGAGATTCTCCTTGGCTCTGTTTTTGTTGTTAATGTATTTTAAAAACATTTTTGTTATCCATTACAACAGTGGCCAGGCTCAGTTCTAGCTGGGCTTTTGCTTGTTTAATTTTGTCTCTGCAAGACCTAACGAGATCTCTATACTCTTCTTGAGTTGCCTGCCTCTTCATCCAAAAGTGGTAAACTCTCCTTTTTATTCTGAGTGCCAGGAAAAGCTCCTTGTTAAGCCAGGCTGGTCATCTTCTTTGCCAGATAGAATCGTAGAAAACCAAATGAATAAAATAACTGAAAGTCCGGGGTTCAAATCTGTGTGCATATCTATCTGTTAGTTCTGATTTCTATGCTCTTTATTTGGGTTTTTAATGAGATGGATTTGAATTTTCATTTTAGTTTTTACTTTCTCTTTTTTCTTGGTGTCATTTCAAGGCCCATGAATTTCAGGCAGGATGTATTTTATGTCTGATTTTTAAAGCTTTACATATTTATAAGGTTTACTTTGTGGTTTCAGGTAAATTTTCTTGTTTTGGCCTGTATCTTTGCTTGTTAGCCATCACATATTGCAGCTGGTGACACTTCTTCCAAAGGATTTTTCCTGGTTTTGATGTGATCCATGTTCTGTTGGGTTATATTTCCCAACCCAGGGACCATTAGCCTAGTTACACAGATGTTAACAGAGACATTCTCATTTGCTTCCATGAAAGCACCCAAAGTTTAGAATTTTTGTAAATTCAGCTTATAATCTCCAACAATGCTCTAGCTCCTTGAGTCAGAAGAATCACTCCACCTTGTTTCGTGGGGAGCCTGGCCAGGCTGCATGTCATCAGAATTGCTTTTTCAGAACCCAACACTATTTAGACCAGTCTCCAGGATGTTACAACCTCATAAGCCTTGTTAACAGCACCTGTGATAGTATCTTTGATACAATTTCTGATTAAAAGCCCTTTCCTGAATAGGACAAACTGAAAGGAACTAGAAATGAACTCTCATTGATCACTGAAAAGTATTTGCCAATGATCAAGATCTCAAAGGGGAGGGGAAAAAATTGTATTAAAATTAATTCATCTCATAAAAATGTGTTAAGCAGTCAGACATATTTATACCACAGAAGACAGGTTTCAGATGCTTTCCCTTACTCTGAGAAATCCCTTCTTCTTATGCAATGAAACACAATGATGTCACAGTAGATGTAATGGTTGGGAAAAAAAAAGGTTCTCTTTTTCTTTTCACTGCAATAAATATTAACACATTACGCACATCAATGTATACAAAAATCACATAATTTAGAAAACATTCTCTGCATGAAAGCTGCTCCAACACCTAGCATTCTATCCAGAAAAAAACCACAGTGGGGAAAAAAAATCAATGTTCTTTTCATAGAGTATGATGATTTTCTGGTGTTTGCACTTAATATTCTTAGTTTACTCTCAGTTATTGCTTTTATACATTATTGGTCTGTTATAAAATATAGATCTCACCAATTCTTCTCATCAATTATCCAGTCCCTATACTTCTCTTCCTGCCCTTAACTGATTGCTTTGTTTAAATTTTACATGAATCCTTATCCTTTCAATCTATATTTTTATTGAATATAACCCTTCCATAAAGAGAGAAAGACCCGCTTTTTTTCTGAAGAGAACTGAAACATGCACAGCATCAGAAAAGGGTAAAATTTTGTGTATTTATTTACTTTTTCAATGTTTAACATACATTAGTTCAGTATTCAGACATTATTTATCTTCTTTTCTTTCTTTCTTCAGTGTGGAACCAAAAGACAGTGTTTGAGGAAGAAAGTAATCACAATTCAAAGGAATAATTTTTAAGGTCATTATTGGAGTACTGAAGCATTTTCTTTCTCTTTGTGTATCAAACTGACAATTTTGATGAAAGAGAGAGCTGCTATTGCTTCCAATTTCTTTCTCAAAATAATGTTTTTTGGTTTCTTTTTAAATGATTCTTTTTCATGTTTACTTAACTTAATTGTGCAAACCATAGAAGTGGACAGGAAAGCAGATATGGCCTAAAGTTGTAATTACTCATAAAAACCCCTAAACACTTAGCGAGGAGAAACCATTTTACGAGCATGATCTATGTAGTTGTCATTTGACAAACAGATGTGGTCATAACAGATGCCTTTGTGTATTCCTGGTTAGTCTGCTTCTGTTAAAAAAAAAAGTATGAGTATGAAACAACCAAAAATTTAGTATTGTTTTTTCTATAATTTATGAGATTGCAACTCAAAATTATTGTATGATCTTCTACATCATATTGAACTTGGAAGAAAATAAAATAGTAGCAAAAGTGAAAACGGGAAACCAGAAACTAATTTTCAAACATAAAGGGCAATTTCTCATATACAAGTATGAAAACATGGAATACGGTACAAAGCAAAGAACTAGAAGCCAAAACTTTTCTGGATGTAATCATTGCATATAAAAATTACAAAGCATTTGGAAACAGCCAGGTTGGGGGGTTTTGTTGGTTTTTTTACACTTTATAGTGTGATGCAAAAAGCTAAATGCTTTAATTCAGCCCTGATTGATCTGACTCCAAGGTCACTGAAAGATCCCTAAATATTGAGGATGACTGCACTTATGAAGGAACAGAGGACTCAGACAAGCATGAACCTTTCCAGAAGCAATAGGATCTGGCATCAGAATAGCTTTTGAAAAAAAATAACCAACCACACAAACCAAAACCAGAAGCATGCACGCACACACATGTGAACACACAATGGGAAATACAGTTGTAAAATAGAAAAATGGACTTTTGGGAATAATTCCTATGATTCTCATTTCTAGTTTTGATGAGACATTTCAGCATTTTTTCCCTCATTTAAGGAAAACTCATCTCTGCTTTTTACTGATGATATCTGGCTGAAACTAGCAGCACCTGCTTTACAGTTTTTGCTGCCACAGGCAATCTGGAAAATGTTCATGCAGGTAAAGCTCCACTGACACAATAAATGGTCACTGAACAATTTGCTGCCCTTAATATTTTTCTACTCTAGGCAACTACCTGTTCCGCCTGCGTGGTAGAACCAGTTCTAGGAATCGCTGATGTCTCACATGTTTCTTCTTATCTTGCTTTTTATGTTTGACACTGAACACTATAGCTGACTGTTCCTCTAAAATAGTGTTGGTTCAGCTGCCTATCCAGCTCCTACGGTGGATTCCTTCCCAAATGTTTTGGGTAGCACAAAATCTCTTGGTTTCTATTCACATTTTGGTAGTGAACTCACTCTTTATCCTCTTTACTTTATTTCTGTCACTGTGCTGAACTTACATTAACCCCTCTACCATTTTTTCTCCCCTCTTTAATTCACTATCTTCTTACTGTTTCCTTCTTCTCCTTTCACCCTCTGGCAGGCTACCACTTTCTTGTCACTTTGACTGCCCTGCAATAGATGGTGTGCACTCTGATAGCCCTTGAGCTACTGATAACTATTGCATTTCTTTTTCTGTGCAGCAGAAAGCCACAGACTTAAACATAAAATAAATAAATAGCATAAAGTATTAGAAAACTGCAAGCATTAACATTCTTCCTTTCTCACTTTCAGCTCTACCCTAATCCCTAGAGCAAAACTACCAGAAGGCTGTGCTGCCATTCAGCAAGACCTGGACAGGGTCAGACAGGTGGAGAGCTGGGCTGAGGGGAACCTCATGAAATTCAACAAAAGCAAGTGTAAGGTCCTGCACCTGGGAAGGAACAACCCCATGCACCAGTACAGGTTGGGGGCTGACCTGCTGGAAAGCAGCTCTGCTGAGAAGGACCTGGGAGTGCTGGTGGACAGCAAGGTGACCATGAGCCAGCAATGTGCCCTTGTGGCCAAGAAGGCCAATAGTATCCTGGGGTGCATTAAAAGGAGTGAGGCCAGCAGGTCGAGGGAGGTTATCCTCCCCCTCTACTCTGCCCTAGTGAGGCCACATCTGGAGTACTGCATCCGGTTCTGGGCTCCCCAGTTCAAGAAAGACAGGGAACAGCTGGAGAGAGTCCAGCAGAGAGCTACCAAGATGATCAGGGGACTGGAGCATCTCTCTTATGAGGAAAGGCTGAGAGACCTGGGTTTGTTTAGCCTGGAGAAGAGAAGACTGAGAAGTGATCTTATCAATGCTTATAAATCTCTAAAGGGTGGGTCTCAAGAGGATGGGGCCAGACTCCTTTCAGTGGTGCCCAATGACAGGACAAGGGGCAATGGGCACAAATTGGAACACAGGAAGTTCCACCTGAATACGAGTGTCGTGGTTTAGCCCCAGTCAGCAACTAAGCACCACACAGCCGCTCACTCACTCCCCCCACCCCAGTGGGATGGGGGAGAGAATCGGAAGGGCCAAAGTAAGAAAAAATGTGGGATGAGATAAGAACAATTTAATAATTAAAATAAAACAGTAATAGTAGTAGTAATAATAATAATAATATAATGAAAAGGAAAATAATGAGAGTGAAAGAGAGAGGTGAAACCTCGGGAAGAGGGAATAAAAAAAACAACAATAAGTGATGCAACCACTCACCACCCACCGACCGATGCTGCTGGTCCCAGAGCTGCGATCGCTGCTTCCCACAGCCAACTCCCCCCAGTTAATATACTGGGCATGACATCATATGATATGGAATATCCCTTTGGCCGGTTTGGATCAGCTCTCTTGGATGTGCCCCCTCCCCTCCTGGCTTCTCATGCACCTGGCGGAGCATGGGAAGCTGGAAAAGTCCTTGACTAGTGTAAGCACTACCCAGCAACAATTAAAACATCAGTGTGTTATCAACATTATTTTCATACTAAATCCAAAACACAGCACTATACCAGCTACAGCAAAGAAAATTAACCCTATCCCAGCTGAAACCATGACAATGAGGAAAAAATTCTTTACTCTGAGTGTGACAGAGCAGTGGAACAGGCTGCCCAGAGAGCTTGTGGAGTCTCCTTCTCTGGAAATATTCAAAACCTGCCTGGACGCACTCCTGTGCCCCCTGCTCTAGGTGTACCTGCTCAAGCAGGGAGGTTGGACGAGATGATCTCCAGAGGTCCCTTCCAACCCCTACCATTCTGTGAGTCTGTGAGTCTGTGACTGTTATGCCATTACTGCTTAAGGAAAATGGTGCAATGATTAAACCCCCAATGTCCACTTTAAAGTGTTAATTTTTTCATAGACAGTGCCAATAATTTTGCAAAGGAAAATAATTTCATTACATTATGTTGACATTTTGTCCCATGGGTCAGAGAGCAGACTGTCCTGAAAGATCTATGTTCCCTTTTATCCTTCTAATCCTGATCTTCTGTAATAATTTTCTAACCTAAGAAACAATAGTGAGGATTTTTTTCTTCAGCCAATGGGTGTTAAGTTTTAAAGTAAAAACAGTATTACAGTAGTATTACAGTAATTACCATACTGTTCATGTCCTCCCTACCTAATGACCCATATTTGATTTTTCAGATCTTCAAATTTTAGGATTAAGAGCTATCATATTCCTATGCAAAATTATTTACTATATTTCTTGAGCAATGATTAGTGTAAGCAAAATACTGCCTCAAGAATGCAATGTTTCAATATTTTTGTTAGTAGTTCTGCAAGCCACTTGCCCTTCTGGAATATCAGATCATTTCATCCCAAACAGAGTGAGTAATTTCACCAAGACAGGTTATTTTTTATATAAACATGAATGGACACATCATGCCCTTACTGCAAGTATTTTTGCTTCCCTATTTTCAAGTACCCAAAGTAATTGCTGTTCTTGAACATTTCTGAGACTTTATTTATATTATACTGTATACATACTATTATACTAAGTAGGGCAAGAACAGGGATAGAGGCAAAGTTACTGCTTGTTCTTGACACAAGATAATGGTTAGAAAGATGAGGTAGGGGAGAAAAGAAAACTTTAAAAGTTTTTTTGGCAATCACAGGTCCGTAAAAATCTTAAAGGAATGGGCTGACTAAACTGAGGTTAGCTGGAATTGTTGGATGAATCTGTCTTGACTTCTTCCTCACAGTGAGATCCCCAAGAAGATCAAATGGCATAAGTAAGCACTAAATACAATCTTTATTAGAATTTATATAGAAAAAGAAGATTCAAAAGAAGAGAAGACAGAACAGAAAATTGTAAAAGAACTTTACAAATACCAAACTGCAACAAATACTTCACTTTCCACTGGGCTGCAGAAATTCCCTGCTGTCACTTCTGAGATCTTCCTGGCTGCTATCTGTTCTCCTCAACAGTTTCTCTTTGTGCTGCAAACTTCCAGCTCCTTGCATTAGGTGTTTCTGTCTCAAAATCTGCTGTCTCAAAGACTCTCTCTCAGTTTATTCAATTTATTCCAGGAGAGGACACCACTCCACCTTTTTAGGGAGTTCCACAGACAGAGTTTCTCTCTTTTTAAAGGAACATGAAAAAAATAGAATAAATACAGAGCTACTGTCCATCATAGATTATAAAATCAGTTCTGTACTTCCAACTTCTAGAGTAGCTGTCTCAAAACCTGGTGTACAATGACCTGTGCACTAGAGAAATTCAGTTCAGCTCCTGGTGATTACCAAGAGGGTGTTCCTTGCACTTGACCTCTGGGTCAGCCTACTTCATGTAGAAAAAATTGCATGTATTTTTCATATTCAACTGTATTTTAGAATCACATTATTTTTTTCCTTCCAATAAGTAATCTCAATAGGTGTTTCTGGGTTGTTTATTTTTAAAGCACTATATATGCATATACATATACGTATGTGTTTATAAATGTATATAATTATATATATATGCACAAATATATTCCATCCATCTGCCTTTGCATCTCCTAGTACCAGTACCTTTTTGAACTCCTGACCCCATGCCTGACACTGATTGAACATCCTGCAGTTTCAGTCTCAGTACTACTGCACCATGTCAGATGACTTGGCTACAGATCAAACAAAACCCAATACTTTTTTAAAGTACTCACAGAAAGTGTAAAGAGGCTGAAGGTGACATTTTGGCCTTGAGGCTTTCTTCATATTGTTGGAATACAGAGAGTATTTTCTTCCTTATCACCTGAAAAAAAATTTCTGAATGGCAAGGACAAAAGCAACATTTCCAGGTATACTGATCTTTATACAGGAACAGACTGGCTTGATTCAGTGAGCATCAGTGTGCTGGTTTTGGCTGGGATAAGGTTAACTTTCTTCACAGTAGCTAGTATGGGGCTATGTTTTGGATTTGTGCTGAAAACAGTGTTGATAATACAGGGGTATTTTCATTACTGCTGAGCAGTGCTTACACAGAGTCAAGGCCTTTTCTGCCTCTCACCCCACCCCACCAGCGAGCAGGCTGGGGGTGCACAAGGAGTTGGGAGGGGACACAGCTGGGACAGCTGACCCAAACTGACCAAAGGGACATTCCATACCATATGACATCATGCTCAGCATATAAAGCTGGGGGAGGAAGAAGGAAGGGAGGGACATTTGGAGTGATGGCATTTGTCTTCCCAAGTAACTGTCAGGTGTGATGGAGCCCTGCTTTGCTGGAGATGGCTGAACACCTGCCTGCCGATGGGAAGTAGTGAATGAATTCCTTGTTTTGCTTTGCTTGCATGTGTGGCTTTTGCTTTACCTATTAAACTGTCTTTATCTCAATGTATGAGTTTTCTCACTTTTACTCTTCTGATTCCCTCTCCCATCCCACCATCAGGGAGTGAGCAAGTGAGCGGCTGTGTGGTGCTTGGTTGCCAGCTGGGGTTAAACCACAACAATCAATATTGCCTCTGGCCAAAGCTATGTTCTCAGTTCATTCAGTGTGGATACAGGTGCTGTGCTCATGGTATGATTTAGCAGGCTTTTCTCCACTTGTTTGGAACTTCCTTCATATTTTTCTCTTGAAAGAACAACAGCTAATACCCCTTAGCCTCATGAATTAGTTAGGTATGTAAGTTTGGCTGCAGTTGTATTCTCCTCTCCTCTCTTCCCCCTATATATGTAGTTTATACGGTCTACTCAATACATATACTTGGGGTTTTTTTATTTTTTCACTGTTATATTTGTGTGCACTCAAAAACAATCTACTACTCTCAGTTTGGAAATTTTAAATTTAACTTTGAGCTGAAAGAAGGCAAACATTGAAACAGAAATCAAGTAAGAGATTTATAGTCATTTCCAACCTTTCTTGCACTGGCATTAGGTCCCAAGGGCCCCAAATTGTTCAGCAGAACTAGAAAGGATTCATTATTTTGTCAGTTGGCTACTGCAACTCACTTTAACAAAAACAACAGATTCTGAAGAGCTAAAGTAAATACAAATAGGCAATGTCCCTTGATCTACTTCCCTCTTATGTACTTTCTTGAAAGAACTGCTAAGTTTTCATTTCTAGGACAAAGTTGAACTTTACCTTTCCTATCCAGTGTTTCATATGGTTTATACAATCCCTTGAAGAAATTAGGGTTGGTTTTTTCTTCCCCTCTCTATTATTTCTATTTATGCAGCTCCTTTCCTTTTGCAGATAACATTTTCACTGTTCTTATGTGATAAATTGGTGGTCCAGAAAGAACTGATAGAGAAATTTATATAAATACATTTGCATTTCTGTTTATAAAGCACTGATGAAAAAATGTTTGCAAATAATTAACCAGAAGAATCATGCTGTAGCGTAAAATCGAATCTTAAAGAGTAATCAGGACTACATACCTATTTTGTGGGTACCTACAAATTGGATGTCAGCCTGAATTCCAATAAGCTTTTGGATGAAGAGGTAGGAAATACAGTTTACTACAAGGTTGCATTGCTTTATTTGGAATGTCTTCCAAATTTGTGTATTTGAAAGCAACTTTCAACAAAGCAGGTTGGGGTTGCTGCCTTTTACTTCATCAAGTTGTCTCCTGATAGACTTAAGATTGTCTTGTCTGAGCTATGAAAATTATGAAGACTGTAATTTAGGTTCCTGTTCTACTGCCTAAGGACAGCAATCGCTCCCTTGCACTGCATGAAATATGTATGTCGTGACAATACTTATGGCAGTAACAGCAGTGGTCCCTACACCAATATTCAAAACTTCCTTTTAAATACTATCTTTGCTCACCAGAAAAAAAGGGTCTGTTCTGACTCTTGGTTCAAAAGTTGATAGCAATGAACAAGTCATAAATTGCAGATGGCTAGCTATATATTTTGTCTTTTACAAGTGCCAGGGTCTTTCAAATTTTCCTTAAGCCTGTATACTGTGAATCTCACTGCCTTCATTTCCTTAAATCTGGAACTGCACAGTTTTACCACTAATTAAATGAGGAGATGCACTGGACTCTCTTTTAACAAACATATTAACTTTTCTGGTGCATATAAACATTTTTTTCCCCCTCCAGGACTTTATGAACAACAAAGTGATTAAAACGACTAGAAGACAGGTTCTGAATAGACTACTAATGTATTGTTTTCACAGTAAATAGCACATAGCATAAAACCATAAAACAGTAAGCTCTCTGCTTTACTTTTCCCCAGAAAGCTTTCTTACATTCCCTTTAGCCCACTTATTTTCATCTTTATACTGAAGTGAGCAGATTGCTCATTGCAATATCTGTCTACATTCTCTCTCATCAGTTAAGCTTAGTGTCTTTCTTCCCCCTTGCTACCTAGAATTGTACATTTCAATTTTAGTTTGTACTTGTATCCCAGGCTTAGTCTGGAAAAAGCAAACTTTGCTAGCCTAGGGGATGCCAATTTGGGGTTTGGCATCCCACTGTTCCCCCAGAGCCACATTATTACTGATTTCGGCATCTTTGTTCTTGCAGCTGTTATGTTTCCTGCTGATCTCCTTGGTACTGCTTCTGTCAGGCTAACTTTCGACATAGAATCATAGAATCATTAAGGTTGGAAAAGACCTCTAGGATCATCAAGTCCAACCATCAACCCAACACCACCATGCCTCCTAAATCATGCCTGGAAGTGCCACGTCTACACAGTTTTTGAACACCCCCAGGGATGGTGACTCCACCACCTCTCTGGGCAGCCTGTTCCAATGCCTGCCCACTCTTTCAGTGAAGAAAGTCTTCCTAACATCCTATCTAAACCTCCCCTGATGCAGCTTGAGATTATTTCCTCTCATCTTATCGCTAGTAACTTGAGAGAAGAGACCAACACCCACCTCACTACAATCTCCTTTCAGATAGATCTGGAGAGCTATAAGGTCTCCCCTCAGCCTCCTCTTCTCTAGGCTAAACAACCCCAGCTCCTTCAGCCGCTCTTCATAAGACTTGTTCTCCAGACCCTTCACCAGCTTCGTTGCGCTTCTCTGGACACGCTCCAGCACCTCAATGTCCTTCTTGTAGTGAGGGGCCCAAAACTGAACACAGTATTCAAGGTGTGGCCTCACCAGTGCCAAGTACAGGGGCACAATCACTGCCCTACTCCTCCTGGCCACACTATTCCTGATACAAGCCAGGATGCTGTTGGCCTTCTTGGCCACCTGGGCACACTGCTGGCTCATGTTTAGCCGGCTGTCCACCAACATCCCCAGGTCCTTCGCCGCCGGGCAGCTCTCCAGCCACTCTTCCCCAAGCCTGTAGTGTTGCATGGGGTTGTTGTGACCAAAGTGCAGGACCCAGCACTTGGCCTTGTTAAACCTCATACAACTGACCTCGGCCCATCGATGCAGCCCGTCCAGATCCCTCTGCAGACCCTTCCTACCCTCAAGCAGATCGACACTCCTGCCCAATTTGGTATCATCTGCAAACTTACTGAGGGTGCACTTGATCCCCTCATCCAGGTCATTGATAAAGATATCTGGCCCCAGCACTGAGCCCTGGGGAACACCACTTGTGACCGGCCGCCAACTGGATTTAGCTCCATTCACCACAACTCTCTGGGCTCGGCCATCCAGCCCGTTTTTCACCCAGTTAAGAGTACACCTGTCTAAGCCATGAGCCACCAGCTTCTCTAGGAGGATGCTGTAGGAGACAGTGTCAAAGGCCCTGCTAAAGCCCAGGTAGACAACATCCACAGCCTTTCCTTCATCCACTAGGCGGGTCACCTGGTCATGGAAGGAGATCAGGTTGGTCAGGCAGGACCTGCCTTTCATGAAGCCATGCTGGCTGGGCCTGATCCCCTGGTTGTCCTGCACATGCCCAGTGAGCTCACTCAAGATGTATTGCTCCATAACATTCCCCAGTACCGAGGTCAGGCTGACTGGCCTATAGTTCCCCGGATCCTTCTTCTGGCCCTTCTTGTAGACGGACGTCACATTGGCAAGCCTCCAGTCATCTGGGTCCTCCCCTGTTAACCAGGACTGCTGATAAATGATGGAGAGTGGCTTGGGAAGCTCCTCCGCCAGCTCCCTCAGTACTCTCGGGCGGATCCCATCTGGCCCCATAGACTTGTGAGTGTCCAGGTGCCTCAGCAGGTCATTAACTGCTTCCTCCTGGATTATGGGGGGTTTGTTCCACTCCCCATCCTTGCCTTCCAGCTCAGGAGGCTAAATATCCTGCGGTTAACTGGTCTGATGGTTAAAGACTGAGGCAAAGAAGGCATTTAGTTCCTCAGCCTTTTCCTCATCCTTGGTGGTGATGTTCCCCTCTGCATCCAGTAGAGGATGGAGATTCTCCTTGGCTCTGTTTTTGTTGTTAATGTATTTTAAAAACATTTTTGTTATCCATTACAACAGTGGCCAGGCTCAGTTCTAGCTGGGCTTTTGCTTGTTTAATTTTGTCTCTGCAAGACCTAACGAGATTTCTGTACTCTTCAGTATAGAGTTCTCTGCACTACATACAGCAGGATATTACCGTTACGTTAAGCTAAGGAGCATATACAGTTTCTAATACATTATCTTAATCTAATAGTAAGTGATAAACAAATTTACATAGGACTGAAGTTAATTTCCATTCTTAGCATATATATATGTATGTATATGTGTCTGTACACATGCATATTTTAAGGATTTTTTTTAAGCTAATTTGGGGGGGGGGGCATAATTAGAAAGTAATTGTTTTCCAAAACACTTTTTGATTTTTTTTCCCTAGATAAATGCCTTTGAATATATATTCAGCAGTGCAAAAGATAACAGTATTTCTGCTGCATAAAATTTATCATGAAATAGCACATAAAATCACATAACTAAAGCACTGGACATATTTAATTAGAGCTTTTAAAATGTTTTTAACAAAATATGTTTCCATTGAATTATGTTGTTTTTTTGAATAGATCTTCAAATGATATTGGTTTTGATGGTAGTTTCTTCGGCTTGTTTTCTCAGATCTGAATGAGACTAACAAAATTAATCCATCCTCTCTTTCCCCTCTATTTCTTTCTTTTTTTCCCTTTGTAACTAAGAGCAATTGGCTGAAATCTGAGTTCAAATTTCAGAGGTTTGCTACATATTAGAGGAAGACAGGCCTTAAATTATATGTCCCAGAGACAATCATCTTCTCCAGGTTAAAGACTTGTAGATCTCCTTGATTTGGTGAAATCTTCAAAAAGATTGGCAACTGAAAACAAGACATGATTACTGTTTTCCAACCAGCTGCTCACAGGAAAGCAGTGTCATGTTTTCCTATCAATATAATATAAATGTTTGCCTACTGTACCAGCCTATGATAAGGATAAATTAAATATTGCAGAGCTGAATATAATAGGCAATTCTATATTTAGTCATTATTTTTTAAGGTTTTGCTAGAAGACTATGCTTGAAACACAGTAATGGGTAGTAAATATTCCCTCAGGATCAAGCCAGCAAGGCATCATCAAATTAGGAAACACCCACCACATACCACTCCAAACACCTCCATAAGTGTGACTTATATGCAATCCTCATTGATGCTAATGTCACTTGTTTCCTTGAAACTGATCCCTGCTGGGAGATACTTTTCTTTCCTGATCACAGAAAATTTCACAATGAATTTCAGAATAGATTTCCAGGTATGCAGAACCCACATTGAGCCAAAGAAGAGGAGCCAGTGAGGCAGAAGTTAATTCCTGTCACTATCCCAAATGATCCCCCACAGAAAAAAAAAAAAAAAAAAAAAAAAAAAAAAGCGATTTCTTGTACCAGACAAACACAGATGAAGAATCTCTAGAAAATCAACTTTTCTTTGCAAGGATATGCCATGATTTAGCCCCAGTCAGCAACCAAGCACCACGCAGCTGTTCGCTCACTCCCCCTGGTGGGATGGGGGAGAGAATCAGAAGAGTAAATGTGAGAAAACTCCTGGGTTGAGATAAAGACAGTTTAATAGGCAAAGCAAAAGCCACACACACAAGCGAAACAAAACAAGGAATTCATTCACTCCTTCCCATCGGCAGGCAGGTGTTCAGCCATCTCCAGGAAAGCAGGGCTCCATCACACTTAACAGTTACTTGGGAAGACAAAACACCATCACTCCGAACCTGCCCCCCTTCCTTGTTCTTCCCCCAGCTTTATATGCTGAGCATGATGTCATATGGCATGGAATATCCCTTTGGTCAGTTGGGGTCAGCTGTCCCAGCCGTGTCCCCTCCCGGCTTCTTGTGCACCCGGCAGAGCACGGGAAGCTGAAAAAGTCCTTGACTAGTGTAAGCACTACTTAGCAACAACTAAAACACCTCCACATTATCAACACTGTTTTCAGCACAAATCCAAAACATAACCCCATACTAGGTATTACAGAGAAAATTAACTCTATCCCAGCTGAAACCAGGACAGGATAAAGCTAGGAATGAAAATTTATCACAACTTCATAATAAACCCTGTAGGCTCACAAATATTTATTTTCTAGCACCGTGATCACTTAGAGGCTCCTGTTGCTAAACACTGCTTACATGAGCATATATTAAACTGGGCTAGAAGGGAGCTCAATAAATAAGCAGGAGGTAGAATTAAAAAAGGCAATAATCATTTCCTTGAAAGAGTAGATGGATACCAAATCCTTAGATTTCCAGCATTCCTAGGTTTAGGTTATGCCTATATATCCAAGGTACATAGGTCATTTCTATTTTTCGCTTGTTTGATTAGCATTATGGAAGTATTGCTCATGCTCACACCAAGTGGCTCAGTGGAGCTAGTAATGTTTTACAGTAGTGTTTAAGTTGTAATAAACTCAAGAAAGCTTAGTGAAAAAACTATATCCAGTTATATAGTTCAAGAAGTAATCTCATTTTCCATCAAAATTTTCCCAGAATCCAACCACATTTTTATGCATTCCCAAGCATTCTAAATACCTAGCTCAGAGCAGCTAGTCCAGATTACAAATATTATTTGTTTTAATCATAACAGTATCAAAACTAAACCTCAGTAAAATTCTGTGAACTCTCAAAAATTATAAAAAACCCCAAAACTTATTTTTGTGTTTTCAAACACTAGAAGTTAGAAAGATGTCATCTTCCTTCTTTCCTTATAAAGGAAAGGCATTAATTAAGAAGTAAATAAGATTAATCAACATTGCAATGGTTCTTTTCCCTAGTGGAATTAAAATTATATTAAAGCAGTTTTAGATCCGATCTACAAAGGCAACAAATGGCAACGTGAATTTGAAATCTAACTCTGTTAAGGTTAAACAATATTAACTAGCTTCTTCAGAAGAAGGGAAAAACCTTATTCTTCCAGTACACACTATAAGTGTATTTAACCTCAGTTGTTGCTCTTGTAGTAAAAAATTACCGGAAAGTAATATGAATGGTTCTGTTAAAGACTAGTCACTTCCCTTTTTAGTTATAAAGGAGGACTGGATTTTTTTCCAGGTTTTCAACTCTGATTTTCAATATGTGCTTTCAATGGAGTTCAGTTTAGAACTGATAATTGTATTTGCCTCAAAGTATTAGTCAAAAACATTGCATCAATGATAGGAAAATTAGTTCTCCTTCTCAACACTATATTCGTCCCATTGTTAACAGTCTTGCTAATATAAATGCTGCTCACTGCAGCTATGTGACATTATATTAAAATGCTTGAAGCTCTATTTGCACTGTTGGTAACACTGGGATAGACAAACTAAGACTGAAGAATAGGTATTAAAATTAGCACAATAGAAAAAGCCACAGCTTTAAAATTAAGGGCATCTTGCTATAAATCTAATCCTATTTTAAAAATTCATACATCTTCTTATCTATTCTGGGTGCCATTATGTTTCTTTGAACATTTCCTGATATAAATGATTCTTTCTTTCTTCACAAATGCAACTGTAATTCATTTATCATTTGAGAAGCAACCAAACAGGAACAGGAGGCAAGTATTTCAACTGCGGTTGTTACAGATAGTGTAAGACCTTATTCAACAAGCAGTCAAGTAAAAGTAGTTAAGAAATGGCAACATTCTGTATACTATGTTGAAAAATAAATTCAGTATATGTTTAAATTGTTCATCAGATTATTTACTCTTCACACCACATCCCACAGACGATGGACTAGCAGTCTCCGCCCACACTCATTTGTTCACACAGAACATACTGCAGAGTACAGAAATGAGTTTTGGATGACAGAGAGTTATTTCCCTGTTCCTTTAATAGCTGTGCATGTCACCCAGCCCTTCTGAAAAGGAGAAGGACTCTCACTTCCTTCCAAAGTCAAAAGATTCAGGCTTTGTTTCTGCTTTTTTCCATACCAGGTTGAAATAATATGAATGCACCAATTAATGAAACACTTGCAATAATGTCCATTTTACAGCCCAGCTTGTAGGAAACCATGAATTCCCAGAGCAAGTAAGTTTGACCTTTACACTTTCACACATGAAACAAGGGTTTCAAATAGAAAAAAAGAATATCCATACATACATATATACATACACATATGGAAAAACAAATGACATAATAAATGTTTGGATCAGTGTCTGATATCCCTGGGAGATCTCAGACAATTGGCAAGATGCTATAAATGCTGGAGAAAAAAAACATGGAAATTACTTCAGCCTGATGGACTTAGTAGTCTAATGCACATTTGATGCCTCAGTCTATGTCACCACACTTTATACTACTGCAGTGACCGCAACGGAAAGATATTTACCATTGCTGAATGTCTGACTGTGCTCTTATCTGCCCATAAAAGATTTGAACTTTCTTTTTTTTCTCACTAAAAGCAGTATCCTTTAGCAAAGTAGCATACCTTGCACTTAATTTGTTGCCATCTGAACATACTCTGTCCTTCGAATGTCATCTCTGTTTATCTGCAAAAGAAAATCAGAACCTCTCTAGAAGTGAGAAAATACTGGAACTTAGCATTAGTTTGAGACTTCTGATACTTCTGTCTTAAACAAAAGAAATTAAGGATATTGCTGGGCATGTTATAGCATTTTTTAATGACTGTATTTAATGAAATATGCTTCTATCTGCACAAGCATATTAGTTCCTAATTGACCTGTAATAGAATTTAATGTTTACTATATGATAGTTATTGTTAAAATAGATAATGCAGGTGTTTGGGGTTTTTTATAAGAACTTTTTCCTTGATTTGTACAGTAATAATATCTAAATGTGGCATTTGGACATAGAAAGGCATGATGATCTAATGATGCCTTATACCCATGTCACAGTGCACACTCATTATATGTTACAGAAAGATCCTATAGGGTATAACAAGATGAACTTATCAGCAATTATTGTGTTACGTTTTCATGGGGCCAGTAGCAATTTGACCTGACTATATTTGAAAGCTATCCTGACTTAAATATTTAGCTTAGCAGAAGTGAACTATTTTCTGTTGAATATACAGCTTAGGATGTTTATTTAAATATATGGCTATGAGCAACACAGAGTGATACTTTAAAACATACTCCTTAGTATTCATAAAATTTCACTCATACCTTTCAGAGACACAACCTGTCATTAATAGATTTGCTATTTACAGACTATTTCAGCTTGTTTGTTTTGAGGGATAATGACTTTTAAGGTTATGTATTCATTCTGTGGCATGCAAATCATTCTTGTAACTCCTAATAACATTCCTGGGAGCTACTCATACAAATCCTATTGAATTAAGAATAAAGAAAGGGCAGCATAAATGGAAAGAACATTAAAGGCCATGAAAACTTTTGGTATAAAAGAATAAAAGTCAGATTTTGGTGCCCAGTGGCCAATTAGTTAGTTTAATAGCAACTTAGTTTATGCACATATAAAATAGTCATGATTTTCACCAGTATTTCATCTTGGATCCAAGACTACAGACTGTTAAAAACATAATTAAAATAATTTTAGAATACTGCATAGAAGATATCACCAAAAGGTCACTAGCAGAGTTTATTTGTTATTTATAATCTAGACAGTTCTTACTTTCTCATCTCTGGAAATACATTCCCTAAAAATTCTACCTTTTTCTCTTTAAAACATAGAGACAAATCAAGTGACCTTTTAGCTATTGTAAATGTCATTATAAGCTGTGATGTGAACAAGAAGGAAGTGAAAATTTATTGATTAAATCCGATAAATGTCTAGCAGACATCCAATGCAAATAAAAGAGGGGTGGAATTATGAGAGCTTTTCACAGTGACCTGACTTTTACTCCTGTCAAATAGACACATACATGACCTGCTCAGAGTAATTAGCAGACACAGCATCTTACTTGTCTTACAAATGACCTTCATTTTTATTAAATATTTCTATTTACATGAATTAACAATTAAAATGTTTATATATATTATAGCTACAATAACATCACACCGGAACTGTTCCAGTTTTAGGTGGGTGTTTTTTGTAGTTGTGTTTTGGCATGACAAAATGGGGTATAGGTGATAAATAAAAATGTTATGTTATTCATTATCTCAGGAGAAAAAAAGAATAGAATGGGATTTCTTACCCTGCCTAACGATCTGCCTATTCTGTGGAAAACAGCTGGACTTTGACAAAAAATGAGTGCCCCTCTGCTGTTTCTGCAATCTTTGTGGATGATACAGAATTTGTGAAATTATAAATAAAAATAAGCATTTGGCTGACATTAATATATGTTTGGGTGAGAGAGAGGAGCTGGGAATTTTCCTCAACGTGTTCAGACTGGCATATATAATTTCCTCCCATGAATTCCCTGTGACAAATATTTTCATCCCATCAGGATCATTACATATCTTTTTCATTTAATTGTTGTTAAATACTAATTGGTCTATGAGGAAATCCATTATCATATTTCATTTGTCAAGGACAGCAATGAAATTTATGTATTAACACTATCAAATCCAAGAAGAGGAAGTTATTAATGTTTTATCTTAATTAAAACATTATTTCAGTTCTTTAGAATTCAGTATGCTACTTCTTACATCAGTGGTATTACACACTGTGTAGTGTCTTCTTATTTCCCATTTGCTATGCAATCTGAGATGAAGATTGACTATGAAAGGTACAGGATGCCACAGGCTTTATGTGTTTATAAATCTAATTGATGTCAAAATGGTTAAAGTGTTGGATAATGACTTTGGAATATTAATGAATGTCTCATTAGAAAGATTAATAGTGTATAAACTAGATTTTCGTTTTCGTTCTAATGTTGATACAGAAAACTACAGTGAAAGCACACAGAGACATGCTCAATTATCGTACTTCTCTTAATTATAAAATCAATTTCAGGGGAAAAGAAAGAAAGTGCTGTTTGTGTGCAGTAGATAAGTCATCTGAGTTAACAACATCCCAAATACAAAAGGGAAGGGACTGAACTTGGTCAAATTGCTACTGAGGGGTTTCTTGGTAAGGAGGAGACAAAAGGTCACCTGGTAGAAAATAGTTAAGAAGAGAAATCAAAGGATACTCAGAGAAACATATAGAAATGCAACATAAAAGGCATGATATGGTTTTGGAATAATAAGGGAGAGTATGAGAAAACATTAAGGTGTTTGAAAGTGAGGACATTAATTTTGGTATGGTAATGACAGGATTATGTGAAATGATGGTTTCACTGGAATTGGTGGGAGAAAGCTGATTTAGCAAAGGCAACTTAGATACCTAGGAAATAAATGACTGAAAAGTTCAAAGGTATCCAATCAAGAAGGAACCAAAGTTGTGAATCTGAACCCAACTTGCACCAACTCAGAACTTATGGCAGAACTGACCCCCACTGCTGCTACCCTGTCTGGGCAGCTCAGGTAACAGAGTGGGCATGTCCCCTGACTCAGGCAGAGGTCATAAACCAGCTTCAGGCTGAGAAACAGAGAGGAAATTCAGGTAATACATCATTCCAGCAATGAAGTGGGTGATGGAAGTCAGTTATACTCTCCCTTCATTCTCCCAGACAAGAGAAATATATTGTCTTGTCAAGCCCACAGGTCAAGCATTTAGGACTGACAAAAGGACACAGGTAGGTATGTATTGGTGCTGAGATACAGCAGTGGTGTTCAAGCCACCTGTTACTCTGCTTGGGGAAACTTTGTTAACCCTGATTCTCTTTGTTGATTAACAGAGGTGTTTTGCTCAATGAAAGTCTTAATTTTGCTACTTCGAGGCAAACTTGTTTCATCCTTACCATTAAATTTTGCTTTCCTTGCTAAGAAGTCTTGAGGTAGCCTTGAAAATAAACAAAAAAAAAAAAAAAAACAAACCCAAAACAGGTATTCTAGAGACAATGCAAGACTGAATGTGAGTTAATAACAAAGGGTATAGAGAAATTAAGTAAGAAACTAATGATGTAAATCTTATATAGGAAGGAAAATTAATTTGTTAGTTAATTGGATAGTATTGAAATGTATCAAGAGAAAAAGGTGTTTTAGAGACTGGTTTGAGGCTTCTGACAGCAACAGGAGATGTAAGAATGTGGGAAACATCATGGCTGGAAAGTAGGTCTAAGAATAAGCTACATATAGGTCCTAGATGAAACCTTCATATTAGGTAAAAGAAAGAACAATACGGAACATGTTACAGATAGGAGAAAAAGAAGATGCTAAAAAAATATCCCATTATCAAGACAGAAATTAATAGAAGAGAAAAAAGTTAGGATTTCAGAAAAAGTCACAGAAAATATATTTGATTTTGTTGGGGTTTTTTAGGTTGTGCCTGCTCTTTCAGTTCAACAGAAAGGCTCAGAGATAAAGAAATTATCAGAAGATGATTTAGTCAAAAGCAAGCTCTGATCTGAAGACCAAAGAAGGGAAACTAAAAGTGTAAATGTACAAAGTTGGAAATAAAACAAGGATAAAGGAATATTCCTGGAAGATGCACTGGACACTTGAAAAAAATGTGTAGCTGTCTGTACAGTTATGATAGGAAAGGGAAAAGAAATCCCTTATAAGAGATGTTGCATAGATTAGAGAAGAAGATGATACAGATCTTTTCAAAATTAAAAGGTCCTCCCTTTCAAATCTATGATATTACTGAAGTGAGAGTGCCAGCTTTAGGAAAGAACATAAATCCAGTAACCCTATCCAGACTACAAAAAGACAAGCAGATCCAGTTTAAAAGCAGATGCTTCACGAGACAGTGTTTTCAGAGACTGTGAGAACACCTTGCTCATGATGTCCAATTATGGCTTAATCCTCTTGAAAGGAAGGAATGTGAATGAATGTTGTTAACAAATTACATTCACATTCAATTGCTGTTGCATCTAAGTCACCTTTAAGTAAATGAGATAATTAATGAGGTTCGGAGAACACCAAGCACAAAACATGCCATCAATGCAAGTAAGTTGATGATTTGTGCATATAAAAAAAGATAAATCCTTGGGATGCACAATAATTAATAAGTATAATGCTTTTGAAAACTCTTTCTGCATAGATACTATGTCATTCTGTTCCTTTTTGCTGGCTCCTGAGCTTTTAGTCCTAAAAGTACTCAGTATGTCTGTATATCTCCAATTGCTTCTTTCTCTTGAGAGTCTATTTTATCACTTTAAATCCAGCTCTGAGGAGAGAAGTACTTTCTGAAGTTAATACTAACACCACCTCTTTATGGGTGTGTAAGCAGCATGACATGCGGAGTTATGGAGCAATGGAGGTGGCATCCATCCCTTCAGAGTCTGAGGTTATCATCTGGAGCCCCCAATGTGTAATAACAGTATCAACAAATTGGAGCCTTTTCTTCACTGTAAATATTGCAGTCAATTATCTGACCATGTGAAGTTACTCAGCAGATCAAATTGGTTATTTTCAAGGTCTAATTCTAAGCTAACTCCTTTCTATGGCAATTATTTTCCTTATCACAACCCACAATTACTGTGAAAACATTCTTCTGAAATTGGTTTCTGTGCTGCAAAATAAGTAAAATAGTAAACTGCTCAATTATTTTTAATAATGACAAACATTTTTTGCGGAAAACTTGCCACCATTTGTGCAAATATTAAAATCTGTAAGTTTTCCAAATTAACTGAATGATTTTGAAATGGGGCTATGCTACATGCAGTCTGAAGATGTGATCTGTTTTTTTTTTTTCCTTGCTAAGGAGCAAGTTACCCATTTCCGTGTCATTTATGTTACCCATTGCAATGAAAGTCAACTGGAGTATAGTTAGAAAAGTCTGTCATGTGCATTTTCAAAATGGCCTGTCTTCCATGAAGAATTAGATTTTCTTCTGAGAAATAAAAGTTTTTAATATAAAACTGGGGATGCTTGTTAGTCAAGGAGTCATGAAGGTTTTAGATTCTCATTAGAAAGAAAGCCCAGTCCAGAAACATCTGTACCTTGCCTGCCCTTTCTCCTTCACTAAAAGAACTGAGACCTTTTCATAGTTAAACAGCAACTAGAACCCATAGCAGGTTATGTGTTCATCCTGGCCCAATGAACAATTATTTCTGAGGTCTTATGTAGTGTTATCTATTGCTCTGAAAATACCCATTCCTCAAGCCTGATTTCTGAAATTTTATTTCTCTAACACTTTGCATGATCACTCCAGTTATAGAAACACACACATATGTATACTAAAAAAATCCTGAGCTGCTTCCTTAGAAAATCCATATCTGCAAAAGATATCAACATTAAATATCTGCAATAAAGCTCCAAGTCATGTGTGTCTATCAACTGATTCTTTGTAAAGAATGAAGAAAGATGCTGGAAAAAAATGTTTGAAATATGAACCACTTAATCCTTTTCTAAGGTAATTACCCACACTGAAGCAAGATACCTGGAGATTTTTCAACCATGAATTTTCACTCTCTGTTGAACTTACATAAATAACAAAGCTTTGCAGGTTCCTTGGGTCATATTTCTCTATGAAGGTATAAAAAGATGGAAAAGTTTAGAGTGTTTCTTTCTTAGTTTTTCCTTTGCTTGGAAAAACTATAGATGATAGTGTTCGCAACAGTCCCTCCTGTGTCTTCCAGGGCTGATCTAACTGTTCTCCTTTCAACACCAGTATTAGGTAGACATGAAACTCTCCTAAAGCAACAACTTCTTTTTCTTCTCTTGGTCTCAGAGCAGTATTAGATGCTCAAAAGTCATAAGATTAATCCATTCCAAGAAGATCTCTCCTTTCTTGTATCAATTTACAGTCAATATAAGAAGTGGTTGAAATAGTTGTTAGTGTTTTATACACAATCTGCTAGTTATTAGCATGACAGAACTTCACACTAGGGAAACTGAACTCTGTATTTTGAGATGTTATGAAATTTAAAATTTCAAATAATTTTCTATCCATGTAGACAGTAGCCTATTTTATGTATTTCTTCAAAATATTCACTACTGCAATCTATGTCAGCTTCAAAGTTCCCCATTGGTTGTTACATGTTTTGTTACAAAAAGGTCATTGTTCTTCTGTTTTTTACATAAATATGTCCTAATAATCCAGGAGCCAATTTTTAAGTCTATGTGTCATGTACTGCCTAATTAATCAGGTCATGTATCTTCAATATGCTGGTCTTGGGCCACTACCACAGCCCTGGTAGTTCTTAAAGTTGAAGGGAAAATGTTTTTCCAAGATCAGCTGGAATCTCATGATATTACAGTCTCCCTCTGTTGTTGAACACTTTTCATTACGCATACATATGGTTTAATTGGACATAAATTTCTGAACAGTCATTGCACATCTTAATGCCCAGCACATTTCTTCAGGTGAATGTGGTGAATATATTCGTCACATCCTAAGTGTGCGAAGTTATTAAACATAATCTTGACTTTTACTTGCAGTTTATGTAATTTCTTGTAAAAGAGTGTAACTTCCAATGACACTTTGTTATTTCAAGGAAAAATCATGTAAGATGTGACTACTATATTTTATTCTTTTTGGCTCTTTGCTTGTGATGATATACTGTAACTCCTTTTCCATAAAGATGTCTTTTTCCTGTATAGAGATATTTGACTGACATCTACCTACCTGATGGACCTGCAAGTATTCATGGTTTTCTTCATCTGTATCTAACATCGCAGTTCTGTTGGACTCTCGGAATCAAGTGTTGCAGTCACGGATGCACTTGGCAGCTCCATCTTCCTTCCAATGGCTTGTATCTGCATATCTGAGTGCATGTGCTTTGTGATCCTAATGGTGATTAGGTGATTAGGCATTCCAGAGAGTACAGAAATTACTTACTTTTTCACTGTAATCATGGTCTCTATTAAAAGCTTCTGGCATTGTATTATTCACACCTGAATTGTCCTCTAAGGCACCACATTACAAACCTGAATTATTGTTGTTTTCCTTTTTCCCTCACACTGAGAATTTTCTGGCCTTGTACAGCAATTAAATGTTGTCTTACTATTCAGCAGTGGGTGGTACTGCTGTGTGTTAATTGTTACACAAAATAAGTGATAACTTCTCTTGTTTCATATCTTCCTTACGAACAGCCTGCATGCACCCGGTGGTAATTATGACAACTGAATGAATGGCAGCTTACTTTTCTAGGACATGTATCTTGAGAGTCATGAGAGATTTTACAAACATGTTACAATATCTCCCTTTTCACTGGAAAATTCTGCATGTACTGAGTCTCTTTTTAGATCTTCCAGCTGTATTTTCTGCATAGGGAAATAAGTACTCAGATTTCTTACACTTTTTCCTCTGCATTATCATTTGAGCTGTCTTTGTCTTGTGGTCTGAATTCTTTCAATTTCATTCTGATTATTTGTGCTGAATTATTGATTCTCAATTTTCATTCCCTTTTATGGATAAATCAGCTGCCCTGTTTAACTTGGATGCATGATATATGGGTTAAGTCTCTGTCTTTCAATTAAAAATTTAATTTAAAATTGAAAATTTATCTTTAATTACAGGATTTTTTTACTATCCAAAGAGTTAGAGTTCTCATCTCTATAGCAAAAGCATTTTTCTTCCTTTAAGTGTCAGACAAAAATATCTTCCTCTTGTTTAATTTTCTAAGGGTAAAGTATTCATCTTATAATTTTATTGGCTGTGCCCATGTTTCAGACATAATTGCTAACAGTATTTTCACATACATGTCAATTCTTATGTGTCAGACATGGTATTGATTCATGCGACTCCATTCTGAGTTACTCACAGCCCCCATCTTATGCCTTTTGTAACATGCACATGCCCAACCCTGTTCTACGTCCATGTACCAGATGACCTAAATTTTCACTTCTTTTTTTTTTTTTTTTTGTCCGGAAGTCCAGCATTCTGTTATGTCTCTATCCTTCTTTGCTACCCTTTTCCCAGTGCTTTTCATTGCTGCATTGTTTGCTTATTAATCAAGTTCCCTTGCTCTGAGTGTCCCTAGACTGGTCACTTCCATTATATTTCATGCATTTCTTGCTGGAAAATAAGAAAAGGTGAGATGTTAATGAAAACCTATGATCTTTGTTAAGAAAGCTATTTATCCAAATGCTAAATACAGCTCTAACACTGCATTCCCAATAGTTTTATTCTCTGGTGCATTCCCCAGAGGAATCCCCAGATGCCTCCCTCTGTAATTTATATTCCTTCATCCAGTTCTTATTAAAATTATTATTAAAGTAGGCTGGATTTGCCAGCAATGGAGAGGTCAGAGAGATGGGGTTTAAAAGAACAGGAGCATCTGAGGTGTGTCTGAGGAGTCTGGGGTACCTCACTGAGCATTTAAAGTTTCAGGAAGAAATAAATGGAATTCAGACTCTGTGAAAGATATGTATGTTTGAGGGGAGAGTCTTTCCCTCCCTTAATAAACATTCCTCCCTCCAGCTGCTATAATCTCTGAGGAAGGCTCTCACAGACCTCTCCTTGGCCTTCCCCTTCCTTCACATGAGCCTCTGTGTTCACCCATCCTCTCCTCCCCATGGCATCTGTCCTCCTTTCTGCATGTGTAGTTTTTTCTCACTAAGACTAGCTTTTCTGTTTATTATTTACTGTTGTGTTTGCAAATGCTTTAAGACACAATAAAGTATTATATAAAAGAATATTGATTTCTGTATAAATATATCTTGAAAATGGCATAACAGAGTTTTGTGAGAAGCAAGTGATGACCAAAACACACACAATAAAATGTCAGATTTCTACTTTCTCCTCACTCGTCAATTGGACAATAACCTTTTTTCCCCTTGGAAGTTGTAATGTGAAGTCTGAATGGAAATCTAACTGTAATTGCCTTTGCTGTATACTAAATCACATGAAATGTGAAAGATATAATATATAGTACAAGTAAGAAGATCATTTTTTGGGGCAGATTATGCTAGTGGGAATTAAATTCTAACTGTATTTTCTATCATTGCAACTAGCATACGAATAGATCTGTGTGACCTAACAGTGTATGTCTGATTTCATTTGCTCAGAATAACAGTACAGACAGAATCTCTGTAAGAGAAT
This sequence comes from Morus bassanus, assembly GCA_031468815.1. Classification (NCBI taxonomy): domain Eukaryota; kingdom Metazoa; phylum Chordata; class Aves; order Suliformes; family Sulidae; genus Morus; species Morus bassanus. The sequence goes on along the minus strand of CM062567.1, from coordinate 107,446,729 downwards.
GAAATTTATTTCTCAGTAGAAAAAGAGAAGAAGTGGTTCCCATCTTGTTGCCCTTGCTACTGCTAACGCAATGCAAAAAGACCTGCTCTCTCCCCAGCCAGGAAGCATGTTCCTTCATTGCCTGCATATGAGAGTGCTGAGAAGCACTGAGAAGCATTACCAGAAGCACTGGTGAGAACGGTAGCTATGTTACAATAGCAATAATTTTTACTTGGAAAAACATGTCCAAAAACTAAAAACAAAACAAAACCACAAAAAAAAAAAAAAAAAAAAAAACAAAAAACTGACACACCCAACCAATAAAATCAGCACATCCAGATTTCTAGAACATATCCTTAAAAACAAAAAAAAAGTATACAGAAGCTGACAAGATGAAAACCAACAATCACACAGATAACAAACTATGACCAGGTTTTGCCTAATCCTTACCTTGGTGCAGTATTTGGAAAGGGAGATGACAGTGTCCTAGAAGATATGAAGAAATGCAAAGAGCCTGACACAAATAACATGCTTTTTAAGCCTCGACACCAGCACACAGAATTCCACCCCCTCCAGGTCAGAGGCAGCCAGCCTAAGTCTCAAACTGCAGATAAATAGTGAAACTGGGGAAGTCTAACCTCCATCTCTTTCTTGCCCCCCATGAAAAGCTATGTTATGCTGTGCCAAGTTTGGTTTCTAACTGTAGCTTGAAATTGTTGTAGTCATATGTGGCATTCTTCTGCATCAACATATCTGGCATGCTCTTCCTGACTCTCATCAAAGTAACATTCATTCACAACTATGTGCCATTCCCTGTCTGTTTAAAGGCATTGCAGAGCATGAAGAAAGCAAAATGAATCACTGACAACAAGTTCAAGAATGGGCACAGTCTGCAGGCTCTCAACTGGGAGGACTGCAAACTCAAACCTTCTGTTCCAAAAGTAGCCAGTCCTTCCTTGTATACTTTCTGTATACTTTTTTACCAAATGGCTATGAGAAATACTGTGGTTGCTTGTAAAGGCAACACCATTTACCATTCTGTTTTGCCTTGCCTGACTTAGAATTTGGATACAAGTGGAGAAAGGAAAGCCTTCCACGTAATGTTTCCTTCTCTTTTATAAGGTTTGCTTATTGGATCATCTGTGGGAAGGGACTTGGGACACTGATGATCCCCTTGGTATCCTCTTGTTGTCTGTTACAGTTGTGGGTTTTGGTCTTTTACTACAAATCTTACATATGTTTGAAGACATTAAGGAGGGCTTTGGCTCAAGGAATGTGGAATAAGGTTTTGTGAGGTCTAAGGGAACTCCTCTATACGTTTACCTGTCAACGTAGAGGATTTGATTTGCTAAGCCAAGGTTGCATTTCTATATTTATTACTGCTGTAATAGGAAGTACTATATTTTATAACATTTGCCTGAAGACAGATAACGAATTATGTTTCCTCTATTATGATATTATGTATATACTGTAGAGCAGTTGGACTCTGTGTGCTGTGAATTCATCACTTGCATTAGAAGAAAAGAATTAACATTACAAAACAGATTCTCTTTCCAAAACTGTTGCTAGGACACTGGCTTCACCTAGGAGTATTAATTGAAGCACCTCTGATTTTGTAAAATGATCTAGATTCTCTCTTTTTCAGCAAATAAACATCTACTTGCCAATTCATTAGGTAGAAGTCCAAACACTCTCTGCTCAAAGCACAACCCATTTTGAATTAAACACAAATTATTTCCATTGACATAAAAAAAGACTAGGTCAGATAGTAAATAAAATTAAGAACAAAAATCCCAGAGAACTCTACTCACTGTAAGGTTTGTAACTAAAATTTCCCTTCCTAATGTATTTTGCTATTTGCTATTTGACTCTTTTTTATTAGATTGCTGACTTTCACAGAAAAATGGCATTTTCTACCAGAAATAAATTTTATGGATAAATCCTTTGGGATTAAAAGCATCTTTAAGTATAAAGTATTCACAAACAGTTGAATGTTCAGGCCATTTTCCCAATTCTGAAACCTTTGCATCAGGGTCAAAGCTTCAGACAGTGAATGGAAATGTTGGTCACCTCAGTAGAGTCCCCAGTTTAAGACAGTATACCAGTTTGTTTGATAAAGATCATCTACATAACTTCTGACAATTCAAATCCAGTAAGGCGTTTCAAATCAGTCATGAAGGAACTGAGGTAATAAAAATTACTAGACATTTTTAACAATTTTGATACAAACTTGTGAATTTAAAATCAAGTTTCAGTTTTTCAGCAGTCTAGCCTTTTTATTACATTCTCTGTCCCTCTGTCTACTGACATATTTATCAAAGACAATATTTATAGAAACACTGGCAAAAGTTATGGCTAGTTTTCTCTGTGTGTGTACTATAATCATATTAAATTTTAGAGTGTATAATAGTGATAGTGCTTCAAAATATAAATACCAAATTATATGCTACTACTAAACAGGCAAAGACTTCTGATGGAAAATGAAGTAGTGTTTCCTGGGTTAGATTAGATTTGATCTGTATGATGTATAAGATGAATAAAATATTTTAAAATGAACATACTTTAAAGCACTGGCTTGCTTATCTGGTTGTTCTTTTCTTTCTAATATATACATGCAAGCTGAGGTAAGTAATTTTTTTATGTACCCATCTGGAACCAAATCCCTTAGTGATTCCAGAACAAAGCAGATTTGATGCACTATTGATTTTCTACCTTAGCAGTAGAAAAACAATTGCTCTATGCAAAGATCTGTTTTTCTGGATCTCTGCCATCCATCTTTTTAACATTTATGTAACATAGCATTTGTGTAGAAAAAGAAACTCACTCAAGGTTAAAAAGGAAAAAGAAATTCTTTCATAATAATTTTAGGCAAGTCTTCATATTGTAAAAGAACTTTTGAAAGGTATTAAATATACTTTCCACTATTAAATATCTGGACTTCTTTGTAGTACATAAATGCACTCTGACTTACATCTGCTCTTAGGTCCCTGCTCTCAGACCACATGCTGGTCAGTCTACCTGCAGTGGTGCAGGGACACAGTTAGTCACCATGTGCTGAATTTCCTTTCTTAGGCAACCTTGAATACAGAGTTTTAGCCTTAAACTTTCCTGAATCAAACTGTGGTTTATGTAAGAGGCATTAGGCAGCCACTGGTTTGGAAAATCAGTCCTGATATCTCTATGGAAGCATAACAGGAACTGTGTGCAGGAAGCTTGGGATCTGGTTACAATGCATCTGAGCCCAAAATGAGTTTCTCTCTGTTGTAGGATTTCTTTGCCTGTGATCTGCAGACAGTTTGGAGCTCTTCAGAATTGGAGAGCAAATCACAGGAGCCAAGTTACAGTATAACCTTCTCCTGATATATTGTGCTATAAGGGCTATTTCACAGCAGCATTCACAAGTCACTAAAAAGTCCAAGACAAAGCAGTATTTTATGCATTTATAGGTGCAGACAACAGAACATTTAAGGCAACAATCCCATCTGTTCATAAATCATTAAAGGCAAGAGTGCCTCCAGTTTGTGACAAAGTTCAAGAAGAATAATATTTTGTACAAATAGTATGTGATACCTATACGGAAATCTGAAGCATTTATACATTCTGAAAAAAAATAAGCCCCTTCCTTCAAAAGGTCTGTCTCAAACTCCCTAGAAGATATGTCATTGCATTCTACTGTCAAGTCTAATCTGCATCATTTAGTATGAATAGTAAATAAGAACCTGTTCCTATACAAGGCTGATCAAAATTCAAATTGAACATTTTCCATCCCTAAAATGAGTGTTTTATGGAAATGTTAATAGCCATCAAGAGAAAAAAAAATAAAAAAAAAAATTTGAAAGGTTGCACAGAAATCTAAGTGAAATATATTGCTTAAGTTTGCACCAAAACTAATGTCTGCATTGTCTGATGATCCATCCTGCTATTGTCATCAGGATCCCAGATCAGCATCTCTCATGCTGCAACATCATCCCAGATATTTCAGGATGAAAGCAAATATTAGAAACTTCTGCTTTGCATGGAGGAACTGTTCTCTTCAAACTCCTTTTGTAGTCTGAACACTCCATCACAATTCTGGTTCATTCCTTCAGTGGTGGTCTCATCTACCTAAAGAATGTTCCCATCCTGTACTCTAAAATTATGATTTTCACAAAGATAATGACTTTTCCTGGCACTTTTCCTGCTTTTTCTATTTTGTCACATTGTACTTCTGTTATTAATGCCTGATATTTTTCTTTGCCCAGTCTCATCTCTTCCTCTGCTCTTTAATATCATTTTAACTATGTCTCTTCTCTGTGCTTGCTGTCTGCCTTTCTGTCTTTCAGTACAAGACAATTTGGTAACCAATTTTTTGTCAGGTTTTCAACAATTTGGTCTAGAATGCTTCTTCAGAAGTACTTTATTAATACAGGACCAAGCAAAACCAAAACACCAGTACATGTGTTCCTATGGAAAAGTATATTTATGAAATTTTTGTCTCCTTTAACCTTGGATATATTTCAAAGCCTATAAATGTCATTGACAGTCTTTCTGTTTACTTCCATATGCTTGGGTTCCAACATACATGACTCTTGTAGATAAAATTTTTGTCTTATATATGCAACATAAAGAAACAAAGAAACAAGGAAGGTTCAGCAGAGGCAATGGTGCAAATCAGCATTATTCCATTGGTTTTAGTGGAGCTATGCCGATTAATACAATTTTAAAATTACCTGTCTTAGAAAGAAATTAAATTAACTTCCATCGAAGATCAGTATCCCACAGAAGAAATTTGCCACCTGCTTCTGCCACCTTATGGGACAGATGGCTTTGAGGAAGGGGTGGTAATCAGTGAAAGAAGTTAATATAAGAGCCAATATTCAGAATTTTACTGACGAACCAAATAATTGCTTCTTTCCAACCCATTTTACAATTTTGAATTTACCATGCCACTTGGATAGTTGACAGTAGATTCCGGACCACATGAATTAGATGATAGCAGCTGCTAAGTTTTTCCTCAGTTCCATATTCGCATATTTTTTACATTTTCTCTCCTTCTGGTTAATTTTGTTTTGCAGAACTGTGGATGGGTCCTGCAAGTGCTCCATGATAAGATTCTATGAAGAGGACTAAGATAATAATGAATATAAGCAAAAAAGCCTTAAACTGATTTGATGAACTGAAGAGAATCTTAAAATTCCTTATTTTAATTGCACTCTGTTTTACCTAGTATCATTGCTTCTTTTAAGCACAGAAGGCATAAAACTTATTTAAGGACTGATTTTCATGTTTACTTTATTCAAAGAATTATTCTTATATCCTAGCTGCCAAGGTAGATTTTTACGATTTTTATAGATAATTTTCACTGTCAAGAAAGCACAGCTTTGGAAAGCACAGAAACAATAAAATGTGTGAAGTGTGTTCATGCAGAGTGTGTCAGACACAGACTGACTGACTGATTGAAAAGACAAAATGTTACTGTTAAGGTTATTTTTTCTAACGTAATAAAAAAAACTAAAGAATGTTTTTTTATTTTTAAACTACTAAGTGTGCTGTTTTGGCTGGGATAGAGTTAATTTTCTTTGTAGTACCTAGTATGGGGCTACGTTCTGGATTTGTGCTGAAAACAGTGTTGATAATACAGGGATGTTTTCGTTACTGCTGGGCAGTGCTTACACAGAGTCAAGGCCTTTTCTGCCTCTCACCCCACCCCACCAGCGAGCAGGCTGGGGGTGCACAAGGAGTTGGGAAGGGACACAGCTGGGACAGCTGACCCCAACTGACCAAAAGGATATCCCATACCATATGACGTCATGCTCAGTATATAAAGCTGGAGAAGAAGAAGGAAGGGGGGCAGGTTCGGAGTGATGGTGTTTTGTCTTCCCAAGTAACTGTTAGGTGTGATGGAACCCTGCTTTCCTGGAGATGGCTGAACATCTGCCTGCTGATGGGAAGGAGTGAATGAATTCCTTGTTTTGCTTTGTTTGCATGTGTGGCTTTTGCTTTACCTATTAAATTGTCTTTATCTCAATGTACGAGTTTTCTCACTTTTACTCTTCCAATTCTCTCCCCCATCCCACCGAGGGGAGGAGTAACTGAGTGGCTGTGTGGTGCTTAGTTGCCAGCTGGGATTAAACCATGACACTAAGCTTCAGTCATATTCTAAGAGTAAACACTTCTCATTTCTCACCCAAAAGAAGTGAGTGAGATTATGTCAAGACGAGCAAAAATTGTGAATGAACCATAAGAATTGTCTGTCAAAGTCTGTACTTTACAGTTTAGGCGTTATCAGAGGTTACTGATAAGTTTCATAGTATGAAAGGAACTGACATCTTTTCTCTCTCTATTTTTGAGACATGTCAGTTTTGTAGAGTTCTCCAAGGTTTCAGCAATGTTTTGTCAAACTGTGGTGGTTTATGTCTTTATAATTAAGACTAAAGTAAGTGCAGCCACAGTAAACTAAAAGAATCAGCCGAGATGTCCTTCAGCTATGTACAAACAGAAATTTATCTACAGAGAGAATTATAATGAATCTGTATTTGTTGCATAGTAGTTCATCAGGTCAAACGATATTTGCTAGTGTAACAAAGGCACGGTATTACCTATTAGACATAAGGTAATCAGGAATCACTCTCAACTGAGTGTGAAAAATAAAGAACTATGAATCCATGCATGTCGTATAAACTGACATAAATCTTCAAATTCCTGCATGCACACCCTCCCCCTCTCACGTTCTCTTCTGCTTTTCTTTCTTTTCAGGGGTAGAAGAAAGAAAGAAAGAAAGGGGAGGTGAGAATTTGTTCCATGCATGTTCCCTTTCTCAGCAGGGAGCAACAGCTATAAAAGAAATCCACAGAGGTTTTTTAAATTGTAATTATTTGATCATCTTTTTCTGTTGAAGCTTAGAGTTTAAAAAAATTTATTTCAGTTTTGTAATTCAGTATCAAATCTGAAACAAATATAGCAAATACAGAAATCATTACAGAACACAGGTTTATATCTTTCTCAGGCCTAAACCTCAAGCATGAAAAATATGTCTAATATATTTGTTCAATTCTAACAAAGATTTACACAAAGTGATTAGTCACCAGAAAATCTGATATCCTTTGTTACATCTTCCCAAAACCAATCCAATTCTGAAGCATTCCTGTTGCTGAATTCTCCATGAATTAGTCAGGTCTGTTTCATTGTGACTGTACGCTGCCCTGAAATATATGTGGCAAATACATATTTGTTGCAATAGAAAAGCCATACATGGATCTCTGGTCAAAATCTGCCTCGAAACTTTTAATGCAAATTTGTGCAGTATGAACAGATTTGTTCATTTGATGTTATGGAGTCAAACCTGCATGTCTGCAATTTTTAGTAGCCATTAATTGTTGTCTTGCACTGTTCTCTGTGCCTTCCACTTCATTAATCACAGGACAGTGGTAGGCCTGAGGGTGTGCGATGGGAGCACTTAAACTATAAGGAGTAAATTTTCTGCTTCTGCTCAAAATTGTGCAGTAAGCTGCCCTTCCAACATTCTTTTTTATAAAAAAGACTATTTGAAAATCTCTTGTAAGTAGGAACTGAGCTATCTCAAAGTCATAGTGAAAGGCACAATATTATGGTACTTGCACTAGTTCCTTTATATATTATCTAGTGATGGCACATTGTGGTTACAATCCTTTGTCACATAAATTTAAAACTATGAATACTTTAGACTACCCGTGGGAAACAGAGAAATTAATGAGAAACATATTTGCAACTTGGTTTTGTTGTCTGTTCATTTTTTTCTAAACACTAGTAAAAGTAATCAGACAGCTGCATTGGGTGTACTGGGCATACCTGGCTACAGGATGCCCTGTGCAAGGTGAGGCCATGAGCTGCCCTGTGCTGGTCACAGATGGCTCCGACACCGATGGGAACAGCACTACAGTCTGTCAGGGATCCCCTGTGCACTGACCTTGACATATTTAAGAAAAAGATGCAGCCTCCACAAGGAGGGGGTATGTGAGGAGACAGGTGAGGAGAAATGGAGCAGACATGAAGGGGCCATTTCTGCAGACATAGCTGGAGATGCACTTTGTGAAGGATGTGCTCCATGCCAGAGCAGGGATTACTGAGGGACCACGGCTGCAGACGACCCATGCTGGGGCAGAAACATCCCCGAGAGACTGAGACCCTCACTGACGGTCTTGAGAGGGATCAAGTATAAAACACAGCAAAAAAAATGGGAGATGAACCTGGGGAAATGGGAATAAGAGATGTTTCCTAAGTGTTTGTTTAACTTACAATGTTTTTTCTCAATATCTGAATCAGCAATAAAAAGGTTGTGTTAATCATCAGTAAATGAAATTAAATTAAATAGATATACCCAGGTTGAGACTATTTTGCTCACAGCAATGGGTTAAGATGACTTTTTTTCCCAGTATTTTAAGATATATTGTGGTGACAGATGTTCTGATTTAAATTAACCTGACTTTGCTCCTCTCTCAATAATTTGACAGTTTATTTTGCTGGCCATATGGCTATAACTAGAACCATAATCTATTGTATTTGAACTGAAGAACAAGTGCTGAGAACAAATGATAAGAGAATAATTTGCTTTCTATCTCTGCTATTCCCTGTAGGTATGTTTTGCATAATGAAAACAACATTCTAAATTAAAATTGTTACTTTTCTCATATCAAGGTTCTTGTCCTATTTAGGAGAGTTTTTTAACATATTCAGTGCTTTATTTAATGCTATAAATATCTTATTTCTAGTAGAAAATTAATTCCTACAGTCAGTAAAGGGGGAAAAATGCTGAGTTCCTGATGTTGCTGGTCAAACTTCTGATTAAACATTCTGTGCAATGTGTGTAAAGAAGGATTGGATTTTCAGTACTTAATTACTTCAGCCAGTTGCCATCTGTTCTTTGAATTCTGACCTTTCTTTCCAAGTTGAGGCTACATGGAGTGTCTGCAGGCAAGCCAATTAGATCATGGATGTTTCATGCTGACATTATAACAGATGTAATGTCCACCTGCAGAACCTTGGTTGATAAATTTAATAGTGATGACACGGTGGCCTTCTGCAACCTTCATCCAGCAAGCAAATAATAGTCTATTACACTTGGCATCGTTCGTTTAAAATGTGGCACAACGAGCAGTGGCAGAATCACATTTTGATTTGTTTCTTCAGCCCATGACATTAATCATACACTGTCAAAAGCTTTTCATGCTACAGTTTCTCACAAAGATAATGCAGATTCACTCTAAAAAACAACCCCATAAAGCTACCCTCTTCTGGGCTAAGAGGAATAGTCACAGACTGAAATAGCAAGGAGCTTTAAGCCACCTATTCTCCCATAAAATTCTCAGACAGCGAAGGTTGAAATTTGTAGGAAGTCCATCCATCACTCTACTCTCATACCACCTGTCCTCTGCTTATGAAAATGATTGACTGTCTACAGAGTTCTTACACTGGCAACACGAATACACGCAAAATATCACCATATTTCTAATAGTAATCATATTAACATATTACGTTCCCATCAACGTATAACAGTGATACAATACTATTTCAATACTGTTTACTAGTAAGTGGTACCAAAGATATATTGAAGGCTATTGCAGACTCTAATGAGGATCCAATTACTTGTGTGAACCTCAAAATATAATAATTTTGGAACATAATATTATTATCAAAGAGTATGTGTCTATAGGACTTAATACCTAAAAGCTTATTTGAAAAGAAGCTTCTGGAAAAATATATAGTTTCAATTCCATTAAGTGTCTGAAAAAATAAGAAGAAAGATATACTCTTCCTTGAGGAACATTTTGAAGCTGATTGAAAGTGCGAAGATGAGCCGGAGGGCATGATGTGAAGCCTATCAATGTCAATGAGAGTCAGCCCTTGTATTGATTTTAATGGTCTTTGAATCAGGTCCTAAGTGTGAGATTTTGATAGCCTATTAAAGCTTCCACATTTTAAAACTGAACTTCTTCTATTGATCCACTAACTCAAAGACAGAAAATAAATGTTCCATGAAGAAACACAAATCCTTACCACTCTATGGGAACACACTACTTCAATGTTTCCTGTGCTTACAGTACCGAGCCAGACGGCAGTATATGTAAAGCACTATGTTGCAGAATTTCAGAAGGAATTTTGCTGAGTTTCAAGGAGATTAATCTCTTAATAGAACTGCAGGTTGTCTGTTTGCTCTTAATAGGAATCTTTTATTCCTCTCTCCACTTCTTCAATGCTGCAAAGTGCAATAAAACCAACTGCATTTGCACTGAATAAAATTCACTTTATTTCAGTGCTAGGTAGTGATGAAACTTCTGATGAGCCACTCTGCTCATTCTGTCTATTTGGCAGCATCAAACAGAATACTTATGCATCATGAAAAAAAGTCTGGAGGTTAAGTCATCTTGCTGAGTCTATCCCCCTAAATGGAACATTTTCAGGATTCCAGATAGAGAACTAGATGTTATTTCAGCTTAACAAATGAGCCCAAATACTGAATTTCTTCTGTACAGATCCTGAGATGTTTCGACATCTGAATAAAGGGAAAATTAAACTGACTTAGATAAACATATAACATAAAATATCTTTCTTAAAGATAATAAAACATTACATTCAATGTCTCACAGAAGTTAATTATACTTTTAAACTGATCTGTGATGCAAACATTTAGGCATAATACTGTACTTTTTTTCACTGAAAACTACAAATCACATTGATAGGAAATGTGTCCATCCTTAATTTGCTAGAGCACACCATTTAAGTCTATGATCCCTTCTTTATTACCATTTAGCCATGTCTGTGGCAAGACAATCTGAAGACAAGGTGTCCTGGTTTCAGATGGGATAGAGTTAGTTTTCTTTGTAGTACCTAGTGTGGGGCTACATTTTGGATTTGTGCTGAAAACAGTGTTGGCAATGCAGAGATGTTTTAGTTGTTGCTAAGTAGTGCTTACACTAGTCAAGGACTTTTTCTGCTTCCCATGCTCTGCCAGGTACACAAGTTCAGAGGGGACATAGCCAGGACAGCTGACCCCAACTGACCAAAGGGATATTCCATACCATATGACATCATGCTCAGCATATAAAGCTGGGGGAAGAAAAAGGAAGGGGGGTATGTTTGGAGTGATGGCATTTGTCTTCCCAAGTAATCATTACGCGTGATGGAGCCCTGCTTTCCTGGAGATGGCTGAACAGCTGCCTGCCGATGGGAAGGAGTGAACGAATTCCTTGTTTCTCCTTGTTTTGCTTTGCCTGTGTGTGTGACTTTTGCTTTACCTATTGAAGTGTCTTTATCTCAACCCAGGAGTTTTCTCACATTTACTCTTCTGATTCTCTCCCCCATCCCACCAGGGGGAGTGAGTGAGTGAGCTGTGTGGTGCTTGGTTGATGGCTGGGGCTAAACCATGACACAAGGCACAATATTCTTTTGATGCTTTCCACCATCTCTGCCTACACAGGTTTTTTCCAATTAAATTTGGCCTAAGAAAGAGTAGTATCAGTGGATAAGCATATACAAAAACCCCTTATCCTCTATGCCTTGTGACTCTTTTGACCCCTTTTGATAATATTTAAACATAATTTTTTTTTATTCTATCAATATATTTATTCCATGTATTTGTGCATACACATACACACATACTTAATATCAGTCTTGCTCAGACCTTCTACTGCCCAGAATACAACAGACAATGTTCAAGCAAACAGAAATACCATTTTATTTTTTGTGACCCAGACATTTACTTATTTTATGACCTGACAACGTGCTTATTCTCACCTGACTGGCATTTTAAGACCTCTTCAAAGGGCAGATTTTCTTACAGTGTGGTTGCTAGGGACTGTCCATGTAGTCTACTCAAGCTCTTTATCTGCAATTTCCTGCTGTTTTTGGGCTGCAGTGGTCTCCTCCTCCCTGGAGGGAGGCTGAGACCAGCCCTAACTTTTACTTACTTCTGAGTTCTTCTAGCAAGAGTATGTTTCCATATATGCAAGGTTATACCCACAACTGCTGCAAAGCTGTACACTTTGGGTGAATTTTCTCCAAATCTATTCCGTCCTTCTCTTCTGTCCTTACCCTTCCCCTCACTTCCTTCACCATTGTGTTTCGCTGCTTCCTCACCACAACAAACCCTATAATCAGTCTGGGATCTCCCTCTTGTCTCTATCTAGCCACCCCAGTTGTCTTTCACCCTACCTGTACTCTTCACTGTTCACCTGTGCCCTCCTGGACCTATACTGTCTAACTTCATGCCCACTTTAACTCATAATCCTTCTGCCCAAAGAGATTGCTTGTATTAATCTCTCCTACATTCATTTCTGCTCAGTCTTGGTGAGGCTGAGCAGGAAGCTCATCTTGCCTTAGAAGACGCTCGCCAAGACTTGTTCCCAATTCTTGAGCTTTTTTTTAAAGCTGACTGGATGGTGGGCCAAATATTGCAATGGTAGTTGGATCCTCAGCAACTCTAGATGAGGTTTACTTGACTCTCAAAGGCAAATAAAGTCTGCCTTACTCCTGAACTTAAGACCCATGAATTGAGGTCCAGATGTTTTCCTTATTTCTTTTGTTGTTGTTGTTACAAATGTCTTACAAAAATGAGGTCAAAAAAGAAAAACATTTATAAACTAATTCTTAAGAGCAAAAAATGAAAAGGACTAACCAAAGTAACATCTCTGTCAACTCAGAATGTCAGCCTACAACAGAATAGAGAAAATGTGCTGCATGGAAACAGTTACCTCCCTGCTGCTCAGTCCATGTGTCTTCTCCTCTCTCACTCATGCGTTCACGTGTCAGGCTGCTATGGGACTGGCATTAGTGCAATGCAATGATCAGGGATGGCCAGGTCCGTAGAGTTCAGAAGACTATTTTTCCAGACTGTGCCAGCTTGTTTTTGTCTGTTCACTTGTCATTTTTGGAAGGGATTATTTAAGTTTAATTACAAGACTACAAAGAAGCATTTGGCCTCCATGGTTTAGGGCCAAATTCATGCATGTTTATAATTTTTTTATTACTGTCCTCTTGAATTCACAGTAAAGCTACAAAGTGAATTGCTTTTAAGCAATTATGGATCCAATGAAGCTAATGCTCGTTATTTATATCTTTTGCAAACAAGAAATAAGGACCAGTGAGCATGTAGAACAGAGCATTTTTAGGAAAAGATTAGTACCTTATTAGAAAGCAGCTTGTGCCATAGAGTATTAGAACATTCTTGCTCTCCATCCAGATTAGGCAATCATGGAGTTAATTACTCACTGGCTATATGAGATATTTCATTGGTTCTGAAGTTACCTCATCAGTTGCAGTAATGATGACAGTGGAAATCACTGAAGATAAAAATACTACATCATCATTTAAAAAATCAAAACAAATCAAAGCATTAAAAAAACAATGTCTGCATTCTAGCAGCAGCTATGCAGCTCATGTCAAAGTATTGTGATCTACACTGAGGTACAGTGGTATTAGTCATAACACCTAACAATAAAGGGAGACAGTGAGATAGAAGCAAGAGGTCACTGTCCCAAAAAATTTCAAGAAATAAGAAGAAAGAGTTTACTGACATATAAATTATAAAATTTGACAGAAAGTTGTTTTTAAAAAATAGAAGAAATAGAGGTCATTTACTGCATTAAAGAGCTAACAGAATTTTATGCTCAGTGAGGATTAGGGGAATTATTGATTATATGTACAACTGAACAGTTAGTAAGGTGTCTCTCTGTCTCAGTCTTAAAACCAGAAGTTGACATGGGCATATCTATCTGATTCCTATAAATCATCCATCATTGTTATAGCCAGCAAGAAAAGAACTTGCATGTTACATGCCATCCTTCCAGCTGAGCTATGGATTTAATGTTTGTATACTTTATATACAGTACATAAATGTTATCACTGAGTACTGGGATTTAAGAGGAAAGTGAGCACTCTGCAAGAACAAAGCCCTAAATCATTTGTATTCTATCTGAGTAGAACCTGAAGCAGAAAGTTGATTCACATTTTCTCATTGATTGTGTTACAATGCACAAAAAGAAACCAGTCAAAAATAGCAGAAATATTTTATTTCACAGCTTTTTGGCTTAACCAGCAAATTAAACAAGAATAGCAAAGCCAATTTCCTCATTTCTAGTGTCTGTGATCCTTTTAAATTTTTGAAGAAATTGATCATGCCTTCACTTCCCTGAATTAAAGATTATTTTTGTCCTCGATGAAAGCAGTTAATGTTGCCAATTATTTCTTTTCAGGCATGCCTGAAGCATTTTAATGGGAAAAATTCATCCCAGTGACGTTTTTAAGTAGTGGATTAATGCATTCTTAGTACAAAACTGTTATTCATATAGATTAAAGAAGCTGAGAAGTTGTTAATATTGCCAAATATTTAAGACATTTACTTCAATCTAAGGCATTAGAGCTAACAATTTAAGAGAAAAGATTAAGCAGATAAATTTAATTCTCTTAAAAATTGCAAATTATCCACACATCAATAAGTTCTGTGAGGCACTCATTGAAACAATGGAAATAATATATAGAGATCTCATTTTTATATATGAATACTTAGAAGACTTTTAAATTAATGAATTTGGGGGACTAAGTAACTTTCAGGTGATAACTCCTTTTTTTCAACTCAAAAACTAGGACTGGATTTATCTGAAAGTGTCAAAATTAAAGTTTTCAGCTTTTTGTTTTTTTAACAGTTAGCTGGATGAATTTATTGACAGCAGTGTTGTCCTATCACAAAATTTGATTTTGTTAAATTGACATTTTCTGAGAAAGGTGTTCTGACAAACTGTTCCTTGCAAACTCAAAAACCAATGTTTAAAGGAGTAAGGACCAGAGTTTGCCATTCATGATCCTAAAGGACAATCAGTTCCCAGCAATGACTAAATAGAGCAGCAATGTTATTCCAGTGGATCTCAGTTATCCGGAGTAAACTCTCATATTTACCTTTACGCAATGTTCTTTGCTTTTAAGAACACAGTTCAAAGTAGCTAACAGAACGAAAGTTGCCTCCAGAACGAGGGTATGTACAGAATTTGTACAATACTGAGAAAAAAAAAGGATATTTTTTGCAACAGAACTGGTACAAATTTCTGTGTTGGCTTAATATGGTACAAGCTATTTTGCAACAGGAGAGTGTTAGTATAGCTTTTCTGGGTAACCAGGGTATGAGTTAACAACCTGTATCACGAAGAAGACCATACAGTAATAAGCAATTTAAACACTTGTAGTGAAGTTATATGAGCGCAGGTTGAAACTTCTGAAAAACATCTGAAACATCCTCAAAAGATTCAATTAATATACAAGCAATCTGAATTTTATATTAACACTTCTGTTTGTAAATTACCAATTCAATCATCTGTGAACCTAACATTATCTGTGAGTTAGACATTCCAAAGGCAGACTAAATTATTCAGCTCCTTTCCATGTAATGACAATTTTTCTTAACATCTGAAAAGTACAGATGAAGAATGACAAAAACACTGAGGTGAGGTCAAGTGATGAGTTGATACTTTTCAATGATTCTACAGTATGCATATGATGGACTTCACATGTATTTGTGCAAGGAGAGGTGGGCAACTCACAGAACTCCTTTGAAATTGTTATGGTCCATCTTGAGTAAAAAGGAAGATGATCTTGTCTACAAAGATCTCTTCAGGTAAAACTCCATCAGCTCACTACCAATATTTTCTATTAGAGACTAAACATATTTCAAGGTCTATTTCTAAACTGGTAGAAAGGCAAACACCACCACCACCACCCACCCCCCCC
This sequence comes from Morus bassanus, assembly GCA_031468815.1. Classification (NCBI taxonomy): domain Eukaryota; kingdom Metazoa; phylum Chordata; class Aves; order Suliformes; family Sulidae; genus Morus; species Morus bassanus. Next base: position 107,431,021 of record CM062567.1, on the reverse strand, counting down.
CACCCCCCACCTCCAAAATACAAACCAAAAAACATTCTTTTTTTTCTTCATCTAGTTTACATTCCCAGGAAAAGTCCCCTGTGGCCTCTTGATGTTTATGGAGACCTATGGAAGAACATTGACAATGTGGGGGCAGGTGAGGGAGCACTAGGATTTTTATCATTTTTTAATTTGGCTGATTGGTTGGGAAAGATTCTAAGCATGGTGTAGGTATAATGTTGTAGAGGAATATGATAACAGTGGAAACTGCAGGACAGGCAAGGGATCTTTAAATATCAAGTCATTCCTACCTTCCTGTGTTATTAAGCATCACACTAGGTGCTCAATTAAGATTCATTGACTGATTTGCTGCATTAGGACAGAGGCAAAAAGCAACTGCCATGTGAGGTAGTGTTGCGGTTTAGCCTCAGTCAGCAACAAAGCACCACACAGCTGCTCACTTACTCCCCCCACCCCAGTGGGATGAGGGAGAGAATCAGAAGAGCAAAAGCAAGAAAACTTGTGGGTGGAGAAAAGAACAGTTTAATAATTAAAATAATAATAGTAATAATGGTAATGATAATAATAATGATTATGATGATGATGATAATAATAATAATAATAATAATTACAATATAATAAAAAGGAAAATAACAAGAGAGAGAAATGAAACCCGGGGGGAAGAGGGAAAAAGAAAAAAAAAACACAAGTGATGCAACCGCTCACCACCCACCAACTGACAACGCCAATTCCCCGAGCCGCAATTGCTGCTTCCCACGGCCAACTCCCCCCAGGTTAATATACTGGGCATGATGTCACATGATATGGAATATCCCTTTGGTCAGTTTGGATTGGCTCCCTTGGCTGTGCCCCCTCCCCTCCCGGCTTCTTGTGCACCTCACAGAGCATGGGAAGCTGGAAAAGTCCTTGAATAGTGTAAGCACTACCTAGTAACAACTAAAACATCAGTGTGTTATCAACATTATTCTCATACTAAGTCCAAAACACAGCACTATACCAGCTACAGTGAAGGAAATTAACTCTATCCCAGCTAAAACCATGACAGGCAGTAATTTTTGTTTTCTAAAATGTTATCACATCTTCCTAATTATTGATGTAGATTAAGTTAAAATATGTCTCCATTCAGATATTAATAAATAGAAGAATCTTAAATGTTTGCAGCATTGTATAAACTAGTCATAGTACCTGTCAGCCATTACTCCTAAATTAATGATGATCTTCTTGCTCTTTCACTCACTCATTCTCATTTCTCTTATACACGTGTGTGTCTCTCAAACATACAAATATGCCCCAAACAGCACACTTACTTTGATTCCTTAAGTTTTTTCTAATTATAGGTATTTCATGTAAGAAAAAAAGATATTTTGTTTCTTTTGTCATGTGTAGGTTGGAAGGATTTGAAAGTTGGTTGGTGTCTCTCTACTGCCTTTTGCAGCCTTCTTCAGATTAGTTTCTGTCAAGTTTGTTTGACTTTTGCTAATAAGTTCAGTATTATTAGGGGAGATAGACACATGTGGTCATGTGTGCCTCATTTCCATAAGAAAACAAGTTAAATATAAACTTGTTAAATATTAGTTTTGATAGATTTTTTTTTATGAACTTCTCCACTCATCTTGTTGTTTAGGCAAATCAGTGGAAAGAGACGAGAAAAGAAAGATCTGACAATAAATTAAGAGTTTAATCAATCCTTTAAGTGGGAATAGTATGAAAATGGTGACAGGCAGATATTAATTAATTTTATTTTTTTTTCTCTAACCAAAAATTTCAAATTGTCTGACTGTTTTAGACAGGCTCAAGCTCTGGTTGACTGAGTAGCCTAGGTTCTGGGCCATGCAATTGGCGTAGATTTTTTTTACTCTAAGCATGATTACATATATATCTGTAATATCAGTGAACTCACATGTACCTGCAAAATATTTCGTCTGGAAACAGGACAGATATTTTCTAGTAATTAAAAAAGAGATAAAAAGGCAGAGACTTAAATGGAATACACTAACTAATGGTGTCAGTTTTACAGTGGTCACTTTTAAGAGGAGACAGACTTCTCCAGTCTCCAAGAATATTATTTAGCATAACAGAAAAGTTGCCTGGCAAAGCATTCCAGACCAATGTCTTTATGTTAGGTTACATCAGTGGTCGATTTGGCTTGCAGATTCCATATTGCAAGTTTAGGACAAAAGCACATATTTTCATAGCATGTGTTGTTTATATGTGAACTAAGTTGGATATGCTTATAAAAATAATTGTTGGCTGGCTACTGTCATTAATTACTATTCTTTTTGTTACTGCATTTTAACTGTCTTCATCTATTTATACACTCTGTCTAATTGCATGTCTCTATGATTTCCTTACATTTTGCTGTTGCTCAGCTGATCAAAGCACCACAATGTACGTTTTCAGGGGTGCTGGAGCCTGTCACATCAGGCTGAGCTCAGTGGACTTTTAGCGTGAATTTGGGTGCATCCACATTATAAACTAACTTTGTACATAAGTCAGGTCCCAGCTGTTCTAACCTACAAGATACATTATTTTAGTGCTCAATGACATTTTTAAATGAAAATTGCTGTCAGTTACTACCTCTGTCTTATTAGATGGTAATTTGGGCCGTAGAGATTTTCTTCACAAACTAAGCACGATAGCAAGAGTTCTTAGGATATAACTTTTTTATAACCATTGCTTTAAGCATTCAGCTTTCCTTTATGTCCTTGTTCAAAAAAAAAAAAAAAGTAGATACATTGGACACAGACCATTTTGCTTTCACCAGGGAGTCCAAGACTCAGATTAAAAAATTTAGGTGACTTCAGAAATTTAGCTTTCTAGAGATGCTTAAAAGACTTCATGCATTTAAAAACACTTTAGCATTTTTAAACAGCTTTAAGGTTTTGAAGATCTGTGAGTCCTTTAGGACAGGCTATCCTACTGCAAAACTAGTTTGCATTGGTTTGAAATAAGAAAGCTACTTAAGGAATCTAAGATGTTCTAACTTCTAGTTTAAATGTCTTATAATCTTATGTCTGTTACACAGGCTTTGGTCTGTGTTTATAGTGTAAATATAATTGCAAAGTTCTGGAAAATATGCACTCCCTGACTTTAAAAGAGAGAGGGACTGGGCCCAAGGCTTTGAAGCGGTACTGCTCCATCTCCTCCTTGGAAAATGTCATACTATCACCTAGTGTAGGAGTATTTTTCTTTCCTAAGGATAAAAGCAAGGCTTTGCTGGCAGAATTTAACAGAAAAATGTCACTCTGAGTCATAAACTTTGACTTCTTATTCTAGAAATTTCTATGTCCCAACATATTTTGATAGACTGCCTGTTTTGCTGCTAGTTAGTTTCTCTTGTTTCAGCAATGCATGAGTTTGCTACAAAACAACACTTCCTCCTGCCTACCTGGTGGTTTTCCAGACACACTACCCAGGTCAGCTGAAGCTTTAGAAGCCACCTATGGCAAAGGAGATTATAGGACTGAGTTCAGATATGAACTCTGTCCATAGGTTCGAAAACAGGAGACACAGTGACTGCATGAATCTGGATCACCTCAAGAGAAATACGTTGCACTGCATTTCAGATAACCATATGTAACCTTTGAAAGGTTGTCAATAAACAGCAACCAAAGAGCAGTCTGGGCCTGCTATAAGACATGGACTGCAGTTATCTCCATCTCAGTGGATCCCTGGGTCTTCTATTCTGTTGCCCACAGCATGAAGGAAGCCATATTACAGGTTGTCACTGCTTTCATAGTATGTAGCCCAGTGATGAGGACTCTACCTCGAAAAAAGGTTTTACTAGAAAACTTCCTAAGCTGGTACTGCCCTTGGACTACTACCTGTTACTGCTTTTCCACGTGGGTGGTGATGAAGTTGCAGTACGTAGCCCAAGGGTGATTAAAAGAGACTTCAGAGCCTTGGGACGGTTAGTGAAGGAATCTGGAGCACAGGTTATCTTTTCCTCCCTCCTTCCGTTTGTGGGCAGTGACGTTGAAAGGAACAGGTGGACCCAATCTATCAACACATGGCTCCGTGGCTGGTGTTACAGACACAACTTTGGGTTTTTTGACAATGGGATGGCCTACACAGCACCAGGATTGCTGGCGTCTAATGGGAGCCACCTTTCTCAAAGGGGAAAGAGGGTCTTTGCTCAGGAGCTTGCAGGGCTCATTGACAGGGCTTTAAACTAGAGGTGAAGGGGGAGGGGGAACATATCAGGCTTGCCTGTGACAAGCTGTGGGACAATACACAATGGTTAGAGGGACGGGCTGCTAGTATGAGCCCTCAGCCTCTTGCCCAGAGGTGTGCTGGGGACGCTGCAGCACAGTCGAGGTCTTGCAGAGATGAGCTGGGGGCTCCTGAGGTAGTAGGAGCCAAGAAGGAAACTCCTGTGAAACACCTCAAGGGAATCAAGGGGTGTTCCGCTAAGAAGGAGGCACAGGCCACAGCCTGGATGAAACGCCCCTACACTAATGCATGCAGCATGGAAAACAAACAGGAGTTGGAAACTACTGTGCTGCTAGAAAGGTATGACCTGATTGTCATCACTGAAACTTGGTGGGATGAATCCTATGACTGGAATGTGGTTATCAATGGCTACAGGTGGTTCAGAAGGGACAGGCGAGGAAAGAGGGGCAGAGGCATTGCTCTCTACATCAAGAAGTTAATACAGTGTGAAGAGCTGTCCCTGAAGAATAACCATGAGCAGGTTGAAAGCTTATGGGTAAGAACCAGAGACAGAGGCAACAAAGGGAACCTTGTGGTTGGTGTCTACTACAGGCTGCCTGATCAAGAGGAGCATACTGATGAAGACTTCTTCCTCCAACTCCAGGAGGCTTTGCACTCACAGGGTCTGATCCTACTGGGGGACTTCAACCACCCTGACATCTGCTGGAAAAGTAGCATGGCAAGCTGTAGGCAATCAAGGAGATTCCTAGAATGCATGGAGGATAACTTCCTGAGCTGGGTAATAGACAGCCCTACCCAAGGGGATGCAATACTAGATGCGATCGTCACCAGTGCAAATGACCTCATCGGTGACATCAAGATTGGAGGCAGCCTGGGCTGCAGTGATCACACATTGGTGGAGTTCACACTCCTGAGGAATACGGGAAAAGTGAGGAGTATAGTCAGGACCCTAAATTTTAGGAAAGCAGACTTCCAGCTCTTCAAAGAATTAGTTAGCAGGACCCCCAGGAAACAGTCCTCAGGGGCAAGGGAACAGAAGAGAGCTGGAAGATCTTTGAGGACACGTTCCATGGAGCGCAAGAGCTCTCTGTTCCCAGGTGTAACAAATCAGGCAAGGAAGGGAAGAAACCAGCATGGCTGAGTTGAGACACGCTGGCCAAACTAAAGAGCAAGAGGGAACTGCACAGGCAGTGGAAGGAGGGACAGGTATCCTGGGAGAGTACAGGGATGCTACCTGGTTGTGTAGGGATGGGGTCAGGAGGGCCAAGGTGTGTCTGGAGCTGAATTTGGCAAGGGATTGAAAGAACAACAAGAAAGGCTTCTACAGGTATGTCAACCAGAAAAGGAAAGTTAAAGAAAGCGTACCAGCTGTGATGAACAAGAATGGTGGCCTAGTATCAACAGATGAGAAGAAGGCTGAGGTACTCAACAACCTTTTTGCCTCGGTCTTCACTCGTAACCTCTCTCCTCACCCCTCCCAAGCTGATGGACCACAAGATGGGGACCAGGAGGGTGGAGCCACTCCCACTGTAAGGGAAGATCAGGTTCATGACCGCCTGAGGAACCTGGATATATACAAGTCTATGGGACCTGATGAGATGCATCCCAGAGTCCTGAGGGAACTAGCTGATGTAGTTGCCAAGACACTCTCCATGATATTTGAAAAGTCATGGCAGTCAGGTGAAGTCCCTGGGCACTGGAAGAAGGGGAACATTGTGCCCATCTTTAAAAAGGGTAGAAAGGAGGACCCAGGGAACTACCACCCTGTCAGCCTCACCTCTGTGCCTGGGAAGATCATGGAACAGATCCTCCTAGAAGCTATACTAAGGCACATGGAGGACAGAGAACTGATTCGAGGCAGCCAGCATGTCTTCACCAAGGGCAAGTCCTGCCTGACCAACCCAGTGGCCTTCTATGATGGAGTGGTTACATCACTATACAAGGGAAGAGCTACAGATGTCATCTATTGGGACTTCTGTAAGGCCTTTGACACAGTCCCCCACAACATCCTTCTCTCTAAAATGGGGACATACTGATTTGATGGGTGGACTGTTCGGTGGATAAGGAACTGGTTGGATGATCACATCCAGAGGGTAGCGGTCAATGGCTTGATGTCCAGATGGTGACCAGTGACAAGTGGTGTCCCTCATGGGTCTGTACTGGGACAAGTACTGTTTAATATCTTCATCAATGACATAGACAGTGGGATCGAGTGCACCCTCAGCAAGTTTTCAGATGACACCAAGCTGAGCAGTACAGTTGACACCAGAAGGATGGGATGTCATCCAAAGACACCTGGACAAGCTGCAGAGGTGGGCCTGTGAGAAATTCATGAGGTTCAACAAGGCCAAGAGCAAGGTCCTGCACCTGGGTTGGGGCAACCCCTGATATCAATACAGGCTGGGGAATGAAGGGATTGAGAGCAGCCCTGCAGAGAAAGACTTGGGGGTACTGGTGGATAAAAAGCTGGACATGAGCCAACAATGTGTGTTCGCAGCCCAGAGTCAACCTTATCCTGGGCTGCATCAAAAGAAGCATGGCCAGCAGGTAGAGGGACATGATTCTGCTCCTCTACTCCGCTCTGGTGAGACCTCACCTGGAGTACTGTGTCCAGCTCTGGAGCCCTCAGCACAGGAAGGACATGGAACTGTTGGAGCAGGTGCAGAGGAGGGCCACAAAAATGATCCGAGGGCTGGAACACCTCTCCTATGAGGACAGGCTGAGAGAGTTGGGGTTGTTCAGCCTGAAGAAGAGAAGGCTGTGGGGAGACCTTACTGCAGCCTTTCAGTACTTAAAAGGGGACTATAGGAAGGATGGGGGCAATCTCTTTAGCAAGGCCTATTGTGACAGGACAAGGGGTAATGGTTTTAAACTAAAGGAGGGTAGATTTAGACTGGATATAAGGAAGAAATTTTTTACAATGAGGGTGGTGAAGCACTGGAACAGGTTGCCCAGAGAGACTGTGGAGGCCCCATCCCTAGAAGCATTCAGGGTCAAGCTGGACGGGGCTCTGAGCAACCTGATCTAGTTGAAGATGTCCCTGCTCACTGCAGGGGGATTGGACTAGATGATCTCTAAAGGTCCCTTCCAACTCAAACCATTCTATGATTCTATGATTCTACTCTAAATAGGTGTGGGAAGTGGCCACATGTACAAAGGACAGAAGATAAAAACACCACAATATAGAGACTGCCTGGTCTTGAATGTAGACAAATTTTATTCTCTCAGTAGGGATGAGATCAACCAGGTGAAGCTTGTGTCTGATTCTTTTCCATGCATTTTCTTAAAGGTACTTTTAAGAGTACCATTTGGTAAACGCATCTCCTTGTTCTGTCTATGGTCTTTATTACCTATTATTGGTAGATAATGGAAGGACAAATCTAAGCCTAGATTATGCTTTGCAGTTCTGAAATTAGAAACAGTGACTTAGACCACATGAGAAGAAAGTGGGATTTTTAAGATCAATTACAGAACATTAGCGAGGGGAACAAGGTCAGACTGCAGAAAGAAAGATTGGAAAAATTACTCTACAAACATCTATCTAATGAAGCTTTCATATTATTATAAAAAGTTTAAATTACATTCAGCACTGTCTAAGATAAGTTGACATATTTACTTCTTACTTTTAGCAAGAAACTCCTGTAAGTTCACCCCCTCTCTTGATCTGGTAAAATGAGCAGAAGACACCTGAATGAAGGAGATTGTTGACAGATTTCTATAGCTAATAGAAGTCTAATTTCTCTAGCATATTTCAGAAATGAAATATTTTTATCAGAGCTTTGTCATATATGGTTGCTCCAAAGACACTTAGGGAAAGCTTCACAGAATCACACAGAAACAGAGAATGGTTGAGCTTGATAAGTTACAATCATTTAATCATGGAGTTGTAGAATAATTTCTGTTGAAAGAGACCTCTAGAGGTCCTCTGGCCCAGAGCAGGACCAGCTTGGACATTGCATCTAACTTGAAAGTTAGATAAGGTTGTTCAGGACCTTGTCCAGCAGAATTTTGAGCCTCTCCAAGGAGATAATACAAGCTGTCATTATATTTTCCGAAGGTTGTCAGTCAGCTTCCTCTCTAGTTCCAGCAAGCCCACTCAGTAAAGCTCCTTAGGTTCAAAAGACCTGGATGGTGTTTTGGAAGCATTTATTTCAAGAATGGACATATTTGTACAAAATTATTAGTGCCAGGTTCATATGTAGGGCCTAGGCTACAAGCTGGCTGAAAGCCATGTAGCTATGGCTGAACAACACTGGAGTTACCAAACCTTGCTGGTGTTACGTTAACCAAAGTGGCTCCTAGCCAGCTCAGAATGAGAGCAGAGGTGTCTTGTGTCTATCTGTAAAATGGACTTTATGGACTGGATATGCCTAGTATGGCATATCTTATTTGCCTAAGGAGCTTGAAAGAACCATCTGGTCGTTTTTGATCCTCATAGTTATTGTGGTAAGAAACTCATTCAGGCAATTCTTCTGCAGCTGCAAAAAAGTGGTGAGACAGGCTGTATTTGAGAGAGAAAAGAAGATCTCAAATGCTGCTAAATATGTTTCAGGATAATGGCCTCAATAGCACATCTGATGAGTATTTAGAATTAAGTGAGTGCTGAATGCCTTATCAGTGATAACACAGACAAAGGTTATAGGCATGTGCCACATATCAAACATTGATCTCACTGCAATTAATTTAAGTGAAAAATTGTCTCCATCAGCAAATGCTTTTGCACAGCATCAAAGCCTGTTTCTTTGTTGTTCCTTTTCTTTTTAATGGGAAACTTTGACCTGTCCAAGCAAGTTAGAAATCTTTGTTTCTTTTAATTTATTAGAGTTTCCCATGCTTTGGAATTAACCTCCCAACCTTGCAGCCTGAATGTGGGAGAAATTTTTATTGATGTTTTGATAAACAACTCTTTTTTCACCTTCTGGGATTATTTTTTTAGAAATGTAAGTATTGTAATATAAATATTATCCAAAACACCTTCACCACTTTAAGAGATCTTCCACTGATCTTATTTTTTACTATAAGGTTACTCAAAGCCCATTTAAATGAATGTTAATACTCACTGGAATTTTGGATATATGTTGTCATTGCTATTAGAAGGTACTGGTACCAAGGTTATCTTCTGAGATACAGCAAGAACACTTTGAAAAGATGACAGCAACTTAGATACCACACACTGGTAAGGCCAGTGTTTGACTTTGCACAGACACTGAAGAAAAGAAGTTCTTTTATAATGGAATAGAGACGAAGTTCTGCCAGAAGGTTCTTGAACACAAATGGAAATGATGGACCACCTTAGACATATATTTAAAAATATCAGCAAATACAAGATGTGCAAAATAAGAACAATAATTAGAACACAGGGTAACTGCACTGTGCTTGAAAGAGACGTGGGGAAAATTGTTTGGGCAATAATTATGGGCATAATAAATAAATTCTAGAAGTCACCAGCACTAAACAGTGTGAACGCAAAGCCACATTTTGCATTTTATCCTGCCCAAGTCACATTGTGGAACTGATTAATTGACTATGGTCAATGCTACAGGATTGACTACAGAAGAACTATGGCAAAAAGTGCAGTAAGTAACTTTGCTGAGCAGAAGTACAAACAGTCCAGTTTGTTTCCAGTTTACCACATGCTATGATTTCAACATTTCTGTAAATTATGCCAAAAGCCTTATTATTATTATGAATTATTATTATTATTATTATTATTATTATTAGTCTGGCAGACTTTTCCTACAGAGCAACACAAAAAGTATGACTAGAGGATCATCAGTAAAATTATTATAAGGCATGAACAAATTATATAAATCATATGTAAAAATGCAACATCACTGTAATTGTTCCGATTACTTTAACATTTAATTTGCAAAAGATACACTCTGAAGAAAAAAAGATTTTTTAAAATTGATTTTTCAGTATCTAACTGTTCAATACTTATGCATTATCTATTCAAAGAGACAGATTATATTATAGCTTTGTAGGCTAATATTCTATTTTCATAATATTCACTGGAAGAAGGAACCCTTCATTTAGGTTTACTTGCCTTTGCCTTAATTTGTAAGAAAACATACACAACCAACGGGATGTACAAGTGTAATACATAGTCTTAAGTACAATTTAGGAAGCTGACGAACCATCAACCAAAACTATAAAATTATCGTTTGGCACATAAATTGATCCACTAGAAACTGTAGGCCAGTGTTGTGGTTTAGCCCCGGTCAGCAACTAAGCACTACACAGCCGCTCGCTCACTCCCCCACCCTTGTGGGATGGGGGAGAGAATCGGAAGGGCCAAAGTAAGAAAACTCGTGGGTTGAGATAAGAAGAGTTTAATAATTAAAATAAAACAGCAATAATACTAATATAATGAAAAGGAAAATAATGAGCAAGAGAGAGATGAAACACTGGAAGAAGAGTAAAAAAGAAAAAAAAACCAAAACTAAACAACAAGTGCTGCAACCGCTCACCACCCGCCGACCGACGCTGCCGGTCCCCGAGCCGCGATCGCTGCCTCCCCCGGCCAACTCCCCCCAGTTAATATACTGGGCATGACGTCACATGATATGGAATACCCTTTGGCCAATTTGAATCAGCTCTCCTGGTTGTATCCCCTCCCCTCCCGGCTTCTTGTGCACCTGGCAGAGCATGGGAAGCTAGAAAGTCCTTGACTAGTGTAAACACTACCCAGCAACAACTAAAACACCAGGGTGTTATCAACATTATTTGCATACTAAGTCTAAAACACAGCACTATACTAGCTACAGTGAAGAAAATTAACTATCCCAGCTAAAACCGTGATAGCCAGGGAGGAGAATTAGCAATATGATGTGACTGTTGGCTGACAATGACACATGTAAGTGGCTGAAATAGGTATCCTGCTGAAAAACAACTCACCTTGCTCTTGGAGGTACATGTAAAAGCTTTGGGATCCCCAGAGCATGCAACAGTGGGAGTGGTACAGTTCTTGTGGGAGGATTTCTGACTGTTTATTTGAACAATTATAATTTTGGTAGAAAAGAAATGCTTCTTACAGTCTGCAATACTGTAGCTCCCTTGCATTCACAGCAGATATAGGGAGGGGAGCAGGTTATATAGAGAGCAAGGAAAGAAGTGAGCAGGAAAAATGGGAAGTGTGATTTAAATACAGGCAGATACCTGAGTCCTCTAACTACTTGCTTGACAAGAAGAACAATAACTGAAGCTTCCTCCTTATTTCCTTATTCTTCCTTATTTCCTTATAGTTCTATAAACTTAGAAAGAAATCTCACTGTGTCAGTTTTGTCCACATCTCTAATTTTTCCCTATAGCAAGTTTCAGAAGTCCTACATAAAGAACAGAGATTATATGTATTTGCCCAGTGACTTTGTATCTTTCACTAGTGCTCTGCCTACTACAGAAATATTACCAAATCATTAACTACCTCTATGGCCCTTGGAATAAAAGTTACAAATTTCTAGTATTGCTTGCTGGTATAGCCCATAGGAACTCGAGGGATGGTGTCTACTCTGTAGTTATACAACCTCCCTCCGAATTTCTAGATCACAAATAAGAGCCAGTTTTGAAAGATTTACAATAAGTTTCACAAGGCAGAGCTAAATGGCAGGGAAAATTGTAGAACTACTAAAATCCTGTCAATTCCTGACATCTAAGTTACATGCTTTTACATAAAATTAAAGTATCTGACTCATTTTCATAATGGCCCACAGCTTTCCTCTACCTCAAGCTTATATATCTTTAGAAGCCAAAATAGTTGTACAACTCAAAAGCAATAAAACATTTTTTTATTTCCAGATGTGAGAGGAAGGTCTTCTGCCTTTCAGAACAACTGCATTTAATCACTAATAGCAACATACTGTAATCTTATTATGATACAAAAATTTAACTACATCACCTGATGTTGCGTTTGCAAATGCACATTTCCATGGAGAGGCACAGACTGGATATATTTGGAGCATCATATTTTAATTCACCTAAATTCAGAGCTGGGACCTGATTAAACATACTTTAAATGTTAAATATAAAAAAGCAAAAGCATAAAACTTTAAGGGTCTAGTATTTCTGATAACTTCTCCATGGATAAGTTTCCTTTCTTAAAGGCAAATATTTCCCAGTCATTTTGTTAATGAGCTATCTTTATAAAGCTGAGTATTAGCACTCTTACATTAGTTCACTTGGGTTTGGATACACTTCAACGTTACGTAGGACTAGCTTGAAAGTCCAATATAATATAATGTTGGCCCACAGTACACAGAAGAAAAGTAATACTTAAAGTGGATTGGATCTGAGCCCATGAGCGCTAGTGACTAGTGACTCTTTCTGATCTACGAAAACAACAAATATTTAATATTTCTAATAATGAAATAATTTAAGAAATACAGAATACAACCGTAATATTCTTGTGTATCATGTAATATATAACATGACAACACAACTTAGAACTCATTCTCAGCACTTTTTCCTGAAACCATTTTTTAACTGATTGGTAAAAGATTTTTGTCCTTTTTTGTGTGACAGCATCATGCCATCCAGAGGCTAACTGAGCTCATTACAAGGTTTGGTTGCTTGGGTTATACAAAAGCCAGCCATCTTCTGGTCAATGTAAGGTTTGTTCCCTATTTCGTCATTAGGAAATATATATTTTCCTATAAGAAAACCTGACTTTCAACTGAAATAATATTTATGTCTTCCATGACTCTCAACATCTTCAAAGTTCTTAATATGACAGGACAGTTCAGTAAGGTAGCAAACAGGAAGCTTGAGAGGAATGACTAATCCAAGAAGAGCACATTAGCAGAACAGAAGTTAGGCATTAGATAACTTTAATAAATTGAAGCGTGTAGCTTCCTAAAATTCCCAGTTCCCTCATCTACTTTCTGTCCTGTGAATCACAGACACTGAATGTTATAAAGTGGGAGCACAATGTCCTGTCAGTTTTCAATGGCAATAGCAGAAAATTTATGTATAGCTTTGAAATTCCTTGAGAGTTCATTCTCAATGAAAAATCTGCAGACTTAATGAATATTTAAAAATCAAACCAAACCAAACCAAAACAAACACACAAAAACTTTAATTTTGTTGTTCCCACTTTATTTACCTTTGGATCTATCATCACATGTCAAATTAAAAAGTGTAATTCTAAGATGTTATTTCCCAGTCTACAGTGTATATTCATTATAATTAGACCAGAATATTTTAATCTTCTATCTAGAAAAAAAAAAAAAAAAAAAACAAACCCAAAATAAAAAACTTTCTTTTACTTAAACATGGGATAAAATGCACTTTTAAAATTTTGCTTATGACAAACCTTTTCCATTTTTCTTCCAAAAACAGCAGTCATATAAATGTTGACAAGATTTATGTTGCTTTACACTGTGACAAAATTATTGCTTCTGTGTTATGTAATCATTTTTCATATGAAAAAATAAAACATGCATTATGACAAGGATAAATTAAAATATTAAATTCATATTTCAAAGATTAAAGAACTCAGAAACTGAAAATAATTAATAATTAAATGGGAAAAGAAGAATAAAATTAATTCAATATTTTACTTCTCAGAATGGTGATATTAGACTTGGTTCACTGTTTTAAACCCTAAGTAAAGATTAAAAATTTGACCTCTGTGATTAATTAGTTATGTTCCCAGAATTGGAAAAGTTATCCCCAAAGATATTTTTAAGATGTGAGAGAACTTGACAGAAAAATTTATGACCATGCACCAGTCAGCCCCTACTCACAGACTTGTTGGGAATCATCAGGTTGATACTTTAACTATAGATTATGAAGTAGATAACGATTAGCAATATAGGCATAGAATAAACCAGCAAGGAGAGGCTCAGCTGGAATTCTTAGACGTGGTGCACATCTTCAGATGCTTCAGTTTCTGAAGAGGAAAGTCTTTCCTTGGAGACAATAAGTGTACATTTAAGCTGAAAGCTAAGCTTGAGTCAAGACTGTCTACATGCTGCACTTAGCGCCCACATGGGCAGCATCAACATCACAGACTCCAGTAATTTGTAGACAGAGTACGTATGGTTTGCACAAAGTCAGGTTCAAATCAGCAGTGTGTGTAGTTCCTGACCATTAGCTTGCTTAAACCCTCCTGTTTTTTAATTCATAAGGTGGATGTAGCTAGAAAAATTTTCTTACCCAAGGGCTCATAGGAAACAACATATTTCAGGAATGCACTTCGAACTCTTTTCCAAATTTGCTTTTTGGACTCGTTGGTTGGAAGCAGCAGGACAAAGTCTGGAGAGGGGTCCAGTTTCACTGTCCTGGCCCACATGAATCTTTAGACACTCCTCTTTTGTAGAAAGTTGTAGTGAAAAGGTAGCTTTGAGAGTAGTATGATTGTTTCTGGTAGAATAACATAAAAACCAAGTGTTTACTAACAGTTGCCACATAGCACATTGTTTCTTTATGCTACAAGGAGCAGTGGCCTACAGTATTTATTTTTTCTGGAATAAGATGGAGACACGCTTGTAATCATAAGCCATTACAGATTTTACAAGCTATTTTCTCTACAATATTTGAAGTCCTTCACTTTCTAGTATAGCAAGTTTTAAGCAGTGATGCCAAAGGAATATAGATCACTGCCTTACTTACATTAAGGTTAAAGTTTTTAAGACAGAAATATTTTATTTTAAACAAGGTAGATTTGAAGAGAGAAAATATTTTATCCATTTTGGGTAGGTAGCACTTACCTTGATAGGAAATCTATAGATACTATATTACATAGTTCGTTATGCTGTAACAAATTCATGAGCAAACACAAGAAGAAAATTTGATTATAGATAATTAGCATTATTGTGAACTATGTTTAGTCATTGCATTTTTCCTTGTATGTTATTTTATGAACTGAAAGACTGTATTGTGAAAATATAACTGAGATAAACATAATTTATAGCTTAATTAAACTGGTCTTTTTTAACTAAAACAAAACTAGAATTCAAGATGTGTTATGTTAGATTTATAACACCAGTGATAATTAACCTCAGTCAAGGATGATGTGTTGTAATTTAAGTACTAGGTTAATACTGCAGTTTTTTTAGTAAAAGCATAGAAAACATTTACCCCAATCACCAAATAACAAAACTCATATCATAAAAATTCCACATTGTCCTTTTCTCTCTGAATACAATCAGTGGTTTTTCAATAATTCAGTGGTATTCTTGCAGTCCCTTACTGTATTCTTGTCAACTTGTCTGAGTGAGAAAGCTAATACTTAAAAAGAAAATTCCTTTTCTAAAGAAAGTTCACCCTCTTTATAGAGTCCATGTGAAAAACAAATCCAAATAAATATTATTCTGAGATTATTTTAATAAAAAAGTGAAATTTAAATTTGCAAATACCTTAGAAGGGCAGGAATGTGTTTCTGTGTTTAGTAATCTCTGGGTTATTGTAGCTACTAAATTCCAACCACGTTTAATTGTATACAATACAAGTAATCATATGAAAACAGATTTCAATCGAATTATTCATTACATATGATGTTAAGGTTCTCACTATCTATTTGAAAATTAGAAGAAAATGTTAAAAAATGCATCAATGAGCAGTAGAACAAAAGCACTCTGGGCTTCAAATGACCATATCTACATTTTACTATTCCTGGTTTCATCTGGACATTGTTTCCCACCCCACAATATGCATTTGAATTCTTAGGCTTATCAAATGGGCAAGCCACAGCACTTTCTGTATCTGGACAAGAACAAGGCATGGGAATCTTGGGGCCTGGGAAGAAAACATTAACAGAAGGATGTTTTAGGCAGGGACTACAGCTATCCCCAAAAATTGTTGTTGTGGATAACAGGGCAAACCGTGCAGTATGCAATATGCGCTACAGAAATTGAATCTGGATGCATTCTATGTCAGCCTGTACTTCCTATACACTATTGCAAATGATGTATCAATCTTCATTTTTTTAATGGCTGGTGGTTTCCTTTTTTTCCCCTATTCCTAATTGTACTGTTGATTACTTTTAGCAATATTAAGAAAACTGGAAGTTGCTTTATATATGAGAGCTGAGCTCCTTCCCATTACGCAGAGAATGTCAGTTTTCTTTAGCAGGGTAATCAGTCTATAATGGTCCACTGAAATGTTGACTTCACTTGCAATAAGATGCAGTTAATTAAGTTGAAGCAGTATGAAAGTTCATGTTGAAGAGTCATTGGAACTGAGTGAAAAAGTAAACTAAATTGAAAATTAAATGAAAAATATTATCTTTTTATCCTATGCTTTGACTTGCTCCAAAAATCCCAATTCTCTTAGAAAATAAGTCCTGGACGCTTTATTATGTTGTTTTGATATTTTTTGCCTGCCCCTCTTCAGTCTCTGACTTTCTATTATTTTTGATCAGGTCAACTGTGCTTAAGACATTTTAATTGTTAATTTGAACAAGTTAGAGTAGATCAAATGGAAATCTGTCAGTGAATCCCTGAATGCCACAGCACCTCAGCTTCTGCCTCATATTTCCAGTCTCTTCTAGGAGCCAATATTTGCATCTGAAATGTATTTTCTGTGATGTATGAGTATCCCCTTTGGTTGATCTAAATGCTAAATCGTGGCATTTCCATCAGGTAGCCTCATCTCCTGAGGACAAGAAACATGCAAATTGACATCTCTGAATTTATCTTACCATTGGTAGGAAATGTTCAACAAGTTAAGTAAAGGTGAACAAATTTTTCTTTCTAGAAATTAAAAAAATACGTATTTGGCTTTGCTTATGTGAAAATGGACATTTCAATATTTGATGATATTACTTTCGGAATTCTGTGGACAATGACAAATTCCAGTACTGATTCAGGACAAAAATAAGTGTTGAAGAGTTTGAATTTTTTTCAGAGCAGAAATCCAAATTTTTAATCAGATCAAATAATAAGAGATGGTCCAGCTTTCCCTTTTTTCATAGAATAATTTCTGTCTTCTAACTATGAGCTGAAAAGTCCAGCCCTAATTTATTCTAAAAACCCATTTCTTTGTGACAAAACATTTTCCTGTCTCATTGGCTTTCACTATTCATTGAAGTTGAACATATTTCAAAATTAATTTAAGTGATGCAATTTGTTTGGAGAAACTTGCAGCCTGGAAATTAGTTCTGTTTCTCCATCTTCCTTCTCAAACTGGAACTTCATTAGAAATAGCGATTTGGTCTAACAAAAGATTTCAATTTCTCGTAGTTCAGTTTAAAAGTTTCACAGTCTGAGGGGAAGTTCAGCCACATAGATCACCAAACTATGAACTTTGAAGCATATTTTTCAGAGCGTTTCTCATTATCATCTCAGTAGAAAAATGGAAGGAGCATAAACAACACATTTTTATATTCATTACCTATAGCTGTGATACTTAAAACAGGAGCAAGACTAGTACTAGAGCATAGTACCAGAAAGGGTAGGTAGAGTAGAACCATAGAATCACAGAGTGGTTGATATTGGAACGGACCTCTGGAGGTCACCTGGCCCAAAACCCCTGTTCAAGCAGGGTCACCTACAGCTGGTTGCCCAAGACTCTGGACAACCAAGAAGGTTGTCCAGACAGCTTCTGAGTATCTCCAAGGATCAAGACTCTGCAGCTTCCCTGGGCAACCTGTACCAGTGCTCAGTCACCTTCACAGTAAAAAAGTGTTTCCTGATGTTCAGATGGAACCTCCTGCATTTCAGTGTGTGCCCATTGCCTCTGGTCCTGTCACTGGGCACCACTGAAAAGAACCTGCCTCCGTCTTCTTTGTACCTTCTCTTCAGCTATTTATATACCTTATAAACAGTACCCCAGGTGTGGTCTCACCAGTGTTGAGCATAGGGGAAGGATCACTTCCCTCAACCTGCTGGCAACGCTCTTCTTAATGCAGCCCAGAACACCATTAGCCTTTTTTTGCCTCAAGCATACATTGTTGGCTCATGTTCAACATGGTGTCCACCAGAAACCCCAGGGTCCTTTTCTGCAAAGCTGTTTTCCAGCCAGTTAGTCCCCTGCATGTACTGGTGCCTGGGGTTATTCCTCCTCAGGTGCAGAACTTTGCACTTCCCCTTGTTGAACTGTGTGAAGTTCCTGTCAGCCCACTTCTTCAGCCTGTTGAGGTTCCTCTGGATGGCAGCACAGCCCTCTGGTGTATCAGCCACTGCTCCCAGTTTTGTGTCATCAGCAAATTTGCAGAGGGTACACTCTGTCCCATCATCCAGATCATTAATGAAGATGTTGAACAGGATTGGACCCAGTATTGACCCTGGAGTACATCACTGGCCTCCAGTTAGACTTCATGCCACTGATCACCACTCTTTCAGCCTATCCATTCAGCCAGTTTTCAGTCCATCTCATTGAAATGGGCTGCTCACCCAGCCCGTACTTCATCAGCTTTTCTATGAGGATGTGATGGGTGACAATGTCAAAAGCCTCCTGAAGTCAAATAGACAATATCCACTGCTGTACCCTCATCTACCAAGCCAGTAGACAATGAGCCAGGGAACATCATCTTGTTCAAGAGGAATTTCGTAGCCCCTACAAACAATGATACAAGAACAATAGGTTCCTCATGTTCTTAATTCATGAATAAATAATCATTTCAGTAATAACTTTACAACAGTGGCAGCAATAGAGAGGAATAAAGATACCATAAATGCAAAACCAGTATCATGATAAGTAGGCAGCTATTAAAAATTACCAGTTAATCCCTTCAGAAAGATCACTTCTGAACAAATAGCCTCCAAACTAATGATAATTGTAAGACCATAAATAGTTAAAGGCAAAGCATACCATATGTTCCTTATTTCTGAGAATCAATAATAAATTAATGCATTAGTTCATACTTTTGCTATGTGTAGAATTTGGAGATGCTCATAATTGTCATATCAATCCTACAGATTATTTGCTTTTGTAATAGTTTTTTTCATTAAAGTAATGAAGTTTTTCAATGAATAAAATAAAACAGAGAAAAGATGCAATGTTAATCTCCATAAAAATCTCATTAAATATTCAAAAGCCCTTATGTGGAGTAATAAATTTTAGCTGAAGACCTACATATATAGGTCATCACTGTGTGTGATATATATATATTTTTATATATATATATAAGAGCTAAGTGTGATTTAAAGGTTTCTGAAGGCTGATGTAGAAGCTGGAATGTATTAACAACAGTGTCTTTGAAGCTAAGTCTATATGCCATATCTGTTAGTGTACATACACCAGTGCAATTAATAAATATATTAAACTGTCAGGTATGATTTTTATGAAATACCTTAAATGAGTTAATAGTGCAGTTACTATTATTGTAGAAGTCAAAGACAACAAATCAATAACTTATGCAAATTTAACGTCTGAAATAATACCAGCACTTAAAAGTCAACCTGTGCTTTAAAGGTGAAATATTAATGATGATATTCAAAATACTATGTAAATCTCTTTTTTTTAAATTACATTGTCTAGTTCTTAAAATCTCATATTATTAAACGTCTTCTAAATGAGAAAGTACATAAAATTCAGGAGTCTCCAAGGCAATTCATTCTCTAGTGGGTGAACAGTTTCACCATACAAACCTATTCCCTAAATATGTCAAAGTAAAGTAAAGTAAAGAAATAGAAGAAATCTTAGTATCAATGAGTCTTATGCAGAAATACCAATAATGCTCATGTTGCAGTGAGAGGAAAACGCAATATTGTCCATTAAATCTACATCAGCTTAGATTCCTGAAGAGACATTGGATACATGTTCTTTGGTGACCTGCTCTGCTGAGTGATTTGTGCAGATAATTTAAAATTCAAAAGTAATACGAAGCCTCTGACACCTGTTTCTTCCTTGTTTATAGCAGTCTGTAAGTTTGTGCATGTTTTCAGCTAGTTGGAGGGAGAGTGTTCATATGAAAGGTACTGTGAAGTCTCTACTTCTTTTATAAAAGAGATAAAATGTCACAAAACTAAAACTGTCCAAAGATTGATAAAATCTCCCCAGAAGAGAGAAACCTAAAAGAGTATCTGAAACCATCTCAGAAAAATTATGAAGAGAAATGAAGAAGAAATTAAAACGAGATTTGAAATCTTGTCAAATGCTTGAGGACTGGCTTATAGACAGATTGCAAAGCCACGTAGCTGGACATAAAATATTTCTGCTTACCCAGAAAAGCTGCAAAGTATCTAACAAATCCTGAAATTCAGTTATGTGTACATATCAGATCGAAGAACTATCAGCAATTTCACTGTCATAGATCAGGGAGAGTCAGGAAGGGAAATTTTAAAACTAGTGGAAAGCTTTGGCCATTGAAAAATTTCTCACTTAAAGTGAGCTGAGTAAAGAATGCAGGAAAAAAATGTCAAGGGAAGAAACCACTGTGAAGACTATCTGCATGAATAAAAAATGATAGCAGTCCGAGAATTTAAGACCAAGAGATGTCTAAAACTTCCATTTCTCAGCTCAGATGGAGAAAATAAGACTAAATCAATGGGAAAATTTACTTTTCATGGAAAGCAAAACTCATCAGATTCTCTTTAAACTCAATTTAATGTTATAATTCTAGTGAATAATTGGAGAAATGAATAGGAACAAATATTTCTAGCAAAAGTTTTGAGGAGTGCAATAAACAATACTATGCCTATAAAGAAAAATCTTAGTTAAATGGATCTAGCACAAACCTTCAATACGTGGCTTGGATCCATACCACATTTTTTGTTAACTGTGGCTTTTTTAAAAGAAATTAACAGGTGACTGGGGAAAGAAATCTCACTTGAACTGCCAGAGGATTTGAAAAAATGCATATGCTTGACTTATCCAGATACCTAGTAGACCTATGTACTGATGTTCAGCCAGTTATTGATTCTCGTATGCTTATTCTGAAATTACTGTAATTGCTATTCGTCTGTGAAGCAGACCAATAGAATGAAAACAGACAAAGCACTAGATGAAAGCTATTCATCATGTGTTCCACAAAATATCTAATGAAAAAGAATTGGAACTTGTTCTCATTTTCAGTGTCTTGGAAAGAAAAAAAATAGTTAACTATCTCAAATAAAATGAGAAGGGACTGACAATAACATAAAAGCCACAACTATGGAGAAATGTGCCTGCAAGACAAAAACCCCAACTAACCAACCAACCAAATGCTCTTCAAAGACAAATGAAAGCCTAAGCCAAAATAAGAGGATTATATATTCAAGTCAATCTGGGAAGAATATCACATATGTCTAAGATAGTATCTTAATCTGTTAGAAAACTGTCAAAAAACTGCTCAGCACAGACAAAACCTAACAAGTAGCACTTTTTAATCTTAAACAGCAATATTTGGTACCTGCTCACCTGGCACCAAAAGCAACATATTGTCTTTAGGGGATGATTTTTCACATCATTTGGCAAGAAATAGACAAACTCTTGTGTATGTATGTGTGTATGCTTATAAGTATGTGTGTGAGTATGTGTATATATGTGTATGTGTATGCGTGTGTGTATTCAGTTACACATATGTGGTTAATAGAGAGGATGGGTACAATAGCAATGTCAAATAGACCAGCTGCTTTGCAAAGGTAAGCAGCTGCTGCTGTCTCATGATATGAAAGACATCTACTGCACCAGAAGGTGTTAATATTCCTTTAGCCATGTCAGACACTTGTCTCAATAGTTGGTCTGTGGCTCCACATCTATCACTGAAGATAATTACAGTGTTGTCATAATATTAAATGGTGCAATTACCTGGGCATTAGAGTTTTAAAGTATTTACCCACCTTAAGTGTATAATTATCCATTAATCTGAAGATAGCATTTGATTGCCTACTGCTGAATTTACACAGTAATTATATGTTTATCCATATTATAAAGTAAAATAAACATTTTGAGATAATAGCTATCTAAACGTTTGTTTCTTAATAAGATTACAAATATGTCAGCTACTACAATTTTTCAGGCAATTTTTTTAATTTTTTTATAGAACTGCATCAGTTTGAATGAGCTGCAACTTTAGTGCTAACATCAGTTTTAGCACATTGCAGTAGACCAGCAATCATGGAGAAGCCATATTCATTCATATTTTAATACTCCAGGGGTATTGAAAATGGTAGAGTATGTAATGGACCTTTTGGGAAATCTGCTCCTTTCTTTTGTGCTTGTTCATTTTGTCAACTAGCCTGTAAGTTTCCAAGGTCAGTGACAAGTTAATGTCCTCTCATAACTATGTTATGTTTTAGTAAGAGACATCATAGCTCTATGATGTAAGAATACATTTCCTGATTCTTTCTCTTTATGAAGCTTTAGCAGTTATTGAGACAGAACTTCTAAAAATTTACAACAGCAGAAAATTTCAGTAGAACCAGGAAGATCTCTCATTACTCCCACTTGGCATTTTTACCTGCTCTAATGTGAGAGAAAGGGTAGTTGCATTCGAAGTAGGTGCGACATTGTGCAATTCAAGAGTACACTACAAAATACAGATTATGCAAAAACATTGTTCTTCTGTAAGACAACTGCGATAACACACAAGTAATGGCAAAAGTAGTGCTAAAAATGTCCAGAGTTTTATTATTAATGCTGCACTCAGAACAAAGAAGAATCATAGGAGAGGAAAAAAGGTGAGACAAAAAATTGTATTAATATTTCTGAATAACTTTTCTACTTGAAACTAAAAAAGCTTTAGGGAAAAAGTTTGTTCCATCTGTTAAACTAAAATATGTGCTTTCTTCAAATAGAAAAAAAAAAACCTGAAATAGACCTCTTCCAAAAACAGCAATGAGAGAAATAACGATGCATATAGACTGAGTGTACAGAGAGTAACAGAATAATTAGGGGTCTTAGCCATTAGAATTCATTATTTTCATTAATGAACTGAATTGTATGTATTAAATTCAAAGTTGTCACCAAGATGAGAAGGACTACAAGAAAAATAAAGAGACTTACTAGAAGTTCCAAGTGGATAGGTAGAAAATATATCTACATTGTCTGAAAATAAAAGACAGTCCTGAGTAGGGACAAGCATAGTCCTTTATGATGAGAACTAAGCAGTTGAATAAAGATAACATGGGCATAACCGATTAAAAATCTGGCTACAGGGATTATAAACCTCTATGAATCACTGATGTTACTTTGATGTAAAAAAGGGCAAGTATCTCTATTCCTTGGAAGCATAAAGAATACTATAGCCATGGAGAAAGGAAAATATTCTTTATCTCTGAAGAAGACAGTGGAGAAGATTAACCTGCATCCCAGTGTAAGGACTCCAGTTCAAGGAGAATGATGCCTGAGAGAGAGAGACCAGAGGAAGTCATGGCTATGTGTTATAGACCTCTGAGCACGCTTTATAAAGCAGTTTTTTGAATGAACGAGAGATGTTTAGTCTGAAAAATAATCTAGTGGAGCTATAACAATCTTCTCATGCATAAAACATTGCTGAAAAGCAGGAGGTAATCTGCTCTCAGTAGTGATAGGACAAGAAGTCAGAAGTTTAAATTCCAGTAAGGAAGGTTCCAGCTGGACATGAGGGACAGGAATAATGAAGTATGAGAATGGGTTGCTCACAGAAGTTATGGACATTCCTCATAGAAAACTCATTAGAACGGGCTATCCTAGTTTCCTAAGGAATTTAGACCTGTGTAATAGGTCTGTCCACATATTTATCTGTGTCTCTGATCCACCAAAAACCTGATCGATTTAAACCAGATTTGGCAGAACAGTATAGGTCTCAAAGATGTTTCATTTATTTGCAGGAAAATACAATATGGGCAAAGGTGAGAGACTTCATTAGAATTCCTTACATGTGTTTTGAACTCAGCCTTTGCTAGATAGCAAAGACGCTCTCTATGAGATCAGATGTGACATGAATGTATATGAAACCTAGTTCAGTTTCACTGTTTCTACTGTATCATGGATGGACAAAAGGTTTTCAAGCATGTGGAGTTACAGCTCTATGTGTACTTCAGTTTTGACTGTTTGCAGCTGTCCTAGCTGACATTCAGACCAATCTGAATTTAAAAATTAAGGTTAGATTATATTTTAAAAGTTTTTTCTCATCCAAATTAACTTTCTGCATGTGCTTGGTCTGTGATGGTCTTTCCTCTAAATTCTGATTATTCCTCTGTAGGATCAGAAATTCTGAGAAAACCATTGCCAAAATTGGTTTGACTACATATAAAATCTGACAAAATAAATGCTTGTTTCTGTAATGTTAAGCATTCTTAAGGAAGATAACAACATCTGTGAGTTGTTCTGGGGTGGGATCCATTATGTGTGTTGCATGATGGAATTATGTCTGGTCTCCGAGGACCTAGTCTGTGCCTGATGATTTATCTCAATCCTTTCTGTCATTTTCTCATTAAGCAGCCATGACTAAATATAATAGATGTATGATGTATAATCTGGCACTTACATTAGAGTAATGGGCTTTATGTATATGGTACTCCCCAGTGCCTTGATCAGTATAATGCCATATACATTTCAAACAGAGTTAAACTTTGCTAACTTTGCAAATAAGATTATTTCCATTTCACATATGAAAAAGCTGACCCTTAAATGTTGTCATACTATAAAGCCATCCTGTCTTTTACTTCATCACGAATATGTAGCCTTCTTTATATTTTTGCTAAATGGTGGGCACATTCACCTCTTCCCTTCCCTTCCCTTCCCTTCCCTTCCCTTCCCTTCCCTTCCCTTCCCTTCCCTTCCCTTCCCTTCCCTTCCCTTCCCTTCCCTTCCCTTCCCTTCCCTTCCCTTCCCTTCCCTTCCCTTCCCTTCCCTTCCCTTCCCAGACCACTTTCTTGACATAATTGTCAGCTATAGCTGGCTATATATATAGAAGACTTCTCATGTAATGTGATACATTTTGTTTTATTTCTATTTCAATAGCCTGAAATCAGAACAGGCTGAATTAACAGCATCTTCCTCCCAAAATTTAACAGTTAACGACTGCATTCCAGAAATTTTGTATCATGCCAACTGGATTCTTTATCACTTACTGGTTTTAGAGGAAAAAAACATATGAAAAGTTGAAGACAAAACAGAAAATAACTAAGTTCTTACTCTTTAACTCATTATCAGATGCATAGTATTAAAAATGTTTGTTCTCACAGACAAAAATTTTCCTTTTTATTTAGTGCAGGTGAGAATAACCCTGTGCTGCTTATGTGAGCATGACTGTCCATTTCTTTGAACCTCTGGTGACTGGTTGAAAACATTCCATAAACAGAAGATAATGGTGTCAACACGTAAAATGTAATGGCCACATCTGAGCTGTAGGAGCACACCCTGTGTCAGGGAAAAAGCCTGGATGTTCACTTTCTGCTGTCTCCTCTTCCTCTGTTTCCCACAGGGAAAAAAAGCAGAGCCTGTGAGCAGGGAGGGAGCTAGGTCTTCCGCACTGGATGAATTCCCCAGCCCTGCAGCCATGGCCACAGCACTTATCTGCTGAAGTGCTCATTATAGCACCAGGCCTTTGAAAGCACCGTGTTACCTCAGCTCCGCCAACAGCGAGGCGTGCTGATGCACTGCTCACAGGTGGGTTATCTGTCCTCAGCAGACGGGATCTGCGCGTGCAAAAGGACTAACAGCATCAAAAATTTTCCCTACGCTGTTTGCAAACATAACATGTAATTAGGGGTTTGAAGCATACTGCCTTAATTCTTGTACAGAGAGGCAGGGGAACAGAAGGGATAGACAAGTTCAGTTTACTTAAATATAAACAATACCTGACACTCACAATGTTTGGCCTCAAGACTTTTTGTTTGGTTTGTAGCAAAGGATTTCAGGCTGAAAAAGATTACTAACCCTGCTTAAATAACTTCGGAGAACTTTGAAAAGCAGCTTTCTTCCAGTTTAACACTCTAAAAATCTGTATTTTTCTTCTGTAATATATACCCATAAGGAGAAAAAAAAAATGCTGTTGGTGGAAAATAAAATAATTCATTTATAATTCAGTATTTATTTTAAAGCACACCTGAGATAAATGACTAGAAGATGTCATTGTACTGAAAGAAACTTGTTTATATTAAGTTCTCTTAATTTAGAAAAAAATATACATTTTCAAGCATCCTGCACTATTTGTCCACAAAGCTGTAAGAAACATGAGAAAAATAAAGATCTCTAAATATTAGGTTTCAGCAAATCCATACTGGTGCTTGTGATGTTGTTTCTCTAAAATCCTTATTCTTTGAATATTATACGCTTGTCAGTTGACAACTGAAATACAGTATTGGCATCGGGGATACTGATAGGTGAAGCTACCAACAACACAGTAGACTAACTATTGTAGTTTCAACTATGTCAAAAATTGTGCTATTACCATTACTTCTTGGCAAGGCATAGAAATCCCTTGCTTGCCAAAGTACTCTCAAGGTCAGTGACAAAGCATTTACTGCAAATTCCAGAAGCTGTTTTTATTTTAACAAAATTTCAGAGAAAAAATAGCCTAGCTGCTAAATTTAAAAAACCCACAGAGCCTCTCAGCAAGTGGAAAAGTACAGGACTAATAGTTTGGAGTAAAAATAATAAAATATATTAAGAAACAATAAAGATTTATAGAAGAAGTATTTAGCATTTATGTCTTCAACTTGTCATTTCCTTTCTCCACAATTGTATATATTCCATTTAAAAGCTATAATATTTATTTTTAAAAAGGAAATATTCTTTCCAAAATTTAAATGACACCAAATAAAAGATTTATTTATAACAGTATGAGACTTCAAGGGAAGATTTACTTAGAGCTTAATACACTTCTTGGGACCAAGTCTTGAACCTACCAATGCTCTGGAGGCATATGTTAACTATTTCTTAAAGCATACCTTGTTGTGTCTTAGTGGTTCAGTTAGATAGATAATGGAGTACATGTGCTCCTTAGAAAGGGATTAATAGCAACTTCCTGACCTTGGAAACAGTACTAATCTTTGCTATTGTATTTATATGCAAAAAAAAAAAAAAAAAAAAAGAGTTTCTGTAGCCTGTTACTTTTTGCAGACTTGTATTTATGAGGAGGTACTTGGACAAAACTGCCCATTTGAAAGACACCTATACATTTAAGTGCTTTGCAATGAAAAGAAAAGGTCATTTTTAAAAGCAGAATACACCTCACAGAATACTTAGGGAGCCAATCTAGCTGACTACCTAACTCTGCTTTTAGTAAATTCCTGCATCAGAGAATGATGGAATTTTAACGGCTTGACTTAATTTTGCATGACCATAACTAACTCTTCTCAGCCTCTCCATTGAGGTTATCTGTCTTTTGAGAGCTCATTTGTCTGAAAGACATGCATGCAATTGCAAGAGCCAGCCTTTCCTTTAGTAGGGGTCAGTGTATAGTAACTACTCTCAGTTGTTTTCTGAATTTTTTTTATAAGTTCCGAGATTGTGCTGAAGGGCACAGCAGTAGGAGGCTAGCAATAGTTTAAGTGTGAGGGCTATGTGCTATTTGGAGAAATATGTTTTTAATGTGTTTATTAAGATATATATGAAGAACAACCCGATCTGAGTTCTGCTTATTCAGAGACTAGCAGAGAAGATCGGCTATATTGGTTTTCTGAGTCTGCTGTAGGTTTAACTGAGCTTCCTACGTGAAAAAAAAAGGGGCCCTGTGTGAGATCTTTAAGATGTGTTGGCAATGGGGAATGAGGTGGGTGATATGGCTCCCTAGGCACGAAAAGTGCAGAGGTGAACGCAGGCCAAAGCAACTGCCCAGTCTGAACGCTGCAGGAGGTTAGAAAGATAAAAGTACAATGTTCCTAAGGGACTAGAAGAGTAGTTAATTATTCAGAGCTGTTGGTACAATAGTAGGTTATGACTGATGTTCAAAATAAAGTCAGTGTAGACTGGTGCTATGCAGTATTGAAAATCCTTTAATTTGTAAGAAAGATCTCATATGATCAAGAAGAATTGCATTTGTATAACGGGACTGTATCTTATTTGTTCACACCATGCTTTATGCTTTTCTTAACTAGTAATGGTTGACTTTAGCCTCTAATAAAATGTTGAAGATCTGAGTAAAGAGGCCACATAATAATCTTGGAATGGAATGGATCTAGCAGATGAGTGTGATGTCAAAATGCAAATATTAATCAATTCATTTTTCAAGGCGATTGTAAATAACCTTATAGACTTGCCTTCCTCCAGTGAATGAGTTACAAATGTGCTTAATGGAGGCTGGTGGCATGAATGCTAATGTAGGAAGCACCCTTGAAATATGTGTTATTCCTTGGCTCTCAGTTCTGGAGGAGGCAGATACAATTCAGGGTTTGCCTGTACAAAAGGTAACGCACTCTTGCTTTTTCTCTTTTGAATACCTTCAGCATTACAGTCGTAGCTCAGTGTACTGTTCTCGGTTTACATCACCTTTATAAGCTGATAAAAGTTGAACATGCATTGAGTTTTAATAAATAGAGCAGGCAGGGATGTGAATGGGATGATGTCAGATACTGCCATTGTGATTTTTTAGCATCAGGATGATATGTTTCTGAATTCTATAGGAAAATGCTGCATAAAACTTTCTTCTGAGAAAGAAAAATGCAGCTTCATCTTTGCATTTAAAAAGAAACCAACAAAACAAACCAGGCTCAGCACCTGCAAAATATGGTAAATTTGAGGTGTTTCTCTTATAACCTGTTGGGTTTTTTTTTCAGTACTGCTTCTTAATATTAAGACAGAATTCATTGTGTATTTTATTTCGGGCTGCTGTGAGGGGTCAGTATGTAGCATGTCTACCTTTCTTTCACTTCTATATGTATGGCCTATATGCATCAGTGTATACATGTAGTCCGTTAACCATTTCATCGGTCAGATGTGTTGTCAACATAGAAATAGGCAATCTGTCTGTAGAGATCTTTCAAAATTTGGAACTAAACTTAATTGTTGCTTTCTCCTCAGAGGTAAACATTTTTAGGGAAACATAAAGGAAAAAAAACCCTTGGCCAAGCTACTGCCACTCTTCACATGCAGGTTGATGTTTTAGGTTCTCCACTTGCAATTACCTGCCACAGCCTGACAGGACCTTCAGCAGTCAAGAACAGTTGCTTTTCCATAAGTGAGCACAGAAATCGGGAGATTTCAGACATTCTTAACTAGCAAGCATTAATGCATTACCTAAATATGTAGTTCTGGCTGTCCTCAGTTTATCTTTTGATTAGGATAGAAACTGGCAAGTAACTCTGACCTTTCAAAAAGAGATGCATATATGGGAGAGGTTTAAGAATGCTAGGTGAGTAGAAGAGTTTAACTTTCCAAGACAAAAAAACAACTTTTTGTTTGAGTTAGAGCTCGTTCCCCAAATTGCTCTTTCTCTTAACAAATAGCATGATGCCTAACCTGCTCTTTTACTACACTATCCTACTTGCTTTGAAGAACAAGTACATGTAGATGTGTAGGTCTTCCTACCTGAAGAGAACAAATGTTTGTGTCCTTTATCATGAGAGTGTTCTAAGCCTTGAATTTCTAAGACAATATAGAATGAGGTTTCTTATAACTTTTTTCAGGTGAAGCAGTTACCTTTTTTACTCATATCATTGGAAAGTCTGTGAGAAAGCTGGTTTATCAATTATTTTGAAGACTTAAGAAGAAACAGGGCTTGCAGGTTCCTTGTTCTCATATTTACCTCATACAAAGTTATTTGAATAAAATGGTCTGAACTCTTTAGAAGGAATAGACTTGTTTACAAAATCATGCAGTCAATGAACAGGTTATCTATATAGAAAATGAAAAGCCCATCCTACCCCTAATTAAAACAGATGTCATCTAGAACTGTATTGTTCTTGGTCCTACAGTGTATGAGGGATAAGCTAATCAAACCAGCAAAGTTTTGTCAGTCTAGCTATGCAATTCTATTCCTTTGATTGCAATTTCCTAATTCATTTCACCTCAAAGCAGACTTCTCCCCAACCCCCTTTCTTTTTTAGCTGTATTTGCCCTCTGAACTGAAAAATCATTTATTTTTATAACTCTCTAGTTTACCTGTCTATAACTTTCTTCAAGGTTCTTTTACAAGGTGTTTTGTGGAGACTCTTGCTGTTGACAAGACTTAGCTTTCTTGTAGAATGCACTTGGAATAGACAATACATAAAGAGAGAATCATAGCTGTGATATATCAGCCTGTACCAAAGTTCTGTTGGTGAAAACAGAACTAAAAAAATATAAATTACTTAAAAAGGAAAACGCATTCTCAACTTTTCCCCCACCACCTCTCCATAGGCAAAAAAATGAGCAGCTTGTATTCTTTTTAAGCAACCATCTTCTCTGACTGTGTTGGTTGGCCTGCCAGCCACATTTGCTTTCTCAAAACCTGTAACTGCTGTTTTCCCATAGGCACACATTAAATCCCTTTCTCCCAGATAGTTTTGTAGGTAAGTTACATGAACAACATTATAGGAGATGGTCCAATGAGAAAGAGAGAATTACTTTTCAAGGCTTATCAACTTCTCTCAGAAATACACTTGGCTTTCAGAAAGTCAGTACTCCCAGTAAAACTCCTCCTCCAAGTAATTTCTTTTTCTTCTTTTGTCTTTGTCTTTGTCATCAACATAGACAAAGGCGCATTCCTCTTGTCACAGACACCTCTGGCATCACCATCTGTGTTTGAAACAAACCCAAATCACCATACAAAGAAATGCATCACCCAAAATGTCCATCTAACTTAATAGATAATGGTATACTTACTGCATGCTTTTGCTGAAGTCTGAAAAAAAGCCCCCAATATTAAAATTTCTGCTTAGTCCTGTTCCATGTTGGTCTGTTGAGAGTCTCTGACTACCTTGGCACTACTTGAGTGAATGCCTAGTGAGACTGAACGCGGTCACACCTGACAGAGAGCACATCTCCTGTACTGCAGCAGTTCAGCGTGTCTAGTACATAGGCTTCCTGCTCACTGTCATATAGCTGTCATTTCTTTGACAAATTTGGAACGTGGGCCTCTCTGAGGGCACCTTAAGATGGTACTCAACTGAGTTCTCCTAACATTATATACCAAATGCTTTCTAATCCTGGAAGATACACCTCCACCACAGCTTGCATATGTCATCTTCCTCCATCTACTTGCTCATAGCTTTTCTGTGCTTGTAGTTAATCTGTGTGCTCCACCACAATTTAGGCCTAAGCGGCACTAACAGGGAGCTTTACAGGTCTACTTCCATTGTTTTAGATTTAAGACACTGTAAGATCCCTCCCACCCCCAAATGAATGAATTAATATCCTTCATCATTTATGCAGCTTACTCTGGTATGTTAAAAGGGTGTCTGCAATCTCAAAGAGACCAGTACAGTTGTATCATCTACTTACAATCATTTAAATAAAAAAGTGACAATACAGCTCTTTTGATTAAGAAAATAACCGCTCTTATTTTTGTATTATAAATACTTATTCTTGCAGTACTTGGCAGTCTGTTATGAATTTAAGCTGTGCTGGACAAAAATCATAATGAATCCTTCTCCGAGTTGCTGAATTAACTGAATGAATAAACTTATATACTGCCATTTCACATATTGTTCTCTTCTTACCCCAACAACCAAAAAAAATAAAATACCAGTTCTGGTTTTATCCAATGTACTGCAAGGATTGTGCTTTTGGGTCTAGAGAGCCTAAATTTAATTGTTGCTTTTGTTGATTAGGGTCCGCTGAATTTAAATATCAGTCTCTCATTGCAGTCTTGCTTGGTATGAAGACATCACAGTCCATCTGGGTGAAACCTGAAAAATGGAAGTGAAATGAGTGGTTTATTGTTTTAGCTTGTTATTGATGGAGCTGATAGAAAAAAATAGCAAAATTTTAAATGATTACTTCTTTTCAAAATTTTGTGATTTTGGGCAGGGATGGTCATAACTCTTTTGTTATAACTTTTTGTGTTGTTTAAAGAGTAATAGCTATTTTTAAGAGACTCTTCCACTGAAGTGTGATTTCTATCAATAAAATAAATAATCAGAAAATGTACTTATTTTTATCAAAAATTCTAATAATATTTGTTTGCTTTACTATCTCTACTAACAAGTAAGACTGAATTTAAGAAAATACCGGGATATTGTGTCTAAATACAAACCTTAAAATCAGATACACATGATGAACAGAGAACACAGATGTCTACCAAATTTGTATTAAAAAAATTCCTAAATTTTATTATAAATTTTTAATGTGACACTAACTACATTGAGAAATGAAAAGTTTCGAGCCTTGAACATGGAAGTCCATGCCTATTTTTCTGATTTATTGTGCTATTGTGTAGCTTACATTAACCTATACTGTGGCCTTTGCTTTGTGTAAGGCTTGTATATCATTAAAGTCAAAACATGTAACATATAAGAGATACAAAAGAAGTCACATAAAGAAATCCTCTATTTTGTCATTCATGTTATTTCAGACAGACTTATTCTATGTTTAAACTGACCAATGACATATTTAAATTAGGATTTGAGGTCCCTTCTTTCACATTAGTATATGCTAAAAAGATACCAAAGTAATGCTCTGTTGAATTAGGTAGTAGGGTAACTAATGTTTGTGCTTTGTTCTCCTTGAAAGTAGGCAGAGGTTAAGGCAAATGCAATCTAAAATGGATGCAGAAAAGAGAGAACAGGAGCTCTTACAGACTCGACCTTTTCCCCAAATCCCATCCTTTGGGATTTCCTAGGACTCAGAAGAAATTTCTCTATTCCTTGTGCATGCTTTAATATCCTGTTGACTTTCTTTGCCTACGGACTTTTGGAAGAATAATACTGGGCTTTTGTTCTGTCATTGCAGAGAGGAAAATGGGAACAGAAGTTTTTACAATGCTTTGTCATGGAAAATATGACTGAGAAAGTCTTAGAGAGCAATAAAACTAAAAACAGAAGTGAGGAAAAATATAATTTTTTAAAATAATAATTTTAAAATTATTTTCTATCAATATGTAATACACTGGTTCTGAGTTTCTTTTCAAAGGCTGACTCAAAACATGAACAAAAAACAATGCCTAAATTCATTTGCTCTGTATCAGCCAAGTGTTATTCAGATTACACAGTAAAGTGTTTGAAAGTTAACGCAAGGTACAATTCCCTGCGTAGTCCTAAACTGTCATTGCACATAGTCCAAGGACAATCAGCAATTTCCTATCAAAAATTGTATTATGTCAAGTAACTAAAGGCTGTACTACAAAGGACAGGAAAAGAGGTGGCTTTAGGACTCTGCAATCAATCTGAATTCTGACTTTTCCAAATCCACCTTTCAATTCTCTTCCTTCTCCTGCTCTTGCAGTAATGCGGTACTTCCAGGCAGCTTGATGTGGCTGCTTAATACATTGCTTAGCAGTAGTATAAACCTGGTCTGGGAATGTGCCAGGGTGATTTTGGCACACAGCCAACATTTTTTCCTGAGGAACAGAAGTTAAGAGAAGGGACATTGTATTTCTTTGCACCTTCAGTCAAATGTGAATGTGATTCCATGAAAAGAGAAAACTCAGTCTTGTCATCTTCACAGATTTCTTCCCTTCAGGCTCCACAGTCTGTGGCACATAGCGGAAATGTGGGTTTTGAAAAACTTCTTCAAATTGGAAAGCATTAGACATTTTGAATACATAAGCTGTGATAAGCTACTATTATAATATTCAGGAAAGGATTTTCTGAACTCAGGTCTTGGCACAAGAAAGAATGTGCCACTCACCATTAAAAATAAACTAACAAATAAAAAAGCATTGAAGAGCTGAGAAAATAGTGCCTCCATTGCCAACAGATTAAAAGAAGACCTGTGTGGTCCCTTTTTCTGAAAGCGTCTTTGTAAAATAGGTTCATTTCTTATGCAAACGTGCAAGGGACAAAACTCCCATAAACTAAAGGGAAATTTTATGGGGTAAAAATCTTCAGTAGCTTCCTACTCATAGGACATAGATGAAGGACTGCATATTTTTCAGCATGTAAACGGAGTTAACGTTTTGCAAGTTATACCTTAGACCCACTCAAAAACCAAATGCATGCACACACACTGGTGAGAGCAGAATAGGCTTCCAGCTGCACAGCTTTAATAGAAGGAGATATGGTAGTGCACTACAGGGCTTTGTAACGGCTGTAGAACAAAAAGAGGTATTTTCACCTGCTGCTGTACAGCTGAGCTCTGGTAAGACATGATTGTTAGGGAACTATTAATAGATATAAATATATACACATATATAAATCTATACTTAAATGCATAGGCTGTTTAAAATGCATTAGCAGAGTGATCGTAAAAGTATTATATAACTGGTAAATAGAAGGAAAAAGTTGAAGAAACCATAAAAGCAATTGTAATAAAAAGAAGAAAACCAGCTTACACAGTATGTAAATTATCTGAACTTCACACAAGAGAAAAACTAATAAAATGTTGGCTCATATGATGGACCTGCTCATTCAGTCCATTGCAAATCCTAAATAGCTTATGCCTTGTATAGAAAACAGAAAAGTTTGAATAGACTCCTTCATCTAACACCAGCCTGTGAATAGATCCAAACAAACCTTTGATTTTCTTGTTGCTCTGAGGCTCACCGCTTAGGTTTTCCGAGTACCTGACTCATGTCACATGCCAATGATCTTAAATGATCTTTAGTAGTACCCAGAGAAGATCCTCTGTTGTCTTTTTTTAGAGATTTGATCCAATGCCACAGTAGCTCCTGATTTTTTGTTAGACATTGCTTGATTTAGAAGGGCCTAGAATGGAAAATGCCAGCAATTAAAACGTACGGTCATTCACTCCTCAAAGAGGAACAAATGTCTCTCCAGCAAGATTTTGAAACAGTGGCCTTTTTTTTTTTTTTAACTTCATATGGAAACGTACATCTTTTTGATGATACATAAGTAGTTTTTATATTTTTATGGTTTTCAGCTGCCATCCCTGTGTCATGTGGTTTTGTGTGCTTTCTTTATCGAAACCTAATTTCATTGGGGTTTTTTTCATAGCAGTAGAGGAATGCCTGAAGAACAGGCTATGTAGTTCTCACTTCTGCAGTGACCCAGCTCCCTGAGCAGTCATGAAGCTTCCTATGGGTGTTCTGCCTTCATCTCTGGCCGCTTCTGGTGGTCTTATTCAAGATACCTTTTTTCCACCCTTCTTCATTTTTTTAAAAATGCACTTCTACTAGCATTCAGTAAATGAAACCACCTTCCTGAGTTCACTTTAAACAGGGTATGAGTGAGAAGGAGACTTTGTTTCCATTTGTCTTCATTAGATGGGATCGTGGGTCGGTAGGAGGATGGTGTTAGGATGAAAATAGTGTGTCAAAGCTGCATTTAGCTGTTATTGACCATGAACGCAAGTTAGAAGCTTTCCTTTTGCAGAGTGGGGAAAAGATAGTTTTAGGTGCCTATGGTGTTTGTTTTTACAAGGGATTTTGTTGCAGGCATATTGATCTATAGAAACTATTCTACTGCCTGCAACGAGTACTAAACTAGACTACTAGTAGTTAGTAGTAGTGACTTTGTCGGTTCAATTAAAAATGAAAAAAAAAACTATAGTATTTTGGCAAAGTCAGAATGTTTTGATTGTTATATATGTTTTTAATCGGAAATGAAATGTAAGACAGCTGTAATAATAGTTAAGCTGTATATTACAATCAAAGTTGATCTACATTTAATATACATATTTTGTTTGTGTAGCAAGAAAACTGATAGCCTAATGTACTATATAACATCCTTAGGAAATAAGCTATGAAGGATACATTGAGGGAGTTTGAAGGTTTTTCTTCAAAGCTTTCACCAACATGATATTTCTGGGGTTCAAATGACACTGTTTTTCCTGGGCTCTGTTAAAGCAGAGAAGGTAAACAAGCAACTGTTTTGATTCTAATGAAAGAGGACGTTAAATTTGCCTCTTGATTTCTGCTTAGGTAGGCCTTTGTCTTTCGTTAATAATCTTAATGTGATTTCCAGTCAGAAATGGAATCAGTGCAACTATAGAGAGTTAATTGGGATGTCTTCAATGCAATATAATCTTACTGTTAAGTTTATTATGTCACCCACATTTAGGGTTGCTTTACTGCCCACCAGGCTCTGAAAACATCACCTATAATCTCATACCTGCTATTAATATCTGTTTCTTGAGATCATGAGGGATGTAAGTCAAAAACCTTGTTTTTAAGTTCGTCTTCTTTTTAATTTTGGCAGATGCATAGCCTTCATCACCATGTTGGTTGTCATTTCAAACAGGCATGACCTTCATAGAGGATAAAAGAAGTATTTTATCTGTAGTGAACTTATGCATTATTTTTGAAAGTAACAAGCTGGGGATTATAAAAGAGTACCAATTTTTTTTTTTTTTTTAATTAATAAATGTTTCCCACCTAAATATGCCTTCCAGAAAAGGAGTCATTAAAATATATCTGTTGGTCTTTGAGCACAGATTGCAGATTCAGAGGAGAAAGAAAAATATCAATTTTTAATAAATACAATACCTACGGGATATCATATAACAGTTGTAATTATTTAATCTTTGAAATGAGTAACAATGCTTGCTCCTGATTAAAATAGTCAGTCATATTTAAAATGTAAAACCTGGATCATCTGTGGTTAAAAAAAAAATACAGGCAGAAAGAGCAAATACTAACATCACCTTCTAATAAAAGATGATAGGCAAGTAATAGCGTATCTGACAGTCACAAATGATCAACTCAGAAATTTCTATCAAATCATTACAGTTGTCTGAAAATACATTTAGTCCTCCAAACTGTTAGGTTCATGGAAAGCACTCCTTTCAAATTACTGTCTTTGGAACAAAGGAATGAATTAGGTGCCCAGATCTGTATAACTAAATTGAAGCTATTAAGGAAAAAAAAAAAAAAGAAACAGTCAGGTAAGTCAGACATTGATGGATGATTTTTAAACATTCATAAAATGTTTAACTCCATTTTATAGACATACACAAGAGCTTTATTGCACTGTTAGGGCATGAAACCAGATAATAGTTCTATTATAAGCTACACTTTGGACCCCACAATTATTTGTCCATGAACACATGCTTACATGTACATTTAGAGGCAAATGAATGAATATTAGAGAAGATTTTCTCATTCAGCCTAAAATGTCACGAATGTTTTCAAGTGAAATAAGAGAGCAATTTTTCAGAGAAAAATTATCTCATCTGAAAAGCTTTTTTTGAACCATTTGAACTAGAAAATTGTTCATGTATCCAAATTTTTCAAAAAAGTCTATATATTTTTTATTTTCTCAGGCTGCAGCTTCAACTGTTTTATACATGGAAAAAATGCATTAACTACAAAAAATAGTATTAAGTATTAACCTTAAAAGATTAAGGACTGGCAATTAGCTATGTACATAATAAATTTATTACTTCTAAAGATTTACAGAAAGTCAGTGATGTTAATATTGAACCATTCCGCAAAGGTATTCATGTACGATTAAGTAAGTTGCAAAATCATACACATATGTATTTGGAGATAAGTAGGGGAATATGTATTTTTTTACACTGTACATTCCCTGAAGCCATGCCTACCGCCCACTCTACCTGATATTGCAAGCAATGGAGGGTGAGGAATGATGACTTAGTAACACATTAAAAAAAAGTGACATGACATGATGCTACACTTCCAGTGGAAAGCACATGGCAGTGAGGACTGAAATAGGTTTTTCCTCCTGCCACTCCTCACCTGCCCACGCAAAAGGACCCGGGCTGGAATCACTAGGGTCACATATAGTAGAAAAAGTTGGAGTCAGCCCCGGGAAAATGCAGACCACAACCACGATTCCTGCAGACTTTAACAGATTGGTGCTGAGTTTCTCATTGGATTTGAAGGCACAGTCACGTGAGAGCTTACAAAAAGCCAGTATAATCCCCAGCTCTTGGACCCTACCCAAAAGGTCATGAAAGTTAGACCTCCACATGAGCTCAAATTTTTGCTTGGGACTCTGTGAGTCACAGTCTAGCCCTGTGAAAATTACAGGTACTGACAGCAACTGCAGAATGTCTCTGCAAATTTGACATTCGTTTGCTAGCATCAGCCCAGATACACCCACACAACAGTGCAATATGCACCAGTTTGGGGTACGGTGTTCCCAGGATGTTCTCAGACCTAGGTTTATAAAACAGTGTATTTGTACACTCTCCTGGAGGAAGTGCTTCATCTACTCATCGCTAAAGCTTCAGTATGCTTTGTGGTAAAGCAAATAATGTGACGTATGATGCTGAGGCAGTGGGTTTGTGACAGTTACCTCCTCCACTACCATTAGTAATACTATATTCTGAAATATCTGATACCCACAAGGGCCACTATTTGAAATAGTGAAGGCATAAATTTCGGTTGTAAGTGCATGGAAAAGTTATGCATCCAGATGCCTTTCTCAGGCTGCAAGGGCTGCTCACAGTGTGAGAGGCTGGTGCACTGTCAGTGCAGCTGGATTTTAAACAAGCCATTTTGTGAGCAAAAACAATGAACTCTAGACTGCTAGGAATTTGTGATTTTTATCCTCTATTAGTTGTCCTAGCCTCATTAGCCACAACTCATCCTCTGTCTCCTGCAACACCTGGACATCAGAAGCTCTTGCTGTATATAGTCCAGACTGTGATCATGGGGATTGGCCAGAAGATAACAGCAATGCTGAATATGTGATCGATGAAATTTTCTTGCCTTCCCTTACTGATAGGACTAATTGCAGTCTTTGTTCTTTACCTGACATCGGTTTTCACAGAATTTCTAAGCTACTACCCACCTTTCATTTTTTTTTATTCCCATCAGAATGGGTTGTCTGCTAGGCTGTGTCAAGTTTCACAAGGATCCCAAGCACATTCTCAAGGATGGTCCCTACTTAGACAAGTTTCCTGGTATCTTCCTGCACATCCAAAGCTTTCCTACCTAACTCTTGGTATTTCTTTCTCTCAGATCTCCACACCGGCAACTCCCAGCTAGTCTAGACAATACAAGCGGAAGTACATGTTTCTGTTTGGATATCTTGGAGCAGTATGGGTGCAAGCTAGATATTAAAACATTGGAGTTCCTGTGTCTTGAGGATAGGCTCACCACAGCTGTAATAATGAAATACATTAGTTTGCATATTTCATTCCTCAGCATCTCAGCTAGATTCCAC
Organism: Morus bassanus; assembly: GCA_031468815.1. Taxonomy (NCBI): domain Eukaryota; kingdom Metazoa; phylum Chordata; class Aves; order Suliformes; family Sulidae; genus Morus; species Morus bassanus. The sequence goes on along the minus strand of CM062567.1, from coordinate 107,391,893 downwards.
TCCTCTTTCTGTTAGGTCAAGCTGGAATCTCCCTTAAATTTAAGGCAGATCTGTCTTCCTCCTATTTTCTCAGGATCTTGCTGTCTCCTCCCCTCTGGGAAATGGGTAAGAAGGGGAAAGGATGGGACAACTATAACACAAAAATATGGTAAGCTAGACTTTCCTACCTTTCACTTGTGTTTTGGAAGACTTTGCTTCCTAGCTTGTGAAATTCGGCACTGAGACACTTCATTGTGTTACAGTCAGTCCCTTTTCTCCAACTTCTTAAGTTTCTTCAGTTAACATTTCTATCCTACATCTTCATTACCATATTCTTGGTTTTAGGTTACTTTTTTATTTTTTTTTTCTTGTGCATATTTCTGGAAACATATTCATAAAACCTTATTCTTTATATTGTAAGAAACATAAAATGAATAGTCCTCTTTCCTAGATCCATTTTCGTTCTCAATATCTCATGGTTTAGTTTGGAAGGAAATTTCTCAATTTTGAGACTCTATCACAAGACCAGATTTAAAGGTTACGTGACAGGATAGAATTGGTGGACAAACAGATAGGGCAATCAAATATCACAATTTCCTTGTGGGAAGGGAGGGAATTGTAGGTATAGAATATGCTTAGAATGAATTTGGTAGCTTTTGTTCCACTGTAGTGCTTTTCATTAAGAAAATAACTCTGCCAATTTATAGACTAGAAAGAATATGAAGAAAGGTGGTAAGCAGGTGGAATATTTTTTTAATACAGGACTTCCCATGGTAGAAAACTTTGAAGAATCAGAATTCAAGTTTGTCTTCAAGCTCAAGTGTACTTTGCTAAGTTTCAGTCTTTGAGTCTTTAAAGATAATTGCAAGGGAAAATAATACTTTCTACACAAAATGTTATTTCATTCCCTAAAAGTTTTCCTGCAGCTGTTTCTGAAGATTGTTGGAGTATCATAGGTAAAATGCCAAACATATTATTTTAAATAGAATACTTATATGGTATTCACCATGTTTCACATCTAGAAATTGGCAGAAGCCAGTCAGAAAATTATTGGGTTTATAGCTATATTTTTTGCAAAGGGATTAGGCTTAATGGGTTCTCTAAGATTTACCTGCCTTAATTCAAAATGTTATTCCCCCATAAGCAGAAGCAAAGTATCTTACCCTTGGATATTGCACTTCATAGTCAAATATATCAGCCTAAGCCCTTTATAATAAAGCCAGTATACATATACTTCTAATATCCCTGCTACAGGGCATTGCTCTCCAAAACTGGACTGGGGCAGACATCTGGGGAAAGTAATGCCCCAGGCTGGTGTAGTTACCTCTGAAAGAACACATCTGTCAGGACAAAGTTAGTTTGCCAATGCAGTTACTGGGGCCCCAACCATGACTGTGGTATTTCTTGTTTTGGGGCAAATAACAAAAAGCATGAATTGTGATTTGTGTCAAAAGGCAAAGACTCAGAGGAGCAGAGGTTTGACTCTCACTAGCTCTCTGATAGAAAAGCAGGGGTGACAATGTTCGTTTTTCTCATCTCCAGAAACAGACTAAAGAATCAGCTGTAAAATATCACCCTATAAACAAGGAGATGTCAATTTTTTTTTTTAATTTACCTTTCTGACGCAGGTCAGAAGCAACAGGGTAAGATGTTAGCCTATCTGTCTACCCTGTATTTGGGTGATGAAAGAATATGCACTATGGGTGTGGATGGTAAGCCAGTAATAAATATGCATGCGGTTTCATGCAGGAACTAATGGCTTTGCTCTTTACAATGCCCATGGAAAACAATAGTTTTTTTAATATTGTCTATCTAGGTGATTTATGTTTCATGGTAGTTCACAAAGGACTCTGGTTAGTATGTGATTTATGGGTTGGAGCAAAATAATTGTCTGAAGCCTAGCTGAAGGTAGGCTTTCAACACATCAGTAATACATTAGCTAATGTTTCTTTCTTGGCATTGCCTACGCAAATTTCTATTATCATAATAAAAATTACTGTTTATTTTAGACTGGTAACAGCTTTAGGTGAGGACATGTTTTTTATCAGATGTCTTGATTAAATACTAACTGCCAGTTCCCGGATAAACTTTTAACCAGAGGTTCTCCTTTAGACTCAGCTGGTATTTGGTCAGGGAAGAAGAGGGAGAAACACAGCCGCCTTTGCTATAAACTAAGAGAGGGAGCTCTCTGGGCTCCTCTTTGGCAAGTGTGGTCAAAGTCCATCCTGGCTGGAAACTTCAAACACCGGTGTTAACTGTTACTGCAGAATCATTCATGAATTCATGGGGGATATATAAAGTCAGATTTAAAATATATACTGCCAAAATTTGTTCATTTTGCACAAGTGAATACCATTCCATTTAAACAAATTACTTTCTGACAGAGGTAAATGGCAATACATATTGTCTGTCTGAAATAACATTAGATTTGATTGAACTTAACGTTGGGTAGATTAGAAATTAACTTCTCTGCTTGAAATAATTTGTGGCTTGATTACCTGCTGAATCATTTCCCTTTCCAAATGATGATTTCACACCAACAGGCATATCAGAAATAATCTTTTACAAAATATATAAGGCATCAGTTCATGGCAACGTGTTCTTCAGAAGGAATCACACTGTCTTTTCTGCCTCCTCTTTTTGCCTCCATTGAGTTTGTGCCTGTTGAGTTTCTGAGAACATTTGCTTTCCTGAGAGCCCTGAGAAAAAACAGGGAAAGCATTTGGGGTGACTGCTTTTGGGAATCTTCCTTCATAAGTTGTGACTTTCACAGCAAATGCAACGTACAAATGTGTTATGAATGCAATACTATTTTTGCATGGAAGTAACAAGAGAGTTTGGCTGTCTTCCTGTGACTCAGAGTGGCCTTGCTATGCATGTGTGCCAGAAGCTGCCCATGGGACCCATATGCAAATGCATATTTGATCATTCTGACTGGTGCTATCCAAAGCAACTGAAAATAAATACCAGACCAATCATCTTATAAGCTCAGGCTGGCTAGTTTACACTCTGTAGAATGTAGAATGAAAATGCTTTGTATTTTACACATATTTTGCTTATCTCTTTTTGCATTTTTATTGTAATAAAATAAATAATAATAATGCAATTCATACATGGATTCTAAAGAAAAATACAAGAGCAATAATAAATAATTGGGGAAAATCTGTTGAAAATTACTAAGAGAGGTAAGATTATCTATACCATCAAAACCATTTTCCATGCATGTTATAAGATAAAGTAATTTACTCAAAAATAAATGGCTGATTAGCTTTGGAAATATGTCCCCTTCTTCAATTTCACTGCCAGGAGATTTTCCAAATGGTAGAGTTCTGACAAAAAGACGTGCATGTTAGGGAGGTGACACACAAGTTCTGCTGCATCGCTACCTCTTACTGCAGAGACTGAAAAACTAAAAAATGTCCAGGAATGCTGTATGTTCTTAAACTGCTGCCCCTTTTGTATGATATACAGCACAACCTTTAAAAAAAAAAAAAAAAAAAAAATCATACCATTACTTCTATCTCAATTTGAGGACACACACAATTTTTCGCAGATCCTACAAGTCAATTTTTGTGTAGCTGAGAGGTGGTGAGAAAGGGGGCACAGACTGCATGTGAAACCAAGTCTGCAAACTTACAAATCTTTCAGGGTTAATCTGTAAGGGAAATGTCTTTTTGTCAGTTAATTGAATAGGATTATGTACTTTTCTGGTTGGCAGTTGAAAGGAAATGTTCCTCTCTTTTTTGATCCTTCAAGAGCTTTCTGTACTTTAATCAATCGCTAGTCTCATTTTGAACAAAGCTTGTGTTTAATATGTTGTAAGATGTCTTGAAAGAATTCTCTTGGAGGCGTATCCCAGTTTTCTCTCTAAAATCACAGAATATTCTGATTTGACATATCATTAAAACAGAAATTAAGGAAGAAGTCATATTCTGCCCAAAGTAGAAGTTCGAACGTAAAATATCCTTTTGACATTTCGCTAGAAATACCTAGGAAGCCACAACTGTATATAGGCTAAGTATTTTTCTCTATTCCTTTTTATGATCATATCTTTTATAAACAATTGCATAATTATATAGAAGTTTGTGCTTGGATAAAAATAATGCAGAATCTTACTCCTAGCAGATGTTCCAAAATTCATATAATTGGGAATCAGGTTGCTAGGAAATAAAAGGACAGGTGAACTTCCATCTGCTTCACCATTTACTAATTGACTATGGCAAAAAAATCAGAACAAATAAAATAACACGGGTTTTTCTGGGGAAAGAGAATTTTCTTGGCCTACTATGATAATTTTCACACATGTCAGACTTGGATGCAAAGCCAACAGAAGTAAATAAAGATGGAAGAGTTTTTAGACCATAATATTAAGATTCTGGGTTGTCTTTTTTTTTTTTTTTTTTTTTTTTTAAGGGGTTTCTATATCTTATTTATGGTGGGCTAGCAAAAATACTTTCAGCAGAGTAAAAAATGTTTTGGAAATCAGAAACATCAAGATTTCTCTTTTATCTCCTGTTTCCCCTATATAGTCGTACAGAATGAAGTTACAAAGCTTTTCCTTAACATGCCAGCACCCAACACTGTAATCGATTTTCTAGATTCTATCTTTCCTGTTTGCTACAAGATTAATCTCTAGATATAAGTTCAGAAGAGTTTTAGGGAGGAAGTCTAATTTGCAGAAGGTTGGATATGCAAAAATGACAAAGTTATAACAAACTTCATAATCCATTTGCTAAGAATATTGTGTATTGATTTTGAAAATCTGAAATAAATCTGACAAACTTTCAAGTACAGAAAGACGTTTCATTGCCCCAGTCTGTAGCACACTGTATGCTGCGAATTACTGACACATAAAACTTCAGGGCAATGGTGCAGTAGAAAGTAGGTATCGAGGAAAAGAGCTCATGAAGCTTTTATTAAGCTTATCATAAAAACCAAACTTTTTCAACTGAAAGCGCTTATGGAAGTACATTTTTATAGCACAATACTAATGCACTCTCTCGTCAATCCCACACTTTGGTAGTTTTTCTTTCTCAAGCAGTTTAGATTCATTCTTATGCACGCCTGTTTTGCACATAGCTAAAGCAAACACTAGCAATTCAATTTCTTTTTTCTTCCTGATCTCTTCTAAACATTATGTTTTTTTCAGAAGTCGTTCTTTTTGCAAGATCCACCTCAAGGAGCAGCGTAATTAATTAAAGACACGGCCATCGCTGCGGAGGGCACAGAATGCCTACGTGCGACACCTCATTTTTCAGGTTCGGGTGGACTCGAGCCTTTGGTTTTTGTTATTTTTTTTTACTTTTGTAGTTCAGATGTTTGTTTCGTCGAGTGAGTTGTATTGACACGGTATTTCCATGTCTGGCGTCGGGCGTCTAGGCGGCTTCCTGAACACACGGGCGGGAAGATGCCCTCGGGGGCCGCGTTTCCGAAGGGATCTGCCGCCCGCGCGCGGGGTGCCGCGGCCCCGGCGACCTCACAGCCCGGGGGGCGCCGGGCAACACCGCCGAGGCCGAGGACGGCGTCTGGCCTCGGCCCTGCCTCACACCCGGCGGCGGGTCGCCCCCCGCCGCCCCCGCCGCGGACCCCGGCGCGGGCGGCCCCGGCCCCCGGCGGCGGGCAGGGCCGGCGCTGGGGGCGGGCTCCGCGGCCGCGGCGCCGGGGGCGGTGTCCCCGCTCCGCCCCGCCCGCCCGCCCGCCTCCCCGGCCGTAGGCGCGGGCAGCCGCGGGGCCGCCGCCGGGCGGAGCGGAGCGGGGTCGGCGGTCGCGGCGGCGGCGCGGGGGAAGCGAGGGGCCGGCGGAAGAGCGGGGCGGGCGGGCGGCCGCCACCCGGCCCCGCGGCGGCGCGGCGCGGAGCCGAGCGGAGCGGAGCGGAGGGCAGCGGGCGGAGCGGAGCGGAGCGCGGCGCCTGCCGCTGCCTGGATGCCAGAGGCGCCTCGGGAGCCGGCGGCCGGCGGCACCCGGGAGGGCCCGGGGGAGGAGGAGGAGGCGGCGGCGGCGGCGGCGGCGGCGGAGGAGGAGGAAGAGGAGGACGAGGACTCCGGGCGCGGAGGGGAGGAAGCAGGCAGTGCTGGCCATGGCCTCCAACTTTAACGATATAGTCAAGCAGGGCTACGTGAAAATCCGCAGCAGGAAGCTGGGGGTGAGTGAGCGCTCCCTCCGCCGGCCCTGCCCGCGGCGGGGGCCAGGCGCGGGCGGCCGCCTCGCCGGCCGGGGGGCGGCGGTGCCCGGGGCGCGGCGACCTGCTGCTGCTGCTGCCGCTGCTCGGACTCTGCTCCCTTCTCCGTAGGGGTCGCCGGGGATGCGCTGCCATTGCACCTCGGAGGGAGCCGGCTCCTGCCCCTCTCCCTCTCCGGCAAGGCGCCGCTCCTCCCTTCTTTCTCAGCGAGCGCCTTCCAGGGACGCTGTCCGCGGAAAGCTTCCCCCCGTCCCTCGGTCGTCCCCGAGCCCACAGCCCCGGCCGGGGCAGACACCCGGCTCGGGCGCACCTCCCCCCCACCCCCGCCACCCCCCGCGCCTGCCCCTCGCCTTGCTGCCTCCGGCCGGGGCTCGGGTTGGGGGAGGCAGGCGCAGGCAGGGTCTGCGAAAACTTTGTGCACAGATTCTCCCTCCCTCCCTCTCCCCCTCCCGTTTTGGGAAAGGGATGTCTTCAATCAGGGCAAGGTCTGAAAATATTGGAGGCTGGTACCAGAGCAGCCTGCTAGTAACAGAAAAGCCGGGGCGGGGGCTGGTGCCCGAGGTCATGGGGGACTGGGGATGGGGAGCCTGCAGCTGCGAGGGGGCAGGCAGGGAGGGAAGGGGGGTGACAGCCCCCGACATGGACCGAAAGGCAGATGCAGAGGCGGACTGTGATCCAAACTAGAGGTGGCCTCTTAGCTGAGGGTGCCCCGGGATGCTCTGCGAGGCCGAAGATAACACCGTGTTATCAGATTGGCCATGGGCACTTTCACTGGTGGGGTACAGTAAGCCTTGAGAAGAGAGTGGAGTTGGAGCAGAGTGCGTGCAGGGGCCAGGATTTGCTAAACTTCAGATGCTCCCGGGACTTATCAGTTTGGGCTTTCTCCCACCCTTTGTGTGAGAATGAGAAGGCTCAGGGGAGCTGGAAGCCCCAAGGCCTCTGCTGGCTTGGACAGCTACTGATGTTGCCAATAATCCCAAAAGACCAGGGTCCCTGTGGGACCCTGTGGAGACTGAATCTGGCTGGGACTAGGGCTGGGGTTCTTCCTGGGTTCACCTTGTTTTTTTTTCCTCTGGGTGTGCAGAAAAGTGGAGAGTCCCTACCTGCTCTCCCCTCCAGGAAGGTGGGCAGCCTCCCTGCTGCTTCCCCCAAAACCTAACAGAGCAGGGGCCATGTGAAATCTGCCCTCCTCCAAGTCGGGCTCTGCGAGTTTATCGCAGTGCTAATACTTATGTCCTCCTCCTCTTCCCCCCGGATGCTGTGCTTTGCTTGCAGACACAGTGTGCAGGGTGGTGGGAGGCTAATCATAAATTGACTTTTGGAGCACTTTGCTGCCTTGACAGGGATGTTATTTCCAAAAGAGCACAGAGAGTTTGCTCCGAATCCTTTAATAGAACCAACTGCAGCTGTTTGAGAGATGGTGTAAATCCAAAGAGAATGGATGCTCTTATTAATGGTTTTGCAACCCCAGAGTCACTGCATGCATCAGTGAAGCATTAGTCAATCTGAAGAAGCAATTTCTAAGCCTTAGTTTGTTTCTGCAGCCCTCTGCTTAACCTTTGCTCATCAGTTTTTTCCTAGCTCAGCAGTTGTTATTAGATGGGCCCAACACAAAGCAGTGGGATGATAGTATCGTATCACCTTGATGTTGGTAGTTGGAGGCAGAGTTAATCTATTTGATTTGCAAATCTGTACTTGAAGGTATGTCAGAGTCCTTTAAGTGTGAAATTATGTATATGCATATCTCCATATATGTGAATACTTTTATGTACCTATAGTTTATAGTGTATATGCAACAAATGTAGAGTTCATATTAATCTTGGATGATTCTTTCTGCCTTGTGAAAATGGAATTATGAAGTCAGTGATATTTCATTACAGCATATCTTAAGTAGCTTGAATATATTGTTTGGAAGACATTAATCTGATTTTTTGGGGGGGACATATAACTGCATTTTTTTGGAGTGGATATTATTCATGGTCAGAATGATTATCATACTTTACACTAAGCAGAAGTGAAACAGTTCATACAGTGTCTATGGAGGATTTTCTCCTACTGAAGAGGTGTATGGGGGTGACAATTCAGACTACACAGCCTCAGGCAGGTGGTAGTATAAGCTTAAATATGACATATGGGGATGCACATCTGAATAAGTCTATTAAGTACAATGTAAAATGGATTATATTTTATAGAAAATAGCATCAAAATTCAAATGAGATGTGATGGTATATATCCATAGCTAATTGGATTCTGGTGACTGAATCTCCAAATTAATGCAATTTTTATTCACCAAGTGAAACATTAAAGGTTTGCATTTTTTTCCCTTATGTCTATCTCCAAGCCCAAACCGTAATGAATTACACTAGAGCTGTCATAATGTAGGTGAATACATCAGTTTGCAGGGATATGTCTGCTAACAAATGAATATTTTTAACCTCCAAAAAATACTGAAAGGAGGGAAGAGAGTTATGGGTTCTGGAAACTAAGGCTAAGATAATCTTGAAATATGTAAATAGAATTGTATCTCTTGCTGGTTATGTTTCATTCTTATACACTAGAAGTTATTGATTTTTTTATTTTGGGGGGGGTCATAATAGTCTACATTCTTTGAATATTTTGATGTCTCCTGAAAAGTAGATTGATTAGAACTTAGACAGCCGAGGTGACTAATACCAATTTTAGTGCTAGACTTCGGCAATAACACTAATTCTAACCTTTAGGCTGGTATCCAACTCATTACGGAAATTCTTCTAGTGCAGCTTTTATTCTGTCTTGTTTTGTGACTGAGGGAGCCCTGGCTGGGAATCAAATAGAAGATACTTCAATATAATGCAGCTTGTGAAGTTTCAGGTAAAACTGAGTGACATAATACTGTAGCACAAAATCAGATAGTATATTTCATTTTATTAAAAAACAAACAAACAAAAAAAAACAAAAAAAAAAAACAACACCAAACCAACAACCTTTGACTTGGTGTGAACTTTCTAGTAGAATTTAGTTTTCAAAAACTGAAGCTGTAAGGCTTCTTCTCATTGCCTCCTTTTATTGATTTTTGTATTTTGTAAAACAGAAACTCTTTATGAATTTTTTTTTTTTACAAGGTATCACCTGTTTACCTCTGACTTACTATGGCTATACCTTGCTTTACCCTCTTACTTGTTACCCTCTCTACCTACTCCCCACATGCATATTACAAATCCAATTTGCATGTATGAGCGCTGTCTCCAGTCACGGAGGACAGATGAAGGTCCATTCTGAACCAAGCAGTCAGGACTCAGAGCTGTTCTGCCATGCCTAAGTGATTCTGGTCAGAAAGGATATCTGAAGTCAAAGATGAGGCCTAAGTCTTGATGGGAATATGTGCCAAGAAGTACTGTGAGAATTTGCCCTTTTTGTTCAGTGATACCTGATCATTAAGACTTTTTGCCTTTTTTTCACCATAATCAAGTGCTCATCTACCGTTGGATTTACATCTTAATGCACTTCTGTATATCTTCTGACAGTCCAGTGTTTTCAGGTGTCTCCATTGTTCTGATATCTTTATGTTGTTAATGAGCTCCTTTCGATGTAGGCTTGGATAGTCAGCTTGCCAAAATGAGGAGCTTTACCAGCCTCTCTGTTGTCGTTGGAATCAGACATCTGCCTCCACTGAGATCTGCTTTCTGCCATGGAGGTGTCAGGCCATGAAGGAATATCCAGCCAGTTAGACCACTTAGCCTGTCTCCTTACTTTTCTTAAGCATGAGTGGTATATAAAACATTTCTAAGGTGCCTTGTATTTTTAAATATCTATCAAAGCCTATGTAGTAGGCAATCTCAGAGGTATACATGATGTCTTCATCGAGGTATCACAAGTATCTGTGAAACTTAGAAGCTGTAGTCAGTGAGGATAACTGTAATTAAAACATCTTTTTCCCCGCAGCCTAAATATGTCTGTCTTTTCAGTGCTGTGGCATTCCTGCGCTGTTTGATATTTTGCTTTTCTCTAATACTACAGAAAGGAAATACCTCATTCTTGCAGCCATTACATTTGACCTGTGCGACCCTCCTTTGAAATAACTTTGATTGTAATGTGGTGTGCTGTTCAGATCAGAATAGGTCATTTGTGTAGCTTTGAACAGGACTGTGCTGCCTTTGTTCTTTTGGAATCTTTCATTCTTGTGTCGCATTAAAATTCATATGACACAATTTTATACTGCGCTGGCTGTGCTCATAGGCTGAAACTTTCTTGTAGCAGATTGAATCCCTTTGTTGCCTCCTAATAAACTAAGCTGTGAGGATTTCATGCCTTGTTGAAGTGCTGTTTCTAAGAAGAAAAACAATTTGATGTCACATTAGGAAGTCTAATTAAAAATGAGCATTGTGTCACTTCGATAGTCTTGTTTTGACCCATATCAATCTTCGAAGTCGTAATCTTTTTGTTTGTTTGGTTTTGTCTTGTTGGTTTTTGGGTGGGTTTTTTTCTTTTTTGGCACGCCTTGGCCACAGAACAAAAGAATCCTATCTAATGGAAATTTTCACTCGGTGAATAAATACTGATTTTTTTTTTATGTGTTTCCACATACTGAGTAGAATTATTTCCTAAGTGGTTCAGCTTATACTATAAAACTGCTATCTGAAGAGAAAATTGTACCTGCCAGTCAGTCTTGATTGACTAATAAATAACAGGTTGCTCTTAGTCACCAAATGAAAAGTTTTACTGTGTAAACCCCCCTATTTTTAACCATACTTTTAGATCATTACAGATACCCTTTCTGGAAATGAACATAGTGTTTCTCCTTCTGCTGTTAACCCTGTCTTCAGTTAGTCAGCCCTAACAACGCTATGAATATGAACCTCTGATTGCAGTTTGGTTCCTCTTGAAGTAGTGCAGTATGTGTCTTACAAAATCCTAATGTTTAATTGATACTGTGTATATATTTAGGGTTCTGAAAAATGTCCTGAGTTTGAGATTACACTGATTGATGGCAGTGGCTTTGCAAGTGGGTCATGATGAATACAGAGGGCACAGTCAAGGTTCTTCTGTTTCTTTGAGTTGTCGTAGCATATTCTAAGGAACAAACAAACAAATGAAGAAGCCTAAGCAAATAGTGCAGCCTGAAATGGATATATTTCCATAGATTATTTGATGTTATTATCTATGGGAAATCTGCTCAGCCTCTTTGAAAGCACCGAGATTGCCATTTATAACTGCATCCTCATGGATGACCTCAACTATGAATTACATCTCAGAGCATGAAAATTATTCAAATGAAACTTTAAAAACTTAATTCCTATCTATAATGAATTTATTTTAATCTTAATAAAGCTCCAGACTGACAGGATTTAGGTGCCAAATTTCTTTCATGTAAAGGAGCTCCTTTTCACGCTAGTTCTAGACAACCTGAGATATGGAATTAAAAGGATTTCACTGTAATCTGTTAAAGAATCTAGTCACATTTACTACCTAATACTGAAAGTATGATTTAAAATACCAATAATTACTGCTTTCAGTACGTTTTCTTGCTACAGTTACAGGAATGGATTTGCAGAATTAAATGGAAAATATATGGATTTCCAATTTGGTTGTTATGGAAAGAACAATAATTTTGAGCTTTTGAACAGTTCTTATTGATTAAGCACATTGTGCAGGAAATGGAAAAAAATATATTGTAGTTGTAAACAAGGACAAAAAGTCTAACAATTTTTTATGCTAATGTTTGTGTTTAAAGAAGCTTGTGAGTCAGGCTTGAATTAGGCATTTCTGAGTTGCTGTGTTTCCCAGTTGCTTTTCTTGATGTGCTTTAACACCTCTTAATTCTCAAGAGGTCTGATAGCCAAAGGTCTATTATTTTTGTAATGGATGGCACTTATTTAAAGGGACAAATAGTTTCTCTTTTGTAGCTAGCATATCACATCCATGTTATCAATGGATTATAGATTCTTCTATTTTTACTCGTTTGTGTAATAGTATTAGCCTCTGTGAGATTGTACCTTAGCTGTATGATGATTACACAAAGAAGTGTTTGTAGACTTGACCTCTTTCACTTGCATATCCTGAGATGGTAAAATTCTATTGAGAGTTTATTTGTATCTCCTGTGAGGTGATGGCCTTTTGGTCTTTCATTTAGAGGTCTGTCATTTTTATGCTACAATGGACATTAAAGACCTGATGAAAAGACCCTGAAGTCAATTTAAAGGAACCCATTAACTTTGGTGGCTTTGGTTCAGAGTCCAGGCAGGAGCATTAGCTGCATGCATAGAACATGAATTTCCTTGTTGTAAAATGCCCTTCAAGTCCTACTCAATGGAGTTGTCCTTTCTCAAATCGGTAATTATGGATTGAACATTCTCTGTCAATCCTTGAAATACACAAGGAATTATTCATGTCATTCCAGTAGTGAGTTTTCTTCCTAGTTTTTTAGAAATAATCTCGCCTTGAATCATTCATTCAGATTTTTGCAAGCAGAGCAAAACGCTTTATAGCGGTTGCCTGGCAACAACATATTCAGGCAACAGCATATGTGAATCAGTTGTTAGTTATATATTTATATATGACTATGTATAGAGAATACATTTTAGATAGGTACTAATGAGAAATTTCTAAAAAAAGCATGCTATGAAATGCTCTTATTTTTTTTTGAAGATAAATAAAGGGGTTTGGGTCTACATTACCCTGGAAAGTTTGTCTTTTATTTTAGCTTCTGTAAAAGATCTGCTAGCTGAACAGCTTTTCACAAATGTCATTATATAGTTAATATACTTGTATGCAGTCATAGCAAGCAATGTAAAATATTCTCTTTGTTGAAGGTGAAAAATACTTTAATATGTATGGATGCTGATTCATATCCCTCACTTGTCTTTAAATTAATAATGTGTTAGTGAACCAAAATGTGGATACTTTACTGCATACTGTAGCCATTCAGATCTGTTATATTTAAGACAATAATTGTAAAAATTGTGCTGCAGATCTAAGAATCAAAAAGATATTGGTGTATTATTGCAATTAATCATCGTTTTGTTGAAAACTTTTTTCCAGATAAAATACATAGTTCAACTCTAAATACTGTGAAATTTCTTTAGTAAGGTCAACAGAAATAAAAAAGGAAATCTTTTAATCTTGTTGACAAAGTTTGTATACAGTAGGACAAAATTGCGGACTTATAAAGAAGACTTGAGGGATAGTAGGGTTTGTTGTAACTGTATCTTAACACTTTTGTCTCACATAAATGCATTGTATTAATATTTTTTTTACCATTCAGAATACATACCGATGTATCATGTCTGCGAAGAAAATTTGCGTGACTGCTTAGTGCAGCTAGCAAACCACTAGAACTGAAAACCTGGATATTTCCAAATAGAGAGATTTTTAGCTGGTTGGAGAATTGGATCTGCTGACTCCAGGAGTACCCCTTCTGACTAGGACAGTCAGAGTCTTGTTCAGTAAAGCTGGGACTAAAACTGAAGAGTTTCGAAGATGAATGTTAGTATTGAATTCTACTTAGAAATTAAGGAAAAAAATAATGCAATCTGTAAGGTACAGATGAAATATACTTCCTTTCTGTGAACACCACAAAACAATTTTGCAGCTTTTTAACAATTGTAGTGTGTGAAACATATTATTGCCATCATGCTGAGAAGTTACAAGACCATGCAAACGGAGCCTTGGAGGAATTACTGGTCACTTCAGATGCACATCAGTTAGGAAGATAATTAATGAAAGCATGTAAATCTTTTAAAAGATTGATCTTATTTCTCTCTGTTGTTTAGCAGCCAAACTGGCCCTCATCATCTCCAGCTTATCTGGACTGAACTTTGGAAAGGTTGCATTCATTAACGTGTCAGTAAGGAATTGGAAACACATGGCATTGACTAGATCTGGGGAAAAATGTTACACACTATCTGCCTACGGGAGGAAGAGCGCTTCAGTGTGTTTCCCCTACCTGTTCATTGCACAAAGAATTAATAGCAAAGTTTAATATCAAAAGTTTTTCACTCCTGTAGGACCAAATTAGGGCCATTTTTGAGCAGGAAGTTCATGATACTTCTAATTCTGTTCTTTGTGCTTGGAATATTTTTTAGACACTGTTGCTCTGGCATCCTCTGCCCTCAGAGTGAATTGGTATATTCTCTTTTCTCATGCAAACATTTAGTTTTCCCACAAAGAAGAAAGAATATGTGAAGTCATGCAAAATAATAATAAAAAAGAGTTTTTTGAAGGAGTAGTTGTAATTATTTTGTACAGTGCCTAGAAAGTGGAGACTATGTTTGTGGTTGTCCTTTAGGCATTATTACGATAAATATAATTTGTATTTATTATAATTGCTTCTATTTTTTGTTCTTATTTATCTGACTACTTGTAGAGAATGCCATCTTTGATAAAGTATTTACCTGATGCAGTAAATTTATTATCTAGTTCAAATGTGAAGAGAGAATGTGAAAAAATAAAATATATGTGGCTTAACTAAAAATGGAGGAAACTTCTGTTTTAACTGAAGTTGATATACTAAACTATTAATTGCTAGATTAGTATGGTAATAATAAGGTACTTTCAAATGAAATTGTTTTGCTGATGAAAGTAATTTTTCTTGATACAGTTAGAATAGTAATACTTTCTCTGAATGGTAATTATTTTTCTTCTTGAAACTGTACTTTTAAACTGTTTCTATGAACACTTCAGCAGGATGCGGAGTTTCCATATGAGAACAGAAGAAGAACAGGGATTTTTTGGCACAATGAAAGCAAGCTAGAGCTGTTCAGTGCATGGTCCTTTCAGTTGCTAAACACATTCAGATCTTTGACTTCTGTAGTAGGCTCTGAAGGTCCTCAGCTTCTCATTATGTCATTCCTAACGAATGTCACTTTCTGCATCAATTATGCAAGGCCAAATACTACATTAGTCATATTGTCTACTTGTATATTAGTGATTCTTACTTTTAAGTTGCATGGTGTTTACCTACTGTCTGAGAGAGATTGAGACTCTTTACCTGGGATGGCTTAATTTTCATATCTGAGAATAAATTTCTTGACTTCTGAGTGTCAAAGAAGTATTTGATGCTTGGTATTATTATTCTCAAAGTTACAGTTTTTTGAACTTCATCCGTTTACACTGTTACTGACAATCCTAAAAAGACTGAGACTTACAGAGATACAAATACACAAAGAAAAATCTTTTGTCAGTGAGGAGACATGCAATGCTGCTTTTTGCCTTTCAAGAGAAAAACACTTATATGTGTGCATATATATGTATATAAAAGAACAACAGCATCCTATCAACAAAGCTAGAAGGTTAATTGTCCATAGTTATAACAAGGGTAGTAAAATAAAAGATATTTTACTGATTTTTTTTTTTCTATAGTCCTTGTTTCTTAAACTACAGTAAGGTTTTTGGAGCTTTTTGCCCTGTTAATGAAATAACCTCTTTCTAGAAGACAGAAATCTTTGTGCTTATGAGTTGGACTGTACATGAGAAGAGTTAAATTTTAGTCTTTTTCAGCGATGTATCTGTATTTGTAATCTTGAGTGCTTTGATTCATTCCAGCCTCATTCTCAATTATATTAAGCCCACTGTACACTACATAAATTAAATTTAAAGCTGCATTAAGGCCCCTTATACTGCCAGCATAGTGAAGAATGCTGTTAGTGTAAATGGGAAACAGGCTTTCTGAACTTAAGTTTTCTGTCTGTAAAATCAGTATAATCTCTTCATCCACCTCTTTATTTTGTCTGCTTCAACTCTAAACTCTTGATAAATTCTCATTTTAGATATGTAGGTTGGCTAGCACTGATCATAGTCAAAACTGTTATTAGGTACTACCACTGTATAGAAAATATTGGAATAATTCAGAATTTATTTTTAATAGTTTGAGTCACAGAACCATGGAGTGGTTGAGGTTGGAAGGGACCTCTGGAGGCCATCTGGTCCCATCCCCCTGCTCAGGCAGGGTCACTGTCTAGTTTAATGTTGTATGAAGACTATTACTTTTGGTTGGAAAATACATTTCATTGAATTCTTCTATGAAATGTCTCTCTTTACAGTCAGGATTTGTTCAAGTATCTGAGTAATTTTAATTTTTATATAAAGAAAGTAAATATTTTGCTCCCCCCCCCAAGCTGATAACTTTGATGGGACTTATGTCTCTTGTGCTTTGAGACGCAATTGTAGCACAAAATCCGAAGTCTTGAATGGTTTCACTTTTAAAAGTAGATATCATTGAAAATGTTAAAGATACACTCCTTCACATCTTAACTGGCAGAACAATTCTGAGAGCTGAATATGGTCCATGAGAAAATTTCATAACTGCTAGAGTTACTGGTCTGCAATTGTGGATGTAAATGTCTGACCGTAGACATGCAGAAATTAGCCATATTTGTCAAATGCATGTCACACAGTGCAACAATCTTATTTTAAAGGGGAGGGAAGGGTTAGAGATGTTACTACAACATCTTTTTCCTTTCCAGCATATGACTGGTCAGATTTTGAGAGGACATCAGTTTTCTCATCTCCAAATTTTATAAAAGGTATATTCTTCCATGAAACAATTTGGAAAACCCTTACTGTCTAGGCTTATGTGAAGCTTTCTGCTAAGTAATACTAATACTGAGCGTTAGATTGTGTATTTTACTCATTAATACCTCGGAGCTCAGCACAGGGAGCATGTGTTTACATGATCCCATAGAGGAAGGTCTGTGGGACTTTGTGCAGGTTGTAGGATGAAGCAGTTGAGTCCACTTGCAGAGTCTAGAGGTGACAAAATGCATTGTTTCTTGAGGAAATCTGCCTACCCAACATGTGCAATAAAAAAGCACTACAGAAGCATTTATTGAAAAGAATGTATGATGTTAGGAGGAAAAAAAAAAAAGGTAGTTTAATCAAATTATGGTTTGTCCAGAAGAGTAATGCTAGCATGAGCCCTTCCAGAAGATTTGTAACAGTCAGTATTGTCAGGGTACTGGTTTGCCTTTAATTAAAACAAACAAACAAACAAAAAAAAAAAAACCAACTTCTTCTGCAGCCTTTTGAAATCACTGAAAGATTTGTATTCTCTTCAGTAGGTAACAGCTCAAAGCAAAAGGTTGAAAGGATACCGGGTAGCCTTCGCTAACATGATGTGTATTGGTTGAATATACTCTTAACCTTATGCAGCGTCGAAACACTTAGGTAGTAATGTGTTTAATGAAACCCAGTTTCTTCATCATGTTACATTTTTCCAATCATTGAATAATCCTGAGTTTTATGTTTCTTAAATAATGAAAATTCTAATGTAGACCCATCCTGAAGAAGAATAAGAGAAAGGAAGGTGTTAAAAATAGGCAAATATCCTACTTTTTGCTGTAAACACAAACTTCTAGATGAACTAGATCAGCTGTTTCTGGTGTATGTAACCCTTCCTTTCATTAGATCTCATGGTTCTGTGTAGGTACATTTTTAATTGCTTCTGGCAAGTCATAAGATCAAACATTTTTGCAGGAAGAGCTGTGCAACAGGCAAAAAGTTTCTCAGCAGTAAATCTACATTTGCACGTAAATTTTAGCTGGTGTGAGTTAGTGAAAGTGAGATTTATAAAAAGCAAAGAAAAAAATTCTAAGATCTAACTTCTACTGGAACAAAATCTCTGACAGTGGTTATTCCCAGTAATGGTGTGAGATGTATTAAATATATAAATATTAAAAATATAGCAGAAGGAATTAGGAGCAAAAGAAAAGAAGCAGACTGCTCTATTCTGATGTCATTGCAGAAAAACAGGAATAGAATTATATTTATGGTCCCACAGTTCTTACTAAAGCAGAAGACTGCAGTTTTTTTAAAGGTAGAGTAGATATGTTAATGCAAAGTCTGTACTTCTAGATTATAAACCATTGCATGGTACAGGACTTGACCAAGACCCAGAGGTCAAACAGGATATTGCTGGGTCACTACCATTTCAGAAGATTCAGGGTTTTTTTAAGAATTAGGTCTGAATGCCTGTAGAGGGTCATTAGAGATGACTGCTTTCAAACACTTCCTAATCATTTGGGAGGAAGACAGTGCTTACAAATCGTAAAAGGGAGCTGTAGCTAATGATAACAGCTTAGCAGCCAGTGGAGAACATTGGTTAAACTATTGGAGTTAGGTGTCTGAAGTGCTTTAAAAACAGAAGCTGCACAATGAGACATGAGGACTCTGTGGAGAAGCCATGGAATAGAGTTAGATGAGATTTGTGGGCAATGGGAGGAAAATTTATACTGGAGGGCCTCATACTGTACTTATTTGAGGATAAATGTTACTCTTGCAGCTTTTATACAATAATATACCTATAGTGTTTAGATGTATTGCTTTGGGATTTTTTTGAACTGAAGGAGAAAATAGAGAAGTAAATGTTACTTGTAAATATTTTTGACATGATTTTGACATGATCATACTATAATGCATTTTAATTCCTAAGAGAACCCAGAGGTTAAATGCATTTCAAAATGTTTTTGGAGGTGTACTTTCCAGAACTCTTGATGTCAGAAAATAATTTTTGCTTAGAATCTTTTTTCTTTTTTTACCTCTGAACAAATAAATCTGTTGTTTCTGCTGTGTTTCTGTATAATGCTATTCTGTGGCTTATAGTAATTTCTCCTAAAAAGAAATATTCAAGGTGAATCTCTCCTCCACTGTGATCTGAACAAAATTGAGTTTAAAACTGTAGTGAGCCTCTTGTTTGATTCTTCAGAATCCCTTTTTTTCCCCACCTCTGTTTTACCTAAAACATATTCTAGACCAGCCTTAGATAAATAATTGATCTTCTGATAGCAAAATTAACACTCTTCCTTTCTGTAATCTGGAAATTACTAGAAAGAGTAAATACCTGTTCTCATCTAAACAAACAGATACACTTCCTAATATACTTAATTGATTTACTTGAACCAATTAAAAAGGGATGAGCTAATGGGCCAAATATCTACTTGTCAGTAGAAAAGCATATGAAGAAATACAGCCTCCTTCAGTATATGTCAGGCTTTTCAGTCTAGGAAAATGTAAAAAATTGTAAATGATACTGATTTTTGTTGACCTGAGCTAACCCACAGTAGTGCCACAGCTGTGCTTTCACTGATGCTCACAGCTGAGCTGAATGCACAATAGATGAACTGAGTTAAACCACGGGATTTGAAATGGGGAATGCTACTTGCTACCCTTTGAAGTCAACTTTAGAGAGCTATAAAGCAAAGCATAGCTGCCTGCATAGCTCTTAGGATGGTCATGACTGAAATAGTGAAAATGGAAGAATCTCAACTAGTAATAATTACCAAAATCAGTAAGTTAGGCTTGCAGTTGAATTTATATACAAATACAGAGGAAAGACCTGTGCTAAAGAGGGCCAAATCTGCCCTTGATTGTGCAAATATCTCTGGAAGTGTGTGTATTTGCAGGTGTTACTTGCCAGCTACAAGGCTTACAAGAGCAGTGAAAGTTTTGATCGAGTTTCATTCAATTCTTTGTTACAGCAGTTTCGTAAAGTAAAGTTCTATCAACCTCAGAAAATGGTATTAATAACTAAGCTGAATAGAGCAGTCCCTCATTTTCAAAATTCTTTTTCTAGGTAGATAAGTAATTTTAGCAATGCATCCCGTATAAATGGGATTTGTTTAGATTTCATGTTTCAGCTTTTTTCAGAATCAAGAGGGTTAAAAAACTTAATTTCTGAAACCAGAAATTGGAATGCTTGTGTAATATTTTGTCCTCAGGACCAGATGCCTTAGGCATAGGCCTTTAATCCCTGTGCCCTAGTTACAGCAATTAAGGTTCATGAAATATAAATTTTGTTACATATGCATCTTGGTTTCTCCGTTTTTCTTCTGTTTCAAAATCAGTCTGAAATATTAATGATCATATTAAATGCACTCTGTTATGTGAATTGCTGTTAATATTGCATTCTAGTTATCCTGACAGATGCAGTGAATGACATTTTCTAACTTTTAGACTTAAATGTGTATTCTCTTGCTGAAGGAAATCTGACTTTCATAATATATTTTCTTGTAGGCCTGCCTCTTTATCTGCATTTAAATAAAAAAAGGTGCTGAAGATATGCAGTACTTTGGAAGACCACAGCTTATAATCGTTCATGATTTCTGGTGCTGCAGTGCAAATTAATCATTGTCGAACTGTGCTGGGGAGAATAGAAATGCCTAACAGCGTCATGGTCCCTGCCTGAAAGAGCTTACACTCTAACATCTGAAATGTTAAAGCTATCCTTCAAAATCTCATGTTATTTTTTTCACTGAAAGATTTCTCTCCATCTAAAGTTATCATCTATTTCTGCCTATCCTGTCTATGTAAATGAATTTCTAAAGCTGGATTGTAACAGTTCCCTTCTCCCCCAAAACTGGTGAAGAAACGGTCAGTGCTGTGAATAAAGTCCCTTGGATTATACAGTTTTGTTGGGATAAGGGAAAGCACTGATAGGGGATGAGGGTACAAACAGAGATGGAAAAAGAATTTGGTTTAAATGGTTCAAAACTGAAACCAATAAAAGAAATGCTGTCTGTATAGCAACAGGTATAGCAATGCTTAGATTGCATTTCACTTATAGAGACAGTAGTCACTTTGGTATAGATGTGAAAGCTCCCAAATGAAAAATTCACAGCCTTCTGGGGGGGATGTTTTATTTTTTTAAAAGCAGAGGCATATGTCACTGTAAAATAACTGTATCTACTTTAATGTGGCCAGAAGAGAGGCACTTAGCTGTTCCACTGCAAAAAGAA
Source organism: Morus bassanus (assembly GCA_031468815.1). Classification (NCBI taxonomy): domain Eukaryota; kingdom Metazoa; phylum Chordata; class Aves; order Suliformes; family Sulidae; genus Morus; species Morus bassanus. The sequence continues at coordinate 107,371,031 of CM062567.1, read as the reverse complement.
TGAGTTAATAAACGTGGCGCACAATCTGTCTCTGCTGTAGCTCTTGGCACACAACAGCTCTAATTGGTGGAAGCTATTGAGGCCTTAACTGCTGATTTTGCAGTACTGCCATGTTTACTGATAAGGTTTAATGCAAGCTAAAATTTGTTAACTAGAGAGAAACAGTCACACTTGCGTGAAGAGTGTGAGGACAAACAGCAGGCTTTTCTGTAGCACCAAATGACGATGAAGTATTTCAACACGTGGCATTATTAGATTTCCCCTTTCAGGCTAATGAAATGCCTTCCTTTGAGCAGAAGAGCAGGAAAATAATTTCTGAGTTATACGTTACACAGCTGGTACTGAAATAAGCCTATAGTTGAAGTGATAGCTGGATGTTCACCTCTCTGGTTTATATGACTCTTAAATACCAATTTTTTTGTCTCCTGGAGAAGGACAGATGCAACTGTTAGATTTGCATTGCATCAGGAGATCAGGAATTGAATTGAGTATATAAAAGAAGAAACACCAATTGTGCCCAGCAGCCAAAGATTATCTATACCAATAGCTATAGTAGTAGTATCCTCCTAATATTAAAATTTAGGTTTAATATCAAAATTTATTCACTAAGCTGTCATTTCATTCAGGTTTCTGAATATGACAAAAGCTTTGCTGTCTGCCAAATTAATGGAGGACCAACCATTGCATTTAAATGTTAAAAAGTTTAGTTCTTGAACTAAGATATCCTCATATGTTTATTTTTAATGCAGTATTATTACAGTGTAATACAGTAACTTTTTAAGTTACTAGCCAGCTGTTTCATTTTTTAACTCTAACTTAAAATCATTATTTGTATTTGCGTTTATATAGTAGTAATAAAAATACCAAGCAATGATATTATATGGCTGTTTATGTCCCAAAAGCTAAAAGCTAAAAAATGAATGGAAATGTGTTTTGTACTTAACATGTCACTCTGGAAGTGCCAGTTTTCTGTGTCTTAGCATGTTTTTCATATACTGGATGCATAGCTTAGAGCACAGGAAAATGTAAGATACTAGCTGAGAGAAAAACAGATGCTGCTGTGAACTCCAGATGAGTTTTTGTCTTCATGTTTGAAAAATACACATCTCTCTGTTCAAAGAGATTTTGTGCTTGCCAATGATTAAGATCTATTTCATTTTGTTACTGAACATACTATATCTTGAGTATATTCTGTAAGTTGTATATGTCATCTCACACAGTTCATGAAATGTGTATTAATTTACATAACTGAATGTGTAGAGAAGAGCAGATAGTTGAAGTACCTTAGAACAGTGCTGTAATCCAATATTTATTAATTCTGAGAAGATGGGAAATGGGGCATGCTCATCAAGTGTACTAAGAATAATAGTAATTAGTATTATATTTAATTTCTCTGTAGTTTAAATGGAAATTATGTCAAACATACAGTAATTAAAAAAAAGTATTTCTATTTCAATTAATCCGCTTTGATTGTAAATTTTCTCTGCCCCTTAGACCAATTGTGGTTCAAACAGTATTCAGTTAAGTAAGTTGTAACTCCATAGGGGTCTACGACAGTGAAAAATGTTATAAGTTGTATTACATAGCATTTTAGATATATAACAGGACAGCTTTTTTAAATACAGACAAGTGGTCGGTTTTGAGTTTCTTCAGTGCTCTGCATCCTCCATAGTAGTCCATAATGTTGGGTAGTTCTAGCCTTAAAAGGCTGAGAAAGAGCAAAACAAGACTTTCATCAGCAAGGTCATCGTTAAACAAAACTGACCTACATACACGAGAGATGCCCTCCAAGTCACGAATGGCTGTATCTCTTTCTGCTTTTAAAAATCTCAGAGGTTTGCAAGTCCAGCTCACAAGAATGACGACCTTCTTGCCAAACTATTTGGCAAACTTGTGCTGTTATCCACAGAACCGGTAGCACTTTTTTCTGTAAGCAATGTGATTCAGAATCTGTTATCTAATATTGTTCTGTTACCCACAGATGCAGCAAAATGTACCTAAATCCTGTTGATTTTCTTAAAATTTGAACAAGATATTTCCAAGAAGAGTTACAGGAGATACGAAATAATTTGCAGTGCCACACATGTCTAACTCTCTATCTGCATGCTTCGTTGTGGGGTTAAATGAAAGCAAAAGAAAAAAAAAGTTAGTTACTTTCCTTCCTGTTGCCAAGAAACAGTTACCAAAATGTATCTATCTGCTCTGTTAACATAGGAAAGGGTTTCCAGTCATATAGTAGTGACAACAAAATCATAAGCTCTTTCCTCTGCCTTTTCCATTCACTTCACTGAAGTGTGAAACAAAAAATATGAAACAATAAATTTTTAAGAAGACAAACTGGAAAACAAACTACTCTGTTCTTGACCTAACTACTCTGTTCCTGACGTAGGTCAAGAACCTACACCTGTAGAAATACCTACAGTATTACTACACTGTTGTAGAAATACTTACTCTTGCATTTTCTAACCATTTAATCTGGATGTGTGTGTTCACAATATTATGTTCATAGTTCTATGGTTAATATTCTACCAGTAATTTTAAAATCACATCTTTTTGCATGAACTTAGTGAAGTAAATCACATATAAGATGAGCCTACTCTATAGTGCTTTACCTTTAATGGTCATGTAAGTTTATGCTTTATCTCCTATTCCAATTCTTCTTTTCTTGGAGACTTTCCTCCCCTTATATTTTAAGCAGTGATACAGAATTAAAATGTGGAGAAGGTTTTAGAAGCACAAAGTATTATTTGTTTTTATCTTCCTATAATGTATATTAGCTAAGAGTAATTGTCAATCAAAAAAAAAAATATTTTGCATTACTAGCAAATCAAACTTCTGAAATATGCAATTTGTATTTTAACATGCATTAAAAATTATGGAATAATGCACATTATTACTTGCTTGTTATTCTATTTTGTCTTTTAAAAAGAGCACTGCTGTGTCAAAATCGAAACATTAATTTCACAAGAGACAGAAGACTGTTATTAAAACTTGAAGCACCAATCAGTGCTAAATGCACTAGACCAGACTATCTCCCGTTTTACCCAAAGCCTTGTGTTGTTGTAACCTCTGTGAATCTTAAGAGCATGTAAAAAAATTCTTTTAGCTGCAAGACCTACTTTGTCTAAATAAATTACTCTGAAGATCTAAAAGAGCCAAGGTATTAGTCTAAAATTCAGCCTGTTGTTATGCTTTGCTGTCCAGAGCTTTTATTCGGTTTGCCAGGAGTTAACAAATTGCAAACTGAAAATTACCTTTTTCAGTAATGATATGCCTCTTTTATATTTGCTTTTTGCCTAATCTGAAATCAGTGATGAAAGAAGTAATGTACTATAATTCCTTTCTTCTCTTTAATCAGTAGATGATTCTAGATGGCTCTACCAAGCCACTAACATGTTCTGGTCATGGTGGTTGCATTTGATTGAGGGTATTTGGGTGACTTGAGTAGGTAGTAAAAATGTTTGCAGATGAAGGAGGCTCTTCATAGCTTATTATTTTTTTATTATTTTTCCATATCAATTAGGAAGAAAGGGCATGGCTAGTGCATCCAATGTGGATATTCAGTTACTAATTGCACTTAAGTGTTGCACTCATGTGATTGACTAAGTCATGTCCTGGGTCAGCTCATACTCACTTATTTTGAATGTGTTCACAGCAAAATATCTTGGACCAAAAAGCAGAATTTACTGCTTTAAAAAGCATTAAGCTAAACAGTATAATCTGTATATTATTATTATAATAATAAAAAAGTTTAGGAAGAAAGAAACGATATTTTCATGGCTCTCCTCCCATTGATTCCTCAATTCCTTTAAAAATTTTCCCTTTGAGTGTTTGTCCAGTGTATTCTCTATTATTTGTTGCTGACATTTGGTAAAGGCAAACAGAATCTTTGATAACTTGTATTCATGTCTATCACATACAGTTTTAGGGCATATATCTGATGTGAGTTAATCGAATAGAACTCCTACAACTCCAAGAGAATTCCACCAAATTTCTGTGGATTAAGGCATGCAATCTAGGAAGCAAAAAGAAAAAAAAAAAAAAAAGAAAAAAAAAGAAAAAAGGGGAAAAAAAGGAAAGAGAGAGCTAAAATGAACAAACAGTGTGTCTCCATAGTTGCATTTTCCTCTTACAGCTCTTTGCATCATAAATGCAGCAAGCACAGCTATTAACTTGATTCACTGTCTTTCACAATACGTTGTCGCTGCTCTGGAGAAAGATTTGAGACAGTGCTGGACAAGCAGAAGAGAGATATGGGTCTTCTGAAACAGAAGTAAACAGTCAGGATGAGCAAATGAAGGAGACTTTAGAAACAGTCAATTTAATATATGGCAAACATTTTCTAAATGAGAAATAAAGGAATATAACTTCTGTAGCTAAAATTGCAGCTCATAGTTTCTAGCATTGCTATGATTGTTATCATAGGAGCTTTAGCCCACGGTACTCACTAGTCTTGTGTAGCAGGGATACTACTGCAGGACAAAAAGTCCCAGCTGATTTCTTATTGTAAGGCTGTTTAATTGCACATTAATATAATGTCATGTACAAATGCGATAATAGATGAGCTGCACACATATGTTGCAATACAGTCATATAAATTTTGAATTTTTGGCTAGATCTGCCTTTTAAATTTACTTTCTTGTAGCTGTGGTGGTTAATAATATATTATCACTGTGACTGGAAAAAAGTGAACTGTGAAATTTCAGGCAATTGACCAGTCACATTTGTAAACATACCTAAATGCATGATGTCAGTTCTTGTTTTCAAAGGAGATAAAGCAAGCTTGGGATCATCAAGTTCAGGATTGCTAATCATATGTGGCCAGGATAGATATAAAAGGGAAAGCGTAGGGAAGATAGGTTCTTGTGTTAGTTTCAGGTTTTGGTTGGCCCTTTACTACCTACACTAAGGCAAATCAGCAGCCATCTGTATTCATCTGCGATGAATAATGGAAAATAAGCAGCTACTTTTTGTGTTTTACTCTCTCAAACTCTCTGAACCTTTTTCTGTCTTACGCATCTGCTGCCAGTGCTGTTGAGTCAGCAGCTTATTTCAATTCAAGTAATCAAAACTCTGAAAAATTACTTTCCTGCTTTTGTTTGCCCCACAAAAGCAGCTTCTGTCAACATAATATCCTTTTATTTTACCTCTGTTCCTCACCCTTTTCTCTGGTGGAAATCTACCCTTGGGTCTACAAGGGTTTAATTTCTGTCCAAGGTCACAGGACTCTGGACTTACCAAGCCTTACTGGCAGCTGGGAAAATTACATTTGGCAGCATGACCATTTTCCTTGGAGTTCAATGAATGCCAACACACTGTTCAAACTTTGCACTTGGCTAATATCTTCTCTACTGGAGACCTGGAAAACTGTAGCTGATTAAGGTTGTGCTGCTTTTGGTTTCATCTCCACAAACAGCCATGATACTAGCTCTTTGTCAGTGTTGTAAATTCCCTTTTACCTAGTGGAAGAACAAATTGCGAGTATACAGAAATCACAACCAATATTGCTTAGGACACCTTTTATTCATTAAGCTATTATTATTATTAAGTAAATCAAACTGTTATTATTAATAACAGATAACAATTCACACAACATGTTTACTTACTTGCTCACACAGTTTACTTATGTGCTTCCTTATAGTTACTTTGCAGGAGGAGTGGTGGGAAGCCAATGTGGCTGTCTACCCAGAGGCAGAGGGCTATGCTGGCATGCCAGGGGCTTCTAGGTAGGTGTTTAGGAAGAATTTTAGGGGGCTCTTTCTCTTATCAGGTCTGCAAATGATGCTGTAGTCTTTGCATGTACCAGCCACTGCCTTCTTGGATGGGATTCAAGTTGTACAACCTGTTGTTGATGTTTATGTGTGCCCATGGCCTTGTTCTTCCAATAGGTGGCCAGTGTTGTGAGTGTATCAGCTCTTGCAGTCTCAACAGGACGGTTGGTCTCCAGAGCTTATCAGTCCTTGGGAAGCTTTCACATGCTGCTTTCTCAGCAGTGTTAACAGTTCAAATGTGTTTCCTCTCTTTGGCTGGTTTTCTGATAACTAGTTTCTCTGTTCAAACCTATAGGGACCTTGATGGTATCCAGGAAGTCTCAGCCGTTGATTTACTGCTGTGTGACTCTGGTCTCCATCACTGACAAGAGTAATCTTTTTTCAAGCTCTTTGTTCTTATTTTACTCTCTGCTACATTTCTTTCTGTGACTTTCTGTCACTTTTCTGCCTGCCTTTTTAGTAACAGTCATCAGTATTAGATTAAAACTGAATAAGGAGCTTCCAGCAAGGGGGACTGATGCTAAGCTAAGTGCAGAGTGAGAAGACAACCCATACAGAGCAAAAGAATGCTCAGGACTTTATTTGTAAGTGCAGAAACATGTGATAACAGTAAAATTCTTATTTATGGAATTCAGAATTGGTATCTGTTCACTGAACACCTCACTTCATGTACTCTCTTGAAGCTAATGTGGCTGCTCAGCAAAATTTACTATGTATTTCTTAATTTTTTTTTACTATGTGTTTATGCAATGATGCTACACTGATGAGAAGGCAAGCAGGAGGCTGATTGAACACAACATTAAAAGCCCAGCCTGTGTTTAAGTTTTGAGAAGATTTATATGTGCAGACTTACTCAAAACATACAGCATTTTGCACACAAGTTCAAAAACTGTGTAAGTCTGTTTATCTTTGTAGTCCTCCCTCTTACATTAATTTGCTAGGCAGATTTCATGATTCCTTAATTTAAGGTGAATTAGCTGAATATTTCTCTTTATTGATAACAGTTGTTGGGAAGGTAGTTGCCTAACTGAACGTGCATTTACACTTATGAATATAAAAGTACTTTTCTCCTTTTATCATAAAGTCTGTGTCTTTTCATACCTGAATGAAATGCTGATCTATTAAATGAATACTTCTTTCAGCTGTTTGTTATAATTTATTTTCTAACTAAAGCTTAAATTTTAGTAACTGAGGGACAATATTTGGCACTGAGGACAACTCATTATTGTAATTGAGTTAAACAAAACCCATAATATCTTGTTGCAAAGGTAAACAAAAGAAGTACCTGATTGAATAATGGAGTCTAAAAGTAAACAGTATCTAAAAAGTATCTAAACAGTCATGCCTGATGTTTCAGATAAAATAGATAAAATATTTTTGCCTAAACTGTCAAGTTACTTACTATAATAGCTGTGGATCTAGATCATGAGAGAGAGGAGAGAGGAGCAGGAATAGAGTAAAGGAATATATTTCATTTCACCAAAATTACTTTAGACAAATTGTGAAATGCAATTTAATTCATGTGAAAAATTCTCCAAGATGTGTCTCTGCAACTCTGCTTAGGAGGCTGTGCATAAGCCACGTCGTGAAGACTTCACCTATCTAAAGCATTTCTGAGTTGTCAATCACTGCAATAACAGGGTGTCATACTGATTTGAAATTATTATAATATGTACTATGACAGAAGCTTCCTCCATGCATATTTCTGGAGTTTTTCTCAAGACTTCTGTAGAGAAGTCACCTCTGGAATGATAGAATGTATTGGTGGCTTGGAGTCAGATCCCAATAAAAAAAAGGAAGATGCTGATTTCAGTCTGAGGGATTTAAGCCATTTTTATCTTACGTAAGTATCATTTAGACTGATGCAGTATTTCAGAATGACCACAGTGACTCGTTGTTCCAGTACAATGGTCATGTTCATTTAGTAGGGATTAGATGCCTGAAGTGCTTTGGTCGTGTAGATTTTTCCTTCCTTACGCCATTCGGTCTTCAATCTTTCTATCAGAAATGGGACCATGTGTCGTTATCTTCTCATGGAAAACTGAACCTAAGAACTTACTAAATAACACTGTGAGAAATTTAATTATGGGTTTAAGACTGACTGTCTGAAGTATGTTAATTTGTGTGATGTACTCTTGGATTCAATGTTTTCTTGCTTTTAATTGAAGGTCATCAAGTCCTCAAGCATTTCCTGGCTTTTAGGTAAAATAGCTTCCCCAATTTATATCTGAAAGGCCTTTGAACAATCTCTTTTGCAGTAATGGCATGCCACACTCTTACATTATCAATGCTTTTAATTCTTAGAAAACTTAAAATCATCCTGAAATCTGTGTCTACTATATGCAAGTTTTGGGGAATATTTTCCTTGAGGCTTATGAATTATGCAGGACAATTTTATGCTGAGTTCTATTGTCATATACTATTTCACTGTCTTTTTCATATCATCACATTGGTCTAACACACACTGAAATGAAAAGAGAGCTGACTTCAGTGTATATGTATCTTAGCACATGGGTAGCAAAGCACTGAGGAGAAATTTATCTTTCATTTCACATATGATCTAATCTGAGTTGACTCCCCATGTAGTATTACTATTAGTGGTCCTGCAGAAAACATAAAGGAAGGGATAGAGGTTGTTCTTCCTGTATAATTGATTTGGAGGCCTTAGGGCTGCATGAAGAAGAATTTTACATGGCATAACTGAAAGTCTCCCTGGTTTGGCCTGGTTGGCTATCCCTTCTTTTCAAGTCCTGATAGACATTTAAAGGTCTTACAGTAGAGGCATTCAAAGACCTCTTGCACAAACTGTTATGCTAGAAAATGGTTTACGTAGTGGTTATGTGTGTTATGTGTAACCAGTGTGGCTCAGTGACAAGTCATGCAGTAAATAACCTGTATGTGTGTCTATATGTTGAAAGTTTTGTCTGAGCACTAGCAGGTCATCCAAGGAGAACGGCAGTCAGATGGGATGTGTGCTGCTGTCCTTTTCTGTGGCATTTCAGCAGTCCAGGGGAGAAGAGACCAGTTCTTGGGAAGTGCTTTGTCTGTGTGTTTATTAATATGCCGTCACTGTCAAAGCTGTTGTGTGCATCTTTTTGTATTCCTACGTACCCGTGAGTCTGCAGAGGAGTAATGCCCGTTATCCTCATGACACCATGCTGTGAATTTGGTAGGGAGGTCTGTGCTGAGGCTCTGCTGGATGCTGAATGTAAAGATTTGTTTACCTGCCAGGCATAATTTTTAAGGGTGCACAATATGTCATCTGTTTCAAATAACAGGCAATCCTCTATATTGCTTTCAACAAGAGTGGGTGAGCCTAGGCATGCAATGCTATTAAGATTTAATGTTCTTTTCAGTTAAATCAGGTGTTCTTCAGGTTTTTCAAGAGGACCTAATCCAAACCTTAAAATCTATAGGTTGTGCTTGCACAGTATCTTTTAACATCTGACCTTCTGTAAAATGCACAGCTGTATGAAGCAAGTCTTCAAGTGTTGCAACACTTTTCATCCCCCAACACCCACAAAAAAAACTGCCCTGCCATTTCTTTTGATCTTATGGAGTAGAGAAACCAATTTGTGTAATGAAAATTGGTTTCATTTTGTGACTTTTTTTCTATTCAATAACAAGATTAAAATAATTTAGCACCTATTTTTAGCTTGGTTTGCATTCATGGGGCTGCTTTAATCAACCTGACTTTAGAAAGGCTCCATTATATTAAGCTTATCCCTAGCTGCAGATGAAATAATTCTGGATTAATGTCATCAAGGTGTGCTTTGAAGGTAAGAAGGCCTAACATTGATAGCAACCATATTAATAACTGAACATGTGATTTTTCTTCCAAAAATGGGAGTAATTTTCACTTGATGATGCATTCATTTGAGACTGACCCTTTTTTTTTTTTTTAGCATGTGTGGGGTGCCCTGAGAAGAATAAGGATGCTGACGGAAGAATAGGGATCAAACTGGCACTTTACACTAGAGATTCAATTTAATATAGTACTATTTAATATGAAATCAGTTCCATTAATACTAGTATAACGATATGTTATTTTAAAGGTAACCTTTTTACAAGAGTGGTATAGAACTTCCATGGCAAGTCTGACTTGCTTCCTCAGCTTTTTCTTCCTTTTATCCTGACTTATCAATGATTCTTTAACTGATAACCCACTTTCTTGATATGTATGTAGTATTTCATCTCCATTTTCCTCATTAATTACTCCAGGAATTACACTAAAGCCCATGTTGTGCATTTCATGCCTTGCTTACCATGACTAAAATCACCAGAGTTCATTTTTCTATTTTATTTTTCATTGATAAAATACAGATGATTTTAGCTAAACAGGACATAACAGGCCTTTTCTTTTTAACAAGACTGGGACTAGTCAGCAGGAGTAGTAACAGTATGAACCCTCCTACCAAAAATCAGGAGTTTTGTGTGCTTTGCTCACTTAAACCCTCACCACATCATTAAGTAGAGGTGTAAATTTGCATACCTAACCATAAGCACATAAAAATCATTTACTAAACATACTAGTAGGGCAATCTCAATCCCTTTTAATGAACAGCCCTATATGCTAATTAGTAATATAATATGTTGGATGGTTTTAATTGTGAAATGAAATTTCATTCATGACTTCCAAAGCAACTGGTCCACCAGTCACATTTGGGAATGTATATCTTCTCCTACTAGTCTATAGAGCTTTTGTAACTACGAGTCATTTTCCCTAACTCTCTGTACTGACAAAAAATGCAATTAAAATTTATCCTCCTGGGGAGAAAAATCCTCTTAGGGGATTATGCCACTTGTGTCGTAGTTAGATGAAGTATTTTAGCCCTGTTTAATGGTTTATACTAGTCATGGTGAAGAGAATACAATTTCAGGTGCACTAAATGCTCAGTATTTATACATCTTCTCATAAATGTGTTCTTCCTTTAGAAAATATAATCTAGGTTCTTTACAAAATGTAGATCTTAAATTAGACTTTCCTGTAGTATGTACAAATCCAGCTATGTATATAATGGTAAAAGTGTTGATATACAGCATTATGACTCTAATTAATGCATAGTTTAATATTACTGATTATTTTTGGTGTAAGCCCAAAGCAGAATTCCATGTTTAAACTCCTCAAGCTTAGTAATTGCTCATCATTTACAATTTGTACTTGTTCTAGACAATAGATATGTTATTCAATAAAACAATCTTTTCTATATCATTTACTTCATAGTTGGAGTGTAACTGAGGAACAGTGGCAGAAATAATGTTTGGGGAAGGCAAAGAGAATACAAAAAGATGATATCTGATAGCAACAAAATATTTCAGAATAATATTGATTAAATGTTTCAAATGCAAGTTCGTAATAGGCCACAGAGTTCACAGTTGAAATACTGTGCTTATGTTAAGTATTTTTCCCCTTACTGTTTAGGAGCTAGAGTCAATAAACTGCAAGACACTGAATGTAAAAAGGGAAAATGTGATTAACATAAAGGCAGAGAATGCTGGTATTCATTCTTTTATGAAAAGTTATCTGTAAAGTCAGAAAATCATGTTTCTGACATTGTACCTGGGAATGTATAGTCTGTGCTTCAGTTTCTGCTGAATTCTTTAGAGCCAGGTTGTAACACCACTTTTGTATTTGCCAGTTAGTGTAGCAACACATTGTGGGATATTTAACCAGAGTCCTATTTTTTTCATTGTTCTGTATGTCTTTCAAGGTATTATAAACACGGCTCTGGTTTTGAAAAAAAAAAGACAATACAAAAATAAAATTTCTAGGACATAATAAGATAAAAAGTTAATTATTTTTACAGAAATATCTAATGTTGATTTTTCTCTTTACAATTAATTGCAATGGATCAGGGAAAGTAAAAGTTAAAGCTAGGAGTAAAATAATCTGTTTAGTGTCTAAGGTCACACTTCAGACAACTCCATCATTTTGAATAACACGACAAATATAATTACCTTTTTTGTGGTCTTTGTATTAGTGGAAGGAGCTGCAGTCAGATTTTTTTGTTCTGCTCTTAACTCTAGGGACCCAGCTTACACTGTATACTTTAAAAAGCTACAAAATCTTGCAAACGATTAATTACAGAACAAAAAAAAGCCCTAACAAACTTTTCTAGCAAGCCTTCTAACACTTATTCAGCACTATTACCAACTGATTTCTGAGGTGATATAACAGTACTCTACCTCACATTAATGTTTCCACATAAAACACTGTTTTCGGAAAACCAAGACTCTTGTTTCGAAGATAAACAGCAATTAAGCACAGTCCTAGCACAGGAAGATTCGCATTGTTCTGAATTAGAATGAAGATTAGATGTTTTGTTTTTTTTTAAAGTGTATGCTTAGTTTTCCTGTTTATCAGATGGTTGTCTATGAAAGTAAAAACATGAATGGATTGATCTTGAGAGGAAAATACATCAGAATTGGAGAATATAACACAGACAAACATTTGAATAATTCTGCAGGATTTAGTTATGTAAGTCCACTTGTATGTACCGGCAAACCATGTTATTCAACAAATACTCTTTTTACTCAGACTACTTTTTAGATAACTACCTGAAATTCGTAAAGTAAGGAAGAACATTCATGAAATATTAAGATATCATGAGAGTTGAAATATACTGCTACAAGGTTCACTGCATATAAAAATTATATCAGATTCTGCTGGCTTTGAAACCTTTTATGATATTTCTTGAGGGCCTCACAACATTAATTTTAAATCAAAAAAATGTTCAAAAAATAAGTGGAATAGCATGTCTTTGCAAATGGCAAAATGAACTGTTAAAACAAAAAAGGGATGGAGCCATAAAAAAAACAGGTCCAGTTAAATTCCCTGGTGTAGTCAATGGTGTTTATCGATGTACTACTATCAGAATTTAAGATTCTTCTTCATTTCAACCCAAAATTTCCTTTGCAGAAGAAATTATAAACTGCTGTGCCAGCTCAGTGTTAATAATTATTTCCCATTCTTAATGATCAATGAGAAGTGTTTACACAGAAGTCTCTCAAGATCAGATACTGAAATTTTTCTCATTCCTTTTCTCTCTGTCATTTCTTTTCCTTCAAAAGTGTCTCTCTTGAACAAGTCACTGGGGAAAAGATGTAGCATAGTAGCAATGGGCAAAGTGATGGTGTGTGTTTGTGAGTGCCTGTGAGGTGTACAAAACCAATAGGCTTGTTGAGAATCAGAGGGGTGAGATTAAGAGAAACCGAAATTTGTCTGAAGTACAGCTTGCCCTTTCATTATGATTCACAATTATAAGAGTAATGTAATCTTTCAGTTCGTAGAGGACTTAAATGATATTTCCTGTTTTGTGGACTAGTCTTTATGTGACCTTCAGCTATCATCATGTTCTTCAGAAGGATACCAGTGCTGCTTTTCCTCTAGCATCACTGTGTCACAGATGAATCGCAGCATTCCTTATCCTTCCTTTGCACTGATAAGTACAAAGATTGTTCATTCCTGATCTTCGCTTAATGCAGGACTGTGAAACTGGGCAGAGAAAAAGCAAGCTGTCATCATTAGGAAAAAGTCAGGTTGACAGGTAAAAACAGTTCTTTCTAATTTGGAAGTAAGGTGGAATTGTTGTCCCTTAGGTGGGATTAAAGAGATTGCTTACCCTTGGGTGAAGGTTGCATACTCAATTTCAAACACAAAAGGATTGATCATAAGTCCCCAGAAATCAGTGATTTTCAATTTTTTTTTCTGACTTAATAGGCCTTTTCTTGTGTTGTAACTTTACATCTTGAAAAATTTGATCTATTTTTTAAGCACTTTCAGTAACAGTATAACCCTTCCTTCCTCTTTTAATGTAATACATCAGGCAAATTTGAGATGGGGAATATATCTTGCTTTAAATCATAAAATAGCTTATTAGTTTGCTTTATAGAAGCCTTATTTGGATATCTACTTGGAATAGATCCTACAGCCACTTACTTCCTAAGAAGTTGGTAGCTGTGAAACCACTTATGTGAGATACCGCATAATGGCACAGCCTGGCCCTAAATCTCACTGTATGCTGCTGATGCTATTTGTTGAGGCTGTTGTCATCATCGTAACTTGTTTCACCGCTTATTTCATTGAGCCGCACAGCAAATGGCATGGTGGCATATGTAAACAATTTACACAGAGGTCATACAGTAGTTTGGATTTGGATGCTGTACTACTATAAATAACATTTTTTTGCTATTGACATTTTGTATGAGCCTTTGGATATGTGATTGTGAGGGACATTTAACTAAGCTTTTACAGTACCTACTTTCAAGAACATTTTGATTAAATTAGTGCCCATTTTATTACTTGATACTTATGCCAAAGATATTTTTTAAAGTGTTTATTCAGTAAATTATCTTAAATGATGGAAAGCCTTTCCTCCTCACATTTTTGTTCAGTATTGTTTTTTATTAAAACACTCCGTGAACTGTCATGCCTATGTTTCGATATATTCATGGAACATTTTATGCTAGGTATTAACTGATTAATCCTCCTGCTTGAAGATTATGAAGTCCTCAAATCTGCGTAAAATTCAACAAATCCAGATTAAAAAGCTTTTAAGCATTGCGAATCATGGATCTCTTGGGACTTGAACAATTATTTCATTTTTTTGCCAAGCAAACCAAGCCATTAAGAATCATTGTGTGTTTTAAGTTTTCTGAACCCAGAGGACTGACTGACAGTATTGCCTCTTTCTCATTTGCTTGATCATTTATTTCTTTCCAGGTAGCTCCTTAGAAGCTGATTTTAAAGAGCTCTTCCCACAGCAAACATACTCATTCACACATGAGTAGTATACAATCACTTGCATGGGCAGGAATGCAGACATTTGCACAGATACCTAAACTTCCTGAGCAACAGAATACTTTCATTTAATTTCAACCCTTCCCTTCTCATATTTTTAAAAAAATCTATTAGAATTGTTTAATGATGTAGTTAATGAACTTAACCAATTATTTGGAAAAATGGCAGCTGAAAAATGAATTGTAAAAATGAAGAATATGTACTAGTATCTTACAAATATTTTTGGCCTAATCCAGAGATAAGCATTTTCTGTTTTGAGATATGAATTCTGAAATATGTTAATTCTGATTTAGAAGGTCTCGAACAGGTGTATAGCTTTTAAAATTCAACTGATAACTAGTTTATCTATTCTGGTATATGATGTTTGTGCAAGTCAGGTTCTTGTTACCCAAATACTGACTGGTCTTTTCTTTTTTTTTTTTTTTTTAATCATTGTGTGTGTATAATTAAAGTTTAAAATTTATTCTTTCCCTCTTCCCTCTCCATTTTAGAGGTTTTTTTGGTTTGTTTTTTCTTTTTTAAAGGAATATCTTCAAAATGTCTTAAAGTAAGAATTGCATTTAATACCAGCAGGCCTGGACCACAATTCAGTGATGACTTGGAATAACAGTCTGCTGTATTTTAGGCATCCACATACAAGCCTGAGTATATTGGCAATGAAAGTATCAAGTACTGGTAATCAACACTGTATGTGTTTTCAGCTCCCATTTAAATTAGAAGTACCTGGGAATCCTTGCTATTGAAGGGTTCCAAAGGAAGGAAGCAGAGAGCTTGATCATTAATCAGTGTTTTATCCTAGATGGTATATTATTCATACATATTGAATATGATCATTGAAAATATTTGGGATCATACTAACATACTAAAGAATTTTTTTTAAGGCAGTCGCTTTTCCATTGGCTGTTTGTTGCCATAACAGTCTTTCTTGCAAAATGCAAGATTGTTGTTTCTATTTATTGTCCTTGGAGACATGGAATAATATATAGTTGTCCAGAAGCAGGCTGAACAGATCTGAATATTTGATTCTCTGTTCTCACTGAGCTCCCTGCATTTAGTTGCAGTAGGTAAATCACCTAAGTCAGGAACTCGAGCTAATTTGGAAATCTGCAGTCAAAAAGAGGAGACATGCACCTCTAAAGTGTGACTCATCCCAGATCCCACAGAGATGTGGGTCACAGTTCTGAGATGCTCCTCTGCATGTATTGCATAGGAAGTCCCAGGTGGAAGTCAGGGATGCAGAAGATAATATTGGGTGACCATGAAATCCTAGATGAAATATTGTTAATAAGACTGTGCGACAGAAAGCAAACATAGCAGAAAAAGAAAAAGGATTATTCAAAGCTTCTTTATACAACTTTGTGCTGCTTTAACTCAGATAGGAATATGATACTTGGATGAGTGTTTTCTTACTTCTCTTCTGCTTGTTTTTTTGTGACAGTAATAATTAAAGATTTTCATTCTCTACATCATCAGGAATTCTAATGGTTGCACTAAGGAGAAAATTTGCCAAGAACAATACCCTTTGAATCACTTCAAGATAATTATCCTCTTTTTTTGACATTCTTTTTGGAGACTTTTTTTTTCCACTGATGTTAGTGTTCATCTTATATTTAGTCCATAGGCACTATTATATGTAGGCTTTTACGAGACTAAAAGGATTTTTGGCATAAAAGGACTAAAGGACTTTTTAGGGTAAATTCAAAAGAGCGTTAAGATATGTATTTCTTATGAAATTTTGTACTTAAATTGGTATTGAAACTGCCCTTCTGTCTGTAGGATTTCAAACAAAAAATAAAATTTATCAGAACAATAATAATAATAAAAGGATTTTGTCATTTCACCACTCAGGTAGTGATGCCTGGCCCTAAGCATATCACTGTTTGCTTATTAATCACCAAAATATATTTACTTCAGTAGCAGAAAGCAGCAGAAATAGCATACTGAAATATTAATTACTCTCTTAGGAGACAGAAAACATTGGAACTTTTTCAAACCATTGTGCTCGTTTTTTTGGCATGCATATACTGACTGTATTTTCCATATTATCAATGCATGAATTCTTTTATCTTGTCCCAGTTGATCTGTACTTAAATTTTTTCCAAGACTCCAGAAGATTTATTAAATGGAGTTGAAATATTCTTTTAAAAAAGTTAAACTTCTCTTGAGGTTTTAGGTTCTTTCTAGCTCCATTTTTTGTGTGGTAATTGTATAAAGAATTTAGGGACTGACTCAGTCCGATGGTGCTGCCTAGCTTATACAACATATTCTCTACTAGAACACTCCTGAGGATGACAAAACACAGGCATGTGAGAAGATTTAAAGCAGTAGGTCCAGTACTAACAGAGGGATGCTCTCATTACAAGTATTAACTGGTTCCGGGAAGGAGTGTAGTCATTTATATCATACAAACAAGGCAGCAAATAACAAGACTAATTTTTCTTAAAGAGGTAAACTGAATTCAATTAAATTAAATTCATAATGAAGGTCATTGTCAATGGCTGAGTGAAAGGCCATTCCAATTCAGAATGCAAAGTCAGGATGAGAAGAAACTTAAATCTATGAAGATTTAATATCTCTTCTTCCTCTAGTTTTTCTTTTGGAATTTTGCTATGGAAGCTTCTTAGCCTTTATCAGATACCAGCCAAACTACTGGTACAATCAAGATAGTGTCAAGTTCCTGATGTCTATAGTGCCTTTTGCTTTTTCTTATTTTAATTACTATTCTCATGCTTTCTGTGCCTCTCAAGACAGCGGCATAGTATGGAAAGGTAAAAAAATAAATCTGAACATTTTATTAGCCATTTCTGGAGGTTCATTCAGCATTCTTTACCTGAACCACAGTCTGACCCATGTGCAGCCTGGAGAACTCTCTCTCCTAGTCCAGCAGAACATGCAGCTGCTTTACATTCACAGGTGCTCCCAATCCTTGGGTTTGTAAGGGAACCTTTGCTGAGACTAGCTCCCACATCACCCTTTTTTCTGAGTTTGACTGCTGCCTGCTTCAAAAAGGGACAGTTGTGCTTCATGCAAATTCTAGTGCCACCTCCCACGTATTCTACGAGTGCACTGTATTAGTGAATGAAGGTGAAAAAAACCAACAACGGTGACTGAATCATTCTTGGCAAATTATATCCGACTTAAAGTCCTGAAGACGAAGTTCTTTGTTGTGGGGTGATGAGGTGCAGCGTGCCTCAGACAACTGCATCCTCCCTTGCTGTGTATCTAAATAGTCTCCTTGTGAATTTTCGTTGGCTGGGACAGCTCCCGTCCTCATGTACATTCATGTATATTCCTTCGTTGGTGGCCTAGCTGGTTTTGTGTTGCTATTTATGATTTATCTATACACATGGGTTACTAGAAATCTATGAGTTTTGAAAAAAAATACAGATTTGCATTTCCATTTACTGTTACTAGTCTATTAAGAGTAAGTCTACCAACTTTAAACACTCAAATATAGAAATATTCACTAAAATTTGACCCTATAAGGTAAATTTTTTCTAATTTATTAATTTTATTTCTTTAAGAAAAGTATGATGTCTTTGTTAAGTACCTTAACTACATCTAGCCTTTTCTCTTAAGGGCCTGCATTCTCACAAGGGAACCATTCAGTGCTGTGATTGGATTAATACAAATTGGATGGGAAAATTGAGCTGGGGTAGGAGCAATTGAATTTGGAAAGTTTATGAGAGCTGCTAGTTGAGGGTGAATAATAAAATAAAGACAGCAGTTTTGCAATTTTGAAAAGCTCTGTGCTATGTAATAGACTTTAATTTAATTCTGAGAGACTATTTTATTAGATTTTTTCCCAAGTAAAATCACAATTCCTATTGTTCCTTATCATATGTCTCATTACTGCTGCAAGTATTATCCTCTTTATATGATTATAGTGATTCATACTTTACTCTCTTGGTTGTTTTGTACACAGTTGCAAGTAAATAATGGTAGCAATTTGATGCTTCTGAATATAAAAGCAATAGGTTCTTTGGGTTTTTTCCTAAACAGGGATGTATATTTTAGTGAAGGAGTGACAATAAGCCTTATACTGAGATCAGTCAACAGATGCATAACTGATAAAATGTAAATTCTCAGCATCGGTCAAAGTAATTAAGCTGAAGAAATGCCTGTGCCAAACAGTGGTTCATAGTTTTACAATAAATCTGTATGAAGCTCATCATCATTTACAGTCATTATTCTGTATAGATACTTATTGAAAATATGTGATTATTGTTTGTATATTTGAACATATAACTGTCAAAAGACAGTTTGTATGAGAAAGACAAACAAAGAATGTATCTAACAACCACTTTTTGAGGGAAGTTGGTTCTGTGAGAGAAGGAACACTTTTCATTCTATGCTGAGTACTTCCAAATCCAGTCAAAGCCAAAGAGAGTTGGGAGAGTGAGATTTCGGTTCACCCCATTGTTGAATTGAAAAGACTTCACTGGTTGGGCAGAAAAGAGCAATCAGTTCCAGTTTCTGAAGAAGCAATGTTTTAAGAAATGACTTACAGAAAAGAAATGTGGTGGTATTGGTGAAACTGTATGATGAATTGAGACCTGGTTCTTATTCTTGCTCGTTCAGAGTTGTGTGTAGCTATCACATTCAACAGCGTAGCACTATCTGAGAAAGTGAAGTTATCTCGGTGTTGATTGCCTGGTTGTTTTTTACTTCAGAATTTTTAATTAATGCTTACCTGGGGGAAGAGATGAGGTGAAGGGAGGAGTAAGGAAGGGAGCAGTGAATGTCTGAAATGACATTGTGCTGAAACAACCAGTCTAAATATAACTGCAAGTCCAGCAAAGCACATAAATGCTTACAAAACTTTGAAGTGAACAGAAGCTTAGTTTTTCAAGGATTTTTTCAGTTCAACTGATTGCATTAAGGATTTTTATATTTTCTCCGGCTTTTAAAATTAGGTGCACTCAATCAGGGATTCAGCTTAGGTTAAGGTAGATACTAGTAATGGACAATATGGGCTATCCACCCATTGTGCCAAAGAACAGAATTAACATTTGATCCTTACTAGAGAAGGTTAGGTAAGGAATTCAACGAGTCCTGCATTTTGGCTTCTGGATTTTACTCGTGGATCAGAGCAGTAGTTTAGGTTCTGCTCAAAAAGTATACTTAAACTTTCACAAAATGGATCAAAGGGTATTGGATATTACTTTTTGCCTGCCTTAGGGTATCTCCAGAAATTTGGTTTAGTTATTGCATACCCACATTAATTAATATATCGTGTGGTAGTGCAAGAACATTTTTTATTAGCTTTTCTACCTTTGGAATCAATTTTAAACTGGTTATTAAAACTCTCTAAAAAGCTGCTGACTTGTATTCTTACATTTCCCTCCCTCTTCCCCTCCCCGCTTCCCCCTTTGGATTCAGATAGTAATTAACATAGTAGATGTCATTCAAATTAAATGTAGAGGAAAATAATTTGAAAGTATTGCACTGGGGAATGTACATGACTCAGTTATAAACAGTATTATTACAATATTGAGACATAACTGAGAAATTGAGTTGTAAAATAAAAGACAAATCCTACCTATAATTTTTTGTGAAAATATTAATTTTAAATTTTGGGGTATGCTTGTCTTTGGTGATGTCTCTGTTTATCTCTAAGAAGAAAAGTAAGACTTATAAGTCAGTAGAACTGAAACTCCATTGGTACAGTGATGATATTAATATATTGAAAGTTATGTATATGAGCATTAAGTCCAAATTATATAGAAACATTTGCTATAGGAACATTTCAAACTTGGAAACAATGCTGTACAAAATGGACAGAACTCTTAGGGGAGTGTGTGCACTATACACAGTTATCCAAATACTTTCAAGTTATACATTGGATTAAATATCTCCAGAAACCAAGTCTTAAATTTGATCTCTAGAGATCAGTGTCACCTCCTCATTCATCACGACATGGTCCAAATGACTGAATCCAGTGAACAGGTTTCCAATGATAGTTCTATTCACTAGATTCTGAAATAAACACACTAATTCAGTATCAATAATTTGTGGTAGCCCAGAGCTCTGTTAAAGAACTAATGTTCCTTCTTCACCTTGGATTGCTAATTTTTCTTTTACTGTCATTAGACATGTAGTCAACCAACAGTATGTACAAATATACAGGGATGTATACTTGACATACTTGTTCTGAAAAACTTTGTGGCTATTTGTATATTAAAAATCTGAACTACTTTCCAAGGCAGGCATATAACAAGGTACTTAATTAATCTTTTTTTGTTATATTTTATGAAGTGTAAGGCCAAGACACTGTCGTTGTTCGTATCTGCAAACATACAGTGAAAGGCTTGGCCTTTAATATTCAAAATACCACCTATGATGAGATCTAAGAAGTGGAAATAAAAGGAGACAGTGACAAAGGGAAGATGATGGTTATAGTAAGAGAAGCAAGAGTTTAAGGGTCAAAATATGTAAATAATAATGGCATAAATATTGCATACCCACATAAATTGCAAAAAATTACAGTAATCTGTCACTATTTCTATTATTTTAATTAATTGGATTAAAAGAATTCAGCTTCATTGTACATTCAAATGTAAGGCGTACTTCTGATTGAGATTTTAGTCCCTTTGCTCCTCCTTATTTATAAATTTATCTAACTATAGAGCTACTACAAATCTTGAGGTTTATTCAGGATATAATTGTGAGAGTATGAGTGCCAAAAGTGCAAGTAACCTTCCTCAGATGTTTTAACAAGGGACTGGAATGATCAGCAGGAACTTGGTATCTCTTTTCTACATGAATCCCAATGTTAGAAACAGCTGTTTTAATATATTCAGCCCAAATGTCTTTTGACTTGTAGCAGTAATATTATTTTACCTTGTAAGTGCTTTTCATCTGACTATTTCTAAGCTTTCTTTCCCCAAAACATTAATTAAGTTAATGTTCTGATGTACAGTAGGTTAATATAATTCTCATTTTACAGATGAAGAAACTATATCTAAAAAGGTCACATCTCATGTCAGTGACAGATGGAGGTACACAGTACTGTTCTGCTTTAGCCACTGGGAAAAAAATAAATCTTTCTTCAATCTGTGCGTTTGCAACTGGTACCATAACCAGACATAAATGCCCAGAAATTAAGCTTTTCATTACAAGAACACATATTTCCATCAAATGAAGGAGGGGAGGAGGGAAAGAAAACTCTAATAGGTAGCCAAAGCAGAGGAGCCTCGGCTGTGAAGACAGACTGAGAGAGTTGGGGTTTTTCAGCCTGGAGAAGAGAAGGCTCCAGGGAGACCTTATAGCAGCCTTTCAGTACCTGAAGGGGGCCTACAAGAAAGCTGGAGAGGGACTTTTTACAAAGGCATGTAGTGGTAGGACAAGGGATAAACTGAAAGAGGGGAGATTTAGATTAGATCTAAGGAAGAAATTCTTCACTATGAGGGTGGTGAGGCACTGGAACCAGTTGCCCAGAGAAGCTGTGGATGCCCCATCCCTGGAAGTGTTCAAGGCCAGGTTGGATGGGACTTTGAGCAGCCTGGTCTAGTGGAAGGTGTCCCTGCCTATGGCAGGGGGGTTGGACTAGATGATCTTTAAGGTCCCTTCCAACTCAAATGATTCTATGTTTCTATGATATGATTCTATGAATGACATCATTTAAGTGGACCAGTCACTAGACATTGGACAAAAATGTTTACATATAGTATATGTGTGTGTGTATGTATGAATATACATGCTTAATATATTTTTAAACAGTAATTTTTAAAAAGTTGTGGAAAATCTTTCAGTAGATCAGCAATCTGTTTTTATGTTTAGGGATATATCAGAAAGGATTATCTTTTCTAGAAACAGGTGTATTTTCCTATTGAAATGGAAAATACTGTTCAGTAGTCTGAAACAAAAACTAATGGAGAAACTCTTTAGTGGAGCGAGCAGCTGGCATATTCTGCAGAATGAAAATTAAAAAAAAAATATTTAGAGAAAAAATGTTTCATTTCAACCTTTTAACTAAGATTTTGAGACCCTTCCTTTTTCTCCTAGAAGAGAGACATTGTTAAATCCCAGCTTCCAGACATTGTGTCTATGGAGAATCTTGGACAGATTGTAGATCTGGCATCTGGGCTTCCCAGGATTTCTAGGTTGCTCCTGAATAGGTTTTGAGGTGTCTGAAAGTATTGCTTACTGGTCAAATTTGAAAGCTGTGGGATCTATATCTTCTCATCAGCCTAGTTCTGGACTGAGAAGGCTGTTAGCTTCAGTACAGTTTGACTTGTAGGATGGATGTATTTCTACGTAGTTGGGAATAGTTTTCTAAAAGAAAATTACAAATTTTTAGCAAAACTGAAATTTTCCCTTGAAAGTTGTAATACTTGTAGAATATATATTTTCTATCAAAATCACTGATAAAAGAGGAAGTTCCAGACCAGAACCATCAGCCAGTTTGCAGTAGGATGATTAATGATCACTAGATGCTAGAGATGTAAGCAAAGAAGACTAACTTCTGTAATTGAATATAGCAGGGTATTTTTCATATAGGGAGGAATTTGATTACCTAGAAATGCAATTAGATACATATTTATCCAAATTTAATGTTTAGCAAGACACTGAGATAACTGCCATTGCTTGTAATTTTTCTCTCTAGCTTAAGTGAATAGCACCAGAGTGTAACATCTGAATAACTTCACCATCATGAAGACGCATACTGGTGTGTTCCTCAACAAGTGATTCAAATGCCCTGTTTTGGTTGCACTTAACATTTCCTTGTTATTTTTCTACATAGGTGATCTCTGTCCCAATCTTATTTTCATTTATGTTGTTAGGGAAGCCAGCTGTGGAGGGCTTAATTTCTCCTGTTCCAGCAGCACACCCACACACGTTCCAAGTCTCTCTTGTACCTGGTCTTAGACTCTCAGCCTATGCAGTACTTGCAGCAAGCCCACTTGCAGCACTTGAACCTATGAGCCCCTGACATTTGTGGTCCCACTCCAGTTGCTGGCTGTCAGACCTCGCACTGTGCTTGCAGGTTAGTCCAGCTCAAAGTTCACTGGCTCCTCCCACATGTGTACACTCAGGGGTGAGAGTGCATCCACACAGAAGATAGACTTTGCTAAGGAGATAGGATGGGCTGCAGTGCAGTGCAGGGCTCAGCCAGTCAAGCATGCTGAACAACAACCTGTTTACCTGCGACTAGCCTCTTTTGTCCCCTTTCCTCTCCATTTTCCCATGTTCATCCCTTGCAGATCCATCTTGACCCCTTCCTTTTCCATGTCTTTGGTCCTTTCCCTGAACATCTCATAATAATTTTTACACAATACCAAGTATTCTCTCTGCTTTATCCCATAATTCTCTTCCCCCATAATAAACCCTGTACCGTGATCACCCTATTTAACAAGCATGGCTTCCCATGGAGAGAATTTCCCGGTTTACCTACCTCAGTGGGTGTCCTCACCAGGGGCGACCATCTTATCATTTTCCTTTAATGGCCTTTGGAGTAGCCAGTTCAGTGTGTTCCATTTTGATTTCTTAGGTTATTGGGGTTCCTACACCTATCACTGCTCCTCTGTATTCATGGTCTTCAGCCATTAGTCAGATAACCTACCATTTGTTATCAGACAAGATCACTGATAATTAGGTTAGTCAGGAAGCCACATAAACAAATTACCTCATGTATGCAAAACAGAGTTTGTGTAGGACTTAAGTTCCTCATCCAGAACTGTGATTCTCACTGCCCCTTTTCACAGCTGCTGACTGTGAGAATTCTCTTGCGCTCTACTGTGCAGTAGAACTTTAGTCCTAAGGTTTCACAAATTAAAATCGCTTCCATTTTTATCCCTGGAAAAGCTTGATTTATTAGACATGCTCAAGTCACTTTTATTAGATTGAAGCAGGAGTTGCCCATTTCTTTTTGTAACATAGCCAGTGCACTATATATATCCTGCCTCAAGGCAGTACTTCAGGAAATGAATTAGCATCGTTCAGATCTAAGTGCAAATTGACCTCCTCTGAAAGTTACCTAACACATAGAGGGAGCGGGTTTAAAGAAAAATTCAGCTCTTCTGTGTCTTTTTTTATGTAGATATGATCAGGTAGCTTCTTGTTTTAGGTTTCTGCCATACAGAATATGTGTTCATACAGATCATAACCTTCCCATAATTTTGTAGACAAATAGGTCATTTAGTTAGGACTGGTATTTTGTTGTGGGATCAAATGTCTAAAAAACGAATAATGAAACTGATTGTCAAAGCATTTAAGGAGTTGATATAATTATATTTCTTTATAGAAATCAGGGTAAAAAGGCATAATCTAAGTCACAGCTTTAAATGAACTTAATGAATGACAATTATTACTGTCCTCTGGGAAAGAATATATGTAATCACAGGGAAACTAATTTTTTCAACAACTGCAGTTTTAAAGGTATTCTCCCTGTGTATCCTTTTGTAGCTGGAGTTTCATTTGGAGAGTGGGGGACTCCTGGAACAGTTGCTTTTCCTCATAAATTATTTTATTCATAAAATAAATAGTATAGTTTGGCAAATTAGCTTGGTGAAACTTTCAAAGAATAAAAGCAGTGGTCTATAATACTCTATTGGTTAAGCTGAACTAAATTTCAAGACAAATAGTTTAAGCTCTTTTTGGAAAACTAAATTCTAATCTACAATGTCCCCCCCTCCCCTTCCCTTCAAAGTGACTTTTGTCTTTGGTATTTTTTTTAATTTAAAAATATATAGAAAAGTAAATGTTGAGAGATTCTTACCAATAGAAAACTATGGTTATTGACATATAGATAGAAGGGGACATGTGCCTTAGATATATGTCAATCGTTAAGAGCTTTTTTTAGCTTATATTAAGATATTTACTGGTTTTCTACAGTCAGAATTTTAACTTGCCTGTTTTTTTTTCCTTGGAAATTATGAATGCATCTTCCACTTTCTTTTGAATTTTCCGTAGCCAATTTCTATTGTTATTCTTATTAATATGTTTCATTCTGTGTAATTTTCTTTTATTGCATTTTTCTTCAGAAGCATTTTGTTCCTTGGTGTAAAATGTAACCTGGTGTGCTAGGTTCACTCTTGCAGACCTCCCATGCCTTGCCTGTTTCCAGATAACACAGGCATTGCAAATATATTGGGATGAAACCTGTGTGTCTTATGATATTCAAATTTTGTCTGCATTCTCTGAATTAATGTGCAAGAATAACTGCAATGTCAGATGAAATGGTAGGGAAGAAAAAAACCCACACAACAAACAAACACCAAAAACCAGCTGATACTAATCGGTTACTGTAAACTTCAGTTTTGTGACACTTATTGAACAACTAACATCATTCATTGATGTTTTAAAGATGTGGGTATTATCTTGTCCATAGAATGTGTTATATCATTGAGGGAAAGGAGGGCTGATATGCTCTTGGGTGACAAGACTTCTTATGAAATGGCTTTGCTGTCAAGTTACTAATATTCTTTCTCAGATATGAAAAGCACAATCCTTTTGTTTACATGGAAATTTGTATTGCAAAACTGTACAATTTTCAGCTCTGCTCCACAAATAGAATATGATAAGAGCAATGTAATATAGTAGAGTGTGTCACTGTGGACTCTCTAGAGTAGCAAAAGGTTCTCTCTTAAGAGTTCTGACATTTTATACGAAAGATATAAATACTATTTAAATTTAAAGCTACATTTACATAGCCTTGTGTGATGGGTTGACCCCAATCAGCAGCCAAGTACCCACACAGCCGCTCACTCACTCTCCCCACCCAGCAGGATGGAGGAGAGAATAAGAAAAACAAAAGTGAGAAAATTCATGGGTTGGGATAAAGACAATTTAATAGATGAAGGAGAAAGGAAAAAAAAACAAACAAGTAATGCAAAAGAAATCACTTATCACCTCCCCCAAGCAGGGTGATGCCCAGCCATTCACCAAGCATCAGCCACATTGGGAGGCAACACTTCACCCCACTTCTTCTTCCTCTACACCAGTTCTTGTTACTGAGCATTGTGTTACATGGTATGGAATATCCCTTTGGCTAATTTGGGTCAGCTGTCCTATCTGTTTTCCCACCCAACCTCTTGCCATCCCATGTTGGGGATGGGGGCAAACTGGGAAAAAGAGAAAGCCTTGATGCTGTGCAAGCACTGTTCAGCATTAGCCAAAACATTGTTGTGTTATCAACAGATTCGGCCAGAAATCCAAAACACAGCTATGAAGAAAACTAACTTCATCCCAGTCAGACAAAGTACACCTTGTTAGCATGACTATTATATGGAATATCATACACCAATTTTAGAAACATATCTGACATCAAGAGAAGTTATAGGAGTAGGTGGTGAGCAATACATTTGGATGATCTCTTAGGTATGAACAGAGATGTACATTACATAGAAGTGATGGTGGTTAGAGGTATATGAAAAAGTTGAAAACCTACTTTATTTCCGAAGATACCTTTGCTCATTCTGCACTGTTTTCCATTATTTCCATTTGATGTATTTGCTATCACTTATTCACGGTAGCATACAATGAATTGTTTCATTTGTTTCTCAGTACAGTCAGACATTAGATCTTGCTGACCTTCAGCAGTGTGACGTGTTAGTCAGCGGAGTCTTGCTTTAAGTCAGCATTGAGAAAGGCTGAAAGTAACTGGCTTGATATGTTCTTTTTTTCTAGTTCATGCTTAATGTCTTTGAAAATGCTTCAGTTTTCATTGTATTAGAACTGTTCATTCTTTAGCTTATAAAGGCAGATAAAAATACGAAGTTGAAGGAAAGGAAAAAAGAAAACACATAGCGAATATGAGATAATTGCATTGTTCAAAAACGGGGGAGAGAAATTCATTTTATTGTAAAGATTTGAGCTCTGTATTTTATTTGCTTCCAATCTGCATTGTCCTTATAATTTTGCTTCTTTCTCAACACACTGCTGGAACAGTATTTAATCCATAATAATTTTGTACATAAGCATAACTCAGGTTTGAAAAAGCCCATTCCGTTCTTGATATAAAGATTTTTGTAAGTCATTACAAATTGATTTTTTTATAAATCACCTCCCCAATCGTTTAAGAATACAAAAAATGAAAACAGAGAACTGCCAATAAATATTAGTGTCTGAGAACATTTAATAACTGAGGATGTACATTGTGCCTTTTCAGTATGACTAGAAAATTGGATGGGGAGTAAGATTAACTAAATCCTGAGGAACTGGCAAGGTATACTGCAGGTCTATGTGGATCTTCCAGCATGTTTGCAAAGATGAGCTTCACTAAAGTATTTGCTTGGTGATATCTTCAGTTATAGATACTTTGTTAATCCTTAAAAGGTAGCCTGAACAATTCCAGTAATCCTTTTGCATTTTCTTTACCTTCCTGTTAACATATTTTCTCTAAATGTAGCTTTTTTTTTCTACCTAAAGATTTACATAAGTACACATTTTTAAGAAGATATTCAAATGTCCATCTGTTCTCTAAAACTAATTCTATAAAAAGCGAGCAGTAGATTTGTTTTTAAACAAATCTCAGCTTCAACTCAGAATTTATATTTAAAACTGATTTAATGGGAAGGTTAGAAAAGTCCACTTGAGACTTCATAGAATTATCTGTACTTTTCTGTAAAAAGTTGTTTGTTCAGATGATATATCTATCATCTCTATGTATCTGTCTGTTAATAAGAAAAACTTAGTATTTCCTAATACATTTGCACTCTAGATGAGATGCAGTTCAGTGAAAACTTACTTTATTTATATCAGTGGTCTCATCAGTGGATGAAAGACCAGGGACTTACTAACTTCTAATGTAAAACATGAGTGAAAATGTGACTTCTTTGTGAGACTTGAACATCTAGTGGGCTTAAACCCAACTGCTAAGTTGTATATGTAGTTAAATATGTATATTTTGTGGTTTAACCCCTGTCAGCAACTAAGCACCACACAGCCGCTTGCTCACTCCCCCGTGGTGGGATGGGGGAGAGAATCAGAAGAGTAAAAGTGAGAAAATTCATATGTTGAGTTAAAGATACTTTAATAGGTAAAGTAAAAGCTGCGCACACAAGCAAAGCAAACCAAGATATTCATTCACTACTTCCCATGGGCAGGCAGGTGTTCAGCCATCCCCAGGAAAGCAGGGCTCCATCACCCATAACGGTAACTTGGGAAGACAAACGCCATCACTCCGAACATCCCGCCCCTTCCTTGTTCTTCCCCCAGCTTTATACACTGAGCATGATGTCATATGGCATGGAATATCCCTTTGGTCAGTTTGGGTCAGCTGTCCCAGCTGTGTCCCCCCCCGGCTTCTTGTGCACCTGGCAGAGCATGAGGAGCTGAAAAAGTCCTTGAGTAGTGTAAGAACTACTTAGCAACAACTAAAACATCAGTGTGTAATCAACATTATTCTCATCCTAAATCCAAAACACAGTACTATACCAGCTACTAGGAAGAAAATTAACTCTATCCCAGCTGAAACCAGGACAGTATAATAACATACATATGTAGGTTCTGAATCAGAACCTAAAGTCTAACTTCAAAATGAAACTTAACTTTATTTCAGTTATTAGATTTTTGCCCAGTTATATATGCATATATATATCAAATCATATTGTTGCTGTATTAGAAAGGTACTGTATTGCACTTTATGCATTCTTATCATGTAATAATCCATAATATAAAGTTCAGTATTAGAAAAACTGAAAAATGTAATTTTTTTGAGTAGCACAATAAAGAAAGTGTGATTTCGTAAGTAATTTTATTCAAAACTACTCTGTTCTTGAAAATATCTTGAACATATGGACTAAATAGTTCATAGCAATGAAAACATATTTGTATATGAGTGTGTAGGAGTTTAGGAGAAGGAAGGAGAAGTAGGTGTTAAACATGACAGTAAGGTGGGAAAAAGTGACAATGGTAGAATGAGATATTTAATGCAGAAATTTATCTTGTGCAACTAGTCCTTGACACTTATGTAACTTTGGGTATAGCTATATCTGCAAGCTATATCTGAATCAATACCTGTATGCTCTTAACTTGCTGTAAATGTGAGGCAGCTTATTCCTATTTATTTTAAGGCAATATATATACATAATCATATTATTTCAAAGAAAATCATCTTGAGTACTGTCTTACATGTTAAGTCCAGGATGCTGGTAGCCATTGGAATAGGTTGCTTTTCATACAAAAAGACAAATAAGACTCTTGTGTTATGGCTTGGAAGCGCTTAGAGATTTGTAATGAAAATTTCATGTTATAAAGTGTAACTTTCTTTGAGAGAATTCATAAATACTGACGAAGTGACAGATTTTGTATCTTTAAGCAAAAAATAATGTTTATCATGCACCTGATACTTCATCCTTTCAGGTTACATTCCAATCAAGTGTTCACCCAGTAATTGAAATGTATATGTGTTTATATATTGAAATAATAAAAATTAATATATTTATAATGTATATAAAATGTGGAATATAAGAAAGAAATTATGTACTATGGTTAGGTTTGGGGAAAATTTTTCTAACCTTTAACAGCTAATTAATTTAGGTGCTGATTAAGAGAGCAGTGGATTGTATTAAGAAGTTAACAACTCTCAGTAATGACGTGTTCCCTGTTGGCATGCCTCTAACTTTATTACCTCTTGTGATAATTAAATGAAAACCAAACCTGTTTAAGCTCCCAGAAAATGCAACAAATGCAAAAATATGATCTATTGTGTTGGTGTCATGATGATTTTTGTTGCATATGTTATGGTTTTGTTTTCCCTCTGACTGGCCACAACAGGTTCTCTTCATTATAAGTGTGTTTGTTATAGCATGTGGTATGGGTTTGCATATAGAAGAACTAAAGATGACAGGTTAGAGTGGAGTGTGTCAGAAGCTTGTTGTCATAAAACAAACTTGACAAGAGATTGTTAAATTCAATTTTATCAATAACATTGGATTAAAAAAAAATTTTGTGGCTTACTGACAGTTTACCTTGTTTATGTTGATGATTTACTCTCCATTATATTAACAAAAAGTATAAATAAAATGGACAAGCTCAAAAGTGTATAGATAAGAAAGGGTATTGCAGTGTTTTGTAGCAGATGCAGATTGTCTAAATCTGAAAAAAGGTCTCTTCTTTAAAACTCCCATTTCTTCAGTCCAGTCTTTAAAATGTGACAGTTTTCTGTTGTACTGGAACATTCCTTATGTTGATAACCTTGTGTAAGAATAGTGCAGCTGGGGGCTCTACCGTCTGGCTCATAAACAGTCAGCTCATAAAGTGAGCTCATAAACCTGAAAGGGCTAGGAGAACCTTTCAACATAAGCACCAAAGCATGCTGTGTAGGTTCTTAGGACCATTTCTTCAGGGACTGTGCATCCTCCTATAATTCATGAAATGATCACTCAAGATAAGTGTGTTAGACTTTAATATATTTTAATATTTTTCTGTTGTTTTTAGGTTCCAGTAGAAGCATGAGTGAAAAAATGCGACAATGTTTGGAATAGAAATTAGTGACAAGTCCATTCTTTCTTGTATCCCAAAGTTCATTCCAGACTTGTATCAGACTTGTTCTGATGAACCTCTTCTTTAAGCAATTTATATACCTACATAGAGTATCCATTATATCTTAGAAATGGAAATTTTGACCTTAGTCCTTTGTCCCACTGCTTTATATATTCCCTTAGTGTCCTAGACCTAAGTATTTGTGAACTTGTAGATGAGAATAAAGACTTGGTGTTCTGTAAGCAGTCAATGTAGGGCTGTGGTTTGTTTTCAGTTTCTTGTATTTCTGAGTATGCTCCTTACTGTCTTGTGTTAAGTGTTGTATGTTCCTGAAGGTTGGTGGCTTCATGCCTGGGTGTGTTGCGTTGCTGAAGCCAGGAGGCAGAAAAGCATATATTATATGTGGTCAGTCTATAACCTGCTAGGATGAAATGCACTGTCTGAGCCAGCTACAGATAGTCGAACACATTATTTACATAAAATATAAACTATCATAGTTCAACATATGAAATTCAGGAACAATCCTACATTGTAATCTGTGTCAACCAGTTTACAGACACAAATTTTTAAAACAAAGGAGATGACATTATAGAAAAAACTCCTGAACATATTTTCCTTTGCCGAATTCAAACATATGAACCCTATCCCAAGGTGGTATCAGACAAGTGTTATTCATCCAGCCAAAATTTTTAACAGTAGTGGAGTTTTTTATGGGTCAATTTGTTTGGGCTTCTTTAGCAAGATGCAAAGAGGTTCTGCAAACAGGATATACATAACTTAAAAGTCTAAAGTGATAATTTCTTGCCTCATATACAACAGATAGGTAGGACCTAGTGAGCTCTTAGGCTGAGCGTTAACATGCTCACCACTCCTATGAGGCAGCAAAGAGTCTGCTGGCCAGGCAGACAGCAGTACCTGCAAGCACATACCTGCAGCTCCCTGGAAGGGGTCTTCACAGCTGCTACATGTCTCTCCACCACCACCAGTTCTGATGTGGATGACACTGGTGACCTAGCAGTTCCCACCCAGACCAACCAGCCTCTCTCTTCCTTTTTTTCTGTAGGGTTTTCTACCTTTCTATGCTGGCATTTACTTTTTTGAGTCCTTGAGCTGCTAATGATCAGTAATTCTACTTTTGTCTGTAATTGGAGCCAAAGCTAGGCAGCTGTGCCATATCACAGCTGGACCTTGCGTCCTTGATACACAACCAGGGGTTTGGGATGAAGGGGTTGGCTATGGCGAGGAAGGACTGTAACTGGGGTTGAAGAGAGAAAGGGTGACAAGTTATAGATTGTGATTAGTTATACTTTATATTGGTGTGTGTTACTGACACATCATGCAAGCGTGATTTTCAAGACTTTACAGCTCACTTCACACCTGCTTCTGAATGTGGAATAGAATGAGGATAAGAATGGTTGTTTTAGGACTCTGAAGATGAAGATTTTTTAGCCTAGGTGATGATCCCCAGCAGCACATTTTGGGCTTTTTCTTCAGAAAGTTGTTCAGATACATTCAGTAAATTGTTCTGCCACTGTCACCAGCTGGAATATGAGTGTCACAGAGCAGTATAGGACAATTAAAATTAATGGATTCCCACCAACTAATGACAGCAAAGGACCACTAAAAGTCATTCACTTCTGTAGGCAGCCCTGAATCCACATAATGCCCCATCTAAGTTCACTGGCTTTTGTAAACAGGTCTGAAACTGGCTTTTAGCTAGGTTTTGAAACTTTGTCAGAAAAGGAAAGCTTAACTCTAGTCAGTAGTTAGCCAGAGGTGGCTTGTCTGGATTGAAGTTTTTTTTCATATCTGCTGGATGTTTTGAAGACCTTAAAGAAGGAAAGAAAATTTAGTTCCTGAATATATCAACAGATATATTCAGAAGAGTAATCTTGTCTTACGAGCCAGGAAGGAAGACTCAGATGGTGTTTCTCATGTAAATCAAATTACCATCATAGTATCCTAATAGGGCCTAAGTCATGGAGCAAGAGTGGGGTATTTTCTAATAAGAGAAAGAGGGATTCATGCACCATAGTGTGTTTTTTTTTTTAGGTCATGTGTCTGTGTTTGTATTAATTCTTCACAGCGCCTAGCAAAGAAAGACTTAATCTGTGGTTCCTAGGACTCAACTAACCAAAGTGTATCAAAGACAAATAATTAATGTTGACAAAATGGTTTAATGTTTTGGGTGAGGTTCACCTATTTTTGTTTTATATAATCTGACCCTGAATACTTATAAGGAATTTGAAAATCTATGAAGAATTTGCAGTGTATCTCCAGCAGTATATATGAAATAGTAGTATCTCAATAGTAAATCTGAAAATATGTATTTTTATCTATCTAAAAAAATATAGCAGATTCTTAGAGACAATGAAAAGATAGCATAAAATACTATAGTGGCCTTTGGGGATACAGTTTCCTCTGTTATAAGCATGTTAAAATAAGCTGGTATCTGCTATTCATCTTTTCTGACTTCAAAAGAAAAGGTAAAACTACCATGTTTCTACAATTCTAGTGCCTTGTGATAGTTTTAACCTTTAATTTCTCAATGATTATTTCAGATGTAAATTTTATAGTTTATTAGTCATGAAAAAATCAACTTTCAGTAACAGTCTGGTCTTTTCTACTTTTAAAGTAATTATACTGTAGCACTGATTAATTCATGTAACCAACAGAAGTGGCATTGGAGCAAACTGGGCTAGAGTTCAATTAGAAAGGTGTAATTTTAGCTAAGTCAGTATCCCAAAGTCAAGTGAAAAGATAAAAATAGTCTCATGTGGATGGACAGGATATTTGCCTCCCAGAAGAAACATATCTACTAGTTAAGACCTACTTAAGTAATCATTAAGAAATGTATTAGAAGAATATTTTACCTCAGATATTGCTACAGAAGCACAAATAACAATATGTGTTATTCTACTTCAGATTAAAACAAATCTCTGATCCTTCCAAAAAGCAAAATATAGCATCGATTTATGGAATTACTAGAGTTTATGCTCTATGGAAGGTCAAATGAAATGACATCCATTTTGAATTCTAAACATTCAAAAAAGTGAGTCTCAAGGACAGTGCCTGAGACATTGAACAGAGTTTCTGCTTTTGCATGGTTATGTTTATACAGTAAGAGAATATTTTTTACTTCAAAACAATCAGTTGCTTTCAAACGTTACTTTTTCATTTTTTTAAATTTTTTGTTACAATTTTAGTACCTGTAAATAGAAGCTCTTGACATTTTGCATCATTCTCTACCCTTGCTCTTTATATAGAAGTCTCATTGATTTCAATTGTGTATATTGAATTAGACTAGGATAGATGGCTTTTCATTTATAAAAAGGTGGTGACAATATTAACCTCTATGCTGATATAAAGGTTGTTAAATCTTCTTTCATTATAAAATGCTTTAAATACCATCTCAGGATTAAATTTTATAATTTCTAGGCCATCACAGATTGAGATGCTGTGAATGTATGAAGGCAAGTAAAATGAGCTCTGAACATCTTTTTTTTAAAATTCACTGTTCCAAAAGTTGTGCAGAATACTGATTGTTTCTGGAATGAACCTTTGGAATTGTGGTGACATCCAGTGTCCAATTAAAAGTATTTCAAATTACAAAACTTTAATAAACACCCTCTATAGACTCACAAGGAGATATTTGCATTGACTTCCCTCTGATGTTTTCCCATATTATTACATTGGAGAGAACAAATTTGTCCATGCACTTTTTTCTGTCACAGAAAGGGTCAATGAGTCTGTGTCCATCAAAAATCTCTGCCACTGATCTCTGTTCTAGACTGATTTTAAGAGGAGTTGAACTACAAAGTCTTTCTGGGCACTGGTGTTCCCTGAATTCTTAAGAGGAATATGACAGTGAAGGAAAACAAGGCATAGAAATATTTAATTTTGTGAAGTACAACATAGGACCTTTTTTGTTGTCTTCTCTCTAACCAGCTTTTTCATAGTCTTTGTAAAACCATCTCTGATATTCTTGGATTGTTGCAAAACATGATCCTTGAACATCTGAAAGTTCAAGAGGATGAGAATTTTGACTTAGGAAATAAAGGATGAGAGTGGACTGGGAAATGAAATTCCAATAAAAGCAGTTAATTGTGGAGAAATAATGGGGATCATTTCTCTATCACTCATTACTTCTGCATATGCTAAATCTCAAAAGGTATTAAGGCAATATGTATTATGCCCAAGCTCTCTGATATATCAAAGTTGAAAATATAATCATTTGATTCCTCTAACATGAGTAAGATAAGTCCCTTTGATTCCTTAGTGGACAAATACAATGTTTATAAATATACAGCCAGTATAGCAGATAGTTTTTACTACATATAGAATTTCTGATAACAAAGTTATTAAATTGCTCTTCTGTTGATTGAATGGATACTGGATATGCCACACAGACACTACATGCAGTAAAGAGAATATGTGAGTCAAAATAACTTATACACAGATTTAGACCACAGAAACCAGAATTTCTGTTATGTCTGAGTCTCCAAGTTGTACAAAAGGCAAAATTACTTCAATACAACCCTTCTTCAGTATGGAAAATATTACCCAGCTTTAAAACAAAACATAACATCCTTTTTACTCTTTTGCTGTTGGTTTTTCTATTTTGTATTTTGCAAGAAGTGGCAAGATATAGCTAACATCTCTGAAAGCATTGTCCTGAAAGGAACGCATGTGGTTCCAAATGAAAACATTTCTCTCCAGAAAAAAGGAGCTGTTGTGAATATGTCTGCTGGATAATGCTCACTATTCCTTCTGAATAGTGATTTAATGTTCCAAGCCTTGTTTTTAAAGCTTTGAGTAGCTACAAAATGCTGAAGACCTCTTCTGCCTTAGAAACCCTGTTCTTTAGGAACAGGTGAGTTTTTAGAAACTCTGTTCTTTAGCAACAAACTGAACAATGTTTTCTCTGAGAGTCTGGCAGTTTAAAGGGAGCAAGTCTAAAATACTGTAAACCAGATAGCTAGAAAATGAGGGCACATATCTCTATCACGTCTCTATATTTACTTTTGAAAGTTTGTTTTGTTTTGTTTTGTTTTTTAAACCAGAAAACTTTTTAAAGTTTCTGTATTGGTTCTTTGTTTGAATAATTTTTTTTTTTTTTTTTTGCTAACATTGGCTTGAGTGCTTAGCACCTTCTGAAATTCCTTTCTATGGATATTTCCTTAAAGCAAACAGTCTCATTCCTTGTCGCAAGAAAACAAGAGTAATGGAATTTTGGATCAAAGTCAAGTGTTAATTGGGATTAGTATTATAAAGAGGAAATCTGACAAGTATATTGTCGAGTAGAGAGATGTCTTTATTAACTGCATATGCTGGTCATTATTTCTTTGATATATTTTTGAAAACGAGTTAGACAATTCAAAAGTGTGGTGGTAAAAGGTCTTGTAAAAGGAAAGTCTTATGTAGGTGGATTTTTCCTGTTAACTCCTGTGTAAGTAAATTATGAAAACAAAAACCAAGGAAATGAACTCCATTGGAAAAGAATAAAACTCTTTGTTGAAATAATTTAACTTTATACTCAAAGTGATTTAAAAATTTGCTGCAAATAATTAGTCTGTAATTCCTTGTGTTTACAGTTTAAGAGATCAGGAGGTTTGATTACTCCATTATTTCATCCGCATTATGTTTTAAATTGATATGGTTTCAGAATAAAATTTGGGTTTTGTGTTGGTGGAAAAGGGAGGATGTGTTATATGTGTTCCATGCAGGGAGGCAGTATGTCAAGATACCATTTTATTTAGAAAAGTAATAAATATTGACCTGTAGTAGATAATGGTTGAATTCATAAACTTTCATGTTTCATTTTTTTTTTCCAAGCTTTTGCTCCAGGCTTAAGCTTGATTTGCTCCATTTTGTCAAGTGAGTATAGACTGATTGACATCTGACCGCCTACTACCTGCTGCATGAATATATGTTTTCAGCAAACAGTTGAGCCTGTCTTGAGCATGGGGCCATAAGAAACATTGGCCAAACAGAGCAAAACAATCCAGCATTTTAGGGTCCATCTGTTAAAAATATATCACAAAGCTGTTTTCTCCACTGCTGAAGGAGAGTAATTTAGCCCAATATGTAGTTTATGTATTTATACTTACTTCAGTTTATTATAATTTCTTGAATGCTTGCTTTTGCCTTAGGATATAAACATAAATTGTTTAGTTTAAGCAAAGACTTATCAAGAAATTCAGAAGAGATTGCATGTGATTGGAATTAAATCTGTGTTGTTAAAGGGCAGCTATAAATATTAATTCCATTTTATTTTTAAGTGAGCTGGGCCTGTAGTAAGTATTTTCTTTAAAGAAAAATAAACCTTTCAAAACCCTACAAATACAAGTATGCATACAAGCAATGATTATGGAATTATGAACTGGAAAGCTGCTGTTATGTTGGCTCTGACTGACTGAAGCAACATCATTTACCCAGCTTCTTTAGCAAAATAAAAACTGGGGGCACATCCTGGAGTGCTTGCTCAGTTTTTTCTCAAGCAAAGCTTTCCTTTCTGTCGATGATGGGTGGAATACTTTGAAAAGGAAATATACACCACTTCAATTAGGTCCAATTAGCTAGAGAGAGGACACTGGAAAGTAAATAAATGAAAGTGTGGGACTCAATAAATTAGGGCAATTAGCACCTGTAAAGAAGTATCGGTACACTCTCTTATGCAGACACACTTTTGTGTAAATTTTAGCCTAGCTTATTAGCACTTATTAGATTTCCTGGCATTTCTCATCATAAGAATTGATTTTTAAATATTTATAGCTGATCATATTTTTTATATTTGTGCTAAATTGTTCAGTCTAGAATTTAGCCCTTATATTGAATTCTTTTTTCAACAGTTTCAGTTCAGCCATTTGAAAAACAATGTTGAAGAAGCAGCTTGTTTAGCTACATTAGAACAAAGAAACTGTCCTAGATTACTGAGTTTAAGGAGGTGTGTCTGAGGATAATCATTTGAGAAGCTCTTTTAAGCTCATGTTTTTCAGTATAGATTTGCTACTGGAAGGAGATAGCATTTGTGACAGAAGTGCAGAGAGGTCATAGGCAGGCAACCTGAAATTTGAGGAAGACCTTGGAACAAGGAGCTGAACTGGCTGATCAAACAGGAGGATGAAGAAGAATGTGAGCAGAGGGATCCCAGGAAGGAGAACGATAACAAACAGAAAGAAACTGGGGAAAAAAGGAAGAGACTGGGATGCTTTCCCAAATGAGAGATTAGCACTGTTGGATAGGGAGCCTTGGTTTGTGCTTCGAAGGCATTAGGAATGTGTTAGACAGGCAGTGTGGATTTGAGGAGGAATAAGTTGTCCTCTGTATTTTCAAGGAGATGTTCCTTTGAGATTTTGTATCTGAAAAGATAGTGTGGTATTTATTTGGATGATCTTCTCTCTGTTTCTCTATTCTTTTCTTTTTGAGGTCGAAAGAAGATTTATAGTAGCACAAACATTCTCTCTAGCATTTTTCACTGAGATAACTGTTGATACGAAAGCAGGTATTAAAAGAAGTAACCTAAAAACATACGGAAGACCTAATGTTGCAATATTGTGTTATTTGGCATATATAAATCTGTCAGATAATCTTATCGTAGTAAATGACAGTCCTGTGGATATGGCATTTTATGACATAAGAAAGAAATTCTAGAACTATTAAGAAATACATGACAAGCTTCAGGAAAATCATGGCAAAAATGGTATAATATGATTTGCATATTTTTAGATTAGCAAGATTTTCTACATGTTATTTTCTAAGGTTTAAATAGTTGCAACAATACACATGAATTCTGTTCTTCATAAACTTAGATGTGACAGTATACTCTACCAATCTTAAATGGCATTTGGGGAAAAAAATCATAAAACTTATTCTTTTCACCATGCAATCTGTAAAGGTGAGGGTCCTTTGGCATAATTTGAGCTGAGTATCTTTTAATTGCTGTGTGAGTACTCTTTCAAATATTATATATTAACTACAGTAACTGTTTTATTTGGAGTGTTTGAGTACCCCAGCTCTCTTGCATGAAGACAATCCTATTTTTGTAACAACTCTTGTTATAATCATCTTTGAAATTTGAATCACATTTAAATGATACCTCACAGCCCAGAACTTTCTCTGAATAATAGTTGAAAAATATGTGTAATAGTGAATTGTCTGAACATATTTTTTCTTCTTCATTGTAATACACTATACTTTGATTATGAAAGGCTGAGGTTATGAAACAAACATTGTGTTATTGGCTCTGCTTTTATCTTTTCGAAGCAAAGGTAGTCTTGCTATCAGGCTTTAGGTTAATTTGGTGTGCTGTTCTTACTAGTTACTCTGTCAGGATTAATAAAGTATGAGTAAAATAAAATGTGTTTCAAAATGAAATTGTGATTGCCAAAAATGCGACAAGAGAACTGCTGACAGTGAAGAAATCCTCAGTTAATCCATTGAATTATATAAATAAGTTTACTTTTTGAGGGAAATTTAGTAACGTTTGCTGCTGTAGTTGCATGATACTGCAAATCGTTAGCATATTTTAGAGGAGTAGGATTCTCTCCCTTCACCATTTTAAATATTTATGAATTATTTTCTTATTTGTTTTAGAGTGGATTTTTATAAAATATATTTGGGAATATCTAAGTGCATCCAAGTTACAACAAAGATTGGGGTACCAGACCCCAACAAGCAGATATATACAGGTTTATATCATTATAGTACATAAAGCTTACCTATATCTATGTATTAGTACAGGAGATTGGAGTGACCAGTTCTCTATAACTGATTCTGAAATAAGGTGCCTTTCCAACCAGCTGGGATTTTTTTTCAGTTATATGCAGTCTAAAGACATTTCTGCCTAGGCTGTCAGTCATAGGCAGCTGCAGTAGGTTGCTACACAGTTCTATACATGCTTGAGTTATAGCTTAAATAACCTTTTACTGCACTTCTCAGTAGCTAATCTTTTATAATTTGCATTGATACCATTAGTCATTTTCTTTATGCTTCTGAGGTTTCTCCTATCTCATGTTACTACTTTTGTATCCTCTGTATACTTTGTGGTTTTTTCTTCAGAAGCCTATGAGATATGGCTTCCTGATAACATGACATCTATTAGCACAATGCCATTATGTATATATAATTCCTTATTATTGTAGGTTTAATCTGGGGTCATTCAGTCTACGAATATGATGGGTCCATTTAGAGATTTCCGATAGATGGATAGACAGTCAATGCTTTCATAACTACTTGTTACTAATATCTCTTAGTTATCACATTATCTCTAGTCCTTTATCAAAATTGCTGTTATAGTGATAGAGTGATACAGTTCTTGTGCTGGTAGGCACTGCTATTATACAAGAAGTAGCTGATACCTTGTCTAGACTTCCATAATGTTTTTTCTAACATCTCATAAGTGAGGAAAACTTCTACAAATGGATGCAAGATCAGTTGAATAATCAGGGGACTATTGATACACTATTAAAGTGGTGTTCAGGGAACACTAGATCACGATTAAAAAGCAAGGAAGTATCAGAAGAAATTTCTTTGGGATTGTTGTGGATCCAGACTCCCAAATGGTTTCACCAGTGACCTGAATGAAGAATTGGAAAGCATGCACAGTAGACTTGCAGTATGGTGTGAGCTACTGCAAGTACCTTGAAATATATGATTAGAATTTGATATGATTTTGGTAAACTGAAGAGGTACTTTAAACAAATTTGAAAAACCATAATAGGGACATATATACAAAAAAATCAGGTGTGCAAACTTGCTTTGAAAGAGTTCAAAAAAGCAAATACAATTTGCTGGCCCTTAACAAAGGTTTGTAAGATAGTCTTATTAAACTACTGTGAAAGGTCCAATATAAATAGCACAAATGCACATTCTAGCATGAACCTGAATGGGAACCTATTCACTGACATGGCTTGCTAAACCACAGTGAAGACTGAAAAACTTAACAGCAGTAAATTTTGCTGACAACTCAGGTAGTATTTTAGGGATTTTGAGAGTTAACCACAAATTTTATCAAGAAATAGTTTTTTTGCACATATTTTATAGTATAAAAATTAAAAATTTGATAAAAAATTGAAATTACTGTAACATAGAGCTAAGACCAGCAGTTTAGAGTAGGACAGCACTGAAAACCTTCAGGTCATTTGGAAAGTATATATTGAGGAACTGTGTGCCTTTACTGGATTTAATTGAACCCTATTTAAGTAGATATGTGAGACAGCTAAATAGCTACCTAGAATTAGAATAGTTTATGATATTGTGAAATTGTCCACATGCAGGGAAGCAGCAGAGGTCTTCAAACAGATAGTTTTTTCTGAAGAGGGTAGTGAGACTTCATTTAATTGATCCTTTAGTTGTTTGCCCCTAAGTCTAGGAATATGTATGCTCAGCAAAAATGTTCGTACGTTATATGGCAATATACAAGGGCTGGAAAAACATTTAAAAATAAAGAGAGCAGGGAATTTGTCAGTTAAGTGGATCCTATCATCTTATCTCTATGTTTTGGTGATGTAATTGGTACCTCAGAATACACTGCAACCAGCGGGCTAAAATACGGTGGCTCTGGGGTATTAGATGAATATGGAGTTGCTCTAGCCAACTTGGAAATGTCCCAGAACACTTTTGGTCTGGCCTACTGTTCTGGCTTCAAGAGTGTTTTATTTGCATAGATTTAATGCATAGTACAAAGACAACAACGTCCCAACTTTTCTTTATCTTAGAAAACTGTGTACATAAATTACTTTTCAGTGAACAGACCAAATTTGGACTTTATTTTTATCATTTCTATACAATATAATGCTTCCTTTTTAGCATAAAAATTACTGTCTTGAGGAAAAGAATTTAAGACAGACAGACTGGATATAGTGCATACTGCCAGCACATCTGGAAGACTGTTATTGTCTAATTACCCAAGAGACAGAAGAGAAAACTGGCAGCTTTGCTCCTATTATAAATCCCATCACTTCTAAAGAAGTTAATGGATGCCCAGCTAATCAGTCTTTGTTATCTTGTAACTTTCAGAGACAAAATAAAGGCCATAAAAATAAAAAGCAAAGGAAACTCATTGGTCTGATACATTAAAATGTGCAGTTTTTTCTTCCCAACATATTCCCAACAGACCTGTCGTACAGTGTTTAATTTGGTTTTAAAATGTGCAGTGGTTTAGTTGTGTGGATGAAAAATTGGTTCTGTAGTTGGAATGGCTGTTGTGGTTACTAACTTACCTTCTTTAATCTCATCTTTTGAGATGTATGCCTGACCTACACTTTAAATGGTTCCATCCATTTTACCACTGGTTGCAGAGCAGTCTTGCTTGTAACAAGCTTTGTTTTCTTTATTCTGAATTTGACTGAAAAGAAAAGAGAATATAATGTGTGAAAACCCTGAGTATTTCTCTCCCTTTTGTTTGAAGACAAGAACCACAAATTACTTACCTCTGGGTAGATCTAAATGAAAAGGGGATCAAGTTCTATTAGTGTACAGTACTGTCTCAATGGAGCAGATAAGCTGAAAAATAAATTTGCTGAATGACATAAATAACAGCCCGATTTGGAAAGGGTCCCAAACATCATCAGGGATATTTTAACATTGCCAAAATGTTGCCAAAATATAGTAACAAGTTAAAGAGAGAACTTCATATCGCACAAGAAAATTCCACTTAAATCAGATTCTGAGTGCTTAGAAAATAATAATAAAAAAAAAAATGTATGGTACTTACTGCACATTCCTCACTTACTGAGGGATGGAGTGAAAAATAATGTTATATTGACCTGGAGATGAGCAGGGGGATTCCCCTCTGAAGTTAATAAAACTGGATTATGGCTCACCAGGTCTAACAACCATTAAAGTATCCCTCACTTCATAAAAAAGCCACTAGTTCTTCCCTTCATTGCCCACTGAACAGCTTTCTTCAGGGATCCCTATGTCTAGGGCAGCAGTAGGTCACAGTATAGTTCTGAATATCTCCCTCATTTTTTTTTTATGCAAGGAAAATATCTGATATAAGTAGACATAGTCGCATATCCAGAGTTTAAAAAGAAGCAACTGGTTATCTGTTAGTAAACTTCAGTGGTATATGGTAAGCTGCAAGCTCATCTTCCTTAGAGTTCAGGATTTTGAACACCCAGCTTCAAACACATGCATTGCAAGTTGTAAGGCAATACTATAATGTTTCCACCTTTCATTATGTATAGCATCTCCTGCTCTGAATTTCACATTCCCAGAGTTCATGGGTGAGTGCAGGCTTGTGCTGAAGCACTCTCATTGATTAGCTGTAGTTCTTATGTTGGTGTTTTTGGGAAACCATGTCAGAACAGAAAACTGCCACGGAGTTTTTTACTGTGTACATTGTCATCCCACCTTGTTACTTATTGTCTTGTGGGAAAGCTGGTTTCGAATAGGTGCTTTTTACTTGTAGCCTAAGTGGTTGGAAACAGCTTTAGAATAGTTTTCCAAAATAGCTGAGTGGCTTTCAGTTGATCATAAACATAACTTCAGTTGATACTACCTATTCCCATTCAAAAGACAAGACAAAATAGTCCAATTACGTTTCTCTGTGCTTTGCTGTCATGGGATACTTTTGTTTTTCAGGGAACCACATGGGGAGATTTCTCAAACTGCCATATAGTGAGCATGGCCAGACTGACTTTGAATATCCTCCTTTCCATTTTGCACCATTTTTGAAGTCTCCAAATCAGGTTTTTTTACAAGTATTTTTTATGGCCAACACATGAGAAAAGAAGGCTTATGTTATTTGAGATTGTAGTTGAAAGCAACTTGAAGAGAAAACAAAGGATCTTACATTTCAGTTTTTTTGTCTGATGCTTAGATCAGTGACTAGCTAGGTAATTACTTGAAGTCTTAATTCATACAAAACGCTCTGGATGTCAAAAAGAATGAGAGATCTGTCTTTGGGCTGCATTGATTGACTTAGTTCAATCTTAAAAATGCAGCATTAACCATAAGTTTGCTAACCTGGATGTGAGATGAGACTTCCTTGTTCTCACTGCAGAACACTCATGAGGAAAACTGTGATTTATGGTTTTACAGAGAGGGGGTTAGTTTTTCTCCCTATATTCTGCAAGGAGAACATAAAATATGAGAAACCCCTTCTCACCAACCCTGTGGCACCATGACTTCTTTATGTCAGCAGCAGTATGGTTCTTGAGGAGTTCTTCCTGGGATATTATAGCCATTGAATTCTTAATTATTCACTTTAAAGGCCTTGGGGGAAGATAAATGAAAAGTGCTGCATTATTTTTTCTTTCTTTTCCTCATTCCTCACAGTGTTTCTGTAAGGGCTTCACATGCTGATAGTACACAGAAAAAATATTGCAAAAAAATAGATAAATATCACATATAATCTGGAATATCCCAGAAAAATTCCATTTCTGGCTGGCCAGTTTCAACTGCTATGGTCATTAAAATCAACCTTTCATGACACTATCCCTGTTTTCCTCAGTTATAAACTCTGGTCACAAAATCAGAGGCCAGACTGATCACAGTGGAAGAGCAGAGATTTGAGCAGGTATCTATGAACTTTACAAAGTTCCTGTTTGTACATCTCAATCATGTAAATTAT
Source organism: Morus bassanus (assembly GCA_031468815.1). Taxonomy (NCBI): domain Eukaryota; kingdom Metazoa; phylum Chordata; class Aves; order Suliformes; family Sulidae; genus Morus; species Morus bassanus. Next base: position 107,326,453 of record CM062567.1, on the reverse strand, counting down.
GTGTTTTCTACAGATATCTCTGAGAACCTTTTATTCGTAGCTTTTTGAGCTTTATATTTTCTGGCTTAGTTTTACACAAATACACTGTAAACTATTTTTCACACCATTTTCCTTCAGAAAAAAAAAGTTGTAGTACCTAATAGCAATAATAAGTTCTGTTTATTTTGGATGGTCACCAGCATACATCTTTCTGAATTCTAATACAGCAAAACCAAATATATTTGTTAACTAGAGGCCTCCATATTCTCTGCCACTATAAAATAGCCTACACTACATTGCAAAAGGAAGGGACGTGACTGGGAGGGAAATGATCAGGTTCATAATTAAATGGTTGTGCAGAATTCTGTGGCTGTGGATTGATGATAGATATTGGTCAGTGGCTTCCTGACTTTGGTCAGAAATTCTCCCTGATTCCCTCACTTCCCTATGGTTCCCTTTCTAGGAAGCAGCAGAGCAGCCACTTAGTTGTGCCACCTGAGGTATGGATAAGGGAAGTAATCCTGCTTTAGAAATGCATAAATAATTAAATAAGTACACGAGCCCTTCCCATCCCCTGATCACCCAAAATAATTTATTATAAGCTATATAAGTAAAGCTGGTTCCACAAACAATTATTCTGGCGTCAGCAGAGCACTGAGATAGGGGGCACAAACAAGTGGTTGGGGACAGGAACACCTAAAACCAGTTTTGTTGCCAAGGGCATCTTAACATGAAAACACAGCCTTAGGGTAATATTAGAAGCAGAAATATTTGTGCTCTCTGCAGGGAGCTGGATCTATTTTCTGTTGTATTTGGTTAATGTAAATTTAAAAATAGAAGGACATACAAAATCCTCAATGTTTTTCTCCATTTGCCACTGATGAGAGACAAAACACAATTTCATCACAGTTCTTGCAGATTGGAGTCGTGAATCCCAAAGTTATTTTTTCTCAGTCTTAATGTTTGTCAGGTTTTTTCTTTTGAGTACTTAAAATTTTAAGTATTTTAAGTAAAGAAATAACTTTTTGATTTGTTAAGGCTTTTGTGCTCTGCACCCATTACAGGGTGGCCACTGGTCATGTAAGAACTGTGAAGCAAGAGCAAGTGAACATAACTGCTTGAAAGTAAAATTAATTTCTGTAAAAGGTTGGAGCATCCAATTGTTGTGAGATTAAATATTGCATATTTTTGTTTTTGTCACCTGTTGTGAGAGTAGACTAAGACCTTTTATTAGGTATTGTAGTCTATCAGTAGTCACAGTATTATCAAATCTGACAGGATTCTCTGTAAAAAGAAACTTTTTTTTTTTTAAGATAGATTTCTTATGGAAGATTTACTGCTTGACAGTGTAGATGCTTTAAGAATTCAACACATTTTCCTCAGAGATACAATTTTCATCCACAAACATTTACACTCAGGCTACATAAAAGGAACATTATTGACCAGTTAAAGCAACCAAATCACGGTTCTTTCTTCATATATTCCATGAAGAAAGTGTGAGCTTCAAATGAAATACTAGGTCATGCTTTGTAGAAATGCTTCTCTGTCTTGTCTTTCATCTTGTGTAGGCTTCTGAAAGGGATAGCGGGTGAATTACACTCGGCATTTGAGATGAAATTGAATTTTGTGAGACTGAGTTCTCATTCAGAATTCATCCTTTCTGGCCATATTCCTGGATTCATGAGCCCTTATTATTATCTCTGGTTTCCAGCACAGCTCTAGTAAATGCCAAATATGACCTCTTATTCACATGAGTCAACAGTGGCTCATGTGAAAATGTTTGTGTCATTTCAGTGTAGAAATTAGAGCACATGAGATTAATAGAAGAAACTTCTACAGTTTCTTTTTACTCAGATTTTGTGCTCAAAATTTCATATGAGAGCACACTTACAGTCTAGACTCACAATCCATAGAGTGTGGATGAAAACATTTAAAATTAATAGAATATAATGGCTTAGAGTAATGTATTAGAATTAGTGAAATAAAGAGCAGAAACAGCAAAGTAAAGAGATACAGCTTTTTTCTGACATGTGCTTTATGTAATGGCCATACTGTCTGTACAATACAGTATCCAATGAAATTAGTAGAAGACATCTATGTTAGCTATGTTAGTAGCAGTAAAACACCAGGGCAAATTCAGAGTGATACTTCTTTTCCCAGGTTCCTGGTATTCAGTGTTTTCTGACTTAAGGAATTCATTAGTAGTGTCACGAGTTTTACTCCCTGATGAATGTTTCCCTCTGAATTTGTCTACATTGGCATCTGATACAGCAAGAGCAGTAAGTTCCATGAGGTTATTTTTAGAGATATGAAGAATACTTCCTTTATTATTTTATTTACTGAAAAGACACTTTCATCTGATGTCCCCAATTTTTTGTGTTATGAAATAGTGAACAATTATTCCTTATCTGTCTTCACCTTGCCAGTCATGATATTATGTGCTTACACAATCTCTTTCCTCAGGCATGCCTTTTCCAGACCAAGGCATTTCCATCATTTTAGTTTATCCCATTACAGAAGCCGTTATGTACTTTAATTAACTATTATTTCCCTTCTCCATACATTTCTAGCTGTACCATGTCTGTTCTGAGAAGCAATAACCCTGGTTCCAAAAGCTGCATTGACTTTTTACCATAGTTATCTCTTTCCTATTCACTGTGTTCTTTGTTTTGTTTTCGACTAGTTTGACTGGTGTGGAAGCCAGGTTTACTGCTCTGTATTTTCACAGTTCATACCCAATCTCTTGGAAGAAAATTTTTTTGTCACATTTCCTACTTATTACACTAGTAATGGGGCCAGTCTAAAGGCTAATTCATTCACTTTATTTAATCTTTTGGAGTGTTTGCACTTTAGTTGCTCAGCTCTTGTATAAGTGCTTTTGGGTTGTAGTAATCTTTTATTATTCTTTTTATTGATTATTTTCCAAAGCCTCTTTTACTAATGCTTTCACTGAGACAGCTACTTATTTAATGGCAGGAAAAACCCAACCAAAATCAAAACAGTGGTTTGGATGTCACTCAAGCTCCTTGGTAGACTGATGCAAAGAATTAATTTAATGGCTTATTTTATTTTTTCTCTTACAGCCTTATGTTCTTTGAACATTTCTTTTACACACTGATAATATTTTGGCCCTGCAGGCTCCCTGGCATTGGATATTCTTTTTTTTTTTTAAAGTTTTTATGTCTCAAGATATTCTTCAGCTTGACTTACTATTTTGCATTTAATGTGTTAAAATTTATGCTCGTGTCTGTTTTCTTCAGTTGCACACAACTTTCACTTTTTAAAGAATGCATTTTTTAAATTCTTTCTGCCAGTTTCTGATTGTTAAAAAAGCCAGCTTTCTTTTGGTCCATTTCAGTTGTGTCATATATGTTCAATTAGATGTTCTACCTTAGTGTTTTAAATAATTTAAATCTTGCTTAAAGAGACTTTAACCTTTTAACTGCTCCATTTACTTTCAGTTTACTAATTTAAATACTTATATGTAGTTCATCTCTTTGAAGTGAATGTTACTGAGCGGATGTTTTAATTTATCAAGCTTAATTATCTTGTTTCTTCTTTAAAGCACCATGGTATCACCTCCTATGCCATTCTTATATTTCTGTACCAGAATGTATTCTACTAATTATCTTTTTTATCACAATTTCCAAGTTACTTCACATATCAGTGTCCTCATTTGTAATTACCCATATAATTTGCATTACTTTTGAACACCTGGCTACTGTCCATACTATACATCTTTTCTTAATACCTATCACTTCAGAGCTGTCATGTTGAAAAAGTACGTCTCCTTAAAGAAAAAAAAGAAAAAAAGTTGGTATTATTTTTACAAAGAAAAGAGATTGTTGCCTGTGGTAGGTAAATGTGCATCTTTTTCCCTTTCCACTGAGACACTGAGCACTCATTGAAAATCAGTGATCTAATATCTCTGTTTCAGATAATTCATGATACTCTTTGCTCACAGAAGGAGTTAAAGTTCCTTAAAATCCAAACAGATTCACTTTCCTTTTCCATCTGTTTTTGCTTTATCCCAGAGACCTAGATCTCTGGTATCTGTGTTTCTAATTTTACTTCTATTACCATTAATGTGCGCTTAAAAGAAATACAAATTCCTGCTAAAAGGAAATGCAAATTGAGTACACGTAAATATCCTGACCTGTACACATCAAGAGCTAAGGGAGAAGCCTAGTTTCTGGTTTTATTCTGGTTTTTATATATTGTCCAGTTACTTCAATAGCATTAAGCTAAAACTACAGCAAACAGGAGTGCTGAGGAATATAATATGGAGTAAGATATAACTCCCCAGGGATTAATTCCTTTCTTCAGATGTGGACACAGATAGAGCAAGGAATCTGTGAAAAATAAATTTATATAAACTGTAATAAAAGAATCTAGTACTAAATGAGCATGCAAATATAATCTTAGTTTCTAATTGCTTTACAGAATGCCAGAGGAAGCTCTGACACATTTTTGGTTTTTAGTCTTCCTCCTTTAGATCCTGTGAAAACTAGTAAGATAAATTATCCAAGCCAAGCCAAGTAGTCTTCCTCATTGTTGCTGTATTTTCTTTCTGTATCTCATAAACAGCCAAAACTCAGAAAATTTGGCCAACACAGAAAAAAAACCTGTTATTGTAGACAGTAACAGGTTACCTGTACAGTATGTTTAGGCTTGTTTGCTAAAAACAGTCTTGATTGCAGTGCATTGAGTTAATGAAATACATATTTATTGATCTTTCTGGTTACTTTGAGTGAACTCATCCAAAGGTAATGTTTTGCCTTCATTAGTTGAGAGAAAATGTATATAGCATCTCTTATATTTGGAACAGTAGTGGAATTTTTCCTCTTTTTTTTTTTCAGTAAAGAGTTTTGTCATTTCTTCACTTTGTTATAGTTGAAAATCTTTAAGAATTTTCTTTGTAATTGAGTGGGGGTTTTTGCTTTAGATGGTCACTATTTTGTTTATCAAGTCAGTGGTAACATTCTCAACCCAGAAGAAACAAACAGCAAAGTGTCAGCTTCCTTGCATGAACATTCCCTCATAACGTATAACTGCATATAAAAAAAGAACTTTCTCAACAGTTTGAAATTTTGAATTTGTATGAATCAACACAATGTTTTGCTTTCCACATGACTAAAAACACATTATAAAAGTTTGAAAATGTGATTTATGGTGGGTTTTTTTTTCAGTGGACATATTTTCTAAGACTTAATTGTTAGCAATATGTATTTTAAGGAGAAGCTGTACAATTTTTTTTCATAGTTTTCCCCAGAACTCTAATTTAAGGAAATCATATTTCTAGTCTTAGAAGTGGCAGCACTAACAGTGTTTAAATCATTTACACCAGTTGTAATATAAAATATTTATATTTATGCACTTTGAAAGTAAAGTTAGACAAATATCTATGAAAATTAGTAAGGTGATCCCTTTTTTTTGAAAGAAGTTCCTTATCTTATTGTTTTAATCGTATTGTTTTCATCTTACTGTTTTCTGATCTGTTTTTGATTACCTTCATTGATTGGGTTTTATCACAAATGGATCTCTAAGGGTTCATCAGCCTTAGCATTTCATTTGGAGTAGAAAGGCCTTTGTTGGACCCTACTTAGGCTTTGGTTTGCAATACAAAGCCATCTTGGAGGACTCTGACTAGATTTCTTATACGTGAAAATATCCCCAAAGATGTGCTGGGGTGTACCTAATGCACTCCAATCTTTAAGGACACTTCGTCAATGGAACAAGGCACAAATCCCAAGTAAAATGCGTATTATGTGGGCACTGGGTCCTCAGCACCATCTACAAACTGCTGGTATCTCTTCACATGCTGATGTAGGCATAGCTTTCAGAACAGATTTCACTTCTGTAGGAAAATTTCTAGGGGTGGCAACAGAGAGAAACAAAGAATAGTTCTAAAAGAAGTGTAACTAAGTAATTTCTAGATAGCTTGTAAGGGACTGTGTTTACAAATTGTTGACTTTTCCATTAAAACTCTGTTTGATGTCTCTCTATTAAATGAAATTTTTATGACATCTACTTCCCTTAGAAAATACTTTTTCCATTGTAACTCTTTCAGTTAAAATCCTAAAATCTGTGATACATATTGTCAAAACAAGGAATATATTTTTTTCTTACCTATAAGAAATTGTTAAGCAACTGTACATTGGCTAGCATGGTAGCAGATGGTGTTTACATACAGGACCAGGTCCTCCTGTCCAAACATAAATCCTGGGCACAAGCCGTCAGATTGTTTCTGATAACTCATGTGATCTGCATGTTGTGGGATTTTAATTATGTTATTTTTTTACAAGTATGTTGATTTCACTCTTTGAAAGAAAAACAATAAGGAACATTTGGAAATTGGGAGGAATGATGTTTATTTCACTGGAGGGGTCTGGCTGAAGAGCTATTCATTTGTAAGCACTTTACAATTAGCATAAACAAGACATATACTGTAGCATGGTTAGCATTTGTCTTGAAGAACAGCATTCTCCCTAAGTACATTTGTTTTCAGCATTGACAGCTAAGAACTTAAAAAGCAACTGCTTGGCAGGTGGATTTTAATTCCTGTTGCAAATATGTTTGCAATTGATTTTTGCTCTGTAAGTTTACACTCACTGCATAAAAGCCTTTTAATTAATAATTATTTAAAGATAATGCTAATATTATTATTCTGAAGGAAAAATTAGAAAAGAAAGTTATTAATGATATTTTTCCACAAAAAACCTGAAGGTACAGACCATACAGTCATAAATCAGAACATTGTAAATCTTGCACTAGTATAAATTGTGCAATTTTAGTAAATTACAAGTCATTAAAAAAATCTTAAGCATATCATGAAATAGATTTTTATTTATATATTTAAAAGCAAGTTCATAGAGCACTTACTCATTCCTTATCTGTGCTGGAGAAGGAACACGGTAGCATAATAGATTTTGATCTGATTAAAATTGTCATAAAGGCTACTAGTCATGTCACTGGAAAGAGGTTTAAACCATCTATAGGATTTTGTTTGAGGTTAAAGTATTTTTTATATATAACTGATGAATGAACACCAATTTTCTCCATTAAATACAGTAAGAGTAATGAAGTACTGTTTTCATAATGAGATGTCAGCTCACATCTATTTTATTCTGTGTGTCATTACTGATATTTTTCAGGTTGATATTGTTAATGGAGATTCATGAGTGGTCACTTATGCTTGTACTTAACTTTAACTGTTAGTAATGAAAACATTCTCAATCAATTCACAAATTACAGTTTTGCTGATGCTGCTGATTTAGTTCTATGAATTTCTGCCAATGTTAAGCTTGTGAAGCCCTAAGCTAATTGACTTTTTCAATTTCACAACTGAAGTAATATTGTGCCAATTTTCTTGGAACATTATTTTATAGAAATTCTTGCACAAAATTGTCCCATGTGAGTTATTTGCTGTCTGTTAATAAAACCAGAGCAAACAAACCACAAACCTTAACTAAAAGAAATCTACAATATCCTTCACACAGAAGTTGACATGCAAGAACACCATAGAAACTTGCATTTAGAATCACACTTTTAATGACACTCTTCTGTAACAAAGAAAGAAAAATCTGCAATAATTGTTACAGAAAAAATATGCTAGTGTACACTTTCTGCTGCACACCTTTTCTTGTCTCCAAATCACATGTCCAGGTTTTTGTTTTGGGTAAGGCTTTCTACACATTCACAATGGTTACAGTGTATGTAAGAAAGTTTTACAAACAGTATTTCCAGCTGAAATAAAAACTGAAGGTGCAGAGATTTAATATTTCATCTGACAAAAACATAGTTGCCAACTTTTGGGGGGTTTTCAGTTTAAGTGGTATAGTCTGCCAAAGCAGAGCTTGCAACACAGGCAGGCTTAAGATTTTTAATGTGTCATGGTAATATATACAATACAGTGGTGATTAACAGCAAAAGTGAGAATCAGATTATTTGATGTGTTTTCCTATAAAAAATACCCCATTGATCCATTTTTACTTTGTCCTTTTTCCTCTGATGTTTTTTTTATGTTCCAAGTAAACACTTACCACTATTATTCTTCTTTTGATTTAATAGGGGATTTTCAAATGTGCCTTGCATCAGATAATAGAAGTTCAGCACTACATATTGGTATACGTTTTGTTTTGTAAATTATTGTGAACCCTATTCCTGTAGTGTGTTTTTAAAGGCTAGGTCAGGACATAGTCTGGACGAATAAAAAGTAACATTTCAGCTCTCACTTCTGAAGTGAAATGCCAAATTTTAAAGTTAGGCTTATTGGCTTTCCCTTGAGGGGCCTAGGTGGCTCAGATTGCGTTTCAAAATCTGCTGACTAAGGAGTGGTCATAAGGGCTCAGTGTGGAAAATGGTAGCATTAAGATATTCCTTCTCTCTCTATTGAATGGTGAGTCAGAAACATAGCATAATAACCTCTAGTCAGAGAACACACTTAAAATCCTTTCAAAAAAAATCCATCAGCATTTTCTCTTTAAAAAAATGTCAATAGCTAGCTTTTCTAATATCCTGAAGAAAACATTTATTTGAAGATCCAGACAGGGATCTTTGTATTGTAGGTGTGCCACCATCTATACAACCAGCTATAAGGAGAGGAAAGGATAGTTCCTATATTTTACTCTTGCTTAATTATAAGCAAGAAAAAGGTGTAGTTCTGTCCATAGAGTTGTTACATTGTGGAAACCGGAATGGGCCTTGAGGGCTTCTCTTGCCCACGTCCAATAACTCAGTAGAATCAAGTATTCCAAAGAATTCCCTGATGTTTCTCAAACTTGTTTAGAAACAGTCTTTTAGTCACTGCATTTCAGTAATTTAAGATCAGTTTGTTTCTCTTAGAACTGGGAGGCTTACAAGATTTTTTAGGTCACAGAACTGGATTTATGCATTCATTACATCCAAGTTTTTCTTTTGGCAATTAAGTACTTACTTGGATCTGCTTGTCGTGGTTTAGCCCCAGTCAGCAACTAAGCACCACACAGCCGCTCGCTCCCTCCCGCCACCCTGGGGGAGAATTGGAAGAGCAAAAGCAAGAAAACTCATGGGTTGAGATAAGAACAGTTTAATAATTAAAATAAAATAATAATAGTAGTAATGGTAATGATAACAATAATGATTATGATGATAATAATAATATAATAAAGAAAATAAAGTAACGAGAGAGAGAAATGAAACCCGGGGAAAAAAGGGAAAAGGAAAAAAAAACCCACAAATTTTGCAGCTGCTCACCACCTGCTGACAGACACTGCCAGTCCCCGAGCTGCGATTGCTGCTTGCCCTGTCCAACTCCTCCCAGTTAATATACTGGGCATGACGTCACATGATATGGAATACCCTTTGGCCAATTCGAATCAGCTGTCTTGGATGTGCCCCCTCCCCTCCCGGCTTCTTGTGCACCTCACAGGGCATGGGAAGCTGGAAAAGTCCTTGACTAGTGTAAGCACTACCTAGCAACAACTAAAACATCAGTGTGTTATCAACATTATTTTCATACTAAGTCCAAAACACAGCACTATACCAGCTACAGTGAAGAAAATTAACTATCCCAACTAAAACCATGACACTGCTTTTAATGACATTTTTTGAAAAAAGACTGCGTGTTTCTTCTCTTTTTTTTTTCTGTTGCTTTCTTTTGGGTTTTTTTGGTTTGTTTGGTATGGTGTGATGTTACCTTTTTTGTGCTATGCCTTACAGCTTGTTTTTGAAAGATATACAAGAAAATTTGTAAAGATGAGGCAGTGTCAGAAATGACATTTTAATTTTTGATGTCTGAAGAATTTATAAATGAAGTTATTTAACTACAGGAAAGTGCTATAGGGTTATCACTGACTTTCAGTTGAGAATGCACAGGATACACAATGGTGCTCTTCAGCAGCTTTAAAAAGGCAGGCTAGTCAGGGTAAAGATACACTTCTGCATGTTTGCATTCTATCTCTTCGATGTCATTGTCTGCAGTCTTGTCAAATTTTGCAAAAGGTAAGATTTAGCACAAGAAGGCATTTGAAGAAAAGATAAGTGACTGCAGAAAATGGGGTGTTGTTACCTTTGAATAATCATTGACAGAAAACTCAGCCACTGTTTTTGTCAGGAGTTATGCTGCAAATCTTGAGTAAACACAGAGCCTGAAGTTCTCATTTCACTTCAGTCACAGAATCATAGAATAGTTTGAGTTGGAAGGGACCTTTAAAGGTCATGTAGTCCAACCCCCCCACAATGACCAGGGACATCTTCAACTAGATCAGGTTGCTCAGAGCCCCGTCCAACCTTCAAGACTTTCACCGAGAGCAGAGAGGTGACTGCTTGGGTATTGACCCAATTCATAAACATAACATATGTTATGGGTCATATAAATGAAAAGTGCATCCACCGGTGCCCATAAGCTGATGTACAGTGAACAGTAAAAGCAAAACAAGTGTATATGATATTTTTCACAACTGGAGTCCCAGCCTGCAATGGTTTCTCACTCATGAGCTTTCCTAAGTCTTTCATGGTTTCTCTGCTTGGTAACTCTTAGCAGATCCCTCCTCCAACACCTGTCCAGCCTTCCCTGGAATCCACTGCTGACTTTTTGCATCCACAATATTCTTTGCCAAAAGTACTCCTATGGCTTCCTACCCACTGCCAGACAAACCACATCCTGTGACTGGTTTGAATCTGGATCTTGCTGTCTTCATCTCCTACCTTCAGTTCCTCTACTGGAAGAGTTGGTGAATAGTTTACCCCAGCTCTCTCACACCATGTCGCTTTTGATCTCAGTGATCTGTACTTTAGCCACCTACTCTCCCAGCCACAACTTCCCTTCTCCAGGCTGAAGAGGCCTCCTTGCTCTGCTGACAGGAGCTGTTTCATACCTTTAGGATAGCTCCTGTTTCTCCCTCTGACCCTTCCTATTCTCCCCCTTGGAGAGGAATGAAAGGTGGCATGGGCTCGTATGTGGGTGAACCATGGTCATAGTGGCATAAAAATGCTCTCTGTTTATCTCTCTTGCTTTCCTAATCGTTCTAGCACTTGATTTGCCTTTCTGACTGAGCTGATCTTTTAAGGGAACTCGCTATACTGATGCTGAGGCTTAAAGCCCCTAATTTCCTAAAACAGATGGGCCTGGTTCCCTGGCTTGTGTTAACTGTTGTGTTTCAGTGCTGAATATTGGCATGCTATTGCCATCGCAGCATTGCCAGTATTATTGCCATTTCAGTGCCTGATTGCTCAGAAGTGCCTGGTGTGCATCCTCACAGCCTGCCCTCATCCCAGTTATCTCCAGCACGAGTGTACCATCACCAGTTGCCTCACTGCTTGCCCTCTCATGAGGCCCCCAGGGGATATGGTGAGCAGCACTGGACCCAGTGAAGGCTCTTGCAGAGCTTCACTGCTGACCCTCCTCCATCGTGAGGACTGAACATGTGCTCTCCACTGTTTCCCATCTTTTACTCAACTATTTATCCATTCCATGATATTCCTTCTTACGTCAGGGTTGCCTTGTTTCCTTAATAGCCAGCATCAAACATCTTTTGGAAATCTGAATATGTATTAAAAATTTAGTTTAATATAGACAATTATACTTAGATAAATTGCCTTTGTATTTTAGCTTATACAAGTTATTTTCTCCCTATGTTATACTGTGTAGTACCAGTATATGCTCTTTAGTCATGCAGCTCATTACTTCTGGAATACAACTTCTTTGGTTGGTGACATGTTTTCTGACAGAGGAACATTAATGACGTGAGCTATATACTTACATCAAAGTTTAAACTTCTTATCTTGATTTAAATTGAAAAAAAAATACAGAAGACTTTACATTTCAGATAAATCTTTCTATTCTTTTTCAGGAAAATTGGTTGCTACTTTCATCCTCTAAGATCAATGAATTAAATATGGGTTCAGGATAAATTTTGTGCCTTCCTAACTGAAAGTTCTTCATCTGTTGCATGAGAAATTAATGCAAATTCAGTGTCTCAGGTAAAGATAGAAACAATAATTCTATGCCTTAGATAGATAGATATTCTTATTTTCTCTAAATGAGGATATAATGAATTAATTTTCAACTGTAACATGTTAGTGATTGGGAGGGAGGTTATTTCTGTTGAACAATAGCAAATTGCTAAAAATTATTTTACAAATTTCAGTGATGATATATGTATGTAGTTTCTGATGTTATATTAACTTACTTTCAGTAAGCTGTTCTTCCAAAACTCAGAGTGTTTGAATTTAGCCTCGCACCTTTTGGAGCATTCAGTTTTACTAATGAAGTGTCTGCTTGGTCCATAGCAAAAGTATAGCTATAGGTAAATATCTTTATGTAGGGAGTTCTTTAAGATAAATCCCCGGAAATATGTGATGCAGAACCTATTTCATTCTGTTTTATACCTGCAAAAGCGTTTGTGATTATGTTAAAAAAAATGGCACCCTTAGGTTTTAAGTTCTTTTTCTTTTTTGAGAAAAAAGTGTGACTTTATATTGAACACTTAGATACTGAATCAATGCGAAAAAAAAAAAAATCATAGATGTCACCACTGAATATAAAAGTACATTGTAGAGGACTTGAGATTCAGGATGGATAACCTCACCTGAAGAAAATATGGAGATACAAATCACTTGGCTTGCCACTCTTGAAATTCAGGACATTTCTTCCTTGTCAGCTCAGAAATTAGTTCAGCAAATGTTGCAATAGTTTTCTTAAATCAACTCCTCAAAAAATGAATTTGTCTTTGTGGAAGTGTTTACATGATCAGGGTCTGGGATAGAAAAAAGAAGACAGAAAACCATTCTACAGGTAGAGGAAACAATAATAGAATAAGACACCAGGGGGATGGTGGGGTAGCTGAATAGATGTTTATATATTGGTCTATTGTGTACTCTTTTCTTCAAATAAAAAAGAGAAGATTTTTCTCCCCCAAACTGAAATGATTTAGACAAAGGAAATAATATACAGGAATGTACGTATTCAGCCAGCTAGTTATTTTTATTTAAAATATCTATGTAATTTCATTAAACCTTCCCTGCCCTCTGAATTTACTATTGCAATTGAAAATTCAAATTAAGGTGTTGATGCCTACATATTAGAACACATTTTATGCATAAATAGGATAATTGTAACAGACCGCTCGAAAGACAGGAATTTTGTCCCTGTTTGTATTGTTCATTGAAGCATAAGCAGCAGCAGTAATGCTCTCAAGAAAGATAAAAAGAGTAAAAGCCTGTGTACCTTTAAAATAATTGGCTTTGTGTTTGTGCATGCACAGCAGCTGAGGACTTAATGAAAACTTTAAAAACCTTCATTCATACAGTCTCATGGAGTGTAAACAACCGGATAGAAGACTTTGATAGACTGCCTCATTATAGTGGTGCCTGTGCCATTTAATCACAAAGCAAACAGCAAGCCAGTGGCCTTTTACAATGTAGAATGTAATTTTTCTATTTGAAACCTGTTTTGCACGAGCCAAACTCAATTGCTTTAAGAGGAAGCTGAGAGACATATTCCAACCTATATATGTTGACTCGCACATATTTTCCTTACAACTTAGGGTGGATGTGCCTGGTTGATATTCAGAGCTGTCAAAATATTAGTGTACATCACTAAGTATATTTATAAAAAACAAATTAGCTTTGACTGTGAGAGTTCTTCATCCTTTCTCTCTCTCTTTTTCTTTTTATCGTAATGAGCATTAACAAAAACCTGCATCCCTGGTGCAGCTGTTGCAAATTCTTTGTTATTTTTCTAGAATTCTGTATTTTTCCAAGATACAAGCCAAAATTCAAGTGAAAATATGTTAGAATTGGATGCAAATTAAAATTCTACATTAAAAATATTTGTTTTTTAATTTTTCACAAAGTGTATTATCATCTGCATTTCAAGAATGAAGTCTATTTGATGATGTTAGTCAAATCCATATGTAATGCTGTCATATAATAGACTTAAGTTTTTTCTTTTCAGTCTTAATTTAAAATACCATGTTAATAGCAATATTTGAATATTTGCCAAATCCTAAATAATTTGTTTTTTCTTAATCATGAAAATGTTCTATGTTAATTATAACACTGCAATTTCATCTTAACAGTATGATTAAACTTTAAGAAAATACATAACTAAACCTTCCCTGATGGAATTCAATTTATAATATAATATTCAGCAAATAGAGCCTTTCTTTTTGAGTTATGCACAATTTGTATTAGCAGTATGAGTAAGTGTCTTTTATACGTTGTGTTCCATTGTTGGATTTTTTAAGAAAGATGTAAATACTGGGCTACAAAGACTACACAGCCGGTTAAGCATAAGTAATTTTGTACAAATATATATGGTTCTTCAGACCAAAAGTGGAACTCTGTTCCACGAAGAACTGTAACGGAAGCCTGTGCAAGGACTTATATTCCAAATATATTTCAAAGTGAGACCGAAGAATATCGTTTAACAGAATGAAATGAGTGTCAGCTCTCTGCACAGAGCTGGATTGTGCCCTACACTTAGAGGAAGTTGAAGCATGAATTATTTCAGTCATGACATTTTCTTGCATTTAGGTGGAAGCTTGAATCAGCAGATATTTATACAGCTATAGCTGCTTCTTGCAGTCAATCTCACTGACGCTGAATGGAGCCTGCTTATGTCTATCAGGAGATTCTGTATGCAAATGTATATAGATGAGAAAGATGAGGTAGCTAGAGGGACTGAGTGATGATATTGACAGGAACCTTCTCTATAGCTACTGAAATTCCATTGTCTGAAGTGAAGTAGGAAATAGAGATACTTTTTCAGGTATTGAAACTGTTCAACATTATTAACTTGATCTTTAATATATTACTAACCTTGATCATGTGTCAAAGGGAAGCAGAAAAATACACGGAGCAAGCCCTGTGTTCAGTTATATCAGAAGAAAGAGTGTCTGTGAATACAAAGTGCTGTTGGTGAGATAACCTTTCTGCTGTAAAGATGACATGTAAAATATGCAGAAGCTATTCCAGATTAGAGTATATCAAATTGCTAAAGTAAGCAGGTTGCCATCTCTACTTTTCATTTTGACAAATTAGATATGTAACTAAAAGCCACTAAAATTTACAGTCATTTTTTGTTTGTTTTTCTTCCCTTTATCCTTGGTTTTTTTGTTGATTTTAAAAAGACGCTCAGTGAATTGTAAATTCTTGGTACTCTTCCGTAAGGCTTGTCTATTGTGAATAGATACTCAATATTTTTGTTTCATCTGGAACTCAGCTTCATAAGACAGAAGAAGTCATTTCAGCTACAGGAAATCAACAGCTGTTAGGTTGTATTTTACTGTCTACATATGTACATCATTGCATATTTTTATTATTTTTGAATGATGTGTACAAAATATATAGGAAACCCAGTGCCAATTTGTGGACTGAACTCTCATAGAACTTGGCACAGTGGCTCTTTGTCCTGTCAAAATCCATATTTTTGAGGTTTCAGTAAAGACATTTGTGTTTTGTGTCATGAGAAAGCAGAGTCCTAATAGTTGTCATTTATCATCCAAAGAGAGATGTGGATCTGAAGAACAAGGTGATTTCCGTTAATGATTCAGCCGAATGAACATCTTTCCTCTTGAAGAAAGGAAACTCACAAGCTCTGTGGACTAAAACTCTTAGAGGGTCAACCTTTCTTAGAGGGTTTCAGTATATCTCTGCCTGCAAACAGTAAGGTCTTGATCATGTTCTTCTGGAATAAATGGAAAGTTTTCCACTGATTTAAATGCAAGTCATACCAAAAAGGGACATCCTTATGCAAGAGACCAAAGGAAAATTACTGGAGTTTGAATGTTTAAAAAACTATGTGAAAACTCAAGAAAAACTTCAAATTTAATATTTGAAAAAAAAAAAAAAAGAAGTTTCAAATCTGGCTGGTTTTGTTTGCTTTACAGAAGACCACTGGAATTAAGTGACTACAGTGAGAAATGTTTATGGAGCTGACAGATACAACAGTTAGAGGCCAGTTGGGAAGTTTCTTCTAATACTCCTTTTAAAGAAATACAATAGGAATTATTTTTTTATAAGAAATTAGAGAATAGCTGTAAACTTAATTTTTAAATTGATATTTCTAATGTCCAATTTGAATTTCAAAATTTAAAACAAATATTTTATTTTGCATTTGTTAGACACGAAAATAAATGTTTAGTTTATATTTTTCCTTTCCTGGGCTTCCTTATCAAAATTCACCCCCCATGATACAAAGTTTAGTTTGAGTTATGGGTACATGTTATCGTGGCAGTCACATAATAAGCAATGTAAGATTCTGGCCTGTGGAGAAAATGGTAGCATTCTGAAATGCAACTTAAATGAGGCGGAGGCAGCACATCACCACTGGGAATTAATTTTAAATCTGTGTGTTTGGAAAGTGAGAGATTTCCAGTTATTTACTTCAAAACTTTTGGTATGCGACTTAAAAAAAACTCAAGTCTTCATCTATTCTGAAACTAAAACAAACACTGAAATACAGTTTTCACCAGGCCAGATTTCCTGGAAAGCTTTTACAGCACCTAGCTTGTTGACTGTGGTTACTAATAACTAGCTTAACTAGGGACTTATTGCTAGAGAATGAAGTATGTGGCCAATACTCATTATCCTTTTAATTTCATACTTAATGTTACTATAATTCAGATACAGTAACAACACAGTGCTTTTTACAAAGTAATTATTCTGTCACTTTGTTGGTTTGCCATTTGTATGAGTTACTGCTTATTTCACAAAACAAAGCTATAGCTGAGGTGACTGAGATGAGCAAAGGAACCAGGCCTGTTCACGTAAAGGTTAATAATAAGGGGGCTGGATAATTTAATCTGTAACTCTTTTTGTTACTCCTTTCCTGCTCACAGTGGTTGCTTGCACGGCTGCTCTAAGGGTTGTAGAAACTGAAATAATTCATTGTGCACACCAAAATAGTTCTCTGAGACTCAGTACAGCCACACTAGTTATAGTAACTATATTTTAACTACTAAAATCCTCCTTTAAGTGATTTTTAAATCTAGTGAAATTAGACATTTAAAGTTTTATGCAAGAATGTAATCATCTATATTCAGTGATTTGGCAGAAGCACAGTAAAGAGTGGAGATAATACCTATTCCACCATCCTGTCTCTTCCCAAAACATGGCTTTGATAGACTGCTCATACCAGATTACATAAGCATCTTTGTTATACTTTTGAAGTCTTCTGTATCTTTGCTGACATTGCTTAAAGGTGTGCTAATTACTGTCAGTTGCTGTAATACCAGACACCTGTGAGCTTGGAATGGGGCAAAGACAACCAATTCATTTTATGTAGGACACTGAACAGGCAACAGATGGTAATAAGCTTCAGTCAACACCAAGCTGGGCAGGATTCGCACCACCAAGCTAGATGTGGAAAACTCAAAATCCCTTGGCTAATCCCATGAGCCAGCCATTCTCCCTAATTGTGTCTTTCCATAAGAAGATGTACTTTACATGTTCCAGTCTCAGCTGAATGAATAAACATGATTTAATATACTGACTGTAGGATTTTACTAATCTATTTATTAGTTCCCCTTTCAAGGGAAGTTATAATGATGTGTTTTCACTTAAAGCAATTAGAATATATTTTTAACAGGGGAGATAACTTGGGTTATAATTACAGAGCATTATGTTGTACTTTTAATGATTTTGCTCTTTAGAAAAATGAACAGTAAGAATCATTTTGCATGAAGTTATTACCTTGCTCTCACAACATAATATGACTTCCTTCTCAGGCAGTTGGGTCAGCACAGCTGTCGGATCACAGACCTGTGTCTTAGACTAAAATAAAAAAGAAGAAGATGAATAAATATTTACAATTACATCTGTAGTACCTGAAATATCTTTTCTTAATTACACTATTTGACTTTTCATATAAATTTGAGGCAAAACCATAGCTAAATGTGTGAAGATTTTACTGCTGTTTTTTATATTTTTAGTTCCCAGTGTTACATGTCTAAAATAGAAAATTAAATCTAGTGCTATAGCAACAACAAATCTACGAAACAGTAAAGGCAATCATGCCTTGTCCTATGTATTGAACAGATAGAGAAGATAAAATGAAGGTAGGGCAAATGCAATTCCACTCTTACAGTAAAGGCAACAAAGGGCAAGGAGAAGTAATGTGACACATCTGCTTTGCAAAGAGCTGGTTTACATTCTTATGAGAAAAGTGGACATTCACAAAATAGTAGATATGGAGCATGGCAGGTAGGTCTTCAGCCTTGTGTATCCACTGGGTTGCATGCATGCATTGTGGTAATGGGGAAAGTGACAGCAGCTGTGGAGTCTGTATTAGGAGCACTGGAACATTTCATCCTTTTTTTTTTTCTCAACTGCTATGTAGACTCTTTTCTAAGAGGCTATTTGGCAGAGCAGTTTTTGCAATGTTTTTCTCAAAGTATGCTAAGGAAGCTAGGTACGTTTTCCAAACACTGAGTCTTTCAGCTGGTGTAGAAATTACTGAAATCATTGATAGGAAACAAAAGAGAAAACTCACATTAGTGACATTATCTGAATCAGTCCTCTGTACTAAGACCTAACTGAGAGGGAGTTTAACTATTATGCTCCTCTTTAATTCTCCTAAGTTATCCCGCATCAACTTACTAGGACCCCTCCTGTGAGAAGTACTTTTCTAAAAAGAGTCTTTCTTTTGCTTGCTTCTAAAGAAGCTGTAGCTTTTAGCAAGCTTTGCTTGCTTCTAAAAGCAAAGAAGTAAAAAGCATAAGCGGTACTGTGTTGTAAAAGTGAGACAGAATAGGAAAAGTTTAGAGATTATGGGTTTACAGTCAAATAGTTGGAAACATTAGTCCTTTGTCAGTGTTACATTACTGCTGTTATCTCTTAGGTAAATACATGTGCTTTTTAGATGTTTCACTGCATTGTGTACATGAATAAAGGGTGATTTGTTGAATTTGGAGGTCTGATAGGAGGGAGGTTCTGAACTCTAGGAATTTCAAGGAAGAAAGTGGGGAGAGCTGCTCATTGCTTTCCTACACAGGGCAGATGGGAAATGGACTGGAATAAGTGAAGGTGAGCTGGGAAGGTTTGGACCTTGAATGCATTCCTGAAGTATAGGACTGAGTGCAATGAGAACAAAAGTAATGAGGTTGAATGAGTTCATAGTGCTGAGCTGAAACTGGAGGGAATAGGAGGGGAGAGGATGGGGTAGAAGGAGGTAGGGCTCAGCAGCTAAGGAAATAAGGGTGCAGTAAACGGAGTAGATTCATACCACATCTCAGGTATCTTCCAGACATGTTCCTGATGTGTTAAGAATAAAGTTTGACTTCACTTACAGTTTTTGTTGAGGTTCCCACACTATCAGATGAAACATGGATTGCAAATCATAACCTTCCTGCAACACAAGAACATTTTCAGCTGTCATACCTGTTCTCCTTTTCTCCGTGCAGCTAGCCATTTCTCTTTTAAGGTACCAGGCACTGTGAATGAAAGCATCAAAACAGGGTTTTGTGTGATACATAATACTAGAAGATGATCTGTGTTGGTCCTTACCCCTTTTCTGACTGACAGACATATCCTAATTTGGTTATAGACCCATCTTTTAATGTAGGGATTTCCTTTAGTCACAAGAGTATATTAAATGGTGTGGGATGGATGGCTGTTTAAGATGAACTCACTGAGCTTCCTGTAAGTATCTGAGTGCCACTGGAAGCATTTGGTTCTTGTAAAAGGCTGTCAAGACTTGATTTTTTTTTTTTTTGTTGTTGTTGTTGTGAATCCCTGAAAGTGTTACAGGACTTGAGGAAAAACTCATGCTGCCTTTTGGGTAGGTGTATGGCTGGGCCAGAACTGTAAAGATGTGAGTTGGGAAGAAGGAAAGTATGGAGGTTTGATTCAGAGCAGATCTGTAGAAGGCAGAGGAAACTTTATGGATGACAGAGCATGTGTTCAATGTGTTATTAATTTTTCCTCCTTTTGCTTTTTATTTTCCATTACAAGGCTTCTATTGTGTAGGCAATTTGTCAATGTATAATATACTTGAAATGCTCTGATAGGAGCACAGTGATTAATTGGCTTGGCTATATTGAAGGCATAACAATTTGTAGTCAAATGATTTTTTGATTAGCTTTCAGATTTGTTCTGAGAAATATACTCTATGGGGCATTCTTGGAAAAACATACAATTTTTAAATTTCATCAGAGTTCAGATCTCTTGCTAAAATAGGTGGTATTAAGTGGTTTTTTGTTTGTTTTAATTTTAGTGGTATCTTCAGCAATTATGGTCTTGTTATTAATGTGGTAACTTTCTTCCAGAACTTTTTTGTTTGTTAACTAATAATGAAACCTATGCTGTTGTGAATATGAATTTGCTATTAGTGTTGTTTAGTGAATAATTAATGTCAGCAGTAGGCAAAGAAATTTTAAATCAACTTCATGTTTAAAACCTAGTGTACTTTGTATTCTTGTATCCTCTAAGGGCTATATTGAGTGCTACTGCAGAAAAGCATGTGAAGATGCCATCCCTTATTTAGGTAATCTATGTTGTGATGTAAATGATATAAGGAATGGGAATGAACAACAAAATAAAATATCTATTTTGAAGTAGTCATCCATTCACTGATTGAGGTTTACTGGAAATAACTAAAGAATTTATATATTAAGACATTTAAAAAACAAACCAACCCAAACACTTGTTTGTTTGGTTTTAAAAAGTATTTGAGCCAGTATTCTAGCTGAAGGTATAAGGTTAGAGTACTTGAAACTAGTGCTATGTTTGAATGCTTAACAAACATTCCCTCAGCCTTGCTTTTCTTTCAGCTTTCAGTGACAGTAAAGCCATGATGATGCTTGGGAAATTGGTGTGTTGCTATGGAAATGGCTGTCATGTCACCAGTTCAGCGTTTACGCTTCATTGCCAGATCCAATGCAAAGAGATAAATGAGGGACAAATCTCTAGGGTACTCTATCTATACAAGGAAAAAATAAAAATACACCAAACCTTGATTTTTAATGATGAGTTAATTGAGATGTTTTTAATACCTCAGGACATTCAGATTTTCTTTTTTCCCCCTATAGCTGATCAGTTAAGCACTTGTCTGAATTTTGAGAGGTTCATGTTCTGTGCCTGATTCAAAATGATCCGAGACAAAACTATTTCAACCCAGGAATTAGGGCACTCAACAGGGATGTCAAATTACAGCAGAGCTTACATAAATAACCTGTTGTTCCACCTTTTCTGTTCCCATGAAACAGGATGATTTTTCTTCATTAAGCTGTAAGCACAAGTTCTCCTCACTAAATTCAAGAAATTAGCAAAGTCATGGAAGAAGGAGCTACCAGCAACCATGTACTTTGAAGTTTCTTGTTGGGTATCTGTGTGTGCATACAGGGGAAAGGGTTCTGTCAGGCATTTATTTTGCTTGGTTTGGAAGGATTAACTAAAGAAATTGTTGGAGAGAGGGCAGTATTGTAAAACAATACAAGAAGGAAGAGAAATGGTCATTTATCAGACTGTTACACTCTGCTTGTTTTTCTGCAATGCAGGAAATATCTGTCCTGTGGGTTTGAACAGGATCATTCGTGTATGAGATGAATGATTTTTAGGGGTTGTCCACTATAGCCACAAGAGCTACTTCTTATACAAAATGTGTCTGAGTCATAACTCTCTGAGTTTTCCTGAATGATAATGATGATCTGATGGTCATTCCTGGGGTAGCTCATTTTTTTGCGGACAGCCATCCTGGCCTTCAGCGATGAGGCCAAATGTGACTGCCTCCAAGTAGAGTGGGTAGCTCTTCTATATTTTAGTCGTTGCTGCTTGAATAGATGCAAAATTTCAGGTCCAGAGGTGAAATTCTTGCTCATAAACAAGACAACTGAAGTGCCAGCTTTCAAATCACCAAGGTATAAGTTGCCATTTCCACTGGCAAAATTCCCCTGTGCTTGGACTCGGACCACCTGGGGGTCTTCTTTAGAGAGTAAATGTTAATTATTTCATTCTATCTGAAAAATGTTTCTTCACTGAGACAAGACAAAAATTTAGTGCTCATTTCTTTCTACTTCTCAGAAATCAAATTAGTTTGTCCAGTTTGTATTTAGTTGTGAAAAGTTGCTTCCCTGGGGTGTGGGGAATACTTACATGTGAGCAAGAAAACAGAAGGAAGCTAACATGAAAAGGATAGCCAATCTCTCTTTATTTATGTATTTACCACTGTCATATTTTCTTAAAGGAATCTACTATCGGGAATTGAAAATGTGAATTTTTTTTTAAACTTTTTTATCACTTCTGGTGCATCTGAGAACCTGTCAATAGCTTGAAGCAACTTACTATGCTTGCCTTTAGCAATACTTGTAGTTGTTAGGTGAAAAATGAAAGCATCAAAATCTAGTTATTCATCCTGGGTGTCTTCTTCACACAAAAGTTTTTGCCTTATCCATTCAGCTATCATTAATTGCAGGTGACATGCAGGAAATTAGTTTTCTGGAATGCTTAGAAGCAAATTCTTTTCTGTTCAAGCAATAATTTATATCCATGCAGTCACACCAGTGTCAGTGTTGTGACACTTAGGACTCCTGGATTGGTAATAAAAATGTTAGTAAAGCAATGGAGGAATGTTTTAAGATCAATGAAATTTCAACTTCTAGTTTGCAAGGTGTTAAGGACCATTCTGAAATGGACAGAAAACAGTTGATTTGAGCCTCTGGCCTCTCTAACCTAGGTTGTGGTGTAACCTTCGTGGTGGGTGTTGTCGTCACAACCACTGCTGCAATAGCGGCAGGACTGTAGACTCTCTGTGATTTGTTCAGTGCTCCTCCTAAAACATGACATGAAAAAGGGGAGAAAAGTGCTATTACAGAAAAAAAAAAATAATTTAAAGCTGCATATGTTTGCCATATACTATTTATTCTCTAAAATTTAACTAAATGGTCTTATTTAATGTGTGCAGGATACAAGTTACACTAGACAGAGAGTAAAAGATACAAGCTTTTAACTTTCCCATAGATGTCTTGATACAAATATCTTGATGATGTGATCAAAACTTCAAAAACTTGTGAACAAAAAGTACATTGTATAGTGGAAAGTATATTTCTATAATAGCGGATAAAACTGTGATCCCAGATATGGAGTTATTTCTTTTCCTTCATACTTTCAGAATAATGGAAACTACCATTCCAGTGCATGAAATCTAATTTCTATTCAGCTTTTGTTCAGAGCCTGACATCTGCATGAAGTTTTGAACTGTGCTATGTTTAGACTGAAGAGATGAGGTCAGAGAATTATGCAACTTGGAGGCATAAAGCGTGATGGATTAAAAAAAAGGAATTGCATATCCTTACTCTAGACAAAGCAACATTAAACTTTTCTTTAGAAATTGCTAAACCTTAATCCACAGACATTATAATCATGTTTTACAGCTATATAGTGGGCCACAACCATTGTTAAAAGGCCTTTACTTTAGTTTATTGACTTTTTTTTTGCCTTTACTAAAGTTAATAACATCTAAGCTTTTTAGGAAGTCCTTTATTTGGAAGGGACAAAGTTGAATTTCAGATCTTTTTTGAATCATAAAAAGGGAAAGAGCTGCCATCCTAAGCTACTTCTCCCAAAAAGTGACGAAAGTTTTGTTGCTGAGAAGAAGGTAGCAATAAAAGAAAGAGGGAGGAGTAATGGAAAGAGTAGACTAAGGTTGGCTTGGGAAAAGCACATTATGTTAATGCTTTCTACACTTTCAGGAGCAGACCTTGATAGAAGACTGCTTTGATACCTTTCGACCATTTGTTTGAGAGCGCTGCTTCCTGGGTCTACAAGTGGCAAATCCTCTTGTACGCTCTGTGGACCAATTTTGCTCTGCCTTATTGAAGTCCAATTTTAAAGATAATAAAGGGCAAAACTGAGTAGAATAAAAAGGTTGTTTCTTTACAGAAAGAGCTCTCCAGGATTTTTTTCGTCAGAAATTCTTTGCAGAGAAAAATATAACTAAACTTGGGTCTAAAAGAAAATGTAAGCATTTAAGGTTGCATTTAGTCATTAATTCAAGTATTCATAGGATCATGGAGGTCAGCTAGTCCAACACCCCTGAGTGGGACTGTTGGCTACTAGTATGTGATTTTAAAATAATCTCAGTCATCGTATCAAACTTTTGCTGTTCACAGTTTGCAGGAATCTTCTGCAGCAGTAATGAAAGGGATACTAAAATAGATTTCTTAACGTAAGCACTCTTATAAGACACACACCATCTCTATGACAGTTCTAAGAAATTTTAATCAACAGTGGCAACATTGGAAAGAATGCTGCCTTAGAAATGAAGATCTTCAGTCAGCAAAGCTTGCAAGTGCTTATTTTTTTTTAACAACATGTACTTTTTTAAAATCCTTTGTGCTAATGAATTTTCCAGTTGGGGTGCCTATAAGTTAGTTAAATTTTGACATCTTCTCTGCCTTCATTTTGAGGGTATGCATTCCCTCCAATAAAGCTTCTGAGTAAAGGTATATACACACATACACTCAGACATTTAATTGTTGGTGTATTTTTAGAACAAACACCACTTACGTAAGTGACTTGCATCTCTGGAGAAATGGTGCAGTGTCATTATAAGGAACGGTGACAAGTAGAATGACATAACATGCACGACCTTAAAGGAATTAAGTATGTGTTGTATTGTGTTACTGAATTAGTTTATGGGTCGCTGGGGGATTTTTCTTTTTTTTTATGGCTTGCCTTGCTTTTCTTGAAAAATCATCAAAGACTTATTATTTTCTTTAATAAATTAAACTATTCTTTTCCATTTATAGATATGGGGGGAGTGGAGAGAACTTTTAACTTCTATTTTAAAATAATCCCATTTTAAATAAGCACTAAGACTCTAAGACTAAGCCCCAAACATGGTCTGATCCAAAGTTTGTGATGGACAAAAAATAATGATTATCCAAAGGAACTGAAAATATTTTAACTAGTCCTAGGCTAACTAGTTCTTATGGTGCAAGGGTTTTATATCACTTCAATTTTAATTGGAGGTTGTTTGAAGACTTATAGAACTGAAGATTAAGATAAAAAAAATATGGTCTTCTCACAATTTCTGAACGCTGAAGAACATGGAGAGACAAGCTGAATATATGTGGACTACTTTATTCAAATTCTGTCAGGACAATTCTAATCGTTCTTGCAAGGAAGACATGGGATAAAAAAAAAGATTAATGCTACTGTGTTTCTAGAAAGAGATTGTCCAGAAGATCAGCTCTAGTATTGATCTGTCTTGGTATATTTTGTAAAAGTATTATTCTCCTAATTTTTTACTGTGTTTTGACTGTGAATTTTTGTTAGCAATGAGCAAGAAAGAAAATTCTGAAAAGAAACTGGGAAAATATCAATGTAGACCTGTTCAGAGTAATTTTGACCACCCATTTTAATGACAGTATTTTGAAGCCAAACTTGACTCAGTTTTATGAAATAGACTATTTCTCTCTTCTCTTCCTGTTTCTGCCTGTGGTCGGTGGGAATATTGCTCTCACTCCCTTTTGAGATGCAGATAAGTAAATAGGAAGACCCTCAGCTGCACAAGATGTCTGGAAAAGTTTAATATAAATAAAGCATGGAAACTGTGTAGTAAACAACTATGCTGTTACATTCTTAAAAGATTAAGATTAGAAAAAATGTAAACCCTTAAAACCTCCTGCCCTCAGCACCTGTACCATTCAAAACAGTTTTTTAATGATGTTTCTGCAGACTTCAGAAACAAGGATAGGAGCACCAAAAAGATCTGCAAAATATTTTAAAACACTTCACACAAAAACAGGTATTGTTGTAGAATGAAGTCTGCTGATGTTTAAGAAGAGGAGGCTTAAGCTTTGTATGTAGGATGGAAATAAACAGACTCCTAAGACATTGCATGGTATAACTCCTGGAACGTATCCTGTGAGACAATTACTACTGCTAATAATATTTGTCAATTGCTATGATGCTAATAACAAAAGAATTGATACTGTTCATAGTAGAAAGGAATTCCTGTCATATACAACAATGGAAATAGCAGCAATAATGGAGGTAACAGTAGAAAAAAATAGAATTCTGTGAAAGTCAAAAATTTTCCCTGTGAATATGGCTGATGTTCCATTATGAGTCAGCTCCATTTATGTAATATTTTATTCATTTATAAAGTCTTAGAGCTTAAATCCATCATAAACCAAGACTGAACTCATTTAAGGTGATTATTGAAAGATATTTAAAGTCCATCAGGGCACACTTAAGAAGACCTGAGGGAAAACAATAGGAAGCAGGGACTTGTTAATTTGAAAGGCAGAGGAACTGAAGCAAAAATTACACACCAGGTGCTGTTTGGAAAGAATATAGTTGGATCCTTCTAAAAAGAAATAGAACAAAAGGCTCTGCCATCAAAAGGTAAGATGGTACAGCATCCTGAGCTACTGAGTGTCACAGTGGCTGTCTTGCTGTGACCCAACACTGTGAGTTCACTGGTGAATGCTGTATTGAACTACCATGTCTGTACTTGAACAGATCTTTGTGCTGATAGATTCATTATAATATATGTTAAAAATACAAAAGCCAATAGAAGAACGTACTAAAACAAGTGATTTGGAGTCAAAGGCAAAAATCCATTCATGCAGATGTCAGCTGCAAGGATAAAAATTTCTCCTGGAACAAGGCTCATAAATTAAATCACAATAAAAGCTAGCTCTCCAAAGCATGATGGTTGTGTATTAGCCACTGAGCACCTATGAAAAAAGAATTATGAATGTGAAATGTCCGGTATTTTTTTCCCTGCTAATTCTCAGGAGGGAAATTATTTCTATCCTAGTGAGGCTGTGCCATGAGGACAACATGAAAAACTGTCAGACTTCAAATATCTCCTTGGATATAAATAATGTGACGGGTGGAGAAGGAGATCAAAAAGTAGCAGGCATCTATTGCATGGCTTTCTACAACTGAAGGAGGCAGGGCTTAGTGACTTGCACATTTCCTCTCATTCATCTGTGTCCAAATCTTACCTAACTCCATTTCAGTTGATATGCAAGCTGGGTCATTTTAAGTGCAGGCTTTAAAACAAAAAGGGAGCATGTGTAGCAATTGTTGCTCTGCAGTGCTGGACTTAGATCTGTCTGTACCCTGGCAAGATTTTAATGGTCACCTAAAAAGAGTTGCTTGGATTGATTTCTGAGATACTGGAAATGTAACTGTGAATTTAGAGTCTTATTTATGATGTAAATACATCAATACATCTATTGGTGAATGACCAGAAAATATATTGACTAAATGCAGAGACTGAAGTTTACCTACGGCTGTCTAATATATCTAGATGATGTCAATATAAACAACACCTCTTAAACTCTGAGTCATTCAGTGAGGATGCCTGGGATTATGAGTGTTCATTTATGTAATTCTACACTGAAAACTTTTTTCCTTACTGCCTCTTTTCCCCATGCTGCCCCTAATCAGAAACTTTATTTCTAAGGTATTGAAAGTCATTTGGGAGTTTTCCCTATGACTTCATTACAAAAGAAATGGGTCAAGAAGACATACTTTCTGTGGACTCTTGATACACCTGTGGTGAGCCAGTCAACTGGCACCATATATGTAAATTCTTTCTGTGAAGAAGGTAAGAATTACTTATAATACTTCACTTATTTCACTGTTATAATACAAAAAATTACAATAAAGTTGTTAGTCCATTCTCTGACAGTCTCTGTATTTATCATACAGAATTTGGCAAAATTTTTTTAGTTCATGATTCATACTATGTTCTTATTCAGAGTAGCTATTAATAAAGATAGAGTAATCATTCTATTAAACCTCCTGGGTATTTTCCATAAAATCTGCATATTTTATTTTGTAACTATAGTTTTCTACCAACTTTTTGCATAGAAATATTGCTTAACAAGAAAGCTGACTTGCTGTGGTTTTGTGAGTTTACTCATTACTATCACTGTGTAATGAACCTATATCTGTAACAAGTCTCCTACTTTTTAAGTCTTGCACTTAAACTCTCACTCAAACTTCACAACTAAAATATGAGGTTTAACCAGTTAATACCGCAAAGCCAAATCTTGGTTCTGGTAGAGTTAATACAAATGAGGACACAACATTTCTCCCCCCTCCTCCTTTGCTTTTGTGTTAGACTGTGTATTACAACTTCAGATCTTGTAGCTGAGACCATCTCAGCACTTGCGGGAAGTGAGTGATACAATTTTCTGCTGTTGACCTATCTGCACTTTTAATATTGCAAGTGAGAAAAGGGACTTGTGTTAGCTAATATTGAACCAATATGCTAAATGTTTGTACTCTGCATAGGGTATCACAGGTTACCTGTTTGATTTGACCGGAAATGCTATAATATTTTTTTTTTTTCTCTTCTACCCAATTCTGCCCTCAGGTGGTCCCCAGAGCACAGAAAAATCAAGATTTTTTTCTATTTATATGCAGCTGATGAAAATATCAAAATAAGTATCATCAGTTGGGCAGATTAATAATTTTCTTCTGTGCATGGGAAATGGTTGTAAAAAAACCAATCTTATCTCCTACAAGCTCTGGAAAGCTGGTGATAATCAGTGGAAGTGATTGGGGGGGGGGGATTGTTTTTGGTTTTTTTAATTTTTTTTCTCTGAGAGAATATTATTAACGTGGTGGGATGACCATCTTTCTCTTAACAAAGAAATTGGTGTTTGATCTGTGATGGCTTGAGTGTTACTAGTTTGGGTCTGAGCCAAAGCATACTAAAACACTGGCATGACTTCTGAGGATTTACTGGGATAAACTTTGGGTGAATCTCTACAACACTTCCAGGGCAGACTTTTTTGAGACCTATCACAGGTACAGAGCAGGGAATTGAGTGGTCTTTTGGATTTATGAAGTCTGGGTTTGGAGACCATCTGCTTTTCCTCTGTGTTATTTCCCTGGGGTTGTAACAACATGAATTCTAATCCCCACAGTAGCATATTTCCCCACAGAATATCATATCCTGGCTGGTAATGTAACGCACCAGCTGCACTTGAGTTCTCAGGGAAGCTCTTTCATGCTAGTTTTCTTTGAGTAAAGGCTGTCTTTATCTGTTAAAAATTTGCTATTAAAACAAAAGCTGAACAGAACTGGTGTTGGTAGTTACAAGAGCTAAGGGCTATAGCTTTTTATTCCAAATCTTCTTAGTTGTGTGTAAAAGTGTGTGTTTTCTCATTCTTTTCTTGCTTTGGATTACTTGTTTATTCAATGCAATATTGATGCATTGTAATAGCAGATTCATAACATCTTTAAGTAGATAATTTCAGGAAATACTGTAAAATAAGTAGCACAAGAGTGGCAAAAAGCAAATCACTAATACAAATGAATGAAGTATTTGAAATATGTATTTTTCTGTCTGCATACATCTTCCTCATAAACTCTTAAGACCAAGATCAAATGATGGTTGTTTTTTTGGGTGTTTTGTTTGCTTTTGGTTTTGGTTTTGTTTTTTTACATTAAAAATTCCAGGTTTATGAGAATTACAAAAAAATTTCACTTCAGTACTCAATTTTAGTACCCCTTTTATTCCTCCTGCAGAGGATTCTTGCTAACTGTGAGCTTTTAACTAATTTTGCTTGCCATGAGCTGTTAATTCATCTTCCTTCCCTTCAATTAAGATAAAAGTAAGATGTAATGAAAGTCTTTGCAGGCACATTAACATCTGTTAAAACTATGATTCTTTAGCAGGAGGAGATTTAACCTATAGGTTAAAGTAATGCAGGTGATCAAATGTCAAAAAACCAGCACTGATATTAGACATCCTCTTGATCATTACTATTTGTAGGGTCCTGCTCTAACACTACTGCAGACTTCATTTTGCAGAACATTTTTTTGTTCTGCAAAATTAATCATCTTTAATGAAGATTAAATCATTCAATTTTATTAATTTCTCAATAAAATTTTGCAGACGTCACAATACTTGAAGAAGAGTCAAGGCAGAATATGTAACTTCATAAAAAAGAATATATTTCATTTGTAGGAAACCAACATGATTGATTCATGCAACCTGTAACTGCAGAGGTTTATTGGATGATATGTCATGGATAAATGCCATTTTTAGAATCTGTACTCTGTTCTGTAATACAGTGTATCAGAGGATGTTTGAAGGGCTTTTCTTCTACATTGGTATTTATGTATTGTTTAGTCTCACTGAACGTTAACATGTTGCATACACTTCATGCATGCATGCATGCCTGGGACTGTGACCAGGCATTTTAAATCAGCACCTATAGATTATAATAGTTAGCTATAGATTACAGTTAGCTTTCACCCATATATATCAGTGTGGCTGGATTTGCAAGATTTTCTAGATATATGCTGAAATGACAAAATGCGTCCAAGAATAAAAGAATCTTACCTTTCCTCTTCTACTTTGAGGATCAATTGCTGTTAGAAATTATACACCTACATAAATATACAGTGGCACTTATAATCAGCTCACATTTTTGTTCTTTGTGGAAAATTCTTTAGATTTATTGCTGTGCTCAGCTGTATTAAATCCCCTGTAAAGCACACTGTTTCCACTTATTTTATCAGTCAAAACAACATATTGAGGACTGTGATACCCCTGCTAAGACAGATTTCTGTGTGATAATGTAGAAAAAAGTATGGATAGATGTGGTAAAATGCTAGCTGATGTAAACCTAAAGAATAATTTTGGATTCTGAAGCTGAATTTGAGCTTGTAACCCTCTAGATTGAAACCATAAAAATGATTTGAGTTTTTGTCCCTCAGTAGTATAGAACAGATGTTTGCGATCACTGTTCTGTACGGAAGCTCTGCTTCATTTTAAGGTATTCTGTTGTATGTTTTTGATTTTGTAGCACTCACTTTCACAAATCTCTGCCTTCCCAAACATAAAATATTAGGGATCGTAGCAGATAGATACCAACTTTCAATGTGAGTGTGTTATTTCAGATTGTGTGTAAAGGTCTGAATTTTGTTTTATAAAGACGTAAATAAGAAATCTATCTCAATAATTCTAACTTGTCTGTTTCTCAGCATTAAGTTCCCTTGTAGGTATGCTAAATGCCTTTAACTTTTCCAGGAACAAAGTGATGACTGTCTACTAAATATGTGTAAAAGATATTGCTTTTCAGTTAATAAGCTCATCTATGGAAGAGTCAAAAATTAAAAAGCCTTACTGCAGTGGTATTTACATTATTTCAATATATAGCTATATGATTAGAAATAAATGAAAGGACTTATAACTTTTCTTCTGTAAATATTACTTCCCATTGCAGAATATCAAACCATTATTTGTGGT
Organism: Morus bassanus; assembly: GCA_031468815.1. Lineage (NCBI taxonomy): Eukaryota > Metazoa > Chordata > Aves > Suliformes > Sulidae > Morus > Morus bassanus. The sequence goes on along the minus strand of CM062567.1, from coordinate 107,295,264 downwards.
TTGTCATATTCAAGTGGGCTATGCTTTTTTGTAACTAATTAATATGTTGTAAAAAGTGGGGAAAAAATTGATATTTCCACCAATAAAACTTCAGATGAGTGAAGCAAGCCAGTTACTCCAGTTCAGTTTGAGAAGTAACTCAAATTTAATATTAAAGAATAATCAAACCATAGCTTTCGCTGTTGGTATGTTTTTCTGATTACATGTAGAAAAGTACCTGTGGGAGGAGATACGAACTTGGGCACAAATTCTGGCTACATAATTGTTCATAAGTAACTGCTACACATTCAGCTTAAGCTCAGTGAAATGCTTGAGATTTCTTGGGCATAATAATTTCTTTAAAAATTTTGCAAGTTCTGGGATTTTACTGCTGGATGCCTGCTAAAACTGTTGTAACTAAATTTTTATTGCAGTTTGTTTTGAGGTTTTTTTTTTTGTCATCTGCTCTGAGGCCAGACATGAAGCTAGCAGTATTAGTTTTCCTCCAAAAGAATCACTGAATTTAGTCTTGCCAAAACTGAGTCAGAAATGCAGAAAGCCAAACAATGGTTACTGGAAACAATTTTTTTTTTAAATAACTGTAACATCAATTCAGATATAAGTGATAAATTCTGCTGATCTGCAGACTGCTATGAAGACTGAGTGGATTATTTGTGTAGGCTGTCCTTCTGTCCCTGAATTGCCCTGCTGGCAGTTCAAAGCAAAGTAACAGTGGTGAGTTTTTAAGATGTGGGTGCTTAAGGACTAATAAAATTGTATAACACTTTTCACAGGAATACAATATGCAAAACTTTCCAGATATGTATCCCCTGCTCTTTTTAAATACAGAAGAAAAAGGACTTCAGATTCTGTATCTAAAGTGTTTATACACACAGTAGTTTAGTTAGTAAGCAATAGTTGGAAAATTACTGTGATATGCTTTGATTTCACAGAACTCTCTAATAATAAAATAAATCTTTTTATGGATTACATGTATAGCCTGTGACTATAACACCATAAATTATAGTATATTATAAACATCTATATGAATCTATAATGGTATGTTATGGCAGCAGAAAGATGATGTATATATACTATAACTGGGTGAATTGTCCCTAATCGTCTCTCTAGCCATCCTAATTCTCACTGACTGCAATCAAGCCCACATCTGAGATGAAACAGTTTGTAGCAGATGTTTCTATATTTCTTCTATTCCTAACTTTAAATGCCAGCAGATTTGCAATCTGGAAAATAATAATAATAAAAAAAAATGCTATCAGAAATTTTAGGATTTGAACTATGACACTAAAATTATCTAAGACCTAATTGTCTTCTATAATGTTGCAGAAGGTCGTGCTACAAGGTTTATAAACTAGAGGTTTAACCTTGTTTCCTAATTAGGATGATAAAATGAAGCTCAAGGGTACATGCAAGGTTATCATATATGAGGAATGTTTCTCTGTTGGATAGCCTTCATAACACACCTTCAGAGAGCACTTTGTATTAAAGGCATTACTAGTTATCTTTTTGGGATATATTTGTGGGTTTTTTAATCCTGGCTTTACAGGTGAAACAGCTTTGCTTTTATTGCAATTGCTTTGTGGTAGATACTTTGGTAATGTTTTAAAAAAAAAAAAAGTTGAAATAGGCAAGAGCGGGTGGAGAGTTAGAATCAATAAAAAAAAGGGGAAACCTTCCAAGGCTTTTTGTACCTTGTGGTAAAGTCCACTCCACATCCCAGAAGTACTGAAAGAAGCAAGTAACCTCATGCTTCTGAGCAGGGCTTGGGGTTATTTTTGCCTCTCCTCCTGTTTGGTGGGGAGTAGGTGTCAGATGACTGTGGAGGATCTCTGCTCTGCTGCTGGGAAATATATGAGTTCCCAATAGTGCAGTAAAGAAGCAGGAGCTGGCCTTGATTCCCTGCTACTCTGCACCCTCTGCAATAATTCGGGAGCTCAGTGCTGCACAGTAGTGTTCTGTCTCTATTGTTTCTTCATATGGATCCAAATTTGCCTCCCAAAATGCACCCACTTAGTGCAGCGGTAACTGTATTTCAAAAAAGCAGACGACAAAATCAGTGCCGTTCAAGACATGAAAAAGCACTGTTTCTAGGGCACCGTAATTTCAAAGATGCCCAGAAACCTAAGTGCGGGAGGGATGGCATGCCTTGTTACAACAGTACTTGCTCTTGTCTTTTTAATGCAAAGTGTTGGTAACTCAAGTAGGTGGATTGCAACATGAGGTGTTTTGTTTTCTTTTGCTTTGCTTTTTCTATTGACTTTACTCAGCAATAGCTTTTATCCTGTAACTTGCTCTTCAGCTGAGGCATGAATGTTTTTGTCTTCCCATTTTCCTCTTGGACCTTTTTACAGATAATAACTGCTTTTTAATTTCTCTTAAATTTTACTTGAATGTGTGATGCGTGTGGTTCCACTGAAGTGGTGAAGTGTCACCCCTCATCTCTTCTCCCTTTGCCAAAATATGCACAGAAAAACAAAAAAAAGTGGTGGATGTCAAAACAATGGTTAAATATGACTTTGCTGTGACAACTATTTTTGTTTTTCTTACTATGAATGCTACATTTTTAAATTTGTGAGTCAAGATTTTTTTTAGCTCACACCATACTGCATTTCTTTCACATACCCCATAAAAAACAATATCCGTTTTTAATGGAGATAACTAGAAAATACATTTGAAGATTTTAATGTTTTAGTGTTTTTAATGCATACACTGCAGATGTTGTCTTGTCTAACAGGAGAGCAGTGCATGTGGAAAGTCAGAGAGGAGAAATCCAACTAGTCTTTCCTGCAGATAATGACATGTAAATGCAGAACTGAATATTATTATGTAGATGTTTCCTGGGAGAACCATTTGATGGGTTATGCTGGCAAAAAACCCCATGAGCGATGCTTCATTGTCTGTCCTGGTCAGTGATGGTTTCTGTTAGTAACCAGGAGCTGACTCACTGCTGCTTCTCTCAAGAGACAAATGTTTCTACACCTAGTGGCAGAAAATTAGATGGTTTTCCAATATACCGAAGAAAGTGATTGACATTTGTACTATATTTTGGATAGGGCAGGGAAATTTCAGAGCATCTTAAGTGGTTTGAAAAATAAGTTTATAGTGTTGTAACTTTCTTTTTTAGCATTATTAAAAAAGAAGTAAAGATGGATGAGGGTTTTTTTATTTCTGTTTTCTTTGAGTGTGAGGTGGAACTTCTGGAATAACGTGTAAAGACTTGTCAATAAAAATCCCTTCTCTAAATATTAGTGATGGCTGGCAAAGCTTTATTAGCTACAGCTGTGGATAAAAAGAAATGTTAGTCTCAAAAGCATCTATTGTAAATGACTAGGAAAAGGCTTTAGAAATCTCTGGAAAATGGAAAATCATACATAAGATTCGCACTGTAAACTATTTTCAATTATTTTAGGAAAAGGAAAAAGTTTTTCTTCTCTCTAAAAAACTAATTTAGCCAATGGACTTCCTTTAATTTGTCTTTTAATGGATTTATTATGAACAACCACAGCAACAATAAAACAGAACAGTAGGATATAAGCCTGACGAATAATGACCCGTTCAGAGGCGAAACTTTTGCATATATTAGTCAAAAATATTAAAAAATATGAACATGCTGGAAAGGTGAGCTGAGAGGTGAATTAAGCAGAAGAAAATATAAGAAAAGAAGATGATGCAGAGATTTTCATCATGAATTGAACTATGGCAGTGTTTCAAGTAAAACGTAAAAAATGGATCTCTAAAGATTAATAGAAATGGAGCAGCACTGGAAGTCGAATTCCTGACTGGAAAGATTTCAGAAATAATTTGGGGTTGATATGGTTATATTGTTCGAGGTTCTGGAATCCTTTTCTCTCGCTAATGAGATGAGGCTACTCAGAGTCCATCCTTAGGAACAGAAGTTACTCTCCCCTGCCAGCTTGTACATTGTAATGAAATCATTCCCATATGATATTGCACGGGGCAGCTAAATCAGTTCTCACCAGACCGCAAGTGTGCTGAGTTACTGCCATCCCTTACTGATACATAGTTGCAGAGGTAGTGGGATCTAGAGGAATATTTTTTTCTGCTTTGCTCATCTTGTAAAACTGAGAGAGGAAGGTTTTTGTTTAAAGAGTTTCTGTTATGTCATGGACTTAGCAGGTAATTTCATTAGAATCCTTCTCAGGTGTGTACTGAACAAGGTTTGGTCCTTCTAATTGATACTTTAATAAAAGGAAACCTAAACATAGCATGTACTTACTGCTATCTTTCTGAATTTCTCAAAAAAAAAAAAAAAAAAACCAAAACAACAAAACAAAACAATGGCATAGGGTTAGACTTTGTGTTGTTTGTCCTTGATGCAAAATTTTTAAATCATATTCGCTCAGCAGTGAGTGCTCATCCAAGAACACTGTAAAACTGATTAAACAATCAAATATTTGCCATTTCTTCAACTATGCATGTGTGAGAAGCAGACACTTAAGTCTCACAGGAAATGCTAAATATTATGGAGACAACACTGCAAGTGGTTCTCATTCTCTCTGTTGTTAATGGGCTGATGCTGGTTTCTTTCACAATGGCTACCCCAATTATCTGAGGACTTTAGAAGTCTTTGAGAAGTTTTGATTACAGCCAATGGCATCCTAAACTAGGCCAGGGATAAAAGCGTATCTCACAGTTTGTGAATAATTGAGTAGGCTTCTGTAAAACAATGAGGTGCCTTATGAAAGGCAAATGGTTTTTTTGCTGTGTGCTCACATCTGCACCTATTTATTCATATTTATAGGTAAATTCATATGCTAATGCTTTTTCAAACACTGAGATACAAACTCTGTTGGTGTAATCACATAAAATGCTGCTGAAATGCAGTGGAACTGTGTATGTTTATACCAGCTTTAAAAGTGATTGTAAGTTAAAAAAAAAAAAAAAAAACAACCCAAATGCACGGATGTACCTTGGTGTATGTACATACCAAATCAGGAGTCTTCACTGAGCCATTGCATTCTTCAGATCTCTCCTCTTCCTAAAGGTCTGGAAAAAACAAATGTCAATAAATTCAAGCAGTAACAGTCTAAAGGTAAAACTTATCATTTCCTCCTCTTGCTAGTCCGTGTTCTCCTTTAAAAGCAAGGGCTGTTGATTCCTGCAGTCTAAATGCTGAAGCCTTTGAATTCACTCAAATGCAGAACTTCAGGAAAAAGCCTAAAGAGGAGCATCTTTAAAGATAACTAGCATCTAGCCCTCTTCGATGGATACTTCGAAGCCCCAACTAATAAGGGGGTCAAAGTTTCCCTCTTGAATTTTGTCAGTTTAGCTGCAAACTCTCAAATCTGCTTCCACAGTGTCCCAGATTGATATACAGTGAAAAAAAAGACTGAAGCTGTCATTCAGGAGACTCTGCTCATTTGTCACTGAAGGAAGTGCTTTGGAGTATGCATTAGATGACCTTTTGTCTGGAAAATGTTCTCATCCTCACAGGGAGAAATCTGAATCCTTGACTTTATATGTCTGGTTTTCCATTTATTACAGATACTTCTGATGTGCTGGATCTAACTGATACTTTGCATCATAACAAAAAATGACTGTGCCATATTAAAAAAACAAGCAAACAAACAAACAAACTGAAAAAATTTACTCTGTCAATTGACACAAAACTTCTGTTACCTTATCACCAGCTGTCCAAAATTCAGGTTGTCAGTAAAATGTGGATTCCGTGGCTGTGCTAAAACCCACTGCCACTGATGATGGGGACTGTAGGTTGGTCTGTTTCTCTAAAGAGAAGTCTATGAGGACTGTAAACCATTAAGGGCAGATAATGGAAATAAGGAAATCAGTAAAAGATTTGAAATTAAGGTAATGGTTTTTACCTTGATAACGAACTTCTTGGGAAAAGACTTTCCTCAGAGGAAGAGACATGAACTGAAAATACACATGGACTTAAAAAAAAAACCAAACAAAACAAAAACCCAGATCCCAGAAGAACCAGGAGTATTATTAAAAGTGACGTTTTTATTAGATGAATAAATGTGTCCCCTTTGGACAGTTGGTGCTGTTGCTTTTAGTAAGGTCAAAATAGCATGAATATCCTCTACCTGTGTGCTAACTGCAAAAGTGGAGCTTTCCACACCATAATATTGTAAAGGGTTAATACGGGTTAATCAAGAGATAACTGTGGGAGCAGTGTTATAGATTTGGTAAAATAAGTTGCAACACTGCCAAGGTGTTATCTGAAGAAAGTACTATCTAATAAAGATGGTTTATGATGTCCCACAGTGCAATGTCATTTTTTCAGGAAATATGATATTGTCTTTGCTTTTCCCCAGGTTAGGTGAAGTTATTTCTAAGACAGGAAATACAGTTGTACAGTTGCCACTTTACAATCTTCGCAGAAAAAAACCTAAAACTTGTATGCTTTATAAGAAGTACACTTCCAGAGGATTTTGTTAAATGCTGTTTTCTTCCAAAAGTCTTCATAATTAAACATATTGATACTGTAGTCCAGTACTGTAGGTTTTTTAAAGAAAACTTTTATTTTGACTCTTAACATTCATCTGAGATAATGAGAACAGGATAGTGTCAGTGTTATTATATCAGAATGTGGCTACTTAAGCTTAATTATTTTAATGACGCTATATTTAGTGCTTATGCTCAGTTTAGACAGCATCACACTGAGGGGAAAACTCATTTTAGCTCTCCCTGCTCATATTTCCTTGATTTTTATTTTTTTTTTAATGTGATATGTTTGTTCCAATCCAAATTAAATAATACTGTACTCTTGTACAGTATTTCATTAAATTTTGTAGAATTTCTGAAGAAATAAGGCTCTTCTCCACATATGGCCAGTGGAGCCATTAACTACTATTGGAGTTTTTTAGTTTTTCAATGTATCCTTGAAATAATAAAATAAAATTCTGTATGGTATTTTTGTAGAGATGTGCAAGTACTGAAGAGGGGAATGAAGTAAACTATTTTCACAAATTATAAAACTAGATTAATATCTAATCCCTTACTTGCATAATATGGTCTAGAGGATTATCCTTAATCAGCTTCTCTTTGAACTGCAAATGTATTCTTGTCTGATGATTCAATCCTGATTTTAAACTTCTGGTTATGGCAATACCACAAGAATGCTTGGTAAATAGTCTAATAAAGTACCTTTGTGGCTTAAAAATGCGTTTTGAGCAAAATCTAGTGTGGTTCTCATTAAAATGAGAGGATAATATTGTTTTTTGTGCTTTCTGAAAGATTTTATTTTTCACTACGTGTTTTCAAACGTTAATAATCCGCATAGTTTTTCCTTAGAAAGTTTGTTATTGAACTAAGTGAGAGAACTAGATGATGTTGTCCAGCAGTGGTCACATTGGTGCTTATTTCAACATTCTCTTCTGTGCGTACTAGCTCTGCTGATTACTGTATGGTGTTAAAAGCTGCAATAAATGTTTCTCAATGGTATCGATACTCTCATAGAAATAGAGTATACATGTGAAAGCTAGAAATGCATGCATGGAGTGATTTCTGAAGGAACTTTCTCTGATGACAGTTTTATAATACTTTTCATATTCAAAGTTCATGGATTTACTTGCATCTCAAGAGTTTTCAAATTTAGCATGAATGAAAGAAATTGAAGCAAAAAAGTCTACAAAGTACTGACAATCAATATATATAAATTGAGGAATTGGGATTACTTGTATAGAAATAATTGGTGTTCTCAGAATTTCTCAGATTTTTAAAATAAAATATTGTAATTTTAAAATTTCTTCCTAAGTCAATTATGTAGCTAAATACATTTGTGATACTGTCCACCTTTAAAGAAAAGCTGATATAATCCATTTATTTTATTTGCAGATTTTCAGGCGTTGTTGGTTGGTTTTCAAGAAGGCTTCCAGTAAAGGACCCAGGAGGCTAGAAAAATTTCCAGATGAGAAGGCAGCATATTTCAGGAACTTTCATAAGGTAAGTCATGCCTTTCTCGTGAACTGAAGCATTGCCTGTTTACAGCTCTTCCTTGGGAAGAATGTGTTCTTGATATGTCTAGTTTCCAAACAATATAGTGAGAATTAAGTTGAAAACATAATCCTGACACTAAAAGCACAGTAAAATGTCTGTAAATCTCATTGATGCAGGTGAGATATCACACTGTTTTTTCCAGATGAGCACAAAAACCCCAATGTGTGTGAAGTGACTGATGGGTTTTTTCTTTAAACATCAGTTTTGGAAACATGTAAAATAGGCTGCTTAATCAAATGTTTAACCTTTGTTATTAACTAAGTATTAAACAAATTCTGAAAATGCTAAGCGCCTTGGTTGTAATGGTGACACTGGTTGAATATGTAAAGTTTTCTCTTCAAGATTTATAAGCTCTGTCAATGGCAAAGATTCTTAAGGGTAAAAATTCAGGATTCACTGAATGAGATTCTCCCTGCTTTCTCTGTCATTATCACTTCTGTGATGGAAAACAAGATATTCAAGCATAGGTTTTTCTTTCTGTCTTGTAAGTTACTGTTATCAGCTTCCCACGACATGCAGTAGTCTTCAAGTTAGCTAATCCTAAAATAGGGCAGGACTCTGCTTGTACTATTGTCTTCTATCCAGTCACCTTTAGCTTTATGCCATATCAGCATATGTTATGTTAAAACTGGCAAGTTGAAACACAAAGATGACTTAGTCAAGGTCGTACGGCAAGCAGTGAAAGAGCGTGGATGTAAGTCTAGATGTCTTGAAGGCAGGTCTAATGTTTTTTATCACAGAACTACAAATTAACCTTTAAGTTCCCTTGGTATCTTTAAATGAAAAATATATATATAATAAATAGCTTGCAATTATCCTGTGAATATTTTCTAAGAGCCCCAGTAATTTCATATTACCAAAAATCCAACTTGTGATCTTATATTGGTATCCAGGTTTATGACTGATGTGTACCAGACTATTGGTACTTTCACTGATGTACCACAATGACAATGTTTGCTCCCATGTGTAGGAGGTCCACATGGAGCAAAAGTGACTCTTCTCTTCAACAGAAATTTAAAAAAATCATAGAATCATAGAATCATTAAGGTTGGAAAAGACCTCTAGGATCATCAAGTCCAACCGTCAACCCAACACTACCATGTCTCCTAAACTATGTCCCAAAGTGCCACGTCTATGCATTTTTTGAACTCCTCCAGGGATTGTGACTCCACCATCTCCCCGGGCAGCTTTCTTGTTTACTTTCATGTTTACTTTCAACATGAAACTTAATGATAGGTCTTTAAAAAGATTAATTGGATGGTTTGGGCTGATAGCTGCTGAAATCCCGAGGAAATCCCTTATCTATGAAGTTTGTAGGGATTAGTAACAGGGCAGAAGGATGAAAGTGTGGGGCTTTGTGGGGAGCTTTTAGAGGAGGGTTTAAATTGTTGTTTGAGCATGTTATTGCCTACAGCATGCTTTATGTGTAAAAAGATTCAGAAACACTTTATATGTTTCTTGTCAACTCTCATCTTTGTAGAAAGATCATGTGAAATGTAAGAATTATTTGAGAAGCCAAAAAAGTAACATAGACACAGTTGCGGCTGCATGTTGTAGTATTGATGGAAGCGTGGCCCTTTGCATGTAACGTAAGCAAATGGAAAGGGTATTATGGTTCTTTTTCATCTCTTTTTCCCCCCCTTATTCCACTCCTTGGCAGTGGGGAAGGGGAAGAGAAATAAATGGATACTCTTTCCTATTTAAAAGGATACTGGGTTTCTCACTGTAGAGAAAAAAAGAACTGTATCCGTTCACTTGGATGATATCCATTTCTCAAATAAAGTCATTAAATCATTTCTAAAGTTATATTATCAGAAAATAGAAACCCTGAATCTTATTAACAGGCTTGATTTTTTTTTTAAAGGATATTTTATCATTTCGTAATGATTATTCTCCTCAATTTTCTCTATTCTGATAAACGAAATAGTGGTGAAGTAGATGTTCATGAGTTGTGTCATCAAGTGAAAATATTGATTAAATATTGAAGAAATTAAAGACCTGTATTTTTTAAGGAAGATTAAAATACATGTTGCAAGCCTGACTCCTCATGAAAGGACAACATGCTTGAATGGGTGAAAGGCTCTGATCACACACCAATATTCATATAAGAATATGTACTTCAACCCTGAGATCCTTATTCCTGTACAATCTCTTTATAACTAGTAGAAGAAAGGGGGTGGTGCAGAGGGGGACTCAGAACATATTGGGATTCTCTAGGAACTCATGTCCTTCAGACCTTCAGATTGGTCTAGGTTGCCTTGGGAGAAGGTCTAGGAGTAGCACATAGTTTTACTACATTGTACTGTGTAGGATTTCTAGCTTTCTCATGTAGAGTTACAGGAGAAAATTTTACCTTTCAAGTGGAAACATAACAAAAATAAATATCTTTGATTTATCTGCATTTAAATCAGTATCCAGGATCACAAACAGTACCCCAATATAAGTAACTGTCATAGTTTTAGCTGGGATAGAGTTAATTTCCTTCACTGTAGCTGGTATAGTGCTGCATTTTGGACTTAGTATGAAAATAATGTTGATAACACACTGATGTTTTAGTTGTTGCTAGGTAGTGCTTACACTGGTCAAGGACTTTTCCAGCTTCCCGTGCTCTGCCGGGTGCACAAGAAGCTGGGAGGGGAGGGGACACAGCCAAGAGAGCCAATCCGAATTGGCCGAAGGAATATTCCATATCATGTGATGTCATGCCCAGTATATTAATTGGGGGGAGTTGGCTGGGGAGAGGGGGAGGGCAGCAATTGTGGCTCAGGGACTGGCGTTGTCAGTCAGCGGGTGGTAAGCAGTTGCAGCACTTGTGGGTTTTTTTCCCTCTTCCCCCGGGTTTAATTTCTCTCTTTTGATATTTTCCTTTTTATTATATTATGATTATTATCATAATCATCATTATTATTATTATTATAATTACCATTACTATTATTACTATTTTATTTTAATTATTAAACTGTTCTTATCTCAACCCATGAGTTTTCTTGCTTTTGCTCTTCCGATTCTCTCCCCCATCCCACTGGGGTGGGGGGAGCGAGCGAGCGGCTGTGTAGTGCTTAGTTGCTGACTGGGGCTAAACCACGACAGTAACTTATCAAGATCTTAAGTATCTCCACTTTTTCTATGGATGTTTGATCTTGAAATGTAGCTCAAATCAAATTCTTGTTTAAATCTCTTGACCTAGATGGCTATATACCTCCTATACTTGTGATAAACCTGTGTACTGGGCAATGTGAATTCTAGAAAGGGCTCCAGACTAAAAAAAAAAAAAAGAAAAAAAACAGGACGGGTAGTGCTAAGCTAAGAGAATTAAAAATAGACATTTTCTGGTTTACATATCCTAAATAAATATTTATTAATGTGCAAATAAGCTGGCATCTTTAGAAAATGTACTCCTCCCCTCCCCAGTATCCAGAGAATATATGGATTTATTTGTTATTCTGTAAATCCTGTAATGCTGTTGTGCATTGCTTTGGTGTTTTTTTCTAGTGATTTTCTTATTATAAATAACAGTAATGACATTAGTCTTTAAAGACAAGTGCTTCCTGACAGTAACAGTGAATATTACATTTGTTAATCAAAACATGACCTCATCTGTTCATTCCAGTTTCTGGTATCAAATTAAAACTTATTACTGTAAATTTAGATCATTACACTCTTGTTCAGGTAAGTTATAGCTTAGCTATACTGTTTTCCCTTGAACATTCATTGTAGAGGTTGTGCAGAACAGCTGTGTTTAGTCCCATTACTCCAAAGAGGGCATAAAGTGGCAATAGTCCTGCACTCATCCCAGGGGCAGGTATGTTCTTGGGAGCTGTTCCTACACTATCAGAAAAGGCCAAAACCAGACACCGCAGCTTTACCAACTTAAAAGAGGGAGTAAATAACAAGCTTTCTCATTTTTGTAAAAGATAAAATGTATGTAAAAAGTGAAATTCTTTCAGTTTTTGGAGGCATACTGATCAGACAGTACCAGTGCCTGTTACCTAGTAGGAGGGGCTTGCGGTAGCATTACAGGAAGTCAACATGGCTCAGTAACAACATGAAGGTTACTAGAAATGAGAGATCAAACTTCAAAACCTGAAGTGTGTCTAAATAAAATGGAAAGCATTACACAGTTGGCCAATTAATTGTTAAAGCAGAATTAGAAAGAGCAAAGTAGAGCTTGAAGAGCAGCTAACCAGAAGAGTTAAAACTGGTTATAAATGCAGATTCTGACCCACGAGGAGCAAAAGGCTTGCCAAAGACCCTGTGCATCCAAATGACAATCAGAGTATAAAGGAAATGTGCAAGAAAAAGAGTATAAACCAACACATTTCAATTGGAGTTTACTGTAGAGGAAACTGGCATGCTCTGCTGTGGGTATGCAAGGGAGGATTCTGCAGAGATGTCTCTGTATCATAAACTTGATCATAGATACTTCAACCTCAGCTACACAGAATGTTCACTAGCAAAGTATGGAGAACATATTCACTCAAGAGCCCAAAGGGAACTTAAGGATGACATAACTGAATTACTAATGGTAGTCCATAAAGTCCAAAATGGGAACAAACGGATGTGGATTCTTCCATTCCTTGTAAAATCTCCAGTTCCATTAATGCATGCTTCTTTTTCACTAGTAAGGTAAATAACCTTCACACAAAGTGGAAGTGTTGTGGGTTGGGTCTGTCCCTGACAAGATGTCATGGTTTAACCGCAGCTGGCAACTAAGCACCGCGCAGCAGCTCACTCACTCACCCCCCAGTGGGATGGGGGAGAGAATCGGAAAAGTAAAAGTGAGAAAACTCGTGGGTTGAGATAAAGACAGTTTAATAGGTAAAGCAAAAGCCACACATGCAAGCAAAGCAAAACAAGAAATTCACTCACTCCTTCCCATGGGCAGGCAGGTGTTCAGCCATCTCCAGGAAAGCAGGGCTCCATCACGTGTAATGGTTACTTGGGAAGACAAATGCCATCACTCCGAACCTGCCCCCCTTCCTTCTTCTTCCCCCAGCTTTGTATACTGAGCATGATGTAATAGGGTGTGGCATATCCCTTTGGTCAGTTGGGGTCAGCTGTCCCGGCTGTGTCCCCTCCCAGCTTCTTGTGCACCCCCAGCCTGCTCGCTGGTGGGGTGGGGTGAGAGGCAGAAAAGGCCTTGGCTCTGTGTCAGCACTGCTCAGCAGTAACGAAAACATCCCTGTGTTATCAACACTGTTTTTAGTACAAATCCAAAACATAGCCCCATACTTGCTACTGTGAAGAAAATTAATTCTACCCCAGTGAAAACCAGCACACAAGATATAGCTGTCTTGGAGCAAGAGAGGCTTGAATTGTCAATGCTGGCATGATTACCCTTCAAGTAAATAAATAGGTCATATCTGGCATAAAGTTCAAGACTTACTGATTTAATGCCCCTAATATGAGAGACTGTTCTGTTAAGATTGTGTCAACAACAGCTATCTCTAAGGTTTTGAGTTTTAAATTAGCAAGATTAAAGTCAGGTAAGATTCTTAGAATTTTTGTTATTCATTTTTTTCTGTTATCATGTTTGATTATGGTGTGCTTTATATAAATGCAAAATAACATGAATTGCACAATATTTTAGCAATGACTTCTGATAGTCAAAAATATATATGGAACAGATGGTCTTAAGCACATGTTATATAATATATGTCCACAAAAAGAAATAATAATCAAGAAGAAGAATAGCAGTAGCCTTCTAACTGTAATCTACTAAGTTAAATTTGTAGCAAGGGCCACGCAAGGAGAACTACAGTGCACTTTTTCTTTCACTGCTTGATTACCCTGAAGAAACTTGTAGAATGCTAAATACTAGTTTCAGAAAATGGTGATTTATGTAATGCAATCACTGTGATTTATGGCAAGTTCTTATATCAGCTACAGCGGTTTCTTGAACAATTCTTGGCAATAAGTTCTCCTGTGCCACGTGTGTGCACAAGCACACACCCAGAGTTTCTGTGGTACGTTTGTAGTCCTGTTTTGTAAGAGGAAGGAGCATACAGTTTCTTTTTGTGTTTAAAAACTCAGTATGCAGGAACAATAATATATTTATTCTTCTACAGCACAGTTACTAGTCTCTAATTGAGATGCCCTTAAACCATGAGGTGGTTATTCACTTCAAAATATTTCAAGATAAGTGAATTCCTGAGAACTTTGAAAAACACTAAATTTTGCCACGGTCATCGATGTGCTAGCCCATATTATTCTTAAATGTAATTATAACTCTAAAATGAAAAATAAAAATATTTACATATGGTAGCATTATCATAATCCTTATAAGAACTTCTCTCTGATTGTTTCCACTTACTCAGTTACCTTGGGTCGGGTTTTTTTTTCAGTATTTTTTCCTCAGTGTTCTCTGGCCACTGCCAGGTTGCCTAAATAAAGATTCTTATTGCTAAAGAAATGTGAACTAGCCTAGTGTTTATTTTAGTTTAGTCCAACAGTCGTGCTTTATTGTGGAGTATTTCAGCCTCTTGTGTTGCTCACGTTCATTACAAATCGGAAGTTATGCAAGTCCCCTTATGGACCTCTGTAATCCGGGATGCTACTATTATTACTCATGATATTGCATTGCTTCTCAGATGCAAAGGCATTCTCAAAAGGGAATTAAATAAACATTATCAAAATGTAATTGTTACACTTAAGTTCTTGAACTTTTTGTGACAAGATATATTATAACACTTGATTTGCATCCAGATTTGAATATTATTTGAATTCCCCTTCCTACCTTTTTTTGGGGGGGTATAATGTTTATGCTTTCTGTTTTTCAAAATCTGAAATTTAAACCTGTCTGTTTTTGCTGTGTTGCCTTTTCTGCTTCCACTGTTTGTTAGTTGATCTATATTTCCCCAGTAAATGTTTATTTTCTCATCTGATAAAATTCACTCAAAAAATCATATTAGATGAAAGCTAAAAATGAACACCTTATGAAGAACTGGTCACATTCACAGATATTAGATTTTTACTTTGGGAACAATCCCAAATTTAGACCATTTTGTCCTTTCCCTCTTCTCCCTTCATCCTTGTTCTTTAAAAATGTGATTATATTTTATTGCCCAGAAGTTCTTTCAGAAAATTTCAAAATAGTGATCTCAATGTAGTATTTTCTTAGGAGTCCAGTGAATGTGTGCGTGCATGTATGACTATGTTAGTTCTTGAATAATATTTTGCAAATTTTTAGCTGCAAAGAATTAAGAACTTAACAGTTATTTTTTGTGTTTTCTCTTTGAGGTTGAGAGAGGTGCCCAAATGTACTTTGCATGGTTTTTACACCATTATTTTGTTTAGTCTCCCAAAGCAGAGATAAATAAATTTTTCTGAAAACTATATCCTTATTTTTCCCCATTTTGACATGTAATTCTCTTCAAATATTTGTTTACATCACTTTCAAGTAATATCTTGTCTTCTAGCAAAATCATCTGGTTGGTATGGGAAGGTTACAAAGGACATTGCTTTCATGGGCAGCTCTTACTTGGCTGATGACATTAAGATGGGCCCTATTTAAATTAATAACTGTTAGTAAGATTACTCAGTTCTGTACACCAAACAATGAGATTTGCAGAAATTATCAGATCCCTCTTAAAATATAGAAGTAACTGAACAATGCAATTGTTCAAAGCAAGCTTTCTATGGACCAAAAAGCAAATTGCAGGAATAATTGCAGCTGTGCTGGTAATAAAGCTGTTAATAGAGTCTGAACACATCAAAGGGCAGCAAGCAAGCTAATAAAACAAAATCTCTTTCAACAAAGATTGTATTAAGGCAATAACATCTTCTTTCCTTAACAATGTAGTAAGAAATCTGCAAGCTGAGCGTGCTGACAGGACTTTAAGCTCCTACGAGCATGGACCTAAAATGCTTAAATAACCCTATGAGTCTCTTCCTGTGTGGGACTCTACTCATTCTTCTAAACCTTGAAGACACAGAGTATTAATTAGGAGCGTCAATTCACAGGGTAAATAAAGAAGTGATGTTAGTGGGTGGCTTTGAGTTCCTCAGCAGTGGCATCAGTGGCTGAATCTAAGCATCAAAGGGGGAATAAATGGTTGGAAAAGTAAAGATAATCTCTTAATCTCTAGTGGTAACACAAAGCAACTCCCAGACTTGTTAGTGGTGGTTCTTATATGAAGATCCATGTACACTTATTACAGTAAATTCATTGTAGTACTTGAGTGTGTACACAGTTTTGCAGCAAAAGGGACACTCTACTCTTAAAAATCAGCTGTTTAATTAGGAGCCTGCGCTCCCATTATATTAAGCCTTAAACCAAGCTGGAATACTGAAATTTTTGCTGTAAATAATATTATTGGATAGGGGAGGAACATTTAAACATTTCAGCAGGAGGGAAGAAAAAAAAAGAAAAATAATTTTATAGAGTAAAAATTCCAAAATGTCATTGACCCATAGAACAATTCAGGTTGAAAAGGACCTCTGGAGTCCACCTAGTTCAATCTTCTGCTCAAAGCAGCATCAGTCAGATCACATTGCTCATGGCCATGTCCAGTTGGATTTTGAATATCTTCAGGGATGGAGGCTCTACAACCTCTGCAAAGCTAAACATAAAGTCCTGCACCTAAGACCTAATAACCAAAGCACCAAAAGAGGTTGGGGACTGAGTGGCTGGAGGGCAGCTCTCCTGAAGAGGCCCCGAAGGTCCTGCTGGGCGGTGAGCTGAGCCTGAGCCAGCTGTGTGCCCTGGTAGCAAGGAAGGCAAACCATGTTCTGGGCTGCCTCAGCAGGAGCATGGGCAGCAGGCTGAGGACTCTCAACTAGGAAGGCTCCTCCCTACTGAGTGCTTGTTAAGCCATACCTGGAATAATGTGTCCAGTTCTGGTACCCTCACTGAGAGGGTTCAGCAGTGGGCCAGTGAGGAAATTGGAGGTTGGAGAACCTGACGTATGAGGAAAGGTTGAAGGAACTGGGTTTGCACTAGTCAAGAGAGAAGGCCCAGTGGAGATCTAATCACAGCCTTCCAGTTTTGGTGAGGTGGCTGACGTGAGAAACAGAGGTGCTTTCTTCTCAGGGATGGACAGGGAAGGGACAAGAGGCAACCCACAAAGTTTGCTTCAGGGGAAATTAGCTGGATATAAGGAGAAAAAAAGAATTAACCATGGAAACAATTAAACATCAGAACAGGCTGACCAGTGTATTTGCTCACTGGAAATCTTGAAGACCTAGCTTGACAGGGCCTTGTGTAACCTAATCTAAGGCCCTGCTTTCAAGGTTGGACCAGATGATCTCCAGGGTCCCTTCCAACCTAGACTTTTCTGTGAACTATGAAGTATGTGTCATTAAAGTTGCTACAAGCTCTTGATATATCCCTGTGCTGCATGTATTGTGTCAAACTGGTCCTGCCCTCTCCTGAGTATAATTCAGTTATTTCTAGTGATGGAAAAAAAATATACTTAATCTTCCTAGTGTCTCTTAAAACAGTCTCAAGAGAGCTTTTCTTTGAACTACTTAGTGTTATTGCTTTAAAGTAGGGAACATGATGGTCTGTGTGTCAGTTATGTATATTCTGGTTTTGCCATGAAAATCTAGCCATGTTTTGGCAAAGTTTAAAGCATTTGTAAACCTGTATTTTGTGCACATTTGTTAGAAACACTTCTGAGTTTGACAGCTAAAATGTCTCGTATCATCTGTAAAGCTTCGTATATGATGAAAATTCAGATCATTTTCTCTCTTGAGTAATGAAATATGTTCCCTCCAGTTCTTTCAGAACTAAAGCCTGACATTCACTCTAATAGCTCCTTGTCATTTCTGAAGACTAGTACAGGGTCAGGTGTTTGAGATGAGATCATGGAGCCATTCTCTGTATGTATATCCTCTGGCACCTAGGTAACATGGAAAGGAAAATGGTTGAATTAAAACTTAGAGAAGAAATAGACCAAATGTTAGAGTGTGGGAGAAAAACAAAGGAATAAATGCCCCAGCACTCTATGAAAGCACTTTATCAATTAGATATCTGTGAGAAACACCAAGAACTTCTGGCAGATGGAAAGCTGGCTGTTCGAGAAGTTGGTATGAGAAATGCTAAAGCGAAGAATGGGATAGGAAGATCGTGAAGAAAGTGCATATTATTAAGGGTAAACTGAAATCCATTTTCATTGACTTTACACAAAAAAAAGGAGACTAGTACAGAAATAAAAATCTGATAATGAGAGGGAAGTGGACAAGGAAGCAAAGAACATGGACATTGTTTGTCTCTTCAGCCCAATTATATCTGGGGCAAAGAGTGTCAGTGCAGCAGGATGGATGCACATTAAGAGAAAGCAAGAGGGATCATTCAGGTTTTTGCACGAAAGCAAATTGCTTTCTAAAAACACTACCTACCTCATGTTTCAGCAGCTGGGACGTGTGCACTTCTCAGATATTTCTTAGGAGTGGCGTGTTCTGAAATAAGAAGACCCTGTGTTTGGGAGTGAGGGTTTCAGAACCAGCTATGCAGATGAAACTAGGGGATTGGTACTTCTGAGAAGAGAGACTTGAAATAAGGTCTCTGAAGGAGGTCTCCACTGGTCTTTGGGAGGAGATCAAGAAGGAGCGATTGAGCTGGGATACAAAGCAGCTGGGTTCTGCTGTGGAGATTTGCACTAACTAAGTTCCCCTTTCTAATGCAAGTGTTGCTGAAAAGCTGAATCCTGGATATCTCAAATTCAGATCAAAAGTTTAAAGGACATATTTTTGACCTTCATTTGTTTTCACCACACAGTTTCTTTGTTCTTTCCCTGTCAATATAATCCACACCTCTCAGAAGCGGGGAAGGTGTGAAAGAAAATTAATATTTGTGAAACCATCTGTGTGAAATATACTTGCGTGATGACCATTATGAAAGAGCCCTGAGAGAAAACAGGGTGTAACCAGTATACCATTAAGTCAGAAAAACAACATGCAGTTATGAGAATCAAAAATAATTTATAAAGCATCTATTTAACAGAATGGTATTTATCATTTATTCTGGCTGAGGTGAAAAATAGTTATGAAAAATCAAATGCAATCATATAGTTAAGACCATGCGTATCATAATATGTGTAGAAGGGGTACCAATAAACATAAAGGTGTTTATTTGTGTTACTGCCATACAAACAGGAAAGTGGACTAGACCTATAGAACTAGTAGTCAAAGTAATTTTTAAATCTTCCTTTCCTAGCCTTCAGCACATGACTCTGCATTTGTTATTTTTTCCAATATTGTGTGTGTCTATTCTCACTATTCAAGTGTAGAAAGTAAGTATACTACATAAATAATAAAAGTTCATGATGAAAGTTAAAGATCTAATTATCTAGCCTTCTGTTTATAGCACAAGTAAAGATATGTTATGTGAGGATATTTTTTTTTTCTTAATGACATTTTCCCTTGAAGCTACTCTGATTTGTGTCTGTTGTTGGAGGAATGTTCACCATTTTGATGTCGAAGTGGGAAGAGGCGTGGTCCCTTGTGCAATAGGTATAAAAGGAAGCAGACGGGTACAAAGATTATGTTATGGTGTACCAGGGAGGGTAGACAGATCTGTCAGTGTAAATTACTTTCTCTTAATAAAGGGGTATGAAATATAATAAGTCTTATGAGTACTAAGTTTCATTTAAGGTCTTGATTTGCTTATAGTAAGGGAGGCTTTGCAACGTAAATAAAGAGCAATTTATTATGAAAATTGGCACAAAGCTGTCTAATTTTTACTTCTTCATAGGACAAAATTTGAAATTCAAATCAGTGGCTGATGAAGGTTATTAAAAATGCATTAGAGTTGAAAATGTAGCTGTATGTAATTGTCATAATAGATATTCAAAATTAATTTATCCCTAATGACAATTAAGCTAAAAGAATTTTCAAATTAACAGCTAACAAATTTCAGTTAATTTTAGAAGCAAATAAAGTGAAAACATTTCAAAAAGTTTGTCAAAGAATTAAAACGTTCTTTTAAAAAAATCCTGAAAGAAGGGTTACATTCCTGTTCCGAATCTTTCTTTTTCCTCTTGTTCAAATTACTGCACTCTCTTGCACTTTTTTTTTTTTGTCTCAGGTTCTTTCTGTTGCATTTTTCTCTCTTTTGGATTTTTCTCCTAAAGAATTCTGGACCACTTTGAGTGTATGTGTACACACACATGTACAGGCGTGTGTTGAATTTACGTTAGTTTAAACTCATAAATCTTCTTTCTCTATCTGGTTTTTCATCTAGTTGATATATTTTTCTGATGAGCATCAAGAATCTCACAGGTAATATGGTGCTATTAATACTTCCTTCAGAATATCTGAAATGCTTTTAATATATATGTTTATATTTAAGAACAGCAACAATATGCTAGTTTTGGTATTGTTGGATTGGGATGGGGTTTATTTTTAAAGACACTGAGACATTTTTATACTCTTTAAAAATCAGTGGGGGTAAAGTTTTCTAAATAATACTATTTTTGTGGTGGGTTTGTATTTATTGTTTTAATCCTTTTTAAAAACAAAACAAAACAAAAAAATTTAGGCTACCGGATATTTCTGTGGTTGTGCTTCTATATGTTCATGCCTGGGCCTGTACCACTTGTTGTTGTCCGCATCCAGCTATGGGGTAGATCCCCTAGCTGAGTCCTGTGCTTGTGTGTGGCTTCCTCACCTTCAGGATCAACTGAGAAGAGCCAGGAATGGGGAAGGCAAAGGTTATGATGTTCCTTCTCCTTTCATGGCTAATGTCGTTTCTCTTTTTCTGAATATAGCTCTTGACAGATACCCAGCAGCTGAGAGGTCCTTAAAAACTGCATCATAAGGTGCCTCTCAATCGTGATTTTTTTTTCCCCCTGTGAGTGGTACAATGGAAGTAAGCCAGGCTTTCTCACCTAATTTTGACCCAAGGCTTCCCCACGATTTCAAGATCTGTCTAAAGACAGCTACAGCCTAAGCTGAAGGCTTTCACAGTTTGAAAGGGGTAGGGAGGGGAGTTAAACGAAGGGCTCAGCCACTGGCATAATGTACAGCATAGATACAACTAGAATAATTTATGTGCATTGAAACCTGCGTTTACTTGTGTCCTTTAACACTCCTGACCCAGTTTGTCAATGCAGTGAGGGATTTCGTAGTTAGGATTATACCTAGCTGTTTACCAGGGAGAATTATATAACCATCGCTTACTGCATTCAGCAAAGCTATATTTTGTAAACATGTCTTTGACTGTAATTTGTTTTCAAATGTAGTCTACGTTAATAAACATTTTTAATTGAGCTTATCTAACAAGATAAGTTTGGGAACTATTACAGGTCAGCCAATTTAAATAAATCAAAAGGAAAGTTTAAAGGAAGTTTTGGAAATTACATTCCTCCTTTTCTTTTTACTCAAAGACCAATAACATATTCCTTTTAATTAACCAATACCTTTGGGTCGAAACTAGAAAAGGTCTGGGCGTAATCATGTACTTTGAGAACATTAAAAGTGAAAACTCTTAAAAATGGAAATACTTTCTAACTGTCCAGTATATTTTAGTAGCCTCATAAGGCTATTAAAACTCATATAATGATCCAATTCATTTACACATTAATTGTGAAGTATTGTCTTATTACTCTACTTGGGTAATTAAACTACTACAGTAATGAAATGCCCCATTTTTCTCGGCCATAAGCACAACGCTACTGTTTGCATACCTAGTAACTCTAGTAGGAAGCTTGATATTGAAAGTATCTTTTTTTTATTGTAGCTGAAATTTTGAAAGATAATTGGGAAATTTGTTTTATTTCAGTTGTGATTCATCTTCCCTCTCTGCCATCTCTCTAGCATGGTGTTATTTTTCAAGTGTGAACCTGGGTTTCAAATTAGAGTGTTCTTTTAGTTTTAAGGCATTAGTTATTTTAAATTTTGTCAACACTTACTTTTACAGAAGGCTGGTTTTTTACCCCTTTTTTTAATGCTATACCAACACAGGTATTCTGTTTGCACATCACATGGAAAGTCAGATTGGAAAACATATTTCAAAGGTTCTTTAGGATAGCGAGGAAATGGGATTGGGGAGAACTGGGATTTTTGTATTACAAATGACTAGCTACAAAAATACCCTTTGAAGTGTGGAGGCATTTTGTTTTCAGCATGTATTTAAAAATTCTACTTAAAATGTTTGTTAAGGGAAGAGGGCCACATACACATGAACTGATCAGATTTTAACTATTGCTTTAAAACACCAGGCTACCAGCCAAAACCAGAATAATCCCAGTAGGCTGGTTGATTTTATAGATTAGGCGGCAGTTTAATCTTAGCAGTATTACAGCAGTGCAGTCTGAGAGAAAGTAAAGTAACTTGGCTTGGCAAAACCCCTACTTCTTTGCCTATTAAAGGTAGCTGGTATGATTTAATATGCTTTTTCTGCCTTGGTAGGTTAGATTTACAGACACTGTGAAACAATATAGCATTTAAAGTGACATAACAAAAGCTAATCAAGTAAGTTTGGTTTCCATCCTTAATGTTTTTAGATTTCATTGAGGGAAAGTGAAGAGTTTGTAACTGCTTATGTGGTAAGTAGGCCGTTAGGATACAGCATGAATCTGGGTACCCAGGTGGTAGTCCATATGAAAGTCAGCAATACTGATACTTAGCAATACTTAGCAATAGTGAAAACTTAGAGACAAGAAAGAGTTGAGGTATTTAGATTTTCTTTTTCTTTTACATTTAAATTTTGAGAAATTAAAAGAAAGTTATTTTATTTTATATTCTGTCTAAATTTACATCATGTCATCTACATTCCACCAAAATGCTGAGAAATTTAAGCTTTTTAGGTTTTTTTTAAATCTCAATTTTATCTGGAGTGCAAGAAGACATTATTCAGTATCCCTCAGCTATCAGACCTATGCATATTTCTTTCCATCAAACTTCACTTTCTTGCCCTGACATTACTGGTTTATACATAGCCTGTTTTATTTTTAATATATGCATTCATTCTGTCCCTTTTTTGTTTGTTTGTTTTATTGTCTACTTTTTCAGTTAACAGATAAAATTCTTACTGCTGTTATAGGTGTGTTTTCCATTTAGTGCTTACAGGAATGAACATTTACTTGGTAGTAGTTTCTTAAACCCTTATTCCTCTGAAATAGCAGCTGGAGACCTGCCCCAGAGGCATAAAGTGGAGGTTGATATGCCACTTCCTGGCAAAATTCCTGGAGAGTGTTGTTACCATAACAACTCATCCCCTTCGAAGGATAAATCCGCATGCAGAGATGGGGAAAACTATTCTGTTTTCTTTGTGAATTGGTTTTGCTTTTATATGATCCATTCTTTTACTTTTCTGATCTTGGGATTTCTCTTCTCCCTTCTTATATTCCCCTTGTAATCTTGTGGTTTAAGTTTTTCTATTCTTTCATGAAATAGGTTTTTCATTTTTTTCTGCCTCTTAGTACTTTTTTACCTCAAGTCTTGTTTTTCAGTCTCTTGCATCCCTTAGTCCTATTGTTGATTGTCATGTACAGTTCTCATGCAGAAATGCTGAAGTCAGTAAAATGTGTTTCATTTTAAATACTCTGAATGCCTAATCCCATATGGGTTTGCCCAGACCCATAAAGGTCCAAATAGCTTTGCAGATACATTAGCATCCCTTTCTTAGACTCACAGGTTAATTCAGATGTGAATACATCCTCAGGAGGTCTCTTGTCTGATTCCTGCTCACAGTAGAGCCAGCTCTGACATCAGATGTGGCTGCTCAGGGCTTTGTCCAGTTGGGTCCTGAAAAGCTCCAGGGATGGAGACCACAGAGCCTCTCTGGGTAGCTTGTGCCAATGCTGGGCTTTCCTTATGGTGAAAACATTGCTTCTCATATGCTGCCTGAACATCTCTTGTCTCAGTTTAGGCCCATTGTCCCTCTTCTTCCCACCAGGCACAGCTGTGATGAGCCTGGCTCCATCTCCTCAATAACCTCCTTTCAGGCACTGTGGGGGGCTGCTGTTAGGTGCCCCCGAAGCCGTCCCTGCTGCAGGTTAGAGCAGCCCCCATCCCTCAACCTCTCCCCACAAGGCAGGGGCTCCTGCTCTGGCTGTCCTGGTGGCCCTTGCTGAACTCGCTCTGGTTTGTCAATTGCATTGAGGTCCCGAAACTGGGCACAGTATTGTAGGTGTGATCTAATGAGTGCTGAGTAAAGGAGAAAAGTCACTTCCCTTGATGTACTGGCTGTGCTTCTGTTAATACAGCTGTTTCCCCTGTCCCAGATGTCTTTATGCTTTTCAGGCAGCAGCACACTGCCTTTTTTTAAGAGCCAAAATCATATCCAGCTCTGTCTGAATCTGTTACAAAACTTCTACTCTGTGGCAATCAAATTTAACCATGTAAAAGGAGCCACTGCTAACTGCAGATATGATGACTGAAAATTGAGCTGAAGGAAGATGTTTTGTTTCTTTGAGACACTCCTCTCTGTAGTCCTTTCATCTGCAATGGGCCAGCATGTCCTTTTCTCTTTTTGCAGACTGGCAGCGGCATTCAGAGTAACGTTAGCATATTGGTGCCTCCTTTGCCCTTTTCTTGCTATGATAATTAACATAGCTCTTGCTTCTTATATCGCTCTCTTATTGTCATGCTGTTTCTGGTTTGAGGTAGTTCTCTACTGTCTGGGCATCACTCACTAGAGTCCCTGCTCCTTGCCACTGTGTTGGATTTTGCTCTGTTACATTGCTGCTTGTGTGGTATTACACAACAGATGGTAGTATGTGGGCCATTATTAAGAAATAAGAGGATGAACAATTACATTTTGTAGCTCTTCTTTTCTGCTTCTATTTTTGCTAGATAGAAATTAAATGACAGGAAGGTAGTGTGCACTGCAAAACAGAAATCCATTTATGTAAATTCAGACCTTTTCCTCTGCCCAAGCAATTTCCAGGACTCTGCACAGTGGAAATAACATTCAGTAGATGGAATTGCAGAATCATTTCCCTCACAATTTCATATGGGAGGCACACGTTTGAGATTTTATGCATGATTTTTGTGTTTTTCATCTTTTCTGGACCTCCTTTCCTATTTACTGTGTAATTATATTATTTGTAGTGATGTAGATGTAATATGTGATTTGGAAGTAATATTTCTATAATTGTGGAAGAGTTATTCTACTTATTTAAATGTACAATTTGAGCACCAGAGCCCTAGATGTGTCATATACATATAGTCTTTACATGTCCATGTAACACAAAAGTGGATAATGCAGATCCTAGATGTTCATCTCCCTGACTAGAACAGATTTTTAGTACAATAAATAAGCAAATAAATGTCCAGTGTAGGTCAGTGATGAAGTATGATGGATTGAAGAGAAAATGTACTGAATTGTTCCTAAAATCCTTCCTCTCTGAGAGAACTAAATGTAGTTCCCAAGAAAGCAATCAGAAAAATGTCAAGTTATGTGACAATTAAGAAGCAACAAATCCCAGTTAATCTGAGTCTTTATTTAAAGTAAGCATATTTTGTAATTTAATAGCCTTTCACATCTAATAATATAATTAAGATGCCAAAAAGAAAATAAAAAACAACAAAAACTGCAAACATTTTAAAGGGCAGGTATCCGATTTAAGTTGTGTTGACAGTGGCTGTTTTGTCATATCAAATATTTTGCTAACATAATGGAAATGTGCTCTTGTAATTATTTCCTGTAATTTACTTGGGTAACAAATGCACTTTCAAAAAGAAGACTATAGGTTGCTATAACATGAGCCACAGACTCCCAGACATAAGAAATGTGGGTCTTTTTCCCATGTAAAAATAAGCTCTTGACATAGATGGGTTGTTAGACCAGTTCTCAGACTGGGAAAGTTCTGAAATGTCATGTCAAGACAGGTAAGGGCTAAAGTGCTTTTAGAGAGACCTGAAGTTTGTTACTAGCAATCTATTATCTGATCTCTTCTGGCTAGCCAGATGTAACTGTCTACTTCAGTGAATGGATCTACGGTTCAAAGTTTCCATATAACGATCCTGAATAATTTCCTTGATCATCAGCCTATGCCTGTGTATCTTGCTTGGATTTAGGCTATTGTTACCTGCCACTGTGGACTATCTCATATTAATAATTTTCCTGCACTTGAATTATTTACTAGGAATCCGCAGCATGACTTTACTGAAATCAGGCAGGAGTTCTTTTAACTAGGGAGAAGTGGGGTTAGAATTCTGAAATCTATCAGGAGGTTTTTCAGTTGTTTTCCAAGTCTGTTGGCACAGAAATGTATAAAAACTAATATAGACCAATCCTTTAGTTTTTATTGTAAATCAGTCCCCTGGCATCAGGCAAAGCTTGGGCATTCTGACAGAGAGTAGGTAATGGAAGCAATTTGGTATTAGGATCAAATTTAGGATCTTCATGTAGAAAGGTGACTTCAAGTTCCTGTGAACCTCTCAGGGTACAAATGGTTATCATAAGACATAGGATAGGAAAAATCTTCAAGGAAACTAAGATTTTTTAATTTTTTTTTTTCCTAAGTGAGTTCATAAGCTCTCTTCTTCCTCTGATCCTCTTATCTTTTTGACCATATAACATGAGGTTTTTAACTGTTGGTTCCTTCAGAGGAGTTTTTTCCAACTTTTCCTCTTGTTCTTAAGGTTGATGCTTTGTTCTATATTTTATTTATTTATTTATTTAGAAAAAAAAGAAACTTTTTTAATGCAGTCATAATATAGAACAGCAGACAGCTTTTGTTTGCCTTTTTTTTTCTTTTATTCTTTTTTTTTTTTTTTTTTTTTATGATTGATCCACCCAGATGTGGCTAGACAGCATTTACAAGGTGTTGATGGTTATTGATTTTATTATTCCTATATAACATTTACTTAAAGGGAGCAAGTAGAAGATCTGAAAGCGGTGCCCTTTTTAGATGAGATGCTATACCAACAAAAAACACATGTAAGTTTTGACCCATCTGCAGACCAAGATAAAGAAAAACAATGAGGATGAGAAGTGAAGCAATCTTTGGATGTGTTGTGGTTTAGCCCCGGTCAGCAACTAAGCACCACACAGCCGTTCGCTCACTCCCCCACCCTTGTGGGATGGGGGAGAGAATCGGAAGGGCCAAAGTAAGAAAACTCGTGGGTTGAGATAAGAACAGTTTAATAATTAGAATAAAACAGCAATAATACTAATATAATGAAAAGGAAAATAATGAGCGAGAGAGAGATGAAACACTGGAAGAAGAGGAAAAAAAAAAACAAAAAAAAAAAACAAAACTAAACAACAAGTGCTGCAACCGCTCACCACCCGCTGACCGACGCTGCCGGTCCCCGAGCCGCGATCGCTGCCTCCCCCAGCCAATTTCCCCCAGTTAATATACTGGGCATGACGTCACATGATATGGAATACCCTTTGGCCAATTCGAATCAGCTCTCCTGGTTGTATCCCCTCCCCTCCCGGCTTCTTGTGCACCTGGCAGAGCATGGGAAGCTAGAAAGTCCTTGACTAGTGTAAACACTACCCAGCAACAACTAAAACACCAGGGTGTTATCAACATTATTTACATACCAAGTCTAAAACACAGCACTATGCTAGCTACAGTGAAGAAAAATCAACTATCCCAGCTAAAACCATGACAGTATCCACCCCTTATTCCATACCATTTACGTCATGCTCAGGTCTCATATTATCCAATATGACCTCAATAACCACCACCCGCCTCCCCATCCTTTGATGACATACGCAGATATCATTTATCATTCCCGTAGTCTATGGACCATCCCTGTAGAACATCTGTAGAGGGTCCACACATGTCCATTGAGTTCATTCAGTCCATAACTTTGGGCTCCATCTATCATAACAGTCTTTCAAGGCTGGAGAGGTGGTCTGCGTGGTGTTGGATTGTTGCATGCTGAAGCCAGTCTTTGTTCCACCACCGCTACACGTTGCTTGGTTCAATCAAAGTTCATTCTTCATTAATTTTGGAAATTCTTACTATGATACCATTGATACAGCATAGAGCAACCATAGGAGTGATGAAATACAATATCATATAGCAATTAACAGCATACTGTTCAGTTCATTGGCTATTTTCACCCAAAATCAAATCCCCTTGAGGCACACATTGAACTCCTCCATCCTCCCGCATTACCCACCAAGTGCACCCAGGTCCTCGAGCAAAAGCAATCCCACGAATGGGTTTGCCTTTGCCTGAGACAGGAATAACCCAGACGGTTTTCCCCAGCATATTTTTTACGTGCACTACAGGGACTTTATCCCCTTCCACAGTACGTAAGAGTCCTGACTGGGCAGGCCCAGCTCGATTGGTAGATCCCCTAGTGCTGACTAACCAGGTGGCTTTTGCTAAATGTGTATCCCAGTGTTTCAATGTCCCACCCCCCATTGCTCTCAGTGTAGTCTTTAACAGTCCATTGTATCGCTCAATTTTCCCAGCGGCTGGCGCATGATAGGGGATGTGATACACCCGCTCAATGCCATGCTCTTTGGCCCAGGTGTCTATGAGGTTATTTTGGAAATGAGTCCCGTTGTCTGACTCAATTCTTTCTGGGGTGCCATGTTGCCATAAAACTTGTTTTTCAAGGCCCAGGATAGTGTTCCGGGCGGTGGCATGGGGCACAGGATATGTTTCCAGCCATCCGGTGGTTGCTTCCACCATTGTAAGTACATGGCGTTTGCCTTGGCGGGTTTGTGGCAGTGTGATATAATCAATCTGCCAGGCCTCCCCATATTTATACTTCAGCCATCGTCCTCCATACCACAGAGGTTTTACCTGCTTGGCTTGCTTGATTGCAGCGCATGTTTGACATTCATGGATGACCTGTGCAATAGTGTCCATGGTCAAGTCCACCCCTCGGTCGCGAGCCCATCTGTATGTTGCATCTCTTCCTTGATGGCCTGAGGTGTCATGGGCCCACCGAGCTATAAATAGTTCACCTTTATGTTGCCAGTCTAGATCTACTTGAGCCACTTCAATCTTAGCAGCCTGATCTACCTGTTGGTTGTTCTGATGTTCTTCAATGGCCTGACTCTTGGGAACATGAGCATCCACATGACGTACCTTCACAACCAGGTTCTCCACCCGGGCAGCAATATCTTGCCACAATGCAGCAGCCCAGATGGGTTTGCTTCTGCGCTGCCAGTTGTTCTGCTTCCATTGCTGTAACCACCCCCGCAGGGCATTTCCCACCATCCATGAGTCAGTATAAAGATAGAGCACTGGCCATTTTTCTCGTTCAGCAATGTCTAAAGCCAGCTGGATGGCCTTTACTTCTGCAAACTGACTTGATTCACCTTCTCCTTCAGCAGTTTCTGCGACTTGCCGTATAGGACTCCATACAGCAGCCTTCCATCTCCGATGCTTTCCCACCAGACGACAAGACCCATCAGTGAACAGGGCATATTGCTTCTCATTTACTGGCAGTTTATTATACAGTGGGGCCTCTTCAGCACGTGTCACCTCCTCCTCTGGTGACATTCCAAAATCTTTGCCTTCTGGCCAGTCCATGATTAATTCCAAGATTCCTGGGTGACTGGGGTTTCCTATTCGAGCCTGTTGGGTGATCAGTGCGACCCACTTACTCCATGTAGCATCAGTTGCATGATGTGTAGAGGGGACCCTCCCTTTGAACATCCAGCTCAGCACCGGCAGTCGAGGTGCCAGGAGGAGCTGTGCTTCAGTACCGATCACTTCTGAAGCAGCTCCAACCCCTTCATATGCTGCCAATATCTCTTTTTCAGTTGGAGTGTAGCGTGCTTCGGACCCTCTGTATCCCCGACTCCAAAACCCTAGGGGCCGACCTCGGGTCTCCCCTGGTGCTTTCTGCCAGAGGCTCCAGGTAGGGCCATTCTCCCCGGCTGCGGTGTAGAACAAATTTTTTACACCTTGTCCTGCCCGGACTGGCCCAAGGGCTACTGCATGAACTATCTCCTGCTTTATCTGTTCAAAGGCCTGTCGTTGCTCAGGGCCCCATTTGAAATCATTCTTCTTCCGGGTCACTTGATAGAGAGGGCTTACAATCAGACTGTAATTTGGAATATGCATTCTCCAAAAACCCACAACGCCTAAAAAAGCTTGTGTTTCCTTTTTGTTAGTTGGTGGAGACATGGCGGTTATTTTGTTGATCACATCCATTGGGATCTGCCGACGTCCATCTTGCCATTTTATTCCCAAAAACTGAATCTCCTGTGCAGGTCCCTTCACTTTACTTTGTTTTATGGCAAAACCAGCCTTCAAAAGGATTTGGACTATTTTCTTCCCTTTCTCGAAAACATCTTCTGCTGTGTTGCCCCACACGATGATGTCGTCAATGTACTGAAGGTGTTCCGGAGCTCCACCCTGTTCCAGTGCAGTATGGATCAGTCCATGGCAAATGGTAGGGCTGTGTTTCCACCCCTGGGGCAGTCGATTCCAGGTGTACTGGACACCCCTCCAAGTGAAAGCAAACTGTGGCCTGCACTCTGCTGCCAAAGGGACTGAGAAGAATGCATTAGCAACATCAATAGTGGCATACCACTTGGCTGCCTTTGACTCCAGTTCGTATTGAAGTTCTAGCATGTCCGGCACAGCAGCACTCAGTGGCGGAGTGACTTCATTCAGGCCACGATAGTCTACTGTTAGTCTCCACTCTCCATTAGACTTCCGCACTGGCCATATGGGACTGTTAAAGGGTGAACGGGTCTTACCGATCACTCCTTGGCTCTCCAGTCGACAAATGAGCTCACGGATGGGAATCAGGGAGTCTCGGTTGGTGCGGTATTGCCGCCGGTGCACTGTTGTAGTGGCAATTGGCACCTGTTGTTCTTTGACCCTCAGCAACCCTACAATAGAAGGGTCCTTCGAAAGACCGGGCAAATTAGACAGCTGTTTAATTTCCTCCGTCTCCAAGGCAGCTATACCAAAAGCCCACCTGTACCCTTTTGGGTCCTTGAAATACCCTCTCCTGAGTAGTCTATGCCAAGGATGCACGGAGCCTCTGGGCCAGTCACAATGGGGTGCTTTTGCCACTCATTCCCAGTTAGGCTCACTTCAGCCTCCAAAACAGTTAGCTCTTGGGATCCCCCTGTCACTCCAGCAATACAAATGGGTTCTGCCCCTACATAGTTTGATGGCATTAGGGTGCACTGTGCACCGGTGTCCACTAGAGCCTTATACTCCTATGGGTCAGATGTGCCGGGCCATCGGATCCACACAGTCCAGTCAACCCGGTTGTCCCTTTCCTCCACCTGGCTGGAGGCAGGGCCCCTCTAATTCCACTTGTGGGTTTCCCACTCCAGATCTTGTGAACGGGAATCAGAAGTCTCTCTATTAAGATCACAGATAGAATCAGCGCTTCTACTCCTCTGTCTGGGGAACTGCCTACTGGAAACTGGAGCAGCAACTCTCCTGGAGGTCCCCCCTTGAGTGGTTGTTTTTCCTTGCAACTCACGTACCCGTGCCTCCAGGGTCGAGGTAGGTTTTCCATCCCACTTCCTCATGTCCTCTCCATGGTCACGCAGGTAAAACCATAGGGTGCCCCGTGGTGTGTATCTTCTCTCTTGAGCAGAAGGACGCTTACTCCTAATGGCCGAGATACTGGTCCGTACAGGTAGGGAGTAGGACATATCTTCTTTGAATTGCTGGAACTCCCGGGACAAAAATTTCTCCACAGCTGAGATGAGGGAGGAAGAGACACGTGCTTCATAATCCCAGAGTTTATCAATCACATCCCCTACCGTTG
Source organism: Morus bassanus (assembly GCA_031468815.1). Taxonomy (NCBI): domain Eukaryota; kingdom Metazoa; phylum Chordata; class Aves; order Suliformes; family Sulidae; genus Morus; species Morus bassanus. The sequence goes on along the minus strand of CM062567.1, from coordinate 107,263,668 downwards.
GTGCCTCTTCACCTTTCCAGGACATTACTGCCAGGGAGTTTACATGGGATGATGGTGCGCTCCGTACAAACTTCCGCCACATGGGTCGTGTGCACTGCGCTTCATCTGGATCTTTGGATGACTGTTCACTACCCAGGTCACCATAAATCACCTCAAGCACAGCTAATTCTCTCAGGTACTGGATACCTTTCTCCATGGTGGTCCATTTTCCAGGGTGATATATTCCTTGAAGGGATACCTTTCTTTCACAGCAGACAGGAGTCACCTCCAGAGGCTGAGGCCTTGTGTCCCTTTTCCAATTGCTTTGTCAATGCCCCCATCCCTAGAAAGGGATCCCAGTTGTTTGGCTTCCTTACCCTCTAATTCCAGGCTACTGGCCCCGTTATCCCAGCATCGGAGCAGCCAGGTGACAACATGCTCACCTACACGACGGCCGAAATCTTTTCGTATATCTCGCAGCTCACTTAAGGATAGGGATCGGGTAGTTTCCATCTCTTGTACGAGTTCTTCCTCTTCCTTCTCCTCTCCCCGTGATGGTCCTACTTCTCCATCATCCTTTTCTATACGAGTTGACTTTCTCTTTAAAGATTTCTTCTTTTGTATAGGGGCAACTGATACTGGCACGGGTTGATTCTCCGATTCAGCTTCAGTGTCCGTCATGGGTGTTTGAGTGGTCACAGTGCCTGTTGTCGGGCTTGGAGCTGCTGCAGCGCCTGTTGTCGGGGTTTGAGTGGCCACAGTGCTTGTCGTTGGGCTTGGAGTAGCCGCAGGGCCTGTCGTTTTCCCTTGGTGGTACTGAATACTGTTGAAAAGGGCTCGGTAGGCATGGGCCAGGCCCCAACATATTGCAGTGATTTGTATCTCTCTGGAATTGCTAGGGTGACAGCATACTTCCTCCAAATATTCTACTAATTTTTCAGGATTCTGCACTTGTTCAGGGGTGAAGTCCCAAAACACTGGGGGTGCCCACCGTCTCAGGCACTTGCCCATACTCTCCCACATACCCTGCCACCCATAATTATCAAGCCTTGAAGCAGATCTCTGGATGATATTCTTGAATTGCTTATTAACCTTAGACAAAACCGAAACAATCTACCATAGGAATATCAACAGATGTATCTTAACTACCCAAGGATGTTCAAGATACTGAAAAGTTGTTGTAATGAAGGAGGAGACATTACAGAAGACGGTAGCTAAGGTGCCATTCTGTATTTCCTCCATAAAGAACCTCTCAGAAGAGGAGGTATAATTGCTAATTGTCTCCATGAGGTGGTACCTGAAGTACAGTAACGGCTTCTATGCAAGACCCAAATAACCAATAAAACTCAAGGCCAGTCTTTTAATAACAAATCTCCTAGGCAAAACATCTCTAACCACTGCAGAGCACAGCAAACTACAAAACCCAATGCCAATCTTTAACATGTACTTCAAAACCAGCATGGTGTAGGCCTAACTAATATCGAGAACAGATGAATCAATGCTGTGACCAGCAACTGTTATTATCTCAAACCCTTCGTGCCCCACGTTGGGCGCCAAAAAAGGACTGTTGTGGTTTAGCCCCGGTCAGCAACTAAGCACCACACAGCCGCTCGCTCACTCCCCCACCCTTGTGGGATGGGGGAGAGAATCGGAAGGGCCAAAGTAAGAAAACTCGTGGGTTGAGATAAGAACACTTTAATAATTAGAATAAAACAGCAGTAATACTAATATAATGGAAAGGAAAATAATGAGCGAGAGAGAGATGAAACACTGGAAGAAGAGGGAAAAAAAACAAAAAAAAAAAACAAAACTAAACAACAAGTGCTGCAACCGCTCACCACCCGCTGACCGACGCTGCCGGTCCCCGAGCCGCAATCGCTGCCTCCCCCAGCCAATTTCCCCCAGTTAATATACTGGGCATGACGTCACATGATATGGAATACCCTTTGGCCAATTCGAATCAGCTCTCCTGGTTGTATCCCCTCCCCTCCCGGCTTCTTGTGCACCTGGCAGAGCATGGGAAGCTAGAAAGTCCTTGACTAGTGTAAACACTACCCAGCAACAACTAAAACACCAGGGTGTTATCAACATTATTTACATACCAAGTCTAAAACACAGCACTATGCTAGCTACAGTGAAGAAAAATCAACTATCCCAGCTAAAACCATGACAGGATGATTCTTAAGTGCTCTAGATGTATGCACAGTGGTGGCAGAAAACTAACTATAGGCTCTTTTGCATTCTTGTTCAGTGCTTCATGTTTCTCTGTAAAGAAGTTTTACATTTTGGTGAACAATCTGAGACTGACCCAAAAAAAATGTGTGCGGATCAAGTGCATTTCATTTCCTGAGGCTATACTGATGATTACCTGTGCTGACGTGGAATCTTGAAGTGATCCAAATTCTTGACTGTGTGAGGAAGCAAGTTACCAAAACCACCACTGATGGGTAGCCTTGAGACCCTGGTGCAAGCCTAGCCTAGCTTAATTTTGCAGGAGTGAGATGCTGCCTTTACCACTCCTAGAAATTCTCCTACCTTGTAGACCTTGAAGGTTATGTCCTTTCATCAAATATTAACCAGAAGAAAAGGAGTTGGATGTCTCTCATATACCTGTGTCAAAAACCCCACAAAGAAAGAAAAAACTTTTATATATGAAAAGAAGTGGAATAAAAAAAGTTTGGCAAAGAAAAATTTGTTACATGTAAGTTAAGTTACTATTCCACATCTTTTCTTCAACAGTGCTCATTGTCATTCTAGACACAAGGAAAATTATTTTAGAGACTGATACAGGAAAAGATCAAAAAAACAAGTAGAAAAAAATGCAAGAAAATGTATGTGTGGGCTGCTGAGTGATGGACATATGAGGCAGGAATTATTGATGAGGAGTAGGAGAACTGAGAAATGGGCCAGGTGCTAAGAGTCCCGAACATGTACCACACTGAGCACCATATGGAGTACTGCACTAAATGATAGCACCAATGTCTAGTAGAGAAAAGAAAATCTAACTTAACGTACTAACGTTAGTGAAAAGTTGTAAACTACATAATCATAGCTTAATACAAAAGGATCTGTTGGAAGAAATCAGAAAGGATAAGGGCAGGCAGGAAATCTGTTTGCAAGATTACTCACTAAACAGGTAGTATTAGGGGTTTTATTTGTTGTTGAAGTTCATTTTGTTTGAGAGGGATATAAATGGGGGGAAACAGGAAAACTGATTTTCGAAGTTTTTGTTGGATTGGGTTGCTTTTAATATTACCAAAAATATAGGCAAAGTATAATCCCACAATGGGAATATTTCCATCTTTTCTTGTGGAAAGTCCTCGTAAGACTCTTATGTGTGTAACAGCACAGTAAGTTTTCCCTTTATTCTTTTCTTCTTATTGGTACAAGGTAACCAAAGGTCTAGGTAGTTCCAGAATACTATTTTGTTTGTTGTGAAATACAGCAATGTTTTCAATGAGCTAGAGTGTATTTTGTCAACAAGTCTGTTATGATACCACAGGAAGCAAATTTTGTTATAACATTCATTTCTTAAAAAAGATTTGCCTAATGCACTACTCACAAAAAAGGGGCTTTTTCTTTTTGATAAATTTTCAATTTGATTAGTCTTTTGAAACCTTCTTAAAGATTGCAAAGAGGTGGTCTAAATTATTTCAAAAAGTTATGCCTTTTTTTAGGATTTTTTTGTCTTTTCAGTAGCTTTGATACTTATTTCCTCTTTAAAAAGGATTATATATATTTTTTTGTTTGTTTTTTTTGTTTGTTTATTTAAAAGAATAGATAACAATTTAAGCCACACTTTTAAAAATCACTGAGATAAAGCAGTCTGGTTGCCAAAGCACAGTTCATTTTTCCTTCATACAAAATAATAAAAACTCTCAGGTCTTTGTTTTTTAATTGCAAATGTTCAGCAAGTAGAGAAATGACTCATGTTTCATTGGCATTAAACCCAGTATTCAGAATTTGATTAATTTCAATTCTCTGTAGCAGTGGGAGGACAAACTTTCACAGTATTATTACTCTTGCCTCTGTCTTTCTGCTCTGAATGTGGAGGGAAAATACAGTACAATTTTGATAGATGAACATGGAAGCAAAAATTCATATCTCTATTTGAGATTAAAAATTACATATCCAATAGAAATACTGAAGGGCTTATTTGATAATATGGCCTCTGTCATTGTTAGCATCAACTTGGGTTTCTGAGATGTTAGCTGATAGGGGTTTTTTCTGTCAACCTGTTGACTTGCCTAACAGATAAAACTAGAAGTGCTTCTTCAACTTGTATATGGTTTGGTGTACATGAGCCAGTAATGTGTTCTTGCCTCAAAGAAAGATAACAGTATACTGGGCTGCATTAGGAGGAACATTTCCAGCAGGTCAAAGGAGATGATCCTTCCCCTCTATTCAGCACTGGTGCAGCCACACCTGGGGTGCAGCCACACCTGGAGTGATGTGTCCAGTTCTGGGCTCCCAGTACAGGAGAGACATGGACATACTGAAAAGAGTTCAGTGAAGGGTCACAAAGATGATGAGGGGACTAGAGGATCTCTCCTACGAGGAAAGGCTGATAGAGCTGGGACTGTTTAACCTGGAGATGAGATGGCTCATTCATTATATACTCATCAGTAAGTGTATTCTCTACACCTGAAGGGTTTGGAGAAGACAGAGCCAGGTTCATTTCAGTGATGCCCAGTGACAGGACCAGAGGCAATGGGCAAACGCTGAAGCACAGGAAGGTTCTTCTGAACACCAGGAAACACTTTTTCACTGGGAAAGTGACTGTGTACCAGCACAGGTTGCCCAGAGAGACTGTGGAGTTACCCACCTTGGACATACTCAAAAGCCATCTGGACACGGTCCCAGGCAACCAGTTCTAGGTGACCCTACTTGAGCAGAGGGGGTTGAACCAGCTGACCTCCAGAGATTCTTTCCAACCTCAACCATTCTGTGATGCTGTGAAATTTGCTGATTTCTTGGATACAATGATGGGACTGAGTGCTAATGCTCGGTTACTTTACTTCTCTTTTCCTTTTTTCTGTTAGTTTGCCCAGTAAAATTAGCTATTTTTCCTAACTAACATATGTATATGTTCCCTTTATACTCAGAATATTATGAGTAAACCAGTATTATTTCCAGGAAAACCTTCAGTTCTTGTAAAACAAAGCATTTCAAGGTGAAAGATATGACTTCTTTTTTTATTATCTTTTTGTTTGTTTGTTTGTTTTTTTAACTGGCAGAAATATTTTGGCTACCTGTGTTAAACCATTAAAGCATTTGACAAGAAAAGAGGTATCTTACAATATCTCATGGTAGTTTGAAATATGTCCATTTTTGTGGAATGATATACACAAGAGGAATGTGACTTCTGTGTGAAACTATGACTGGTTCAAAAAACCTTGCTTTAAAAAAAGAAAGTAAAAGTCAGGGAGTTTGAAAGAGGCAATTCATGTAACTCTGCCTGTCACATTGGAGTTATAAGTTCTGTGCTGTCTAGGGAGGCAGTATTATTCTAGAGACAAAGGAAAGTTGAAATGAGTTTAAAACCAAACCCCTCTTCCCCTACATGGAGACTGTTTTTCTTCGCTTGCCTTGCATTTTGTTCAGCCAAATCTCTTGTATGGGTACTGAAAAGCAGCATGTCAGAATTTAGTGGTGTTTTCATTGTCACTTTCAGTCATTAAATTCCCACCAGCAAATAAAATAAAATTCTATTGTTTATTAATTTTGTGCTGACTATATTCCTAAGTGTGTGAATGATCTTGCATTAAAAAAAAAAAAATAAATCTGTCAATATATTAAATAAAACAGGCTTAATGTACTGATCATCAAGAGAACCCATAAAATCATCTCTATAGATGGCTAGGTATGCAGCCCCAGTTGTCTGTAGTTGTGTTTCAAAAAAAAATTACTGTGCAAGTTATGTAGCTTTGATGCCAGGAATGTAGGTTCTTTGGATCTATTATCAAACTTATCAGCATCACAGGATATTTCAGTAATCTATGACACTCGAATTTTGAAGAAAAGAATAGGTCTCTGCTCTCTGAGAGAGACTGGAAGAAGGCTTAATATGCCCTGTTGTCACTATTGAAAGCACTTCTATTTCCTTTCCTGCTATTCCAGAAAGAAAAATTTCCCCTTTTTAACGTAACAAGATTTAAGTTTTTTTCTGCACAATGTGCACAGTCACACATGCACACACACATAAAAATATCACTGTTTCATTTGTTTGTGTTAGAATCACTGGGGCTTTTTTCTTCCTATTATTGTTTTCCCTTTCATATTGCACTGGCAGTTATCTTTTTGAACCTTTGAGAGGAGAGTCATGTGCATCTTTAAATTATTTTAAAAGTGTGAATTCTCTTTAAGAATAAAGTGGACTTTTTTGTGTCTCAAATCTTTTAAAGTCTTTTGCTCTTATATCCTCTTCTTATTTAGCAAGACTAGTAGATCCTTATCTTCCCTGTCTCCTACTTTGGGCCCTTCTGGGTCTTCAGAATTCAATAATGACTTCTGGATTTGGTATTGTTCCCTCAGGTTTTGAATTCTCAAGTCTGCTTTCTCCTCTGCCTACTGATGTTTTCTTTTCCCTTTTATGGGATTTCCTTTAGATTAGTGCCAGAGATTTTAGTCATTCCTTTAATGGAACAGTAGTATCTGCGGTGTTCAGCCCCTCTCTTTCCCCCAGGCAAAAAATTAAATAAATGGATTCTTGCAAATCCCTGAAAATGCATGACTAAATATGAAATTGTCAAGTATTAGGAACCCAATGGCAAGGCAAATGTTGCATCTGTGTCCAAAAAAAGGCCAAAAGATCAACCTGGGGAACTACAAGTCTGGCAGGCTCACTTCAGCTCATGGGAAGAACCATGGAGTGAGTCCTCTTTAAACATATTTCTGGGCATGTGAAGGGGAGGATAGCAACTGGGAAGAGGCAGCATGGATTTACCAAGGGTTAATCACACCTGACTAACCTGATAGCCATCTATGATTTGGGATGAGGAGAAAGCAGTGGCAGTTGGCTACTCAACTTTAGCAAAGCTTTTGACATTGTCTCCCATGATATTCTTATATCCAAGTTGGGAAGTTATCTAGGTGAGTGGATGTCTAGACGATGAAAAGCTGGTGGGCTAGTCAGACCCAGAAAGTCATGGTTAATGGGTCATACTCTACCTGGAGGTTGGTAGCAAGTGTAAAACTGCCAGGGGCTATACTGGGACATTTCTTGGTTAGTGTTGTTATCAGGGACCTGGAGGAGGTAATGGAGCATGCATTCACCAATTGTGCAGATAGCAAATTGGGAAGGATCAGTTGATATGCTTTCAGTAGTCAGGCTGCCTTCCAGAGACCTGGACAGACTGGAGGAATGGGCTAACAGGGACATTGTGAAACTGAATAAGGGCAAGTGCCATGTGCTGACCCTGGGACAGAAGAGCCTCTGCGATGGCACAGGCTTGGGATGGACAGGCTGGGAGCAGCCCTGTGGGAAGGGCCCTGGGGCTTGGTGCCTCACCCAGAAAAGATGGCCAATAGCTCCATGGGCTGTATGAACAGTACCATGGCCAGTCAATTATCCCCCTCTGTTCAGCACTCATTAGACCATATCTAGAGTACTGCATCCAGTTTTGGCCCACCTTTCACAGCAAAGATAATGACAAACTGGAGTGAGTTTTGCTGAAGGCTGTCAAGATAGACTCCATAGGAGTCTTCAGTTCTGGTCTTGGGTTTGTCATCAGCACCTACACATTCCACATCATGCTTTGTTTCAGTTTCTTTCCCTGGCTTCTTGATGGCTCTCACTGCTCATCTACTCTCAGCCTTTTTTGCAATGTTTTTGCCCCAACATGTTCCATTTTTTTACTGCACCATATAAAATGTCTGTCTCTTAAAAAACATTCTTCCCAGCATATGAAAAAGAATGCTAGAGCTGTACACAGGGAGCATAAGAATTACAAAACAAAACAAAAAATCCCATCCACATTCGGTCCATTTTTTCCCTAGTCATAGATGGCCAAACTCATATGGATGACATTTTTAAGAAATTAATTCTGCCTGAGGCAGATGTCCTGCCTGGAAAAGCTAACTACAAATAGATAAAGTTTGCCTAGAGTTCCAAGAAACTAAGAAAAAGATTTTACAATATGAAGTGTTAAGCAGTTTAATATAGGCTGTCCTACCAGCTCTGGTTGTAATAACATATTTTTCTTCAGTTTGTGTTAATTGTAGTTATCTAGTTGCATCAAAAGAAACTGGAAATAGATTGAATTGTTTATGCTGTAAATTTGCTACAAGAGTATATATTTGTTGATAAACTTTTCCAATATTTGGAAAATAAAATCAGTTTGTGAGTTCTTATGAGGATGAGAATTACAATTTAAAGACAGATGAGGATCCATCCTTACAAATATAGTGATACAAATATAGTGTCATGATAGTTGAGTTACTCCCCTAAAATAATAAGACACTGCTGTTCCTACAGTAGGCTATGTATTTGGTGCAGATTCTGAAACTGATCAAAGTTGTACAAATACAGAAATCAAAAAATATATGATAGGATAATCACAAGACTGTTTTGATGTCATTGTAATAACTATGTTTCCAAGTAGAACTTTATTAGAGAAGTAGACCATTCACTTTTTGATACATTACAATTTATTGAAAGTTTTGCAACTTCAGACTCTATCTATTTATGTGGGTTGGTCAATTAACAAACTTATAAATGTAAATAGCCTTAGGGGGGAAAACCAGATTACAGTAGAAATTGAGTAGTTATCGTTAATATTTTTATGTGTACTATTTATACACTGGCCTAAAATGCTTTTCTTCATTTTAAGGTAACTGAGCTGCATAATATCAAAAACATAACTAGATTGCCTCGAGAGACAAAGAAGCATGCAGTGGCAATTATCTTTCATGATGAGACGTCAAAGACATTTGCGTGTGAGTCAGGTAAGCAATTGGTACTGCATCTCTAGCTTGAAGAAATCAAGTTACACATCAAAGTCTTGCTCACGTGAATTCACTCAAAACACCAGATAGAAATCCTTAGCTTAAAGGAATTTGTTGTAAACAAGAACTTTCGAGTTTGGGATTTAGGTTTTCTGGGTTTTGGTAGGGTTTTTTTCTAATATACTTTGGGAGGTGTTGGGGGTGTTACAGAGCTCTTCCTTCCATTACTTACCTTTTACTGCACACAGATGGTCTAAAGACTGGAGATTTTCAGCTAAACTTGTAAAACTGTAAAAAATACCTATGGGTTGTTATTAAGTCAAGATGTAAAACATTCTTTTTTTTTGCCAAGTTTTGCTATAGGCATTTACTAAACTAATAATTATCATGCCATTGCAAATAAGAGGTAAATACCAGCTAAAACCTCAGGATATTGTAAAGCTGGATGTCAAGCAGTCTGCAGGTTGAACAGCTACATGGTATAATAAATGAGTTGAGAACAGACTGGGCATCATGGTACATAATGACAGGTAGTTACTTGTGAGACACTGAACACTGCACTAATAGAGTGCGCTCTTTTCTTGTTTGAAAATGCAATTATACATGTCTATGTACTAGGGTATATTTTACCTGAAAAAACTGTTTTTAAAAAGAATGAGAAACTTCTAGCGATAAGGTTTCTATTTGTTTTGTGACATATTTGAAACTGTGCATTTTAAAATTATATCTTAATATTATCATATAAACATTGTATGGTGTACAATCTAAGTTAAATACAGTGAAACAAAGTTCAAGAAATGTGGAAGATGTAGGTTAAAAGTGAGTAAGGTCATGAATCACATGGATTTTGGATCAAGTATTGCAAACATTGATATGTACATCCCATCACAAAAGACAGATTGACAGAGTTTTGTTTGTTTATTAATTTAAATTTTAAAACACACAAATAGAAAATCTGTGGCTTTCTAGGATCAGTTTAACAGTTTTTTACATAAGTAGTTCACATTAAAGACTTTAATTTCTAATGTGCAGAATTAATGACTATAATATAATAAATAATAAAATAAAAAACATCTTAATTGTATTTCAACAGCGCTGAAATCAGCTCTACAGAAACTTTTCCATTTGCCTACACATGCATTCCCCTTGTTCTCTAATGACAAGGTCTTATTCCCTCCCTAGAGTTACTATGGTGCAGATATATTTGAAAAGTTACAGCAAATCATAACTTGAGGATTCTTTCATCAAAGAAGCTGCAAATTTAAAGTTCAACATGTCTGGCCTACTCATCCCTTTCTTCCGTAACAAACACAATGCCACTTCTTAACCTTGAACCCAGTTGTGTATATAAGACACAAGTACCTTAAGGTGCTAACAAGATGCCAGTATGAGATGCCCTACCTTAAGGCTATGCTCTATGCAAAGGTCTGTTTTGAGTGGAGGGAGCCTCGGGTGAAGTGACGAACCGGTGGAGAGCTTGTGGGCAGAAATCAAAGGACAGACCATCATAGGTGATATTGTGGTAGGTGTCAGCTATAGGCCTTCTCATCAACAAGAGAAGGCAGATGAAGCATTCTTAAGGCAAGTGTAAAAAGCATCACAGTCCCAGGCGTTGGTACTATTGGGTGACTTTAACCACAACAATATCTACTGGTGGGCCAATATGGCAATATGGCTGGACACAAGCAATCCAGATATCTGGAAGAAACTGAAGACAATTTCTTGATATAGATGATCAATAATGTGATGAGGGGAGATGCTCTGTTCAGGGACATGCTTGGTAGGATCCTGTGCATAATTGCTTTGTAGGGCAAAGGGGCCCAGGAGAGCTAGCTAATCTTCAAGGACAGCATCCTCTGAGCACAAGAACTGTACTTCCCATTCTTCAGAAGACAAGCATTGCAGAAGACCAGTATAGATGAATGTGAGCTCCTGACTGAGCTCAAACACAAAAAGGGAAGCACACAGAAACAGGGACACACTACCTGGGAGGGAGATACAGAGGCATTGTCCGTGTATATAAGAATGGAACCAGGAATGCTACAGCTCAGTTGGAGCTGAAACTAGCCAGGGAGATGAAGGACAGAAAAGGTTGCTTAAAGTACATCAACAGCAAAAGGAAGGCTAGGTAAGTGTGGGCCCATTGCTCAGTGGGGCAGTGGACCTAGTGACAAGGGGCATGAGAAAGGCTGAGGTACTTGATGCCTTTTTTTATACCTTGGTTTTCCCTCGCAAGGCTTGTCCTCAGGCCTTCCAGGACCCTGAGGCTTTTCACAGTCACTGGGGGTGAAGTAGTACCCACAGTAGAGCAAGGCAGAGTCAGGCATCACTTAAATCACCTGGATATCATCACAAGTCCGTGGAACTAGATTGTCAAGAATGACAAGAAGGAGGATCCAGTTAACCATAGGCCAGTCAGCCTCCCCTCAGTCCCTGAGAATGTTGTTGGAGTAAATCATGTGTAAACCTGTGAAGGACAACAAGATGAATGGGAGCAGCTAAAACATTTTCCGTATGCAAATCTTGTTTTCTATGTTAAGATGTCTGGCACTGTGGGCAAGGGAAAGACAGTGGATGTTATATACCTTGATTTTAATGATCTTTGACAGCCTCCCATAGCCTCCTTCATAGCCCCCAAATTGGTGGGACATTGGGTGAATAATGGCACTATAAAGTGGATAGAAAATAGGCTGGGCTTGAAGAGTTGTGTTTAATGGTGCAAAGCCAAGCTTGTGACCAGTAGGTAGTGGGTCCCTCAGGGATCAGTGCTGGGACCAATACTGTCCAATGTCTTCATTGACAACCTGGATGATGAGATGGAGAGTACTCTCAGCAAGTTAGCAGGTGACACCAGATTGGGGTGACTTGAATTGGGAAGGCAGGTCTATGTCATAGGGACCTGGACAGGCTGGAGAAATGAGTTGACAGAAGCCTTATGAAGTTCAACAGGAGCAAATGAAAGGTCTTGCCCCTGGGTTGGAGTAATCCCAGGCAGCAAGGCAGGCTGGGGGCCAACTGTCTGGGAAGCAGCTTTGCAGAAAAGGCCGTGGGGTCCTAGTGGACAACAAGCTGAACATATCTTGGACTGCATTAATAAGAGTGTTGACAGCAGGTACAGGGAAGTGATCCTTCTGTTCTATTCAGCACTTTTAAGTGCTCCACATCTGGAGTACTGTGCACAGTTTTGTGCTTTCAGCACAAGAATATTGACATACAGGAGTGAACCCAGTGGAGGACCACCATGGGTCAGAGTCAGGAGCACATGACGTATGAAGAGAGACTGAGAGCTGGGCCTGTTCAGCCTGGAGAAGAAACAACTTCAGAGGATCTTATTGCTCCCTACAACTACCTGGTCTGAGAATACAGAGGTGATGGAGCTATAAATGTGACAGTTATCTTGCTGTTTCTGAAAGACTACAAATCTTAGGTGTGGGTATAGTGGAGTTTCAATCAGTTTGCCTTTCTCCATGCCTTCAGTCTATCTAAACAGTATAAAGTGCATCATCTCCATCAGATGATACATTGATCAGATAGATACAGTGCTTTGTTTCATTAAAATCTGACTCTTGAACTCCAAATCTTTTGTGTGTTCTGAACTAGGAAGATATGGTTTTAAAAAAAACTTTCTTTTGCAACTCATTTCCCCAACTGAGTTCTGTCTTCTGTCTGAGTTTCCACAAGGAACTATTACCATTTTTACTGCTGCTGAAATGTTCCAAGTACTTTGCTTTCCTTTATGAAACTTATCGAAGTTTAAGGAATATTTAGAGAGCTGCTTGTTATTTAAAATATTTTCTCCTTCTCAGATGTCCAAAAAAATGTTTAGTGGCAGTGGTTTCTATGGAACAATGCCTAGACTTTTAACAGCCTCATGGTGTATAGTGGTGTACACAAAATGGGGTTTATTTTGGCAAATCAGGTCACTTCTTTGGTTAACACAATAATACCTTTACTCTGCTAATACCTCTTCTTTCCCATGGATTCAGTGGGAAAGAACCACTCAAATGGTTTTGACTCAGTCAAAAATCTTCTAGAATCATAGCTGCTTGACCTTCTTGAATTATTTAGGAGCTCACAGTTTCATGATATGAACATTTTTCCACCATGGAGTCTCTAAATATACAGAAGCAAATACTTTGTTTCCTACCATCTTGTCCTCCAGGAGCAGATTGAAGGACAGTAATGCTGAACCCATTGCAAAAGGTCTGCTGAGCATAGAGTCAATAATTTCTTGGAAAGGAGGAGGAAGTAATGCTCAAAGCTGAGTTGGTTTTATATGGGGAATGAACAACGTGAAGCAGGGTTTTTGTCATAGTTGTACCAGGAAATGTTTTAAAATAACCGTGTCATTTTGATTTTGATACTATGAACTGGTATCTTTTTCTATGTGCAGTCTAAAAGTCCATGTGATGAAAAGTAGCACATTTTTCTGGTACTTAGCTTTCTTAATTATGGAATTAAGCATAGTAAATGCTATTCTGTTTTAAAATAGGTCTCTAAAGATATAGAACACTTCAGTCCTCCCCAGAAAGCCTGAGAGCTGTGGTACCAGCCCACTGGCTGTGCTGGCTGGGAACCTATGTTTTTTTCCTAAGCTCCTGCAGCTTCCAGGCCCTCAGCTTGCTTATTGTCTTCAAGGCAGCTACTGGCAAGTCTGAGCTCTGGACGGGCTGTAGCCCCCATATTTCCATTAGGGTTTCCGCAAATTAGTCATTTGCTGAACATCTATTTTTTGGTAATCTTTATTTGCTAATGAAAACATTCTGTAGAAAAACAAACAAAAATCCTCCATATGCTTTTGTTATCATCTAGCTGTTCCCATCCCTACTACCAGTGCTCCCAATGTCTACAATAGCTGTACAAATCTGTTCAATTCTGAAGCTCTATTGAAATATTTTGAAGAGCAAACTAGTCTCAGATATTACAGTTACCTGATTAAAAGCATGGGATAACAAGACTTTAAAGAAGAATTATCCCTCTTCAGGGAGAGAAGGAAGCTGCTTACTGTCACTAACCTCTTTCTGACACCTGTTCTAGTGGGCAGAGACTTCTGACTTCAGTGATCAGCAAGCAACATTTTTAAATTGTCTCAGTTACCATCAGAATTGTTTTAGTGGAAGTAAGCTAATGAGAAGTTATGGCTGATTAAATAACAGGAAAAGTAGTCTATAACTCAGTGAACTTAAGACAGACTCTAAAGAGTGGGAATTCTTCTTCAGACCATGAGAAATTGCTGCCACCTTAGCAGGGAACATGCTAAGGTCTCAGTTTCAGCCTTTCTGAAAATCATGTGAAAGTTATTGCCATTAAGGGAATTTCAACAATTTTTTTTTTTTTTTTTAAATCAAGAATCATGAAATTCTGAGTTGCTTTAGAAACAGGGAAATGCAAAACTTTCAGGTTGCTAACACATTGAGACTTGAGATAAATTAAATGTTGCCAAATGTATAAGCAAGTTAAATGGAAGGACAGAATACTGTGAAGAAAAATGAAGCACTTTTGGGGAGTTGAGCGTATTTACTCCAGCATAATAAAGGTTGAAAAGGTATTACTATTGTATTTCAAATACATCAAAGAGAAAAAAAAGAAAGTTTTTAAGATACAAAGTGACCTTATCACAAGAACAAATGTAGAATATATGCCCAGTATCAGTCTATGCTGCTATGGCTATTCAAATAGCAGGAGCAACATAAAGTGAAAATTTAGAGGTAAATTTCTAGGAGTTAAAGCAGTGAGGTTCCATACAGCCTCACAGAAATCCTTTGCCATTCCCACGTGTTTTTTTCCTGCACTTCACAGTGTATTATCAAGCAAATGGAGAAATTCTTTTAACTCTGGATTCTAGGTACTGGGTTTGAGTTGCTGTCCTTTCCTAATACCTTTTAAAAAAAAAGTTGTTGGGATGGGTTTTGTTTGTGTGTTTGTTTTGTTGTTACTGGGTTTTTTTCCAGGTAAGTGTGCCATTAGTTCTTGTGTAGATATAGCTATGATCAGACACATGTATCTTTTGAGAAGCTCTTCTTGCAAGCCTAATGTATGTAATGTGGCAGTAACCCAAGTGTCTGTACTGAGACAGGTTTTCTGAAATGCCCTCTAAACTGTTTCTAAAGTTGTAGATACGATGCAGTGAGCAATGGTGGCTATGCAGGACC
Source organism: Morus bassanus (assembly GCA_031468815.1). NCBI lineage: Eukaryota > Metazoa > Chordata > Aves > Suliformes > Sulidae > Morus > Morus bassanus. Next base: position 107,248,591 of record CM062567.1, on the reverse strand, counting down.
AGCAGGAAAATGAAATTGGCGGACATGAATACTGATCAAAGCTAGACGTTTATGGTGCTATTATGGAAGTTGCTAGCATGATGAGGATTGTGCCTGAATAATAGCTAGCTTTCAAGGAATTAAGTTACTGGGTTGTACTAGGTCAGTGACAGACCATATGGGAGCATGATTTTTCCTTTAGTGATGCCAGCAAAATATTGTGTTACACGTCCCTGGCACTTTTAGGTTCAGTGGGCCCACCAGCACAGACTTGTGTAAAAATTATTTTGATTTCTAAACAACAGAATGTGAGGAAAATTGATGAACTTGTAAACCTATTGATAAAATAAAATTAGGGGTGTTGCCAATAATAAGGATTCAGAGACAAGAGAGACAAAATAAATTAGGGCTGAAATGTGATGTCAGTGATTTGAGTATAGAATGAGATGTAACATGAGAAAAAGAAAAGGGGCCAAATGACAGAGGAATCTTAAAACTGCAACTATGAAACAAATGCAGACATCCCCCAAGACACTATTTGTCTGGCTTCTCTTCAGTACAATTCCCCATTCTGTATAGAAGTAGATTAATTGAAGGGGTTTATTTCTTTCCAGGCATGCATGAACTGCAGTTCTATAGTCGTTGCAATCAAGAAACGTCTTCATTATTTTTAAGAGGTTATTCTTTGGCATTCCCTTAAAACTTCCACTATTCAAGTCCTGGGGAAAACAGAATTGGGGTATTGCAAAAAGTCAATCAGCTACCCTATTTGAAAATTCTGTTTTAGGGGTTTATCTCTCATTACACTGTACTGATATAGCTTAACTGATATCAATATCCTTGCAGTTGTTTTGGCACAATCCACCATTTTAATTTCTTGAATGTCTTGCTGCTGTGATGGTTCTCTTGATAAAACTCTTTTATATATCTATAACATAAACTGTCTTTTTCTTCTATGTTCTTATGCTTTCAGCTTTTTCTGAGTGCAGTCAAACTGTGATAAGTAAGTCTTGTTATAATTCTGCAAAAAAGTTTTACTTTCTTGGAAATGAAAGACTGTTGGTGTCACATGGCAATGTGTTCAGCAACGTGGTTTTTTTTAGTTCTGTACACATTTTTCCTTTTAAACCTGTTTTCACCATTTGTTGGTGTAGCTTTCTTTTCTGTAAAAAAAATTACATCGCTGCTGTTGTTTAAAAAGGCACAAATTCGTTCAGTTTTGTACTGAAAAAGCTTTTGGGCTATTGCCAAACTGCTACTGATTATGAGGTGGGCTTTTTCTCCTTGATAATTTTCACAAGCAAAAAATATTCTGTGCTTGAAGAGTTTGACAGATGTCAGTGGAATATTAGATGTAATTCATATCACTATATACTTTGACAGCTAAGAAGCCTGGAGGTTTTGGATTAAAATTACTGTGAAACATTGAGGCTTTGAGATGAAGCATCAGTGATCATACGTGCTGTTCTTACTAACAATACAAATGGCTATATAAGCTTTAAAAACAACCAGATTAAAGTTCCCATTTTCTCTGTTCGTTTTGTGAGTTTGAAGCTCTCCAGGATCATGGAGGTGGTGAAAGTGAAGAACAGCTTCCCAAATACAGTTTTGGTACTGGAATGAGGCATACAAAGTTCAGCTTTTGTATGCAGAAAAATAATCCTATATAGTTGAAAATATTCTGAAAGGTAGTATATTTCTCTGTTAAAGTGACAGGGATTGTTATATGAAAATTTATGACCCTGCCTTTTCTACTTTCTGTTTGTGATTTTTTTTTTTTTTATATACTGAAGGGGCCTTACTTCTCTGTAAAGTGTATGGTTCATTGGAGGTCAGATGCATGTTCTCACTTCCACATGTGCCACAATATTTTGAGATCCAAAAAAAAAGTGAAAAGACAGGCATTGTATGAAGTAACATATGTTGCTCTGGATTCTTGCATTCTCCCTTTTTGATCATAATATTTTAAATACTGTCCACTTTCAGGGCAAAGTTCAGTCTGAGTCACGGTTATAAATGTTCTATTCTAAGACTAATATTTAGGATGTATATTCTTTTGTTCTGGACAAATATTTCCCTTTTCATTAATAATTAGTTTTATTTCCTAATTTTTTCATGTTGGCCTAAAAATATGCATCTTTATTCTGACTTTAACATTTATAAATTAGAAACTTTTGGATTTTTGCTCTCATTTCTCGAGGTTGGTTGCCCTTCTGTTGGTCCTCATTTTTCTGTGGCTATCTGTCTGAACTACATTGTTACAATTTTCTGACACACATTGGTTATAGGTATAACTAGCAAATGGAAGGAATGCAGAAAATATTACCCCATCTTCAGGATACAACCATTGATAGAACAGGTACTACACTATTACTTTCCAACTTTTTCAGCCACTTTTTGGTTTTTAATTGCGTGCAAACTTAGTTCTAAAATTAATCAGCATTTAAAAGAAAATATTTTGCTAAGAGAAACTCATATCATTTTTTAGTAGAATTGCCAGCTGCTAAATTTGAAAACAGTAGACGTACAAAATGGTCATCATCGCTTCAGCACTTCTCCCAGGCAGGTCCCTGAGCTGAGAACGCTGCTGCATTCTCAGTTTGTAGGGCAAATGGGGGACAGCAAGGAAACAAGGTTAGCTTCCAGCCTAGCAGGAGCAGGCACAGGGGCTGTGACAAAATGAGTAGGAAAGCTGTTAGATTTCTATATGTGGAAATTGAAAAAGGTAAACTTGCTCTGGGACTGCAATATTGGAAACCCTAAATTTAAGGCTTTGAAGGTCAAAACATTTGGAGGCTGAAAATTTTTCTTTATTTCCCTAAAGTTTCATTACATAGTTGTGTATATTGCAGGTATGATAAGCATTCAGTTGCCCTTGCTGTTCACGTACTGTAAATTTGTCTGGACACTCTTTACTAATGTTTAACATAGTGTATCTAGATAAGTAGACAAATTCTGTATTATTCTTTCTTCCTGGACAAATATATTGAAGTGCAGACACTGTATGTTCTTTCCTTATCACAGTTTTACTCAAAGGGATTGAAATTTATATGAAATATAAACTGTTCCCATAGGAATAAAAGTCAAAGAAGATAGCTAAGATAATAGTGAATCACCCATTTTAGAGCGTGTGTAGGAGTAAAAGAGTAGAAAAAAATCTTCCTGCCTGCAGAAGCTGAGCAACCTCAGAAGACAAACAGAAGAAGGCAAGCAGATTTCAGCTTCATCTGGTAGATGGTGCAAGGTCAGGTGAATGTTGGTTATAGAGAGACTAGGAGAAATACATAAATCTCAAAGCTTCTGCCCTAGAATTTCAGCATACAGTTACCTTTCCCAGTAAGCACAGAGCAGAGGTAGGTTAGTAATGGTGAAGTCCAGGATGTCAGCATATGGAGGTGTGGAATTGTTTCTTCGACTTTAATAGAAAGTTTCATAATTGCTCATTTGTTGTTTTGGTGGGTTTTTTTCATAAGTTGCTAAACATCTTATTAACCTTGCCATATCTTCAGCCTCCATGTTTTATACCAGAACAAAATCTGTATGTGTGATGACACAAGACCATAAAAATGCAGTCTGAAAACACAGTCTAACATCTGGCTTACAAGAAAAAAAAGTTTTTCTTAGCTTCTGGCTTTTTACCTTAAACTGAAGTCTAAAATTATTAATACTGTGTGCATCTATATATAATAAGATTTCTTCCTGATCTCATTGTGAGATTCTTAGTGGATTCGATAAATGTACCATGTCATAAATAACTGCTAGTCCTATAAAACAAAGATACGGAGATACTGCTTTATCCATTATATAATATATGGCATAAATGAATTTCAATGACACTTAGAATAGTTTTTAATCATGTTATAAGTGTGTAAGTCCAATTCTACTTCTTATCATGTAAACACATTTTATGAAGAAGGTAAGGCAATAAGGCACTACATATTTTAACATGTCTTCATCCTATGTATCCTACAGGGTCTTACACCTTGCCTTTAAAAATATTGGCCTGTTCTACACTGCCAAAAGGCATTCACACACAATAATAAAAGTATTACTGAAAATCATCTGAGAATCTTGATGAGTTTTATGCATAAAATTGCCTCATATTTTGAGTTGTTATTAGAAGTTTGCAGAAGAGGGAATGGAAATGCAACTTCGTTAACTGAATGGCAGATGAATGTGACAAAGCCTGGAAAAGAATCTCAGACAGAGGAATTCTCTCCATATTAAATATCTACTATAGATACATGTGTAAAGATAGAATCTGCTTTCACTAAAATATCCATGTGTGATTTTGTAGTATGGATTTGCAATTGCCTTTACCAGTAAGAAATGTGAAATATTAAAAAAAATATGAAAGAGAGAGAAATTCCTCTTCCTCTTCATCCACTTATTTCTGATCTAGGTAGATGCTTGTATTCTGTGGCCATACGTTGGCATTCATCAGAGAAATTACACAGTTGGCTTTCCACGCTAACTGAGAGTAGATGAACTATGTTCTGGAGCAGGAATAAATCCATGCCTTCTTCCTTCTGAAAAAAAACACTGCTTATTCAAATTTCTGCATATTTTATATAATACAGAAACTAAAACCTAGCCAGGATTGTTTTTTAATGCGTTTTTACGTGTGAGAATCATGTTACATGTTGTGGTTTAATCCCAGCCAGCAACTAAGCACCACGCAGCCACTCACTCACTCACTCATCCCCAGTGGGATGCGAGAGAGAATCGGAAGAGTAAAAGTGAGAAAACTCGTGAGTTGAGATAAGAACACTTTAATAGGTAAAGTAAAAGCCATGCACGCAAGTTAAACTAAACAAGAAATTAATTCACTCCTTCCCATGGGCAGGCAGGTGTTCAGCCATCTCCAGGAAAGCAGGGCTCCATCATGCGTAACGGTTACTTGGGAAGACAAACGCCATCACTCTGAATGTCCCCCCCTTCCTTCTTCTTCCCCCAGCTTTATACACTGAGCATGACATCATATGGTGTGGCATATCCCTTTGGTCAGTTGGGGTCAGCTGTCCCGGCTGTGTCCCCTCCCAGCTTCTTGTGCGCCCCCAGCCTGCTCGCTGGTGGGGTGGAGTGAGAAGCAGAAAAGGCCTTGACTCAGTGTAAGCACGGCTCAGCAATAACTAAAACATCCCTGAATTATCAATGCTGTTTCTAGCACAAATCCAAAACATAGTCCCATACTAACTTCTATGAAGAATGTTAGCTCTGTCCCAGCCAAAACCAGCACATTATGAAACAACACATTGGGCTCGAAAAGGGTGAAGTTTGCAGGCAAATTTAATGTTTTCCTTTTAAAAGTACCTTTTAAACATCCATGTTAATAAGCATTCTTGTGTTTGCAGAACAGATCATGGTAAGTATTTGTCATTATACATAAGCAAAGTAATGTATTACTTGCATTCCACAGTATGAAAGGCTTTGGGATTTTTTTTAAAACTTAGTAACATCGTCGTTATACTTAAGGTTGTTTTTTACGCATGCTGTTCACGTTCCTAGGCATATTACCTTGATTTTATGATGATGATCATAGAACTGAATTCTTAATCACCGCTGCATTTGAAAAGATGGTCTGATTGACATTTAGCCAATTGTAATCAGTCAAATTTCATTACCAAAAAGTACAGAATGATATAGAGTAAGTCTTAACATGAAGAAAAAGAAAAGTGAAGATCATTGTCTATTTATATTTATGATAGAAAATAAGGCTGGAAGTAATCTTGGGAAGCCTCCCTGTCCTAAGGAAGTGTAAGCTATACCTATTTATAGGTGTATATGTATATTATTGTATACATGTATATCATTCCTGGTAGATTATGTCTCGCCTGTTCAGGTTTTTTTGAACATAATTAAAAGAAACAAAAATATCAGGAGTACTAAAGCTGAAAAGCGAATGACATAGCAGCATATAGTTGAAACTAGAACAAAAGTCTGTCTTTTCCATCTTGGTTAATCTGTCCCACACTGCATTATGCATGTGGTAGTCTTTAACTGAATAACTTGTTATAGAAGCCTCTGCTGTGGTAGGTCCTTTGGAAGAGAAGTGAATGAGACTCCGCATTTTAAGAACTTTTTTGTAAAACCAGGAGAAACTGATTCAATTTCTTTCCTAGGCTTATACTTTCTAGCACCTAGCACTGTAAAACTTAATAATGTACATTTGTATGGTTTCAAATTTACTACTTCCTGTGTTCTGAAGATTGCAATTTAAAAACAGATTTAAAAAATGTTCTTGTAAGAAGGAAATTCAAACAAGATGTTTTCCTTGAAAGTTCAGGCAGGACTCCAGAGCCTGATTATTGTAGTGTAGCTATTCTTCCCCAGGCTTTTAGGCTTCTGACCCCCATCAATATGATATAACTGCCTTTGATGCTGAAGTTGTGGATTCTTCAGCAGCCTGCCAGGCAGACAGGCAGAGAGATGGGTACATTTCTGACAGTGCATTTAGGTCTCAATGAATCTGCATTTAGTCAGAAAAGTCCCAACCAGCTCTAAGAATAACACACTTTGGAGTGAATCATCACTCCCTTGAGACTTATCTCTAGAACCTTACAGAAATGTTAGCACCATGTTAGGATGTGTCATTTGCAAAGGGTTCTATTTTCCATTGCCTGATAAAGGGGAGAGTCAATAAAGAACTTTTTTTTTGCTTATGTCTTCATGCCTAGATACAACCAGTCCTGGCTGCAAGCCAACCTGGTTCAAGCCAGCTCTAGTCTGTAAATTGTGCAGCTTTAAGTTAAGAAGGCATCGTGTCTCTGCAAATTTCCAATGCTTCTCATCTGGTTTGCAGTAGAGTCAAAGTAGAAACATGATCACCTGCTCTTACCAGTAAACACGATGCTAGACCTGCAAGGAGGCAGGGCATGTTCAATGACAATATTCAGACTGTATTGTTAAGTAAAAGAAATCTGCACTACCGCCATTTCCAACATTCATATCTAGGACACAGAGAACACGTAGTTATGTTCTAGAGGGTTGACCTTGGCTGGCCACCAGGTGCCCACCAAGATACTTTCTCACTCCCCCTTCTCAGCAGGAAATGGGGAGAAGATAATAATGAAAAGCTCGTGTGTCACTGTAAGGACAAGGATATCACTCACCAGTTACTGAAACAGGCAAAGCAGACTTGGGGAAGATTAATTTAATTTATTGCCAATTAATAACAAAGTAGGATAGTGAGAAATTAAAAACAAAACTAAAACCACCTTCTCCCACCCACCCTACCCCACTTCTTCCCAGGCTCAACTTCACTGCCAGCTCTCCTACCTCCTCATCTCAACCAGTGCAGGGGGACAGGGAATGGGGCTTGTCGTCAGTTCATAACATTTCATCTCTGCTGCTCCTTCCTCCTCATGTTCTTCCCCTGCTGTAGCGTGGGATCCCACCCATGGTATACAGTTCTTCATGGACTTCTCCAACATGGATCCTTCCCACGGGGTGCAGTCCTTCAGGAATAGACTGCTCCAGTGTAGGTCCCACATGGGGTCACAAGTCCTGCCAGAAAACCTGCTCCTGCATGGGCTCCTCTCCAAGGGCCATAACTCCTGCCACGTGCCGGCTCCAGTGTGGGCTCTCCCCGGCTGGATCTTCCTTCTGGACACATCCAACTGCTGCGGTGGGGGCCTTCCATGGACTGCAGTGTGAATATCAGCTCCACTGTGGTTGTACACAGGCCGCAGAGGGACAATCAGTGTCACCATAGTCTTCTCCAAGGGCTGCAAGGGAATCTATGCTCCAGTGCCTGTAGCACCTCCTCCCCTTCCTTCTTCAGTGACCTTGCTGTCTGCAGGGCTTTTTCTCTCATGTTTTTTCCTCACTCCTCCCTGTCACACACTGCTGTGCAGCATTTTCACTGTATCTCAAATGTGTTTTCACGGAAGTGCTACCAATGTTGCTGATGGGCTCACCTTTGGCCAGCAGCAGGTCCGTCTTGGAGCTAGCTGGAACTGTCTCTGATCAACATGGGGGCAGCTTCTGGCATCTTCTTACAGAAACCACCACTGCAATACCCCTCTCTACCCCAAACCTTGCCATGTCAACCCAATACATATATAAAGAAATACTGATGTATCAAGGAACTGTTAACAAATAAGCAAGTTTAAGATAATCATGTGTAACTGTTTATCACTTACTTTGTGGCACTTATTTCATACTTTTTTTTTTTTTTTAAATTATTGGGATTAGTAGTATTAAGGCTCTTGGTTTTTAAGCACATCTATTTACTTTCTTTATCACTCACTCAAACTCATAATCCTTTCGGTATGCTCTTCTGGAAGGTACTGGAATGTTACTGACTCAGTACCAATATGCCAACAGAGAAGTACATAACTGGTGGACTTCTAGATTGTTTTCTTTTTTCCATTATTTTTCCCCACTTAAAAACTTTCTGTAACAATAATAGAAGATACAATTACTTAACTCATACCTATTGTGTTTGGGCATATTTCTACTTCCTTTCCCTTTGGGACTGGTGTAATACCCCACCTGCTCTGCACAAGTTTGCTAAGACTAGAGTGGAAGCCAGGTATCAGCTGAGATAAAAAGGTTTCTGCTCATCTACATGGAATGTAGGTCAGACCTCCTGTGATTTGTGAATATGTATCACCCTGTAAAATAATGTGACTTCTGCAGATCCTGACCTCTCCTGAGAATAGCATTAAGTGACAGCACAAAAATCATGACATTAATTTATAGATTGAATTTGGAGTATTGACAGATGATGTATGGCTGGCTGAGCCTAGGGAGAGTTCAATGAATAACATGATAATTTACTGTTCCAAACCTGAAACACCCAATCTATTTTTCATTCTCTGTCACTATTCAGTTTGCATTACATTTGGCTACTTACAATGTGTAAGGTATATGGGACTGTTAGCAGGTTAACTGTTTCAAGCCTTTTGAAACATTTTGCCACTAAATGAAGACAAGCTAAGAATAGCATGTGTAAATGAGTACAGAAAGTTTTGTGTGCTACTAGTGTTTACTTAACCATGTATTCAGCACAGGATATTCTTCTTCATGTACAGTCTAGACATGAAAATTTTGGAGAAATTTGTGCACATTAGGAAAAAAAAACCCAAAGATGAATATTTGATGTTCACTGTCCATCTATCTTCATAACATTTTGAGAGGTTGCTAGAAGTCCACTGCCAATATGAATGTTGCTATCAGCATTAACCCAGCCTAGTGGGCTATTGAACAATTAGAATGGCAACTGCAGTCAGGGTGGTTGGTGAAGCTTATAAATTTGCATTTCACTGCTGGCTAGCAGTAAGAACTAAAGCAATGCTTAAGACTGAACCATGTGTGGGACTTCAACAGGTATGTAGTGATAGGCAAAGATGAAGTTTTATGTGACTTCTGACCACATGCTCTTGTGAGATTTTCTAGAGTTCTCCCAGCTTCCATACCTGCAGAGTGAAGTTACTTAATGCATTGTCACAGCCCATTCAGGTTTTTTAATCTCTTTGGCAATATTCATGGGAAGACATATTGAGCTGTGACTTAACTTTAAGAACATGACTAAACAAATTTTAGGTAGAAATAACTCTAAATTTCAATAATTCAAACTGTTCACTTTTTCTGTGTATTTGAAAAGACTACCACATCTATAATTTGTTACATTCTCCAAATAAAAGTAGAAAATGTGCTCCCTTCAGAAAAGTACAAGAAGCTTTCCAGTAAGTAAATATGGCCTCATAACTTCTGAGAGCAGCACACAAGAAAATATTTTACCTGGAGAAGTATCCAGTCCTTTTGTGAATTTTATATAGTACCACATTTGTCTTTTAAAATATCAACTCCTTCCCAGTAGTTATGCATTGGTTTTAACAGTATTCTTATCAAGACTATATTTTCTGAGAGTAGTCTAGCATTATTGAATCTGGCCTTTGCTTTTTGAGATTTAACTAGAGGAGTTCATTAATCTCCAAAAACAGGGTTCCAGTTACAAACATGCAACAGTTTCTTTCATATAATGGTCAAGATTCCCAGATTTCAGGTAGATATGCAAATGAAATACAAATACACCAATTAACAGAGATTTCAGGTCCTAAATAGTGTATTCCCAGACAATTGAGATTCCCCTGTTTACAGTAATTTATCATTCTGGGATGAAGTTCCAAGCAAGTCAGCATTAACTCTCTCAAAGAGAGGACCTGGCCTTTTCCCTGGTAAATAAATAAGAATGTTTTCCTGAATGAATTTTACTGTGTGAGTAGTTCCTTTGGCAGTTTGGGATGTTCAGCTTTAAATTCTCTGGAGATCTTACACTAAATCTTTTCTTTTTTATTTATTTAAAATAAGGAAATTCAGTCTAAGGCCAAGAAGCAAATTCTGCTTCAGATGTCCAAAGAACCTTATTAAAAAAAAAAAAAAGCTTTATCAGTTATGATCAGTGCTCCTCTTAATGTAGTTTTAAAGTAGTGTGGTTTTAAAAAGGGGCCCAAAATACGTCGCTCTTCTTCAAATCAATATGACATTAATTGCAATTCAGTCTTTTCTATATGAAGATTGCACTGAAACATGAAAATGGGAACGTATTTGCTGTAACTCCACATTCATACAATGTTTTCATAACCTATATAGAGAAATTAACCTTTTAGTTCTAAAAAAGCTTTCTTTTTTCCAATTTCTCTCCTAAAGCATGGCTGCTTTTAAAGTTTTGTTTTACGTAATTCCAACTGCTTCCAACTGCTACTAAATCTGCCTTGCAAGTTAATCTGAAGTTAAAACTGAAGTTAATCAATGGAAAATGCAATAGAGGGAAGCTGTTGACTACAAGTTACATTTTAGTTTTTAAATAGTAGCATAGTTAAATCTGTTTTTCAATTTTAATTGCTTCTGAAATTTATAAAATAGTATATTAATGTGCAAATAAGGCAAGTAAGGTGTTAATGATGAAAATATATTAATTTTCTCCTTCCTGCTGAAACAGCTTCCATTGTTATGAAAAAATTATATAAAATATTGAAAATTTATATTCTTATTTGGGAACTTTTTTGCATTTTTGCTTTAGGTTCAGTTTTTATTAATTTGAAATGTTTCAGAAAGCAGAATAAACATCATCTTAGGTTTATAATTTGCAGGTGTTTGGTGGATCAAACTTGCAGTGCTGTTTGATAGGTTTTGATGACCACCTAGTGTGACAGCGCACTACATTCTTTCAAACAAGTTTTGGATTGCTTCATATTAGATGGATTCTTTTTTTTCTTAATTCAAATTGACTGATCACCCATTTCAATTATTCTACATGCCATGGTGAAGACAGAATCAACAATTCTGTTCACAAAAGAAATGTAAATACTTCCAAACTGTATTCATGCTTTTTTCCTAACAATGCATTCATATAGTGTTCTTGCATGTGTTAGAGGTTTAAGCTTCATATTTAATAAAATCCATATGACATGTACTAGTCTTCTAATATCTTATGAAGATTTGAGCCTTATTTTGAAGTGAAAGATGCATATTAATTAGAGCTATGAGGAATTTTGGTCTGATTCTAAATGATAGAAATCTAGATCCATTTCCATTCTGGAAAGCTGTGGATTTTGAAAATGTGGGACATTTCTTAGTTTTTCCATGTTTGTATCTGTATCTGGACTTAATTTTGCAATGAATTTTTTGAAAACTGCAGCAGCATAAAGTTACTAGCAACTCTTATGAGACTATCACTTTATTGGGTAACATTAAGGAGTGATTAGCCTGCATGTTTATGATCATGTAAGGTAAAGCTGAAGAACTAATCTGAAGTTCCTTGTTTGTTTTTTTTTTAAACCAAGCCTTTCCTTAAAAATGTATGTAGTTCTAAAGTTAAAATACAGACATAATATTGTTATTTTTCTATTAATGAAACCATAAAAACTGTTCTATTATGAAGCATCATTTGTTTCTAAACAGACATAATTAAAAATAATCCTGAATTTAGGAGAAAAAAGTAAGCCTATTGGCTAACGGAAAAATTAAGCAAACTTAGAATTGGTGAAGTGGAAAAGGGACCCAAGTCTGTCAGCAAGGTGATCATTTAATCATCTTCCAAATAGGAACAATGGTTCACTAATATATTTTATCTCTGTTTCAACAAATAGGAATTACTTTGTAAAGTGTCCCACAAAGATAGCTCTTTGGACTGCTGTTGGAAAACAGTCAACTCCATTTCAGAATTGTACTTGCTCAGTGACAGTACGAATTTGCTTGTTTTTTTAGAAAGTTCTTCATTGGCCAAACTTCTCAGTAGCTGAGCATTTCACTTCAATTTCAAGAAAAAAAAATCAATCAATCCTGTAACTGAAGTTTATATTCCATACATAAAACATGAAGTCAATATTACAGCTTTTTTTTCTGCCTAGATTGTGTTATGGATAATTTTGACTGGATCTAGAAATTGAAATAATCAAATTAGAGAATTTGCTGTGGCTATATAAAATGAATATGGCTAGTAAATGTAAAAAGAAAGAATGTGCTAATGAACAAGCCTCTAGATAATTAAGCTAAGCTAGCTAGGTAAGATAGGTCTGTGTTAGGTATGTTCCTGTAAACATTAATCCAGTAAGAATGATAAAATGTCATTCTGTGTAGCTTCTGCTTTATATTCTAAACATCAACAATCTTACCATGGTAAGTTTGCTTGAATATGCAAGGAGGTTAGGTTAAACTTCTCTATAGCTTGCAGTCACCTCGCTGAAAAAATGAGAAGTGAATTAAATAGGGTGTCTGACATTCATCTCCTCTATTCCCTCTAGTGAGGGGAAATGAATTAATGCAGGAAACTCAAAAAGCCAATGTCTTTTCAAAATGTTTTTGCTCAGTGACAATGTGAATCTTTTCCAACTGTAGTACAACATCCATGACATCTATGTGATTCAGGAAGCAGTGCTCCTAGCATATGTCACTAGATATAGCAGCACTCACCTGTTAATAAATGCTGTCTTTGCTGCTGTTACTCATAAGCAATAAAGTACAAATCAGCATTATTCAGATATGTAACTTCTCTATATTATGTTTGTCTAACAATAATTCCAGTGTGTGCTGAGTATAACTAGTTTTCTTTCCATATAGCACTTCATACTGAGAGTTATACTTTTTGCTGAGAAGTGTTTCTTACTTATCTATAGAAATATGACTTAGATGAAAATGTAGTTTACTGTAGTTAGAGACCAACTGAAAAGAAATTCTAAGAATCCTACATGTCATTAACTGGTCCTTCAAATGCAATGCCCTGCTATGTATTTCTTGATATCTGGAGATAAATTGCCATTTTAGTTAAAATGTAGACATGAGTATAATAAAAATCAATAGTGTAAGATAACAATCTAAGTGAAAAGGCTTAATATCTTAATTTCTAAGGGTTTATTTCTAAAATCTACTATCATGTAGTACTAGAGAATGTGAATAGGAAGCTGGAATAAGAATTGTATGTTTCTGCATGTGATTATGTCAAACTCCTTTATAGGCAGTTTGTATCTGCATGCATGCTAAATTAAGAAAATAGTGGTAGCCCATGAATTATGAGGTTTTAAATAATTTTAATTTTGTAAGGTTGTCATATCTATAATTTTAGGCTCCCTTATGAATCAAATAGATAACAGCATGTAAAAAAATTGTATGTATGCTGATGAAGATTCTTATGAATACTGAAGAAATAAATATTGTCTTTAATGGATGTCTTGAAGAAAAACTACAGATTTGTAACTCTAAGCAGTGTATATGTAAAAACCTTCATTCAGATTTGATTTTTGTACTTATAAGCATTATAGATATATTTGTCAATATAAACCTTGGGCTTCATGAGGGATCAAATCAAGGGAGTAAAAGAAGATGCCAATTTTTCCGATCTAAACAGAAAAGGTTTCTCTCTTTATAGCTCAGTAAAGCACTACTTCTCCAAAATTTCACTGTCATTTGTATAACAAGTTTCTTTCATTCGTGCTTCTATCTACTATATTACACTACTGGTTTTGGGCATGGAAACAGATTCATTAATTTTAAAAGAAGTTACAGACTTTCTACACAAAGGCATATGTTAGGGTTTATTATGAAAACATAAAGGATAGTAAGTGTCTGCCTGCCCTTATCTGACTCAGAAAAAAGGACAGAATTATGCATTTAGTTGCATTTTGGGGTCTGGCTGCTATTATGGTCTCATTGTAACACTGTGATCCAGGAAAAAAACCCTGATGTCAAATTCATTTGTTTATGACTAAGTCAATAAACCACTGGTTACCCTGCCATATCACAAAATCAAGAAGGTTTGTTTGTTTTTTTTTTTTTTTTTTTCATTTTTTAAGGCAGCAGAGCTTAGGAGTAGGCCACAGTTTCCAAGCAGAAGGAAGCATAACATTCGAGTCAGCCATTTCTTCATTTAAAAGCATTAATGCAGAAAATAAGGAAAAACTTATGGCATCATATATAATATACTTTTGCCCATTTGTTGAGTGCGCTGATGGTGCTAGAGAACTCCTTTTTAAATGATAGTGATCAGTTTTCTCATCCCTACTGTTAATAACTCATTTCTCTTCTAATTGGTTTTCCAACTTATTCTCTCAATTAAAAGAAATCAGCCAGGGAGAACTTTGATTTGAATTTAGCTTAGGTCATGAGATATCCCAAAGAGGACTTTTGCCTGGACTCCAGGTAAGGAACACAGAAGGAGACTGGTCTTTGCTAGTGTATGAATGCAACTCTTTCATAAAGGAAACAACGTCTATCCCCTGCCCTCTAGTGCTGTGTGTGTTTATAAATCAGTTCACAAGTAAACTGTAAGTGCGCAATTGATCACCAGTGTGCATAAATTATGGCTTCATCTTCAGAAACTGTTTTTCACTGTAATTATCAGCCCTGATTTACAAACCTAAATCCTTACCTTACTGTGCAGTTCTCACTTTATATGGTTCAAAATATTAAATTTAAACATTCTTTATACTTCTATGATGAGTTGTTTACCCTTAAATAAGGATGAAAGATTTGAAGTAAAACAATCTTTCACCAGTGAGTCTCCAGTTAACATGTCCTTAAGCCATCATTCAGCAGAGTTCTTGAAGTTTCAAATTACTTAATCTTGGTATGTTCTGTAAGATTGCATTCATCAAGATTTATTTTGATTTTCTTGGCGGAAAATGACACATAATTGAAGTTGTATCTATTTGCTGTTTTCCTCGTTCAGCAAAGGACGTAGTTTTGCTGTGCTGAATCTTAGAAGTGTTCCACTGGGAAAAAAAAAAAAATCCTGTTTACTTAATGAAAGTTGGGGTTCTGAGTTTCAGCTTTAAACAGACTGCTTCTTCTCAGGCAGCCATATGTGTCTCTTACTTAAGATCATGTTGGTAGAGATATCGCTGGTGTGTATCAAAAACCAGGAATCTAAAATGGCATAACTTAGATACAATTTTATTTTCGAGACTAATATTTATAGGAGATTTTGCCTGAATGGAAAGAGTCTATTTTAATAAACAAAGAATGTCTATTTTCATAAAGCATTTTTTTTAATTGAAATAAAATTTAGGTGCATCAAATGTAGGGACCCATTTAGTGCTGAGAAAGAAAGATACAAGAAAAGTGTAAAATCAGAGTCAGAAATGTGAAGAATTCATAATAAAAAAGAATCCCCTTGGATTTAAATTCTGTAGATAATAAATTTGAGAAAGACATTTCTCGTATTTCCTTAGATACTAACTCTAGACTATGCAACTTTTAAGGGTTGTTTTTTTCTTTTTGCAGTAGTACCACATTAAAATCCACCAAGAATAAAGCAAAAGACACACAGACTCATCTCTAGGAAATACTTAGTTCTGTCTGAGAGTAAATTTTATGCAAGTAGAACACATACCATGGTGTTATGATCTTACAGATGAATTCAGTCAGGAGTTGTCTGCAATTGCTTTGAATCAGTTTTTTTGTACATGACATAAAATCCTGATTGTTAACTCTAATAGTAGCAAGGACTTAGATGTTTACAACAGTAGTTCTAGGGTTTGGAGAAAAATGCTGTATTTCTTGGCCAATGGAAGTACAGAAAGAAAAAAATTATTCTTTCAGGAGGGTTGTTGTTACTTTGAAAGTGGCATATAGCACCGTGCAGGAAAGGTTTCCTAGAGTCTTTGCAAAATCAGAAGGGGACAACACTAACACTGCCTTCCACACTCAGCCAAAATGGGACAATGTTTAATAAATCTAAGTATTCAAAGCTGGGAGTCTTGTTTAGTCAGACATGTTTAGCCAAAGGGGAGCCAAAGGGAATAAAGGGAGATTCCAAAGACTTCCTAGTCTTCTAGTCATTGTCTGCTCCTACTGATTTAATGCAAAAGTTATTCAGATGGCTGGCGTGAAAGTCATGTGGTCAAAGGCAAAAGAGCAATGAGGCATGTAGTGGCAATAGTGCATATTTTTTCTCCCATGTATTGCAACTAGTCCTTATCACCTTGATTTTGTATAGGAAAATAATATTTAGAATTATTTACCTTATCTAACAGTATTCTTGATCTTCAAGGATTCAAATCGGCAAGATTTGTCAATAGTTTAAAGATAAGACTGAATATTTAAAATATTAAAAAAAAAAATAAATGAACCTTAGAATTTGTACTAGTTTATTTGGGTATGGATCCTCTTATTCAACTGCAACTTAAACACTTGACAGCGGGAGAGAGATGTACTTCAGATTTACACAGAAGGTATTAAATTTCCCACGCATTTAATAAAAGGACCTATATCTTTTCCAAGAGGAATAGAAGTATTGTAGGAGTAGACTAAATCTGAAATACTATGAAGTTTTAAGCCAGACAAATGCTATTGCTGACTGCCAATCATGGGGGTAGCTATGTAAGTTGATGTGATAGCATCTTCTGTGTGTTATGTTACTGGTGACAGACCCTTTTTGGACACTTGCTGATGGTGTTTATGTCATTCCCATACACTCCCGTGTCATTGTCATACAGACAAGCTGCCTGAGGTTGTTTTTTTTTTTACTTTCATACCATTGTCATTTAACGTTAGTAACTGTTGAAACAGGTATGGATTGACAGTCCTGGGTAACTGTCTAATTCCCATACCAGATTCTTGTAACTGGACCATTAGTTTCAGACAAAATGTAAATCTCTTCTATGTTCAGGCAGGTTTTCATAATTGTTACTTTGAAAGAAAGTTTGAATTGAGAGTGAAACTTTGCTAGGGATATTTTTGAATAATGACACTCTATCAGCTCACTGTTGATCTGTTGGACATACTAATGCTTGATAAACCTTTATGGTACAATGGGAGTCACTAGTCCCCAGCATGAAGTCGTATATGCAATCTGTAAGGATAGTTATAAATCTACCCTCAAGGACTACTTTATCTACTAAATAACATTTTCTTCCCAGAATGGCATCATTCATTTCTGTAGGACTAATCACTGAGTAAAGTGATATTCATTTTTTTAATAGCAGAAATTACCCATTTACCTAAAAAAATAAAAAATAAAGAATAAAAAATGTATGTCCTATAGCTACATTAGCACTAGTATTGAGCAAAGGAAATAATTTTCTTGTAAATTAACTATTTTTCTTCATTTTCCCATACATTCTTCATTTTTTAAAAAAGTCAAGTAAGTTCCCTTTCTGTATGAAAACTACCTTCTGAAACAGCATTTCAGATGGGAAGCTTTGTTTCCTACTGCTTTAACTTTGCTTAGGGACTGCTAGTCAATGTTGCAGGGCATTTCTTTTAGAGTTTGAGTGAAGGGTGGTCTTTCACTGCAATTTTACACTGGAAAGGAGAAGCAATGTAGGTAAAAGTAGATATTATGTGCAACTAAAGTCTATTTTAGGTTGTCATAGTTTTAGCTGGGATAGAGTTAGTTTCCTTCACTGTAGCTGGTATAGTGCTGTGTTTTGGACTTAGTATGAAAATAATGTTGATCACACACTGATGTTTTAGTTGTTGCTAGGTAGTGCTTACACTAGTCAAGGACTTTTCCAGCTTCCCGTGCTCTGCCAGGTGCACAAGAAGCTGGGAGGGGAGGGGGCACATCTAAGACAGCTGATCCAAACTGGCCAAAGGGATATTCCATATCATGTGATGTCATGCCTAGTATATTGACTGGAGGGAGTTGGCCATGGGGGACAGCGATTGTGGCTCGGGGACTGGCGTTGTCAGTCAGCGGGTGTTGAGCAGCTGCATCAATTGTGGAGGGTTTTTTTTTTCCCTCTTCCCCCAGGTTTCATTTATCTCTCTTGATATTTTCCTTGTTATTATATTATCATTGTTATTATTATCATAATCGTTATTATCATTACCACTATTACTATTTTATTTTAATTATTAAACTGTTCTTATCTCAACCCATGAGTTTTCTTGCTTTTGCTCTTCCGATTCTCTCCCCCATCCCACTGGCGTGGGGGGAGCGAGCGAGTGGCTGTGTAGTGCTTAGTTGTTGACTGGGGCTAAACGATGACATAGGGAAATAGTTTAATGGACAGTAACATCAATATGATAAATCTTTTTAAATACTGTTATTGCCTTCAAAAGCATTCACTTAACATTATACATGTTATTCAAGCTGACATTTTTGATCAGACTTGCAGAAATGAAGGAGAATTGTCAGGAAAATGTCAGTTTTCATATACCTCAATAACTACAGGGACACACAGCTGGCTATTTGCAAATATAGGTACATGCACAAATTAAAATTATCAACACCCTGTCTGTGCTGTATCTTGCAGCATCTCCAGATAAGTGTGGATGATTTTTGGCAGAAATATCATTTTTAATTTTATTATAGCTAATAAATGTCTTTTGGTAATTGTTGTAATTAACTGTGTTACCCTCATGCCAACAGAAGTTTAAAATAGCAAATGATGGGAAAATAAAAGTCTCTTTTTGTAGCGTACTTAGACGATATCTTCCCTCAGTTAAAAAAAGGGCATTAACAAAATATAACAAAGTCTAAAATTACAGAATAATATATGTTCATGTTCTGTAATTATTTATTTACCTTGATTGCTGCATTATTCAATATTTCCCTAAACAAAAAAAAATTAAAATGCTCAAATTGGACAGAAAAAGGTGGGTATGTCATTAAACTGATCGTATATTCAAAAATATGTGTCCATTTAAATAGCTGGAAATAGTTAAATATTAATGGTTTTATGGTAGTAAAAGAAAAAAGTGACAATGACAAAAAATTTTGGAGGAACTTTACCACCAAGTTTTTTTTCAAAGCACATTGTCATATTTCCTTTAAAATAATTTGTCACAGCTTGACTATAGAGAATTTTCAGTAAATTAATGCATTTCAACTGTATATGTCTTTTTCTTTCATGACTTTTCCTTTGCATTTTTGGTTCAGTGATTTACACTTATGTAATAACAGGACACTCCACTCCAGGTGAAAGATTCAAAAATCATAGTTCAAGAAAAATAAAAAAGTTTCCTTAAAAGTAGTATTTGTTGAAATACAAGCAAGAATTCTATATATGAGTCCCATGTCTGATAAAATATCTTAAAATATAATTAGTCAATAAATAATTTTAGCAACCAAATTGCTTTCAGAGTTGTAGCCCACTTTGTTACTATCAATTGAAAGCAAGTTTTAGTTTGCATACAGACTAATTTTCTGTTCTTTTGCACTAAATAGAACTTGTGTCCTTCATTGCTTTGTATCTACCATTTAACAAAAAAAATTGCTTAATTCATGCATAGCCAGCCAGTGTTAATCAGTAATACTTTATTACAAAAAATATAAACTATCCTCCGAGCAATGATAAAAAATAGCCACACTGCTTTTTATTTCTATGTGTGTTTCAGTGTGTGCAATGTGCTCTAGTAAAAGTGCCCTAGGTACTGGAGACACTATTAGATAACATATTTTAAATATTTATAAAATAAAATTATGTTTGAATCATTGAAGTATGATATATATCTTGATAAAAATGTATTGGGTTTGCATGGCAAGGCTTTGGTAGCCGGGGGGCTACAGGAGTGACTTCTGTGAGAAGCTGCTAGAAGCTTCCCCCATGTCTGACAGAGCCAATGCCGGCCGGCTCCAAGATGGACCCGCCGCTGTCCGAGACTGAGCCCATCAGCGACGGTGGTAGTGCCTCTGGGGTAACAGATTTAAGAAGGGAGAATAAAATAAAACTGTGCAGCAGCAGCTGGGAGAGAGGAGTGACAATAGGTAAGAAGAACAACCCTGCAGACACCAAGGTCAGTGAAGAAGGAGGGGAGGATGTGCTCCAGGCGCCAGAGCCGAGGTTCCCCTGCAACCCATGGTGAAGACCATGGTGAGGCAGGCTGTCCCCCTGCAGCCCATGGAGGTCTACGGTGGAGCAGATATCCACCTGCAGCCTCTGGAGGACCCCATGCTGGAGCAGGTGGATGCCCAAAGGAGGCTGTGACCCTGTGGGAAGCCTGTGCTGGAGCAGGCTCCTGGCAGGGCCTGTGGCCCCATGGAGAGAGGAGCCCAGGCTGCAGGTTTGCTGGCAGGACTTGTGACCCCATGGGGGACCCACACTGGAGCAGTCTGTTCCTGAAGGACTGCACCCCGTGGAAGGGACCCACGCTGGAGTAGTTCACGAAGAACTGGAGCCCATGGAAAGGACTCATGTTGGAGGAGTTTGTGGGGGACCGTCTCCCATGGGAGGGACCTCATGCTGGAGCAGGGGAAGAGTGTGAGGAGTACTCCCCCTGAGGAGGAAGGAGCGGCTGAGGCAACATGTGATGAACTGACCACAATCCCCATTCCCCATCCCCCTGTGCCACTGGAGGGGAGGAGGTAGAGAAATCGGGAGTGAAGTTGAGCCTGGGAAGAAGGGAAGGGTGGGGGGAAGGAATTTTAAGATGTGGTTTGATTTCTCATTATCCTACTCTGATTTGATTGGTAATAAATTAAGCTAATTTCCCCAAGGCGAGTCTGTTTTGCCTGTGACATAATTGGTGAGTGATCTCTCCCTGTCCTTATCTTGACTCACAAGCCTTTCATTATATTTGCTCTTCCCTGTCCAGTTGAGGAGGGGAGTGATAGATTGTCCATGATGGGCACCTGGCATCCAGCCAGGGTTAACCCACCACAAAAGAATAGAGTTTTTTAAGGTAATATTTACTTTGATAAGAAATTATATGCCTGCAGGCAATGTTGTTACTTGCTAGTGAAAAAAAAAAAATGGAATTAAGTTGCTGCATATACTGTATGTAGTGCAGTACAATAGCACATCAGTCCTGTGGGGATTTGTTATGGTTTAGCCCCGGTCAGCAGCTAAGCACCACACAGCTGCTCGCTCACTCCCCCACCCTTGTGGGATGGGGGAGAGAATCGGAAGGGCCAAAGTAAGAAAACTCGTGGGTTGAGATAAGAACACTTTAATAATTAGCATAAAACAGCAATAATACTAATATAATGAAAAGGAAAATAATGAGCGAGAGAGAGATGAAACACTGGAAGAAGAGGGAAAAAAAACAACAAAAAACCAAAACTAAACAACAAGTGCTGCAACCGCTCACCACCCGCCGACCGACGCTGCCGGTCCCCGAGCCGCGATCGCTGCTTCCCCCGGCCAATTCCCCCCAGTTAATATACTGGGCATGACGTCACATGATATGGAATACCCTTTGGCCAATTTGAATCAGCTCTCCTGGTTGCATCCCCTCCCCTCCCGGCTTCTTGTGCACCTGGCAGAGCATGGGAAGCTAGAAAGTCCTTGACTAGTGTAAACACTACCCAGCAACACCTAAAACACCAGGGTGTTATCAACATTATTTACACACCAAGTCTAAAACACAGCACTATGCTAGCTACAGTGAAGAAAATCAACTATCCCAGCTAAAACCATGACAGGATTCTATGATATTTTTTTTCCATATTAACTTCTAATTAAGGCTTGGTGATTTTTAGAAGAGGTAAACAAACAGGAAAGACTCTCCAGATTCATTCAGAGTAAGAATATTCAGTTGAGTTTGGACATCATAGAAGTATTTTAGAGAGAAGAAGAGTCAAACAATTTGTGCAGAAAATACATAAAAATGTTTCAGAAATTAAGAAACTAACATTTTAGGTTTATAGAGTTCAACATTAGGGAAAGCTCAAAAAGTAAGTGACATTTCTGGATTTGCACAAGGACAGTTTTTGTTATCCCCCTCTAATACTGCATACATGTTATTTCCAACTTAAATCCTTGGTCATGTCACTTTATGTGGGCTGCATGAGAAGGGGAAGAGGCAAACTTCCTCATCTTTGTTTTTAAACTTTAAGAGTTGCATATAAATTGAGCCATTTTTTTGTGAATGCAATAATTTAATGCTGCTAGTGATGGAAGGGATCTCCTGGAATGGAGGGCACTGCCTTGCAGAACAGGAGATGGCATTGCTCAAGGAGACACAAGCTGAACTGAGCAGGAGCGGTCACCTTTTTGGGACTTTCTCTCAGGCTAGTGGCATTCAACTCTGCTGACAACTTGTTGTGGTGGGTGACAACTGGCTGCTGTAGGATTGTGCAATGTGAACATAGGAGGTAAATGTGGAAGAATGTGAAGTTATCAGGATTCAGAAGGTATTTGGTTTAGTCCACACACCAAATGCTTTCCAAATTAGGAGTCTGAAAACAATCCCGCCTCTAGCCTTAGAGATCTCCAAGGACAGTGAAGTGATATCTGTATATCTATATCTCTGTCCCACTACCTCCTCCCTGTAGAATATGTTGTGTAGCATGAACTGTTTTAAACCATAAGTAGCAGAAAAGCTCTTTCATTATTGCAAACTTCTATTTCTAACACCATTTGCTTATATTATTTCATCATCGTTATAATATCAACAAAACCATTTATCATCCTGTGATATTACCTATTTGAAATACACAACTTAGTGGCTGGAGTAGGTAAGGCACCAGTTTAATTACCTGGCAACTGAAGTTGAAATGACATATAACCTCAGACATGACCTAGAATCTCAGGTAAACTGCAGGAAAATATTGCCAATAGCAACGTGTGTGCTTTCAGATAACAAGCTTACAGATTGCCCAGTAATATTTCTTATGCAATAAATAGTACCTAATTAAGGTCTCCCATCTCTTTGCATTTTATCTCACGTCATGACATTTCTATAGCAGCATTTTATAACCAAATAACAGTAAAGATGAAAATGCAAGTATTTGGATTTTATTTATAGCTGTGAAAGCATGCTTTACAATTTATCATTCAGTCCAAGAATTCAGTTATCTTAAAAGGAAACTAAATTTTTCAATGACAAGTACCAGTTATGACTAAAAACTCAGCATTTATCACCAGTAAATCTAATCTACATGCATTAGAGAGCAGAATTTTGCTGACAGTTTTTTATGACTTGGTTCCACTGTAATATTTCTTCTGTTTCAATATATGCATATAATCAAAATAAAGAAGTAACAGTGGTATATCTGTTTTGTGACATGGTAGCTGTCATTCTTAAAGATTGCTACTGTGGCTGATGCATTTATGTACTATAAATTATAATAAATAAATTTGAAAAATAATAATATTTAATTTGTTATCCAGAAATGCAAAGAATTCTATAGACCTTTTACAAAAGAATGGTGAACTGCTTTATAGATGCACATGATGAAAGGAGAAATATGGCTTTGGCTTTGAAAGGTAATTCATCTACTTCTAAAGAAGATTTCACATGTCTGTCAAGGAAAAGGTTGAAGGCAATCCCTTGCAAGTGAGCAATAGCTATCAGGATGCATTAGATAAAGCTAGCTCACACAGTACCCTCATACCCTTGACCTTCCAAACACATTTGTAGATAAAGTTGATGCTTCTGACAGCAGATACAAATCTTTACAGTTCAGTGGGAAAATACTTCAGTTCTGCATTGAAACTATATTTTCTGTAGTATTATGTTGATCATTTTTGTAAGATACAAATTTTGAGTTCTACGGCAATACAATGCATGTTGTAGCCTACCCTTTGCAAAATACAGCCATGATCTTATAACGCTCACAGTAAGATAAGTTTCTTCTGTGTGGCAGTTGGAGAATGGTGTAATCTGGGTCTAATCATCAATGTCTGGCAGTGGAGAAGCAGCAGCTTAAATTAAACTGCAGGAGTCAAACACTCTGAAAGGCAGTTTCTGGATCCAAACTTTCAAGATCTAGGTGTTCCGGTAATAGAGAGAGGCAGGTGGATTGAGGAGACAAAAACAAAGACGCTCACAAGAAACAGCTTCCTAGAACAATGGTTTTTTTTGTTTGTTTGTTTCTCAAAAAATCTACTGGAAATATAGTGTGAGAATACATATAAATAGAACTTGTTGCTTTTACATGAGTCCTGTTTTGAACATATATTGATGTTAAGCTGGATTTATGTAAATGCCAATATGTTTTCCTTTCTCCTTAGATGATTGTAAAATTAGAAAGGTTAGTTAAGTGTTTGTTTACCAACATCTCATTCTACATTTCCAGAATGTACCCTTTCAATCTGGGTGCAGGAACAATGAAAGAAAGTAATAAAATGCAGATTTTGTAAAAGATGTAAAATGTTATATCCTGACCTCACTTCAGTAAAAATTACAGGCTTTATAAAGAGCTGTGTTTTCTGTCAGCATACATATTGTTCTGTGATACAGTTTAGGCAGAAAAAAAAAACTGTGAGAGGGAAGGGAAGGAAACATGGGAGCACTGGACTAGATTTGCACTATTACCTTTGTGCTACCAGCCTTTCTGCACTGATTGCCCCAGTTTATCTGTAGCTAGAAGCAGATGTTGGGCAACTCAGTGGAAACCCTCCCTGGGGGGGCTTGACTTACCCATGTGCTGGTGTGCTACCCCCAAACCCCCTCTGCGTGCTGCCAGAATATGGCAGCATGTCTTGTGGTCTACTTCTATCGTCTCCCTGGCATGAAGCCCTCGCCATGGGAGAGTATGATTTATTAGGCATGGCTCTGGTTCAACAGGCCTCACGAATATCCAAGGAAATGGCAAAGGCTGAAGGAGAGGAAGGTAAAACAGAAGGGAAATTTCTTCATGCATGAGCAGAAGATTAATTTTGAAGGTAGGCTTTTAAACAAATTCTTTTTATTCCTTTTAAAAGCCCTAAGTTTTTATTGCTGTCCAGACATATACCTATTCTCTCTTTGCTTCCATCAAGGAGGCTGTATCTGTAAAAGTGTTAAGGAACAGTACACTATTACCTCAGTATTTTCTTCTCACATACAAAGTTAAATATCATCTGGATATTACTGACAGAATGTTCTATCTCTTACCACCAGAAACTGAGGATGTTATAAGACCAACTCTGGGGATCTGTGTCCTGAGACAAAGACTGCAAAAAATCAGGAAGGGTTAAGGGAAACCCCTTTGCTTACAGCACTCTGAATAAGCCCCCCAGATTGTTCATGTCTCTGTGATGAGAACCACATTTAGCTCTCAAATATCCCAAAACAGACTCTATCATTTGAGCTGTCTACCTGGGAACGCGGTCAGCTGATAGCCAGAATAGCTCGAGAACAATCTGTTCCTGGACAAAGGCCCTGAAAAAAGGAGGGTATCCAAAGGTTCTTGGAGACCTGGAATTGCATGCCTGTCCCGCTTTCTTGTCCAGCAAATGTTTCTGTCACTTGAGATCTATGCCTAACCAGGCGAGGATTTGAGGACTGTATCAATTAGGCATGGAAAGATTTTTCTTGGATGTAAATTTTCACTAATTACAATGACTCATCATCACTAGATGCTTCAGGGCTTGCATGCAGTATTTTTCTACCTCTCTGAATTTCAGCACGACATTGGAGAGATTTTCACAAAAGTATTTTCCAGATGTCCCCAAAAATAGGAATTAAAAAACTGTGGCAGATTAATAGAGACATTTCTAGATGACTGGAGTCACCCACTCCAAAAGATGGTCACATATAGACTGACTGTGACAGTGAATGCTCAGCGTGTGCCTGGTGCCAAGCCTGCTCTCCAGAAAGTTTCCCTTAGGTGAAGCCTATCCTGTAATATAATACATTCAGCCTAGTTGCATGATTTTTATTAGTTGTGGTTTCACACTGTGTGAATGCCAACTTGAGATGTTGTTGGTTTGGCCAATGGCAGAGATTTTGTGATGTTAAGTTTGGGAAGCAGATAGGATGAGGCTGGGGGTGTGCTGTTATGGTGTCTTGGGGGGTTATGCCTTGGGGAGTTTATGTCTTCGTAGACTGGCAGATAAGGAGCTCTCAGGTGTACGTCAATGGGATGCATTGGAGGACTCAGAAAGGACTAGGAGGTTTTGAATTTTCATACAAATATTCTAACTAATGCCCAAATTTCTCTGAGTCCAAAAGAACGTAAACAGAACTGAAGAAATTAATTATTCAGACTAACTTGACAGGCATAGCTGTTCATTACAGCAGAGAAGGAAGTTTTGCATTTGAAGATCTTTTTATTACTGTTTTCTCCTTTGCTTCTAGGAAGATACTCTAGAAACTTTAGAAACAGAAGGTGCTTTAATAGTTCACATTCACCTAAAGAGCAGTAAAGAATATTTCAGATATTATATCTAATGTTTTTCTAAATTGCATTTTTTCTTTCAAGAAGGCCTACTAGAAACATACTACCTTGAAAACTCACTACTCCTTTCTTTTTTTTGTTAACTCTACCTTCTATCCCCAAATTTGAAAATGGATGATGCAGTTCTAATAGTATAAACGCTTTTAGAAGTTCATAAATCAAGGGAAAGAAATTAATGTGGAACTTTATGCTAATAATTCATTTTTCAATGCAAGCATATTGTCATAAAGCTGGTCACAAAGAAGGTATTGATTTAGCTTCACACCTTTTTGAATAAAATGTTAATATGAACAATTTTTTGTATTTTTCCAGAACTAGAGGCAGAGGAATGGTGCAAACATCTTTGCATGGAGTGTCTAGGAACCAGGCTCAATGATATAAGTCTTGGGGAACCAGATTTGCTTGCTGCTGGAGTCCAGAGAGAACAAAATGGTAAGTAACTTTG
This sequence comes from Morus bassanus, assembly GCA_031468815.1. NCBI lineage: Eukaryota > Metazoa > Chordata > Aves > Suliformes > Sulidae > Morus > Morus bassanus. The sequence goes on along the minus strand of CM062567.1, from coordinate 107,221,670 downwards.
TAATTGCTCCTAGATAAGTTCTTAGGTGGTGTCGCATGTTATCTTTGCTCGTGAGACAAGCAAAAGACAAGCAACCAAACTAAACTTTTGGATGTGTTTTTGAGGCATAATTCTATTTTTCCTACAAGTAAAGATGATTAAATTCCATGCCAAATAGCACATGTAGAGTGATTTCATATCTTCATTGCATTCACATTTTTCTGTCATGGGAAATGATGAATATGACCTTTCTGGTTCTGGAAACAATGGCCTCTGTGCAGAGGAATAAACCAGGAGCTCTTGTTACGCAGCCTTTAAAAGACAGTGATGAACCACAAAACCACTTTGGACTGCAAAACACATATTTGCTTTAAACTCATACCTGTCTTGAATAATGAAGTCAAAGTCATCTAAATGTTTTCAAATATAGGTGAAAAGGGCAATGACAGATGCTAGTCAGCATTAAGCCTGAGCTTGTAAGTCTTCATCTAAAGGCTATTTGGAACAGAACTTTAGATTAGACACATGCACAGGAAGGATGCTAGTGGATGGAATAGGCAACAACAAAAGAAAATATGTGATTATCTTGTCATTTGATTCCTATTAATGAACATGAGAGCAAGACAAACTGAGCTCATTTATTCCTCCCTGAATTACAGCTCTCAATGATTATTACTGTCTTGATGCTTTTATAAGATCCAATAGCTTTTAACAAAGTAATAAAACAAACTGCCTCAATGGTCATAAAATATCAAGCCAAATGTCATTATAAACAGAATTACGTAAATAAATTAGCACTATATTGATTATTAATTTCATAGAAGAGTCCAGACATCTCTGAACTTAGTAATATAAAATATACAGAACTCTTTAAGAAATTTTGTTCAAAAATCAGACATGTTCAAGTGGAATTTAAAAGAAGTTCAAATGTTTGTGAAGTTGTTTGCCTGCTATAAGACACAGGATTTAATTTCTAATCTCAAGTTACTCAACAAAGGGAGAGCTACTAATGTTGTAGGAAAGTGATAATGATCAGACACCACTCAAAGCATCCTATCTGCTATATGCTTATAGGCTATAGGTATAAAACTCATATGCATGCTGAAGAGAGAACTATGTGAGGAGGTCGAGCTCCATCACAAATGCAGAAGGGAATAAATCTTGTCAACAGCCTGTGATGTGAGCAGAAAAATAGCTTGAAATTCCTCAAGCCTTTTCTGTAGTGAATTCATGTACAGTCCAGCAGCTTTTGGATATAGATGGCAAATATTACATTTCATCTTGTTCTTGAAGGAGATCCAGAGCACACACATGAGCTCCAGAAGACATAGATCAGTTCTGTTGTGTGAACTAGTCTTGATTCAATTGCCTTAGTCTAGAAATTTAATTGCAATGCTGCCAGCCAGCATATATGAACATAATTAGCATCTTTATTGTTCCAAGTAAATAAATGAAAGGAAACAAAGAGGCAAAGTGTTTATTTGTTGTACAAATCACATGAATAAGAATGCATGGAGGGTATCATTAGCCATATTCTTTTAAACCAAGTGACTGAATACATATAATCCAATATTTGATGAACATGCTCTGCTGAATTATTAGTTACAGTATCTCAGACTAGTAATTCTGATACCTATCTGCTTCCTTCCCTCATCCCCTTGATGCACAACTCTGCATTTTAATAAGCATGTTTGAAATTCGATGTTGTCTTGTTCGGAAGCAAAGCAAACTCTGTTTTGGGGGTCTTTTAATCAACTTGGAAAGAGAGAAGAGTACAGAAATTCTTACCATTGGTATGAAATCTAGCATTTTGTTCATTTAGCTGTGTGGCAAGAACCTGCAGTTGCACTCAAATTTCTTTAGCAGATTCCATCAGTAAAATCAGTTGAGTGGAACCATGATTTCAGTTTATACTAGTTATCTTATTCTGCAAACAGCAGTGTCATTCCCCACATGACAGTTTTATGGAAAAGGTGACTAACTGGAGGGTGGAATCATTTGGTGAGCTCTGATAAGAAATTCAGATTTTAAATTTATTTTCTTACATATTTTCCCCATATTGTAGCTTTTAAAGGCATGCTATCAAAAATTGTAGTTCAAAAGATATTAAAACCTTTCAAACCTTTCAACAGTGAGCTTTTGTTGGCCTGAAACTGAAAGATCAAAATTAATTTTCCAGTTTGAAATTCATAAAAAGTGACTATATTTATGAAATGTCTAAAATCTTGCTCATTATGAAAATGGCAGCTGTGTCACTCTCAGGGTCATTTTATTTTTGTTGTGTTAAATAAAAACTGTACACTGGTATCGTACATTTGAATGTCATTATTTCAAAACGTATTGCAAGTATGTCAACTACATAGGATTCCTCTTGAGTTAGTTGATGTATTTATATTTACTTGAAACAGAGATGTGAGAATACAGTTTGTAAAACCTGTAATAGAATCGTAAAGGCTCATCATCTAGTTTCCTACAGGTTCTGTTGCCTGAACCATGCCAGGGTTTTCTTTCAGGTCACTGAACAAAAGATGTCTCTTAGTAGCTGAGAACTCACAGAATTCATTGTCATAAAGACTACAGTGCCAGTGGTTTTTCAGTTTTAGATATATAACTTATTTTTTTTTTTACATTTTAAGGTCTAAAAGCAATTGAATACTGGTGTTATACTGTTGATATCTCTATGATATGACAGGGTGTTAATACCATTAATCCCAAAAGAAAAGGTGTATTAACCATTAATCCCATCTCATTCCACTGTCTTATTTCAAATGATTACTTTGCTCAAATATTTTCTGAAATGTTTAAAATTTCATAAAGATCTATCGTGGTTTAGCCCCAGTCAGCAACTAAGCACGACACAGCCACTCACTCACTCCCTGCCCAGTGGGATGTGGGAGAGAGAAAACTCCTGTGTTGAGATAAAGACAGTTTAATAGGTAAAGCAAAAGCTGTGCATGCAAGCAAAGCAAAACAAGGAATTAATTCAATCCTTCCCATGGGCAGGCAGGTGTTCAGCCATCTCCAGGAAAGCAGGGCTCCATCACGCGTAACGGTTACTTGGGAAGACAAACACCATCACTCCGAATGTCCCCTCCTTCCTTCTTCTTCCTCCAACTTTATATGCTGAGCATGATGTCATATGGTGTGGGATATCCCTTTGGTCAGTTGGGGTCAGCTGTCCCAGATGTGTCCCCTCACAACTTCTTGTGCACCCGGCAGAGCATGGGAAGCCGAAAAAGTCCTTGACTAGTGTAAGCACTGCTTAGCAACAACTAAAACATCTCTGCATTGCCAACACTGTTTTCAGCACAAATTCAAAACATAGCCTCATACCAGCTACTATCAAGAAAATTAACTCTATCCCAGCTGAAACTAGGACAAGATACTTCCTTGATCATAAAAAACTAGCGTAATAAGGGATTTTTTTTCATTAGCTGCTTTACATTTTCCTAGCAATAATAATTTTAATACACGATGATCTTCATCTGTTCAACTACTTGCCCATTCCTGTCCTTAAAGGATATTTGCATGATATATGTCATGCACTTGTAAGGGTATTCACTAAAGGGATTAGGTAAATTGGCTATCTCTTGAAAAAACAGTAAGTTTTCTGTTGTGTAGGTTTGTGGTTTGGTCCCTGTAGACGACCACTGTAGCCAGTACCTTCAGTTTGCAACATTTGTAATAATTTTCTTAATTGTTATTGTATATGCCCTGGGACCATAAAAATTGCTACGTGCTACTTATATTTTTTATAACCAAGGACTCACATTTCAGGATGTACTTGGCAAGGAAAGTATGTGTTTTCTATGATTTGTCTAATATCTCTTTTTGTAACATCTGAGCCTGTTTATCCTCCCTTATCTCACTCTTGTGGTTGTCCTGAGATGAGCTTTCAGTTTCAGAAGGGAAGACACCTGATCCTCTGTGACACAAATGCAACAATATGGTTTGCAAAACAGTTTGTTCCAAAGGCTGGCAAAATTGCTGTTTGGTGTGCAAATATCATGGCTAAAAGGCCATACATTCATAAGACTTTTCTGTCTTATGAGGATAAAAATTTACAGTAGTACAGTGATCTGAAAGAGGCGTTCTTTTACAGTTCTGAGTTGTTCAGTAAGTGCTAGTGAGATCTATTTTATTGTAGTTGCACTGTTGCTTGACCCTCCAAGCAGTCCTGCAGTGGTGATAGCTAAAAGAGCCAAGCTATAGATCTGCACTGCTTAGAGCAGAGACCTCTAGCTATTGTGTCTGTAGGAAGAATAGAGAAGACATCTAAGCAATTCTTGTGTAAAGCACATCAGTAACAGAAAGCTTCTCACGGGATTTCATCTCTGTTATTACTTTCAAAAAGTATTACCACAAGTCTTATTGTGTAAACTCTGCTGCAGAAAACAACTCTTAGGTGGTTTTCTTTTTATGTTTAAGGCTCACAACTAATGGCTGCTTAGTTTGCAATGATACGTAGATTTCAATAAAAGTGAGATTTGAAATGAAGCTTTTGTTACTCTCCAACCATTTTACCTTCTTTTTCATGCAAATCTAAGTAATTTGTTTGTGTTTCTCAGCCCTGTAGCAGCAACCCTCTTTCTGTTTAAATTTCTTTTCACACCAAACACGGTCTCTTACTCTTTATGAATGTCCATTTAAATTATTTGATAAAGAGTGGAAACACAGAAATAAATCAAAAGCAGTAAAGGCTACATGATCCTATTCAGATAATGAATTTAGTATAATGGCAGTGGAGCTGTATATACCATGATAAGACAAAAAATAATACAGTGTTATAACTCCAGGAAAGAAAATCTGGACTCAGTTGGATCTGTTAACACTGTTGACAAGTAGTCTTCTAAGCAATATCCTGTGATACTTACACACACATTTCATATTCCTTAGGTTTCTCAAGCTGCTGCTAGGGAAAGAAATTGTGAATGTAGAGTGCTATCTTCATTTGGCAGAATTGGAAACTTCCTTTCTAGCTCTCAGTGCATTTGGAAGCATTTGTAATACACCCCAAAACATAACAAAAACAATTCTACTTTTTAAAATATTTTTACCTGCCTGGCTGTCATCATATCCAGAGTTTGTCCATGCTCATGAGTTTTTTTTCAAAATGTCACTGTTTCCAATGCGTCACTGTATTTTCATTCTTGATAAAAGGAAGTAATTAGAAAGAAGTCATCTAAATGGACAGTATACAATGACAGACTATGTTTACTGTGAAAAAGAAACCAGAATATTCAAGACAATATTGGGTAAAAAAGCATTATGTATAGACAGTGCTACTAAATTCACTCTTTAAGAGCAGCTGCTTCCCTTTGGTGAAGACTGTAACCTTATCTGTTTTGAATACTAAATAATAACACTAAAATAGCTGAATATTTGTACTAAATCATATTCTATTAAACTTTACTTGTAAACCTGAAGCAAACAGTGAAGAAAACAGGCAAATGTAAAAATGCAAATTTTTAAACTGAAGACAAGGCCTCATCCATCTTTTGCTGCCATAGTTCATTTATTGTTAGGTGTCGTACCTGTGATGTCAATATGATGCTTTTCTATTATGTGTTACTGGTGCTTTGGCTTTTTTTTTTTAATGCATTACAAAGCTGATTTTGATTTTAGAAGTCTGAAAAGGTTTGAAAGATAACTGATTTTTTACTTTTTCTCCCTGCCTAATATTTAAATTAGTATCTTATAAAATTACTTCTTTTGTAAGTTTTTTTCCTGTTTTTCATAACATTTGTTTTACCTTCCGTTTTTATTTAAAAAGTTTCCACAGTATAGCAGTCTTGCTTCCTGGGTTTTGACTGCAAGAAACTCATTAATTTCTCTTAGTAAAAATTTAGCTTTTCATAGTGGACAACGTCCTTGAATCTTCAGAAGAGGGTTATGAGTTATTTCTTTATGTTACATATTGAGATTACAAACTACAGCCAAAGCATAGAGACTTTGTAATTACAGTGAGAGAGATGATGTGTTCTAGGGCATTTTCTAGGGTCTGTAGAATCTCTGTTTGTGATTTACTACATAAAAGCATTTAACATGTTTTTTATCCTTAATCCATTTTTATACTTTGGTTTTGTTTTGTTTTGTCTTTAAATAAACCAAACATAGTCAGTTTTATTCAGAAAAGAAAGGTTTTTACACTTTTAATGGCTAGTTAATCCAGTGAGATTTCAGATTCTTCTCTACCTTACTACTTATCAGTGAAACAATTTAAAATAATTTATTTATGGTATCCTTTATAATTTCATTGAGATGTTAATAAACATTTCCATACATTTTTAACAGAAGCAAAACAGAATAATTATAAGCAAAGAAATAAAATTAATTCTGGAGTCCTGGTTCCTCACTATGTAAAGCAGGAGAGAATCATTCTAATAGACCTGACATATGAATGAACAAAAAATGCTGTGACTTCAAGACTTAAAGCTCTCTTTCCACCTGAAAATTAGCCACAGATGGTCAGCAGAAGTCTCATAGACGGAGAAGGTATTTTTTCCAGATAGAAACTGAATGTTTGCTTTTAAAGTCCCTTCTTATACAGACCCTCACCAACTGACTATGTCCTTCAATAAGTAGTTTTCCCTCTCATTAAAGCTGAAATGAAACAAAGCATCTGGATTGTGAGATTGCAATGTCATCTGGTCAGTTTTCCGACTGGGATGATTTAGGCAAAGGAATCCAGTGATAAAATAGCAGAACCAGGATCATTGAGCCTCACAGTCATTTTGCTTCCCCAGTATAGCTGGACTTTGAGCTGAAAGGCTGAGAGCATTTCAGAGTTGCTGCCAAGTCTCCATCTCAGTCAATATGATCATTTTAACAAAAACTCTTATGTTCCCGTGCTCTGGAAAATGTTATTAAAGGTCATATTCTTGCCAAAGCCCAAATGCTAAACAACTTTACATGCACAAAGTGTATGATGAAACATTACTATGCTTATTCAAGGAGATGGGAAAGAGCAGTTACGTTGAAAAGAGTAGAATAATAAGTGTAGCAATATATCAGCATTTTTTTCTCACCCTGGCTCCCCTACTCCCTGAACTTTGCTCTCACCAATTTTAGAGGAAGGAGGAGGATAGTGATGCTGAATGCTGAGGAATTGCACCTGCTTAGTCTCAGCCTTGTCTTGTCCAACAGGGTAGCATCTACTTGTTCGGTTTCTTCCATCACCTCATTTTCTGGGTCCCTCATTAACTTCTATTTACTCTAATCTTACTACCCAATGAATTGTTGTTATCTCATCCCACTCATATGCATATGGTGACTGACCCACAGAGAGGCTAAATATCCTGTTCAATGTGATTCAGAAGATATGGTGACAGAATTCATCTGGGATTCCCAAATGTAGCCTATGAATACTTGTTCTTGCCTGGATGAGTTTAAGGGCAAAATTTGCCTCTAAAAACTGAATGATTTTATTACTGTTACCTAGATACCTGTTCAAATATTTTCTGAAATGGAAAAATTGGACCCTGCATTTAAATTCCTAAAATCATTTAACAGTATCCACACCTTTCTATGTCCTCAATTTCCCACTATTTGAAAGTATCAGCAAGTTTTTATTTCAAAAGCAAATATATCCATCCTCAATCTTCTCCAGCACATACATTTGTAAACTTGCTTTTCTTGCCAGTTTGAGTAAGTTCCAAGGGTGCTACATTTTGCCTTGCAGTTGATGTTCAGTTTAATCAGACATACTTTCTTTAAACCATGACACCTCACCTTAAACACTGACCTCCCATGCAAAGCCAGCAAATGTCTCCTGACAGTTTGAGGATACCGTATGTCCTGAATACCCTTCGTGCAATATCCTCAAACACTTCAGAGAAGTTGAGCATTTTGTGAGTATCCTGGTAACTTCTAAATCAAGTTGAAATATTCTGTGCCTTCAACACACCAGTTTAATGTTTACTTCAGAAAATAATTACACCTTTCCATTTTCTCTGCTCTCTGAGGTGCTCTGTTAGTGAAGACAGGGAACAGGAAAGATTTTCGTCCTCATAGAGTAGCCCCATTCCCCCATAGACATATTGTGTGATTTCATGTAATGTAAAGGGGAGGCCGAGAGAACCAGTTGATAAGTCAGTCATCTGTATCTTTCTTTCAAATAGAGGAGGTAAGTAACAGGAAATAACAGCATGGCAATGCAAAACTGGAGTCTAGTATATGACAAAAGCACACGTGTGTAGCTCCTGGGCGTTTTTGCATGACTGTTATAATGACATATGGGTACTGAAAAATGTCACATATAGATAAAGACATAGATATAAAAAATAATTCCATTGCAAAGTATGTTATCTTGTTCTCCACTGTTCCCTTCCCAATGCAGCCATTGACCCATACTCCCATGTAAGTCTTTCCATTTACTTCGGTAGGGGTTATGTTAGACCTGTGCCCATCACAGGCCTCTGAGGGTCAGGGGAAATTCTTTGCAGTGATCTCAACAGCACCTGCTAATTTATTTGTGCTGTGTGTCAGAAGACTTTTACAAAACATTAGGAGTTTCACACTTGGGACCTTAGTCATAAAATGAAACTTTTAGGGCTAACACCCATTAGTGTGATTAATGAGAACTAGAGCCTGGGAGAAGAGGTTGACTGGCTATAAGAATGAATTAATCAATTGGGGAGTCATTAATAGGACAAAATTAAATTGACTGAAACAGCATAACATTGGGGATGACAAGTTTACTTATAGCTATGCAGGATGGCAATTCTTACTGCTCACCCTGCAGTTCTGTACTTCCATTAATTCCTTAGCCAAACTTTTGCTACTTTATTGACACACACACACATATTCACATACACACTTCTAACATATTTTATATTAACTGACTTATTTGCAATACTCTCACTGTATATATATCAAATATTTAAAAAATGGAGACATATTGTCTGTGATATTGAATGTCAAACACAATGGGAAGCTGCATCTAATTTTGACTGTTATGATAAATTTCTCTCACTTTATTCCTCTTCTGATTACTTTAAATTCCTTCCTAATTTTTATGAGAACACCATGAAAAAATTCAGTGCAAATGTTGGATTAAAAGTGTTCCGCACCAAACTGTCATTCATTTATTAAGTAATTGGAGACAGTTTCCTATCAGGTGTACCCTTAAAGTACATTTTCCCAGTTCTTTTTATTGAATGAGCATTGTTCATGTTCATATTTTAAATTGTTCTTTCTTTTTTTGTCATCACCCTTCAGTGCAGTAGCACTGACATTTTTCCATTTCTATCCTATTTCAAAACTGAAAGGAAATTGTGAGAGGAAGTTGTGAATCAGCTTCACTTTCCTATATTATGCTATTAAGCCCTAAGATTGCAATGCCTTTAGAGTTAAAATATAGGCTAGCACTTCCAACTGTACAACCTGAAATCTGAGTTTTTCATTCTTTGTAGAAACAACTCATAGAAACATTAGTTATTCTTCAACAAAAATTGTATTTTCATTTAAAATTCTCTTGCTATTACTGCAGCTTACTTCCATATGAGTTAATGATGTTTTACATCATCTTGGGGTTTTTTCCTTTTTCTTTTTTTTTTTTTTAGGATAGTTTTTGCATTGCTTATTAAATCACATGCAATTAAGGCATTTCAGAAAATTGTTAATGCCCTTGACCTCTTACTGCAATGAGTGCACTCTGCAGTGGAAGTGCAGCTGATAGCAATTGATGTCATGACCATAATAATATGTCATGTTGAATCAGATTTTTTAAGAAAGCAATAGATGATTAAAAATGTTGTTAATTTGATAAATGATAATGAGTTTAACAAATAAATAGAAACTGAACACAGAGAATGTAATTGTTAACAAGCTTCAATAAGTAAACCTGGGTTTGCAATTTCAAGGACAGTTTTTCTAAGGGGCAATGGTTGTACATATTTTGCCAAGATGCCTATAGTTCTAGTCTTTGAGAGAGGAGTCTCTGTCAGAGTTCAAGTCATTGTGAATTTTGATCTCCAAAGAGTCATGGACCTTAATGTGAGCATAAAGGACTTCAGTTAAGTTGCTGGGGACATATGTCAAAGAGGACTATGCAGATCATCTGTGAAAGATGTTGCAGTCTGCTGCATTATTTATAATGAAAATGAAATGAAGAAGATTCTCCTCTTGCTCCTCTCATGTACACTAGGAAGGCTTCTCTGACATCAGTGGATCATCACCTCTGTTCAAGACTAGAAACGTGGCCTTGATTTCTGAACCATCAGTAACTAAAGTTTTTATTTTATTTTTTTTCCTAGTATAAAATCTTACTTTAATGCCTTATTCTGTGTTTTTTTTTCCCAGAACGATTCAATGTATATCTTATGCCTACACCAAATTTAGATATCTATGGGGAATGTACAATGCAGATCACACATGAAAACATCTATCTCTGGGACATCCACAATGCCAAGGTCAAGCTGGTCATGTGGCCTCTGAGCTCTTTGAGGAGATACGGACGTGACTCAACATGGTTCACATTTGAGTCTGGAAGGTAAGAGCTAAGGAGAAGCAGCAAGAAGAATAAATAAGCAGTGATTTTTGAGAAGCAGTCTGATAAGTTAGATTAGCCTCTCATTATAAAGACAGACAGAATACATGGCCTCTCCACAGACTTCTGTCTGTTGAATATTACTTTTCAATATATTCAACCCAGTGTTTGAGATAAACGTTAATATATTTTATATTTAAAATGAGCTTAAGCTTCCTCTGACTTTTATTTAACTGTGGTTGAATTGTCATTCTTAAGTTTTGTAAGTCTCACTGTACTTAAACACTAGTGTGGTATAATTTGAATACTTTTGATGGAGAAGGAATTAATTCTGGATCATGGAAAAGGCTCATCACACAGTATGAGTGATGAATAACGGAATAACTTCCATTTACAGTAGTTATTACTCTTTTTGGATGTTCCTGATGACTGATTGCTACCCTAGAGTATAATTGCAAGCAGGAGTACAGAGAACTTTGTGAACCTGTAAGAAGAATACCTATTTCTTCTGCCTGCAGTTTTAATACTCATTGCCATTTCCATCCTTAGATCAGTTTTAAATGTCCGTGGAGCTGTTTTGCCTCCCTTTTAAATGCATCACATATCTTGCTGTTAGGCCCACTGCCTTTTCTGCATTTCTGCACAGAAATAATTCTGCATTTATCTCTATCTTTGGTGATGTTGCATCTTGTATTTTATTGTTCTAGACTTTTCTAAGTTTGTCATACTCCCTTATGCAGAGTCTGAATTTTCTAAAGCTATCTGCAAAATTACAGGTGTCTCTATACTGTTGGGTGAGCCACACTGCCTTGTTAAAAATCTTTATACACATTTTGATGTGTACCTATTCAATATCATTAACAAATATTCACAATAGTACAGTTTGTGATCACAAACAAAAGCATGGATCAAATGGACCCTACAGTGTAAGGAGGTAATGACCAAAATTCCTTTGCCGTTTCTTATAGATGGAAATTACCACTTAACTCATATCTTTGTATATCCAGACTGATGTCACCAGAGCATTTTAGTGCTCTGCTACTTTCCTGTGATGACTTCACCTTTAAAAATCATGAAGACATCATTACTGTTTTTTATTTAACATTGTTTTACTAAAAATTAGCTATGGCTGACCTGTGTTTCAATTTAATTTCAATTATTAAGCTGTGGGGTTTATTAAATTTTACAATTTTAGCAAGAATAATTTGCTAAATCATTCCTTCCTCTAGGCCTCAAACTGCCTCATGTGAAACTAGTTTGAGCAACATACCTATGCAATACCAGAAAGTGAATAAAATGCCAAAAACAATGCCTGAAATTCACCATATTATTCTGAGGAAAACCAGTCAAGCAAGCAAGGAAGCAAAGGAACAAACCCCCTAGGATTTAGCTTTATCCCATTCTTTGTGAATATCCCACTCATCTGACTCTGGCTAAATTTGTATTTACATATATGCATTTTATTAAAGGGGAAGGGGGTATTTTTGTGTGAAAAGATAATGCTTGAAGACTTACTAATGTTTGTTTATTCAGACTAGTGCATCTGTCTGTGAGTAGACCAATTTCTTTTAATTGATTCTGAAGGAAACTGTCTTTGGAAATGGGAATTGTCATTAACTAAAATTAAGCTGCTAAAACTAATTCAGATTAATCACTTAAAGTTGATTTCTTATACATGTTTCAAAATGTAGGTGTGTCATTCTTTACAGTGTTTTAATTATTAAAAAAGTCATTCTATATCATAGTGAAATTCTTTTTTTTTATAAGATGGTTGCTTTCTCCAATGCTCTATTTTTATCTATGGCACATCAGTACTAACAAACTATGTATAGTGATTGTATATATTCAAGTAAAACGTGAGTTTCTTCTCTGCTTTTTCAAGCCTCCTACAATATTTTAATTGCATACTAGTATCTGAATATCATCATCCCGTACAATCCATGGACCATGCAACCTGATGAAAAGTGGATTGTTTCCCTGTCATGAGCAAGCTCTACCTTTATCTGTCATGCTTTATTGTCTTTGATCTGATTCCTCCCTTTTGCTTGCTTGGGAGTGCTTTATCCATCTGATTTGGAAATGCATAAAGACTAGATTTAGACTGGCAGAAAAACATAGAGGTAAAAAATAGGACTAGAGAAAAGTCAGTATCTTCAATAACATCTGAAGACTATATAGGGCAACACTAATGCTCATTTTGAAATCTGTTGTTGATTTGTTTGGGGTTTTATTTTTATTTTTTAATCAGCATCTTTGTCATCTTTCTGAACACGAGTTTCTTTGTCCCTTGATCTGCTAGTACCTTAATACAGTAAATTCCTGATGCATGCTGTCTTATCAGAAGTGAAGCGCTCATCCATGTTTTATGAGAATGTTATGCAGTAAAAGTGTTGTTGCTTTAATTTTTCCCTAAGGCTTAAATATTAAATATAGACAATTACTTTAAAGGAAATATTTTTAAATAGGTTCTTATTTTTTACTGAATTTTAGCAGCTATGCAGTGTATGCGTGTGTGGTTTGCATGAACATTAGGAGCTCAGTTTTATATATTTATTATCCATCTTCAGTTTTGGTATTACTTTGTTTGAGAAAATAAATTCCTCCCATTAAAATAAATGGACATATTCACAAAGAGATACTATGATAAATAAATGGATCAAAATTGAGCTTTCAGATAATTAAATTTTTCTTTAAATAAATATATTGCTTTACATTTAAATGAAATATGGACTTGGATGTATAAAACTAAACTGTTCACTTGTCTAATAAAATATAAAAACTACATGGTTTGGAGGATGTCTAAAATATGGAATGTATGAACACAGATTCTTTTAAACTGCCAGATTTTTCTGTTTAGTTTTGCACTGTACTGGAGTTTGTAAATATGTATCTTTGCACTACCTGTGAAGTTAGACACATCCTTATTTTTCATTATTTAGTGAACCAATGAAAGTAAGTATTTTGTGCACAGTGATTTACTTTAATTTGTGTTCTTCACTCTCCAAACTCTGCTGAAATTTGGGGGAAGTACAGTTTTGTGTCCTTAGTTTTATGCTGGATGGAGAGATTCTCATTATTTAAAGTATGTGATCAGGGCTAATCCCATGCAATCTACCCGCTGATCAGAAAATAGTAATTCACAACCCCATTAGGCACTACAGTAGCTTTGTACTGGTTAATACTCTGCATCTAACACAGTGAATAGATCCCACAGTAATTCAGAGCACCTGAGGTAGGAGCCTAGCATTTACTGTTCCAAGAGCTAGGCTTTCCACCTGACCAGCTTCGGACTGGCTTGGGGAGTTTTAATGTTGAATCATCGATTAGTCATCCGGACTTCCTTAATTTATGGACATGTATTATGTGTTCAGACACCTTGTTACCATAATTTTTGGTATTGGATGTGTTGGAGACACTGTGCCTAAGAATGCAGTTGATCTGAACGAGTGCACTCATTTCTCTTCAAACTTTTGGAACTGCTGCTCCACGTATGTGATCATTAGTCCCTGTCTCTGATTTTAAGCCCCTGAAATTGGAAGTGTGTTCCTTACAGAACTGCCCACCTTAAATGTCCAGATGAAGGTACTGTAAATTTGCACTGGATTGCATTAATTGCGTGCAATCCAAGAAGCATGCCAGAAAAGTAGTAAAACAGGTACAGAAGAAATATCTCCTAGCCCAGATCAGGTGTGAAGGCACTGTTTTCAGACTCCTGCCAAAGTTACAGGATTCATTTTGCTGATGTTGTAAACCAAACAATCCATAACAAAGTCCATAAGTAATGTTTAAAATTCACTCTCTGGAAACTGCAAAAGGCAGTTGTCCAAGCTTTCCTTTTAGCAAAACAAGCTGGCTGAGGCACTTTTTTAGGAGCATAAGAGGAGACCTCTAAGAATTCAGAATTGTTTTTCTGAGGGGTGAGGCACTAAGCAAATAAACACATACAGACTCTTTGTTCCTTTTGAAATGTTCTTTCTTTTGCTTTACTGCAATTCTGCCTTTTAGGTTAAACAATATTTTCTATGTATGGAAGCTGTCTGGGCAAGTTTATTAAGTGCTGGCCTGAAGTATCCAAAAAAATGCAAAGTAAGTCAACTTAAACATGGTGAGAAAATACAATAAGGGGATGGGCTGTGGAAGACCCAGCCAAAATTTGTCATATACTGCAAGTTTCTAGCTGAGTAAAGAGGTGGAGGCAGTAGGTTTATTCTTGGAGTTTTGAGAAGGAGCCACAAACCCATGACACACTCCTTTTTCTGAATTATATTTTCTTCTGTTTTGTAGACAAGACATTGGAATTTAAACAATTTCAATTATTTCCAATTTTATTCATGCTGTGCATTCAGAGAGACCCATTGAACCACACTAAATTATTCCTTCTTTATTTGATTTTGTTTTTTTCTTCATCAGAGAAAATCTAAAGAAATGTGGTATTCTCTGTCATTTCTAAGATCTGGAATCTGTTTCTTTGGTCCAGAAAAGTCTTAAGCTCAAGCACTGCAGAGTGGTAACATGAGAATTTCTCAGATTTTTTTCCCTTTATGTGACCCAGGACTGACATACTCATTTTCTCAGTGGTAGATACACAGATGCTAGGGTTATCTGAAGCAGAAATTTCAGTGCTTGCTTCAGGCACTACATCTGACTGAAATCTTTAATTTGTCTGACAGTTCTCTGTTGTGATTTTTGGTGTTAATGTGAAATGTATCAGGCAATTAACCCTTAAAGTTAAGTTACACAAGAAACATCCTCTTTTTCCCTTATGTGGGGAAAGTCCCCTTATGTATGTGCCTCAAGAGACAGTTGTTCTGGGATTTCATATACTGATATACATATCAACTCAGGTATATAACTCCCTGAAGAGAAGCCTTCAACTCCTGATTGCTGGTGGATTATCTAAATTGTGGACTAAGATTATCATAGGTTTTTTATAGAATTATATGAATCATATATTTTAAATCATTCTAAATATTGTTGTAAATCATAAGCTTGTCATAGAATTTGTAAGTCACTTTGGGTTGAGCAGCAGTATAAGCACTCGTGCAGCTGCAATAAATATACTTATCATTTCACATAAACATTAGCTCAGAGCTCGCAGTATCCCACACTTAATAAAGTTTGTTAGGATCTTTTTCTTCTTTTACACTTTTGTAATATTTTCAGAAAGCCTAATTACCGATTATATGAATTTTCTGTTTTTGTTTTATCTGTTTCCTCACTGCCTCTTCCCTTCTTTCCCATATTCTTTCCCTAAGCAGTAGGTATTGCTAAAATCTGAAAAATAACTTTAAAAAAGAAACGGGAATCTCTTTTAGGTATCCTCCCCTTGTTTTTTTCAGTAATCACATAGTTCTAATTTTAGGAAAAATGGCATTTTTACCACTGAAAAGGTTTAATTAGTTCCTGGTATTTAGCAGTGCCAAGGTTATACTGTAATATGTTGTAATTGTAGTTCCATTCCTACTTTTTTTCCATTCCAACTTCAGTCTAACTCTCAATTTGCCTTCTGCCAAATTCTTGACCTGGAATAGGTTCTGTGTTAGTCATCTGATTCACTTAAACCCTACTTAAAAAGGAGTTGTGTGTTTAACTCATCTACAGGACTTTTACTCTGGTTTTGATCATGGTACCTAATCTAAGAACACTTTTACTAGCAGAAACTAATATAGCTCATTGTAAGTGATTTATAAAGTGCTCATTGAGTTTTCTCTCTGCGCCAAGGCTCCTCTCAGACTCCTCTAGCGTTGGTAAGTCAGAGCTCATTCCACCAAAACTCACATAACAATGTAATTCTCCACAGTATAATTCAAAATGGCAGAGAGAAGAAGGGATTATATACAAGCTGTTTTATCCTAAATTTCTATTGTATTTTCTAAAGTGTTCTGCTTTTTTTTAGTCCCTTTTTTAAAAATTCAGCCATGATATACACACCTACAAAAGATTTCATCAACTGACAAAGAATGTCTAAGCCATTCCACTTTGCTGTGAAAGCTCTAATTTTGATAAGAAAAACAATGGCACCTCAAAAAAGACAGAATAAATTTACCTTTATTAAGCTGTAATTTTATCGCAAATAGATTGAGAAGTCAGTGACTCCTAGGACAGAGCAGCAAGCTCCACAGATGAAGTTCTGTAGCGTAGTAATGAACAAACTTATAAAAACTAAATTGATAAGCATGAGCACATCACTAATTCATTAACTTACCACTATCTAACCAATAAATTTCCATATGAATTTGTACTGAATGAAGGATATGCAGTTAGAAAAAGTCACCTAAAGTTTGTCCACTAAATGCAAAAGACATAAAACTCAGAAGGAAAGCCATATCTCTGTCCTATCTATAGAAGTGGCTGATATTTGCATATTTTACAACCCAGAGGGCACACCATGAGTTTTCTGCTGATCACTAGATATCCAGTATCATTGGTATAATTCAAACGTTACAAAGTTTTTAATGAAATCACTAAGAATTGCATTGTGTTTGCCTAACATATTAGCAGACAGCATGCTACGTTCCTTCTGATGATCCTGAGATAACATGAACTGTGCCTTTCAGTTGAAGTGTACAGTTTTTCTTCTCCCTTCATAACACGGTTGTATGTCATAATCAAAATAGGGCTTGTTTTAAAATATTTTGAGACCAGCCGCCATTTTGCTTTCAGATGGTTTTACCTCCATGCTTGAGCCCAGGAGATTTGTTATTTGCTTACTATATTCTAAATGTCCCTTTTTCATACATATGCTCTGCTGTAAGCATGCATTGTTGGATTAATATTCCTGATGCTGAATATGACTGATGAGATTATTGCTATGTAATATATGAGCAGAGAAGCAGACAAAATAATTCATACATTCTTAATCACAATAGGATTCACTTATCGTTTCAACTCTACATTTTAACCTTTAAATTCCACAGTAAGCAATAGCAATAATTAATCTCATATGGCAGTTCTGAATAACTTGAGATGCCCCAGGAGCAGGTCCTTTTCTCTCCAAGAGTCATAATAACATTTAACCTTCTACCTCAAAATATAGAGGGACTGAAACATCTCAGATTTGAAAAGTAAAAAAACAAAATAAAAGCCCCCTTTAAAAAAAATCAATAGCAAAACTCAGAAACTCATGTATACAAAGTGCTAATATTTCATAATGCTTTTCATCTTTATATCAATTCCATTTACAATAAGTGCCAGGGTGTCTATTTTAGCAGTTAAATACAGTTGCATCTCTCCCCGACTAAGCCTATTTGAATGAGCTGATTAAAAATGCTGAAAGTGGCCACCTAATTATCTATACAGACAGGAGGAGAGTGTTAAACACTTTAAAAAGGGCAACCCAGAAGGCCACATTTTGCACAGAGAACCATCTAGCCAGCAAGAGTGCTAGGCACAAATAAACACTCCTTTTCTCTAAAGCTTCTGAGTGTAGTATCATCGATTGAGGAGGAGGTTTGAAATATCCTCTATGCTGCTGCTGTGTACTGTACAAACATAGAAGGAAGTAATCAAAATGCAAAGGCTGGAATTTGCACAACAAAAGGGCCTTGTTCATGTAGGAACCTGTGCAAACCCAGGCTTGCAACATACACACATGGAGCATTGCAGAAGCATAAAGGTGCACGGTTTAAAAAGTTTGTGGGCTTCATTTGTTGTCAGGAACTGTGGTTCTTCAGCTTCAGCTGGCACATAGGTTTATTCTAAAGGTCATTGTAGTTCTGAACAGTTGTCTCTTGTATGTCATGTGTGACAAACTGCAATGGAAGTTTTATTTTTCTCTCAGTCTTGGGTCTTGATTATACTGGAATCAAGTTGAGTGTAGCATGACTGCCGGTCACTATTCATGAGCTGAGAAAGCTGCTTTAGCAGGCTGGTCTTGGAAGGTTTACTAATATCTGCCTAATTCGCCTGTTCTCTCAGATAGTGTTAATTCATTGTTCTCACAAATAATAAACTTATTTATAAAATACCTATTGGCAACTTATTGTTTAATTTACTAAGCTGTAGCTTTTCTGGAGGATGAGGGTACCCAGTAACTTCTTTGCTTCAAAAAGAGGTCAATAGAGTGGTCTTGGGCTTTACTGTGTAGTCACAGATGTATAGCAGTTCCAGAACTACTTCTATATTCTGGACATAATAATAGTGTGAGAGCAGAAACTCTAGTGCGGAAATTTCCGTGGTGATTCTTTTTTTTCAGTAGCTATATTCTGGCTTTTCGTTAATAAGCTGAATGCCATTACCAACAGAGCTTTATATACGTATATTATATATACACATTTCCAAACATCCTTATATACTTGATCTCAGTGCACCCAGGACTGTCTTGGAATATGTGGGTAACTGTGGAGGTTACTGACTTCTTAATTTTTTTTTTCTATTGCTGTAGTTTTTTACAAATTTTGTTTGCAAAAATCAATCCATAATCATGAAGGTAATGAATATTTTCATCTATTAATTAATTATTAATTTCATTAATTATATCATTAATTAGAGAAACAAATTCTGCTCTTCTGTAAAACACTATAGGTAAACAAGACCAAGACGATAATATTGAAAGTAAATTAATGGGCAGTTTGCATTCTTTTACTTTTTGTGTAAAAATGAGTTTTTAAATTTTATGTCCATACAAGCCAGAGAATTTTGGTTCAAACTTTTAAAACATGCTAAAAAACTCTGATATAGATTCTTCACCACTTCTCAACAGCTGCACCCTTAATGAAATCCAAGTTAATTTTGTGAATATTTGCTACTAAGACAAACACACATATACACACAAATATGTTTGAAGACACATATAATGTAATATAAGATGTATTCTTCCCAAAAGAGGTATATAACTATAGGAAGGCCTGAAAGGACTATCAAATTGACCATCCATGAGTAATTCCTTTAATTTTTTAGATAGAGATGGTATATGCTGATTGAATACAAATCCATGTGATAAATTTCAGGTTTTATTTTCACAAAGCATTCTGCTAAGGCGAAAACAAGCCTAATAATTGAAAACCATGTCACAGCCCTCCTAGTATTATCATACATTATGCCCCCCTCAAATATTTTACTGCAACTTAGTGTGCTCTCACTCTAATTTAAATTAAAGAACTAAAGAACAAAATATTGTCACATATGGGAGATGGAGAGCACTTTACAGGCAGTTCCTGCTCAGTAGCATTCTAGAAAAGTCAGGCTATTTTTGAGGTGTGCTTGACTGGTCCATCAGGCTCCTTTAATCTTCTGCTTATTTATAAGGTACCAAAGGAAGGTTTGTCCCTTAGCCCCCATTAGCAGAAATGTTATTAGCTACTGTGTCCCTCCTAATAGTACTTCTTTGCTATCACAGTAAGTTATTACTATTATTGCACTATTAATAATGCTATACTCTGTGGTATGTGATTTATTTCTGCTGTGAGTAGTCATTTGTCACATATTTTCTAAAAAGCTTCCATCTTATTAGAAAGAGGGAGGGAGAGGCAGCATCTAATGGAATCCCTCAATCTCAGTGGCTCCAAACATCGTTTGATCTTTCTGACTTTTTGGAATAAAACTCAGTACAGTGCTATAATTCACCAGGATGCTTAATCTACTTGATTAACCTGTCAGTGGCCGAAAAGTCAAATATAACATTGCACTCGCATGACTTGCTTGAACAAGTGCAACAAAGTAGATTTTCACATTTTAAAGATTTTTTTTTTTTTTTTATTTTTCTGTCCACCTTGGAAAATACCTGTCCTTTAAAATGATACTTTAAATGATCCCTGATACACTTTTTGAAAACAGCATTTGGGATGAATGACAGGAGAGACTTTATTTTCCTGAAATGCATGCTATTATGGCTGAAATTTCATTAAGTTGACTATAATAGTAAATAAAAAATATCATCACTTATTCCAAAACTGCATTTACTAGTATGCAGTATTTAAAAACTAAAAAAAAAATTGAAACTATCTGACCATAAGTATCATTTACTGTCAGGAATGGGATTGAAGGGCAGAAAATTTTATAGCCTAGGTGATGATTTAGTGAAAACCCTGAAGTTCTTTCAGATAATGACTGAGGGTGCCAAAACTTTATTTAATGAAAGAACAGGTTGGATCATATATATTTCTGGTGCCTTACTTATCTAAGAGTACTGTCACTGCCACCAGAGAATAAAGAGTGACAGCAGCGATGCAAACCAACACTGGTCTGGAGAGGACCAAGGCATGAGTGTGCTAAAGCTGATTTGTACACACATTGGACAAGTGGACCAGCTTGCTGGGACTAAAAGAAACTCAAGGGATTGATTAAAGTAGGAGGGAAGGTTTTGTGTGGGGGACAGAATGGGCTAAGCACATGAAATAGGAGGAGATAGGAATGTGGTGATGAAATACATGGGCTGGTAAGACACTAACAGATAGGGAGGAACTTGTAAGCAAAAATGAAAGGTAGCTGATTTTCTGATGGAACACTGTAGCAGCTCTTGGAATATCTGTAGCATTTTAGGAACAACATATAATCAGAAAGTGTGGAAGTTCTGAGCAAAAACTTGCTCAGTTGGCTCAAAAAACGAACCAAGAGGTTGGCTAGGATAAGTGCTTGTCATTGGCAGATGTTGACAATACCATCTCAAATATTTCATTTCACAGGTACTTTGCCTTTTCATGGAAGGCTTCTTTAAGCCCTATTGGGCCAATTTCTCAGAGAGAAAAAAAAAGAAAAATGAGGATGGTTAGCTCTCAGTCTTAGAAGCGCAGATGAAATGGAGGGCAGCCAAGAAAAAAGTGTTCAGTACATGTGGAAGTAGTGTCAAATAGCTCGTAAAAAGGACCATCAGAGAAATTAGAGCAGAAATAGTAATACACTGAAATAGAAATGTATATTAGCATTTATCTTGAGACTAATATTCTGTCTATGATATGAAGGATACCTATAATATGAATACTTCAGAGTAAGAAAGTGGTGAGATACTTCAAAAGACTTTTTAAATGTTACCTAGGATTCTCAAAATGGTCTTCATGGCATACATGAAATAGCCACAAACATGCCCAAGCTATTATGTGTAAATGTCCAGGGAAGGCATGGTCACCTTTTGCTGCATAAGAACTATGAATATCCATTAAATAACATTCTACCCATAAGAGATTTGTACCCTTTCTCTTCTGACACCTATAGTGCTTTCTTTTTGAATAGCTAAATATAAATGTTTGATGAAGCCAGTCAGTATTGCATCTATAGTTCACAGACTTTTTAAACCTGGCATACAGAATCATGGACAGAAGGGATTGATACATTCGAGTGTTCAGAGCAGTTCCATGGCTGTTAAAGATTTCTTATAAAAATATTACTAAGCTAGTGTAGAACAGTAGAAGCCTAAACTCTTAAATATTGAACTAGACAAGTAAGCTCCAGTGTAAAAGTAGCTTGTTAGTGTTTTTTCACAGCAAAGGACTATCGCTTTTTTCATTTTGCTTTCTAACAGTGCCCCAGGTTCCCTGGGAAAAGAACAGGCATGCTGTGCTTAAAATTTTTATGCATTAGAGATGATACATTTCATACTTTTATATTCTGCTATCTCAAATTTGCTTTGCAGTCTTTGTTTTTCCCCTCTTCTGGTGGACTTGTCAAGGTGCATTTCTTGTCAATTAGTAGCATCTTGTGCTATGCAGAAAACTGGTCTGAGGGAATATTTACCAAGAATAGATGGCGGCATATACACACAATGGTTACAGTTCTTGGCATTCTTACTTAAACCTTTTGGTTTTAAGCACAAATCCTCACTAAAGATAGCATAAAATGTGTCTTTATCCAGTACAGCATCAGTAATTTCACACAGGACTCGTAGTAGATATTCATCTAAGAGAATCTAATCAGCGTAACCGATTGTCGTTAATCAGAGACGGAAATACACATTTATCAAAACATCAGAAAATGGCTAGCCGTTACATCCCATGAAGTTTTAGAATGAAGATATTTCTTGGAAAATATACGGGGAGCCCAAGTATGTAACTATAAACTGTAAATACAGCTTTCCGCTTATTTTTAACCCTTTTGCATGCCTTTCCTGTCCTTTTTCTGCATGATTTCATACATGTGATTCTTTGTGATGATTTTCTTTTGCAGGACTGTCTTTTTTTTGGTTCTGTGTTTTTACACTCCTTTTATCCAGTTGTACCTTTTTCTACCCACTTGTGTAATTGAAAGTAGTGTCTTCTTTTATGTAACAAAATTTTACAAAAGATATTTTGAGGCTTCTCAAGCCCTTATCAAGCTGCTACTTACCTGAACACAAACTACAATTGATTTTAGCTATCAGTCTGGTGAGAAATACTTACAGAGAGTTTTCACACTGCTGGAAGCACTGACACAAGGATGTCATATACACAATCAAAGTAGGAGTCAAAGATGCCAGGTGAATGCAGTGCGGGTTGTCTGATACATAACAGAATTGCTCCTGTTTGCAATTGAGAGAACAGGGAAAATCTATCTACTTCACTTCTGCCTGGCTTATATCAAAGAGGAAAAGTTAGAGCAAGTGGGAGGGAAGTCATGTTTCCCCTCTCAATTAAATACCACATGTAGAAAATTGGTGGAAGTTCAATGAATATTTTATACTTGTGGTGGGGGCTGTACATTTTCTGTAATTATTTTTTTATGTTATGTTATTATTGAACATCCAGTTTACCACTGAAGGCATTATTTGACCACTTGTGTCTGTATGCATGCCTAGTTAAAGTTCAGACCAGAAACATGGCCTTCAGCTAAGATCTTCATTTCTAACTGTCAGCACCTGAGAAATATAACTTTTTTTTTTAAAAACAAATCCCTACCTTGTTGCATCAGTGTTGCTTTGGTCCCAGGGGTTGCTGCTGTGGCAGGCTGGTTCCAAACTGGAGTTGACAACCTGCCAGTTTTGAGATTAGTGTTGATGAGTCCTTGGATATCATTAGCATATGTTAATTGCTCATTAGTGTATGTACATAGCATGGTGAGTGTCTCTGAACCAACCCTGTGTGCCCATAATATTTGCATATGACTTTCTGGAAATTCCTCTGTGACCACAATGGTCAAAGAAGTAGCTCTCATACCTTGAAAATGGAGAGAGTGACATTGAAAGACAGCAATGTTTAAATACCCATCACAATAAAATCATAGTGTACTGAAAGTTTCAGAGAGTGGCTGACCATAAATGCTTTAAGTGGCCAAAACCATTATTGATCGTGCATTTAAAAGGGGAGGGGACAGGGGACACACTTGAAATGCCTTGTTTTGAAGCAGTCAAAACTCAAAAAACTCAGCAGAGTGCTCAGTGTATTCTCTTCATCATTCCTTTGCATTTTGTGTGTCCCCATTTTGAAACAAGAGAATGCAGCAATGATTTTCCATAAATTGGAAAAACTGATGCTTTGAATACACATTATAATTAAGTGTGACGAATTTGATTTTTTTTTCCTGGTTCAATGGTTCTAAACCTGGCTCTGTATTAGTTCCTTAATAGTTTTTACTTCTATTGTCTTGATTTTATTCATCTGTCAAAAATGTTAATTGTATTCATACATTCCTGTTCAGCCCTGAAGAAATTTTCTCTCCTCTCCTTAAGTGGATATACTTTGATCAAAATGCAGGAAACACCTGTTTCCTATACTTGCTGTCAAAATAAAAAGGAGAGTAATGACACAAACACAGTATCTGCCTGCATCATGGTAGGTGCAATGTGTTTCCAATAGCATTCAATACATAAATGAGAGGTTATTGAGGCAATAATCCTCTTGTAGACCATTTCAAATGTGGTCCTATGATAAATTTTTAATATCGTATTTGTTGGTATGTGCAGATGCAAAACTGGGTTTTATTAATTCTTTTTAGTTTAACTTTTAGGTTGAGCATGATCAATTATTCCAAATATTGTTCGCACCTTTACAATAGTGTCCAGTGTCAGCTATGAGCACCCCAAGTTCCTCAAAGATGAAGCAAAATGAACAATTATACCTGTGCAAATTAGTTCATTGGCTGTTACTATGCTAACATCTATTAACTGGCAGATGCCGCCTTCTTACAAAACTCATTATTTCCTGAGAGAGGAACGAGTGGACCTGGCACTGTAAGGTTTAAAGTTGGACTTGATGATCTTAAAGGTCTTTTCCAACCTAAATGATTCTATGATTCTATGAATAAGTTCAGAATTGTGTCACATTGTGTTCAGAATTAATTCAGACTCCAGCAAGTATCATCTGAGAGGATTTCTATCCACAACACCCTGGGCAAGGAGTAGTTCCAAACATAACAGTGACTTTAGGACTCCAAAAGGATAAAAAGAAGAAAACAAAGATCCTGGGCCACTAAGTTTTATTGCTTCTGTTGTAACAAGTAGTGATGCACTGCCACAGGGCTCCTGTGTTATTACACCATCATTTATTTTAACCAATAATGGCCTTATTTGAGTTTTATATCTAACATTTTTTTATTTGTCGAAGTCAACGGTATTCATGTAGATTAATGCTGCTTCACCTGTGTTCTGCTGCTAAAGACAGTGAGAGAAACTGAGTAATATTGTTATGGGATGTGTTTGTCTTGGGAAATTGGGGAATAATAGCTCTTAACAGGGTGGTAGAAGTCCTGTAGCAAATACCTGTAATTGAATATGATCCCAGCTTCCAGAACTTGGAACTTATATCTCTCCCCTTCAAAAGTGAGATGAAAAATAATAGCCAAACCATGATGAGTGAAAAGGTTTAATTAAAAAAAAAAAAAATAGCTGTTGTCTTTGAAATCTCTTTATTTTTCTCAGACCAATGTTCTTCATTGGTCTGTTTGTTGTCCAGCCAAGCATAACTGCTGCTTCTGTGCTAAAATGAGAATAGTAATATATGAGTTCTTGGTTTATCTTTTCATGGAGCTGGTAAGAATAGGTACTCGTCCAAGACACTGTTAAATAGTATTTCATCATTACCAACAAGACCTGAGCTTTACAAACTAACAGAACTAATTATTTAAGAACATTTTCACGTTTGTTCTATTACTTAAACTGTCAAAAATGTAAATGACTTGTGTATGGTTTTATTATCCTGTCTTTGTTTTTGATACATTCCCTTTTTGTGTAATAATGTGATTGTTTATTTTTTTAAAGAAAATGTTAATGGGTCAAAAGTCTTTATTAAGTGGATTGTCTTGCATATATATATGCATTGATTATCTACACTAATTTCTTAAATAATATGAACTGAACACTGACACAAGAGGGTAATTTGCATGTACAACCTAGAATCCTTCCTACTTAGAGGTGATAAAGCACAAACAGCACAGTGCAATCTTTCCCATCAAAATGTCTAGGTCATACTTTATGAAACTAGTCTATAAGCAGGAAGAGACAAAAAATGTAGTTGTAGTCATAGTAAAGTGTTTAGCATTCAACTTCTTAGACTCCAGAAAATCGCTTTGCTTATTCACTATAGTTTAGTTTCTAGGGTCAGAAAATAGAAAACAGAGCCTCTGCACAGCATGTTTACCATTACGTACGGATGTATTTCATAATTACATGTCAATCTCCACATTCTACCTTTTACACATGACTTCAATAAAGTCAACTTTTCTGCTTTTTATATTGTAACTAGCATTGAGAATGAGTTACTATCTTTAACTCTTCAGCACTAGTTACATTTATTCTGATATCTTAAAGTAATTAATATAAATAAGAACATTTTAATGAGAATAGATGGGAAAGCTTGGTAGTAACCAAATAAAAGCGGTCTGAAACAAGTCCCAGATAGAATCCTCCTCCTTATCAAAACTGAACCTCAGGAAAAAAACTAAAATACAATTTTTTCTACTGTGTCTTATGATGGACAGGGATATAAACCTGGTGGAAATTAATTAGGGAATTACAATGCTAGTGGACAATCATTGATAGTCCAGAGAAAGACACAACCTGCTTTCTGTACTTTCATTAAGCAAGAAGTGGAAAGCATCTGACATGCAGGAACGGGTTAGTGTCCCTGAAGCTTTAGCAGTGTGATATATGTCCCACTAGTCTAAATGTGCTATCACAGAGGGCAGCACAGAGACAGCAATTGTAGAGGCAGCACAGTCAATGAGAAGAAAAAATATCCCAAGAGGCATAATTACCACTAGTACTGTACAGAAATCTCTCCCATCTGACAAAACAAATAAAAACATGCTTTCATGAGAAAATTTTTGTTTATATTATATTATACCACTTAAATGGTTGTTTGGTTTAGGCAGAAAAAGAAATAATCTTATTGGGAAAAAACACTATTCAGACAACAAATCATTTTTGAGGGAAAATTTGTAGGGTAATGCATCTCTGTTCAAAAAGACTAGAGGCGTATTCATCATACTAGCACATAAGATTTTTGTTACCATGACTGCATATAGTATCCTAAAAAGATGTGCAGCTATCGCTTGGAAAGTATTAAGGTCCTCTAGGAAATATTGGATAAGGATTGCTGGATTCTTCTGAGTGATGGAATCCCAGCTACCTGGGAGCAAATCGTCACTCATTTCCACTCCATCTTTGAGCATTTTCCTTCTCAGAATTTCAGAATGTTGCCATAAATGGTCTTTGTAGGAAAGCTGCTTTGATGGCATGAGGGATCCTTTCGTTCTTTTAGTTGAAAATGCTGAGGATGACTCAAAAACTACAAGATCTGACCTTGAACAAATCTTCAGGGCTAAGCTCCATGATCAAGTTACTGAGCCATATCAGAGGTGTGGTAATACTCCATGTTCCCTGTATTAACTCAGGCCAAATTCAAGGAGATTCCACATGAAAGAAAGCTAATTTAGGATTAAACACTGCTATCTATATCTCATGAGCATGTGCAGGAACAGTGGAAAGTTACCCACCTCAGCTGAAGTGCAACAACATGACAATAAATGTTATGGAGGAATGTCTATAGCCAGCAATTAGTAAATATCATGGATAATTACTTTTTCATGTTGTATATTCTTGCCAGTAAACAACCATCATTAAGGGGGACAGGCCTCATATATCAGATAATATTCATTATTTGCTTCTCAGATCATAAAATTGCCAGGATACCTGTCTGAAACTTCAGATAAAACTCTGAGCTGTTGACAGCAAAGCATGGCAATCTAACTCATTATTCATGCAGAGTGTGAGTAACAGGCCACACAAAAGATTTAGAGAGTCTGTGGCTGCTTGTTCTGGATGTTGCCTTTTATATTGTTGCTGTGCTTCGTGCTGGTGATCTTCATTTCCCTTCCACCAATTTTTCATAGGACATTTTCCCCACCTTCACCATCCTTGTCCCAACTTCAGGTCTTTCTAACCACATTTGCTGTCAAAATCCTATACCTGGATTAATTACACTTTATGCACATTTCCTATTAACTGTCTTCTCTCTGTTTCACCCATAGACCTTTCCTAGGTCCGATACATATCCTATTTATGTAGTTATCTTTTTTCTTATTGATTCCCCAAGAAATGTATCCATTTTTTGCCTACTTTATTGTCAGTTTGGATTCTTATCAACATTTTCTTATTTGTTCCTGTTTTTCTATCCTTTCAACATAGAATTTGACTTACAATTTTATAAAAATATACATTGTTTATTTTACAGTTATTTTTATAAGTATTCCTAGGTATAAAGGGAGGTTTTTATCTAAATATGCCCCAGCCACAAAGGGTTTATTTGCTTTCCTTGCTTTTCTTCATTTTCTCAGAAAAGAACAACATTGGGAGGAAGCAAGCTAGCATGTGTTGAAGGCTGGAATAAGCAAAGAATTTGGACCCTTAGGGACTCTTTGCATTCATTTCTTGGTGAGGCCTACTGGTTAGCTAACCTGTCTTTAGTGTATGGTGTGTATAACATCCTTGCACACAAAGAACAAACAGAATTTCTGTCAAAATGGCTTAGCTCAAGTTGAGATAACAACAAACAAGGAAAGAACAAAAGGTAGATATCCACGAGAGAGAGTGTTTGTGTGTCTCCTCTGATAATCTAATTAAATTGCAGGCAAAATTGCTAGTTTCCACCACTTTTCAGAAAACCAAAGCTGTAGCAACACAAGAAATAAGTGTCTCAGTTCAGAGTTAAATATTGCATACCAGTTAGTTCTTTCCTGACTGACAGCCACAGCTTCAAGGCTTGAAAGAAAGGCCATCTTTTATTTACTACTCATCTTGTGACAGTTACAGGTCTGTTCCATGTAGCACCTTCTTCAGCATACAGGAAATTAGCACTAGCTAACTTCATTTGTGCGCCTTGAAAGTGTCTGAATAAACAGCTTTTTCACATTAAGTGCAGACTATGCAACAGCAATTACATTCAGTTTGGCAATGGTAACTTTTAGCACTCTTATTACTGGACAATAACTATTCGTGATCTGTTCTCATTTAAAAATTTAAAGTCCATTTTTATTTAAAGAACTAGAAATGCTAAACTGGGTTAGTAGTTATTTATTATGTAGTAGTTATTAATAGCTGTAGTTATTAGTAGTAATTAGATATTAATATTAAAAGTTTTTATGATATTCAGTGCCTATTTGAGAATGTTTACCTTTTTAGTTTTTTGTTTGTAGTTTTATAAACTATTGAGTAATAAATTTACGAATCAGCCATTATTTCTTCAATGTTAAATTATTTGTGGGTGAAATCATTTGAATCCATTAAAAATTAGATTAAGATATATGAAGAACTAAAAATTTTCTAGTCACAGTTGTCATTTGTCATTTACATTAAAACAAGGGCTTATAGCAAAAAATGCTTCTGAGCATCTCAGTTTTTAGACAACCTTCATTATTGTGAAAATGCATTTAACCCTTGCTGTGATTTAACCCGAAACAAAATGAGGACAATCCCTTACCGAAATAGTGAAATGAGGCTGAGATGTCAAATTCTTGTCCTCTCCTGCAGTTGCTGAATATTGCACTGTTAAACTTTTAAAATATTTCAACCATGATATGAGAGCATGAACCTCTATTTGGGAAAAAAAACACCATATGCAAATGGTGGTCAAATCAAGTCAACAAAGTTTCCTTTTTGAAGGGAATTCTACAAGGTTAATATATAGTGTTGATTCTGCTCTAAAAGTCTGAACTTACTGTAGTGAGCAGAGGCAGTGGGAAAATGTGTGAATTTAGGAAATCTTGAAAAAGATCTGGCAATACTGGTGGGAAAATCTTTGGCTTGAACAGAAGCCCTGTATTTGAGTAAAAGCAAGAACTTTCACTATTGATCTCTGAATCCAGTGCACCCTGGGACACAAGTTTAGCTCTCACCTTCTCCCAACTAACAATGATGGCTGTGAAAAGCAGTGGCAGTATTTTAAGAAGTAAAAGATTTACGATGATTTGCAACGCTTTATCTAATGGTTTCATTATCTGCCCAGTTATAACATTCTGTAATAATACAGAAAAAAATGCACTTTCCTATTTCAGTCAAAGCACTTCATATGTTTTAATGTATTGAAATCTTAAATATCCTAAAACATAGGTTAATGACATTCCTGTTTTAAAGGTGGAAAACACAGAAATAGAAAAACTAACATCAGCATTTGTCAAGCAACCACAGACTGTTAAGGCTCTCATAAAAAAATTAAAGTATACAAAATCAGTGAAACTTTTTGACGGTGAAGGTCATACTGAGTTGGCTGGGCTGCAGTGCATAACTGTGAGAGTATCAGGAAAAGAAGAGGCCCACATCTTTCTTCTGTCTTTTCTCTAAAGGGATTCTAGGAAATGTAAAAGTTATGAGGATGTTATTAAATTGACATAAAATTATAATCAAGTTTTTGTTTATTTAGTATCAAAAATACAGAAAACTATTTTGCAGAAAAGCAAAAAGTAATATTTATGACAAGTTTTGATCTACGCTTTGGAAAATGTAGTTCTTCATTTTAAACTGTTGGTAGAAAACATAGAGTTCTAAAGATTTTGAAAAAAGTTGCAAGTAGCAATTATTTGATTGATTTTAAAATATAATTCATAGTAACCAAAAAAGAATGCAACTAAACAACCATGTGTTCTTTAAGCATAGAGAAATTTAAATTTACCCACAGTTATTTCACTTCCAGTCAAAATAAAGCAACACACTAGCAAGGCTAAACCTGAAACTGTATTCAACACTTTAAATGGACAGTTATCTGACATCTAGTAGAGGCTGTAGAGAAAACAGTTTATCTGTTCTGCTGACTATGTTTTGACTGTAAATAGAACAAGAAGTGTGTTTCAGCTCATGGGCTTGTCCATTCATGTTGGCCAGATAAGTAAAGGCCCTCTGTTTTTTTTGGCAAAACTCTTAAGCTTAGGAGAGCACATTTGCCTCTTTCCCTGGCCCCGTATCCATCATGCTCAGGAGCACTTCTGTTTTAGTTTGTGCTTCCTTGTTCTAGAAAGACTGAAACTAACCCTAAAATATGCCGCTGCTCTTGGTGTCATAACTAGAATAGAATAGAACAGAAAATAGAAAAGACTGGACTAGACTAGACTAGGCTAGACTAGGCTAGGCTAGGCTAGACTAGAGTACACTAGACTAGACTAGACTAGACTAGACTAGACTAGAATAGAATAGAATAGAATAGAATAGAATAGAATAGAATAGAATAGAATAGAAGGTCTAAACTCAGATTTTCATCTGAGTAAAGCAATAAAATCCTGAGGAGCTGAACAGGAAATCTTCACTATGGCAAAGGCATTCATCTCCTTGGGAGAGAGATTACTAATAACAAGTCTAGATGGAAGAAAGAAAGATTTATTCTAACAATTTTTCCTTTTACAGAGCTCAGACATGCCAGGTACCCATTGCTTCGTTCCTGAGGCCTTTAAGTTGTGTTTAACTTCAAAGCAAGTTAGGGGAATTCAGCACTTTAAAAAATGATGTCCATAATTCTCCTCCACCCCCAGTTTTGAGTGGCTGTGTGCATATCATCCTTCATTAGCCAGGGAAGCCCACAATCCAGACACAAGGAGGCTGCCATCAATAGCTTTCCAACATTGGCATGACATGTCCGCCATGGTCACCCTTTGTGGTTGGGAAGCAGGGCCCTGCAGTGCTGTCCTGTGCGGTAGTCAAGGTGCCGAGGCAGGGCCGCAGCCCACACCACTGCCTCCACCTGGGTCTCACACAGATGGTACAGACCCTGGTCTGATCAGCAGCAGTGGTGGCTAGGTTTTGCTTGTTAAAACAAACGGCTTAACTCCTGAATCTTAATCACGCCCCGTTGCCTGCTTCCCTGGTTTTATCCCTGTAGGATTTTTCATCCTCTGAAACCAACAAAAGATCATATTTTGCTTCAGTTTCTGAAGCCTCGTCATTTTTTCCAGACTTTCCATTTCACGCTGTTTGAATTTTATTAAGATCTCTTTACACAAAAGCAGACTACCAGCTATATGATGCCCTGAGGATCTGAAATGCTGTTGCCATAATGTCACAAAATTCTGGAGACATTTTATTTCTTCCAGAAGCTCTTTGGAGAATTGTGGCTAAGGATATAAAATACCTTAAATGTTTACATCAGGGATTTTGATCTCTGTTGAAATTTAATACAAAAGCTTTCCTTTTTTAATCTATTAATTGGCACACCACATTAATACTGATCAAATAATACCTGTCTACTAAGTGGATTGTATTTTCTTTACATCTTGGAATGGGGAAGACTATTTTTATTCCAGAATTATGGATAATATTGTCCTGGTTTTGGCTGGGATAGAGTTAAGTTTCTTCCTAGTAGCTGGTATAGTGCTGTGTTTTGGATTTAGTATGAGAATAATGTTGATAACACACTGATGTTTTAGTGGTTGCTAAGTAGTGCTTACACTAGTCAAGGACTTTTCCAGCTTCCCATGCTCTGCCAGGTGCACAGGAAGCTGGGAGGGGGCACAGCTGATCCAAACTGGCCAAAGGGATATTCCATACCATATGATGTCATGCTCAGTGTATAAATTGGGGAGAGTTGGCTGGGGGGCAGCAATCAATGCTCAGGGACTGACTGGGAATCGTTTGGCGGGTGGTGAACAGTTGCATCACTTGATTTTCCTGGGTTTTGTTTTTCTCTCTCCTTGTATTCCTTTTAATTACATTATTATTTTTTTTGCCAATTATTTTATTTCAATTGTTAAACTGTTCTTATCTCAACCCACGAGCTTTCTTACTTTTGCTCTTCAGATTGTCTTCCCTATCCCACCGGGGCGGGGAGGCGGGGAGGGAGACCAAGCAGCTGTGTGGTGCTTAGTTGCTGGCTGGGGCTAAACCACGACAAATATCCATATGGATAATATCATGAATCATCAATCCTTAAGACTATGACTTTCTTATCAATACTTGAATTGATCATTACTAAGTATTTTCGCCAGGTATTTTCCAGAAGCAACTCTGTTTTATCTGTTTCTGCCTCCAATACTTTTCTATTAGAATGTCAGACTATTTGGGACATATTTTTCTGAAGTGCTTTGTAATTCTTGGGTTTTCTGGGGCCATGTTGAAGGTGTTGGGATATTTAAAAAAAAATAGATGCCCTTAAAAATAATGTAAACAACCAAAACATTGAAGGAATCTGGTATTTTAAGGCAAGTGAAAATCCTTCTATGGTTGAAGAATGTTATGCATCAGTGACTCAAGTCAGCAATTTTCTATCACAGATAACCGAAAATCTTTTCATGAAGTATCAGACCAAATAAAAAGGATTTTTTAATTCAATTTCTAAAATTACAAGAAAAATTCTATAAAAATACAGAAATTAGACACTGGTAATGTAATGGAACTACTAATATAAATATGTTGAATTGCACCGCTGTTTTGACACAGTATATATCCTTGAAGAAACAGTGACTCAATAATCTAACCTTGTTGTCTACTCATATTTTCTGTATTTCCCAGCCCTCTTTGTCATTGCATTTACTCTATACCACTTTTCTTCCTCAGAATAATGCCACAGCAATATCACAGATAAAGATAATAGCAGTTGCTCTCTCAAAAGAAGAAAGTAAATTTTATTTCTGTTTTTTTTTTTTTTTTACTACTTAATCTTCTTATACTACACAAATACTTTTCATATTGTCAAATAGACTGAATAGCTTTTGTAATTATCAAGATAGGTTTAGATGCTGCCTCATGTAAATGTACTAACAGAGACAGTTATAATCTAACCCTCCTTAATGCTGCCTTTCAATACAGCTTCTTTGTAGTGATCAGCCATAATAGCATTTTTAATTGGTCAGCGTTTTCTTAAAATGTCAACTTTTCAAAGTCATGTTGTGCTAGGTACTTCTGGCATCACTTGGTTAAGAGAATTAAATGTAGCTCCCACTTACCAGTACAGACATTTGAAACAATGCTGTAAATAGCTGACTATATTACCTCCAGTTTTTATTCTATGATAAGACTTCTTTCTCACTATCCAGAGGATGATTAAATTTGAATTTAAAGGTTATGTTCATGAAGTTCTGCACATCTCTTGGACTATGTCTCTCTTCAATGGTAAAAATAACTGAAGATGTTCAGAATTCCAGAGTTTAACTACAAAAGTCAGCATTTTCCACTGCAAGGTGTGCACTTTTTATAATAGTTAGATAAAAATTACACAGTACTCATTTTTTTTCCTTCCGTTCTGCTTAAATCTCACTGCAGGATGTGTGACACAGGAGAAGGGCTGTTCACCTTTCAGACACGAGAAGGGGAAATGATATATCAGAAAGTCCATTCTGCAACGCTGGCAATAGCAGAGCAACATGAAAGATTAATGATGGAGATGGAGCAGAAGGCACGGGTAAGGTCCTTTCACCAAAATCTTTAAACTTTTAAAAACTGGTAATGAACAAAAGAAGTATGGGGTAATGGCAGTCTGTGGATTCAGCTGTAATGATGGTATTAGCTGTGTGGCTAAGACAAAACACACTTTCGGATTTATGTATTTTCATGGTCAGGGATTTTCAACGTGTGCTATATGATGATCTATTGTTGGTGTCTTTTTGGAACGGCAGATACCATTAAATATGAGATCCATGGTTACCTTCTTGAAAATTGTGGCTCTGTTACTCAAAGAATAAGCCTTTAGTTGAAGCCATCTGTGAGTTGACTATTGATGAATAAGTGTTATTTGCTCCTCATTGCCTTACAGGTGGAAAAAAATGTCCAATATAAACACTCCTAGGTGACAGCAGACGTATTCTGTTTTTCTTAACCCCCAAAAGAAATTTCTTTCCCTACACTATAATAAGTACCAATGCAATGAGTTCAAAAATAGCTATTTTTTAATTTTAAGTTCAGAATTTCCAGTTTGCACAAGTTATCTTTAAGCGACTACTGAAAAGTTTGGAGTTTTTAAAGACAGAAAGAAAAATAAGTGTTCCCTGTATGCTTAGAAGTAGAGATGGTCTTAAATGATCATTCTGGAAGGCTAACTTCCAACTGTGGTTTAAAGCTACCTTTATGTCCAATAGAGAGGAAAGATATGGGGAGGCCAGGGAACCTGGTCTTCATGTTTTTCTTCTCAGATGACCAAGATTCTCCACTTATCTTTGTCCCTAGAAAGAGATTTCAGGGTAATGGCAGCATTTCCAGTGACTCTTCCTTCCTTCCTTCCTTCCTTGCCGTGTTTGCATGACTTACGTAATCCTCTCCCCACGCACTCCATCACTGTCAAAATATCTTGCTCACACTCCTGAGAGAAAGGCTCTTGCAAAGGGCAACTCAAGACCCCAGTCTTTAACTCCTCCTAATTACTCCCCAGGTAAGTTTATCTTCCTCTATTTACTGAAAAAGAAACTTGAAAAGGACTTAGATTTCCACGTCAAAAGTCTGTTATGTTGAATGCTCCCCTCAGACTCTGCATGTCTCTAAGTAAGATCTGAGTTGGGAAGCCATAAAAAGTGACTTTTTGGGGAGTTTATGAAGAAAGGTGGATGAGTTTTTCAATAAAACTAGGCAAAGCAGGAGCATGTGCACGATAGTTGAGATACACGAATCTTGGACCAAAAAAGCAAGAAGAGAGAGTTTACAATCAAGATTAAAATAAAGTTAGGGACACAGGAGCAATTGCTGGAAAGTCCAGGACAAGATGATAGAGTAAATGGAAGAGCATCTGAAGTACTAGGAGTGCTGGCAAAAAACAAGTGCATTCTGCTGGGCACAAAGTGATTGAATAATAGTCCAAAATCAGGAAAAAACATCATTATAAATATGTTAGCTTTTAAAGTGTCTACACTAGCAAGAGAAATTAGAGCATTTTCATGCTGCTGTAATAAGTGCTTAGACCAGGATTATACAGGATTTTCCTTTCATGGAACCACCACTTTCAGGTCTTCCACCTATCAATTAGCAGCTTTGTTGCTTAGCAAAGCTGTTTCCATTCTGCCATCAGATGACTTCTTTGAAACCTCATTTATGAAGGCTGTGGCTATATGGTACGTAATATCAAACTCTGAGAGCAGGCTCAGAAATAGAAATGACTCATCACCCATGCAGTGTATCATGTACTTGCCTCCTAGATGAGGCTGCGTTGTGATCTGCAGAGGGAAATTGGTAGAGGCCTGCTGTAGGCTGCTGTAGGCTGCAAAGAAGTTGTGGGCTGTGCAAAAGAGGCTGAAAAATGTTTATTTTGTACTTCAACTAGTAAGCTAATGTTGGTTTAGTTCTGGAAGCTCTGCTACTCCTGACTGATGGGGTGCTGAACATTTATCATCTGTGTCATCTGCAGCGTTTGAGTTGTATTCATATTAGAAACAAAATCTGAAGATATTAAATAGACTGAATGTTGTGGTTTAACCTGAGCCATCAACTGAGCACCACACAGCTGCTCGCTCAGTCCACCCTCAATGGGATGGGGGAGAGAATCAGAAGAGTAAAAGTGAGAAAACTCAAGGGTTGAGATAAGAACAGTTTAATAATTGAAATAAAGTAAAATCGGAAGAAGAAGAAGAAGATACAAAGCAAGTGATGCATGATGCATACTCACCGATGTCCAGCCAGTCCCAGAGCAGCAGCTTCCCAGCCAGCTTTCCCCTAGTTTGTATACTGACCATGACGTTGTATGGTATGGAATATCCCTTTGGCCAGTTTGGGTCAGCTGTCCCAGCTGTGTCCCCTCCCAGCTTCTTGTACACCTGGCATCACCCACCAAGTGCAGCCAGGTCCTTGAGCAAAAACAATCCCATGAATGGGTTTGCTTTTGCCTGAAGCAGGAATAACCCAGACCGTTTTTACCAGCATATTTTTTATGTGCACTACAGGGACTTTATCCCCTTCTACACTACAAAAGGGTTCTGACTGGGCTGGACCAGCTCAATTGGCAGATCCCCTAGTGTTGACTAACCAGGTGGCTTTTGCTAAATGTGTATCCCAGTGTTTGAATGTCCCACCCCCCATTGCTCTCAGTGTAGTCTTTAACAGTCCATTATATTGTTTGATTTTCCCAGAGACTGTTGCATGATAGGGGATGTGATACACCCACTCAATGCTATGCTCTTTGGCCCAGGTGTCTATGAGGTTGTTTTGGAAATTAGTCCTGTTGTCTGACTCAATTCTTTCTGGGATGCCATGTCACCATAAGATTTGTTTTTCAAGCCCAGGATAGTGTTCCGGGCAGTGGCATGAGGCACAGGAAGTTTCCAGCCATCCAGTGGTTGCTTCCACCATTGGAAGCACATGGTGCTTGTCTTGGCGGGTTTGTGGCAGTGTGATATAATCAATCTGCCAGGCCTCCCCATATTTATATTTCAGCCATCATCATCCATACCAGAGAGGCTTTAACCACTTGGCTTGCTTGATTGTGGTGCGTGTTTGTCATGGTTTTAGCTGGGATAGTTGATTTTCTTCACTGTAGCTAGCATAGTGCTGTGTTTTAGACTTGGTATGTAAATAATGTTGATAACACCCTGGTGTTTTAGTTGTTGCTGGGTAGTGTTTACACTAGTCAAGGACTTTCTAGCTTCCCATGCTCTGCCAGGTGCACAAGAAGCCGGGAGGGGAGGGGATGCAACCAGGAGAGCTGATTCGAATTGGCCAAAGGGTATTCCATATCATGTGACGTCATGCCCAGTATATTAACTGGGGGAATTGGCTGGGGGAGGCAGCGATCGCG
Source organism: Morus bassanus (assembly GCA_031468815.1). Classification (NCBI taxonomy): domain Eukaryota; kingdom Metazoa; phylum Chordata; class Aves; order Suliformes; family Sulidae; genus Morus; species Morus bassanus. Next base: position 107,184,173 of record CM062567.1, on the reverse strand, counting down.
GCTCGGGGACCGGCAGCGTCGGTCGGCGGGTGGTGAGCGGTTGCAGCACTTGTTGTTCAGTTTTGGTTTTGTTTTTTTTCCCTTTCCCTCTCCTCCTACTGTTTCATCTCTCTCTCGCTCATTATTTTCCTTTTCATTATATTAGTATTATTGCTGTTTTATTCTAATTATTAAACTGTTCTTATCTCAACCCACGAGTTTTCTTACTTTGGCCCTTCCGATTCTCTCCCCCATCCCACAAGGGTGGGGGAGTGAGCGAGCGGCTGTGTGGTGCTTAGTTGCTGACCGGGGCTAAACCACAACAGTCCTTTTTGGCGCCCAACGTGGGGCTCGAAGGGTTTGAGATAATAACAGTTGCTGGTCACAGCATTGATTCATCTGTTCTCGATATTAGTAGTCAGACCTACACCATGCTGATTTTGAAGTACATGTTAAAGATTGGCATTGGGTTTTGTAGTTTGCTGTGCTCTGCAGTGGTTAGAGATGTTTTGCCTAGGAGATTTGTTATTAAAACACTGGCCTTGAGTTTTATCGGTTATTTGGGTTTTGCATGGAAGCCGTTACTGTACTTCGGCTACCACCTCATGGAGACAATTAGCAATTATACCTCCTCCTCTGAGAGGTTCTTTATGGAGGAAATACAGAATGGCACCTTAGCTACCGTCTTCTGTAATGTCTCCTCCTTCATTACAACAACTTTTCAGTCTCTTGAACATCCTTGGGTAGTTAAGATACATCTGTTGATATTGCTATGGCAGATTGTTTCGGTTTTGTCTAAGGTTAATAAGCAATTCAAGAATATCATCCAGAGATCTGCCCCAAGGCTCGATAATTATGGGTGGCAGGGTATGTGGGAGAGTATGGGCAAATGCCTGAGACGGTGGGCACCTCCAGTGTTTTGGGACTTTACCCCTGAACAAGTGCAGAATCCTGAAAAATTAGTAGAATATTTGGAGGAAGTATGCTGTCACCCTAGCAATTCCAGAGAGATACAAATCACTGCAATGTGTTGGGGCCTGGCCCATGCCTACCGAGCCCTATTCAACAGTATTCAGTACCACCAAGGGAAAATGACAGGCCCTGCGGCTACTCCAAGCCCAGCGACAAGCACTGTGGCCCCTCAAACCCCCCCAACAGGCGCTGCAGTAGCTCCAAGCCCAACGACAAGCACTGTGGCCCCTCAAACCCCCACAACAGGCGCTGCAGCAGCTCCAAGCCCAGCGACAAGCACTGTGGTCCCTCAAACCCCCACAACAGGCACTGCAGCAGCTCCAAGCCCGACGACAGGCACTGTGACCGCTCAAACACCCATGACGGACACTGAAGCTGAATCAGAGAATCAACCCGTGCCAGTATCAGTTGCCCCTATACAAAAGAAGAAATCTTCAAAGAGAAAGTCAACTCGTTTAGAAAAGGATGATGGAGAAGCAGCGCCGTTACTAAGAGAGGAGAAGGAAGAGGAAGAACTTGTACAAGAGACGGAAACTACCCGATCCCTATCCTTAAGTGAGCTACGAGATATACGAAAAGATTTCGGCCGTCGTGTAGGTGAGCATGTTGTCACCTGGCTGCTCCGATGCTGGGATAACGGGGCCAGTAGCCTGGAATTAGAGGGTAAGGAAGCCAAACAACTGGGATCCCTTTCTAGGGACGGGGGCATTGACAAAGCAATTGGAAAAGGGACACAAGGCCTCAGCCTCTGGAGGCGACTCCTGTCTGCTGTGAAAGAAAGGTACCCCTTCAAGGAAGATGTTATATATCGCCCTGGAAAATGGACCACCATGGAGAAAGGTATCCAGTACCTGAGAGAATTAGCTGTGCTTGAGGTGATTTATGGTGACCTGGGTAGTGAACAGTCATCCAAAGATCCAGATGAAGCCCAGTGCACACGACCCATGTGGCGGAAGTTTGTACGGAGCGCACCATCATCCCATGTAAACTCCCTGGCAGTAATGTCCTGGAAAGATGAAGAGGCACCAACGGTAGAGGATGTGATTGATAAACTCCGGGATTATGAAGCACATGTCTCTTCCTCCCTCGTCTCAGCTGTGGAGAAATTGTCCCGGGAGTTCCAGCAATTCAAAGAAGATATGTCCTACTCCCTACCTGTACGGACCAGTATCTCGGCCATTAGGAGTAAGCGTCCTTCTGCTCAAGAGAGAAGATAAACACCACGGGGCACCCTATGGTTTTACCTGCGTGACCATGGAGAGGACATGAAGAAGTGGGATGGAAAACCTACCTCGACCCTGGAGGCACGGGTACGTGAGTTGCAAGGAAAAACAACCACTCAAGGGGGGACCTCCAGGAGAGTTGCTGCTCCAGTTTCCAGTAGGCAGTTCCCCAGACAGAGGAGTAGAAGCGCTGATTCTATCTGTGATCTTAATAGGGAGACTTCTGATTCCCATTCACAAGAAGTGGGTTGCGAATTCTGCAATTGGAATTAGAGGGGCCCTGCCTCCAGCCAGGTGGAGGAAAGGGACAACCGGGTTTACTGGACTGTGTGGATCCGATGGCCTGGCACATCTGATCCACAGGAGTATAAGGCTCTAGTGGACACCGGTGCACAGTGCACCCTAATGCCATCAAACTATGTAGGGGCGGAACCCATTTGTATTGCTGGAGTGACAGGGGGATCCCAAGAGCTAACTGTTTTGGAGGCTGAAGTGAGCCTAACTGGGAATGAGTGGCAAAAGCACCCCATTGTGACTGGCCCAGAGGCTCCGTGCATCCTTGGCATAGACTACCTCAGGAGAGGGTATTTCAAGGACCCAAAAGGGTACAGGTGGGCTTTCGGTATAGCTGCCTTGGAGACGGAGGAAATTAAACAGCTGTCTACTTTGCCCGGTCTTTCGAAGGACCCTTCTGTTGTGGGGTTGCTGAAGGTCAAAGAACAACAGGTGCCAATTGCCACCACAACAGTGCACCGGCGGCAATACCGCACCAACCGAGACTCCCTGATTCCCATCCATGAGCTCATTCGGCGACTGGAGAGCCAAGGAGTGATCAGTAAGACCCGTTCACCCTTTAACAGTCCCATATGGCCAGTGCGGAAGTCTAATGGAGAGTGGAGACTAACAGTGGACTATCGTGGCCTGAACGAAGTCACTCCGCCACTGAGTGCTGCTGTGCCGGACATGCTAGAACTTCAATACGAACTGGAGTCAAAGGCAGCCAAGTGGTATGCCACAATTGATATCGCTAATGCATTCTTCTCAATCCCTTTGGCAGCAGAGTGCAGGCCACAGTTTGCTTTCACTTGGAGGGGTGTCCAGTACACCTGGAATCGACTGCCCCAGGGGTGGAAACACAGCCCTACCATTTGCCATGGACTGATCCATACTGCACTGGAACAGGGTGGAGCTCCGGAACACCTTCAGTACATTGACGACATCATCGTGTGGGGCAACACAGCAGAAGATGTTTTCGAGAAAGGGAAGAAAATAGTCCAAATCCTTCTGAAGGCTGGTTTTGCCATAAAACAAAGTAAAGTGAAGGGACCTGCACAGGAGATTCAGTTTTTGGGAATAAAATGGAAAGATGGATTTCAGCAGATCCCAATGGATGTGATCAACAAAATAGCAGCCATGTCTCCACCAACTAGCAAAAAGGAAACACAAGCTTTTTTAGGCGTTGTGGGTTTTTGGAGAATGCATATTCCAAATTACAGTCTGATTGTAAGCCCTCTCTATCAAGTGACCCGGAAGAAGAATGATTTCAAATGGGGCCCTGAGCAACGACAGGCCTTTGAACAGATAAAGCAGGAGATAGTTCATGCAGTAGCCCTTGGGCCAGTCCGGGCAGGACAAGATGTAAAAAACGTGCTCTACACTGCAGCCGGGGAGAATGGCCCTACCTGGAGCCTCTGGCACAAAGCACCAGGGGAGACCCGAGGTCGGCCCCTAGGGTTCTGGAGTCGGGGATACAGAGGGTCCGAAGCGCGCTACACTCCAACTGAAAAAGAGATATTAGCAGCATATGAAGGGGTTCGAGCTGCTTCAGAAGTGATCGGTACTGAAGCACAGCTCCTCCTGGCACCTCGACTGCCGGTGCTGGGCTGGATGTTCAAAGGGAGGGTCCCCTCTACACATCACGCAACTGATGCTACATGGAGTAAGTGGGTCGCACTGATCAGCCAACGGGCTCGAATAGGAAACCCCAGTCGCCCAGGAATCTTGGAAGTAATCATGGACTGGCCAGAAGGCAAAGATTTTGGAATGTCACCAGAGGAGGAGGTGACACGTGCTGAAGAGGCCCCACTGTATAATAAACTGCCAGAAAATGAGAAGCAATATGCCTTGTTCACTGATGGGTCTTGTCGTCTGGTGGGAAAGCATCGGAGATGGAAGGCTGCTGTATGGAGTCCTATACGGCAAGTCGCAGAAACTGCTGAAGGAGAAGGTGAATCAAGTCAGTTTGCAGAAGTAAAGGCCATCCAGCTGGCTTTAGATATTGCTGAACGAGAAAAATGGCCAGTGCTCTATCTTTATACTGACTCATGGATGGTGGCAAATGCCCTGTGGGGGTGGTTACAGCAGTGGAAGCAGAACAACTGGCAGCGCAGAGGCAAACCCATCTGGGCTGCTGCATTGTGGCAAGATATTGCTGCCCGGGTGGAGAACTTGGTTGTGAAGGTACGTCATGTGGATGCTCATGTCCCCAAGAGTCGGGCCACTGAAGAACATCAGAACAACCAACAGGTAGATCAGGCTGCTAAAATTGAAGTGGCTCAAGTAGATCTAGACTGGCAACATAAAGGTGAACTATTTATAGCTCGGTGGGCCCACGACACCTCAGGCCATCAAGGAAGAGATGCAACATACAGATGGGCTCGCGACCGAGGGGTGGACTTGACCATGGACACTATTGCACAGGTCATCCATGAATGTGAAACATGCGCTGCAATCAAGCAAGCCAAGCGGGTAAAGCCTCTGTGGTATGGAGGACGATGGCTGAAGTATAAATATGGGGAGGCCTGGCAGATTGATTATATCACACTGCCACAAACCCGCCAAGGCAAACGCCATGTGCTTACAATGGTGGAAGCAACCACCGGATGGCTGGAAACATATCCCGTGCCCCATGCCACCGCCCGGAACACTATCCTGGGCCTTGAAAAACAAGTTTTATGGCGACATGGCACCCCAGAAAGAATTGAGTCAGACAACGGGACTCATTTCCGAAATAACCTCATAGACACCTGGGCCAAAGAGCATGGCATTGAGTGGGTGTATCACATCCCCTATCATGCACCAGCCTCTGGGAAAATTGAGCGATACAATGGACTGTTAAAGACTACACTGAGAGCAATGGGGGGTGGGACATTCAAACACTGGGATACACATTTAGCAAAAGCCACCTGGTTAGTCAACACTAGGGGATCTGCCAATCGAGCTGGGCCTGCCCAGTCAGAACTCTTACGTACTGTGGAAGGGGGTAAAGTCCCTGTAGTGCACGTAAAAAATATGCTGGGGAAAACCGTCTGGGTTATTCCTGTCTCAGGCAAAGGCAAACCCATTCGTGGGATTGCTTTTGCTCGAGGACCTGGGTGCACTTGGTGGGTAATGCGGGAAGATGGAGGAGTTCGATGTGTGCCTCAAGGGGATTTGATTTTGGGTGAAAATAGCCAATGAACTGAACGGTATGCTGTTAATTGCTATATGATATTGTATGTCATCACTCCTATGGTTGCTATATGCTGTATCAATGGTATCATAGTAAGAATTTCCAAAATTAATGAAGAATGAACTTTGATTAAACCAAGCAACGTGTAGCGGTGGTGGGACAAAGACTGGCTTCAGCATGCAACAATCCAACACCACGCAGACCATCTCTCCAGCCTTGAAGGACTATTACGGTAGATGGAGCCCAAAGTTATGGACTGAATGAACTCAATGGACATGTGTGGACCCTCTACAGATGTTCTACAGGGATGGTCCATAGACTACGGGAATGATAAATGATATCTACGTATGTCATCAAAGGATGGGGAGGCGGGTGGTGGTTATTGAGGTCATATTGGATAGTATGAGACCTGAGCATGACGTAATGGTATGGAATAAGGGGTGGATACTGTCATGGTTTTAGCTGGGATAGTTGATTTTCTTCACTGTAGCTAGCATAGTGCTGTGTTTTAGACTTGGTATGTAAATAATGTTGATAACACCCTGGTGTTTTAGTTGTTGCTGGGTAGTGTTTACACTAGTCAAGGACTTTCTAGCTTCCCATGCTCTGCCAGGTGCACAAGAAGCCGGGAGGGGAGGGGATGCAACCAGGAGAGCTGATTCGAATTGGCCAAAGGGTATTCCATATCATGTGACGTCATGCCCAGTATATTAACTGGGGGAATTGGCTGGGGGAGGCAGCGATCGCGGCTCGGGGACCGGCAGCGTCGGTCGGCGGGTGGTGAGCGGTTGCAGCACTTGTTGTTCAGTTTTGGTTTTGTTTTTTTTCCCTTTCCCTCTCCTCCTACTGTTTCATCTCTCTCTCGCTCATTATTTTCCTTTTCATTATATTAGTATTATTGCTGTTTTATTCTAATTATTAAACTGTTCTTATCTCAACCCACGAGTTTTCTTACTTTGGCCCTTCCGATTCTCTCCCCCATCCCACAAGGGTGGGGGAGTGAGCGAGCGGCTGTGTGGTGCTTAGTTGCTGACCGGGGCTAAACCACAACAGTGTTTCACATTCATGGATAACCTGTGCAATAGCGTCCATGGTCAAGTCCACCCCTCGATCACAAGCCCATCTATATGTTACGTCTCTTCCTTGATGGCCTGAGGTGTCATGGGCCCACCGAGCTATAAATAATTCACCCTTATGTTGCCAGTCCAGATCCACCTGAGCCACTTCTGTCTTAGCAGCCTGATCCACCTGCTGGTTGTTCTGATGTTCTTCAGTGGCCCGACTCTTGGGGACATGAGCATCCACATGACGTACCTTCACAACCAGGTTCTCCACCCAGGCAGCAATATCTTGCCACAATGCAACAGTCCAGATGGGTTTGCCTCTGCGCTGCCAGTTGTTCTGCTTCCACTGCTGTAACCACCCCCACAGGGCATTTGCCACCATCCATGAGTCAGTATAGAGATAGAGCACTGGCCACTTTTATCATTCAGCAATATCTAGAGCCGGCTGGATAGCTTTCACTTCTGCAAACTGTCTCGATTCACCTCCTCCTTCAGCAGTTTCTGTGACTTGTCATATAGGACTCCATACAGCAGCCTTCCACCTCCAATGCTTTCCCACAAGACAACAGGATCCATCAGTGAACAGGGCGTATTGCTTCTCATTTTCTGGTAGTTTATTATACAGTGGGGCCTCCTCAGCACGTGTCACCTCCTCCTCTAGCGATATTCTGAAATCTGTGCCTTCTGGCCAGTCCATGATTACTTCCAAGATTCCTGGGTGACTGGGGTTTCCTATTCGAGCCTGTTGGGTGATCAGTGCAACCCATTAACTCCACATAGCATCAGTTGCATGATGTGTAGAGGGGACCCTCCCTTTGAACATCCAGCCCAGCACCGGCAGTCGAGGTGCCAGGAGGAGCTGTGCTTCAGTACCGATCTCTTCTGAAGCAGCTCGAACCCCTTCATATGCTGCCAATATCTCTTTTTCAGTTGGAGTGTAGCGGACCTCGGACTCTCTGTACCCCTGACTCCAAAACCCTAGGGGCCGACCTCGGGTCTCCCCTGGTGCTTTGTGCCAGAGGCTCCAGGTAGGGCCATTCTCCCCGGCTGCAGTGTAGAGCACGTTTTTTACACCTTGTCCTGCCCGGATTGGCCCAAGGGCTACTGCATGAACTATCTCCTCTTTGATCTCTTCAAAGGCTTGTCGTTGCTCAGGGCCCCATTTGAAATCATTCTTCTTCTGGGTCACTTGATAGAGAGGGTTACAATCAGACTATAATTTGGAATATGCATTCTCCAAAAACCCACAACGCCTAAAAAAGCTTGTGTTTCCTTTCTGCTAGTTGGTGGAGACACAGCTGTTATTTTGTTGATCACATCCATTGGGATCTGCTGAAATCCATCTTTCCATTTTATTCCCAAAAACTGAATCTCCTGTGCAGGTCCCTTCACTTTACTTTGTTTTATGGCAAAACCAGCCTTCAGAAGGATTTGGACTATTTTCTTCCCTTCCTTAAAAACATCTTCTGCTGTGTTGCCCCACACGATGATGTTGTCAATGTATTGTAGGTATTCCAGAGCTCCACCCTGTTCCAGTGCGGTATGGATCAGTCCATGGCAAATGGTAGGGCTGTGTTTCCACCCCTGGGGCAGTCGATTCCAGGTGTACTGGACACCCCTCCAAGTGAAAGCAAACTGTGGCCTGCACTCTGCTGCCAAAGGGATTGAGAAGAATGCATTAGCAACATCAATAGTGGCATACCACTTGGCTGCCTTTGACTCCAGTTCGTATTGAAGTTCTAGCATGTCCGGCACAGCAGCACTCAGTGGCGGAGTGACTTCGTTCAGGCCACGATAGTCTACTGTTAGTCTCCACTCTCCATTAGACTTCCGCACTGGCCATATGGGACTTCTAAAGGGTGAGCAGGTCTAACTGATCACTCCTTGGCTCTGCAGTCAACATATGAGCTCATGGATGGGAATCAGAGAGTTTTGGTTGGTGCGGTATTGCCACCAGTGCACTATTGTGGTAGCAATTGGCATCTGTTTTTGTTCGACCCTCAGCAACCCCATCACAGAAGGGTCCATCAAGAGACTAGGCAAGGTGGAGAGCTGTTTAATTTCCTGTGTCTCCAAGACAGCTGTACCAGAAGCCCTTTTGGGTCCTTGAAATACCCTCTCCTGAGGTAGTCTATGCCAAGGATGCACGGAACCTCTGGGCCAGTCACAATGGTGTGCTTCTGCCACTCATTCCCAGACTCACTTTGGCTCCCCTGCCCTCTAATTCCAGGCTTCCAGCCCTGTTATCCCAGCATTGGAGCAGCCAGGTGGCAATGTGCACTCCTGGATGATGGTTGAAATGTTTTCACATATCTCGCAGCTCCCTCAGGGGTAGGAATTGGGTGGTTACCGCCTCATTTATCAGTTCTGCCTCTTCCTCCTCCTCTTCTTGTGATGGCCCTGCTTTTTCATCATTCCTTACTAAACAAGCTGACTTTTGCTTCCAAGATTTCTTCTTCTGTATAGGGTGACTGATACTGGCATGGGTTGGTTCTCTGGTTCAGCTTCAGTTCCTGGCTCTGGGGTTGGAGTAGCCACAGTGCCTGTTGCCAAGCTTGGAGTAGCCACAGTGCCTGTTGCACTCCAGCAGTGGTTGGAGTAGCTCAGTACCTGTTGTCAGATCCAGAGATCTTCTCTGCCCCTTGAGGATACTGAATAGTGTTGAACAGGGCTCAGTAGGTATGGGCCAGGCCCCAGCACCTTGCAATGATTTGTGTCTCTGTGGAACTGCCAAGGTGATGGCATTCTTTTTCCAAATATTTTACTAATTTTTTAGGATTCTGCACTTGTTTAGGGGTGAAGTTCCAAAATATTGGAGGTGCCCACCATCCTAGGTACTTGCCCATACTATCCCACACACCCTGCCACTCATAACTATCCAGCCGTGGGGTAGATCTCTGGGTGGTATCCTTAAACAGTTGTTTAACTTTAAACAAGACCTGAAACACATTCAGGAGACATAGCAATAGGAACGTGCTGGTTTGAATATCCCAAGGATATTCAGAGTTCTGAAGAGCTATTGCAACTAGCCTGGAGGAGAAGGGGAAGGTGAAGGAAGGTGTCTACCCCATAAATTGGCTCTCCGAGGAGAAAAGCCATAAAGTGTAATTATGAGTAGTTTCCGAGAGATGGCTCCCAAAGTACAGTGATGACAGCAATGCTGAGTACAAATACCAGATTAGTCTCATGACCAGCCATTTTATCATATCATAAACCAGTGTAACAAAGTACAGCAAAACAACAACCTTAACCCAGCTCCCAGAGGCAACACACAGCGCAAGAGGGAACATATCCAGTAAGTAAGGTGTTACATAACACAACTCTGAGAACAAGCATGACAACTCTGAGAGAAAATTAATCATCATTGTGACCAGCAACTAGCAAACTAATATAATGAATGTTTATAACAAATTTGTTCTAATGTGCTCTGGTCAGATTTGTCATTATCTCAACCTGTCAAACCCTATATTGGGTGCCAAAAAGGAATGCTGTGGTTTAACTCCAGCAGGCGAATCAGCACCACGCAGCCACTTGCTCACTGTCCCCTCAGTGGGATGGGAGAGAGAATCTGAAGAGTAAAAGTGAGGAAACTCATGGGTTGAGATAAGAAAAGTTTAATAATTGAAATAAAATAATGATGAAAATGATGATGATGATAGAATATACAAACCAAGTGATGGATGATGCAATTGCTCACCATCCACTCACCGATGTCCAGCCAGTCCCGAAGCAGTGGCTTCCCAGCCAGTTTTCCACTAGTTTATATGTTGAGTGTGACGTCATATGGTATGGAATATCCTTTTGGCCAGTTTGGGTCAGCTGTTCTGGCTGTGCCTCCTCCCAGCTTCTTTTATATCTCCAGTCTTCTCAGTCTGTAAAGCACAAGAAGCTGAAAAGTCCTTGATTTAATGTAAGCACTGCTTAGCAACCACTAAAACATCAGTGTGTTATCAACACTATTCTCATACTAAATCCAAAACACAGCACTATACCAGCTACGAGGAAGAAAATTACTCTATCCCAGCCAAAACCAGGACACTAAGTATAAGTTATTTTCCTTTTATCAAGTATAATTGCTTCTCTGATACCTAAATCCAACAGTTTCACCAAATGCCTATGTATATTTTTTCCACAAGATCTGAAATTGAAATACAAGCAAGAGTATATTTTTAAATCAGGGATCTAGAGGCCATAAATGTATTTTAGGTCTTCCCAAAGCTTCACCTTTGGTCCTTTGTATCTATAGATCTATACTTGGGGTTTTTTGCTCTTTCCTGAACCTTTCTGTAATGAACAGCTAATGGCTAATAGTATGGAAATAAATCTTGTTTTTTCTTTGTTGTGGTGAAAATGAAAGAAATTTTTAAAAGCAAAGAAATCTTAATGGTATATCCATTACTATACAAATCAGAAAAAGGGAAGAAATGTAATGGTAATTCCATATTTACTTCTTCCTTCCAACCATTACAAGTTATATATTAGAAAGGACTCTTGAATATTTGTGTCTTCTGTCCTAATTGTTAACATATTTTAAGTAATTAATACACTGAAGTTTCATTTAAGTTTTTCCAGATTATAATATGGTATAATCCAGTATAATCCGGTAAGCAAATACAGTTTATATAGAAAATCAAAGTGCATTTTTTACCAAAGCAACCTTGATGAAATGTATAGATTAAGGTTAGTTCTCATAATGAATGTATGAATTTCATTGTCTTACTAATAAAAAAAGCAAAAAGACACAAAACATGCAAAAAACCAGAAACAAATTCTGGCAAAAGAAAAAGGTAAAATCAGTTACTGCTGCCAGAGATTTGTCAGATAAAGGTGTTGCAGGCAGCCACAGGCCACATTTACTCCATTTATGGAGGTTTCTGCACACAAAAATGCTGCTTCAGAATACTAAGCAATAAATTCATTTTTATGTTAAGAAATCCATTGCTCAAGCTAAGTAACGTGCTGGATGACTATGTTAATAAGAGAGAGACATGAGAAGGAAACTAATTCTTCCCATTACCCTCGAAAGGGCATGGACTGGGAGCAAAATTGTTCTGTGGCAGTTAATACAGTACCAAGTCTACCGCATTGTCATCACAAGCAGGAGAATCCCAGTCAAAGTAGGTAGTCAAGTACACACTTTTGTCTTTTGCCCATTTCCCTTTCAAATTATAACACTGGAATAAAGGACCTGAAATAAAGGATCAATAGTCCCTGGCATAGGTGTGGTTTTGAGTTGGTTATTGGTTTTACTGTGATCAAAGCAGACTGGATTTTATTCAAATACTATGGCAAAGTGGACAATAATCTAATTTAGCTCAGGTGGTCTTCTGATTGAGTTTGAAATGTTAAATTGGCAAAGTGATAGTATTTTATGTTCACTTTGTTTGGGACAGGAGCAAATTTGGGCCAATGCAAGTAATTAAATTGAAATTCTTTTCAGGGTAATTGTTATCTGTATTTTCACTTTTTTAATGGATGTGTAATACAGATGATAATTTTTGTCTGTGGGTGTTTTTTGAGGTGAAGGGCGATATGGGATCATTTTGTTAGTGGATTTACAGTATCAACACAACAAATTAATTAAAATGTACAATGACTGGCTTTCTACTTACAAGATTTTATTTAGTGCTGTTGTATTATCTATATGAGAGTGTCACCAACTCTGGTTTTATCATCTGAAGAGTCTGCATTCCTACATACCTCTTCTCTTGCACACATCACTACCCCTGTTTGTTTTTAAATGTAACGTTTAGAAATCTGGTTGGATTGGCATTCCTGGAATTACAAAAAAAAAAAAAAAAAAAAAGAAAGTTATAACCCCAAGAATAGCATGTATCCCCACTAACTGTAGTGTAACGTTGAGCAGGGAAGATGCACTTCTGATTGTCTAACAGCCAGCTTTTCCACCCCTCCCCTGTCCCCAGGCTGGTCTGCAAGCTCTTTCCACTTCCCTTCTGTTAGCTCAGGTGTTTATCTGACTCAGGGAGTCAATTCAGTTTGCTAATTTGGAAAAAAACACTAGCTAAAAGGAAGAGGATTCTGCAGGGTTACTGAGCTGAACTGGTTTCTAGAGGCACCAGTGAACAATCAGATCTTCCCAGTTATCCCATCACAAGGAGAGAAGGAAAAAGAATAATTCACCCTCCGTAAATGCTGAGTATCCTCCTCCTTGCAATCAGTAGATGATGTTGGTTTTGGTGATATTTTTAAAGAATCTCAGTGAAGATAATTTTCACGCACCAGTACATGCACACAGTTATTCTCAGCAGCACTTGTCTATCTAACCTCTACAGCAGGATGACAATATGCTTACTGTCACATGGCACTGGAATTTAAGATCTGATTTTCCTCCCTAGTTCAGCTTTGATATTCTGCCATTCAGCCTCCACTGAAAACAATCCTGATGTAACTTCTGCACCCACTGTTGTTCGAGTATATAAAATGGGGTTTAAGAGCTGTAGATTTCTCATGCTATGACTACCCATATGAGGGAGGCACACTAAGGAAATAGTCATACCTTTGTAACCTTATAAATCACTTCTTTCAAGAGCTGCCAGTAAAACCTATTATGTAATCCCAAAATAATAAAATTTACAATGTGTAAAACAATAATTCTAAATAAGATAGCACTAAAGTTGATGTTAACCAGCTGAAGTTAATCAAACATCAGGAAGACAAGTATAAATGTGTGAAGAAATGATAATGGTGCAAGTTTCATAACTTATTATCATAGGAAATATTCTATGACACTTGTTTTTCTTTAGACAACAGAGCTGTAAAAATAATGTCATTTTAGATTGTGATCCTTTTAACATTTTCCAGAAGATAAACACCTTTATGGAACACTGCATCTGTATATTTCTCTTCCATTCTCATTATTTACAAGTCTTGTCTCTAATGTTCAACTTAGTATAAGTGAATGAGTCATCATGACAGATTTCTGTCATTTGAAAAAGATAATATCAATGAGGTTTGTTCAGGGTTTTTTTGAAGTTATTAGGAGGGAAATAATGAATGTGCCAAAGAAGACAAATATCAGGCAATGAAACTGGGCTTAAGGAGAAGTTGAAGAGGAAGGTGGCTAAGAAACAAGCCTGCGAGTCATTTAATCTTTCTCTTTCTTATCAGGAACAGAATGAGGAGGGTAACAGCATTTCATAGGACTGGTCTGAGGATAAATATAAATGACAGAGTTGTCAGACATGGTATTAATGAGAATATAAATAGAATGAAGAATATCAGTGTAAATTGTCTTAGAATCAGAAAATTAAAAACAAAACATTGAGGCTGGAGAAAATAACAGCAACAGTTTCACAGTGAACTTTAATTTAGCTCTACTCTGTAAACAAATTTGTACCACATATTTCTTCATGTATTTTTAACCTGATCACAACTTAAACACATATTCATTGAAACATTACAGGATCGAATATCATCAACAAACACATCAAACATTCTAAATTTTCATTTTAAATTGATGGTTTCAATTTGAAGTATCCTACTTTTGCCAATGCATCTTCAGAGCTTTGTCTGGTTTATGGTTGTTATTTATGTCTTTGTGCAACGGTATAACTATTATTTTCAACTTGTGAAGTATGAGAAATTCAGAGAGACAGTAGTGGAGGCTGCTAACTCAATGATTATGTGAAATATTTAGTTAAAATATTTGTCTTTTGGGATCCATTTCAGCACTGCAATTTGTAATTCTGCCTAAGTGCATTTCGGTAGAGTCAATACCTGGAGGAGAAAATGGAGAAGAAAATTCCAGAGTTCATCCATAGATGATCCCATGTCATGAGACATTGGTCTCTTAGTACATTTTCTTCTGTTTCCAAGTTATGTATATGCTCAAGTATTGAGGTTCTGAATAGATAAGATCATTCATTAACTCATGCACTTTATGTAAGCTAAAGTATAGCCTCTGATCAGTTATTCATGCGAATACCTAGCTCAATATTGTTCTGTATTTCCCATCTGAAACTACCATATGAAGTTGCAGTATAATATTTGTTTAGAAACTTTATAACCCTGTAAAAATTCAGCTGCTTTATTGCAATACATAGTTGGTGAATTGTTTACTTGGTTCACGCAGGTGTTGTGAAGCTTATTTCAATTACTGCTTCTAGGGGTCTTTGAAAGTTACAGGTTAAAGCTGAAATAGCCTTGCAGTACTTCTGGCAGGAGAGGACTTCTAGACAAGTAAAGCTCATCCTTCTTTGTGGTGGAAACTGATAATAGAAAATTGGGAGTGTTCCACTGTAGGATCTATCTATCCACTGGCAAGCCATGACCAGCTGTAAATATTGTCAAGATTAAGAACAAAAACAAGAATACTGACTTCTTTTTTTTTCCCCCTAAGTCAGAATCTGTATACTTTTAGGTTTGAGTTTTGTAAACCCAGTTCCCATAAGTATCAGTAATTTCCCATACGGTTCTTGGTTCATTAAGCATATAATGACGTTTTTGCTGACTTTGATATTTCTCTGAGAATTTTTTTAAGAATTTTGCCAGGCTCTTTGTTAGTCCCCAGGCTCAGAAAACTCAGCAGCAGTTGATGATTCCTCCAACTGGAGCTGTTTTATTTCTTAATCTTATTGAAATAAAATATTTTCTTGAATATAGACTTATTTCATTGGCATTTTTTCAGCGACTATTACTCATAGTCAATAATAGACATTCAAATACTGCCACAGCATTCAAAAACTATGCAGCAGGTGGCATTCATTTTCTAGAAGAAAATACTTCATCCTGCCATGAAATCTGAACTTCCACAGCCACTGCCTATTCCTTTCTTAGCAAGTCAACACCTTTTTTACGCATCTGTTCCTCCATCACCTGCAGGAGTAGACTGTCTCCTATAGGGTACCTTGCAGGCAGTGAGATGATGAGGTGTAAAGCCCTGCTTCTCCAGGGGACACTGCAGGTAGTGTGTGTTGCTGGATGTTTGCTGTGTGTTTGAATGAAACCACAGAACAGTGAAAGTCTTCACTATGGTAATGAAGGGTCAGTGCAGCTGCCCATATGCAGTGGGGGCACAGAGTGATTTGTCGTGTCAGAAACACTGCAGACAACATAAAGTTTTGTGGAGTGTGTAGGTAAGTGCCATGGGTAGGTGCAAAAGCAGAGCTGGCAAGTTTTTGCATAAGAGTGTATCAGATATTTTGGTAGATGGTGATGTAATTTAAATGCCATTTTGCCATTTGAAAACTATGTACTAGAGCTTGCACTGGAGTTTTGAATGTTTTTGAAGTGGTAATAGTCATGAGGGCTCTCATTCAGAGCGCAGTGGGAAAAATTCAATTCCTCCCTTGCCTGACACAATTTTGAAATCTCTCTTATCCTTAGCCATTAGGCTGAATGATCTTGAATGCAAAAAGTCCTTCTCCTAGGGACTAAAACCCATGTACCTCACCACATGGATGCATATCCTCACCTAGAAATTAATTCTTTCCTTCTTAAAAATTTCTGAAATATTTTGTATAATGTTATAATATTCTTCTAGATTTCTGTCTGTTGTGCTACCTAAAACTCAGATTGAAATCTGCCTTCATCCTAATACAAAGTAGGAGCTGAATCAAAACTTGTAATAAAAGCTTCACAGAGGTGTCTCGTAATGGAGAGAGTACAGTTTCTTGTCTGCCAGGAGCCTGCTCCATCCTATGAAGCCATTCTATGAATCTATCCTAACGCTGCATACGTGAATCCTATGTATCATGTAAAAATCCATGCAGCCACCTATCTACATTTCTAGGAACTTTTTAAAGCACTAGATACATGTTTCTTAGAAGTCAGGTATCATGTACTTCAACTTTACAAAGTTGCATTTGAATATAAGTGGATTTGAAGGCTGGTGACATAAGCACATTTGTAATTATTTTTTTCTTTTCTTGTACTTTGCAGAATATTGCATGTTTACAGAGCTATCAAAGTAGTTGGAGAGACAATGTCAAGTTGAAATTCATATTTGTTTCCAGAAAATGCAGAAAGTGAATAGCCAAAGAACTTTCCCTGAACAAAATTGATTATTTGATTAGCAGTCTTATTTGTTAAAAGCCATGGGTGAGATGAGTGATAAATTAGGAATGGTTGCTGTAATTATACAGTAGTTGTTGCATGCCTGACTGAACCCTATTTGGCTATTCCCAGCCCTCCCCTTAATTAAACTCTGAGAAGCATTTAATATGGAAGGGAAGTTTTCTGTGGCGTTGTGTACATTTAAAATAACTTGCTTGTATAACTCTGCTGGTAGGTTTATGTCATAAAACTCTCTTAACAGAGGAGCCAGTTATGTTGACTTAAGTATTATTAGAAAAATAATTTTCAAGCCAGTTCTCCAATGAGCTTAATTTATTATTAATCTCATATCTGCTATTTTGAGAAAACTGGTTTTTGTAAACTAAAGTAGCCTATAGAGCTCCTATTATTATTAACAAAAATAACAGCTGATGAAGCCACTCGCTGCTCTCAGGAGACAGGTATTATTATAACAATTATACTAATGAGTAAAATGAGGCACAGAAAGATTAAGGCCAAATTCTGCTGCATATGAATTGCCCAGGGTCATAGAGGAATCAGCTGTATGCTGGGAATAGCACAGCAACAAAACAACAACAAAACCAATCCTGAATCATAGTCAATTACTTATTCACAGAAGAAATAACTTCTGAAAAACTTGTTTTTCACATGATTTGCCTCAGTCTTTTGAACTATAGCATCATTCTGTGTCTCCTGTCAAGCAAGGCCTTCCTGTGTTTCAGCAACTCTGTTCAGGAGTTCTTTATATCACCTGAGGGAACAGTTAAGGCTTTGTCTCTGATTGACAAGAAACTTCTTTATCAATGATTTACAGAGGAACACACTGCTTTTCAGGGAATAGGAGAATTATAAACAGTAATAACCTGAAAGGGGATCAAAAATTCTCATAATAGTCCTAAAGTTACTCTGTAAATCTCTCCCATGCTTTTTGTGCTTTGGCTCCTCAGGTACCTGTTGGTAGGACAAAAATTAGGTGAAGTTCAGACTTTGTCTTCATTTTGCTTTTTTTCTCTGCTTCTGTTCCTTTTATAAAGATGACAGATTTTTTTAACATGCAAATTATTTATAATCATCTCTCTGATTATGTTTAGACTGATGACAACAGATATTTATCATCTAAAAAAGCCGTATCTGAAATATGGGCACTTTTCCAAGTACAAGCTGTCTTTTGATATGTATTAATCAAAGCTTGTCCAGATAGGGGTTGTTTATGTTCCTTTTTTCTCTCAGTCTTGGGTTGTTGTTCTTACATTACTTGTATCTCATATGATGCCAGCCATGCTAACAGGTTTTATTTATCAGCTGTGCAGAAATCTGGTTCAGGAGAAATGTAAGACAGCAGTAGAGACAGTACAGACCCTGTACTGTTGATTTGACATTATTTCACTTTCTACAGTAGCTATATTATATAAAGATGTGCAGCTACTACAGTAAGCAAAATAATGTCAAGATAACACACTGACACAGCACATCTCATTAGCTCTCAGATTTTCAAACCCATTGACTATAGATCAGAAAAATTGGCATTGGAAAGCACTGCTGGTGGTCAGCTCACCTAATCTTCTGTTCAAAGCAGGGATTGCATCAAAACCAGATCAAGTTACCCAGGGTCTTATCCAATCAAGTTTTGAATACCCCCAAGGATGTAGATTATGGGTGTCCATTCCAGTGCTGGGCTGCTGTCATTGTGAAGAATTTTTCCTTAAGCCTGTCTCAAATTTCCCTTGCCACAGTCTGTGACTGTTGCCTCTTGTCCTTTCACTGTGCATCTCTGGTAACAGTCTTATCTACAACATACCTTTAAGAACAGAGAGAAACTGGAGTTAGGTTTCTCTTAGCCTTCTCTTTTTCATGCTGAATAAACATCAGACACTTAATCCAGCATCACCGATCATATTCCGCTTTTTAGAAGTTCTTTGCCAGGCTGTCTCCAGTTTGACATTTCTCCTGTGCCAAGGCCCAAACCTGAAGACTCTGTGGTTACAGCTGAACTTCCAGATCTGGTTTCACAAATGCCAAATAATGGGGAAATGTGACTTCCCCCAATTTGCTGGCCATGCTTTTGCTAATGTGGTCCAGTATGTGGTTAAGCTCCATCACTGCACATGTACACTGATCATTTGTGTTATCACCAGGACCACTAGGTCCTTTTGGCAGAGCTTTTACCTAGCAAATCAGTCCCCAGGCTGTACTCGTGCACGGAGTTGCCCTGACCTAGTTGCAGCATTAACATCTGTCGTTGCTGAACTTCATGAGATTTCTGTCTGCCCTTTCCTCTGATTTGCTGAGGTCCCTCTGAATGGAAGCCCTCCCACCTGGGTGTTTGACTGCTCCCCCTAGCTTGATGTCATCCCCAAATTTGCTAAGGGTGGATTCTGTCCCACTGCCCATGTTGATAATGAAGACATTAAAAAGTATTGGAGTACTGACCCATCTAAACCGCTGTAATAGGTTTTTCAAAAATGTTTTAGTTCTGCAGTATTCAGCAGCAAAGGGCTTAATGAAAATTTTCCATCCAATGGTAGAAGCATACATTGCTCTGTTATTTATGACTGTCTCAGTGTAAAAGCTGCTAGTCTCATCACATATTCAGTCTGTCAGAATCCATTTCCATAAAGGTAGCTGCCAGGCAAGATTCATATGGATTCATATGGCTGGCTGTTAAAAGCAAATCTCTATAGTATCTGTGATTCAAAATCCATTGACAAATCAGCATAGGTTCCTGTTTATAAAATGAAAGAACTTATGGTCTCTTCATTATTCTTAATCATTTCCTCGTAGGACACAGTGGTAAAAGTTGCAATTGCTACTAGCTGAGAGATTTTGTAAAACCATTTGTAAAGTGATGGCAATTCTGTAATGTTTCCCACATATTGTTCAGTGAGCACCTTTACAGGCATTTTGTATTGCATGAAGAAAAAAAGTGATGGAGTTGCAGATTTCCATGGCAACAGACATAATTCTATTTCCTTTGTTTTGTGAAGCTGGGACTTACTAGCACAGAGGCAAAGGATTGTTCTGTTAAATGGCAACCATGGATTTCAAAAGGCTTGAGTTATAACGCATGTGGTCATGCATCTACAACCTCTACTATGCCAAGCAACTTTTGCCAGCAGAACAAAATGACCTGAGTTATTGTCTAAAAAAGAAATCAAATGGAGAAAAGTTGCCAGTTGTAGGATTTATTAGACTGATGCAAGTATGTCGAAAGATACAGCAATTTACAAACACTTCTCTGTTTCCCCCTTTCCAAATTGGGTTCCTGATTTGGACCTATTTTTGTTACATTAGTAAACTAGCATCAGTAAGGAAGCAAAAATTTCACTAGCTTCTCTTATATGCATAAATTTGGACTGTGATTTGGAGAGTCTTGTCTCTCATTTTAAGTTGTTTCTGGACCCCAAAAAAATATTTCCAAAGATACATTGTTTTTGAATGATTGTTTATTGCAATTTTAAAACTGAGCAATGTCAAGAATTCTCTAGTTGTATCTGTCTATATACATAATCATGATGTGATCCCTATGTGTGTGAGGACACACAGTGGAAAAGAATAGCCCTTTATTTTTATATACCAGCTTCTCAGTTGATTTTAAACCTGTAAAAGCCTGCTAAAGACAATGGAGCTACTAAAGTAGATATTAAATGAAATATAAATGAATTTCTTTAAATTAAACTAATATGTTTATTTGTGTGTTCATATGCACAGACATATTTTTAGCCCCTTCTATAAAAATATAGTATATTTCAAAGCTAAAACTTAATAATTTACATTCATGTACATTCATGTGCATTGCACATGAATAACTAGCCCCAATATGTATGATTCAAGATGCATTTGTAATGTTTAAAAGTGACTAGTTAAAAGGAATGAAGTGTGTTCTTTTGGAAGGTATTGAAGAGTCATCTAAGTGCCTTACTACGTGATAGTAATGTTTATGTATTCTGGGTTTGCTATTTTTTTTCTTTTTAATTGAAATGTCTTTGTATGACATAAAACTAACTTCTGAAAATGTCAGAAAGTAGAGGTCAGCAAGACTATGTGTGTTACTGAATACTGGAGTCACGCACTGATAAGCTTAATAAGGAATATTCATGAAAGGTTATTGATGATTATTGTTTCAGCAAGTATTCAGAAAATTGTCTTTCTTTCATTTTATTAAAGTTCGTTGGTACCAGCAAGTTCTATATACTGAAATGAAGTAGCTAAAAGAAATGTAATTTCCACAAATATGTGTAATTGGAAACTACTGGTCTATTTTAGACAATAGAAGAAAAACTTCATAAGAAAGCTTGTGAGGTCCAAGGCATTTGCTTTATCAGAAAGAATGAAACTCAAGTAACTGTGCAGTGAACACTCTTAATACAGATTCTAGCTTTTTTTTTGCCAAAATACATATGTAAACCTTAGAATTCCAATTTTTCAGCTCCAAACTTACTCAGGTAAGGTTCTCCCAACTGCAGACATTCTGATTTACATCCTTGTTTCACCTTTCTTGCCACATGCTAGAGAGAGTTTTTGAAGTCTGTTCTCCTCTGAGGTACATTTTTTCATGCCATGACTTTTACCATACCAGCTCTAAAACTGGCCAAATCAACGTCCATGAAGTCAGAAAGGCTGTCCTTCCAGTACTCTCAAGTAAAATATTGAGGACTTCAAGTGTCCCAAATACCTCTTTAAGGTATGTTATATCTTTTGGCAAGGAATACCATGAAAAAACTCACATACTTTGAAATCTTCTCTGAAGCATATCAGGTTGAGGTCAGACATGAGCAGCTTTGTCAGAGAGGGATACCCAGCAGAGCAAGGAGAGTAAAAAGCAAACAGAGGAAGGAGGACAAGACTTTGTAAGCTGGCACTGATGGCAAACCTCACTATTTTTAAATTTGGCTTGAAACACCTCATGAAAGGGAACCTCCTGGAATACCATACATTTCAGGTCGAGTTCCCCAGAAAACACTCCTGGTGAAGCATACCAGCCTTTGCAGACAGGCTCTCTCTTTGACCTCTCCAACTGATGCATTTCAGTTTGTTCTTTCCCACCCCAATTTACTTATTTCTACATTGTTCAGAAGATAGATGTCACACTCTCCCTTTTCAGTAAAACCTTCTCTATAATTTTGGAGATGCTAATCACAGAATCACAGGCTGGTTGAGGATGGAAAAGACCTCTGGAAGTCATCTTGTCCAACCCCACTGGCTCACACAGGGCAACCTGGAGCTGGTTGCTCAGGACCATGTCCAGATGGCTCTTGAGTATCTCCAAGGTGGGAGACTCCACAACCTCCCTGGGCAACTTGTGCCAGTGCTCAGTCACCCTCACAGTAAAAAACTGTTTCCTGATGTTCAGAGGGAACCTCCTGTGTTTCAGTTTGTAGCCATTGCCTCTGGCCCTGTCACTGGGCACCACTAGAAAAAGCCTGGCTCAGTGTTCTTTGCACCATCCCTGCAGGTATTTACTAACATTGTTAAGATCCCCAACTCTAGGCCTTCTCTTCTTCAGGCTAAGCAGTCCCAGCTCTCTCAACCTTTCCTCATAGGAGAAATGCGCCAGTCCCTTTGTCATCTCAGTGGTGCTTTGCTGGACTCTTTCTAGCATGCCCGTGTCCCTCTTGCACTGGGGAACCCAGAACTGGACACAGCACTCCAGGTGTGGCCTCACCAAAGCTGAGTAGAGGGGAAGGATCACCTCTCTTGGCCTGCTGGCAACAGTCCTCCTAATGCAGCCCAGGATGTTGGTGGCTGTCTTTGCCACAAGGGCATCTTGCTGGCTCATGTTCAACTTGGTGTCCACAAGGACCCCAAGTCCTTTTCTGGAAAGCTGCTTTCCAGCTTGGTGGCCCCCAGCATGTACTGGTGCCTGGAGTTGTTCCGACCCAGGTGCAGGACTTTGCACTTCCCCTTGTTGAACTGCATGAATTTCCTGTCAGCCCATTTCTTCAGCATGTCGAGGTCCCTGTGGATGGTAGCACGACCCTCCCTGGCCTATCAGCCACTCCTCCCAGTTTTGTAACATAAGTACATCTGCTGAGGGTACACTCTGCCCCATCATGCAGATCATTAATGAAGATGTTGAACAGGACTGGACCCAGTATTGACACCTGGAGCACACTGCTAGTTACTGGCCTCTAAGTAGATTTCATGCCACTGATCACCACCCTCTAAGCCCATCCATTCAGCCAGTTTTCAGTCCAGCTCATTGAAATGGGCTGCTCATCCAGCCCGTACTTCATCAGCTTCTCCATAAGGATCTTTTGGGAAACAGTGTCAAAAGCCTGCCTGAAGTCAAAGTAGACAATATCCACTGCTCTCCCCTCCTCTACCAAGCCAGTCAGTTCATCATAGAAGAGTATTGGATTGATCAAGCATGTCTTCCTTTTGGTGAATCTATGCTGACTAATCCTGATGTCCTTCTTATCCTTCATGTGCCTGGAAATTATTTCCAGGATTAGCTGCTCCATCATCTTCCCAGGAACCAAGGTGAGGCTGACCAGCCTGTAGTTCCCTGGGTCCTCCTTCTTGCCCATCTTGAAGATAACAGTGTCATTGGCTTTCCTCCCATCCTCAGGCACCTCTCCCAGTCACAATGTTGCTTTGGCAAACCAAATAACATCTCCTGTACTCTAATGGCTACTATTAACTCCTTAATTCAGTGAAGACCAAAACTTTTCCTAGCCCTCCCATCTTAGCATTTTATATCACCTACTAAGAAACACTCATAACGATGAGCATAATTCACTACTTGTTTTTGAAAAGTGACAAAGCTATAAATGAATATTTCAGTGATGAACTGCTTGAGATAAATGACCCCTACAATGCATCTTTGAAGGTTACGCTAATACTATAGAGTTTAAGCTGGTCTATATCAGTGCATTCTATGCCACCTCCCTTCACTTTAAGCATTCATGAGTCAACATGATGAACTGTTCTAGGACTGTGATTCATTTCAATTTTGACTTGAATAAAATGTGTAGGGATGTGGTGTTATTTTGGATTTTGCTTTTCAGTTTTAAGTGTTTTTTTGCTCTGATCCTCCCCATTTCCCATCTGGAAATAGCCATACCTTTAAATAAGTGTATCAGTACTGAACACCTTCAAAAATCCTAGATTTTTACTTTTAAAACCTGAAGACTTTGCCCTGGGTGATGCTGTTAAGAGAAATTATTTTATAGTTCCACACAGTCTTATCCCTAAATGCTGTATACTCTCAGGTCAGCAAATATCTATCTGCAAAATCTTTTCCTTCATGTCGTCTAGCACCTCTCTTTCATAAAAGCTCCCATTTCCTAACAGAAAGGATAATCAATACCTGCAAATAATGTCTGTACAATACTGGATTCTCTATCATATATATCTATATATGTATTTATTGAAGAAATTAGCTTAACCTGCTAGCAATTTCTCCTATGTGTTAGAGACTCCTACCATTTAATTGTGTTTGTTTCCACTAAGATCTACTGCATAGTCAGGCTTGAAATAGTCTCAACTCTGTTCATGTCAGCATCATCTCCCATGTCATTAGTGAATGGATTTATACAATTAAAAATGGATAAAGTATTTCATATATTGCCTATATATAATACAATGGCTCAAACCTTGTAAAGATGTAAGAACTTGACCTTCTGCCCTCACAGTAATTAGTATAGTTTCCATAGACAGGAAACTTCTTTCATGAAAGAAACAAAACCACAATTTTGTGACAGAATACAGGTGAAGATACACACCTTACTGACATTCAACAAATATAATCCCAATACACTGTAAAATCCAGCTACTTTTCTCCAACATTAATCCATTCTGTCAGACAACAAAGTGATCTATTATGAGCTTCTTTTAGAGGAATGAAAAAAAAGAAAAAAAACCAACACACATCTGCCAGAAAAGGAGCAAAATGTCCCAATTCTCAGTGTGGCCAAGGAGATTAGAAAAAAAACATTAGTCCCATTGAATCTCCCTTCAGAATGCTTTTCTTTTGCCATTGCTTTATTATTCAGACATAATATTATTCTACCACCAAAGAATAATCATCATCCACCTTGGCACTGCAAAGTGGTGTTATTATTTTGAGATTTTTTCCTCCATAATTGATTAAGAAACTCTCTAAAAGGTCATAACAAGGTTAGAATAGCTAATGAAAACCTAAATGCTAGAAATATATTATAAAGGCTGAAATCACTGAAATGACTTTCACAGCTAGCTTGTCTATAATTCTTTTCAGAAGACTTATGAGGTCATATATTGGTGGGGCTTTTGCCAATGTTGTGTATTCTGTCAGGAACAGCAAGCTGGATAAAAATGTAAAAATAAACATAAAGCAGTGCATAGCAAATAAATAGTATGCTGTTACCTGTAAGTGTTTATATTACTAGTAGGCACCTCTAAGTAATGAACACAGTCCAAATAGCACATGACTATTTTCTAAGCAAGCTAAGTGATCGTCAACAAAGAGTTATGGGGAAATTATAACCAGAGAGTAATTATCAGTAAGGCATCACCAAAGGGAAAAATATTCTCATTGGACTTTCATAGAAATATATCCTGCATCCAGTTTCGTTAAGTATTTTCATAGAAGTTCTGGATCAAGGCATAATCTATTAGACTTCCAGATGTTACAGTTACCGGACAATATGGAAGTGGGTCAATAAGAGACAGAATTCAAAATGACAAGTTGGAAAAATTGTTTGGAACAGCAGAATAAAATTCAACAGAAACATGGGCAAAACACTGTCCTTAAGAAGGAATAATCTGCTTGACAAAATTGGATGGGAACTGTTTTTTGTACAACAGGTCTATGCGTCATAGTACACAAGTGGAACATGAGACAATAGTATCTGCTTTTGCAAAAAAGGCAAACATGACACCTTTTTCTCCGTCATTACTGAAAACCTTTTTTCTTTTCTAAAAATACTTCTTCCCTCTTGCTTGTTTTGTAACTCGGCTGATAGCTGAGCTGGTACCTCAGCTGATGCTACCTTCTAGATTGTGTGATTCTTAAACTCTAGTAATTTACCACTGAGGATACCAGTGAAATGAATCTGTGCTATTCCACTGTCATCTAATGGATACTTGAAAAATGAAATATATTTCTTGACCCCTCTTCTTCTTCAAGGCATAACACACAAAGGAACCTTCTTTAGAGTTATAAAGAAAAAAATTTAAATAGTGATATTTAATTCATATTTCCAGACTACAATTCTTGTTAGTCTTCTGTGACCTAGTCCTCTTTATATTTGTTTAAAGACTCTAATGAGAATGTGAAATTAGCTGGGTTTTTTTATCCATAATAAACTAACTTATTTCCAGAGCATATCTGTAAAAAGCATACTGTCTTTATTGCAGGCTAAAAAAATAGAATGAACTGTATATTGTTCAGTTCTTCTTCCCAAGCCAAATGTATTTTCTGTCACCTTCAGTGTTTTGACTTTTCTAATGCAAAAAGAAAATGAGGGAATAATATGCTGAACAGATCAAAGCTCAGAACCCTAATACATTTAACAGGCTCCATTCTTGGCATTTATTCATTATTGATATCAGAGCAACAAATCTCTTTAAGTCAATGGAGATGGCCTATGTGAATTAAAAGAAAATTTAGCCCTTAAGCTTTGTCTCATGAGAGAACAATAATGAAAAATATGGGGAACTACTTACAGTGACACAGTAATATATTTATTTATTTTATTTCTATTTAAATCAAATAGTCCTTTAAGAATTATAAAGTTGTCACTGGCAATGCAAAGATTTCATATGACTTAATTAATATCTTGGAAATTTTGGATTTGGATGTTGGATTTGGATACAGGAAAGTAATGTAACATTCATTGTGTGAAAGGTATCTTATCAAAGAAAGATTCTGGAGGAAACTGTAGGAAACCTCACTACTAAGTTAACAAAAGATAACAAAAACACTTCAGTGATGTTTTTTTTTTTTTTTATATTCCCACCAAAAAAATCCCTGAGTTGATGTGGTATTGAAGTACACATTTATACTTTTCACCCACGTTCTAATTACATCATCATTTTCTCCCTCTTAAGCTGGGCAAAAAAGTCTAGACTGTGTCTTTCATTTCCTGAAATCTCAAAAGATTTGAGAAATATTTGTAGCAAAATCATTCTAGATGCGAGTTTTATTTAATGTTATGTTAATATATTACATATGTTTAATTTGGTATACTGCTTGTACTTTCTATTATATTTATAAACCTACATACCAAAGATTAAGGTCAGTTCATAGATGCAAGACTGCAAAAAAACCTTCGGTGAAATCATAAAATGGTTTGGGTTGGAAGGGACATTTAGAGGCCATATAGTCCTACCTCCCTGCAATGAGCAGGGATATCTTCAACTAGATCAGATTGCTCAGAGCCCCGTCCAACCTTACCTTGAACGTTTCCAGGGATGGGGCATCTACCACCTCTATGGGCAACCTGTTCCGGTGTTTCACCACCCTCATTGTAACAAATTTTTTCCTTACATCTAATATAAATCTACGCCATTTCAGTTTAAAACTGTTACCCCTTGTTCTATCACTACAGTCCCTATTAAAAAGTCTGTCCCCATCTTTCTTATAAGCCCCCTTTAATTATTGAAAGGCCAGAAGAAGGTCTTCCCAGAGCCTTCCCTTCTCCAGGCTGAACAACCCCAACTCTCTCAGCCTGTCCTCATAGGAGAGGTGTCTCATCCCTCTGCTTGTTTTTGTGGCTTTCCTCTGGACCCACTCCAACAGGTCCATGTCTTTCTTGTACTGAGGGCTCCAGAGTTGGACGCAGTACTCCAGGTGGGGTCTCACCAGAGCAGAGTAGAGGGGCAGAATTACCTCAAATTCATTTCCAAATCAAAATGTTTATTTCTTCTGTATGTCTGTGCTACCTCTACCATTATTGGCCCTTTCTGTTACAATTGATGCTAATGCATCTGAGCCCTTTTTTGCCAGCTCCTGAGGGAAATGTGCCAGTGTTGGAAGCAACAGCTTAACGTTGGCCTATTACATAAGAAGGGGTCCATACTCAGAGATGTTGATTTAATCCTGTAAGTGGTAAATAGGCTTAAGGAGATAGGAGAAATAAGTTTTAAAGATATTTTTTGAATGGTTCTATATATATTAAATTAAGGACAGAAATAAATCTGTGCAGGAAACTCATGGTCTACAAGTTTCAAGAAAAGAAGAAAATTGAAAGGTTATTTACTTGATTTTCCATAGTGAAATGTTCTGTTTGAGTTAGCTGATTCAGAAAAGGGTAGAGAAGATGTCAGCTGTTTTTTTCTGAGGCATAGTAAAAAGGCAAAAGGGAAGAGTATCTAGGATAAAGCCTCTGGACTTACCCAGAGTGACCTCTTCAACTGGTCTGGAACACCAGAGGTCTCAAACCTGAGTGACTAATTATTTAACAAGTAAACAGTTTTGGTTCATCTTCCCTGATTTACAAAATCTTTGTTTGTTTTGTTTGTCTTTTTTAACATCGTTAACTACCAGAAGTTCATTTACAGTTACAGTTTGGGAAAAGGGATTATGAAACAGTAGAACTTTGTATATTGAATTCTAGTTTAAACTGTAATAATTTGTATAGCAAAAAGCTATGTAATAGTATATAAACAATTGATTATATGGATGTTTATATGCCTGTTTTCTTCACTTTGGTTTCAAGTTTTTTATCTGAAACACCCACAATCTAGCATATCATTTTCTTTGAACACTGAAATATTTTTACAAACAGCAGTTTGTATGAGTAAACGTTCTGTCATTGTCAATTACATTTGACCAATAATGTGGTTTTTATATTGATAAAAAAGATAAAAAGCAAAATTGTAGCTAATAATGATCTAACAATTAGCAAGAAAAACTTCATGGACAAATTAATGTGCTATTATATTATCATCCTTTGCATGATATACAAGATGATAAGGTCTTCAAATACATATGTTTATGTTTATATTTTAAAGTCTCAAATTAAAAACAACACTGACAATGTATTTTAAAGTTGGGATTTTTTTCTGAGAAAGATATTTTAACAAAAAAAAATTGTATTTTCTCTCTATGAATTCCCCAAAGAAATGTAGTTCATCTGGTCCTATTGCAGTTAGCATATGATGATACTTCTTGCCCAAAAGGTGATATCAGAAGTTGTTCTTTAGAGAATTTGAGGAAACAAAGTACTTTGAATGCTCACAATGTGATATTCTGCACTTGACCTGTTCTTACCTTAATTTGTAATGAGAATGGATTTTTTTTTTGTTGTTGTTCTTTCAAAGCTTTAATATGTGTATATAAAGTTCTTCTGCATCACTGTTGGTCAGATCAGGCAGGATCTAATCACCTCAGATCAGGAATAATGATATAACTTTAACCACTTCAATTCAGTCATGGATTTAGCTTTGAGATAATGAACCATAGTCAAAGTGGTTCCCTTTACTGGAATTATTTTTTTTCAGAATGCATACTAATAAAAAGTTTTTCCTATTGCCTCAAGACTATTATTTACCTTTTGGGTGAATAAATTATGAATAAATTATCTGTGTATTGAAGTTACATGATTTTATTTATTTTTCTTACTCAGCAAAGTTACCCTTGTTACCCTTGCTATACTAACATGGAAAAATAAATTAGAAGGTTTGTTATTGTCCTGATCTCCACAATGAAGGAAATTCTCTGTATCTATAAACTTTAAATTCTCAGGTCTCCCTAAACATAGAATTCCTGTGATACGGATTTTGATCTTTTTCTAATGGAGGAAATGTTTCTGCAAGCTCTTTACTTCATATGGAAGAGCTTCCATTGATGATCTGCACCACTGACAAATGAAATGTAATATTTGGCTGTAAATGAGCAGAAAAGACATTAGCTGTAGACAGGGAGTAATTTTGATGACAATTTTCAAGAAAACAACGGAAGTAATTACAATGGATTGATCTGAAGCAAAATATCTGCCACACATCAGTGTGTGTTAATACTCAAAAATGAAATAATTGCAGATCTTTGGGTGGATACTATATCTAAAAGGTTGGTTGGTTTGGGTTTTTTTATTACAGAATAACATGAGTTTTTTCAGATTTTTTTTTTTAATTTGGCATTATGATTCTGAATGAGGAGTAAATCATTAGCCTGCAGTAAATGATCCAGACCTTGAATACCTTCTGCTCTGTAGCTGGACTCTCTGAAAATGTGGGTTTCTAGGCACACTCTTTCACAGTACCACCTTCACCAGCTGGGTGCTGCTTCTGAAATTTAGAGGTTTTCCACTCAAAATCTTCAGACATAATTGATCCTTCAGTGTTGATCCTTCAGTGTTGATCCTTCCAGACATCCCCTGAAGAAATTACATGCCCCACAGTGTCATTGTGATTTGTTAGATACCACAAATTACTGACAGCACTTTATGTTCTGTAAAGCCAGAGATACAAAAATTTTGCAGATGCATTCATTCTCTTTTCTTCTAGACAGAGAATTCATAAGTTATACAGGTATATCCAAAGAGGTTGTCAGGATGCACAATACTCCATCATTCTTTTTTTCTATAGCCTAATCTTGTCTTTCACTCATATCTATAGTGCGTTGGAGACAGAGTTCTCTTTAATAAAGTTTACATTCCTCCTGTCAGGTTTCTGTGCCATAGCTCTTGTACACATGGACACTTATCATGTAATTCACAGTTTACTGGACTGGGAAAATTTGCTTTTGAGGCTGTAGCCTGCTACTGGTGATGAGATGCCTCCACTTGAATGGAGGATTAGTGGATTAATGACGCTTCATTGCTAATTCTCTGCTGGTTGTCTGAGATTATCTCTTAGCATCTTTCTGGGTATTCAGTCCAATATGCAGGTTAAATGAATTTAAATAAATAAATTTTCTTCTTAAAGAAGAAAATAACAAAATCCTGGCAGCAACAAGAATAGCTATAGATAAATAGGGACATATTCCTATGTCCTAATATTAGCCTGTGCTAATGAACCTATAAACCCAAATACACTTTTCCAGCTTTTTCCTGAGCATTCACAATGCTGATGCTTATAACACAGTTTAAATGATGGTATAAAACCTGTGGTAATTTAGGAAATAGTATCTTCATTACAAAATTGGTTCAATTTACAGTTTTGAGATTCTCTCTCAAGCGTGGTTCTGTGTGATCTTCCATTTATGTTTGCTTTGGCTTTTAGCTCCAGACCAGTCTGTCTGAACCGATGACATTATCCAAGTCAATCTCACTTCCTCGTAGTGCATATTGGCATCATATCACCCGGCAGAACAGCGTTGGAGAAATCTACAGTTTACAAGGCAAGTTCCTTATAAGTAAATGCCATGTCCATTACCTTTTTTCCATTTGACCAGAATTCATGCAAACTGCTTTTTATTTACACTGGTTGTTTTCCTTCATTTCATTTCATCAATTGTCAGGAACCTCAGCAGGATTCCCAAATTTACATAAACAGGTTTGTTTTAGTCATTTTGTAACCTAATGGTGAAAATTATTCCCAGAATCACCACATAAAGCTGGATAGACAATTTGGTTCAATGTAGCTTCTCAGTAGCTAATGAATGTCAGGTTGCTTTAGTATTTTCTTCCAATAAGATTGTGTATGTCTTTGGGCAACCTCAGGGTGCCCAATTAAATCTACATAAAGTGGCTATATGAGTTGCAAGTTTAAAACAAAATAATTCTGGGAATAAGAGCTATTCTTGGTGAATTTACTTGGCAAATCATACATACGAACTGTTGATTTGACTAACTTGCAGGCCTTCTATGTATACATATCATCTTTTTCTATCTTCAGTTCTCTTTAGTATATTTAGATTCGAAGCTATTTGCTTAAGACTTTAAATGCTATAATTAACATAACTTGATGACAACGATGATGATTCACTTCTTTTAAACTGAAGTTGATTTGTATCTTTTAGGAAATTGAAATTATTGTTATATTTAAAATGTAGACCTTAATTAATAGTACTGTTTTCACTTTTAAAAAATAACAGCCTATCAGAAACATATTGCTTTGTATTACTTGGGAAGGGCTTAAGGATTTCGTTTCACTTCTCTCTTAATAATCTGTTTGCATAAGCAATTTATGTTTAGACAGGAGGTTAGAAACTGCTGATAAACAAGAGTACCCAATGCAAGAACACATAGTACATGTTTTCATGAAAATAATTGAAATGCAGTATATAGATGAAAGATATGAATTGTTTTGTTTTCTAAATTATCACATAAATTAGAATCAGCAGGTGAGCTGTGAATTCAGTAGGTGACTCACTAAAGGGTACAGAATTTGCTTCCCATCATCCCCCATACAACAAAGTGAATTTCCAGTCATGGCCAGAGTCTTACAGTTAAATAACAGTAATTGAAAAAAGAAAATAACCTTCCAGAAGTTGTTTGTGAAAAAAGTTGTCCTTGCCGATCACCTTAAAAATATTCATCATATCACTGATATTTTTTCATGAACACAATAAGAACACAAAAAAAAAAAAAAAGTTTATTTGTAGAGATGTTAAGAGCGCCTCTTCTGATGATCTTGATGAGTCTTTCTTTTGGCAAAAAGATAGTAAACACGTTATGATATACATGAAGTGAGATAAATGTATGGAACATTGTTCATTCTCTGCAATTTTTTGTTTCTTATAAATGGCCTTTGCAATAAAGGAAAGCAAAACTTGCTCTATCAATTAATAGTTTAATATCTATACCAACTAGCTTTGTAGGATGCAACATATTAGAAGTGTATTATTAAAAATGTAAGAACTTTACTTTTTGGAAGTATGCAGATTTTATTCACACTTCCACTGAAACATGGGACTAATAAGTATTTCAGAACTTAATACTTCCATTTCTTTTACATGTACTGTGATGACTGAATCTTGAGAAAGCATTTCTGATTTCAGGAGAGACTCATTCAGTTTTACCAGTGGGATAAGAAATGCATCCAGAGGACAATTTTGTCTCCCTCTGGTTGCAAAACTTTCACATGGGAGAATATTATTTATTATCTGTAATGAAGATCTTTCTGAACCTTCTGCTGCAATGACTAATTAAATGCAATGTATTTGTACAGAAGATGAAGGGAGAGCAAAAAACACCTTTTACTCCTAATACCTGTTCATGCTGATAGTCTTTGCACAGCAGAGACCTACCGGTTGTCAAAGAATCAGCCCACAGATGCTTCATAGATGTGGGAGGAAGGTGGGTAGCGGGTGGGTAGTGAGGAAGCAGATTGCAAGCATCACTTTAATCCTCACCTTAGTACAACAGCCGGCTGAGAGGAGCTGTCACAGAGGGAAAAATCACTTGCTGCCCCTGTGATCTCATCTGAGTTTGAAAAGCTATATTACACCTTCAAAGAGGAGATGTTTTCTTTGAAGAATAATCCATCAAACTCAGTTCTGCACTTCATGTGTATTTATGACAAACAAATTTGAAAATTCCACACATTCCTCTGAATATCTCACAAACCCCTCCAGTTATTTCAGTTTAGAGTTTGTGAGATTACTATCAATATCAGTAAAGTAACAGCCGAACTCACTGTTAAGTACAGTGTAAAAGTGTTTCCATAGTGGCAATTATTACAAACTTGCCATCTGAAGTGACTAGAATTTAATTAATAACAGCTGGTGGTGTATACAGAGAAATGAATATGTGCCTATAGTACCTTAGATAAATTGGTTCTTAAGGAGTTATTTAGCAGTCAAATTTAACTTAATTAGTAATGTGAGCTGATTGATAATGAATATGCTGTAGAATAAGAAGGTGGGGGGGTTGTGGTTTTTTTTTTTTTTTTTTTTTTTTTAAAGACTACATTTCAGATGAGAAAAGGCAATTCAATAAATGGGTATTGGGTTTATCATCTACCACTTGCCCATGAAAACACTTACATGTAAAGACCTGAAAATATTAAAACACAGAGTACTAATGCTAAAGGAACACAGTTTGCACAAAATATCCTAAAATGAGGTGGGCTGGTTTCTCTCTTTATACATCTTTTCTTTCATTTGTGTCTTCCTTACACTCTTCCAATTCTTGATTGAAATGTTAAGATAAAAGTAGTAATTTAGTTGTCTAATTAATCTTGTCAATAGGAACAACTTGGTGGTTGGCTCTTACAAGTAGCAGCACATCACTATCAGTATTCACTTCAAATTTTACAATACTGTGCTGGAGGTCTGACAGCTTCCATCTGTGATCTGCAGCCGCTGTAGAGGTTGTGGCATGGGGCCTCATTAGGTGACACAGTGGTGCCCTTCCAGCGCTGTGCATCACCTCTCCTCTCCATCTGATGTGACATTGGGCATGTGGCAAGCCCCAATATTGCATGATAAAAAGGGGAATTGCTGCCATGCCAGAAAACATCACAAAGTTTTTACAGCCATCAGGTTAAATTCCAGTCTAAACTTCTGTGTTAGAATGATTTCACTTAAAATCCCAACTGACACCTATGGCTTTACAAATCTCAATGCCTCTTTCTAAAACGTACATATTGATAATCCAGATCTTGCCTTTAATTACAACTCAGAAATTAAATAGTGACCTTACAGATTTTTTTTATCATAAAATAGTTTAAGTAACAGAGAAAAAAGAAAACAAAATACTTACACATCATTTTTTGTACATACATGAGTAAGACTTAAATGAATTTTACATTTTCGTGAATAATAGACAGCTCTGTCAAGAATTTGAGCCCAACAGAAGATAAACATTCATTGCTATGTTATGCTTTCCTATACATCAAAATTTACAAAAACACAAAAATTACAAACCAAGAATAACCTTGTGAACTGAAATCATGGTTAAGGAGAAAAATACAAAGGCCATGCAAGCATGAAAAAAAACCTAACCCTGTATGTATCCTCATAACTCATTGTTTATTGTTACTACCTGGCATAAGATTTAGCACTGTTTCACAAGATATTAAAAATTGGCAAACAAAGCACATGTCTTTTTATACAGCAAAAGGTAATAGATAGCATTAATACATTGTATTTTATTTTTTTTTAATTTTGTATTTGGGGGTTTAAATTTGCTTAGGACAAAAAAAGGGTTGCAGACTGAATTTTCAGCTAGCTGAAATTTAGTGTTGTAGTCCTTGCTCTAGAGAATTTGTATAGTACAAATTTTAAACACAGTCAGTTTGTATATTATTAAACGAATAAGGCCAAATAAAATTTTGGTATGGAAACCTGCATTAGCTTTTTGTATTGCAGTTATTGAAATCCCTGAGGGAACTATGTTCACAAAATCTAATTACGGACTGGCCTTTCTCCAAGAAAATTCAAAATTAAGACTCGCTTTCAATCACCCCTGTTGTGTTTTAGTCTGTTTTTTTCCTTATTTGAGCTTCAGTTTTGTTATCCATACTCAAAGTGATGAACACCTGCTAACATAACCAATTCTACTCATTTCTGTGAGAGTACTCATGTGAAGGAACATATATTTGTATAAGAATTACACCAGTAACCTCTTACATGTTTTCTTCTTAAAGAGAATACTAATGCTTTTTTCCACAGTAAATTGCTTATCACAATTTGCTTATCACAAATGCTTATTTGCTCTATCACAAACGCTTACCACATTTTATTGTAAACCCATAACAAAGTAATTAAATTACACTGAAAAATGTTAAGATGTCTGCTAAGAGCTAAACTCACATTTTTAAACTTAGTGAGGAGCTTTGAGAAATAAAACTATAGTATTCAGTGAGACAGGACTTAAGCTGGAAGCATCACTTAAGCTTGTAAAGTACATGTCAAAAACAAAACCAGACAGAAATGAAAACTGGCCTTGATGAAGTCTGTAGGAATTTTGCTGTTGATATACAATTATCTTTTATATTTCACACTAAAGATGCAGGAGACATAAATCTGCTTTTGCAAATCAAAACAGAGGGAAACTCTGGCTCCTTTTTGGGCTCGGTAAGCAAGCCTGCATTGCCCCTTGTCTTCTGACCTTGTTAGGTGAGAGCTCACCCTTCTTTTGTTTTTGAATATATTTTAAGTGGAATAACATGTAGTATTAACTCATTCAGCTACAAGGTTTTGCACATAAAAGGGAGACAAAATCATACACAAATGATTTCTCTCAGCTACATAAGTATCCAACCTTTTCAAATTAGGTGGTCTGATATGTCATTAAAAATAATCAGGGAATATTCAAGTTGTTAAATATTTAGAAGAGTTTGAATCATCCTGTTCAATCTTCCTTAGGCTAATCCTGCAGAAATTTCTGATTTGGGCTTCTGCAGTTTTCTGCAAATTAAAGTACGTAAAATGAATTGGAGGATATTTGTCATTTTGGCATTTCCATTGTTTGTTCATATGCCCAGCCACAGTAGAGAATCCATTTCCCCATCTAATCTTGATGCCAGAATAATGTGAATGACATAAAATGTTAGAATATATCTGTTATATAAACCTGATCACTCAGTAATGTTTCACTAAGTGTCTACCAGCAGCTAAAGCTGAAATGCTTTATAGCCTGCCACCTTCCCATTTCCTTTGCTGAATCTCATCAGGAATTCAGCATTAGTAAATGAAGCCTATAAAATTTGAAGTATGAATAAAGGACACCTGAAACAAGATACTTACTGAGTAGAAACTATGTAAGAGCTACATTATTTGAAATGACTGTATTGTGTGGCTTCTCATGTTGTACGCAGTAGATTTGATCCTTTTCTTTTGAACTTTGATATTCTGTGCAAAATGCTGCATCACTAGACTTATTTTAAAATGGCATATTGGAAATGGGAAGTGTCTTACTCAGAAACTAGTAAAGAACAACCTCATTTTGTTTAACAGTGATTGCTATAGTTAATTAAGAGCATTACTGACAAGCTCTAAAAAGTATCTTGACATATTCCCTTTTGTTCTGATAAATGGTTGCTGAGGTAAGAGGTTCTTACAATTATGAGCCATGAAAAATAGGGGGGAAAAGCCAAAACAGATTAATAAAGCATATTCTGTTGTCAAATTCAGAAGTTCTGATTTCATTTAAGCCCTGTATTGTGATGCCCTTTCTCTCAGAAGATGGTCCTCTAGTGAGATCATTTGTCAATGA
Organism: Morus bassanus; assembly: GCA_031468815.1. NCBI lineage: Eukaryota > Metazoa > Chordata > Aves > Suliformes > Sulidae > Morus > Morus bassanus. The sequence goes on along the minus strand of CM062567.1, from coordinate 107,147,419 downwards.
GGTTATTCTGTGCTAGATAGTGTGGAAGTCACTGTAGTTTCAAGTTACAACTGAAAGCCCAAACAGTGTACGAAGAGCAGTTAAATATTGGCTGATTGCCTGCTCTCTCCTCCAAAAACCAGCAAATGTAATCTTTTCAGTGCAAACTACACAAATTCTTAGTTATAAATCTCTTTTTATGTCTTAGCTTAATGACTTAAGGAATATGTGATGATGCCAGCTTCTCACTCACTGTCAGTGTGAGAAGCAAATCAAGCTTTGCCCCTAGATCAACTTAACCAAAACCAGGAATCTTTACCCTGAGGTAGCTTAAGACTAACTATAGTTATGCTACAATCATTTGATCTCTCTGTTGTATCATAAAATTCAAGGACCTGCATTATATCATGAGAGCTGTAGTTCAGTGAAAGAATAGGTGTAGTGGGAGAACACGTGTAACCAGCTCCATGGATGCAAACTGTCAGCTGGTATTGGATTATCTGAACAAGAAAGGTTTGCTATGTTATATCAGAGAGAAAATTTAAATACTTGCCAAAGGTCAATTTTGTGAAAACTGCTTTATTTCTGTTAAATTGTTCCACCAATAAATCTGGACTGGTCTAGATATTACTATCTTATTTTGTGTTAAGTATGTTATCACAGTTAGAATCAAGAAGATTTTCAGTTCATTTTTGTAATTTCAAACAAATTGAAATATTTCTATGCTGACAAACGAGATTTTCTAGTCAAATTATTTCTCAATATCATGGATGCATTAAACCCCCTTTAAAACAATTTGGGGTGAGGGGCAGCCTGCTTATTTGTGAAAAAAATAACTCAGCAAAAAGATGCATTTTCTTTGTATTTGTTTGCAGGAACTGTATGTAATTCTTTCTCTTTCAATAATTATTTTTAAATAAAGTAAAAATTCTTGAAATTGACACTTCTATAGAACATGTTCACAAAATTTTTTATAATCTAGAAACAATGTAAATTTGAAAATAGGCTGCATAATGGGAAGAGTGGGGGATGTTAATAATATCAATTTTGCCAGCAGTAATAAGGAAATAAGCCAAGTCCACGGATTTCAAGTGCAATTGATTGTGTTCTGCTTTAAGTGGAAAAAAGATCCACCCTCCCCTTCACATTCTAAGGTTAATGAGATAAAATGACATCATATAAATATATATTTAACTGCTTGTCTGAAGGGACATAACATTGACCTAACTGTCTGTTAATTGGTTACTATGAAGTTTTGAATATATTTGTTCCAGAAAGAGTATTTTAAGATCTCAGACACATTAATCTTAAGTTTCTCTAAGACTGTCTTTTATGTGTATCTCACTTTACTGATACGCGACAATATTATGGTGACAATATTCATGGCACACAACATACAGTCTGTTGTTAGTACAGACCTATTTATTTTCATGGTAAGGCCAATTTAAGCACAATGGACACCCTACCTAGTAAGTTCAGTTTAATCGAGCCATAAGAAAATATTCTTTATAACTCAATAGTGAATTTTAGCTGTGCACAACTGATTGAAAAAATCATAATATTATTCAGTAGAGAAAAAAATGTTCAAAAAAAATCTTAGAGAATCTTTCATTCTCTATTTGTTCAAAAAAGCCTTTTCATCTTGGTGAATGCTTATATCCTGCCAGCTTTTTATTTGATCAAAATGATACATTGTAAGAAACTAAGATAAATTTTACAGAATAACTGTGAATAAGAATAGGAATTTCCTCCCAGTGCAGAGTTAACAAGATTTCACCAAAGTGAAAGTTTTTCATCTTTTCCAAAACTGAAATCTGCCAACTCCTTGCAGTTCCATGTTTGAAAACTAGAAGTGAGTTCTCTGTTTAGCTGCTGGATATTTGTTTATCCTTCAAAATTCTTTGAAGATGCCTTTTGGGAAAGGATTTTAATCAAAGGTTCATTGCCCTAAGTTTAAGAACAAATGAAATATTCTGTTATAAGGCTATATAAAAGAAAGGAAAATGCAATACCAGACTGGGAGAGAAATAAAAGAGAAAGGACTTGGTAGAAACCAGAGTTGCATGCTCTGGAATTTACATGATAAATATCAAAGACTCTGTCCTTCCCTACCTCTAACAAAAAATGTCCACATGAGGATTCAGTGCAGAGTAGCAGAGCAGCATGCCATAAAGCCATACCTATCCTAACTGCAGATGGTAAAGATGAGGTCCTAAGTGGAATGAGGCTTTTCATTGTTCAGCAGCAAACTCCTTAATTGCAGAGTGAGGATGAAATTAAAAGATCCTTACTGTTCTCTTTAACAACTCAAATGTTTATGTTATTGTCACTAGACCAAGTTTACATGCAGAGGGACTGTGCCATAGTTATTCTTTCTGACCTTGTAGTGCATGTGGCATAATGTGGCATGGGTGGTTGTGTTCCCAGAAGCATCCTGACTCCTGTGTGAACTAATGCCATCCCTCAGCCCAGCCCAAGGAAGTGATAGAAATCCAGCATCCTGCGGGGGGGAGGCACAGCTTGTGCCCCTGTGCCGGCAGGTCTGTTCTGCCCAGAGTGTGTTGACTGAGAAACTAAGGATGCATCTTTTCTCTGCCTCTTATCCTCCTTGTACTTTCATCCCTATTGAGGGTAGAAAGCAGAGTCTTGTCCAACCCACCTCTGCCCCTGGGGATAATCCTTGGTGGGGGCTGCCACTGCCAGCAATGAGCCTCCTTTTTGCTCTCCAAACTCTGTTGAACCCTATATAGCCTCCAAGGCTATTCCCAAAGCAGCTTGATACGAGCTGAACTAGGTGCAACTTATAGTCACTATTATCACACACTCAAAGTAAAGCATCTACTTAATTAAATGCTTAGCTGAGAATTAGCTAATTGTGCATAGGTGTGTTTCAACCTACCAAACATACATGGCTAGTTAGTTATATCTATACCACTGGTTTTATCTTTTCTGAATGAAATATATTTAAAAGAGGATTTTGATCAGTTGTTTGGTTTCAGCTTCCAAGAAAAATAGTCTTCCCCTGGCTTACAACATTGCTCACTATTCTTGCATTTCACTAATTAAGCTTTTAAATGCTACCAGTTTTATTCTTTTCCATACTGTACTTCTGTAGAATTGTCATTACTGGGTATGGTTCTTTTTCATGGAAGTTTGAAAACTACATGAAACAAGTTTTCATTTTTACCTCATTTTGTTGCTTTTCCACACTTCTGTACAAAGAGATAACAATAACAGAATGTTTTCTTCCTAAATACCTATTACCTACATGTCAGAGTAGCACCTCTGTGTCCATACACTTGCCTACTTTTTTGGTAAAATAGGAACAAGTCTTGCTTTTTAATAAGGTTTCTGCATGCTCTATTAGGGTGTCTAATGAGAAGTCGTCAGATTCCCTAGTTTCTTGGTCACGGACCAATGGCATCAGAGGGGGAATGCAGGTACCCAAATGTGCTTTCTATCTCCTCTCTTCATATGTGGACATCCCAGGTTTTGGGAATATTTCCGAGCAATGTTGCTGAAAGTACGGTTCAGAGCCTGTTTACATAAGTGTTGAAGCTTAAATTTTAATTTGAAAAAGCCTATTCTTCTTGTAATTGTTATAAATGTAGCATCAATTTAAATGATTGATTGTTGACAGACTTTGGCCACTGGTTTTTATTCATTATTGCTGTTATACTGTTCCAGGATGTCTCAGCAGGTTTGTAGGGCTTCTGTTTGTGAGATGACCGTCCTATCATCACCAAACGTTTGATGTCACAGGCATTTTATGATAGAAAAGATAACCTGTTCTGGGTTAGGAAATGGAAATGTATTTCATTCATTCTTATCAACTGTCTCATTATTCCCCATTCATCAGACCACATATTTAATTCTAAGAAACAGCTCAGCAGGTTTTCATCCCTTTCATGCCTCTTATAGAAACACTCTGTATAGAAATACTCCGATCATGTATGTGCATTTTGGTTTAAGTGTCAGTCTGTTGTAGTGATTTTCCATGAATCTGTTTGTGAAGAGTCTTGTTTTTCTCGTAAGTGTCACCATATAGTAACTAAGACAACCCATTTCTAACAAATAAATGGGGGCCGGGGGGGATGACACACAGGGCCAGGGGCGGCAAATACTGAAGATTATCTGTACCCATATGTGATTTTTCAGTCATAATACATACTGGTTTGTATGCACTAGTAACGTCTTTTGACTCTCTAGGATACCTATGAGAAGATCTCTTCTCAATACCTGTGGCTGCAAAATTCTTGTAACTTCTAGATCTTCTGTTTATCTAGTGTAAGAATGAGGAAAAGAGATTTTTCTTGAGCTTCTTCATCATTTTGTACTATTTCCTGATTTGCTGGCCAGCATTTCAAAGCAAAGAAATATTCCATCTTATGCTCATGTATTGAACCAGCACCAGGGTGTCTTAGGACTGAAGAAATATAAAGGTTCGAGATGCCTCTTCACGTACTCTTATTACCTTAGTTGTACTTTAAACCTTGTATCGAACTGTAGGAATGAGCCATAAATTTTGCAGTGGTGTTTATTGTGTAATAAAATACCAAAGAGGGGGACAATTTAAGCTGTTATCTTCAAGGTGTGACTGGTTTTTTGCTTATGCTGCAGTAAATCAGGAATGTTGCCAGGGACATGAATAACCTTATGCTGGTGCATAACTACTATGAAAAGGGAAAATGTACAGAAAATTTGAATAGTATCATTGTTATGAATACAAGATACTTATTCATTTTCCTTATTTAAATGTTCAAAACAATGAAAGAGGTAAAAGAAAACCTTCATAACTAGGCACGAAAAAGAAGTTAATTTTTTGTTAAAGCATTGGTCCTCAGCTGTTGCAAGTCATCCTTGCTCATGAAAAAAAAACCCCAAATTCTGCTGACCTAGACAAGATGAAAACCTTTCCCTATAACTCATGTCCACAGATCACTGTAGCATAAAGAGGACCCCCACTTCTCAGCATTTCTTCAGTGGCCCATGTAATTATGTAGATCCTTTTTGACTGAAGTTAATCTTTATTCTGGTAGTCAAGGATCTCTGCTGGATTTTTACATGGTAATGTAGATGCATTTTATATGATGAAATATCTGCGCATTTGCTTTGGACTTAAAGTCATCTTTATGAAAGAGTTTTCTTTTTCTTATTTTTTTAAGTTGATGTGATTAGACAAAAAAAAAAAAAAAAAAAAACAAACCCTGAGAATATCATTGCAGCTGTGGAAATGGTTTAATAAAGCCTTCTCAGTACCATCACATAGCATGAAATTGTCCCAACACACATACTGTTGCAGTATAGGTTAATACCTAGAGAATGGGTCCATACCATTACACTGTCAGTAAAGCAATATTCAGCCTCAACAATAGGGGAGTGATGATGCCCTTATCTCCCTGAAAACAGCCCCTAGTCAGTAGGAGCTCTAAAGCCAAACTCTGTGAGCTGCTGCTTGAAAGTATTTTTTATCCAGAAGTGATAGATAGAAATAGCTTTGAAGCCTGTTTTTTCTGGCCTCAGAGGAGTAAATTACCTTACTCTTAGAGGAAGTATGACTCACTGTCTGACTACACAGCATTTGCAGTGTTCACCTGCCTGGGGAAGAATCATTGACATCTGACAATTATTGCGGCATCTCTCATCCAACAGCCAAGCACTGTTCTTCAACTATGATGCTAGAGTGTATGTAAAATTTAAGTACATACTGTTTGAAGTTTGTTGTTTCCTGAAGTGGTCACTGCAGCCATTAACCCATCAAGAGAATTTTTCCTAGGAGAAAATTATTCAGAATTAATTCATAGCATTCTATTTTAAATGGAAATATTTATATCTATTTCACTTACATGAATGTACTTATAAGAATGAAGTTTTTCCAGATAGTTACAGGTGGGTTTTTTTTGTCTGAACTTTACTAACAGAAACTGAACACAAAACTTATGGATATGAATATATCAATCATTCCCTAAATATCTCATACAAGAATGTTAACAGGATGTTTAAACTTACAAAGTGAATAAGCAAATAAAAAAAGTATTATGCAGATCAAAATGAAAGATACAATTGTAAATAAGATGTACATGTTAAGACAAACCATGTTATAAAATGGTAATTTCAGCATGAAGACTTTCATATATTGTCATACATTACTTTTGGATGCATTGTTGTAACACAGATGTTATTTCAATGTGAAATCTCTTCTAAGTTGTATAGCTAAAATATGTCAAGATGTGCCACATCCTGAATACATACATTATATGTCTTGTAAATTATATATACTGTTCTAAATAGCTGCAAACTTGAATCCAACTCACATCCAGGTGTTTTTTCCTCACAGAAGTATATGTTAGATCAAAAATACTATTAGTGAAAATTGGAGTTAAACAGGAAGCCATGTTATCTATTATATTTTTTACATAATTTTATCAGACTTCACAGACATAAAATATATGGCATATATATGACACCTTCTGTGCCAGACATTTGTCTTTTATGAGTTGCCCAATGTACATTATGTTTCTGTTAAAATTTTTTCTCGCTTCTTTTCCATGTAACATTGTTTTCATTTCTCATATATCATAACTGCATATATTCCCTATTATTCCAATGTCTATGATATGCAAATCGTTGATGACAATTAGGTCCAGCATTCCTGATTATGTGACAGACCAAAATGAGTGTCAGATCCCAATCTGTTATAGATCAGCATAGCTCTGCTAAAGAAACCTCCAAGTGGTCATAACATATCAGAAATTTTTATTTCATCACAGTTAGGTGTCCTTTCTATGTTATTATTCTGTACTTGTACTGTCTGCTATCATAAATGCAGAGGTTAATAGTTACCATTCTAATGTGCTAAAAATATTTTTCATTTAAATCTCTTTCTAGTCATCCTAAAGTTTCTTTTGCTTAGCAGATGGCTTTATGTTTTGTTTGTTTTGTATGACAAACTACAACTTAAATTTTTATGTTGGCATTACGGCTACGCACAAAACGATATCACTGATAAGTATTTGCTGTGCTCTAGTGTCTGTGGAAAGTGTAGTAGACACATTTACTGCCACATGATAGCTGGAAGCCTCTTTCCTACGGACAAGCACTTCAGGCACAAAGACAAAAAAAAAAAAAACACAAACAAATAAACAAAAACCCAAACATTTTCTGATTCAGATTGTCACTGTGAAAGAATTATGGTTATCACAATATTGCACCATTGGACTGAAATGCAGATGCCTTTGACAAGAGTTTTCTATAAGGTGATAAACAATTCAGGTCTTTCATATTCACTATGACCATCAGTACGCTGAAAAATTAAGTGAAGGAGCAAGAAGAAAGTCTACCTAGCAGTACACATTCAATAATATTAATGAGCATTGTTAAGTTGAAAGACTTCATATCTTCAAATGCTAATTTAATGAAAGATATTTGTGGTTGGTTTTTTTTTTTACTTGCTCATTTTTAATAGGAGAAAAATCCCTGCATGGATTTTGATGCACAACTTAGATATATAAATTTTTTTAAGTGGTAACATTGTCCTGATTAAAATGTTGCCTTGTTTGCTTATGATCCTCTTGATGCATGGACTAGGACTATGATTTGACAAAACAATAAATCCAGTTTGAAAATTCCTGCTGCTTGATAAGGAATGCCATGGCTATGTGATTCAGAATGCTGAAATGACACAAACTCATTAAAACAGTTCAAATTTGTTCAAAATATTTTGATAGGTAGCTTTGTGAAGGCAAACTTTATGCCAAATTAGATATAAATTGAAGTTTATATAAAATCAGATATTGTATGTTCTCACTTATTCAGCATAAATAAGCTCATGTTCTGAGGCCTGATCTGCATTCAGTCTGTGTGATCGAGTGATGTGTCTGTGCCTCACTGGTATTAGGAACCATGACCCAAATCTCTGTTTTGAATTTTTCTTCTAGCTGCTGCAGTTCTGGGGCTCAGGTCAGTGTTCAAAGACTAGATCGCCAGCAGGAATTCAAGAGATGACACACACATTTTGGGACAAAATGTAATTGGGTCCTGCCTCTGAACCAGTCTAAGGTTTAAAATGCCCTAAATCAGTTGGTCTGCCTTTTAGATGTAGATTACTACTTCCTCAATATTGTAGGGGGAATGTGTTTCCTTAGGCCTCTGGAAGGTGTAAGTCCCTAAAAAGAAGTCAGCACTGATATTGATAAGATTATAACAGTTCATACAAGCTGAAGGTGTGACTCCAGGGAAATCAGGTAAGTGCCCTGTATTCTCACCAGCTATGAGTATAGTATTGGTACAGGAAGTACTTCAAATATTGCAATAAAGCTCTCAGTCCTTTTCAAGACCATGTGCCAAGGTGAAGTCTTCATAAAACAATGTGAGTAGTTCCAGATACCTATGTCTGTGTTTTTTATACAGACCACGCCCATGAAAAAAATGAACATTTTAAAATTTTTGTATGTTTGTTTTTTTTTTTATAGTGGATTTCTGTGATAAACTTTTTCTTTCCTCACTCCTTTTCTCAGTTCTCATAGCTTATGCTGTGAAGTGGGATCATTAAACTGGCACAGATCATACAACAGTTTCTTCCGTCTGGAAGAGAATGGTAGATACATCCCATGGAAATTATTGAGAATAGCTTGTTTATCTCTGAAATTAGTTTTTTTCCCCACTGAGAAACAGGGTGATTTGGAGAAATATTATACACAACCACATTGTAGTTTTATGTACATGATTGGTATAAAGGGTGTTAGTCATTAAACATTGCTAATGTCTGATTCTGAAATCAAATAAATAACTATGCTTTAATTTCTTATCATGATTACTCAATAAATGTTTAGTTAAAATTGTTTTACTGTTACATTTTTAATACTAACACTTGTTTCACTAACGTGAAATTTCAATTTCATCATTTAACTTGAAAATCTGAGTCAATTCAAGAAGCCAGGAGTATACAGAAAATAGCTGAGATACCTCAGGACAGGAGGGAGGGGAAGGTGGGAGTGGGAGGGTGTTTTCTGATAATTTTTTTCTGGAAAGACAACTTTTCAAAAAGTGAATAATCAATATTATAATAGGTCCCTCCCACCAAAGAAGCTGTGTGCCAGGATTTAAGCTTATTTTTAATAACTGCTGTATTTTCATGGCTGGAGAGTTTCAGTTCAGATTTGAGCTTGAGCATCATAGAGAAAAAGAAAATGCATTAAATTCTTTTTTATTTTGATTACCAGTCACTTAGAAACAGTACATTGTATCTACAGCTTATCTTATAGCTACTAACAATGAGCACCTTTACATTTTGATCAAACTCTAGCAGGGCTATATAGTCTATCATTTATTTGACCTAGAGGAAGGAGTGTGTTTAATATCATAGACTTTTGTAATCCTATTGAAAATAGAGAGGGAAGAAGAAGGTGAGGTTATATTTTATAGTGACTGAAAAATATGAAACATTTTGTTCTCTGCCCTGGAATGTTAATAAAAGGACTGTAGTGACAATATCATATAGCCTTTTCCAGGATGGAAGGAATAGAAATGTATGTTCTGCCTTCTGGCGAGAACAGTGGTTATGCATTTTATCTGTCAAATCTATCTGTGTATGTAATCCTTCTAGAAACATAGTACTAAAATATGTGAAACTTAACAATTCTACAAACCAGAGTCATGATGAAAATAGAAAACATGTTCTGAATTATATGTGTAGTTTCTAGGAAAAGGAAGAACATCAATAATGTTCATTTTATATTTGTTCTCTAAATATTAAGTAGTTTTTTATGTGTCTATATAATGTAGATAGTGCCCAAAGAAGAAATTAGCTTTTTAAAGACACTATTCAATAGCTCAATTTTGACAGAAGTTTTTACATATTAAAAACTACTACTGGATTTCTTCCAGTAAATTAAAAGTTTAAACACAAATCTTCCAAATTGTTTGCAAAACTTTACTTTTTTGACTTCATGTTATGAGAGAGCAACCACAAATAATACCACATTTTCAAATATTTTGAGAAATACAATCAGTATAATCCAATAATTTAACACACCATCAACAGTTAGAAATTAAAATCCACTTCTAAAATGTTTTACTTTAGAGAAAAAAACTAGGCAAAGAGTGTATTCTATTGATATCATTCAATTGGTTGACTCAAATTTACATTTATTCATTTAAAATAAAATTAATTTAATAAATTATAAGAGTTTACTCAAAGCTGCTTTCTAACTTTGAAAACTGCTTGTCTTTTATGTAATATAGATTTGCTCATAACCTTATTTTCTCATAGTGCATGCATAAACTAAATTCTACATCTGTATTTGGCTAGACTTATGTTTGTATCACTTCATTTTCTTATTTGTTAAAATAAGACAGATCACTTATGAGTAGCCTTTTACTTGATATTTCCACACTTCAATTAAATTCACGTTCTTTATCTTGCATTACTTCTAGCAACAACTATCAAAACCAATTTTGAACCTTTGTATGGATGGATATATTTCATCTAATGTTAGTATATTTTCTGGTGATAACTGCTTTGTTATTTTCAGAATTGTATTTAACATGCCAAGGAGATTAAGCACTGTTATCAGACAAGAGGAACTAACTGTGTCTGTGAACAAATTACCTTAACAGTAATCATTCTTAAAGGATTAGTTCACACGCATAGTTTTCAGTGAACATCTGGATCATTAATCAACTTTGTCTTAAATATTTTAATTATTTTATTTTCCAGTTTAAATTTCCTAGCAAAAGGAGAAAAAGTCATACAGACTTCCAACATATGTCCTCACTATCATTTGAGACGTGATCCACAGATCTATTCTGAAATTTCCTGGTAATGCAAATGTAATAGATTATATAATTCCATTCGCTGTTAGCAAAGGCCATCACTGCGTGCAGTAAGATTCAGGCAAAAACAATAGCAAAAATACCCGTCACAGCACATTTAGCTCTTTATAAAAGAAATAGAAAATAGTGTAATGAAAGACTCAGATGAAAGAGGGGATGAATGTGGGAATAGTGATACACATTTGTATGCAAATTTTATCTTAATGTTTAGCCTTTTCTTCATATTAAGTATACTTTTTTGTTGCTCCCATTGAATATCCATACAAGAAACAGTGTGTATTACTTTATTAGAATTTCTATCATTTTAAAAATAATAAGCTTACAGTGAGATGATATAATATACCCGTAAGTGTTATAAAATCATAACCTATCATCAACATCTATGTGGTTTTCAAAAAAAATGTAGAGTAAATATGATGAGAACAGTGGGTTTTATTACACAGTCTTATTATATTGCTAAAAGGGCTGAAACAACTGCTTGGAACAGAGGCACCTAGATTTTACCCAAAGGAGAGGCACATTCTCCACTCACTGTGAGACCAAAAGACATGAGATATTTCCATAAAAAGGAGAAAATTAGCTGAACACCTTCCCACAGGTCAAGATGTATACTAGGTTTCACTGTCATATGCACAGTATGTAGCTATGGACTACAATTAGAGGGCTCTAGGAGCTATATTTATTGTCATTATTGCCATCGAATGCCAAAAAAGTACATGTCACTGCAAGAAAATGTGTTTCTTGCCCTAAGGAGACTTCAGTTTTTCTGTAAATGGAAAAAGGCCAGTATTAGGTCAGACCTGAGATATGCTCACTCTGGGTGGAAATTCCATGTTTTTGGTGATAATAAGAAGGATTGACCTCTACCAGAGGTTGTTGTATACAAGTGGACTTTTCTACAAATTTCAGATGTTACAATAAATCAATGGAGGACAGAAATGAAATGAGAGGAGCATTTGAAAATGCAGGATCAAGTTAACTTCTTAGTCTGTAATTTATTGTATTACTTCTGCTAGCTATGGAGTAGATTATTTATTTTCATATTTAAGAGAGTTATATTTTTCTCAGAGAGTTCATTTCCCTTCTTACTTACTTAGCTTATCTCAGTCCACTACTAGTGTTTCTCATTAAAGATGACTTTATGAAATAAATGTTAGCTGTTTCCTTTGCTCCCAGTTCATTAACTGCTAATGAGTAAGGGAGGGTTCTAATGTCTAAATAATGTCTAACATCTAAGCCATCAAAACATTCAGTTTCTAAAGACTACAAACGTGGTCCCTCTGGTAATTCGCAAACTTGGCAAAACTAATTGGCTCGTAGACCAAATGCAATTTTGTGATCAGAAGAGACAGCAGTTACAAGACTGCTTAAGTGCATCCATATCACAGTTAGAGAAAAAGGTAAGTGACATAAATACTCCTCCAGACAGAGCTTTATACCACTAGACATTAGGTCTTTAAAAGGAAAATGGGATAGGCTAAGCCAGGGATTTTTTTCAAATTTTTGTTTGTGTAACTGTACACAAACACAACTATTTACAAGCCACAGATTTAATGTATTACAGAGCAGTAGAAATACTATAGTGCAGCAACTTCTGCAACTTCTACTTTGATTCAATATTAACCATTATTAATCAGACTCATTAATAAACTTGATTGGATTGGTCTATCTAGGATGCTGAAAAAATAATTGTGCTGATGACTGAATACAAATCATTTTTCTGTCTGCCCAAGTGCTGAACTTCTTCCCAACCAAAGTGACAACTTCAAAGGAATTCTTTAGCACAAGGGTAGCGTATTTGATAAGAGAAGTTGAGTTGTATTGACAAAAATTTTCTGTCAGAGGAACAGAATGGTTAGCTTTACCATGCTAGCAAAATTTCATCCAGACTGTTCAGTTAACTGAAACAAGAGTATCTATTGAGATGAGCTGTATTTCATGTTTGTACGTATTTTTACTATTCTGAAGAACTTTCCAATGTGTATATTTATACTTTTCTTCTTCTCTTTGACACTATGATGATCTCAAGTGCAGCACAAATTCCTTTTTCCTGAAGAAATGATTTACTACGCATTTTTACATGAAAGTAGGCATTTCTTAGAGCAGTCTTATCATAGTTCTGCATGTAGTCCTGACACTGAGAGAACTGCTATTTCCTTAGCAATATTAAACCTACAGTGATGGGTTCCTTTTCCATAATTTCTGCATAACAGCAGGGTGGAGACGTTAATTTTCTGGTGAAACTTTTAGAAGTTTAAAATATTCCTTCTTCTACAAGTTGTAAATCTAAATCCAAATGCCAGTGCATTAATTGGTTTAAGTTCAGAAAAACAGAGCATAAGAATGATAATTTTCATTTCTTAGCATGATATTCCTTCCTTTAATTGTTGTGAAGTTGTCATGTAAGTTGTTAACCAGGTGTTTTGTTTCATTCCCACACTGCTAAGTTTTAGCTTTTTGTTCGTATGTGTGGCCATACAGTGCTACTGGTTCAGTGTTATTCTCAGGCAAAGTATGTAGGGGAGAAAAGCATCTATGCTACCATTCATTACTTTCCATTATGCAACTAATAACTAATTCTAATTGTTCTTCTTGCTTGTTTAATAATACAGTAAAAAATAAGTAACATGATACTGTCAATCTGTACTTTTATGCAATATCTGATATCATACGGCCAAATTATTACCCATTATTAATATTATAAAATGGTGATTTTAAATTACCTCCTTATTAAATACATTCTCAGACTTTTTAACTTCTTTCTGGAAGTATTTATGACAGATAAATCTGCATATGTCTGGGTGGGAGAATGCAACCTAGAAACATTTCAGATTGGAATACTGTGCTCTGTGACAAAAAAGAACATTTTCTAGGGCCATTTTTTTTTTATGGGCCCAGCTAAACATGGTATGGCTTCAGAGCCAGGGAATTAAGATCCTAGGTTCAGCAAAATACACAACAGGAGGACTTGAAAGTGCCCTTGACAAAAGCAGTTTGGGCACAGAATATGCTGTCTTTAAAAATAATCCTACAACAAGAAACCATACTCCAATGCAATTTCAGTTTGTGTGAGTTAGGTTTGGTGGGGGGATACAGTAGTAAAAGATGCCCCAGAATTTTGTCTTTCATAGTGCCATGCTATGTCAAGGCAGTGACCAGCATCTTGGAAATTGCTAAATGAGTAATGGCAAATAATCTTTTTGCATGGTCACAAGTCTGACTGTCTTCACCATTTACCTTGTTAGGAAAATGGCAGTTTGGATTGTAGCTCACTGAAAACAGTATGCTGTCTCTTCCTGAACTAGCAGAAATCACAGGGAAAGAGTAAGAGATTCCCTGTTTTGTTACATTTCTGTATCAGGGAAATCTCCTTTAAATTGGATCCCTGGGAAGCCATCAGATGTGACAATGTACAGCAACAGATTTAGCATAGACATGTACAACTTTTTTCAGACTGTACTTTTTTTCCCGTACCAAATTACCAGAATTATGCCACATGTGTCATTCTCCCTAGCCCATTCCTCATGGGAGGGTAGTGTTGAGTCCAGCTGATACTGTTGTTTTAAAAGCAAGCTTCTGCACCTACATTAGGAATCTGAGCGTGTAGTATCTGACTGAATAAAAGGTGTTCCCTTCCATTCAGTGGGTTATGTGAAATACAGGTAGTTTTTCTCCTCAATTTTTAAAGTGAAGATTCCCACAAAAGTCATCAGTCTGATATATATCTGCAATAGCTGTTTTATGTGCTGGAATTTTGAGCAAATAAATGAAAAGTTTGAAAAGAATTTGAAATTTCCATTCAGGGACTGAAAGATTATTTTTAAAAATCTTCTTGCATTTAAAGAGAGATGACTTTTAATAGTAGATTTATTTTGTATTCTTTGTCAACATTTCTTTAAGTTTTCCCAGCTCGTAGGGAGAAAACTGGGGAAAAAATTAAAGAATTCCTATATGAGCACACAATTGTTTGACAGTATCTATACTTCACTTTGGAATGTATTATTTAATTCCTTGCCTACCTGTGACTTGTATGATGTATCTAGAAAGGAGTGCAAAGTTCTGAACCTAAATCTTATCTTATGCTCTGGCTACAATATAAATAGCATGTTACACTATAATACATATACACCTACAGTTTTGTATGTAATATAACTGCAATTATTGTCCTGTTTCCTGCATATGAGATGAGTTCAGAATCTGACCTGCACCTCCTGCATTGAATAACCATGACAACAAGGCTGCCAAGACCTGCCTATATGGCTGATCAGTCAAAGCAAATCACCTTGTCGATAGCTTATCTACGAAACTCCATGTAGGTTGTCTGTTCACTTATCTGGTATTAAAATAGAAACAAGCTTTTTTTCTGCCTTCTTTTTTTTTTTTAGAATGGCTGGAAATATATTTGCTGAGTCTCAAAACAGTGTTGACACTCTTCTTTCAAACTAAGCTTTTAAAGAAGTACATTTTCAAGTATTTCCAAAGGGAAAACATTCTTCACTTCAGAATTTGGTCAAGTACATTTAACAATGATCAGAAACATATGTACAACTTCCCATTTTCAAGCTGTGATTCATTGAGCTTCAGAGTCATATTAGGCAGAAATCTTTTGCAAGACTGAGGAAATTGACCAGAATAAATCAATCAGGGACGAAAGAAAAAGTTCTTTAAATTTCCAGCTGTTTCACATGGAAGGATGACAATGTCTCCTCACTCTTAGATAAGTAAAGGATATTTTTTATTGCATTTAAGCTTTTTGGCTTCCTTTATTTTCCCCAATAGTTTGCTTTCTTTGGCTCTGGAGCCCACGGCACTAGGTATCTGGAATAGACAGGGGAACTCCCATGTTAGCCTAAATGCCTCACCAAATTTAAACTGTTCTTAAGTGGGTTCATTAGTGTGTGGAAATTTTAATTTTTTTTCTTTCCTACCTTGCATATTTCCAAAACCATAGTTTGGCTGTGATCACAGGATTGATAGAGAGGAACACTGAGCAGGAGAGAGAAGAGCCTTATTGGCAGCTTGCATTGAGACTCAAATGACAGGTCACTTCCCTCTCTCCTTGCTTCTTTCTGTCAGTAGTACGGTTATACACATACAGACCAAATTTTACAGCTACCACATGCAGGTGTCTGTGCTTCAGCCCTTCTAAATGTATATTCAGCCCCTGAGTGGATTAATGCCAGGAGAAGTCTTTGATTAATTCTCTGTCACCTTCCACTTTTTTCCAGAGGACTCTAACAGAACTAATAGGTTCCACAAAGCATCATTCAAAAACTACAGCTGAAAAGAGAAAATGCAGCATGTCTTTAAAATGGACTTATGGCTCTATATACATAAAGATACACAACTGTACAGGTACCCAGCCACATATATTTTTTCAGAAAGGAAAAACTGTAACTGTAACTGTTATGGACTATGCATTAGATCTGCGATTGGAAATGGGACTTAAGGACTAGGTTTCATGAACTAATTCCTTCTCATTACTCATATGGGTTGTGAGGTTTGTTCCTTGGTCTTTGTCAATGGCAATTGAATAACAGGCTACCTCCTAGATCTACCACTTAAGCTTTCTTCTTCCTTACTCTTTCTTCTGGATAGAATATCAGATATAGTTATTCTTACTGAAATAGGGTAGAGTGTGTCAAACTGCAGGAGTTTTATTCCCACAAAATTCCAGCAACTTCTTCAATGTTGCAAATATTTTCACCTAATACAGTTCTGCAGCTGAATGAATCACGGCTCAAAGCCAGGTGGCATATGTCTTGTGACTACACGCTCTCATAAATACAGTACAGAAAAAGCCTAAATGAAAACACATCTTTTTGAAACCATCTGTTCTTACAGATATCTGCAACAATAAAGAAAATAAAGGCTTTAAATGCTGCTATGCTGTTTTAAACATTAAAGGTATTACCTCTTGGTCTCTCCTTTTATTCTGAGAAGCTCAATATTTCACCTGGAAATAACTTAGCCTGCCATGTTTGTTGCTGTTCTGTTTATGAGCTTTGGAGAATCTGACTATAGCTGGCTTACCTATATATGACTATTTATAAAACAGAACCTTTTTCATGCTGGAAAGTGCTGGGTTGCCCTCTGGTGAATGTAGCTTGTCTTTGATTGTATATTTTATAATAGCTTACAGGGTGAAACCATTCCCTTAGTGGCTTGTTTGTTTATTTGAGGGAAGTTGTGTGTGATTTGTTCAAAGACAATACTGCAGTTTCTCAGCCACAAAGCTGTTAATCTTTACCTGTTGCTTATTTATTTAATTGCATCACATTGCTCTTATGATATCTTGACTGTAAAAATGCTCATTTGGAACAATATTCCTAAACTTGTGTATTTAGACCATACTCCTTAATTGATGCAGTCTATATAATGTTAACAATGATGAAAAAAGATTAATTTCTTACTGGGACTGAATTTGTTGTTCCATCAGAATTGTAGTCTTTTGTCTGTTGCAGCAAGTGAATGCTGCAAAAAGAGTACTATTACAGTTTCATATCCAACAAACCTTCTCATGACTGAAATCTAATTTATAAGATTATAATATCTTTGCTAATGCTGTGGTCAATATTTTAACTCTGTTTACAGAATTTCTATAGTACCTTGCAGTGGTATTTGAAGACAGAGATTTCTTCTAAAGTGAAATAGTAATGACAACTCTCAGAAATTCAAGATAAAACCTATATATGAAGCTGAACCTCAGTGGCATAAGCTGTCCCAGTCCTGAAGGACTAACGAAGAGCAGAAGTGACATAGGGAGAAACAGCAAACAGCTACAATTTCTAACCTAGAAGGCCAATGTTAATCCATGGACACCTCTGGTTTATCTGAAATAGTTAAACCTATTTGCCACATACTTGGCAAGCAATTCTGCTTAGACATCAGATTTTGGGGGTGGGGAGAAATCACATAGGCATCATACCTAATTATGTGACTGGCAGGTTTTATCTGTATATAACTACCTGACAGAATAAATTTGCAGGAAGCGCATTCACTTTGCTTTTCCATCATGCCTCATTTTCAGCAGAGTGATAGAGCAGGGGAGTCACTCTTGACCACCCTGGAAAAGGTGTCAGCCCCTGAACCATGAAGCATAATTGCCCTCTTACTCAGGGCCAGAGGCATGTGCTGGAAGAAAGATCTTTCTGCCCGAGTGTCTTCTCCCAGCAAAGGGAGAAATGAAATGTCACACCAATTATCTGAGCAGTGGACAGTGTAAGGAAAACTGGCTACTTTGTGAAGCTGCAGCTAGAGTCCCAATTACTGAATTAGGCTGAGGGGCTTTATATACTGTTGGCCCCTCACTTGGCTTTCACTCTACACACGACAGACCCCAGTAGTCATGGGGTAATCAGGTGTGACTGCAGCAACATGTGCTGTGAAATAAGGTTGTGAGCCTTCAGGGGGGATGGAGAAGGGCAGGTCTTAAACCAGCCTTTGCTTTCAAAACCCAGAAGTCATTTCTATGGCTTTTCTCCTTTCCTCCTGAAGGAAGTGGAATTGCAGGACTGCAGCTGATGCCTGGAACAGTGACAGAGATCGGAGGGATGCCTGGGTGTGCAAAAAGCTGCGCTCCAGTTCCGTGGTGTGTTGGTGGAAGAAAAAATAATCCAGCTCACCGAGAACATTTAAACCAGAGCACGGATTTTGGCTAATTGTTTCTGAGCAAAACTCAGTCAGCCAAAAAGTAAAACAAGTGAAACATAATATGCTATTTTTTTATCAGGAAATTAAATCTTTTGGGGAAAAAAGTTTCCACTTTTCAAGTGGGACTAGGTCGTTCTCATCCAGATGCTTTCTATCCAAATGATATACTTTTCTGGTGCATGAAAAAAATTTGCATTATAATACAGTTAATTAATATTCACAGTTTTCAGCAGGTGTGCGAACTTCTCATATGACAGTGGAACGTTCTGCTAAGTGCTGTGACATGACAGCAGCTGTGATGAATGGAGCTAAGTTATTAAAGTCTCTTAAGCAGCAATGGTATTCCAGTTGATAGAGCACCACTTTTAAAAAAAGGATTTATTTAGAGTTTCTAAGATGGGTAAACAACCAAACGAGTCCAGCAAGACACATTACAGGTGATAAAATGGTTAACGGTGTGTCACAGCTTACTGTACTTCCATATATTTCTCTTCATTTCTCTCAATAATATTTAGTATATGCTCTATAAAGCATCCTTTTTTATCAGGTCCCCTTTCAAATATATGGGCACTTGTGGAACACATAACAGAGAAAGTTTTTTTTTTACCTGAGACATATGTATGTGTATGAATGGGTGTATGAAATAAATCCAACATAGAAATAAATCCTATAACAAAAAATAGTGACATAGTAAAAATTAAAAACATTCAAAATCTACTAGAATATTTTTAAGATTCTTGATATTAAATTATTTGTTTTCTGCAGATCACTCTGTAATGCTCAATGGAAAATGTTTATGCATGATATTGCTGATGAAGTTAAAAAACAAGTTACGGAAATATGGAAATACGGGATGTATGAATCCATAGGAAATTTCAGTTATATCTGATCAACTCATCAGAAATAGTTTTCCACCATCTATTGCGTGACAATATTTGAATGATTTGGGAATATTTGGGGAAAAAATGAAAAATAATAATTTTAGCTTAAGATTATTATTTCTCCAAATTTTAAAAAGTCAAATATGTCTCTCTTTTTTGTCATTTATCATTGACTAATTTTTCAAGTCTTATTCAGTTAAGGTGAAAAAAAAAAAAGTAGCAAGGCTTAATGCCAGTTGGCTCTCATTTATCAGAGCAAAAGTATATGTTTGAATTCTGTTGAACGCTAAGAATTTAAAAGCTTTCTCAAAAATAAGCAAAGAAATATGGATGCATGACAAAAGGGGTAAAGTTACTCCATTTCATGGAACTGATGCATATATAAATATTTTGTAATCTAAAATGAACAGTAATGCAAATTCAAATTATTTGTAAAAAGACTAGCATCTGAAAACAGTTTTTTTGTTTGGGGGGGGGGTGTTGTTTGGGCTTTTTTTAAAAAAAAAAACAACTTCCTAACTTAATAAATAATATTAAATGTTGTATATAGTGGGAGAAATAAGTTAAATAGCAGACTTGAGAGAGACAGGGGGAACAAACTTCAAATAAATACATCAGCCAGCGGTATTTGAAAAAATCATCACCAAGTCCCCCTATCTTTTGCATATGCACATTTATTAGCATTTAATTTAGAGACACGTCCTACTGCGATAGCTCTGCTTTCTAGTCATTTCTAGTGAGGCAGGAGCTAGATGCAGTAGGAGATGATACTAATGGGAGGAAAATCAGAAAAGGCTCTGTTTGAAGAGGTGTGCTCTGTCTCGCTAAAAAGGACTGTAATCCATCCCTGTGCCTTACCATTGAGCATCAAGGATTAAAGGAGGTAGCAGAGTGATCACTGTTACCGCAGAATAATGAAAGGAGTGTTTTAGCCTCTGTATGATGTTCTAGGTAGCAAGATTAGATACCTGGAAACCTCCCAACCCTACTCCTACTACATCACAGGTGGGTTGAGCAAGGGACAGATCTTCTTAGTGGTTTAGTGTTGCTCATAATTTGAAATTATTCTCACTGATTTCATAGCTTCGAGTTGGTAAATTAAATATATGTATATATATTAGGTTGTTGTTAGGCAAAAATATGGCATTAAAAGACCTGGAAAGGAAGGATTTTGTGCAAAATCACACAAGGGACTACAGTAGATATAAAGTCTCTGATCAAAGGGTGATACTCAATGAACCAAAGATCACATCCTATTTTGAGGAAGGGAGGAAATGCTTTCTTTCAGATAATGCCTCTGTTCTTAAACTTAGTGAAGAATGCTATTTGCCTCCTTTATTTACTTCAGAGTTAAAATACCAAGATAATACTTCCTTTTCCTCCACTCCAGTTCTTGCAAAGGTGCTGGTGTCCAAGCACTTACATGACATTTTTTTCTTTTGCATGACTCAAGCACACAAAAACAAAAAAGCATGTGCTGTGCAGCTTTATCTTTTCTTTCTTTTTTCTTTTCTTTTCAAATTAAATTCCTTTGCTTTTGGGGGAAAGGAAATTCAAGATATTGTGACACATCTCTGCTGCTTTTTCAAGGCAATTAATTTTTAAAATGAGGAAGAATAATAGCTAGCTGGTAGAAACAGTAACACTACATTTTTCACTGTTCTGCTTGCTGCTACTTCTTCCTTCTTTTTGCTCTTAAAGTAACAGTTTAGTAGTAATAGGGTGCTTTTGTAATGCATCATGACGGACCAGTTGCCTGAATCGTTGCTACTTAGCTATTCTACCAAAGTCTTAAAAATTGGATCTTGCCTTGCTCATTGCCTCTACTGAAATCCCTGGGTATCTTCTAAAAAACACATTTATAGGAGCAAAGCATATGGTCTCAAAGCCTTCAGCAGCAGGTCTGATGTCTTCTAAAATTCAGATAGCTCCCCAGTTGTCTTTTAAATTCAGCTCCTGATTATCCTCTAACGCAAATGGACAGACAGATTCCACATCCCAGAAAAGTTCCTTTTGTAGCATATGATTGTTCTCATGAAACTCTTTAAAAAGGCTGAAATGTTTGTTTAATTTTGTTTTGCCTTTCAAAGTGAATTTACGAAGTCAGGGATTGTTAAGCTGAGTATTCACTGGCTAACATTTTGAGCTGGTACATCAGTTTCTGAGCTATTTTAGAGGCTTCTATACCCATTCCTGTATATCATTAAATATCCATCATAAAGAAACAAAAGTGGAAGTAACTAACTGTTACCTGGATCCCATTCTCACACTTATGAAGAAAAATATAAAATCTTAAAAGAATGCAAATACCTCATCTTGTGAGAGACAAAGGTCTCCAGGAAAGATATAATACTCCTTCCTCTGTGCCTTAGTACTGCTCATGTCTGCAGCTGTAAGACTATATAAAGAACATTATTTTAACTGCAAGTTCTAGCTATGGGATGTAAATATGGTGATTTTATGATGCAGAATCAGTGTCACGAGTAATAAGGATGGTGCAGTTATCACTGGTGTGAGCTAGAACATGAAAGATTTTAGTTCTTGTTCTTCTTTTGATATAAATTACTTATATTTTGTTTTTAATAGCATACCTGTTCTCAGTACTACTTTATTCTGTTTAACAACCAACAAGTAAAAGTCCTCACAATTACAGTTTTTTAATTGTTATTTCTCCAGGGAGGAGGAGGCTATAAAGAGATAAATAGAAAATAACTGGAAAAAGCCATTTGCTGTCTTCTTTATTTTATGAAATTGCTTTGTTAGGTATTTATAGTTAATTTTTCCCCTTAAAATTATTCTCAGTATGCTCTTAAAATAGAGAATATATATGTTTAATTTTAGTTTGCCTTTATGTTTGCAACCTGGATCCAGTACCTTATACAGCACAATTTTGCAAGCTGCCATTTTGCCTTAATGTAAAACTATGTCATCATGTTTCATCAGATACAGTACCTCCAGAGTCATTTCTGCTAAAGTTATACTTTAACTTCCTTTTAAATCAGAGCTGATTTCCAGGTCTCTAAATTCCCATTTTTGCCCTGCTGGGAAACTACTTGAATTCTTTCATTTATTTCCCTCCTTTTAAAGCTGTACTAATAAACCTGAAGATTTATGTGTGAGTTAATAATTTTTGCAGTGTTCATGAAGAAGTAGTACCAAGACTCAAGAATACCATCTCACATTGTATTCTTCTACAGTATATGCTGCTCTGGTATAATAGGCACTGGGAGCAGAAATAGCACAACAAGCAGCAAGCCATGGTGGCAGAAGGCAAAGCTGGTTTTAGTCTCTTTTGTATCCTAGTGTATTCAGAGCAGCGATACACAAAAGGCTGCTCTGAATTTCACCTACCACTGTGTCGCTACCAATAGCTGAAAATGACTGGAGCGCTGGGTGGTCTAACCATACACAAGAAATTCCCCAGATTTTATTCAGAAATTGTGAAGTGGGTCCTTTATGTTAATTTTTTTCCCTTCTGCTGCTGATGGCTCCATGCCATCCATCTTGCTCTTAGCTAAACCGCTACCCAACACCTATATCTTTAAGATTCGACCATCCTCTGAGCTTCATCTTTGTTCACCGCATCATCTATTATCTGTATACTATGACTACAGACACTCAAATCAATTTAACTTTTGCATTACAGCTCTTTTTCAGTCAAAGCCACTAGCAAAATCGCCATCAGGAAAATGTCTTGCTTTAATGTAAGACACTCTTTTCTCCAAATGTCTGTATGAAGTATAATTACTTTGTACATGTCATGTTCTGAATATCATTGCTGGTTATTGCCTTGTGCTATGGGCACTTTTTTTTTCATTTCTTAGCTTGCTTTAGTAACACTTAACTAACAGAGAGTGAGAGAGGGCAGAATGAATGTCACTTAAGAGATGATAGTTCTCTACCCTTTCCGGCTTTCAGCAGATCAGTCAATTGATTTGCCAGAATGCACTGGCGTTTGTCAGGACTCTCTTCCCGGCAGCTGGGATTAAGGAAAGCTGTTGGAGGGACTGCTGCTGTGCTACTTTTACAGCTTCTGTGATTTGAATGGCCACAAAAGGAATATCAGCAAAAAAACAGCTTCAGTGAGCTGAGGAACAAAAAAGGCAAAACACAGGACAGGATATTTACAGGTTTAATAACAAATTTCCACAGAGAAGACACGTGGGTGGTAATTCCAGTGTAACTTATTATTATTGTTGGGTTTGATATTCAATTTATTTGTTTCTTTGCTGGAAGGAAATAAGTGCTCTGGCTTAAGCTGTTTCTTCTGTCACTCAAGAGAGTAAAGAAAAAAGGACTCCTCCCATCTGCAAGCACAAGCAGATCAAACAGTCTGACACACCTTTTCAAGATTTACCTCTGCTCATTTCCTCTAGCTTTACACAAGTCTGATGCAAATGGCACAGCTTGTTCACACTGAATCACAGTGAATTCCCTTTCAGGAGGAAAAAAGCAAAAGAACATCACTTGCATCCCTCAGTGAATTACAGCCATTGTTTTTTATTTCCTAGTGGGTAATTGAAGGCTTTTACAGCTAGATGAAGTTATTTATAGAGTCATGAAAAATGGATTAACTTTCCTGAGTGCTTCATTGAGGTTTTAGGCATCCACTTTACTCCAATTAAACTTACATAATCTAAAAATCAATGAACTTCTTTATTTTAGAGAATAAATTATAGAGGAAAATAATTTGTTTAGCCTCTGTGAACTACCTTATTTCCACATATTTGATATATGTAATCTCTGCAAGGAACAAAAGAGCTCAAAGTGCTATTGAGCTCAATACAGACAGAAACCTTTCCTTTGTTCCCAGCGCCTTCAGTGGCTGCACAGAAGCCAAGTTTTGGGAAGGAACCTAGGAATTTTCCTGCTGGATTAGATCTACATCCATCTAATAATCTGTTCAAACACTTGCAATGGTTACTACCAAATGCCTCAGAAGAAGTCATGGAAGAGTGCAGGAAATCTGATGTATCTGTCCTCAAAATTAGGTTTATACAGTTTCCTAATAGTTACAGATTTTTTCAAACTCAAAATATACTTTACAACTTCATTTTACAAACAGATGTTAAACACATAATGACAGTATCATTTAAACCAAAAGATTCTCTCTTGTGTGTATAAGCTTATTTGGTTTACTGCTCCTTTTCAAAACTCTGTGCTGCTTTTCTACTTCCAGAGGTATATAAGATGAGCTTTTGCTGCAAAGATGATAGCAGGAAGAGGGAGAGTTTTTAAACACACTTTTTCTATAATTCCACCATGAGAGGAAAGCATATCTCTGTGATACTTTTCTAACTTTACGATTAGCTATCATCATGCTTTCATTGGCTTAGCACCAGTGATGCATTTAGTCTAAGAAACATCTTTAATTTATAAACATGTTTAATGACTGCATATCATTCAGCAGATTGTCTTTGTTATTTTAGTGAGAAAGTATCAAAGCATTCCTAAATCTGTAGTTACGGTTTTTCAGTAATTCAGTCTATCCTTTTAAGTTGTTCTAAGCAGGTATAGTGAAAGGTGAAGTCCCTTATTAAAGAAAGTCAAGAAACCTTACATTTTAGATAAAATGCCTGCAGTCTCAAGTCTTATTAATTAAGTTTAAAACAAGCCTATAATTTCAAATTGCTTTAAAAAAAAAAAATTGTCCTTTCTTCTTTACATCTGCTGGAAAGTTGTGTCTTCCTGTCTTCAAGTGTTTGAGGAAGCTTCTTAATCATTGCCAGAGAGCTAATTATCAGCTAATGCAATATTTTCACTTTTATATGTCATCTACTATTACTATCTGGTTGTAGCTTGAAATAACATTAAGGCCCTCTAAAGAATATTTCCAAGGACTATTTCATAGAAAGCTATTTCATAGAAAGCTTAAATCTGAATAACAAATGGGTTAATAAATGCTTTCAATGCATAGGTAAAAAATAGAACAGCTTTTGAAAGGTAGAAGTTCTAAAAGCTGTGTATCATCCCTGCATATATTAATGTGAGATCTATTATCTTTTCTGAAGGTTGTTCATTGGCTGTAGGGAAAAAATAATGGAAAATTTTTACTTGGATTAAATAACTCATTTTATTAAACTGGGAACTACATTTTTACCTCCCACAAACCACCCTCCTCCTTCCCTTCCCAACAAAATACACATAAGCATGACTAATTACCCATGTTACACCATAAATACAATGTTCCTTGAATGAAAGACATTTTACCAGAGTCCAAGAATTTTTCCTGTCTTTGGAGGACACTGCCTACAGTTTGAACAACATTTTTTCTTTAAATACCTATAGGGAAGTACAGTAATGGGATGACTCTGTGTTCTGTAACAAGGGTAGAAGTATATGACCAAAACAGATGATTAATTTTGCTGCTTTTGTGCAGTGAGGAGCACTAGCAGAGCTCAAATGGGACTGAGACTGCAGTGCAACAATTTGCTCAGGTAATCCAAGACACAGCTGTTACTAAAATGCATGGTCCAATTACACCTCATAACCATTTTCAACAGCCAGGCATTCCTGACTTTTCTTTGAACAGCCCAGACACAGAGCACATCTGACTCCACAGTGAAAGCCTAACAGGCGTAAAACTTGTTTTGGATTTTGGTTTGCTTTTTTGTTTGTTTGCATTTTATAAGGGTTAGTTTTATTATCATTGATCTCCTTATTTCCCTGGCTCTTCAGGTGAACAAAAAAAAACAGCTGGCTATGTCAAAGGAACGGCTCAGCTGTATCACCACACTCACAGTGAACATCTTAAACTTATATGTGTTTAGTTCTCACATCATACTGACATGATGAAATTGTCTTTTAAAATTAATATTTGTAGAATAGGTATCCATTTGGGGTGGTATAAATCCTGTGTCCCCATCTTTTCCTATGTCAAGCAATGTAAACTACACTGCCTACCAATTTTTTTATTTTATTTTTTTTCCAAAGCTGTATTTTACTTACATAAAAACCTGGTGAAAAACATATTCCCTCCATCCTGTCAGACCAAATTTGCTCTCCAGCTTCAGATCTCATGCACTGAATTTCATTTTATGGCAATTTTTTTATAGGCTAGTTATAAATCTTTGTGAATGGAGCATTTATAATGAAAATACTACTGGGGCAGGAAATATTGGCCACACTAAAGATCAGCAGAATTATAACAGCAACAAGATTGAACTGTACTGATCAATCAGCCTCCAGCAGCATCCCCTTTTTCAAAGGCAGTTTACTGTCTCCACTTTATGCACTTTTTCTCAATGTAAGTAATTTTTTTCCTTCATTTCACTTTAGATACTTTAACATGAAATTAGAAATTCACTATTTCACTTCACCTCTGTAGTATGAGTAGAATTGCATGAGGCCTGTATAGTGTCTTGTGGAATAGTGTATCCAAGGGGAAATGTCAACGTGATTTGAAATGCAATAAATATTTAACAGTGAGATATTCCATATCATCATCAAAGTAATATGCAATGTATAAATTTGCATTTTTGCATTGCAGTTTTTAGTAAGATACTTCATGCTAAATTACTAACAGATTTAGAGGTTGATTTTTTTTTTAACAAGGTATCTGATAAGATCCATGTTTTGACTGTGAATTTAGTTTGGCTGTAATAAAAATGCAACAAAAACATTTTAAGGAAGGGAAAAGTGAATGCTAAACTAAAAAATTGGTAAACCAAGGTTATAAATTACTCTAGTAGATGTAATTTTCAAGGATGTGAAAGAAAATTATACTGGAAATCTATCCATGCACAGAGATCAGCAATCAGTTGACTCTCATCATGACTTGCTGCTCTACACAAGAATCAAAAGCAAAAGAAGGCAGCAAGGTGTATAGCTTTACCTACTTAAATACAGCAGAAAATCATTACTTGAGACAAAGTAACTGAATCCACACAATTTCATCTTTCACATTTGTTTCTTTTTTCACTAGCTTTATATTCTTCCCACTTTTCAGTTATTCCAGGAACAGGGTAATTTTTCTGAGTGTTTCCTTTTGTTTGTTTGTCTTGTCCCCATGACACAAAGTACTGTAAAGACTAAAATAATTTTCTTACTGGAGTTTTCTTTAGCTGTTTTCTCTTCCCCCCACTTTAGCCTTTCGCATATGTACTTAGGATCAGAGCATTCTTTTCTTCTTATTTCTTGCATCTTTCCGTCATCTTATAATTTGTCAGCATTCTTATCCAATTCAAATGTACCCTGAAGTGAAAGAAATTGTCACTTACAGGAATTTCTCCTCTACCATTTTCTTTTTCTTTCCTTAGTATTACCAACATAGAATACCTCAGTTTTGTGAAGTTTCTGTTTAAAAAGCTCATTAAGTTTTGAGCTTGAATAGGAAAATGAAACAACCTGCATTTTGTATAAAAATGCTTAGTCTCTGTTTATGTTTGTGGTAAATGAAATAATTTTACTTTACTTTGGACAGGCATAAAATTCAGGAACAGAGGTAATATTCTTATAATAAACCTCACTTACAGAACTTCTGTGGAAATGTTTTATATTAGTTTCTGGTTGACTGAGTCTGTAGTTGAAAGGATAAATTATGCCAGCGATGCCAGCGACTTTGTACAAAGTACTCAGTCTTTTCAGGTATCTTTGTTAGGGCACTCATTCAAGATTGTATTTAGAGTCTTGAGTAACTTGTTGATCATTTTGACACATTTCAGTATTAAACTGCACACATTTCCTCTCAAAAGCTTTTCTTCAAGGTCGTGATGCCTGTATCTTTCATTATAAAACAAAATCCTTGACCATAATCACTTCTCTAACACTCACAAATAGTATCACCCATTTAATGATTCAGAAAAAAACTACAACTCTCCTAATACAGTGTGTCAGTCACGAAGAACAGCTGAATGTTTTCTTTAACCAATTTAAAACAAGGTAGTTTGTTTCCTCTCAAAAAGCAAAATGGCTAAAAATAAAGTATTGCATCATATCACAGAATGGTTTGAGTTGGAAGATGGCTCTGGAATTAATTCATCCCAACTGCTTGCTGAATGCAGGGCTAATGTAGATCAGGGTTCCCTGATAAATATTTTAAAATCAATAAACTAAAAATTGAAAGATTCAATGCAGAAAATTTCACTTCTATAGAATCTGTGAAACCAAACTCAGAAACCCTTCTTTCTGAGAGTTTTCATCTGGAAAATTCTGTTTGTTTTGAAGCAAAGTTGGACCTTATCCTAATTTTGTGTTAAGTAAGAACATGATTGTGCCTCCATTAACTGTGTTGGCCTAGTTAAGGAGCTGGGCTCAGAACAGAGGAGGGAGGAGGCTGGTTTCATATTGCAACATTAGCACAAGTGTAAAAAGCTCTAAACATGAAATCAGTTAATCTCTGCAAGGACCACTGCAATCTGTATATGGAAGACAACATAAGAAAGCTAAGTACAAGCTTGCTGTCTTTATCCTCATGTTGGCTCAGAGTACAGAACTAAAAAAATTGCTACTCCAGTCAGATACTTTCCTTTATTTAATCTCCCTGTAGTTCAGGCACACAGGCATACAATTATGTATTACAAATAGAAGAGCACAGGTCGAAGAGATGTAAAATGTAAATTAGATTACTCTTCCAAAATACGTGTCATATTTTAGCTGCAGGAATGCAGGCAGAAAGGGCAAGGACTATTGGGTAATGAGACACATGTGCAAGTAACTTTCTTTTCCATCTCCTAGGTGGAGATGTTAGGCAGCAGGTGTTTATATATGTCTCCTCCCTTTATAAACACACAGAGGCATAGAAAGCTGGTATTATGAATTAAAAGATGCATTACTAGAAAAAATCCCCAGTGGAAAAAGATAATGCATTAAAAGTAGAGGGCAAGGTAAACCTATCCATCTCTGAGAAGGATGTGATTGATGTTCTGATATTTCTGCCACAGTTTAAATGCAATAGGAGAACAAATATTTAAAAACACTATCTGTAAAAACACAACCACAATTAAACGAACCTGGCCTTTAGTCATTCCATTAGTTTTAGTTATGTGATTGTTTCAAGATACTGCTTTTAAATACTTGCTATTTTAGGTAGGGTTACAGTCATTGTTTCTGTACATCATGCCTACAAGCAATTCACATTATTCATAGGTATTGAAACAATTGTCACTATTGCAAAGCCCTAAGGACATGTATTTTCTTTATTTCAAAATATTGGTGTGAATGTAGTCTTCATAGAACTCCAGCATTCTTGTGCCAAAATTGGAATGCTGAAAACTTTAAGAGTCAAAAATATTGCATATTGTAAATTTACTTGTTTTAAACTGCCAATTCTGCAATCTCTTCTGCATGCACATGTAAAATTTCTTCTTTTCTAGAGGAGGACTTGATGACAATGACAAAAACTTTTAAGATAAATAATGGTCTTCCAATTCTGAAAAGTGATAGAGTTTTGTAACAAGTATATTCTACTCAGATACTTACTAATCTTGATGCTGGCCAAAAAAGAATATTATTAATTTCATTTCAAATTCTAAAGAAAATGAAAATCCTTTTTAATTGAGAATAAAAAGGAAATATTTTAAAATGTTAAGAAGGGGTTTTTTTACATTCATGCTCTTAATATATTTCCTATATATCTTATCAATTTAAATTATTTTTATTCCATATTATTTCTAATAAATAAACTAAACCATTTTATTAAAAATCTGTCTCAAAAATTATGTTTCCTGATATTAATTTTCCCTTCAGAAAGATAAATATTTGATGAAATGAAATCCAAAATTATTTTAGAAAATATAAAAGCTGGAGCCCAGCTGTGCTCCCTGGAGTTTTGATTCCAACTGTAGTTAAATTCAAGGGAAAATTTGTATTTCTTTATTTGGAACTGAAACAGGCCCACAGTTTCACTTTCAATAAGTATATGGAAATCAATGTGCTATAACGTAGTTTATGCTATTTTTCAGTTTCCATCTGCTCCCTTCCATTGCATCTTTTTGTGAGTGACAGCATAATAACTGCTGTACCAATTAATGCCCTTCCAATCCAACTGCATCGTTACTGCAAAATAAATGTTTTTCTTTGTAGCAGTTTGTCCTGCTATGAAACTTTACTTTAGTTATTCCAATCATTTAACAGCAGAAAAGGAAAAGCTGCTTTGTCATCAACAGCTCAATAGAAGGCACTGTATATTCAATACAGAGAGTTGGCGGAATTTTAACCAGCATCAATTTATAAATAGGATAACAGCAATCATTTATTTTCTGCCTTAAATGAAAGTATCCTTTTTGATGCAATAATAGCCACTTAACTGATTTGAGATTGTAGTAGGGTTTTTTTTGAGGAACTTTTTCTTTATCCAGAATAAAATGTGGAGTCTGTTTCTTTGCAACAAAAGCTCTTAGAGGATAAAAGCTTCCATCTGAAATAAGCAGTCATAATTTAGTTTCTTGCAGTAAGTGTTTCATTTTCCCTAGCAGGTTTTCAGTGCATAGCTACAGTGCCTCTCCCATTTTGTCCTGTGTCTTAACAAAAACGCTGCAAAGAATGAATATTAGAGGTTGAAGCATCTTGAGACATGCCTCCCCATCAAAACGATATCCTCAGTACGATCTGCGGGCCTCCGCTGGTATAAATACGAGCTTTCACTGCTATTGGGAAAGTCCTTAGAGAACATAAATCTAGATTAAAGGCTGGTACTAGTTTTGTGAACTTTTCTGGCTGAAGGGCTGTATTTATTGTCTGTTGAGAATTGTGTGAGGAAACACCATACAACTATCTCCTTCTTATTAACATTTCATTCCTGAAACATCTGTTAGCTAATTGGGGTTTTTTCCACCTCCTTGCACCATCCTTTGTGGAGAAAACCTCATCTTCTCTATTTCACTGGTTTCCAGACTGTTCTGTGTATTGTGAACAACAGATTTTCCAATGAATATTCCTAAAAAGATTGCTTTACAACGCAACAAGCGATTCACTTTATTTGGTCATAGCTTGCATTGACTGATTCATAGATATTTCTTTTGAACAACCATGTTTTTCCATAACCTTTATAGAAACATCTATAGCAATCACAGAGCTCTTGTCCTCATGAAGTTTTAGAGCACTCCCAAGTACAAATATACAAAACATAATACTAATAAAGATATCCAATTGGCTTTAATTTAATGACTTCAATTTTGTGCTCATAATCTTGGGAATGGAAATGCCAATTTTATTTTCAAAAACAAAGTTTATTATTATTACCTAGAAAAATAAAACTGCATTAGAAAAACATCATTTTGTTTGTAAAGTCATCTGTTCAGAGGTTAAGAAATCCCAGATGAAAGCTTGTTGTGCAGCTGCAAAAGTCTGCTTCCTTATTTTACCTAATGACTATCTAATATGAGGTACATAAAGGCCTGCAACAGAAGCTGAAACAGAGTCGTCTCTGGTTCTATTAATTTTTAATCATTGTACTGCAAAAATATACACTTATATTAGATCTTGTATTAGAAAAGCTTAGTCACAGGGTTTCAAAAGTGATCCTGCATCAGAGAAGTGAGTGGTCTGGTGGCAATAGCATTCACCTGCATTTGGTTGCATATTGCTCACAGGTCATCATTCCCCAAACAAACTATCTGGCACCAAAGCTAGTCTGAGAAAAACCCTGCCTTCTCTTACCCTTGGCTGCTTGTTCCTGCTCCTCAGCTGTGCCAGTACAACAATTTGTAGGGCTCTTGCAAACCAGATAACCAAAGTGCTTCAGCTTACAAAGCAGCCTTTCAGTTGCAAGGGCACAACTGAGAGACAGTGAACAGCAGTGTGGGCAGAGGAGAAAGGGAATATTTTCAGTGGATTTTTCCATTACAGAAAGTGTAATGTCGAACCTTACCCACAGGGAGAGAGGAATTTTAACACTTGTGCATCACAGATGAGTGCTCTCACTAAAGAATATCAGATGAGAGAGTCCCTTGAACTCTTGTGTTGGAAAAGCACGACCTTTTTTTTCATTTAGAAAAGCAAAGGTTTGGCATCTTCCTTCTGGTTAAGAATTTGAATTCTGAATCCAAAACAAAGAGAAACATCTCCCAGGAAGCAGCAGTAAGGGAGCTTTTAAAGCCTATTGCTGGATCTCTTTTTTTTTGTGTCTTGTTTTGTTTTGTTTTGTTTTTCCTTTTCATTTAGCTGAGTACTGCAAGTTTTCAGTTAGAAGTTGTGATCAATCTACTTATATGTACATCAATCACTGCTGTTACTAGGAAACCATTGAGCTTTTCCTCTAAAGAATTGTTATAAATAAGCACCATGTCATGAAATAAGATCCTTGTGTATACTGCCTCTGCTTCCAACATAATTAAGATCAGGAAAAATCTAATTTTCATGTAATTTGCCAGGTTACATTAAATTATCTTGATGAATCATTCATACCTAATTGCTTTGGTCTACAGCTTCACTGCATTCTATGATCCTGAGAGTAAATTTAAATAGAGGATGAAGTTGGCTTAATAATACCTTTCCAAGGTCCTGTCCTAGAACACACAAAAAAAAAACCAAAACCCAAACCAACCAACCAACAAAACATTTCATATGTAAACCACAGGAAAAACCTCCCCCAGTACTGGTGTCTTCAGGTCACAAAGTGTGTGTTAATCAAATTCCTCTTATGCTGACTTCAGAAGAACTGTAGCGAAGAGTTAGTTTTGTATTTTTGAAAACAGCTGTGGTACCAAAGAGCTGCAAAATCCACAAACAGCATTATTCTTCTTCTCTTTTAACCTTTTAAGACCCAAATATGACACAGAAAAAACTATTGAAGCAGGATGCGTAGAAAGCTGTGGAACTTAAATTATTTACTGCAAAAACTTTTCCTGTATCTTCAGTTTCAAAATCCTTACTGCTGACATAAAGCATAGCTGTGGAGACACTGCAGTACCTAAGACTCCATAAGGCTGATCAGGTATGAGTATTTAAATAATATTTAGTAGGAATGCAAATAAAAGAGTCAATTATCATTTAGAATTTCCAGTACGGGATATACTAAATTTAAAAAAAAAGCTGAATAAAAATTCAATTTTGGAAATTTACTACTTAGAAGTCTTAAGCCATCTTGGAATCATTGGACTATTTCATTATTTTACCACCATTTTTTTTTGATTCATTTTATTTAAATATATTAATAGAGTTCATTGTTTCAAAAAAAAAGTAAGTTGCAAGTAAACATATTGCATAGAGCCATTCTTTCCTAAAGTCACAAATTTTCTGTTACCCATAGTTTTCTCATTCCATTTGAACCAATGTCCTCTATTCTTTTTGTTATTATTTCCATAGATTGATGTCATACTCTTTGGCCTGAGCCTCAACCAGGTGTCTTGGTGTCTTAGATCTTTCGGTTCTGCTGAGTGTGTCTTTTAATCTTTTGGATCTGAAACTGTCTCTCTCTCTCTGACTACATATCCTAGCAGACAGGGAAGAAGAAGTCATTTATCCTCATTAACCCCTTTGGTTACAGAATGGCTAAAATCAGCCCTGCTGTGAGATTTAGCAGGTACAAATTTTCTTTTAAAGAACAGTAAGGGATGTGCTAGCAGCTGAGGCATACATCCAGGAAATGGAAGACCTGAATTTAATTTCCTTTTTAACCTTAATAGGTTCAAATTTGTCTTCTATATTCTAAGAGGCTGCCTTAATACCTTGGCTAGAAATCAGTTTAGTAGGGGCACTCTTCATCACTGTATTAAAGCTGCACTACTCCACAGAAGTGAATTTGAAATTAATTATATGAGATACAGCACATGATACAAATAGGCCTGAGTTTAGGGAGCTCCCTCAGTTGGCAAGTGTCTTTACTCCTGCTCATTGTCACAGGGACTATTTGTGTGTTTTACATTTTTTTGATAAAATACATAGAGAGAATGGAGGAAAATCATACTTTGATATATTTTATTTATTTTTATTGGTAAGAAAGAGAAAAATTTTACATAGCCATTCACATGGCTAGATTAGCAGTTCCCTATGGCCTTTAAAATACATATGATTCTAGCTTCTGGGCAAAAAGAAAACAAGACCTTACATTCTTAGTAGGAAAAGTGCCAGATTTGGAACACAAAATTAAAGCTTACAATCATGCAATTTCTATGTTTAGGTTTGCATTAAATAAAAAAAAAATAATAAAAAAAAAAAATCCAACAAACCACTTAACAGTAATTGTGATGCAAAACCCAAATAAAAATAAAAATGTATGAAGGCCTCACTTAATATTATGGGTAAAAGTTGGTCAAGCCATAAAACATTTAAGGCTATTATCAATGTATTATCGGTGCTTTTGCTTTGCAGCTCAGACTTCACAGCCACCATACATTTTAATTCAGTTTGATGCAAAAGCTTCTTGAAGCAGAAAACTTTTAAACCTGGCATCTCAGCCAGGTTTTGATAGCAAATGTCAATTTAACCCACTGAATGACTAGTAAAAATACACATACAAAATTCATCCTGCTTGGTCGTGCTATGAAAGGGATTTTTATGACCATTAACCTGCCACTGGGAATTCAGTCTCTGGTTTTATTGTCTCCAGTGTCACTGAGATGTACCTTTTATTCTATTTTTCATGTAGTCAGGTTTTTTTTCTCTTTTGGTCACAGTATTGCTCTGATAGACTCATCTTTAGGAGGATCATGTTTTTTTTCATGAAGTAGTCAGTAATGTGTTATAGACAAACTTTTCCAAATACAAGTTAAGATGAAGTTTTGCCGAATCCGGTCAACATCATTCTTGGTTCCAGCACTATTGGGTCAGTATAGAAAGCTGCTAGCTGTTTTGAAATGTTTCAATGTGAGCTCAGTTCTTCAGCGATTGAGTCTGTACTCTGTTACAGCTATTCTTTAATAGCTCTGTGGTTGAAAGAAAAATAAGATTTTGCATTTCTACATATAATACACGCATTAAAGACATTTTTAAAAGCATTATCCAAAACCATTTTAAATCCAGGCTTCAATATACATTTCCAGAAAATGGAGACTATACGTTGCATGAAGATACACACTTTGGAACTTACCTTTTTGTTACTAATTAAATCTCCATTTTAGAAGGGAATTTTGAGATAGGCAAATTTTTGGGATACAGAATCAGGCCATAGGAATCATATTCTAAGTTTGATCATTGGCTTTTTAATGGCTTTTCACACATGGTTTCCCATCTTGCTGGCTGCAAGTGAACAAGCCATGGTTATATGAGATTCACAAGCCTGTCTGAGGAAAGATCTCACACATCCTCTTCCCAACCAGCATTCTGCCACATGGCCATATCCCACCTCCAGTTCATTTTGAAATGGCAATGATGTTGTGTTTACCTGACAAACGGGCATCCTATTTGAAAGATAGTAAGTATATGAAGTGGCGTTTGTGTGACAAATCCCTTTGAAACCACTGGCATTACGTCCACCACTTAAGCAGTGCTTCAGATAAATAAGAAGTGCCTTAGTTCTTCATCAGCTCTAACTAACAAATATAACTGAGATTTACAGAGTAGGAGATATACAGATATGATATTCTGCAATTTAAAAAAAAAAATAAAAAATTCTGCCCCTAAATTATGCCTGTCTTGGGTCTGGGATCTTCTGCCTCAGCTGGGCATCCATCGCCCACTCCTGCCTTGGGCATGGGCGAAACCCTCCTCTGCAGCCCCAGCAAGGCCTGATGTGGCATGTCTGCTTTCCGGGCACCCTGGCACCACGGAGCAGTACAACATCAGCCTGTCAGATTCCACGCCCATGGCAAAAAGCCTCAAGTAAATTAAAATTAAATTAAAGCCCAGTTACATCTTTTGTGTCCACGTCCTCCCCTCCAGGTCACAGCCTCGGCTCGGCGAAAGTGTCCCGGGCGCAGACATTTCCCAGCTACCCCTCGGAGCAGGGCGAGGAGCACCAGCAGTCCCTCTCGCTGGCCAGCAGCTACGCCTTCAGCTACGGCTCGGGCCTGGTGCCATGACAGCCGGGGGCGGCCGGCTGAGAGAGACAGTTGAGCCTGAAGCCTGCCACCGGGGCCGGGGAGCCACCGGCCCCCTCCACACCCGCCATTTGCTGTGAAAACTGATGCCTACCAGCTCCAGCCGGGTCACTGCCAAGGCGGAAACCTGGAGAGGCGGCTTCCCTGAAGCAGAGGCTAAGTCTTTATTTATTTATTTTGCCATTCCTTTTGTCGATAACGTTCAGGAAGGAGGGGGGTGGGGGGAAGGGATCGCGTTCGTGTTGTGAGAAAGTGGTGGAAACAAACGAAACTGTGTTGATGTGAAGGTTTCTGCATGACCGGAGAAGGCCCGTTCTGGGGCTCCATCGTGATGGCGCATTCGACAATGGGGGCCTTCCTACACGCCTCCACCAGCAGGCCGGCCCGTCTTCACCCGTAATGTTTTTAGGTCCTTGCCGTAGCCCACTGATTCCCACTGGAGTGGCTGGAATGTCGCCGATTCGAGACGCAGCTGCAGCGCTGCAGGGGTCACCTTCAGATCCAAGCAAGTTCGCTCATTACCCTAGAAGGTGGTCAGGTGTGTTTTGAGCCAGACACCAACAGATACTGGAGTAGAAGGCTAATACGGTTTGTTGGGAATAGAGTCTGATGCGTTAAGGTAGGTTATTGCCTGGTACGGCTCTAATCTTAAATTCCTGGGGCACAAATCCATCCCTTACTAATAGGCATATAATTCTCATGACACCCCTGAGAGCTGTGAACATACATATCAGTACCACAGTCTCGTCCTCAGAACTGCTGCGAAGTCTTCTTATTTGCAAATCATTTAGGTGACCATGCCTGCAAGCCTAACTTTAAAAAGCGGGAAAACTGTTCTTCAGAAAAATAAAAGCAGGCCGCATCCCCAGCTGGCGATAGCCTGTGCCACGGCTGGGCCAGATACGGTAGAGCTGAGCTCTGGGCTTGTCTTTCTGGTCAGTGTTATTTTGTTTTTCTCTGTTTCCTTCTCAAATTTCTGTTTTAGATGCACATTGTTTCTTGTATGATCGTGTGTCAAGCATCAGTTTACTTTGAAAAAGAGGATGAGTACATCTCAATGAAAATTTTCTGTCTTTGGAAGACGTCTTTAAAAAAATGAACTGTAGTAGGTGTGTTTGTAATCAGTAATGAGGGAATAAGTTGGAAGGCATACCTGTAGGTGGGGAACAAGTTTTATCTATCCTGAACATTTAGATTTTTGTAAGTGGTATCGAATATTTCTGTACTTCTTGTGATGCCCTGAAATGTTTGAAATTGTGGGGAGAAATATCTGCCCTCTTGCTATGATCTGAGCAGCCTTGTGTTCTGTTCCCAGTGTGAAATGATGCCATGATTACCAGACGGATTCGTCTCATTAGTTGTTTCTCAGGACAGGTTGAGGAAGCATATACAGGAGGAGACACATAGACTTTTTTCCAATGAAACAATCAGTTTTATGTACCATAATTTAACTGAAAAAGTGCTGTTGGGTTGTTTTATATATGCACATATATATATATATATGTATTAAAAAGTATGGAAGAAACTTCTGCTTTTGATTAAACATTTACTGATACAGTATGTCCAGCTTTTCTCCAACCATTTTCCAGGCTGAGACACCTTGCAGACTTACAGCTTTCTACACCTCAGTGAACAGCTACTGAATAAAAAAGCTTTGTGATCTGCTTGAATGAAACACTTCTACCCCACCACAATCAGCTTTATTTATTTTTTCTCTTTCTCCCTGTCTCATTCACTACCTCTTTTCCTTCTCACAGTGCTGCCATACTCAGGAATAGAACAGCTCCCTACAGATTATTTTGATGAGCTAAAATGAAAAACTGCTCTCCCACGCTGTCAGGGAGCTGTACCTATGGTGCTCTCTGAGCTGTACCCATCAAGGAAGCTTCATTCACACTTTCATTTAAGAAAAAAATTTTGTTGACATTTTGCTCTAGGAAAATTTCCAATTTGCAAATGTTACATGCAAAATGGGACACAAAATGATAGATACTCTGCTGGTGTAATTCCATTATTAAATGCAGCTTTGCCAAATATATGCCTTTTGAGGAACTGGCCAGTTATTTTTATTCCTATGCAACTGCAGTTCTTTCACTTGCCCTAAAATTATACATTTTCTTTAAAATTCCTTAGGTTCAGTTTCCAATATGTTCTGCAGATTTCTGTGCTGTGTTCATGTAACTATTTTCCTCTGTGACTTGAATACTAGTCATTTAATACGTACATATTCCACACAGTCTAAAAGTGGGGAAAAGGCAAAACAGGAGAGTATGAGAACTGCTTCGTAGTTCCAGTGTCCATATACTTTAAGAACCTATCTACATCCTAAAGCTAGTGCTTTAGCTATGTTTAGATAAAAAGCCTAAGATCTACATAGTGTGTTCTTCCTATTTCCTGGGGAACAGTTGCTGTCTGTCACAGATGTTTTTGTCTTCCTATGCAGTGCATGAATATTTTCTAGTTAATGAAAATGTAGATGCTATTTCCAAAACACAAAAAGGGGGTGGGGGTGGGATTGGCCACATATAGGAGTTTTACTAAATATTTTGCTTTCATTACATAACACAACTATCCTCTCAACTCATACATTTATAAACATCTGTGAAGTCCCATCTTGTAGCAACAGTCAGAAAACTTAACTCCAGGACAAAGCTGGAGAAAGCAACCAAAAAAAAGCAAACCTGACCTACTGGGAGCCTATTTCTTGTAAAGAATAAACGTAACCATGCTGGAAGTTGAAAATAAGGATGCAACTTCACAGTGTGCTGTAAGTGTACAATTTAAGAAAACTGGGCACCTGAAGCACAAAGATATTCAGCAGCCAGTGGATGTTGCCATTAGTGCCACTCCACAACAGCAGATGATATCACTGTAACATTTCTGTATTTGCACAGCTTCCAGAAATGTTCCTCAGAAAAGCTCTATGAGAACCAGGCAGGCAGTGCGCCAACAGTTTGCCAGAAAATTCTGTTTTCATGGAATTGCTTTAAATCCTGGCATATGCCTGTCAGTAATCTAATTGACTCCCCACTGAGACTACTTTGTACAGCTCCTAGTGCTTCTGCCAGAAGGAAAACTCTCTTTTGGCACACATGGTAGAGCTGCCTGCCTAGAGACTACAAGGGCCTTTAAATAGGCCCAGGGACCCCATAAGTCCCTGTTCAAGTCTCGGCTTTCTTCATGTGCAAGGCACACAGAAAATATGTCCACTCCTGACCCAAGAGGAGCTCTCTGTTTTCAGCTAATGAGCCGTGAAGAGATGGAGGGCAAGAAAATGTCTTCAGTGGTAACCAGGTGCAACTGGTACAAATGGAACTTAGCATTAGTACATTACAAAATAGAAGAAATAATATAAGGCTGTTGCTTTCATTTTGTTTCTGAGGTTGTATTATGAATATATAACTGTAACCATGATTTAAATTTTTAAAAAATGACCCTTGATAACAATATATTCACCCCTATGAACAAATAACACACAGCATTACTAAAAATAGTTATTAATATATCTTAACTGTGAAAAATATAGATTGATGCATGCTGGTTCTTTTGATTTTGTAGTCACTTGGTGTAGAAAAGGAGAAATTGAAGGAGACTGGTAATAAATCATTAAATGGTGCTAAGGTACTTGACTAGCCCCATTTTTTAAACAGCTACATTTTATTATTGAAAGTTTAAATCATCTGTGAGTATACTCCTTTGAAATAATTTTGCCTGCCTATGTAAAGGAAAAAGAATATCTTGTCACGATGAGTTTGCTGTCTTACTGAGGAAATGTTTAGGCTTTCCTTTCTGTAGTAGGCTCTGATTACAGCTCCTCACATGTATCAGGTCCATGCAAAATTCTGTTCTTGGGGGTATTTTTGGTTTTGTTTTTTCCCCTAAAACTAGCAAGTAAAACTTGGAAATGTATTGATAAACCAAAGAAGCTTGCAACTTAGCAACTCTCTTTTGTTTTGACAAAAGTCTACCATGACATTTTGGGAAAATACTTAATTTCACAACATGTGAATAAAAATCCTATTGCGAAGCAGCAAACACATTTCTAATCAAGTCTTGTCCTATGCTAAAAAGACTTTGCTGGACGAGGGGTAGAAATTGAATATCTGAGGTCAAAAGTCTTTTAAAGTGCTCTCTATAGCAATAATTTAACTACAACATACAGACTTCAGGCACCCATTCATTTAAGGGCTGCTAATTGCACGCAGTCTGTGAAGACCCTTATCTGTTCATGGCAAAGAGAAAAAAAAGCATTAATCAGATCTCCGTATTGCACTTATCAGAAAAGGAATGAACTTCATGCTTGTTCAGCTCTCCAGTCAAATAGGCAATACTAGGAGGAGTAGTGATTTTTGAGATATTTGATCTCTAGGAACTGACAAAGACCATCGGCCTGTAGCATATAAACCTCTACTCGGACTTAGCTCACCAGCCACATTTACTAGTTTTCATCTGGTAATCTAGAACTGCAGGGTGGTATTCCATGAGAAAATGTCTCTTGAATGGCTGTGCTTTTTAGCATGAAATACAGCATTATTTACAACTGTTTCCTCCTAAAAGAGAAAGGGGAAGGTGTTCCAATTAATCTCTTTTTAAATGTGTTTAATGTGTGTTTTATATCAGTGATTTTATTTTGTGTTTATTATCAGTGTGGTTTAGCTTCTTTTTATATCTGCTGCAAAGGAATAAATGTGGCTTTTATCCAAATACAGGATAGAGTGGACTGTGGAGAAAGTGTCAAAAGCTACTGTTCAATTAAAAGAACAGATCCAACAGCACTGGAAAGTTTCATTTTTATGTACATCATCCAAATACTTGTGGCTGTTTCCAAACCAGCTTCTTACACAACCTGTATATATTAGAGTCTTATATTTTTCACCACAGACAACTGGTTGGGGTGTCTGCTTATGTTTTGTAGGTAGAAGATAATGACTGTGCAACACCATTATAGTGGCATAACTTTAAAATCAAAGGGTATAAGGTTGGATATATTAATTCTGCAGATATAAGTCTTGCACTCCATAAAGGGTGCTGTGTTTGTTCTTGATATTATAAATAAATGGTCTTCACTTTTGATTTTAGATAAAAACGTGTGTTATATTGG
The DNA here is from genome assembly GCA_031468815.1 of Morus bassanus. Lineage (NCBI taxonomy): Eukaryota > Metazoa > Chordata > Aves > Suliformes > Sulidae > Morus > Morus bassanus. Next base: position 107,106,056 of record CM062567.1, on the reverse strand, counting down.
AAACAAGCACAGACATACGGTAGAATGAAAGAAATGTCAAGGAATATTGACTAACCTGTTGTGACAAGAAGTTTGTCTCTCTGACCAGGCCCTGACAAGACAGTAAAAGGTGATAGGTAAAGATGCTGTGTATTCAGCAATTATTTAAATGGCATTATACTTAGAAACCTAAATATTAGAATCTATAGGTAACTGGTTCTGCTGAAGAAAATGGAAGTTTCACTTTGCAAAGATGCTTTTCTCATCTTTGCATGCATATACATCTTGACAGATCTTTATGGATATGGTTAAAACATATATGAAAGTAACTGAGGTTTAAGTATGATTAATTATAATTAAAAAATTTTAAAATGTCAATATTGTTATGAATATTGCAGGTTGTAATGGAGAAAAGATTTTTTTTTTTTAACTAAATGCAAGCTCAGAATCTAATACGCTGTCTAAGATGAAGGAGTTAATCTTTTTAAATCTCCAGTTGAAAGTCCCAAAGCATGGATTTCATTGGGTTTTTTCCTTCAGTACAGAAATCCTCGTGAGGTTAAATGGATTTACCATGTTCCCTTACAATCCTGGGATTGTCAAGTGAATTGATACATTCTATAGTAGTTTTTTTTCCTGTAACAATATCTGACATGAATGAAGTTAACCCTCATTTTTAATATAGGCTATACATTGTTTTCAGTCTTTTTTTAAAATTGTATGATACCAAGAGTGCAGTGGGCATAGAATAGCACAAATTAATTGTCTGTCTTGGCAATTCCGTAACAGTAACAAAAATAAAGCTTCCAGTTAAACATTCTCATCACTGCTCCTAAAGCTAAAACAGAATAAATGATGTAAAATAAAGTTATCCTTGTTGATGTTAATTGTTGCATTTCCTGAGTTTCTGTAGATGACAGGCTGTGACAGGAGATATGTATTCTCCAGAACTGCTTTTTGCAAGTTGTACTGATTTAAGATGGTTACAAGAAAAAACAGACAACGCAGAAAAAAAGTGTTATGACTTCCTACCAAAGTATGGCACATGCTCACCTTTTATTTCTTTTTCCTTCTTTGAGAAACATAATTATAGAAAGACAGAAAAGTTTTTGAAACCTAATAAAAAGGAAATGAAAAATAGGGCAAGAAATCAACAAAAATTAAAAAAAAATCTGTAATCTTTAAAATGATTAGGAGAATTTAGCAGATATTTAAGCACAAAACAATGGGTTGTGTTGTGCAAAACAGTTTCCCAGAGCATTCAACTTTTGGCTTTATCAAGAGCTGGGAACAATACTTTCTGTTTAACCCAACTCACAGCTCTGGGTTGCTCTATAACAATGGACTCAGGAGTGCTGGGCTTATTTACCCTAACCTGGCTGGAAGAACCAAGTACCAGTCCAGCTAACATGCATTATGCAATACAGATGCTTAAAAATTAGTATTTTGCACAATGCATCACAATAGTTATCACACAACTTTGTGGACATTACTGCAGCCAGGTATTGCTAAAAATATTACTTAGACTATTTCAGAGCTGATCAAATTCTAGGTAATAAAAGCAACATCTACATTTATGATGTGTAAAAATACATACATAGGTGCTCAGCCTTTATGCTTCTAATTACAAAATGATCTGACAGAGTTCTGTGGGAAAGTTCCTCCCATACTATTGTTATTGAATAAATTATGGAAATTTAAAAGAAAATAATAAATGTCTGCTTCAGATAATTTTATTTCAGAGGAAAAAATGGTATTAGCAGAGAGTAATTTTAATATATATAAATATTCCTAACATACATTTCTCTCTTCAAATACAATTATAGATATCAACACAAATGCACAAAGGTATTGAAAAAAAAGCAAAAAGGAAAGATACCGTGTATTTGTTTGACTACATCTTACTATGACAAGCTATTCATCACTTAAATCATAGAACCATAGAATCATAGAATGGTTTGAGTTGGAAGGGACCTTTAGAGGTCATCTAGTCCAATCCCACCTGCAGTGAGCAGGGACATCTTTAACTAGATCAGGTTGCTCAGAGCCCCGTCCAGCCTCACCTTGAATGTTTCTAGGGATGAGGCATCTACCACCTCTCTGGGCAACCTGTTCCAGTGTTTCACCACCCTCATTGTAAAAAATTTCTTCCTTCTATCCAGTCTTAATCTACCCTCCTTTAGTTTAAAACCATTACCCCTTGTCCTGTTACAACAGGCCCTGCTAAAGAGATTGCTCCCATCCTTCGTATAGTCCCCCTTTAAGTACTGAAAGGCTGCAATAAGGTCTCCCCACAGCCTTCTCTTCCCCAGGCTGAACAACCCCAACTCTCTCAGCCCGTCCTCGTGGGAGAGGTGTTCCAGCCCTCAGATCATTTTTGTGGCCCTCCTCTGGACCCATTCTAACAGTTCCATGTCCTTCCTGTGCTGAGGGCTCCAGAGCTGGACGCAGCACTCCGGGTGGGGTCTCACCAGAGTGGAGTAGAGCAGCACAATCACCTCCCTCGACCTGCTGGCCATGCTTCTTTTGATGCAGCCCAGGATAAGGCTGGCCTTTTGGGCTGCAAGCGCACATTGTTGGCTCATGTCCAGCTTTTCGCCCACCAGTACCCCCAAGTCCTTCTCCGTAGGGCTGCTCTCAATCTCTTCATCCCCCAGCCTGTATTGATACCAGGGGTTGCCCTGACCCAGGTGCAGGACCTTGCACTTGGCCTTGTTGAACCTCATGAGGTTCTCACAGGCCCACCTCTCCAGCCTGTCCAGGTCTCTTTAGATGACATCCTGTCCTTCTGGCATGTTATAAAACTTACTGATTAATACTACAAATTAATTATTTAGTGTAACAATCTAATTAAACAAACTTTCAAGAAAGGTATTAAATACTATTTAGAATCAGAGACCCTTTTTTTCTAAAACTACAAAATTGTCTTTTTAAGTAAGCATAAAGTTAGAAGAAATATGTTGGCCACTGTTAGTAATTCATATTAGTTATTTTATCTAATTATACCAGCTAGCAATGTGGATACCATGGAACTAACACACATATTCTTTTGAAACTTGCCTTAGATAACTGTGTGCATTTCCTTTGGTATTTCTAGCCTGAACATTATGTCCTAAGTTATATGTGGGGATATATAACTGCAAGACTATAACATGGAGAGTAAGGTAAACTTACAGCTTTATAAATCAAGCCTAATCAGGGTCAAGAAACTCATCAGAGCAGTGGCACAGTCCCGTGACATGGTGGCAGCCTGCTCCAGTAGTCTCTGAGCTCCCACAGATGAGACTATCTTGATGATCCTGAGGCTCTCTTATTTTAAAAGACGTGTTGGCAAACTCATCACGTGTTTTTCCCATGGTTATCCAGATGCGCTTCCTCTTCTCATCACTCTTAATGCATTTTACTCTTAGAAAAGAATGAAAAAAAAGAGTTATGGGGACAAGCAGAGACAAGGACACTCTTGCTAGAGGAGTGCCCTACTGAGCCCTGCAGGCTCTTCTTAGTCCTTAAAATGAGTTGTTTCTGTACAGGAGCCCAGCTTCAGGGGGAAGGCTGGAAAGGGCAGGGGAGAGGGGGTGCATGTCTGATGCAGTCTTGGGGAGAACTGGGCCAGGGTCTTCCATTTCCTGGCTGATTTGGCAGGTAGGATGCTGGATGAACTGACTGTGGTAGCAGAAACAGTCAGCATTTCATATGACAGTGAAAAGTCTAGTCCAACTTAGTGTTTTGAAGATCACTGTGGGTCTCTAGCTTCAGGGTGGAATCCTTTGCACTGGATGTCAAAGGGGCAGTGGCCACCCTGAGCCCACACATACCCTGACACCACATCCCAGCAAGGCATGGCAATGGGAGCGCATCTTGTGCTCTAGTCCAAAACAGTTCCCCAGGAATATGTAAGTGCTGAAAATGTCTTTTGAGTTGCCTTAATTACACCTTAAATAATACAGTCTGAGAACTTGACATATAGTTTCTGCTCCTGGGGTCCACAGTCTAAAAGAGCATTTTAGCACCTATCTTGTAGACAGACAGGGCTGTTTTTGGAACTAGCCCTTAGTGTCAGACTTCCAAAGCCATTTAGGGGATTAACTCCTATTGAGCACTTAGGCTTTAAGGGAAATATGTCTTCTTTCACTTGCGTTGGGGAATACTCACTGAGGCGGAGTTTCAGCTACTGTAAATAAATACCATTGATTTGAACTTTCGCATAGCTCAATAACACAGAAGGTTTAGAGGAGCATGATGCAGATAAGATTTAAAAATAAATTTAAAATAATCAGAGCCCTGGTTCCCAGATGTCTTTATGATTACAAAAAAGTCACCACCACTCCTCAAAAAAAGAAAAGGAAAAAAAAACTAGAAATGAAACTGATAGATTAGTCCTCTGAAAGCTTTTCTTTTTCTGAAGTAAGGTTTCTTATTTGGATCTCCTAGGAGTAAGCTAGCATCCAGCTGTCATCAAACTAGCAAATGCTGGTAGCACCTATACTTTAACTATTCTGCCTGCTTTGTTGCCTTGGTCTTCTCCTCCTGTCCACTTGTCCTGGGATAAGTCCTGGATAGGAGGCAGGTGGTTAAGTTGCACAGCACAGTTAGAACAAGCTATTTCTGAGCGTTCTTGAAAAAAATTAGGTGCCTAACAGAAAAGATGCCTGGGAATTTAGAGCAGGTGGGGGTCAGAAAGAGTCTTAAGTGCTGGACTACCCTGCCTAACATGGGGGTTTGGAGGAGTCTAGCTTCTTGTGTTCCTTGGTAGGTCCAGCCCTTAAAGCAGGCTGTTTCTTCACAGAAACATTTGTTTACCCCAAGATGCACAGTCAAGGGAGAGCAGCAGACAAGCAGAAAGAGCAGTATCATGAACGTATTATAGAGTCAGAGAAGCTCTTTAAGGTAAAGAAACATATTTGAGATTAATAAAGAAAGTAACAGGAGATAATGTATGTTACTGTTCTAACTTTCACCTTCTTTCATAGACTGTGAGTTTGGAATTCACCCTGTTGATCCAAACTCTGGCGACTGCCTCTCCTACATTCAGAGGTCCCAGCAAAGACTGATTACAAATATTTTTTTTCTTTGATTTTTTTTTTTTTAAAAAGAGATGTGAGTTTACGTCCTTTAAAGACTTAGTAGTACTATTAATTAAGGAATTTTCCTTTGAACATGGGACTTAAACACCTACCTTTTTCACCCAGCATAAAAGGTCAATTTTTTTATTATGGAAAAGAAATCTGTTTTTACTTTTCTGAAAAATCTCATAGATTCATTTTCCAGTTACACAGAAGGTAGCTACCCAGTGATTCAAGACTCAGTGTTTTTAATGAAAGTGTGCTTTATTAAGTTTATTTCCATTCAGCCAAGTTTCTAAGGCCTTAAAACAACAAGAAAAAAAGACAGAATTATCTTACAGTTTAAGTAGTATGCTGAGCTGGTTGCTATCCATAGTTGTGTCATGTTCCTTGATTTTTTTTTCTCTCCCTCTTAACTATTTGGGCAAGTAGTACAGCATGAAATAGCACAACAATTGTTCAACATAAAATTTCCAAATTACAGCTGATGAGTTTCACTCAAAAGGAACTAAAACTTTCCAAAAGAAAAAGGCAAATCTATGGGAAATATTGAAAATAAACAGCAATAAACAACAGTTTGTACTATTTTACACTGGAAAGTTTATTTAAATAATCCAAACTCTGACACAGCAAACAGGCTTTTGCTGGGTCCTATCCTGCCAGGCTCATAAAATATTTAAAGAGTTTTACTATTACTTTTCAAATTACACTTTTGGAAGCTTTTCTTGTGTGTAGCTTACTAGTTTTTAAACCAATGAGACTATTGATAAGTTTGGAGTTGTTTTCTTTCTGGTTTTCATTTGTATCAGTCTCATGTTCAGCTGCTGTTCACTGATATTACCATGGTACAAAAATGAAGCTGTTGCTTTGGGTTTGTTTTTTGAAAAAAATAATATATTGTTCTTATTATGCTATGTGTGATGTGCTTTTCCCTGTGGACTATCCTGGTAGAAGTAATATATCTATGGAATTTGAATTAAAACAGATTAAATACCTGTAAAGATGTGCACTACAGCTTTTTTTTTCTTCTTCAAATCTCAAAAATAAGCAATTGTTTTGAAAAGACAAGCTAAAAGTACCAAGGGAGGCAAGAAATAAAGGCATTACCAGAAATAATCAAAACAATCTGGTAATCCAGGTACTTAACCTCAACCTCTCCCCCGTTCTTACCCTCAGTAAAGTAGGGATGTATTTTGACTGTCTCTACAAGCAGTGAAACAATACTAACTTCTTGGCTTATGGATATTTCTGTATCAGGGTTCTAACTGAGAACTTCGCCGTAATCAAATTCATTACATTATTGTTTTGGCATTTGAATATAAATGGGGTCATCAAAGAAATGACCCAATGCTACAGGGTTTTATTTGTAATGTTGTGCACAACTTAGAATTATCTGCTATGACATTTGAATACTCAGGAAATGAACCAACTTATTAATAGTACAGTTCTGTATATCCTCATCAACTGCACATGCATGCATTCATATATCTGAAAACCTTCAGTAAGTGAAAGAAAAAAACATCCCTTGCAATGTGTATGTGTCCTTGTTCAGGAGTACACAAAACCAAAATGAGATGTTTTCTAATGGTATAAGACATTGTAAACAATTTAAGTCTTCAGTGCTAGATTGAAGGGCAGTTTGGTTTAGATTTTTCGATTTTTAGCTGAAGTGTAGGATAACTACACAATGCTACTCTCACTCAAATAGTTCATAGAAGCCCTGTGTCCACATTATTCTCAGAAGAACCTAGACTCCTATTTTCCTGTGCACGTGAAGAAAGTTTTCCATTGGAGAAGGCTACACAAAATGTGCTTTGCACTGTCAGGCTGTCAATGCTCCTTCCTAGCCAGCCAAGTGGAACCAGTTACTGATCTGTAGGCAGACTCACGATGCCTCCCCATCAACCTCTTTCAAAAAAAAAAAAAAAAAATACAACATATTCAGCAACACTTTTACTAACGCTTCAAAACAAAAGGGGAATCAAGCATAGGTGGGCCAAGCACACAGTTTGTAGTATGCAGACATATATGATTATTAGCCGTCATGGTGACACCTTCATCTGCTGGGATTTCATCCTCAGTAATACAGCAGATTTGTAAAAGGCCAAAAGATGCGTAGATCCTAGTTCTCAGGTCTGCCTTCTAGTTCTGTTTGTTTAAGGATTTTTTTTGTCTGTTTGTTCAATTTCTGTGTGGTTTCTTCTGTAGGTTTCAGCAGAATATATACATATGCACACATACAACTACATACGTATGTGTATTGTTTCATAAATGTTCTCAATCACGCTTTTTTCTGCTTTGCTTCATTTATTCATGTATATTCCATGTTCTCAATTATTTTTTGTGCAACTAAACCTTATAATAAATTATTATTAAATATAACCTGACAGTGACAGAGTCTTCATGCTTTGTTGTCTCCTGGGCATGGGGGGAGAGGTGGGGAGGAAGGAGGGAGGGAGGAGAGCAGGAGCTACACATCTATTCCATCCCCAAATAGAAAGCGCTGAAATAACTGTGGTGAGTGGCAAGAAGCCTGTAAAACCACACAGCTGTCAGATAACAAGCTTCTGTTCATGCTTTTAAATCTAGGTTCAAGGATCCCTGATATATTTGCTTTTGTCAGCTGAATAGTACTGTTTGCCCAGCAGCAAAATAACACCTCCTGTGTGGAAAATCATGGATATTTATTATTCTACGGACCTCGCAATTTGAGATGCAAAAATCATGGACGTAGACAACATTGAGCACATTTTCTTTCTCACCCTGTCACATAGGCTTCTCAGACACATAGATTTCTCAGACCAAATTAACTTTATGTAAACATATGCAGCTCCATTCTGCATATCAGAGCTGTTCTAAATTTCTTACTTAAGAGTACACCTACTGGATAAAAATGTTTAAATTGCAGAAGTACAAATAATCTTTAATTATACATATGGATCAAAGGATACATTGACGCTGGAGGCTGCAATACAACACCAACACACCTGGTGTAACCTGGCCTAGGCTGGCTGTCCAGTCAAAGCAGCCCAGGCAGTGCTCAGCACAGCCAGTCTGACCTTCCACATCTCGCCAGCACAAAAAAAATAAACTGTAAGCTGCAAATATAAGGCCTGGGCTTTGGTTACTTCATTCTTAAGAAGGAATCTAATGGCTTTTCTTAGGATTGTGTGAGACATTTTTCCAGTTGACATAAATCTCCTCTGTCTGCTTGACTGATGATTCTTCTCTTCTTTCTGTGTTCTGTATGCCAAACAAATTGGATCTTCCATAACTGTTAGCAAGCTAGAAGAACATTTAAAAAAAAAAAAAAGAAAAAGTTGAAGGACTTTTTGCAAAACAGCTACAACTTTATAAAAGGAGAAAAATGGCAAATTTTCCTTATATGCTGATTTATTATTGGGAAATATTTAGCCATCAGTCAAAATACTTTTTGTCTTCTTGTTTTCTGTGAATACATTTCAGGTTGAAATCACATGAAAAAAGAAGTTGCACTTCGAATATGTTTCCCAGCTGTCCCACATCAGGTGCCTGGTAAAACACCAGTGGATCGCCCCCTTCCCTTCACATGCACACTTCAGGTACTGAAGTAGTCCCCTATGTCAATCTTAAAACATTAATTACTCTAAAGATATTGACCATGCTAAGGATTAGTCATGTCATTAAGACAAATTAATGTGATGGTGCCTTGGTTAGCTGGCATGGGAGGAAAGATGGTTTCTGAAGCAAAATGGCTTGGCCCTAGCCTATGGTCACTGTAGGAAGAGCTCCATTCTGGTACGAACAGTGACACAAGCATCAGAATGAAAGAAATGGAAATGGCGGGAGGTCAAAGGGCTTTATAAGGACATATCTACAGTGGAGCTCACTGTTGGATCATACAGAAGTGCAATCTGAGAGGAGATAGGTGGAAGGCTGAAGTCTCAGGCTGTGACAATGGGGTCATTTCCCTAAGCACCACATCACTTCATACCCCAACTGTAGGGTATGAAGAGACAAGGCAGAAGCAGTGAAGTTGGCTCCTGTCTTTCCACTTCTAAACTTCAGGCCTTGAATAGAATTATTAAGGGTAGGGGATGAAAGACTCAGAGCTCCAAAACATTCATTGTTACAATACAAAAAGAAAGGAGAATCACTGAAACAGCTGTCCCAATGAATTATACTGAAGCTGAACTAGAAGAAATAGATAAAGACAAAGGGTATCATGGGATACAATTTTTTGCCTCACTTTTACAAGCAACTTGAGGGAAAAAAGCATTAACAATACACAAATAATATGAAAGCTAGCAAGAGCTTATTTATTAATAATATGGAACACAGTTGGGTCTCTAAATGTAGCTGTAAAATATTAAAGAATATTAATTTTAAAAAGTTAATAGTGATAATCATACTTTAAAATAATCAATTTTTCCAGTCTGTATAGTTTCAGATTAGACAATAAGGTTAAAGAGATATAAAGATCAGGTACAGAAGAGAAAGATATTAAGAAATATGCAATACAAAATACAAGTAAACTTCAGCTGATCTTACCCAGGCCTGTGTAGAGTACAAAACGTTTGAGAAGGCCTCTGTGATCCTCTTCTTTCTGGTGACACACATTCAGTCAGAAACACAATGGAGGTAACTGCACCCTGCATCATAGTATAGTCCAAAATATCTAATTCCAGCATACAGAGATAATGCTGGTATTGCTTACTTTCCCACTGAAACCAGTAAGTACAATACCAATCCAAGTAGTCTTTCCTCTGACTTGCAAACTGTAACATGCATGAGATCCGCAGTTTCATAAAGGCCCAGAGGTAAAAAGGTCTTCTGATTCAGGAGCAAACACAATAATATATTGCCAGCAAGTCCCAGCAGTTTTATACATCGTGGTAGGGGAAGAAGTATTTTTCTGCCCACTATTTCTTTTCATTGGAAGCAGAGATTCTGGTGTACATTTGGCAAGGAATACAGCAAACTTAGATAATCGTTTAAATTATTAATCTGGATCCTGTTGTGAGCAAAATTAGAACATAAAATCAAAAGACAAAAGATGCTAGAAGATTTGGAAAACCTCAAGATGTCACCTATCCTTCTATATGCACAAGATAGGAACAGCCTATGCCTAGGCTTATGTTACTCCTGACAAATCACCCTTGACATGAAGTTTCAGCTAATACCACTGAAAGCATTTAGCTGACCAAGGAACTTGAGTAAGCCATTTGGTTTTTTAATGTGAAAAAAGGAAAAAAAAAAAAATTGAAAATGTCAATTCTTTCATTGGCTGTAGGACTGATTAGTTTTTAAAGTTTAAAATTTTGGCAAGAAAATTAAATTTTAACATCTACCTTTTTTTAATTGGTTCTGAAGGAGATAGTAGGATGAACTGTTAACACCTTCATACTTATCTGCCTCAGTATATCAAGCAAATTGGTGTGTTACTCACTTTTTGCGATAAGCAGTGGTGATGCAAAAGATCAGCAAGAAAATTAACAGTAAGACAGCAGTAGAAATTCCTCCAGCTATGCAGATAATAAACAATTTGGGGTCCCAAGTTGCTAAAATACAATTGTAATAAATATGATTAGTATTTTGTATAAATCAGCATGGACTTTATACCACAAACTAGGTTGAAAACCAACAATTATGTAGAGACATTATTCCATGACAGCTCATGTTCATTATTCAGACCTCACAACGATTTCCTCATTTCTAAAATGTCTTTGTTATGCTGAACTGCCTCTTACAAGAGTTGTGACTGGGATCACCAGAGGTGAGTGAACACAGCACAGTGGTATGAAAAAAACAGTGATGCCTTGTATAATCCTCTCCTATCTCCTTCACTCCCCTGCTGAGAAAACAGTCCAACAGCATACATAAATGACTCGATATATGGATAATAAAAGCATTCAGACTACTTAAGTGAATGTTCTTGGCATTGTAAAGGTTGTCCCATAAGAGACACCTAACCATCATGCAATACTTCCATGGCAACAAGACATTTTTTAGAGTACCAGAAAGATCATCTCAGTGCCCAAGAGGTTTTCTATTCAGTACACAGTTGTATCAGTTATTTTCTGCTCTAATTCAAAAGGAAATCTTCACTTTTTAACAAAAATATTTTCACAAAAAATTCTCCCATTGTGATCACCTTTTTTTCATACAACCCAGTTCTGTTAATGGATGTCAGGAAACCAATCCTATCTGTTCTAGCCTAAGCTGAAGGACTCAGGAGGCAGAGGCCAAACTGGCAATGCTAATGTCATCACATCCAACAGCAGAATAAGCCAGGACAACCAGAGCAGTGACAAAAGTGCCTTAGCTGTCTCATGAGATGACAATCAGAAGACCAACTACCTCAAGGGTGTGCATGGCTGTAGTGGATCCTCGTGCAGCCCTCCAGGGAAACCTGTGTGCTCCGTTACCTCTCTGAAATGCCTGTACACCAATGCACGTAGCATGGGGAATAAACAGGAGGAACTAGAGATCTGTGTGCGGTCGCAGGGCAATGATCTGATTGCAATTACAGAGACATGGTGGGATAGCTCACATGACTGGAATGCTGTCACGGTTGGCTACATACTTTTTAGAAAACACAGGCCAGCAAGGCGAGGTGGGGGAGTTGCTCTTTATGTGTGGGAGCAACTGGAATGTATAGAGCTCTGCCTGGGCGTTGAGGAAGAATGAGTCGAGAGCTTATGGGTAAAAGTTAAGGGGCAGGCAAATATGGGTGACACTGTTGTGGGCATTTGCTACAGGCCACCTGATCAGGAAGAGGAAGTCAACAAGGCCTTCTACAGGCAGCTGAAAGTAGCCTCCCAATCGCAGGCCCTGGTTCTCATGGGGGACTTCAACCACCCTGATATTTGCTGGGAAAGTAACATGGCGAGGGGCGCACAATCCAGGAGGTTCCTGCAGAGCATCGAGGATAACTTTTTGACACGTGGTGGAGAAGCCAACGAGGCAAGACGTGCTGCTGGACCTTATACTAACGAACAAAGAAGGTCTAGTTGAGGATGTGAGGGTTGGGGGTAGTCTTGGCTGCAGTGACCATGAAATGGTGGAGTTCAGGATCCTGTGTGGTAGAAGCAGGGCAACAAGTAGGATTACAACCCTGGACTTCAGGGGAGCGAAATTTGGCTGCTTCAAACACATGCTTGGAGGAATCCCATGGGTTAGGGCTCTAGAAGGTAGGGGGGTCCAAGAGAGCTGGCCAATATTCAAGTACCACTTCCTCCAGGCTCAAGAACGGTTCATCCCTATGAGGAAGATGTCAAGCAGAGGATCCAGGAGACCTGCATGGATGAGCAAAGAGCTTTTAGAGAAACTCAAATGGAAGAAGGAGGTTTACAGTATGTGGCAAAAGGTACTGGCCACTTGGGAGGAATATAGGAACATTGTCAGGGTATGCAGAGATGCAATGAGGAAGGCCAAGGCCCACTTGGAACTAAATCTGGCAAGGGATGTCAAGGATAACAAGAAGACCTTCTTCAAATACATCAGTAGTAAAATGAAGACTGGGGAAACTGTGGGCCCACTGCTGAACAAGGTAGGGGCCCTGGTGACACAGGATGCAGAGAAAGCAGAGTTACTGAATGCCTTCTTTGCTTCAGTCTTTACTGCTAAGGCTGGCCCTCAGGCATCCCAGCCCCCAGAGGAGAGAGAGAAAATCTGGAGAAAGGAAGAATTCCCCTTGGTTGAGGAGGATTGGGTTGGAGATCATTTAGGCAAACTGGGTCCTCACAAATCCATGGGCCCCGATGAGATGCACCCACGAATGCTGAGGGAGATGGTGGATGTTCTTGCCAAGCCACTCTCCATCATCTCTGAAAGGTCATGGAGGACAGGAGAGGTGTCCAAGGACTGGAGGGTAGCCAATGTCACTCCAATCTTCAAAAAGGACAAGAAGGAGGACCCAGGAAACTATAGGCCAGTCAGCCTCACCTCCATCCCCCAAAAGGTGATGTAGCAGTTCATCCTGGAGGTCATCTCCAGGAATGCATAGGAGAAGGAGGTTATCAGAAGTAGTCAGCATGGATTCAACAAGTGGAGATCATGCGTGACCAACCTGATAGCCTTCTATGGTGGCGTGACTGGCTGGGTAGATGAAGGGAGAGCAGTGGATGTTGTTTACCTTGACTTCAGCAAGGCTCTTGACAATGTCTCCCATAACATCCTCATAGGTAAGCTTAGGAAGTGTGGGCTAGATGAGTGGACAGTGAGGTCGATTAAGAACTAACTGAACAGCACAGCTCAGAGGGTCGTGATCAACGGCACACAGTTTGTTTGGAGGCCTGTAACTAGCGGTGTTCCCCAGGGGTCTGTGCTTGGTCCAGTCCTGTTCAACATCAATGACCTGGACGAAGGGACAGAGGGTACCCTCAGCAAGTTTGCTGATGATACAAAACTGGGAGAAGTAGCTGATATGCCGGAAGGCTGCACTGCCATCCAGCGAGACCCGGACAGGCTGGAGAGCTGGGCCGAGGATAACCTAATGAATTTCAGCAAAAGCAAGTGTAAGGTCCTGCACCTGGGAAGGAACAACCCCATGCACCAGTACAGGTTGGGGGTTGACCTGCTGGAAAGGAGCTCTGCTGAGAAGGACCTGGGATTGCTGGTGGACAGCAGGCTGACCATGAGCCAGCAATGTGCACATGTGGCCAAGAAAGCCAATGGTGTCCTGGGGTGCATTAAAAGGAGTGAGGCCAGCAGGTCGAGGGAGGTTATCCTCCCCCTCTACTCCGCTCTAGTGAGGCCACATCTGGAGTACTGCATCCAGTTCTGGGCTCCCCAGTTCAAGAAAGACAGGGAACTACCAGAGAGAGTCCAGCAGAGAGCTACCAAGATGTTCGGGGGACTGGAGCATCTCTCTTATGAGGAAAGGCTGAGAGACCTGGGTTTGTTCAGCCTGGAGAAGAGAAGACTGAGGGGGGATCTCATCAATGCTTATAAATATCTGAAGGGTGGGTGTCAAGAGAATGGGGCCAGACTCTTTTCAGCGGTGCCCAACGACACGACAAGGGGCAATGGGCACAGGTTGGAACACAGGAATTTCCACGTGAACATGAGAAAAAACTTCTTTACTGTGAGGGTGACAGAACACTGGAACAGGCTGCCCAGAGAGGTTGTGGAGTCTCCTTCTCTGGAAATACTCAAAACCCACCTGGACGCAGTCCTGTGCACCCTGCTCTAGGTGTACCTGCTCAAGCAGGGGGGCTGGACAAGATGATCTCCAGAGGTCCCTTCCAATCCCTACCATGCTGTGATTCTGTGATTCTGTGAAAAACGATTTATTTGAGAATTACAACCAAGGCAGGAAAAGTAACATTTATAGTAGCTTTGCTTAAAATGCATAGACTTCTTCACTGTCACATCTGCAAATGATGCTAAGGAGCAACATACAATAACTAAAGGGTAGAGACAGGCAAGACGATGGCTTCAAGGTATGAGTCAGTATATTCTGATGGTGCTTAAGCTTGTGGAGAGGTAATGTAATATTATTCTCATTTTTTAGGTGAAAAACGATGGAGAAAAAAGAAGTAATATACTTGAAGTCACACAGGAAGTCCACAATACAAATCCTCAGTACAATTAACATGAATTTAAAACACTTGTGAACTTTTCTCTTGTCACAATTTTGAACTTGGTAAGTGGTAGCATTAAAAAAAAAAAAAAAGGTGTGTTAAACCACAGAAGTTCAAGTCAACTTTTTGCAGCCCATCAGTGTCCTGCTTCCTGCTTCTCTGATGCAGCTCTGTGCTAGCACTCTGCAGACTTGAGACTAACAGCACAAAAAGCAAGCAAACACAAATAGTATGTAATAAACTCTTCTGTACATAGTGTATTTGTCGCTAGCGGCATTGGCTACCAGGACACAGTGTCAGCTATCAGGACACATCTTAGCCAGATGATCTTACCAACTTGTTTCTTGTGTTTCAGATACAGACTAGTAATTAATTGGTGAACAAGGACTAAAAAACTGTCTTTAGGTTAGTCCCTCTTTAATGTTCTGCTCACTGTACAGAGGAAGATAGTATCTGAAGATGAAACCACAGCTGCCCAAAATAGCTTTCATTCTTAGTAGACAAGAAAGTTACGTGCTCAGTCCATAGACAAAGGAAAAAATTCAGTACCACTAACCATACTGAGCCAGCACCAGCTGGCTTTTCTCTCCTGGATCAAAACGGTTCACATCATCTTATCTGGCTATCCTGAATACCAGCTGAGACTTACTCAGGTACACCTCTTTAGTATTAATACACTCATTGGAAAGAATTTTAAAAAATAGTGATCACAGAAGAGTCTTATCCTTGAATTCCAATGTTATTTTACTGGAAAGAAAAAAGAAAGAAAATTCTCTCAGAAGTCTGTGCTGCTGAAGGCATGTGACACAACAGAGAAGGCTGCCTGATAACAAAAATTTATGTCTTTGGTATTATAATCGCATACTAAATCACTCTACTTCCAGCGTGTTTTCAACTGCTCTGTACTTAAAATGACAGGGTGGTTCATATAGCTATGTCCAACTTCAGGAAAAATTACAGTGTCTTTTTTTCCAAGTGTTTGGCTACCCGCCACAGAAAATCGTTATCTGTGCCAGTGAGTACTTACAGAAATAGGGAGAAAACATCCTGTAAGCGAGAAAAAAAAAATCAAGATTTTAGCTACTCTGTTGAAGCCACCGAGGCGAAGGGTTCCGGAGCGGAGGGTCGCGCCGGAGGATCCCTCCCGAAGCGGCAAAACCGCGGAGGCAAAATCAAAAGCGCCGGGAGAGACGGGGAGCCGCAGCGCCCGCCCAGGGCGGGAGGGAGCGCGCTCCTGACGCCAGGCGGCTCTGACCCGCCGTGGGCAGCGACAAGAGCGGAGGCGGCAGAACCCCGCCACGGACAAGCGCAGCCCCCCGGAGCGCGGCGAACAGGGCGCGGCGCGGCAGTTTGCGTGGGCAAGGCGCAGTACCCCTCCTGGCTCTGAAGGCTCTACAGGGTAACTCAGGTAGTGGTCATCACCCCCACAGGAGAGGCACCAGCTATGGTTTCCACTTGCCCAAAAGCCATTGCCAGAAGGAATGTAGTGACCCAGACGGAGCCCCCACACCAACACGCAGCTGCCCAGGGCTCCGGCTGCAGGGGGTGCCTGAGCCTGGCACTCCTACCGGAGGGCAGAGAGACGACAGCTGCCTGCGGAGTGACCAGGTGGGTGATCTGCCCAGCCTGGTGGCAGAGCTGCAGGAGGAAGTGGAAAGGTTAAGGAGTACCAGGGAGCGTGAGAGGGAGGTAGAGTGGTGGAGCCGCACCCTACCATCCCTGGGGCCAAGGCAGCGGGTGGAGGCTCCACAAGAAGCAGAGGATCCCCTGCCCTCTTGCCACCAAGCAGAAGGAGGGGACATAAGACACTGGGAGGAATGGAACAGGTCCCTGCTTGGGGTAGCAGGCAAACCCCCTCCCGGCCTCCCTCACCTTCCCAGTTGCCCTTACTGGGCTCTGGAACTTGAGGGCCAGGCAAAGGAGGACATAGGTAAAGGTCCATCCAGGGTGTTGTCTGGGGAGAGTCAGTCAGCCCCATGCATTATGGCTGCCTCTGTTAACAAGAAAAGGAGGGTAATTGTCATAGGCGATTCCCTTCTGAGGGGAACAGAGGGCCCAATATGCCAACCAGACCCATCCCACAGGGAAGTCTGCTGCCTCCCTGGGGCCCGGGTCAGAGACGTTACCAGGAAACTCCCTGGTCTGGTACGGCCCTCTGATTACTACCTGCTATTGGTTATGCAGGTGGGCAGTGATGAGGTTATGGAGAGAAGCCCAAGAGCAATCAAAAGGGACTTCAGGGCACTGGGGCGATTGGTTGAAGGATCACGAACACAGGCAGCGTTTTCCTCAATCTCGTCAGTGGCAGGGAAGAATACTGAAAGGAAGCAGAGAACACACCTGATTAATACGTGGCTCAGAAGCTGGTGCCATCGGTGGAATTTAGCTTTTTTTGATCATGGGGAGGTTTATGTGGCACTGAGCCTGCTGGTGGCAGATGGAGTTCACCTGTCTCAAAGGGGAAAAGGATTCTTGCACATGAGTTGGTGGGGCTCATTGAGAGGTCTTTAAACTAGGTTTGAAGGGGGAAGGGGATATAGCCAGGCCCACTAGACAGGAGCCTAGGGGTGGTGTGCCAGTGTTGGAGGTGAAATTGATAGCCCAGCTCAAGTACATCTACACCAATGCATGCAGTATGGGCAACAAACAGGAGGAGCTGGAAGCCATTGTGTAGCGGGATAGCTATGACTTAGTCGTCATCACAGAGACATGGTGGGATGACTCTTACAACTGGAGTGCTGCAATGGATGGCTATAAGCTCTTCAGAAGGGATAGGCAAGGAAGGAGAGGCAGTGGCGTGGCTCTATATGTTAGGGAGTGTCTAGATTGCATAGAGCTTAGCGATTGTGATGATAAGGTTGAGTGCTTATGGTTAAGGATGAGGGGGAAGGCCAACAAGGCACATATCCTGCAGGGAGTCTGTTATAGACCACCCAACCAGGCTGAAGAGGTAGATGAAGCATTCTACAAGCAGCTGGTAGCAGTATCACAATCGGTAGCCCTTGTTCTAGTGGGGAACTTCAATTTACCGGATGTCTGCTGGAAGTACAACACAGCAGAGAGGAAACAGTCTAGGAGGTTCCTGGAGTGTGTGGAAGATAACTTCCTGACACAGCTGGTAAATGAGCTTACCAGGGGAGGTTCCTCGCTTGACCTGCTGTTCACAACAGAGGTGTAGTGGGAGACGTGGTGGTCGGAGGCTGTCTTGGGCTTAGCGACCATGATGTAACTGAATTCTCAATTCTTGGCAAAGTAAGGAGGAGGGGGTCAGCAGAACCACTAACATGCACTTCTGGAGGGCAGACTTTGGCCTGTTCAGGGCACTGATTGGGAGAGTCCCTTGGGAGGCAGTCCTGAAGGGCAAAGGAGTCCAGGAAGGCTGGGTATTCTTCAAGAGGGAAGTCTTAAAGGCACAGGAGCAGGCTGTCGCCAAGTGCTGCAAGACAAACCGGCAGGGAAGATGACTGGCCTGGCTGAACAGAGAGCTTTTGCTGGCACTCAGGAAGAGAAGGAGAGTTTACCACTTTTGGAAGAAGGGGCAGGCAACTCAAGAAGAGTACAGAGATCTCGTTAGGTCTTGCAGAGAGAAAATTAGACAGGCAAAAGCCCAGCTAGAACTCAATCTGGCCACTGTTCTAATGGATAACAAGAAATGTTTTTACAAATACATTAACAACAAAAATAGAGCCAAGGAGAATCTCCATCCTCTATGGGATGTGGAGGGGAACATTGCCACCGAGGATGAGGAAAAGGCTGAGGTACTAAATGGCTTCTTTGCCTCAGTCTTTAACTGTCAGACCCAGGGTATCCCCAGGGTATGCAGCCTCCTGAGCTGGAAGACAAGGACAGGGAGCAGAATAAACCCCCCATAATCCAGGAGGAAGCAGTTAACGACCTGCTGAGCAACTTGGACACTCACAAGTCTATGGGGCCAGATGGGATCCACCCGAGAGTGCTGATGGAGCTGGCGGAGGAGCTTCCCAAGCCACTCTCCATCATTTATCAGCAGTCCTGGTTAACAGGGGAGGTCCCAGATGGCTGGAGGCTTGCCAACGTGATGCCTATCTACAAGAAGGGCCGGAAGGAGGATCCAGGGAACTACAGGCCAGTCAGTGTAACCTCGGTACCGGGGAAGATTATGGAGCGATACATCTTGAGTGAGCTTACCAGGCAAGTGCAGGACAACCAGGGGATCAGGCCCAGCCAGCATGGCTTCATGAAAGGCAGGTCCTGCCTGACCAACCTGATCTCCTTCTATGACCAGGTGACCCACCTAGTGGGTGAAGGAGAGGCTGTGGATGTTGTCTGCCTGGGCTTTAGTAAAGCCTTTGACACAGTCTCCCACAGCATCCTCCTAGAGAAGCTGGTGGCTCATGGCTTAGACAGGTGTGCTCTTAACTGGGTAAAAAACTGGCTGGATGGCCGAGCCCAGAGAGTTGTGGTGAACAGAGCTAAATCCAGTTGGTGACCAGTCATGAGCGGTGTTCCCCGGGGCTCAGTTTTGGGGCCAGTCTTTTTTAATATCTTTATCAGTGATCTGGATGAGGGGATCGAGTGCACCCTCAGTCAGTTTGCAGATGACACCAAACTGGGCCGGAGTTTCAATCTGCTCAAGGTTAGGAAGGCTCTGCAGAGGAATCTGGACAGGCTGGATCGATGGGCTGAGGACAATTGTATGTTTAACAAGGCCAAGCACCAGCTCTTGCACTTTGGTCACAACAAACCCATGCAATGCTACAGGCTTGGGGAAGAGTGGCTATAAAGCTGCCTGGCGGAAAAGGACCTGGGGGTGCTGGTGGACAGCCCACTGAATACGAGCCAGCAGTGTGCCCAGGTGGCCAAGAAGGCCAGGAAAAGTGTGGCTACAGGGGAAGCGATCATGCCCCTGTACTCGGCACTAGTGAGGCCGCACCTTGAATACTATGTTCAGTTTTGGGCCCCTCAGTGTGGGAAGGACATTGAGTTGCTGGAGCATGTCCAGAGAAGAGCAACACAGCTGGTGAAGGGACTGGAGAGCAGGTCTTATGAGGAGAGGTTGAGGAAACAGGGGTTATTTAGTCTGGAGAAGAGGAGGCTGAGGGGAGACCTTATCAGTCTCTACAACTACCTGAAAGGAGGTTGTAGTGAGGTGGATGTTGGTCTCTTCTCCCAAGTAACTCGTGCTAGGACGAGAGGAAATGGTCTCAAGTTGCACCAGGGGAAGTTTAGAATGGATATTAGGAAGAATTTCTTTACTGAAAGAGTGGTCAGGCATTGGAACAGGCTACCCAGAGAGGTGGTGGAGTCACCATCCCTGGGGGTGTTCAAAAATTGTGTAGATGTGGCACTTCCAGGCATGGTTTGGGAGGCATGGTGGTGTTGGGTTGACAGTTGGACTTGATGACCCTAGAGGTCTTTTCCAACCTTAATGATTCTATGATTCTATGATTCCACATCTGATCCCGTTTCTGATTTTCAGTTACCATCCTTTTTCCTTTGATTAAATTTCTTTTTTTAGCATGTTTTTGAACGAAGGAAACAGACTTAAAATACATGCATTGTTCTGGCAGATGATTGGGAAAGAAGGGGAGATGTCATATGAAAGAACAGAAAAAATAAAAGGGTTGAAAAAATGCTTATTCCATCTTGAGACCTAGCCATTTTTAGAAAGATTTAATAAGTTTTTTTCTTGCTTTAGCAGAAAGTGGGATAGCAAGCTCTCTTAGACAAAGGAAAACAGAAGCTTTTTGTGTTGCTGTGTGTTCCCACTAGATTAGAAAAACTGGTTGGTGGTTGTATTTAAATATACATTTAGGGGTCAGAATTACATTATGGTTTGTACTAGCCCTTTCACCAGCTTTGTTGCCCTCCTCGGGACGCATTCAAGTACATTGATTTCCTTCTTAAATTGTGGGTCCCAGAACCGCACACCATACTCAAGGTGA
Organism: Morus bassanus; assembly: GCA_031468815.1. Lineage (NCBI taxonomy): Eukaryota > Metazoa > Chordata > Aves > Suliformes > Sulidae > Morus > Morus bassanus. The sequence goes on along the minus strand of CM062567.1, from coordinate 107,085,524 downwards.
GGCCGCACCAGTGCTGAATACAGTGGGAGAATCACCTCTTTTGACCGGCTGGTTATGCTGTTTTGATGCACCCTCGGGATGCGGTTTGCCCTCTTGGCTGCCAGGGCACGCTGCTGACTTACATTAAGCCTGATGTTGACCACCACCCCCAGATCCCTTTTTGCAGGGCTGCTCTCCAGCCACTCCTCTCCCCATTTACACTTGTGCCCAGCATTACTTCATCCTAGGTGCAGAATCCAGCATTTGTTCTTTTCATCCACTAGGTGGGTGATCTTATCATAGAAGGATATCAGATTAGTTAGACAGGACTTTCTCTTTGTGAATCCATGCCAAATGTGCCTTTAAATTGTCCTTTAAATGTCTTTCAATTCAGTATGTCTACAACCCAGTATGATCTTCATAGCACCAAGATGAAAAGCGGGGCACTACTTGTCCAGTCATTCAGGGTTATCACAGTCCTTCTGAGCTGGGAGGGGACAGCAGTACTTCTGTGCCATAGAAAACAGACAAGATAAGGCTGCAGGTCGGGGTGAGGAGAATCAGGGTAGGAGTGAAATTAGCTTCCCTTCTTTCTTCATGAATTCATCCAGTATGAACGTAACATATCAGTCCATGTCTGTGGGTCTCTACTCAACAAACCACCTTTCTCTGAGCATGAATGCATTCGTGCTGGATTTCTGCCTTTCAGTTATTGGCAAAACTATTTCAGTTATGTCTTGTTAACATAACATGTGTGCCAGTCCAGCAAGGCATGTGGCAAGCTACATGAAGATCTTTACAATGCAGTTCAAATCTCTTGTTAGAACAGAGGACTGTCTGGCCCATCGGTGCTACCTCCTCAAAGTCAGTGCACTAAAAGTCGAAAACCTTCAGACACAAAAATTTCACAGTCTTGCAGAAAAAATGCCAAGTCTTCAAGGTGGGGGAGAGAGGAACACATTGTCTAATACTTAACAGAAATTCTAGTCATGCTGAAAATACACTTAATAGCCTCCCGTCAGCATATAACCTTTGATGAGAACACAAGAACTAAAGAGACACATGACAAGCCTCTGACGTGTTTCTACAAAATCTTGAATGTTATGTTAAAGTCAGAAATTACAAAAGGTTTTGTATAGTTAAAGAAAACAAATGCCTCAGGAAGGCTTTACTCACTTCAAATGAGAAAAGGCAAAAGGGCTTTGAGTTGTTGTTTCCTCTAAAAAATAATCTAATGATTTTTCTCATCCAAATTTAACTGACATCTGATAATCGCAGCTCTCAAACTCATTATCTCCGAGATTATTATCTTGACCTGATAAAATTGAAGGTGAAACTTCATGAAAAGAAAAATTAGGTCTGGAGTGTTTAGACTGCAAGATGGGGATGCTGCTGAAGTATGGAACTCTATCCAGATTCACCCATCCTTGATGATAATTAAACACATGATTTTTCATAGAATTATAGAATCATTAAGGTTGGAAAAGACCTCTAGGATCATCAAGTCCAACCATCAACCCAACACCACCATGCCTCCCAAACCATGCCCAGAAGTGTGCCACATCTACACAATTTTTGAACACCCCCAGGGATGGTGACTCCACCACCTCTCTGGGCAGCCTGTTCCAATGCCTGACCACTCTTTCAGTAAAGAAATTCTTCCTAATATCCATTCTAAACTTCCCCTGGTGCAACTTGAGACCATTTCCTCTCATCCTAGCACAAGTTACTTGGGAGAAGAGACCAACATCCACCTCACTACAACCTCCTTTCAGGTAGTTGTAGAGACTGATAAGGTCTCCCTTCAGCCTCCTCTTCTCCAGACTAAATAACCCCTGTTCCCTCAACCTCTCCTCATAAGACCTGCTCTCCAGACCCTTAATCCAAAGTCTCTTGAACACTTTATATAATTACATAATATTCCACTTCCCGTTCTGTAAGTGTTGTCCAACAAAAGCTACTCTACATGCACATGTTGCTTTATGTGTTCCAGGTTTTGAGGTCAAAAAAGATTTGCAGAAGACCCATTTCAGCTGGAAATTCCTGTTACTGAAAAACAACAATCACAATATTTAGTGGGATAGACTAGGCAAATTTACTGATATTGAATGGATCTCATGTTTTTATTTTCACTCATTTGAAAATGTTAAATGCAGCAGCGAACTTCTACTGATAAAACCACAAGAATATCACAGGTTTTCCCAACGCTTGAATACCTCTTCCCCTCTCTCTCCCTTTTTTCTTCATAGGAATTCCGTGCTATTTCTCCTTGCAAAAAATACATTCACCTTTAGGCAAGAAGGAAGTTGCTTCTTTCTACTGTACCACCTCTTTGAATTAGTGATTTTTTGAACTATTATCAGTTCTGCAAATAATCCTGTGCTCTCATTTCTACCTCCTTTCACCCAAGATTCATTCTCTTTAAAAATTCTTGGTGTCTTCTCAACAACAGATTCTCAAAAAAAAAAAAAAAGTTTTTTATCTTTCCTCTTACTCTCTTGCAACATAAGCAGTTTTCCCTGTTACTGTTTACAGTGCAGCTATTCTCCCAGCTCCTAGACTCAGTATTTCAAAACATCTCTGGAACTGGGCAAGGCGAGAAGATTTGCAGTACCCATGCGGAATCACACCAACAGACAAAAAACATTGGAAAAGTTTGGTAGAAAATCCAAGCTAGAGTATGGCTTAGCTGTAATGCTAAGCCAAAGAAAATGAAGCGACTGAACTGATAAAACACATACAAAAAATAACATAGCAAGTTTCTGTCACCACTTGGATTATTCGAGCCACAGCTGTTGGATCAAGCAGAGTGAGTCACTCGTGAGGTTGTGAGAGACTTTGCCAGCTATATCATGGAGCGAGATGGGAGCTGATGCCTCTCCTGTTGCTCCTCTCCCCATAGTGTTTTTCCATATCTCACTGGAAATACTAGTTGCATGTTATGAAACAGTTCCAAACATTAAAGAGAAATAACTGGAAATCCTTGACACTTCACTTCCTTTGGAATTACTGAAAATTCAACAAAATACGCTTCATAATATGGAATGAGGGCTTAAAAGGGAGACAATAGGGTGTCTTCTGAATCTTACTGTACTTCAGCTTCTTCAATGGTTTCAGAACTTTTTTTTTTTCCAATAAGCAGGCATAACTATGCTGGCATTGTTAGAACTAAAAATGATAAATAGGATTTGTTTCAAGAGCAAAAGAAGCATGGAAGCTAAATGACTTTTTTGGAAAAGAAATAGTTTGTGTAGGGAGGACTGACAATTCTTAAAGTTATTTTATGTTTTTGCAACTCATATGCTTTCATTTTGGTATGAGAAGCACTGCATTTGGAGTAAACAAATATTTCTATTGCTCTACAATTTGGATATGCTTGATTATATGGATATAATCAACATTTTGAAATTTGAATGTTTAAAATTGTCAGGGGCAAGAGGAATTCTCCTGATACCCCTTTTCTTTTCATCACATTCTGCTCAATTTCCTGGACTTTTATGCTCAAGTATTCAGAGTAAAGCAGGTAAGCATTTTTTTCCCGAGCGCATTCTCCACTTCTGAATAACAATATCACAAATCACGCACATTCTGAAGTTTCATACCCCATGCCACAGCTCTTAGTACTGCCGAAGAGAGATCTACGAACATTTATTTATTATCAGGAACAAAAGCAGTGCGCTCAAAAGATACCAGAGATGGACTGAATGCTGCAACAGCAGGAGAAGGAGTGGGGTGGTACAAGAACTGCATCTTCAAAATGCATGCTATAGAGAAGAACCAAAACTGAGGGTTTTTTCAATCATAACAGAAAATAGAAGTAAAGGTGGGATTCAGCTCACAGTTTGAGAAATCTTGTTTTAAGTGTCTGTGTATGGAGACCTAAGCTCCCCTCATAATCAAACCGTGACAACAGTCACAGCAAAACCTAGAGAGCTTCTCAGCTTCCCCTAAAGAAACTCCCTACATGAAGAAGGTAGAGGCCATTTTTAAAATTTTTACATTTTCAAATGAGAGTGTGCTTTTTACCTACATTGGAGGATAGGTACCTCCCCTGGGACCTTTAGGTGCACTGTGCTAATGGGGAATTCCCCTCGTGTCTTCTTTTGAAGAATTCCCACCTCTCCCTGCAAACTCAGGCAGCCTCCCCTCTTCCAAAGCATCTCCTTCCTAACACCAAACCAGTTTCTCACAAACAGGTCTGAAGTCCTATAATGAGATCAGATTAGATTAAAACCAGCTTCTTTCTGTGGAAACAAGATTTATTGTTAACTTTGCTATCTTTTACATGCCACTAATTGGAATGTGGTATTTAAATAAATCCTCACTTGTTGCTGAAGAGTTATTTCATATGGGTAGAAGTGTTAATACCACACAAGGTCTATTGAAAAAATATTTACCACTTCCTCCTTTACTTACCAGCCACAGTAAAACTCATCACATAGGTTTTGTTTCTTCCAGTAGCCACACAGCGGTATGTTGCAAAGTCAGAAGCGGTAATGTTTTGAATGATAATCATGGAGTTTGCCTGATCAGAGCAATCCACCAGTGTACGCTCTTTGAAATCTGAACCAAAGCTTTGCTTTCCTGATGAGCTGCACAGAACAATGGTATCTACCTGATCTGCTTTAATCCTTTCCCACATCACTTGCTGCACTGAATCTCCAATTTTATAGGGACAAGTAAAAACGACATTTCCTCCTGGCTTGGTAAACACGGGATTACTTTGTTTCTCAGATACTTCAAAAGCATCTGTTGAAAAACACAAAAAACAACAAAAAAACTGCTTATATTTCATTCAATGGAAGTCTAGTATCAACAATTCCTGTATGGCAAATATTAATGAAATTGACTTACAGCAGAAAGATATTCAAATCATTTGAAACATTGAAAAATACCATTTATACCTATCTATGACTATATTTTCGTGCACATTTAGACAAAAGAGTCTTTACAGAACTGTGAGGCTGCAGTGACATGGCAAGAAGGCTACTTCTACACAATTTGAGTACATGAATGTTTTATTAACCATTTCAGCAAATATTCAACAGCATAAATTATGGGGCTAGTCTAATTAAATTTGTGATAGTCTTGTTCTGCTTTCATACTAATTACAAAAAGAAAATAGTTGGATGTGACCCTCAGGATGTGCATTTAGTAAATTATGTTACAAGACATTCCAGCCTATAAACTACAGTTGTCCCATTCCCAAACCTCATCACTTAAATAAAATGTTTCTTAACTCTTCATATGCTCTACTTGGGAAAAACCTGTGTGATAGTCAGGCTGTGGTATTAAAGGAGACTTCCAGACAAATTCAAGCCTTCCACCACATATAAACCGCAGATATATTATATCTTAAATAAATGTGACTGAAATTCCCCTGCTCTGAGTTATTGTTTTTAGTAATAGAATTCACTGTTTACAAATAAAGAAAAAAAAATTTTAAGTCTTCAGTAGAAAGATTGTCAATGTTTCTGATATTCAGAACATTCAATAGCCATTTGGTTTCTAAAGTTGGCTTTGTAATGCATGTATTCATAATTAGGACTAGCACTGCCATTGTTTTGAAGACTTTAGTGTTGAGAAAGATTAATGACCAGACTGCTTTTCCTACACTGTAAAAGGACTGATCTTTCAAGCTGTCCAATGAGTTTCTTTTGTTATTAGATGCCTTTATGTCACAAAATGTCACTAGTATATATTTTAATGTGTTTACCTCTATGTATTGTGACAACTGGAAGCAAAGACAGAAAATTAAAATTGCATAGGAAAATTGACGGTCATTAAATGCATAAAAATATTTTTTTTTTTAAAAAATGTTTTTTAAAATGAAGCTGTAGCCAGATTCATGGGATGGGATGGTTGCAATAGCACTCTGGAACAGAATACATTGTAGGACTGAGCTAGATTTAAATCCTCCTTGATATAATATTTTTATCAAAATATAGGGGAAAAAATGCTGGTAAACTGTATTGCTTTGAATGCTGTTAGTGCCAGGGTTGTCAAAATTACAAGTACTGTAGAAATCATCAATACAGGGTGGCCTATGTCACCTCCTAAGCTAGGTGCAAAGAGTAATAGGATCTCATGTGAGCAAGTATACTACCCTAAATCTAAGAATAAGTGATTCCATTCATGTTGACAGGATGGAAACTTCCTTGTGGAAATCTGTGACTTCTGAGACTTGTGCAGTCTCTGTGAAACAGTGAATGAAAAAGTCTAGCCTGCAATTTTTTATCAATGGAACACAGCACAGAAAAATTATATTCTTTCTGCCTTTGGAGACCAGAAGTATGATTAAAACATTGAAATGCTGAAAGACAAAAGGAACTGTGTCTAATGAGTTTACCTAAAAAAAATTAATGAAGAACTTGAAGATCCATGTAGACTGCAATCAAGGAGATAGCAAGTTAATGATAGACAAGGACTGAAGAGAGATAAATTTACTAAACTAAACAGAAGGTACAACACAGTGAAGCTAATTAACTCCTTGGACAGCTTGCCAAAGGCAGCTAATTTTCTATTACTGAACATGTCTGCCAAGGCTAGATAATCATTTAAGGTGTCATGCTAGTTCCAGCAAGAATTTTTTCATGGAAGTCTAAGTATTATTCAAATCAGACTGCTGTGATGGGACTCTACACTTGCAAAAGATGTTCCTTGTAGTGCAGTCTCTCAAAAGCCACTACACTAGAAAAGGTAATTTTTTTTTTATATCTAGCAGATTCAGAGCTGGAGATCTAGATCTGCTAGGGAAGAGGGGTAAATGAAAATGTAATTGAAACCAATTCTCTCTCTTGTCCATCATATTCTTACAGAAGGTCAGATCTTTTTCTCCTGTCCCACTTTCCAGACCACTAACTTCCAGCAACAGTCTGCTTTACAATAAGCTACATGTGCTTCCCTGAGGAGTCTTGTCTTCTTCACTGCACAGTCTTTGCTGCCTTCTTCTGCTATGAGCAAGCCCTACTGCTAGCCACATTCTCCTTAGGAGCCTTGAAGTCTCTCCATCTGCTCCTGGGTCCACCCTTGCTGTTCTATTCATTTCATGGCAATGCTACTCTGAACTCCAGGTGTTTCTCCTACCTAAACATGCTTATTAGTGAAATTATGTAGATGATGATGATACCTCCCAACTTCCAGCCTTCTTCCCTGCTGCCCTGCTCTACATTTGCTAGAAAAATATACATTATACATATGGTGAACTGTAAACAAGAAGATAAAATATCTTCCACCAAAATCATGAAAATGCTTTCTGTCTTAAAACTTACCAGTTAATTTGTGTGTTATATTTGCCAAACAATGTATCAGTTTCCCAATAATATGTAATACTACAACATATTATAGTATACTGTAACAGGTATACAAAGCTAAGGTTGCCTTGCAACTTCAGTGAAGAATTTCCAGGTACAAATCTTGACATATTTGTATAATTTGCTGTTACACAAATAATAAATAGTATGTTAATAGTGAGAACTATGTACAAACAGCCAAATTAAAATAGAAACAGTTTTGAGATTTTCAGCTGCTGTTTAATTTTTTGCATTGCATGTGTATTTGACTTGATAGTATGAAGCAACATTCAGGCATTTTCACTCTTGATGAAAGATGTAAATTGGTCCCCTTCTTGCCGTATGATACCTTGCACAACTTAAATGATTATGTAAGGCAGAAGCACTGGAGAATCAGGCCTACGTAGTTCTAATGAAATCTTCAAAGTACACTAAAGTGTTCCAGGCTTTTGTTTTAAGCAATTGTCCCATTTTATTTTGACACCAGCATCAGCATCGTTCTTTCATCCTCCCTCTCCTCTGTTCAACCACTTTCTTTATTTAGCACCTTTCTGAACACAGTTTCTTCGCTTTCAGCCTGGTACGTGTGGGATGAGAACCTCCCCTTCTGAGAAATACTTCTATGGGGAAAAAGGTATACCCACATATCTTCACCCCCACACATGCATAACCCAAGGTGACACGCTATGTGTGAAACTTTCAGAAATGCTAAAAAAAATGTCTTTTCATCTGATAAAAATATCCCCTGCCTGCTGCTCATTCTGGCCACTGTTGCCTGCTCTGCTTCCTGCCATGGCCACATCATCTCTCCTCCTGGACAGGAAGGAGGAGGTGACAGCACTCACGGTAGGTGCATTTGCCTCTGCTTAGTAAAGAAGTGGTCTGTGTTTGATATCCTCCCCACATCTCTTTTGGCAGATTGTTATCTCATCATATTTTGCAGTTATACATCTTTCAATCTGCTTTAAAGCTACTAGACATTTAAAGGAGAAAAAATGCAAGCTTTCATATTTTTAAAAACATAATATTTCAATATTTTTCTTGGAAAGCAAATCTCAGAAATATAGAGGTATAAAAGAGTGTAAACTAACTTCCCAGGATTTAAAGGATCAAGCAACTAAACCAAAATTCTGCAGCAGAGAAATTTATGATGTTAAGAAATTCCTTTTGAAGGGAAAATAAAATAATGGTATAATCTTTTTATTTTCTTCTCCCTCTCCCCTTGCTACAAACAATTAAAAGTCAAAATGAATGTTATGTAAATGTTTCATCCCCATTCTTTTGGGTAGAGATTTTCAGACTTTCTACTTTTTGGTTCCTGTCCTATCCACTTCGATTATTCTTTTTGTTCTTTTGGTCTCTGACAGGATTAGCTGGGTTTGTTCCTTCAAAGGAAAGTTGCTTAGATACCTTTACTTGTCTTCAGCTAGTTTGTTAATTTTTAAAGTCAGTATCTATGTCCTTTTAATTACTGTTCACTGCAAGTTTCACCAGTCCCAGATTTATAGTTTTACACAAGATTCCAGAGTTTTACTCTGGACTGCACACAAATCTCATGCATTCCCCCTGGTTTAAAACCATAGACAAAGGAAACAATATTCAGACTTCAACATCAGTTCTGCAACTTCAGAAAGGCAAAATTCAGCACAGTAAAATAAAATGCATTGAAACACTCTTCTGGCTTAGCATGTTTCTACATCTCTGTTTAGGCTTAAAGCTTAGCAGAGGTTAAGTACTACCAGAGCTGATTTACAGCTGGTATAACAAAAAGGGTTACATCAGTTGCTGCAGGCGAGAACATACACTCCCGAGTAACAAATGCGGGGAGTCACATCCCATGTTCAGTCATGCCAGCACACAGACATTTTCAGCACAGGCTCATATGGCTCAGACTGATGGTAACAGAGCTACCTTCAAAGCAGCTACGCTTAGGAAGTAATGTTCTCCATTAGAAATAACTAATGACCTTAGAAGATTTTTCAAAACTGCAAAGCTAACTTAGGTCTACAGCAGAGACAGGTTCCACTTACTTTGCTGAAGCTCTGCATACAAACACAATCTTCTTCCTCTGCTTATAATAAGAAGTGACAAAATAAATTGCAGATGAAAAGGAGGCTTATAATTTTATGAACTTTCTCTGGGGCTTTTCTTTTCACCAAGAAAATCAACTTTCAGATGAGAAAATACTTCGAGTGACCCCTTCACAATTCTTGAATAGGAAATGGCCTCAAGCTGCATCAGGGGAGTTTTAGATTGGATATTAGGAAAAATGTCTTCACTGAAAGAGTGGTCAGGCATTGGAACAGGCTGCCCAGAGAGGTGGTGGAGTCACCATCCCTGGAGGAGTTAAAAAAACATGTAAACATGGCACTTCCGGGCATGGTTTAGGAGGCACGGTGGTGTTGGGTTGGTGGTTGGACCTGATGATCCTAGAGGTCTTTTTCAACCTTAATGATTCTATGATTCTATGATAAATATGGAATTGTATTTAGCTCCCAAACTAATACCTTCCAACTCTATTAGCACATACCACACAATTTTGTTGAGTTTCTAAAAAAATGGTTTTGCCCGTTTTTGGATGAGACAGGGAAACACAGATGCATAGCTATTAAATAAGTTGGAACAGTAAAGATCTTAATTTCTAATGAGCTACTGACACCAGTTCTAGAATCAGACTCAGAAACCAGCAGTAATGCGGTGTTTGAAAAGGATGTATTTTTCTAACAGCAACTATTTGGATCATAAAAGTTAAAATGAAAGTATTTATACTCCTATACCCTTAAAACACACCTTTAAATATATATTAAATTATACTGTGACAATTTGGTGAATCTTTCTGTACAATTATTAATTCTGCATGATGTTATAAACACTTAGCATGTGTCGTGGTTTAGCCCCAGTCAGCAACTAAGCACCACACAGCTGCTCACTCACTCCCCCGACCCCAGTGGAATGGGGGAGAATCGGAAGAGCAAAAGCAAGAAAACTCGTGGGTTGAGAAAAGAACAGTTTAATAATTAAAATAAAATAGTAATAGTAGTAATGGTAATGATAACAATAATGATTCTGATAATAATAATAATAACGATAATATAATAAAAAAGAAAATAATGAGAGAGAGAAATGAAATCCGGAGAAAAGAGGCAAAAGAAAAAAAAAAAAACACAAGTGATGCAACCTCTCACCACCTGCTGACCGACATCGCCAGTCCCCGAACCGCGATTGCTGCTTCCCCAGGCCAGCTCCCCCCAGTTAATATACTGGGCATGACATCATATGATATGGAATATCCGTTTAGCCAATTTGGATCAGCTCTCTTGGATGTGCCCCCTCCCCTCCCGGCTTCTTGTGGACCTCACAGAGCATGGGAAGCTGGAAAAATCCTTGACTAGTGTAAGCACTACCTAGCAACAACTAAAACATCAGTGTGTTATCAACATTTTCATACTAAGTCCGAAACACAGCACTATACCAGCTACAGTGAAGAAAATTAACTCTATCCCAGTTAAAACCATGATAGCATGCAATTGTAATTCACCTGCCAATTCCAGTTTATTTATGTATCTTCCATTACTCTTTGTTGTTAGTTTACTCTTTTAAGCTGAACTTTAGTTACCTAGAGTGCAAGGAAAGGGAGAAGCCAAAGAGAGGGAGAGAGAAAGAATACAGTGCTAATAAGAGTGAGAAAATCATCAGCTCTTCAGGTATAAACATTCCTGAACTTCCAGCAAGGAGAATTTAGTTGTTGGGGAAGAAGTGATCTGATAAAAGCATATAATGTACTATGCTAGGATTCACCTGCAGTATATGTGTAGTAGTCTTGAAGGTGGAAGAGGTCAGAATTTCAAATTTTCATTCTCTCCAGGAATTTCATCAGTTCAGCAATAGGTGTTCAATGAGCAGACAGGAGTGACACAGGATACTGTGCTCAGCCTTCACTTATTGTTAATGATCCATATTGTCTCACAGTGCATGAAGAGGAATGCTGTTCTGAGAAACTGCATGTCACAGCACACGTGCATGTGCATGTGTGTGCATTTATGCCTATCTTCCATGAGGCTCCTGAGGGTCAGACTTCAGGCAGAGCAGAGGATATCATGTTTTAAGCCACACAGAAGAAAAAAGTCAGGGGAGAGGAGAAGGGAAAGGGTGTGAAAAATCAAACTGGCTCCTAAGGACAACTATTGAACCAATGTTTCTCAGGAGGGAAAGCCAAGGGTGCCAGGGTGATAGCTAGGGTACACACTCATGCTGCCCAGCTCCAGAAGCTTGATAATGCCCAAGAACGCAGCATGAGGATGTATTGTGGGGAATTGCTGCCCTGCATCTCAGATCCTAGTTATTACTTTTAATGGATTGTTTTATGGACTGAAAATATATTGGAGAAGAAAGAAAGATACAGTTTATTTCATAATAAGTTTGTTATGCAGCTTGGTACTAGGTAAGAAAACTGAAGAAATCAATATATCATCAGTATTTTTTACTGAATGTTTCCTTTCCATTTCTTTTTGTCCTTATTAAGTTATAAATTATATTCCTGTCTGACAGGCCAGCTGAAAGAAAGGTTCATCATTACAAATATAAGCAGCAGAAAGAGGTTCTGCAGATGGGAAAATTTCAGAACTTAAAATATTAATCATCTCAGTGATTTCCTTCAGAGTATTTGGAATTTTAACTATCTGAATCTGTAATTCCTTTTACCCTCTGCTTTTCACCTACCTCTGTTTATTCCATAGCCTAACATGTAATTCCCCAAATAAAACATTATTCAGTTTGTCCTAAGTAAATTAATACTATCTCCTTAATTTTGAATATTTTAAAGCTGTCACTGTGCATTTTCCATTTTCCCCTGCAACTGCATCCTGTATTGATTTCCAAATTCCATTATCTAAAAATTTCATCCATCACATGAAACAAAAAACAAAGTTATAAAACTCTTGGATCTGGATTTAACTACTGGGTGTCACAGCAGTTATGGCTGATACTAGAGATAATACCATGCTTTAGTTAAGTTGAATTTCCCAGTGGTGTCTGCAGTGGCATAGAATTAGGGAATAGTAGCTGAGAAGATGAAGTGGTTTTGGCTTATAGAGGTAGGGGAATACTTGCCCAAAAAAAAAAAAAAAAAGAATTAACCCACTAGATTCAACTCCAGGTCAGTTTTGACTTTCCTAACTGCAGCCATTCATGCTCAGACAGTGTTTCAAGGTTCCTTCCATGTCAACTGCCCCTGCTTCCATTGTGTAGATGCTTCCTTTTTATGTCTGAGTTTAGTCAGAAGCTTCTTGTTTATCCATGCAGGCCTTCTGGCATTTTTGCTTGATTTCCTGCTTGTCTGGATGGACCATTGGAGGAGGTTTTCCTTGAAAATCTTTTCTCCATCACCCTTGGGATTCTTCCAAGTAGATCTCTGAATGGGCCAAAGTCTGCTCTTCTGAAGCCCAGGGTTGTGATCCTGCTTTTTTGCTTTTATCCCTTTCTTTACTCTACTATACAGCCAAGATTGCCCCTGATCTCCACAACCCCAACAAGTTCTTCCTTGTCTGTAAGTCTGAGGTTGAGCGGAGTGCCTCCTCTCTTCAGCTACTTAATCACCTGAGTGAGGAAGTTACTGTCAATGCACTCCAGAAACCTACCAGATTGATTGTACCCTGCTGTGTTGCTCCTCTACAGATACAGGTAGTTTCTCTGCAGCGTCCTAGAGTCTACCCTGGCATGCAGCAAACCTCCCCAGACAGCAGCTTGGGTCGGCAGATGAACAGATCAGAAGTGAGAGTTATCCCCAAATTATCACACAACAGCAAGTCAGTTAATAGTTATAGTATCCAGCTGATATGCAATGAATGTTCATCAAAACAACACTCATAGGGAACATATAAAACAATCCTTCTAATTTTATCTTACTTTGGTAGAAACACAGCAGTTCTCATGGGTACTGAATGTTACAATTTTTTCCTTAACATAGCATATTCTGATATAAACAATGTAACCAAGAGTACATAAAAGCATCATTATTCTTAGTAACTAACTGAACATTCAAAATGGTAAGGAGTAAAAAGAAGAAAAGAGAAAAAAAAAAGTCCAAAATTTCACAGTGCTGAACAAAAGGATCTGGATGCTCTGATTGCTAGCCAAATAGAATAAAAAATGTTATTGCATTGTCTGTTTCCAAAAGACAAATTTTGTCAAGTATGTCAACAGAGAGTCATATACAAGACAAAGGAGGCATTATTCTGCTTCATTTAGCAATGGTAAGACCTTAGATGGAGCATGATGTTTCATTCTATGTATCTTATTTTAATAAGCTTATATACAAACTGGAGAAGATTCTGATGAGAACATGAATGATGAAATTTAGAATCTAACTAAGAAGAAAAATTAAAAGAACTGTGTGTGTTTAGTACAGAGGAATGACTGAAGGCTGGCAACATGAGAGCCTTCCTCTTTTTTCAAAGGAAGGACTACAGTGAATAAACTCAGTATTAAACAAGACATATCTAGGTTAGACATAATGGCAAAAAAAAATCTTGTAAGGCTGGTTAAGTGCTTGAATGACTATACAAGACTATTATGCATGCATTTCCAACACAGGACTCAGTCAGGGATCATACAGATATGCTTATCCCTTCTCAGAACACAGAGATGGATGAGATTAATTTGGAATGTCTCTCCCAGCCTGAGTTTTCTACAATTCTATAATTCCTTTTGATCTAAACTTTTCCTTCAGAAAGGAAGAGGAGATATCTGTTCCACTCCCAACACAGCTGGTTTCATTTTTTCCCCCCAGCCTTTTATACTGAAGAGGCATCCAATCTTTAGTTCATCACAGAAGATAAAAAGTAAAAAAAGCAGCATTAACAGGTCAGTAATTACAGCAGAGGTGGGAAAAAGGCAGCTTCACTTGCCTCCATCCTCTTGCTTTCTAATTAGGTGCTGCCAATGTGGTTGACACTGTGTAAGATACAGAGATAGTTCTTGCTCTGGAGAGCTGAGAGTCTAAGAGTTGAAGAATGAAGATCCCTCAGGATTAGTTCTTGCTTCCGTGTGCTTTAAAGGGCTGATAATTTTTCACAGTAGACCTATGAATCACATTCTAAATTGAGACAGAGATAAATAGAAAGCAAGCTATTTCAGGTGAATAGGGACTTAAAAAAAATCTGTGCAACGTGATGCTTTTGGCAGGCAGAAGAACATTAATATAGAAGTAAGTGCTGAGTGGCATGGAAATCATCACACTAGCTAAGAATAGAAAAGCTCTGTCTCTGCTATCACAGAAGAGGTTGATCACTCTAAAATATGGGAGTACTTCATGGTACATCTGGCATTTAAATACTCAATTAATGAACTTCCATTCTTATTCAGAGTTGCTAGCAAAACATATCCTCTGAGCAAATGGTCCATTGTCACTGATTGACAGAAACACAAATTTACTCATGAATTTTAAAAAAAAACCAAACCAATTACCAATCATATAACAAAAAAAAAAGCAATTTGCAACTCCGCATAAATCACATTATGGATGTAAAAGCCGCTATGAACATCAAAAGAAGATTTCTGATTCTATTTGGAGCATAACATGGGAATTTTTAAGTCAAACTAGTACTGTTTTAACACCTAACTGAAATAAAACTCCTGAGAAAATAAACATAAGTTTCAAAATATACAGAAATTCATGTTAGAATTCAACAGTTTTGAAAGGCAAATGAACAAACACAGGACAAAAATATCCCAGGGAATATTAACTAGATTTGCTCTTTATGTAAATAAACATACAACACTGCTCTGCCATAAAGACCACTTTTCATGTAAACAGTTTGTCTATTACATAATTCTTCACTGCTGAATACTTCTGACTTTCTATCTAGATGTGTAACAAAGGCATAGTGTATAGGAGTAGAGTAATATCAGTTTCTCATCTCTCTAATGATGTTTATTATAGTCTATATTTTAAGCTAAATTTGCATTGTAAATTTGTCCATCGTGCATTTTAAGATTGCTGATCCAACTTTAACTGATTGATTTCTGCATCACAAAACTCTTCATAAGTTGATTTACTTTGCCTCTAAGACAGTTTTTGCCTACAATCCATGATCCCCGATTCTGTTAAATTTAAAATAATCAATATTCTAATTATATATTTCAATGGAAACTTAAAACCCCTTAATTCAGGGATTGCTACATTTTGATGCAATGCAACCTAGAGAACTAACTGTTAATAAGGCCAAGTGGTTTGGGAGGATGTGTGAAGCACATGAAGCCAGATGTACTTATCAGTATTTCTCAAGGCAGAATGAATCAGAGGATAGTTTGTAGTTGCCTAGGAGGCAATGTGAAAAGTATTGCACTGAACTGCAACTGACAAAGAAATGCCTCATACTTTCACAAGGGCAAGAAAAAAAAGGGCAAGATTATCATTATCAGAAATGACAATACAAAGCTATAACCAAGTAGTAATGGTACGTTGTGTATCATCACAGATATGACAGTGCAATAGGAAATTGTTTACGTAGTGTCTATATAAGAAGCCTAAATTAAATCCATTAAATTCAACAAAGTATTGGACCTGGAAGATATTTTAGATGTAAATTACCACTAATTTATTTTGTCAGGTTGAGAACAACACAGAAATACACTTCAGATTTGTAGAATTCTTAAGATCTTGATGTACAGATATTACTGGAAATAATATTTTGAACCAAATATTTGTCTATTGATCTTGTCTTAACCTTTTCTGTTGATATATCCTCATTATAATGCTCCACAGAGTCAAGAATGGTTGAAAAACAACAGACAAATCTAAGAACTTAAAGGCAGATATGCATGAGAGGATGACACGACCAGACCTTAATTTCTGTTGAATAAATTATGAGAAAAATTCCTTAAACTCTTTTTCTGTGAATTGATACTTTATTCCAATTTAAAAAAAAAAAAAAATCCCTTCAAAGATAAGTAACTGTTGTAGCAACGGATTTACCTGAAGAGAGAAGAACAAAAGGACTGAAGACGGGTCTAGAAAAGGATCAAGTAAACAAATGGATCCATGTCTCAGGTGACCATAGGTAAGCAAAGATCTGAACAAACCAGAAAAAAACAAGGGATATAGTATGAAGTAAAAGGGAATTTTGCCAATACCTCTTCCAATTCCTTTGTAAATCAAAGTCATCCAAGTATCCATTCCAAAGTGCTAGAGACTGGAAATGTATCCTTTCCCTGAGAAGAAAGAAAGAAAGAAAGAAAGAAAGAAAGAAAGAAAGAAAGAAAGAAAGAAAGAAAGAAAGAAAGAAAGAAAGAAAGAAAGAAAGGAAGGAAGGAAGGAAGGAAGAAAGGAAGAAAGGGGGGGAGGTGGGGGGGAGAGATTGAGAGAGAGAGCGCAGGCAGAATTCCTGCTGCTTCTTTGCTGTTGTTACGTACATGGCTGGCAACTGGCAAAATGACACAGCTGAGTACTGTGTTTTGAGTGGCGACCTGGGACAACAGTTAAACATGCATCTCCGTACACACCTGCCCAATGGACTGACTGAGTACACTGCTCTCCCAACAGTCATTCATTTCAAAGTAAAATTACAACATCTGCAGCTTCAAATGCTTTCTTTTCTAGGCAGCAAGCATATGAAATAACACCTTTCTGAAGATCAACAATTCCTGCATGATGTCTCCAATGCTAATGTTTCTTCTATTAGTAATGACTTCAGTCTCTACTCCTCATATTTTATACTCCACTCAAAATCAGTCTTCAGAAATACATATCTAAGCACTGTATATAAGAAACTACAGATCATCCTTAAACTGTTCATTAATAAAGGTGAAATAAAACTACTGACTATTCCTGCATAATCATTGCATCTTATCAAAAAATGTACAAGGAGTTTTCTCTGAAAGTACAAGTTTTGTTTGCTTAGTGCAGGAGTAGTTCTGACTCATAAAATGTGGGGATATTAAGGGAAAAAAGTCCCTTGAATTCAGTTCTGAAAACTGTTGGATATATGTTCACACTACAGGAAAAAAGAAGCAACAGATTCACCCAGCTGGCAAATATACTCATGTGTAACCATGGCAGAACATACTCTCAAGTTCTTTGCAATTATGGTACAGCATTTCAGCACTGCATCCACTTCTAAGAATATCCTGTAGCTACATAACATGTGAAGTTTCCAATATAATATCCCAAGTACTAGTGCTTTTCTGTCAGTATGTTTCAGTAACTGCCAATAAAGAAAGCATGGATAACGTTGTGCAGTCTGCAAGAGTTCTTCCTCACTTATTTAATAGATGTCATAGGAAATCTTTAGCCAAAATTTAAGGCAAAAAGAACAAAATATGTCCTAACACTCTTATTATATATACTGATACAGCCCCAGGACTAAGCTGAGACCACATCTAGTAAAAAAAAAAAATCAATTACTACAATAATTACATCCAAAAAATTGATAAAAGTGGTGATTTATCACCACTCCTAGGGTCTTCCATGTGCCAGTGATGCAATGAGGATAGTACACCAAAAAAAGACCTCTGTAATGAGAGCTATAACCTCCTCTGTCTCCTGGGATCTCAGGTCCTTATGACAGCTCAGCCATTGCTTATCAAAGATTAATCTTTTTTTGGTTTGTCTGGGTTTTTTTACTTTTGTCCCTGATTGAAAAAGAATCACATTCACTCTACCCAGACCATGGTGGCGTGAACTGCTGTTCTACGATCAGAGACTAAGCCAGGAGCAGAGTCCTAAATAGAGTTTCTCCAGTATTATTTTGCCACCTCATACACTGCAAATATTTTATTCACTCAATAACATCTTTAATCACATATGAAAGAGTGTAACTACAGTGTTTTTTTTATTTATAAAGACACCTTTACTCTAAAGGGAAAGAAATAGGGATGTTGTCAAAATGCTAATAAAAAGAAACATGCTTAATGTTTTCAAATGCTTGACTTCTTTCTTCTCATTCTGTGTTTTTGTTTAAAAAAGCAAGTCATGAGCCCCAAAATTTTTTTAACTGCTTGATCTTGTAGTGTCAGGGTCTTGTTAGCACTTGAGTTGCTGGATCTAGTTACACTACTGTAACAGTTAGACATTACTTGAAATATTTACTCATTAAGCATCAGCATTTGAGGCTTCAAACTGTGCAAATGAAAAATGTTGACAAATCAGAATTATACCAGTTTTACTCACTTTGTATTTGTAGTTTTAAAAAAATTATACAAAGCACATGGGAAAGCAGAATCAGACTCATGACCTCTATTGATTACCAGGAATGAAACACTAGAGCAACTTTGAACAGTTTGAGTGCAGAAACATTCATTGTTTTGCAAGCTAGCAAAAGTTAATCTGAGATACTTTATCCAAATTTATGTAACTGCCAGCAGATATGATTGCCATGTGAAGAACATTTCACCTTATACTTTAATCTAGTTAAGAACCTCCATCATGATTATGATGCCATATGGCATTATTTCAATTTATTTCTGCTATTTCCATTCAAGTGAAATTCTGAAATCCAATCATATATTCTATATCTATATTCTGTTGCCAGCTTTCATTGAGGTATGCACTGCAGATTCCTTCTTAAGTAGGTACTTACGCACTGGTAAGTTGGTGCAGGAATGCCTGTCTCTGGGTCTTACAGTAAAAGGTCAGTATAGATAAATCCTGACAACTTTCAATGCCCTGGTAGTGCAAATTAAATTATAAACCAGGCTTCAGTTTTGATTGCCACAAAAACCTTAATAATAACAACTTAACTTCATCTGTGCCAATTTACCGAAGATTTAAGTTTCATGTTGAATATTATATGTCCACAAAGTTACATCTGTTTAAAGGCAGATATAACTTTAGTTTAGCCAACTAATCTTTAAAACTAAAACCGCAAATTGCAAAGCATTAGACACTATGTAATTCGCTAAAAAAAAAAAATTAGTCTTTTAAATGTTTGTTGATTAACTGTTGAACAGAAGAATTGGATTTTACAGTGAGTTATTTATTTGTCTGGGGTAGAGTAGGTAAATCAATGTTTTTAGAAAAGTAATGCCTATTTCAAATCAATAAATCATAAATCCCAACCAAAGAAATCAATGTAATTGTAACAAAGTTTTAATTACCTATAAAATTACCTTTCTAGTATGTTGACCAGATTTCTTTATACCAGAGAATATCACATTCCTTAAAAAACACTTCATTATCCAGGACCTCAACTATTATGTATTAATCCTGTAGAACAAGATCTGTGTCCAGTGAAATTATGAGACTAACACTCAGCTTACTCAAAGTTTTTTCACTGGTACAGAATTAAAAAGCTTTAGAGATGAACATCGGCATCCTAATTTTACAGGTTGGAAGACAAAGAAGAAAAAAATATGTATCTAGTGTCAGTAGCAAGCTAAAATACCAGCTGCATGGAGGTGAATTTGAAGTTTACCATTGATTTAATCAAAGCAAGATATCACCCAGGGAGTTTAAAATATTTACTACTTATGAAGGTGCTAGTAAAGTAATATAAAGCCTGACTGATAACAGTTCTACCATAACTACTACATAAATAAATACCTTCTCTAAACTCAGGTTTTAATAACATTTAATTTGCAGTGGATCAAAATAGTAATATTTTATCTTCACTGGTGAAACACTTCATTCTCTTCAGATCAGTGCATATTAAAATCATGTTTATACAGCTCTATCAGGAACTGAACAGGATTGATTGTTCCTGTTCTCAGAAACCTTGATTCTTTAAATGGAAAAGGATTAATTTCTATTCAACACTATTAACTCCCTCTGTAGTGGTATTAAATTGATATACTTGAAAAATGGTGGGTTTTCTTTTGGTTTAGGTTTGTGTTTTAATGTGCTCAATCCAAGAGAGAAATCCCACATACTGAGAATACTGAATCCCACAGTATCATTTAAAAAAACATACCTCTGATGTTTGAGTTTATAGTGTGCTGAAATCTGTCAGTGGATTGCCTAATAAAGGTATTGGACTGAAGGGTAACATCCCACAGGAAACTGACTGCCTTGTTTCTTGCATCATTCCAGATTAAGCTTAGCCAATACATTCAAGAACAAATAGCTGAGAGCAGTACTACC
Source organism: Morus bassanus (assembly GCA_031468815.1). NCBI lineage: Eukaryota > Metazoa > Chordata > Aves > Suliformes > Sulidae > Morus > Morus bassanus. The sequence continues at coordinate 107,065,178 of CM062567.1, read as the reverse complement.
TTGGCCATGAAAAGGACTAAATGAACTTGCAGAACTCTACTGTGTCTAACTTTTAGGATTTTATAGAAAATGAACCCACTGTGAATAAGGGCTCAGCACTGCCAGAATTGAGGTTGGACCAAACCACTTAAGAGATCGTTTGCCTGTTCCTTTTTGTAAAGAGCAACCTGGATTTTCAGATTTTGGCTTATTTGAACGCAACCAAAAAGTATGTTTCTAATGCCTACAGTTGCATTAATATTGTGCAGTAAATGGACTGCCAGAGAAAAAGAAACTAGGGATTTTCTACTTCAGTAACGTTATTCCTTACATAATAAAAAAGACACCAGAACGAAGCAAGCATTCAGAGATGCCACTAAAGGAATCACATTTAAGGTACTCTGACGTGGACTGCAAGCCTGCCCTGAGGGACCCCGCTCAGCTCTTTCACTAGTAGGACATTTCCTCTACACCTGAATGACTATGAGTGGTATGGCTGTGCCAGTGTGCCACAACGGGGAAAATCATTTCAGGTCCAAACTATCTTATCTAACTAAACAATCTGGGGGAGACAAAAGTAGTTTTTTCAAAGTCAGGGCAATAACTTGTGTGTGGCTTATTTTTTGCATTGATGAGCAGCTATACTATACTTTATAAAGCTAGCAGAGTTAGGAAGACAGATTGGGATTCTTATTTCATCAGTGCCATCAATAAACGTACTGGTTAAAATCAAGTTTCAAAAACCTTCGGTGGTGAAGGCAGGAACAATATACCTTGAATTTTTGAAGTTTAGATATCTCCTACAAGAGTCAGGTCCACTGTCTCATTGTAACATTGAAATTACAGAAATGTAGGTAAAATAAGGTTGAAATGAAGACTCAGAAGGAACAGCCTGGGAAAAGAACTCTTATTTTTATCTTCTCGTCTTTCAAATGCTAGGAACTAAATTTTTCTTTCAACCCATTATTTTCTAGCTGTGAAATACAATAAAATATTGAATGAAGTCTATTTTCACTCTGGAGGATGGGAAAGAGGAACAGATTCTTTCTACATTCACAATATCAAAGCAAGAAACCAATAACCAAAACAAGTTATATTTTAAAGATATGTACATAATGATCTTCTAAGGACTTCTATCAAAGAAGCTGGCTAATTTGCACCAGAGTTGTCAGTTGACCAATGCTGAATAGACATGCAAGGAAAAATACTAGAAAAGGGTTTTCTCCTCTTACTCATACAGATGGAAAGGAAACCAAATTGTATGAGCAGTCAGGTAATTGCAGAGCCTTTGGAAAGTACATGGCAACAACTGGATCTTTTTCTCTCCTTCTTCCCTTTTCCATCTTTAAAAAAGTCTACTTTTAAAGAAAAGGTCTTTTTCTTCATTTAAACTTCCCTAATTCCCTCTCTTTTGTTTCCACACCATTCCTAAATGGTTATTTTTGTTCTTGAAAATGCAAGCACAGAATAGCCTCTAGAAAAAAACAATCCTAGTTTCAGACCAGGAATGCCCTCACCATATAATATGATAAAAATATGGTATCCTCCATAGGTTACAAGGTTCATCCATGTAATTTCTTGGGTAGTTGCAATTTCATCCTCTGAAGAGATCTTATAGCTAGTCAAAATGCTATGAGAACCTTGGCCCAATGGAAATATCACTGTTCCAGTGACCATTAGTACCTGAACTCTGCCATGTATTACACTGCTGTTGTGCCATCTGTCTGTCTCCTGAGGTTCCCCTCCTATCTTTCCGCTTCTCTTAAAATGACCATTTGTCAAAGTAATATAATTCTTTTTTGTCATGCTAGCTCTTTTCCCCAAATTACTCCATTTCTGTGTGCTATATAGTTGAAAAGAAAAATTACAATGCCAGACACTCCTTAAATTGGCATGGATTTCTGTTTTGCCTATATCAGAAATCTGAAAAACAATGAGAGATTTACTTACCTAGCTGAACAATTTCTATTACCTTTTCCCAAACTCCATCTGGGTAAGTTACAATGGAGCAACAGTAAAGACCAACATCTTCCAAAGTGCTCTTGATGAAGGATAAGGACTTGTCTTCCCTGGAAGCATTTTCAAAAAAAATTCTTCCATTGTATTTTTCTTCAATATGTATGCCATAGATTGGGTGCAAGACAGCTATATTTTCTTTATGAGTTACATTAAGTTTCATTCAGGATGTCTGGATTATCGTGGCTTTGTTTGGATAGATGCATTCCAGTTTCACCTTCTCAGTAAGTTTTACAGTTGAATCCACAAAATTTCCTTCCACATTGGCTAAAGTACACACAGAAGTTCCATTTCAGAATTAACATAATTGAAAATTTAAGTTATAGAAAAACTCAGAAACAACTTTGGCAGCACTACAAACAAAACACTGAAGAAAAGGTTCACTAAAAAAAACCCAAACCCTAGACATTATTATTACTTCTAAGTTATGAATATCACTGAACAGTTAAAATTTGTCTGAACCACACAGTAACACACTTGTGAATTGTTATCATATCTATCATGATGCAATAAAAAAAGTAAAGTTTAGCTACAAATAAGAAAGCAATCTTACTTCCACAAAGCTGGAGAACAACAATAAGGAGAGCTGGGTGGTCTATCTTGAAGAACACTGGAGTCAGTGACTGCAGTGCGACATGGTTTTATTCAATCTCTGTGCACCATGTGTCCTTCTCACAGGATGTTTTTACTTTTGAGATATGAAAAACATCATGTGCTTCTTACTTTCACATTCTAAGGAACACCAAGTTTGAGGTCTCAGTGCAGTTGCAGCAGAGAGAGACTAAATTCCTATGAAAATCCACCTCAGGGTGAAGTTTGCATTACTAATGAACCTTTAGCAATATGCATGAATACTATGATAACTGAGGAAGTGAGGATCTTTAGGTTTCATCAGCAGAAGCAAACAGAATTCTTATGTGCAATGTATCCAAAATCAACAGAATTTCTCATTTTTTCTGACACTGCAGTTCAACACTTATCTATTATTCAGGGAGTATAAAATCTAAGGGAAGGCAAGACAGTTCCTATATATTGGAGGTCATAATTCTGTTGCTAGTTATAAAAAGTAATGTCTTAAGGTCTGAGAATTTATTTGTGATAACATGTCATGAGCTAGTATTTTGGGATCAAAATTATGCAGCTCAAAAATTCTTGTTCAAAGGTGTAAGAATCCTGAGTATTCGTGACTCATGTTGAAATTTGTCAAAACAAGCAACACTCTTCCATTTTTTATGTTTTTTTCTCAGGACAACTGCAAGCTGTTTAAAATTGGAACAACATGATTGACTTGAAACCAAATCCAAGCTTGAATTGACTGGTTAAAATTCTCAAATGAATAAACAAATGTAATTTGAACTAAAGCTGACAACAGAAATTAATATTTTAGGTAATAGCCTGCATAAGCTTGAGCAGAACTTAGCATTAGATCTGTTTAAGGCTCCTCCCACAGTGCAACAACTTGTGTGTAAACCAAAATCTTTATATAGCAATTTGTATTAAACTGGGCATGTTTTAGGATAACACAACATTTCAGATGTTTGCAAGGACTCCATTTTGCCACTTCCTAGTTAGATCTGTAATTCTCCGTTGTTGTGGTTGCACTTATTTCTACTCTACCTTGTCTGGATTCACAGAGTACACCTACATAGTCAGTAGTGCATCTGATACTGAGTGTAAAAATCTAGATAGAAGAGAATTGAGTTGAAGACTGAGTCTTGTTTTATTTGCATTACAAAGTTATCTTTTCAAACACATCAAAAGATTAACTTACATTAAGCTTGTCTCAGGAAACAGAAGTATTGCTGATAAGAAAAGCAGGAAATGGGAAGCTTCAGAAACTAAACTGCAGATTTTGTGTTGGAAAAGAAAGGATCTTGTGAGGTCAAGAGGTCCGGTTCCTGGATGCTGTGCAGCATAATGGCCTTTAAACCAGCTACACAGGCTCTATATGGTTCCCACATTTAAATATTGAACCTCAGTGGCTAGCTGTTCTCAAATTGCAGTTGCAAATGAGGCAAAAAGACAAAGTATCTCTCTAGCCTGAAATATTATTCTTTATGTCATACTACATATGTATGTAGTAGATTACAGATAAGTGGTGTTCCACAAAAATCTAAAGTAGAATGAAAAAGATAAACAAGTTAACTTTTTTACTATTACTATTAAAAATTACTATTACTATTAAAAATGAAACTTTTTACACATCTGTTTTCTTTAATTAAGATTAATTTAATTAATTAAAGATAAGATAAAGTACTCAGGAAGTCTCCAAAATTAAGAAAAATTCCTGTAAATGAAAATTATTCTTCACTCATCTGTTTATAAATATAAATTACAATGCTATTGCTCTGAATTTCATGCTTGTTTCTCTCCATCTGGCATTGAAAGAAAAGCAGAAGTCAAGAAATTAATGTCCAACCCCACATGATGACTTAAGTATTGATGATATTATATGTTGTCTAAAGACATTTATTTGCTGTACAACAAACACAGTTACTACAAATGTCAGGGATTCTTGGTCAGCTAGTCCCAAGAACAAGGTCCCTTGCATACTTGCTAAAAAAAGCAGCCTGTCAGCAGAGCATTACTGGGTCTCCCTCTAAAAGCTGTGATACAAGTCCCTGCCAGACACCAGGACAAGTCCCCTCTAGACACCTGGGCAACACACCTGCAAGTCACAAATCAGAAAGCTGTAGGCACTGTGAAAGTTGGCTCTACTAGTATAATATGGGAGCAGGCACACACTTAAAGTATCATATTTTTACAGAAGATGTAACCTATAAAGAGAGAAATATACACCATCTCCACCCTACCCTCCTGGGCAATGGATGTAGCAGAGCAGGTAGTGTAAGGGAAGGTCTATCGTGCAGCCCCCTCTCTTCCAGCCTCTCCTTATACCTCCCTTAACTCTAACCTCTGTTTCTCCGTATCTCTCCAGCACTCCAAGGCTAGAAAATCCACATATCTGATCATCTGTGGATAAGAGACTCTCACAACAGCAGCAGCAGCAGCACGTGTCACAGTCACTCCATCACTTGAGTGGTTCCTTGGGCTCTGCCTCTCTGGTTCTCTCTCCACCATTCCCCATAGCCTGGCTCTTCTTCCCCAGTAATCCCACTTTCTCTCCATCCTTTGAATGCCAAAGCAAAGGAAGGGAAGGCTCACAAAAACGAACAAGCTGTCATTAGCTAATTGTTGGCTAAATACCAATTACAGCTTGACAACAAAAGCAGCACGGTGGAATTTTCCAGTTGAATATACAACTGTAGGATGTGGTTTAAAAGAAAAAAAAAAACTAGAAAGAAAGAGAAAGAGCAAAAAAGACTGTGCAGTAAACACAATGGAGATCTACAGCTTGGATTTTAATCATGACTTGAATGTACATCTTCAGTGACCCTGGGTGAGTCATTTCATTTCCTGGTGCATTAATTTCCCAAACTCCAATACATAGATAATATGCAATGAATGCTGCTGTTTCAAAGCATGTTGCAATAATCTCTGTAATGAGGTTTTGTAATAGAAATTGCTCTAAAACTGTGAAGAATAAGACATACATATAGGGCCAGCACAATATGTTAATACCCTTTTTAATGATTCATTAGTATTTAAGATTTAACAGATAGGCCTGTAGCAATAGTGCAGAAAGAGTGGCAAATATACTTGCAAACTGCTGCTAGCATCAGAAAAAAGGCCTTGACTGTGGCAGTACAATGAAGCATGAGATAACGAAAAAGGAGACCCCTCTAGGTACCACTTCTTTACCTACAAACATGACCAACTGGAAAATGATCAGGGCAAAAAAGTTCTTTAGTTTCAGTGAATCTCCAGTGAAGATAATGAAGCAAATGGGCTGGGAGGAGGGAGGCTTGAGCGTACTTTGCACTTGGTCTGAGCATCCCTGTAGATTAGCTCTAACCCTGTAGAAGCCAGGTTAACCAATCCAGATGACAATTCAGTTACAAGTGATACAACTCCCTATTTCTCTATGAATGAGGGTCCCCCTGTTGCCTGTGCACTACCATCAAGGAAATTACCCCTTTTTCCTTTCGCCATTCTATGTTTCTTTAAGCAGGATGGCTGAGTGGTATAGCTGGAAAAAGGCACAATAATTCAATTTGGTTTTTCATTCTCTGCATCTAATCTAATTGAACAAATAAAGCCCCTCAAATTGGATTAATCTATAGGCATACCTGATTCAGTAACATAATGGATAGGATTCTTCAGTATGTATTCATTAACCTCAGAAGAGAAGTTAAGTTAAAACCAGGTATTCCTCCAAAGAGAAAGGAAAAACTTGTGAATTAAACACAATCACATTTTGGGGATATATTGGTAAAGATGATTCAGAGAGGGCAAAAAGTTGAATCTAAAAGGCTTTCCCAAATGTAGAAAAGTAAAGAAAATATAATCTACATACTCAAGTTCTTGATAATTTTTTATTGTTAAACATACTAGCCTCCAAGAGGCTACAGTATATAAATTATAGTTTTGTGATCAAATGCTTCAACACCAAAAAGTCAATCTTTGCAAACGGATATGTATTCAGGAATCTTTAGATAAAGGATTATGTTTCTACATTTCTGGAAGTGGAAAATTATTCACATATTTTGGAACTGGACCACCAACTGGATATTCATCCTAACATAACACTGAACACCTAAATGGGTCAAGAAGCTAAAGACTGTCGGTGATAAAAAACACAGCTGTAATATGAAGGCTAGATAATACTAAATGTTGAGATTCAGAAAGGGTTTTTTTCTCAGGGAGATTATTAATGAATGATGGATGCCATCTGAATACAGAAAAGCTATGTTTAGTGATAGAATAAGCTAATAGTGAGATGTACTAATAGTATCAAGGTCTGCTTAAGGCAGTGGAAGAAACACCACAGCTGAACAAATTTTGAACTAGGCACCATTAAAGCACTACTACTGATGACTCTCAAGCCAAAGGTCTGTTGGTAGGAGATAAGAAGGTTTGTGGTATTTTTTTAAGTTCACTGTGTAAGTAATGTTCCTTTGATGTGCTCATAGCAGGAGAGTCTGACTGTGACAACTTGCTAAACTTCAGTGAAGTTTGTGTGTCTGCATGTGAGGGGAAAATCCTTAAAGCAGCCATTAGAATTACTCCTCTGTCCACCTGAATAAAACAAATGTGGAAAATATGACAAAAAAGTGAACTGAAGGTAATTATGAAGACAATGAAAAAAGCCAAGTTGATCTACTCTAAAAAAGAGATGACCTCAACAAATAATCCCAAGAAAATATCCAATTAATTATTTTGTTTATATTTTTATTTACATGATTGCTTAATGAAAAAAGCTGTCACCATGCCTCTTCCTTCTATCTAAATTTTTTCTGTTCAGTGATCTTGACTGTAAATGTTTGTTACTGATTAGCTCAATAAGGTATCAAAAACATCCCTAAAAATATTTTATAAATTCTTCTACTTTTATAATAGGAAGATAGTACTGGATTTCTATTTGCATTTTGTTAATAATTAGTCTATGCATTTTCATCCAGTAATAACACAGAAGACAGCATTTGAAAGTCATGAAAGAAACTAATTCACAATGGAAAGTAGTAAATTACATTTGAGTCTCTAAGAATTTAATGTACTAATACTGTGTAGTTGACTATGCTTATTTCCTTCAGTTTAGTTCTTGTCCTCCTGTTGAAGTGCCTTATTTTATTAGTTTCCAAAAAGTGATATTATTTGCAGAAACCTTGAAGTTTCATTTTAATAAAAGAAAAAAATCAAAACAGAAAGTCTTCAAGATTCTCACACAAATCCATTATTGGGACAGGAAATGGACGTTTCCGTTTCAGAGCACAGCCATTCTCATACACCTATTATTTTTCCTGAATTATTCTTTTCCTGATTCAACTCTGCTTTTTATGTCCATCGTGTTGCTAAAAAAACCCTGTTAAAAGTCAGCGTAAGGAAATGAATGTTGCTGGATTTTTTTCTTTTGCTGGCAGAGGCTTACAGAGCTGTTTCCTAAACAATACCCTCAAATACAGCCTGGATGTGAAAACTTCCTGCAGAGGCGGTTCACTTAAGGTTGAGGCTATCCTTAATTACAGGATGTTGTCAGCTCAGGCATGCCTCCAAGAAAGATCTATAACTTTTATATGGCAAAGAAGCTTATGACTAAAAATGGCCTTCAAAATCCAGGGAGAAAGCTAGAGACCAAACAATGCATCTTTTTTATATGGCATCTTGAACCCTTTTTGTTGATGCATCCAGGACCTGACACAGCCTCCCTTTCTAGCAAAGGAAGTTATCTCATGCATCTTCTTTTTTTCTACCCTTTTTGTGTCCCTTTATCGGGAAAAAGCTTGGTAAACAGCAAAGTGACAGTTTATCGCTTTCCAGTAAAGCACATCTCTTTCCTACAAGATCAACTCAAGCAACCAATGCTACCTAAAACCCACAGAGGAAACCCAGAGAAAACCAAAACCAAAGGAAAACACCCCAAACACCAAACCCAAATAGGTCGTGGTGATGATGCGTAAAAGCAGAAAATCAGATGACTGTTTATTTTGTTAGCTATTTCCAGTTTGATGAATTCTACCTATTGTTTTTTCTGTTTAAAAATCAAAAAAGGGGTGTGGGGGGTGTCATTGTGCAACAGAGACAGAAGCTGCTGGCGGTGCTGGCTGAGATGAGCTGGGTACACTCAGACGCTGAGATGGAGATGGGTGAGGAAGCCATGTGCTTGCCACACAGGCGCTGGCTGGAGGAGTCGGGAGCAGATGAGATGATGGGATCCCAAAGCAGACAAGACCCACACGCTTGGGGTCAGGCTGCCTTACAGGCTCAGCAGTGGCTGCGGGGGCTGCTCACCCAGGTGGAGTGGAGAGGCTTTGCAGCAGAAGCGGGGGAGAGACCTGCTCCCGTGAGGACTCAGGGTTCAGGGGAAAACTTATTTTCAAACTCTCTTATTTAGTCTATCAGATTTGAGATCTGTCTTTTTAAAGACTGACCTTGCTCTGGTTCATAACTTGTGTTCTGAAGAAATGCAGCCAAGGACACCCAGATCATACCTTGGTACAGTGGCATCAGGGAAAGCAGTGGTAGTTCCTGCTCAAAGGTTCTGCTGCCTTAGTGGTCCGTTACACAGAAAGGGTTGTATTTAGATTTCCAGATAACTACCTTGGCACAAATGTATGGTCATTTCTTTTCTTTTCCTCTTTTTGATCTTTTACCTGTTTTAAATGTCCTAAGAGGTACCAACCCAACCATTCAAACTGCCCCTTGAAAGAAGCATACTTCAGAACAAACAAGCAACCTCTTCCCCTGCAAGTACGGTGCTTAGAGATTTTCAAAATAGAAAACAAAAAAGTATTTGCTAGTAAACTTTTGAAAAAATAATGGACTAAACTTTCCCCATTCTAGGGGAGAAAAATGACCTTGGAGAGGGAGATTAAGAAGGACAAAGAAACTATGTAAAAACAACTACCTCCTACCAAACCTTTATATATGTAATGAAATGGAAGAATCAACAAAACCTAAAGAAAAAATTAAAATTCTGTTCTATTGTAATGAATTAAGGTAATCTGTTGGTTTTGGAGTTTTGGGTTTGTTTGTTTGTTTTTTTTTTTTTTAAACTCTACACCCTCATATACTGATACATAGTAATTCCTCAGGTAAAAATTCCTTTCCTACTAAAATCTAGAACAGAAGTTTCCTGAGCATGCTGTTGCTTTACAGAAGTTCATTTGCTTAGGCAAAGCCCAATAAAACAGTAGAGTTTTTTCAAGAAAGGTACCGCAGTCAACTGTAAATTAACAGAACGAAGGAATATCTGCTGCAATCATTTGTTTTAGTAGAAATAGCATAACTGTACCATAAACTCCTGCCCAATTCACTACAACACATTACATCTGTTTTATGCTAATGTAGTTCCAAGGAAATCAATTATATTCATACTGACATAAAGCAGCGGTGAGTCATATTCTCAATTAGTCTCTTCAGTTTGAGAAGGAATATCAGAGATTTTTTCTTTATTTTCCAAAATTTAGCCTGCAACTGTGTTCATGGATTTCTAAGAACCTGAAAGTTCAATTACATATACAGGGCTTCAGAGCACCCATTACAGAATCATCACGTTATTTCATGAGGATATAAATTTTTAATTGAATTATTGTGACTGAATAGGTCTTTTGTTTCATTAATGTGTTCATAACAAGAGGCACTTGCCTGACAGATTTTTTTTTTTTTAAATTATGTGTGTGAACTATAGGAATTGTAAAATGCCTGTAAAGTAGCACACCTGCTCAAAAAAGGCTTATCAACTATCCTAACATAACTCTCCCAACATATTGATTTTGCTATCAACTAAAAATATTATGCTTTTATTTTTATGGTTGGGCTCAATTCCCCTTAGTTGAAATCATGTGTGAAGCCCCTGCCACTTTGAAATATAACCCATTTTCAACCATCCAAAGTTAAAAATTACAGTATTTCTTTTCTTATAATTATGTCTTTCTATTTTTAATTGAATTTCTGTTTCTTTTATGTTAATGTGAAAGAGATTTTTTTAAAAAGGTAGTGATGTAAGCATATGATGTGCAAGTGCTCAAAGGCTTACCAGAATAATCTGATGTATTGGAGAAGCAGGAATTTAAACAGATAATCCAAGGCAAACCTTGCTAGGATAATTTTAAAGAGTTGGTTGACTGAATTTAGATTGATCAGAAATGCCCAGAGATCTTGGTGTTGCAGGCAGTTCATTCTTAAAGAGCTAAAGGAGAGGGATGCTCATGCACACACTGGACTGTCACACATACAACTTCAGGTTTTGGTTTATTCAAGCTAATAGCCTGGATCAAGATCTTCAAGGTCAAAATTACATTTGTCAGCTTCCTTGCAGTAGCGTTTATATCCATTATAAATTACATTTATGTCTCAATGGGCTTTCTTTTTTTTCCACAACTGAATCAACTGTATTTTCTACTGAGCCTGAGATGAATACATACGTGTCCCCCTTTCATTTAAGTAGAAATCCTATTGCTTCAAAAAACACATATATAAAATAATATACAGAATGTGGCAGCTGACAATTTATCAAATGGTAGATAAATTATTCTGAGAACAAAGATACATATCTCCTGTCATTCTGATATTAGCCATTCTTTGTATAGGACAGGTAGCATCAAAAGCATCTAAAATAGTTCTCAGTTTGCTTTTCTGAAAAGATATTGACAGTGTTAATTACTTCTGCTAACAGAAATTTCTGACACTTATATGACCTTCTGCTGCATTTAAAAAGGCTGTCAAATTTGGTGTACAGATATATCCAATGAAAACCCCAGAAAATGAAATGAAAGAAAACAAAACCAAAATTTATCATTAGCATTGTTAGCTACCAAGTAAGGCATTTCCAGTGACTTCACCGAAACATAGATTTTTACTTCTTCTGTGGGGGGACTCCTGTAGGAAGAAATTAACGACTTTTGAAAGTAGCAATAACATACAATGATTGCAAGAGAGAACAGAAGCACAAAACTCTACTCATTGCCCCATGAGGCAGCCAGTCTAGCTTCACAGACGGGTGAGCTGCTCACGGTTTGTCTGGGACAGAAGCTGGTGGTGGACTTGTGCACCATTTCACTCTCTGCTGGTCACCATCAGATTTTCTGTAATTCTGAAACAGACTGTGCTAGTCCTTGTGAAATCAGTAGAAAAGATAAAAAAGTTCCAACTAAAACCAAAAAAACTACTGTCAGAGCATAGGAGAATGGCAGAATAAGGACGTTTTAAGCAGAAGAAATATAGAACTGCCAAAAGTAGATCATCGTATATTCTCTTTATTTTCCATGGAAAAGATCAAGGGCTTTGCTGTGCTTGAAACTTGTACCTTTACACTGCCATGGTTAGAGTAATGCCATTGTCCTTGGACAGGTGCATTGGTACCAACACAAAATTATGTTTGTTCATCACTTACCATTTCATTCGCTTATGAGAAGGTGAGTATACACATCGAAGTCAACTTTATGTAGTGTGTTTGCAAGAGAGTCACTAATAATATTGTTACATTGGTATAAACCTCCCCCCTTCACACACACCTTAAAGTACTGCAACTATGTTGGTATAAAAATATCCAACATTAAAGTGGTTGGCACAAAATCTGTTGACTGGTTCTAAGTGCTTTGATTGCAATTCATAGAGTAAGGTTCAACAAAAATTTCTAGAACTGCAGCAGTGGAAAACACTTTAAATAGGTCATTGTTAAGCACAAAGGGAAAAAAAGGGAAAAAAGGAAAATAAAGATCAAACAAATGAAATTCAAACTATGATGGCACAGACAGCTGCTGTTTTCACAAGTGTTTATAGTTGTGGTCTTTTGAACTTATTTACTACAATATCAGGCTATTTTACCTGTTATGCTCTTTCTCTCTCTCTTTACAGTTTCAGTTAGATTTCAAACCCTTGTTTTAGCACTTGCCACCTACCACCATTTCCAGTTGGACATTTTATCTTGAACTGAAAACAAAATTATGCCAGCATGTTGGGGAGAAAGCATAGAATACTTTAAAGAGTCCTATGAAAAAGTGCGTAGGCTGTTAAGGATCTTTTTTCTGATACATTATTGCAAATACACTCCCAGCACAGAATAAGGAGATTTATTACCATTAAGAGATGCTTCAGTTCAGAGGGACAATAAAATAATCCACCCTGAAGAGCTACATTCTAGGTGATTACAATTTGACCTCACTTCCTGCTATATTCCCTCGTGAATTTGTCCATACAATAATGTTTCCCTGCTTGGACCTAGTCCAACATCACCTAAGTTAGATTTTTCTATTGACTTTTATGGTCTATGGCTTCTTAAAATCAGTTCTGGTTACATATGTAACAATTTTTTTTCCATGCTCATTGTTCTGTTGTGAGATATTTTTTAAAACATACTGGATAAAACCCACACCGTTAATCTGCATGTTTAACCACATACAGACTTTGAATAATACAGATGGAAGAATACAAACCCCTACAGTCCATTGCTGTGCTACAATTTTTTTCTCATTTCTATTCTTACAGGATGCAAACTGCCTGTCACCAAGAAAGTCAGATTTAAAAGTAATATTCAAATGCATTTTTCTGACTCTGGCCTCAGTCATTTTGCCATTTAAAACTGCATAAAAACAGTTGCTTTATTCAAATTGGGGGGCAGGGGGGTGCCCTGTTGATGTATGATAAATGCAATAAATGGAAACAAGACAACGGTAAATTACTGTCAACAAACACCCAAAGTGACCAGAAATACTTTTTTCTCCTATAAATGTTAAATGCAAAAAAATAGTAAGGAAAGATTTTCGGAAGCCATCATTAGTTTTATGCTAAACATCACCACTCACTTTCAAGTAAATCTTGTTATTTTGGCCACTGTTTGGTCGCTGACTTTGCCCTCCCCCGCACAGGGTGCAGACAAGGAGGATGGGTAAGCCCTGAGCTGCAGAGGCAGAGGCAGGCTTCACAGTGCTCTGAAACCTCAGAGCCCTCCCCGCTGGCTGCTACAGCTACTGGCGACCTCCTGCCACATGGCTGCACTCCTTCTCATGTATTAATACACCTTTTTGTAGGGATGCTCTGCAAACCTTTAGTTATTGCACAGTAATTTCAGACAACACAAGGTTTTTCGCTCAAGTGTAGCATTTTTATTAGGTCAGAAACCAGCATGCAGATGAATTCAATATTCCTTTTTTAAACTTATTTTAAATGCTGGAAACTGTACCACTTGCAGGTGCAAAGGGTCTAAGGAACAGTTTCCCAAGCTGTGGATTAATGAACAGCTGATGTCTTAATTTACACAAACAGATTAAAAATCACACCAAAAGTTTCAGAAAAACTGTGAGTTCCAGTGGCACTGTTTCTACCTACAGGAGAAGCTTGTGATAGCCCTTGAAACTTCAGGGCTATTTGCCATTTATGAAAAACTTTCAAACTGCAGAGAATCTAATCAAGAAGGCACTAAAACTTGTGTGTAGTCTTTAGATTCACCAAATTCCAGGTACAGGAAGGCTCTGAAATTCAGATAAAATAGCTTTAATTGGAAGCAACTCTAAGTTTTTATTCAAGGGCTGTACTTCAACACTAGGAAACACCTTTCTGGAAAAGTCTCCTGATGGGCAAGAAAAACTCCAGCTGAGAAGGAGGAGCGAGTCATGCTCCAGCTGCCACGGCAATGGAAAAACAGCCCTCTACAAATTCTCAACTACAGAGAGTCCTGGAATGATAACCGAGAGGAAAGACAATTTTCCCCTTTCTGATTTGGTGAGATTCACTTTTGAAGGTGAAGCACTTCGAGCTTTTCTACAACACCCTACATTTGGATTTATGTGATGAGTACTGCTATTCTGATGTTAGCATGGTGGTTGCCCTTGCCTCAGCTGAGAGTGAATTTCTCAGCTCACCTAGATGCTAAGAACTGTATTTTCTCAAAAGAGCTTTTGAAGAGGTTTTACGTTGGTTTTCTTTCCTTTTTTTTTTCTCTCAGGATTGTTCAGGTTTTGGTTTATCGTTTGGTTTAACAATTGGCACTAAGCAACACTAACTGGTCTCTGAAGTCAGTAGCAGCCGGTAATGCAGACCTAACACAGGAAATGAATCTGAGGAGACATTATCCTCTTGTTAAACTCAGTTAGCAGACCACATCTGAATTGGCTAGCAATTTTTTAATAACACATTTTTCACTCATGGATTCAAAGCAAGAACACAGGTGATCCTTTAACTCCCTGTATGTGTAGGACACTGGGTCACAGGCAGCACGGGCATCCCCTCCCTCTGCTGTTCTGCTCTGTCTCCGTGAAGCTCTGCACTGCTATGTAGGGTTCTGGAAGGAGTGAGGATAGAAAATATTTAGTTTTAAAAGGCATGCATTGTTGCTGATGATCTCACATGTATTTCAACTCCAAGTCAGTTTTCAGAAAATATTTTCAATTAGGAAGCATTTCTAAATCTGCCTTTTTAAAGAAAGATAGGCAATACCAGTGAAAAATTACAGGGATGTAAAATTACTCATTTTAGTGAACAAAATCATGTACTACCTACATGAAGCACTGGGAATTGCCAGCCTGTATCCTGATGGCTTCAAATGCTTCAGACATTCAGCTTGCTAGCGGTGTTTCTTGTGTTACGCTACCCTACACATCATGCTGCTTTTAGAAGCACTTTTCCTACAGAAAAAGAAGGAAAAGAAAACATAAGTTTTACCTACCAGTAAGAAGCAAAAGCTTTTACAGAAAGTACATACGGATATGTATTGCTTGTGGGTTCAGATCTTCTCTTTACTGGTAATAAAAATTGCCTGCTGAGACTTAATCAATCCTGCCTGGCTGATTGAAAAATCACACACACAAAACCCATATTTTTTTCCCCCAAGTATAAGTCTTCTCATTTTTAGATTCCCCCTGCCCCCTTACTTCTTTTTCTGCTGATCTTGGCAAATATTAGGTCAAAGAAAACGCTAAAGTTGTCTTTTAAAACAGTAAGTTTGCTATAAATTATTTTACAGAAAGCAGTCATATAATATGAATGTTTTGGGGTTAACCTCAGGCTTCTCAAGATAGAGTATCAGCTTTGATAGTAAGTCAGAAATCCCCTTACAGAGTGCTTCTTTTGAAAGCAGACATGAGTTGGCCAGCATTAATTGTGAAAGGGAGTACAGCAGATTTTCTTGACCCTCTTTCTTCTTTTCCAAAAATCCTATCCAGCTAAACCTGTACTGCACTAAAATCATTCACAAATTAGTGAGAAAAACAACCAGCTTCTACCTATTCTTGTCAGCAATGGACCAACAATATTTAAGGCACACCTAAACCAGCTTTTCCCTCATTTTCAGAGAGAAGTAACAAATTGGAACTTGGTTGTAGTTTTTCCTTCTTACCAATAAAGTCAGAAACTGCATTCAGCCAGAACTTTCCTGCTCTAAATGAAGTGAATCGGTAGTCTTTGGCAAGTGTGTCCTTTTTAGAGATGTGGGTGAATGCAGCCTGTCCTGTCACTTTGAAGTGTGGCTCAACTCTACATCCTCATAGCTTGTGATCTCAGCCATGCAAGACTTGGGCTTGTTCTCTCCTGGCATAACTTGACTGTGAAATGGGTATTGAGTTTTGAGGTGTCGTGGTTTAGCCCCAGTCAGCAACGCAGCACCACGCAGCCGCTCACTCACTCCACCCTGGTGGCATGGGGGAGAGAATCAGAAGAGTAAAAAGAGAAAACTCATGGGTTGAGATAAAGACACTTGAATAGGTAAAGCAAAAGGCGTAAGTGCAAGCAAAGCAAAACAAGGAATTCATTCACTCCTTCCCATGGGCAGGCAGGTGTTCTGCCATCCCCAGGAAAGCAGGGCTCCATCACCCATAACGGTTACTTGGGAAGACAAACGCCATCACTCCGAATGTCCCGCCCCTTCCTTGTTCTTCCCCCAGCTTTATACACTGAGCATGATGTCATATGGTATGGAATATCCCTTTGGTCAGTTGGGGTCAGCTGTCCCAGCTGTGTCCCCTCCCAGCTTCTTGTGCACCCGGCAGAGCATGGGAAGCAGAAAAAGTCCTTGACTAGTGTAAGCACTACTTAGCAACAACTAAAACACCTCCGCGTTAACAACACTGTTTTCAGCATAAATCCAGATTATAGCCCCATACTAGGTACTATGAAAAAAATTAACTCTATCCCAGCTGAAACCAGGACATGAGGAATTGTGAAACTATCATGGGTTTTTGGTTAGTTTTTTTTTCCACCATATGCCTCAAAGTCTCACAACATCCAACTAAATAAAATACCACACATGAGTTGATAAAAGACTATGTCTAATCCACTACATCAGATTCTACATTTGGAAATGTTTCGTTTGCTACAAAATGCTTATTAAACAAGGATTCCAACACAAACAAAGAAATCTTGTTTGCAGGTTGAAGCACTGCATGCAGTGATATGTTTGGGCAAAGTGCTTCAAACATTGCACCATTGTTAATATGCATAATTTAGCATTAATAAAATATTCTTTCTTGTGATAAATAACTGTCACAACTATTTATTGTGATAATTTCTTGCACTGGATTTGCAAGGGAAGGAAGCAAGGTTAGCAAAGTTTTCAGCTTTTTGCAGAGAAAAGCATGTTTCCTAAGTTGCAGGGCATATCTCTGACAGGTTGAAAATACCAAAAAGGGACTTGCCAGCATCACCTGTGCTTTGTAAAACCACAGACACAAAAAACCAGACACCTGCTAGCTTCTTGAAAATTATCGGTTCCATTTGGTAGTAGGAGTTACTGTTAACCTCTGAGATCTCAATAAGACTAGCATTCATGTGATTTTAAGTTAGGGAAAGTAGAAGAAAAAACAGATGCTGCTTAGAAAAAAAGAGAGAGCTGCTTAAAAAAAATTAAAAAAAAATACAATAATGCATGTACTTTTCAATAAAACGACAAGGAACACTGAAATGTGTTTGGTTCTGATTTAATTTAAAAAAAAAAACACTATATTGCAGACTAGTTTGATAACAATGGCTGATGACTTAAATGGCATAATTGTTCAAATTGAGAAGACTTAGAAATGCTGAATCAAATTAAAGATGCACGTATTCGATAGAATCACCGGCCAGAAGAATTTACATTTTTAGACAATATATAATGCATTATTGGATCTGAAAGGTAGATAATGGTGGGTCAGTAACCCAAAACAAAGGAAAAAAATACAGAATAAAAGCAGAAAAATGCCAGTGTTGAAGTTACTGAAAATTTATTAGATTTCTCTGAAAAAATAAACATCTAAAGAAGTATAAAAAATAAAAATCAAAAATGTAATATTAATCAAAAATCTATTTACGATTCTCCTGAGATTTCTTTATTAAGTAGGTTACTTTTATTTTCCACTGAAGTGGAAAGCAATGTAAAAATTTTGTGCAAAAAATGAACTTGTTTCCAAACAGCTCCATCACATATTTATGAAAAAATCTTTCATCTCCAACTGTCTCCCAGCTTTTCCATTTTGAATAAAGTTATAGAATTCTATGCAAAAGCCATATGCAGTATTGATTTATTAAAATTATACTTTTGCTCTGCAAAGGCTTGCACACATATACTAAACACTAAGGACCATGATCTAAAAATGCAAAACTTCGTAGTCCTGTTGGCAAGCGATCAAGAACTTGGAATGACTACATAATGTCTGGATTGATCCATCAGAATTGGTCCATGTATTTATGAAGAATGAGTATATTTGTGTACCTGAGCATGTTTGTTTACTGTAAATCCAGTAGACTGATACACTCCATTTTGGATGCAGGAAAGCAGGTGTAAGAATCTCCTCTTCCAATGAAAATGGGACTAGCTTCCACATTGTACTTTTTTTTTTTTCTTGAAAAGGTTTTGGTGGCTGAGATAGGACTGGCAGGGGGAACATGCAGCTAAATACCAATCTGATTTGCAAAATCCCTACTGTTCATCTTCAGCACCGAAAACACCAGTTATAAAAATAAGACATGCCCAAGTGTAGATGGCTAGAGGGCACAGACTGACCCTCATCCATGGGGCCAAACCCTTCTGGGTTACACAACAGGGAGACTCACCAGCTCTTGGGAATGCTCAGAGGCCACACAGAATTGCTGAATGAGGTCAGGTAATCATGGTAATCACCAAAAAATGAGGAAGAGGTGATAAATGAAGAGCGTGCATTATCTACAGTTTGGCTCAGGAGCCAAAAGATGAGCTAAAAAGGACTGAGGTGGTGTGAAATTATATTTACCACAACTCACTCTCTTTCTTCTAAAGTAATGGTAGTATGACTGCTATCGCAGAGGTGTAGCTGTAAATGATTACTCTAGGAGGCCATCTGGGGGAAAGATTTGAAAGGATCACTTTTTCTTTTTTTTTTTCCACAACCGTAAGAAACCTCAAGTGGACTGTAGAGTGTCCCCAGACTCCCTAGAGGACAGCAGTCTTCAAGTAACTGCTAACCAATTTTTTTTTTTCCCTAGAAGACAGTAAAACACTTCTCTGAAGAACAATCAGATCTGAGAAGCTGTCACAGTATCTTCTACTTTATTGTGAGGGGAAATCATTTAAAGCTGGGCCAAAGTCTCAGTATAGAAAATTCCCTTCCCCAGTCTGGCCAGTACTGCTCCATCATTCCAATGAAGCCAGAAGCCTGTAATTGCTGTAGCTTGCAAGTTTGATATGGAGAAGAACCAATGAATAACTCCACCAGGGGCTGTGTAGTTGCTAGGACTGAGTGAGGAGAATCCATAGTTCCAAATTGCTAGAAAAGCAAAAAATAGTGCCTTTCTCATAAACAAAATCTTTTTCTGAGAATTTTCAAGTAGGCTTGAAAATCTATTACTCAAAGGTTTGAAAACTTCATCAGCAAGTCATGACTTAATGTCTCTCTTTGCATGAACACACACACACAATCAAAACTAAATGATTTAAGTTCAATCCACAATTTTTTACCACTCAAGCAAAAATTAATTCTTTGAAAGTTTTGAACATGCAATAGATGACACATCAGTCTTGAAAAATCTGAAAGCCTCATTTGCAGTGGATTTTATGTACATACCCCTTTTGAATTTAAAATAACTACTTTCTTGATTACAAACTTATCATAAAAGATAAAGCAACCAAGTAAGAGCATAATATATCTGCAGTTAGTGCAAATGGTAATTGTGTTCTCCTGGATAAGGATTTTCAAGAGACTGCTAGCTTGCATAGCCATGCCTTTTATTAGAGAAACTGGATGCATGCTGAATATTACCTTTTAAATTCTGTAGTCTATTCAGGGAATCCATCTCCACTTTAACTACACTTTCCCTGTAGGATAAGAAATGATTTTACAGCTCTTAAAATTTGCAAGTATTTTAGGATTTAATTTTCTTTGAAAACCCCAACATGATAAATACCACATCCTTGAAAATAGGTGCATCTCCAAAATTCTGAAATTAAGTTTAACTGTGAATGAGGTCTCAATATTCTAATTCTCTTTCATGAAAGCTCTTAAGACTAAAGGTTACTGAAGTTAATTGTGCTAGCGAACAGAAATTATAGGGTCATTTATGTTTTATAACCCACCTCTTTATTAACATGCAGGGAGACAGGATGCAGCTGCTGTACGTCCCCAATTTTTGAGGAAAATGGGGATGAAAAGAGTGCTGTCCTTTAACTAACTAACTAAATTCCTCTTTCCTTAATCTTGAAGTAGAAAAGTTTTAAGTATTGTGTGACAACTTTGTACACAAAGTGAATATACACATTTGATGTATGTGCCCTTAGAGGCCAAAAATTATTTTGGAATTTCCCGAGGAGCAACATCAAAGAGAAGTATTTACTTATGCCATCACGACAGTTGCATCCCACAACTGTAAAGTGTTGCAAGATACTGAGAAAACAGCAGTTATTTCTATGCTTATTTTGGGATAAACACAGCACTTGCACTAAGGCTTACTGTAACAAATGTGTTCGCAATATATCCATATTTTTCAATACGAGTAATTTCTTCAAGAATTTGTATAGCTCAGTAAAATAGAAGTGTTTAATAGAAAACAAGCATCCAGTTCTTCTATGTACTCATTATATTGTACTTATATTTAATGAAGTCATTCAACTATGCAGCCCTATTTCACCGTACTAGATCCATGTGTATTTCTACACTTTGAAAGAGCTCTCACCATCCTTGCTGAGTGGTTACTTCCATTGGAATTAATTTGGCATTGAATGCTCTCATTTTTTATCTCTGGAAAAGAAAGCAAACTGACAAACAATCTGCATTTTGACTTACAACCTGATTTATGAGAGAAATCATCGGGGCCAAGTATGCTGAATCATAAGTCTCTGAAGAGAATCGACACTCGCTAGTCTGTTGGGAAGAGAACCCCCCCACCCCAAGCCCAGACAGCAAACTCTGACTTGCAGAGCTGCCTGCTGTCAAGTGTTCTCCTGCCCTGCAGCTTACTCTTCTGCAACACTATGGGATGAACATGACAGCATTTAACAATCTCTTTGGAGGTTACAATAATTATGCAAAGTATCAAGTGGAAAAGAATCAGGCTCTGGTGGTCTATCCTTGCTTTTTGTTTGGTGGAGCAGCAGGTTAGCTGACAATTACATTTGTAGTAATGATTTAATGCAGCCACTATAAGCATCACACTATATTTCAGCTAACATAAGCAAGTCGCACATTATTTATGAGCATCGCAAAACAAACAAACAAGTCTCCTCTGCCAGTGGAAAATACTTTCATCACCTGGTTAGGAAGAAAATATTAATTACAGGTAGACATGGCCTTGCTACAACTCTTTTAGAGATGTTACCCAGGTTTTGTTTTCTATTTGCTCACTTTTATCTGTCCCTGACATAAAACAAACTTTACATGTTGAGGGAAATGTAAGCACCCTGCTAGATATTCAGAAGCATGTTCAGCAACACTCATGTGCTCAGGCATCAATGTATTTTTCTCTCAAACTCATTTAGCGCAGAATACTCAGAAAACTTATGACAATAGTTGCATAGTAGCAGTTCAAAGCAAACATAGGCCTCGATAACAGACTGTTTTTTTTCCTCAAGGAAAAGATCTGAAGTGTTTATAAATCGTAAACCAGCAGATTGTGCCTCAAATATTTTCTACAATGTAACATAACTAAAACTGATGCACATACCTCATATCCTGAATAAACATCTATCTGAACATTACTTTCACCTGTAATATCAGCAATTGAGTGCTCTTTCAATTGTTAGCATCTTAAAAAAAATGCAGCAGTTTGAACTGAAAACTGCTTCAAAATTAAAACACACACACCTTGCTGTTCTATACCTAACAGGTTAATACACCCGGACTGCCAACATTTTCAGTTCTTGAGTCTTGAGTATGCACCATGCACATCTGCAACATTACAAACTACAATCCACCGACAACAAATGCTGATCTCAGTTAAAAACTCCTTTATTAAGGCCAATCCAAAACAGCAATTCTAATCCTTTACAGTAACAATTTCAATGCATAATTTAAGAAAATTACTGATTTCTTCACATACTTCTCCTCTGTACATGCCGCCTTCTGTGTACATACTTTACATAGTAGCATCATTACAATTTCCCATTGGGATTACAGTACAAACAGTTTGAACCACATTTAGTGCAATTTCTTTGGTTCAAAGTGATGAAGTCCTTCCTCAAAGGCTTCATAAATTTCTTCCATAGCATGTATGCTGCTTCCACAAATCCATGAATTACAAGTGTTTTCTTTACATTTCAGGCCTACATTGAATAAGCTGTCCAATTTCAACATGAGAAGCCATCTGATGATCATTAACAATCAAGAAGCTGCACTATATTCTCTAAGCATTTTAAGTAGTAGGCATGTAGCTCATTTTCCTCTGGCTGCGGAGTAGCTAAAAGGAAGGAAAAAAACCAAGATTTGAACTTCTCGTTGATTGTTAATACAAAATGATTTTTCCAAAGATTGTATCAAATGCCTTGCTAGTATTCATGCTATTTTATAATCTTAACGTCTACATTATGAAGAGCAAATCAAGTACTAATATTTTATGTTGCAAGTCTGTTTCTCTTCTTTTGTTTTATTTTCTAAAAGGCTGGGGTTTTTAGCAGCTTTCCAAGCCCCCATTTAGTTGTAATAAAGTATAAACTGCCTTTTGATTATGCTATGTTACAGTGAGGTCATGCCTTGTTGTTGCTAAAACTTCTGCTTGGGTAGGAAAAAGTGGGAAATGCAAAATAACAATAAATATGTTGAAAAATTCCCCCACTTGTATTCAGAAGAACAATCTACCATTTTAGCCCAATTATCACTGTAAAGTGATCAAAGCTTTAATAGGGTAGGCCAGTTAAGAACCTTAATGCAGGAAAATATAGATGACAACTTCACATGACTGTAAACTGTAACAATTACAGTTGCATAAAATCTTTCATGCTCAATATTTTGATATTTAAATATTTATTGAACTAAAAAAACCAATCTTTCAGTCTAGGACTTTATAGCATAAAGTAGTACATAAATAAATAGGGATAAAAGCTACAAGGTGTTAGTCTGTAAAAGCTGCATATTTCTACCTTGCTGATTCAACATAATATTTTGAAAAGTCTCTTATCAGTAGTAGTTATGCTATAAAGAACAATACAAACATATCTATTTATTAACACACTATCAGTATATGAATTGTTGCATTATGTTATGTTTAATGGTTGACTTAGTAAAGGGTGAGTTTGAAACAACAGTACATTGACAAAATCAATGGATGTGGGTGACAGTACAGGAAGAATTATCGTGAGGTGTTCTAGCAAAAATACATCTCCTCCTTATTAGGATACTGACAGTGTTCAATGTAGGCAGAAAATTTGTGGCAATTCTGTTGTGCAAAATACTATTGGAACTCATATTATAAGCCCCCCAAACTGATAAACCTATTTGAGTACATCTATAGAGCAATTAAAATCAGTAGGAAAACTCATTGGCTTAAAATGAAACATTTGCACATTTTTGCAAGATCAGAGTCTTGATGTGACTAACAACCAAAAAAACCCCATCATTAGCTACTGAATCTCCAACTACAGACCAGTTGTTGAACATCTTTCAAAATGAATGCTCTTGAGCTTGTATAAAAGCTATTCAAACAACAGTTATGTTCATTTACTTGAGAAAAAAACTCAAGCTTTCAGAAAGCCAGCTAACTCATGGTACAGTATTTTAAGACTGGCACAATGATCTGTTCTGATACCTTCTCTGTGTGGCTGAACACAGCTAGGTTGAACACCGTTAAGCAAAGTCAATGCTAAATGAACAATTTTTCTTATCACTAAATTTAAGAATTAACACAAAATGTACTGTGCAAAGAAAGCATTTTGCTGCAAGCACCATCAGACCTATTCTTACAAACTAACCTTAGCAATTACCTCAGGTCTTACTTATAATTTGTTAACCAAGAGGCATTTTTCTGTATCTGTATTTATAAGATGCCTAACCATAGAACATACTTTTTTTTCTCTAAAATCGTAAGTAGTAGTATCCTTTAGAAACTTGTAGTACAACAAAAACTTATTGTGATGATATAAATTGAAATGTATTAATGATCTACCTGATGGAAAAATACTGAATTGGCATTAGTTGGAACTAAGACTTACTTTTCTTCACTAAAGAATAAGCTTCATCTATTCTTCTCCTTATCAATGGATTCTTCAAAGTCACTTTTGCCTGTAGCACGCATAAACACACAAAATACAAAGACTTGACTTTCTTCCCCACATGTTCACACTTTAACAGCAAAGTTTAGAAAATGACAAAAATTCAGCAGAACATGAGATGCAGGAGTTTTAGAATTAGCATATGACTGTATCATCATACAGACTGCATTTATATAAGCAGTCACAAATCACAGAGGACAAGTTGCTTCCTTACCATGTTGTTTAACCTCCTAGCCCGAGCAGCTATGTGATTAAAATAATAAAAAGGAACTGCTGCTGTAAACGTTATTTTTATTTACTTAAAGGTTACTGTATTGTTTATAGCATAATAAAATTAACTTTACAATTTTTTTCAAGTATTTCTCAAATACTAACCTTCTGATAGTTGTGAAGCAAAGCCCAAAGCGAAGCTGCTCCTATTCTCTGAACAGCACAACTATCACTTTCCAAACAGGCAGACAGTACTGCAATTGCTTTATCTAATGAGAAAAATAAAAAAAACCCTCACCTAGAAAATATCATCAACAGCACAGAAATATATTAACACGTCTCAGTATTTTGATGCTTGGAGGACACTTATTTCTATGACAAGTATTGGTATGGCAAAGGAATTATAGAAATTTTATTATCAAATTAATTATATTTAAAGATGCTTATGAAATTGGCAGACTACATTGAAAGAACTGTTAAAAAGAATATATCAAAAACAAGCAATGCTACAAAATTAAGTCATCAGTAATAAAACATGCATGTTATGTACAGCCATCAGCTATGCATAGGGACCGAGTAAGCCATGAAACTGTTTTATAACTCCCAATAGCCACAATTAGAGCCACATCAGGATAGAAATTAAGATGTTTCTGTTTTCCTTAGCACTTATTATGTAGATGATTTGTAACCAATGAGAAGTATCTGCCACCCCACTGTAGATGCCTTCATTTCCTAGCCTTGCTCTGAAGCCAGACTGTTCAAGTTTGCTTGTTCACTTCATAATAAAAATTCACAGATTATATAACTGAATAATGTATGTTTAATTAAGGTTGCAAATCAGCATCTTAGGGAAAAATGAAAAGCATGGACACTATGGAAAACCTGCTGAGAATTTTTAACAAAGACAGGAGCATTCTCTCTGCAATTAAACAGGGGAAAGACACATGCCTTTTACAAACAGAGAAAAAAGGTCTGTGAATGTTGCTACATTATATATGCCATGATCATAACTTCATCCTTATCATAAATGTTTTCTGCACATGACAGAACACAAAATAGTTTGTCTCAACATCCATGACTTGCAGGAGCTAATAAGGTTTTTGTCCAACTTAAAGATAGGAACTTCCATGGTAGAAATATTTTTAAAAAAATATTTTCTGAAGTAAGTTATTTCAAAGTGACTGACACAAGGAATCCTTCAACCCCTCCCTGAACAACCAGCTGTTTGAGAAAACTGCAAAAATCCTTTCATTCATAATGTGTTACTCTATTCAAATGATCAGTCTCACGATAAATCTTGATTTTTTTAAAAAAACTATTTACTTGCTTTTCCTTTTGCTACATATTCTTATTATAATTGCTTTTCTGCCAAGATATATATTCTGTAATTAATTCTATGAAAATAATTTTTATAAAAATGCTTTTCTAAATAACAACATTGAGTTCTTGGTCAGTAACCCAAATTGCAATGAAAATATGGTATTTTGGAAGACACAATATTCTCAGAGTAAAATAGCTTGTATACCCTTTAGATACTTACCATTAGCTAATATCTTTGGTTTATTAGTTGCACTAAAACATATGTTATGTAGGATGAGAAGTGCTAGATGTTGGCTGTTCTTGTGCTTGTATTTACACATTTCCACGATCTGGTCTAAAAAACCATTTATCTTCATGATCATCTGCTGTCCATCTTCTCCAAAAGATACGTTCAGCAGCAACTTTAGCCAAAGAGTAGACACATTACCAGGATTTTTATTACTTCCTTTTGGTAGTGAAAGAGACAAAAAGTTCTGCAGGAACTTACTCTGTCAGAAGGAAGAAAAAGGATGTTAGAATTTATGGTATTCCTTGGTTTGTTCACTGCTGTTTGACCTTCCAATCTGCATACTCGACCGAAGACTAGTACTAGTGTTTCATTTATATATTTCAGGGAACCCACTATTAATCAAGGGTTTTTGAAAAGAATTACATGCAAAAAAGAATCCACATCTTGGTTAAAATTTTAATACAGTAAAATAAATTTTCTTCTGTAATAATTTATGCAGTGTAGATACATAAAAGTTGACCCAACACAATATATTTCTTTAAAGGCTAGTTCCCACCACTACATAAGCTTCTTGCTTTGCACTTAGCATTTCTGCCCAAAAATAAACTAGAAGCAATTTAACTGAATCAATGCACTACCTACCTAATGTATTCTTGATTCCTTATTTATTATTGCTTGTGTTATTAGCAAATGTTAAAGGTATCATAGAATCACAGACTATCTCGAGTTGGAAGGGACCCAATAAGGATCTATAGTACCCTGCCCCTTCACTGACCGCCACAGTAACGTCCGCTATTTTTGTAAGCTTTGAAGAAAAAGGTCTGTATGTTGACATAGTACATACACTACTGCTTCCTAATCTCAGGGTTTGCCTGAGCAGGTGAAAATCTATTCCCCTATTGCAAGAGGGAGATGTTCTAAAATAACATCCCTATGATGAAAAATGTCCTTGACTAAATATTCCTAACCTCACTGACCCTCAACAACACATACAGGCATCTGGTGAAAAGCAAACAAACAATCCAGCATACAAACTCATTATGGTTTTCTTCACGTGAATATAATATTGGTAATTTAATTTTCACAGATGGAATTATAATTCAGCATTGCTTACACTTACAAAAGCAGATCTTAGGAGAGAGAATGAAGACTAGGTACTTTCACACTAGAGTGAAACTCTGAAAACAGCAAAAGCCAAAACAATTCACAGAATTCACAGCTACCATAGAAAAGATCTCAAACTCTTCATTTCTATCAAAAAGTTTGAGTATCAGCAATTTTGTAACTGTATGACCAGGTTTTACATAATTAGCACCACAAAAAGATCACATTTCCCCCTGCATTTTCTTAACAGCTAATTAGGTCCAAGCACAGAACATTGTTAATGTAAATTGAAAGGAATTGTTGTAATTATTACACTACTATAAAAGATGCTAAAAACAAACACACTTTTTATAACTTCTGTTGTGTTAGCTAGTTTTATCACATCACCACTGTAGCTGATTTTCTACATGGTTTGACTTGTTGTCTCAAGGTGTTGAATTTGTTTAAATTATCGAAGTTAAATTTAAAAGAAAATTTTTTCAAAGAACATTTGATAAAATAGAGTAAGGATCATTCAATATACAAAAAAGGGAAAAGATGGTACTTCATTTATATAATAAGAATAGATTTCTACCTAGCAGCCAATTACTGACACATAGGACATCTTCTCTGAAACTATAATTTTTATAAAGATTACGCTTCACACAGTATACCTAATGATTTATACAATGTTTGATTTCTTATTTACTCACATGCAGTTTGTTCTACTGTATGCTCACATTCATGATCCACTAGTGATTGCTATCAATATATATACGGGTATTAAAAATTTTACACTCCACTGAAACTGAGAGGTTAAAGAAAGCTCTAGCAAAAATTGTGTCATTCCATATGCTGTTTCTGTCCAGACTATGAATATGACTGAATTACACGCTGCACTTAGGGAACAGTAACATTACTGAGAAGACACAATCGTTTTGATTCCCGCAGAAGCATCTCTATATGATCACAAAACATTCCATATTGAAATATAAGGGTTTATTAAAAAGGAAAATGCATCTATCACATTGCTAAAACCAAGAATATTATTTACTTACCTTCTGAATAATGCCTTTACAGTCATGAGACAGAGCAAGGTTAGAAAGAAGACAAAAGACCACCTGCTGAATTGGGCTGTTATCATTTGACACTTGGGAAGCCAATTTCAAGATACTATGCATTAATGAATTGCCAGCTGCACTTCGTGCAGATGGAAGTGATGATTGTCCACTACTGGCACAACAAAGTGAAGCACAACCTTAAAGAAATGAAATGTTTATATGAGAAATGCACATATACATTTAAAAAAAAAAATCTATGAAAGAGCAGTCTAACAGCTTAAGACTGAGATGGGACTTTTGAAAGGACTGTTTTGTTTTTTTTTCTTTGAACCACAGTGAAGTCAGTGGGACAGGCTTTGAATAGAAACGTGCCTGAATGTGACAGTTTACTGGAATAGGAGCCTACTGTCCTATTGTTCTAGAATCTAAGAGGCAATTGTGCTGTTAAAGACAAATCATTGCTCCGTCTCAGAAAGTCTCCTTAAAAACCGGAACATTTTATCTAAGGCATTATAAAATTATTTGGTATCAGAATCTGAAGTGACCCTCTGAAACTGGTTCAGAAAGAGAGGTCTCTATACATCTGAAAGGTTTAATACGATCCTTAAAATATTCTTCTGAGAAATAAAAGCACTGTCTGCATATGTCATTATGTTGTACCACAGTAGCATGCAAAATCCTATGCTATAGAGCTAACAAGCTCAAATTAATACAGCAGCAGGGAACAACTAAGTTACCAGCATGATGTTTGTGCACAAATATGCATATATATCTTTTTATTTAGTAGCATTTGCCATCTGCAACAACGGTTAACTTCTTAACATGGCAAAAGTAAATAAAAATGAGACAGTTTTTAACTGTTACAAACATCTACATGCATTTCTTTGTCTGACTACATCAAGAGAAAGTGGTTAATCAGTTCAGAGTACATAAGTTTGGGTCACCTAGTAAGCCAACTATTCTGAACAGAAAGAAAAAAACATAATTAATCTAAAACCACTTGCATAAAAATGCAGCTTAGAGTCACTCAGAGTTAAGAAACAAGAAAGATCATCAGAACTTCCGCTTGATTTCCAGTACATCACAGGACATTACATTTTGATTTTATATCCTCTGGTTGACTAATACATATTTGACATTTCTTCAGTCCATCTTAAAAAAAGTCTTTATGAAACAAAGCATCGCAAGCTTATTTAAGGTCTGGAGACATTAACTTAAAAAGAAGGTATAAGCTCAGAGACCGTTCAGTTAATATATTTTAACCATGCTAACTTTTTTATCGTATCTTGACAGGGAGAAATCAACAGATACTTATATGTCTCTTCAAGCCACTAGCAAATCATTATCTGAGTCAATAAGCAGGATATGGATTCATACTAGAAAAGAGCACAGGCTTCTAGTAGTGGGGATAATTACTCCTCAGTGGAAATAAAGGGTTTCCTGAAATGAAAAATATACAAAATACAAGCTTCTGAGCCCAATGCATAAATAAATGGAAGAAATTTACTACAGAATTAAATTAGATATTGAATATTTCAAAACCAGAATGTTCTCAATAAGGGCTGAATTATAAATTGTATAAAGTACTGATACACTGTTCTCTGTAGGAGAATTCCTAGAGTACTATTTCTACAGTATACTATTCAGTTTGGCAGGACTTTCAGTGTAACCTTCAAACACAATGGTTTGAATTAAATGCTATTTAATCCTTTAACACAATTGTACTCTTGCTAAATCCACAGACTGAAAAAGGATCTGAACAAAAAAGTCTTGAATGTATCAAAATCAAAACTCTTGACAGACTTTGATGGACCAGTGCTTTAATACTTTCCTCCTCTTCTTTTACCTTTATTATGCTTTTCTGTCTTAATTGTTCTGGTTAAATATTTTGATGTATTACATCTTAGAGTGACTCTGATACCTGCAGGATAGTTTGCAGTGTAGACACAAAGCAAATGTAGAGCTATTTGCATGGAGGAGTCATCTATTAAAAGCCACGACCATAGCGAATGCAGAACAGGAACAAGATGAGCTTTGAGTGCTGCCATCTACAAGAACATGAGAAAGAATTTAAACTACTATACTATTAAATACTTTGAAAATTAAGTATAAATAATAAGATAAAACTGTGCTTTTATCACTATGTCCCATTAGTTTGCTTTAAAAGATTGTATGGAGAGAACTAACATCCTCATTTCAACACTAATGAAATGAACTCTACCCCAGTCAAAACCAGCACATATGTTTTAAATACTGAGACACATGCAAACAAAAGTAAAGATTTATTCATTCCAACTGTGATTGTTCAAGAGCTCCCTATTCTAAAGTTTTATTCTACTCCAACTAAACTAATTATTGGAACTCAAAAAGCATGGAAATAGAAGAGCAAACGATTCTAAAATTCTAAAACTTTAGTTATCAACAGCAACATCCTCCTCTCCTCCAAGCTATTGTCTCTGCAGACCCCTGATCAAAACAAGAAAAATATTCCACAATAATCTTAGCTGAGATGATGGCACAACCAAGTTATGGGGACCTTAGGGATAACCAGATGGCTTATTCAGGCCCATAATTTACATGGTGTTCTGTATACAAAAAGGATGCTAACACATGCCCTCAACAGGGGTACTTCTAGAAGGTCTGGATATCTTGTGGTTCCACCAATGCATTTACTAAAAGTAGCACAAGTTGTATCACAATGCCAAGACAAATTAAACTGTGAAAAAGAAAATGGAAATAAATGTGTGAAAGGTATCAGCAATAAGAAAGACGAAGAGCAATGATCACAAAGAAAGAATACAGAAAGAATGAAAAAAAGTAACATAATATTTTTCCCATGGAAAAAAAACAGGTAGGCAGAAGAACTGAAGTAGAAAAGAAATTGAAAAGCACAGAGAAAAAGAGAGAGAATGTGAAATGAAAATAAGAAATTCAGAGCAAGATTCTGAGCAAGCAAAATTATGAAAAAAAAATCAAGATGAAAACAAAGTTGTGCCTTGCAGTATTAGTGTAATTTAATTCAGACAAAGAAAAGTAAATGGCAAATTATTATTTAAGGTTGGGTTTGGGTTTTTTTTTTTGTTTGTTTTTGTTTGGTTTCTTTTTGTTGTTTTTTGTTTTGTTGTTTTTGTGTTGGGTTTTTTTTTTTTTTTTTTTTTTTTTTATCTTTCAGAAAGGGAAAAGAAAAAAGGAGAGAGAAATAAGGAAACTACTTTCCAAGATGTGACGTGTTTCTCTTATGTGCCTTTTTTGTGGCCCCACACTTTTCTCCACATCCATTTTTCACATTATATGCTTTGAAAATTGTAATTATTGATTTAAGCAAAGCAGAAGTGGGTATAAAGGATGATAGCCGTCTGAAACCTTGGGGAGATGATGTTTCAGTATGAACATTGAGTTGCATGGATGAAATATTTTTAGGAGGTGGGAATAATAATGAAATTTGAAGTATTTCTTGCCATTGATATCAAGCTTAAATTTAGCCAGCTTGAAATTAATTTCAAAGTAGAAAAAAAAATTAGAATCTTCATTCAATAACTGAATGTGCTCACATTATTTCAGTATAAGAATACTTACTTTGCATTCTTCATTTTGAAAGAGGCAGTTTCTGAGGAGCTGCATAGAACACCTTAACTGCTTGATGAGGTTATCCTCCTACCCAGAGAAAAATATTTGAATATCATCAACATAAGACCAGAATGAATTTTGTACCAGGAGGAAAGAGATTTCAAAGGAAAGGTGCAAATCTAAGGCATCAACATTTGGGTCACATCTCTTCAGCCGAGTTTCCTTCTGATCTCAGGTAAAATTAATCTCAGCTAGCTTTAAACACGTATACTAAAGACATTTACAACAAGTTACTTGGAGTCATCCTCATCTCTCTATAACCCACAGATACTATTTGTAGGGGCACTGATCTGGCCAAATGCAGAGCTCCATTTCTCTTACAACTAATGACAAATAGGTGGGAACACTGTCTGGGTATTTGTTCCATCCTAAAGCAGACATCTAAAACAAGTCAAATCAGTCACTCCCTAGAAGCACCTATTTTTCTTCCTTGGATAAAACCAAGGATAAACTAGCTCTGTTATCAGATCAATCCATCCTTATATTCCCAGTATCTTAGTTCCCTATTCTTAATAACAGAAATAGTTTCCAACCTGATAAGAATATTACAAAGATAAATACAGCTCTTTGGACAGCGAGGTACTATACTGAGATTCAAGTATACAAGTCAACAAAAAAATCTATCTTCATGATAGTGCTGTGACACTAAAAGGCTAATGATGGCTGACCTAACTTCTATAAAGTTGACATACTAAACCACTGCTGAGAGATGATCAAATTCCAATAAGCTTGTTCAACACAGGAGACTATTTCTGTTTTATCAATCATAAAGGAACAAAAATGTAAAATAGGATTCATGCTTAATCTCAGACAAGGTGAAGCAACAATTCTTGCTTAAATCATATCATGTGCAGTTGATGACATTCAGAGAAGAAGTAAACGTCTATCTCAGAAAAGTTAATGAGTGTAGTAGAGGAAAAAGAATCACAGAAGTCATCGTTACAAATGCATTTTATAACTAGTTTGTCTCATTTTTAGTTAAATAAAATGCTAACTCTAAGGTCTTCTTTCAAGAACTTCCATATGTATTAATTTATTTAATAAATACAAATAGGACTAAATCCTATGAAATGACAAAAGCTACAACTTATACTTAATGTTTTAACTTCTAGGAGGTTGAAAAAATTATAGACTGTGTTGATGGCACTGTTTGTATTTATTTTAGGATATCTTGATTTTTATTAAATTCTATTTTGAGGGGTTTTTTTGAAAGCTTGACTATTTGTAAATACTTTTCATGCCCTTAGTTAACATCACAGCAGTTACTGTGAAAGAAAAGGAATATCAGCTAAAATACTTCAGTTGCCCTGCGAATGAAGGTAAGTCAATCACATTTTTTGCAACAGTTAAAGAAAAGAAGCTGATAATTTCACTTTGAGAGCTGTGCCTAAAAGTGGGCTGAGGGGCAGTTTTGCAAATGATCAGCTAAATCTGACTATGAAAGCAATGTCTCAGCTTCCCTCACTTGAAGCTAGATTGCTTGTCATTATGCACCACATATGATGAACAGCACGCTTACATATGATGTAGCAACCTACAGTCCCAGCTCAGCAGGGAAATCTGCCAGAGTCTTTTGCAAATCTCTTTCAAAGAATTCTTAATTAACATAAACAGTCTTTCTGACCTTTCTCAAAGGCTCCTTTCCTTCAATCTCTTTCAAGTTTTAAATTCATTCTACATTTAGTAGAGGAGTAAATGTCCCCAGCTTCTCACTTCTCAACCCAAGAAATATAAAGAACCAGTTGACTTCAACCTTACTGGACATATCCAGGGCAGGACACCTTTCAGCCTCCACAACTTGAAGAAGGGATAATAAATGTGTTTAGGAGATCTCAAGAAAAATATTGTAGCCTTCAAGTGTCATGGTCAAACCCAAATTTTTTTAAGACCACATTGTTATAAAACACATTTCCACTGTCACAAATCAAGGCTAATGTCTGTTTGTGCCAATGCCTCAGAGGAAAATACTATCAAGTTCAAACAACGCAGAAATATCCGGCAGGAAGATGTTTTCTGCAATTTCTGCTTTATGTAGGAGTGGACAAGGTATCAAACTTGACAGCAGAGGTTATTGTCTGTATTTTAATAATTCTCTTAGATGAAAGTGGTAGAAAACAAGCAGACTGCAACAAAAATCTTATGAAACTGTTGTACGATGATAAGAAATAATCTATGTCTAGATGTGGTAAGGAAGAGCTGGGTGATATGAGAGCCTAGAACAACTGGAAAAGAGTTTAAAAAAAAGGCTAAACAAAGAAATTGTGAATGGAGAGAAGAAACTGGGAGTACAGGTGGTGGAAGGAGCGCAGGTATGAGGTTAAAAAAAAAAACAAAACAATTCTGACAAGAAGTTAAAGCCAGGGACAATTACGTCTGATGACAAGAAATGGAGACATCCAGACCAAGCATGCACAAGGACAGAAAAAGAATTAGAACTGGAAGCCAGGTAATATGAGAAGGTAGAGAATAAAAAACTATGACTTCCATGCGCAAACAGACTGGAACTGGTTTTGGGGTGGAAGGGAGATTGACTGGTACGGGAACAGAAAAAAACAAAATGGCTAGCACTGGTTGAAAGACACTGAGAAAGAAAACCTGAGAAACAGAAAAATTACTATTGTGGAAAGAAGATAAGAAAAATTTTCTGGATTAGATAGGACCATGAAGTCAAGGCTGAAAGTCCAACTAGTCTGAAAATAATACAGTATTCTTAGATATTGTAGGCTAAATAAATGTCATAAATTGCGAGCACTGGCAGGTGACAAATGGATGAATGTGTATGTGTGTGAATGCCCAACAGCAGACTTCTGATTGATAGTTCAAAAGTTCAGTAGTTGCTGGCTTCAATCAGAATGGACTAGTTACTAATTCTGATAACCTGGACTAAAAGTGGGAAGCCCTGAATCCTCCAATTAATGAAAAGACATAATACAGAACCACTAATTCAGAGGCTGATCATGTGTTGTACTTCACACACAGATTATTTAGATTAGGTAAGCAGGAGCTTAGAGCTCTGGAAAGAAAAGCTGGTGGCAAAAAGAAGGATTCATGATAAGAAATGGTCTCAAAAAAGAAATGGGACCAAAAAGAAGAATGTGAAGATCCTGGCTGAAGGAACAATCCTGCAAGTGGAAGATGATCCTGGAGACCAGAGAGATGCATGGAGACAAACACCAGCACATGCCCAAAGGCTTTGGCCAGTAACACCCAAGACAGGTAACTGCGCAGCTGCAAAGCACAAACTGATGTGATTTTCTGCCTGACTTTCCTGAACCAGCAGTCCTCTCCATGTTGGAAAAGGAAGTTGAGACCTAGTGAACATAATTCTGGTGGAAGAGTGAGTGTGAGATAATCGAGTTGGTAAAACCTCTAAAGTCACTGAATCTTAAGGAAGCCCCAGTATCCAGATCCACTACAAGTTGTCATTTACTCTGTCTCACACATGCCGGATACCAACAGTATCCACCTCAAGAAAAAAAGCCCAGAACAAATAAAAAAGAGCAGGGAAGTGCCTTATCATATCAGTCTTCATTTTTGTAGTTACCTTTTTTTTCTGTGCTTTCCCAGGCTTTAGGGAATCCAAATTCAGCTGTGCATGAATATATTTCACGTTTTCTATACAGCTGTCTATCAGGCCAACTGGAAGACAAAAAATATTAACATTTAGAAGTTCATTCACAATCAAAAATATTTTATGAAACATAAGATATATTTCTTGCAATGATCTTAATTACCGTTACCCTCCTGAACTGACATTTAAGGGTTCAGACGTCCAAATTCTGTGAGTTCATAATATATTATCTTCTTGATACCAGGGAGTAACTAACAGTCTCTGAGATGGACAATAACTAGTTGAATGATCTTGAGAAGCAAGAATACATTTGAGTCCTCTTGCAACAGAGTTCTGTGAGAGGAATACCTAAAGGAAGGACTGATAAGATGGAGAGGGGAGGATGATTTGGGAGGAACAGGATAGCAACTTGTAACTCTTCAGTATATCTTCCATGATGCTGCCTAGAAGACCGAAGCTTCAAGAGGTTAGGGCATGCATTTATTTTACCCAACTCTTCCCTAACAGAAACAGATTTGCTGCATCTGAGGTGAGACAAAGGAAAGCAAACGTTCAGGTGATTCAAAGTAAAAAATGTTGAGTTAGGCTCTTTTCTGGGGATCTAGAGTGTTTAATTTATTACAAGATCATAGGCTCATGGGATATTCAAGGTGGAAGAGGCGGGCTCTAGAGGTCATATAGTCCAACCTCCTGCTCAAAGCAGAGTCAGCTATAAGATCAGGCAAGGTCCACCTGTGGCCTTATCCAGTTGGGTCTTGAAAATGTCCAAAGACAGAGACTGCACAATATGCCTAGCCACTGCTTGACTGCCTTCAATGGCAAAACATTTCTTTAAGGCCAATCCGACTCTCACATTTCAATTTATGCCCATTCTCTCTCATCCTCCTACACCATGCACTGCTGTGAAAAACCTCGCTCCGTCTTCTTTAAAACCTCACAGGTATGAGAGGGCTGCTCTTAGATCCTCCCAAAACCTTATTTTCTCCAGGTTGAATAAGGCCAGTTCCCCCAGCCTCTCTTCTAAGGACAGGTGGACACAACCACCTTGGTGGCCCTCTGCTGAACTTGCTCCCGGTTTATTGATGTCTTTCTTTTACTGGGCCAAAACTGGATGCATTATTCTAGACTTGGTCTAACAAGTGCTAAGTAGGGGAAAGATAATCCTTTCCCCTCAATCTACTGGCTGTGTTCCTGTTAATACAGCCCAGGATGCTGTTAGTCTTCTCACATTCAGCTTGCTGCCTACCAAGACCTCAAGGTCCTTTTCAGCTCCCCAGTCAGCCTGTACTGTAAGGGCTTGTTCCATTCCAGGTGCAGGACTTTGCATTTGTATCTTAAAAAGTAGTCCTTAAGAGCTGAACAGGTGATGTTAGAGCTACAGATATCTTCAGGACATTGATAGGAACCCCAGAACTCCTCTTCTCCAAGATTTGTGTTGCATCACAGCACAGATGACTTGAAGGCTGCTCTAGCACAGAATGTGATGCACTTCATGCACTAGTAATGCCTTCACAGGAAGTCGGGTCATCAGCAGAACCACCACCTGATTGAAACAGGGGCGGGGTAGTCCACCAATACACTGGGAAAGAGCAGAAAGTAGGTATATAGCATAGGATTTCAAGCTTGGAGTTTTCTGCCACTATTGGGATCAAATATTGAGCAGACATATCTAGGCTATCTATTTCAGCATAGTGTAGGTTTAACGGACTGAACAAACTGACAGAGAGATGCAAGTAATGAGAAAGCACCCAAGACAAATTGCACTTGGGCTGATCAGTAGGTATTAAATGCATGATACATGAGAACTGCAAATTAACCAGTCTCCCCTGCATTCTAGTGGGCACAAAAAGCCTTTGATTAGAGGCTTTTTACTTTTGTTTTACTACTGTAAAGTAAAAACCTTAGGCATGAAAGATGTTGCATTGTGAAGGGAGAAGGCCCTACTTAAACTGTAAAACAGGAAGAAACAAACAAAAAGAGACAGGGAAGAACAAAGCTGAGAACAAGAAGTCTCTTCTTGTCTAGTTACAGCCAGAACTGAGAACACAGGGCATACCTTCACCTACAAACCTGCACTGGCATAGTGTGAAACAAGAAATGGAAGATACTGCCAGTGCAAAGTCTCCAGTTTCGAATGGATGAATATGCCACTAGCAGTAAAAGCTCACAAGTTTCTTCTCACTAACACAGAGCTTTTATTTCACCACAAATTTTTAGACTGGCTACAACATATTTTATCTGTAGCTGAAAACTTTAATTATTAATATGCTTTCTCTGTAAAAATCTGCAAAAAAAATGTCACTGAAAACTAGGTCTTTTGTTTTAACAAAAAACATGATTATTTAAAAAATACATAAAACACCTGCAAGCATTTGATTCATAAATCATTTAACATACATTTTGAAATGCTCACCTTCCAAAGCACATTTCTGGGCATTTTTACTGACAGCTAACAGAGACAGCAATGCATTTGCGGCAACTTCTTTCAGCACATCCTTTGAAGATTTTCTTTCACACACCTTCAAATAATGCAATTTCATTACCAAAATGAAAAAGTGACCATATTAAAAGCAGTATTCATATCTATAAATATGTTGTTATAGTATATATTTTCATTTGGATGATTCATCACTATATTCCTAACCGGAGTTCTCCCTCTCTATATTAGTGTTTATAGTCTATCTACATTGAAGTGTTTCATTACTTTCTCTAATTTTTTTTTTTTTTTTTCCTTGCTCCTAAGCCTACTCCTCTTCCTCTTTTCTTAGCATTCTACCTTCCTAAAGCATAGACTTCCAGCCCTGGCATTCCAGGCCTTTCCTAATATTCAGGCTTGCTATTGCAGACAGTTCACTGACATGCTGTTAGTGTAATCTCACTTTCCTTCAACACAGTGATGAAGAAGAGACATTAAATACCAGTGAAATTCTTTAGAATAAAAATATCATTGACACATGTATAATTTTTTTACTCTTCCAACCAGAGAAAAATGGTTGTTTGTCTTATTTTCGTCAGGCCTTTGTGAGTATCACTGTATTTCTAATAATGTAAATAAAACCTCTATGTT
Source organism: Morus bassanus (assembly GCA_031468815.1). Classification (NCBI taxonomy): domain Eukaryota; kingdom Metazoa; phylum Chordata; class Aves; order Suliformes; family Sulidae; genus Morus; species Morus bassanus. The sequence continues at coordinate 107,026,820 of CM062567.1, read as the reverse complement.
TTCAAAGGAATATTTATTTGGAGTCATATAACAAGATAGGTGAAAGATGAGGAGCTGCCTGTGCTTTATATATTATCCACTAGAGATTTTTGTGCAACCAGCAATTTTCCCTAAAAAATTCCAATTCTGACATCTAATATAATGGAAAATAGTATGCATTGTAATCAGAAGACTATAGTAAAATAAGAACTGTTGCTGGATCACAGTAGAAAGGAAAACATATTTTAATGCTAGCTAAATATACAACATCTTAAGAAAAACTTAATACTTCAGACAGAAATCTCATGAGTACCTTAGTCATAGGACATCATAGATTTTACACATCTACATACATCACATATATCACTTTTTATTGGCTTTAGTCCTCCAGCTAGTAATTGCTTAAGAATTTTTTTCAAATTTTACTATGCAATAAAATATCAGTGTATGCTCTAGAGTTATCATTTATTGAAGTTTTCAGTGTAACCAGGACTGAAAAGGTCAAGGGATGAAGACTAGTAAGTTAATAACTTGAAAAAAAAACCCAACAAACCCAAAAACCTCATTGATAAGGACAACTGACACCAAATTAAAGCACCAAAGCATAGACTGGGTTCTGCATTTATAGCTAACGAAAAAAATGTCACATTTAGACTACAATTGGTTTTACTAGATCACAAGTGAAATATCAAAGCCATCAGCAATACAAGAACGTTCTAAGTAAATCAACTATTTTTCTGTACTGATAGGTGGTGGTTTCTTTTCAAATTAAAGAATTTATATTTTTAACTGCTCAAACATCTAAAAAGCTTAAACTTTAAACTTGATTCTAATTTATACAAGCCAGGAAAAAACAAAAATGTTGAGTTCCTTCAATCCTGCATAACCTCAAATGTAGGTTTTTGTGATTTATCCACTCAAAGACTTTTACCCTGTTAAGTTGCTAGCTGTTTTTATTTTTTCTTAGTACTTACGAGTGTTTTAGTAATTAAAAAACATATTTCCCTGTCAATCTCTTGGGTATTTTCCTTTAATTAAGTATTGTGTGCTGATTAGAACTGATTAAATAATTAAGGTGAGTTGTCCTATATTTGTATCTTTTTTAAAAGCTTTAATTTCATCTTACTATTTTCTAAATTTTATCTTAAAAACTAGCAAAATTCCACTCCTTGAAGGATGCTCCTTTATGCATTTTTTCATTACTCTGCAATCAAGAATTGCAGTTTATAATAAAAATTTATGTCAATCATAGGGAACACTTAAATAATTAATTATTAACTACTAGTTCAATTGAAAAAAATAACTCCATGTAAATTTATTATGCCTTCTGCCAGCAGATTCTATAGTTTTAAACTACTAGTATTGAAGTATTAAAATGAGAATGGACACTTCTAATTCATGATGTAAAATAAATTTAAGATGGCCCATAAATCCACAGCAGATCTAGCTATGTTAGTCTGCACCTACTGTAAATTAGTTGAAGGGGAGATCACAGCCTTTCTAAAACTTTGTAAATTTTGTATCTAGGAAAACAAAGGTAGGGCCTAAAATTGAGACTTTATGTATGAATTATGGTTTCTTCATTATTTTTACCTCTGATCTTGAAAACATGTATACAAGAGTTAAAGTTTACATACATAAAAGCACCAAAACCTTTCAAAGTCAGCATATGAGTTTACTAAATTGGTTGTATGCAATAATACATACTAATTTACGACCTGGTCTGCTAATATTCATACCTAAGTTAGCATTTGCCATTGCATATCACCTCTTCTGTAGATTTTATGTAATTAGGATGATTAATGGAGATGACCCATTGTTTGAAAACTGTCTCTCACAGCCTTTTCTATGTTAGTCAATTATTTGCTTGAGTGCTTCTCTTGAAGAAAGATCATATTTAAATCTTTTGGGTTGTTTTTGTTTTCAGGGTTTTTTTTGTGTGTTTGGTTGGTTTTTTTGATAGCTTACTTTACATCCTATGGGCTCCTCTTTCAACTGCCTCTCAATGACCACCATGGGGGGTGGAAAAAAAAAAAAAAAAGAGTAAATAGCTTGAACTTTCTATAGCAAAATACATATAGTTGTTTCTTTCCTAATTCTGTTATCCTTTTTGGGGGACCATAGCAGCTATATCCCTTTCTTATATTATAAAGCCTCAAACAGCATAGGTTATCTTCTAAGCTGTTTTATGAACAAAATGTAATGTCCATCTACAGCTCTGAACAGTTAAAGAGCAAGTTAAAAGCTGGTATCTCTTATGATACTTAAACTATGTCGTAGTGTCTGATGTACTTTTATTGGCCTGGCTGCAGTTAATTCTTCATTGTATAGACCTTTTCTGCTGTCACGATAAGAATCATCACTTTTTGCTGCCAAAACTTGGCCATAAGCTATGTATACTTGTACGAAAATAGAGGAATGCGACTTACAACACAACACGTCTTTGTCTGATACACTTTCATGCAATTGCATTTTTTGTGCCAGAGCCAAGGAGTTCAGTTTTAGGGCACATACATAAGCATTAAATACAAAAACCTAACAAGAAATCTAGCAAATTATGGGATTTCAATGAAGTGCCCCTGTTTTGCTGTCGGAGTCTCTGAAATCATGTCCTCACAGGAAATCTCTATGCACTGAAATTATCTGAAACTAGTTGCCAAAGAGATAGGGAATTCTATTTTAGTGGCCTATACAGCGATGCCAAGAAAGATCCCCTTAGGAAGTTTCTCCTCCCTAAAAGACACCAAAAGACACCGTGTTCTCAGTGGACAGAACATTATGCCCCAATAAATGCTATAGAGCCACAGTGGTGTAACACAGCAGCAAAGGAATACAGGTTATGTGACAGATGTTCGGTAGATCAAGACAAGTCTTGGTAGGAGTGAGGTTATTCTACAAGAATTCAGCAAATATCAAGAAGAGGGGAGATGAAGTGATACTAAGAGAGCATTATTTCAGCCACACCATCCAATATGCACTAATATGTGAAAAATAATGTTTTACATAGCACAATAGTACTAAATATGATTCTTATAAAAAAGTAATTACAAGACACTGGCTCCAGAACATCAGAAATCATAAGCTACATTACGTTAGATGAAATCTGTGTCTTTCAAACACTACACTTCTAATCATGGATCACTATTATTGTAACAATGACTAACTCCACATAATTTAAAGGACTGAGCATATAGATAAAAGAACCAACTTCTGAGGGAAGACAAGTTAGACACAAATTTCACATATAACTTTTCTTATTACTAAGAAATGAAAGATATTTTAACAGTCAGTAAATAACTGAAGGATGTAAATATAAATGAGGTAAAAATCATTTAGGACAGCATATGAAAGTATAAATAAGAATAAACAGATTAAATTAAGAAAGATGGGATATTCAGAATAAGTATTTAGAAAAAATATCTTTTCACCAATATATATAAAGTCGGACAACAAGTTCCTAAAAGAATTAGTGAAAATACGCTATCTGGCCAATTTAAAACTAGCTTGGAAAATACATTAATATATGCTCCTTAAGTGCAACAACACTGATCTTACACTATCAGAGAATGAATGAAGTAGAAGGCTTAATGATTCATTTTGGTTCACAATTTTTATGAAGGCAGCTGTTATGAACAACAATGCTGTCATTTACAGTGGGGATAACTGCATCTCAAACCTTAAAAATCTTATCACATGTCTGGAAAAGCAGAAAAAAAAGGTCTATCAGTGTTTGGCCAAACATATTCTACATATCATGTTCTCTACATAAGATTTCATACCATGCTGTTGCAGCATGATTGCCTTGCAAGGCACTTCCTAGAAGTTACTTCTTTGCAATTGTTCCAGCTTATTACATCAATTTCAAAACTCAGTATAATAGATGTCTCAAATTAAAGATGTCTTGGTTCATCACTGGAAACAATTGATTTTTCATTAGGTAACTACATTCAACAAAATACAAAAATGCAAAAATATATCCTGCAATCATATAATCAGATTTTAAATACCTGAATAATTAACGCAGTAAGTTGAGTTACTGATGCCTGGCATCCTTCAACGTGATCCAGAAGAAAGCTAATAGTTGGATTCTGACATATACTCTGTTTATCTTGGAGCTGTCTTCTTCCTTCCTCATTCAAAAGGACAGAGAGGAACTGTAAACTAGCCATATATAAAGCAGGATATGTGGTTGACAGATGAATACAATCACAAATGGTATCTGAAAGGTTAAACAGAGAAATAAAAACTTTTATATTTCATTCTGAATAAAGCTTAAGTGCTTCAGAACTCAGAAAGACTTATCAAAGAAAGTGTGTGAGAGCCAATAAGCAGTTATACCTGTGCACTGCACAAGGAACCCTACAAATTCCATGCATTTGATAAGTCTTTAAAAATTTTAGAAAGAAAATTTTGAATTTTATAGGTTTGGATGAATTAATTGCTCTACATTAATTTGACTATGAAACAAAAAAAATTTCCATTTGCTAAATCACTCATTTATTTGACAATTTTCTGAACTCTCCTCACTTTATTCAAGAGTTTACATTATAATTCCAACAGTACTCATCAGCTGCTTTATGGATTTGGATTCACCAGGTCACTTAACAGACACCTGGCTGAAAACGCAAGCTTGAATAGACTATGCTCATACTTCAGTATTGAAACATGTCAGAGAATCTTGGTGACCTAGAGCCCTGACTAGGCAAGTAACTAATGAAGGAATAATTAAAAAACAAACAAATAAAACCCTGTATAATAATCTTTAATTCCTATATCTCTTACCTCCCCTCAAAAGTGTGCTTTACTTTTATGTAAGATATTAAAAACAAACAAACAAAAAACCACAAACAAAACAAAAAAAACCCTAAAAAACCCAAAATATGTAAGAAAAAAAATGAAGTGCTAATGGATCATTTCAGGCTCAAAGGTGCCATATTTGGTTAAGGTTTACAACTAGAATCACTAACCCATACATGCAAACAGAAGTTGTTAATTTATCTGGCATTTCAGAAGTTAGTCTGATAATACAAGAAAGAGTTATAAAAATCCAATTAAGGAAAAGAAAGTCAGTCAAGCTCTGGACACATTTGGTTTTCATTTTGGATATGCCATTAGTAATTACTTAACAGCTTCTAAACAGGAATGCCCCTCTTTTCTATTTGTTTATTTATTTTATTAGTTGCTATGTTATAACCCATCCAGGAATAGTTATTACCAATTATTGCTGTACAATGATTTGCAAGGGCGGCTGTCACAGATGGAAAAGATATATGGCCACTCTTCCACAATAATATAGCAAGAAGGTTGAAAAAGTCTACCCATGTTTCATGAAGTACAGATGTTAACTCGGCATCTGCAAAGATAATATAGGAAAAAATCAAACCATTTACACATGTGCACAAACCTAGATAGCTAAGCCTGACAACAACTGTCAATTTAAATGAAGGTGGTACATCAATGAAGACCTGACTCTGTCTGGTTATACTAGAAACAAAGTACTTCATTACCTAACCCATCTTTGGAGCGAATGGCAAGAATTGTGAAGGTATTTCCCAAGAGGGGTTTCAACAGTTCATCCTGGATTACAAGTTGAGAATCCACCAATAAACATGATTTCAGAAGCCTGGACACAGATGACAAGTATTGAAGTAGTAATAACACCTGTTAAATATTTTTAAAAAGATATGAAATAAAGCCATATATTTGCACCTTCCACATATTTTTTCTTAATTTAAGTACTCACATTGCCTCAGCTTATTCATAACATTTTGAATTAATATACACCACTTAAAAGAAATAATATGATATAAATTAAAAACTGGTATCTTAATTTTTACTGTAGAAGATGAAACAGAATTCCTAATCTGGAAACACATGTGTGAAATCAATTTTCTAGTGACAAAGAATAAAGTTCCTTGTGGGAGAGTAATGACTCTCCTTATATGTACAGCATCATGTTCTCTGGAAGCTCACAAAGAAAAACAAAAATGGTCATTAATATTGATGAATATATGTGTATTTCCTGAAAACAGAAGCTCCAGTTGAAGCTTTAGGAAAAAAAAAGATTCCTGACATATTTATTTTTTATTCTCACAAGATTTCTGCAGAAACACATTTTCTTAATAACCTGAGTATCTCTCTTTGAAGTAGAACTGAATGCAGAGCAGCAGAAGCTTTAAAATGGTGCTGTGCCATGAACATAGCGTGTTCTATATATTATATATACAGAGTTAAATTTGATCAAAAGTAGTTCCATGGGCAGTAACCCTATATGCTTTGCATACATCGAAATTAGTTGAGAACTACGTAAGTGTCTGCAGGATTGGAGACAATGCAAAGCAGCTGGGTTTGTTGTAGCAAATAAATATGAAATGTGCCAGTAACTCTATCTGGCTCATACTTCAATACCATACAAAGAAATTCTATTACATGATTTCTGTAACTGCTAAACTCAATTTGTATTTTTAAAACACAATTGGTTTTAAATTTAATGGTTCTAGGTATAGTTCTAATTCAGAAATTAATTGCTCTGTGTTTAATATAACAGGGTTTATTTTCTCTTAAACCTTGTCAAAAGCACAGAAATTCACAAGAATGTAGCCTATAGCAGTGTGTATGGACTATGTTAATGAGTACAGATTATACAAACATATTTAGTTTCATAATTTAAAAAAATTAGAAAGTAACAAATGCTTCTCTAACCTGAGCTTTTACATGTTCTATATGACATGGATGTCCCAATGGAGCTTTCAGTTCCAAGATACATCTCTCAACCAGATTGGCACTTACAAGACTAAAATAAAATAAAGTAATTTGGTTAGAAATATACTTAATTAAATAATTAAACATTTTACTAACTTAATATTCCATAGAAGAGAACATTTTAAATAGAGTATAAATAAATTATTAAGAACTTTCTTAAAATAGTGGGGTTTAGCAGTAAGTCTAGTGCAACGGCAACTATAGTGGCAGTAAGTTGTTTCAAAATAGTTAGACTCCAATGGCTGGTACTGCACTGGTAAAAATTGTTTGTTTATATTTGCTTATTTTCTTTCCTGTAGAAGAACAAACAGCTCTGTAATAATATAAAGTGTATTCAAACAAGGTTTTGGTTTTTTTGGTGTTTTTTTGGGGGGTTTTTTTGGGGTTTTTTTTGGGTTTTTTTTTGTTTTTTTAATTAATTGCAGTATGAAGAACAACTACAAAAGCTCTTGAAAACCTTAAAAAAACCTGAACTAATTTTCATACTTCACTTCAAGACTTCCAAACATTTTCTGCAGGTGAAAGAATTTGTTATAATGCAGGTGGAAACATGGAATACAATCTGAAGACTATTTTGAAGTGGGCATTATTTACTCTTTTTTAGCGTGAACGTCCTTGGCTTATCCTAAATATATTCCATACAATTCAAAGAAGAAAATAAAAAAATTAACTGAAATGATCTACAGTTCTGAATACCTGACTATATCATGTTAAAAAATTACCCTTCCAAAAAGGATGACTAAATGGCCATCTAGACAAAAACCTAAAACATTACCAGAGGAACACAGAAGTCCTGTAGAACACAGACACCACAAATGGAATCACCAATAAGACTACCTTTTCTGTGAAAAAAAAGAAATAAACCAAATTCTTTTCTTTTGTTGACTGTGTTTTTAAAAAATGGCATTTTTGAACACTTTGGAAGCAAGAAGTGATCAATATATTTAGCAGTTTTGGTAAGAAACACTGGTAGATCTCATTTCAAACTTTTCACCTCTATTGCTACATGTTGTTTGTCGTTCAGCAGCTATTGATCTCATACCTGCTGAGAGCTGTTAGCAAATGTGCTTGTTGAAGAGCAATTCCAGTATCTTCTGGTGAGACAACCAGCAGATTGTGCAGAAGGCTGCAAACAGCTGACAAAAGCGCAGGTGTGACTACAGCACGCTGTTTAGGCAGGGTAGCAGACATGGGAGAATCATGTTGACTTGGAGATTCTGTTGTGGTTGCATCACTTTGACCTAAAATGTGTTTAATAAAAAAAGAAAAAAAACACAAAAGATTAATTAGAGCAGTTACATAAGACAAACTGCTTTTTCTTTCTCACAAAATATCCAAGTTCCCTCTACATTTAAAACAGTATATTCTGGAATGAGAGAAAAAAAAAACAAACCCAACCAAAAAAACCCAAGAAATCAGATACAGGAAAAGTGTTATTTAAAACAGTTCTGAAATGAAACATTCCTTCTAAAAGGCACTAATAATTGTTAAAGATAAATGGTAACTTGAGAGATATAAATATTCACTTCTTTCCTTAACAGAAAAATATTTTATATTTGTAGATATCTCTTTCCACATACACCATTTTATACATTTTTTACATTATATACATTTTTATCTCTCTAGATATAAAGAGAATTATATATACATCTGTCTTTGTGTGTGTGCATGTACGTATATGACAGCTTTAGCAAAAATGAATGTTTTGAAAGGGTGACTGGATGACAGGAATAGAACCTAAGTTTTGATTTACATTTCAAACAGTATCAACCATTTTCACTTATTTGTGTCATATGTATTTCACCCTATTTCATTTTAAAGGAAGTGTTTCATGTTTGTCTTCTAAAACAACAACTAGGAGCATTAACAGCGATTGTTCCAGCAATATGCAAGCTTTATATGCACATACAAGTACTGGAATATGGGCAGGCTAATATATGGTGTTCATCATTATGTACACAAACTCAAAGTTTGACTTACCTTGTGCCATAAGCCGATCAACTACAGATTCAGGAATAAAACAGGTTGAATTTGTTGGGACTATTGCCTGAAGCTCAGTAACACTCCCCAATGATGGTGATGCAGAGCAAATCTAGAAAGACAAAAGAGAAGCTAGCTGATTCCAGCCTTTATAGAGAAGGGTGGGGAGGGAACCAAACCACTAACCCACCAAAACCAACAAGCTCACAAAACCAAAAACAACGTAAAAATTACTGTTCAAAACCAATTTGATTAAATTTTGCTCATTATATATGTGTGTATATATATAAAATTTATTAACATCCAATAATTGAAACTATTGAAAGATGTGCAATATGAACAGCCTGAAACATTTCAGTTAAAAACTGATCAACACCCATGTGACTGGAAATTCCTCCTCTTAATCCTTCTTTTTCATCCATATAATTGACTCAATCTACATTTGGACAAAGATAGAAAGGCATTACTGAAGCATTTAAACTCAAATTTTTCATGGACTATTTGCTCTACTGAGAACATTAGCACTTGTCCATTTGTACCAGGACACACTCAGATGAAAATATCACAAGTGTATTAGTCATCAGCCAAAGCTGAAGTTCTAAAGTCCTTCCAACTCTGGGTACTTCTCTTAACCTTAGTCCTGTGATCCTTACACATATTCATTTCATGGTGAAGATATGAGATATTTACACAACAGTAGATAATTTTACTGTCATACTACCATGCTCCTTCTACCAATTCTACATTATCTATCATATTATTAATATTGCATGCTTTCAAAAGTTCCTAATGCTCTTGCAACTGAGTTTAAAACCACAGGCTTGAGATCAGAAGACCTAGAGTCTCCAGCTTAGTAACATGCTTTTGTGATACAACAAGACCTGTGACCTGTTTCAGAGTATGGAATAAGCATCTCCTATGCCAGGTCACTTTTTCACTTCTGTTTTTTGTTTTCTAGCTGGACAAGTCCCATCAGATAAATGTTCTTCAAGAGTGTCACTATACAATGTAAAGAATACAGAATGTTGGGGAATCCAGTGAAATTCCGAGACAGTCACAGCTTGAAGAAGGATGTTATTAGACTTCTCCTCACAGTGAGCTTTCTAAGGAAGACTAAAATATTTCAAAGGTTTTCTTTTTAAAGTTTTATTAGAATATCAGTTGGAATACTTTTTTACCTAAGGAAAAGTCAAAAGTGACTTAATTGACAAAAAAACAGGTGGAGGGAAGGAAATCATAGATTACTCCCTTCCTAGCTATTGTATCCTTGCAGTTAGGTCACTGCTTTCCAAGTTTGGCTGTGATTTACTCAGCAGCATTTTGAGCTACAGAAACTCTGTACTTCGTCTTTTCTCAACCCCTAGAAGGATTAACCCCACCTCCCACCCCCCATCACTTCCAAATATTATTAGGCTTCTATCAGCAGATCTTTACTTGAGACCAGAGTCCCTGCATGAGCTAAGGGTTGCCACCTCCATGCTATAACTCCTTCGTCTCCCCTATTTTCCTCCGGTCTCGTCTACTGTCCATCCTACAGTCTTGAATCTTTCTCCTCAAGCACACTCAGTTGTTCCTCAAAAAAGCTAGAAGGTTATTGTAACACAGAAGACAAGCTACAGTAAGAGTTGGGGTGCGTGTCTGAAACCCACGATTCACATATAGCTTGGGCCACATAGACACTATAACATGCTTGGCTAAATAATTGCCTTGTTAGCAAAATGCAGTACAAATTGTACCGACCAATTGAAATTCAAATTCTGTTCAGATTATACAAATAAAACCCATATTTGCCAACTGAAATAAACTAAAGTTTCATGCTTGCTTATTTAAATGATTATTAAAATCCATTATTTATATTAGCATAAATCAATCCATCTTGACACATGGTAAATTCTGCATATTTTCAGTACTATACTTCAATTCCAAGCATTCTAATAAATGACAAAACCCGTAACTTTTTCTTAAAAAGTACAAACCCAAAATGCAACTTCTGGAGTCCATATGGTTCTTTTGCAATAAGTAAAGCCCTAAAAGGAATTATTACTATGTTAAGAGTAATTTTAAAGATATTATTATGAATTTATACAAGCTTTCACATATTAGTAAACAGTATCTTCTACATCACACAACTATTCTTTTTCCATCTTCTAAAGCTGTCTAAACACTTTGGGCAAAAAAATAAAAATAAGGTCTTAGGTATGTTAAAAAGAATAAAAATCAATAAAAGTTTTATCTGGTTAGAAAAATATCAGTCTCCTGTACTAATGGAACATTCACTGGTAATTGCTTCACAGCGGGGCATGGGTTAAGACCAGAAATATTCTGCTACCTTAACAAAAAACATACAGTAACACAGTGAAGCTGTTACCACAATGTTCTGTCTTCCAGGAAAGAAAAGATATTACTGCTTTTACAAATCACCTTTGATAAGGACGAACTGGGGGTCTGGGACATTGTATCTCTTAAAGGATATTTACTACTGCCACCATATTCTTTCTGAGAGCAATGAAGCATTCTGTTGCTTAACAGTGAAACACCACACTTTGGAAGGGGATTTAATTGGGGTAAAGAAAGGGGAGATAATGACTGTACATTAAAACTAATACAAAAGAAAACAAAAATTGTTTGATTGGACATACAGGAGAAATGTGAGGATTTTGCCGTTTATCTACTAGACACGAATAAAAGGTCTTTTCTTAACCTCTCGTATAAAAATCACTCTGGCATTGCTTTAACATGCTTGCAGTGATTAATTCTATTCAGTTCTCTTTTCAAAGGTTTAAATCACTTAACCGTATAGCACTCTGATAACCATGGTTCCAGAAAATAAAGCACACATTTTTATAAAATAGCAAGATTTCATATGAAAGAATAGCCATGACTTAAAGCTATCTGGGAAGTGTCTGTAGATCTTTTACCTGCACCATTTTTAGCTCAAGTTTTTAAATAACTGCTCATTTTGCTAAGCAGTCCTGGGCACAGAACAGTCCTAGTGTATTTATGCAGTGTGAAGCAAGTTGGTATCTCCATCCTAATTGGTGTTCTCAATCATATGTACTAAACACAAAACAAAGGTGTTGGTTAAAATAAGAATAAGGATTTGTTCTCTGTAATGATAACCTGAGCGAATGTTTAAACTATGAATTCTTCTCAGAATTTGACTTTTTGCAGTATCCACACTCCAGTTTAGAGAAAAATAAAGATAAATTTGACAAAAACCTGTAATCCACTGAGATCTTAAGGACACTAAATACAGTGCATATGAGTTAACAGAATACAGACAATCCAGCTCTGCTGCTGTCTTTTACATGACCTTGAATCATTGCTTTCATCCCCACATCACTATTCTTTACTCTATAAAATAGGGAAAATTGTACTTAAGGCCTCTGCAAGACCTCTGACAGATTATTTTATAGGCAAAAGTAAAACAAGAATCATTTCTGTTATTAATATACTTGCTTTATAGTTTTCTCAATTTTACTTTCTGCAAATTTGGGAAAAAGTTTGGGGATGGGGAAAAAAGATGAAGCCAAAAAGTAATTTAGATAATATTCTCACTTAAGGTTATATGAACGCTGTGTGAAATCAGCCTTTCATAGCAGATAGCTCAATTCAAGTATTGATTACATGAAATCTGAGAATAGAGAAAACTAATAGTGTCTTTTTGTCAGAACTACTTTAAAATATATGTATAAAAAAATCCAGCAGACCTTTTCTCTTCACATGAAAGAAATTCATAGAACAGTAAAAATACATCACTTTTGCTCCTGTAAAGAACTTCAGGATGTGGCTTACTGAAGCAAAAAGCAGTTTCGGCTTCTTAGACTGACATTCTTGAAATGAATGGATATGAACATATTTAGAACTTTGTTTTTAAATGTTATTAAAATATCAGAGAAGAGCTTCCAGCTGAAACAATTCTACTTGGTTTGATAGCTGGTAACTCTCAATTATTTGTGGCTGTTGTCATCAAATCTGTACCATACAGACCCCACACACTCCCCACCCATTTTTCCCTTCAGTAGGACCTGCAGACTCCCTTTTAATTGTGATAGGGAAAGCGTGCCATCTAGTGGGCTTGGAATAACTACATCTTCATGGTACCATCAATATATAAAGTTTAAAGACAAACTTCTACAAACTTTTGCTAATAACATCATAAATGTATTTCTTTTTCTCATACCTCAAAATGGAAAGCTTCGGGCCAAACTGTTGGAACATAAAATGTGAAGTTATATAGGAATAAATTGGAAATGCCTGATTTCAGGACAAGTTTGGTTTTAGAAGTATTTCCGAACTTTACTAGATAGACACTTAGTAGTCATTAACTGCCCTCTGAAATACAGTTTGCATTTAGCTTCGGTTCCCTTCCTCTATGTTTCTTCTCCTAATTAATACTGGCATTGGAACATCAGACCTCTGCATCTTGCCTTCGAGCTTGGAAACTTACCATCTGTCATGTCAGCACTGGTATTTTTTTTAGAGGTAAGAAACTTAGTTAATTAAAAAAAAAGTTTACAGCTGCTAAAAAGGTCCACGAAGGACAAGTAGAAATTAAATTAACTTCTATAAATGACAACCAAAGTTTTTGTGTGAAATCTTTATATGTATCAGGGGAAGAAGGAAAACAAAACAAAACAAAAACCAAACTTGAATAAAACTCCCTAACATTAGCTGTAAGAGCATAATCTTAGCAAATATGAAGTCTACATCTGGAAGACTGATACAAATGAGTGTATCCTACAATTACACTGTGCCTTCCACTTCAAATAATTAGTTATCCATTTGTTAAATGGAATTCTAGAGCTATGCCTTTATGTTAAATTATGATGCTACTTTATACATATAAATAAAAATACATTAATTTGACCTAGTAGATTCCAAATTATTTTTTCCTTTTTTCTTTTTTAAGCCACTGAATCTGAAGCAATTTCACATAATGAACTCTTCAACTCTTCATGACAACTCAGCACAACTTCAAACAGATTAGACATTCAACCCTGATTAAAATTGCTGAAATTTAACTTATCCTTCAAGTAACATGAACAAAACGATGGAGTTTGTTCAACTTCTATTCCTTTAAGAAAGTATCACTCAATTTACTCAGTAAAAAGCAATTTGGAAACAACTGCTTTTAAACAACCTGAGATTCTTATCTAAATGTTTTTTTAAGCAGTATTCATGTTAGCTTCAACTTCTTGATTTACATGCACTTTCATTTATTTTAGATTCAAATATTCAAATTTCTGTATTTGTGTTTAAGATAACCCTAAGGGATTTTGGGGGGTTTTGTTTTGTTTTAGATAAATGAAAATCAAATTCATTAATAAAATTTCTGAAAAAGAGAAATTTTAGCTTAAAACTAGAGTATACTTTTTCCTCAATTATTAAAAACATGCCAGATAACAGTAACAGTAACTAGACAGCAATACAGGATAACTGAGAGCCAAAACAGTAAGGAAAAATTATAATTGTGAAATATTTTGAGACAATTTCAATACTGGGTTTTCTATGCTTTTATTTTTATCATGATCCACAGCAAAACCGGACATAACAATTTCAGTTAATAAAATAAGATAGTATCTTGTTGTGCTTTAACAGGCTTTGTGATATCAGCACATCTGTTTAACTGAAAAGAAACTTCTGAGCTATGATATTATGGCTTCCATATTACATGAGATGGTTATTCATAAATCAAAAGATTTTGAAGAAAATTATAAAAATGAATTTCAGTGCACCATGTCAGAGTTTTCCTGAAGTTATGCTGCAGTCATTGAAAATATATGATTTTTATCAGGTAACTAATGAATGTTATAAAAGCTTCCTCTACAGCCTGATCTGATATTAAAAAAATCTACTCTGGAACTGGAAGAATATTTCAATTTCTCTTCCTTTGCATATGCCATCTTGAAAGACAACATACGTTTACAGCCTTTCACTGCAGTAATTGTCCTAGCCAGAAACAAATTTTTCAAGCAGCCATCTGCTTTCTTATATTTTTCATGTCTATTTTGGGTTTTACAAACACTTTTGCCACTTTTATGTTTTATATAAGCAATTTCAGAATCTAGAGTTTATTACAACATACAATATAATTTTAACCCAATGTACTTCTGTGGTTTTGATTGATCCAGTTCTGTAGCTGTGTAGTGTAAATATAGGTTCACTTTGAAAGGACAGTTTGGATAAAAGCAGCAGAAGTGACAACTATAGATGGAGATGACTGCATTTTGTCAATAAAGCCAATTACAAAGTAATGTCTAGAGAATATGTCTTGCTGTGAGAAGCTACATAATTCAGCAGTGCCTTATGCATTTAACTAGTCAAGGTGAGCTATTTTATTTACTTTTGCTCAGGTAAATAACCGTAAAAGTTTTCTTTAGCATATTAAAGCTACTTCAGAGTAAATTTCAATTTAGTTCCAGCTTTCTAATTTTCAGTTTAATTTCAATTTTGTTTTGAGTTTTGTTGTTGTTGGTTTTTTTTTTTTTTTTTTAGCATTTGTAAGAGCGCTAGTTTTCTTCAAAGCGTTTCATGAACAACTTTATATTTAAAATAAATAGATTACTCTGTAAGTTACCATAGTTTCAGACGTTGACTGAGAATGTGAAGATTGGCTTTGACTGGATGGAGCCTTCCAAAGATTAAGAGAATCATCAATATCTGTATGAAAAAAGAATAAAAATCAAAATCGAACAAAAAAAGTTTTCTCTTTCATTACTACAAGGCCAGCAGAGAGCATAACATGCTTTTCAAAGGATTGTTTCCATGAAACGGAGAAGTAGCCAACCACAGTTATCCTTCTGAAGATCTCAGAATATAAGCTTTCACACACTGTGCTTATGAATTCTTATCCAGCATATCCCTTGAATAAACAGAAATTAAATAAAATACAATTTTCAGCTGCAACATAAAATAGTCTGAGAAAACCTACACTTAAGTCAAACTGCAGTTGCATAGCTTTTAATCATTTGAAGTAGTTCAGATTCAGTTTTATTTAAAACGTAATAGTACAAAACTATTGAAGATACTGGGGTCTCACAGCACGTTTAAA
Source organism: Morus bassanus (assembly GCA_031468815.1). Lineage (NCBI taxonomy): Eukaryota > Metazoa > Chordata > Aves > Suliformes > Sulidae > Morus > Morus bassanus. The sequence continues at coordinate 107,011,045 of CM062567.1, read as the reverse complement.
CATAATGAGCAGATGTCCTTGTCTTCAAAAAACTTCAAATTCACATTTTAAGAAAAGCAGTTTCAAGAGAACTCTTATTCATAAATATAATGAAGGCAGAATTACTTTGTAAATGTTTCAGAACAAAAAGTGCCAAAAAAATTATAGCATAAACCTGTCAATAATATGTTTTGAGGTTTTCATTTATTTAGAAAACAACAAAGAATAAAGCACTAGATTACACAGATTCTGAGTGCAAACCTCACAAAAGTCCTATACATATCTTCGCTGATTACTAAACTTAGCTAACTGATTTTATTTTTTACATAACTTTGTGGATGAGATTTTTTTATATTCCTGAAAAATGTGAGGAAAATACATTGGGGAAAAAAATGTCAAAAATAGTTTCAGGAAGATAAACCAAATCAAGATCTTCTATGAACAGATGACAAGGGACCTATTAGAAAGCAGAAACAGGTCAATATAGATGAACAACACAATTCTGAACATATGAATGAAGGACTTGCAGGCCTTTCAAGCACTACAGTTTTAGAGATGGAGCAAACATTGTCCTGTCCTCCCTTCTATAAATAAACAAAAATTTTGTTTCTTGTTCCTGAAATGTCATAGATTCTTCCCCCTTATTTCAAAACTCCTGAAAAAACATTTCTTTTTTTTGGCTTTGCTTTTCAATGACCCGATAAAGCATATCTCAGCTGCTCACTGAGAAGTTCTACAATCCTGGAGTTTGAGGTGCTTTTAGATATGACATTGCACCAGCTAATAGAACTACCAAGAGGCACAAATAAGAGGATCATGGGAGGAGTGAAATGTGTTGGATTGAAAAAATTACACTTATAGATAAAGGAAGCAGCCACAGAAGAAACCAAGAACTTTCATGGCTGGAATTTTGTATACTGCTGAGGTACTTCTCTGATTAACTCACTGAGTTAACCAAGAGTATTTCTTTTCCTTGGGTCTGTCATAAAGTCATAACTTGGTAGGGGAAATAGCATTCCTCTTCTGTTCATGCTTCTGTAACATAAGTTTAACAGAAGCAGAGCTACAAGAATTGTTTAAATCTGTAGCCTTAGAAGATGGAAATACAGAAACTTAGGCACACAAAAAAGAAAGAAACCAAAAAGAATTACCTTATTAATTTTGCCTTTTAGTAAGAATTATTTGAGGTAAGTTACTTAAAACTAGAAGTTATTTAAGTGGGTTTAAAACACTACAAGATTACATTAACATCACTTACCAGTTATACCACCTTTTTCTATGATGAGGTTGTCTTCCTTGGAAGAATTCAAATCAAACATATAACATCCTAGGTAACAATGTTTCACCATCTGATTCACGTGTTCATAGAATTGGCAGTGATACAAAAGGGCCTTAAGAGCAGGTTTTCCCATCTGAGAGAGGCCAGAGTCTTCATCGTGTACACAGGGACCCTGAAGACATGAAATTCACAAACATCATTTCTTTAAAGGAATTTTTTACATAAACTGTCAAAAAATCCCAAATTAAGCCTAATACTATGTATGTGTGTATACACATAGCTGGTTTACAGGCTGTAACTAACAGATGCAAAAAATCAAATGTAGATTTTATTAAGGCTGACCTAAATCATAATAAATAACAAAAACAGTAATGATTTAGCAAAATGGAAATAGTTATTTAGCTCCTGAGAAATTTAACAGCTAAACAGAAAGCCACAGAAAGCTATACTGTATTAAAACCATCCAGTTACATGTATCAGGAGACTTTGCAATTTTAATTTCTCATTTCATTCTACTTACAGATATGAACTAACGCAAAAGTTTTCTTTAGAAAAAGAGCGCAATCATACTAACATAAGAGTAAATATCCTGAAAAGGTCATCCTGTTCTAAAGTATACTGCCAACTATCCATGTCAATCTACTATGATAAACGATTTATTTAGAAAACAAGACATAAAAAGAAAGAAAGTCTCTTTGAAGAATGGTTTTCAGTCATTTCTTTTTAAATACTGACTTCAGGGAAAACTTTATAGAGAAGTGGATTTACACCTGAAAAGAAAGACTTCATAGTATTATTTCAAATAAACAGTTTGATTTGACTGCCTTTGTTACAGTATTTCTCCAGTGTTTTCTATGGTAACAGAAGAAAACAAGAAGTTTTATTAAGCTACAACATAACCTATTTTAGAGCGACCATAAAAATTAGAAGTGTTAATTGACAAAAGAACCCAGACTGAGAAAAATTCAAACCATTTACATTCTGCAAGGCAGTTTTAGGAGACATCTTGCAGTACTTCAGAAAGAAGCTAGTTAAAATTATGGAAAGAAAATTTGTCAGTGCTAATTAGAAACTTTCTTTGGCAGTCAGGAGAGAGCAGAGGTAGACCAGCTGCAAATAAGTAATTTGGAAAACACTATTTGTCCCCAAGAAGCTCTAGATCGCCCCCCAGCCCCTCCATTTACACTGAATACAAGCTTATGTTCCAAGAAAACAAAATAAAAACCAGATCAAGCAGAAGCAGCAAAACAATTTTGTGTTACAGGTTAAGTGATAACCAGAGTTTGGGATAGCTAGTGATCATTCTTCTTGGTTTCTGTAATATAAAAACAGACTATTTTTACTATTTGCCTTTTATGCCAATTAATGGAGAATCAGATATTACAGACACTTTGAAGAAGAATGTAGTATTTCAAGTAAACTCTTTACAATGAATTATAAAACTGTATTCGTACACTGTCAGCAATACACCTAGACTGTATCAACTATGACAAATGCATACTTAGGAAATTTTGTTAAATTTAGTAAAAATTTTACTAACCAGAACTGTTCTTGCCAGTTTAAAAAGCTATGCCAGACACCTCATTGTACAATGGGGACCCTGAAATTGTTACTCATCAATTACATTCATAAAGTGCTCTGACTTCAGCAATCTGCATACAACACAGTAAGTTGCAGTCTTAGAATACGTTACACAGGTTGACTTTACTCATGACAAAAAACTTCCTAAGCAGATCAACTAGATAACAGCAACACTATAGACATTCTCATGAAGATATGGGCCTACAAACTCTATTAACAGCCTTTCCTTTTCCAGCTCTATTTGTCTAAGGGATAAAATGCTAAAGTTCTACTTTGGCTATGGTACATTATTCCTACTATTTACCCAGATGCACTTACAGCTCTCCTTTGAACTTGCTTGCATTAAGGCCAACAGACAAACCATCTTATTCGGTGCAAGTGAAAAAAAAATGTAACTCAAATACAGAATTTGATCCTGGTGGTATCTTATAATTTTAATTGTTGTTTGTATTTTGAACAGTTTTAATTTACCAGTTACCATAACGTCTTTCAGCATGAACACTTATTGATGAACAATTTCCATTAAATTGCACTTCTTAATAAGAATCACATTGACTCAAAGCTTCTACTAATTGCACTGGAATTATACTATACTATGTACTATAAATGCAGCTCTGCAAGAAACAGCATAATTGATTTTGGGTGCAGCTTAATCATAGGTAACTTATTGTAGTAAAATAGGAGCACTATTTTCAGCACTAACTTGATCTTCAGAAAGGAACAGATAAAACAGGATATGGTTGCATCTGCAAACTTCTTTGAAAAGAACATACAGCATACCACTGTTCTCATATAGGTATGATCTCACATACTGGAATGAGGAAGATGGACAGAAAGAACAGGTATTAAGGCAACAAAAAGTGAAAAATAGGGAACTAAGATCTAAAGATCTTTATGTAAAATTAACCAGACTTGCTGAAGGTAACATGAGATGACTGACTCAAGATCAGAACTGGAGAAGTCTCCAGGGGATCTGAACAGTTTGTATTAATATCTGATGAGACAAAGTAAAGGGAAACAGACCCTTCTCATTGGTATCCAGTGACAGGACAAGATGCAGTGAGCAAAAACTGAAATACAGGAAATTCTATTTAAACTTGAGAAAAAAAAACTTTTTCCCTGTGAGGGTAGTCAAAGATTAGAACAAGTTGCCCAGAGAGGTTGTGGAATGTCCATCCCTGGAGATACTCAAAACCCAACTGGACACAGTTCTGAGCAACCTGCTCTAGTTCACCCTGTTTCAAGCAAGGGGGTATGTTTTTAAGAAGCATTCAAACTGACTTAAGCAACAAGCTGCTTCATCTTTCTTTTGAAGGGGTTGTTTCTCATCACATATTTCTTTCAAAACACTTTATAAAAACATCACATTCTCAAAATTTCTTCTTCCTCATACACCTCGAATCATGTTGCATTCCAACTGTGGGTAAAATAAATGACCCATTTCTATCCTAAAATATTAATGACACACTATTTAAGTAAGCAAGTTTCCTAGGACCTCAAAGATAGTATATTCATGAAATGCAACTAACTTTAGTTCTTTTCTTGAACTTGCTGTAAGTTTGAAAGAAATTTGTCTATTTATATATTTCTTTCCAAAATGCCACCTTCAATATGTAATTTTTTAAGTTTGTATTTTACAGGTATACTGACATAAGTCTTTATATCAAATAACGTCTCTCTGTGACACTATGACCTTTCTCATCAAATGTAATAGTCACTCACTTGCCAAATACAGTCTTTCACATCTTCTGTAGGAATTGGAATCACAAGGAGATTTTGTAGAATAAAAGCAGCCTGAAAGAAATGAAAGCACCAATATTGTCATCTAGCCATCACAGTTCAAAAATACCACATCAGATTGAAGAGCACAGTCTACATATTATTCTATCGCTTTAGACATATGTCAAAAGACAAAGAATTTTCTTGTTCATGTTGGGAAAAAAAAGTAATTGGAAGGATATAACCTAAAACCCCTCAAACTTCACCTACAACAGACATCATTAGGGCATGACACAAGAGAAGGCTGCTAAGAAAAAAAGACAAGAAAGAGATGGAATAGAAATCACAAGGAAACAAATTTATTTTTTTATAATATTTTCATCGCTGTTCCAGTACAGTCAATCCCGTAGAATGAGCATTACATAACAAGTTGTACTGGAAAAAAAAAAAAAAAAGAGCAGAAAAATCCAGATAACAGTTTATGACCCTTCACTCTATTCTCCTTGTATTTTTTTTTAAATTACTGTAAAATAATTGGGACAACATGGGGGACACATTGGGACACAGAGACACATATGTTCCAAATATTTTCCTTTCTAAATACATGGCATGTGTGTTCTTCTGATTTATATTGCAAACATTTCACATGTATATGTGGGTGGATTGAAACTGCTTTTTTCATATTTTGTCAATCTTTTGTCATTAATTGGACTCTTATGAGACTACTGAAGTGATCTGGTAGTTAAATAAAACAGTAAGGCTTGCATTCCCAAAAGCATTTTGCTCAAATAAATTCAAAATATTACTTCAGAATATGTAATTAGTTCAGCAACAGAGCTGGGAAGAAACTAACCCACTATTTGTCACAGTTGTTCTTTCTTAGTCATCGGAAAACAAAAAAACCTTACAACTAGACTTGACAGAAAGGTGTAAAATATGTGTACACAGTTTAAATATAGTATTATATAGCTCTATGTGCTGTTCTACCAAAGTAAAAAATTTCAATTCTCACAAACAACGAAGACATATTTACTACAGATCAGGTGACGAGTTCATGCCGAAGTGTTCAAAAATGGAACAAAATAGCCATTAAAATCTGGGCTAATTTGTTATGCTTTAGCAACCTATTTGTCTGCATGAGTAAACCTTTAGAGTTTTTATGCATTCACTTGTATTGCTTAGACAATTTCTGCTTTTACACTAGCCACCTGTAATTGTTGCTTCTTGAGTAATTCTAAATAAGAAGCTAAACATTCATTTTAATTAGGTAGTATTTAACTTACAAAGCAGAAGGTGCTGTGGAGTATCAGAAAATAGATATAGAGAATTTAAAAAAAAAAATTTTTTTTCCTTAATGAAAAAACTCGACAATCTAAAACAGCAGAAGAACACAAGAAACATACCTCCCTCCGTACCATGCTACATTCAGATTGGTCCAGAAGGATGTTTATCACCGTTCCCCACAGCCCTCCTGAAATGTTCTGGCAACTTTCTGCTAAAGCAATACATCCTATTTCAAGAGATGTAAGAGCTGATCCTATTCCAAGCGCTGTAAATCTGACCTAGTACATATAAGCACAACACAAAGTGATATTTCTTACAGTAATCAGCAACACATTTTTTAAATTATTAAGTTGTATCAACTGAATCTGGAGCTTAAGGGAATAATTTAAAAAGTAACAACCTCTTTTCCTATACTTCTCTGGCCCTATACTCATAATCAGAACTACACGTATGTAAAAATGACAAAATAAAATAGATTTTTGAATACTTAAATACACCAAGATAGTCTTCAATATTCTTCACATTTTACCACTTAAAAATAGTTCAACTTAGCAAACGCATATAATTTAAGATTTGCATCAAATATATTTGCTCTAAATTTGTAGCTCATGTAAATGTTTCTGCTTTGCAGCTAAGTAACAGCAGTGTCAATGAAAACTGTCTATGAATCATGATCATGAGTGACTAATGACTAATGGAAGACAGAAGATATAGGGAAGGATTTCTCAGCAGTGTTTTATATGGAAACATTCTCCCTACTTCATTGTTACTGTTATTTGGGATATAGTCAGTAACATTTTAAATGATGCAAAACAGTAGTTTCAATATTAAATAAATTAATGAAACAAAGATTTTGCAAATACTTAAGGGTCAAATATATCAACTTAACATTACATTAACTAACCTCAGGGTCTCTATCTACCCATAAAGGAACCAGCCATGCCAGACCTAGCTGAGAGAGAACTTGTTCTTCACTGTTATCATAAGGCAAAGACCAAAGAGATATCCAGTCCTGATTAGAAAACAGAAGATAAATTAAGACATTATTTTATAAATCTTTCAATGGCATGTCAGTCTACCAACAGCCTGAGCTACCAGTTACATACTAAAACACTTTAAATGCACACAAAACTGATATTCCAGGAAAAATATTTTGACTCTGCCTCTATAAACATGTATTTAACCTGCTGACCTCACCCAATGAATAAAATTAAATTTGTGTCATCTTCATAGAATTAGGACAGCAGTAATAAAGACAGATTAAATTTTTTACTTGAAATACTGAGATAATTATTTCCATTCAAAATTTACTCCTTACATTTTTGCTTGTTAATAATGTCTTTCTCTTTTAATTATACATGTGCAGAAAACTACCAAATAAGAACATGCCATTATTTCTTTGATCATAATTCATTATTTTTCTTCATGCACCTGCCACATGATTAAATAAAGTCATGCAGACTACCACATACTACTTAGCTGCAGATTCTATGAAATCATACTTGACTATGCAAATTAATTTCTTTAGCTCAGGTTAAAAAACAAACAAAACCCAAAACCACATACCTGCAAAACGCTCTGTTTAACCATGGCACTGCACAAATGCATTAAGTTCATAATGAATCATGAAACCTAAAATTTTATGTACGTGTCTTCTGACTATCTCAGTCCTGTATATTTTTACACAGTAGATGACTGATGTTTCATTTGGAGCAGTGTATTTTGCATGGATTTTCTCAATATACACAATATTAATTATAAAAAGTACTGTATTTTACAGTCTTTGAATTTGGGGAGGGAGGGCTTTAAAACACAAAATTAAATACAGAGCAAAGCACAACCAGTGAAGTGATACTATAGCAAACACACAAAACATTGCAGCAATTGTAGTACACCTTAAGTATATGGTCTATTTCTTATGTACTCCTACAAACATCTGTAAGTTAACTTCTGCCTATCAGTATGAGCTAAAGGATCGTATGTCTGACTTAACAAAGTGGTTTCTTTAATAACAAAGAACTATAATGGTTCATAATACTGCTAATGAGCAAAAAAAAATTTGCTTTAACTAGTTTTAGTTTCAAGTCATTAGACTGTGCATTTTAAGTTAGTATTAATTTTTTTTTTTTTTAAATCACAGTTATGCAGTGTATACCTCTTGTATAACACTGCTTGCTCAGAAGAAGGTGGAAAATTTTGTATTTCTTTTTCCATAAGATTTGACACTAAATCACATGATTGTAAACAATGGCCAGTATTTAAAATTTCTTTGGGAATAGAAGTTATAGTATAGTCTAGACAGTAACACTGATGTACATACAGATTATGATTTATAGCCACAAAAAATGTCACCTATCATATGCTACTATACATATTATTCTACAAGACTGATGTAAATAAAAAAAAAAGATCAGTTCAAGTCCACTCCTTCATCCATGCATTTATGATCTAATTCTTCGGAGGCTGCAGTCTTCCTGCAGTGTACTTAATACCCTGTACCCCTGCAATTTTAATAAACTTTGTCAGCACGTAATATCTTGAAGAAGGAGTACAGAACTGAAGAAATAGACATCTGGAATTTAGAGAGGCAGGTATAGTGCTATTTCTAGTTACATGTGTACTTGATAATATTGAAAGGTTTTCACTTGTGGCTATCAGATATTAACGACAGTGGATTTTAATTCTCAAAAATGATTACACTAAACTGCTTTAACTGCTTCAGGATGAAGGCCTTTTCTAAACTCTCAGAAGTTTAGCTCTCAAAATATGCACATGGACACAGAGCACAGGTAAGAATTTTGCCAATAAGTAATGATAGCTCCTTTTGTAAGTTAGACAATCATTCTTTCATGTATGTGTATGTTCTTTCATGTATACATACATATACACATACACACACACACACACATATATATATAAAAAATAGAATAGTTTGGGTTGCAAGGGACCTTTAAAGGTCATCTAGTCCAATCCCACCTGCAATGAACAGGGACATCTTTAACTAGATCAGGTTGCTCAGAGCCCCGTCCAGCCTCACCTTGAATGCTTCCAGGGACAGGGCCTCTACCGCATCTCTGGGTAACCTGTTCCAGTGTTTCACCACCCTCATGGTAAAAAATTTCTTCCTTACACCTAGTCTGAATCTACCCTCTTTTAGTTTAAAACCATTACCCCTTGTCCTATTGCAACAGGCCCTACTAAGAAGTTTGTCCCCATATTTCTTATAGTCCCCCTTTAAGTACTGAAAGGCTGCAATAAGGTCTCCCCACAGCCTTCTCTTCTTCACGCTGAACAACCCCAACTCTCTCAGCCTGTCCTCATAGGAGAGGTGTTCCAGCCCTCTCATCATTTTTGTGGCCCTCCTCTGGACCCGCTCCAACAGTTCCATGTCCTTCCTGTGCTGAGGGCTCCAGAGCTGGATGCAGCACTCCAGGTAGGGTCTCACCAGAGCGGAGTAGAGCAGCACAATCACTTCCCTCTACCTGCTGGCCACGCTTCTTTTGATGCAGCCCAGGATACGGTTGGCTTTCTGGGCTGTGAGTGCACATTGCCAACTCATTCCAGCTTTTCACCCACCAGTACCCCCAAGTCCTCCTCCACAAGGCTGCTCTCAATCCCTTCAGCCCCCAGCCTGTATTGATATCAAGGGTTGCCCTGACACAGGTGCAGGACCTTGCACTTGGCCTTATTGAATCTCATGAGGTTTACATTGGCCCACTCCTTGAGCTTGTCCAGGTCCCTCTGGATGACATCCCATTCCTCAGGTATGTTAACCGCACCACTCAGCTTGGTGTTGTCTGCAAACTTGCTGAGGGCGCACTCAATCCCACTGTCTATGTCATTGATGAAGATATTAAACAGTACTGGTGGCAATATGGACCCCTGAGGGACATCACTTGTTACTGATCTCCATCTGGACATTGAGCTGTTGAACACTACCGTCGGGATGCAGCCACCCAGCCAATTCTTCATCCACTGAACAGACCATCCAGTAAATCCATATCTCTCCAATTTCGAGAGAAGGATATTGTGGGGGACCATGTCAGAGGCCTTACTGAAGCCCAGATAGATGACATCCATAGCTCTTCCCTACACACACACACGTGAAAATACACACATCTATGTGTAAACATATGTTAGAAAGCCTGTTATCTGTACAAGGCTGAAGAAATAATGATGTTATAAATCCTTAAATTTATTCATCCTACACAAAATCCTGATTTCTCATTTTTACAAGAAGAAAATTATACCTTATTTTGAAAGAAGGCCTTTCTAAATCCACAGAATTATTTGCAGAATAATTTCAGTAAGGCTAGAACTGAATCTTCAGCTTTCTTGTATACTATACTCTACCCTATTCATTTATCTAACACAGCATACCAAATGAGATTACTATTTTTTTTTCTTAATTTTTATTATCTGTTCCCATATAAGACATCTTCCCCCACCACGTACGAAAACCTATATTTTAACTGCTAAAGTTAAATGGTATCTGTTCATAGCCCTCACAAATGACAAGATAACAACAACTGTAATGCACTCACCATATCCTTGGCTTGAGCCATCATTTCATGAGATAAGTGAAGCAAGCAAAGAACTGTGCTTTTCGTAACACCTTTTCCCATGAAGGACATAGCGTTTCCTCCCCATTCAACATAAAATGATGAGATGACCTAGGAGTGGGGATACACATTCATGGTAGCTTGACTCTAAGCAGTATACAGGTAGAGTACAAACTGTCTTACACACTACTACATTATAATTTAAAATCATGAAAACATGGCAGATTTTTAGCTGAATTTTAAGAATTTATTTATTTATGAGTCATTTGGTCATGTGATGATTTCCTATATGGTTAAACCTCTGAAGATCAGTGGGGGTTTTTTTGCTTCTTCAAATGAAGAATGAAGCTGAGCTTAATAATAAGCACAATATTGAATAGAAATGTGAAAGTTTGTTTTTGATGGAAACATTCCATTTATTGTACCCAGTTTTTTATGCTAAGTTGGAATTAAAAATAGAATTTCCTTTCAAAATTCCGTGTTCAAGAAAAAGGATCATTTATAAATTTATTCCAATTTGAATCACAATAAAATATATCAGATTTCTATATCAAATTCTAATGAACAGAAATAAAGGTCACTGGAACATAACGTAAAGTAAACTCTCTGACCAAATATCTAACCATACACATTAAACTAAAAAGCACGCTGCTTTCAACAAAATATGCCCCAAAATATTTTTTAATAAATTATAATCTTAAGGCTTACACTTCTAGATGTATTTTTCTCCCCAATGCATGGTGATTTAAGCCTCTCCACTTTTGCTGTTGTCCCTTCAGTGTCCGACTCTATAAAATTATTTAAAACCCACTTTCTCCCCTCCCCCCAAAAAGAAACCTACATTTACTTTCATATTTAGGCCAAGTAAAACTGCATAATTCTTCTGCACATAAAGCTTATGCTCTACTAATTGATTTCATTCCATAAACCTAAAAATTATTGTGTTATTAGTTACACAGTTCTTTACAAGCATTCAAACCAAAAGCTAAGTTATACCATAAGCTACTTACCTCAAGAAGACCTGTTAAATATTTCTTACAAATTGTGACAGGTTCAACTGCAGCAGAATATGTACTCCAGCCTGGAACTGCAGTAACATGAACCATTCCTCGTAATGTTCTCTCCAGTGAAGGAAGTCCGTAAAAATGTGGTGCATCTGTTAGCCTTAAGCATTGTAGCAGCTTCAGAGCCAGCTCGGTTCTGAAAGAGCCAGCAAGTTCCAAGCCCTCTCTGGTTTAAATGTAAAAAACAACAAAATCAACTGTCAACATGAGGTTATTATAATGAATCATTTTACAAGAGGTCAATCCCTCATTCTTCTTACTGTTAGTCTATGAGTCTCAGCATCTCAATTAGTTACTAATGCCTGATGCACAGAATAACATGGAATTAAATTTGACTTTTCTAGCTTCACCCAGGTTCTGAAAGCATAATATTGCATCTGATAACAGGGCTGCTTAACCGAAAAATGACAAATAAGAAATAACTCTAATTATTAAGGAGCATATTAAATAAAGAACAAGAGATTGAAGATGATGGATAACATAATGAGAAGAGCTGCAAAGCTTAGTAGCTATGGTTATGTTTGTTCTGGTTCAAGAGACAAGTTTAAAAATATTTCCTGCAAAATACCATCTATCTAGAATTCAGGTAGACAGAAAATACAGGAGCATGAGATTAAACTAGCAGGGATTTCTAAAATTCTCCCTTTTCCAGCTGTGAAAATTTTTAGAAAATTAATAACTGCATGGGAAGAATGAAGAAGGTAACATTTTGAAAGTATCTTTACAAACAGTTATATTGTGGCACGTAAACAAACAAATATTACATTCAGCTGCAATTTTAGTATCTCTTAGAATACATTTGGACAGAGATTTAGTGTGGGAAGATGTTATATTAGAAACTCAGAGGAAAAAACTAATAGAAATTCATTTCTGTGTTTGCTTGATTGACAGAAAAAGTTTGAAACTCCATGCTGGAAGTAGCTGTCCTAAACAATCACTAATGTGCACTGAGATATACAGTGTTAGGCCAAAAAGGAGTTCAGTGAAAATAAAGAGTTGATGATATTTCAAATATTTCAATGTTTTACTTCATTATAAATAAATGCTACAAAATCAACCAAGTTATCATTTGCTTGTGCAAATTTCCAGCAGTGAAAAAGAAATAGCCATCTTCTCCCCACAATCAGTTTAATTATCATTTGCTGAGGAAGTGACCACTAGTACCTACTTTTCCAAGTTTACTGGTTATTTTCCTAATTTTACCGTGAAAAGGCCTATATAATGTTGATCTTTACTTCAAGAGGAGTATATTCCATTTTTACAGTTTAAAATGATTGACTCATGATGTAATAATATTCAAATTCTGACTAAGATACAGCAGCAGTAGGTATTACAATCCCGTCAGTTTACACTGTACCTGTCAGTCAGTGACACGGAACAAAATAACAGTTTGTTAAAAAGACGAATGAGTTCTTTATCCAGTTGCTGCCTGACAGCAGTCTCTATTTCATCTATTTTATCCCGCACTTGGGATTCTGGTCGCACCAGGAGACCCAAAAGGGATTTTGGGTTCTATGAGAAAAGAATAAAAATACAGTCACATAATGCATTGTTTAAATCCTATTTTAATACCCACACTAAAGCCATTTTTCCTTTGAGAGCTTGCAAATCACACACATAAATCACAAATTCCATGATCGTTTTACTAAGAAGTACTTCTGTAAAAGGCACAGTAAAAAATTCTTGTAATTACCAATTATTTGAATCTTGACTCTACTAAATGCCATATAAGAATCTACTGTTAAGGCCTTTAGAATTTCCTGGCATTAAGCCACAATACAGTGTATTTTGAAGCATGAAAGAAAAGTCAAAGTTATATACAGCAACAACATGCAATAAAAGATCACAACAAAAAACACATAGTAGAAATATTAGTTCAAGATGTATCTTGTATGTCTTAGTTGCTTGAAAAACTTAAAATCATTTGATATAAAGATTTTATATTAATATATTGAATGGCCCATACTTACACAGTTTCACAGGATTCCCAGTTAGCCATAGAAATTGAAGTACCTGAATTCTACAAGTAATCAAAATGAAGTCTACTAATATTTTTCTTCTGTTTAGATTTGCATTTTCCCATTTCAAAATACAGTGCATGCAGACTGTACTTAATGTATGATATCCTTTGGAGGACCATGAATGATCTCGCATGTGGACAGTATGCCCTTGCTTTGTGAAGAACAGTACTTTGCAAACTTCTAAAACTGCAGCCATCACTTTTATCCTTGGCATTTAATTATTGTTTTTATACAGCAAGATTGAATTATTATATTTGACAAATGTAATAAAAGTTGTTTTATACTGCTTTATGATGTTCGTTTCCTATTCATTTTTATACTTTCCAATTTTACACATCTTAAGTGAACAGTATTGGAGAGAACGGATCTCTCAAATAGAAAGCACAGGAGTCTAGAAAAACCAAAGAGAAAATTATTACCTTCTCTCAATATTATACATACATTTTAACTACAGCAACTGAACTGTACACTCATACCTTCTTCAGTCTCATAAAAATCTTTTACTTAGACGTATCATAACCATTTAAAAGCAAAACTTAAGTGACAGACACACTGAAAGCAAAAACTCTGTCCTAATTTTCAATTCTTGTTCTTAATGCAAGATGGATAATGTTCATTTATCTCTCTTTGCCAAACAGAAGGTTCCAACACACCTGTATGGAACCTCATCCTTTCAGTTACATAGGCAATACATATGTAGTTTTGTAGCTAAGTATACCTTATACAGCTATATGCACACACATATGTATAGTTACGTAGTTAACCATATCATATAAGATATATAGTGACATGTACTTATAGATCTCTACATAGAGCTATGCATAGCTAACTATAGTTATATGGCTTTATACAACCATATTACCATAGTGAACTATACCAGAGCAAGACACACACAGGTAGATGATGTTTGCTTCTGGCAAATATAAATATTTGAGTTTGGAGAAACAATTCATATACCAAGTAAAGGACAGCAGGAAATTTACTCTTGTTCAAAGTTAACTTCCCCAAACACTAAAACCATAGCACTGACCACAAAGTATCAAGACATGAATACCCCAAGATCTTCTATTTCTTGTTTTTGTTGAAAGAAGTCATTTCCCTTGAGGAACTCACTGAAAATAACCCAGCCAACCAGTTCACAGTTACATAATTTCTTACAGTCTACAGCTAACTTCTTAGGTATATTCTTACCTTTTTAAGTAATGATTTCAGGATCCACTTTAGATGGTGTGACTCCAAACCTGATCTCTGCTCTGTAAGCAATTTGTTTAACAACCTTAAGACATCTACTAAAAGCTTCTCATCCTCCACAGAAGCTGGAAGCACTTGCAGAAACCTGCAATGCAAGCAAAAATATTTACTTTCATACTTGTAGCACGTTAAAAGAGAGTTTCAAATCTCAGCCTAATAGGACTGAAGTCACCTGCAAATATAGTAATATATAAATATATTATTAAAATAAAATATAGCGTAAATATGTGTAATGCATATATTTACATATAGCAAATATGGATTTATATTAATATTATACATATATTAAATTACATATATTTGAATATTTTTAATCTATTGGCTACATTAAATTATACCTATACACTATTATACATTTCTCATGTATTTTTATAATATAAATGTTATGCATATTAAAATGTATTTACTTATAGTAAACATGGAATTGCATACAGTGAAAGGTAGAAAAATCTGAACAGGGCCACAGACAGGAAAGCAAAAAGATAATTAGCTATTAAATACTAGCAATTAATAGTAGCAACAAAGCCTACTTATGCATTTTAAATAATCCTTATTTTAATTACAGCATTCTTATTTTTTGCTGGTTTTGTGTATGTAAATTACAGAATTAAATAATCATTGAGGTTGGAAGGGACCTCTGGAGGTCATCTGATCCAACCCCCCTGGTTATGCAGGGACACCTGAAGCCAGTTGCTCAGAATCAGGTCCAGGCAACTTTTGAATATCTCCAAGGTAGGACACCCCATAACCTCTCTGGGCAACCTGTGCCACTGCTTGGTCATCTTCACAGTAAAAAAGTGTTTCCTGATGTTCAGAAGGAACCTATTGTGTTTCAGTGTGTGCTCATTGCCTCTTGTCCTGTCACTGGGCACCACTGGAAAGATCCCGGCCCCACCTTTGAATATTGTGTTCAGTTTAGGGCCCCTCACTACAAGAAGGGCATTGAGGTGCTGAAGCATTTCCAGAGAAGGGCAAGGAAACTGGTGAAGGATATGGAGAACAAGTCTTACGACTAGCGGCTGAAGGAGCTGGGGTTGTTAAGTCTGGAGAAGAGGAGGCTGAGGGGAGACCTTATCAGTCTCTACAACTACCTGGAAGGAGATTGTAGCAAGGTGGCTGTTGGTCTCTTCTCCCAAGTAACTAGCGCCAGGACGAGAGGAAATGGCCTCAAGTTGCACTAGGGGAAGTTTAGAATGGATATTAGGAAAAATTTCTTTACTGAAAGAGTGGTCAGGCATTGGAACAAGCTACCCAGAGAGGTGGTGGAGTCACCATCCCTGGAGGTGTTCAAAAATTGCGTAGATGTGGCACTTCCGGGCATGGTTTGGAAGGCATGGTGGTGTTGGGTTGACGGTTGGACTTGATGATCTTAGAGGTCTTTTCCAACCTTAATGATTCTATGATCTTCTATTTATACCTTCCCCTCAGGTATTTACAAACATTGTTAAGATCCCCAACTCTGAGCCTCCTCTTCTCCATACTAAGCAGTCCCAGCTCTCTCAGCCTTTTCTCATAGGAAAGATGCTCCAATCTTTCATCATCTTTGTGGTGCTTCGTTGAACTCTCTCCAGTATGTCCATGTCTCTTGTAGTGGGGAGTCCAGAACTGGACACAGCACTCCAGGTGTGGCCTCAACAGTGCTGAGTGGAGGGGAAGGATCACCTGCCTCAGACTGCTGGCAACAGTCTTCCTAATGCAGTCCAGGATACCATTAGCCTTCTTTGCTGCAAAGACACATTGCTGGCTCATGTTCAGCTTGGTTTCCATCAGGATCCCCAGGTCCTTTTCTGGAAAGCTGCTTTCCAGCTTGGTGAACTCCACCATACAGTGGTGCATGGGGTTGTTCCAACCCAGGTGCAGGACCTTGCAGTTTCCCTTGTTGAACTTCATGAGGTTCCTGTCAGCCCACCTCTTCAGCCTGTTGAGAACCCCCTGGATGGCAGCATGACTGTCTGGCGTATCAGCCACTCCTCCCAGTTTGGTAATATAAACAAAATCACTGTGCATTCTGCCCCATACTCCAATCATTAATAAAGATGTTAAACAGGACTGGACCCAGTACTGATCCCTGGGGTACACTGCTGGTTACTGCCTTCCAACAGGACTTCATATCACTGACCACCACCCTCTGGGCCCGGCTGTTCAACCAGTTTACCATCCATCTTACTGTCTACTCATTCAGCCCATACCTCGTCAGCTTTGCTACACGGATCTCATGGGAGAGAGTGTCAAAAAGCCTTCCTGAAGTCAAGGTAGACAATATCCACTGTTCTACTCTCATCTACCAAGCCAGTCACTTCATTTTAGAAGGGTCTCAGCAGGCTGGTCAAGCACGACTTCCCCTTGGTGGATCCATGCTGACTACTCCCGATGACCTTCTTGTTGTTGATGTGCCTGGAAATGTTTTTTTTTCCAGGATTGGCTGGCTCCATCACCTTTGCAGGGATCAAGATGGGGCTGACTGGCCTGTAGTCCCCTGGGTCATCCTCCCTGCCCTTCTTGAAGATAGGAGCGACATTTGCTTTCCTCTCATTCTCAGGCACCTCTCTGAATCACCTTGACTGATCAAAGTGGACACAAAATTATATCAGCCAGGATACACTCACATGGGTGCATCCCATCAGGGCCCATAGACTTACGTATGTCCAGTTTGCTTACGTATTCCCTAAACTGGTCCTCTTCCACCAACAATGTCTTCCTTGCTCCAGACCTTCCCCCTGGTCTCTGGGGCATGGGATTCCTGAAGGCTGGTCTTCCTAGTAAAGACTGAAGCGAAGAAGGCATTCAGGACCTCAGCCTTTTCCATGTCCTGTGCCACTGGGACCACTGCCCCATTCAGCAGCAAGCTCACTTTTTCCCTTGCCTTCCTTTTGTCACTTATGTACTTACAGAAGCCCTTCCTGTTGCCTTTGACATCTCTCCACAGACTCAATTCCAGGCGGGCTTTTGGCTTTCTTAACTATGCCTCTGCATGGTCAGGCAATGACTCCCAAGTTACCTGTCCCTACTTCCACCCTCTGTAGACTTTAGTTTTATCTTTGAGTTTTGCCAGGACCTCCTTATTCATCCATGCAGGCCTCCTGGCATTTTTGCCTCACTTCCTGCGCAATGGTACAGACCACTGTTGAGCTTGGAGGTGGCAATCATCAAATATTAACTAGCTTTCTTGGGCCTCTCTTCCCTCCAGGGCCTGATCCCATCAGACTCTACCAAGCACGTCTTCAAAGAAGCCAAAGTCTGCTCTCCTGAAATCCAGCACTGTGATCTTACTATTTGCCCTTGTCCCTCCTCCAGGATCCTGAGCTCTACTACCTCATGGTCACTACAGCCAAAGCTGCCTTAGACCTTCACATCCCTAATGAGCCCTTGCTAGTTTGTGAGCATGAGGTCCAGCAGAGCACCTCTCCTCATTGGCTCCTCTGTCACCTGGATCAGGAAGTTGTCACTGATGCTTTCGAGGAACCTCCTGGATTGTTTGTGCCCTGCTGCCTTGTCTCTCCAGCAGAGAGAGGGAACAACATATATAGATATATCAGAGTTGCATAGACAATCAATTCCATAAATGTGAAAATATCAAAACTAGGAAATTTACAATTTAAGCATCATAATCTTTAATGGATTTCTGTAGTCAATATGCTTACCTGTTTATTGCTTTTTGCCAAACAAAGCTCTTCAAAGTGGTCCCACAAGACCCAGAACTGCATTTTAATGAAAGTCTGTCATTCAGAACGTAAAAACTAAGCCTAGTGAGAGCAGCCCTAACATCCCTGTGGGATACTGCCTGAATGATTGAATTAAGACAATCCTGCAGTCCACAGTTTGTATGAGTTATTTTGAGTATAAGAATATCTTCTGAGGACAGTTTTAGTGAGTCTAAAAATCTGAAAAGGCATAAGAGAAAAAAAAATCATTAACAGCCAGTATCTTTACAAACTATTTCAGTGACTGTTGACTCCTTCACTTCCCAGTTCAAATGAGAAGACAAAAACATAAATTGCCTGAAAAATTTCTTTTTGTTAACCAATCCTTTCTCCTCCTTCCTCCCCCCTCCAAAAGACCTATAACCAACAATAATAAACAACTCCACCACATTTAAATCCTGAACTGTTTGGGTTCTTTGGAAAAACAGCACCTCCCAAAAAGTTACTTGAAAGGTGCTCTTCACATTGTTTGCAATGAACTTTTTCTCCACACTATTGTAAATGTTGGTCAGTTGGACTATAACATTTTCCTATTTTAAGAGATTGCTTTGGTTTTGCCTGATGGAACTTAAAATGAAAATGATTTATCAAATCAGCAACTGCAAAGTTTCCAATGGCTCAGAACCACACTATTTATTAATATAACTTGTAGGACGCCTTAAAGGACACAAGCAAAAACTGAAAAATTATCAAGATGGACAGAGCATTTCATTCCTACTAAATCAAGAATCTTCTAAAACATTGAGTTCTGTACACAAAACAGTCTCAAAGAGAGAAATTATGCTTAATCAAGAGCTAACCAAAGGATGCAAAGGGAATTTTCTTTATTATCTACCATATTTCTTAGTATTACCATTAAAAAGAATAATTATTTGAAATTTAAATCCCCAAGGAAAGAGAAGAGAAAGTCAGTCATGCAACTATAAAGGGGGGAAAAAAAGGCAGCTCCCTAGAAAACCACAAAGACTACAAAGAAAAACAGCCACAGACCCCATTTAAAATTGTTTGAAATGAGTCTGACCATCAATAAAGGTTGAATCAAGCTCTAGAATTCATGTATAAATGCAAATTAGGTAAAACATTAGCTGTGACAACGTATCTACGGCCTCTTGGAATGTGATCCTTTAATTTTTAAAGGACAGTGCTCTCAAACCAGTAACAATTTGAACTACTGTTTGAAGTTGAAAACCTATTTAAACTTGATGGAACACTAATTTAACTGAAATATATTGGGATTTAAAATAAAGATAAAATGGCTTACGTTTCTGCTTCCTTCTCATAATTTATCAGTTGCAATAGGTTTTCAATCCCATGGTACCATGACATATTCCAAGCCATCTTAAGCATATCTGACACAGGTTTCATAGTCAAACACTCAGAAGACAATGGCACCACAACAGTATTAGGGCTAACTACATGATGAGCAGTGATCCTGACTGGAAGATGATACCTAAAAAAACAAACAAAAAAAAAAACCAACCACACTCTACTAGAGCAAGCTTTAAACTCTTTCTCAGAGAACAAAGACTTGGAGAAAAAATTCCATGTTTAAAAATGCAGACAGCTTCGGATTAACATCAAATGCTTCCATTCATTCTCCCACTTCCATCCTTCAGGAAGGACAGCAAATGGAAAGAAGTCAACTGTAAAAACAAACAAACAAAACAAAAACAAAAAAACCCCAACCCAAATGAAAAAAAAAACAAACCCACCACACATACCTTCTAACAACAGCAACAGGTAAACCGAAGGCAGGTAGGCCAGTATCGTTACTGGTTATGCCATCAGTCCTGCAAGACATTAAGTTATAGTTATTTTTCCCTATTTTAAGCCTTGAAATTCTACCAATGGTACACTTATTATTTCTTTATTATTCAGATATAGCTGTATTTTTTCCTTCAGCTAGCTCCTTAGTAATCCACTGATGAATAATTTGTATTAATAAACAATGTTTCTTCATGATTATGCAATATTAAAATAGTTCTTAGATCACACACATACAGAACACTTGTTGCAGATGTATTGCACATAAAAATGAAATTAAACATACTAAAGTACATGCTTATTTCCTTTTTTCTACTAGAGAAAAAATGCATTATAATTCTTTTCAGTATATTTCATGTGTGCGAATTCTAAAAGCATATTTTTCTCTGAAGTATATGCAAGTTTCAAATAATAAAACATCATAAGCTGAGGTCTGTTTTAAGGCCAACTACTACACTTAAAAGCAAAAGTAAATAGGAGAATTCTCATTAAGTTAAAAAACCCATGCCTACAGCTAGCTATTTGATTTGTGCAGTTTCCATTTATGGAAAAGATGGATTACAGACCCATCAGGGTTTTTTGAAAATTAAAGTAAACTTAAAATTAACACTGTGGTACAAACTATTTATACTGCAAAAATATGCCAAGTAGACCTATACAGCATGCAACCCAAATATTGAAACAATGTTTGGCCTACAAATATGCAATTTTGAATATATAAAAGCTTGGGGTTTAATTTGTTTGGATATACATATATAGACTAATATTCATTAAAACCTTAAATTTTGACTAGAGAATATGCCATTAAATAACTTTTTTCATACCATGTTTCTGTTCTTGCTACTTCATCAAACAACAGGAGACAAAGCAATATTGTAGTTTCAGTTAAAACAGCACGATCATTTTGGAATATCAGGGAAACTGAATAAAATAAAGATATTCAAAAATGTGTTAGGAAAACATTGACATTTAATAATACATAGAAGGACACTGGTTAAAAAAAATGATTTCCACAGTCATTTTGCCAACATCTTCAATGGATACCACAACATGGTTAACACTAGCACACAGTGATTTATGTTTTAAATATTAGAGACTCTGAAGTGATCCAAGGTTCTTGAGAAGGCTTTTGGTTAAACATCTAACCATATCTCACACATTTTCTTTCCACGTATGCATTAAAGTCAAAATAGAATCTTTACCTCTGAATAGCAAAAGCAGTAAAGGTGACTGCTGTGCTAGGGACAGACGAACAGCTGGATCAGCATATACAAGTTTGCGTAAGAGTACTAGACATGGTAACACTATGGATTCCATAAGCTGCAGGAACAGAGAAAAAAATTAAATATAGATAACAATTAGGATAATCTATTATGAGATGCGTAATACAAACTGTCAAAATATGAAGCAATACGTTCCAGCATTTATAGTAGAGAAACCTAGAACTTTCTTTGACAAGCACATTTCATCCAGATGATAACTGCATATTCATTAGAAAATGTTTATTCACTGCTGGTTTTATTTTATTAGTAATTGATGGTCATTTTATGGGTCTCTGGCATCATAACACAATTATAACGTTTATTTCCAAAATGTGTATTTTTAAGGAGCATATGTTAGCTGAGGGATTTCCAAAAAAACCCAAATATTTACAACCATATAAGCTTATTCACTTTTTTTTTTAATGCAAATAGCTGATTGTATCACATTCATTTTCTAGGTCTCAGTTGTTCAGATCAGGAAATCTATGAAAGGAAAGAAGCTTGCTAAAAGTATCAGTGAATGGCCAAAAATACAACCAAAGTCATTGCTCCTAAGAATGAGAAGACAGTGTGTCTTTCACAGTACCATTACTTTGCTTGTCTGAATTTCTGTCTTTAAATTTAGTTTTGTAAACTGCATCACCAAATACAGTTTAGTTTAATATCGAATAAATGAAAGCCCTTCTTACCTAGCATGGAAAGTGTTTTGCACAGCTATATATAAAGCCTTATTTAAATGGTGCTTTTTCCATCTACTACATCCTTTATCCTTTTCTTGGTATCCACTTTTCTATGAACATGCCAGAGTTTTTTTGGGTTTTTTGTTTGTTTTTCTTTTCTATTGATTTTCGGATGAAGTAAAAAAAAAAAATTGAGGGGAGAACCAGAATCTGGGATAGATTCCCTCAGGATAGTGTCCTAATAACTTATTTAATCAAACCTACACGGTCTTTCTTTGACCTAATGAAACTAGCACTACTTTGTGTTTAGACTAAGCTATATCAAACAAGAGCTAAGCAGTGCTCCTACTTCATTTATTTTCTATTCTGGTGCATAGCTCATTTTCTTGGGAAGTAGTTTGAACTGTCAGAGCTTGAGGGAGCTAAGGCTGGGACCTCTACTGGTTGTGTTCAAGAGACAGGAGTAAGACTGCTTAGTCATTTTGCAGAGGAAACATTTTACAGTTATTTTACAGAGCAGAGCACTTGAGATCCAAAACTTCCATCAACACAGAGCTGACAAACAAATTTCTGAATGCTAGCACTTGAAGTGGAATTTCATAGACAGCTGTCGGCTTACGTTCTCCCGCTGACTTGATCTAAACCATTCATTGTTCAACATGTGCAATTTTAGATTTCTCCTCTAAAATATTCTGCAACTTCCATCATGTAAATTTTGAACATCCTGTTTAGTACAAAGATCCTGCATTCCACAAGCCATGTGCGCAACAGAAAGGTGTCACAGCCCCTAGAGAGCTGTTGCCTGTGCCCTTCCTGGATTAAATTAAAGTTTATAAAGGGCTAAAAACATTATTTTAAAGTTTATCCTAGACTCTTGTCTGGCTATGAAGGATCTGCTTAAGGCAATGTATTTCCCATGCTTGTATTTCTGTATTAAGTAATCATGCTAGTATCTACTCACTACCCAAAACGAAACAAAACAATAGTTGCATTACTCTGCATCTCTAAAAAAGATAATAAAAACTGACATAAAAAAACAGTAAAAAAACCTGAAGAACTCAATATTTCAATTTCTCCAACTAGGTTTCAGTGGTTTACAAAAGTAGTCACATTCAAGTAATCATAAACTGGATTAGACATTCCTTATTGCTACAGGGATAAAACAATCTTACCTCTGATAATCTGGAAAAAAAACATTACCATTACCAAAGAAGAACATAATTTTCATTAATTTGACAAATAAGAGGAATTCCATTAAGTATCAAGCAGTTCTTTTCTCTTGTACATTTTTGGGAAAGAAGTTATTGCTATACAAAAATTTTTATGGAAATGTGCAAAAAGTTTACGCAGTGAAGTGATGCTTAACAACTTACAGCCTGTCAGAAAAATTCAAGCATCAGATTAGACATACTACAAAACCAGAAAGCTTCATCATCTACAAAAACATACACTCAACTCTAAATGTGATCTAATCTCCTGAGACTCTCCCTGGTGAGGTGATCTTCTATTTGTCAGAAAATTACTGACATCTGAAACTCAATCTGACACAGATTCCTATTTACAATAACATCTAGGACTTAAATTTAGAGACTATGATATACAATATAACACTTTTTTTTAAGGTCATTAAAAATTTTCTTTTTGGTCTCTACTGAGAAAGCTTCAGGGAAGTTATGGTATATTTCTGAACCACACCAAACAGTTCTCTGGCTAATTATTCTCATAAGCAGGCAAACCAGTCTTCTTTCATTAAGAGATCTTAGCATTATCAAAAATATAATAAACAACATACATGTTGCAATTACAATTGTTACTAAACTTTTGTGTTCTGTGGAGAATAAATGCACAAGTATTAGTGTTAAAAGTGCAGAAAAAGACAAATGCTACTACTGTCATGCTGTGCAATGCTTGCAGAAGAACTTGTAACAACAGTTTTACCTTGCCATCCACATGTATACATTCATTAAGGTAAGACAAAATCTTTTCTATCAAACCTAACTTTTTCACGATGCCATGCATTTTGGTATCTGTAGGAAAAACAAAAGATAGTAAGAATCGCTGGTTCTGCACCAATTTAATATTAAACTTTTCTGCAAGATCACAAACTCTTGCTGTTAAGAACAAGTTTCCGAAATTGCTAATCAATAGAACAAG
This sequence comes from Morus bassanus, assembly GCA_031468815.1. Classification (NCBI taxonomy): domain Eukaryota; kingdom Metazoa; phylum Chordata; class Aves; order Suliformes; family Sulidae; genus Morus; species Morus bassanus. The sequence goes on along the minus strand of CM062567.1, from coordinate 106,986,744 downwards.
TACAGCTCTAGCTCTACCAAGGCAAGCCTCTTCAAAGTCTTTTTATCTGACTATAGTAGCCTCCTGAACAGTAGACTCTTAAATATCTTACATAACTTCTCATAAGAACTTCATGTTCCACAGTTACAGTGACCCCCTGTGCAACTTTATTTCAGTCAAATGAGGATCTCACTTGTAATATTTAAAGAGACTTCAACAGTTTAATATGGAACTAAAAATGGTATTTACAAAAACTCGATCACCATGAGATTATTTTCCACTGAACTCATAATTCAGAGCATCTGGTTTAAGAATATTCAACAACAGAAAAGCTATGTCATTTGGGTTGGTTGGATTTGTTGGGTTTTTTTAAATAATTATAAAGTGATCCTTCATATGAAATTTGTCCTGATAAAACTGCATTTTTCCTTTACAGTTTCATCCTATGCTATGTTTATTATCTTTTAACATCTGAAAACTTTGGCAGCCATAACTAAATTTATTTTACAAGACAAAGCAAACATTTCCTCATTTTTGTGATCACTTTTCTAACAACAAAAATGTTAATTTTAATATTATATAAGACCTCACCGTCCCATGGTGAAAAACTTATGTTCTTTCATTAGGATTTGAGTTCCTTGAAAAAAACATACTTGAAGCAGAGTTTGAGTAGGTACAGTACAAACATCCAGGTTTGAAACTCTATAGTTATGACCCTATATTGAGCCAAATAATGCCGTTATGCAAGATTGCTTACTTCCATCTTAATTCAATCAGATCTTCTTTGCCAGAATTCATGATTTCTACCCATGTAAGCAACACAATTATAAAAAACACCTGTGATGTGAATTTATGAGTAGTCACTTAAATTATAAAGAGTAAAAAGAGGAATACTTTCTTGCAAACATATTAGATGGAATGCCACAGGGAGTCTGCCTCTCGATACTGAAAGAGGGTATAATCATGGAAGCTTAGCTTGAGTTTACTGAACCCTCATTCACACAAATGACATTTCAGTCCGTTTTAACTGTAGTTACTACTTCGGCTAACTCAAAATGGAGGAAGAAATTCAGGATGACAGAAGAAATTCCTCACTAAGAATAAAATCCCTTTAGGTAGCCTGTGTAATCTAAGAATTAACTTTCCGAATTAAAATACAATACCCCCAAAAATATATATATATATTTTACATTGACCATCGCCTCCCTCAGTCAAGACTGAGTATCTGAGTTAGCAATACCAAAAAATTTGAAGCACTATTACTTCTGAGACAGATCAACAACTTGACAGTCATTAAAAAGGAAAAGCAGGGGAAAAAAAAAAGCTCTTAACAGAGCTTACAGAATTCAGCTTACTCCTCTACTACTATTTTAAAAAAACTTCCTTGTGTAAGACAATTATTTCCTATTCTTGAGGGCAACAACAACAAATAACTAATTTTTTAATTGAATTGGTGGATTATCCACAATCATGTTAAAATTCTGGTCCAACAATATACACAAAAATTACAGAAGGTACCCTTAGCAGAAACAAACAGAAAACCTAGCAAAACTGCAAGCTCACACAATGTTCTGCACATGAATACAAATTTTCTGAAGAATTTTACCTTCTAAAATGATAGCTAGCTGCTCGGCTGCAGACTTTCGTAAAACTAGGTCAACAGCATCAGAAGTCAGGATGTCATAAAGCTTTTCAATAGTTTCTGCCTAAAAGTAAAACTGTATCAGATTTATATCCAGTACACTATAATGAAGGCAACCAGACAAATTTCTAACAGGAAGTAGAAAATAAAAAGATCTAAATTCCTTATTAGAACGCTTTTGATTAGATTCCACATGCATGTAATAAGAAAGGATTAGTTTATAATATTTTTAAAACAAATCTCTAATAATACCTGCAGGATATAACAAGACAATAGTTTCTAGTGCACAACAGAAGCAAATTTCTAATAAATACTGTTTAATTTATGCAGCACTACAGACAGCTCAACACAACACAGAAATGCTAGAATATGCTTCTAAGTCTGTGAAGGGGACTGACTTCTTAATGGCAATAGGGCTAGGGAAATTTCAATAATCCTACACGTATCCATGCAAATTTCAGATTCTAACTTTTTGAAGAATGTAGGCAAAGAGTATAAATCAAGTGTACAATGAGTGGTCGGAATACTTTTTTTCAGAGGGGAAGGATCTTAGCATTTGTTTAACATTGTTCTTAATCTGAAAGCATTGAGGGTAAAGAAGGAAGGAGAATGGAGGGGACATGATAAAAAAAGAAAAACAAGAGATATAAGTTTTCCCACAGGCCAAATACTTGTGATTTGTTTTTCACCTTGCAAAAGCAGCAATATTAAGAACACAGACATAAATTTGTAATCTGTTTCAGAATATTTCATATTAAAAATTATTTGTGCCTGTTTCAGTAAAAATTGATTTTGTGGGGGAAAAAGGTTCATGTGAGAAAAATCAGACTCTATCCACGCACAATAAAACTGTTGTAAACAGAGCAGGCCTGTGCTCTCTGTACTCAAGTTAAATCTTGCTGTTAACTTATCTGCAGAGAGGAGGAGGAAAAAAAAAAGAAAGAAGAAAGAAGGAATTCTTTTCTTATTGTTGTATATGGTACCACAAAAACTACTGTTTAAACGTACATGGAAAGAATACATTGACAGATTTCTTTTTACGAAGCAAGACAATTTGTATGGAATATTGCAACCTTCAGAAAATGATAACTTCAGTGACTGGGCAGCTAGAAGAGCTGATCAATGATACAATATTTAGACAGTGTTTACTCACCTTAAATATCGACTCCATTTTATCATCCAATTTTAGCTCAATAGCTCTTTCTACAACAAATAAGTTGGAAATGCTGGAAAGGACACTACCATGCAGAGGCGGCCGTTTCAGGTTTGCCCCTTCTTCGTTCAAAAGATGGAATGTTAAATGTTTAATTGCTATAGAACGAACCCTATGGGGTAAACAATTAAAATAAATACATAAATCCTCATACTGGAAAGCTTTAGCTGTGTAGTTAAAAATTAATTAGTTTATAAAATTAATACAGTTGGGGGGAAGTACTTAAGTCAATATTAATTGACACTGATTAATCTACCTTTCAAATCAACTGCATGATAATCAATTAGGTTTTTAGAGTAGACATTTTTGTCATCAACATTAGACAATGTGCTAAAATGCTACAGGGCATTACTTACAACTGCTTTTTTGAGAAGAGAAGACGCAGAGCAGCCCGTAGTCTAGTAGTTCTAGGGAGAATACCCTCTCCTTTGTTAGAGGTTGTTTCACTCAAAGTGAGGATACAGTTACCTAGTCCATCTTTTGCATCAGCATAACCCTAAACCAAAAAAACAAACAAAAATTTCCAAAATTAAAAAAAATTCGCTTTCTAACTTAGCAAATGAGACATGGTAATTCCCCTTTTAGGGACTAAGGGAGGATAGGGAAAGAGCAACACCCACCCACTCCCACCCCTCAAAAAGAAATAACTTAAGAAAACACTCAATTTCTGCAGATCAAAATTCCTCCATAAAAACACTTTTAAAAATTAATAAATTATCCTGTATACAAATCAAAATAAAGATTTTTACATGGCTCAAAGGTACTTTGACCTGAAACTTTCGCCTTCAATCTATTAACATGATGCTGCTCTGTAAGGTCAGTTGCCATTTCAAATTCAGTCTCTACAAGAAAATGACTTCAAAACATTAAATCCTATCTATTTTCAGATATTTAGTCAAAGCATTTTGACACACAACCAAGACAAACCAGAATCAGTTATGTCAAGTAATGGTACTGCAAACATTTAAACAGCAGAGTAAAATACAAGGCATTTTATATGCATCGGGTAGGCCTCTGGTATGCTCTGCTCAAGTATCTATTGTACATAGTCACTACACGTATAGAGGAAAATTCTACTCACAAAAATGAGAGCAGACTAAGTTCTTTGTCACATGCTTAGCCTACAGCTTATATTAAACCCCCACCTACCTAATCTTGAATATCAATGTAAGATATGTATACGGTTAACACAGAAAAGCCGACATTACTGGGCAAGAAAGCTCTGAGGTAGCCTTTCTCCCACCACTTTCAAGTTCTCAGTGTATTTCCTCTGCATATTTTTCTGTCTGAGCCTTCTATTTCATGGCCCATCTTATTTGCAATTTCTCCCCATTTTTGCCATGATTTTTGTGCAGTTTATGTAAGGGCTTAAGTTGTATAAGTATTTTTTTCAACATATGGTAATACTGAGGTACAGGCAACAAATGAATAAATAGCAGTGATACAAATAAGAAGGTATAATTATCAAGAGTGATATTTTTGGAGGAAAAAAGACAAAAAGTATACATGGATGCATTAGCTAAGTTAAATAAAAGACAGAGATAATGTAAAAAACCCAGACGTCAGGAAAAACAGACATCAGAGATGCAGCAAAACATCTAACCCAGAAGACTATAGACAGATCATAGAAAGGAAATTTCTAGCACCAAAGAAAAAACAATGAAGTATTTGGATTGAGCAATTAGGCTGAAAATCAGACTGAGAAAGGCAAAAGTTCCCATTACATTAAGCCAAGAGAAAAGAAAATTTGCACATTGTTACAGATATGAAGACTAAGGTCTAAGGATAATACTGACTGTTCATACTTCTAATGATATTGGAAACAAATCAAAAAACCAAACATCAAAATATACAGAAAATACAGCTTACACCTATTGCTATTTATTGAGTGCATACTTGATCAGAAAACGTTATAACCATCACAAAGGAGTTACAATTTTCAAATTTAAGATATGGGAAACATTCTAATTATTAACTAATTTTAAAAAGCATACAATGTTTTAATCTATACTTAGATTATCCACTTCTATCTTCACACCATTTAAGTACAAGTCAATACTTGCTGATTTCTACTACAACATTTCAAAGTTTCACATTTTAGTAATATCAAGCTAAAATTTGTCTACGAATTCAAAGTAGTAACTTTGACTGGCATTAGGATCCCTATAAAACATTTCTCCATTTGACATCTGACAAAACAAGTGTATTACTGTTAATCTATTTTCCACCTGCTACTTAGGTGAATATTCTGTTTGTCGTTCAACATGACAGCATTGCTGTTTACATTATTTCATACATCAAATTCAGATTAAAGCACTTAGAAGTACCTGTAAAACAGGAATGACAGGATAGAGGGCCTCAATAAACTTGTTCCAAGTCAATACTGCCATTACTAGTCGTCCCTGCAACAGATGCATCAGAATGGCCTTGGCTGTAGAGTTCACCTGTTCAATACCAAAAAAAAAGAAACTAATGCAACTGCTGATGTGTCTAGGTCAGTTTGTCAATGCTGTAATTAGAAATGTTATACAAAAGCATCTCAAAGAGGATCTACAGACAAAACATTGTCACTGCAGAATGCTACTTTTAAACTGTCAGTCACACTAAACATTAAGTTGTTAGAAAAGCCTCTCAGAACACACACAAATAGTTCTGCCTAAATAGCACCCAATTACTTTCCCCTTAGAACTCTGGTTTGTCTTCTCTGAAATCAAATAAATCATTACTTCAACTTATATACCTATTGGTCCCTCTGTCCTGCAGGTAAAACAAATTCTGTTTCTTTTCTTTCCTGACCCTACATTTCTGGAGCATTTCATTCCCAGTCTTTATGATAGGCTTCTGAAGATATAGTAAGACAAGAGACTTAAAGCCTGTTACATGGCCATTTCACTTTCTTGAGGAAAACAGTCAAACTAAGAAGGTTACCGAATATTTCAAGTTGTACATGAATTCATCTGAAGCTCTTTATCACAAAGGAAAAAAGGTATATGATCTGGCACTTACACTGTATTAATCTATCCTGTATACATATGTAATGTATACTATATGCAATATTAAAGTATTTACAAGCTAATATTACTACAATGGGAACAGAGGGGAAAAAGAGCAGAATTCACTCTTCCTTACATAGTGTAAAAATGCCTACCTTTAGCAGCTAAAAACCTACATTTTATGCCAGAGCTAAAAATCCTCTCACCCCAGGCAACAAGAACAGTCTTTAATAATATCACTCTAGCTCATCTTTAAGGGACTGGATTTGTAAAATCACACGGCAAATCTTAAGCCCAACCTCCTTCTCAATTTCTTCTCATTGTCACATGCCTGAAAGATTAAGCTGATGCTTTATGAAAACTTACGTAGCAGATATACATCCAAGAAGTAAAAAAAAAAAATACGCTTGGATAAGAACTTCATTTTATATTTTGATAGAAGAATAATAAGAATGCATTATAAGGTAAAGAGAACAAAATGAGACAATTTTGTAAACATGCGTTCTCTGTTTCAATGATCTTCTTAAATTCAACATCAGTTGAAGTCTATTTGTTATGCTTGACCAATCACTAAAAGAGAAAACTGGCCGTCTTTTTAATAAGGCACCCAATGGAGTAGTCAAATCAAAAAAATGCTTTCCTTGGAAAAGACAAATTACATACAAAGTACAAATACAAAACACATAGCACATTATCAAACATATTTACTTCTTTTAAAATGCTAGCATCTAAAAAATCACTTCTAAAGGGTATTGTGCACAGTACTGTGTTTAAAAAAAAAGTGTCTCATTTCAGGAGACAAGCTGAAAAAAAGAAAGAAAAAAAATTTGTTAGTCAATGTTGTTCTTTCCCCTCTGACCATAGGGACCTTATAGATAAGCTATAAAGTAGTTACAAATAACCTAACTAATTTTTCCCCTGCCTCAGAACTCCCTACTTAGCTTTATATGTAAGCTAGGAAATAGTGGATATATGCTCAGCATCCATGCATACAAAATGAACCCAATGGAACTTCGCTCCTATTCTATAATACTACAAAAACACTTCTATAGTACTCAGGTAATTAAACTGAAACACAGTAATGTTTGTAGTGATGAACATTTTTATCGCAAAGACACTACAGATTTAAAATGTCTTTTTGCTCCTCAACCAATGCACACATTTCAGAGGTCATCCCATCTTTACAAAGACTTAAGACTTGATGTCTTCCATAAATGTAAAGCATCATACATACTATTTCATCATATACACACTTTATTAGGGCTGAATATATTACAGGAAAAGATTATGAGACATAGCTTATTTCATTTTTCATTGGTCTTCATTACATGTAATAGCATCCTATGCTTAGAACATTATGAATTCATCATAAAAAAAAATCTTTCCTTTTGCTACTTCACTGTTTGCATAGCTTTTCTATATACAAGAAACCATATGTAGTCAAAACTTCAGGTAAGCCTCAGACCACCACGGATCAACACCTACTTTGCATGCACATCAACTTATAAATATAGCTACTAAACACAGTACCTCATTCTTATCCTCCTGAAGGCCAAACGTACAGATTTCATATAAAACTTTTGGATGAAGAAGAAAATGTACTCCATGGCAGATTGAAGACACAGGCTTTGCAATATTATTAATACCTAAACAGTCCTTCAGTAAAAATGAAGTTGGTTAGTTTTAAAATTCAAGATAGTCTCCAGTACTACATCTTGTTTTATAGATTGCCTGAAGCTGTCATCCTGTGAAAGGCTTTCTCCATGCAGTTTGGAAGACTACAGTTCTGAAAGCTAACTATTACAGCACTGGAAGAAACATTGACTTTATACATCACTGACTGAAAATTCCTGTTGCTACACAGGACTAAAAAGTACAAAATTATTTTGTATTTTCACTATTATTTAAAATAGAAATAAATTAAACTTTATATGTTGTTTGGTATTACATTAAAATAAGCAAAACCTAAAACAGGCAGGTAAAAATCTCACAAAACATATACAAGTGTCATTCAGTGGAGAGAGAGGGTTTTTTGTGAAAGACTAGCTCCAGCATCTTTTGTACATTAGTGAATTGTGCTTTAAGCACAGTAAGTTTAGCTGACATCCATTATAGAAAGTAAGAATTACAACGAAGTATTATAGCAAAATAGAAAACTGATTTTTATTTTCTGAGCCAATATTACTGAATACCTAAAATGACCTGATGAATATGACACTGCCATTCTTTATATAGAGCACAGCCATACTTTTAGGGAGTTAACACTCCTTATCCCTTGGGCTACCTTTATAAAAAAACTAAGGCAGTGACAAAATACCCATACAAAACAAAGTCAAAAACAAAACAACCTCCCCCAAAACAAAAACTACAAATTAAGGTTTTAAAACAATGAACTTGCAGTAAGTCCTACATAAAAGGACTTACATGTTTTTAAACACAACCTAAGCTTTTATACATAGGAAAAAAGAGCGTTTTTTTCTTTCACATTTTTAATAAGATCTAAGCACTTAAAGCATAATCTAGGTAAAAATTTTTATTCTGAGAGTGTCAGTGTTTTATTAATATGTTACTGTTTTATTTTTCCTTCAGTAAACATCCTTGCAAAAAGCAGAAAAGCAGTCACCTCAAAATGTTTTTTGCTTGGCAACAAAAAAAGAAAAAAATTAAAAAAAAAACCCAAACCCAAAGGGAAGTGAAAAATTGCTATGACAGGAATAGAATCTGTCCTTCAGGAGTGGGCCAATGTAAACCTCATGAGATTCAACAAGGCCAAATGCAAGGTCCTGCACCTGGGTCAGGGCAACCCCTGATATCAATACAGGCTGGGGGATGAAGGGATTGAGAGCAGCTCTGTGGAGAAGGACTTGGGGGTACTGGTGGGCGAAAAGCTGGACATGGGCCAACAATGTGAGCTCGCAGCCCAGAAAGCCAACTGTATCCTGGGCTGCATCAAAAGAAGCGTGGCCAGCAGGTCGAGGGAGGTGATTGTGCTGCTCTACTCCACTCTGGTGAGACCCCATCTGGAGTGCTGCGTCCAGCTCTGGAGCTCTCAGCACAGGAAGGACATGGAACTGTTGGAGCGGGTCCAGAGGAGGGCCACAAAAATGATGAGAGGGCTGGAACACCTCTCCTATGAGGACAGGCTGAGAGAGTTGGGGTTGTTCAGCCTGGAGAAGGGAAGGATCTGGGGAGACCTTTTAAGCACTGGAAGGCTGCTATAAAGGAGGCCTACAGGAAAGATGGGGAAGGACTCTATCAGGGAGTGTAGTGATAGGACAAGGGGCAATGATTTTAAACTAGAAGGGGGTAGATTCAGACTAGGAGTAAAGGAAGACATTTTTTACAAAGAGGGTGGTGAAACACTGGAACATGTTGCCCAGAGAGGCGTAGATGCCTCATGCCTGGAAACATTCAAGGTCAGGCTGCACGGGGCTCTGAGCAACCTGATTTAATGAAAGGGGAGGTTGGACTAGATGATGTTTAAAGGTCCCAAACCAAATGAGTATGTGATTCTATGAACCTCATTTCAGCAGGTAAGCAAAACTGAACAACTGAATTCTTTTCAAAAGCATAATTAAATAGAAATACTTCTGTATGACAGCGCTAAAAAAAAAATCAAAGTGACCAGCATTATTAAGAATCCTTTTAAAAAATAAAGTTGTCAGTCACTGTTTTTCCCCCTGTGGAGATCCTGCCATTCTGAAGTGCAGTACCGGAAGTATAACCTAATCAAGAAGATTTAATACCAAAGATATAACAGCAAACTCCAAGCCCAGGCTTATACAGATTTCACAGCATGTAACATGGTAAACAGAATTTGCACTAAAAATGCTTTTAATGGGGAAATCATAATACGCATTATTTCGTGCAACACCAAGAGCATTAAGTAAGCATTAGTTCTAACCTTAACCACTTCCAAACAGCAGTGATAGGCTTCAGTTTTTATATTCAGCAAAGGATGAGACAAGAGACGGAGAAGCACCTTCTGACTCTCAGCCTGGAGCAATGAGTTAGCCTCAGCAGACTTCCAGCTACAAATAAAAAATAATTAATTTAGCTATTATTTATTTTACAGTACCCAAAGATGTTTTCAAAAATTTTCCTGTTAAACGTCAGGATAATCTCTGAAAGATACTTCCTGAAGAGGTATACAGAACTAAACAGATAGTTCAGTTTTTGACAGACAGAAGTTCAGAAAACACAATATATTTGCCAAAATCATAGCATCAATCTTCACATCTGTACATTAATTTTCTTTATACATGTAGGTAATCAAAGATTATAGTTTTTCAAGATTCTAATTTTGACTCTTAATTTCAAAATTAGGAGCCTGACAAACATTTCATCTGAAAAAATAAAATTCTCTTGAACTTCAACAGGCTCCTTAGGTCATGGTATATGGTTATAAAAAAATATTCTATGCTTTCAGAATCTTTTCCTTGTAGAGGTGAAAGTCCCTCTCATCATCACAAAGTGAACTGATGTTAGTTGCAAAACTGAAGTGAATTTCCTGTTGCCTGAAACAGTAATCAAACAATAATTAATTCAAAACGCATTAGAACACTGAAAAGTGTTTTGATATTTCATAATTTAAAAACACTTAGAGAGTTTTTAAATGTAATTTCCTTTGAAAAAAAATCCCTAAAGACAAATTCTGAATCAGTATAAAATTCAGATTTTTATTTCTAATTAAGTGTTCAATACAGAACTTTTCCAGGCACCACAAGGTAATTTAAATTCTCTAACTAGAGACTTGGAAAATCAAAAAAAGCAATAAAAACATGCTGTTTAATAAATAAATGAGACGCTATATTGTAATATCAGCATCTACAATAAAGTAAGTCCTTTAGGATTTCTGAAAGTAAAATAAAAGTAAGTTACACAAATACACTTGGATAAAGGAATTTAAAAAAGTTTGAAAGACAGGTCAAAGTGTTTTAAGACTGTTTCTTTGTAAATCACATAATAACTTCATATACAAAATCCTAAAAGCTTATACACAGAAAAGAATAAAACATTAGTTTTTTTAGCACCGGAAATTCAATTTTCAAGAAATCCACTACAGAATGACACAAATTATTTAGTTTATCCATAAAAAAAGATTATTTTCTCAAGTAAGAGTTTTAAATAGTAATTTACTCACATATTTGAGCATATGTAAATGCATTGCTGAAGCAAGGGAAAGTGTTGATGGTAGGGTAGACTACTCAAGGCCTGATCTGCCAACTCTACTAATTCAGAAAGATTTTTGTCCCCCTGAGAAGTAAAATGAAAAGAAACTATCAAAATTAATAATATGAAAAGCATACAATGTTATTGCATAATCTTGCAGAATTTACCATCATTTAATACATCTACTAACTAGGGTTTGGTTCAGCCTTCACAGAGAAGTTTATAATTAACCTGATTAACAAATTCAATAGATTTTTAAACAAATAAATTTTAGAACCTGCTCCTGGGAGTTGAAAATGCTTCAGCTGCTGAACCCAAATAAACTTCTATTAAACTCAATGGGAATAATGTATGCCTAACATTTCACAGCATGAGCAATATAACTATTCAAAACACTTTCCAAAATACCCAAGAACAGACTCAGCCTTGAATACTTTATGTTTTTAATCAAATGATTTTTTTTTTAATCAATATGCGTTTTATGTGAGAAGAGTATAATGAAAGATTTAGCTAGCAATCTTTTAACAATTCACTATTGATATTAAAGAGCAAGTTTTGGCTTTTTTAAATTTAAGTACATATATCTTCATACTTTTGGTAACCAAATACATTAAACATGAGCCATTTAAAATTTGATGGAGTTAACTTCATTGTAAGCAGTATTTTATGAGCAAAGTATTGCTTCTATTAAGTTCAGAACCTGCCTTTATAAAGGATAGATTAACTCAGATTTAAGATAGTACTACATTTATATTGCTCTATTTTATTCATTTATTTTAGTATCAATGGAACAAGTATTTTGCGCAATTACTTGTCCATTTGGATAATGGAGGAGAATATTTCAGTACCATGCTAGAATCTCTTCAGTAATAAAGCAAAGTATATTAGTTGGCTTTATAACAAAGTGAAACAAATCTCACAGAGTCTAGAAGCAGTTGGCAATTGTAGCTCTAATAAACAAGTAGCTGGGAATTAGAGTTTTCTGAACTATTTAAATACTAAACAACATACATACACACACACACACACACATCTACAAACTCTATGTATTATTTAAATGAGTATTTGCTTCTTTGTTACTTCTTTGCCCATAAAAAGTCTTGTGCCCACTTCCAATCTCCAAGTGTTTATTTCTTTGTTTTTACCTAGGATAAGATTTTTACAAGCATCATGAGTAGTATTAGTGAAAACAAATACAAATTAACTACATCTTGGATGGTACAGAACACTCATACTTTGGATTTTCTTTGGCTATGCTAGACTATAGTTATTACCACAAAGAAAGGGAAGTGGAGGAAAAATTTGCCTACAGGAAATATTTATATTATATAAAATCCCACACCTTCTTATGAACTTCAGTCATAAAGCTACAAGTGCATTCGATCGAATACACAGCTTCTGAAGCTTGTTTATAAACACTGTAGTTCTCAGTATTCATCTGCTCCAGGTAGGCTGCAACGGATTCATGAATGCTTGGGTATTCCATGGAGAAGGACACATCCAGAGAGAGAAGAAATAAAGCATTCAGCAAACTCTTTTGTAAAACTTTACTCGCCTTTGAAAAAGAAAACAACCATCAGAATAAAAACCTGAAAATACAGTAAAACCAACAACAGGATTTGCAGGCATTCAACAAGTACAATCACTATTGCTGCTACTTAAAAATTAGAGAAAGAAACACATATCAAATGAGTTCTATATAATGATTTTTTTTTAATTAAAAAGTGAGAGTTCATTAGATGTCAGTCCTAATGTCAGACCTGCAACCCGTCACTAAAGTTGCTTATGATCCAGCCACAGCACCAACAGCCACTGGCCAGGGTCAATTTACTGTCTAACCACTAGATGGCAGAGAATACACAGACCACAATTATTTCTGTATTGAATAAAAAACTGTCTACAATTCCACATAGTAATTTCACATAGTAAGAACTGGGATTTCTGTTGTTGTTTTGGGTTGTTTTTTTTTGTTTTTTGTTTTTTGTTTTTTTTTTTTTTTGTTTTTTTTTTTTTTTTTACTGCAAGTGTTCAGTATTCCTGCAACTAAAAGTTTGACCTCAAATACAGTAACTTTTTTCCAACCCGTCACGCACAGAATTGAAATTTTGTATTATGTCTGTAAGAACATAAAGGCAAAAATCATAAAAAAAAATCACTAGATTAGTAGGTCTACACTTATTTTCAGGTACAAGAGACTACTTATATTAATAGAAAAATACTATACGTGACAAAAAGCCTGTAACTGAAAATCAATCTGCTACTCAGACAGAAGAATGTCTAAAAATGACCTACAATGCAATAAAAACTGATCCAAAAAAATGTTTTAACCTGTATGGGTTTACATCTTCTAACACTTTTCATCCCACAAAAACTTCCAAAAGTCAGACCCCCCCATCTGAAATAAACAAACAAAAAAAACCCTCACAACTCAAGAGCTACAACAGAACTTCTTTTAAGGAACACTGGAAGCGAAGAATAATTAAAATCCCTATGATGTATGAAACATAATTGCTAACTATGTTCCATCAGGTTAAGAGTGATGATTTTAAACATTATGTAGTTCTAGTCTTACTTGCATGCATACTATGAATGAGCAGAGGGCAGCATAGCTTTGCAAACCATGCATCATACCAGAAAAAACACTACAGGAGGAGAAAGAACATTGAATTTCAAAAACTAATTAAAAAGCTGTATTAAAAATATTTTTTGAAGACTTGAAATCTGCAGAAGATTCTGCAGAATGCACCAATATCTGTAGAACAGACAAAGTTGCCTTCTGTGATTATACATCAGCCAATGTAAATCAGATTAATTTCTCTGTCCAGTGGCTATTTTCCCAGTATTAATCACTGAGGAAGGTATTACTTTTGCCCTCTTAAAATGCAAAACCAAAAAGACAGTCACTTAAAATAAGCAATGGCATACCTTTTCTACAGGGAGAAGTATTTGCAGCAATCTAACAGTGAACAGTGAAATGCTAATAAATGCCATTCTGTGATGCACCAACATCACTTCAGGCTGCTCTGCACTTATATTGGTTTTGTGATATAATATAGTTTCTCCAAGCAAACCCAAGACCAGAAGCAATTTGTCTTTCTGAAAACAAAATCAGAAATACAATCATTAGAAATAACTGAAACATTACTGTGTCTTTACAGTATTTATACAGCATCTATAGCATCATTAACACAATTATACTGAATAATTTTAAAATGCAGAAATGATACAAAATACATGGCATTTTGTTTGTCATCCGACCAGAACTGTGCATTAATTCTAGACCTCAATCTACCTTCACCTGAAGTTCTCAATACTTTGATCAGTAATTATCCATTACTGGTTACTCTCCCCCTTCCCCTCTCCTTTTTTTCCTCCCCTAATTCATGCTCACTACACTTTTGAACTTCTGGAATTTTAACTATTTTGAAGTTTTAATATGGAAATATTAGGAGCAGGTTTGAACCTGCTAGTAAAACTTTACCTTAAAATTAAAAATAAGTAAATAAATAAAAACCCAACCCACAATCCAAAGCTTGAGAACATCAAATTATTTTTTTTTGTGCCTATTCATTCTCAAAGGAAACAGCAGCACATTTCTCAGGTTATGTAAAATCGTACTCGAGAATCACTATCATTTGGATAAACCCAGCTCATGGACAATGGAGAGAAAATTAGTTTCTAGAATTCTGGTCACCCGAAAAAGCCAGGTTTGTATTTAAGGACACTAGAACAAAGATAGAATTAATTTCAGTTGCCAGTTTTGGAATGCCAAAAAACGATTATGAAGTCAATAGCACATGTGAGATTTAGATCATTAATTACAGAAACTGATAATCACTGTTAAGCAATTAAGCACTATTTATCTGACTCAACACAGTTGAAGTTGAAGAAAATGACAAGAAGCAATTGACTAAATCAAATCAGTCTTTTAAAGTAATTATCAACACACATTATTACACAGTAAGATGAAAAGGATTCATTTTCATCTTCCCGAGTTCAAAAAAGTAAGTTTCTCTCTGCCCTGCTACAGTTTGCAGAGGCAGGAAGAGCCTCTGCTTCAAGACCGTGGAGAGTCTTAAATCAACAGTAGATTCATAAAGTTTATTCCTCCCTGAGACAGGGATGACCGTCTCAAAGCGAGTGATCCAAAAAAGCTACAGCAATCTGCAGCATCTAACTTTTTGGCATGGCAGAATCAAACTGCACTTAAGCACACATGACAAAACTGGAAAACAGTAAAAACTTTACTTGGGAGGAAGGAAGCATAAAAACATGGGTAAAATACACACAACTACAAACTTAAGTATTTTTGAATGGGATTTCCGAAATACGTATTTTTCACAACAATATGCCAGTGTAGAGGTTTAAAACTGGATAAACAAAGAAACATAAAGCAATAATGTTATGCAAGAAATGTTTTCAAGTTTCCTAGAAAGGAGACGCATGACCTCCTTCCCTTGGAGCTAACAGAAAACACAAAGAGAAAGCATGTTTTCTAAGTGCTGAAGCCTAACAACTCTAAAAACACAGTCTACTTCTGATAAAAGACATTTGATTTAATATAGTTTTAAATAATATCAAGGTAAGTTTTTTTTATTTACTCAAACACTAAGAAAGATGAAGAACTGGTTTTTATCTCCTGCTTTGCAATTGCCTTATCAAAATGAGCTTTATTGGATTGCACTGCACGGTCCAGCTCTGCATCACAAATTGATGCAGATTCATAACTTAAAATGGAATGTGAATTTTATATCTGAAAAGTATTGTACTAATAAATCTCAAAGTCCTACCAAAGGAATAAAGTTATATCAGCAAGGCTTTTTTTTTTTTTTTCTTTTTTAAAAATCAATGTAATCGTATACAATTACCCAGCTTATTTGCAGAGTTTTGCTTGTTAGTAGCCTGGAAACAAACATCATCCTACTAACAACAATCAGTATGATGCACACCTGATGATGTTCAGTTTCTACTGTAGTTTGATGGACTTACATGCAATGGAATATACTGATTCAGGTCATACAACACTTAGACAAAAGATTATCACAAAAAAAGACTATGATTCTATGATTATATTAAGCTGCTTAGATTAAATGTTCTGCAAGGAATTTTCAGTACTGACTTGATCAGTTATAATAGATTTTGACAGATCAGTACACTAAATTCAAAGACAAAAGTTCTGATTCACTGCTAGGTCCTAAAAATTACATAAATATTATCATTGGTAAAACAGATAATAGGAAAGCCTCCAGAAATATTTTAATTAATAATTATTGGAATACCATTTTTTCATATTCAGTGGTATTTTCATGAATCCTAACTTAAGTCATGTGCATTTAAGACTACACTTAAGTTTTTAGACAAGTTTCAGTCTGCAATTCTGGTATGTTTGTTATGTGTATAAGCCATGCTGGCTTATGTTTCAGCTTTTAGTTGTCTTCAAACAAGCAAGTCGCCCATTGTTATTTCATCTGTTATTCATTAATTTGATATTTCCTGTATATAACAACTCTCAGCCATGCTCAGGTATGTATTTCCAGCAATTTAAATTGTTTGGTCAACAGCGCCTTAACACTCTGAATCTCTCCTGGGCCAAAAAGCCTTCTCCTTTCTTTCCCAGCTAAACAACAGAGTTAAGGATAGCTGAAATCTGTGCAGGGATCTATAGGTCCTGTGTAGGAAGTGAATATCATGTATTGTACAATCCCAGTCTTGGATCTAAACAGTCATCTCCCTAACTTGAAACAGATAGTTTATAAGGAGTAGAGAAAGTGAAAGTTGTCATTTACACCAAATTGGTCTCCAACACTTGTAGTCAGTACTTCTCCCCTCAGATCCCCTTTCCTACACATTTCTCTCAATGGCTGCTTAACAGCCTTTCACTACAAGACAAAATTCATCACTTACTTTAAATATAAGTTCTTTTACCAGATGATACTTGAAGTTTCACCTCAAGAAAATAAAAAGGATGTGCCAGTGACAAAACCAGTAATAAACTATTTAAGATTTTCAAAAGGGTAGCTCAGCAGAAGATTAGATATGTATACAAATCACTGCAGAAGATGTCAGAGGTTTATAAAAGCAGACTGTTAAATACAGCTGATCAAAGCCTAAAGAATCTTACCAATTCCAATGCAAAAAGGCTATCATCTTCCCAAACATTTTCAGAAATAACATCACCAATAAGGAACATGTCTTCAACAAGCAATTCAAGAACTTCCATCGTCACTCTCCTACTGCCTAGGAATACAAATAGAGGATAAATTAAAATACAAAGTATTATACTATAATATTCAGACGACACCATTTTGAACAAGGGATTATTCCAAATCTGAAATTCTGATATTTTAATTTTCCTATACACTTCTACTAAACTAATGCTAACTGCCCTCAACCACCAATAGCTCTGAATCATGGAAGACAACAACTAGCCAAAATCACAATAGAAGATATTAAAGCAATCGTACACTTGAAGAAAGACTGCATTTCCTTAAATCCTATAGTACTACATAAACTTTATTACAGCTGTAAATCCGCTTATTGGACATCTTTGAAGTTCAGAATAAAGTCACTTATTTTCCCCACTCAGGCAACTAGGTTACAGATCTTCCATATGTATTACCTACTCCTGTTAATCTGCATTTTTGGCATAGCAGGAGTGGCTTTCTTCCCACATTATTTTGTTTTGAGGTTTTTTTTGAAAGGCAAGGAGATGAATATCCACTTTATCCTCTTGTGCATTTCTCCACAACAGTTTTCCCCCCTTGTTTTTAGGCTAGTATTTATTCATTTTCATTGCTCTTTCTGGCTCAGTATCTCTTAATAACAAGGCTAATCTTGTCTGCCTATTAGTGACTTTTATACTTTGTACAGTTTTATGCTTGAACACAGGGCCATGGCTCGAGCTTAAACAACTACAACCTACATTTACTACAAATATAAGCCTCTCCCTAATGTCCCAGATAATGAGACAATAGAAGAGGAACAGTCAAAGGCTAGAAGGTTTCATGAATTACAAGGCAGAGTATCTGGAGCCAGACCAAATATTTCCAACCTCATACAAGAGAGGATGCCAAAACTGTCTGGCATCCTAGGGAACCATACAGTGACAGTTTCCCCCAAGTACTCAATTTAGTGCAACTGTTAGCTTAGTTACTTTTTGATGGTATGTTTCTATTTAAAACCATGGATGGATTTCACACAGCACCACTGAATTTCCAATTTATTTTTTAACTACCATTAAAGTTTTGCATACTTCAAAATCTGTTTAAAAAAAAGCAAGCCCTACTGCTTGTTATGATTGAACACTAACTTCTTTGTCACTTTTTCTACTTTTGTAGATTTTATACACTGTAGAAGCCTTGTTGATATACTTGAGGAAAAATATATATACGTCTGTGTGTGACTACATACATAGTGACAATGACCACAGCTCATGCAATTTGCAGCTTATGTGATCTTCTCAGAGAGCATATGGCAGAGAATGGCACACGGCCTTTTTGAAACCTTATTTTTTCCTATCTCACAGAAGTGCTGTTTTCCATTTATTTTAGGCAAAACATGGCCAGTTTGAAGAGTATATGCCTGAAAACTCCCAAAAGCACTTTTTCTCTCTTCACAATTATTTTGCAAGTTCTTAATCAAATTTCTGTGCTTCAAATATTTCAAAGGTGACTTAATAAATTTCTCCATTATAATGCAAGTATTAAATAATAGTGGGTTTGAATTATAGTTTCAGAAATATTTTTAAGTTAATAATTAAAAATAACATCTGCAATGTTTTGCTGTAGCTGTCATGATCTACAGACATGAAAGTTCATTCCACAATATTCTTACATGAATATATCAGCAAAACACTAATTTCCAAACACCTGTGGCAATTAGTATGTGCTAAGAGTTCATTATTACTAAATGCACAGTAAGACAGATATAATCAGTGACTGCAAAACAAATCTTTTGCTGTTCAGATTTAAATAATTGTCTTTAAAACATGCAGTATCAACACTGAACTTCAGACAAGAATGGTAGCTTAAAACCAAACAAAAAAAAGCAAAAAAACACCACACGCACAAAACCAAAAAACCCACAACCCCCACCACTATTTATTTCTTAAGTGACTTCACTCACAAGACAGGTCAGCACAAAAGAAGAAGAATTCCAAATAACATCTCCACAAGGAACAGAACTGAGCCTAACTAAAAGGTACTTTATCGTGTAAAATACAAACAAGCAAATTTTACAGTAAGGTTACTGTTTTTCCTTTACCCAGTAATTTAAACACTTAGACGAAAAAGAAAATCTACACTATACCATACCTACCATACAAGGTGATAATCATGTTAGTAAAAGTGCCTGTTGATTTTACAGAAGAAAACAATTCAGAAAATATAACCACACGAGAAACAGTGTGTTACTGTGTGTCACTCTCTCACAGTATCACAGTGTACCTTCTGATCACAGGATTTCAGATCAATGGGATCAGAGTAAAAATATTAGTTTACTTACAATCCATGTCTCATTAAAGCACAGTGGAATAAAGAAGAAATATGATCTAGTAGAGTTTAAAAAGCGTAAAAAATCTGAGGGCAAGAGTAAGAAAGACAGATCAACTTCATCTGAAAATGAAACTATTTTAGTTCTATGATAAGATGCAAAGAAAGAATCTTGAAAGATGGCAAAATTCACTATATTTAACTCTGCAGATTTGAAGTGACATGCGCTAGAAATGGCAAAGATAGAAAATTTATTTATAATATAAAAGAAAATGTAAAGAGAAGATTCCAGAAGTCATGAATGTGCTTGTGAAGAATTAATATTTAAATATCACTATTCTGAAAGGGGAAAACAAAACTTTTATTCATTTTAGTTTTGTTTGTTACCAAAAAAATGAGGACTGAATAATTTTCCTGTGGACACAGATTAATGCTGGTGTTACTATGAAACACAAGTAAATTAGTATTTTGTGACAGAACAGAAAGTCATTAAAAGTTATAAACAATAATGAAAACAACAGTAAATGGAAGTTTTATACGTATTTCATATAATTTTTATAAGTTAAAGCCTCTACCCAGCTCAGGAAATGTTGACAGGTGTATTAAAAAAAACCTTTAATATTCTAGTCATAGATAGATATGCATTTCCAGCTCCTACATTTGAAAACCTTAGCACATTTACCAATACCTGTTTTGGATGACATTGTTTTACGACTACTATTTTAGACAACCTAAGAGCAAAAAGACTGTCCTTCAAAGAGGCTTTGCAATTTAGAACCTTAGTAAGTTAAAATAAAAATCATTAGTTACAATTAGACTATCATTACTTACGTGTCTTAAAACATAATCATAATTTGTTACTGCATTCATAAGAATAAAAACTAACGTTTTCCCAGAATATGAAGAGGTGGAAAACTCTATGCTCAAAGAGATCAGAACACATTTTGTTACATGTGGTTATTTTTTTCATCTTCTTGAATGACATTTTATTCAGCCATACCATTTTTCCACCACACACCCACTTCTTCCTACCACTACTTCCCACCATCAGTAAAAAGCAATTTAAACTTCTGCAGCAATTCTGGAAATCAACCAAAATATTCAAGCTTTATGACCTGAACAAAATCTCTAGAAAACAACTGTTATAACTAGCTACAGTATATCAGTAATCATCTCTACCTTATTTATTTGAGGTACTCACCTCATAGTACAAACCTCTGAAGAAGTTGATACTAAAGATGGGAAGAATACATAAGTGAAATAGTTAAGTCAAAACTTTCTCACCTGTTCTTAGAAGAGGTATTGCATTTTCCAAGATGGAAACACAGAACTGAGGAAGGCTAAGCTGCTTCATCTGTAATTCCAAAGTGTCCTCATTTTCAATATCTGGTAGGTCAATATGTCCTACGCCAAGTGGGGAATGCAGAGAGATTCTGGAGGTTGCATTTGCTTGGGTACTGTTTCCACTTAAAAAACCCAAACAAAACAAAATACACAAAAAGAAGACATAGTTAACTCTTGCAAAGAGAAAACCCATATATGTATATACATTAAAAATAGCATCAAGTATTTTAATGTCCTCCTTCCTTCCATCCCAATCTTTGTCTGCTATCCATCAGTGTTGCAGGAAAAGAGAGTTTTTATTTGATTGGGTTTTTAAATGTCAGAACTGGTAGCATCACAGGTGAATGCCTACTTTTTTGGCAGTTATCTTCAAATGCACTTAGAAATGCGTACTCGAAGAAATACACATGCAATGAATACTACATTGCAAGAGAAAAATCAGTTTGAGATGTTATTTTTCATGAACAAAGTCTATCAGTTGCTTGAAGCAAGGCCACTTACTAAATCCAGTTTCAGCCTGAACTATACCTACTACATTAAAGCCATTCTATATGGCTAGCCACAAGAATCCTTAGAAGGAAAATTAAGGAAGCATGCCCTATGCTTAAGCCTGTAGGACCTCTTTGTCCACTGTATAGCAGAAAACATTCCTTTGTCCAAGAAAACCTTAAGTGCAACCAAGTATATATTACAAAACATACATATAGTCATTATATATATAGTTATTTAAAATTATGAGCTCTATATATAGTTCATAATTTTATTTTCCAACTGCTTTCAAAAAGAATCTAATTCTATTGGCAACATTATAATTAATACAACTCAGAATGAATGTTTTTAATATTTTTTTTTTAGGCTAAACAACATTTAGCAATCTTGAACTGCTTTAAAAAAGTGTATGATTTTTATAGTTGTTTATTGTTTGGTTGCTTTTTTATTATTAAACAAGCTGAAGAAATTGAATTGTGGCATGATTGTGTTACATTATGTCCTCTAAATGTAAAGGATGTCTAAAGAATAGCAACTAAGAATTTAAAAGCCAACTGATTTAAGAGGTCAATGGAAGACTATAAGCAAAATGGAAGAATTCACCAATATGTAGTGGTTCTGATTGCACTTACCAGAGGTAAGGAAGAAGAGGTATCAATCATAAAAACAATTCGGAAGAGGAAAGGTTAAGTTTCCAGGCAGAATTTGAAACAGACAAACACAGATTGAAGAGTCTCAAGATTTAAGAACAACCAGAAAGAAGGAGTTACATATAGAATGGCAATAAACAAATAATTTATATAACAATAATGTTGAAAAAGACAAGATTCACTAAAAGCAGCTCTTCCATATCAAAATCAGCAATGTCAGAGCAACACTACAGTCATTTCCCTCTATCTTATTTTCTGTTCAACATCAGTTTTTTTCCTTATGCTGTCTCTGGGCTAAATTTTATCTTCATAAGAAATGGGATTCATGGGCAGTGAGCAGCTCTACTGCAGCACACAGGATGCAAGAAGATAAAAGTGTACCATCCTGAACAGGTCACAATATGGCCTTATACTTTTAATAAGTTACCACTCCCTGTTTTGTGGATGTCTCATCACAGCCTTCACTGGTTCTTACTCTTATGTAGATTTCCTTTCTACATTGATAGGCAGGCCACCCCTATCTCTTGCACAATATACACCAGCTACTATTAAACTGTTAACTGTTCAACTGGGGAAAATGGTCAGGTCCTAGAATGCATAAATGCATAATGCATAGGTCCACAGGAAGCCTGGAGTTCATTTACAGTGCCATATTAGTTACATTATAAAACATGAGTATATTAGACTTAAGATGAGTAAAAATAACCTTTTAATATAATGATTCTCAAGATGCATTTACAAGTAACTACGTGAGCTGTTCTCATCTGTAGTATCACAGTCTATTTGAATATCTAGGAGTTACTCAATCACTAAGCCAATATACCATAGAGACTCAAAAGAACTACCAACAAGCACACAGTGAGGATTCACAAGAATCCTTAATTTTAAATTCCCACATGCTAAAAGACATTGGTTCTTGAACAGCAGCTTTAAGTCTGTTGTGTCAAGATTAGCAACAAAACCACACATGAACAACCACCTCAGCATTTCGAGGGTATACAGACAATTCATAATTTCATATTGGAGATGAATTTTTAGATTATATACAACTGAAATTTGTTGTCAGATTTCACAACAAAGCTTAAAGACTTTTAACAGAAATTGTTATACAGCATAGCATTTTTGACAATACTGTACACTGTTACCTATGGGATGGCCATTCAACTTACAAGAACTTACAGGACCATCTGCTGAAGAAAAAGAAAAATCCCTGACTTCACAGCAATAGTCTGAATAAACACTTTTCTACATCTTACAAATACATGCACAAGCAATAACAATTGATACTAAGAGATTTCGTAAAAAAGGTTGGTTGGGTACAGAATGTGTCAGGTAAAACTGATCTTATGTATTTTGAACATCACTTAAAGAACTAACTATTAAATAGACATGGTTTGCATTTTCCAGGTTCACAAAACTCTCACATCATCCCACACATTGACAAGGAGCTGATGATATAATCCCATATTAATAACTTACACTTCAATTAAAAATTATTTTCTATGTTATTCACCTGGAAGATGCTGCATCCCAATCTTGACCATCTCCTCTAGGACGCTGAACTGTCCGTCCAATCACAGATGGCCGAGGGCTACTACTTCCAGGTGATGGATTCTGAGAACGAGGAGGACCTCTCACTTCTTGACAGTAAGATATAGATGAATTCTGGGAAGCTGTGCCTTTATGTAACACAAAACACATTTTCCATTAGTGGAATCCATTATCCTGATAGGCACTACATAGTGAAGTAATGGTAAAAGTAACTAAGGAGACATATGGAAAACACCAGATAAATATTGGCAAGCTAGGACAACCTATCACTGGCAAGTAGCAGAGTTTGGAAACTCAATTCCAAGGCAAAACCACTGAAAATTACAGTTGAATCATACAGCTTGAGTTTTAAAAATACAAACATAGTGTCTGATGAGGGCTATCAGATGTGTTGTTGGTATAACTGAATTAGCAATGAAACAAGCAATATAATTTATTAAGACACCAAATATAGTGGCAATCTTATGAAGAGAACCAGACTACCGATTTACAGAAACAGTTGATGAAATTCAGCTGACAAAATGGAAACAGAAAGATCATCATAACTAGCCTACACAATTAAATCTACAAAATTTAAGCACGAAGAACATTGTGAAATAGCCCTAATGACTGTAAAATCCAAACTAATGATTAAACTATTTTCAGCCATCAGAATAAAAAGAAAATTAACATAGCTCATGAAATAAATAACTAAACTGTTAAGCACTAATAGATTGAAAACTTTTCTGAATCTCTGCCCACTTTTATTTTACAGATTTCATTATATTTTAGTTAAAAATCCCTCTCCTGCTGAGGGATTTCCCAGTTGGACACTGGGAAAAGCTGATGAATGGAGAATCACAGGAAACTGTAAAAATGAGTCAGTATTTTAAAATAATGTAAGTACTCCAAAAATATTTACTAACATGAGTAGTACTGCACATCACCATTTAGCAAAACAGTTTCGCAAGATTACATTGGCTACAAATCTGTGGGTTGGCTTTTTTTTTCTTTAATCATTTTAGACAGTCTTAGCTGTGGTAAAAACACAACAGTATTTCAAATATTTAAAAATACCTACCGTGCTCTGTGGAAGAAAAACTTGGATCTCTGTGAAAGTTAAGTCTGCTTCTCAAGAAGATGCACAACTGTCGCAGGCACGACACAGCCTGCAAAGCTAACCGATGTCTTCCATCTCCTCCAAAAGCCAGGTTTAGCAGACACAAAAGGCTCTGCAAATACAAAACCATCAATGCTGGTAGCTGAATTAATGCACCTTCATGAACAACCTTACCAGCAAGAGTTTTGCACTAAATAGAGTTCACAGATGTTTTTAAGTGTTTAAAAATCAGAGCAAAGAATAAATATGCTTAACTACTATTTTCTTACTGAATGAAGACTATCAGTTCCATATTATATTTTCAATAATGTCACTACTTTCATTATGGGAGCCCATCCGAGGGTGTGCACGTGACAGTGACACAATTTTATCTTATCCAGAAGAAACAAAGTATTAGTTCACAACACAATTACTGATTAGCAATATATGTTATTACAACCAAATAACTTCCTAAATACAATATTTAACTAATGTCTCCTTTTCTGTGCACCTAGAGTTTACATAAATGAACTTTTGTTTAACTATTTTGTTTAGAAACAAATTGTGTCATTTACATCAATTCTTACTTGGCACAACTTACACCATAGCACAATAAAAACCTTAAAGTGAATTCTTGCCTGTACAATCTTTGGCCTTTGAAGGAAGATCTCAGCAGGAAAATCTTGCATAATCACATCCTGAAGAAGCTCACACGTACTCCAAATTAAACTTTGGTTGTTACTTCTCAAAGAGCTAAAAATGCAGTTCATATTTAAATATGTATTAAAACAAAAAAAAAACCCAACCAGTAATCATTAGCTTGAACAAGTCTTTACAAGAAATTTATAATCACAACACTGAAGAATCTAAACAACAAAATGCTGTAATTGTATTGTCATACCATTTTTAAACTTGAATTATTCCTTATCTATGCTAATTCTGTATACAATACAGAACAAACTCAATTCCAGCTGTTATCATACCACATGTAAAATTAAGTTCCCAGAAGAGAAAGAACTTTATTGATTCTGAATTTGAAATTAAGAAAGGCTGGAAATTCCCTGTGAAGCTAGTGATTACTTAGCAAGTAATTTAACTCTTACCAATAAGAAAGTTTTCCTTATCAAGGTTCATTTTTAACTTAAAAGCACTGGAATTACATATGTGGGAAGTTACATAAAGGAAGACATTTATTAGCTATTCTCTAACACGTATATTACTAAATAATAAGAACCTTTTGCATATTCTACCTTACTTTTTTCTATTTTTATTGTTTCACAAACCACTGTTTCTGAAACCACTGTAAAAAAAGAAAAAAAAATCAAACATGTCCAGTTTTAAGGATCTGTGTTCTTTTTCTAGACTCAGGCATAAGGGAAATTAAATATCAAAGAGGTTTTCCAGCTTCAGAGATCTTTTGAAACCTATTACAAGAAAGCTTGCAGTTAGAGTAGACTTGTTAAATAGTCCAATCCACAAAACTGCATTGCTGGCTATGCTAGAAGTCTATCACAGCTCTGTGTCAACTCATAAAGAATCCCAACTACAGAACTTTTCCTTGGGCCACTTCAAACACTGTTTTTCTAAATGAAAGTTAAAAACAAAACAAAAAATAATCACTGCAGAAAGTTGACCTGAATGACTCAATGCCTGGATAAGGTATTGTACCTAAACTTATTGGCCTAAACCTACTTAAGCTACTACTGAAAGTATGGACTTCTCTGTCAAGTGGCTGTAGGGGTAAACTAAATAATGATTTTATTCCAGCTTGTTTTAAAATTAACTGAACTAAATCTTTGATCCATTTGACAAGCTTAGAAGACAGACTGAAGTGTAATGAACAAAAAAAAATGCACTCTGAATAACACCCAAAGAATGGAGAGCAACATCAACAGAAAACTTGTCCTATTACAACTCATTGTTTATTGGCTCTCCTCAGCTTCAGGGCAGCTTTTAGGATCATTTATCAAAAATTAATTCATTAGGTTATTTACAGAACAGTCTAATGATGCAGAAGGACAGAAATTTAGAACCACTCTTACCCAAGAAAAATAAAAACTACAAGCAAACTGTAATGTTTCTATTACTGTACCTTTCATTTGATGAAAGAACATGTCTGTCTGTTGAAGTCAGAGTTAGCCAAGGAAATGTGGAAAATTTCAAGCATTTCACTGAAAAAAAAAAAGAGAATGGATATTTTGGAGTATATTTTATAGAAGTATTATGCTGTATATTTCCATGGCAAAGTCAAAAACTTATGAACTATACAGTATCTGAAATAGAAATACCTTTTACTAAATAGACTCACACAAACCCAAGTGCTTCTAATGAGAGTTTTCAGCAATACCAAGAAAATACTAAAGTCATCTCAAATCAAAATGAAATATGTTTACTGAAGTAAGTTTTAGCAAATAGAAAACACGGCATTAGTGGAAGAGTAGTCAATCCCCCACATCATGCTTTCGATCAAATTATAATTTTGTTCCACTACAAATATTCCTTAGTAGTCTTTCTAGTCTACAAACACAGACCATATATATTTTGGAAAGTCTTTGCCTGTACCAATATAATTATTGTGCAATTCTAAAGATAGCTGATACACTGCTAAAAAAGTAAGCGGGTGATTTACATACAGTAACTCCAAAGTTGTATTTTAAAATCTAGTTCTCAGCACCGCATTGCATGTTAAATATGACACTCCTATGTGAACTGCTACTAGTATATTGGTAAGGCAAAGACTTTCCAAAATAATATTGGTCTGTGTGTCAGTGAAACATTTCATATCATTTTACCAACAATAAATAAAAGCATAACACTGGTTTTCACTTAGATACAAAGTAAAGATTTCTAAAGCACCTAATCTAGTTTTCTGAAAAGTAGAAAGGTACATCAGATTTTAACTTCTGTTGAAATAAAATGTACTTACACAGCCACTTTCAATTATGGAACACAGATCTTCTGAAAATCATTGGCAATTTATACAATTCTTAAAATTACGGCATATTTTAACATATGTTACGTATTCCAAATAGTTTTAGTAACTATTTTCTAGAAAAGAGATAGATCTATTAAGATGAATGTCATTTTTATAAGCATTATAATTGTAGTTTCAAAGAGTAACAACAGGAAAAAGAAAAGCCAATAATAATATTTGTAATGGAATTCAATCTAAATTACCACTCTAAGCACTTTCTGTAATTAACATATTCTTATCTTATAACTGCACATACCAACTGTCCTTTTGGGAGGTATTTCTAACTGTAGCAGATGACTTCTACCTTGACAAAAATATCCAGTAACTAATTCCTCTTGAGGTAGAACTAAAACAAATAAAGGGTAAGTTTAAAAAATGTACACTAAAGAAAAAAAACATCCAAAAGCAAGTCTCAATTTATCTTCATGCTTTTCCCAAACTGCCTCCCTTTTGCCCTTGAGTTTTAACCTATTGAGGAAACTGATTTAAAATAGTTTCAGTTGATCAGGAAAGTGGAGTAAAAACGAGTGTGTTGATGTCTATTTTTTTTTTACAATCATATTCTGCAACTGTAAAGTTTTTTCCATTTTCTTACACTATCTTGCATAGCATACAAGCAATAGTAAGAAGTTACACAAAACGTATTGCCTGATGGAGAACTGGCAGCCAAAAATATGTTTTCCTCTAATCTACCTATATAGTAATAAAATCAACTTTTTAAATTAACTATTTAAAACCTTTTTCTACCAAAAGTGCTGTCTTTCCAAGTCAGCTGAAAAGTTCTCCCCCCTCTGTATAATATTTATATTATTAAATACATACAATTAATACACAAACTGTATAACAAAATATACACAAGGTATGTAACATTAAAAGCAATCTTTCCAGAACACAATATTCAAAGGATCAAACTAGATAATGCACAAGTTATTAGTTTACAATTTTTCCCAGTAACTGAAGTTGAAATAGAAAGTAAAAATACAACACTCCTGTTACTAAGCATTATTTAATCCACACATGTATAAAATTTTCAGCATAAATAGGAATTATGTACAATATTTCAGTTGGGTAGTTTCAAAAAGGTATAATTTAAGAATGCATATGTAAAAATTATATTATTCCCCATACAGTTGCAATCCTAGGTAAAAATCTAGCTAAATCCTTATGTGGGCATGGCAGGGGGGGAGGGAAATCAATCGACAGCCACCACATAGTTCTAGCAAACTAAAACTCCAAGAATTAGACAGGTTGCACAAAACTACAGGGAAATTACTTTTATCTCTGAGACTACACAGTATGAGTGACAGAGCTGTGGCCGTTACTACAGCATGCAGGATAACAGCAACATCCTTCCCACAAGAAGCAGAGGAATGAAGTAAAGACCTCCACGGTACATAATTCTCTCCTCTACACTTTGTGCTAATATTTTTAAGGCAGAAAAGGAGAAACACATGGGTTTCCTTCTTGACTGCATCAAGAAGGCACTGTAAATCATTGTAACAGATAGATAATAAGCTAGATAACAGAAGCAAGAAATAGCACTGCACACGCATGTGAAGCACTTGACACATAATATGAAATTTTAAACAAAGTTTACATATTTTCCCGTGACAAATACCCAAAGCTAAGCAGAGAGTGCATTCAACAATAATGTAGTTTCAAAAATCATTCTACTAGGAATGCATTTTACTGCCTTTTTTTTTTTGTTAAGATTTGAATTGTTCTCTAAGTTAAAGTCTACTATGCAAAGAAAAGTAGCAAAGCATACTGGCTTAACTACATATTTGATCAAAGTTGCTACACTTGCTGCAATGAAGCAGTCTTTGGAAGTTTATGTCCTGCATCATGCCCTTTTTACATTATAGCAAACAGATATTACATACTGAGGAAACGGACAGAGAAGGTCAGGTTACAAACAACAGGGTTGTTCTTGTCAGAGAATTCCATTACAGGAATGTCACTATCTAATTTAGCTAAGATCACACTTTTCTCTGGCAGAATCTGCTTACCATACACTTCACTGATCTTTCAGGAATAATTTGCATACTATGCCTGAAAACCTCTACTTTTCACAGCCTAGAAGCTTTTCATTTATTTTATTTTCATTTTAAATAAATCACACTTCAAGATATGTAATTTACCTGGCTGATCTGCTGAAGGCTGAGACTGAGTTTGATAACATACTGATAAAGAACTAGAAGGAAGTCCAGAAGGAAGGAAGAACAGCCCATCCATAATCCCATCAATTATAGCCTGCAAGTTTGGATCCACATCGGGCCGAAGCTGAGAGAAGAATTCCACTGCACCAATTCCAATCATTTTCTGGGCCACAGGCGGATGCTACATTCAGACAGATAACTGACAAAGTTAGCCTGAAGAGGCTCAAGGTCTCTTGACCTTGAGAGAGGGCAAAGAAAGGAAAGAATCTTAATCAAAACTTAAGTTACATTTTGTCTTTGTTTAGACCATCCACCAGTTTCAAGGATTTTTTTTTCCCCTCTGCAAAGCTGTTGTTTAGTGATTAAAACATAAGAACGTATTATGAGATCTCCAAAATTTCTGCAATGGGTTCTCAACTTTTTTAAAAGTTGCACCATTGTTCAAATCTTCACTTTTCAGAAACAGTGCAAGTGCTTAGCTGCAAATCATGTCCCAAAGAAGTTAAACACTAAATGAGAAACTGAAGAAGAGGAACTAAAGCAGAAACCCAGAAGGGAATTCTTTTTTTCTGCTATCCCTATGACCAACCGCAAGTCACTCAAATTGTCTTCGTTTCTGTCCACATACACTTTATTCTTCATGTCTTTGTAAAACACTCTAAAATCTCATCACATGGAGCTACAAAACCAAATAATATCCAGTTTTATTTAGCTTTAGCATTCGAAAGGCATATAGGTTATACATAAATAAATATTAGCATGTCATACCTTGATCAGATTGTTCACAAAATTTAGTACTTCCTCCTTCATTGGTATGACTGGAAAATTGAACCACTCCAAAAGATTAAGGAAAAGCACATTTTCATGGACCAGATCAGCATATGAAATCAAGTTATGATCTAATTTAAACAGAATAGTCTTCAGAGATCGTTCTCTTATCTCTGCCAGTTCATGACCTGCCCAAAAAAAAGGATTAAAAAAACCCCATAAAATCATCTGACATAACTTAATACTTATTTGGACAACCAGAACGCTGTCAAAGATCTGTGAAAAAAGCGAGCTTTTTTGCTGTCAGTGTTTTGCTTACCAGGAAGAGAAACATTGCCCTCACCAGCAATAAGCTAACAAAGTACGTTTGCATGGCGTAAAAGTGTAAAATATTAAGAAAATACACGGATATAATACGGTGCCAGATATAAAACATGAGGATGGCCCTTTATTTGAAGCATACAACTAACTTCTGAAAACCTCTACCACAACATATTGCGGAAGCCAAAAGCTGCCTCAGCCTCGCACATCAGGCAAAAACCTACCCAAGACCATCGCGCCGCAGGGCACCGCATCTGAGGGGGAAAGCCCTCGGCGTTCCCCGGGCGGGCACCGCCGTGTGCCACCGCCGCCTCCACGCCTGCGGCGGGGGGAAGCGTGGAAAAGCAGAAGGCGGAAAACGGAGGAGGGGCCCGGGGGCGGCCGCGCGGGAGCGGAGGCCGGGCAGGGGCCGCCGGTGCCGGGGAAGGAAGGAGCCCCCCCCGCTCCCGCCCCCCGCTCCCTCCCGGGCCCGCCGCCGGGCTCCCGCCCGCAACCCAGGGCCCGCCGGGCAGGGGAGACCCCCGCGGCGCTGCCCGCGGGCCTGCCCCGCCGCCCCCCCGGCACGCAGCCCCGCCGCGGGGCCGGGGCAGCCGCGGCGCCCCGGGAGGGCGCGGGGGGCCGTTACCCAGCTTCCTGACGAGCGACGACACCTCCATGGCGCCCCGCTCCCCGCCGACATTCAACCGCCGCGCCGGTGCCGCCGCCAGCCCGCCCCGCCCCGCCGGGCCAACGGCGGCCGCGGTGCGCCCTGGGAAGCGTAGTGCGGCCCCGTTCCCGCTCTGGCCCGCCGCCGCCCAGCGCCACGCACGCGGCGAGCCTCCAGCCCCGCAACCCCGGAGCGGCCCGGCGGCGGCCCAAGCAACTCCAACTCCCGGGCAGCCCCGCGGCCAGGCCAGCCCCGCCGCGGCAGCAGGCCGGCGGGGCGGGGCGGCTTTGCGGTGCCCGCCGGGGCTGGGCGGGTGCGGGGGGACCTCGCCTGGGCGCGACCCCCGGCCCCGGGTGACAGCGGTGCGGCGGCCGCTGCTGGGAATTCCCAGGGGATTGCGGGCTGGAGCCGCCTCCCGGCGCTGGCACCGGGGAGGCGCGGGCCTGGCGCCGCCTAGGGGTCCTGCCGCCCGGAGGGGTCTTGTGAGGTCCCCGTGGGATGAACCGCTGTCGGGCTTAGCCGGGCCTTCTTGGCAGAAATAGATCTCCTCGGTGTCTTTTAATCCTCAGCTTCTCCAAGCGATGGCGGGGGGCGGAGCTTAATGAGCCGAATGGGTAACTTGCAAGTCGTTGTAAAATTTCAAACATTTAGAGCAATGCTTTTCAGATAGAAAAGGATCAGTTACAATTGGGTTTGCATTTCAGTAAGCACACCTGACAGAATTTAAAAAAATTAGGTGCAAGCAGACACGTGGTTTCATCCTTCAAAAGGATCAGAGAAAGTTCAGGTGGCCACATGCAATTACTGGCATTCTTTCTCAGCTGGATATTAATTGCCCATGCCCTAGAAGCGCAAGCCCTCTCCATTGGTATGCTGTGCAATGCAGAAACCCAACCATCCAATTTAAAAATCTGCGTATTCCCAGCCTTACGGCTCAGAATGCTGCCGTTCCTGGGTAATGCAGTGGTGGTCCTGAGGGTTAGTCTACCAAAACCAAACGGGCTGCCTGTCTAGCAGCATTCAGAAGAGTAAAGATTTCAATAGCAATTGCTCTTCTCTGCCTGGAAGGGTGCTGACACCTCGGAGTTCTGCATGTAGTTTGAATATGAGCTCTGTATGTACCTGTAGGACAATGGTTTTTCATATCTTAAGTTCTGCCATCATTCTTTGATGCATATTTGCAACATCGACTTCTGCAAAGATCAGATTTTTTTTATTGTCTGAGGTCAGACATGAAATTGAAAAGGAAAGGGTGTGTTTCTTTGTCCATTAGTACCCACATGGCCCCAATTTGGAAGCCAGAAAATGATTTATGTTTATAGTAATAACTGAGTATTTGCTAACGTTTCTTTGATGTGTCCAACAGCACTCTAGAAATAGGTATTGCTGACTCAGATAAGGCAAGTGGATGAGGGAGCGAAATAGGAGGTGAATCATGAGGGGTTTGGGGTTTTCTTTTTTTATGTAACCTAGACTCCAGAATTACATTGCTTTGTTTATAACGCAAGGCAATTTCACAAAGCAGAGTTTCTTAAAAATTTAGTGAAGACGCATAGTACACCACAGGTTGTCTGGCCAGAGGGCTGATCTTATTTTTTGAAGTTGTGTTTGCCATTGGAAAAAATAAATAGATGATAGGTGGACAAGTGGTGGACATTGTTGTGTGTATATGCTTATGAAGTTTTTGCATGTAACTGCAGGTGCACGAAAGAAGATGGCCTTGTTATAGCTACAGTTTCTTTTTTATGCCATGTATTGCTTAAGAAAGTACATTTTGTCAGCAACAACAAAAATGTGAGAAGTCCAGTATAGTATAAGCAAATGATATCCGAAGGGATGTGTATCACTGCCCTCTCAGTTTATGTCCAGTTGTTCTTCCATCCTGGTCTCCATCACTGTCCTATTCTTTCACAGTAAATTCACATTAATGGCCTCCATTCTTCAAGAAGGAAATCTTAAAGGCACAGGAGCAGGCCATCCCCGTGTTCTGAAAGATGAACGAGCAGGGAAGAAGACCAGCCTGGCTGAACAGGGAGGTTTGGCTGGAACTTAGGAAAAAATGAGAGTTTATGACCTTTGGAAGAAGGGGCAGGCAAGTCAGGAGGACTGCAAGAATGTTGTGACGTTATGCAGGTGGAAAGTTAGAAGGGCCAAAGCCCAACTAGAACTTAACCTGGCTACTACTGTAAAAGACAATAAAAAATGTTTCTATAAAGACGTTGGCAAAAAAGTAGGGCTAAGGAGAATCTCCACCCTTTAATGGAAGCGGGGGGAAACATAGTGACAAAGGATGAGGAGAAGGCTGAGGTACTTAATGCCACCTTTGCCTCAGTCTTTAATAGTAAAGCCAATTGTTCCTGGGATACCCAGCCCCCTGAGCTGGAAGACGGGGATAGGGAGCAGAATAAGTCCCCCATAATCCAAAGGGAAATGATTAGTGAGCTGCTACACCACCTAGGCAAACACAAGTCTAGGGGGCCAGATGGGATCCGCACAAGGGTACTGAGTGAGCTGGCAAAGTGCTCATCAAGACATTTTCCATCATTTGTCAGCTGTCCTGGCTAACTGGGGAGGTCCCGGTTGACTGGAGGCTAGTAAATGTGACACCCATCTGCAAGGAGGACCAGAAGGAGGATCTGGGGAGCTACAGACCTGTCAGTCTGACCTCAGTGCCACAAAAAGTTATGGAGCAGATCATCCTGAGTGCCGTCACACAGCATATGCAGGACAACCAGGGGATCAGGCCCAGCCAGCATGGCTTCATGAAAGGCAGGTCCTACTTGATTAACCTGGTCTCCTTCTATGACAAGGAGACTGCCTAGTGGATGAGGGAAAGGCTGTGGATGTTGTGTACTTGGACTTTAGTAAAGCCTTTGACACTATTTCCCACAGCATTCTGCTGGAGAAACTGGCTGCTCGTGGCTTGGACAGGTGTACTCTTCGCTGAGTAAAAACTGGCTGGATGACTGGGCTCAAAGAGTTGTGGTGAATGGAGTTAAATCCAGTTGGCGGCTGGTCACGAGCGGTGTTCCCCAGGGCTCAGTTTTGGGGCCAGTGTTGTTTAATATCTTTTTCAGTGATCTGGATGAGGGGATCGAGTGCACCCTCAGTAAGTTTGCAGATGACACCAAGTTGGGCAGGACTGTCGATCTGCTCAAGGTTAGGAAGGCTCTGCAGAGGGATCTGGACAGGCTGGATCAACAGTCCGAGGCCAACTGTATGAGGTTCAACAAGGCCAAGTTCCGGGTCCTGCACTTGGGTCACAACAGCCCCATGCAACGCTACAGGCTTGGGGAAGAGTGGCTGGAAAGCTGCCTGGCGGAAAGGGACCTGGGGGTGCTGGTTGACAGCCTGCTGAATACGAGCCAGCAGTGTGCCCAGGTGGCCAAGGCGGCCAACAGCATCCTGGCTTGTGTCAGAAATAGTGTGGCCAGCAGGAGTAGGGAAGTGATAGTGCCCGTGTACTCAGCACTGGTGAGGCCACACCTTGAATACTGTGTTCAGTTTTGGGCCCCTGACTACAAGAAGGGCATTGAGATGCTGGAGCGTGTCCAGAGAAGGGCAACACAGCTGGTGAAGGGTCTGGAGAACAGGTCTTAGGATTAGCAGCTGAGGGCACTGGGGTTGTTTAGCCTGGAGAAGAGGAAGCTGAGGGGAGACCTTATTGCTCTCTACAACTACTTGAAAGGAGGTTGTAGCGAGATGGGTGTCGGTCTCTTTTCCCAAGTAATAAGCAATATAACAAGAGGAAATGGCCTCAAGTTGCGCCAGGGGAGGATTTTATTGGATATTAAATGGATTTTCCGTTAAGTCCTATTAATTGGATAATCCTATTAATTGGATATTAGGAAAAATTTCTTCACCAAAAGTGTTATCAAGCATTAGAACAGGCTGCCCAGGGAAGTGGTTGAGCCACCATCCCTGGAGACAGTTGAAAGATGTGTAGATGTGGTGCTTAGGGACATGGTTTAGTGGTGGACTTGGCGGTGTTAGGTTCATGGTTGGACTTGACGATCTTAAAGGTCTTTTTCAGCCTAAACAATCCTATGATTCTATCTGCTGTATCAAGGCTGTACTAAATTCTTAATCACAACTCAGAACTGTCCTTCATTTTCCAAGTCAGTATTTCTGTCTGTGGAGCAGTAAAACAAAGGGGCTTTATTAAATTGATTATAAATGTACTATGGTTGCTGCAACAAGTTTTTTTTTCCACAGGAGGCTGGATTCACCTGGAGTGCTTTTCAAGAGTAATTACAAATTACATCAACTGACTGAGTAAAAATTCCTTTTTGCTGTGCACGGTATGTTCACACAATGAGATACGAAGAGCTCTAATCAGATGTGCACAGAGCTGCTCACAATTCTCCACATAGGACCGGTGGGAACTTTATGAGACCCTATATGAGACTCACAATAATAATGGAATGGATTTGTGTCTCATTTGTCCAGCAAGGAGAAGGAACTGCTGCAGCAGTCATTTCCCAAAATAGACTAAATGAAAACATTTCTTCAGGAGGAAGAGATGTATCCTTCACGTTTATAGAAGTATTCAATTCAGGTCTTTCTCTCCTCTTTAAATATGGTCAATCTATATTGCATCAGAAAAGCAAATGTTTTCTTACACTGTCTTCAGTGTCTGAATTAGTTGCTATACAAACGATTCATAGAGTTTTTGCTAACACACAGGGGATGGGCACTCTCCATTGCTAATATACTCCTCTGCACTGTAAGCATGGGCATTTCATTCAGATTTTCTTAACCAAAGGCCTGATTAACTTCAGCTCCAAAAAATACTCCTAACCTTGAAGAGCAGCTTCAATTTTGCTGCTCCTGGTTTAGACCAGAAAAGGGGTGGTTGTGTACCTAAAACAGCGATCCGAGAGCACGCTGTATCAGCTGGTGCAATACATTTTATGTTATCATGGCTCAAGACTGGTACTCAAGATGATGAACAGTAATCAAATTTTCATTGTTACAAATAGAGAAGTGATAAGTTAAGGGCAAAGTGTGTATCTCAAGAAAAATGAAAAAAACCCCAACTTTTTACTGGGTATTCAAAATTTTAAAAAAATGGTGGATGGATTCAATAATTATTGTTGGCATTGTAAGACAACCTAAATAGGATAAGACCAGTCTCTCATTACTGGGAGTGCTGATTCCCTCTGTGTCTGCCTCTCCTGTTTTGGGCTCCCACTAGCACCTCCGCTTTCCCTCCTATCTGCTTGTTCCCATTAGTTTGCAGCTTCCTAAAGCTGCTTCTGAAATCAGTTTGACTTTTTCCTCTCCATTGGCATTATTTAACATGGATGACTCTTCCACCATGTATATTCTTACTGATCTGCAGTCAAAATGCGTAGGAGTTCCACCACTGGGGAAATTAGTCACGGAATCTCATTTACATTGTCCCTTGTTGCTTCCTTACTGCACTCTATGTAAGATGAACTTTAAAGGGCTGCCTACTCCTGTCTCCTCATAAGCTTGGTTTTTAATAACTCCAGTAACTTTTTTTTATCTCTTCTGTATCAGTTGGGTTCTATCCCAATAAATTGGTGATAGGTGGACAAGTAGCGAACATTGTTGTGTGTATATGCTCATGAAGTTTTTGTGTGGAACTGCAGTTGCACAAATGAAGATGGCCTTGTAGCCTTCATGGTTTTGTTAAGATTTTTTGACAAAAGCCATCTTTTAGCACTTTTAATACAGGATGCTCGGTAACTTTGAAATTTCCCTTCAGTTAAATGTAGAGAGAGATGAGCTTCAAAAAAACTTTTTCTGAGTCTTTTTTAAAGAGTTTTCAGAGTCTCCTTTTATTTATCATTTCTGCGATTCATTCAATGCAGGATGAAGTCATCTTATCTCTGCATTCTTTTTTCAAAGCTGTCTATTCAAAACAATTATTTTTTCCTTTCCTTACTGCTTTTGAGTTCTGTCCTCTTGTGTTCCTAAAGTTCTCTGAAGTTCACCATATCAAAGACTCTATCTGACAGGGTCTTGATTCCATTTTTTATAATATTCTTATCGTATTTCTGAGCTTAACTGTTGCAACTTCTCATTCTCCATGAATTTCCTGCTGCCTGGCTCTTCACATAGGTCAAAGAGCAGCAATCTTATGAAGACGTAGCAGGGCATGTGGGACGCAAAAGACATGAATTCCAGGTGCCTCTCTGAAGGGGACGCCAAACAGGGTCTGTGATGCCCAAACCTCACTGACTGCTGAAGTTAAAGTGAACCTTATGACTTACCAGCTGAAAGAAGACTGCGAAAAGGACGTCAAGAAAGCAAAGAAAATGAGAACATTGGGAATGGAAGGAGGTAGAAATGGCCAAGAGAGTTTAGATGAGGAATTCCCCAGCTGAGAAAGTCATCTCTGTATGTTAACCGTCCTGTCAATCTGCCTCTCTATTCATTTCAGAGTCCACTTCAAAGCATCCTTTCCTGTCCTGAAGACCTTCCTTGCTTGCTGTCACCCCCAGCTTTCTCATCCTTCTCCATTAACTAGCTGCTATTGGTAAAAAGAGTATGCTGCTATCTAAAATTAAAACAAAAAAAACCTGTTGGTTACCTATATATGCATCCCATACTGGACCTACTGCACATGCTCTATAAAGACAATGTGGGCATATGCAGTAGCTGTGTGTTTATTGCTTTAAGTGACTACCAGATTCCTGAAAATAGTATTCAAAATCAGTTGGATGATAGCAGACTTGTAAAGGTTTTCTGTAAACATCACTGGAGCTGCGTGTATAAAACCCCTTTTCTTTGTGCTTTCTGTGGCCAGGAACAGCATTTTAGTATTGCATTATCTTAAAGCTTGTGACAGGATCTCAACAGGTGCTTTAATGTAAATTCCTGAATTTTACTGCTTCCAAATCAGGTATGTAATACCCAACCTAAGAACATGTTACAAATGTTTGTGTTTGCAGCAGTGCAGATGCAAATTTGGAAGCTCATTTAGGATATTATTAATTTATTGTCTATATTTTCTTCCTTAGTGAGACTTTCTAATGTCTCTGGTTTCCTTTTTTTTTTTTTCCATTTAACTGGATCTATCATCTATGCTAAATTGCATATGCAGATATGCAACTGACTTATAGAGTGATGCAGAAAAAACACTTGCAGCTAAATAATAGCTAGACAATTTAATTTCACACAGATTATTGTATTTGGTGAGACAGTCAATATCAATATAAATGTCGACCCTGAAACTGCAAAACAAAAGGACTTTAAAAAACCTAAGTGAGAACATCTTTCTTCTGTGATGTTTGTTTAAAACGTATAAAAGCACATTTTTATGCCATGGGTAAGGAACTTAAGGAATTTGTTGGCACAGGAGATTGTCAGTGCAGGTAGTACCACTAAACCCAAAAAAGATTAGGCAAAGTACCGGAGAACAGGCCTGTAGACACTACAGGCACAGGCAGGGATATACCCACTGGCCTTCCAAGGCAGCAGACATGGTCTCTGGGCAGGATGGGGCAGATGGACGGGGGAAAGCAGCTTTCCCCCACCAGTGTCTTAGGTTGACACTTGGGGACAGCTAGATCTGCCTCCCCTGGTAAGACATTTCTTACTCTCATCTGATGTGTGAATTTAGATCCCATCACAGGAAACATACCAGGAACAGAAGGGGAATATAACTTCAGGAATGCAGACAAGTAAGATTATTAGCCTTTACAACTCTGAAAAGAGCCTCCTGCTTTTAGCATTTGTCACATTCCAAACCCTTCAAAAGAGAGATATAGCGCACAGATTTTTAATGACCTTTTCACAGGTAGTAGGCATCTTCTTCCCTCAGAAAAATAAAGCCAAATCAAACTGAATGTTGGCATGGGGGTTTTTGCCCCCCCATGAAATGAAAAGGCTGGATTAAACTGCCATAAATTGTATCTGCATCCACTTGACAGAAAGTGCTGGCAAGGCAATGCCTAACCTACATAACTAGTTTGCTTTATTTGAGGGCACAGTGTGTTACACATGATTTCTGGCTCAAGATGCATAATTACCATGAATATTTTCCCATTTATAAACAAATTCTAGTTATATAATTTAAAATTAATAAACCACTCCAATAAAACCTTTGATGTTATTAAAACATCTAGCATTTTAGTTTGTATCAAGGTACTTTACTGCTTTTAGATAATTTAGGACATTGTTTAGTGCACTTACTTCATAAAGACAGTTCATTCCAAAGGGAGCTTCTTGTGTAGTTTATTGCTTGGATAATATTAAGCATCTCCAGATGGTCTACAGTTCTAGAAAATAATATATTCTTGAGGACTGTTAAATTGTCATGGGGGTTATACTTTTCTGCTAAAACTAACGCTGTACATCGTAGTGAAGGATAAAAACATTTAAGTAATCAGTTCTTGGATCTGGAAGATATTCCCATTTTAGCCAACATTATGACATTTTTGTTTTTATTCTGATGTAACTGTAATTAAATTACCAAGTCTAGGTCAAAACAGGAAATAAGTCTTCTTAAAGTACTGATGGAGTAATCATTTTGTATCATATTAATTTATGGACTTGTAAAAACTTTAGGTGACATTAATAGAGCTGAATATAATTTTGAATGTTTTTACTGTTAATTAGTGATAATAATATCTGCAAGCTATGTAATACTCTTTATTTGCCTCAGAAAGTGAGTTTTCCAAACTCATGTCATTACCCCACGCATCTCAGCCACATAGTCATATTCACAAGTCTGGCCATTAATTAGCCATTGCACTTACTTCAGAATCTGTGAGTTACAGAAGGAAAGAGAAGCCAGTGTTGAGTGTCTCCCATTTAATATTTTTCTCCAGTGTTACCCTTCCCTTAGAATTAATAAATAACCAAAAATGGTGCCAAAGGAGGAAATGAGATTCTGTTTCCATTCTATCTTTTCAAGAATCCACCAAGTTCATCAAATTATGGTTCTCATCACAGAAATAAGAGGTGGCCTGCTGTTCACGCACAGGGCTTGCATCCTCCAAACACTGTAGATTCACATCAGGCAGAAAGGACAAGAGGGAGAAAATTACTGAGGCAAGTATTGTAGTGTAAATTGTGTCCTGGCTTGAGTAGGGCACAATTTCTAAAAAGAAAGATAGAGGTAGTCGTACAGCAGTGATTTGACTTGAGATGCAACTGGAATTGTATATTATGTTTCTCAACTTTTCTAGCTTTTGGAGAAATGGTGAAAATACAATAGTCATATGCTGAAATATTTGACAATGGAGTTAGATGCTCTATCTCATGTTCAAGTGGAAGAAATATATTGGGAAAATTTTCTGTCATCAAAATCCTCAAAATTATAAAAATATTTATATTTATTTCTATCTTGAACACAATTTCAAAGTGTATATGTGTGAATTCCAGATTTAGACTTAATTTTTTATAGAGATTGTCCCTAACACAGGTCTGATTTCTTGATTTCTCACATGACTTTCCTTTGAAACGGAATCTTGGATTCCAGATACCTTGTGATACCATTCATTTTCCTCTAAATATTGCTATTGCTGTACTGCGTGCTTTTATATAGGCACAGTAACTCTTAGAGACTCTAAT
Organism: Morus bassanus; assembly: GCA_031468815.1. Lineage (NCBI taxonomy): Eukaryota > Metazoa > Chordata > Aves > Suliformes > Sulidae > Morus > Morus bassanus. Next base: position 106,945,727 of record CM062567.1, on the reverse strand, counting down.
ACTGCATATTTCTCAATTGCTGTTTGTGAAGGCAGCAGAAAGTCACATGGCTTGTCATTGACATCATGACATCTGCAAGAGCTGTCATTGCCTGAATGTTCTTGGACAGTAACATGAACAATGTGAGACTCTCAATTTTTGGCAAGCTTTCAGAGCTTGTTAAGACAATTAAACAGTCTTGGAATAATATGTACGTTTTTATGACTACAGATCTTAGAAGTGTTTGTTTCTGATAATTTGATCTGTAAATTGATCTAAACTATTTTAGCTAATTGTCATACAGTTGTATTCCTTACTGTGTTTTCCTACTGAGCTTCATAGCTCCCTCTGAATTGCTAAAAATTGAATATTGTTAGCTGGCATATTTTGAATGGCAACTCTTACTTTTTTTTTTTTGATCCCATAAGCACTTTTTCAAAAGCATCATACTCAAATTCACCTGTAGCACTTGTAAGAGATACAGTGTATGTGGGAAGCCTATTTTCTGTACAAAACTTCAGTTCTGTCTTTAAAAACAGGCGTTTTTCCAAATATCCTGAGAACATTTTTCAGAAGTCAGTTTGAAAATGTAACCATATGTATGCCTTCACCTAGTCATATTTTCTTAGTGAACTGACAAAAATAAGTTTTAGCTAATGTCACCCTGCTAAGTCAGAGTAGCTGCCAAGCAGTGAGCTGGATGGACCATCTTCTGCCTCCAGAATTAACCACAGGGCTGATTATTAGCAAGATTGAGTCTCTCCAGTCTTCAGTGGCAGTAGGCAATGAATGATAGGCAGAGGAGAGGGGACGTAGTTCTTTGCAGGTAGCTGAAATCACTCTGTTCATGTACTGGCATGTGTAGCCTGAGAGAATAAATGAGACATTGACAGAGAGACACCCAGCAGAGCTGCCAACTTTTCATTTTTACAATTTTTTCTGATCGTAATTTCATTTCGTTAACATGCTAAATATAAAACACAGAAGCTTCAGTTGCACTCAGTAAGGAAGAGGTCTTATGTTAAAACACTGAAGCTCAGATGCCAGTGCTACTTAAAAAGGCAACCTATGTTTCACTAGCACTATGGGTTTAAAGACATATACACATACATTTATATATACGTATACATACATTTGTAACACAAAAGATTTCCACTAAGTCTCTCTTCACCTGTCACTGATTTTTACCTTCTTTTGCCTCTGATTTTGCCAGGGCTGCCTAAAGGAGGGCATTATCTGATGGCATACATTATCTGAGGATTTATTTTCAAATGCAGGTACTTTTAAGGAATGCTAATAATCTGAAGTATTCATACGTATGAAAATATGGAAAGCTTTCTGCTATTATCAATGAGTCAGTTTTAATTGCTTTGCAAAGTGTAAATGACAAAAATTTATATTTTTGCAATCCCTGGCAATGCCTTTTTCTGGTTTCATATAGCAAAACTTTATTAATAGCATCCTAAAGATATGAGATATATGACACATGCTGGGCTAAAAATATTTTTATTCAGTACTGAATTCTTTACCATCTTGGTTCGCACATTTGTCTTAATCTAACTAGTAGGAAATTTCATACATAATATACATATTTGGATGTAACAGTGAAAAAATTATAAGATGTTTTAATTTTCATTTTTTCATAGAAAAGTCATTCTGTTTACAGGCAGTATCTAAAAATTCCAAACCCCTATATTTAGTGAAGAAAAATACACTGTTTTTTTTAAACGAATAATATGGTGGCCATTAGGAGGGCTACCACTGTTTTGTTGGACAATGTTTCTATTCTTCAGTTGACAGGACAGAAATCTATGTTTCCTGACATAATGATATTTTTGAAGGCTTTTTAATTTTATTTTTTTTTTTAGTGATTTAAATTCTATATATTGAATGTAGGCCATAGCAAAAGGGCCACCTAGCCATATATACCTTCCAATTGCTAATGTCAGGGGCAGGGGAAATAGTAACGCAGTATCTATCTATTGCTTTGTTCACTGCCTGAAGAAAGCAGATGTATACTTATCTCTAAGAAAAAAATTTATTATAAAAACAGTCCTTGAAATTATCTCTCCTTTGCACTAAGCAAATATTCTCCACAGATACTGAAAGAAACCTGGATTAGACAGCTACAGCAGAGGTCCAGCCAGGCTAAAGGAGCGCAACAGCTCTTTTAATAAGGGTGTAGCTGAAGAGTGTGAATACTGTTTCCAGTGCCAGCAGGTCTCTCTTTACAATTTAATTAGCTCTACAATTAGAAAATAACTAATTTCATTAAGAATCCGTTTGAGCTGTGCAACCCTTTCAGAACACAGCACGTAGATTTTCTGGTACTAGTGCGACAGATAATCATTTGTCCAATAGGAAGCACAAATCACTTTGTTAGATCTCAATCTTGTCATTCTCTGAAGTCAGGGGTCTATTACTGGCTCACACTTTAGTAGAAAGATGGCTGCAGGTTCATATCCCCTCGCTGTGTATGGATTAAACAGCATTTAGCTGGTGGTGTTTCCAAATGAGAGGTTTGGTCCCAGATTGTGCCTCCCCAGATTCCTCTTTAAACTCCAAGCCACCCATTTAACCATCTGAAAGCTGTATCGCTACATAGACATGTCTCAGTGAAATGACAAGCTGTTGGTTAGCATTTCTCCATAAGTGTATGCATAGGAATGAGGATAAAGAATAGCATATTTTTCTGTTTCCTTATTTTTGATCTTTTCAGAACTTCATATATTTCATCAGGACCTGTCAAAAGTGATAACAGAAACCTTATTAGTGGTAGGCGGTAGCCTTGACACTGTTGAAGCAATGATGCTGTTTGTACACAGATGTCATCAGAGCTGGACTGGTGTAGGAGAGGGTGTGCACAGCCCTCCACAAGGGCAGCAGCAGCTGCTGTGTGTGCACTCCCAGCACAATGGGGAGCATTGCGGGGAGCTGTTACTAGTGTACAGCTCATCTTCCTCACTGCTAGCGTAGGTCAAAACTGCAGTCTAGCCCCAAATTAGTGCCCAATAGGTTGTACACTCTAAAAAGACATGTTCCTGCTCTGCTTCAGCTGCAGCATATTGCTGTCTGAAGACCAGCTGCAGCCTCACTGCTGTGTGTTTATAGACACCCACTACTTGACACGCTGTTTATGGTCCATGACAACTAATGAAAAAGGGTTTAATTAAATCTTTTTAATTTTTTTGTTGGTTCTGTTTTTAAAGGAAATGCTCTAAAAATGGAGAGATGTAGGGCGCCCCTCTGGGCAACCTGAGCGTCTATACAAGGGACTGGTGGTGCAGACAAGACTACTTTTCTTTGCCCTGAGGACTGAAGTGCAGCAGAAGCACAACCTGGGAAAATGGGAAACTCTCTGAGATATGCTATAGATAGAAGCCTGATTTAGCAGTGACACCAGAAGATACTCAGAAGCAGAGGAGTCTTCATCAGCTTCTATTTGGCCACTAGGTGTATTATCACAACTGAGTGTCTTCAGTGGGGAGGGGAAAAAAAAAAAAAAGAAAAGCTGGTCATTATCACTTAAAGAAATTTTTCAGATCTCATATATTAAGCCAGCAATTACCATGAATTCATCCTGCAACCTTTCAAAATAGCATTTCAAAATACCTGATGAATACTCTGGAGCTTGTTGGATTCCTCCTTTTCTTTCTACAATCAGCCATTACTGATGCAAGTAGCAAAGCCTGGGACACCTGGTAAGGAGCAGAGCAGAATTTACTCACGGCCTGTAGGCAGTCAGAAGGAAAACTGATTTCCTGCATGTCCCCTTGAGGAATATTAAGGGAAAATTTAATGAAGTAAATGATTTCACTGGTATGGTAACTGTCTTAAGACAAAGTACTGAAGAAAGCAATGCATGACCTGTAACACTAACAAAAGAGAGGATAGAACCATCCTTTAGCTCCTCAAAGGCTGTAGATTTTTTTATAAAATATCTTTTTAACCACAAAATTATGGATTAGGGCTCAGAGTTTTCATAAGCAGCTAAGAGAGCTAGATATCCCATTCCGGTTAACAATAAGGAAACTGGGCACTCAGTGTTGCTAGGCAGTTTTGCAACATGCACATCTAGAAATTACAAATGAAAGGAAGTCTAAAAAGTCTTCCAGCTCATTTCTGCATTGAAGGGAAGCCTGTCCTGTCTAGTATTTATGAAAGCTTTATTTAGCCTATTTGGCTGTTTCTAATGATTTCTTACTTTTGAACTGTGTAATAATTCTGAACTATTTTTTTTTTACTTTATATATTTTTGACTAAAGATTAATCTTGGTTTTCTGCCTTCCAGTTTGCATGCTTATGTTTTCATTCCTGACAGACAACAGACTATTTATACCCTGCTGATTCTAACACCCTTTATATATTTATCAATGAGAAACATGTTGTTTGTCTCAAACCTTCTTCCCCCATGCAATTTCTATACATATCCATTTTTATTCATTTTCATAATACATCAGTTTCTACAAGCTTTTCCTTCTCTAAATGAATTCAGGATTAATTGATGTGATTTACAAGCTGTAGTAAAAACGCAAGCCCACTGACAGCATTACAAATTGCACACAAAAGTTGAAACCTTGGTCCAGTTAAGTCATGGATGTTTTTTACTGACTTAGAATGTGGTCAAGTCAAAGGGTTATTTTAAATTATTATGAAATGACCAGCCTAAAGTGTGTATATATTGGTTATTTTTCAAAAAGAACCTAGTTCTTTACTCTCAAGAACTTAGGTTTCCTCTTAAACATTTTGCTGGCCATTAAGAAAAAAAGAACTGTCAAATACTAATATCCAAATATTAGGACTCAGAACAGAGGCAAAAAATGTCCCTTAACAAGCATCAACACTACTCAGTCCCAGAATATTTCTGTTTTATATTATATTCAGATCAAGTCAGAGATTATTTAAGCAATATTTTACGACTAATTTTTAAAATGTTTTCCAGATCGGAGGCCTTACATGATAAATGTTCATGCTGAAATTGTTTGACAATTACCAGGTTCAAAAAACAGAGCTTAATAGGGTGACACTGAGATAACCCCAACTATTCTGCTGCTTCTAAGATAAAATGATACATTACTGAAAAATATACAGTTACATTTAAAATTCTTTGAGAAAATGAGCAGTAATTCACTACCAAAGATATTCCACTGACTTCATAAGCTATGAAGTCGTGAGTGCTCTGTGAAAGAATGCCACTAGAAATCCAAGATGATCCTGTTGCTTAAATATTTCATCACGTTATTTGTTATTGATGTGACAGTTTTCATAGTTAGCACAGCAAGCTATCTCATCCAGCAGCACTAAACTGTCCTTTTCTAGAAGAAACCCTGTCCTCATGTGTGAAGGTTATTTCAGTAAAATATTCAGGCGTGAGGGTGCACACACATACAGTCACAGGCACTTTTTAGTAGCAATGCTCTGCTTATCCTCCCATCTTAAGTCTGGCCTTTCATTAAACTGCCTGTCTCTAGTTTTCACTTTTTTAAGCAACTATTTTCATAGTTCCTGTTGCTTTAAGTTGGTTGAGAAGAGTCAAATCCAGCTGTCGACTGAGACATGTATTTGACAGGGAGGAAGTACAGGAGGCGATGCCAGGGAGCCGGTCACCACATGCTGGTTATGGTCTCAGGCAGACTCCTGTGCATTAAGGAAGCCTTGGGGCTCAGCTTAGTATTTGGACAATTTAGGAAGCAGTTGCATCTCCTAAGCTCTCAACAGCATTACACAATTTCCTTGGTATTTGGAGGAGTAGCGCTATAGATGAAGCATCCCACACTGGGCAAAACTTTAAATAGATTACCAGGTTTAGGTAGGATGTTGACTCAGATGTTGATCAGGTATGATAAATCCTGTCTTTGTATCTTTCCATGACACAAATAAAGCTAGTGTTTTTCTCTCTTTGTTTAATCTGAGATGTTAACATTGTAAATTTTTTACTTTGAAAGATTCTAAACAGTTTTGAAGTTTCGGGCTGCAGTTGTAAAATAGAGTTTTCTAAAGACAACACTCATTCTTTTGATAACAGATGAGTCAGAGAAGAACGTAGACATGGGCTTCTTGCCTGTAAACTTATATTAATAGAACTTCCTTGTCTGAAAAAAATGTTCATAACTTCAAAAAGAGATACTGGCCCAGTTGAAGTAAACACTCTTAAGTGCCCGGATATGACTAGTTTTGGAAAGAAGAGGTATTGATATTAGAGGGAGTTTAGCTCAGCAGTGTATAAGAACAGCTGTAATGAACAGTGCAGCATTTCAGGATGCTGAAGTGCACTTTAGTGCTTATTCCTGGCAAATGGCATGGAAACAATTCTTGCAAAATGTGGAAAGATACAGTAAGATACTCTGGATTACCAGATATATGATCTTTATGGCCTATAACTTTTAGTTTGGCTAGAACATTATGACAATGAAAGCAAAAATAAAATACCTTCTTAAGAAATTATAAGCTATCTAATCATAACTAAAACAGATAGAAAACATCTATGCTTAAATTGCTGTTTTATTTGCATACAGAGGAGCAGTTCAAATTTTTAAAGAAGGTCTGACTCTTGGCTGGGGTAGAGACCTTCAATGGAAGCAAAAAATACAGCATTTTTATAGATTTATATTTTACCAAAGCACTGAATAGGTTTATAGTTGTATGGAGGGGTTTATCCCCATGCATCACTGAAATCAATGGGACTATGACTCAAAACACTGGAACGGTTGGCCTGGCCTGGCCATTAAACCTAAGAAACAGGAAAATAAGATAATATATGGTCAGTCATACTCAGAATTATACCCTTCCTTATATTATTGGTTGAATATTACAAAAAAAAAAAAAAAACAACAAACAAACCTAACATCTCAGTATTTGTGCTTCCTTTTTCTATTTTTTTAATAGAAATTCATACTCTACTTGATGGCATTCTATGTGATTTTATGGCTTGTAAAATCTCTGTTGGAAATCCTAAACATATGGGAAGGTCCTAAATAGAAAATCCTAATGACTATATTTAACTACATTTATATAACTGACACAGGAAAATGTTCCCGGTGATTTTCAAATTAAACTTTTCAAGCCAAAGAAAAGGGGACATAGAAACAGTGGTAGTAAGGAAACTGGTTATGTGCCTTTCAGTGGAGACTTATTACCTGTCCTCAACTGTGTATTACACATAATAACTCCCATACACATGTAGTGAAAAGACAATAAAACATGGGAACAGGAAGAGCCGGGAATACAGAGAAAGTTATCTTCGTTCGTTACCTTACAGATTATCTAACTCATTTGTTATGCCAATGTCCCACATACATACATCAATGTACCATAAAATTTTGCAATTTTTTCCTTTATGATTAACAACATAATATAGATTAATTTTTCTTTTACATGGAAATGTCCATATTCAAAGTCAAACTCCAGGGGACAAATGCTACAAAGACATTTGGCTCAGAGTTCATTAAGTTTTATATAATGCAAATTTACTTTATAAACAACTGCTGAGTCACAAAAAATGATGTAAATTATGTACAGAACAAATATATAAGATCAAAAAGCCCACCTCTTGGCTGTTACAGGATTGTTCTTTACACTCTCCAGTACAGTCCACTTCATTATCATCAAAAAGAGCAGTTAATGTAGTCTGATTTTGCTGTACTACAGATTTTGCATTTAGGTGGATCTGTCATGCCTAAATATTTTGCTATTTTAGGTCAACTCCAAAGTGACTAGTGTCCTCTTCCCTGCTTCCTCCAGTTTAATATAGCTTAAAGGGGCATCTTCAGGGGATAACACATACCCTTTCTGAGGATCCTGACATTTGACAGCAACTGTCTGCACCAAAAATACTCTACAGGATATGCTACACTGAAATCAATCAATGCTGTTAATTTAGTCATATTTAATGCCCTTTAAATATGCCTTGTGAGAAAATAAAACATGAATAAACATCTAAGAACACTTACGGATTGAAATAAACCTGCTTCTCAATGTAAACTTTCTTTTTTCTTCCCCACCCCCCCACCCTGGGGTTTTAACAGCTCTGAATCCTCAGATAAGCTGGATTCACACCTTTTCGTCCTTTTTCTCTGCAGGCTTCTCTCCATTGTTTCCTGGGTGCAAGACCCTCATTCCTCCACCGAGGGCTGGCTCAATTATTTTTAGATATTCCTGCTATTAATGCCAACAGATGTGAACAACTGGGGAAAATCGATGCTAACTACTTGTTTCTTTCTTTGTATCTCAGTCTATTGGTTATTTGCATACATTGTCATGTAGTTGGTTACAACAATGACTGTCCTAAATGGCACATTGCAGCAGATTTGCATGAATAACAATGACAAGCAGTGAAGGCTCACAAATGGCTTTGTTTGCTAATTTGTAATGTGGAGGTCAAATATAATGGAATCTGACCTTTGAGAGTAAGAGGAATTGGCCATATGCTGTTCCCAGATCCAGAAACAAAAGCCCTACACATAAAGTGAAACTATTGTTAAACCACTGTTACATGGAGAACACTTGATTCTTTATTTCTTTGTTTATTCTGTAAGTCATTTTCTCAAAACTTGGTTACATTGGTGCAAATTGCAACTAAGATGTGCTCTTAACTTGGAAGCTCTGTCTCAGCTGAGATGAAAAAAAAAAACTGTTATAGAAAATTCCAATTATTTTTTCAGAAGCTAAAAGCAGTCAAGAATGTGAAATGTCATTTATCTAAGATAAAATTAAAAATAAAAGTATTACAAAAAATATTAATGTTTTGTTTGTTTTCTTCAAGGAATATTATTAAGTACTGTTTCACTGGATGATTATACTTGTATTGGTATAATTTCATTATTGAAGTAAAGGTAAGATTGCCCTTTGAAAGAACTAACAAATGTTTTAACAGTACAGCTGCATAGGATTGTCCAGTTTCTACAGACAGGCTTTGTGAAAATATTTTTTAGTCTGAATTGCCAACCAGTTGCAGTTTATAGAATTGTGGATTTGGGCATCAGAGGACATTATGGTCAGTCAAATAGCTATAATTATCAAACTGTATCAATACTGAAGAAAAGGCAAATTTTAAAAGTTTTACAAAGCTAACTTTAAGCTAGTTAACACCAAAGCTGACTGAGAGTTACTTAAAATTCAGGACAAATCTAATAAAGATTTAGATATTTGTGAACTTGTTGGCAAAGTACACTGAAGTTATAGTTCTTGATTTTGTGACGTAAGTAAGAAATTGCTTCATTTTGTTACATTACCTCTAATGTATCTTGAAATAGGTGATTTTTAAAAATATTTTTTTTAAATTATTACACTTGCAGACTCCTAAACATTATACAGGCTATTATTCTGATTGTTATGTAGGAATCACTGCAGTCTGAATATCAAGGCTTGTAAAATTGCATATTTAAATTTTAACATGTTTGATTTAGTCCTTATTTTTTCTGTGTAAGTGAAATAGAGTACCTTTTAGCTTATCATCTTTATTATTATACAGATTAGATTTTGGATTTAATGTAATAAATTCTGTTTCATATGCATAGTACTGGATTTGTACATTACTAGTACAGAGATTTTCCCATGGTCTTTCACTTAGCTTTTCGTATTATGCATATTAGGGCATGTGGATGTTATTTCCCTGAGCCTATTTTCTACAGGGAATATAGATGGGACAAGAAGAGAGAGACAGAAAACTTGTCAAGTCTGTCCAGCATTTGGATCCCTTGATATGAAAGCTGCTTTTTCCAAGAAGCTTTTAAATTTACTTTGAATTTATGGAGAATAACAATAGGGAAGTCCTACCTCAGTCTAACGTGCTAAATATGACTGGGAAAATTTTGACTATTAACAGCCTATTTGATACTGACATTAAATAAATCAGTGTTTAATAATGGAAATGATACCTGGACCACAGGTGCTGATTCTCTTGGTGAAGGTTCCCAGCAGATGCTCAAGCACTTGCATAGTCCTAAGGGGCATGACACACAGGATGAATTTGCTGCTATTTCTAATTAAGTTGCACAACAGTGCTGAGAGGCAGGTGAGGGATATGAGTTATTTGATATATGCAGAATGTAGAACAAACTTGTTAAAGGCAAGGGCCTGCTCAGGCTCTGGCTCAGGCTGAAAGGGCCTCCAGGCTGTTTCTCTGCCACACAAAATGGGCATGCAGGCACCATAGCAGGTGGAGATGTTACGGCTAAAGCCTCTTTTCTGTTGCTCTTCTGTACCTCATCCAAGGCAACATTTTTATGAGTACCTTCAAATAGGAGGCACACATTTGAGTGATTATTTTTGCTTTTTCTGAATTTCAGGTGTTGGACACCTGTACATCCTTCCCCTTGTCTTCACCTGAGGTTGGAGATGCTCAGGGATGTCTCAAGATCTATTCGCAAGTACTTAAATCCAAAGACAGTCCCAAAATGAGGAGTCACTTATCAAGTACTGTGGTTTTGTTACTTTGAGATCTGTAGAGCTGACACCAGCAATGGCTGCGGTGCTCAGGTTTTACTCGTAACACTGAACTGTTCACCCGTGCGCCTTTCAGCACACGCCACCGATTCCTTTGTGCATCGGGCCCCAGCTTACGCTTGGTTTCAGCCAACTGACCTGTGAGGCAGTGTGTTGGGTTTAAGTGGCAAGGTTTTGGCAGCAGGAGGGCTGCAGGGGCGGCTTCTATCAGAACAGAGTAGGGGCTGCCCCATGCCAGGCACAGCCGTTTCCAGCCAGCTCCAATGGACCCACTGCAGGGCACAGCTGAGCCCTGCAGCCAAGGTGGTGGCACCTCTGGGAAAGCGTATTTAAGAAAAGGATAAAAATGCTGCACAGCAGCTGTAAGAGAGAGGGGAGAGAAAATGAAAGAGAAACAGCCCTGCAGATACCCAGGCCAGAGAAGAAAAAGGAGGAGGAGGTGCTCCAGGTGCTGGAGCAGAGATTAGCTGCAGTCCACGAAGACCATGGTGATGCAGGTTGTCCCCCTGCAGCCCATGGAGGACCCCATGCTGCATGAAGGTGGCCATGCCCTGAAGGAAGCTGCAGCCGTGGAGAGCCCACACAAGAGCAGGCTCCTGGCAGGAGCTGCAGCCCATGGGGGGACCCACACTGGAGCAGTCTGTTCCTGAAGGATTGTACTCCATAGAGAGGACCCATGCTGGAGCAGTTCGTGAAGGACTGTCTTCCATGGTAAGGACCCCACGCTGGAGCAGGGAAAGAGTGTGAGGAAGAAGGAGTGGCAGAGGAGCTGTTATGGACTGACCTCCCCTCTGGCAACAGGGAACGACGTAGAGGAGTCAGGAGTGAAGGAGTGAAGTTGCGCCCGGGAAGAAGGGGGAAGGGGTAGCGGAAGATGTTTTTAGTTTTGTCTTTGTTTCTCACCATCCTACTCTACTCTTAACAGGCAATAAATTAAATTAATCATGCCCAAGTTGAGTCTGTTTTGCCCATGATGGTAATTGGTGAGCAATCTCCCTGTCTTTATCTCAGCCCACAAGCTTTTCCATCTTATTTTCTCCTCCTGTCCTGTTCAGGAGAGGGAATGAGAAAGCAGCTCGGTGGGCACCTAGCACCCAGCCAAGGTCAACCCACCACAGGCAGTCAAAGAAGTTTGTGTCCATGATAACTCATTTGGTTAGCTTCCATTTAAGAACTATTCCTTCCAGGAGTGCTGGATGTGACTTTGCCATTGTAGGTTTCTTTTGGGAGTGCCACAGTGCTAGAGTTCTCCTGCAGATCTTGTACAATCAGCTCCCGTAGATCTAGGAATGACTTAGAATTTCTTGAGATGAGGTAACTTTTGTGCTGAGATAGAAGTCTTCTGAGGAAATTTGCAATTTCTAGATACACATATTTCTGATTTTTTTCAATATTACTTAAAAATGGTGTATGTTTCTAAAATATGAACATTGTTTTAGTAACTTGCATCTTTCATAATGTTTAGAGCTTCTTAACCCAGTCCTAAGATGCCAGCTAAAGTAGCATACAGAGCTTAAACAGTATTTTAGATATAAAAAATGCAGAAAACTTTTTACTAGCTTCCAAACAGCAATGTCATTATTAAAAGAATCTTGGATGTAACCGTGGGCTTTCTGAATGGGGGGAATTGCAAATTCTGTTAAAGACCTATCTTCCATGTATATGTGATCCTAAGAAACAAAGAAGAGAATTGCTATGTTTGTTTCAGTGTTTATTCTCACCCAATTTATATAACGAAAAACACAGCTGAAGGGTACTGAAAGTATCGGCTTGTGGCAGTAATTTTCAATAAAATGGGTGATGATATGAGTAGAAGCATGAAACATTTAGATAGTATCTTTGATAAAGGACAAACATAGATAAATAAGGTCATAACTTACACCAATTTTCAGAAGAAAGAAGCACGGTGTTGTATTCCCAATACTGAAGGAAACTGTTCAGAGGAACAGGATTTCTCCTGTCTGGCAGATGGCTTCTCTCTTGGGATTCTTCCAAAGCTCTATCCTCAGTTTATGTCTTAGGCATTTCATCAGTGTGGCAAACAAGAAATTAAGAAAGCTTTTGTAAGCTAATATCCTGATACTGAAAAATATTTTTTCAAGTATTTTTTAATGACAGATGAGAAGAATAGATACCTAAGAGTGTCTGAAGCTTCTGCTTTCTGGTAGCACTCAGCCTGACCTGCTGGCCAAACACCAGACTACAGCAGATGATTGTTAAATACCCTCCCAAACGCTATGCTTTTACAAGATAAGGGTAGCAGAAGATGTGATAGCTGCTAACTCACAACTGGAATTTATCTGAGTGATGACATGTAGTTTCATTTTGCAAGCTCAGTTTCACCTATCCTGTATCACATTAGGTGATATGGCAACCAGAAAAACTCTACAATTCATTCCTTTTTTTTTTTTTTTTTTTAAATATGGAAGAATGGCAAACATTTCTGTCATTTCTTAAATCTAGGAAAAGCTTTTAGATATCCAAAGGAATTTAGTAAATTCTTTAATACTGGATGGCCAGACAAAATGTCTCTTCAGTAAAAGCACAATTTTCTCTGGCAATTTGAAGAAGCCATGAGAAGTTTTGTTAAGAAAAAAACCCTATGAAATGGCCTACTGATGAGAAGAGAATGCAGATCGTCTCCCGGTAACTGGAGATTACCAACTCAGTCATGACTTCTTTTCCATTCTGTGATACTGCTGATTTCGTACTCATACCTAATGCTATTGCTAAATGTTCCTCCTGACTTACCTTTTAACACTGATGTGCTTTCTCCAGATGCCACTCTTCACAATGCTTAATGCAAAATGATCATCTCTGAACCGAAAAACTCTGCTCTGTGGTGATCATTGCCATACAATGAGAAAATACCTTGACAAACTCCCCAGAGACTGAACAAAGCAACTCACTCTGTAACACAGTGTCATCTAACCGAAAGTGACCTCTGCCAGAAGGCAGGCTGAGCATGTTGGCTTCTCTTCTTTTTATTACTATCTTGACAGTAGGTGGAAGAGAGAATATTTATGATAGAACTACAAATATGATCTTGAACCTGGTCAGATAACAATGCATTTAATATTAACACTTCAGCGATTAAATCAGCATCCTTTCCAAATGGATAGCAAAAATGCACAATTTTGCAAAAAGTTTCCTGGTTACAAAATTTTGCAATAATATACTTCACAATTTTGCAGGATCAGCTTTCTTTTGCTATACATTTCTTCAAGATGGATGATATAAATTAATTGGGAACATAAAGTAGACTTCCTGTAAGCTTCAAAAACTGCTCCCCACCAAAAGCCCCCAACCACTTTGTTTCTTTGCCTGCATATGACCTAACTGCAACTCTTGAAAGAATCTGTCCTGAGGAAAGCAGATTTAGCTGTTCAGAGACAAAAGAGCTGAGTAGCTTGTATCTATATTTGATTCTGTGCTTCTAGACAGTTAAAATAATCCAAACCTGATGCTTACACTGTTAAACTTTTCCCACAGTTTTATAAGAACTGACAAGGTCACAGCCTGAGGTAGTATGGTTGCCAGATGTCACGCCATTAGTTACAATCTTAGACAGAATAGGTGTAAGTAGGGAGAAGCAAGACTTAAAATAACCCTTCATGTAATGTTTTCCTGCTAATGCTCTTCGAACAATGTAAGGACTATTTCTTATTTCATAGTATTAGGTGGATCTCGATATTTTTATTTAACAGAAGCTAAATATTTCACTCAGATTATAGTTAAGTGGAAATAACTGTAGCTATTTATCCTGTACAAACTGTGTTTTTAATTAGCAAGCTTTTCAGAGGAAAAAAGCCCTTGAACACATTAGATCCTATCAGTGACCTATGATTTCTTTGAACTGAACATTTGCACAATCACTTTCAGGTATATTTGTTATCCATTTCACTTTAATATACTGTGTTCAATAGAAAGCATAGGTTTTCTTCAAGCAGAGGCAATATTTTTTCAAAACACCTCTCTTACCTTTGAAAGTAACTTTTTCATACTGGGATGCACATAAATAAATCATTGCCTCACTTCATTGGCTTTTGATGCAAGTTTTCTACGGGTCATTCTTCACTGAATAAAAGCTATATATCTTTAGTAGCAAGCTTGCTAATGTCAAGCTGATGGTGGTTAGTTGTTCTGAAACTTCCAGAGAGAAAATGGAAAATTACAAGTAATTTTCTACACTTTGCTTTTGTTCAGGCTGTCCAACCTGGACTGTGTATTCTTATTTCTCAAATAAGGATTACTATGGTGAACTATTTTACCTGCTGAAAGTTTTCTAGAAGTTACTCTTATAAAACAAAGTTATTCTTATTAAAACAAGTAGATTAAATTTTCTATAAGAGAATGTGATGTAGAAAGAAGAAAATAACTTGAACAAAGAAATGAATAGATGTGGAAATAGATACATGTCTGTACCTGTATTCAGTTTGAAAAAAAATGCTGTTCTTTACAGTGCTATCTTCAACTCGGTTGTATGCACCTGCATAGATATGTAAAGGGATAAAAAACCATTTAACAGTATCCTGCCATACAGCTGCTATTTCCCTCCTTTTTGCAGCAGAATGGTGGATGCCAAGGTCTGACACATGTCACAACATGGCTAGCGGTGTTATGCCAGTGGACTCAGGAAAATATATACTGCCTGATATGGATCTGATGCAGCAGGGAATGCTAGACTGGAAAGCAAGTCTGTAAATCATTGTACCCAGTCACCAAAAGTACATCTAACCATAGATGTTTAATCCCAGAAGGTCTATAAAAATATCCATTCCTCTCCCAACATGCTCTCCAAATCATCCTTAAGCAGGCAAATTAGAAACTTCCAGCACCGGGAACAATAAAAATTGTGGTATTATTGGAGAGTAAATCTGAACTTTGAAATAAGGAAATGAGCAAGACTGACTTTGTAACATTTAAAACTATCAAATATTATTGTTCTTTGATGTGTTTAAGTCTAGTAAATTATACATAACAGTATCATTCACCCTTACACAGAGCACCATCATTAAAAATTCAGGTCAAAGTAATATAGAAATTATTGCATTGCAAAAAATAAAAAAAAAAGGAAAGAAGAAAAGTCTTGTAAATAGACTGACCGCTGTAATACATTCAGTGTCATGGCGAAGGAGGTAGCCCATGTATGAGACCCCAGTAGACCACTGCATGTAAATAAATAGTTGTTCTATGCCTCTTTTCATATGGTGTTCATTAGAAAAACAAAAGAAGTGCCTCCAGCAGTTTTTCCTTAGAAGCAGACAACGCAGCTTTTGTCTTTTGAATCTGCATAAGAGAGTCACAGACTGGAGAAACATCTAAGTTTCCCCTGTGAATTAATGATATCTAAAAATAACAAGAATGAAATAAGTTTTGATTAGTAGATGAATGCTGAAGTATAACTAATGCTCTATTAAATTTCATTCTTTGAGAAAAATGACTATTTTAAGATGCATTGCCTATTTGCTTAGGGCAATCTTGCTAAGAAATGTAACAGTAAATTATCATATACAAATTAAACTTTGATATGAAGGGGGTCATTAGACAGCTGGTAAGAACTACCTGCATATAAATAGTCACAATATGGTATGGAGGAATCTAGTGACTTACAGGGTTGTGATAAGTAAAGTAGTATAAATTACTACAGAGAAATAAAGTCACCATAGTCATTATCCTATGTGCCAGTAACCTGAAAGTTTTCCCAGCAAGGCTTACATTCACTTTCTGTTGCACCAGTGACCGATTAGTAAATGATTGGCTAGAAACAGACTCTCCGCTAGTATCAGTGAGTGTAATTTCACTGAAATGAATTGATTTTCATCAAAGATCAGCCACTTAGCATACCTCCACAAGCAGACTGGAAAATCTCAAATCACTGAGCATTTGCAGAAGAGTCCTCCTCTGGCATAAAGTGAGTAAAGTTATTTTGATGAATTTTTTATGAATGAGGTTCCTTTTAGAATCCTTTATAGGATTTTTCCTATAAATACCTTAGAGCTCTTACCTGGTAGGGAAGATAAATTTGGGAACCAGAAGAGCAGTAGTCAGCTGAAAAAATACTCCGAAAAGCTGTGTGTCTGCTGCTGCTAAAGTGCTGTTTAACCTTGGTCAAAGCACAACGCCTTTCACTCATCCTTTAGTTGTCTTGCCTATTCACATTGTAAGATCTGTATATCAGGGATTTCATGCACTCAAGGCCCAAGAGAGTGAGCTCTTAATCTCAGTTAGAGCTTCTGGGAGTCAAATCTTTACCAGGAATGACAGAGCACAGGTACAAGGACAGAAATGCTCAGACTGATGGAGTCACTAGTTGGAGTCATCCCACACAGGTGTGAAGCGCCTGTGACTCATTTATTCTGCCCATGCCATAACAATGTAATCTACAGAAATTTCTAGCAGAACTTCTGGATTGTTCAAAAATATCATTCTGCTTTGTGGAAAATGTAGAGAAAATTATGTTGTTCAGTTTCTATCCGTGTGCTTCATTAAAAGTATATTTTCCCATTTATGTTTGTGGGCGTGCTTTTTGCAGAGGAAATCCCACTTCATAGACTTGCAGGACAAGTGGGGTTTTTTTCCACTATATGAAGTGATACTTTATTAAGTAATTTATTAAATGGTTTACAAAGTGATTAAAAAGTGCCAACATTTTTTATTCTTTAGTAAAAAATTGTTTAAAATTAAAGAATTCTTTAAAAAAATCATTACTGTTGAAAACCCATTTTAAGATGTTTGACCAGCTCTAGCTTTGATGGCAAAAAAAATCCCACGATGCTGTTCCTAGGAGATATGGTGCGGTTTGCAGCTCGTGACCTGAATTTCATTGTCCCAAGCAGCAGGTGCTGTTCCCTCTCCCTCTTCTCCCCAGCAGCATCTGTAACAGCAGCAGTAGTTTCTGTCTATTCCGTCCTGACTTAGCCCATCTCTGTCCTGCTCCTTCTCCTTCTGCCACTGGAACATGGCCTTCTGGGACAGGCAGAGAAGGACAAGTCCAATAATGGACCAGGAGAGGACAGGCAGAAAAGACAGACATTTGCCCACAGAAGTGGGATAAGTTGCAGCCCACGTCAAAGATGACATGTGCAGGCTCAAGGAGGAGCTGCAGACCCCATGTCACAGAGACCATACAGGCACAATTACAGCAGTATCTTTCCCCAATATATAAAATTATGTTTGGTTTTACTTAAACAGATAATCCCAAAATGCTGCCTTCATCACTAATGTAAGTCCGAAATGTTTCCTCCCACCACACACATACACACATATCCCTCCCACATAGACATTAAGTGTAATCAGCCACAGAGTTTCTCTTGGTGTTCAGTAAGACTGGAAAAAAGTCTAGCAAATTACTAGCCTGATATGGGTTTTGATAACAAAGTCTTAAAAGAGAGAAATATAATTAATTGCCAAACATCATAAGCTTATGAGAAATAGGTCTGGTCAAACTAACCAAGCTTTTTGTGAGACTAAAGCTAAGTGAAATAGTATTAATTTAACAGGCTGGCACTTACCTTACTATTGAATAAGTTTTTGATTAAGATTTAATACAGATAAAAGAAATGTGATAATGAGTAGATTAAATCTCATTGAAATTACATATTTAAGGACAGTTTTTCACTTACAATGTAGTTTTATGTTTTTTTCAAGAACACAGGGAAATGCATGATTTCTTTAGAACCAGAATGCTCTGGACAAAGGAGCTGAATTGTACGAAAATCAGTATTTATTGATACCAATTCAGCAAGGAATAGGCAACAGCCAGCAATAATTTGATGTAACGATCAACATCAGTAAGATATATCTCAAAAAATTTTAGAGCATTAATTAAATAGAGCAGTTTTACAAGAGCAATTGCCTCTTCTAACACAACAAAAAAATAGCCACTTCTGTTGACATTAATTTGCTTTTGATGTTCCATTCTGATTCTGATGTTTTTAATAAAAAAAAAAGTAGTTTGACTTCCTCTGAATCTGAAGCAGGAAGATTTTAAAATTATATTCTATTAGTTTTATCTTTAGATTATTACAGGAAGGGTTTAATACTCAGTAATAAACATAATACCAGTCATTCTAGTTAGTATTTAAGCAAGAGTGAGGAAACCACAGTCCTTCTGAAGTGACTGGCAATTTTGGTAAGTATTTAAATGGAATAAAGACTTTGTTTCAAGCTGCCCACTATACAAAATTAAATGTTCATTGATAATTAAGCATCTACCTTTAGTTGTCCATGTATAAAAATTGCTTCCAGTAGGTATATACTTAGATATTACAAGCTTTTTAATAAATTTATTCTTTATATCAAGCATGTCTATCATGAAAATAGTAATACTCTCTATTTGTCAATGTGTTCTATAACTACTTAATATTAGTGTTACATAACATGTTTTTGAATGACTGTCTCACTATCTTTTTGTTTCAGATTAGACAAACAGAGATTTTATTATTTTTCATATATGATAAAATAGCCTCTCTGATGTGATCATAGTGAGATTGCATAGCATTTTTTAGCTGTTTAATACTATTTAAATCAACATTCCTCAATTCATGCTCTTCACTTTTGCTAAGTATCCTTCAGCATTACAGTGATTAATGTTTTCCATGCTTCCTGTCAACATATTTATAAAACTAAGAGAATATTTTATTTACAGCAAAGGCGTGACAGAGACGAGTCATAAAAGAAATTTTTTGTTAAGAAAATCCTAACAGAGCAAAGGAGGATATTTTTTCAAAGGCATAAAGATCCACGAGGCACCCAACTGATGTATCTAAGTGTCCTTCATGTCTTTGAAAATCTGCCTTGAATGCATGCTACTTAGTAGAGTGACATTCTTTCCATCAAAGGAAGCATTTTCTTTTCTGAAGGAAATTTTTAAATGCAGCTAAAGGCTGATTTTTACCCACAAAAGAGACTGTGGTTGTGTGTTCACTATGTGAGCACATTTTGAAACATATCAACCTCCTTTTTTCAAAAAGAATAGCCTTATTTATCAGTTTCAGCTGAAAGTTCTGGGGTTTAAGATTATATCATTCTTAGCATTGTCTTTACTGATGTAGATTTTAGTGGTATATTGAGGAGCACATTCAAATTCACTGCATTTGCAGTGGGAAGAAGATGCTGCCAAAGTTATTTTACATCAGTAATAATTTCCAGCTTTGGAACAACACATTACATATTCAGCACTGCTCTTTTCTCTCATAAAGTTCCTGGATGAAATGAATGAGAGCTGTGATATGAACTTTAGCATGTCCAGGTTGTAGTCATTGAGTCTTTCTTTTATTTTCCTTCCGAAAGATGCCTTCAGTCACTTCTATCCAGAGCAGAGCAGCATGATTAAAAAGAGTTTTGCTACACTGCAATCACAATGACAAAATTTACTCTTTCATAAATAAAAAGCACAAAAATATTTAAGGGACCTGCAAAGCTTTTGTGGAAGAAGGCAGCTTATACAAAAGATCATTCACTTACTACTACAACTCTTGTCTTTGGTCATCGAGTAGCAGCCAGAGAAGCTGGCAGAATATTTCCTGGTTGTTTTGCATACTAAAACCACCCTACAAAACCAGTCATAATCTGAAGGTTTTTCACTTTTTTGTTTCTGAAGCTGTGAAACTTCATCTCGTCCTCTTACTTTTTTTTTTTTTAAATGCTCAAGATACTTTTTGAGATTAATTTGACAAACATTTCTGAAGAACAACCCAAATTTCATTAACTGATCGTAAAGCCTCCTCACACTTAAATGTAGACTGTATTCCAGTGTGGCTCTCTACTTGCATAGACATCTTCATAAATATTTTCAGGATGTTTTTGAAAATTATATGCAGAGGTACAGTAGACTATTTCCTAATGAATGCAGTGCCATTTCAGGATCTTACAGTGATCTGACTTGAGTCCGAGACCTACTGAAAAAGCATACTGTGAGCAACAGGGGCTTTTCCACCCTGCCTTGCCAGTCAGCTTCACCTCTACTGAGAGATCAGCATACATGTGAGTGGAAGTTCAGACTTCAATGAGAAAGTAGGTTTCAGGTACAACAGAGCTTTTAATGTCAATATTTTATTACATGTTGGGACAACAGTAATAAAAGAGTGGTTTGGAAAATTGTAGAAGTCAGTACTGTTGACTTCTTTTGGAGAAATACGACTTCGTTTTTGAGAAGAAAGATACTTAAATGTGCATGTTCACAGTTCATTTAGAAACAAGTTCACCAATCACGTCTTCTGTGCTATCCACTTTAGAAAGCAGCTCATTGTATATTGGTTATGTAACAGCTGTCAGTTATTGATAGATTTAATTTGCAGGTAACGAAGACCATGTTTGAACTTGTGACCTAAATGTGAAAAGTTCCATATGTACCTCTGTGAGCCATCTAGACTTAAATACTGTTTCTTCAACAGGAAATTTTATTCCAGAAGGCTGTGAACTGTACTGTTTGGCTGACACAGCCCGAAGTTTTGTTTTGTTTGTTTGTTTGTTTTTTATTTGAGTTTTGTAAGTATAATTAATATAGGGTAAAATTATTTACAAACTGTGTTCCATTCAAACTGGCAGCTGCAGGTACACCCTCTAATGATAAGCTCTTGAGAAACAAGAGTATGGGGGCAACTCTTGATCCGGCTGAAAGTACACTGCATGACGATAAGCCCCTGAGAAACGAGAATACCAGAGCAGCCCTGGATCTTGCTGAAGTCAGTGGGAGTTCAGAAATGAAGAGAAATTGCTCATGGCATTACAGGCACAGCCTTACAGTGCTGAAGTAAATGTGGATCTTTTCTGTAAACTAGAAGGAAAGGGCAATCAAGGCTGGACAAGAACTGTTCAGCTGGCATTGTGAAATCTGCTGACTTCCTGCAACCATACAACTGTTTTAGGGGGCAGGGGTTTTATTATTATTAATATGCTTCTGCCCATGAACTGAGTATTTTTATGCTTTTATGCATGTTTTTAAAAGCATATTCTTAAGAAGGAGGCTGAAAAGAACCCGTTTGACCTTCTTTTTCATAACTAAGGAAATGGCTGTAAAGCCAAGAGGAACAGTTAGTCGTTACACAGAAAGTAGAACAACATTAATCTCTAGGCACACCTGCTATTACTGTTTTAGACATTTTTTAAATTTAATATAATCCTTTGTAGTGAACATTCTGACTTGATAGCTACACTTTACTTTGTTCTCTTTTATGTGGTCTAATGAACTAGATATGATTCTTGGTGTCTAACCAACTTTTATTTTTAGTTAGTTTAATAAAATTCTAGCTACAGCTGCGTGCTTAGTCCTTGCATAACTCCGACAGCAGCTGGCTGAAGAAAAAAAATGCAAAAATAATATTACCTCTTTAGTTTTCAAAAATATTTTTCCCTGAGAAAAAGTAGAGTGAGTCATCTTCTAACTCCTTTTCATTTTTTTATTCCACGCTCTATTCCCCCTTAAAGATGACAAAGCAAACTACTGCTTCTTTTCCTTTTAAGCAGTCCTGCTTAAGAACAACAAACTTCTGACAAATAGAATTGTTTATTTTTAAATGACTGGATTTATATTTGAAAAGTTTGGGGCACACTTTTGTCATGAACTCGACCCTGAAAAAACAGTTCAAGTGCAACATTTTCTTGCTCAGTTTCACACACCAGACAGGGAAACCAGGAAACAGAGACACCGAGCAACACATGCCCTTGCCCCAGTCTCTGTCAAATCACACAAATATCATTCGATCCTCCAGACCTATGGCAAACCCATAACCAAAAGTTCATAATGTTTAAGTATTGTAAAGGGACATCTGGAGTTGTTCTGGTTTGTATTCTGCACTTGCTGTCCAAAATGATTGCCTTGTGGTGAGCTCTATACTCCTTGGGCCAGTTGTGAATACTTAAGGGCTACAAAGGTAAGCCCATGAGCTGCATTATAAATAACAATAAAAAATTTAAATAGAATTAATTTGGCTACAGAGGAGAATATAATGTTCCAAATAAAAATATATGTATATTTTTTCAAAAAGGGTATGAGACACCAGTTTCCATACAAATTCTTACTGGACATATACTTTCACCTTTTAAGGGCATAAACTTTAAAAGTTGAAGAAGGAAGACTCTGTGACGTTTCTGCTCTTCTGTTACAGCAAAATGCGTGAGCATAGCCTTCTATATATATTATTTTGATGAACTAGTATGGGAAAAGAAATGAAACAAGCCTGTATGTACTCCAGTGCATTGGCTTTGAGAGTACAGCCTTTATATATATTGTCTTTGTTAGCTATGTCCTACTCCAGGTTAAAATCCACTATGCCAAGAAATTCAGTCTGGTTGTGTCAACAGTGCTTGTACAGATGAGATCTGAGCTGGAACAAGTTCTCCACCTTGCCCATCTTTCCACATCTCCAAATCTACATGACTCACTGCAGACCTGAGCTAGTTTACAAGCTACTGTACAAGCAATATGGACAACCAATGAATAAGATGCATAGGCTAACCTAACAGTATAGAGCTACTCACAACAGCTATTGCCATGATTTACTGTGTGTCTTTGACAACGAGAAAAGTGATATATTATTTCCTTGACTTTAATAGAAATCCATCTGTGAGGCCCAATTTACCCAGATTTTATTCAGCTTTTCATCCCTAGACAATTAAAATTACTCCTCCCTTTCTCCATTACTCAGCAGATTAGAAGTTAGTTTTCTTGTGCTGTTATTAGAATGTCATTTTGCTATACTCTGTTGTCTACCATAATATCAGAGAACTTTGATCTAAGAAAATATTGAGCTGTGCTCTTGCTAAAAAATGAACACCCTATCATCAACAGAAAACTGTGTAATAGGTTTAAAAATCTTAATTTCAAAAGTGCTCATCCATCATTTTTAAGTACATTTCCTCTTGAAATGAAATGAAACTGGTGAGAGTGGCACTCAAAAATAGGTGTAAATTAGAAAAATTTTAAGTAAACAAGCATTGGGTTTTTTAGGCATAAGCATAACAGATAAAGATACAGAATATCACAACATAACCACAGTATGAAGTAGAAGCAACAGCACTTCTCTGATTAAAATGTGACATGTGATTTATATGTATATATTATGGATAGTTTATCTTTGGTGGCTATAATGAGGTCTTAATGCCATTTATACCTTAAACAGATTTCAGCAGTGCTAGTAAACAATGCAAATTTAACTCCATCTGAGACAAAGGGGGCTGTGAAAGAAATTCCTGCATACTTCACATTGTTTTGGTGGTTGTTTGGGTCTTTTTTAACACTATTAAACCGGGTGGAGGGAAGTCCCTCCAAAAAAAAATGAAAAAATGCCCCAACTTTGAAAATATTTGCATAAATTAACTGCTATAATGGAAATGGAATTTTCTAACAGAAGACATGCAAGAACCTATGAGAAAACAAAGTGGACAATCAACTTACAGTGTCCAAAAACTGTACGTGATGATGTGATATATAAACATTTCTAATACACATAATAATATAGGAATATAAATAGACAATATTATCTAAAAACACAAATACAGGAATAAATAAAATACAATAAACAAAATATAATAAAAAAGGACTACAGGAATTAAAAAATCAGAAAATTAGGCTACAGTTACCAAAAATGACCAGCAATCCACAGTGATTTGTGTATACTGCTTTCCTTAAAAGTCTATGATTTTTTTAAGGCCATTTGAACATTTACCATCTAAAAGATCAAGTTCCTGTAAAGTGTTACAATAATTGAAAATTTTAATAAAATGATGACAAATGCCCTTTCTGAATTATACATAACAGAAGCGGAAAAGAAGACATTTGTGTCCTTAAAATACAATTGCATACAATTACATGCCTGCAAAGAGCAGTAAGAAGACAAAGGCATTAACCTCCCACCACAATTCAGGCCAAAGAGCCAGGAGTAGAGTAGTTGTTACAAGATCATGGACAGGAAAACTTAGCTCGTTGTTTACCGAATGGAGCCTTGGTCTCCTCAGTGGACATTATACATATGTTCCTTAGTCAAGTAAGAACTACTGCAAGATCTTAATGATTTAATGTATTGTAAATGTTTTATCTAATGATTTGTAAACAAACTGAATATTCTATTTACCTAAACCAGGAGCCGGACCCTTCTGCAAAAGCTGAGGGCGACAAAAGCTTAGATAAGAGGGTGAGAGTATGTAGGGACGAACTGGGGCTTGGAATCATGACGTGTCACCTATCCTGCCAAAGACAGTAATCACTGGTCTTTACTGAGGTGGACAGGCCACCTATACTTAACCGGGAAAGGGAACATGTATAATTTTATATATGTTCGATAAATAACCTATGGCAGGCAGGTAGGCAGCAATAAGATAGAAAGTGGATACAGTGGGTATAACATCAGCTTTGTTGTCAAGAAACACTCATAATTTAGGTTTCTGACCTGTCTCTCTGAACTACAGCTTGGTATATACACAGATAAAACTCAAAAGTTATTAAATAATTTGTAATCATACTTCTGAGTATAAAAAAGGAGAAAAAAATACATAAGCATATCAAAATATAGAACTCATCAACATGCAGACCTCAGTCAAAGTAATTAGAACTGGATCTGGAGCTCCTGATTTTAGAAGCTCACGCGTATAAGGACATCAGATATGAAAGATATGAATTTTGTATTACTAAAACCAAATTTCTAGTCCTCATCATTTTGAATAAATGCAAGTCTAATAGGCGATATATGCAGAAAGCATTAAAACAAGATGTCTGAATGTCTGAGTATATGTTTAGTTCACATGTTTTTAAGCCAAGAACAAATATATCTGAGTGATCCTGCTAACATCCTCCTCATCTGCCACCCAAGTTGCAATGCCAGTAGCACACTAAGGTGATAAACTGTTGCTCTTACTGGGACGCGGCTGTTTGCTGACACGTTTGGATGGACAAAAATCTATCCAGAACATGAAGCTATACGGTAAGGCTGAGACAAGCCAACAGCACACTGGTAAACTATTAAGAAGATCACAGTACCTGATCCTCCTCCCCCTTTCTCTCTACCACCACTCCTAATATGCAAACTACCTCTTCTATTTGTGTAGGCTGAGATACTCAACTGATAACAGGTTGAACTACAGCAGCTACTAATCCAGCTGGAAAGTATTGTTTGGTTTTGCTTATTCAGTTTGTGCGCCTGCCTTGAAAGACCCTGACTTCTTATAAACCACTTAACAATCTGAAAATGCTGTTCTTGTGAACTCTTACAGCAACAGATGAGAGTTTCTAAATGATGGGAGTAAAGAATAAGGCACTTATTCTACTTTATGTCATGTTTTATTATTAGGCAAATGAACTTCAGGACATGGCTTCGAGAGGTCCAATGGGCACTGGAGCCACTATAAAGAAAATGAAAGGAGCGTATGGGCAGGAGGAGGGAAGGAGACACAGAGACAAGAAGAGGAATGTCACTACTTTTAGTAGTGGTACTAATTTAAGCCATATTTAGTTAGCATCATCACTAGTAAGAAGTTTAGGTATGGAAGACAAACTGGGGGGGAAATAATGCCCAAGGTTTCTGGATTATTTTCCTTCAACTCTGTAGGGTTGTCTATCAGTGCCATTTCTGCAAAAAGCTAAGCCTTTTGATTCATATCAGAGTGACAAGGGGGCAGTTTCAGACCCATGAAAACCTTTGGTCAACACACGGCCTGGAAAACGTCATCATCCAGGAACAATGTTTTTGCAGTAGTGTAGGAGGCTGTATAATAAGATGCCTAAGACCAATTTTTTTTGTTTTGTCTGACGTGCAATATAGTCTACTACAAAAGTTGCCTATGGTAAAAGCTGGCTGAAGGCAGAAAAACATCTTTTGCCCAGTTGGCTTCTTCACATACGGCTGCTATTGTCCCACAGCTGCTGCTGAAGACACTGCTGAAGTTAAGACTATGTACGTGCGTCAAGCGAGAATACCAGCTGGATCCTGAAAATAATTACTTGTTCAAATGTTTGTATCCAAATGAAAAGGAGGTCTGAGAAGAAGACAAGAAGACAAAAAAAAAATCCTTGTTTGAGAAGCTGACAGACTGTATGAAAACTAAACTGAAACTTTCCCATCTGGGGCCTTCCTTTCTTACATGGCTCTCTTTTGGTACCCTTTTGGGTTAGGTTGCTAAACTCCCAATGGTTTATCTAGGAAAGGAGGAACCTACTATGTTGATAAAAAAGTTAGCCTTTTGTTATTTACTGCATTTTTTTTCTCTTTGAACACCACTGCCAACCTAGAAAGTCACTTGTATTTTTCATACCAGCAGTATTGGTTTTACAAGCAAGAGCTGCGTTCCATAAGGTTTCCGAAATGATCCACTTTGAGCTATTATTAGCTTTATTTGTTATACAACTGATAACACGTAATCGTAATTGTAAAGCAAACAGTTTTAATATAAAACACTTAACAAAAACATAAATAATTTTAGATATGTTATATCTGAAAAAGCCAAACTTTGAATTTGAAAAAAATAATTTCCTTTTGCAACTCTAATAAGAGTCATTGTCTCCTGAAATGGTCCTGGCCTGCCAGCAACTGAGGTGGATCAGACACATAAAGAAGCATACGACCCTTGGATGATACTCAAGAAAAGCCTTTAACTCCCAATAAATGCGTAAGATATAAAAATATAAAAGCAATCAGGACACATTCTGACCTCAAATAACTTTGGCAATTGGAGAATTCACTGACCTCAACCCACAAATACCTGTGATCTCAGTAGAAGAATTCAGGCAGAATGTACATGAATATTCTCACAACCTTGTGACTGCTACCAATTGCTTTTTAACCTTAAAATCAGTTAAGCAGTTGCATAACAAGTCATACAAATAATCTGACTCTCATGCGATTACACAGGTAAGCAAATTACGTGTATCTTTGCAAATCAGGTTCCTGATTTGCGTCATTTATATACCACAAGCAGGAAACTAAGGTAGTGTTTTACTAGCTCCGCATCAGTCAGCAAATATGACTTGCGACAACTTTTAAGACCCATATTGTCCAGATTTCAATTCTTTGCCCCCTGCTAGTCGCTTCCGTCAGTCTCACACATCCTAAGTTAAGAACTGCTTTGTTGCTCTTGATTTAGCATTTTATTTTAAAAAAAAAGCGACCGGCAAGCAAGCAAGCAGCCCGCTTGGCTGAAGTTGCTGTCGCACAGCTGGTGCGGCTGAAGTTTAGCGGCAGTCTTCTCCCGGCGACCCGGGAAGCGAAGTTAAACACAGAAATGATGCCTTTTCTGGCGCATCGGGGTCACGCCGAGGGGGTGCGAGCGAAGATGAGGCGCAGGGGAGGGAGAGGAGCCCACCTCCCTCCCTCCCTCCCTCCCCGGCGCGGCGCCCATCGCCGTCGCCTCCCGGCGGGGCGGCGGCAGACCGGGCCCGCCAGCCCTGCTCGGGGCGGGGAGCGGCCCCGGCGGGGCCGGGCTGTGCCCCTCGCCGAAACAAACCGGGGGGGAGCAGCTCCCTCTGAGCTTCATTTATGAGCTTCTGTGGCCAAGGGAGCGGTCGGGCACCGGAGCGGGGTGGGGGGGGAGAGGCAGGCAGGCAGGCGGGCGGTCAGGCTTTGTTAGTCCCTGGCCCATTCCTCCCTCCCAGCGCCATTCCCGGCCGCCAAGCCCGGGGAAAGGCGCCCTGACCCGGGCAAGGAAGGGGAGGGGAGGGGAGGGGTCCGGCCGCCGCGGCCGGGCGCTGCGGGGCCGGCGGGCCGCCGAGGGCTGGTGGCGGCGGCGGGAGCGGCCGGGAAGACGCGGGAGGCGGCGGGAGGGAGCGGCCGGGGGCGCCCCGGGCCCCGCCGGGCTGTGCGCGGGCGCCGCAGCCGCAGCCGGAGCCGGAGCCGTGCCCGCGGCAGGCGGCGGCCATCGCGGCTCGCCGCCCCCGTGCGCCCCTCCGAGGACGGAGGGGTGGGGGCAGAGGAGGCGGAGGAAGCGGCGGCGGCGCCAGGAACAGGGAGGTGGCGGCACGGCGAGGGAGGGAGCGAGCCGAAGCCGGGCCGGGCCCCGCAAGAGCAGCAGCAGCGCCAGCTCCTCCTCCTCCTCCTCCTCCTCCTCCTCCTCCTCGGTGAGTGCCGCTCCGCCGCCCCGGGAGGCTGCTGGCCGCCGAGCCCGGATGCCGGCGCAGGCCGGGCCGAGGTGCCCGAGGAGAGGCCCGCGCCGGGAGCGGGACACCGCGGCCTCCGGTGGGTGAGCCTCCGCGGGGCAACGGGCGCGCCGCGGCCCGTCTCCCCCCCGCCCCCTTCCCCCGGTGGCCGCGGCGGGCTGGCGGGGCGGAGGGAGAGCCGGCGGACGGGCACGGCGCGGTTCGCGGCTCGCCCGCCGCCCTCCTCCCGAGCCGCGGCCCCGGCCCCGGCCCCGGCCTCCTCTCCCTTTGTTCGCTCGGCTCCCCGAGCCTGCGGCGGCGCCAGGCCCTGCGGAGGCAGCGGGGCCGCGGCGCGGCCTGCAAGGCGGGCGGGAGGCCGGGCGGGCGGGGAGCAGCGCCGGCCCGGGCCGCCGCGGCGCTGCCCGGCCCCCGCCGTGACAGGAGGGCCCGGGGCGGCCTCTCGGCCCCGCCAGGCGCGGCGGCGGGGGCCAGCCTCCCCCTTCCGCTGCCCAGGCGCACCGCGCTCCTACCGCTGCCGGCACCGGGGGCGGCTGGACGAGGCTGATCCCCCCCCCCCCCTCCGCCCGCCTTCAGTTTCGGGCGGGGGTTGGGGGGGTGCCCGTCCCCGTCAGGGCGGGGGCCGGAGGCGGCGGTCTGGGCAGCCGCTGCGGGGGCTGGTGCGGCGGAGGAGCCCCGGCCGCGGCGCCGGCGGGAGTCGCCTTGTCGTGAGGTGAGGGTGCGCCGGGGGCTCTCGAAGGGGCGAGCGAGAGAAGGGCTGCTTTCTCTGACAGGTGGCACTTGAGAACTTAACTTTAACAAAAAAACCCCAACACCAAACACCCAAACTTTACTGCTTTTCATTGTTCTTCAGGCTGCTTCTTACATCCTCTTTCCCTAGTGGTGCCGTTTCTCTCAGAAAACAACTGGCCCTGGCCCATACCTACCCGTTTGCTTAAGAAAAGAGCCCTTCCAAAACACTGAGGTTTTAGGAGGTGAAGAAGATGCGTCTGTGATGTGAGGTGCTTTGACTGTGTCTTTCGTCTTCATTCTTTCATCTTTTCTCCCCATGTTTTCAAAATCATGTTATTTTGGAATGTGTTTTTTTCTGCGGAGTAGGTTACTCTGTTAAAGAGAGTGGGTTGCAGAATACGCTTCAGTCAGGGAAAGCTTCTCTTCCAGTTACTGAATTCTTGTGCCCTTTCACCATTAGGTCCCAACCCTTCTTTCCTACCTGCCAGGAATGCTTATGCCGTGTCCAGTCTCTTAATACACCTGTAGTTAAAAAATCCCTGCTGCAGGCCTTCTGTCTCAGAGAGATGCTTTCTGCACAGGTGCTTAAGGAATAATACATCTGCATTTCTGCTCTGGGTGGAAAAAATAGCCCTGTTTTTTCAGGTTGATAAACACATCCTTGGATTGCAGAAAATATGGAAGCTTCAGTATAGTTAAATAAACTACGTAGCTTGGCTGGAAGACTTCATACCACTGGAGAACGTGTAGGTATTTTTGGAGTCTTCTGCAGTAAGGCAGTAAATGCAGCTCACAGTTTTATGTGTAACTTATGAAAGGCAAATTTCAGCTTTTTCTAAATGCTTATTTTCATGAAGTGTTAAGCGGTATTTGAATGGAGTCTTCACTTTCTGTTATGTATTTCTTAGTTTCGTGGCATTGCACTGTGTTTGGAACTGAGCTTTTACTTAAAGCAGGCTTGCCTGTTGTATGCTTAATCAGACACATATTCCCTATATCCTGAGTTTTGAGATTTAAGTAGGTTTTTTTTAATGTTAAAATTCAATGAAATTAAGCCTTAATACTTAAAAGTATGAGTAGTCAGAGTGTAGTGTTGTATAGAGGTACCTGCATTTGCTAACTTCCTGGGAAGCTGCAAGGCTATGGAGTAGTAAGGAAGAAGCACTGTGGTGTTTCCAGCGCTCGTGTGAGCATCACTTCATAGCACTGCCTATGTGCAGCGTCGAAGTGCTCGTGTGGATTCAGGAGACATGATGGATAATCCTAAGCTTCCTGAGAATTTGACATACTCAAACCTAAAAAGATGTGTATTAATTTGTACTATGCTGTTAACTTCTTTGATCCTAGGTTGTGAGGTAGGTCTGTCAGGCACCTTGGGTTACTCTCACAGAAGGAAGGTTTGAAAGAATGATAACTGGTCTGCATTGTTCTGCAAGTAGTTTACACATCCTAACTCTCCATAGGGCAGTGAAGTGGTGGAGTGAGAGAGTGAACTCTTAATTAAGAGTTCTTCTTAGGAAGCAAGTTAATTCTTTCTGCTCTTTCTTATGAAATCTTCTGTTGTCATATAGTAACTGGAACATAAACGTTTGAAAGACTTCGACTAGTAGCGTTGCCTTGAGTTTATTACATATTCGCCACAGTATTGCTGGCAAAACTGAGTCTACAGTCCAGGGTAATCCCTTACTCAAGTGCCTTATTTGCTATTGCTTTACGGCCCTCCTGGGCCTACACAGCACTGTTTTGGTAGTGTTTAGGTAGTACAACATGTTGTAGGGACGTGAGTGATAACATAGATAGAAAGGAGACTGTTCTCTGCTGGTGACTGTCTCAGCATTTTGTCGATAGTGCTTTAATGTGTGTTAGCAACAAATTGGAGGGGGTAGCTCAAGCAGTTGTGATGCTCCAAGGAGGAAAATAAGATACAAGTACTATAAAAGTAAATGTAATCTAATTTAGGAATGCAAATGCTAAAAAGTATTAAGTATAAATTGGATAGGATTGGGATTGGAAAGCAGAATAGAGTTCTCTTATGCAATTTAACTGTATATTTTGTAGTGTAATGTATTAAACTGAAAAGAAATACAGAACTTTGAGTTTCCTCTTTTTAATTTTTTTTTTTTAAAGGCAAATTATTATGTCTGGTAATGTTCGTTATCCTTATGTTTGTGCCAAAATCTAATTTAATTTTATTTTGGTGTACGCTTATTTTTCTGGAAATATGTATCACTCTTCAGAAGACAATAGATATGCTTGATGCAAAGCTCCCAATTTCTTACAGCCTCTGTCTCAGTGCCTCACAATAAATTTGTAGTAGTTGTGGACAAGGAAGTATCCTTTAAATACAGCTATCCTGAAAATTTTCCTTGAGAATTTCAGATGGCAAGTTACATACAGCCATATGTGGAGGTGTTTTGGTTTTGTGTGTTTTTTTTTTTGTTTTGGTGGGGTTTTTTTTGGGTTTTTTTGGTTTTTTTTTTTTTTTTTAGAAAACAAGAAGATTGTACTTGTAATGGAATATTTATTGTCCATGTTTAAAAAGCAGCTTCTTACCACTCAAATATGCTTCTGAATCAGCAGAGGATGAAGATTCATGGCACAGTAGATTCCTTCTTTTATTGTTTTTGCTTTTTCCTCTAGAAATAATTGATTTCTGAACTAAAACTGTACTATGTAAGTTGGATAAATTTCTGTGTTAAAAATAGTTACATTGTTACAGACATATAAAAACTCGTGGCTCTGGGTTTTTTGTTGCAGTAGGTTTTTTTCCCCACTGTAGCTTAATGATCTTAACACAAACAAAAACATGTCACCTACTCTAGCCTCTCCTGCTGATCACACCTGAAGCAAGCTGGCCTTGAATTATTGCCCTGGATGAAAATGGAAAGCTGACTGTATGTAAAGTGTTATCTAATACATCAAATATATAAAGAAGGTTACACAGGCTTTGCTAGAGTCTACACAAACTGAAACTGAAAAGGCAGTATGATGCAGGATCTGACTTAGTCTGCTTATTGTGAGAATTAAAACTTTCAGATCAAAGTGTTAGAAGCTTAGCACTCTGATTTCTTAAGCTCACTTAAATAAAAGTTGCTTCAAATTTTTTCTTCTACCAGTTTTCACGGTCTTCTGACTCCTGTTTTTGTCATGTACAGGCATGCAAACAATAAGCATCTGCAACTCCAGATAATTTCAGCAAGTGTTGAGGTGTATGGCTTTGCAATCTGACTGCTATTCGTTAGTGTCTGTA
Source organism: Morus bassanus (assembly GCA_031468815.1). NCBI lineage: Eukaryota > Metazoa > Chordata > Aves > Suliformes > Sulidae > Morus > Morus bassanus. Next base: position 106,913,241 of record CM062567.1, on the reverse strand, counting down.
ATGTGGATTTAAGGACCTATCTTTAGATATTTTTATTTTAAAAAAATTAATTGAACTCCTATCTGTCATGAAATTTTCTTCTGGAAAATATTAACATAAAATACTCTGGAAGTGATTGGCTGTTTTTGGTGTCCTGAACCATTCACATGACACTTTGGACTCTGAGGAGCTCAGTTGGCTTCATTTATGACAAGGATGTAAGCCACATGTTACCTAAAAAATTGTTCCTTGGTTGCTACATCACCAAAAAAACTATGCAAGTTAAATACAAGTCTTCATTTGTTTAACATGGATGCAGATACCTTGGCTGACTTGTTCTGCCTCTGACTTTAAAACTCCGTTGAAGGAACATGAAAAAAAACCTCCTTGCTTGCAGGTAACCCCAACCTAAGGGTGCCAGGTATAGGCCTTTCTGTCCAGGTGCTGCTCTTCAAACATTGCTTCCTATTGTGTATATATAGGGCACATAAGGCATGAGAGTCTTCCTGTCTTCTGTGAAACATTCTTTTCTTTTGTAATCTGCCAAGTGTAATAAGTTGGCAGTTTTTTAAAATCTCAGGTTTGTGAAGTATGTGGGGTTTTGGTTATAAAAGCCAAATAATTTTGCTGTAAACTGCTGTAAAACAGTTTTGGGTGAGAGCCATTTTCTCTGGCAGTGAGGGTAATAGATGTTAGTGTTTTTTTCCAGAGTTTGTTAAGTGGTCTCTAGTTAAAAAATTCAAACAATGAAAATGAACCTATGGGTATTGTTAGGTAAATCATACAGATATGCAGTTTTTAGCTTTGCTTCCCAGTACAGTGTATAATCAGCAACTGTATTTGTATTATTTAGCTTGGATGGTGTATGATACTGACTTGTAAGAGGACTTGTGCAAGGTTTTTATGGTCTGGAATTAATATGGTAAATGCAGCTAGCAGATAAATTGATTAATTTTAGGATTTGAGATTGCAGACTTAATACCTTTGGTATTGTTCCTCAAGGATATTCCGTCTTGCTTAAAACAATACATAGAGTGCTACTCTTGATGACAAAATTCTTGGAAATGAGGTTCCAGTCAGGCTTGGTTTTATAGCGTGTGATCTCTGTTTTTCTTGAGTAGTTTTATTCTTAATTAATCTTGACGTTTTCTGGTAAATGTGCTAAAACAGCAGTTTGTAGGAGTCTTGAGTAGGTGATTGTTTTTCCTTCTCTAAAGCAGTCTGCATTCCTCAAGTAGGTTGAGAACAAATTAGTAGGCTACTCCAAACATTTCCAAAGCACACTTGTTTGATCGCAAGATGTCTCTGATACAGGTGGTCAAGCTTGCTTTCTTTTTTGTTCCTTCTGATTTAGGGAATCCTATCTCCCCTGACTTTGCCTCAGTAAGTGCTACAAGACTGGGCAGTTACAAGCTATAACGTTGACTGTGTTTTTGGCATCAGTAATGGGTTTTAATACCCTTGGAGTCCGTTTGGTTGGTAATCAGGTATCAGATTAGGAGGTTTAATAACTGAAATACAGAAATGAAGACGAGTGGCATCAGGGCAAAGTTTTTGATGATAGAGTTTTGTGGAAGCTGTACTCCGAAAACAGGGTGGGCAGCTTTTCAGGTCATGTCTCTTCATTCAGGAGCTGGTGGGAACTGGGCAAGTGAGGAATTCTCGCCGGATTTGCTGAACAGAAGCTGTTTGTGCAGGCATACTGGTTTAGGTGAAACTTGCTCTGGGGAAGTTTTCCAGGCTGGAATTTTGGTCAGCCTGAGGAGACCAACTCCAGAACAGTTGGTTTGTGCATTCAGAGGTATGAGTTGCTAGGTTATGTGTAAGATCTTAAGTCTGGGTCTGTGTAAGGTAGGTGCCTGGTGGCTTTTTTTTTTTCTTCCCCTCCCTGTTGTCTCTTCAGTGGAAAATAGAGGCAAAACCAATGCTGATCCAATGCTCTCTGAAGCACTGACTTTTCTCCTCTTCTTGGCTTTTGAAAGGAAGAGCGCTGTTGGTTAGTAGTAATGTTGAGAAATAATAAAGGATTGGCCATAGGCCTTTGGCATGGTTTTGTGCAAAAAATCTTGTTACTTGGGAAAATACTTACATGTAAATGTAAACATTCCTCAGTCCCTTACTGAAGGGGTAAAAGAGAGTCTGTACTGACCAGTGCACTAGTCTTATTTGCAGGCTAGTCCAGTGGTCATCAAAAGAAGATGGTGAAGGGAATTTGTTACATCGATACTGACTCAGATGTCCTATATAGTACAAAAAGAAGTGCTTTTTGGAATCTGCAGTGTTTTAAATGTTGTTTGACATGGAAAACAGGAACAGAAATTCTGTGTATCAGCATTGAAAAGTATGTATCTATTCTCTTTTTTTTCCTTTTTTTAAAAATTGGGCTAAGACATTTTTTCATTTTATTTATAGTGTGTGTAAGTTCAAATGTATGTCAGAGAGAACAGGAGAAAAAACAGTCCGTGTGCGTGTACATGACTTTTTCTTTTTTTTCCATGCTTGAACTTTCAAGCTTAGCTAGCTTTTGCAGCTGGGCTTCTGTACTCCTGGCTCTGCAGAAATTTGACCTTGCCCTGGAGATAGCTATCTTAAGGGCTTTGAGTTTGTGTAAATCTCATAGAGCATATTACTTCATATAGACAGAGAAAATTTTATCTTTGATCCTGCATGCGAGAATTCATACATGGATGTGAAGTTGCTCAGTGTAAGGCCTCAGTTCTTCATGTGCAAGCTAAACATAATGTACAGTGAGCAGTACCGTTGATTTAAATGTCTGCTCACAGTTAATTAATCTTTGCTGGGTTGGAACTGAATATTAGCAAAATCAGATTGTTTAGGGCTATGTGGAAAATTATTTTCTTCTTCTGTGGAACGTTATTTAAAAAAAAAAAAAAACAAACCACACACAAATGCCACCACCACCAAAAAAAAAAAAAAACAAAACCAAACCCAAACCCAAAACTCTTCCAGCGTGCATCAGGACAAAACAGTGTCTGTCTAAAAACTTGAACTGAAATATTCTCCATCACATTCCGTGGTTGGGGTAGTGAGACATTTCTGTCTGCAGGTGATTAGAGTGTAGGTGTAGGAGAAAAAAGGAACTTCCTGAGCTTAATCATGAATAATTAAAAGTGTCTCTAGTTTTGACCCAAAATTAGAAAATTTGCGTGTAGAGTAAGCGTTGTCAGAACTGGTATAGTCCTGTAAAAAGGTTTTATTCTGTCAAATCAGGAGTTGATAAAAAAGATGGCTAAGTGGCTTTGCCCATGCAGTCAAAACTCTGTTCCTGTTCTGGTCAGTGCACCAGTTGTGCACTGTTAATGTACGTGCCTTCTTAAAAGCACCTCTTGGACTTAAAAGGACTGTCAATTTAGAAAACCTATTTCATGTTTCACCTTCTGTTTTAAGGGAAACAAAATGTTAAAGTAATTCTGTAAGATTAGACAGAGATAATACTCTCTGTACAGGTGTGTTTACCCTGTGTATTTGACAGTACTTTGAGCACAGCCATGTCTCTCCTGTTTCCCATATATGGATAAGCTCTAAACCATAAAGAAGATAATTAGTTTACTCTTTGTTCTTATTGGGCCTCCTGCCAGTGAAAATGGGAAGGGAAATGTTTTAAATAAGCTGTGTTTTACGTTCTCACTTTCCCAAAGCAGAGCTTGGATTGCTCTCGGCGGTGGGTGCTAAGGCCTCGGAGGAGCAGCCAGGCTGTCCGCGTGGGGGCTGGTGGGCACGCGCCCCATGACACTTCTGCTCAGCTGATCCAGGTTCTGCCGCTGGAGTGCGTTCCAGGGGTGGCCACTTAATTACAAGAGGTACTCTGTGAGGAAGAAGCTTTCCTCTTGGGCACCCTGTGAGGAAGAAGCTTTCCTCTTGGGCACCCACCTGACTGAAGATCCCCCAATCTTTAAATAGAAAGAAGGAAGTCCTCTTTCCTTTTTTTTATTTATTTTTTTTAAATTAATTTCCCCGCCTCCCCCCCGCCCCCTTCTGGCATGTTGTGCTGACTTGTCTGTAAAATAAACCCTTTCTGTTTTAATGACCATGAAAGACTGATCTTCAGTAGCCAATACTGTTTGATGTTCCATGTATAAAATCAGTTGGATTTGAGGCTGACAGTGATCCTAATGTAATCTGCCTGTATGTAGTTTGATACAGGTGCCAACTTTAAGTGAGGAATATTCACTTAAAAGAATCACGACAGTTTAGAAGGGTAGTGTTCAAATGTCTCATTCTTAAGGATTTATCCCCTTTGAAAGCTTTAAAACTGTCCTACCTTTGTTTAGCAGTTGACAGGCTAGCTTATGAATCACATAGAGCCCAAGGGAGGAAATAAAATGCTGGAGATACTGGAAGTAGAATATACTGAAAGAAGGATTGCAATAAAAATAATTTGGAGTCGTAATAGTGAAAAAGAGAACAGAATTATGAGCCTTCTTCAATCTTGTTTTTGCATGCTGTGCTCCTAAGAAACCTGTTAGTACGTGACCCTTCTGTAGCCATCTCGTATGAAACACATTTTCTAGTTCTGAAGATTCTGAAACTGATTTCAGAATCAGTAGTGAAACTTTAAATATTGTATTATTGTTTTACTTAGGTATCAGTTCATCAAGGTGAATATGTGTGTAGCTCTGCTAAAATAATCTGTCTTTTGGTGCTTAGAGTTTTGCAAGAGTGAGTGACTTCTACCCAGGCATACCTCCCCACCAGCCCCTCCAAATTTTATTTTATTTAGAGGAGCCTAAAATAATGATTAGAGTACTTACAAAATGAAGATGCAGGCAATAGGGAGCTTGTGTACTTATCAAATACTATCAAAGCTGGTAGTTTTATGATAAGCACTTATTTAAGTATAAATAGTGGGGGAATAGACTTTTCAGGCAAAAGGAATACTTGGATTTATTTTCAGAATAATTGTTGAAAGGAAGTTTAAATTCTGTCTTGTATCCCTCAGAAGTGATTTTTTTTTCTAAGTTCAGAATATATCAAATAAATCCAGCTTAATAAATAACTTTCCATGTACTATTAGTTTTTCAGAAAGTTGGATTAAAATGATTTTTTTTAACTTTGGATTAAGTTGCTTCTGTGTTGTACTAACTTTTGACTGCCATTGTTCTAAAGACTTGGTGTTTATTACTTTGTCTCTTCAAAAATGAAATTGTTTTATGTAGTAGTAATGGGAAATGGTATGCTTTCCTCATCAGTACGAGGTACTAAGTTACTTGAAGTTTTCATTTTTATTTCAGAAAAAAAAAAACGGACTTTGTTTTAAAAGACAAAAAATTTTATTCAAACCTCCTTTTAGAAATCTTAGGGTTAATGTTATGATTTGCATATATCCAACAAGACTGTGTAAGGTACTTAAGCAGTGTGGAACACATTTATTTTTCTGGTTGAGATGGTTCTTTGAGACTTAAACTACAGGTGCTTAAAGGCACGATGGAGTTATGAGTCTATTTGGTAACTGTTATGTATGGATAAAGCCTTTCTACTAACAGTGACAAAGAAAGAGAAGTGTATTCACTTGGAATTAATAACATTTTTCTCATAGCATTATTTATGCAAACTTTTTGCTTTGGATTAAGTTTTCCCTCTATTAAGTGCTGTCAGAGCCTAGACCAAACCAATATTAATCTCAGTTGAATTGCATCTTGTTAAATAGCATAGGTGTTCCAGAATAGAAATGAGATACAAATGTGACTGTGTAAGAGTAGGTTCCTTACACTTGATGTATTAAATGCTGTTTTGCCTTTAAAATGGATTCCCAAGTGTGTGTGAGTGAAGTACATTGTTGTCACTGTTACTTATTGCGGACCATATTATGGGTGGACATTGGGCCTAGCATCCATGTGATGGACAAAAGTTACCTGCAGTGAAATATGAAATTAAATATAAAAGTATATAGCAAAAAATTTCCTTGTCATTTGCACGTACAGGTTTCACAGACTGCAAGCAGTACAGGCTGTGTTTCCCAGTGATGTAAGATACAGGATGTAACAGCTCAAGTAACTAGAGCCCTCATTCAGAATGGAAGATAGCCAAGTTAATTCTCCACTTCTATGCTTTATCTATGAGGACTACCCTGAACACCACCCTTTTGGCTGCTCTGTAGTGCGAAAAGTGTTCTATTCCTTCTTTTAAAGCTGTTCCATGGAAGATTAACAGAACTGAAATAGAAAGGGCTAGAGATGGTATGTTTTCTCATCCCAGCAGAGTAAGCAACTGCCTTGGGGAGGGAAAACCTGGGCCTGATTTCTGGTCCAATTCTTCTTGCATCTGAAACTGTTTCTGCACAGTAGGGTACCTTAATTAAGAATAAGTGAAAATTTCCCTTCCTCGATGGCTAGGACCACTATCCAAGTTGCTGGAATTTGTAGTTTGATTTCTGTCGATGCAAGCTCCTTATGTGATGCAGAGGGATACGACGTTCATCCACTTCTCACAGTGTCCAGAAAAAGAAGGGTTTGCCACAGTCTTTTATTCAGCATGATTCTGTGAGGTAATGATGGACAGTTTTAGAACATGCATAAGGAGGTAGATGAAGGTGTAGCTGTGACATAGGCATTCATACAGTTCTACTAACACTTAAGTACTTCTGGTTTTTTTTATGCAAAGTAAGGCTAAGGGCTACTGTGGAGTTTTTAAGTAAAAAAAAAAAAAATCCCTCTGAAATTTTGGTACTTCCTAGATTAAGCAGCTCTGTCTATGTGAAGGGGAGAAGGGTTTTGGTGAACAACATGTTGAGTATAAGCTCCTCATGTCTGTGGAGTCTTAAGGAACCTGACTCTCCTAGTATGCTCTGAGTACTTGCAACTCCAGTTGATTTTTGGAGGAGTTGCTTATTCTTAGATACTGGAAAAAAATAAATCTGAACTCAGTCAAAAATCAGTTGGTTTATCTCTTTTGTAGGTAAGAGTGGCTGTAGTTCTGACCTTTTCAGTTTGTCAAAATGTACTTTGCTTTGAATTGTATTTTTGGAAAGCAGGCCATCAGCCTCAGATCTGTTGTATTGCAAGCAGAATGTTGTAGGATTGTGAGAATACTCCATGTCTTGCTGGAGACACCAGTTTAGCACACTCAGAGTTTGTGTCATATAAAGCTTAAACTCTGGACAGAAATATTGTTGGCCTATTTGTTAGTCTGAATTTACTTTCTTTGCAGGTTGCAGTTTCATTAATGGTTTAGGACTAACCTTGAAGAGTGTTTGGGGTTTTTTGTTTTGTTTTTTGGTTTTTTTTTGAGGGGAGGAAGAATTGGTTTTGGTTTTTTTTTATTCCCCTCCTCTGTATCTTTAGTATCGTCCTCTTTGGTTTTGTGGGTTTTGTTTTAGGTTTTTGTTTTTGTGGTTTATGTTTTTGTTTTGTTTTGTCCCTGTCCCTCCCCCTCCCCCCCGCATCTTTTTAACTCCTTTAGATATATATGCCACTGATGGATCTTCTGCTCATCATCCAGCTACCTGATACTTCTTTGTACTGTAAGATAGGTGATTCATTTGCTTACTGCTTTGATAAATGAAGCAGTTGGGCTAAAAAAAACTTTGTAAAATATCTGCTGAATTGTAAAGTTTTAAAGAAAGTCAGGAAGTTGGATCATGACTAAATAGGGGACAGTGATAGAAGGCATCCTGAAAGGTTGGGTATGTCTCCACAGTATGATGAAACCCAAGGTCTTGTGCTTGGCTTATTCCTCCATTGTCAGCAAACCCCTGAGCTGTAACTGATCTCCTTCAGTGGGTGACAATTTGCTCTTGCAGTCAGCTACTGGAGTCATACTTGGTTGGTTCTGTTGCCGTCTTCTACTTACATGGAGAGATGGAGGAGATTTCAGATTTAAATATGTATTACTCAAAACCCCAAGTCAACACCCCTTCCTCCCCCCATCACTCCACATTACAGAAATTCAGAATTCAGGTTTCAGAATTATATGACCTTGATTTGGCCTGATGGTGCATATTATTCAGCTTATGAATCCATCTAAAAAAGTGGAAGTTGAGCTCTTGCTGTCCTGGCTCATGAAATGTTGAATACAGCATTGAATGCCTGTGCATTAACATTTAAGTGTCAGATATAGAGAAGGCAAAAATTTCCTTAATGAAGCTGATAATTCTGTCTGTGAGCTCTGGAATTTGAAGCTTAATTAGTATACTGTAAGTAAATGATGGGACCATATATTTTAAAGGGTGGTGGAGAGTAGAATTAATGTAAACATTTTTGTCCCTTATGTGAGGCGAGAAAGAGAAGAGAATTACTCAGGCAACTTGTCTGGCTCTTCTCAACTTTTGAGTTCTTGAACTTTGAACCTTAATGAAATTGTCTACTATGTTTCCTATATAAATAGTTCAGATAAAGGATATAAAATTATTTTTCTCAGTATGCTGTTGTTCAAGAAGGAAAACACAAAGGATTTTACTCACCGATAGAAGTTGCCTATGGTTATTTTAGCGATTATATTTCAAATTTTCAGGAAAGTAAAATTGCTACTGGAAATTACTGATTACTTTGGGAATAAGGACTCTCAAATTTTGAGTTAATATGATACATAGAAAATCTTTTTAGTTTTTAATATTTTGTGCTCGTGATTTGTTACCACATTGATATAAAAAGTATCACCTAAGCCTTTCTTTTTTTTTAACTGCTAATCAGAAATTAAAAACAAATCACAGTAACAAACCACTTCTAATGAACATAGGTGGTATCTTGATGGTTGGTGGTAAACATTTTTTCTGTTTCATTGTAACACTTCTGTGAAACATGTGTCTCTGTGAGGAATGGAATTGTTTCATGCTGCTTTCCTCCTTGGTTTTGGAGATACTTTTGAGCTCCAGAGAAAGCTTTTCCTGTGTTTAGAAATGTCCATGCCTTAGAATTTTTTTTTATATGTAAGAATATATTAATTTTTGCTATGGCTGCTCCCTCAGCTGAGACATTACCTATTTGCTTATTTGATAAAACTTCATTGGGCAGCCCTGAAGGGGCTGCAGGGCATACAGACAGAGCGAGCCTTGCTTGGTCAAGCTTTGTTTCTGTAAGAAGTCTTTGAATATGAGTTTAACTCTGAACTTTTAAGAAGTGACTAGGGAACTCAGTTTCTTGAGTAGTAGCCTGTACTTTATATGAGGTATTATATTACGGTATTTTATCTAGTTGTTATTATTTCAAGGATTGAAAAGTGCTTGATTGACTAAAAGTAATTATTATTTAAATGTAGCCAATGCCTTTTCATCCCAGGTACTTCATATTTCACTGAATGTCTATTTCTCTTTCAGTGTGTTATACTGAATGGGTGCATATACTTTCATATTATAGGTATGTTGTGTTTGTGGTAATGGTGTGCATTTGTAGTAAAACAATTGGTTATTGCTTTGGAAAAATGTCACTGTCTTTAATAAAAAAAATTGAACGAAAATTTTGTGAATTTCACAAAAAGGAGATTTCTTTCACGTTGCACACCTGGGGAATGAGGATAATATGAGTTGTCGGTGTTTGTATTCTGTCAGAATTTTCCACTATTAGAAATTAAAGGTACCAACTGATTTAATGCGCATAAAAAAAGCGAAGCCGTCGAAGTAGGAGTCTCTGCGAGTTCGAAATGTATTAAATCTTTGAGTTGTTACAACCTAATGCCTTGATACGAGGCAAGTATTATGCAGTATTGACATTAAATCTTTTTGTATGGTCTGGAGGAGAATGGTGGGATCTTTGTGGTGTCCGTGTAACAAATACATTGTATTTCTTTTTCAGATCGTTTAGTGAAGAAAGTCGCAAACCAGAGACAAGTCCCTCCCTGTGATTCTGAGGAATGTCCTTATTAACTGCTTCTTTCTCCTCAGCATGCTTGGAGATTTCTCTTTAGGTGTGAATGCTGTACAGATGCTGTGGTGAAGATCTTTCTGCTTTTATTTCCCTTTAATCAAGGCACTGTGCTCTTTTTCCCCTCAGACCATAAATGGGTCCACTTAATCCTCCCACTTCTGTAGAGGGTTAACCGCATTATCAAGGATTGCTGCATCTTAGCTTAAATTGAGAGGTTAGAGTGTTATCTTCTAATGAAAGAAAGCTTTTATTGTTATTGAAAATGGCATGGTAGAAGTGGTGGGGGTCATAGCTGCAAAGAACTCAGAGATCCTACCTGATCATACAAATTCAAAGCGTAATTCAGCCCCAGTCAGAAACTAACTCAGCTGAGGTTAATTTGAAGCCACTGGTGCAGCCATCATCAGTTGTGAGGTCCAAGGCAGAATGGTAGGTACAAGAGCAGCATAAGACTGCAGTGTATTGCCATTCGTTCAGGCCTTCTAAAGAAGCTGAAAAATAAGAGAATGAACCTTACTTCAAGCACCGGTCCTCCAATTGTAGAACATGGCTGTGCTTGATATGGTGGAAAAGCAGAATCCTCTTTTTCTGTATAGTGAATTTTCAAACCAGTGTCTTTCTTTTAAAAACTTGTTTCAGCTGCTTTTGTTTCAGCTCATGTATGTGTTAGACAAATCTGTGTGGAATAAATTTCTCTTTTAGAGTTTAACAATATTTATTTTGTTACTAGTGGAATAGATTAAATAAATTTGGATTATTGCTTGAAGAAAAGCATGTTCTTAAGTTTTTGGGGTATTTTTACAAAGATTTTTTTTTCCTCTGGATATTTTGAAAGTAACTGTACTACCTTGAAATAATTTGTGCAGAATTTTTTTTTCTTGTTTTCACATATCTTTGATGCCAGGTGAATGTTATTTGTAGGAGCAAAGGCCAATTACATATGTTTCTGGTTGTCTGTCGGATAAGCATAAATGGAAGTGGGAAGGTGAGCAGTTTACAACTTGCTGGTCAAGATACCAGTTTTACAAATATGTGCTATGAAGCCACCTGTTGGCTAGATAGTGTGGCTAATGAGGTGTTTAAAATGAAAGTTAGGTTGAAATTTGATTCCCCCATGAATGTGACTTTATAGCTCTCCTGAAGCGTTGCTTAGGTTTTTAATTTCTGTTCCTCAAGAGGAGAGTATCTCGTGTTGCACCTTAAGGAAAGCATCAGTCATACTTGCCTGGTGCTACAGTGTGTAAATGGTGCTTCCTCTCTTCACATCAGGTGAACTGGACAGGCAGAAGCAAACAGGATGATTATAACAAATTAACAGCTCATAATTTAGGGAGAATGGCAATACTTAAAAAAAAAGTGTTTATACCAGCAAGTAGTATAGTGAAGTATGTGGTGATCCTGTGTAAACCTTTATAATATTCAGCAGAAATATGGTACGAAGCTTCTCTTTCTGTTACTTTCCCTGTATTTTCCTCCTTCCCCTCACAGTGTCTTCATTTCTTTTCTAGCATTATTTTCCTGGATGCAGACAAGCATGTATACATGTTAACTGAGTGGTGTTGGTGTATTTCTGTATTGCCCGTTCGGTACATGCCCTGTGTACTGCAGCGTTGATTGGTGGCAGGGGTTTGGCCTGAGAAGCTGAATGTCCTAATAGCACCGTAGGAAAGAAAGGTCATTCATGGTACCTGTTTTATGTCTCCTCATCAAAATATTTGTTGGCAGCAGGCCATTTTCAGCTGGCTTTGTTCATGTTTTGGAAGTTGCAGACAGCGACAGTGTTTCTTTGCTTGCTGTAGAAATACTAGCCTGAAGTAGCCCAACATAAACTTTGAAAGCGAAACCAACATCGATACAAGTCAATATGAAGTGGTAATATTCAGCTGTTGCATGTCTGCTAAGTATTTTCTTCCCTTTTTTGGGAAGGGCTGGAAAACTGTTTCTCACAATTATGTTATTAAGTCACTAACATTAAAAGAATGGTCAGATTATTGCTGACCACAGAAATCACTTAGAAATAATAAACCAGTCTGTTCTCTCAGTCTTTCTGGTGTATGCTTTAAATGGATGGAGAGGGTTTCTAAAATTACGTTTTGAAATGCATCAGGATTCAGAAACAACCTGCATTTAGAATTGGGTTTTGGTGCCTACAATTAGATAGGTTATAATCTTTTCAACATGTGTTCCAGGATTTAGGCATTTGTGTGTACTTCTTCATAAAAAGAAGCACAGAAATGCAAATTTATTATTACTGAATGTCTTTCTCATTCTTCCTTTTGTTTTCACTATATTCATTTCAGACACTTTTGTTTTCTCACATAAGTAGGCACAGAATCTGTTCCTTGCTAAAGGCAGTTTATTATTGTAAATTGTATACTGGTTTCTACAGGTAACTTTAGAGAAATTGTATAGCAAAATTGTTTTAAAAATTACTCCTTTTTGCAGAACATGATGTTGATCCTTATTGTTAAATGAGAGGTTGGTTTGTAGAGCATTGCAGTCTTGCAGCTTTTCTCAGACTCCTAACATAACTGTATGAAGGTTTAAGAGGATTGCATAAATATGTTAGATAAGCATGAAGTCGTCCTTGTTGTCATGCTGAGGGTACCACCATACCTTACAACTGAGAAGAAACATTTCGGTGCATCCATCTTCTGTCAGGATGGAGAAGTGGGATGGACCCTTACTCGGAAAGGAATTCTCACACATCATCTCTAAGGAAATCTAACCTTGCTTATGAAGCTAAACTTAATTTTTGCTGACAGACAGCCTGCTGCAAGGCTGGCTGCTGCAGTCTTGTAAAATAGCAAGAAATGAAAACTGAGCCTGACTGAGCATTATTCTCATTCTTCATCTGCTTCTGCACAGCTGTGTGAAAGAGAAAAACAGAGGTTTATTTGCACTCAGTGGATGTGTTTTCCGGCAATGAAACAAATGCACAGGGACTACACACGTCAGGTTTCTTTGACTTCTCCTATTTGACTCAGAAAAAATGTTTCACGTTTTTATTTTTCAGTGACTTGGCATACATTGATCTACTGGATTATTTTTGTTTGCTCATTTTCCCCTCACTGTTAGTTCATCAAGGTCTTGGAGCCAAGTTGTGGCTTTCTTTTTCCCTGTAGTTTTTCAGCATGCGTGAAGAATTTTGTTAGCATTGTACTTTGTTATCAGATGTCTGCTTAAAAGAAAGTGATGAAAGGTAGTACTTTTGCCAGTCTCTTAGTAAATGTATAAAAAGTACAGTCTGCTTTGTTCCCTGTTTGGGTGTTGATTTCCAGTTGGTGAGAGATGTAGCAGGAGCGGCTGAAGTGGTTACTGTTCTGGCTGTCATCCACCCAGCTCCCCCAGAGTTGCCTACTCCAGCAGCAATACTGGTCTCATGATGCTGTGTGTGTTCTTGAGCTGATATCAGCTGGTGCTGATTTCAATTTAAGATACCAGGTTAGTGTGTCTGTGGTAGCTCGGGAGCAGACATGCATCCCAATCAGCCATCCTTGTGTAAGGGAGCTGTAACCTTGGGTGAGGACTGTTAGTTTTAGTCACTGTTTTTGGCTATTGTAGTGATGAGATTATTGTAGTTACAAGACTGTATATACACAGATGAACTGTGATGCAAAGATGCCATTTAACACTCTTCAGTTACTCCCCAGGGGAAAACTACCAATCAGACAGAAATATTCTGTCCTGCAACCAAATATGGGAAAGAAGAACAGGACTTACTGCAAGCAGCCATGGATTAAGTAGTGTTTAAAGAAAGAAAAAAAAAAGTCAGGGAAATCCAGATGTTAAGGGACATCCTTTTTCAACAGCAGGCCAGAGGTGAGCAGTCAGGGTATTTGGACTTCTTCAAAGGTTCTGTTCCTAGTTTCGCATACAGTTAACTCCACTAATGGCGGTGAAGAAAAATCCCTTTGTGTCAAGTTTCCATTATTATTTTTCCCCACTTTTCTGCTTATTACCAAAGGCATACCTTGCTTATTCTCTCCTAAAGGTTGCTAATAATGATAAGGATTACTCTGTATAGTGTTAGAACATTAGTACCCACGGATTGTTTTCCCTTTAAGCTTTGTAAAAGGAGGAAAAAGAAATAGGAGAAATGATGTGACTTACTGTTGGATTTTTTTGTTTGTTTTAAATTGTAATCTGTGTAATACCTATTAAATTATCTTGGTCTCTAGACAGTGCTTTCCTCAGTTGTTCAAGTCTTAGAGCGTGGAAGTTTAAACTTGTGGTGAGTAACATCTACTCAATGTCCAGGTTTTTGATTAGTTAGCTTAAAAACAGGAGGCTTTAAGTACTCTTGAATTGCTAAGAGTAAAGTACTGTCAGATGAGCTTCTCTCTCCGTTTTTTTTTTTTTTAAACCTTGTTCCAATTTTATATGAGGATGTGCATCTGAGCTTCTCCACACTCACCAGAAAAGCAGGCATGCAGGAGAGAATGAGCTTTTATAAAACTTGCAATCTTGTATTAAAACAGTGTTCATCCATTACCAGGCAAGCCACTACTAAAACCATCTACCTCTTCTGTTGTTTTCAAGATACAAGAGTATGCAATGGAATTTAGATTACTTCATTTAAGGACTCTTCATATTACAGAGTAATAGAGTAATACAATGTAGGCATTTACCTGAAGTTCAGGGAAGGGAAAAACCTCACCATCTTCAGTATGCTAATGGCATGTATAGTGAGAAAGCTGAAAGCTGCCATGTAGTGTATATGTTGTATCAGAAACTCATGGTGTTTGAAATAAGTATTTAATCTCTCTTAATGAGTATTTTATGTGTAGTTTCTGTGCTCATATAGACTGAAACTGTAAGTACATAAAAGGAAATATCCTGAGTCAACATTTTCTGTTACTGGTTTGAAAAAATAACTTCTAGTGATACAGACATTTTTAAAGTAAAATTAATGGGAACACGTATGGAGAACAAACTTCTTGGTAATTTACATCAATAGATTTAGGAATTCTGGAATAAATTTTGGGTATTTAGAAATTTCCAAAATATAGCACTTGAAATCTGTTATCTTAAGATGCTGTTGTTGAAACACCCTTCCAAGTAATGCATTAATGTATTTCAATGAGAGTTCGGGGGCAGCAGGGGAGTAACACCTTGTACTTCTGCAGATAATTAGGCTAGGCTTCATTATCTGACTAATGAAAACCTGGTGCTTGTCATGCCCCAGGAATGCAGAAACTTTTCAGTTTCAAGTTATTTTTAGTTATTGTCTTAATATAAATAATTATGTTATACTTGAAATTGATTGTATTTTTATGTGCTATGATTCCATGGAAGAAAAACACTCTGTAGTACAACATTTGCAGTTAATTCTAGCTTTTACATTTTCCTTAAGCTGAATGTTGTTCTGCTCAACAGTAGAAATAGTTAACAAATCTGTAGTGCTGCACTGAAGTTGGAAATTAAATTCCTAGATATTTTCAAACATGAATTTTTATTAAAAAATTTAGTTAAATTTAATATTTTAGATTTATTAAGACAGCTCGCAATTTTTAAAGTCATAGAATTGTAGAACAATTGAGTTTGAAAAGAATCTCATCATGTCTCAAGTCCAACCTTCTCTCAGCCCTGAGATCAGATGAGGTTTCTTTGGGCCTAACATGGTTGGATCTTAGAAACCTACAAGGATGGAGACTACACAACTCCTCTGGGGAACGTCTTCTACTGCCCAACTGTCCTCATGGTGAAAGAGCTTTTTCTTTTTGTCAAGTTGGAACTTCTAAATCTCCAAGTACATATTTTTCATAATTGTTCCTCAACTGTCTACAGTATTCTCTTCAGTTTAGCTCCATGCACCGTTGTGCCAAATGTTCTGAAGCAAGATCTGCTTAACTTGAAGTTGTAAATGATTTAAATGATTCAGTATAAGAATAAAGATCATATATTTCCAATAGATAGCCAGACTTCTCAGGAGTAGTGCATCTGTGGGTTCAAAAAAATGAAGTTTAATGCTCCACTGTTTCACTTTGTGGAAATAAATGAGCAGATTGACATTTATTTTAGGAAAGTCTGAGTTATCCGAAGCAGCATTGATTAATAGTTCCAAGCTATTTTTGCGATGGTAGTTTTATTAAAAATTTTTAAAAACCAGTTCTTCATTCAACCATGAGTTGTATTTTGCTCTGTGTTTCCAGTATGATGGTTTCTGTCCTAGCTCTTAAAAGTTAATGCTGTTTTTATTTCTGTAGTCTGGCAACACTGTTTATAGTATTTGTGTCTAGAAATGAGTGCACCTAACCTAAAAGTGTGAAAAAGAAATGAGTAAAGGCCATATAAACATAAATAATCAAACTTTTTGATGGTGTACCTTTGCGAACACTGCATTGAGATAGCTATGTGATTATAGTCCATTGAAACCATTTTGTAGCATCAAACTGAAACTACTCTGAAGTGTTGAATATTCAAACTAGATTTGCACAAACTTTTTTTTTAAAGCTTTCATGGTTTTTCATAAATCAGTGCTGGCCACTGTAGTAACAATTAATATATGATTGTGTGACCTGCTCCTCAGATTTCTGAGCAGCAGCCTGTAAAGTTGTAGATTTAAATCTCTCATTAATTATTTCACATTTGTATGTGATTAATACATGTTCTTCACTTCAAAATGAGGCACGCAAATTTGGTTTTCAGTTGTGTTTTTTTTAGTAAACACAAAGGGGACCATGGTGTTTGCTGGGTAGTAATCTGGCAGGCCAGGTAACTTTTGTCAGAAGGTCTGTGTTTTGTCAACCTGCATAATTTTAAAGATTCCAAGATGCAGAATTTGTGATGGAAATTTGTAAGTCAGAATTTTATTTTGACTCTTCATTCTGTGTATTAACATCTCTTTCTGGGTCTGATTAATCTCCTGTTTTCAGTCTGTGTGTTCCAGGTGTTTCTGTGTACATAGCCACCAGGCTTTGGGAGTACATTGGCATAGTTCAGAGTCTGTTTATAGTCACAAATACCTGCCAGCAGAATTTCTAGAGGTGTCTCTAGTTAGGCTGTCTAAATTCTCTGTATAGCAGATGGCACTGGAAGAGCACATTAGTGGGAGACTTCAGTGATGCCATAATTAGTACAAAATACTAGCGAAGCTGTTGCAGTGCTGAGGATTGTGAAATTGAGTAGCTCATTTTAATGTATTCCAGGAAGGGGTGCATGCTGGGCTCTTCTGTTTCAGCTTTTCTAGATGCAGACAGTGGAAAATTCTACGCTTAAAAGAGTATGTGTGTATCTTATATTGAGGGCTGTTAAACTGAGCTGAGCACTTTTAAACACATAACTATGCAATGCAGGATTACTGTTTTTTTTTTTTAAGTATGTGCAAAGAAAGAAGAGTATCTGGATCAATTAGGGTATTAGACTTCAGGATGTATTTGCTTTCTCCTGTCTCAGATAAAATATGCGTAAGAGATGTCAGAGTGGTTATCACATGGAAGTCTTGTTGAGAGGCTTGCTTTCATCTGTAGGTGTGTTCAGTTTACTTCAGAGAGTTTTGACTCAGACTGTCATTCACTAGATTTTATCACCTTTTCCTGGATGAATGAGCTGGACTTCTGGATGTATGCATGTTTTTTATGTGGTTTATATTTGAACTTCAAACCTTCATTGTTTCTTTATACAAAATGTTACAATGGTAGAATTAATGAGTTGTGCATTTGGACAATCATGCATTTTGCTTGATAAAGATACTGGCTACTAAGGTAGGCTGACAGATGTAAACCACTTTTTTGCTCAAGCGGTCCCAGTAGTCATTCTGAAAGTACAAAATTTTGACTTCTCTATATGCTGCCATAGAGATTTATCTGTTGAGATTATTTTTAAAGTTTGGATTTTCATTTGTAAAAACCCCACATTTTGATAGAGAAAGACTAGTATGTGATAAAAACCTGTTCTTTCAAGTGACTTGCTTAGTCTTTGAATTACAGAGAAGCTGAAGAAACATAGTTCCTTCAGTCAAATTTTAGGTAACTAATTCTTTTGAAGCACACCAGTTGGTAAACCAGAGAGTTTAGGGCTCTATACATGTTCTCTCCCCAGTGTGATAATGCTCTTTTTTTTTTTTTTTTTTCCCCCTAGTTTAGAAGGCAGATTTTATTTCATGCTTGCTTTTTTAGGGTTAGGAACTGCAAACAGTATGATGTACTTCCTACAAGGATGGGGAAACATATCTGGTAAAGTGGAAATAGTATCAGCTTGTGGATGGCAGTCAGAAGCAGCTAGAGAACGTTGTGGATTTCACAAGTGGAGCCAATTTGAGGGTTCCCAGGCTTCTGGAACTACATACACAAAGGCACAGTTAAATTTATCAAATGAACAAACACTCTGACTTTGTCAGTTTAGGATCAGCATAGAATCCTGAAGTTATATTTTTCACTCATTTTGTAGTTTCATTTAGCTACATACATTGAAAAGAGTACTGTAAATTGGTAAAATGGCAAAATCCAAATGGTTTAGGAATAGAAGGTCAATAAAGCATTTTGAGTCTACTTTTAATTGACATGTAATGCTCCCTTTATCTGTATCTAGCTTTTTCTTAATTGCTGTACTTTGCCAGTTCTTCTGATATGCCAGATTTCAGGCATATAAAACCCACTAAATGTATTCTACTCATGTTTGGTTTTCAGTACTTCCATATTTCCCAATTATTCCAAACATATGGAGCTCATATTAAATATCAGTATTTTAAACTATGAAGTTTTACAGTTCTGCATGTATTTGTCATAAAAAAAGGAAAATAAAAGTAGTGTCTTAACCTTTGAAAATACATACGCACATTTCAGTATCATCTTCAGATTGTGTAAGTGGAATAGGTTTTTTAAGGTGTCAGGACTCCAGGTACAATTCGAGTCACATTAAAAGTGGAAGATAAGTAGTGAACTTCTAATAAAATACTGGTCCTGTTTGTTAAGGTTTTAATATTTGTTTATAGCAGGAGTTGGTTCTTAGTCTTTTGTTTGTTTGTTTAGGAAACAAGTTTTTTGGGAATGTTTGTTCTTTGCTGATGGCAAGCAACCAGTTTACAGGCAGAAGAGAAACCTTTTAGTTTCTCCCCATTGAGAGGAAAGAAAGTGCTGTTTAGTTTGATAATTAAGGAAAGGAAATGGGAAGAGCTGAAGATACTCTAAAGATGGACTTGGGAAATGTCGGAGGCTATGGCGAAGACAGGACAGGTGTTTGAGGTAGGGTGATGCAGAATAGCGTAGAGAATTTGAAGATAGGACTAGGGTACAAATCTAACTAAATCAGCATTAGTGCTTCTGCTGCTTATGACAACAGTGTTCAACCCCCCAGCAGCAGGGCTTTACTTAAAATTTTTCAAGGTATTTTGAAGTTCAGAATCCTTAGATGCCTTGCATTGTCTTTTAGTTTGCTTTGGATAAGATCCTTTAGCCTTTGTGCGCTTGAGGATCACAAAAGTTGGGCTGGACAAGAATAATAGTCAATGGACTGCTGCTTGATTATAGTAATCATTCTCCTTACTTGCTTTTATGCAATTTTTGAATGGTTATTTAAGAAAATCATATTGTTTAGTTGATAAAACTTATTTCAGCATATTGTGCTATTTTTCTCAGTTGCTTGTATTGTGATACCATGGGAGAAAAGTGGGAAGTGCATACATAAGGGCTGTTCTACTTTCCCCTCAGTCCTCCAAACTTGGAATATTTCTTGAAAGACTCTTAGACTCCTCTAGCTTGTCACTCTTAGTCTGGAGCCGGGCTTGCTGCTGCAGTTTGTGCTGCTAACATAACATGTATTTGGAGGTACATGGAAAAAGGCTACCACTAACTGTAGTGCCTAATTCCGTGGCAGCAGCAACTTCCTTCTCTTCTCTTTCCCATCTTGTTCTTCTCCTCTCTGCAGAGCTGCTTGCTTTGGAAGGTCTAAGTGACATTAAAAATTAAAACCAAAACAAACCTCAAACAAAAAAACCCAAGCTGAAAATTCAAATTTATGAAGGGGGTGGGTACATGACTCTGGAAGATGCCAGGTGAGAGGAGTTGACTGGGAGTTGAGCAGATGTGTCCACTTAACTCTTGGCAGAAGTACTGGAGGAGGAAAAGCTCTAATAGTACTAGGCAAGGAGAGCCTGTGATGTGACCTCCTCTATACCTAAAACAGAGTTTGGAAATCACTTTTCGTTCATAGAAGTTCAGGAGGGGACTTCTATGGTGTGCTCTAAACAGATGTTACTTTGCTGTTAATTTCCCTGTATTTTTTGACTGGAGTTAGTTTTCCTGTAATTATGTAACTATTTGAATATTGCTCAACTTTTCAGTGTAAAGAAAGTATGACCTTGTAAGACCATGTTTTTAGGACTTATCACAGTTTAACATGTATGTAGGAATCCTGTTGGATAGAATATCTTCTATAGTTTCATCTTCTATAGTTATTTTTGTGGGGATTTTTTCAGGAGCATTCTGAGAGTGGTGTTTCTGGGCTTGAAAATTTTATGTACGTGCATTAAATATATATGCCTCTAAGTGTGATGTGTGTGTATATTTAAAAAATAGCATGCTACAAGCAGAAAAATGTTGTGGAGATCTCTAAGGCAGATGTAGCAGATTCATTTTCTGAGCCTGATTGGTTTCCAAATCAGTTCTCTATATTTACTTTTACTTGATAACTGTTACTTAAGTACTGTAATTTCTGTTTTGTTTGGAGAGGGGGAAACTCTTATGGATAATTTTTAAAATATTTCTTTTGTGGAGTTAATTGGTTTTTATTTGTTTCCAGGAAATGGCTCTTGAAGTTAAATGAGGCTGGATAAAACACATAAATGAAGCAGAAGCTGATCTACATGTGTTAGGGCTATATCACCACAAGCACTGCTGATCAGCCAGACTTGGTAACTTGTCATAATGAAGAAAATTAGTCTCAAAACAATTCGCAAGTCCTTTAACTTAAATAAAAGTAAAGATGAAAGTGACTTTGTAGTGGTTCAGCAGCCATCATTAAGTGAATTTGGAAAAGATGACTCCTTATTTGGCAGCTGCTACGGTAAAGATTTGGCTAGCTGTGAAGTCAATAGTGAAGATGAAAAAGGAGGCAAAAATAGGTCAAAAAGTGAAAGCTTAATGGGTACGTTAAAAAGGAGGCTTTCAGCAAAACAAAAACAGAAAGGCAAAGGCAGCACACCATCTGCAAGCTCTGCAGATGATGACACCTTTTCTTCCTCATCTGCTCCAATAACCTTCAAAGATGTGCGAGCTCAAAGACCTCTGAGATCCACTTCCCTCCGTAATCACCATTACAGTCCAACTCCATGGCCCCTTCGACCTACAAACTCAGAAGAGACTTGCATCAAAATGGAAGTGAAAGTCAAGGCCTTGGTCCATTCCTCTAATCCAAGCCCAGCACTGAATGGCGTTCGAAAGGACTTCCATGACTTGCAGTCAGATAACGTGTTCCAGGAACAAAACAATGCATTAAAAAATACAGAATCTCAGAATGGGGACTTGCATCTTCATATTGATGAACATGTGCCTGTAGTTATTGGATTAATGCCTCAGGACTACATTCAGTATACTGTGCCTTTAGATGAGGGAATGTATCCTTTGGAAGGATCACGTAGTTACTGTCTGGATAGTTCCTCACCCATGGAAGTTTCAACTGTTTCTTCTCAAGTCGGGGGAAACGCTTTCCATGAAGACGAGAGCCAAGGGGATCAGGATGTAGTCGTTGCACCGGATATCTTTGTGGACCAGACAGTGAATGGTTTGTTGATTGGTACCACAGGAGTCATGTTGCAAAGCCCAAGAGTTAATCACAGCGATGTCCCTCCACTCTCACCTTTGCTACCTCCAATGCAGAATAATCAAATCCAAAGGAACTTCAATGGATTGAATGGCACAGATGCCCACGTGGCTGAAAGTATGCGCTGCCATTTGAATTTTGATCCTAACACTGCCCCTGGAGTTGGAAGAGTTTATGATTCTGTACAGAACAGTGGTCCTATGGTTGTGACAAGTCTCACAGAAGAACTGAAAAAACTTGCAAAACAAGGATGGTACTGGGGCCCCATTACACGTTGGGAGGCAGAGGGAAAACTAGCTAATGTGCCTGATGGCTCGTTTCTCGTTCGAGATAGTTCTGATGATCGTTATCTTTTAAGTTTGAGTTTTCGTTCCCATGGAAAAACCCTTCATACTAGAATTGAACACTCAAATGGTAGGTTTAGCTTTTATGAACAACCAGATGTGGAGGGACATACATCTATAGTTGACTTAATTGAACATTCAATCAGGGACTCTGAAAACGGAGCTTTCTGCTATTCCAGATCCCGACTGCCTGGATCTGCAACTTACCCAGTGAGACTGACAAATCCAGTATCTCGGTTTATGCAGGTGCGTTCTTTACAATACCTGTGTCGTTTTGTAATACGTCAGTATACCAGAATAGACCTGATTCAGAAACTGCCTTTGCCAAACAAAATGAAGGATTATTTACAGGAAAAGCACTACTGAAAGCTTATGGGAATCTTGCATCTTGCACTTTGGGAACAACAACAACAAAAAGAGATTGAATTACCGTTTACAGACTTTCATTATTATCAAAATCTTTTGCTGCCATAAAAATATTTCATTTTTGTGTGTAAAAGTAATGCATTTGGGTTTATGTTTGTTTTGGGGTTTTTTGTGTAATTTGGGGGGCTTTTTTTGTTTTTTTTTTGTTTTTTTTTGAAAGAATGATCTCAAGTTTATTTTTAGAAGTGTGAAATAGCTATCTTTCATCAATGTGCAGATTAATCACAATGTGAATGATCAAATTCTCCTTAATTTCCCCCAAGTCCTTTGCTGCTATCCACTGTGATTTTTATGCATTGAAAGCACATTTCATGTGTATTCAACCATAAGTAAAAGTCAAATGAAACTTGTTGAATGGAATTTTTTTTTTCCTTTTAAAATAGCCTGTTTAAAAGAAAAAAATGATCATGGATAAAAAACATTGGTATTCTAAATCACAGAATTTACATCTATGTTAAAAACAATTTCCTAGTATCTTAATTATAAATTTCTATAGAGATATGCCCTAATGTAGAACTTATAGACAGAGCTCTGTGATAAGAACATGGTTATGCAGCATATCTTTGGAAAAAAAAACCCACCTTTCTCCTAAGCCTTGTATTGTCTGTACACTATTCTGTGTTTGAGAGGTTGGTTCAGCTTTCTTCTTGTCTCAGTATTTTGTCCTTCTAAAAATGGCCTTTAAAAAAAAAAGTCTGTGAAAGTTGATGTGTAGTACCTCTAAGGAAATTGTGGTATTGGGGCCTTGTCAAATATTACCTTTTAAAATCATGCCATCAGTTAAATAAATTAACATCCACCAGGTCCCCTCTTTCTGTCCTTTTCCCTCCTACCTCCTCTTGGAGGGGATCAGGGAGGGGGCACGGAATTCCCTGGATTTGTAGGAAGACTCTAGGAATTGTTGTTATGGGAACATAAATTGATAAGCCATTTTAGGGATGGGGTAAAACTTCTGATAGGACGATTTCTACAGTATGTATTCTAACTACTTGAGGGTTTATAATTTTCTGCATTTTTCTCACTTCAGAAATGCAGTAATACACTAATGTCCTTTGGATTATTTTCCCCTTTTTTTGGATATCTTTTGGGGAGGAAGAAACAGGACTGATAACATTTTGGATGAAAGATGCTAAAAATGCATCTCTCAAGCTGTGTTCTCATAGCCTTTGAAATTATGGGGAAAAGAGGCTTGGATGTACACTGACCACAGAAAATGTTTCAGTTTACTGTCATGAAATATGTTTTGACTTATGAAATATTGAATCAATTAAGTAAATGTTTATGGCATCTGTCAAAGATTCTGGCATTTGAAAAGCTTACAGTTATTCTAACGTTCTGTAGGGAAAAAAAGACTTTCAGTGGGGAGTACAGGTTCTACACTATAATATTTTTGTCATGCAAGGTTAATCCATGGCATTTTCCTGTTTTGTTTCAGGCCCCCCCCCCCGCTGCCCCATGATTCTATCACTTTTATGAGTTATTTGTTAAGGGGTCATGGCTGGCTTGGGAGGGGGGCTTGCTTTACCTGCCTATGCCCCCCTCTTTTGTATTTTAGAATGTCATTTTCCCCATCTCTAGTAGGAGTTACTAGTCAATAAACATCAGCTTAAAAAAGGCCATTCATCTTTGATACAGCTTTCTTGTTTAGGTCATTTTCTTCTCCTTGTTTAATCTAGCCTTTTATCCCCTGAAATGAGTCTTTACTAATGAATACAGTATTGCTGCAAGGTGGTGCAATAGCACTACATCTTGGGTTGCCTGAATTGATAGACTAAATTTATATTTTTTTAATTTATTTTTTGACCATAATGTTTAACTGAAAAATAAAAAAAAAAAAAAAAACAAAGGTAGATAAAGGCTGCCTTTGCTTTTAAGGGAGGGAGAATAAGGATTTCTTCCTTAGTCTGATAAAGTTTTAAACTTAAAAAAAAAAAATCTAGAGCAGTCTATATGCGTAACTTGTTGGCTCTGCCATTGAGATACATGTATGCAAGTGTGAATTCTGTTTTCTTTTTTTCCTCTACTGACTTCTTCCATCCCCCCCACCCCCCCGCCCCCCGAATCAGGATCACTAACTTTATTCAAAAAGGCACAATAACCTATTGTATGGTACAGTGTTCTGATTCTGTCTGTGGGGAGGAAAAAGAAAATCATGTTTGTGGATTTCAGATGCATACTTTTGGAAGAAAATATCTGGCATTTTCTTCACTTAAAAATTCTTTCCCCGTACAAACTAGAGGGCCTATGCATTCTACAGAATCTTTGAAAGATTATATATATTAAATATTTTCTTTGCCATTTAATACCACTATTGAATGCATTAAACATATGTTTATACTATGCCACATGCATTAATTTAGCAGTCATTGCATTGAAACTTAAATAGATGAAGCTATAATATCCTGGTCTTATTGCTGAATTGAAAAACGTGCAAGAACACACATGCTAAATTTCTTGCCCATGCCTTTATAAATTTCAGTTTCTTCACTCATACGTGTTGATGCTTTTTTTTAAACTTTGGTTCAGCTGTCCAGTTTTTTAATTGCCTTCCTTGCTGTGTTCTTCATCTGTGAACTTAATCAGGTCAAGTTAACTTTGTCATTTTTTTCCCTCCCATAAAGCTTCCACAAAAGGAACACTGTAAAGTGGTTGAGGCCTAGGATGTGAGAACCATATAGCACTTTGTTTCTAAATAAAAAACGGTGGTGATATTTCTACTAAGCTCAAAATACTTTAAATACTCTACTTTAAGTAAGTAGACACAAATAATTATTTTTATAGGTTTCATTAATCAGAACCTCACAGTATGTTTTTCATGCTGAGGTGACTGGCCAGCCAGCAGAAGGAACCCAGAAAAGTGACTTTGAAAACATTAAAGATACTTACAATTTATTATAATAAACATTAATATTAAAGAAACACAGTAACATTTAGTTATGAGACAATTTAGAAGTACTAGGAGTAACCACAAAAATTGTGTTGACTTCTGATTCATGAAAATTAGAGGAACAAAGTGTCTTTGACAAATAAAAGGAAAATGATTGAGGGTATTTTGGGGACCTTTGGAAGTAGATACACTAGGAATAAAAGCTAACTGACTATGATACTTTATAAGTAGAAATATGGCTATTGATTCAGCACAACAGTTTAAGGGTTCAAAAGGTATGCTTTTTATGCAATTGAATTGTGGGAAAATGCTTTTGAAAATGAAACTTGGAAATAAAACTTCATTTTGATCATCTGAAATGATTGACATTATTGATAACGTCTGTTTTACCAATTAAAGGAGTAAAACACCTCCTTGTATTTAGAAATAGAAAAGTAAATTTGCACAATTTCATCTGTTTTTTTTCTAAGCCAGTGTTATAAAAAACTGAAAGTGATTTGTATTCTTTGATCTGTTTAAAGGATATAGCACTTATCCTGCTGTTGACATAGTGAATGCCATCTTTTTATCAAAATGTTTTTCTGTCAGAAGGATAAGAAATGCAATTACTAATTAAACTCTTTGTTCTCAGATGAGCTGACTTTACTTTTTTTTTTTTTAAAGCCAATTTCTTTCTGTGAATATTGACTGCTGGGCTAAATGAAATCTGTGCATTTTTTGTTTTGATGCATTTCATCTATGTGAATACTGGAATTATAAATTTATAACACCATACCAGCAATATATGGGCTATGATTTTGATGAGAAATATTTCTCTGTTACTGAACTTTCAAATTCTGAGCTAAGCTATGGATAAATTAATGATTGCTAATTTAATTTCTTAAAATCTTTTTACGACTGCAAAGAACAAAAATTGCAAGCATTCTTTATAAATAAAAAATGGGCTAGATGGTAGTTCATAATAAGGGAAATATGGCGTATCTGGAGAGTGTTCTAAATTCTACACAGATAATGAAAAATTCTTAAAGAATTTTGTATGAATACATGTTGGGTTAAAGAATTTTTATAGTGATGATGGAGTGCCATGAAGTTAATACTTGCAATCCAGATTGCTGTAGTTTACACTTTTCTCTGTTTCAGACCTGGTGTGCACTATTTGTACTAAGCACGCCACAGAATGAATTATCCAAAGTCCATTGATTTTAATGTGTTTTGGTTTGTAAACAAAATTATAGTAATTTCTTGCACATTTTTGAAAAATAATTGTATAAGGATTTAAGTATCTGCTTCTGGATACAGCGTGTAAATAAAAATTTCATTCACAAAAAGATTTGTGGAGTGTTCTATACCTTAATGATGTTCTTAAAGAAAAAAAAAAAAAAATTGAAAGACATTGTAAAATTTGGGCATCTGACTTAAACTTTAATGGTTTTAATGGTTACAATTTTATAGTTACAATTTAAACTGTTCTGTATGGGTTTTTTTTTACCCCTGCTAGTTGACTTTTCAAAGCGTTTCTATATACCGATCATATTAATTCCTACTTTTCAAAGCAAGAAGAAAAATTGGCAGAACGTAAGTAGAATATGATTTTTAAAAGGCCTGCATACATACCATAAATGAACTTTTTGAAAATTTTTGTTTCTTCCTTAAAAAAATTTGAGAATTCAGAACAAAAGTCTCCATTTCAAAGGTAACATACCATCTCTTGGCTTCCAAGCAAACAAACAGTTCTTATTTAGTTCCAAAGTAAAAAATTACATATGGTGTTGATCTTCATATGTTCACTTGATGCTGTCCTAGATTGACTTTAAAAAGGGAGTGGCATTTTAAACCCTGGGTAATCACACAAATAAACCAAAAGATCAAGGATAAACAATTTCTATCTTACAAAAGATACCAACAGTTGTTCACATGTTTTCATGTAGACTCGCTGCTCAAATTCAAGAAAATACCACCTGCTCCTTAAGTCTTGGTTATAACTGGTTTTGTTTTTCTTCAAACAAACAAAATCCCCAACCTTCTAGCAAGTAATTATTGTTCATACTGTCCACAGCTGATATGTCCTTTTCTATGTAGTCTTAGGAATTAAGTTACAAACAGTAACCAGAAATTACTCATAGTTTTTGCTATTTAAGACTTCCTACTGCTGGGGCTGGTATTGTACACTCAGTGTGGTGTGTGGTTCACGGGGTATCTTGCTGGGTTTTTGTTAAGTCTGCATGATGCTCTTTTCTACATTTGTTTTATTCACTCTAGAACATTTGGTGAGAAACTTATCCTCAAATATTTTGTTGGTAAGCGGTGAAAGGTGAGTAAGAGTTAATTTTACAGCCACCTAGCATGACCCAGGCAGGGCTGAAATGTCTATAGTCAAGATGCCTATAATCCTAATTATTTCTACCTTGCATTCAGTGAGCTTCATAGTTGTGAGAGTGGAAGAGAAACGCTGAGACACTGCCAGGTACAGAAACCTTGCTGTACATCTGATAACGTAACACTTTTACCAAGACACAAAGGCAGGGCTTTGGGGTGGGGAGGTGAATTAAGTCATAGTCATAAAATTACAGAATGCCAGCTTGGAAGGGACCTCCAGGATCATCTGGTCCAACCTTTCTTGGCAGAAGCATGGTCTAGAGAAGATGACCCAGCACCCTGTCCAGCAGAATCTTGAAAGTCTGATGTTGGGGAATCCACCACTTCCCTGGGGAGATTATTCCAATGGCTGATTGTTCTCATTGTGAAAAATTTTCTTCTTGTGTCTAATCAGAGTCTCCCTGGGACTAACTTGTACCCATTACCCCCTGTCTTTTCCATGTGACCCTTTGTAAAAATGGAGTCTCCATCTTCTTTGTAGCCACCCTTCACTGGAATATGGTGATGGAGTCTCCCCTAAGCCTTCTTTTCTCAAGGCTGAACAAACCCAGTTCTCTCAGCCTTTCCTCACACAGCAGGCTCCCCAGTCCTTTGAGCATCTTTGTGTCCCTTCTCTGGACCATCTCCAGCCTGCCCACATCTTTTTTCCACAGCAGGAACCAAAACTGAACACAGTACTCCAGGAGGGGCCTGATAAGTGCTGAGTAGAGTGGGATAATGACTTCTTTATATCTGCTGGTGATGCCTTTGTTGATGCAACCCAGCATCCTGTTGGCTCTCTTTGCTGCAGCAGCACACTGTTCACTCATACTGAGCTTGTTGTCCACCAGGACCCCCCAGTCCCTTCCCACAGAGTTGCTCCGCAGCCAGGTAGATCCCAGCTTGTGCTGCACTCCTAGATTATGTTTTCCCAGGTGCAAGACCTTACACTTGTCCTTCTTGAACTTAAAGGCATCCTCTGCAATTAAGACCTCAAAAATTACAAACCTGGAAGATCTAGTAGAAATCTATAATATTTAGGAAACGATGTTCGATCACTTCTTTACAGCACATGAAATTTGCCTGTAGTCTCTGCTTTTCTGGTTTTTTCCTTTTCGAAGGCTAAGGTTCAGCTGAGCATTTTAGCATTCCTTGTAATGTTAGTACGCACATCTTTGACTTTTCTGGTAGGGTAATACCTACTCTTTCCTGTCAAAGCCATGTAAAGTAGGAATAGGATGTTGTAGGGAGTAGAGACAATGGTTATTTGTTTGTTTTTGAGGAATGACTCAGAAATAGGAGGTGTTCTGCCACCCATAAAGGGAGTCCATGACTTTCCCAGGCCAGCTTGTCACATGCTGTCAGCAGACTACTGAAAATCTCTTTTGCTGAGGGTTGGGGTAGGCAGGGCACCAGCCTTCACAAAACAGGTTTGAAAAAGAAAGGAATGTTTCCTTGCACAGAATGAGGAAGGAAAGAAATGAGACATGTTTCACTTCCGGTGGGTGAGAATCAGTAAGTTTGGATGCATGTGGAGGAAGGATGCATGACAAGTCTGGACCACTCCTGACGCTAACAGCTCAAGTACCATTTGGGTAATTATGTGTTTCAGAGGGAAGAGTCAACATACCGTGAAATGAAGAAAAGCTGTAGCAAAGGTAACACAAGTTTTGTAAAACTTAGGAGCAACTGTGTCTGATGTTAAATGTGTGCATGCTGGTTTTGGCTGGGATAGAGTTAATTTTCTCCGTAGTAGCTAGTATCAGGCTCTGTTTTGGATCTGTGACCAAAACAGTGGTGATAATACAGGGATGTTTTTGTTACTGCAGGGCAGTGCTTACGCAGAGTCAAGGACTTTTCTGCCTCTCACCCCACCCCACCAGCGAGCAGGCTGGGGGTGCACAAGGAGTTGGGAGGGGACACAGCTGGGACAGCTGACCCCAACTGACCAGGGGCATAGTCCACACCATATGACATCATGATCAGCATATAAAGCTGGGGGAAGAAGAAGGAAGGGAGGACGTTCAGAATGATGGTGTTTGTCTTCCCAAGTAACGTGTGATTGAACCCTGCTTTCCTGGAGATGACTGAACACCTGCCTACCAAAACTCAGTGTATTATGTCTTCATCTATTCTTCAAAATGTCTCATTTTCTTAACTTTCATTTGCAAAACTCTTCAGCTACAGTTTGAGTTTACTGTGATGGGGCATCGCGTTCTTGGCTGAGCCTGCTGCAGTAAGAAGGGCTGTTTTTAAAAGCAACCCCTGTTGGTTCCAGCTATTCAAATAGGAGATATTGCTTAAATAGTTGGAGGAAGTAATTCAAATATATTTTCCAGGATTCTTCATGAAATACATAGGGCATCTATCGTCATGTGATCAACATAATATCTATTTGTTAATGACATGTATTGTCTTTTCAGTTACACACCTTTTAACTAAGAAAGGAAAAATGCCTCTTGAATTTCTCAGAGTGTCACTGGATGCTTCTGTGTTTGACCACGTCATGTCAGCCAAGAGGGTATCTGGGCTGAAGAGGGTTTTGGCAAGCATTGCTTTCCTACAGCCTGCATTCAACATACCAGCTCTGCTCAGTCCTCTGCTTCCATCAGGAGACAGCAGCTGTCTTCAGTTTCTGGTTGGAGTTTGTTTGGATTGTCAAAAGTTTTTCTGTGTCCACCTCTACAGACTCGGGTTTCCACTGACAAGCATACTTTGTATTTTCTTTCAGAACACCTTTCTTCTGTGGTTGTCTTCCCTGTATCACTCTGAGAAGAAAATAAATTAACTTGTGAATGTTCTAACCCTCCTCAAACCTGATCTTCTCCAAAGTGAAACTGTTTCTGGTTTAAACAGTCCCATTTTGAGCTAGTGGAAAAGTTACCTGTACTGTTTTGTGAGAGTAGTGTTTTCAGTCAGTCTTATGATGCTCAAACCTCTGAAAGTCCCAGCTTCAAGAGTTTATTGTGCAACAACTTCTAAGATATGCTGTAGTTCTCCTGAGTGTACAGTAAAATTTGGAAAAAGTTTAGACTGGAAAAATTAAAGGTCTGTAAAATTCATCCCATTATCTTTTCATATATATTTTTTTCTTAACTTCTGCATGAGAACACCAAAGGGTGGAGATACCAGCAAAATGAAAACCATTCCTGTTGAGGTGGTGTACCTTGTCATGACGAAAACTTCTGCTTAGCTCTGTTGAATACAGAAGGTGTTAGGGAAATTCCCAAATCCTGGACAGAAGAATGTAACTCCTGCAATTCCTGAAAACGAAAGAGGGTGCACAGGGTAGGTGGCACAGCAGGCGCCACTCCTGGTGTGTTTTCTGCCTGTGTTGAGAGAGTCCACGGGCAATACAACCTCACATACACGAGTTTCTCTTAACTTTTGACTTCTTTTTCAGGTTTTGTCGCTAATGATAGTATGTTGCTGGTTGGCAAAGTTCCGAGAAACTACTGTCGTTCTAGGCTGTATTGAAGGTGAAGGATACGGAAGTGCAGGTCCATGGCAGACTTGCTCCTTTTTGTCACACATCTGTGACAATCAATGATCAATTTCAAGTTTTCTGACTTCCCTGTATGTTTTCATTCTTTTCATGTATCTTTTCAGTTTCAATAGATGAATCCAAACCAAAGAAATGATAGAAGGATGGAAATTGTTACTATTGCTGTATTTTCAGTGGGAGATTTTTTTGTCTGATTACAGTCTGTTACATGAAATTTTATATGGACGTTAACATCTTCACACCAGTTAGATGTTAGGAAGTGTTCATCAAAGAAATGTTTTAGCTGAGAGCTAATTAACCACTCTTGTGGGTTAATATAATGCTGAAAGTGAAGATAACCTCACCATCATTTTTTGGTACTTAATTTACTGTATATCCAAGTTTCTTATGAAGATAATTGAATACTTAGAATGAAAGTCATAGCCTCTCATAATTAGATTGTTACCTTTTCTCCAATTAACAGTGGTATTTGGGAAAGAATACTTGAAATTATGTTTTTCTTCAACCTGTTAATTTTGGAAAATATTTCCTTACCTGTAAAAAAAAAAATTGTCACTGTCACATCTTCAGATGAACATTGACCTTAATAAATTTTCAAGTAGACTTAATTTTAAATGGAATCCTAGAACAGACAGTTTCCTATGGATAATCAAGAAGCAGAATATTAGACTGTAAGACTTTTGTTTCAGAAACAGTAATTGCTATCATAATCATTAAAGACTGCTTTCTGTCTCTAAAAATCCAATAACATATGAATTTAGTATATTGCTTTATTTTAATATAATAAAAAGACTCTCCAACAATAATGTGATGCAAGAACTAAGTATTACTTTCACTGGCATTGTCCTATTGAAATGCTGAGACATCAGGTGGAAACTTCCTAATATCATGGCTAATGTCAGAGTTCAATGACAAAAAAAGCAAGTCTTAAGAAAATCCCTGTCTCGAGCTACCCCAAAATCCCAAATCCTTCCTTTTATACATGAATGCCATGCACAACTGTGAATGTAAAATGTTTATGAAAGAACTGCAACAAAATAATCAGCACTTAAGATTTATTCCAGTATGGCTAATCTAGTTAGAGTTCAAGGGCATATATTATGTACTAATAAATCAGTGCTCAAGATAAAAAATTATTCTAGGGCATCATTGTTTAATACACAAACAAATGATGCTGTCATCTAAAAGTGACATATATGAAAATACAAAAATAATTTTTAATGAATTTGAGTTTCAAGTAACCTTTCAGTGTATTAGTTATCACTCTAAGAACCAGTGACAATCTTACTTAAAAAAGACTGATTTTTTATATAAGTTATGTCTCCTAGTTAATACTTAAATTATTTGGTTTCTTTATATAAATTTAATTATATCAGAATTAAACTTGTGGTGGGGTCTAAAAGGTTTTTTTGTGGGAGTGGGGGTTGCATTTTTTTCCCAATGTTGACAGCTCTGCTGCTTCAGAAATTTTGCGCAGGCTCAGTTTGGGAATTGAAGTTTGTTTGGTAGAGATTTGCTTTTTTAAAATTTTAGGTAGTGTGTTCAGTCATTGGAACAATATTATGCTTGTAAAACTGTCAATATTTTATAGTATAGGGTATGTAATGTACAATGCAATGCAAGGGAACAAAAGAGTTACAAAAATAATAGCTCTGAGCTCCTAGAAGAAAAACCTGAAGAAATGGCTTTATAATTTGCCTTTAAAAAAGAGATTATATTGTTATGTATTTTTGTTTTCTGTTGTAAAATACAGTTTTTAAACATAAGGAAATCTACCTGAGGAGTAACAATGTTTTAATAATCATGATTTTCTTTTAAAAAGTAATAATTAGTCCTTGTGGTGTTGACACTTCTTCACATGCATACCTACCTCAGAATGTATGAGCGGTGGCAGTTCTCTTAAGCACTGTACCTCTTAGTTCTGACACTTCTCCCCCACACACTTTAACCAGCCTGATCATTTACAACTCCATATCTCCCAAAGTTTTAATCACTCATTTTGGTGTAATTTTTCCCCAGGTGCCCTTGCAACATCACTGACATGCTTGCTGCATGGGATATTCATATTAAAACCTGCAGTGTGACTTCAGGATATACTCTATCCCTTGATATTGGAGAGAGGGAGGAAATAACAACACGAACCTCATTCAGCTGGCTGGTGTTGTACGTGCCGTCAGCTGCATCAGGATTCATACAGCCCTGTGAAGGGGCTCCATGCAAGGCCTCGGGGTTAAATCTTTGTCTGGTTTCAGCAATATGGTAATGAGTGTTGTTGACAACTTGAAGGAAGTTATCCTAAAGTCAGAGTAGATAAAGTATTTGTTTCTAGAATTCTCTGTAGAAATCTTCCACGCATGAATTAGTGCCCAAGGCTTTTCATGATTTAAGACAGACATTCCGAAGAGTTGTCATAACAAGAATAAGAATAATATGGCAGAGAAATGAGATCGCATTTATAACCAATGCTCTAATCATGTTCTGCCTGCCCTGAGTACGACCTGCAACTACTCAGGGTCACTGTAATGAGCCCACTGTTGAAGTAACATGGAGGTTGCTGGCCAGGGGCAATGAAATTATTTCAGATAGCCGATGTACTGAGTGTGAACTGGGATCAATAATTCATTGTCTTTCCCAAAACAAGATCTAGGGGGAAAACAGTCAAAGGAGGAGAGACAGGTTCAAAAGAAAGAAGAGTTTCTTCATACAGCTGATCTTAAGGTGTGAAGCTCCTTTCATAGGATGTTTTAGGTGCTAAGAATGTGTGTGGGCAAGAACATGATAAGTTCATGTGTTAGAAATACTTGTGGTTCTGCTAAATGCGAAGACGCCGCAGGATGGCGAGGAGGGCATCTGAAGGGCAGATCGTTTATGCTTCTCCTGTTCTGGTCATCTTTTCCAGAATTGGGTTCGAACTGGACAACCAAGATGTTGAGCTGTGAGGGTCTTTGGTCTGACTCTTTATCTGTGCTTACATTTTTACATTGGGTGAGAAATTGTAAATCTTAAAATTTTGTCTAACAGTTCTTGTTTATGTATTTTGGGGTCAGTAGGAATTTTAAGGATGAGTACATTCTTGATCATTGTGAAAAGTGTTACTTCTTCTTTTTTAAGGAAATATTGAACAGAACAGTAAATGATTTGGCATTTGCAAGGAAAAGGATTGGTCCCAGCTGGAGCATCTAACAGATTTTTCATTAAGCTCTTCTGTACTTTTTTTAGTGCAAAGCCAGTGTTAAAATTAATTCAAGATCTGCTTCAGATTCATTCTAGCACTGAAAGCTTTGAAAAACATCGTATCCAAGGGAGAGATATGTATTTGAATCAACATAAAATCTGTGTAGTATAAATATTTCAGCACATAAGAACAAGAGCAAATCTGAAATTATGTTCTTTCTCCTGTGCTTGCCAAAGCAATGCTTCCATGAGCATATTTAGCTGCACAGAAAATGATTGAAACCTCTGTGTATCAGTTTATATCAGAAGAAAATCTGACCTGCTTATCCTTATGATTGATTGGAAGCATACTGACTTATTTATTTCATGTCATATTGTAACTGTTATATTGTAGGTTGGTTTGTTTGTTTATGTTGCAGAGGTGATGAAATAGCTAGGGGGGAATGAAGAAAAAATTGAGGGAAATGAGGAAAAAATCATTCATCCTTCTGTTTTTGTATGCATGTAAAAAAGAGAAGAAATACCACTAGAGGCATTGGAGACATCTTGGATAAAGATAGCTATCAACACTACATTGCAGTTTTGTTGTTGTTTTTGTTTGTTTTTTTTTTTTTTTTTTCTTGTGCATGGCTGAGTTTGATGACCGTACTACCCATGTAAAAAATGTCTAAGCTTCAGAAGTTGACACCTGTGTATCTATTTCTTCTCTTTGAGGCATTTTGTAGCTTGCTTCTGGAGATTTTTTCAGAGAGTATGTTTTCAAAGACCTATCAAAAAACAGCCTTTTTTTTTTCTTTCATTCTTCCCCCCCCCCCCCCCCCCCCCCCCTAGTTCTTACTTTTTTCTTAAGGATTACATTACTGTAGGAAGAAACCAGTGAAGTCTATTTTTCCTGTCCCGGATAGTCTTGGAAAAGATCAAATACTCAGCTAATGAATGGATTAGTGCTTTTTCTTATTGCTTTATGAGTCTCATATTTCCCAATGGAAATATATAAATAGATTTTGATAATGAACAAAGGGAAGATGTATTTTAGTCCAAAAGTACTAAAGCTGAAGGGCATGTCAAATACCGTAAGTTTTTTCTGTAGGAGAGAAACTGAAAACCACCAAGGATTTTGACCAAAGACTTTTTTAAATGGTGGGAAGTGAGTAAAAGAAGTAAGTGCATAATGAGTGATTTCCTAACTCTAGAAGGATATTAGAAGGATCTGCAATATTGGGAGGTACAAGAAAATTTGGGGTATCATGCAGGTAGAACCATAGATGCTTGTGCATTACCTCTTCCTTTTCAAGGTTGAAATTGAAATTGGTCCTTATTTAGAATTGAGCCTGTTGATAGTATTACAGGAAGAAAAATCAGGTAACTCTTAGGTAGTAAAAGAAAGTTTTTTTAAAAAAATCTCAAATTCTAATTTGAGAGGACAGATATTGTGAAAATGTGGCAATCAACTGAAATTCCTGGTTTCCTCTAGGGATCTGTTGGAAACAGATGCTTATTCTTTGGATAGGAGGTGATAGTGTTTCATTTTAAGCACAATTTATTTTGTGGGGCTGGGGAAATACAGAAGAAAAAGGATGAACTTGAAGTTTTTCTCCTCTGCAGACCTTTTACAATTTTCAAATCTTAGACGTAAAAACATATATACTTTAAATAATCATGATGCAGTTGGCACACAGCTGGGAGGATGACAAGAAATAAAAATCTTTATATAATATATAGAGGTTATACATTGTTAAACTCTCGTCTGTCCTTAGTTATAAGTATATTATTATATCCTCGTATATTCCTAATGGTAATGTATGCTTTATTTTGGAATTGTATCTTAACACTTTTTGAGCCAATGTGAAGATTTTCTATGCCTTACACACTGATCCTACTTGCATTTTTTCAAATCTATTACTTCTTTCCTTAGGCAAACAGTAATATTAATACAGACAACATTTTATTACCTCAAAAAACCCTTTGTCTTGTTATTAGATGTCACACAATTCTCTTAAATGCAGTTACACGCAGGCATAAAGCATGAAAGTTTAAAAATCCATACGGAAAAAGGAGCTAATTTTCTTCACTTCAAAGGACTAGCGTCCTGTTTTTCTCAGCTTCCACAAAAGAAAACAAGAAACAGTGGGTCTCTGTTGTCTAGCAGAGGGTTTAATGTAGCTACCAGTGGCTCCTTATGTCTTTCCTTTTTAAAAAATTGGATACAGCGTTGCCCATTTCTACACTCAGGGTTGGCACAAGCGGAGAAAAACTGATGAACTTTGCTCTTTCTATGCTAAAAGATAGTTGTATGGCACAATCAAGGATCTACTAGGAGGAAGGAGAGAAGAGAACCTCTTCTTGATCAGACCAAAATTTATCTGTAGCAAAAAAACCCCAGCAACCCTCAAAGTTATGAGGTTTTGCCTTTTTCTCCCTATTTTGTATGCAATTATATATCTGTTTTTAATTCTTTGTCCTAATTTTGGCTGAGCTGAGACTCATGAGACCTTGCACCAGTTGTTTAATTTCTCTAAGCCTCAGTAAATTTGGCAGAACAACTGGACAAGAACAGAAGATCACTGGATGAAACAGATGGGAAAGGAAAATAAATTTTACGCAAAGCACTCTGAGGTGAGTAATATAAGGGGGGGTGGTGGTGAAGCAAGCAATAGACTGGTTGCAGATTCCAAACTGATCACATAATCTGCTCAGGTAGTTAACCTACTTGAAGGAATAATCCCAAAGAGTTATTTATCTGAATGTGTAATGTGTCTGTCTATTTCTGTGTGTGTATGTATGGTTGTGCACATACTTATGGCTGAGTGAGAGAGGACACCGAAGAAGTTCAGACAATTCAAAGAAGTATTTAAGGCCCTGTGAATGCATTTGTCAATTACTCTCATAGCATCACAGGTGACATGGTAACAAGTAGACAAATTTTTTACTTCACCATGCTTGGAAATTTCTGTAGTAATGTATGTATATGAATAAATAGCTTGAAACTGCAATATGGAGCAGTAAAATGGAGTGCATGCAGTGATTTCTGCATTGTGCATGTTAAGGAAGAGTTACTTGGAATTAAATGAAGGGACTTGTTTCACTTTTGTTTAGTTCTAAGCTCCAAGGGATCACTCTTGTGTTAAGCAGACTCAGGGCAAGAAACTGGAGTCTGATATACCTTCTGCTGGCAACTGCATTTGGAGATGGAAGATGAATAGCTTACTACCAAAATTAAAGTTTTGGCTAAACGATATGAAATGCACATTGCTTAAAAGATGATTCCCAGAACTCTGTAAATGAGTGGAACTTTTTCTGGTTTCCTTTGTAAATTAAATTAGCCAATAATATCTTCTGAGCCTGGGTTTCATATTCCAACTTTAAGAAAGAAATAATGTATTCATGAATTCATGATCTGTGACAAAAGCATACTCTTATTCTTTTGCATTGTATAAATACCAGTAAAATTAATTTGAACCATAAATATAGACAAACAGTTCCACTTGACTTTTCAGGCTAGAAAATCAGGAGCAATTCATATCACAACAAATGTTCTTACTAGAAACTGCAACGTTGCTTTAGCAAGCCAGTATAAGCTGCCAAATGTTGATGAGGCTCTGCAGAGTTCAGAGGCTGTTAGTCAGGATTTTGGGGGGCAATTATGCTTCTATGGATGTTGATAGTAGCTCATCTGTGTATTCTACTCAAGGGAGAAATTTGTTCAGCCAGGGACATCAAACTGTAACAGAAACATTTTTAGGAAATGAATCAAGCCAAATGGTTTTGCCGACCAAACAGAAGTGTTAACTTGTCAGAGGGTATAAGAAACTACTTGTGTCTGTGTTGTGAGGGGTTCTTTTAAATAACATTCCCAGGCTGGTAGATACTAATTTGTTTTAGGAAACTTAGATTTACTAAGAACTTTAAATATCAAGTTACCCTTTTCTTCATATTGCTAGGCTTACCTGTATCTTAGTTTCTGTCAACTCTCATTTCTCTAAGTAGCTTGATGATTATTTTAGTGGTGACCTGGAGGTGAAAAAAAAAAAAAAGCAATGAACAATGCACTTATTTGTGTATTTTAAAATATGAAAATTATGTCTATCATTTTAGTTTTTCCTGGTTGTTGAAAAGAAAAATGAAGAAGTAGCCTAAATCCAAAACAGTCTGAGACAGTCTTGTCCCTTACAAGAGGTTTCAAAATTTGTCATGGTGCAGACGGTAGTTGAGACTATGGTTTAGAAATTTTCTGATAAACAGATTATTTTGTAGTCAAATTACTTCACCCTGTCATAAGTTTTTTGTGTTCTTGGAAAGCAATATAGAGGGAATTCACCTTCTGCTTGCATTGAAATCAAAACCATGTTGCCTTTGGAGGTGTTAGAATAGCACTGAGTATTTTTGCAAATTTCACAATACAGTCTATTTATTTTTATGATGTAACTTAGCAGCTGGAATAGCTCTGGAGGCAAAAAAGGCAGTATCATATAGGCAGGAACTTTAACAGATTATCAGATCACTATTGGTCGGTAGATACATGGAATCACTCTTACGATTTGGAATTAAACTATTCATATGAAACTGCTTCCCTCCCAAGGTTGTCAGTCATTTATGTGGCTGTGGAGTGCTCTGTTTAGCCTTACTAATGTACCAAGAGAAATCTCTGTTCAACAGCATGACATTGCTTTATTTATTTACCTACTGATTTATTTTATTAAACTTAATGAAACACAGTCAAACTAGATGTCAGCTCTGTCTTCTGTTTCTTTAAGGCAAGTGGTGCCAGGATCAAGATTCTTTCAATCTTAAAAGAAGTATGAAGTGTGAAAATGTCATATTCACACAGCACTGATGTGCATGCCAGTGGGACTGTTCTATCAAGCTGGTTGGCAGTCAGCCAAATGCTGATTCCACACCTCAGGACGTTAAAGATAATATCTTTTAAAAGCAAAACCTTGGGTGCTCTGTGGGGGAAGGTGGGGACATATTTAAAATAAATTTTAAAATTATGCTAACCATTAACAGTTGTCGGCTGAGAATTCTGGTTTCCTGTCAGTTTACTGACACTTGGTTTTGGTGTAGCTAATATCCCAGGGGTATCCCTGAAACCCCAACAAGAGGTTCAGACAGGATTCTCCAGTAAGGCAAAGGTGCTGTTCTGGGGTATCCATCTCCTTTCTTCACCTTTGAAACCATCTTTTGGGCCAAAGACTTGAGGCTAGTCACTATAAAAGGTTATTGTCAGGTGAACAAATATTTGTATCATCATCATTTTGCTATAGTAAGTAACTTATGGGATAATCAATTTTAGTAATACTGCTAAAATTTTAACATTTAAAAAATCTTGATTTAATAATCTTTTGCAAATACTGTAGAACCTGACAGCAGTGTATGATTACCAGTTAGTAGAAAGAACAAAACAAGAGTATCCATTTAAATATATTAAGGAAGATAGATATATTTACTAGCATTATCAAATTTTGCTGATACGCACTCAGTACATTGCCATTTGTTATGTTTCCTTGTGATAATGTGACAGCAATACCTTCCCTGTTTGACTTATTCACTTTGTGGCTTCCGAATGAGCAATGTCAGGCATACTTTCTTCTTTATGTTAGCTGTCTTGAGTTTTCAGAAGGATTAATATATATTCTTTCAGCTTTCACGCTTTCATGCTGTCCCGAGACTCATAAAGCAAGAGGAATTGATAAGTTCAGCATTTTGCTCATGTAACATGGCGAAATCATTTAGAAGAGTGATTCATGGTGTTGCAGTGAAACAGTTCATAAAGGATAATGTCTTTCTACTTAGAATTCACATGCTATTACATAGGAAAGGCTTTGGCATTTCAAGGAAAAGTCAGCTGTGGTATCATCAATTTATAACAGACTATTTGAATGTAAGATAGAGGGAAACACCCCATCAAACCTTTTATTTCTGGGAATGTTAGCTTCCCTGATAGTTAAACTTAATTACTCATGGAGAATGCCATTTGACAATCAGCTACAGATTTGTGACTGTGATGAAGGACGGTTGGCAGAGGAAATGAGAAACACCTATACAGCATTTCTGTATGTGCAGGAGAGGTAATTTATTCAGGGACAAGCCTTTAATTCTTCTGTCTTTGACATATTAAGATGACACAGAATGGGAAGGTTGAGACAGACTTACCTAGTTTATTCCCACTTCAATATTCAGCAACAATAATAAGATTAGAATATATTTTCTTGTTATCAGCTGACCTGATACTTTTCAATACACACTAGAATGAAAGCTACTATAGTGATCCCCAGATATTTGAGTCTATTCCCATCCCCTTTTGATCTTCCACATTTTTTATTGCTAATTCTGATTTAAAACTCAACCCAGTTCTTCGCTTTCAGTTTAAAATGAGCCAAACCAGGTCCTAACCATGAGCTTGACTGTTCGTTGATTTTGGGAGCTACTCTGCCTGTGGCTACTGCTCCTGCCCTGGTGATCACGGGAAGCAAGCCAGTACCTGCTGACACACCAAGAATGCAATCAGTGCTCTCTGGGGAAGAAGAAAATTTTTTTTTGAAAGTTCACAAGCATATCTTAAAAAAAATTTGAAGTACTGCACCACCATGGGCTGTGGAAGGAAGAGGAGTATCACCAGGCAGGAAGTCAGTTGAAGGCACAGCTAAGAGTGATTTGTTAAATTATTAATGAAATGTGTAAGTTCTTCAAACACTGTGCACGGAAGTAGAATAACCAAACTTAGGGAACACACCTAAAGCTTTGTGAAGGCTTATTGGGACCAGTCCTGGCATTAAGTGGCTGAACAAGACAATGCCTCACTTGCTAAATTAAGTACAAAGAAAAATCAGAATAAAACTTCCTTTATATCAAAAAGAAGATTAAGCCTGCCTCCTTTAGCCTTCTTCACTTAACTCTTAACTTCTCTGGATGCTGGCAGAACAAAGTATGGGACTGATATTCTGCCTATTTATTGGCATCATATGGAAAAGATTTGGCAAAGATGCATCATAAACTTCTGTTTATTCTTAAATTGTCCCTATAAAGTTTAGGGGAAAATGTGATATGTGTTCCAAATGTGACTGTATGCAAATACTAAAAATCTGGGGGAAACAAACAGAAAGAAGGTAAACTGACCCTATTCTTTATAAGAAAAGAATCTTATTATAGCTTAATGAAGTATACAAACCCAAGAAATTTCAACAGATAACACTAAAAGGAAGAAGATTATGAAGTGGATTATAATTTAGACAAGAATAAAGACTGTCTGTAGCAGACTGAGCTAGATCCACAACGAAAGTAACATTGCAGTACTTACTAGCTAGTGGCTAGGACATTTACTGGTAAGTGGTGGTGAACTCAAGTGAATTGTGTATACTTATTTACCTGAGTAGGCAAATAAGAGCAGCTTTGCCCTTATTGTAGAGAAATGCCTGAATTTTAGTTTTCCAGTCATGTCTTATGTGATGCATCCATAAAAATAATCAGTTTTGTGTTACATCTCAGTTAAAGAACCAACAAGTGAAAATATAGTTTTGTCACAATTTGGGGGGGTTCTCAAGTCTTCATGTCAGTCAAACACATCTAAAATCTACTGAATGCCTTTAAGACTACCTGTAAGTGTTTTTTTCTCTCCTGATATCTAGGATACTGTTTGATCTGTCACTGTTTTGTAGAGAGATTTTTAATTTTTGACCATTTTTAACCACTGGGATGTGGATGCCTGTCTCTCATATATTAGGCCACTATCCAATGGCTAAACCCTAGTATCTCTGATACCTAAAACTATTACTGAAATTAAGATAATATATTTAGAAAGTGTAGAGTTCTTTTACAGTAATGCATCTCTGGGTTTAGCAATTTAGTTTTGCTGAAACTAATTTGTCAGTTTTTACTTTTCAGAAAAGACTAGCTGTGCTGAAATACTTAAAGTTTCTTGAAGATTGACAGTGTTTCCGAGAGTGGGTATGTCCCATGCAAAGAAAAGAAAATACCTGAGAAAGTTATGTACTTACCATACCTAATAATGACAGCTGTTTTGAGAACTGCAATCCTTGCACAGGCAGCCTTTGGGACAGCCTTTTAAGGAGGAGTATGACTTGATGAGGTTCAAATAAAGAAAGGGGCACAGAAGGTTTTGGTAACTCTTGTATTTGCTCAGCAAAATTGATTCTCACTCCTTCTTTAGAAGAAATGTAATTTTTACTGTTTGGATCACTTTCCCCATAAATTTTTATAAGTGGGCCTTTAGTTAACCCTAAATGTGTATGGATTGCTGTCTTGCTCTGAAGTCTTTAATGAAAACATCAAATGAAATAGGACCTTAATAATGACCTTGTTGGTATTCTACTGTGATCGTGTGCAGAAAACCTTCAAATCTAAAGTGCTTCATAATTATTCATTATAATTCATAACTGCATCCATCAAAGACTGTGATTAGTGTTTCTCGGTGTTTTTAAATAACTTTTATTCACAAGGAATACAGAAGGGTAAGAGGAAAACTACAAAACTAGAAGGAAAGTACTTGGCTCTGAGTTATTTTTGTTTTGTTTGCTGCTACTATTTTTTTTTCTAAGCAAAGATGATAAGTTCTGAGAAAGAAGTGTTCTAGGTCTAGCTTTTTCAAGCATTGCCTCTACAGGTATGTTTTTTGGGATCTCTCCTCTTTCTTCCCTTTCCCTCTGCTTACCTGTCCCCTCAACCAGAAGTGGTAAGTGCTGTCATATATGTGTCTCCTGTTATTGGTGACATAGTCCTGCAGTTATAACAAACCTCATGCTTTATCTATTAGTAATTGTTGTGGTATTCAGTACTCTGCAAATTAACTTACTGCTTTCAGTTACATTCAGGGTTGCTTCCATACCTGTGGTATCTGGATCTTGAGATCACTCAGGCCTTGCCTGTGCTGCTAGGGACACATGGTACCACAGCTGTGAA
This sequence comes from Morus bassanus, assembly GCA_031468815.1. Taxonomy (NCBI): domain Eukaryota; kingdom Metazoa; phylum Chordata; class Aves; order Suliformes; family Sulidae; genus Morus; species Morus bassanus. The sequence goes on along the minus strand of CM062567.1, from coordinate 106,870,077 downwards.
TTTCCTTAAACGTAATAAAATATGTGAAATGATCTAAATGTGCAAGAATTTGCAGCATTGAGATCAAATTTATAAGCCACTTTGAGATGAAAAAGTTTAGGTAAATTGATGCTTAGTTAGGATCCCTGGGATGTGAGGGTCAGAGGAGATAAAGGTTCTGTGAGATGAAGGCAGTGCTCTGCCCCTGGTGTGCCTGTGAGCTTGAAAACCGAATCTCCTTTGAGAACCAATTGTAATTAACTCTCAGTTTTCTAGGTAATGGAGGATTTTGGTGCCCAAGAGAAAAGCACAGATAATACAGACCTATGTAAATGAGGTTTAGAAAATACAGGGTCAGTACAAAGCCCATGCAGCCCACTGCCATTTTACTACTTTCAGTCCTGAAGTGATTTGTGTTAACTGTAACCTGAATCGCTGAGAATGTCTGCTGCCAAAGATATAAACATGGGTGGATTTTCACTGTAGCAGAGTGGATCTAAGAGACATTCTATGATTTTTCAAACATGTGATACGATGGCATTACTGGATGCCAAAAAAAATTCCATACGGACGGAAGAGGAGGACACATCTGAGGAAACCCAAATAGGTAGCAGAAGCCTGGTATCCTCTGAATGAAAGAGAGAATCAATGAAGTTTCATTGTATCCATGCCCACATAGTTGAAAACCGGATCTTGTCCAGGAGCTTAAAGAAGGTTAAACCACTTGAAAACTCCAGTCCCATGCTTTAGGACACTTTTAGAGTCTCAAAGTTATGAGCAAAACTTCCGTGCATGAAAATGAACAACTAAGTGCTCAGCATAATTCAAATGAAACCTCCTAGTCTTTTTCAAAAAAACCTGATGCTGAACAATGCAATAAATTCAGGTGCCTTCTAAGCAAAGAATGAATTTTCAAGTGCCTTCTTTTAGATACTATTGTGTTAAGGATTACTGAGCTGAAGTCTTGAATTACAAAAGTAATCACTTATTAATTACTTCTGTGAAGCATGTTGCACATAGTTCCTGCTGAAATCATGTAGTCTTAAGACAAGAGATACTTATGCATCTGGTGATAAGCCCTAGAGATGATAGTTTTCAGTCAATACCAAGTTTCCTGAAATGATGAACGATTGGTAGGAAAACCTGGAATTTATTTTTGTAACTTAAAATATATCTAAGATACAAACACAGCTAACCTTTTTGTGTGAACTTAGTTAAAAGTTATTTTACTGTAAATGTCATTCTATCATTCTGTTATTTTCTTCCCCTGCAATTACTCTTTAGAAACCTTACTTATATGAGGAAATATACAGCTCATAATGTGATATGCCTAACACCAAATCAGTGGAATTTCACAATAGTACACCTGATGGGTATTGCCACAGTAGGGTTTTTATATCTATATGGAGAACTCAAATCCAACCTACCTCTTTTAACTTAATTTTTACACTTATTACTAAATTTTTAAGGATTAGTGTCTCTGAAAAATTAGCTTTTATATTTTTCAGCATTTGTCTTAACACCATCTTTGCTGACATGAATTTGTGTAAAGGGTGATACCTCAGCAGTGGGGCAAAAACCAGATGGTACAAGCGTTCTGGCTGTATTTTCAGGAATTCTGAATGTGGCATGTAGTTTTACCTGAAAAACACTGAGGCAGTGGGGAAGAAATTCAGAATATAAAAATATTTTATGTCACTCTTCTCCAAATGAAATTTTTCACCATCTCATTTTGAAATTTAGTTTGATACTATTTTGAAAATATAATAACACATCCAATGAAATGTTTAGGGAAGTATTCTTTTTTCAATCATCCTGAAATAATGGGGTTTAATAGGCACTTTGGATTGACATGAAATGAAATGTAGTCATCAATAATATTAATTTTTGACGGTTACTCTTGTACAAGTAATTGATACTTTCAGAAAGCTCCTGGCTAAGAAGTTAGGTTATCAAGAGCACAGTTCAGAAATGGTGGTAACTTCTTTACCACCAATTCTTCCTATTTCTTTGGATGACTCCTCCAGATTTATTCTTGCAAGTTTTGTTTTGAAGGCTACTAACATAGGGCAATTATAACTGATGTAGCTTTACTATATGTTACCATGGATCTTTTATAAGTACTTCATTGTTATATGCCATTTACAGGGACTACCTTGGATATAGCACTCTTCATCTTATTTGCTGTATGTACTAGTTTAGTGCTGTAGAGCTTACAAAGCTGTTGTCATAAATAACTATCTCTCTTTTAATATACATGTATATTTACAATATGTTTTCTGTGGTTCTTCCATACATGATTTTAAATACCTGATATTTAGAGCACTGCCTATCTCATTTCTGCTATCGGTTCTCTATTTTTCAGGTGCAAAAGAAATTTTTGGAACCTCCTAGAATTCATGGGCTTATTTATGTACACAGTTCACTACTACACCCTTTCTCAGTCATACTTTCTTTTACAATGCAATAAAGTGAGTTGTTGTCACTGAAAATGCAGGGATAGAGTTATAACAGATCATGAATTCTGCAGCTTTCATGCCATTAAACTATGTGTAACTAAGCAGTGCAGAGAGTTAGGGGTGGAGTGGAGTCTGGCACATATTCAGGAAAATGCATTTCCTTTTTCAAAGTGAAACTGTGGGTGGCTTCAGTCGTACTATTGGTGAGAGGATCCGCCTAGTTGATGGGAGCACTGTAAGCCCTGCACCATCAGGGGAAGAGCTGGGGTGTGGAGGAAGTTGGTTTGGAGATTTGTCAATGCCTGGATCTAAATACACTATGAAAGAAGTGACACAGTACTTTACTAAGAAACAATGGTAACATTTTGCATTTTCTGCCAAATATCTCAAAACCCTTGCAAATACCATTAGACTTGTAAGTGTTCAGTAACAAGAATAAAGAGTATTTAATAAATGTGGAACATGCACTGAAAGAAGTAATCCTATTTTCTATTATTAATTCACTTTCTGAAATTCTCAGTAAAGTCACAATAGCATTTTCAGATAGGTTTTAAAGGAATATATGGCTCAGAATAAGCTTGGTCAATGTTACATAGGAAGTCTGCTGTAAAACTGGGAACAGAATCCAGATTTCCTGTTTTGTGGGTCTGTTGTAACAAAACAATCCTCCCTCCTTCATACAATGAATGATTTGGTCCTACAGCCCATCCAGTGTTTCGTTATGTTAAGACAGAGTAAGTGTGTTACAGTGCACAGGCACATCTCTGAAGTAGAAAGTGCAAGACTCTAGCATGAATAAGGAATGGTTATGCCTAGGCACCATCTACCTCCTCCTTAGGTGGCCTCTGTCCAGGGTCTTGCAAGGGCATTTGGTATACAACATGGTTTCTTTCACTGTATATACCTCTAGGATGTGGGTATTCATGGCATTGTATCTCAGTTATTGATGTATCGCTTTTCCTGCAGTCAGTGTTGCCACACCAGTGCTCACCCAGAATCCCACTGAAATGACAGTCCTCCTAGCATGCTCTTTTAGTCTGAGGTGACCACCCTTTCTGCTACCAGGGCTGCATTTTACAATATATCTCAGAAGTGGGTCTCAGCTGGGAGATGATAATGGCTCACAGAAAGCTTCATTGCTTCAACTGTGGCTAGTTTTGTTGAATTAATAGTGTGGCTTCATATGAATGACTAGTATGGGTCTCATAATTCTTGGCTGATTCATTCCCTCCCACAGCTGGGGACTTGGACTGCCCGCCAGCTCCTGCTCTGGGACAGCCTGCTGCTGTCAGTGTTACAAACCATCAGTGTGATCATATGCTCTCACAAGTCACAGGCAGTTAAAGAGCCATAATTGCCCATTTTTTCATTTAGGCATGCCATTCTGGTCTCAGAGGGATCAATGGGACAAAGTCCATCTGGCAGCTGTGCCTAGGACCGGCTATGTCCTTTGGGGGTCAGTTCTAAGGCTAATTCTGTGTAATATGGTCTTAATGAACTGAATGATGAGACAGAGATGGGACATTTGCTGTGCTCTCAGCAGATGATAGTGGGCAGGGCTGCTGTTAAGAAGGTTCTCAGTAGGCTGGAGAAATGGGCTTGCAGGTACTGCATGAAGTCAAACACAGTCAGGTGTAGAGTCCTGCATGTGAGACAGAATAACCCCACGCACCAACACAGTTTGGGGCTGACCAGCTGGAATACAGCTTTGCAGGAAAGGCCCTGGGAATTGAGGTGAACAACAAGTTGACCATCACTCAGCAGTGTGTCTTCCTCACTGAAGAAGGCCAGCTGCATCCTGGTCTGTATTAGCATGACTGTAGCCAGCAAATCAAAGGATGTGGCTCTTTCACCCTGTAGAGCACTTGTGAAAACAATTCTGCAGTACTGCATCCCATTGTGGGCTCGCCAGTGAGATGCTCAAGGGGCTAGAACACAAGATGTATGAAGAAAAGCTGAGAGGACTGGGCTTGAACAAATCCAGTTTTGAGCTGAAAGCTTTGAGAAGCAAATGCTGAGAGGGAGCTCTTATTGCTGTCCAGAGGTACCTAGCGGGAGACTGCAGAGAAGATGGAGTGAAACTCCTCTTGGAGATCCATGGTTATAAGATGAGAGGCACAAGTTGGTAGATGAGAAATTTCTTCTAGGTGTAAGAAATTTATTTATTTATTTTGAATAATGACAGTGGTCAAACACGGGAACAAGTTGCCCAAAGCGTCTATGGAATCTCCATTTTCTGAGAGGTTGAAAACTCAAGTAGACAAGAACATGAGCAACCTGCTTTAAGTGGACCTGTTTTGAGCAGGGAGTTGAACTGGATGACTTTCAGAGGTCCATTCCAACCTGAATCATTCTGTGATTCCTCCCAGGTTTGTTTAATCTGACCTCATGAACACTACTGTACCCTTACAAGATTTGCAACAGGATGTTAGAAGATGCTTGTTCTGAAAATTATTGGTTTGGACCTTAAAAATGAGTGTTATATGGTAACTGAGCAATTATGACTATGGAGTACAGCTATATTACCTCCAAGGATGTCATCCCCTCAGTGGATGTTTTAATCTGCAGTCCATACAAAAAAAATTTGAAAAAACGAATTACTGATTCTATTGTAGAGCTGACTGATGGCAGATGACACCAATCCCATTTGCTTTCCTCCCTCCCTGATGTAATTTGGACTAGATAAGTCTTCATTACAGGAACTCCTATTTTTACTGTTATGACAACTTTCCTGCAAGGTTTCTCATACTGGTTTGATTCTGTCCTGTTGAACTGATAAAATTACCTCAGTGCCCCAAAGCACATCATTCATCTGTTCACATCACTGGATTTTCTTCCTGTCTCCACCCATTCATGCTTTTTGCTGCTGTCTTCTATAAATGACTGTCTGTGTGGTACTTACTCCAAGATGCTGGAGCTTCCCAGCTTCATTTGTCATTTGCATTCAACATACATAAAGCATAATATACTTCAAATCTTACAGTTTAACTCTTGTACCTGCCACTTCCTAACGTTCTGATTATGAATCACATATATTGAAAATAAATTATTACACATTTAAATTTCTTCATTGTTTCAAAAATGTTTGATCTGTGTTATCACAGCAGACACAGCTCTGTCTTTATGAGACAGGAAGCAAGAAACATTAAACAAATGAGAGGGACAAAAGTAGCAGCTCTACTGAGGCAGCATTGCACTTTACAGCAGAAACTGCAATAAGATGGACTAGCAAGCTCAGTATATTCATCAAAGAGCTGATAGGTTTATGTCCCAAAACCCACCATTTTTAACCTGTACTTCCCAGGGCACGAGAGATGTGTCTGTAATAACTGGTGCAAGTATATTCACAGGTATCTGAATCCAAATAGAAAATCCATCTGTGAAAATATGTTCCAACTGTGCTCACACAAGAGAGAATGAGTGACTGAAAGCAACCAGAGGGAAAGTCTTCTGACTGTTTCATGATTTATTTCTGACTTCCCCATACTTGGTAAAGTTCAAATCCCATATTGAGTTATATTTAATATTGTCACAGTAAAATGAATCCAGGCTGAGGTTTAGTTAGGTGTTCTTGGACTATTGCTGTCGGCTTGTCTAGGCTGGGAAAATGATGTTTTACACTGTTTGTTAATACAAGTTAACAAATACCATGTAGTGGAAAATTGTGCATTGATGTGTAAAAACATGCTAGCTTGGGGGCAGATAACCCTAGGATAGGCTAGAAGAAGACGCCACTAAAGCAAGAGTCATACTTAAAATGTGGTGACACACTTTTTAAGTACAACTTACATTTACACCCAATAAGGATACAGAATGAAAGTAGAAAAACTGAAAATCTGTTCAGTGTGGAAATGCGGCACTGCCCCAGAATCGTGTATAGGATTAGGAGAAGGGTGTGTCATTTCTTTGTTCTATTACGCAAACCAGACAATACATTCAGTAATTGAATCTAATCAGACTTTCACAATCAGGTGCTGGCATAGAACTATAGCAAATATTTCCTGAATCCTTAGCCAGCCACATTTAGAGCAATTGGAAAAAAACATTATGTGGTAACCCCTTCATTGCCTATGTTCCTCACATAAGAAGAAACAGTCCCTATGGACTCTCTTTAGGCACTTTGATCTGATATGCCATTGTGAATTGCCATGGGAGAAGAAAAATTGATGCTTATATTTTTACTTCTCTGTCAAGGTTACTCCACAGCCTCCCAGGAGCACCTCTGCTCATGAGCTAACCAGAGTGCAGCCTGGTGAGGTCCATCCTAGGTCACCGTCAATGCCCTTTGAATGTTCCTTCTTAAGGCTTGTTGATAAAGGATCTTTCCCTGGGAGCCATAGGGCTGTTTATTGGCATTTGCAGGTACCTGCCCTGCCTTACTGTCAGCTGCAAATCAGTCCTCTAAATTACAAATAAATGAAGGATTTCAGCAAGTGTATTTAAAAATTATCTGAGGATTCATACAAGTTTTCTACAACTGCTCAAAATATCAGGCAATAATGCAACATCACAGCTTTGCAAAGCAGGCTGTTAAAATGCTATGGTATGGGAATAGTCAAACTAATTAGTTAATGGACATAAACACTCGCATTGTAGAAAGTTCTAAAAAACAATGTTTAAAAAAATCTCAAAATGTATATGCAAACTGCAAAGTGGAACAGCGTTGATTTGTTCACTTTTTAAGTGACTAAAGATGATATTCAGGAACAAAAAGAAAATTCAAGTTTCAGTGAATGACAGACTTTACAGTATCTGTGCAAGAAATGATCAGAATAGTGAAACAGTCCCTGTGCCAGAGTCTTTAATCAGTAGCAATCAAAATTTTTCATGACTGTGACATGAAAATATCATTTTCAAAAATCAAATTGTGGATGCAGCTACATATACATGCAAACTTGAAGTGGATTCAGCTTCCTAGGAAGGTCTTTATTACCCCCAAACCTCTCAGAGACGTAAATTTACTACAATTCCCTAGTACTGCTTTTCTTTTCCTGAGAGATTCCCAGTCCCAGCTGCTTCCCTCAACACTTCTTTGATGACAGGAGCCAGATAAAGGGGAGAAACAATATTCATGACCCTCTGCAATTAAAAAAATCTCAGGTTTCAACCACTAAAACTAAAATTCTTTCTGCAAAGGGTGTGTGGGTGTGCAGCCTAGAGATTAAATAAAATAATTCTTGCCAGCTTCTGTTGAGTAAATTAAAGTAATAAATACATTTAATTAAATGAATATGTTCAAGGATATTAACTGCTTATAGAAACTGTATTAACAAAAGGAAGTTAAATTCATTATTGGAAATATTTCTTTATTTTCTTGTCACTTTCTGTAAAGAGCTAGCAAGAATAAGGACCCAGGGAAAAAAAAAAGATTCGTGAATGATATTTCCAGTACTTGGCTGCTGGAAAAAAATTCTCCATTAACTTCAAAAGCATTTTGTCAGAAAGGAGTTTATGCCTTTTTTATTCTCGGTTGCATTTTTTTCTTCATTTTCAGTTTCAAAAGTTCTGTGTGGATGAGTATCTAGTCTGTTTTCACCAGTTTAGTCATGGTACTATAACTCTGGGAGACTGCTGCTTAGATGCAGCCTGATCTGGTGGCTGAGGACAATATTTCGTGCTTGAGAACACTCTTTATGTAACTGTACCTCACTGCCTCTGGCAAGGTAGAGCTGCAAGGAATAAAACTATTCACATACTGCAAGTGGTTTTCATTCACTTAAATCTCCAGATGTGATAGCTTAATAAGATACCTGAATTTGGGGTAAATTTAGCAAGTTGGAGAAGGATGAAAGTTGCATTGGAATAGGTATAATTTAGGTCTAGTATCCTGAAGCTGTCAGACAGTCAAGGTAAGAGTTCTTTGATTCAAAAATCAAAGAGCTCTTCTTACAAGAACATCATGTATGAACAGTAGTTCAAGTGAAAGAGACTACCTCTAGGTAAGATGTAGTGATTTTGTTGTGAAATTCCATGTGTTTGCAAGGTCTGGCAGCTATTACCAGTACAAATTCCCCACTGTTTCATTTTTCCTTCATTTCTGTTAGGATCTTTAGGTTTCACACATGTGACCTTTCTGTCTTTAATTCTATTTTAGCCTTCATTTTAAAATTCTGTCCCTAAAATGATCCTTAATTGTTTAATTAGGCTCACATTAATAATTTCAAGTGAAAACTTCTCACGATATGTCTCAATTTTCTTGTTCTGGCAGACAGCCAAGGATTATGCTCCTCACTCATTAAGACTAACTACAAAACCTGGTCCTAATCAGAAGGATCTAAAAGCCCTTCTGAGACTGGGGCTATGCAGGCATCTTGACTCCTTGTTTTCATAAGAAGGAATTCAGTTTCAGAATCTGGAGGAGTCTGTAGTGTGCAGGTGTGACTGGGGAACGACCCTATGTGTATGAACCTAAACGTGACCACCTATACCACATTGTTCACAACTGAGGCCCCAGACAAGATTCTCTCTTGGGCGGGTTTTGGGTTTTTGGGTTTGTTTAATGGGTTGGTGTTTCTTTTTTTTTTTTTTTTTTTTTTTTTTATGGATAATTCAGGTGGGCTGGATCAGGATGATGCTGTGGTTTGGAAGTATTTTCAGTGACCTGGCCACACCTGTGATATTAGTGGAAATCAAGGAGCTCATTTCCGGCCATATTTCAGTTTACAAAGAAGAAGGAAATTAGTAAGTCTTTCTGCTGAAAATTGCATTGACCCTGCTTTGGAGACAGAAGATTCTAACAAACAGGCTGAAGTCAATGTGATTTTTTTTGCTTAGAATGGCCTGAACTGTATATGTTACTCACAGGGTAAGAGAATTATACTTGTTGCCTTGTCACTCCCATATCACTGTTGCGAATATATCCAGCCCTAGAAGAAAGAATCAGAAAAATTCCTATAGATATGAATCCTGGAAACTAAATTATGTTACTTACTATTTAATTTAATACAATTGTACAAGAAATTGTTATATATCTAGAATAAAAGGGTTCTGTTTTATTTTGCTTTTGATTGATTTACACAAATAATATCACTTATGCTTCTATTTCTTCCTACAAATTAAAAAAAAAAAAATCCAAGAACAAACAGAATATTGACTAAGTTGAGACTTGCCTGTCTGAGATTGAACTGAGATGTAAGTGGGAAATACTGATAGGCTAAGGGAAGCAGCCTAAAGAGATAGTGAAATACGTCCTTCCTTAGCAGGCATATGTACGTATTGACAAACAGAATTATGCTAAAGGGATTTGTTTGGAATCCCATTTCCTTTATGGGATGAAGCAAAAGAAATGATGGTTATGATCAGGCCTATTATACATGGAGGGTATGTTTTCTTTTTTCATTTTGCACTTGTCCCCTATACCTTCTCAAGAGTGGTACAGAAATGAACAGAGCATAAATTTTATACATGGAAATGTATTGGAATGAGAAAAAAGGGTGATTTGAATTTCTGGATTTCCTCATGTGTGGATATATACAACTACATTATTCTATTGATGCTCAGTATGTAGTTTCAGTGTTCTCAATGCAGATTATACTGAAGAGGTGCCAGCATTAATTTTGACGTTATTGGTACTACTCCACAAAGCATTGCAAAACCCTGTATGCTTTTGCTTCTGTCCAGCATCCCTTCCTTCTTATTCCTTACCCTCAGTTGCTGCTGGAGCAGCACTGTGGAGGAGGGAGTCGTGGCGCTGTATCCCCCTTTGCCTCCTTTTTGTCCAACACACTCCTACACCTTCCTGAGAAGAATCTGGAGCAGGGTGGAGCAGAACTACAGAAGATGTGGGGCTATTGGGAGCCTGCAAATCCCAGTATGGGACTGGGCAATGGCAGGGAGTGTGCGCAGGTCAGAGTTCCCAAAACCTAGAGCAATAATGGAGACAGTTTGTAGCCCTTGTAATACCTCCCTAATGTGGACAGACTGGAAAGGGCAGGTTGGAAAAGGAGAGGAAGGAAAGTGGAAGACCTTTGTTTCCACACACATCAGCTGTGAAAAGGTACATAAGGTATCATCATACTGTTTTGCTATCAGTATTATGAGAAATTCAGGTGTTGTTGCCCATCAATACAACATCTTAGTTACAGTCTATAAGTTTAGTATCAGTGCACACATATAAATAAAGGTATAAGTAAGTGTATATGTATATTCTCTATCCTTTTGCATATAAGAATATCAGATTCATTACTATTTCCCATCCTGCTAGCTGACATCAAAATTTTGTAGCTTTTTTTTGAGCAGTCTGAAATGATGACTAAGTTGTGAATAGCAACTTCTCAACCACTGTTGATCTCTCTGGGCTGTTAATTCAATCAGTTCAATTGATTTTAGTGAACAGAAACAGTCTGATGCAAATCTATATGAATATGACACATATATAAAAATATGATACAAATATCAGTATAGAATGGTAGCTGTAGAAATGTGCAGTATTTTAGATATAGCTCTAGAGCCTTAAGTTCCCTTTCCATAGGAAGTTACAAACATATAAGAGAGAAAGACTAGCCCAATCTAACTTGCATGCCTTTCATCCTTAAGGGCAACTGTCAAAGAACTCCCAACAGGGTTTTTAGCTTCGCAAGACTTAACGGAACTGGACTCTTTCTGCATACAGTAAAGTGGCCAGATATGAGATACTTGCAAGTGTGTGACTGTACCCCTCAGGATGTGACCTATAGACTATAAACATCACATCCAAACTGTATTGCAGCAGGGAAGAGAAATGACTTCAATATTTTAAAAATACTTCTTAAAGATCTCCATCCACTGCTATCAAATCATAACTAGTCTGTTTCCACACACCCGAATAATTCAGATCATATATATTAACATAACTCTCATGTCAGTTATTAATAAATCCTACCTGCCTCCTTCTCCTTCCCCCAAGAAAGTATTACTCCCATTTCAGCAGATGCTGTACCAAGTGACACAGGGTAGATGACATGTCCAGTGTGGTACAAAGCTGTAAATCCTAAACCACTACAGTGCTGTCTTTACCTGTCTCTGGAAGATCTTGTATATAATTTGAACTTTGGCCAGCTGCTGTGTCTTGCATAATTTTGAAGTGCTTTTGTCTTGGTAATAATCTTATTTTTGGCTGTGTCTCACCACACCATTACTTCCTTCTGCACACTGGCACTAAGCAGGAGAAATAATCCGCAGGTCAGTTGTGAGGTCTGCTTTCACTGTACCATACGATGCTCATTCAATTTCAATGGACGGTTTTCATGTTTGCTAGGTGAAAGCATTAATTTACAGTTAGAAGTTTAAAGTTATTTTCTCTCCTTTTTTTTAGAGGCCATGGAACCTTGTAAATAGGCCAAATCATGACAACTTGCTAGTTTCAGTATCAGTTCAGCGTTTCTCAGGACCTGGCTCCAAAGACTGTAAACTCCAAGTGAAAATAGCATTGTAGCAGCAAAGATAAGTTACTCTAAGATAAATGGGATATAGGTGATTTTTGTGAATGCCAAGAAAAAATATCTTAATGGTAAAACCGGAAAAAAACCTCTCAGTCTCTTTCAACAAGGAATAGCCGTTTGAAATATTTGTCCTTTCCTGAACTCAACACAAATGTACAAGCTATAAAACCACACTGGTGATTAAACAGAAATTATTTAGATTTTTGATATTCATTTTACTTCTTGATTTTTGTGGATGAGTTTCGTGTTAGCAGTAAAACAATATCTTAACTCTATCTCCTTCAGTTAATGATTATTTAGGTTTTAACCTAATTTTAATATTAAAGAGCTTCCAAAACTAAAATTGGCAGGAGAAATAAAGTTCAATTTTTCATTTTTTCCCCAAACCCGCATTTTTCTTCTTCCTCTGTACATCCCAGTCACCAATATCCTAGAACTCATAGAATATCTTTTCTTTCAGATAGCTACATAAATGTAAGTCTGAATTTATAAGAAACAGTGCTAAATGCATTATACTATACCAGCACTTAAGAAACTTCTGGGCTGTTATTTATATATCATCTTTATTCTCCTAATGTAAATGTATTGAATATTTTCATAGTTTTTCTTCAGGATTCCACTGACCAAATTTAACCAAATACTTCTGGCCTGTTGTCTTTTGGGATAAAGTTCTAATCAGAAACTGAAGTTTTTACAGAGAAAGTAATAAGATGAAGACACTGGTACTAGGTAAAAAAGTTCTGTTGGTTTACTATCAGCATCCCCTAGTGGTGATATTTATTTTCTTATCAGATTTATACAGAAGAAATAATTTGATAGATTTGCTTACGTGGATTAGAAGATCAAGAAACTGGTGATGCCTTAAAAAAGATACAGCCTGTGGAAAAAAAATATATTTACTTACCTTGCCTGTTAAGTTTTCAAAATTATTTTAGAGGTGAAAAAATGAGGAAACAGACAAAAGTCTCATTTCTTGAATCTTTTATCTGGTTTACTTAACAAATGTTAGTAGGAAAATTAAAATATGAAGATGGGAATTTTAAAGTAGCCTTGTTTTTGGTTCTCAGACATGAACCCCATACTATTATTATTTGTTTTCCTGACATTGCAACAGAAAGTTGAATACAAGAATGGGTTAAACTGAAAATCTGTGTCAAATATTAACTTTTTTTAAAGGTATGTTGAAGTTGTCCTGCTGTACATTTACTTTTTACTTCATTTAAATTTTAGTATCATTAAACTTTTTAGACAGTGATGTTTAAAACAATTGATAATTTAATCTTAATTTGTTAGACAACATATAAAAGCACTTAAAAAAAGACTTGAGTGACTCAGAAGGCTGAATTCCACCATTTTTCACTGATATTCAGACTTCTCTGCTGAACCTAGTTAACATTTAATTAAAATGGATTCATGTGTTAAAAACAGACAGTACATGCTTAAACCTTCAATGTAATTTAGACAGTCCAAAATCAAAAACAGTTACTATGAATCTCTGTTTCTTTCATCTGACCAAAGGAAGATGTCAAAAAAAGAGAAAATTATTCTATCAATTGGGGGGAATGAAAATGAAGTTACAATAGTCAGTCTCTGTTGCTACTGTGTATGCCATGTTACAGGTTGGCAGGGTCTATACAACAAATCATCTCCCTTCTCCTCTCCACCAGAAGACCTGTGGCTATGTGGACCGGCTTTAATGGGTACCAGAGTAGCTGTGGGCCTCGTGTGTTCCCTGACACATCCAACTTTCATGTATGTGACTGTTTTGTAGACTTTCCACAGAGAACTAGAGGCCCATATGGGAAGGACTACCCATTTGGGTGTCCTGTGAAGTCTCTGTGCCTGCCATATGGTAAACCTCAAAACAGCAGGCCAATGTCAGCAAGGGTGTACCCTGGGGTCTCATTATAGTCTCAAAGTTCTGCATTTCTTACTTCATTCCATGTGCTTTCCTCCTCTACCCTAAGCAAACTATTTTAAACATTACTAAGCTGATGGACAGAGTTGAAATGGAGCTGGTGTATATAACAGTTTCTAGACTAGTGTAGAAGAGACTGAATTTGCAATGGCTGTGTTTCTGACTCTGTGTTTGGGACTCTGAATAGCTCCCATTTCTTTCCCTTTTGCTGACATCTCTGGGGATGAAATCTTCAGATTTTGTCAGCTTCAGTATGGAGTGGTGCACTTAAATGCTTCCTGACAATTTGGAGTTGAGCAAATGCCAACCCTTTCTACTGACACCTATTTTACTCTTCTGAGTTAAGATGGATTGACAACCTTATTGTTTGCTGTTGTCATTTATTTGAATATCTTTTAAAGAGTTTTTTATTTCCCTTTTTATTGATAGTAGATCAAAAACTACCAGCCCTAAAGCAGTCAAGAAGGCATTTCAGGGTACGTATTACCAGTTTCAAAATGGAGACAGAGGCTGCTACAACTTTGGACAAATGTTTTATCAGCTGGTTGATTAATACTGTGCAATCTACCTTTAAGACTCTAAAAGATTTGCTGTATTTCATATTTCTTTTACTTTGCACAGCACAAGGGACACTCAGGTTTTTTGTTTGGAACTTTTAGCATTCAATCCCCTTTTACTGTCCCAGCACCCCCAATCACTGTATTAGGAATGTTAGAAGGTACATCCCTGACCTCTCTTTTTAGTGTGGTGTTTTGGTCCATGAATCTGTCTACCTGGTTTTGTGTGTGATGATACTATCTCCTTCCCCTAACTCCTGTCTTACATAAATTTAATACCTACTAGGTGAAGAAGTATTTTGTTAGTTTTCTGTCAGTTTCCTACTAGTATTTCAACAAGCACTATCTAGTTCTCTAATTGCAGGATTTGGTGAACAACAGTGCTGTGCTCAGCTTTTCCACGGCCTTCATGATTCTGTAAGGCTTCTTCAGCCCCATACTGAAGAGTCCCAACCTTTCCTATCTCTCTTCATAAGGTATCTCTTTAGCCCCTTGATCATCTAGTTGCTATTCTCTGTTCCTTCTCTAGCTCTATCTCCTTCCTCAGATGCAAAGACCAGAACTGGGCATAACAGTCCCAATGAGGGCATGCCAAATGGCTTCTGTCCTGCTCTGAACACCTTTCTGTTGATGTCCAACATTTTATTGGCTTGCTTTTTTGGGCTACTGCTGCACAATGACCTCTGAGAAATGCAAGTGATGATTCTAACATCTTTCTTAATTATAACGGCATTTTTATGACTTCAGCACTGTATATGCAAGCTTTAAGGTAGTTTTCCCTAATCATAGCCTTCTCAGATAGCTCATCTGCCAACTTTTTACCCACTTACAAAGTTTGTCAAGACTTCTTGGCATTCCTGGCCAATGACTTGGCTTTTGACCACCTGGAAGAGTGGAACTGGCTGCAGGCTTGCAGTTTTCACAATACAGTGGTTTCTCCAGATCATTGATAAAGAAGCTGAATGAAGCTATAACCAGCATCAGTTCCTGGGGGACATGACTGTGGACTCCTTTTGATCCTGAAAAGTGTTCATTAAGCCTTCTGTTATGACTCATATTTTTTAAGCTGTGAAATAATTTATTTCTGTCCAGTCCTGTGGCAACGGTTTTCTTTAATAAAAAAAGGCTTTTTAAAAATCCATATGAAGTATGTCTGCTGGATTTCTTTTATCCACATGCCTATTGATACACTCAAAGAGCTCCGGAAGGCCAACGAGTCAGGGTTTCCCTGCACAAAATCCATACTGGCTTTCCCTGGAGACTATCTACATGTTTGTCACTGTTTAAGAACAAAAGACAACATGGAGGTTAAATGGATTTGGATACCAAAATGCTTTAATCACAGATAAATGAAATTTTATGAGTTACATGACTTTCCTGAGTTTTGGGAGAGATTGTGCAGTCCAGAAGAATAGTCGGGCAGCTCAGTGCAGCAGTTCCAGCTGTGCAATGCACAATCCTGGATGGGGCCCTGGGTGTCTCTCTGGTTCCCTCAGGATCTTCCCCACATACCCAAATAGACTCTCACCTCATATAACACTGGGATCTCTCCCCACATACCTGTGGGATCTCTGCCATATATACAGTGACACTTGACCCCATCAGTTACTGGATCTACTGGCAATACCCAACTGGGACTGCCCATTCAAATTACCTCTGTGCCCTGCACCTGCCTGTGGCCATGGCCGTGGCTGCTTGGGGCACAGTGGTGGCTGATTGCATGTGAGGTGCTTTGCAGTTCTCGTAATGAGGCTGCTCCCCTCTACAGCAGGGCTAACTGGGGTTCACATCCTAGCACTTCTACCAGCCAGGCCCAGCCATGCCAGCTGCCCCTTCATCTGTACATAGTCCTATAGCTCATACAGATCAGTTCCTTGCATTGCCATTTACCTGTAATACCCATACCAATTTCAGTGCTGGAGGTGTTAGGGTCAAGTACAGCATACTAAGGTCAACATCTGGGCTTCAGCAGAAGACACTGCTAGCCATTTAGTGCTTGTCCATAGGTTGTTATACATGTATCATTATATTTCCACCACAGCGTAAATTCTTCCCAGTCATTTTCCAACGATTTGCAGGTGGTCAGCACATGTTGGCACTACAAATTATACATAGATGAACTAAACCAAGTTCTCTGTTATGCTTCCAGTCTAAGTCTCTAGTTGCAGCCAGGACTGCACTATTCTACTTGGCACACGGATTGGCCCTGTGTTCTGTTGTTCTCCTGTGGCTCTGTTGTTTGGAATGGGTGTATTCACATGATGAACTTGCATGGGTCTTCATTGTATCTGATGATCTACCTGTTGCCATACCTCAGCTGCCCTGATTTGTTTATCCTAATGCTATTTTCCATTGTTTTTTCCACTCCCATTTGGGAATAGGTATAGACATACCCTGTAGGCCACTTTTCCCCTTCATCCCCTTCTAACAATATCTGCGTAGCTCTGACTTCTGCAAACTGACTGGGCACTTCTCTTCCACTCAGTTTAGCTATGCAGTGAGTGAGGGGACTCTGCAATGCTGGTTTCCACAACCTCTGTCCCCTTTGGAGTCTGCAGGAACTGCCAGTGAAGAGGTTGTACTTTTGGAGAATATATGACAGTCCATTGTAGGGTGGTGCTTCAGTGGCTGTGTTTTGGCCAGGGATTTGGTTCATAGTTCTTCTTCAAAACAATTAATAGTTTATTCTACCAGTGCTGGGAGTACTCTGCTTCCCAGAAGAATTCACTGGGAAATCACTGCAGTCCACTTGCTCCGTGTAGGGATGGTGGTGCAATGGCTGGGTGGCACCCTTCTCTGGATACCCAGGGTGCTACTGGCAATCAGGGCACCAATGTAGGTGTCCCTAGTATTTTAGGTGCTGCTTGGACTCCTCCATAGGTGGTAAGGATCTCTTTCTCTTGGGAGATGGGATCAAATGTGCTGGGCTGATGCACCCAAAATGTGCAATAAATATGGGAACTGTTATCTCAGAGAGTGGATTTCCCACAGCTAGTTTACTTTTTAATTGTGCAGAGCTTGGGGGGTTTAAGTACTGGTTTTCATTTAATATAGCTGTAATAGTCCATCAAGTACTTCCTTCTCACCTTCCTGAAAATGAAAGGGAAATATCAAGTTACTCAGGAACAGAGAACTCTTGACAATGTAGCTTTGGCAGGTGTTGCTAGAAAAGAGTGGTCCAAGTTGGGAAAAGCAGCACATGAAAACACAAAGACAGAAGGGCATCCCAAAATACGTCAGTTATCACTCTTGATTGATGGTGGCTAAAAGAAGTTTATAGCTGTGAGCAAGAAAACAATCTCTTCTAGACTGATGTCTGCTATGTTTAAGAAGGCAAGCTATTGTGATTTTCTGAGGTGGGGGGTGGGAGGAGAAATCCAGATATTGTTGCATTCAATATGTAACACCAATTTCTCTTTTGAATTGAAATTATCTACAAGACTGTAAATTTTGTCTATCAGTGTAGATTAAAAAAAAGTAAGAACCAAATTGAAAATAGCTGTTTCCCACTGAATGTTGTGTATATCAGAATTAAGCATCAGATATTCAGACAGGAGAAGAATAAAAAAGCTACCAAAGGTAGGGCAGAAGAGATAAAATGAGAGCCTAAAGTGGAAAAAAAAAAGTTGTTTCTGTATTCTTTTTCCAAAACATCTGGATTTAGGAAAATGGAAGTTGTTAGAAATTCAGCTAGTGGTATGGTGAAGGAGTACATCTCATTTCTAGGCATTATCTGGTGTTTCAGTCTGCCTTAGCCAAGTAGCAGCTAGACTTTAGCTGATCATTCACAGGCAGCTGTGTAAAAGAAAAAAAGATCTGCACTACTCTCTATTATGAATACCTTCATTTTCCCGTGCTGAATTACTTAGCTGGACTACTTAATGCATTGTAGAGCAAAGAAGAATTGTGGACATACTAGAATAGAACTAGAATTTTAATTTGGATTTTGTTTCGATGTGACTACAGAGAGTTACTGTCACCAGATTGGCCTGTGCAAATAATATATTCCTCTAACTGGTGTTCAAACAGGAAAGAAAGCAATACAAAGCCCAAACGTTGGTTTAGTTTTGATTGCTTTGAATTGGATTTACAATTACCTTATCTTGCTGAAATGACCCTTTTATTTATTTCATGCAAAATATTCTGTACAAATCTAAGAATTTAATTTTGCTGCCTTCATGTCCTACATCGGTTTACTTCAGCATAATCTCAAACACAATACAGAGTTGTAAGAATACAGAGCCTTAGAACTCTTGCTTACATGGCTGGCAAATGGCGGAGAAAGGTTTAAAGTTTGTCCCTGGAAGAAAGTTCCAAAGAAGCACCAATACCTACCTTTGGCTCTTATTTTACTCACATACTAATATCCCCAGAGTTTCTCCAATTAATTTTAAAATGTCTACTATATTAGCATATCAAATTTGCTTTATAAATTATTTAAAATTATGCCAGTTCTACATTAACAATAATCGGTTACACTTTCATTGCAACTGAACCAGATGGCTTATTAAAAAATATCTGATTTTAAACCAGTTTTAGGTCTATACATTGATGTCAAACATGTTATTACATTTCTTCCCCATTTCTCAATTAACTAAAGCTTTCTCCTAACAAAGAAATGATAGCATAATTCAGTCACTTTTATGCCTTCTAATTGAGTAGATCTCTCAAGGGTCTAATTTCCTGCAAAGTTACAAATCCTATTCATGTGAATATAGTGAAAGAAGGTCAACAGCAGGAACTGAGAATGTTTTATTTCAGAGTAACATGGACATATCTGCATTTCCCTCTAATGTAGTTTAACTCTCTCTAGTAGAGATGAGATTTCATCTGGGCTTCCCCTGGGTAAAGAATGATTCAGAGGCTGTATCTTTCTGCTAGAAAGATGAATTTCACCAACCTTAAATGGAACCCTAGTTGACTTACTGATAAAAACTGTAGGACTTGCAACTTCTAGTTGTAACTTGCTACTACAGGGAACTTTAAAGACTCAACTCTCTTATCTTTTCCTGTAATGTGATGTAGTTTCAAAGGCCCTCACTCTGTCAGAAGATACCAGGGAGGTTGTGGCTTGTGGTAAATAGGGACTGTGGAGCAGTCACATGGTTCCTTGATATTGCAAGGGAACTATACAGTCACCTTTAATCTAAGCAAACTCTCAGTGTCTTCAAGTCCTCAATACCATAAAACATTCTAAAACCATTTTTCGCATAAAGTGAAAAAGCCATCAAGAGCAATGTTTGTATCAGTAGTAGCATTTCTTTCAACAGAAGAGCTCCTCTAGTAATGGGATGGACAGAGTCATGTCCAAAGTGCCTTTTAGCAAGTAATGATTGCAGTTTGTTGAAATCCTTGTTAAATATTTTAACATAATGCTGCTACCACAGGAAAGTACAAATTGAGAACTCTCTACCTGGAAATATAAGAAATCAAGCTGGTAAACCAATGGGTTTTAGTTCTGTAATGAAAGAGTTCCAACTCCAGATTTTGAATTTAAATCAATGTAACCTTAACCTGCAGAAATAGAAAACTGTAAAGAACAAGCATTGTACCAACTTTGAAAGTAGGACAGCAACTAAATGTAGAATTCAGCATGATATGATGTTTCTTAAAGGCAAAATTGTGGTCATGCTGAGATGTATGATTGACAGTAGAAAATATCTTTGGACTACTCAAAGATCAATTTTAATTGGAAGTTAGGTCAGATGTAGGAAAGTAACTTTTGGTAACCAAAAATTTATGCCTGAAACTAACTCAAAATAACGATCAAAATCACAGGATTCTAAGGCTCGAGGTGACCTTAAAAAGTCTTCTACTCCATCTGAGTACTCTTAGGCAGGATCAGCTACAGCTAACCCATTTCTGATATGTCTGAACTGTTCTTGGAACTTCAGTGACAGAAAATCCAGTTTGTCATTGCTAACTACTTTCCAAATATTATCATTCTTAACTTTAAAAAGCTATGACATTCTATTCTTTTCTTACTTGCAACGGAAATGTACTTGTTCTTGTCTGTCCTTCCCAGATATGGAGAGTAGTTCATCCCCTTTCTTTACAGTTACTTCATTAAGAATTGAAGAATGTTGTTGTAAACTTGCTTTGTGTTTCCTTCTACAAACTTGAACAATTTCAATTTATTCTTTTTTTTTTTTTTTTTTTCTTATAAGGAATGCTTTCTAGACACTGCTGTTAGACTCCTTTCAATTGGTTTATATTGTTGTTGTAGTATTGTACTTAAACTGAACACAGTACCTCGGGAGAGATTTTGTTTATGAATAGAGCAGAATTTTTACTTCCTGTGTCTTATGAAGGTATGAAAGTTTATCTTTTTTTCTTTGTTTGTTTTCCTAAAAACATGCTATTGGTTATATTTGGAGTTATTGATTTCTTCTGATTGCAGTCTCAGCATGCTAAAAATCAAGACACAAGATGAGTCAAACATGGATCATTAACCACAAGTCTCCTAGAGGGATCCTTTCAACAGCAGTGATGTTACTGAGCACAACTCCTATTGAAAACTTTAAAATCTCAAAGCTATGACTACCAGTCATTGCTAAAGCAAAATTAAGAACTGTTCTAATTTTTCTCCTTTCCAGTTGGTGCCAATTTGAGTTTCATAAAACTGAGGCATTCCCATGTGACTTATGAATTATAAAAAGACAAACTATCTCAAAACTGCTGAATTTGTGACCATACCATCAACACTTACCTACTCCCCTCCTGAACCAGTCTTGACTACAGACTAGCTGATAGAGGGAGGCCCTTTTTGTGACAGTTTGAGCAAATATGCATTGAAATAAGAACTATCAAAGAGGTAATTTTCATAAGGTGTTTTGGACAGTAGAGAAAATGTAAGAGGCTCTCAGCATACTTTTAGGCAAAGAAGTCAGATTCTGGAATAAGTACTACATCACTACTTGTCTTCATTATTTTCTTTTTTTTGTAATAATTGGAAATTACGTTAAGAGAAAAAGATATTATATTCTTTAAAGATTTCTGGAGTCCTTGAAAGAAAAACCTTTCTGGGATGCCTGTGAGAGGGACAATTTGTAAACCTGTGCAAATCATTGTTCTCCCTCAAATCTCTTATAACAAGCTTAAGGTGCAATGATATCTACAAAAAAATTGACAATGGGTTAGGGTCCCAGTGTGCTGCAATTCTTGCCTGTCATGGTGGCAAATACTGTCTGACTGTTGTTCCCTAATCTGTCCGTATCGATCTGCTCTGTCTTGTCTTACATGCAGATACTAGGCTCTGTGGGACAGGAGTTAAGTTTTTGTGTTATGTCTGTGCTTCAGATGTTCCATGAAGAACAATAGGTGCTACAGCAATGCGAATTATAGAAATCCTGTTGCCTTTTTTCTGTAGTTCTGCTATGTAGCCAATGTACTGCCAAATCGCTCTCAATCAAAAATGCTTTCAGTGTGAGAGATTCATTCAGTTACATTGCACAGAGGTATATGATCTTTCAGTATAATCTTGTTAGCACCGACTGTAATTTGTTACAGTTGAGCAAGGCAGTTTATTACCAAGACCCTGAGTGTCTCAGTTTAACTCTGAGTTTGGCTCTGTGGCAGCTGAGGGAGGGACCAGGAAACCTCAGGAGGACCCTTCCACCCCAAATTAATGTAAGAGTCTATGATTGCCTTTTTTTCTTTTAAATTTTTTTTTCATTTTTGTTCAGAGAAATTTTACTCTGTGGGTCAATATGTTTTCCTTTTCTAGGCAAAGATGTTGTGCTGGTGGTTGGAAGGGTTGCTTCACTATTTTGTCTCTTTTCTGCTCAAAGGAGTGGCACAGTGGTCTAATCTTATGGTTACAAAGACATGAGGCTCCCTGATGCCAGATCTCAAGTTCTTTCATGGCTGAGTCAGTCCTTCACTCTTTTGAGAAAATTAAACTGCAGTTTTCTTTGTATGTATTTTTCAGCTGTCACCTTAAAAACCCAGTGCCTTAACCATTTGGACACTATACCACTCTTCCACTCCATCCTACTACTGCATGGCTTTCTCTATACAGGTTTTATAGTTAAGTGTCAGCACTAGTCCAGCAATATATGTTTCTTAAAACTTATAGAAAAAAATAAAACCAAACAATCTCTTGAATGGATAAATTTGGTAGCATGCTCGAGTAAGGGGGATAAATAAAAAAATGCTAGTATATTATTGGAAGCTTTAGAAGGAAGGTAAGAAGCAACAGTGAGTGATCTTAAAAAATCCACATTTTAAAGAACTATTTATTAGGCAATATGTCAGAAAAGATTAAAATAAAGAACTTTGATTCTTCTGTGCAGGATTTTCTAGGCTCTTAAAGTCCAGGGTTATTCTGCCTGACAGGAGTGCAACTAATGAAGGTCTTTCTGAATACTTTTGCTGTGATCCTTGGGATTATAAAGGAAGAGTGAAAAATGAATATTCTGCTTGCTGCAACAGTGATCTTCAGACATTCCTAAAATGCCTTGGCTCAAGCTGCTTTGCAGCCATTGCACAAATTTGACTTGGCAAGACTATTAATGATTTGACCTTCATTTCAGGTTTACTTTGTGCTTACAGGAGCAATGGGTAGTGATGAAAAATATTATTTTGTTCATAGTGGCAATTAGGTTACTCAGTAGCCATAGTGCTACTTACAAGGGGGAAATCCTGTCCAACCATCAATAAACTTTGCTCAGAACATTCACAGCATTTATGGACTGTAATTCTTGCTCCCTCTGTGATCCTGCCTTTGTTCTTAGCAAGTGCTTTAAGTGTTCCAAACTACACTAGGTCAAAAATCTCTACAGTTTGTAGCAGTAAATAGCAAATCTAACATGCACATTGTGAAAACTAAGCTAAAAATGTACACAGAATAAGACTGGCTATACTGCAGGATATAAACCAGTCACATAGTCACTTCATGGCAGCATAATTATCCTTTAGAAGGATGTGCAAATTCCTCTGAATCCCTTAGGGCTAGCCACTATGAAAGAAGAAATGAAAACTAAAAGAAACAAGAATAAACAGACTGGTGTTTTAAAATGGCCTGGCAATGTCTAATTCCCAAAATAGTAAACAGATCTCTCAAAGTGAGAAAATACAACCCTGTGTTTTCTGCACACTAGCAGAAAAGGCAGAGGAAGAGGGAGAATGTCTCATCTGAGTTATTGTAAAATATTCTGCTGCTGCCATTTTTCATTCTTTTGTAGAATTTAATTTAAAAAAGTCTTCCTAGCGTCTGTTACATACAGCTGATCAGCTTGCTCTTGCAGCAGCAGTATGAATGCAACCAGTTGCTGTGAGGAGCACTTATGTGTGTCTGGCTTTTGTCCTAGCTGAACCCCCCCTCTCAAGCTGTGTCTTATCAGTATGTGGCATTGCTACATGAAGATGTTTTGCAGTTTCAGTTTCTGCAAGGTGCAGAATATACTGGTGAAATATTTAATTATTCTTTTTTATTTTATAATATCTGTGTGCACACACACATCTATATTTATAGCCGTATCCATATCCATATAACTGCATATATATATACACATGTATATGTACATATGTACATTTTTAT
The DNA here is from genome assembly GCA_031468815.1 of Morus bassanus. Classification (NCBI taxonomy): domain Eukaryota; kingdom Metazoa; phylum Chordata; class Aves; order Suliformes; family Sulidae; genus Morus; species Morus bassanus. Next base: position 106,846,204 of record CM062567.1, on the reverse strand, counting down.
ATATATATCCATACATGTACACTGCAGACATATAGACATATATAGATATATATTTAAAGGCTTTAGAGGATAATATTTTTTTTTGTCTGGGTTTTTTTATTCTACTGTAGAGATCTAGCTTGTTTTGGAAAATTCTTCTATAATATTGCTCTACTTTGAAAATAACAGTATGTTACCACATTGCAAAGCTTAGAGAAAATGGACTCTGAAATACAAAGTCAGGAGGGGCAGATAGAATTTTTATCTGCTCTGTGAGAACATAAAGATGTTTCAGATGAGAAAAATAATTTGATTTTCCTGTGCTGACGCCTTTCTTTCAAACAAGTGGTTTTTAGTGATGTGTCTCTGCTTTATATAAGCTTGGTCCTTGGTTAAAATTTACAGTTCCTCTACTGTATCTAGTCTGTACCTCAATCCTTTGCTGGATCTGGAGCACTGTGTGATGGTACTCAGGAGAACTTTCTTTGATGTCCCATCTCCAGCCCTTGAGCTTCTCACTCAGCCCTTCTAGAAGCTGGTTTCAAATGACTTCCTTATACTGAAGGTGTTTGTGATTATTCTTTAATTTTGAATATCTCTCTCCTGTCTCCAAATTAATCCTTTTAATTTGATCTCCCTTTATAGAGGATTAGTGTTTACTTTTCCATTTTATCTGAGTGACACAGTGAAAGAAGACAAAACTACTACAGTTTATATAATTAAAAATAATATCATATAGGTATAGGGGAACATCTAATGTAGCACTAATGCAGTACAGTATATCAGTGCAGATGAGCTGTGTAACTATTTTGTTACTGTAGAAGGAAAGGCTTAGTTCAGTTAGATTTCCTTATCTTTAGCTCATATTTTTCAAGGAGAGGTCATGAATCTGAGAACAAATGTGGTACATGAGGAAAAATGCCTGTTTTGCATCTTAACAACATTCAAATTATCTAACTTCTACTGTATAAGACACCGTGCATCTGTCCATGTTATGATGACTTCCAGTAAGCCCCTGTCATGCAGTGGATGAGTTCATTTACATTACAGTCCTGCCCTGGGTATGATCTCCACACAAGCATGCTGCAGTTGACACTGTAGTTGCTGGCATTACAGTCCAAGAAACTAGGCTGTCCATCTTCTTAGAGACGGACAAGTGGTGGTTCCTGGCTCGTGTCTGTTTCCTTTTCCCTTTGCTTGGTCTCACACTGTGGTCTGTCAACTGCCTTTGACTCTCCTGAGGCTGGTTCCCAGCTCCAGCCATGCCAGCCCCGTGTGTGTACTGATCCTTTATGGAGAAGCACATCTGCCAGTGGCTTTTCCTGAGCCACCAAGGCTTCCTTCCACCAGGCTTAACATTTTGCAGTGAACCCTTTGTTTCATGATCCAGTGGAAGTCCATGGTGAGAAACTATGGAAATGCTCTGAGGAGTGCGGAACAGACATTATGACAAGGGAGCATGTGGTGGGGGCCAAGTTGTAGCTGGAACCTGAAATGTGCAAGATAGTCTTGGCAGTGTCATCTTGGGAGATTTTTCCCTTCAACTTAACAAAATTTTATCTACAATACTGATAAGTGATTTCTAGTGATCAGATAGCTATTTTGTATGTTTGATAGAGAAAATGTGCCCCTCCCCCCAAAAAAAGAAAAACACGTCCTGAAACCAAAACCCCAAATCCCAAACCTCCAAACAAAAAAAAAAGCCACAGATGTGTGCAACCCATGTATAAAGAGGGGAAAAAAAGACATTCTTTGGAACACTTTTCTAACAAGTATACCTTGTGTGTTGTCTGCTGTTTCCAAACATTTTGGTAGTATCATATTTTACTGTTTGAATTGCAAGGCCAAATGAAATGTAGGGAAAGTCCTGTACTTTCTGAGGAGGTTTTCTAGATCAGTTCTCTCCTTAAATAAACATATATGTACCACACATCATGGTGTAGACCAAAAGCAAGGAGTTCTAGACCTTGAAAATTCTCCCTCTCTACCTCCTGTGCTTCCAAGTACCAACGACTCCCTCAGCTTTCCCTTAACACTTGCACATTTTCCTGCCTGTCAACAGTTTTCAGGCATATATTTTCCCCTGAAAGAGTGCAAAAGGGTGGCTGTGATTTGTGGTCTTTCTGGAATTTTTGCAGTAGAGTTGAGCACTTCAAAAATGTACATATAATCCATAGGAAGTCAATGTATCAGTCAATGACCTCATTGATGGTGAGGAAAAAACCCTAAGGTAACAGCTGAAATTTATCATAAAAATAGCTATTATGTCATATATGTATGTCAAGTATTGCTACATGCACACAACATGTCTGCCTAAACACATTGTTTCTGAGACCTTGGTAGCCAAAGTTGTGACACATGTGCCCATCCCCAGTAATTGAACGTATCTACAGTGTTCATTTCAAATGCAGAGCATTAGCAAAAAAATGGTCACGAATGACCCTCATACCAAGATTTTGCAATGGAATAATTTAACCTGTGAAGAAATGAAAAATAAAGTAAAACTTCTAAAGCCAAACAGCTGCAGAATTCCTTAAGCCCACCAAAAAAAAAAAAAAAAAAGTTTCCTTTTTCCTTCTCACTGCTAAACAAATTATAGTCATATCTGTTCTGTGTTCACTGAAATGAAAGTTTGTTTTTTTAAACAACTGGGGGATTTTAGGAACTTGATCTGAACTTGTTGTCTCTTTTTAATGATTCGTTGAATTCCAGTATATGATCTCTGTAAAGTTTTTCTAATGAATGTCTATTTTTCTATGGAGTGACACAGAATTTACTTATATGAATCAGGAAAGCTCAGCTTGCTGCTATTAAATAAAATTTACTTTAATGAATAGAGAGCTATCTGTCCATCTGCAGTGAGTAAACAATATAAGTATCTTTCTCTATTAACATAATGGTTTCTCCTCTTAAAAGTAATAAATTTTTGAAAATGGAAAATACAAAGAAAATAAGACTTCTTTCTCATAATCATAAGCATCTAGATCTTTTAGGATTTAATTAGATGATACAGATCACTTGATCCCTGATATTTTTCATAGTGATGGTTTTTCTTGGAATCAGAAGGTGAAAGAGCTAATATTAATGAGTTTGTTTGTAAAAGTCTGCACACACATGAAAAATCTCCAACTGTCACAGCAGCCAGTAATTGGCAGAGAAATGCTTTGATAAAGGCGGGAAGAGATCCCTGCTGGTTCAATACGGGTGGACATCAACTTGAATCCAATTTACATCTTAAAATGCACAATAGAAAAGATTTGCATTAAATTGCCTAGATGAGAGGGAGCTCTTAGTCTGAGCTCCTCATTTACTTTCTGCTTTTCCTTTTTTTTCTTGCCCAAGGACTCAAACTATCTGTAGTTAAGTTTTAATGAAGATACCTTGTTCAGCTGCTGTTTGAGGCAGCTATTTACTTGACTGAGACTCAAACCTGAACTCATGCTGGGCTGAAAAAGAAAACCCAAACTGATAATTGGACAGATAGCCTGCTTTACCCACAGCTTGACTCAAGTGGATATATCTTCACTGTCAAGTTATTTTTATTTGGTTGCCTGGTTAAGGTCCTTTGCAACTCTTACTGGGGCTTAACAACAGAGCCGCAGTCAAACATGCCTGCTCTAAAAAGGTGCAAGAAACGGCTCCTGATGGGCATCTTTGGACTATCTAAGTGATCCTAGCTACATGTTTAAATGGTTGATCCATATTTAAACTGTTAATTCAGATCCAAACTTTTACTGCATCCTGAAGTTTTCTGATTAAGAGTCCAACACTGTATTAAGTGAGGGAAAAGAAGGCTTATTCTTGTTCCAGAACAGATGTTGAAGAAAGGCAGGTGGGGAGTAGCTGGGTAGTCTGAATTTTTGTTCCCTTGTAGTTCCTTCCCCTGTGTCAGAACTGATGGAAACCAAAAGTTAGCTTACAAAAGCCAAGGAATCTTCAGGTACAAATTCCAATCTTGCAATCAGCAGTGTGAAGCCTGTGAAGACTATTCCAAATGTATACATGTACCTGAAGTTAGAGTCACACTGACATTCCACTATTTGTTAAATATTTGATTCTGAGTTGGCATTCCTTTTTAAAATAATCCTTCCTTTACAAGTAAGGTTCTCAGTCTCTTTTAAAACACAAAGCAGTGGATCAGCAGCATAAATATGGTCCTTATAAATGTAAATAATGTAAATATTTGTAATATAATGTAAAAAATTAAATGAAAATGTAAATATGGTCCTTACTTTTAAATGTAACTTTCCTTCTTACATGATGCATACAATTTCCTATTTTGTAAAGTTCCTTAAAGTGTGGTTATGTATGATATCAGAAAAATAATCTAATAATGTCCATTACTGCATATTTTATCTCTTTCAAATTTTAGGGAACTTTTATCTAACCAGCATGCATATGAAATTGAGTGTTGAAATGAATGGAGTTACTGAGTACTTTGGGTGAAATATTAGGCCACTTAGATGTCTGAGTATAGGCTATTTTTGAAAATCTTTCATAATCCTTTGTTTCTTAAGTGAAAATGTCTTCAATAGAAAATGTTGGCAAATGTATTTTGCTTCACATGCTTGTGTATTGGTACAGCCTAAGATTTATTGTACAGTTTCTTATCTTTAAACATTGAAATGTACTTTCAAATATTCCCATCAGGCAACTGAGTCAGGTTACCTAGAAACACAGACAGGAGTGCCTGGCTCCATCCAGCTTTTCCACATGGATTTCCCTTCAGTGCAAACTAGAGACTGAAGGCAAAGGTGGATGGGGGATTTTTAAAGTTGTCGTAATGAAGACACTGCAGGGAAGCACTCCTGAAGATGGGAGCATGGTCACAATTCAAGTATTTGACTTTGGTCTCTGACAAACAAATGAAGAATGGTGCAGCCACTGAAAGTGGATATAGGGTACCTAGTGTACAGAGTACCCCACATAACCCATGGCCAACCCCTTTTTCAAGTGCTGAGTGAAAGGACCTGGTCCACATGGATCTGGAAGAAGCTGCCTCTTTTCTAAGGCCATAGCTTTTATTCTTGTATTTCCTGCAGTACACATGCTTTGAGGCACAGCTCAAAGTCACTGCCCTCCTATCAAATATTTTACCTCTGAAAACTGGATGGTGACTTCTTATCCAGAGAAGAATGATCAAGATCCAGGATAATAGAGCTGCCTCCCATTGCCCAATCTGAACCTTATCAATGATGCTGAAGGAGGGCAGAGTAGCAATGTTACGTTACCGTCACTCTTCCCCAGGGCCCCTTCATACATTCTGTATGTGAAAATCTCTTATGACCTTGTATGAATGTGGTGGTTTGACCCTGGCTTGATGCCAGGTGTCCACCAAAGCTGCTCTACAGCTCACCTCCTCAGCTGGACAGGGGAGAGAAAATATAATGAAAGACTCGTGGGTTGAGATAAGGACAGGGAGAGATCACTCACCAATTACTGTCACAGGCAAAACAGACTCACCTTGGGGAAATTAGCTTAATTTGTTATCAGTCAAATCATAGTAGAGTAATAAGAAGTAAAACCAAATCTTAAAACACCTTCCCCCCACCCCTCCCTTCTTCCTGGGCTCAACTTCACTCCTGATTTTCTCTACCTTCTCCCCCTGAGCGGTGCAGGTGGATGGGAAATAGGGTTTGCAGTCAGTTCATCACGCCTTATCTCTGTCACTCCTTCCTCCTTACGCTCTTCCCCTGCTCCACCGTGGGGTCCCTCCCATGGGAGACAGTCCTCCTCTAACTTCTCTAACATGAGTCCTTCCCACAGACTACAGTTCTTCCTGAACTGCTCTAGTGTGGGTCCCCCATGGAGTCTCAAGAAAACCTGCTCCAGCATGGGCTCCTCTCTCCACAGGTTCACAGGTCCTGCCAGGAGCCTGCTCCAGCACAGGCTTCCCATGGGGTCACAGCCTCCTTCGGGCACCCACCTGCTCCGGCATGGGGCCCTCCGCAGGCTGCAGGTGGATATCTGCTCCACTGTGAACCTCCATGGGCTGCAGGGGGACAGCCTGCCTCACCATGGTCTTCACCACAGGCTGCAGGGGAATCCCTGGTCTGGCACCTGGACCGTGTCCTCCTCCTCCTTCTTCACTGACTTTGCTGTTTGCAGAGTTCTTTCTCTCACATATTCTCACTCCTCTCTCCCAGCTGCTGCTGCACTGCAGGGGTTTTTTCCCCCCTTCTTAAATATGTTATCACAGAGTTGCTACCACTGTGGCTGACTGATTGGCTCAGCCTTTGCCAGAGGCAGGTCCGACTTGGAGCCGGCCAGCATTGGCTCTGTCAGACATAGGGGAAGCTTCTAGCAGCTTCTCACAGGAGCCACCCCTGTAGCCCCCCTGCTACCAAAACCTTGCCATGCAAACCCAATACAATGAAATTGTAGTCAAAGTATTTGGTTACATTTCCATATGTTCTTTCACTTTGCTTGCATAATTTTTCAGGTGAACCTGAGCAGTGAAACATTGAAGACTAGGAAAAGCATGATTACATGCCAAAATTTTATTGTGTTGTTAATGCTTTATATTTTGTTTAGTCCTTAGAATCTACCTGTGAGTGTTAGACTAACAGGCTATGCATTTCTGTGTTGGATAGAGATGTACAGCACTAAAAAAAGAAACAAATTGAAGGTATTTTCTGATACCTTTGCTGTGTCTCTGCATGGTAGTATGTTGATGGGTGCAGCACTTCCTGATATAGAATATAATGTCTGGTTTCTTTTGGGGTCTGAAGTAAAAAAAAAAACAAAGGCTTACTGCTGTAATTTCTGATGTTATAAGGTTACAGGCTACAAAATTTGTAGTTTTTATACTAAATTTGTTTTTTTTTATTTCACAAAATGTGACCTGTTTTCTGACAGTCAATAAAACTACAGGTGATACTCCACTTATAAAAGATGTGAATGGACTATTACTGTTTTCTATAAACAGTTAAACTGCAGGGCAAACTTATAAGGGTTTTTGTTGGAAAAAAACACCATCTTTTTTTAGCCACAGGATTAGTTCTTTATTTTCATCAAGTTCTCTGATAGTATTGCTATATACTCATCTGAGCAGGTCTGAAGTAAGCAAAAAGTTCTCTGCTTCTGAAGTTCAAAACAAACTGAAAATTGAAAATCAGTATTGGTGGGCTAAAATGAAAGTAATTGCAACACAGTATAAATAGGTAATCCCAAGATTTAAAACAATTTGTCAAAGCAAATGTTATGTGAGTATTGTGCAAGTAACAGCAACTCTTGGTGCTTTCTCTTAAGTCACATGAATATTTTCTAGTTCTGAAAATCAATATGTGGTATTTATACCTTGAATCATAGAAGCAATGAGGTTGGAAGGGATTTTTGGGCATGGTCTAGTCAAATGTTTCTGCTAAAAACAGGGTTAAGCAAAGCTAGATGCTAAGAGCTGGCTGGGTTTTGAATATCTCCAAGGATGGAGTCTCCACAACCTCTCTGACCAACCTGTGCCAGCGTTCAAAAACACTCACAGTGAAAAAGCTTTTTCTTACATTTAAATGGAATTTCCTGTATTTCAGTTTGTGTCCACTGACATTTGTCCTGTCACTGGGCACCACCAAGAAGAGTCTGACTTGCTCTTCATTCCCTGCCATCATATATATATATATCTCTGTGTGTGTGTATATATATATATATATATATATATATATATATACACACCCATGGATAACAATGCTGGAGCCTTATCTTAATCATCTTTGTGGCCCTTTGCTGGACTCTCTCCAGTATGTGCATGTCTTTTTTGGACTAGGGAGCCCAGAACTGGACCCAGCGCTCCCAATGTGGTCTCATCAGTGCTGAGTAGAGATAGAAGATTACCTCCCTTGACCTGCTGGCAACATTTTTCCTAATGGAGCTAAGGACATTTCTGGCCTTCTTTGCTGAAAGTGTGTATTGTTGGCTCATGGTCAGCTCATGGTCAGGAAGAACCTATTGCTACTTCTCTGCAAAGCTGCTTGGCAGCTGGTCAGCCCTCAACCTGTCCTGGTGCATGAGGTTATTCCTACCCAGGTGCAGAACTTGGTGTTTCCCTTTAATGAACTTCATGAATTTCCTGTCATCCCATTTTGCCACCCTGTTGAGGTCCCTCTGAATGGCAATATGACTGTCTGGTGTATCAGCCACTCCTCCCAGTTTTGTATCATCTGCACAGTTGCTGAGGGTACACTGCCCCATCATCCAGGTCATTAATAAAGCAGTTAAACAGTATTGGCCCAGTATCAGTCCCTGGAGTGCACCACTAGTAACTGGCCCCCAGGTAGGTTTTGTGCTTCTGATCCCAATCCTTTGAGCCTAACAGCTCAGCCAGATTTCAATACCCCTCACTGCCCACTCTCTAATCTGTACTTCCTGTGAGGCTTGCTAGTCCTAATGCAAAACTTCGTGGTTTTTGCTGAGGGTACACTCCGTCCCATCCTTTAGATCCTTGACTGAACAGGATTGGACCCAGTATTGGACAATGGGGCACACTGCTAGTTACTGCCCTCCAACTAGACTTTGTGCCACTGATCACCAACCACCCTCTCTCTGGGCCTGGCCATTCAGCTGATTTTCTATCAGTCTCACAGTCTGCCCATCCAGCACATATCTCATCAACTTCTCTATGAGAACCTTATGGGAGAGTGTCAAAAGCCTTTCTGAAGTCAAAGTACACAATATCCACTGCTCTGTCCTCATCTACCAAGCCAGACACTTCATCATAGAAGGTGATCAGTAGGTTGGTCAAATGTGACTTCCCACTGATGGACACATACTGAGTACCCCTGATAACCCTCTTGTTGTTCATGTGCCTGGAAATGGTTGATGGTTGCTCCATCACCTTCCAAGGGACTGAGGTGAGGATCAAGGTTCTCTGGGTTTACTCTTTTGTCCTTCTTGAAGATAGGAGTGCCATTTGCTTTCTTCCAGTCCTCAGGCACCTTTCTCAATCACCATGATTGTTCAAAGTTCATCATGTGACCTTGCAATGACATCAGCCAGGATGCACTTGTGGGTGCATCCCATCAGGGCCCATGGACTTATATATGTCCAGTTTGCTTATGTATTCCCTAAACTGATCCTCTTCCACCAATGGTATGTCTTCCTTGCTCCAAGTTTTCTCCCTGGTCTCTGGGACCTGGGATTCCTGAAGGCCAGTATTGCTATTAAAGTAACCTTCCTTTTGTCAACTATATTCTTATAGAAGACCTTCTTGTAACCTTTGATGTCCCTAAACAGATTCAGTTCTAGGTGGGCTTTCTTAATTGAGAATCTGCATGCTTGGGCAGTGTTTCTATACTCCTCCCAAGTTACCTGTCCCTGCTCCCACCCTCTGTAGGCTTCTGTTTTTTATTTAAGTTTTGCCAGGAGCTCCTTGTTCATCCATGCAGGCCTCCTGGCATTTTTGCCTGACTTCCTGCTCAATGGCATGGACCACTCTTGAGCTTGGAGGCAGTGATCATTGAATATTAACCAGCTTTCTTGGGCCTCTCTTCCCTCCAGGGACTGATCCCATCAGGCTCTACCAAACAGGTCTTTAAAGACACCAAAGTCTGCTCTCCTGAAATCCAGCATTTTGATCTTGCTCTATGCCCTCTTCCCAGCAAGGCTTGTGGCCATGAAACTGCATGCAGATCTTTAACTCATCATGTTTATTCCTCATGTTTTGTGCATTTAGGTACAGGCATCTCAGAGAGGCACCCCAGCATGCTGATTTCCCAGAAAGGGGTCTGGGTTTTTTCCCATAGTGATGCCTTGTAGGCTTTTTCTTGCTTACATGCCAATGCTGGACATGACCCTGCTTAAGGCCTGTTTTGCTGGTTTTATTAATCACAAGTGTGTCACATTTCTGAAGGGAGAGTGGATATCAGGATTTTTTTTCCACTGGTATCTATATCCAATTTGCTTTGGACAGGACGATTTCTCCTTACTCATTCCATTTATAAATCACAGTACTACTGCCTTTGACATCCTTTCTATCTTTACATGAACTGTGTGCTCACTTCCAACCCTCCTTCAGACTCTTATCGAACTGCAATACTCATGATAGTTGTGAAGGATAGGCAAAAAAGCTTAGTAAAAATACAGTCCACACACATAAACATGTTTATTTAGTCTTTTCTGTCTTTCAATTACTGTTTTCAATCCTTATCTGTGAATGTTTCTATAAAATGTCATATATGTATATCCTTATAATGTCAAAGTACATCTTCTGTTATTTTACAGGGTGTTAAACTACTGTGACTTTGATGGTGAGTCTGTCAGGACTGTATGATCTTCCAGCAATAGGAAACCAGATGTGAAGTCTATCTTCTGAAGTTTTGGAAAATTTTCTGGTATCTAATTCTGTAGAGTCGGAGGAGTTTAATGCTTTAATATACCAATGACAAAATAATTCACTTCACCCTTTTAGTTTAAGAGAGTTAAAATACAGATGTAGTAAACAGAGTCAGCATCTTTATGAAGTTCTGCCTAGATTGAGGAAAGGCAAGAGTGAATAAAATAGCCATAAATGTTCATTTAATGGGTAGATATTTCCAGTATTTAAACATTTTTTCTAGCAATTTTAGTTAATGTCTTCCTACTTCTAGTTATATTTTTTGTAAAGTTCTTCTGATCATTAATAGTTTCCCTATACATTTTTTTCTTTTTTCTTTTTTTTCTTTTTCAAGTACTTATATATCCTTATTTTTTAAATGCACATTTATAGAATGGATTGGTTACTGGGTAGAATGGGAATCATTAGAGAGGAGAAATGGAGAGAAGAAAAAAATAAGAAAAGATGAAAAACATAAAGTGTGTGAAAGAATCAGTTTCTGGAGTCTGAGATCAGCAAGCTCAGTAAAGCATGTAAATACCAATAAATGTCAGCTGGCATTGACTTATATTTGTGAACCTCATATGATGAGCTCATAATCACAAATGTTTAACATCTCTCTGGTGGCTTGATCTTCACCTGCAGCTTCCTGATGTTTTACCTCTTTTATCCTCCCTTTCATTTTTTATAGACTTTTTGTTCATCATGTGGAATATTATATCTTACTCCGAGTGTAACATGAGGATCTGAGCTCTAAACTGCAACCACAGCACTCCTCTGCCTGCAAGCTACCCTAGTTTATATCCCCCTGTAGCACATTTTGTCCTTTCTGATAATTATGGAGGACAGGGAACTCTGTAATCCCTCCACCCTTGATGTCTTATGTCTTTATCAAACTCAGTAACTTCTTGTGGTGTTGATCTGGCAATCACCTCTTGAAACTTCTCTTTATTCTTTTTCTGCTGCTAAGTACTTGCCATGTTTTAATAAAGCAGGCCGTCTGGCTGGGGAAAAGCTGCCAGTTAAAACTTGAGAGACTGATCTATGGTTTTATTATTATTTCTTTCAGCAGATTTTCAGTGTCTTTGATGTTACCCATGCATTTGCATTAAATGCTGTCAGTGATTTATTTTAATAAAATCCAATTATTCTTTTTAGTTCATTGTGAAAAATTAATGGATGTTTCCAGTTTAATTGGGAATATAAGCTCATGGAAGGAAACATACCAGTCACTAATAGAATTGTGGCATTAATAGTGCCAGCAGCAGCAACGAGGGTTAACAAATATCTAACTCTGTGCAGACTTAACTTCAGTAACTTGTGCAGAACTATTTGGGTCCAAGGAGAAAAGCAGCTGTTTTCAAGGAGCTATGCTAGAATAATGCTAAAATATCATGTTTCTCACACAGTTCAGTATCTCTGCATAGTTCTTATGCTGTGTAGACATGCGAAAAGAAATGACATTTCCAGGAGGTGGCCTCTTCTGCTTTCTAGGGTGTTTTTGTTGAACCTGATCTTTACAACTTCAGTTTTTCTGTAGTTTCACAAGGAACAAAAATGGAAACTTCAGTCTCCTGAACCATTAAATTATCCAAAAGGATTGGTTTCTTGGTACTACTGGAATTTTCCTATTGGTGCAACCAAAGAGAAAGGAAGGGGTGAGTAGCTCTGTTGCCTTAAATTTGGGCTGGTGTGGATCTGAATAGCATTATGAAGTTACTTGCACCAGCCAACTGTCTTTCCAGGCTGGTTGTGTTATCTATAAATTAATCTGGTTAGTTTAAGGCTGGTTATATACAGCAGTGAGATGACACCAGTTTTATTTGTGACTCTTTAATAACTGAGAGTTGAGACTGTTCAGTTATTGTCACATATCACAACTGAGAACAATTTGTGTCCCTGTTTGAGTCATAGAATCATAGAAACATAGTATTATTAAGGTTGGAAAAGACCTCTAGGATCATCTTGTCCAACCATCAACCCAACACCACCATGCCTCCTAAACCATGCCCGGAAGTGCCACATCTACACAATTTTTGAACGACCCCAGGGATGGTGACTCCACCACCTCTCTGAGCAGCCTGTTCCAATGCCTGCCCACTCTTTCAGTAAAGAAATTCTTCCTAATATCCATTCTAAACTTCCCCTAGTGCAACTTGAGACCATTTCTTCTCGTCCTGGCGCTAGTTACTTGGGAGAAGAGACCAACACCCACCTCGCTACAATCTCTTTTCAGGTCATTGTAGAGACTGATAACGTCTCCCCTCAGCCTCCTCTTCTCCAGGCTAAACAACCCCAGTTGTTTAACCCTCAACCTCTCCTCATAAGACCTGCTCTCTAGACACTTCACCAGCTTCATTGCCCTTCTCTGGACATTAATTGAACACAGCAGGGATAATCTGAGAAGCCCATCAGCCCTGAAGTACCAAATATATGTGCAATGTCAGTCTGTTATGTCTTAGTGGTACAGATTACAAACACACACCCCTGCCCCCCTTCGCATCCCTGCTGTTTAGTGTTTGCAAAAAATCTTGCAGTGGACCTCAGCATTTTTTCGTCAGCTCCTCTCTCCTGAAACCAACACACAACCTGATAATTAATTTGTACAGAAAGTCTGTATTCTTATTTCAAGATACCAATAAAGTCTCAAAATGGAAGAGAATACTTAACGATTATCACTCAGGAAGTACACTAATGATGGTCCCAGGAATGGCCTTCAGCACCACAGGAAAAAAGAGGTGTGGGAAAAGAGACCTTAATTAAACATTTAGAAGGAACCTGACCCACAAGACCTATTTTAATAATTTTAATTGACTGATCTCTGATCTGTTAAAATTACAAATTATAAAAGAAAAAGCCCAAATACTACTGTATTGGGTCTGCCCGAGATGGAGTTAATTTTCCCCATAGCAGCCCTCATAGTGCTGTGCTTTGTATTTGTAGCTAGAAAGGTGTTGATAACACACCAGTGTTTTGGCTAGCACAGCATCAAGAATGTCTTTCAACATTCCCCCATCACCAATAGGCTGGGCATAGGCAAGATTTTGGGAGGGGACATAGCCAGGAGAGATGACCCAAATGACCCAAATTGACCAAAGGGGTATTCCATAGCATATGACATCTGCTCAGCAATAAAAGCTGAGAGAAAGGAGGAGGAAGGGAGGGCATTCATTATTTACAATGTTTGTCTTCTGGAGCAACCTCTAGGCATACTGAAGCCCTGCTTCCTGAGAAGTGGCTGGACATTGCTTGCTGATGGGAAGTAGAGAACAAAATCTTTGTTTTCGTTTTGCTTCCATGTGCTGCCTTTGCTTTTGCTTTTATTAAACTGCCTTTATCTTGGCCCATTAGGGTTTTTTTTCCATCTTGTTTTCTTCCCCTGCCCCTGTTCTGCTGAGGTGGGGGAGTGATAGAGCAGCTTGGTGGCACCTGGCATCCAGCCAAGGTCAACGCACCACAACAACAAAGTAGAAAGTATCAAAGAAGAGAAAATATTGACTTTCATTTAATATCTGGGTAAGATAATACCCTCCTTTATCAGATTTGTAATGGAGTTGGTCCACATTGTTGACTATCCGTCATAAAATTTCATATAGAATCATAGCATGGTTTGGGTTGGAAGGGACCTTTAAAGGTCATCTAGACCAATCCCTTGCAGTGAGCAGGACATCTTCAACTAGATAGGTTGCTCAGAGTCCTGTCCAACCTGACCTTGAATATACCCTCCTCTATCTCACTGCATAATTAAAAAACTGAGAGTACTGTTCAACATCTAACCTGTATTTCTTCAGCTAAATTATCTTTTCTACCTTACCAGTTTCTCTCTTCTTATCTTTATTTTTGCTACTTCCTGTGTTTATACAGTTCTGGTTGCCTTTGCATCAATACCTCTGCAGGAATTTTTGAATGTTAATTATGGACGATTATATGCAAAATGTTATTTAGATTTGCTCCTTTTTTCCATTCCAATAATAAACACTTACAGAGCTGACCCCAGATGGATAATGCTTAATATCAGTGTAGTGAAAGGATCCTGTTAAAAGGATTCCATAAATCATTAAAAATTTCATAAAGTCTGGTTTCCTTATTAAACAGTGTCAAGAACTTCATCAATGATTTGACTGGTGGCACATGTCAAACCAAGCTCCTGGGAATACATATTGAATACAGAGTTCAAAATATTCAAGATTTCAAGACAACAAATTTGATCCATGTTTTTAAGATGTCAGGAGATACATCTGCCCTTTAGCTGAAAATTAGCAACAGAAACCTTATTTTGTGTTTATGGCAGTAGTATAAAAATCTTTGCTAACTAAAAGATAAAGTACATAGAAGTAACTTTATACTTGATAATCAGTAGTCAGATCCAAAGCAGTTTCTCAAATAGTAGGCCTTTTTCATGGTCAATAAGTCTTCAAAATGGCATAAAATCTCAGTGAAGAAATATTCACAGAAAATGAATTTTCAGAACCCTGTATAGGTTTATTGGCCTTTTTCTTTCTCCTTAGCTAAACTTTGTTTTGTAACTATTATTGCAAAATTACATGCTTGCACATCTTGCAGCCCTGTTCTGTTAGTCACAGCACAGAAAGCTTGCTGAGATTCAATAGGGGAGCAACTGAGTTTTGGGTGCTGCTCTGAGCCTTTATATTCATGCCAGTGTTCCCATAGCCCACCTGGGAATGGCTGCTCTGAACCCAGGGAGATTCCTGACTTCTGCAACCTTGCTTGACATAGACAAAATGTATCAGTAGAGTTTTAAAAGTAACTATTATTAGAAAATAAGAAAGTTATTTATTGGTAGGTGGGCTTAAGCAGAACTTCTCACAATATGTATGAAGTTACGGTATCGTTCTAAAGGCTGGTTGTGGTCCAGCTTTATATTTGTTGTAATACTTGCTTAATCTCAGGAATGCCTACTTTTTATGGTGCCAATATACAATATTTCCTATAAGAACTTTAAATGGTCATGTGAAAGTCATAAATTTGTTAAATTAATTGAATTATTTATGGCAAAGCTATTAAGGAACAGACACTTAGGTAGCATATCTTAGTGCCAGAATTAAAGCAGACACTGTAACTGAACAAAATAGAGGTAACTGCATTGTGTAGTAAAAATGATTAAATACATCTCAGACATCAAGCACATAACAATTTCGGTTGTTTAGAATAGGCATTGTTAACTTTATTGCATAGATTTCTCCAAAATGTTAACCAGTCATTTCAGGTAAAAGTTGTTAGTGGAAAAACCCTTGGTCACTGGATTGTTAACTTTCAATTAAATAGTTTGGTGACGCAGGCATTTCACATATTCTTCAGTGGTCAACATATTCTGGGCTATAAAGGAATTGAATTTTGCCTGTATTAATGCATGTGGTGGAAGCAAGATGGAAATTGGCATTTGGCCTTCGATGTTTTGCTTATAAAGCAAAGGAAAAGACACTCACTTAACATGATCTGAAAATGAAGCAGAAATCTTTCCAAATGATTTGGAAAGTAATGACTGTTTTTAAGAAGGAAAAAATGGATATAAGATTAAGAAGTAGCTATTCTTCCTCCACCTGAAAATTGTACAAATATTCATATTTCCTTTAATAATACATCCAGAAAGATATAACATTGTAATGAAACTACTGTGTAGTTTAGAGTTATGTTTTGGTCATGCTTAAGTCGTGGTGCCAACCTCAGACCATAAATAAGATGAACCACATAGAGGAAAAAAGCAATGTCCCTTCAACCTGTTCTGCAGGACAGATTGCAAGTTGCTGTGTTTCAGGCATCCTCTCTCTTTTTTCCTGGTGTCATCTCTCTTTTACAACAGAAGTCTCAGCTCTCAGAAAATTATTTTGCATCACAGGTCCTTTATGTTGTCTAATGAAGGTGACTTATTTTTCAGCATTTTAGACTGCATTTTCTTCTCTCACTTCATTGTAAATGCTTCTCACTGTACACTGATAATGATTTAAATCCTCTGTGAGACGTTTAAAACTTCAGACTCAGTGCTAAGTGTGAGTACTTTTATTTGCCTCATCACAGATTTCCTCACAGAGGCAGGTGCTACAATGCCTGAGAAGACAAGGAATCCATAAAAAGTCTCTGGTATTCTTTCAGTGAAGTAAAAATAACATAATATAAAATGAATAATCAAAATTAGCAGGATATAAAATGGGTGAGTCATGAAGAAAGCCTGCGATTAAAAAAAACATAATGAATTAACATTTGGAAGATTGAGACTATTAATATAAATGCTGTTTCAAATATCAAAGCCAAATAAACACCAAGTAACTCAGTGAATACTTGACTTATACACATCACCAGTCTGTCGAAATAACAAACACACACTTCAGAATCAGTAGCATAGTGAGTGTTGAAGGAATGGCTAAAAATAACTGGTGGGATTAAGTTCAATGAACACTAAAATTTGCTCCCTATGATCAGCTGGTTGAAACTGGCTCACCAGTGGTGTTGTAGTCATTGCTTTTGTTGCAGATGAAGGGCTGACATTTGGCTTTAGTGGTTAAAATGCAGTCAACACAGCAGCATCATGTCCTGAAATTTCTGATGAAATGTAATATGACAAATCCCATTAGCTGTAGTGCTTAAAATGACTTTAAGCACCATTGCCTCTGTGCCATTATATGCTGCTACTAGTGTGACAGGCAGTGACCCACCTTTGCGTGCTTCTCTGATTAATGTATCTGTAACTCTGTCCTGTAAGACTGTGCTCACTTGTGATTTTCTACCTCCTGAGGGATGTTCAGATGATTGTCTGAATCACCAATGTGAATGTCCGCATCAGCAGCAAATGAGATATAATTTAAATAGCAATGGGGGTATGGAACACTACACATTGACAGAAGTCACAGTTGTAAGCAACACTTGAGCATCACACCTAAAATACCTAAGCAAGCTGTGAAGGAAAAAATGTGTTGTATTATTTTCTCCCCAGGCTGCTTCTGAAGATGCTGAAAGGAGTTACTTTTCTAACAGGAAAGAATAACATTTCTTTCCTGGAAAAAGAGAGTATGTAGTAAAAGCATTTAATCACTCCATTGACTTGAAATTGATTTGGAGATAAAACAACATTTAAATGAAACAAAATATTACCTGATCCAGCATCTAAACCAAGATACTTACCTGGAATAATGGAAGAATTTTTTTCCCATTATCATGAGAAAAGGCTTATTAAAACAGTTGTCAGAACTGAGAGGTCTTTCTTCATCTGGATGTGTACATGTACTGTGATCCAGATTGTAGAGAAGTTTTCTGTGATGTGCCAAAAGTACAGGTGATTCTCTATCAGCAATAGAGTTTCTGCAACTTCTGATTGACACATCTTTGAAATGTAACAGCAGGTAGTCTCATAAATCTTTGCTACGTAGAACTAATTTTGTGTCAAATGATCTAGTCTGTTTAATTTTATCTTTTATCTCACACATTTTTAGTGATTTCTAAAAATATAGTATAGCACCCATCTGACTCTCCTTTGTGGAAACCCACTGGACTGAATTATACTTACTAGTACCTTAGAAATCATGTTGACTTCAGAATTTGACCAATAATGTCCCAAGAAAATGTAGTTTCCACAAATGAGGAGAAAGGAAGCAGAAAGCAAATGGTATTATATTTCTGTTTGGAAAGTCACAGATCTCTGGGAATTTATCCAGTACATCTATACTGACACCAAGTACCAACTGCGATAGAGCAGAATTGTAACTCTTACAGAATTATCCCAGTCAGAAATATTTCTATGGTAAGAAAAAGATCATTTTAAAAGAAAATAACCATCTGCCTTAAGATGAGTGATTTTGAACCGACCATACTTCCTTTTTTTTTCTCTCATATTGTTATTCTCATTTATCTGTTGCTGTCTCTTTTTTTTTTCCTAGCAGAAAAAAAAATCCCTCTGAACAAATCTTTCTAAAGATTTCCAAGTATGAAGAGGTGGAGGTGAAAGCACTTGAGCGCTGGCTGTATGGTAATGATTTCACCAAACTTTGTGCAGGAGTGCAGTCCTGCTAAAATCATCACTGGGATTAAGGTATAATTGTAACTACAAAACAAAATCTGTTAAGCTTATTTTACATTATCTCTTCTGTTTGCATAGGCTAAAGATGTCTGAAGATGCTGAACTCTTGACACGCCTATGGCAAAGTGACAACAGATTTGGTTCATTGATGGGAAGCCACCTAAGCCTGAATATGCATGTATCATCTGTCCCTTCCCCTCCACACCCTGTGCGGCCTCAGACTGCACTTGGTTTGTTACTTTTAAACCCTTTTAAATTTAGAAAATCCATAATTTTTGCTATATTTCTGTTAGCTTTTGGAAACAATAAGAAAAAACAGAAGCAACAGATGACACATTTTGCTTCTGATTGTTTAGTGGCACGGCAGGGGTTTCAGTGAAAGTTTGACTACTAAAACCATGCTCACCTTGCTCAATACTATTTTAATGATCATTCTCTCTCATTTCTTCAGTACCTTTGGCCAGTCTGTTCACACTTCTGTGTTCAGAGAGTCTTTGTTTTACTAATGATAGAAATAAGTTCCTATTAATTATCTTTAGAGAAATATCAGTCACATTAAATAACATTTATTCTGTACAATCTCATAACACATAGATGAGAAAATAAATTTTCCATCCATTTTTATGTGTCTTACCTCTTTTCTGTGATGGGTGATATACAAAATAGTGCCATTTGGTCTATCTGCTGGGAAACGTCAGTACTTAGAAAAGGGTCAGGATACCACCTCATGCACTAGACCTCTGGAATCCACTGTATGCCTGTGCAACTGCGCTGATACAGAAAATAATCGGTTCTGATTTGGAATTTTTGACAATATTTCTCTTCAAATATGCTGTTTTTTAAAAATATTTTTTCCTTATAGTATTGTCAGGTTATTAAGCATTTCTTCTAGAAGATTTTTCATATCTGAGATTGAATTTCTGTTCAGACATGAGAGGTAGCCAGTGCAAAGTAGCCAGTTATGCAGTAGTTAAGCCAGTTGTGGCAATAAATAATGTGTTAGGCAGAGCAAGATTTTGAATCACCTGCTATATTGCAAATTAATGGCCTTACAGATGTAAAACAAACCACGACACATTCCTATTTCTTTGTTTACTTTTTTCCCCTAAAAATAATTGCTTCTCAGATTTTGAACTTGTTTGGCATCAGACTGAAAAAAATTTCCAAAATGTTCTACTCTTTTTTGCTATAACATAAAGCGGAAATAAACAAAAATCATTGTCTTACACTGTGACAATTTTAAACACAATTTGGACTCATGCCAGAGCATAAAGGAACTCACTTGCTTCAGCTGACTCTGCAGCACAAGATGTGAGTTTTCACGGGAGAGCGGTGGCAAGAAGCAGGCACTGCAACTCCATAAATTGTCTTATCAAGAATCTTTTGAGATATTCCACACAGTCTCAGAGCTCAGTCACTTGCATACATTTTCAGTGTGAAATTTGCAATTAATATAAGCACCTGCTTTTTTGGCAGTCCATTGACTAACACAGAGAAGCAGACAGTTTTTGTCAGGAAGTATCACCAGGTGTCTAACCTTCTTCAGACAGAAGTTATCTATAAGGCCCATGTTCAAACATCTTCCTTAGCAGGACCTGTTGGGGGTGAGGAAATGTCCTTTTACAGTGGTCTCCTTTCTTTGCTAAAGCATATATCACTGGGGTGAATACCAGTTTTGAAAACGCCAATGAAAGGAAATGCATTTCTTTACGTTCATTGTGAACATACATGTAAAATACAGATTGCACAGAAAACATTTCTAGTGGTTCAGGGAATATGGCGATGCCTTTGATAGTTTTTCCTGCTTTCAGCCAGCTTCTTGTGACCTATGGGTTTTGCATCTAATCTCTTGATGACTTCCTGGATTGCTGTCAATCCCTCTTTGAGAATGCTCAGGTCTTAAGCAAACCAAGATACATAGATCGCAAATCTGTAGAGCTGATGAAATCCATCTCAGGAGATAACAAGTAGTCACTATTACATTTGACATCTTCAAGGCTTTACAAGGGAAGTGGACATCCATACTTTATTAATAGCTGTGGCCATCAACACTGGCACTTATAAACTAAAGTTTTATAGTTTCAGTCATAAGCTGAGTAGTCTTTTAAGAGTTTAGTATCTTTGTCATGCTGTACAATGCATTACTTTTTTTTGGTCATTTGGTAAATAAACTCACCATACCCAGCTGCAGAAGTCTCCAGAGGAAACTGTAAGAGGAACTTCCTCTTTAAGCATCTTCCTAGAGAAAGCAGTAGTGTAAGTCAAAATCACACAACAAAGATTACAAATACTTACTCATAGTAAACGTTAACAGGACTGGATTTGTATTTACACTCAGCTTAATTATTAAAATTTTAAGGTGACTGGAAAAGATGCATGAATGAGCAAGAATGGTGCAATGTGTACCAAAATTATGAGTCATATTTGAAACACTAGGGTTCTCACCTTTAAATTTAAATAAACTTAAAAATATGTTCTAGTAAGCAAAGTATATAGAGTGATTTCAGGATGCTTCTTGAGTTTTGGGAATTATGTTATACGGGACTTCACAAGTTGGTTAAATCATATAATATATTACTTCCATCTTTAAAAATATATCATACTAAAGAAAAATGTTGTAAAGTACTTATAGAATCTGGTATGTATATTTTAAAAGGATAAACATGTTATCCAGATAGATTGGTTGGATTCATTTTCTATTCAGTTAAGCAATCATAACTGTGACATTTCCTCTTTGTCCTGTAACAGCAATATAAATACTAAGTTTCATAAACTTGCCCTTATTATAAGCATTTATATATACACTTACTCTAAATTATTCAATGATTGATACAACATGACACTATGTAGAATTTGTGTTTTTTGAGGATATTGCACTGGTTTATATGTGTGATAAATGTGACAACATAGTGAGGAATCATGAAGAAATTTACTTTTTCAAACAGGCATTTTATCTGTTCTATAAAACATTACTGTTGAAAACAACTATGAATTGTGTCTGATTTTGGTGCTACTGGTATTTCAGTCCACACAGCCTCTAGGAAGTTTGTGGCTAGCCTACCTTATACTGTGCATGAAGCAGCAGTCTTCAGATCAATGCAATTTGAGAAGTGCTGGTGATCACTGTGCATGTAGAAATGGGTAAAAATCATGGGTTTCTTCTCACTTACATAACAAAACTGCTTGTCTTAATGGAGACAAGCAGATGCCTGAATTCTGCTGGCACTAGCGGATCTCACTATTGCACTAGGGTGACAAATACTGCCTGTGGTAACTGACAGCAGGGCTTTTCAAAAGAGGCCAGGCATAGCTCTGGGATGTCCTATACAGCTCTATTTCCTTTCTCTCTCCTAAAACAAGTGCCTAATTTACATTTCTGTACAGCTTTGCACTAGTAATTAAGGGCAAAGCATGTGTAGTAAAAGCAGAGATAGCAGGGGAAACAAGCAGTGTGCACCAGCAAAACATTCAGAAAAGCGACTCAGTGGAGCTTTTCAGGCAGGCTGTGCAGTTGTTTTTTGTTTTGTTTTTTTTTTTTTTTTAATTCTGTGCACTCAGTGGAGGATGAATTAGGTTGTGGGTTTTGTTTGTTTTTTATTTTTTTTGGTGGGGATTTCCTCCCCCCCCCCCCCCCCCCGGCAGAGAGATCTGACTCCCTTTGAAAACCTGGGTATATTTTCCATTTTTTTTCTGTTTTGCTCACGTCAGCATCAAGGCAGACAGACAGTGTGGATATTGGAGCTGAATCCCTTCAGAGTTTATCACTGATGTCACTGAACAAAATAGATCTAAATACAGCTGGACCAGAAATAAGCTTCTCTCACCAGAGTAAAAGGAAGAGCATGGTTAGTGTGAGATTCTTGAAAACTGGAGTGGTCTTGTCTTTTTTGCTTGATCTTGTTTAAAGAAGTCCCTAATTGCGACTGATTTCAAGAGGTCCTTCCACAACTGAGGATGTGATGTGTCCTGAGTACACCCTCTCCTTCCCAGTCAGGGAGTCTGCAGCTGCCCTGTAAGTAGAGTCTTACCAGGATTTGATTTAAATGGATATATTAGTTTGAAGTAAATGGCCCTTTTGTGTATTTATGCATTTTTAAGTTGTGGGGCTGTCTCATTAATTCGAGTAATGATCCAGAGCTGTGACTGAATCTGTTTTCTCTGTTGCACAACAAAATAAGGCTGAAGAAGAGCTTGTGAGGAACCACAAAACCGAAGCAATGCCCTGACCAGCTGCCTGGCTGTAGCCACCAGGCACTTTGCCCTTGCCTCTCCTGCACCTCCCTGAAAGTAGCCTTGCCCTGCTGATTCAGATCAGTGCATGAAGCTTTTTCGTTCTAACTTCCCCCTATAATATCATGCCCCATACATTATTTCTTAGTAAAAATCCTTTTCTTTTTATAATAAACATGAGAATTGAGAATGTTTCTGTCACCTATTGTGGCTGTTAATCAGATTTATCAGGAAGAATGATTATTGGGACATAACAAAGCAATATTCTGACAGGTTTTGAATAACTATAGGTAATTTCTATTTTATACTAATATATAATTAAATAACATAAAAAACTGGTGCCAATAAACATTAGGTTTTATGTTTTCAGTCCTTCCTTCTTGTACTAATACTTCTTTAAGGGTGGGAAAACCAGAGTTTTGACATTATAGGCTAGTGGCTGATGTTACCAGAGGTGTTTTGCCATTACTGTTTTCTGGTACACAGTCTGAGCTCTCTAACTTCCCTGTGTTTATCTGCCTTTTTTTTTTTTTTTTTTTTATTGTGCACATGCTTCAGAATGAAATGATGTGGTATCTAAAAGTAGAATTTGCCGACTCTTGTAAATCATCATTGCCACCATCATTTTTTCTTCTCTCTGTCTTTTGCTAAATATCAAGAAACGTCGAGTATGAAAAAGCAGTGTACTATTTCTACCATTTCACTGAACCGATCACTAGAGGGCACTGCATACTGACAGTAACTCTTCGCTTTCCAATTTTCAAAGCTACGCGAGCACACAGCTCATTTGAAAATCTGCTCTGATTTCAGACTGGAGAACATTAACTTTATTTACCCTATCTATAGAAAGATGTATTGAATTAGAATAGGATAAAGACTAAAAAAACCCAGCCACTGAGTAATAAGAAAAACACACTCATTAAGAAAATAAGAAAAAACACAGTCACATTATAAGTAGTGACTACAGATATTAATGAAATTAAAAATAATTTAGTAAAATGCTCTATTACAAATATATCTTTAAGGCATATAATTTTTATTCATCTGGTAGCCTAATATACACCCTAGCCTTGCAGCCATATACTTCTGTAATGCTCATACACATCTAACAGTTATTATTTGCTGCTTACTTATTCCACCCTCCCCAAATCCAAACCTCTTCACTGTTTTTAAAAATGAAAACTCTTGGAAACTTCTGTGGACCTGCTAAAGTGTTTTGTAGTCTTACCTGGCAGAGGTGGGAATATGTGCTTTTACTCACACAGATTTGCTTGCCTTTTGTCAAGAAAAATGTGAGTTCAGAGGGCTTAGCAGCAGATAGATTGCCTAGAGAATGTAGAAGCTCCACATTTACCAGGAGAGGATTACAGAGAGTACAGATCAGGAATGAAATATTACCAGGCAAAGTAATTCACTATTTATCAACTTTGGCCCACAGGACACCCTCCAAAACCATACTTACATGCTTAGTTTGCCCTAACCTGTAGAATAAGTTCTCCAAATGTGTACTGAGGAGGAAGACATGCTGTTCAACTGAATGATGTGCCCAGTGTCTTCTTGCAGCTACAAGCTTTCTGTTAGACAGGGTTGCCTTTCTAGGGACTTACATAGCTTCAATTTAAGTAAATAAATTAAATAATTTTCAATAAGTACTTTATCTCACTGGTCATTAGAATTCTTGAAATGTAGCACTTCATAGGAATTATTTCAACCGGATATGGACAAATGGAGGACATATCCTCCATCATTAGTAGGATGCTATAATAATGAATTAGCATCCTGGTAATTAAAAAAAAAGTAAAAAATCTTACAGATGCGTGAAACTTTAAAAGTGGTTTAAATGAGGTTGTCTATAACATTTCTAGGGCTTGAATCACTGAACAGCAGGCAATCTTAGTGCTTGTACATTTTTTCTATTGCTATTCATTCTTCTGTAAGTGAAACTTTATTTTGTTCTTGAAAGTCATAAAATGTCATTCCTAGTATGGGCTGTTGTCTGTTTACTATTAATAGCCAGGAAAGAAATTCTGAATGCTGAAAAATATTTTTATAATATTTATAAAAACATTAAATTATACTAATTACTAGAGTTACTAATTGTCTTATTATGGTATTTTTCCACTGTAACTTAAAAACTAGTAAGTTTATTTTTTTCCTTTTCTTTTCTTTTTACTCTTATCTTCTTTCCTCTCACACACACAAACAAGAATATTTAGGTCTATAGGTAAATGTTCTATAAAACACCTCAGGTTTGTTGTGTTTGTTTGGATGTCTCATGAAAAACATCCCATCTTGAAAGATTTCACAGAATCACAGAATCAGAGAAGTGGTTAAGGTGAGAAAGGACCTCTGGAGGTCACCTGGTCCAATCTCCCTGCTCAGGTAGTGTCACCTAGAGCTGGTTGCCCAAGACCATGTCCAGATGGCTTTTGAATACCTCCGAGGTTGGAGACTCCACAGCCTCCCTGGGCAACCTGTGCCAGTGCTTGGTCATTCTCACAGTGAAAAAGCATTTTCTGATGTTCAGAGGGAACCTCCTGTGTTTCAGTCCTGTCACTGGGCACTGCTGAGAAGAGTCTGGCTCTGTCCTCTTTGCACCCTCCTTCAGGTGTTTGTGCACATTGATCAGATCCTCCTGGGCTTTCTCTTCTTCAGGCTGAACAGTGCCAGCTCTCTCAGCCTTTCCTCATAGGAGAGATGGTTTGGTACACATGCTTCCAGAAATACTGCAATGTCAATCCCTCTGCAGCTGCTGCTTCTTGATCCAGGGGATGGTGGCAAAAACTAGAAAAAGCACTTGCAAACAATAAGTAAAATCTGAATATTTCTAAAATTTCTTTATCAAAAAGAAAAAGAGCTTGGTTGAGTAGAGTCTGGCTGAACTGGGAGAAAATCCATTTATTATTTTATTCTTGATCCCTTGCTAGACCAAAGTAAATGTCATACAAGGTATTGACATTTTAATTTATATGAGTCTATGAACTACTTCAGAGAAAAGGTAGAAGAAAACGCACTGAACTGTGTCACAATGCAGTCTCCAATAGAATCCTTTGTGTACGTATTTTAAAAATGTCTGCCAGCCTATGCGTTTTTAGTACACAGTGAGTAGTCTAAAGAACAGCTCATATGCAACAATAAACTAAGAACTGTGACTGACTGCTTTCCAGATTTGACATGCAAAGCTGGCATGAAGATAATGAAAGTTGCATCTGCCAACACATTAAATCTGTCACAGATAAATCAGCAAATAATATCACATGACTGCTAAAGGTTGCAGCTTACTGTCAGTAAAATTGTAATTACAATTGTAATTGTAATTGCACAGTATGTTTCTGAGACCTACTGTGCATCGAGACATGTTTTAAAGGTAATGCAATACTGTTTTGAGCATCATTGTTACGTTGCTAGTATTGTGTTATCTGGGCACACTTTTCTGCAGGACATAAAATCGAGACTGGGAGGACAAAAAGATACAATTTTCCCAAATGGAATTGTTTTTTAAGATTATCATTGATACTAAATATCATATTGCTTCTAATAATTGTTTTGCTGGACAAGAGTATATATATACTCTATACATTCAGCACTCTAGTTTTGAGAAGCAAGCACATAATTATTATTGTTACTCATTACTCTGCTTTATTGAATAATATCAAGGATAAGGCTAATGAAAAATACTAACAATCAGAAAAATAAAATTCTTTTATAATTAAAACCTCTAAAAATTTTCTGGTTAGATGACAGATAGGCCCAAATTTCATAGGATATTGAAGTGTAAGTCCATTATTGCTACTGGTTTTGGTGTACTTATACAGCTTTAAATGAATATGCATAGACTTAACTAAACACATCAATAAGCCAGGATCTTTGTCAATAAACCTTTTTTCCTCTGTAGGCAGGGACTAGAGTCCT
The DNA here is from genome assembly GCA_031468815.1 of Morus bassanus. Classification (NCBI taxonomy): domain Eukaryota; kingdom Metazoa; phylum Chordata; class Aves; order Suliformes; family Sulidae; genus Morus; species Morus bassanus. The sequence goes on along the minus strand of CM062567.1, from coordinate 106,819,748 downwards.
ATTTTTTCACAATATATGAGTGCAGATGCAGTCCATATCAACACACTAAACTTAAATCAGCTGTGCAGTTGGCTCGTACAGTTGTTCCTCTCTCCTTGGGGATACATAACTATAAAGCATGATGTCAGCTTTTGTTTTAAACAAGAAGCTCTAATCCTTTTCTTTGTGAAAAATAATCTTTAACCAGTAAAGTGTTGTAAGCCCAATCAGTAGGGTTGAGCTTGCTCTAATGTGTCGTTCTCTGAAGTTCAAGGCTTAGTCATGCTCTCTGAGACTCTTCAGAGCTCTTTTTGGGACACTGTCAAACTTTCACAGCATCTATTGATGTTGGAAAGGAGCACCAAATAGCTTCACAGTTACAGGGAGTTTACAGCATCTGGCAATAAACCTACAAAAGACTTTTTATTTGCTAGCAGACTAATATTTGCTTGAGTTTAAGATTTACTGCAATCCATTAATGACTTGATATTCTCTCTGTATGTTATATTAGCAATTTTACTGTCTTTATTTCTTCCACTGAAAAGTGAGTGTAAAGTCCTGTCTTAAGGCCTGGACAGGATACTGAACAATCACTGCCACAGTAGCTTAAATGAAGTAATTTTAATTTGTAGTGGGGACAGTCTAAGAAATCATGAGCCATACCTTTGGCTTTGATCTCATGTCCTTTAAAATATATTAGAATTTATTTTCAGTTCTATGGACAAAACAGATACAATTATTTGAGATCCATTGCAGGAAATTAAGCATTACAGTTGCACAGATCAAAAACCATTCCTGACTTGATCAGATTCCTGTGTATAATGAAGGGCGTGGGAATATCTTAAAAAAAAATCATGCTGATACTCATTCCAGAAAGGGAAGGCAGCCCTTTGATAAGCCTTGAACTATTGTATTAGCAAAGATGATGGAAGTGAAAAATTTTAACTGAGGTCAAACTGCATGTGACAAACATGAGCCGTTTGTTATGAAACAAGAAAGGTAGATTAACATAGACATTGAGAGCTTTACCTTCAGCTCATTACTTATAAAAACCTAACATATAATGTAATATAACAGATTTTTTAAAAAGTATTTTGGAACAAAATTTTGCTGTGGTGTTATTGCTATGTGCACCTACAAAATTTGTGCCTATGTTTCCACATGCATCCATAATTCAATGCAATTAATGTAATAAACATATCAATCACATTGTTAGTGAGTCATCATATTCATAATTATATTGAGTCTTTTCTTTTACACAGCTATTTTTGAGTTTTTCTACCTATGTCCTTTTTCCCCTTCTGTCCTTCCTATATCACTGTCTCTTTTAATGCTTTATTGTTTTCACTGGTCCTTTTGTTTTCCTTTTCTATTTTTGGTGTATTGTTTAGGGCCCTTCTAATGCTTTCTTTTCAAAGCCTTCAATTTAGCACAGGGAACTACTCAGAAACCTGGCAAAATACTTACTAATGGTTAGGAGATGGCACACAAATACTACCAAAGTCCATTTAGTTCTGCAAGGCTGTACTTAACAAATTCCCTTTTGTGAATTCTTTTTGAGACATTCAAATGTGTGAAGGTATAGTGGTCATTAGGGACAAAGGCCAGGCTAAGGTAGCACAGAATAACACCCTTCATAGTTTTTGACAAATCAAACAGAAATAGAATAGCTCTAACTGTCCTTCATTCTCTTCTGTTTCTCTCCTTCAAGAGTCAAACTGAAATTTAAAGCTAGGACATGGCATCTGATATTTGCTTAATCATATAGTGTTACCAGAGAGTCATCCTTGAAGTGAATAAAGCTAAGTTATAGGAAGCAGTTCTGCAATGAACAAATGGCAAACATCAAAGGGCGTTGCAGATAATGTGGATCTTGAAGATTGTTTATCCTTACTGGGTGATCTTAGAAATATGTAGCAATGCTAGGGTGGTTTTAATGGCATCTAAATTGCCATGCAATTTCTGAAGTACAGAAATTAAGGTGATATCAGCAAAGCCCCTATGTGCATTACATATAGATAATTCAGGTGTGATAAACAAGAAAACATTAGCAAGACAACAATTCTGATGGCAGAAGATGAATGATTATATTGGCAGCCATTTAAATAGTTGTAAAATGTGCCATCAAACAGAATTGTTCCAGCCCTGGGACCATTTTACCTGCAAAAGTGGGCAAGTAAATCACATGAGACAGGTTCCATTGACTTTGCAGGAAAAGGAAAGACAAGACTTTTTTATTACTATTGACGTTTGCTCTTATTGACTAAGTTTGCCACGGACTCAAGTACCACTAGACACCTAAATACAAGGAGAACCTTGTGTATGTTCTGTATCTGACTGGGGGAAACTATTTGCAATTTACATCCAAGGGATCTGCAGCGTTCCTCGAACATGCAGAACAGTTTGAGAAGAGTGTGCTGAAAATTGGTTCAAATAATCCTTCTGTCCTACAAAGTCCTTGATGAGTTCAAAAAGAATGTTTTCCTTTATAGTGCAGAAGAAAACATTTGACACTATCACTGTGATTTCACTGCCTGTATTATCTCTGAACTTTGCTAAGTCATAGCTTGGCTTAGTTTGCTAATATTATATTTTGTGAACATGCTAGGGCATGAGGTCACCTTAAAAAAGACTGATGCAGGAATTCCCTTCCTCATACATTTTTGTGGGCAAAACGTTCCTAATAAAAAGTGTGCAATGGGAGAAGAAAATGAAAAAAAAGCCTGGGTGATTAAGAGTAGGAATCTTTCTGAATGATCAAGATACAAGTCAAAATCCTTTAAAGTAATATAACTGTCAGCTGTCAGATTCCTCTCTAGAAACCACACTGGAGCTTATGGTTCCAGAAGGGATAACAGACTTCAGCTGTTGCATCTAACCAAGTTACTAATTTAGCTCTGGAGGTTGAAATCTGTAACTTGTTACCAGGGGTTCCCTGTCCCTGACCTCTCAGGAGGGTTGTTACAGTGAGACCAGTTGGGGATTGACTCATAGCAAGTAGAGAATACAGGCTTTTGGCCAGGACCACAGTTGAACAGAAAGTGGGTTCTTGAAATTAATAGCCAACTTAATTAATCATTATTTTACATAGGCCTCAGCTTATTTCAAAAGTTTTATAAGTATAAACCTTTCCTGTGTTATCTGTAGTAAAGCAGTTATCATATATTGCATGCTATACAGATAAAATATAGGAACTCACATATAATTTACATAAAAAGCTAATTTTTGAACTTTTTTGTGATTTATTCATTGTCAAAGCTTAAGCACTTGAAAGAAATTGAAACTGAAAAGACATTCTAAGTCTACTTTCATCTGCTGATGAAATATTGTATGCTTTATGATGGAATACAGTGAATCGTTACAAAGCATAACATAGGTCAAGGTTTGTTAGCACTGTTAGGCAGCCAATACATGTCTTCTGGGTAATTAAAAATAAGTATAACATAACCTCAGCTACAACAGCACAATAATTGTGAGTAGATGACTTCCCTTTTTTTATTTTTTTATTTTTTTTTTTTTAATTTGCACTATTGGTGTAATAGAGAGAATACTATAGCAAGAATAACTAGTCCAGTCAGGTCCAATTTTGTTAGGATAAGTAAAAACCATGGGTTGCTGTGAGAAAAAGAATATGCAGGTTTAGGGCTAGGTGAGTTATCTGACCTAAAGTGGTCTTCTCTTCTGCAGGGACAGCTGGCAAGCATGCCTTTGTGCTTAAAAAGAGAATGGGTAAATTTCAGAGGGAAAGTGATGTTGTTGCTGCAAGAATTACAAAGACAAACCTCTAAATATGGATCTGTATCTAATCCTGCAAGGTGACACTCCATTGACTTTACTTGATACTTGCTTTACTGAGAGTTGGTTCAATAGATTTTAATGCAGACTATGTAACAGAAAAAAATGCTTTCTGCAACGCTGATGATATATGTTGTTGTTTTAAACAGATAGGATGAATTGAAACATTTTCTCTCTCCCTTCCCCTCTCTCTTTCCCTGCAAATGTTTAAATGACACTGGTCTTTGCAGTATTTGATCAAATCACAGTTGCAAGTAAAGTGGCTTTCTTAAGTCACTTTTATTTTTGTTAATCTGTTTGCTTGCCTATTGCTGGTAGGAGAGATTTCTAATCATGCCATTCCAATCTGAAGAAAATCTATAAGAGGCATAAATAAGAGATGGCTCAAATCAGCTTGTAGCTAGTGTTTGTCCCAAATAGAATAGTCTCCGAGGCATTTGTCATTATAACTAGAAAAGGTTTATGGCCCTAAGAGCAAAGGTCAGAGACTGTATATACTTCTGCATTGCACATAACCATCATTTACAATCACACTGGAGCATGAAATGGTAGTCAGATTTTGTTGGTTTTGTTTTACTTGGCCTCTTCTCATTTAATAAAGTTTATGTACCAATACAAAGAGTGCAATGAAACTTTCAGATTTGTCTTTTAAGTGATGGGTCAGGATGCCGGTCTGCAAAGTTGAAATGCTCAATGGTTTACACTGTTCTGCCTTGGGGCAGGGGATGTGGAGGGGTGGAGTTAAATAGTAAAAATCCCAGGTTGGTAGTCTGAGTTTTTGTGAGGCTCCAGGTATGTCAATGTTTCACATTTAGCACACAGTTCCCAAAGAAATATCTGTTAAATGTTCACCTAATAAAGTCAAAGAGGAGTAGGTACTGATTGAGCAAATGAGTTAGAGCAGCCTGGTGCTCGGGATTTCAGTGCTGCCACTCTGTGAGCTGTTTAAGCTAATGATGTTTGTGCAGGTAATTCTGGGCTTGACTCAGTATTCACTGAAGACAGTAGGAGCCCTTCTGTCAACTTTAGTGGCATTTCAAATAGGCTCATAACTGAGAGAGGGGAAAAAGCCAACTGGGGAGAAATAGTCTCCCTAGATGTTTTCACTGCTTACATATGTGTGTGTGTGTTTATGTATGTAGAAATATAAAAAAAATCTGTCTTTATTGCTTGTATGGAGTCAGTTGCCTGATGTCCAAAACAATATACATTATTCTTTCTTGCCCCTCTTGCTTCTTTGATGTATGGGATTTTCAATAATCATAGCAAGAGCAAGTCTTAACACACTGAAACCAAATACATCCATGATTTTATTGGAATGTTTTTGGCATCATAGCAATGAGGATTTGTGGTTCTTTATGTGTATACATACTTGAGAAATCATAAAGGGGTAGCTCCGACCACTCCATTCTCACATAGGTTAATTAGGAGTCTGAATATATATGAAGAGATGATACTTCCTGAAAGTTATTTTCTCAGTCACATAACCACCTTTGGAAGACTTGTAACTGTACAGTACCTATTGCTTGGCAATTGAAAAACTTGACATAAATATTTGCATGTTAGACCTTAACCAATACTTAATTTTACAGCCTGGCTTGTCACACCAGCAGAGCCATGGACTGAAATTAGCATAATCTTGAATGCTCCAGCTGGGCTTGTAACAGAGATTTACAAATACCATTTCAGCAAGCAGCAGATAGAATCCCACCAAAGTTTTTCTAAAAAACCAAAAAGCTTAAGTCCAACTCCCTTCCCCCAGTAACTCAGAAGATACACAGTGACATGACCTAACAACTCCCTTAAGAAGTGTGTGGAAAGGGAAAATTTTGTATTCTGATCAGGGTGGATACAGCCCAAACAAATATTCTATGGGAGAAAACAAACTAATTAGAAATTTTGCAGCAGAAGAGCTACAGTACCTGGCAGAACCCTGCCACTGAACTGCATGATGCTTTGCCACATAGATCTTCACCCTAATTGTGATGATTTATTTTTATTCAAGAGCAGTTAAACCTCATTGTTATGCTGCCTGCTCAGCACTGCCCTTGCCTGGAGACTGCTATGGCTTAAACCTCAAATATGTTAAACAAGAAATTGTAAATAGCGGCATGAAACCTTGGAGGAATTAATGGGAATGTGAAAGAAGCATTACAGTTTAAAAGTGGAAACTGTAAACATGAGCACAGGTAACCTCTGGAACAGAAAAATGTGTGGGAGAATGGAATCTATGGGGTCAATTTGTTACCCCTTAATAATATAACAATGATACCCAGAAAATCACATCCATTTGAAAATATTTGGAAAGCTTTTTATTCCCTGAATACCTCATTCTCCCTTTCAGTAATAGAAGATAATTTTTTTCTGTGAGGTGAAAAAGCCCTCCTCTCCCCTCTCCCCAAAGCCACCTCAGGGATTAAATATAGCAAAACCTTCTGATAAGTTCTAAAAAGCCCTCACAAGCTTTGTACGTGCCTTGACTTTGCAAAAGGTTCAGATAGTTATGCCTTCCACGAACTTCAGCTCAATTAGTGCATGCAGATTTGTTGATGGTCTACCAAATTTCTCAGTACTGCAACGGCTTCACAATCAAAAAGATTACACAGAGGACATCTTATAAAAATGTTGCTATAATCTAACCTGGAATTTCAGTTTATCTGGAGTCAGAAGGGATTACTAAGTGTTTACTCATGAGGGATGGTGCCAGTGCAGGTTGTGCAAAACTACAGAGCTGCTTTTGGGTGTTGCGGGTAGCAGTTATGTGAAGGTACTTTACAACTATTCAAATTGTACTTCACATGTCAGAGCTGTCTCAAGATCTCTCAGGACTAGCTAATGGCACTGGGGGGTAATGCTGTGGCATTCTGTGAGAGCCATCCTATACCCAAAGGACAAGGGTCTTCCAGGCAGGCAGGCTTCTGCTCTGGTTGTTATTTTAACCTTGGTGTGTGACACAGTGCAGCTGAAGAAAGCAGGCTGATCCTTGACACCGTCCTCATTCTTTAAGTGGCTGCAGAAAAGACCATCATTGCTTCTCCCCTGTCCTGCCTTATTAGTTTGTAGCTTGGATTTGAGGAAGGATGTGTTCATGATGCATGTGGAAAAGTTAACCTGCGATTGTGATGACATAAAATTGCCTACAAAGCCATAGGTTTCTGTTGTGGCAAGGTTGTTGTAATGTGATAAAACCATTAGGCATAAACTGTGATCTCTTATGTGTAAAAACTGAGTCAAAATTATCCTGTGAATGTAATGAATATAATAAAGTACAAATGTATTTTACCAGAAATATTGCAAACTACAGAAATGAGTCATTCTTAGTTTTACAGTAACACAAAAATCAGCCTTAGCAATGCTGAAACAAGAAATAATTATTTGATGTAGGTATGGGAGACCCTAATTTGCTTAAATATGATTTTAAGGTTGGGGATAGTCACATAGAAGGGAAAACAAAGATAGTAAATATAAAAAGAAGAACAATTAACCTACACAAGAGGAGTTGGAGGCAGTGATAAGAAGAAAAACAACATGCACAAAAAAGAAAGTGGCCAAAATGCTAAAAGTAAGCACATGCTTGAGAGACTGAAAATGGTACTCAAAAATAAAGAGAGAAGAATTAAAAAGACCAATATTAATGCATCAAGGGAAAAACATAAATAATCTGTGGTCAAAATGAAGCTTAGAAAAGTTTTAAACGTCAGATAAGAAGATGACTGTTGAGAGTAGGCAACGGAACAGAGAAGCAAAGGTGAAGACTGATGCTAAGATATCACATGAGATTAGTACTATAGTTAGACATTTTTTAATTATGTGAGGTACAAGAAATCGTGAGACAACAAATATTTAATAAATGGCCATCATTATTTATTCATAGAGGACAGAGCCAATGGAAAAGGAGAAAGTATGAATTAATTTTTCACTTCAGAATTCCCAGTAGAGTATGTAGAACAGATGCTAAAGACAAGCAAACCTCTTATATTACAATTGGACTTTACCATAAACAATTATAGTCATAGAAGAGGAGTAATATAAAAACCTGGGTAGAAGTCATACAAACTCATGCTCCAGGACATAAAGCAGTCTGTAATTCTAATTTTTCCTGCAAAGTAGGGATTATTTTATCAGTATTTATTTTGTAATAGTCCCATGTACAAATTTCTGAACAGACATTTGAGGTCTTTGTCCAAATACATTATTATCTCAGGATTTCTGATGTATCTCTGAGCCAGCATTTCTGAACCTTTTTGGAATGAAGTTTGATTCCAACATTCCTTCTGCCTGCCTCCTCCCACTGGGTGCTGTTCTCTGATCTCTTATCCAGTCTCAACTTTTATCCCTCCCTCCCTCCTGGGGTTCTGCTGCTTCCTTCTTGCTTACCTTCATCCAGAAGCAAAAGCACTAAGAGGTTAAAAAAACCCCACAAACAGTTTGCACCAGGCATTGCTATACATCATGTCTCACCTGTGATCTACTCCAGAGCACCCTTTACCAATCTGTGTAGTGACATCAGCTGGACGTTTTATTCAATTGGACAACACAATATCACTGACTGCTTTAAACTGGAAGCTGAACAAAACTGTAAGAAACAAAACTCTAGGCCTGTATATTTATCACCATCTTGTCCAGAACTGAAAATGAGAAAAAGACTGGAAAAACATTTTAGAGTTTTTTCAGAAGTTTTTCAGAAGTTTTAGAAGCTTCTGAAAATTAAAAAGGAAAATCTCATTATTTAAATAGATACCCAGCTGCAAGATACCCATCTGAAAATCGCAGTAGCTGATAGAGTTGTTGGAAGCTTAGGATCAAGTCCCAAGTATCATATGTCAAATATAACATAGGCTTCCTCTCTAGGAATCAACTTTTCAGAACGTAGGAACTGCTCAATATTCAAGTCTCTTGGATCCTGCTGCAGAATGTGCAGACAACAAAGATGTTAGTTTTTTCACTTGCAGACTGCTTCCTGATGAATAGGAAGTACTTACATACAAACCACTGCTGAAATGTGTTTTGGAAATTATTCCCTTGATTGCAATGATTTGAGTGCTGGTGAAAATTATGAGATAATAAATCAAAATAACTTCTCCTACACAGGAAGTCAGAGAATCAAATGAAGCTCAGACAAACAGACATCAGTCACAATTCCAGAGTAGAAGATAGATCCCACTTATTTCAAAATTGTACCTTCTCCTCTTTGTTTGGGTTCATCCCACTTGGTGGCATTCCACAAATGTCAGCTGTGGCTAAAAACAGAGAGTTTGTGATATTCATGGAGTCATTAACTGTGTAGACATCATCAAATACTGATTATTCCCAGGCACAGGTGAAGAGGAAGAATTTCTTCACAGGAGAAGTGAAATGTTCCACAAATGCTGATTTCAAATGACCAAAGCATCTTTTGTGCTGTTCTTAACTAAACCGTACCCATTTTATCTGGAACAATAAATGAAGCATTCACAATAATTCATTCATTATCAAAAGCACCAAAGCACTCTAGTATTTGGAGATTTTTCTGGAATAATGGGTATGAAAAATTGACAAATTTGCTGCCATAGTTATATTGCTCTATAACAAATTTTGCAAGAGAGAGGGAGAATAGCTTTAAATAGCACATACTATGTCATCTGAAAACTAAAACTTCACAAAGAAAGAAGTCTATAAGACAGGGTTTTATATAAGTTTTAGAAACTTGTTGAAGTTCCTAATTTAGCTGTAGCCTTTCTTCAGCAGTGGAATCAAGTTCAAAGAGGACCTTAGAAACCCAGCTCCATTTTGTTCTCAACAAAACCTGGAGGAGGTCGAAGAAACATTTTTCTTTAGTCAGGTCTTTAAGAACAAATCCCAGTACAATGGAAAGATGTTTAACAGGCAAGGGAATTCACTAAAACTTTACACATATCTTAAATGTAATAAAAAGAATAACATTTTAACAGGAACTTGTCAAATTTTGCACCTCTGAGGGGACAACAACAGACAGCAGACCAGTTTTGAAGGTACGATAAACCAAAGATTTTCAAAGCGATCTAGGAGTTTTAGACTTAGTTCTGTCAGTAGAACTGCAGGTCCATCCAGCTAGCTCTATGCCTCTTTTTACACATCTGTCAGTCCTAGAATTTGATCAAATTGTTAAGAAAAATAAAAGTATGTTGCTCATTATCTTTTTCTCCTTTATTATACTGTATTTTGGTTTTGGTTATCTTTTTCTTATTTACCTCAGAGTGCCTTCTCCTCATTAGTTACAACATAAAATGTGATCAAGTAGATCTAGCAAGCATAAATATATTTTAAAATTATTAAACATCCTCCTTGTTACCTTTTAGTTTACTCTTCAGCACCACCTTTTTGATATATACTTATTACTGAATTATTGACTTAACTGACTAAATTGAAATTGATGGTAAGGTACTATTTAGTTTATATGTAAAGTATGCTCACTTATTAATGGTTACCTTATTTCTCTTCCAATTTTCAGTTGCTCAATGAAATAGTGTTTTGGCTATCCTTCAAATTTCCTTTCAGCCTCTGTAATTGCTCTATTAATTATCACACAGTATAGTGTTTCTACTGTCTTCATTTTTGGTAGGGTATCTGAACATATATTTCTTTCAAGAAAATTAGGAGGGCTGTTATGTTTTGAATGTATGTACGTTTTTACTGTTTTGAAAGTAAAAAAGGGATGCCTTTTTTTTTTTTTTCTGCTCATAATATCTGTTATTATCAGTGAGGTTTAAAGAGGTAAATTTATACTGTGGAAAATAACAGTTCTTACTTGTTGTGTGGGCATTCTTGTTTGAATGAATTCCTACATAGTTCTCGTCAGGAATGGTCAGACCTGAATGGCACTATCAGAATGACAGTAGCAGAGGCAGTTGACTATCAATGACCAGACATCAACTTTTTCCAGTTGGCAGCTGAAAGAAGAACTACCAGGTAGAAAGGCATGTACAACTAACTTGAAATAGAGGTCTGATGTGCCAGACACAATTTTGAAAACTGGCCACTGAATGGAGATGAAAAATCTGGAATACAGAGGAACAAAAAATGCTGCTAACATACAAATCTTGTTCTCTATGGTAAATTATAGCTCTTAAAAGTTTCTAGCTGAATAACAATTGCTGGTGAGTTCTGAAAAGATATCCAGTATGCTACAAATGCCATTCATTGATTACTTGCCTGGGAGGCATATCTCATTTTAGTTCTACTCAGTGATAACTTAATTGCTGGGATGGATCTATTTTTTACTTTTTTAATCAATCTCTTATACAGCTCTCACCATATACAGTAGCACTACAACCATACTCTTTTTCTTGGAGAAATGGGGTTGAAGGTAGGACTAGTACACTAGAAGTAAGACAGCCAGCTCTCTCAGAAAGATTGTACCAAATATTAGTTTCTTGAATACTTGAGGTCTGCAAAGGATATCAGCTGTCTAGAAAGGAAAGATTCTTTATACAGAATATCAATCAAATATTTTGTTTATGCACAGAAAATTGCTAAATGATTTTAGTAAAAGGAATTTGACACGACATGGATTCACCACATTAGAACACAGAGACACTTTCATAAAAAAGAGAGACTACAGGAACTGCTATGTATAGCTTCAGGGACACCAGCTGTGCCCTACACGGGCAGAACTCACATCACCAGGCTACTCAGGGGCCCTGTAATGTGCTCACAAATGGTTGTATCTGTGAGGCTAGCGAAAATCTTTTACAGACTGACTCACCGCTGAAGATGACCAGAATTTATTCAGTGTGACAGAATCCCAGGATTTCCTGTGTCAGCTGACATGGTACCTTTCAGAGCCTGGGTCAGCACTGTCTGAGTGAAGCGTTGGCGTGTCCGAATCCTGCTCGCTAGTGACTAAGCAGTGGAGCAGCCAAGATGCCCTCCATCAGCTGCTTCTGAGACACACAGAGGAATGCAGATGTCACCTCTGCAGGTGCAGGCACTTCATAAGACCCCATCTCATTGACAGCGTGGAGATACAGCTGCTGTGTATGACAGTACATCAGGGTTCTTTTGTTCTAAACAGGCACAAGACTTGCCACCTGATCAGACAAAAATCCATCTGTTGTTCAAGCAAGCAGAGGGTGCTCAGTGTTTAGCAATGAAAAGACAGCAGAGATCCTTACACAAACAGTGTGTGTTTATACCTTTATGAGTCTTCCATAAGGTTTGACGCAGCTAAAAGGTCACCACCCACCTTCTGATGATAGCCTTCACTCATGATTTTCTGTAGACTGACTGTTATCCAGGTTTGGCTCCACGTAATTTCCAAACCTTTTCTAGCAGTATACCCGTTGTCAGCATCGTATGCGTGCATCTGAGGGGAGGGGGCAGATGAAGAGGGAAAGTGCCCAAGGAAAAGACCATCAGCCTGCAGAAGTCTAATATCCTTAGGATGCTGTCCTGGGGAACTGGATAAATTAAAAACATTTCCTGACCAGCATTCACCTGAGGGGCTGTCCATGCCTGCCCCACTCTAACTGCTCATCACGCTCTACTTTTTCAAGCAGTGGTCAGCCCCAAGACACATTTCTCAGTGGAGGTCTGTTGAAAGGACTCATCCTTTCCAGCACAGCAGCATGTTGTTTATTTATGGTGCTGCTGCTGCAGCAGGCGTGGGGCCTCTGCAAAAGCACACACAGCTCTGTCAGATAATAAAGCAGCCAGAAGGCTTTCTGTGTATTTGTGTCACAAAAGGCTCTTCAGAGAGAAACAGTTTTAGTGTCTGAAGAATGAAGTGCTATTTCAGAATTTGGAGGCTGCAGGTTTTTTTTAACTCTACAATTGAATGATTTGTCCATATTTTTTATGTAATAAAAAGACCAGCACAATATGCCTCCTTGCTTTCTTAGAGACCATTTGAAATTTTTAATACTTAAAAGAGAAAGATTGCATGGAGCTCATTGCCACACTGACATGAACACAGAAATATTTATTTCTCTGATCAGAGGACTGAAAGGGATGATGGAAAAAACTTTCAAAAGGAGTGAGAGAAGGAGGATGAACTGGGGGGTTGATAGTCATGATCTGCCCTAAGGGTGCATGCAGTTTCAGACAACAGATTACCATGGCACTGTTTTGCCTCCTACTTGACTACTTCAATTTAAAGGTCTTTAAGATTTTATTCCTAAATCTGAGAAACTAATTTTAAATACTGCTATTTTTTCCAAACCTCATTAGACTTTCTTTTGTAGCAGCCAGCTGAGATTCCTAATATTGAAGAAAAACAAATGTGAATATTTGTGTTGCAATATTGCAAAATCTTTTTTTTTAAGATATTTTGGAGTGACTGTAGAGCAACTGATCTCATGGAGTCAGCTTGAACATAGGGTTTACCCCCCAAAAAATTGTAGAGGAAGCAAGTCAAGTGTTGACCAGACAATAAAGAATTTCCCACAGAACAGAAATCATATGTTTTTAGAATTAAATTTTATTTTGAATGAGCTGAAAGCAAGATGAAAAAAATCTTTTGTGGAAAAGACCTAGTTCCTGAAGCTGTATTTAGAAACATTGAATCTTTACTAAAATATAATACAAAAGTTGAAACAATACTCAGTTTCAATCAAGACATTGCATATCACTTTTAGGCAAAGTTGTGTTTATGGTGGCAGGGCCTTATAAAAGACCATGATCTAAAAAGACATTATTTTTCAACATTAAACTGTTCTATTAATTTTAACAGTTAATATTAATAATTATTAATTGTTAATTATTAGTATTTGTTAATTGCCAGTAACTTAATTTCCAGGTTGAATGCTCATCCCACTATTTACTGAATGTTGGACAGTTTTCTGTGTAAACGCTGGCCACTGGAGCTCAATTATTCTGCACAGACTCTCACATTTCCAGTTTCTATATCAATTCACATGGCAGGTCAGAGAGGCTCTGATACATTTTAGTAAATAGCGTGATCAGTGCTGCTTATCAACATCCTGGTTTTAGGGCTTGTTGTACATTGTGAACAGAATACTTTTGTTTCCATTTACAGGGAGTTAGTTCTACCGTTAGTGCTAAAAAATAAGTTTATATGAAAGCATACATTTTGCAATAGTGGAACAAAGGTACAAAAAGAGATTAAAAAGCCAGTATAATTTCAAGATGGATTAACTTCTTTCCTTTCTCCTTCTGTTTATATGACCCACATTTGTTATGATTTGATGCTAGGGCATCACATAGTTTGGTGAGGTATTATATTAATTTTCTTTTCTCTTCTTTGAATATTAATATTACTATTCGATACCTCAATGAGTTAACTACTGACTGTTTTCTACTGATTACTGCCTGTGCCTGAAGTGCATAACTTTATGAATTGTATGTAAGGAACAATATTCATCTACTATCTCATTACAAAATATGTGCTTTTTCTCTTGATACATACTTTTCTAGATTATTTGTATTTCTTAGTCATTATGTATCTGAGGCATTTTTGTTTCAATTATTTTCAAAAGGATTTTTTTCTAGAGAATTATCAGTTTATTCCATTTACAATTATAATTTCAAAGAGGGAGTGTAGTTTGTGAAGTGAATGTCCATGTGTTTGATCAGTCTATTTTATGTATAAAACTGGGGACTCAATTTTGAATAAGCTTCCCAGTGAAACTTTCACAATAGCTAGGGCATAAGTCACTTTTATTTTTCCAAAACAGCTATTTTTAATAAACCTCCATATTATAAAAATATCAAGTAATGTGGAATAAGAAAATACTAAGAGAAAAATGATATTTCTAAGTTTAAAACATTATTATTACTATTCCAAATCATGGACTGGAGGGAGAAAGGCAGTTCTTCTTTTTGAATGTAGTACTAAGGAAGAGATACTGTATTGATAATGCAGGTGAATGGAGTCCAGTGCTATATGGGTAATAGTTGCTCAAGTCTCTGCAGCTTCCTCTCAACTGTGTTTATGTCACCTCAGGCTGTGAAGTTTTAGCTTTGAAGAGTTTATTCACTTTGACAGTTCTTCAGCTTATGGAGTACCTGGGGCAACCATGAGACAGAACTGGTCAAATTATTTCCAGTGAGTAATACTAGATATGAATTTTCTATTTTCTGAATCAGTCCTGCTTTCTTTTATGGAAAATGGTAACACAATGTGCATTTGAGGCACCCTGTTTCTCTTTTGTTTCTGTTATATAGCATATAGGCTTTATATATAAACAATGCAAAAGGTTATTATATTCTCTTATGTTCTACAAAATCCTGTTTTATTTCATCACCAACATCTCTGCTTCATCAATTCCATTACAGAAAAATTTTCCACAGGGCAATATTATAGCCTACTGGTATGCATTCACAAAAAATGTGGAAAAATAATTTCCCAAAAAAGGGTTTACTGTACAGCTGGTCACCTAAGGCATATGAAAATGTTTTTGTTCCCTGAAGTGAATCATTAAAAAGTTTAATGAAGAGAAGTATGAAATACTGTTAGAACTATAATGATTAATATATAATCAAGAGAAATAACATCATGTAAAAGAAATATTTTTTAACAGAGTTTTTAGGTCTAAAAGTTTCCAGCTATGTAAGCTTTTAGAAGTTTTAGAATATTTGAGACAGACAAAATGGCTGTTTTTTGAATCTCAGTGAACCGAGTCTATGTCTTACCACAGTGTTTCTATCTGTCATATTTTTTACATTGTTTGTTCAGGTCTATCAACAACATTAACAAATTTGGTAGTCTCCTTTATCTGGGAAATGGAGCAGTGATTCACCTTACTAAAAGCATAAAAGCATTGGAGAAGCACTAGATAAAAACCTATGCAAGAACAAGGAGGAAGTCATAATCCACATCACAGGTCTAATTGAGAGGCATGCTTCTCCCTATCCATTTGCATCATTGAAATATTTTCTCCACAAATTTAACATTTTTACTCGAACCACTGGGAGCTAAACTATTGCAAAAATACCTGAAATGACCCAAGATGCAGTCTCTGTGGTTTGACTGTAAGTACTTAATGGACTGCCTGGCAATTACAAAGGCAGGCTTGAAAGGAAAAGGCATTGCAGTCTTAAACTGGAGCACAATGGTTTTCTAATATTGATTTAGAAGATATGTTGTACATCATAAATTGTATCCCATTCCCTTCACCTCTCAGAAATGTTATGAAATTCTTGCAATTTTATTTACTAATTGTTGTATTTGCAGTCTTTGAGACCAGTTCCCAGAGAGGAGGAACTGGTCAATTAGCTGCAAGGCAAAGAGAATTTAAGGAGACAAGTGTAAAATTGTGACTATGGTAGACTTTTAGGGTAAGTTGTATAGATTTTAGGGTAACCAGAAACATTATAAAATATTTTCCACAGAAGCATTACCAAAATTGTAGAAATATATAGAAATCCCAGTTTCTCTGAGTAAGAAAACTCTTTACCAACTCTCTGAATAAAGAAACTCTTTACCAATGTTTGACTTGTACTCTGAGATACTAAAACCTAGGCTTTTCAAGCTAAGTTTAAAGAATTCCTAGAAGTGATCCATATTTTATTTTTTCAAAATTTTCTAATAATTTCCATACCTGATTTATTGCAACAAGACATAAAGCAAAGAAAATATAGGAATAGGTGGCTTATATAGAATTTACATCCTTCATTTGTAAAACTGACACCAATTGAACAAAATTTAATCCAGCAAACCAAATCTGTTTATTGCACAAACTAACTTCTTCATCTATGTCACTGCTGCAGAAATCAGTAGTCCGTGGCTGAAAAAGCAAAAGAGAAGCTCTGTTAATTCATTAGCAGGTCTAGGTAAGATGCTTATAATGTAGTCAGTCTACATTAATACTCCCTGGCTGATGAATCAGAAAGAGTATTCTCTATAGTACACCAGATTGTACTTTGCAGAGAAAGAAATGTTTTGGTTTTTAATTGCATCTCTAACAGAATCTGTGTCTGAAAGAAGTGGGAGCTGAAGAAGTCAAAAGGAATGCTTCTCCACTCTTTAAAACTCATCTTACCAGGAACAGCTTTTCTTCTTGATAGAGCAGTAAGAATGTTTCTTCCTGTTTCAATGTACTTTAACATGCATCAAAACCTGGGGAAGCTCCTTCATAGTTCTCCTTCCTTGCACCTTTCCCAAATCTGCAAGTGAAAAACATATATGTAATATACTCATTTCCTGCTGTTTGTTATTGGCATTTTTTCTGTGGTAACTAACTACACTGAAGTGTGGCTTTTTTCTGAAGCGCCAGCTCTGGGAAATTGTACATTATGATTCAGCTGATAATTCCCAGGTTGGCAGTCAGCATGGAAAACAATGCATCCTCAGTATAATGATAGCTGGTCTAGCGTTTGGTTAGCAGATGTAATTTTTCTTGCTAAAAATCTATGACCAGGCGATGGGATTCCTTACTTTCTGTTTCTTTTCATGTTTCAAAGACTAAAAGCTAAAAAACATTCTTAAAATCAGTTATTATTTTTAAATAGGAATGTCACCCAAATAAAATGTGAGGAAATTATGTAATTCACATACAAATATATAATTCAGTATGGACCTTGTTTTTAAGTAGCTATAAATGGCACTTCTTAGAGTACTTCAGGTGATATGCATATTCTGAAACAAAAGTCAAATCCCTGGTCAAAAATCTCTCTGGCCAGAAATTTTATTTCTTTACAGTATGCTATCATCACAATCCCACTCATTTTCTAAATAGCACTGTGGTGAAAGTTTGGCTTCTTAAATTCTCCTAAGGGACATACCAATCTGGCTGCTGTGATGGGTATGTCTATGGCAGCAAATGTCCAGGCACATCTCTCTCAAGCATTGTTTTGACACTGCTATTTAACCTGCTTTGCATTCATGTAAAACTCAATATTTGGCCCCCTTCTAGCCCAGTAAGGTGAAAAAAATTGCATAGGCTTACATAACTGACTACAGCAATATTGTATGTTTTCTAAAACATAGATCCTTTTAGATTCCTTTTAGATGTGAACTGGTCCAGACACAAGAATTTCTTAGATACTGCATATTTAAGTACAAAACCAGAAGTCTGTGGGATTTTTTTCATCTTTAAATAAAGCAATGAAATGTTGTTAAGTCTATTATCATTTGTTTGATTATATATATTAACTATACTTTGTAGACTTTGCTCTTCTGATGACAGAATACCTAGCACTGCTTGTTGACTAACTCTGTACAGGTTTTATCACATATTGTTACTCCTGAATTATGAAAATTCTGATCTGGAACAAGGGAATCTCCCTTACTTGTGTAAGATGTAATTAGATCTACCAGCTGCTGTCTTTAGACTTATTGCTTTGTCATGGATTTGCATTGCTCTTCTGTTGGAAAGTACTACTGCTTTCTCATTTTAAGTTGAGGTATATTTTTCCCCCTTCACTTCATGACTAGTTGCACAACAGTTGTTTTGGCACTGCATACAATGTGATGCAGAAGTGGTGCACTGTTATTCGGAGAATTTATCACCCATTGCTGGACTACTTACGGTCTTTCCATTTTTGTTGTATTTCAGCCCAGTCTTGGTCTTGGAATAACAATGTATTCCATCATTATCAGTTCTGACAGTACAGTACTCTAATGCTTTAAACTCTATTTCTGTGCAACTGACTTTGATGTCTTATACTGAGTAAATCAATATTATTTTAAATATTAACAGAACATTAAAAATATGGAAATAAGATGAAACAGCATAACACTTTTTTAATGAGGGAATTTCTCTGGTTACTCAGAGGAAGGTATTTGTAAAGATACAGTTTTGTACTTGCTTCTTTAATTTTGCTTGCTATCCTGTGGAGAAAAAATTGATCAAAATTCGTTAGAATAAATATTTTTATTTTTTATTAATATCATATTTAACTCTAAGCGCAATGATAGCTATGCCTGGATTATCATTAAAGAAATGTCATTTATTCTGTGGCAATACAGGAATGACTATCAGAACAGTTTGATATTCAAGTGCTTTTTGTTAAAGAGAAGAAATAAATGCATATGAGTGTTAGCAGTAGATCTAAAACTTGAGGACAGAGAGAATCAATATAAACAACAACTTAAAAGCAATTTAAGAGTTTGTGAAGATGCATAAGTTCGCAGCCTTGAGCAGTATTTTAGCAGTCAAAACCCAATTCTTCAATAATTAAAATATTACTTGGCAGATAATTTCACAAAATAATTGTTGCAAACTAAGATATCAGTAATTTTGTCCATATTTTGATTGTCAAACTTACAGAAAAGAATGTTTAAACACATTTAGCCTGAGAAGAAAATGGCCTAGCAATAAGGAAGCAGCCTCAGCCTCAGAGCTATGTGCATGTCTGTTCGCATACATTTAATTCCTCTCAGTTATGTATCATTCACAAAAGAAAATATCTAGAATGACAGATTGGGTATGTAAAAAAGATTTGAAATGGATTGGTATGCAAAAGTTTTCAAAAAGTCTGTATTATACCTTCATTTTAAATTAGTTGTTCTACAAGTCCTCTCCTCAAGCATGGTTCTTTGAATTTCTGAGTAAACAAGGATGCACCTGACAAAAGGATGTGGCTAGAGGAGTATCTTCCCAAAGCCCCTGCTGATGTTTCCCTGACGTGTGCTGTCCCAGTTTTGTAAATTAGAAATCTGGTCATTTCAGATCAGTCTCTAAGCAATGCCAGCTGTCTCCCTTTCTAACACTTTCAAGATGCTTTGAAGCTTTTTCTAAATTGTATTGGTAATATTACTGCATAAAGATATGAAGAATATAATAGCTGAAAAAGGTTACAGAGGCACATGTAGTTGACTATGGCAATAAAAATATTGCCTACACTTTTCTAACAAAGTAGATATTGTTTTCCTTTAGATTAAAAAAAAAATCCTTTAGACTCGAAACAAACTGAAGCTAAAATACCTTTGTTGCTAACTTTCCAAGTTAAAAGCAGAAAATCTGTATTGTGAAGTGCCTCCTCTATGGCTATGTATAGTATTTGCCATGCCATACAACTTAAAATAAAATACGCTTTTATCTTTGGGCTTCAAGTACTTTGCAGTTGCTTGTCCTAATTATGAAGGGAAAATTGGTGTTGCAGAAAAAAATAAGGTAATGCAGATATGAGAGAAAAATGAAACTTCTGGGGGATGTTTGTTTACTTCATACTGATGTTCATATTCTTCATGCACATTTTCCAAAGCATTCATCTGAATTATTTGCTCAAAATGAACACTGACACGGGAAATACAGTCACAAAGAGAACCACTGGATGGAGCTGTTTGTTGTGACTTTTATTTTACTCTGGGATATTAAAGACCTGTAGTACAAACAAACTAACCTTGGGAAAAAAAAAAAAGAGAATGAGGTACAAATGACAGGGGAAACACACAGAAGCTTAGTCAGAATCCAGGATCTTATTAGATAAACTATTGAATCAAGAGAGCTCAGCTGAAGGCGACAGGGCAGAGTTTCTAAGTATTCTGCAAATAAAGCTGAGGAAAAGTAAAGTAGAAGCAGGGAAAAAAAATCACTGCAAAAACTTGCCTCAATCAATGCAGTAATATACTATTCAGGTTTCTAGCTGAATGTTCTGTGCTTAAGTGATTAAGTGTTTGCATGTGTTTCTTTCATTTTGCTTTCTTTAAAAAATTTAATACTTGCGACATAGTGAAACAGACTCTTATTCAAAACCAAGAAGTGAATGATAGGAACAATAGTGAATGATACATTTTCAAAACAGAACTAAAACCCCACTTCGCTAGGCTTGCCCATGTTTTCTTCAGATGCAAGTTTACTAACTGTAGTATAAGTTGTTTAAAATAAAAAGGCAAAATCTGTGCAATGCAGCAATAAACTCTTAATCATATGCTCATTAGTACTCAGGGAAGTTTGGGTTTTGTGAGGCAAATGGTTTCTAGGTTCATGAAGGTGGTGGTGGGGGAGAGGTAATTCCTTTATTCATTTGTTTCATCTGGCTCACAGAAAGTGTGGGAAGATAATTGTTGTGAAAATAAAGGGAAAACTTTAGTAGAACCTCTAGACAAATTTGGTTTATTGAGTATCTCCTAGAGTTGTTCAAATAAGACAAGAATTTAATGAGGAATTCAACAGAGTCATTCTTAAAGTGGTATGTTAATTCCCACCACAATCATTACTGCAGCTTTAAAAAAGATGTGAAAAAGCAAGTCTTGAATAATAAAAATATTAGAGGGATAGTTCAGAGAGGTATTAATGGTAATTAAGGGCAGGAAAAAATAAACTCTAAAAGCAGAGATCTTTCAACTGAAAACATCTGATTGCTTTTTTCAGGAAAAATAAAAATAAAATGAAAGGAACCTTGTTAACGGGTTAGTGTCGAGCTACAGAACCTCAAACAAATCCTCAAAAATACGATAGTCATTGTCCATATGACTATTACACCCTTTGATAAAAGGAGGGGGTGTGCCATAAAACACAAGATGGCAAAAGTGAAAAAGATAAGCCTTTGAAGAGATCCATAAAATATTTATTGAAATCTCTTCTGTGTACTCAAGAAGCACATTGGGCTAGTGACAGAGATTAAATGTTCAGCATCTACACTGAGATATGCTGAGGTTTTAATGTACTGAATATTGATTGTATGATGAATCCTAGCAGTTTGTTTCCTGCAGTTGCTCACAAGAGCAGGGAAAAACTAAAACACCACATAAGATTCATGTACACAAAATAGGGTGTTAATGGCTTTGTTGAAAGGAGAACCTTCTCTTCAGTCTGTGCATGTCACTAATAATGTCTAAAAGCCCATCAGACTTGCTGAACTTTTTTGCTTATGAGGGTTGAGAAGTCTGAATACTCAATTTATGGTTACTTTTACCTACCAAATAAAATACTGGGCTCTAAATATGTCTCTTAAGACAAGACTTTTTCTTTGAAGTAATCTTTCAGCACTTGGGAAATAAAAATTCTGTTCCAGTAAGAATATACATCTCAACAAAATTAATCATTGGCATGGCTTTGCAAATAATAAAAGTATAAGAATGTAAGAAAATCATGGTTCATCTTCTCAGGCAGATATTCCCAGTACCATCTCAGAGCTTTACCAACATAATTCCCTTGCCCCTATGAATCTTTCAAACAAAAAATTTCCCAAGACCCACAATCTTTGTGAGGTTTTCTCAAGGCTAACAAGAGAAATTATATGAGGGAAGATGGCCAGCCTCTTCAGTTTCAAGAAGTATTTATATCTGGTAAATCCATTGGCAAAGAACTCTGTCCAGCAAGCTGTTGCTCTCAAAAGCTGCAAGTTGACTTTGGCCTGCATCATTGCTTCAGGCCACCTGAACTTTCTATGCACTGAACCTTGTCTCATCTTCTAGGAATAGTTGGGACTCTGCAAAGTTGCTTTTACGTTGGATAGATGTCAGGCACCACAGTAGTAGTACTGTCACAGCTAGGAAATAAAGGAGGCAGCCCTGGCAGGTAGGTGGGGGAGCTCCCTTTGTTCCCATTTTCACCCATTGTTCCTGTTGTGCCCCATCCACAGCATCTTGTTGCTCCCTTGTGTCACAGCAGAGATGTTTCTATAGGACAGGGACTTCAGAAAGGGATGCTACATACTTCTGGGTGGTTTAAAAGACAGTACATCTTACTTTCATATGCAGCTTGAGGGAGCAATCCTATGAACAAAAACGAGACTTAGGAAATATCTGTTTCTAATTCAATAAAGTAGGGAGCTTATGTAGAAAATAAGCAGGCTTACTGGAGCTCCATTATGTTGTTTTTATCAGAAAAAGTGGAATCCTTTATATTTATCTTCTTCTAATATTTTAAATTTAGCATGCTTTTATGTATCAGCAATCCTTCCTGTGTGCTGACATAGGCAATGTTTAGGGAGGTAAGAAAATGATCTTTTCACTTACATATCTGTCTCAAACATAATTTTGAAAAGTTATGGTATTATTGAAAAATTGATTTCAACATGAAAATGAACCTTTTTTTTTCTGATGGAAAAACTTTTACAGTAAATAATTTTTACTGTTTCTAACAATGAAGGACATCACTAGGCCAGCTGTTTGTTCTCTTTGGGCAAAGTTAAACTAGAACAGTAATTCCAGTAAGTCCTGCTGATTTTTCTACAGAAAATGCCTTAACATATTTCAACTGAGATTCTGGTGAGTAGTAGTCAAAAAATAGCAAAGAAATAATGAAAAATTTCTTAAAAACATCACAGGAAAAAATATATATGTAGATTTTGTGATGGAATACTTTTATATGATGTCCTATCACTGTCTACACTGTCTGTAAGGATGTGTTCACAAGTCCTCAACATGGGTGGAGGGGCTTTCAAAGCTGAAGAAGTTACAATGCACTTATCTTAATGATCTTCTCACTGGAGATATCCAGACAGTCTAGTCTACCAGCTGAGCTATTTTCTAATCCATTTCAGCCACAATGAGCTGGCTGATCAGGTTAAATGAATTGTCTTTGTCCAACTGGCTTATTTTGGCTAAGTGACTAAATGAGCTATTAAGTAAACAGTTGAGCTTTCAGACCTTCAGACCAAATTGAGTACTGTGGTCACCAAAAATAGCTTCAGTCACTTTCCCTGAGAGATGCATTAATTTATGCCAGGAGCTGAATGCAGTTCTTAGTAAAACAATAAAGTGGTGTAAAGTTACAGGACTTACTAACTCCATCAGTCACACCTGCACTGAAATGGTCTATGGTCCATTGCTTACCCATCCAGAGATTTAAATACCTACTATTAGTGTCACTCATTTTTTGAAAAGTCCTCCTGGCAACAAGGAAAAGGTCATGTTTATAGATCATTCCTTTATTCCATAGGCTACAATTTACTTTTCTTTATCAGCAGCAAAATGAGAGAAACAAACAGTAACTAGCTCATGTTGGCTGTTGAAGACCTGAAATAATGGTGTTTTCTTTACTCGAGATGTTCAGCCTGCAAAAAGAGAAGACTTGGGTGTTTTATTCACTTTCTTATGTTCAACTGCTCTGTGATGCTTATAATTTAAAAAAAAAAAAAAGAAAAAGAAAAGGATTTCTTATGATGCAATTAAAAAAAATAAAAACCAGCAGCCAGAAAGCATAGTTTTTAATCAGGTTCTGTAGGGGTACATAACGCAGGGAAAGGCAGAAAAAGGGAGGTTTCCTTCTGTCTCATTTCATAATGTCACCTAGAAATCTAATGAGCCTAGATTTTTTTTAATTCTTTCTTCATAGACTGAGGATTTTTCAAAAATATCTATGATCACACATACTATAAAAATTAGAGTATAAAGCTAAGAGTTGCCTCATACTGGACAAATAGAATGGATTAAAACCGATTTTTTCTGACTCTATGTGACATAGTTTAGCAAATTCTGAGCTACACATCATCAATGTATCAGGCCAACCTATATTTACAAAAGAATGTGTATGTATTCATAAATGATCTGGAAAAAAATTAAACAGCTATGTGACACAATTTATTGGTGATACTAAGCTATTCAGTATAGCATTTATATTCATATTCAGTAAAGCTGACTATGAAAGATTACAGAAGTATTCTACAACTATGTGACTGGGAGGTAGTATGGAATAGAAAAGTCAACGTATATAAAGGTAAAACCTCTCCTAACCCCTCACTCCCCAGTTCTACCTGTATGCATGGAATGGTGATCTTGCTACTTTTCCTCCACAAAGAGATCCTGGTGCTATTACATATAGTTTCATATAAGCACTGTGTCAAGAATGGTTATAAAACTAAAAACAAGTTAGAGTGATTCAGAAAGCAATCAATAACAAAACTCAAAGCCTATATGAGCATAAATACTCAGCAGGGCTCCGTCTTGAAAATTGTACGCTATTTGTTTCCCTTTTCTTAAAAGACATATATTAGAGCTTAAAAAAGAGCAGAAAAGAGCAGCAAGATTGACCCTGTACTGTTACAATCAATTGTGAAAAGAAATGATTATTTCTTCCAATTCATCCTTCGGAAAAGGACATCTGAAATTTAGATTTCTGGGAAAAGTTTTACTTTTTTCTGATAGCACTTGCTGAGTTACATCTTCGAGAAAGATTTTGATTTTGAAGTTTTTATTTCTTTCTCTTTTAAAGAAAGGAGGAGACTAGATGATTCATTTTGCTGAGTCTTAGCTAAAGTCCTTTGTATAAGCTACTTAAAAGCTAACAAGACATTCCTGTTATTTTTGAAGTAAAAATGAGTAGAAAAGAGTTAAATAAGATTAACTCAAATACTGGAGATTTCAAGAAGAGAGGTAGTAATGCAAAATCAATCTAAAAAATATTCTATCAAATTTTCACTGGTGTAAGTTATATCATCCATTTGTATTTCAGAAAGGACAGAGTCAAACTCTAAGGACTCTGGAAATATAAACTGAATCCCTCCCTGCCACCAAAGAAAAAAAATGTTAAAAAAGCAGTCAATTATTACTTTTACACTTACAGAGATATCTTTTTAGAGAATACAGGCCTGTTTTCAGCTTTGCTGTTACCATTTAAAAAAAAAACAACAAACAATAACCCAGAAGGAAAAAAAAGCCAAAAATGCAGTTCTAACATTTCTGCTTCTCCTTGTGCAGTTGTATTAAAGATTTGTTAACCATTCTGTTCCAGCCTAACACTTGAAGATTCTAGCTTTTTTAAGAGTATCAGACAAATACATGAGCTATACTCTGGAAATAGCCTGATTTTAAAGAATCTGTTATTTAAAGTTCCGCAGGTGAGTGCCATTCTACATTTTAATAACTATTTACATCTTACATAGGAAAAAGAAAGATCTTTATAGGAATTTTAGTTAACTTTAGTATTTGCAAGGTGGCAGTATCCATATAAAATATTTTTTGGAAGACTTGGTGAAAAAACTTGACATGTTATTGTAAAAAGAATAGGAAAATTCTGCCTTGGGTATGAATATGTGCCTTCTGGTGATGTGAAAAGCCCTGGATGCATATCTAAAGACAGGATTTGTCCCATAGCATTTCAATGAAAGTAAAATAACCAGTAATGGTATTCTGCAATGTACTTGGGTTGCTATAATTATATATAAGGAAGAGTTAATAATGTCAAATCATTTTTGTTCTCAAATTTAGTAGCTATACCAGAATTATCTATAAAATTAAAATGCACTGATGTGAAACTAAAGTACAACATTCTGGAGCTGTTCTTCAGCAAAGTTTTTGCAACATCTACAGTACAAGTATAGAGAGGTTCGGATGAGATGGGGGTAAAAACAATAAAAAATACTGATGCTTTAATATAAATGTTAATATATTATAAGAGGAAAAGATGGTAATGAAGTCACAATCACATTACAACTTCAAAATGTAACAGTGATTGACTATTTGTACTATCACATCTTTGTACTTATAGTCAATTCAACCTTAATTCACATTTATGTAATTGTTTTACTCTTTGTCATGGAAATAGGTTAATTTTATGTTGTCTTTGTTTCTTCTATGGAAATAAGGCATTAATTTCTTCCAATTTTAATATGTGAAAAGGTTATTTTGACATCTTTAAATGATGAACAGTAGCTTCACACACAGTGGTTCTCATTCCTCTGCTGAAATTATCTATTCAGGGTCTCTTCCAGCTACCTGGCACTGCTACAAAGGGAACATGTTGTTTCTTTTGTGTCTGGACAGCTATGGATATTGCTGATGGTCTCTAGCCTTTCTGCCCATTTGTCATAATGATATACATAAATAACTACATTTTCATAAATAGACTTAAAAAGTTTCTACTCAAATTTCAGACATCTTTTAATGTGAAAAATTTATTAAAAGAAGCTAAAATTGAATATATTTTTACATAGATTTTTTTTTCTTCAGAATATCACCTTGCCCCTTTTTATGTTTATTGTTTTCCTCTTGACAAGTCTGTACTTTAAAAATTTATAGTACTTTGAATTCTTAATTTCTGGGTACAGCATGGAGCTGGAAATGCCATTTTGTCTGTCATTTTATGTGTTTTATCTTAGTGCTGGTTTATTCATTAGCTAATCCATTGTGTGCATTTCTATGCAATGCCATTACTTTGAGCTAAAACAATGCTTTTAGAGTTTGAAAATAACTGGGATATATATATTGACTGAACAAGTGAACCCTTCCTATTTTCTGTGTGAGCAGTGAATGAATGGTGATTTTAGCCATGGTTTGTTACTTCTGTGTACTATTGTTACTGTGTTGTTTCTAGGCCTCACTTAGCAGGAAATCTTCTCACCAGCAACTTAAAAGACTTTCACAGTCTTGAAATAAAGGTTAGTTTCCACCTTCAAAGGCTAGGCACGTACTGTGAGTCCAGATTTTCAATACTCCTATGGCATATTTTTTTTTTTCCTGCAATACTCCTGTCCTAAATCCTTGCTTTTTTTTTCTTTTTTCCTTTTTTTCTTCCCCTGAATAGGCATCATAAACATTTATTTATTTTTATGGTGTCTCAGAGCCATCTTCAGAGGTCATGGGCCAGACTGATTAGTGTCCAGATACAGGATCAGAACAACCTCGTGTACCAAGCATTTTCTGTTTGCAGAGCTGATTGAGAGAAAGGGCTATGACTGAGGGCCACTTGTGAATTGTGACAATGAAATATCTGAGCTGTCACCAGGATCGCCTGAGGCTAAGAGAAGGAATTCCTGAGAAATACGTCTTGGAGTGATTAAAATACAATGTTTGCAGACAATTACTTCCTCAGTGAAAAGATAGGTTTTCCAGTAACAAAGCCTGACAGACACTTGTTTTTGCTAGTGATTATGAACCTGCAGCATATGGTCAGATACATTCACTTTGCATTCACTTGCAGCAATGAATGAAAAATTATTTTTGAAATTGAAAGTCCTGCAACTGACAGCTTTCTATTGGTGAGTGATGTAGTTACACCAATTTGTCAAAAAATTTTTCTTAAATTCCAGACTTCTGCTTTTTGTCTTTATGTTTACTTCCAAAATGACTTTTGTCTCTATTTAAAATTTACTGAAATTTGCTATTTGCAGTGTCATTCTGTATATTGCAAAATTGATTCTGATCCTGTTCACAGAAGCTGTGTTTGTTATGCTTATAATTAGTATGAGTAGTATTATATCATACTAGAATTCACACAGGGGTGACTAAGAACAATGTATTTTGGTAATGATACTTGGTATTTAATCAGTTCATAGCAAAAGTATGTAGAGAACTCTGTTCCATAATTTTGCAAACCGGTTGCTGACCACCAAAGCTATCAATTTTTCATTATTTCATCATGTTGCTCAAAAATACCTTTTAATATTTTCACTTATTTCTTATTTTAGTTCTATTTCTCTCCATGAAGAGAACAGTGAATATGATCTAAGGATCTTATTGCAGTCACAATGGTCTTGAAAATTCATAGTTATTATAGGTGGTATCGATGGCTTATGCAAGACCCGGGAATTTCATTCTTTTTGTCATTGACTCTTGCTTTGAGTAAGATAGCTTGACATGCTGAATTGAAAATAAACAAACATGAATACTGTCTATACTTCAACCATAATAGATAGTTGTCATGCTCTGGTAGTGGAAAAGAACATAAGATTAATACCCTGAATTTTTATACTGAGAATGAAAGGTACCAATGAAGCATCATTGTCTCCTGCCCTAGGTTCTCTACGCAGCTACTGAAGAGTTATGACATGCTCGAATGATACAAGGGAAGGCAGGAGCACATTAGGAATCTGTTCTTCAGAAAAGGGTTGGGGGGCTGTAGTGGATGGCAACCTGGAGCCTGCATCAATGTGATACTGTTGCAGAGAAGGGAAAACAACTCCCTGGAATGCATAATCCTCTGCTCGAGGAAGCACTGGCAATGCCTGAGCTGGAGTGCTTTGGCCCATTCAGCCAGTGAGAATGGTCAGAGCTCTAAGACATGTAACGTACAAAGAGAGATCGAATCAAATGAGGTTTTTTTAGTTTGGAGCAGGAAGAAAGACATGAATACAGTTTTCTGAAACCAGGAATCTCCAGATATCTAGCATTACTATGCTACTTCTGGCCCAAGCTCTTATTTTTTCTCTGTGTTTTAGAATGTCATAATGGATGTTGTCCTGGTTTCAGCTGGGATAGAGTTAATTTTCTTCATAGTAGCTAGTATGGGGCTATGTTTTGGATTTGTGTTGAAAACAGTGTTGATAACACAGAGATATTTTAGTTGTTGCTAAGTAGTTCTTACACTACTCAAGGACTTTTCAGCTTCCCATGCTCTGTCGGGTGCACAAGGAGCTGGGAGGGGACACATCTGGGACAGCTGACCCCAACTGACCAAAGGGACATTCCATACCATATGATGTCATGCTCAGCATATAAAGCTAGGGGAAGAAGAAGGAAGGGGGGGACGTTCGGAGTGATGGTGTTTTGTCTTCCCAAGTAACTGTTAGGTGTGATGGCGCCCTGTTTTCCTGGAGGTGGCTGAACACCTGCCTGCCCATGGGAAGGAGTGAATGAATTCCTTCTTTTGATTTGCTTGTGTGTGCGGCTTTTGCTTTGCCTATTAAACTGTCTTTATCTCAACCCAGGAGTTTTCTCACTTTTACTCTCCTGATTCTCTCCCCCCTCCCACTGTGGGGCAGTGATCAAGTGGCTGTGTGGTGCCTAGTTGCCAGCTGGGGTTCAACTGCAACAGTCCTTTTTGGCACACAATGTGGGGCTCAAAGGGTTCAAGATAACAAGAAATTTTATTGGAATGTGTTAGATCGAATTTATAGCTGTTATTGTTGTTTAGCTATTAATTGGCAGGCTCCTGTGCTTGCCATGGGACTTGGATGCCTTACTGCATATTAAAGTCTAGTGCTTGTTAGTGGCTGCTTTTTGCTTTTGCTGCTTGCTGTACTGGTGTACTGCTTATCATCTGACTGTGCTGTGCCTGGGCTGGCAGATGGCCAGGGCATCACTGCTGTTTCTGTGCTGCTGTACTGGACAGGTTGGAACTCCAGTGTGAGCTCGAGTCAGAGGGACTGTGACCTGTGGATGAGTCCATGTGGGAGCAGGACACCCCAAAGCATCTGTGGCCGTGGCTAAGGCCATGCCAGAGCAGGTATATCTTGAAGCATCTGTGGCCTTAGTTATGTCTGTGCCGCAGCAGGTATACCTCTGAGGGAATTGTGGCCCAAGGATAAGTCCATGCTGGAGGAGGTACACCTCAAAGTGTCTGTGGCTGTAGATAAGTCTGTGCTGCAGCAGGTACACCTTGAAGCATCAGTGACTGTGCATGAGGTCATGCTGGAGCACCTCAAAAGTGTGTGGCCATGGATAAGCCCACAACAGAGCAGGTTTAATTCTGGAGGGACTGCTGCCATGGGCAAGGCCATGTTGGAACAGGTTCACTTCTGAAGGGACTGTGGCTGTAGGTAAGGCCACGCTGGAGCAGGTATATCTCTGAAAGCATTGTGGCCGATGGAGAAGCCATGCTGGAACAGGTGCACCTCAAAGCAACTGTGGCTGTGGAAAAGTCCATGCTGCAGCAGGTGTACCCCTGGAGAGACTGTGGCTCCTAGGTAAGGCTTCACTTGGCGCAGGTACATCCCTAAGGGACTGCAGTCTCTGGACGAATCCAAGCTGGAGCAGGGACAAGGGGAGGAGTTCATTACAATATAAAATCCAATGGTCTGATCCAAAGGGACCAGGGGTGGAGATTGTAATGGAAATACTTTTAAACTGTCGTAACCTGGGATTAGAGTTACATGTTATGGGAATTACTATAGCAGAACTCCCTTGTTGCTAGCCAGGCTAGGAGCAAAGGGAGGAGTTGATTGCAGTGTTAAAACCTATAACCTGGCCCAAAGGGTCCAGCGGTGGATATTGTAATGGTACTACCTTTAAATTGTTGTAACCTGTGATTTGAGTTGCATGTTATAGGAACCACTGTAGCAGGAACCACCTGAACCAATGGAGGACAAGCCTTACAAGAAGCAGCACAAGAGCAGCAATGACCCAACCTGAGCTGGCTTTGGTGCCCAGGAACTCCATGCAACACACCACCTCTCCTGTCCTGAGTGACCACCATAACAGATGGAGCCCAAAATCATGGACTAAATGAACTCACTGGACATTTTGTGGACATTTGTGGACCCTCTACAGACATTTTACAGGGGTGGTCCATAGACTAAGGGAATGATAAATGATAGCTGTGCATTTTATCAAAGAATGGGAAAGGGGGTAGTGGTTAATGAGGTTGTATTGGATAGTGTGGGACCTGAGCATGATGTAAATGGTATGGAATAACGAGTGGATACTGTCCTGGTTCGGAGTGATGGTGTTTTGTCTTCCCAAGTAACTGTTAGGTGTGATGGCGCCCTGTTTTCCTGGAGGTGGCTGAACACCTGCCTGCCCATGGGAAGGAGTGAATGAATTCCTTCTTTTGATTTGTTTGTGTGTGCGGTTTTTGCTTTGCCTATTAAACTGTCTTTATCTCAACCCAGGAGTTTTCTCACTTTTACTTTTCTGATTCTCTCCCCCATCCCACCAGGGGGAGTGAGTGAGCAGCTGCGTGGTGTTTAGTTGCTGACTGGGGTTAAACCATGACAGATGTAAAGCATAAAAACCTACAGAGTAGCTTACTCGTAAGCTAAAAGATTTTGTTATATGTGGACATAACTGTGAATGTATCCCTGCCACTTGAAAAAATATTTCTTTGTGTCAACTCATTGAAAAGTGAGACCTAAATAAAATAAAATAAATAATAAATATATTAAATATATAAATTAATATACAATCAATAATGTATTAATATAATATAATAAAATAAATAATAAATATTTTTTATTTATTCAGAGATCTTAGTCCCTTACTTTTCTGACTGTAAACAACTCCAAATACCATACAGTTATAAATTGAAGCTACTAATAAAAATCAGAATTGTTAAAAATATTTTGGCTATGCACTGGGAATTAGACAGTCATTATGAAGGTGAATGTGGGAAGTCAAAGAGAGAAGGAGAGAACATGTGAGGTTCAGCAGTGTTCTGACAAGAAAGTGATTGTGTAGGTGGACTTCCAAAGACTTGTCTGAACAATACCTGTGCAGTGGGCTCCTGATGGGAATGACAGAATTCAGTTCAGTGTCTATCATGAGAGGGGTAAGGAAAAAAATAATGAGAGGAGAAAAGAAGAGAAAAAGGCTTCTTTCATTAATCAACTTGTTAAACAAGAGGAACTGTTCCACAATGAGCTGTCTGTGAGACCTATGGTGAGAAGTGGAAACAGAATTTTATTAGACAAGACTGATAGCTTAAAGTGAAACACAGCACACTGGCCATTTTTTTGCTAAGATGTAATGGCTAGATTTTGGTGGGCACTAGTAAGAAGAGGTTTTTTTTGGTGTTATAGCATTGTATAAAGCAGTCATGACATAGCAGTTTATTTCAGACAGCAACTAGTAGAATTAAACAGGATGTGATTTGGTCACTGCTTAAATCTACCCTTCACACTCTTGAGAATTTATTGGTAAAGGTATGTACGGTCCCTTATGTGTAGCCATTTTGACCTCTCAGTTACTCTGCTGGGATATGTATGCAGTCTTAGAGATAAAGAGTGGAAGTATCTTAAGAGTGCTCTCTAAAACTGAAAATCGGATCTAATTAAGTATATATATAGATATATAGCATACATATTGACCCACATGACAAACAGTACATTTTTGGTAACTGAAAATGCTCAAAGATTTTTCATTAAAAAAATTAACACTACAATTAGTAGTAATTAGTAGGGAAAGAGGGTCTTTGCTCAGGAGCTTACGGGGATCATTGACAGGGATTTAAACCAGAGGTGAAGAGGGAGGGGGAACATATCAGGCTTGCCTGTGAGAAGCTGTGGGATGATACACAATGTTTAGAGGGATAAACTGCTAGTATGAGCCCTCAACCTCTTGCTCAGAGGTGTGCTAGGGACACTGCAGCACAGTTGAAGTCTTGCAGAGATGAGCTGGGGGCTCCTGAGGTAGTAGGAGCCAATAAGAAAACTCCCGTGAAACACCTCAAGGGAATCAAGGGGTGTTCTGCTAAGAAGGAGGCACAGGCCACAGCCTGGATGAAATGCCTCTACACTAATGCATGCAGCATGGAAAACAAACAGGAAGAGTTGGAAACTACCGTGCTGCTAGAAAGCTACGACCTGATTGCCATTACTGAAACTTGGTGGGATGAATCCCATGACTGGAATGTGGCTATTGATGGCTACAGCCTGTTCAGAAGGGACAGGTGAGGAAAGAGGGGCAGAGGCATTGCTCTCTACATCAAGAAATAGATACAGTGTGAAGAGCTGTCCCTGAAGAATAACCATGAGCAGGTTGAAAGCTTATGGGTAAGAACCAGAGACAGAGGCAACAAAGGGAACTTTGTGGTTGGTGTCTGCTACAGGCCACCTGATAAAGGGGAGCATACTGATGAAGACCTCTTCCTCCAACTCCAGGAGGCTTCACGCTTGCTGGCTCTCATTCTACTGGGGGAATTCAACCACCCTGACATCTGCTGGAAAAGTAGCATGGTGAGCTGTAGGTCATCCAGGAGATTCCTAGAATGCATTGAGGATAACTTCTTGAGCCAGGTAATAGACAGCCCTACCCGAGGGGATGCAATACTAGACCTGATGGTCATCAGTGCAAGTGAGCTCATTGGTGACGTCAAGATTGGAGGCAGCCTGGGCAGCAGTGATCACGCAGTGGTGGAGTTCACACTCCTGAGGAATACGGGAAAAGTGAGGAGTATAGTCAGGACCCTAAATTTTAGGAAAGCAGAATTCCAGCTCTTCAAGGAGTTAGTCAGCAGGATCCCCTGGGAAATGGTCCTCAGGGACAAGGGAACAAAATAGAGCTGGAAGATCTTTGAGGACACGTTCCATGGAGCGCAAGAGCTCTCTGTTCCCAGGTGTAACAAATCAGGCAAGGAAGGGAAGAAACCAGCATGGCTGAGTTGAGACATGCTGGCCAAACTAAAGAGCAAGAGGGAACTGCACAGGCAGTGGAAGGAGGGACAGGTATCCTGGGAGAGTATAGGGATGCTACCTGTTTGTCTAGGGATGGGGTCAGGAGGGCCAAGGTGTGTCTGGAGCTGAATTTGGCAAGGGATTGAAAGAACAACAAGAAAGGCTTCTACAGGTATGTCAACCAGAAAAGGTAAGTTAAAGAAAACGTACCAGCCCTGATGAACAAGAATGGTGGCCTAGTATCAACAGATGAGAAGAAGGCTGAGGTACTCAACAACTTTTTTGCCTCGGTCTTCACTGGTAACCTCTCTCCTCACCCCTCTCGAGCTGATGGACCGCAGGATGGAGACCAGGGGGATAAAGCCCCTCCCACTGTATGGGAAGATCAGGTTCATGACCGCCTGAGGAACCTGGATATACACAAGTCTATGGGACCTGATGAGATGCATCCCAGAGTCCTGAAAGAATTGGCTGATGTAGTTGCCAAGCCACTCTCCATGACATTTGAAAAGTCATGGCAGTCAGACGAAGTCCCTGGGCACTGGAAGAAGGGAAACATTGTGCACATCTTTAAAAAGGGTAGAAGGGAGGACCCGGGGAACTACTGTCCTGTCAGCCTCACCTCTGTGCCTGGGAAGATCATGGAACAGATCCTCCTAGAAGCTATACTAAGGCACATGGAAGACAGGGAGATGATTCGAGGGAGCCAGCATGGCTTCACCAAAGGCAAGTCCTGCCTGACCAACCTAGTGGCCTTCTATGATGGAGTGACTGCATCAGTAGACAAGGGAAGAGCTACAGATGTCATCTATCGGGTTTTCTGTAAGGCATTTGACACGGTCCCCCACAGCATCCTTCTCTCTAAACTGGGGATATACAGATTTGATGGGTGGACTGTTCAGTAAATAAGGAATTGGTTGGATGATCACATCCAGAGGGTAGTGGTCAATGGCTCGAGGTCCAGATGGAGAGCGGTGATAAGTGGTGTCCCTCAGGGGTCTGTACTGGGACCAGTACTGTTTAATATCTTCATCAATGACATAGACAGTGGGATCGATGCACCCTCAGCAAGTTTGCAGATGACACCAAGCTGAGTGGTGCAGTTGACATACCAGAAGGATGGGATGTCATCCAAAGAGACCTAGACAAGCTGCAGAGGTGGGCCTGTGAGAACCTCATGAGGTTCAACAAGGCCAAGTGCAAGGTCCTGCACCTGGGTTTGGGCAACCCCCAATATCAGTACAGGCTGGGGGATGAAGGGATTGAGAGCAGCCCTGTGGAGAAGGACTTGGGGGTGCTGGTGGACAAAAAGCTGGACATGAGCCAACAAGAGGGATCCAGCTATATCCCTATAAGTCAATGGGGCCTGATGGGATTTATCCAAGGGTACTTAAAGAATTGGCTGATGTCATAGCAAGACCTCTCTCAATGATTTTTCAATGCTCTTGGGAATCTGGAGAGGTCCCAGTGGACTGGAAGCTGGCAAAAGTTGTCCCAGTGTTCAGGAAGGGCAACAAGGATGACCCTGGTAACTATAGGCCTGTTAGTCTCACTTCCGTGCCTGGTAAAATTATGGAGAAGATTATTCCGGGAGTTATTGAAAAACACCTGAAAGACAACACAGTCATTGGTCCTAGCCAGCACCTAGCTGACCAAGGGAAGCCAGTCGATGTGATTTTTTTGGATTTCAGTAAAGCTTTCGATACTGTCTCTCACAGTATCCTCCTGGACAAAAATTCCAGCATACAGCTGGATAAACACGTAATGCAGTGGGTGAGCAATTGGCTGATAGGTCAGGCTCAAAGGGTTATAGTAAATGGGGTTACATCAGGCTGGCAGCCAGTCACTAGCAGGGTTCCACAGGGATCCCTCTTGGGGTTGGTACTCTTTAATATCTTTATAAATGACTTGGATGCAGGACTTGAAGGATTACTAATTAAGTTTGCTGATGACACAAAATTGGGAGGAGCTGTTGACACTCTCGAGGGGAGAGAGGCCCTGCAGAGAGATGTAGACAAATTAGAGAGCTGGGCAATCACCAACTGTATGAAGTTTAACTGGAGCAAGTGTCGGATTTTGCACCTGGGCCATGGCAACCCTGGATGTACATACAGACTGGGGAATGAGAGGCTGGAGAGCAGGTCTGCAGAGAGGGACCTAGGCGTTCTGGTCAACGGCAAGTTGAACGTGAGCCAACAGTGTGCCCTGGCAGCCAAGATGGCCAAATGTGTCCTGGGGTGCATCAAGCACTGCATTGCTAGCTGGTTGAGAGAGGTGATTGTCCCGCTTTGCTCTGCACTGTGTGCAGTTTTGAATGCCATAATACATTAAGGATATAAAGCTACTGGAGAATGTCCAGAGGAGGGCCATGAATTTAGTGAAGGGTTTAGAAGGGAAACTGTCTGAGAAGCAGCTAAAGTCACTTGGTTTGTTCAGCCTGGAGAAGAAGAGACTGAGGGGTGACCACATAATGGTCTACAGTTTCCTTACAAGGGGAGGAAGAGGGACAGGCACAGATCTCTTCTCTCTGGCAACCAATGATAGAACCTGAGGGATTGGCAGGAAGATATGCCAGGGGAGGTTTAGGTTGGATATTAGGAGAAGGTTCTTCATCCAGAGGGTGGTGGAACTTTGGAACAGGCTCCCCAGGGAGGTAGTCATGGCGCCAAGCCTGATGACATTCAAGAAGCACTTGGACAACGCCCTCAGACATATGGTGTGAATTTTGGGGTTACCTGGTGCAGGGAAATGAGTTGGACTAGATGATCCTTGTGGGTTCCTTCCAACTCAGGACATTTTATAATTCTATGATTCTATGAATGTGTGCTCACAGCCCAGAAAGCCAACCGTATCCTGGGCTGCATCAAAAGAAGCATGGCCAGCAGGTCGAGGGATGTGATTGTGCTGCTCTACTCCGTTCTGATGAGACCCCATCTGGAGTGCTGCGTCCAGCTCTGGAGCTGTCAGCACAGGAAGGACATGGGACTGTTGGAGTGGGTCCAGAGGAGGGCCACAAAAATAATGAGAGGGCTGGAGCACCTATCCTATGAGGACAGGCTGAGAGAGTTGGGGTTGTTCAGCCTGGGGAAGAGAAGGCTGTGGGGAGACCTTATTGCACCCTTTCAGTACTTAAAGGGGGACTATAAGAAGGATAGTAAAAATCTCTTTAGCAAGGCCTATTGTGACAGGACAAGGGATAATGGTTTTAAACTAAAGGAGGGTAGAATTAGACTTGATAGAAGGAAGAAATTTTTTACAATGAGGGTGGTGAAATGCTGGAACAGGTTGCCCAGAGAGGTTGTGGAGGCCCCATCACTATAGAAACATTCAAGGTCTGGTTGGACGGGGCTCTGAGCAACCTGATCTAGTTGAAGATGTCCCTGCTCACTGCAGGGGGATTGGACTAGATGACCTCCAAAGGTCCCTTCCAACTTAAACCATCCTATGATTCTATGAATTTTTTCAATTATGTTTTTTTTTTTTTTAATTTTTAATTATATTGTGACTGAAGAGGTATGATTATATGGTTTTGGTTTTATCTGGTGTACAAGAAAATTCTTATTCCAGCATCTAAATTTCATGAGCAACATTAAAATTGTGGGGATAAAAGAGATTTTTCAATGCGACTAGTAAATATGGGAAGCACAGCTTTGATTTAGATGGAATGGAATTACAAATACTGAAAGGTACTAAAGGGTTGCATTTTACTTAAGGTAGAAGCAGACTGTGTGAACAAATAATGGCACATCTTACCATCACAGAGAAATTATTTTAAGGGGTACATTCATTTGATCTAGACAACTTTTTTTCAGGTGTGTTAATGAGGGGACTGCAACAGTGAAATATTTGTGTCTATGTCTACCCAGTTAAAGATTTCTCTTTTATGCTGTATGGGAACTTTTTGTATTGTACTTTATGTATCATTCTTATTTAGAAATATACACAGATAAAGTTAACACATGATCTAGCTATATAGCCAGAGCAAAAAAATTACCTTTTCAATAAATATGTTGAAATACTTCTATGCCATGAGAAAGTCATTTGTAGACACAGCTATTTTCATTATTAAATACCAGAAGCTACATTAATAGAATTTTTATTCTTCCTCCTGCCCTTATGCTTTGCTTTATCAGCTTTTTCTTCCCCTGCCTAGCTTTCCACCAAATTTAAAATTTCAGTGCAGAAGTATGGAACTATAAATATTGAGAACTCTTAGAGAAAAGTTATATTTTTCTTGATCACTTTTTTATTGTTACCTCATATGATTCTTTTTTCTTGTTTTAGTTTTACATGAACCCACACAAAACTTCATCTTACCTTGGCTGATTAAATTTTATGGCAAAGTAATGGAGCATTGGAACCAGTTCTTATAATAAGAAATACTAATTAAAACTACAGTAAGTGGAACTCCTATCACTGATTAAAAGAAAACAAGTTAATTTCAGACATTTGTCTGAAATTTTTGTCAATATTTTTCTAGGAAAAAAGAAGTCTGTGTATGTGTGACAAAGAGGATGACATGATTGCTCTACAAATTCTGTCTGGTTTATGAGAGTATTCCCATAAGACAAGTGTCATGAGGAATATAAAAAATGTGACACTACTAAGTGTATGACTGAAACCAGCTTCCTGTGTAAAAGCAGGTAGTATGTCAGTGTGGAACATGCTACTAACTAGAAATTGACTTCCCTTGTTTTAGGTGACCTTTGAAAGGAGAGCTGTAAGAATGTTTTCAATAAAAAAAAAAGACTTTAAGAAAAATTAGGATTTTTTTCCATAATATTATTATTATTTGGATTAAAATTATCATCAGCTTGATTCTTTTCAGTTATCCTTATAAATTGAAATAGAATAGGAAGACTGACAAGTGTCAGTCTCATTTCCAACAGAGGTGGAAATCATATGGTGTTGTAAGAGGCTGTTGAGTTCAAGTGTTTAGTTGTTCCCTGTTTCATTTCTCTTTATGTTTATTTATGTGGATACAAATATTACAATATTCCAAAGAAAACTCTGAAATATTTTTTTCTGATAAATAAAAAATGTGCACATCAGTGGTAGAATTTAATACTTGCTGTTATCACCTTGGTAAACATTAGTACTTGAAATAATTACCATATGTGTGATGCAGATTATTAATGTCAATTTAAATTAAATTTCAGAACTGGATATCTCTTCCAGATGGATTTTTCAGGAATACTGTTTCTTATCAAACTCCATGGAAATTAACGATAATTAAAGGCCTTTTACACATGTGGTAGTGTGACTCCTTCTTAGAAGGCAGAGTGAGTTTAATAATCTCATTTAAATTGGGTATTTTTGCCTTTTAAAAAAAATTATAGTCCTTATTTTGTTTACTCCCATGCTTTTTTGGCTATTAAGAATTACAGAATGTGCTCCTAAGCTGTTATGAAGTGGGAATAGCTTGAGAAGGTTGAGTGGTTTTTATGGAATGATGATCTCATTCCACAGGAAAAACCCCTAATTGTTCAATCAGTTTTTTAAAAAAATAATGATCAGTTAAACAAGCATAGAAAAGTACTATTCTTCATGTGTAAGATCCCATTCCGGAGTTTTCTTCACTTAAATAACCAAATTAACTTTTGGTCATAAGAGAATAGGTGAGATGATGCCTTGACAAGGAGCAATAATTGTCTATTTTTTGCCTATTGTTCTATATTTAAGTCACATAAATTGTTCTTCACTCAGCACGAACAGTGGACTATTTAGCAAGCATGTATGACTGTCTCTAAATTTAGTTTGTTTTTTGTTTTGCTAAGTTTTGTACAGGCAGCACAGAGAATTTCTACCTAATTCTGACATCTGTGAATTTTTCACAGTTTCCTTTTCCTTTATCTCACTTATAAATGCTACCATCTACTTGTGTTCTGTGAAAATTAATATGAGTGTTCAGAAAACATGAACTTTCTTTCATACTAGAAATAGTCTACACACTCCTCTAGGCTGCATCCTTATCCTGCTGTGTCCAGGGCTCACAGACCACTGGCAGACTCGAGCTATTTCAACATGTTCACCTCAGAACATCAAGAAAAATAATTCAGGGATGTCAGACTGCATTCACACAGAGAGTTAACTCCTGCTTTTCTGAGCATATTTGTTTTCACTCTGCTTTTGCCTTGTCAGGCTTGAGCTGCTTGGTCATCCTACCTACCACCCTACAGCTCTCTCAGAGCTGTGGACAAGGGGGTGTTTGGCACAGAGCTACAGGAACCTATAGAGACCATTAGGTGTCTGTGAACTATAGAGAGCATGAAGAAAAAGATACAAAGGAGGATCTCATGGAATCAGCCTCACATTTAGTAGGACTTCTTCATAATCAGCTTAGTGCCAGGCTTTCTGGATGACACTGCCTGAAAACTATGTGTGCTGTGTATTGCACATCATAGTTCATCATCCTAGTCCCTGTTATCCTAGCTGAGAGAGTAGCAGTCAATGGAGAGGTGATTGTAGTACAGTTCTGATGTGTTTTAAACCATTATTGAATCCTTCTACCCATAACTGTAACACTGCTCTGCCAGTCAATCTGTAGGATACTATCACTGTGATAAATCTTATTGGACAGCTGTCTTTGAGTATGAAAGTGTTTCTTGAAAGTAGACAATTTTTTTTTTTTTTTTACAAAAGAGAGGCTTCCTGAATGTAAACCTTTGCTGTTCAGTAATACAAAACAGAACAAACTGATGGCAAAGGGATTTCATATCTGGTGACTGTATGCAGCAACATTGGGTTAGGGTGATCCCACACTGCCTTCATACTGGTATAGTTTAGTGCCCACAAGTGGAATGGCTTTCTAAAGACAAAACTTGCTTTTGTTTTGTGGAAGTATATCTTACAGAACATGCATACAAATATATACTTTGATTTGGCAGATCCACTTTCCATATGCACAAGGAAGCTTGAAAGCGCTCTCCTTTCTCACAGGGCTTCTGGTCATCTAGGCTGTGCTGTTGGAGAAGCAGTCCACAAGGAGAAACTGTGGAAGAACTCTTGAACTGGTAAGGCAAGACATCCAATATGCAGAAATCACAAGAATTGTCTTGTCAGTTGAAAGAAACTTCCTCAGCTTCTTCAAAATACAAAGAAGCTCTCAGCCTGGCACCAGAAGTTATCATTAGATCAGCCTGTTAAGAGGACTCCTTTCCGTATGGCTTATGGAAATTTGAACAGTTGGGTATAGAGCAATTATTCCCTCCAACCTAATATTGACTACCAATAAAATTCTTGCCACTTGGACTGTAAGGAACCTGGGAAATGACCTTTAATTTTTTTTTTTCTCACAATTCCCTATTTTCTGTTCTTCTAAGGCAGGCATAAACCCCCACTTTTTTATTTATTTGTTTAAAATAATGTCAAGTGAAGGTACCAGATAAACACTTTGCTTAGTATTAATAAAATCAAATCTTATTTTTACTGGAAGTGGAATAAACCTGTATTGGTTCAGTTTTGGCTGGGATGAGGTTTACTTCTCTAAACCAGAACACTGGCTTGACAAATAGAAGAAAAACACTCATCTGCTCCACTTACATAGGAAAAAAGTATATGGGGTTCAGTGCATGTTGATATAAATTATACTAATTCATCCTTCAGTGGGATAATTTTGTTTATGCGACCACGTGTCATTGTTTAACCCCAGCTGGCAACTAAGCACCACACAGCCATTCGTTCATTCCCCCCCAGTGATAACAGCCATTGCTGTTATCAAAATGTTCCCAGACACAGCACAGTCAGATGATAAGCAGTACACCAGTACAGCAAGCAGCAAAAGCAAAAAGCAGCCACTAACAAGCACTAGACTTTAATATGCAGTAAGGCATCCAAGTCCCATGGCAAGCACAGGAGCCTGCCAATTAATAGCTAAACAACAATAACAGCTATAAATTCGATCTAACACATTCCA
Source organism: Morus bassanus (assembly GCA_031468815.1). Lineage (NCBI taxonomy): Eukaryota > Metazoa > Chordata > Aves > Suliformes > Sulidae > Morus > Morus bassanus. The sequence goes on along the minus strand of CM062567.1, from coordinate 106,778,206 downwards.
ATAAAATTTCTTGTTATCTTGAACCCTTTGAGCCCCACATTGTGTGCCAAAAAGGACTGTTGCAGTTGAACCCCAGCTGGCAACTAGGCACCACACAGCCACTTGATCACTGCCCCACAGTGGGAGGGGGGAGAGAATCAGGAGAGTAAAAGTGAGAAAACTCCTGGGTTGAGATAAAGACAGTTTAATAGGCAAAGCAAAAGCCGCACACACAAGCAAATCAAAAGAAGGAATTCATTCACTCCTTCCCATGGGCAGGCAGGTGTTCAGCCACCTCCAGGAAAACAGGGCGCCATCACACCTAACAGTTACTTGGGAAGACAAAACACCATCACTCCGAACGTTTCCCCCCTTCCTTCTTCCCCTAGCTTTATATGCTGAGCATGACATCATATGGTATGGAATGTCCCTTTGGTCAGTTGGGGTCAGCTGTCCCAGATGTGTCCCCTCCCAGCTCCTTGTGCACTCCCAGCCTGCTCACTGGTGGGGTGGGGTGAGAGGCAGAAAAGGCCTTGACTGTGTAAGCACTGCTCAGCAGTAACGAAAGCATCTCTGTATTACCAACACTATTTTCAGCACAAATCCAAAACATAGCCCTGTACTAGGTACTATAAAGAAAATTAAGTCTATCCCAACCAAAACCAGCGTATGTTTTCCAAAGTTCAGTTGATAAGTATACTTTTATGTACTGCAGATGTTCCCTGTGTCTGACAGTGGTGTAAAAACTAAAAAATAGCAATTATCTAAGCAGAAGCATTTTATGAATAGTGTAGGCCCACAATTTTGAAACCATAGAGAAATCCTTAGTAGTTTTCACAGTGTTTTCCTAATCTTGTTCTTTTGACAGCAACACAGTAGGAAATACTAAATTCTATACCATGGTTACTAATTACACATCAGAAGCACAGCACTGCACATATTATTTTAGGCTTTGCCTTGCAGGAGACACCTGTTTGGAAGCATAGTCTAAACTATAAAAATCTTAATTCTCACCAAGACAAGGATGACGTTTTCAAAGATAATCCACATTTGAATAAGATATTTTTCAACATTCAGACTCCATTATTAGAAATCCCTCTAAGGCTTAAGGACATACAGGAAAGGCAGAACTTAACTGGAAATAAAGTCAGACTGAATATTAAATGATATATATATATATCCCTCTTTACTAATCCACTTTGTTTATTTACCCTCTTGAGTCTATGTCCTTAAACTGACATATAAAAATATAGATATAATCAGTAAAATATCGATATACATATTTAACACTAAGTACAACTTCTTAGATTTGAAGCAACCTTAGCATAAAAGTCTCCAGTAAGCATTTAATTTAAATTTGGAAGACAGCTCCTCTGCTAATTAGAAACCAATAGACTGGCAAAAGTGTAGCTACCAGACATTAATATAGGACTTACAAATGACAAGTTCAGCTGCCACGTAATCTGTTCAAAGTTATTTAAACAGTAAAGGTAAGAGATCATGTCCGCAAGAATTTAGTCAAATTTCTTTGTATTTATGTACTTGTGTTTTCCATGACAGTTTCTGCAAAGCTTGAGGACCATGTGTTAAAACAGTGGAAGAACATAGAAAGCAGGGATTTGTCTGCTAATCCTTAAATGTATTATTTCAAAAAAGGCAGCACAAGATATGGCATGTACTGAATGTACAAAAATTAACTATTAGTACCTTTATGTCTCATTCAACACATTAATCTGGGATCTGCTCATTCAACACATTAATCTACTCCTTAATCTTGGATCATTCATTTATACCTTTTTTTTCTTGTGTGCCTAGTTTAGGTCCAACTTTACTTTCTCATTATGTACATACCTTGTTCTTTCATATACTTGCAGTGAAAAATTTCAGCAAGTCTCCAAGCTTCATCAAAAAAAAAAAAGAAGAAAACTTAATATGAGGTGCTGTCACAGACAGGAAACAGAGATATCTGCTCCTCATTTCCCATCATTTTCCTGTAGGAAGGCAGCATAGATGTGGAGGACAATAACATGTTAGAACTGACTCCCAAGCATGCTATGTTACAGACCACAGTTATATTCAGCACAGTTTAACACACACAGAATTTTTATCTATGTATACGCATAGGATTTTCTGAGGCAGGGCATGGTTTAGTGGTAAATGCAATGCACCTATGGAATGTAGTAATGGTAATGTTTGTGAATAACTTTCCTTTAAGGGAGAGATCCATAATGTGTTTGCAAGGTCTATAATGAGAAAAGATGTCTCAGGTCCAATCACTATTCAGCTTCCAGATACCATTACATTTCATGGTTATGTATGGAATATGCCGAACATATATGCACAGGCACATATATACATCTGGGGGTTGGGAATGTCCTAGGATTACTGGACAGGGACAGTCAGGCCTAGTGGTACCCTCTGGGCCATGGCAACATGTCTGTCTGAATATCTTAAAAAACTTTAAATGTAAGACTTAATTTTGGATTGCACACAGTTGAGTAATTCCATCTGAAATAATGTATTTGTTTGTTTATGTTCTAGTACTTCCTGCTTGGTTTTAGGTATACTGTAAAGCATCACTTTCCTGATTATAAGTGGAACTGAATTATTCTTGAAGGGTAATTTAACCTTGAAATTATTTTTTCTCCTAAAACAGTCAGCAGAAGGACTTCACAGAATCACAGAATGACAGAATGATAGGGGTTGGAAGGGACCTCTGGAGATCATCTCGTCCAACCCCCCTGCTTGAGCAGGTACACCTAGAGCAGGGGGCACAGGACTGTGTCAGGCAGGTTTTGAATAGATCCAGAGAAGGAGCCTCCACAACCTCTCTGGGCAGCCTGTTCCAGTGCTCTGTCACCCTCACAGTAAAGAAGTTGTTCTCATGTTCAGGTGGAGCTTCCTGTGTTCCAACCTGTGCCCATTGCCCCTTGTACTGTCATTGGGAAGTACTGAAAAGAGTCTGGCCCCATCCTCTTGACACCCACCCTTTAGAGATTTATAAGCATTGATAAGATCCCCCCTCAGTCTTCTCTTCTCCAGGCTAAACAAACCCAGGTCTCTCAGCCTTTCCTCATAAGAGAGATGCTCCAGTCCCCTGATCATCTTCGTAGCTCTTTGCTGGACTCTCTCCAGTAGTTCCCTGTCTTTCTTGAACTGGGAGCCCAGAACTGGATGCAATACTCCAGATGTGGCCTCATTAGGGTGTAGTAGAGGGGGAGGATAACCTCCCTCGACCTGCTGCCCACAGTTCTTTTAATGCACCCCAGGACACCATTGGCTTTCTTGGCCACAAAGGCACACTGCTCATGGTCACCTTGCTGCCCACCAGTACTTCCAGGTCCTTCTCAGCAGAGCTGCTTTCCAGCAGGTCAACCCCCAACCTGTACTGGCGCATGGGGTTGTTACTTCCCAGGTGCAGGACCTTACACTTGCTTTTGCTGAATTTCATTAAGTTCCCCTCGGCCCAGCTCTCCAGCCTGTCCAGGTCTCGCTGAACAGCAGCACAGCCTTCTGGTGTATCAGCCACTCCTCCCAGTTTTGTATCATCAGCACACTTGTTGGGGGTACCCTCTGTCCCTTCGTCCAGGTCACTGATGAATATATTGAATAGGTCTGGACCCAGCACACACCCCTGGGGAACACCGCTAGTTACAGGCCTCCAAACAAACTGTGTGCCGTTGATCACGACCCTCTGAGCTGTGCCGTTCAGTTAGTTCTTAATCGACCTCACTGTCCACTCATCTAACCCACTCTTCTTAAGCTTACTTATGAGGATGTTATAGGAGACATTGTCAAAAGTCTTGCTGAAGTCGAGGTAAACAACATTCACTGCTCTCCCTTGAATTGGTAATGTAATATACAAAAGGTGCATATTGTTAAATTTACACTGGGAAGCATCCTGGTTAGTCCAGGTCTGAATGTTGTCTTTACAGTGAGAGAAAACCCATACATTTCTTTTTATTTCCCAATAACAGCACTGATAACATCTAAAGGAGGATTTGCAAGGAAACGAGATGCCTGTGACCTGTTTACACCATCTTTTGAGGAAAAAAATAGGGCAGAAAAGAGTTTTTTTGCTTCCTTCCCTTTTCCTCACACTGGGCAGCGCCACTGAAATAGTAAATGAGTGTTAATGAAGTATGCTAAGGCAGATTTTGCTACAGCTTGTTCCCTTACAGAGGAAAAGGAAACAGGGACAGAACTGAGTCTCTCAATCTTCTGGTCCCAAAACTGTGAAATTATGCCCAATGTTGTAATAATAATGTATAAAAAGAGTTTACAATCTGCATTTTAGCATTTGGTTATACAATGATTGTATAACCAGAGGGAGCTTCCTGAGCTCCCTCTGGCCCTGTGTTTTATGAGCTTGTGATCTTAAAATGAATTGCCTGTTTTTATTGCCTTTGACCCAGCTAGGACATATTGTTTAGTCTCTGGAGATTTATGCAACATGGGCATTTTAACCTAAATTTTTTGGTGAGGTAGAATATTGTTTGGACCCACTTTCTTCATCAATTAATTTATTTTCCTGCACAGATGATCCAGAGGCTTATTTTTTTTCTTAGACAGCTATGATTTGCACTCATAGAAAAGTATAAATAAACAGTATCCCTAAAATATTAGAGGTAATCACAGCTGTTTTCTTTGCAACAACTAGTGAATACAAAAGCAATTAGATTGTATTATGATACTTCCCATAGGAACACCAAATGGTGGTTTATGAATGTCATTAATATAATATGCAAATGATCTCTTTGGCTTTTGCTCCTTTATTTGGGTTAACCTAGTCCATCAGTCAGATGTTACTAATGAGAAAATTGATGAAAGCTTATCCAGCTGCTGAGAAGGTCAATGAAATGAGAGACCCCTCTCTCTTTTCACTTGCCCTACATCTGGAATACTGCATGCAGCAATGTTTTGACCGATTAACTGAAGTCACCTGTGTATTAATAAGAGAATATGAAGCAAGTTGTTATAACATTTCCTAAAACACACATTTATCATAATATCAGCTATTATAAAAGAATTTCAATTTACTATATTTGTATTATTAAAGAGTTTTCAAAATAAAATAAAGATAAATTGTGAAGGCTTCTTATGATCAGAAAATACATTTAATCATAAAGACTGCTTTCTAGAAAAAAAAAAAAAAAAAGAAATATCAGACAGTTCCTTCAAGGTAGAATGGTTTGCTTGCCAGTCTTCTTTTTCAATTATTCACAGTTTTCTCCCAATACTTTTTTCCAATCACTTTTTTTCAAAGGAACAGAAAATATTACACCACAATTACAACCATAGGGCAAATCTGAATTTGAACCTTATTTTTTCTTTATGATTTAAATTCCAAAGTTCTTATCACTGTATGAATTCCACTTAAATTCCTTAAGGGAGAAATTACAAAACAATACTATAAGTTTTGCTTAGAATAATTGGGAATAATAAGTAGTTTTAAATGTTGAAACTAAGAAAAAATGTCACACACTAAAGAGAATTAGATTTGATCAGTGTTTCTTTGTAATGAGAATGCAGCTGGGAATGCAGGACCATCATGTTGTTTCTGAGATTTGGATTGCAATAGAATTTTATACTAAAAATACATCTTAGATGATTGCATTATACAGAAATATCACCAAATGATGAATGCTTTTTAGAAGATTTTTTTCCAGGAAAGCTTTAATATTATGACTTTAGTCAAAGGCAGATGGCTTAAGGATAGCTCAGCTGAGGACAGAACTAAGCCAAGAAAGTCTGTGCGAGCCTGGAAGATTCATTTTTTGATTAAATATCATTGCTGTGAAAATATTTTATATTTTTAATATTAGATTTAAGTATTATATCTCAGTAGATTTTCATGGGAGAACTACTTCTGAAGGCCTGAGCCTTTGGACTGAAGTATGCCTCCTTGTCTGCATAGCTTCTTCAAATTTAACTTCTGTAAGGAATTTCTGGAACAAACTCAGCCTTGAACGTACTGTCTCAAATTTCCTTTATTGTTCAAGGAAAATATGGCAATGGTGATTATCTTGTCTATGAAAGTAATCACCTATTTGTCAGTGCAATGCAGCTGTCATGGTATAAACCTAGTAGGCAGCTAAGCATCACACAGCCACTCACTCACTCCCCCACCCAGTGGGATGGATGAAAGAAACAGAAGGGTGAAAGTGAGAAAACTCATGGGTTGAAGTAAAGGCAGTTTAATAATTAAAAAAAGCCAAAACACCAAAACCGACAAAAATTATAAAGAGGAAAATAAACAAAACCAAGAAAAAGCAGGAGATGCAAAACCCCCTAGTTGCTCACCACCAAATGACTGATGCCCAACAAGTCTGCAGACAACAGCAGCCCCAAACAGCTTTCCTCACCTGCCAGTTTTATTGCTGAACATGATGTCATATGGTATGAGATATCCCTTTGCTCACTGGGGGTCAGCTGTCCGTGCTGTCCCAGCAGCCCACTCACCGGCAGGGAGTATGAGAAGCAGAAAAACCTTGACCCTCTGTAAGTATTGCTCAGCAATAACTAAAAGATCTCTGTGTTATCAACATTGTTTTGGTCACAAATCCAAATCATAGCCCATACAATCTACTGTGAAGAAAACTAACTCTATCCCAGGCAAAACCAGTACAACAGCTTATAAAATCCCTTATAAAGTTGTTTAAGATGGAGGGCACTTCAGTAAGGGAGCTGACCCAGCATAAGTCCTGGAATCCATCTTGTCTCTACATCTTATGTTCAGCTGCAGTAAAACCTTTCTAAAATAACTGCAATCTCAGTAGTCTGTTTTCTCCAAGGCTTTTTACTCCTGTTTTTAAAAAGTGACTAGGCATTCCAGTTTTTGTTGTTCCTTTCAAATTGCCATGGGAGTCCAATTCCAAATGGCTTGTTTTGCACAAACCAATGTTTTATTTTCTCACAAACATGAGATTAACCCATTCAGTATTAGTGGGGCCATAAAAATGGGACTCTGCTGTGGAGTTATAGTACATTGCTATCCATAGATACATAGCAATAAATGCATCACAAAGTTCCCACATTGTCTAAGTCACTCAGTTATCTCTGGACTAAATATTGTGAACACATGTAGTAGTAGACCTCAAGGCAGTATCAGATACACCCTTTATGGTAAACAAAACTTGTTTTAAAATCAGCTGAAGTCATTGCAAAATATTTTCTGTAGATTTCTGTGGCCTTTGTATTATGCCACAGAAAGAATAGATGAAAATATGATTACTTATTTTATGAACATTACTATTTATTTGATTTATTAATCGATTTATCATGAGGAATATTAATTTTTAGTTTTCACAAAGCTTTAAAAAGTAATCTAAATAGAGATCTTTCAAATATCTAAATTTTAGCTGTATCTGAAATATTAGTACATTTGCTGCTGAATACAAACAATAGAATTTTTCTGTCATGATAGAAGCAGAAAATTAATTGATTGTAAAAACATCATTACAGAGATAGTCTGCTTGCACTATCAAAAATGACATAAAGGTATTTAAAGCAGTAGATGTCAAGCCCCATTTTGATTTGACAGGGGAAATCAATAGGCTTAAAAGAAGCTTGATTTTGTTTTGACAGTTTTGGGTTTGGATTTTTTTTTAATCTTTCTGCATTAGTGTCCTTCTGAATTTCTGCTGTTCCTTAATACCGTTGCTATTATTTTTGGGAAAAGAGGAAAGGTGCACCGGTCTGCTCTCTCCAGGCTGGTACCATTGAGGAGGGCCGATTCTAGGAGCTGTCCTCAGAGTTGTGGTGCTGATATTCCCTCTCTTCTCTTATGCTCTAACACTACCTATTCCAGGAAAAGAGACAAAAAAAGATTTACCTTAAAAAGGCTGACTATCTTGTGTAATGATGAATGGCTCCTTGGCTGACACTGTCTGCCAATAGATGATGAATGCTGCCCTTACAAGTAGGCACCACTGCTGAAATCTTCAGTCAACATGAAAATAGCTCTCAGCGATTCAAAAAAATAATTGTCACTTCCTTCCTCTTCACAAAAAAAGCAGAAGGAAAAGAGAAAGCCTCACAAGGAAAAAGGAAAAAATAGTGATAGGCTGATTTAGCAAGTAACACAATCTTTTCACTGAGACTGATTCCATGTCCAATTAATTCAAGGTCAATTTTCAGAAATCCATTTTGGATAAAAACAACTTTTCTAGGAAAAAATATGAGATATTCTGCCTTCCATTGAAGTGAGTGACTCTAAGTTTCCTTTCTGTTGACAAATCATGGTTATATTGATGTATCATGCCATGTAATTGACAGTGAAATAATAATGTCATATGATTTTACAAAAAGTGTAATTGAAAGATGTGTAACTGGCTTATAACATTGCAGCTAAGCTCAAACCTAGGTGTTTGGTGAAAGTTTAGTCCAGACGGTAAGCTCATTTCAAAGGAGAGTGAAAAGTCCCTGGATGCTTTTTTCCCAACATCTTTATGATTAATCTGGCAAGACATATTTCTTCTACTAGTTATATTTTTAAAGCTATATACTTAAGCAATAGAAAATTGAAGTACTATGGCTACTGGAACAAATTCGGTTGTGAGATCTTTCATCAAAAAATTATTATTAATTTCTATTACCTGATTTTTTTGGCATATCATAAAACACTCAAGCTAAATATAGAAGCTAGCTCTTGGAGGTGTAAAAAATCCATATCCTTGGAGAGAGAAGAAGGGGACACATACTGTGTGACCGTGAGCAGTTTTAGACACAGGCAGGGAACATGCACCATGGAGACAACATGTACATGCAGCCACAGATGTAGCAGGGGAGGCAGCTGTGGCCAGAATGCATTTCAATGCTGCCACCATGCTGGGCAGAACTGTGTAGGCAGTGCCTGACAGGGTGCAATACCTGGCTGTGGCAAGCAGCCCAGAATGTGAGTCTTCTGACTGAGAGTGGGACTGCTGGGCATCTTTATGGGGTTTCACATATTCTTAAAGTCCTTCCAACCCTCTTCCACTACAAGGCAAAAGATGTACTGCCACTTCGAGGAAGGGTGCCTTCCATCCCAGCCAGACGAGCCCTTTAACTTGTACATTTTCTCAGAATTCACATACACTGATGACAAAAATGGAATTTATTGGACCTATATGGGCCTCACTCAGGTGAATAAGTGTAGGAGTCCAACTGGAATGACAAGCAGTCTGACACCAAGACCAATTCATCAGTCAGAAGACAAAAGCTGAGAGATAATGACGACTATATCCTTAGACTGATAAGAGTGAACATGAACATTCCTCTCAGTTGGCTGACGACAAAAGCTGAGAGATAAGGATCCTTGAAGAGACTGATAAGAATGAGCATCCCCCTCAGCTGGTTGACAAAGTACCAAAACCGTGGTATTTAGGTGAAAGGTAAAGGTGGCAGGGGGAGATCGCAACCACCGACCCAATTGAGGGCTAAAAAGGCTTGCCTCCCCACTCCTGGAAGGAGCATGCGTGCTAATTTACATAGCAAGCGAGAACAGTTAACCAATTAGCAGGAGACAATACTTGATGAGGGGACAAGGGGTGGAGATCCCTTGAACCTTTCTGAGGAATGTCTCAAACACTCACAAGATGAATATAAAAGGGCAAAGCAAGTGCCATTTGGGGCTTTTTCCTTCTTCTGTTTCCTCATTTTTTGGACGAGCGCTCCTACCGACCAGACACCCACCCCCCGTTGGCTGGACCAATGCTGGAACCTGGACCGGTGATATCTCTCTCCCTCTCTCTCCCCGCCTCTTTTTTCTTGTTCTTCTTCTTTTATGAATATTCTTAATAAGAATCCACACCGCTAATGCTTTTCCAGGGTTTTAAGTTTGAATTGCCTTTCCAAGCCTAAGTTACTTTCTGTGCTAGAATAAAAAGAAAATGTTTGATCGATCGTTTGGTGTCGTTTCACCTTAATTCAGTCCGAGGGGATCATTAGAACCTTAGTCGCTCTCCTCCCTCTGAGGTTGGGACACGACAATTAGCAATCACAAAATCTTCCCAATCTCTCTCAGTTTTATTCATTCCAGGCCATTCTCTCAGCCCCAGTCATGTGGAATCCCCAAAGCAGCAGGCTTCCCTTTCTTTCATAAAAGCCACAGATGTGAAATCGTCCCATATTCTCTAACAGTGCTCCCATGTTGTCCATGCTCCATAGTCAGCTTCTTCTGGTCTTGGTAAAATAAATGCATAGCTAGAAAACTGTAGAGAGAAGATCTATCTGGTCACAATCCAGATGTGGGATGAGTTGGGAGCTCCTCAAATCTTCTGAATCTCAGGACCAAAGGATTCAGAGAGGGCAAGTGAGGATTCTACACCAGATGCACTGCAGAGACTGCTCCTCTCTAAGGTTCCCTCTGTCCTTGGGTAACTCCTGACATACTTGATCCCCTCTGAGCAGACTCAAAAGGCAGCAAGGAAACAACTGCCTTTCCTGTGACTTTTTCACAAAATTCAGTCTCTTCCTGTCCTTCATCTACTTTCTTCTGCCTTTGTAAAGGATCAGCATGGATTTTTTGCAACAATTCACACATCTTGTGGCATGAGCTCAGCACAATCTCATCCACACTGCTTTGGGGGACATTATTTGCCTGTTTGGTAGGCCACTCTCTTCAGAGATCTTCTGCATGATGTTCTTGAGGGTCAGTGGCTAAAAAAAATGATGGTGAATTAGCTTTCTTCAAGAAGTACCACAATCTGTGGCTGTGGGGTTCAGGTGCCTCTGAGATTGATATGTATAGGCAACAATACAACTCTAGTACTGGTCTTGTACTTCTGATTGTGTGTCTCTAGACAATGTCAATGACCAGGATGTCTCCCTGATTAATTTTTCCTCCCCATAGACTTCTGAAGGGAGAGCAATAGTTGGAACAGCCATAGCTAAATCAGCATTCATTCTGATCGTATCATGGACCAGACACAGAGATCATGCATATAAAGGCAAAGAATACCTTCACATTGTGCCAGTTCAGACACCCGTAACAATCTCAGGGTCAGTCTTTGTAGGGATACATGAGACTGGTCCTTGTGTGGGAAATCAATGGAGTGAAGTAAGGAATCAGATCTAAGTGTGGGGCATGGACTTAGCATTAGTAGCAAACAAATTCCAGGGTAAAGTAATACATCTTGCCCTATGCATGCCTACACTCACGTAGATGAATGTGACTGTATCAGGATGGATACAACTTGTGTGATGGGCTTTGTTGCCATAAGCAGAGGTTATCTGTGTAGAATGAGAGAGGAGAGGAGATAGTTTTTTGACTTCAGGGAGAAAGAGATCATTTTTTGACTGCTGTCAGGGTAAGGACAGATGCCTTAGTGGAGTGCTGCTTTAATGTCTGTGAAGAATATGATGGAAATAGCTTGGAGCCAGATTGATACAGATGTTTTCTCACGTTATGCTGTTTTCTTTGGATATAGCTACAATGGCAGTGGTTATTTCAGGCAAGACAGTGGAAAAGGTGGACATCAGATTCTGATGCAACATTTCTGCACTGTACAATCCAGCGATGTCCTCACACAGGGTGTGCAATGCTGCATTTGTCAACCAAATGCATTCTCCAGGAAGACCCTGTGGGTGTTAAAAACTCAGTGGAGGCATCCTTGTGGGCTGAGGTCAACTCAAAATGGCTGCATTCAGAGCAGATAATTCTCATTTCTGCAAACTAAGGCAGTGCTCAGACTCCCTTCAAACTGGTTCTGTGGCTGGGAGGTTATACATTGACATAAAGATTGTGCTTCTGAATCCTACATATTGTGGAAATGACTTCTGTAATAGATGAGACTTGCCTGAAACAGCTTAATCTCCATCAGTTGACCCTGCATGCGAGATTCTTTCCCCATAGTGACCAGATACAGAAGGGTGAGGTATAGCCTGTGACGGCTAGGTGTATGCTGAAAAGCAGTATGAGGTGGCTTTGACTGAAATACGCCCATTCATGACAGGCTTATTTATAGAACTCATGCAGAAGCATTTACATCAAAATTATCATTTGTTTTCTTCATCATCTTTTAATCTTGCCTAAGAATTAGGAATAATACTAAACCAGACTTCAAAGACAGTTCTTCCAGGAAAGACTTACACTGCCAGAAAGAGACATTTCATTTGAGAAAAAAAAAATCACATTATTTTCCATATTAATGTTAATTCCTTTAGCCCATTATGATATCCTGTCACATCTACATATAACATGGGTCATAGCACATGCTTTTATCAAGATTGTACCTTGTGTTTGAGATCCTGTGTATGTTATAAGAAGCAACTTTGTTTTGATTAAGGTCTCTAGGCAAAGACAAATCTACTATTGGAATTACAGTTACTTACATTCCTCAGCCTTTAAAATCATAAGTAGTAATTCTTATAATTAAGATGTACTTAATTTCATAAGAATTCCAAATAATAGAGCTTCCACTGTATGAAGATTATTTTTTATTGAGTCTTTAATATTTATTTTTTAACTTAAATATTTCCCCCTTCTAGATTTCAGCTGCTAACAAGCCCAGTTAAAAGCTAGGTGTACTATTTCTTGTCCAGGCTACTCTGCTGCTTTTTCTTTACTAAAAAATATACTGACATTCATATTTTTTAACCATCTGTAAAACATGTTTAAGAACTAGTGTTCTTTTCCTATTTCCCCATTCTTTCCTTCACTCTTCCTTGGATAATTACTTCTTTATTGTTTAAATCTTAGTAAATAATAGATGCTACTAATCTTGTAATTATTTTTTATTATTTAATTCTGTATGTAGCCTGTATTGAAAAATTCTTTATTGTAATGATACATATAACTGTCTTCATAATTCCTGGTGCACACGAATGCCAGAATAGCAAACCCATGTTAATGACTTACAAAAGTATCTTGCAAGTTCAAGACTAATGTCTTACTTTTTATTGTGATAATGTATCAGAATAGGCTTGATCTTTTTCAGCATCAAAATGGTGGGAATATTTGCAAATTCTGGCTTCTTCTTTTGAAGGCTGGCTGCTCTACCAGGAGATACTTCATTCTTAAATCTTAGAAAGGTTATAATTTCAAACTCTTTTCTTGATTCCAGTATGACTTGTAACAACTTGTACTGGAATTCTGAAACTTCTTAAAACCTGGTAAACAAATTTGTACTTCAACAAGCAGCTGGGGCCAAGGCAGCTGGAGGGCTGCTTGAGATCTGCATTGTCTGCAGTGTTGAGGCTCATCCCCTTTCCCTCATTTCTTCCTTTCCTGGTTCAGGACACTTATACTATATGGGGCAGATCAATGCATCTTTCTGTGAGGTCCTTCTCTGAGCTGAAAGGTTCCCTGCTGCTCAGGGAAGGCTACAAGGACACCACAATTTCAGCCTTATTTCTTCCAGGAAATAAACTCTTATGGAAAGTTATGTTTATCCTCAATCCTTCACCTCCTCATTGGCTAAGCAGTCACAGGAAGACCTCTTCTGCAACCCTGTCTTGTGTCTGCATTGTCCAGCTCCATTCTGCTGCCATGGTCCTTCCTTTATCCAGCCCACTGCCAGCCAAAAAAGACCACAACACTTTTAACTGCAAACACAGTATCTGGTTGGTTGCACCAATGAACAAAACAGACACTCCATCTGATCCCAGCTCTAAAGATGAGAAAAGCTAGTGACCCACTCAGTATTCCTACTCCCTTAGATCTTCCTCTGACCAGCATATCCTGTCCACCACTTGAGCACAAAGTTGTTGATTTCCCTTTTTTTTTTTTTTTTTCTCTTTCCACACATTTAAACTCCTTCTATCAGATTCTTATAATGACAAGTACTACTGCTTAAGATTTAATATTCCATGCTGCAAAGAGTTCTGGGAGCTGGGTATGATCCATGTCTCTTCAAGTCAGCTGAAAGACCCCTATACACCTCAGTAGAATTTTGATCAGTAAGTCAAATTCCATTTCAGTAAACCAATGTTATTATTATTTAAATCACATAACAAACCTTATTTATATTAATACAAATTTGGTTTATGTTTAAAATTAAACACATGAATCTGATTTATTGAATTATGAGTCCTGAATAGTCATGATAGCTAAAATTTGTAAGTCCGTTATTTTTGATTTATATAGCATTTGGTGTAGCAACAAAAGCAGCAAAAAAAAAATAATCTGAAACTGGTACACCTCAGAGGTCATGGCTGAGAGAAGAAAAAGTGTTTTTGTCTAAATAGCTTAATAAACTTATGTCAGATCAAATTTTATCTATGTCTTCTTTCAGCTAGAAAGAGAAATCTTGAATCAACACAAACACACTAACGGATAGTGCTAGTGAAATGGAAAAACACACATCATACAATAGATTTAAATGGCAAGGTCTTAGAGACACATTGGTTTGGATCCATTACCCTAGCATTTAAAAGTAAGAACTACATTTTCTTCTGCTTAACACATATAACCCTTTAACATCAATAATGATATGGGGCCTTAAAGGAAGAACTTGGTTCTAGCTTTTATCCAGAAATAATAAAGAAATAAATAATGAAACCTCTATTCATTGTGTTCACTCTGTCTGAGCTAATGAGGAAATGAAAGCTTTGATGCAGAACAGTAAGTTCTTTTTGAATGAGAGTAGTTTGCACTGTATTTGTTCATGGATGACCTGAGAAGATTTCCATGTGTTGATGTAGAAAATATATAGAGCAAAGCTGTGTGTTAGAGAGACTGTTCCCACATACTTTGTAATTAATTTCAAAGATAATTAGCATTGTTTGATTTAAACACAATCAATACTTTAGGTCTATATTTTCTCTGTAACAATTATAATAGCGATTTATATTTGTGATGATAAAGGTTCATTCCAATGAATGCCTTTGTAAAGTACTATTTTGATCAATTAAAATAGGCTTTTCCTATTATTCATAAAACATAACCAAAAGATTAATTAAAATGTAATTAATTGTATCTATTTTGGTTATACAAAATTCTCCCACAATTAATGAAGGTAAATACTCCAAATTTCTTACTCCAAATGGAAGTAAACATGAATCATAAGATGAAGAAAAGAGAATTAATTTAAACTTGATGAACTTCATATCCTCCTACAAATTTTTCTTTGCCTTCAATTCTGCCTAAATGGAGCACTTGATGAAGAGCAGGTTGTATGACCAGTAGTTATTACCCTATTACTAATAACCCTACTATTACTATACAATTTCCTGCCTGTCAGGTGTAACTCTCAGTTATTTTTCTCCTGACACATAACTCAGTAGACTTAGGACTGTCTTTTTATTCAGCATATTAGAGTCTTGGTCCTTACTTTAATTTTCTAAAATTATATTATTTTGTAAAATTATGTAAATTCAACTGGTTTCCTGAATTTCAATTAATATGAAATAGAAGTATTATCTTACCTTATGTTAGTAAAAGAACCATAAAGGCAGACTATCCACAAGTGAACAAACAAAACATGTCTCTGGGGAATCATTTTACTCAAGTAAATTGTCAAAAGTGAAGTGGGAACTTCAACAGGACTTAGATGAGTAACTACTCTTTATGCATTTGACCATTTACCTCAATGAAACTAATTTCTGCACCATTAAACAAGATATCTTCAAGAGGCAAAATATTCAAACCAGAACAGCAAAGGAAATTTAAAACTTGCTGCCAATAAGCATTAACATTTCCTTCTGAACTTTCATTATTAAGGTCACATGCCAAGGCCTTACAGTTTTCCTATCCTGACTTTGAGGTGGTCCAATTTATAAAGTATGTAGATTATTTTCTGCCTTCCAAATAAGTATTCATGAAATGTGTTTTCCCCTTTATAATTCAATAGGGATGGGATGTGTACACTCTTGGGGACAAAGAAATAATTCTAAATAAGGTGGCTGACTATCCTTCTATGTTCTGTACATAACTAAATTGACCATAGCTAATTTCGTTTTCACACTGTTGGCAAGAGGGTAAGTGTTTTGAATGAATACATTAAATGTTCCACTTCATAAATTGGAAACATGCCTGGTGCAGCTGATTGTGCCAGCTGGCTGATCTTCAGTATAGGGCATGTGTTCACTCTTTGTCTCATGGCATTGAATTAGCCAACTGTCTGTTGTCCCCTTTTGAGGCAAAACTAATAAGAAGTGTGATTAAAGGGACTACTTTATTTCACTGATCTTTGCCTCAAAAGCAGGCAGAAATCCCACGCCAAAAGAAAAATTTCTGCCCTCAGTTACCCTGTAGGTTATCAGTCCAATCAAAAACTGAATTGTGAAGAAATATTTGAAGTCTTGGTGACCCAATACATTTATCTTTCATCTCTGCAATTGAGAATTTGAATCTCCATGTATGTCACAAACGAAAATGAGTACCATAACTTGAATCCAGAACTATTTATTTAATAATATTGTTGACTAAGGGTGGTCTGTTCTGAAAGCAATAAGCCAGCTGAGATGTGGCTGCATCAGTGGAATTATATGTAGACACTTACAGTGCTTGAGGTGCAAATCAGGCCCATTTAATTCCTGGCCTTTCCTAGTCACTGAGTTGACTCCAGTTCAGAGAGAAGAATTGGAAGCTTACAAAAATGATATTGGATAATGTATTGAGAATTCTATCTCTGGAGCAGTGTTTCTCCCTTTGAGAAGGGAGATGTGTGGTGAGATCATTTCTGTACAATCAGGACAGTTTGCATTTGAGATAGGAAAATGTTTTAAAAACCACTTTGTCCTTTTAAAAGTCACGTTTTTTCGCCCTTGCTGCAAAGAAAGCCAACAGCATCCTAGGCTGCTAGCAGATTGAGAGAGGTGATCCTTCCTCTCTACTCAGACACATCTGCAGTTCTGGATCCAGTTCTGGGCTCCCCAGTATGAGAGAGACATGGACATATTGCAGTGAGCCAGTGAAGGGTCAAGAAAATGTTTAGAGGCTTGGAGCATCTAACATACAAGGAGAGGTTGAGAGCTGGAACTGTTCAACTTGCAGAAGAGAAGGGTCAGGAGATCTCATCCATGTGTATGAATACCTAATGGTGTGGAAGAGAGAAGAAGGAATGAGACTGTACTTGATGGTGCCTGGTAGCAAGACAAGAGGCAATTGGCACTAACTGAAATACAGGAAATGTCACTTAAAAATAAGAAAAAAATCAATTTTTTTTTTTCTTTTTAGTGTGAGGGTGTCCAAATACTGGAATGTGTTTCTCAGAGAGGTTGTGGAGTCTTCATCCTTGGAGATACTCAAAACCTGACTGGACACAACCCTGAGCAACCTGCTGTAGTTGACCTTGCTTGAGCAGAGGTCTTGAACTGAACAATCTCCAGAGGTCTCTTCCAATCTCAGCCATTCTGTGCTTCTGTGCTTCTGTGATATTGGACAAGATTTCAGTAAGGAGAAAGGGAAAGTTATCAATTTTAATTGGCATTTGAACTATTTTTTGTTCCTTTTATGGTTATCTGTCAGAAAGTGCTAGTAGCTGAAAATTGAGCTGCACAGGGCAAGGTTTGTGTCCCTAAAATAAGAGCTTGCAATGTCTCATTTTTAGGTAGATTTTGTTTGGCCTCCTATGGACTATCTTCACAGAAGACTTGCTGTATACCTGGGATTCTGTAAATTTTAGTGAAACAGAAATATAATTTGTTGTTTATGTTTATAAATATTTGAGATCTACATTTTAGACTCTCAATAGATGTTCTGTAAAGAATTGAATTTACTAGGAAAATAAAACACAAGCTGCAATGAGTTTTTTTAATATTTTATTGACTGAAATTAAATAGATACCTTAAAGACTAGTATTCTTCATACCACTTAATTTAAAGCATTCCATTAATTCAGTATACAAAGCCTGATGTGGGAAGACTGGCCTATGAGAGGTGGGCTAATAAAGTTCCCCAGAGGATTGTTTTGTATCTTAATAAAAGCCACTTCTAATTGTGTTTTTTCTGTATTAGAGTTTTTATACCAGCTGAAAGAAGTGTTTATGCCTGTACAGAAATACTAAAGGATAAGAATGAGGTGAGAAGACAGTGAGTGCTCAAATAGGTATGAATAATAGTTATCGAGATACTAAGTGGCACCATCAGATGTGTGCATGTATGAGGTACCAACTGTTAAACAGCATGCTCTGATTAGGTGCTGTCATCCCAAGCTCTTGCACAAAAAGATGCTAGGGAGAGTGGAATCACTTGGCAAGGATCATGGCAATCACCAGGGGTCATGACCTGAAGCAGCTGCAGTGTGCCAGGATGCTTTCTGAAATATGTACCAGCAAAATGAATCAGTCCTTGGTTTGGAGGTGGTCCTGGATTGTTGTAAAAATTAGGGTCTCAAAAGTTTTTCCTGTTTGCTGTTGCTTGCAGGTCATCCATGAGTCAGCCCTGGGGCCAAAGTTCTGTCATTCAGGAAATTATGATGTGAAGTGTCCTGGAACTGTGCATGGAGCCACCTTATGGTGACTCCCTCCTACACAAATTTCACCATGTTCTCTTGAACATTGCAATCTAGGCAATGCTGATAACTTTTAACCGGTTTTAGTAGGTAATTTCAGAGCTCATTTTATATATTGTTTAAAGATTAAAAGAGCTGTACAAGAGAAATATATTCCTAGTCATTTGTCTCCCTATTTTCAAGTGTAATTAGATTGTAGTTAGACATTTTTGGATTCTGAAGATGAAATATCCCTTATTTCATAAAAACATGAATTCATGCTTTTGAACTACAACAGCTCATAGTAAAAAAGGAACATTAAGAATGTACTTCTGAAGTTTAAAATTCAAGATATTCCTGGGAAACTGCTCCATATGTTTCTTTCCTATGTTAATGGAGGAAGGGCAATTGCTAGCAGCCAGCTTATACATAAACTGATGATATATATTAGTGTTGATGCCAACACATCACACCATCATAAGACTTCACTGACTAGGTGATTAGCATGTTACTTATTTTGCTTGCCACAGGTTTATTGGAGAGAGACAGCGGAAGAGAGATTCACTTTGAAAAATCAGTACACCAGTTTTGAGGAGGAACATTAAACAATTTAAACCAGCACTGCCTTCTAGCAATTTAGTTGCTTCCCTGCTGCAATATCTCCCAGTACTTTCTAAATATTGTATGAGGTACTTAAAGGTGAGGACACAGCTGTTGTGAATATCCATATCCATGAATCATTATTAATGACACTGCTTACTGGCAGAGTTCTCTGGGTGACTATTGAGCCTGCCTCAAATGGGGCTGACAATCCCTTTAAAAATGCATCAGTTCTCTTCACTCTTTACATTGCATAGGCTTATCAAACATTATTAACCCTGTTATTTCTTGGACAGACTGTAATAAATGCTCTAGCACTTTTTCTCTCTCCTGCGGCTGCTGCAAAATCTGCTTTTACAAAGAGTGACTGAAACATATCTTTCAAATTAGAAGGTTAGGAAAGTAAGAAAGATAGCTGGAAACTTAGCTTGTCCTGAGCTTTGAAGTAATCACCTTTATAGCACCCTTTACAGTTGGTAATGCTCTATAATACCTTTACATTTACTTCCTGATATCCTCATAAGCCACATAATGCTGTCATGGACTAGATTTCTCAAGGAAAGATGTCATAAGATTGACACTAAGAACATATTATGTCTCACCAAGCTTGTGTAGGCTAGCAGAATCTAGATATTTTCCAGGAAAGACTTCCTGGGTAGTTTATATTGAAGCTACCTAAGAAAATGAAAAAAAAAATTATAAGAAATATTTCCGCTTTCTTATTAAAATTTCATTTCTTTGGAGATTTTCAGGCCTGCTCTTATTGGATTATACAGAATAAAATATTTGGTGGTTTATTGTCTGCTGTCTAGACTAATGTTGTGGCTGTCATAGGTCACAATATATTCATCTAGCTTACTGCCTTTTGTTGTTTGCTTTAGGTTATTGAATGTTTATATAGGTTTTTTTTCTTTTTCTCATTTCTTTTTTTATTCAAAGAATTAAGCTGACATTTTATTGAACCAAATTAAGCTTTTGTTGTTTCTATTTCAAGTTCCAACTTATATTTGAAAGATTACTCTCCTTAAATGTTTATGTTGCCCAAAAAGGGTTTTACCATGAAAATTACTTTCTGCAAAATTGTGGAGTACAGAGAATTGATTTGATGCCAGAGAAATCATCGCTTGCAAAGCAAAAGATATTTGGGTTGATACTAAGGAAACTCCAATTATTGATATTTCATCTTGCACCATTTTCAGCTTCCCTTAAACTCCTACCTTGTAATTAACATTTAGCACGCTTAGAATCTGGTTCAGATTGTTAGACAATTTAATGCTTAGGCATGCACCTCTTTTATATTTCAAAGTCACTCTGGTTTTTCAAATGTGATCTTTTATATTGGCTTGAGTAGCTTTGTATCTTGTGATTTTACAAAGAATTGAACTCCTTTCCCAGAGCTAGTAATTTCTTTTCGTTTCTCTTTTAGACAAGAATAAAAGCTATTTATGCAATTAGCTAATTGTTCACATCATTACAAAATGTGGTCCCAGGGGTTATTTACTGAGCAAGAAGAGTTTATTTCTCAGTCTGACACAGATGCTCTGTCACAGACATTTTAAGTTACATTAACCCAGTGGAACATACTTTTTCTTGTCAGGAAGGATTTGAAAGAGTAAGTATTGATGACCATAATGTCAAAATCTTATGGGGAAATAAGGCATGATCTAACTAATAACTGGGACCTAGAATCACATACAAACAAAAAAAGGATGAATGATTTGTAGAAACAGAGGTCTGTCTGTATCACTTATTAAGTATACTAAGTAGCTATTCAATGTGAAATACTGAACTGAAAAGACAAACACATACTGAAATCTAGATAGTGGAATAGGAGGTTGATAGAAGGTATTTTGACACTGACACAGAAAGTATAAGGATCTGAGTATGGATATGAGTACCATGAGAACTCCATGTGCCTCATAATAGCCAGAAAAAAAGGCCATACAAAAAAAACCCAAACAAACCAACAACTCCCCCCCCCCCACTCATTTTTCAATCAATTTCCAAATAATTTCTCTCATAATCAAGGATTCTCAAGAATATTGTTTCCTTCTACCCAGAAAATCCCCTGTCTTCTTTTCTAAAAGTACTAGAGAATTCTCTTTAAAAAAAAGGTTAGTTTTAAAAAATTAACATTTTCAAAGTCTTCACAAGCCTTCATTCTAGTGGTATGTTATAGAAGTAAGGTGGTAGGGGATAGGGCAGCATAATCTAAATTTCAAATTTTTTAAAGACTGCTATTTTTAAAAATAATATATTTAGAACTTTGTAGAAGACCAGCTTCTAACATATAACATAACGTAACATAACATAACATAACATAACATAACATAACATAACATAACATAACAAACTAAGTGCAGATGTTTTGCATTTAAAGGCAGCTATCAAAAATATCTGGATTTGATTGGACAAAGAAATCACATTTTTGTGTTTTATTTATAGATTATTTTTAGATTTATATTTTTTTAAATAAAAAAATACAGGTGTTATATTTTGGACTGGAAGAAGAGAACTCAAATTCTTCCCTTGACAATATACATGTGAAAAAAAAGACATGTTATGTTATTTATGCAACTTCATACAGTATCATATATATATTGATATTTTGAAAAACTAAGTACTTCCTGTTGTTAAAATACCTATAAGATTATTTGTTAATTTAAAACAAAAATGTGTTGCAGTACATATTGTTATGTCCTCTTTGAAGACCTTTTCCCTTTTGTGTATTGACTAACTATGTTTCTCATTTTTCTACTGGAGCAATATTTTTCTCAGAAAGTTGTATTTGCTTACCATCAAATAAAATTCCAAATTTTACTAATGCTGCGATACACAGACAAATAGTTTTAATTGAAAAATTAAACACTCCTATTATCAGTAGATTTTCTCCTACAGAACATGAACAAAATGTTAATCTTTTCATTAAAGTTATTTTTGATGCATTGAACGCTTCAGTTATGAGAAAGTTTCTACTATCTTTAAGCTTTTTCATTTGAAATGGGATCTAAAGTCCATTGGGTCTGCTGACATTATACTTATATGCTGTATATGTGCATGCAGGCCAAACTGGAGACTTACCATGCTCTGACAGATTCCTATGCTGGATGACCG
This sequence comes from Morus bassanus, assembly GCA_031468815.1. Taxonomy (NCBI): domain Eukaryota; kingdom Metazoa; phylum Chordata; class Aves; order Suliformes; family Sulidae; genus Morus; species Morus bassanus. The sequence goes on along the minus strand of CM062567.1, from coordinate 106,756,158 downwards.
AAAACACATTCGAAGTTTCCATGAGATCTGTGTATGGTTATGCACACTCAAAGAAAAGAAGGTTATATTTTCAGATGTTCTACAGATTTTTAGAAGGGGAGATGCCAACTTATCAAAAATTTTGGGAGCCAAGAAGTTTCCACAGACACATAGGAATTTTTTCATTGTGGACCTTGTCTTTCAGATGTTTTGACATGCTACAGACATAAAGCAAATTCGCTTGCTATAAATCCAGAAATGGTGAATAGGGTTTATGCTCCTGAACTTTAAAACACTTTTCTCTATTGAATTAAATGTGTATATTTACAAATGTTGCCTATGCATGTTTTTCTTTTTCCTTTTGTTATATGCTTGTAGCTCTCCCCTTGTCCCCAAACATGCACACAAGCTGGTATTTTTTATGCCCATTTTTTAATAAACATATTATACAATCTCACTGTTGTGACTGCAGATTATGTTATGACCAAACAGGTTCTAGTTAATACAAAGAGGTCCTAATTCATTCTATTGGTTTGGAAATATAATAGAAATTAAAGAGGTCGGAAACTTTTTTCAGCTTTTTATTTTTAATCCTTTGCAGGTGAAAGGTTATAAATCAAAGTCAGAGTGCAAGGTTTTTTGAAAGCTGTAAAGTAAAATTAAAACCTGCTCTGTGTACAGTTTTCCCAAATAGCTAATACATGTATGATTGCTTAATGGTTGGAAGAAATTCAGATTTAATGCTTTAATCTTTTACCTGCAACAGAATTTAAAACACTTCATGTATTCCTATGGAAGGGACCACCATCACTTTAGAAATCATATCTTTGGGATATTTCTGTTCATTTGACTCTGCACTGACATTCGTTTCCACATTTGTACTATCTCCGTGAAATTTAAGAAAATAGCTCTCTGTATTAGTGGTGTCCATCTGGAAAAGGATGCAGCAGTACCTTGGGTAGACAACAAAGAGGGACTATAGAGAGAACTGAGTGTGGCTACTGCTGATGGTATAGAACTGGAAAAGCCATTTCCTCGTCTCTCACTGGAACTTATGCTTGCCACATTTTCAAAGTGTCAAAAATTCTTCTTGCTACCTGTCTCAAATAGTAACTTTTTAAAGTTGATTTTGCAGAAAAGACCACATTATAGCAAAGAAACTATGCAATTAATTGTGTTTTCCTGTGTCTGATCAGTTGTTTTTCTATAACTGCAGATGTCAGTCAGTGCAGGGCACCAGCTGTTCCACAAATCTGGAAACCCTCATGCCCGTGGTCCCAAGCTGTCCAACTGGCAGCCCTTTCCAGAGCAGTGATTTCTGAAAGCACCAGGTTCCCATCCCCAAGGCAGTGTACATGTAGGGCCAAGCCCAAACCAGCAGACCTTGGGAGGCTGGGCACTGAATATGCTGGCAAAAAAACTGGCATCAGCCCATCTGAGATTTTTCTGTTTGTCAAGAGAGATGGCAGAGATTAAACAGCCAAATTCTGCTGATTCAGCATTTCCTGGTGGAAACCTGCTTTGTAGAAAAGTTCCCAATTAACTTACCTTCAGCTTTCTTAATATACTTCAGTTTTAGCCCAGCAATTTTGCCTGATATTTTTATTTTTTTTTTTTGAGGACTGCCAAATTAAATTGGTTTGGAACATGTTAGTATGTTTTTATTAGGGACTGGAAACAATCTAATAAACTTTTTAAGGCCATTTTTTCCTAGTCTTATTTTAATCCAGGTAACCTGTATTCCTCCACTTCTTCCCACTTGCATATTATTTTCTTGAATGGTTATTCTTTTTTTTTTTTTTTCTTAATAAACATAATCACCTAAGATTACAAGTCTTAACAGTAACTTTTCTCCCTCTTTTCTGTATTACATTATGAAAGCTAAAATTATAAATGACAAGACTTTTGTGGAACGGGGGAAAAAGGTGAATAGTATTTGCACAGATTCCTACATCCCTATCAGAAGTGATTATTAATGTCATCATGTGTAAGGACTGCCAATATTGCCCTCCTTAGTAACTTTTTTACATGATTTCATGACTTTTTTACCACTTAGCCTGGGATTACTGATTGATTAATTTACTTCTTACTCTATGAGGGGACATGTTTAAGCTTGTGCATCCATCTCATATCCAATGTGTCAATAATAACACCTAAATAACATAAAATTATATTTTTTTCACATTTGTTTTTTATCATGACTCAGTTTCCTTCTTCTTTTGCTTGTTTCAGGATTGTGTGTTCAGTTTTTAAGAGAGAAACCTATTTTCTTTCAGACATTATTATGATTCTGTGTATATGTAGAAAATATTTTCCATTCCTAAACTGTGTTTTACTCGGGCTTTTGTGGTTTGTGGGCCCTGTTACATTTGACAGTGGAGCATATGCCAAGAATTTATTGAACTCAAAGTATCTGATAACAGGCTTGTTTTTTTTAGATTCAGAAATATCTAGAACAGTCCCTTGGAAAGACTCTCAGAAATTTGTGTGCCACTGAACTACTATGTTAGAAGCGATGCAGCCAGATCAACCCATCAAAGAATTCTTATTATTCCCTGGAGTCCTGTAAAAGACAAACTGTCTTTTGGGTTCCCATTATGGCCCTCGGTGAAAGAAAGAAATCAATTAAAATAAAACTTTTTTAGGAAGGCAAGGCAGAATCGAGCGGTGAAAAGATACAAACTACAATGGGAATATTAAGTTCCTGATGGTATGGATGAGGACAAAGTTGACTTGATAATGAAGGCATAGGTAGAAGAAGGGAGCATTGTCAACTGATTTGGTTTTAGCATTTCTTAAAAGTGCTCAGGTAATTTAATTATAGAAAAATCTGTGGTGTTTTTTTGAAAGATGTTCATGTAGAGAAAAAGAAGCCCTAAAGGTCCAAACATAAAAACAAACACTTTTTACTTTTAATATGTCATAATTCTAAGGCCATTTCTTTCATAATAGGAGGCAAAAGCTGGAAGAATTAGTGGACTACTGGCTTTGGAAGTCCTCAGACTGACTAGACAGATGTAGAGAATTGCTTCTGTAGTTTGTTCTGGACTCACAAAATCCTGAGTATCTTAGGTGCAATGGCCTTATGTGATGCTTAACTTCTTTTCAGCTGAAGAAGGTCTGTTGCCCTTCAGCAATCTTGGAGGATCACTTGATCAAGCATAGTTTCACTTCTTATCCAGAGAAGTGTGAGCCAACAGGGTGTGAGAAGTAACACAAGAGAGCAGCAAGCAGACTGAAAAGCAGACAGACTGTGCAAAGACTGCCTGGTCATCCCTGGAAAATAACAGGTGAGGCAATGATAAAAATTTGAAGAGATAAAATGTGGTTTGGTGACTAGAACTAACAAAAACAAAATCAAAGTATGGCAGAGTCCTACCAAAATAATCATGAAAAGAAGGACAGCTGAAAGAAACAATAAATAGAAAAGAACCCATAAAACTGAATTACCTTCAGAACAGAGAAAATGAAAGAAAAATAATGGACATAGGTGATACAGTGATCTAGTAAAAAATGAGTAACAGAGAACAAAGAGAAGCACACCTAACAGAAATCACATGTAAGTACCTGTAAAATGTAGAAGAAACACAGGATAGCATCAGCTGACACAATTCCTCCGTAACTCTTCATCTTGATTCATTACATAATCTTTATAGAGAAAAGTTTTAAGATGTAAATTTTACTTCTAAAATTGACATATACATATATTGACCTTACTAAGTTACATCAGCATCTGGCATTTACTCTCATTTATATCTACTATGTAAATTTTGGAGAATACAATCAATGTATTTATTTTATAAGTTGATTATGTTTTGATATTTTTCTTCCCAAGTGAGAATTTATAATAGAAATATTCAGCATATGAAATAAGAAATACAGGAAAGAGGAACAGATAAAAACTAGAAACGTGTCAAATTTGGATGAAGTTGTCCTTGTCAAGATAATGATACACTATGCGTGACTCAGTCAATTAAAAATGCTGAACAACTGAGAATCAGAACATGAAGAGCATCTTTAATAACGTTAATGATAACAGCAAGAATAACAACATCTGTTTTCCAGTGGGTGAGTACTTACATGAATGTATGTGAGTATATATAAATATTCACACACCTCATTCTCACCCTTAAACATGCATTTCAATTTAGTCACAGAATTTTTAGGTATTAGAGAACCTTTATGTCCCATATGAAATATTTCTTTCACCTAATCAAGTCTTTTCATTTTTCTAGGGTGACTTTGCTCATTGCAAAGAGAAGTGCAGTTCCCTACGTGTGAAAAAGCTAGTTGTCCCTCCTAAATGTTGTGTTCTGTTGTGTTTTGTTCTCTTGGGTCGTATTAGAAAGGCATCCATATTGATCTATTCTTGAAAAAGTATCAGTATTTCAAAGAAAATGATGAATTCCTTAAAATTCAGCTCCTAACTAAGTCAGTTAATTTAAAATGATCCAACATAATTTTAAGTGGCAGAATATTTTCAGTTACCCTGGCACAAAAGGATATCTCTAAATCAACCTTATGGCAGAATCTGAACATTATCTTTGTGAAAATATGATATAAACCTCTAGCAAAAAGGCTTCAGAGACATCAGAGTATAGTTTTAGAGAACATTTATTACAAAACCAAATTCTTGTTTAATTGTCTATAAATATACATAAATATACAAGAAGTCCACTCATTCACTATGAAACCAAGAATAGAATCTGGTCTGTAAAGCTAATATTGTCTCATTACAAATGAAATATTTAAACATAAAGCAACCATTGCACAAACATAAAGGCTGAGCTGGACCTAAGCCTAAAAGAAAAGCTTAATTCAATATACCATGAAGAATTTCACAATGATTAGACTGAATGTTGAACATTATTATCAGCTTAATCTCCTTGTCTTTAAGAAGGGGAATATTGCAAACACAATTTAAAGTTTTATGCTTTTACAGAGAAAGGTTAATATTGAGCCATAGAGTTTAAGTCTATATTTCTCATGCAGAGGCTTTTACTTTGATGTGGAGTCACAAAACTCATCACCTTACTACCACAATGAGAATGCATTTCCTATGACCTATATTTTAGGGTGCTCAGGAGTTTATTTGCATAGAACTGATTCTCATGCTAGAAATCCAGCACTTTTAGAGTTAAAGAAATAATGGCTTTACTCATTTTCAGCTTTTGAAAATTAATGCAAGATCCTTAAACATTCTGACTGTATAATTTCTCATGTTTACTACATGCTGTAGAACAGGTTGTACAGATGCAGCCAGGATGAATGTTAGATGTGCCCTCAGGCTGACTAGTTAATCTAGTTAAGAACCTGTTCCAAAAGATGTGTCTGAATCATGACGTATACAGCAGGAAAATACTTCTTTTTTATCATGCTGCTCTTGGGTATATTATATTGTGAAGACTCTAGGTGATATGTTGAGACCAGTGTTTGATGAATCATAAAAATTGGGCTGAAATGCTTTAGAAAAATGGTGCATTCAATATATTTTATCTTTTTTTATAACTCACACAGTATCTGCAGGCATATTTCCACATTAAACTAACATTTAATGATGCTGGAAGCAGAAGTCCTGATTTGTTTCAGTAAATAACTGTTTTAATATACCTGACAGCTAATCTCTACATTCTTTTCTTCACTCCTCTCCCTCAACTTTCTGCTGCAGTGGACCTTCAAAGTAGAAGGGACCTTGTTCAGTAGCTTTGATAATTTTCCCAATATCCCACGCTCAGTGCAAATCATTGCAGGGCACTTTTTCAAAATAATTTATTGCCTCATGGATAGAGGCAGCTCTTCTCCCATTAATTTAAATACAGTCCTTAGATTCCACCTTTTGATTTTAAAAAGATTAAGTTTAGTTTTTATCTGTTTTGGCATAGAGCGGATAATTTAATATTGTCTGAATGGTGTTCAATGGATTAAGAAGCAATGAGCTGAATTTCTGAGTATTGTTCATGTTGAAACTAGCTTTCTGCCCCTGGTTTCAATTTAAATCATTGCCAGTAAGATTAGGCTGCATGGACCCATGTGGGTTTTATCTGAATGAGCTTTAGAGATGTGCAGCTAATGTATTTCTGATAATTAAAATAAAACCCATCAGCACAGTTCCATGGTAGACTGTAAAAATTATTACAGATTCACTAATGTCTGAAACACTTTTTTCCCCTTCCAGCCCCTAGTAATTCATACCAAGAGGTGCAAAATAGCACATTCTTAGGAAAAAGAAAAAAGAAAAAAAAAAAATCTTGTTAAATGTGAGAGGTCTGGGTGGGCAAATATTAGTTTGGGGGATTTAATGTGAATGGCATTTTATGTTTCCATACTGGCATAGCATGACAACAGCCTAAATGAGAAGCTTGACAGTTTTCAAAAGATAAATGCTGCCATCTTTCAAAAGGTGTTTTAAATCACTTATATTATATATGAATATATGGATGTAAGAATATCAGTGCACTTTCTATACTACAAGATGACAACCATAGAAAAAAGTCATATCTTTTTAGAATTAAAAGTCAAGAATTTATTTGGTATTGTCAGATACAGTAATTTAATTAAAAAAAACAAAAACAAAAACAAAAACAAAAACAAAACCCAGAACACTGTACTTCATACAGAGTTATAGTTAAATATAAAGCACTTTAACTTTATTCTTCACATTAATATCAAGGATAAAGAGCCCTCAGTGTTAATTTGTTGACATATACAAGTGATCTGGTGATATGCCCTATCTAAAGTATGCTAATTTGTAATAGGTTTTCCTAGTCCTAGTTATTTTTTAAATGTTTCTTATAGCTGGGATACAAGCCATACACCATAAATAAACCCCAAACAACAAGAACAAAATACCTAAACAAATCCAACCCCCAAAACTCAAAACAGCTCTTGCAAAACAGATTTAAATCCCAGAGCCATTGGCAGTCCAAATAGTCCACACCTATATCAAAGGGTTTTGACATCATTCTGAAAAAATCTTTGGGAACAGTTGGGGCATATCTTGCAGAGATGATAAAGGGTCTTCCAAAAATGTACCACTTGAAACTCAAATTCATGGCAGCAAGAAGTTCAAGCTCTACTAATTAAAAACACCTGCAAATAATATTAAAATTATTAAAAAATAGGTGGGTGTTTTTATAGAATCATAGAATAGTTTGGGTTAAAAGGGACCTCTAAAGGTCATCTAATCCAATCCCCTCTGCAATGAGCAGGGACATCTTTAACTAGATCAGGTTGATCAGAGCCCTGACCAACCTGACCTAGAATGTTTCCAGGGATGGGGCATCTACCACCTCTCTGCGTAACCTGTTCCAGTGTTTCACTACTCTCATAGTAAAAAATTTCTTCCTTATATCTAGTCTGAATTTATCCTCTTTTAGTTTAAAACCATTATCCCTTGTCCTGTCACAACAGGCCTTACTAAAATGTTTGTTCCCATCTTTCTTATAAGCTTCCTTTAAGTACTGAAAGGCCGCAATAAGGATTCCCTGCAGCCTTCTCTTCTCCAGGCTGAACAACCGCAACTCTCTCAGCCTTTCCTTATAAGAGAGGTGTTCGTTCCATCCCTCTAATAATTCTTGTTCTTAGTTCTTCTTTGAGCCATTAAGATTCAATTTGATTCAGTAAGCTGAAATTTAAGTAATTTCATCAAATAAGTTATTCAAACTTTTTTGGTTGAGAGATGGCAAAAATTTCCTGTCAAGTTTCAGTGATTTACACTGAATTTACAAGGCAAAATAACTGTAATGGTAATCTAGACTGAGTTTTTAATGGGACACCAAACCCAGCACATGTTTCAAATACAGTAATTCACAGCTGAATTGGAACAAGGTTTTATAAAGACAGGCAATCTTGATTTAAATTTTTACTACATGTGGGTTATCTCTGACTTAGATGTTTTTCAGGATCTCTTCATATATCACTGTACTTATCCCTATCAAAACAAACATAATCAGTGAAACACTAATCAATCAAATGAAAACTTCATAGCACTGAACAATAGCAATTTTCTTGAAAAGACTAAAGGTTTACATGTCCTTATATCAAAATTTTGATCCACGACTAAAGAAATATTATTGAGTGAAGTTAAATAAGAAAATTTTCCCAATTAAATTTCAGGAATTAATTATTTTTTCTTAATATTGTGTTTCTTCCTGCAATAACATTTCAGTCTTTAAGAGTGAAGGTTAGACAAGATCAAACTTATGATAACTTTTTGTCACAGTAACTAGGCTATTCAAGTAGCTATGATTTCCTGTCTGTGCACCAAAGACTGTTACAACACATTATCTAATTAATATTTCCACTTATGTCAGTGAAATTTGGATAGAAGTTACATTCTTCGTGCTTATACTGGTATTGGAAATTCAGGTCTTTTGTTCAGAAAGACTATATATATCACATGGTCATTTTAAGAAAGGCCTTTAGGAATCATTGGTTTATAGCATTTACCTGTTGGTCTCATGCATTATTTACCCTCTGGCAGTAAGCCACGTATTACTGATAAATGGCTTAGTGCATGTGACATTTTCATGAGTAAAGAAAGATACTTAGACATTCTTTAATTTTTCCATATAGATAGTGTAACTGCACTCCATCTTTTTCACCATGCTCATTATTACACTTTTGATGAAGCCAGATATGAAAGCCTTAGTATTTAAAACATAAGATATTTTCTACTGAAATATATACATAAAATATAATTCTCATAAATCATATGTCAAATACTTCTATAGGCCAGAATTAAGCTAGCCCATGCAGCTTTAATTTTGACATCTTATTGTATCCATTATTACAGTATTTTATAGGTTTTGATACTAATCTTGCTGCTTTCAGAGCTAGGAGGGAATATAGCTCAGCAAATTAATTAGGACAGGTCCTTTTACCTCAATGCAGCAAAATTTTGCAGAGGATTGTAAAATTATTATTTCAAGCTCTTTTTGTGGTATTTGCCATCACGATGGTTGGCCTTAAACACTGGTATTGTGGAACACATGCATAAAATAATATCCCCATTCTACTTTAAGAGAAACAGACACAGCTGTAAGAAGAACAAGTTTTGCAAAATCTCAGTTGTTTCTGAAAAAACGTAAATCTTGTTTTTCAAAATATTTATTCTTTTATATGCATATTTTTATGCTGAAATGCAAAAAAATCTTTGCCCAAATGATGTGCCCTATTGCTTTTTGTATGTAAACTTTCTAATGGTAATTTTCATCTAAGAAGACAAATAGAATCCAAAGGGTCTAGTGAAGTCCTAATTAAACAGAAGAAGTTGTCCAGGCAAAACTTTTGTAATGCCCCACTCAAGTGCATTCATTTAGAAGAGGTTTATTAGAAAAGTTAATATATAATGAGAAGAATATGGACAACTTATAATTCCTCTTTGCCTAAAGTTTTGGGCAAAAACATGATTGGTTGATAAAGTCTGATCAAAATATTTTTATGACTAAGATGGTCCCAAACTTTAAACAAACTTTTATGGATTATGAACATTACTATGTTCAAATTTTCATATAACATCCATATATCATATATCAAAACTAATCACTTAGGAAACTGGTTCTCCCATGAAATAGAAGTGGATAGAAATGTTTCAAGGAAATGTAGATTTTTTTTTTCTCATTTGTTACTTTTGTTTCTGAGTTTTCATTATCTTATATAATATTCCTAGCTTTTAAAAATATGAATATGTTGCACAATCCTCAAAATTTCTCAAAACTTTTTTATTTGTCTATTTATATCTTTTGTACTCTTACGTATTAAACATAGTTCTGTAATCCTGGGTGTGCTTTGAATATATTCACTGATCTAAAAAAGATGTACTCTATTTCTCCTCAGGTCTCTTTCAGTATTATAATATTTTGACATGTGAAAATATGTTTTGTTTTATAAATTGATAGCCAATTCTTGTCACAAATGATATACCAAAAGTGAACACAACACAAAATCTTGCTAAAACAACTTTTCCCTGTTCAGTTTGTGTGGTATAACATCACATTTCTTGTGGCTTTTGAAACACATAAAAGATGTATAATTTATAGTGTGGATGGGACTTGTTAAGCACAATAGATATTGACATAGATATAATAATTTTAATTTCTGAAAGCAATAATTCATATGTTTCTCAGTTAGTTCCCAGACTGAGACATGATACCAAGATTATCCAAGATGCCAAACCAAAAGTGTTGAAAGAAAAAAATAGAGAAAATAACAAGACTGCTATTAAAGATATTCAGTGTATAAGCTACAATTTAATTTCAATTCTTTATGTAAATATTTTTAGTCAGGGCTTTTTGTAAAAAAGGTCTGCACTCCCTGATTTAATTCACTCAAAAAAATGTAATTCTTTAATAAAAAATATTATATTATAAAAATAAAAATTAGGAGAACCTAAATACCTTCTTTGGTATTCATATGAATGCCACTATACTATGTATCACATGCTTCAGGAAAGAAAGGCACAATGACTGCTAAGCATAGACCTTAACTTCCCATGATCATTAATAATACATGAAAGGGAGTGCTTAGCCAGACATTCAAAGAGAATTGCAGTCATGGCCTTGCGCTGCTCTTACAGACTAATATGTCAGAATGACAGCTGCTACCTATTCCCTGCAGCATAGTCTTTATTCATGTTGTAACCATGCAACAAAGGTAGGATCCCTGTTTTCCTAGTCTACATGAAGGAGAAAATTCATTCTTGGAGAACATTTTTTTAGTTCTGATTTTGATTTAAAAAGCACAGGTTTTCATGCCAAGAAAAACATAATTATGGAGAAATTTCATTGCAATCACCACTATTATGCTTTATTTTATGAAGTGTTTACGTATTCTTTTTGCATGGATAAAAAACAAAATATGGACTATAGTGGTGCATTATGAAAGATTTAAGGAAAATAAAGTTATTTTTAAAAACCCTCAACTTTAAAGTCTATTATCAATAATGAAACAACCATCATGACTCTAGTTTTCAAGAATTCCAGTTTTTGAGTATGAATGTGTGAATATGCTTATATGAATTCAGGATGTTCCTGGATATATCCATTGGTATTTAAGGGAGAGAGAATACTCATGGCAAACTGTTCCGCTCTGATTATCCAAGACACTGAAACACAGCAAACTTCTATTGAATTAATAACATTGGTTGTTTCAGGACCCAAATCCATGTTATAATGGAAAAAAAATCCTTTAATTTTTCAAGAGACATGTGGAAGGAGACATTGCTCCTAGCTTCCATAAGGTTTTCTAATTGGAGCATTTTACATAAAAAGTAAGGCAGTAATATTTTTAAATATTCTTTCACTACTGTTTCCAGTTGCCCTTATTTTTGGTTTTGTTTTAAAAAGACCATAGTAAACAGTAATGCATAAAATCAAGAAACATAATAAAGTATAATGAACATGAATGGAATAACATGACTCAGTCTAACACAACATGCTTGGTACTGTTGTCAAAAAGTAAACTCTCATTTATGTTAGTACTTTAGTGATTTGACACTAGACTTTAACACAGAAAGTATAAAAACTCTGTGTGAGTAATGAAAATGTTTAATGAATACACAAATGCTAGTGGATTTTGTTTAAAAGCATTGATACTTTTAAAATAATATAATCACAATGTAATGAGCATTTTGCAGTCATCAAATTGGTTTACAAATTACATGCTTGTTGCCCCATTACACTTGAGAATCAGAGCTCTCATCCAGAGGAATAAAACATTTCTAACCCTTATTAATATAACTGTTAGATTAAAAATGTGTATTAGAAGCTCAGTAGTGTGCAAAAGCCTGTGAGACATAAACTGCCTCAGACTATTGCATTCACAGATATTGATGGAATTGTCAGGGAATTTGATATTTCTCAGTATTTGAAAGGATGCAGAAATATTTGCGGAAAGAGACATTCATTCCACCCTATTTATGCCCATTATGAGAAGTGGACAGTTCATTCAGATAGAATGATGATATATGAAGTCTATAATTTCAGTCTTCGTTGTCCACTGACAAGATTTTCAAACAAATACTTGGATGCGTTCTTCAACTCTGTTGCTCATGCCCTGTAAGAAGTCCCAGTAGGTGTTCATAAAGCTACTGCTCCATCCTCCTCAAAATCTGTCATTAGAACATGCTTTTGCCATCACATCTACAGGAAGAAGTTGGTACCTGGGACAGCCTTTCTGTTTCCTGGGTACTTGCTATCATATAGCCCTAGGGTGTTCAGGTTCAGGAGTGTAAGTCGCTACCCCCCTGTTTTCACAGAATTTGCCTGAACCTGCCTGTTGCTCTGCATTTTTCTTCAAGGAAGGGGTTTTTTTGGACTAGCTTGCAGATGCCTTCAGTATTTATGGAAACAAACATGAGAGAAGAGAAAGAGCAAGGATCCATGTCACAGCCAGAAAGTTCAGGAAAATAAAGACTACATCTGAAGAGAACAGTAGCAGAGTATATGAGAAGGTGGACTCATGACTGGACAAGTGCTCCAGGTCTCAAGCACTCTTGAAAAGAGGTAAGGACATTCTGAATTATCTGATTGTAGTCTCTGTTTTAACTGCTGAACTCCAGACAAAGCAATCCACAGGAAGAAGTAATTGTGCTAAAACTGTTCAGCAATGTGTATCTTCAACTGTAAGTCGCAATAATGCATGTATGAGAGAGAGAGATATATGGAAGACTTTCTTGGAGGTGAAGTAAGCAACTATTGCCACAGAATTTAAGGGAGTTTCCTTGTGGTTTTGTGTTATGGAAGGCATAAATCCATTATCATACTAACCTGTAAGTTCTGTCAGAGGAAAACGCTCTAAAACAGAAGTTCATTTCAATGTGGTTTAGATAGGGACTGTAATTTCGTATTTTATATTCTGCAAGGATTGTTTGCTCTACCTTTCTCTCAGCAATTCAGGTCTTAATAATATATTTTCAATGTATGAATTAATTTTATTTGGAGACTTGTGTTTTTTAGTATGTTAAATATGTTAAATTTAATAATGAAAAGACTGCAGTTGTTCACAAGCTTAGCCTTGGTTGCCTCCTGTGTGTCTTTCAGGTAACTACCTTCTTGTTTCCCAGCAGCAGCAGCCGTGTTGTGTTCCATATGTTTCTTCATTGTGCAGACAAGTTACATGCTCTATATTCAGAATAATACTCTTTTGAAGGCTAAAGGCTTTGTCCATTTGAAGCAGCTGTATCCCATCTCTGATTCCTCAGATGGCTGTTCGACTATTCCCTGCTTATCACTTTTTCATGTACTGCTACTTCATGCCAAACTAATTTGCTGATTATATTCTTCTTGATTTCCTTTTGCTTTCATGTACACTTGTTTTTGCGTGTCAGGTTTTTTTTCATGTCTCCTTTTCTCATAACACACTTCATTCCATTGCTTTTGCTCTCTGTCTTCAGCTGTACCATTCTAGATGAACCTTTCAGATGATGACATCAAGAAGAACTTTCTGATTTAATACTCATGTTACAGATTGCACTGATTAGCCTCCAGAACCATAAGTCACCAGTTACTTAATCCTATGCCATGCCAGTGTTTTTAACAACTAACTGCTCCTGAAAAGCTAAATGTTCAGTTTCTGGAGAATTAATACCTGGGGAACACTCCTTTCAACATCATTTGAAATCAAGTTGTAGTGGTGCATATCCGATTTGGTAATCAAGAATAAATCGAAGTGTCAAGACATTTTGGCTTCAGGAGCTGAAAACAAAGTGCAATGAATTCTGCTTCTAGAATAACTCATGATTCTGAGTAGTCCCAAAATATGAAAGAACGTCTTCCTGTGGTACTAATGGTACTAATTAGTGTCCTTGCCCCTATGGTAGGCTTTTTTGGCCCATTTTAATACAGCCTTTAAGACGGGTTTGGTTTTGTGGTATTTTTTAATAGCATTGTTTAAAAAAAAGACTAATTTTCTTGAAATGCAAGAAGGGTAAATGGTAACTAGAAAGGTGTGAAGTTCTTTATTTTCACTTTTTGAAACAAAGGTGGTGTATGTTTGAAATTTATTAGTGTGGCAGTCAATGTACTGAAGGCAGTAGAGGAGTCTTCAGGGAATGGAAGTGAAGTAATTACTACAGGCAGAAATTGAAGAAAAGCAGAAAGGATGTATAAAGAATAGAATTGAGAAAAGTGGGATGTAAAATCTAGTTTTGCATAGTGAATATGTTTTATGATGCAAAGGTGTTGCTTTGAAATTAAAGTAGAGAGAGCAACTTCAGTAAGTGATCTATTCATCACCAGAAGAGTTTCTTTGGCCAACTTATATTAATTACACAGTTGTTGCAAGACAGGCTGCAGGATGCATGCTTTACAAAGAGAAATGAGATGGCATTGAGGAGGCTTTAAAAACAAGTATTTCAGCTAAAATAACAATGTATGGACAACTAACCACTTGTACAGAATTTTAACATGGAATTTTAAAAGAAAGAATTTCAAAAGAAGAGATTCTGAAAGGGTAGACTGCTAATTTATTTTGCAGGATTTATAAACTGATTTATTTCATTAACCCACCTCCTGTGGAAGGCATTCACTAAACAATTAATTTTGACTTTGAGGAACAAAAGCATAACATTAATGGCTTATAAATGAGAAGCCTCACCATGGCAACCTAGAAAAGATCAGTTCTTCAGAACTGTCAGAGCTCCCACAGCGGCTGCTGTTGCTCAAGAGAAACCTGCTGTCTCAACTTACTGTGCTTTTAGACTTATTTCTTAAGGTCAGACCACAGTTTTGAGGGTCACAGTCAAGGTTCTTTCCTCTTAAGAAGAAGGGAATTAATTGCTACCCCCGGGAGGAGGTTAAAAAAAATTCCAATATTTCTTGCTCCTATTGGAGTTGAAGTTATAATATGAAAAATAATTAGAGTATAAAATTCAATACCTTGGGAGATGGCAAAGATCTGGGAAAATTTCAAAAAGTACTTGGAAAAATTAAAACTTTTGGTCATACCTTGCTTCTTTGCAACAGAAAAAACTTAGCAGCTGTGGTCTAACAGAGAGGTAGCATTGATAGTTTTAAATAGAATAAAAAAGGAATCTGTGTTCATTAATAAATGGTACAGGTATGTAATGCATTACCATGCATGCTGAATGGTAGATGAAACTTGTAGAACTCAAAGTGAACATGTTGTTGAATGACAAGAAAAACATAAGAGGAGATATATAATTTCTTTTTTTTTTTTTTAATGGCTGTAGGTACTGGTCATCGAGCTTTAGGAGAAAATGGGCTACAGAGATGTCACCATAAATCTCTGCTCAAAAAAGAAGCTAAAATAGTCACTGTCAAACAAAAATAATTGCATTTCCCCAAATGAAGTATTGCATTTTTTCTACAAGTACAGCACAGAGAGTGTTCATATACAGGAGGTCAAAGTTCCCAGTCAGGTAACTGCATATCTTAGTCATATCAATCAAGTGAGTGGAAGCCAACTTGAAAAAAGGACATATTTGGGAAAAAAAAACCCAAATGATTTACATTGCTTGGATGGTTTATCACTGATGAATGTAGAGATCCCAGGTGATAGTCAATAAATAAATCTGTAAAGAAAAAAAACAAGAGTAAATGGAAAATTATTTTTCTCATTTTATTTATAGGTAGCTGAAATATCTACCTGTGTAGAAAAAATGCCTTGTTCAATGTCAAAAATGAAACCTGTGGCATTTCCAGAGATGGAACATACACTGTAAAAGAAGTGCAAGTTACAACAGTCTATGGACACTTTTCTTCATGTCACTCAAAATTCCTTCCCTTCCCCCATCTTCTTTTTATTTTGCTTTACATCTTGTAATAGCAGCCAGAAAAGGATATGAACTTCCAAATTTACCTGATGCTGTAGTTGCACTAGATTCAAGTGACTCCAGTGATTTGATGTGGCACATTGATTATAATCACATCAAAAGGAGAATGAGATTCAGAGGGAAAAATATTGTTTCTTTCACAGACTATGTAACTAAAATAGTGTATAAATCAGAAATAGATATACAGAAGTTGGTTGCAGTGTTAGCTATTGCTTATGCAATTTTATTGCTTTACTATTAGATCTGTTTGACAAAGGCCGGAAATAGACTGGAATCATAATAAATAGTTTCAGTGAAATAACAATAGTAACTACATCCTTATTTCACCTTTTCTGAAATAAAACAAACTTGGAGGGTAGTACAGCTGCAATCCATGATTCTTTGGGAGTTTCAGAATAACTTGCCCAGCAGGAGATCAGAAATCCCACTTTTTTGCATATTTCATTTTGCAATATTTTAGAGAAGAGATAAATGTATTTATTGTCTGCAATGTTTGTAAACAGCATCTTGGAACACACCAGTAGCTCACCAAGCAAGTAAAACAACAAGAGTTTTGATATGGTAAGAAATTTTTTCTTAGTTATTTAACACTGTCCAGTTTTATGATAACTTTGAGAATGGAGAAAAGGGATGATACATCATGGCACATGCGAAATGCTGCGACACTTCTAGAAGCTGTTATTCAAGGCTAGATAAAAAAAAAAAAATCTACGTTTAAACTTCATTACAACAGTGCCAAAATAGTATCCAGCAGTCACTGGAATCACCATAAAGAATGAAGTTATTATTTACTATAGTATTTTCCTATTTCCAGTAGTAAAATCCATACTCATCACCAGGTAATATCCTAGTCTGTAAGGCCGTGTAACTGAAGAGGTGAAGACAAATCTTTCTGAATTTCAGAGACATTCTGAAATTTACTGAGTGCAATTTTTTTTTTTTTTACAGTTTTGAGTTACAAGGTGTTGCAAATCAAGATTTATGAGCTATTCTCAAAAACTGCATGAAGAAATTAATGACTGGAATATCTATGTGAACATGCTTGACTTCATCAAGATAAGTTACATGTTTATAATTATCAAATAGCTCAACAAGTGCAGTTAATGCATGTTTCATTGAAAATTAGTTCTTTAACTGCCTCTTTAAATCCTTAGTGAATTGATAGCACAAGGA
This sequence comes from Morus bassanus, assembly GCA_031468815.1. Taxonomy (NCBI): domain Eukaryota; kingdom Metazoa; phylum Chordata; class Aves; order Suliformes; family Sulidae; genus Morus; species Morus bassanus. The sequence goes on along the minus strand of CM062567.1, from coordinate 106,739,213 downwards.
GAGATGCCTTTTCCAAATATCATGGCATGGTATGCCATACTTGGTATACCATATATTCTAAGTTTGTACATTCCTTATTATGCCCTCTTCAGAATTACTATAAAAGACAAGATGTGTAACTGCACTTTTTTTCCTGTATGATGAGAAAATTGGTTCCCATAACTGTGGAGATGATGCAAGTCTTCCATTGTATTTGTTTATGTTTTTTCCAACCTTTCAGTTTTATGCCCCTTGTTGCTCTGTATGTATATATATTTATATATGAGTATATATATGTATGAAGAAGTAATTATATCTGCTCCACCTTCCCCCTCTCCCCATCTCCTCTCCCAAAATATCTAAGATTTATTTTAGTTTGGACTTATACTAGTCTTGCTTTATTCAATCAACTTCTAGCTTTGTATTCCAGGATGGGTTTACTTTGTGATTTGGGGTAATTCCTGTACAGAATTTCTCTCTTTACCTCTTGAAAATTATCTATCTTCAAGACTGATCTTTTCACCACAGATACACTTGATATGAATGCTTAGGTAGTAAACCTTAATTATTGCAGTGCCACAAATATGAAAATGAAATATGGGTACTATGAGAAAAGACAATATTGTGGTAATCCCAACAATCTTGTTGTATGACTGTATGGTCTTGTTTATTCACCAGAATACATAGATAATTTATGTAGTTTCCAGATGTGAGATAGTTTGTAAATCAGTCTATCAAGTCTACAAATTTTGACACAGATTGTTGGGAGTATATAAGATATTTCAGTCCTAAAAGAACAATAACAGCATTTAGTACTTACATATTGTCATGGTTTTAGTTGGGATAGTTGATTTTCTTCACTGTAGCTAGCACAGTGCTGTGTTTTAGACTTGGTATGTAAATAATGTTGATAACACCCTGGTGTTTTAGTTGTTGCTGGGTAGTGTTTACACTAGTCAAGGACTTTCTAGCTTCCCATGCTCTGCCAGGTGCACAAGAAGCCGGGAGGGGAGGGGATACAACCAGGAGAGCTGATTCGAATTGGCCAGAGGGTATTCCATATCATGTGACGTCATGCCCAGTATATTAACTGGGGGAAATTGGCTGGGGGAGGCAGCGATCGCGGCTCGGGGACCGGCAGCGTCGGTCGGCGGGTGGTGAGCGGTTGCAGCACTTGTTGTTCAGTTTTGGTTTTGTTTTCTTTTTTCTTTCCCTCTCCTTCTAGTGTTTCATCTCTCTCTCGCTCATTATTTTCCTTTTCATTATATTAGTATTATTGCTGTTTTATTTTAATTATTAAACTGTTCTTGTCTCAACCCACGAGTTTTCTTACTTTGGCCCTTCCGATTCTCTCCCCCATCCCACAAGGGTGGGGGAGTGAGCGAGCGGCTGTGTGGTGCTTAGTTGCTGACCGGGGCTAAACCACAATACATATTGAGACCATCTTCCCTGTTCTCTTAATATCAATACTCATTCCACCGTGCTGCCCCCTTTCTCACTTTCTGTTTAGTTAGGGGCTGGTATATGAACAAAAGATTGGGTGTGAAAACGTGCATATGTGATCATGCGATGTCCCATGGCAGTATGTAACATACTAACTGGTTTTAATTCAGCTTCATTCTCTGCATAAATTCATACCTGACAGCATATATATTTATTTCGATTTTTAAAACACAGGACAGGATAATGGATCCATGAACAAACCTTTTACTAGATATTTTGCCACACCAAAAAAAGAGAAGCTTCTCAGTGTTCAGCAGCATCCATTCCCTGAAAACTCATGGTTCTTTGAAAGAGAAGATATTTTCACATGTGGGCAGACTGAACAGAATTTCAGTAATACAGGTTCCTAGTAGGGTCATGTGGTCACACACCTTAGAGTCCAGCCAAAGCAAGTTATTCCTAGTCACGCTTTCCAACTTACCCATGTCTACTCTATCCTACATAATGGATATATAATGGGTATGCATGTTAGAGTTCACAGCACTGGCTTAGAATTATAATTAGAAGATGATAACACCATGTATCTTATGTCTGTATTCTGGAAAAAGCAAGCCATTCTAGCTAGTAGATTATACTTATCCTTAGCCAGAGAGGAGCAGGGGGAATCATGGTGGAAAGCTAGTTTACATTAATTGCATCAAAATGCAGCACCTCTCTATGCTTTGTAATAAAAGAAAATATGTCGTTAATCATAAATGGCCCAGACTCACTGCCTGAATAATCTCTATTGTGAAACATTGCAGCTGTGGATTTTACTCTTTTGTTTAGGAAAAATAAAAGAAGAAACACAGAAGGGACAAGATACAAACATAGACAGACCTTTGGTTCGACCTGGTCTTACCACTTCTATGTTTTATGTTATGAAATATGAATTTTTTATTCACCAAATGTGTACTTCATGGATCTTGACAACATCATGCTGATTATTTCCTTTTAGTTTCCTTTTAACAGCTCTAACTGAGTTGAGTTTCCAGACAGGGCTGACAACATATCTTGGAGATATCTCTCCAACCTTACCTGCTTTTCATTGCCAAACAGAAAAATACCTGCAGTCTTGTTTGCACATTCTAGAATAAATAATATCACTTCAAAAAATGGCTATTAAGGGTGTATGGTGAATCACTGAGCTTTAAGTATTCTGCTTTCAGGAGGTCCAGGTGCTTCAGGCCCTTTCAGTTACACCTTACATCATATACCCCTTGTTTCACACAGTTCTGGGGTAAAGAAACTCCCAGTCCTTATTGAGCTATGAATGATATATGATATTTCAGCATGCAAATTATGTTCCATGGCCTTACTTCAGTGTTTTCAATACATATGTTTCAGGACTTCCTCTGTCAGGGGACTTCAGGCAGGAATGTGAACTCAATCCACAACAAGTCAGGTGTTACTATTGTCACACAGTTGGATATTCTGCTGATCTCAGCACACTACTGCACAGCTTATTTGACTTACCTTTGAACGACAGAGATCACCTTCAGATAAACACCAAAGGGGCAAAACCCGTGCATGGGATGGGATCCATGTTGTTCTGCTAGCCCTGATATTTAGACTGTCATGGTTTTAGCTGGGATAGGGTTAATTTTCTTCACTATAGCTGGTATAGTGCTGTGTTTTGGACTTAGTATGAAAGGAATGTTGATAACACACGAATGTTTTAGTTGTTGCTAGGTAGTGCTTACACTAGCCAAGGACTTTTCCAGCTTCCCATGCTCTGTGTGGCGCACAAGAAGCTGGGAGGGGAAGGGGCACACCCAAGAGAGCTGATCCAAACTGGCCAAAGGGATATTCCATATCATGTGACGTCATGCCCAGTATATTAACTGGGGGGAGTTGGCCGGTGGAAGCAGCAATCGCGGCTCGGGGACTGGCAATGTCGGTCAGCGGGTGGTGAGCGGTTGCAGCGCTTGCGGTTTTTTTTCTTTTCCCTCTTTTCCCTGGGGTTCATTTCTCTCTCTCACTATTTTCTTTTTTTTTTATTATATTATCATTATCATTATTATGATTATTATCATAATCATTATTGTTATCTTTACCATTACCATTATTACTCTTTTATTTTAATTATTAAACTGTTCTTATCTCAACCCATGAGTTTTCTTGCTTTTGCTCTTCCGATTCTCCCCCATCCCACTGGGGTGGGGGGAGTGAGCAAGTGGCTGTGTGGTGCTTAGTTGCTGACTGGGGCTAAACCACAACATAGACAAATATTTTTAGACTGTTTCCACCTGTGTCACCCGGGCTGTGTTTCTCCTTCCCTTGTTCTTGCTTGGCTATAAATTTGCTTAGCGTCTCTAAAGCTTGCTCATAGGAGATGTGGACAGAGGTAGCTGGGGTTCCCTTCCTCTCCTCATTTCCAACAGAGGGTGCAGTCACAGGGCAGTTGTGAGGTAGAGACTGCTGTCTGAATTAAGTCTAGCAAGCCTCGTTTTTTAACAACATCTTGTAAGAAGAACAAGCTTTTACTGGCACTTTGATAACAGTTTTCTACTGGCATTTTCTGTGTGGGAAAGTGCTGCACTCTGGGGAAGCATCTTGTACTGGCTTGCCACATCATCATGGTTTTCCAAGTTACAGTCCAGTACCTTTCCCAGAAGATAATGGCTGAAAAAGGCTACAACATTCACTACCAGGCTTTCAGTTCAGGGAACAATATAAACCTTCATTCCACTGCATTTTCTCTGCAGCTTTGTGCTAGTGCTCATCTTAGTCTTCCTCTTCTCTTTTTCCTCCTTCTTTTCCCCTGTCTGGACATTTTTGTTCCACTTACTAAACATAAAACATCTTTATTAGTAAGGTTGGTTCTAACAATAATTTTTTGTTAAAATCTGCCCATGTCACTGTCAGATCCTGAAAACATACAATGTGGTGCTGCCACTCTATCTGACCCAGTCCCAGCTGTGAAGTAGAAAACCTATGTGCCTGTGTATGTTTCTATAAGAAGTGCACTGCGTGCATATTATGGTTAGATAGGTAGGTAGGTAGATATGTATATATGTTTTTCATGGCTGTGAACTTACTAATTCATGATGAAAACTGTACATATTGAGAAACGCTATTTTAAATATTTACATTTCACTGAGAAAGCAGACAAATTATTCTGCACCTTTAGATTTCTTATACTTGTTTTGGTGTAACCTTCTTGGGTTTCACACAGCTTATACACAGAAGAGATTTTTTTCTCAAATATTTTAAATGATTTTATAAAAAAGCTAGCCATAACTTCTAAAGAATTTAGAAATCAGCAGTTTTGCTAAATTGTTTTAAGTTCTCTAGAGATCCTCCAACACTACCTTTCCCCCCCTCTTTCTTCTTGCTGTCTTTGTTACCTCCCATTTAACTGAGTGATAGCTTTAATAAACACTGAACTCAGTCACAGGTTGAAATTGCACATGGAAAGGAAATGGCATTAGTGAACCTCATTTTAAATGCCAGCTTTCAAACCATGAGTCGCACACGTTCCTTTAATACTTCAGTGCTTTGTTATATCTAAATATCTATCAGTCTGCACTTTGCTGCCAATGACCTTCTGTCAAATAATGATTCGTCAAGTAAGCCTTCCACAGAATCCTGTAAAAGCTCTTCCAGAGGTATGCATAATGCTCTCTAAAATGCAGACTAGTCAATGACTTCATGACAGAAGGAGTGGCTTTAGACAGAAAAAAATCAAGAAATGATTTAAGAGGATGAGGATTAATTCTGTTGCACATAGTCAAAATGGCCACAGTACTTAGACAAATATAATAGTGCTACTGAACTTTATTATTTCTGGACTAGACATCCGCTTTGACTGAACAGGGTAACCAAAGGTATAATATAGCCCTCCACCTAATAAAGTAAGAAATACATTTTATTTCCAGCTTATTAATTTGAGAATCCATTGAATTTTTCATAAGATAAATACCAGCATAACAAATTCTACCAAAGAGCACTTCTGAAGAGTCTGACAGTGCAAGGATCCTTTTGTCTATTTAATATATTGTCTCCTGAGACCTCACAGACCTTTATGGTTCTTAAGTACTCATAATAGTAAAGCACTTCCTGAACTCTTTGACCACACCAAAAATTGAAAAGACTGCTAAAGAAGAATTACATTGATTTAACATTTTGGTGTGAAAGGAAGAGGCAGCTTTCAGAAAGTATAACACAGGGTTTTCCTCTGTTTTTGTTAATATATTTCAAGGACTTTCTGAAGAAACACACATAGAAGAGGAAATATTTCACCAAGGAAAACTCCTCTCCTTGAAGTTTTTTTTTGTCTCAGTTACCATGCAAATTATATTTATGGAATAGGCATGCGAGCACTAGCAGTAAGAGTCCTTGGAGCAGAGTGTAATCAAATGGAGCATATTTTCTCTGTTAGTTCTATTAGCTAAGATATTAGCAAGATCAGAACAAAACTAAAGGTTTTTATTTTTAAATTTCTGTAAAGACATTTCAGAAATTTGCTCTAAAAGAGACTAATAGTTTATTTGAACAAAATAGGTCAGATATGCAGAAATATTGCTTTATTGAGATATTTAAAGATGCAATGTTTTTGTTTTATTTGTGGTATTTCTGAACACTTTTCAACTTTTTTCATTCTTTAACTTCCCATCAGAATGAAACCGAAATGTGAACCATCCCTCCTGCTGCCATAGGACTTTTTGCCATAGAAAGGACCTGTAACTATTTCTATTTCAATAAAAAGGAAGCTTAGTTGCATGTGAAGGAAGGGAAAAATAATGTGCTATGTCAGGTTCTCAATCTGGATAATTGGTAAATCAGGAGGGAGGGCTGTGTGGTGTAGAACCCTTGCCCCTCCATTTTGGTAAAGTTTATATATCCTTTGTGAATAATACTTTTAAAATTCAACATCAAATCTACTATTAACAAAAAGTATTTTTGTATGCAATGCAAATACTAAAACATATTTTGGTATCCAACACACTAAGGCACCATGAACTTTTGCATCTATTTTTCATTAGTAATTCAGATCAACAGATCAATATAGATACTTTAGTTGTTTTTCTACATTTTTCCATGTGGCTCTATGACTCTTTTGTTGCATAATTTGTTGCACATATATCAACACTTTTTTTCTAAACTTTCAAAGTAGTTGATGGTTTCTATGAATTAGTGTTACTTCTCTCACTCCTACTGAAAGTTTTCCTGCAATATTAGACTTCTTTTATGTATAACTGATGGATTAAGGAGATGATATAACTATAAAAATTCTATTCCCTGTCACATGAATTTCATCATCCTGAGGACACATATAATTGCACAGAAAATAAAATGATAAAACTGTGGAACATTATTGTGTATTACAATAGAAAATGTTGATATCTTGTTCTTGCTATAATCAGTATAGGAAAGTCTACAAATTTACGGTTTCCCTCACTTTAGTAGAGAAAATAAAAACTGAAAAGAAAGCAACATTTAAATGTGAAATTTTCCCAAGTGTCATTTTTTTCCTAGGGCACCACATAACTGCTTCTTAAACACATGATGTGTTTCAAAAGCAATTTGTCACTCACCAAGTGAGTTGCATTTCAGTGAGTTAAAAAACTAACACAGTCTCCCCACATGGGTGTTTAATCAATTTAACCAGTCAGCACTCTTGCTTGACCAGCAGGTGTTTGACAGGCAAGAGCACAAAACAAGTCCCATTAATGCAGGGCATAGTTTATCTTATTTGAGTGTAGAGGGGTTTTATTTTGCATGTTGAATTCTTAGAACTTTTACAGTCAAACAATCTAATTATTACTGGTACCATTTTGTTTTCTTTACAAGTATAAATAATATTTGTGGTTTTGTTAAAACAATGTAACATATTTGGATCAAGTTACAAATGTTACAAAACCCTCAGAAGAGTTGTTTCTTGTTGGCTTAAAAATAGTTTTTCTCGGAGTTTTTCTGTTTTCATAATATTTGCAGTTTTCAAATACTCAGAACTATTTTTCTAATCAGAACCTTAATTTCTAGTACAAAAAGAAATTTACCCACCCGATGTTAACTATCAAGAACAATTTTAAGATTAATTTTTATAATTATTTTTCTTTGCTGGGTGACTTTAGGGTATGAACCAAATGAAGAAAGTGCAGCATTTTATTTTTAAACAGGAACTGTGCATTAATAATAGATTAAGATGCAATGCTTCTCAAAGCTAAGATTGCACATATTTACAGAATTTTCCATCCTTTTCTAAGAATAGTGATTCAGCTGTATATATTTGCATGTCAGATAATTATCAATAATACATTCTGGTCTGCTATCATGTCCTGTGGCATACATAGTTGTTTTGAACATTCAAGTCTACTTTTTCTTTTCATTCATTCTTACTCTGTGCAATGAGTAAGAGAAAAATTTCACTGTCAACATATATTTGCAGAGAATGTAGATTTGGTCTTATCTACACAGGAAAGTTTCTGCAATACCACAGAAGATTTGGATATAATTAAATGTAAAAATATTGGCATATGAACACCTACTATGCAGACTGCATTTGAATGGAGGAGATTTGGGGAGTAATGCTTGGTTCAAGATGCTTTTGGAAGCTTCATATAATGTTAGATAACTGAAACTAAACTAACACATCTAGAAAATCTTTTCTATGTAAACAATTTTTCCTCCAAAAAAACTGATGAACACATATTCACAAAGCCTTAGATACTGTAGAAATTGTTTCAAATGTCTTTTATTGCCCCAGCTATTGTGTCTGTCCACAGTATACTGGCTTATGTCTTCTGCATCCTTTCTGTTTGCCTCACACGGGAGGACACTGTTCTTTCATTTTATATGCTTTGCCCTTATGATGACCTTGTGTTGTCCAGTGACAATGGTTAGTTTTACAGAATTTTGCAGCTAATTTTAAGCTGCAAGTACTCACAGATCAAGTGGGGTAACAACTCCTCCATATCCTTTAAAATCCCCGATTGACTTTTCAGGTTGTCCTTTGTAAGCAGCTTAAGTTCTCCTTCAGCTTCAGAAAAATCTAAAGCTTTCCTAAAGCTTGGAAAGTTAATTTATTTGAAATTTTACAGTAGGCTGAGGAAATCCTACTGCTATTTGTACAGCAGATTGCCTGCTGTCTTAACCCCCAGTAAATATCCTGAGCCTGAAAATCGTAAAACACTACCTCTTATTGCCAGTAACACCAAACTGTTTCTATTCTGGGTGCCTTTATTGTTATTATATCCAGTCACATCTGCCTCTAGGTGTTCTAGTCTTCCTCTACACCAGTAAAGTAGCTTCTGAAAACACCATTCCTCTTTTATCTGCAGTGATCTATGCCTGTCTGCTTCTCACATTTCCCATTTTGTGGACATACCCAAACCTCAGAGGCAGACAGCTGATCCGCTTCTCTATCAGATGCATTGACAGTAGAACAGACTAGGTTTGTTTCATGGTTGTGGCAGATAAAGATATGGGGTCCAGGTTTTTAGCTGCCCAGTTCTTGCAATAAGCAATACAAATAGCACACGAAACTTCAAACAGCTTACGAGATGGATATTTCAGTCCTGAAATATCCATCAGTCAGGGTACGTTTGGGTATGATTTTGCAGTCTGTCCCCTCTGCTTCACTTGGAAAGAAAGGAATGTTCTGAACATGCTCTTGTTGCTACCATCTTCCCTCCATTTGCCAGGTCCTGGAAAGGTTTTGATCTAAAGACATTCCAGCAACATAAGATCCAGTTATAGACTGCTGTTCCCAAGAGTCCATTTTGGTTTTGTACTGCCAAAGCAACTGATGTAACTTCTTTTCTTTGTAGTCAAGCTAACATGTTTTGCAAGGGAAGAAGAATTAAACACATAATTTCTCCTTTTTCTTAATCTTAAACCTAAATTCATTGGAAATATCATACTTTTAATATGGATTATTTCAAATGATCATTTTGTTTCTGGAGCTATCCAATCTTTTGAGTTGCTGCTGACAGCCTTAGGTTCTCCCTCCTTTCCCCATGGTTTCTCCTTCCCTTTATGACTGTTTAACTGTATACTTCTAGGCTTAAGAAGTGTGAATATTTTGTTACTTGAACAGATATCTGCTAATTAATCAATCTATCTGGAAGCCAAGATAAATTAACTGTACACTAGGTATAGCCTGAATATGAAGTACAGTACTACCAAATTTATGCTGACTAAAAGATTCTAGGTTTGTACATCAGTCTCACAGGTATGTCAGGAATGTGGATCACACTGGTCACTCTAAATAGTGTATGCACATATCTGGAGCTTTAAGTTTGGTACTTTTATGCAGGAAAGGAATATATTTTATATGGAAACTTACAACTTTGGAGGCACTCAACTGTGCAAGAAATCGATCTTTCTCCATTATTACTAGAGAAGAAATTTCACTCATAAATATTATTTCTTGCTTAATATTAAAATAAATCTGAAATATCCTGATGCAGAGCAGACATGGAACTAATTATTCCCTTTGAGAGCTGTAGGGAGAATGTTCTTTGGTCAGGCTCAGTCCTGTTTGAACCTGGTGCAAATTATTTATTTTTAATATATAGTTTTATTTACTGTAAATAGATAATCTATCTCAGAGATTTTTCTCTTAGGTGTAGTCTGGCTGGTATTAAAATAATGTTATGATCATTTTGTCTGAACAGCAAAACCATGCAAAATAAAATATTAATCACTCCCAGTATGTATTTCCATATGCCTCTTGGTCCTTATCTCTTTCTTCATGATTTGAAGATTGTTGTGTATTCGAAAAAAATATTTGAAGAAAATTAAATTCACAGTTATGCATTATATTTGATTTGGAAAGAAGGTTCTGTTTCTCCTTGAGCTTAACTTGCTTTTTGAGTTTATCTGATGCTTGAGTGTAATTAAATTCTTCTGTTTAAGAAAAGTAGTGAGTATGCCTAAAGGGCAGGTAGCAATACTTAAACCATAGTGGCACTTTTTCTAAAATAAGCTCAATTTGGACCATATTAAAAATGAAATGTAATTTTTTCCTTGTATTCCCTCATAAGAGAAAGAAATACCTGGGATTTTCTTTTGTACATGTGACTGTTTACTGGTAACCAAAACCAGTATCAAAGTGCAATAGTGGTAAACTAGATTATCCTAATAATAGTAAGTTATTCAGGTTACTAGAGGACAGTTGAATACATACTACAATGTGAATAGTACCACAGGTTACAATTTAAATATTTCAATTTATCCTAGGATAACTGTCCATTCTCCTTGTCACGGTTTTAGCTGGGATAGTTGATTTTCTTCACTGTAGCTAGCATAGTGCTGTGTTTTAGACTTGGTATGTAAATAATGTTGATAACACCCTGGTGTTTTAGTTGTTGCTGGGTAGTGTTTACACTAGTCAAGGACTTTTCCAGCTTCCCATGCTCTGCCAGGTGCACAAGAAGCCGGGAGGGGAGGGGATACAACCAGGAGAGCTGACTCGAATTGGCCAAAGGGTATTCCATATCACGTGACGTCATGCCCAGTACATTAACTGGGGGGAGATGGCCGGGGGAGGCAGCGATCGCGGCTCGGGGACTGGCAGTGTCAGTCGGCGGGTGGTGAGCGGTTGCAGCACTTGTTGTTTAGTTTTTTTTTTTTTTCCTTTTTTTTTCCTCTTCTTCCAGTGTTTCATCTCTCTCTTGCTCATTATTTTCCTTTTCATTCTGTTAGTATTATTGCTGTTTTATTCTAATTATTAAACTGTTCTTGTCTCAACCCATGAGTTTTCTTACTTTGGCCCTTCCAATTCTCTCCCCCATCCCACAAGGGTGGGGGAGTGAGCGAGCGGCTGTGTGGTGCTTAGTTGCTGACCGGGGCTAAACCACAACACTCCTCTATTACTGGCATGAACTGCAGTAATAGTGAACTTCTTTTTTGCTTTGTGACAGAATTATCATCATATATTTATAGTGTTAATTGTAATACTAATTTTTGTAATAAAAAATCACTCCTAAAAGGGACCTAAATTTTTATGCCTTCCAAATGTCAGGTCCTAAATTATCCTTTTTTTCCTTCTGTCCTCCTCTAATTTCTTTGCCTGCCTTCCTTATTTATTCTGATCAAGACAACTGCCTGATGAATAAATTAAATAGAGATGTAGTATTGTGTCCATTCCATTCTTCATTTTCTAAACTATATAGGCTATGTCTAACAATAATTTGATTTTGGGCAGTAGTGTGTTTTTGAATCAAATCCCCTGATTTGATGGGCTCCACTTTGTTCAGGCTGCCTTGGTCTCAAAGCGGATTCAATGCACACAAACTAGGCTCCTTTTGGGGAATCTATTCCTCAGACACAATCCAACATTTGGTGGGGACATTAGAATATAAATGGTGGAATGGCCACACCAACACAATGTCTTCTGGCAGGTATTTAAACATTTATAAAGTAATAGGTGCCTCTTGAAACAACAACTCTTGGGACACCTTGAAAACTTGTTATGCTGTGAGAAGAATGAGGTATCATATACCTCGCCAACAAGTCATCTGTTTGGACTTCAGTAAGGCCTTTGACATGGTCCCCCACAATATCCTTCTCTCAAAGAGATATGGATTTGATGGATGGATTATTCGGTGGATGAGGAATTGGTTGGGTGGCTGCATGCAGAGGGTAGTGTTCAAAAGCTCAATGTCCAGATGGAGATCAGTAACAACCCCCTCAGGGGTCCATATTGGGACCAGTACTCTTTTAATATCCTCATCAATGATGTAGACAGTGGGATCAAGTGCACCCTCAGTAAATCTGAAGATGACACCAAGATGAATTGTGTGGCTGACATGCCTGAGGGATGGGATGCCATCCAGAGGGACCTGGACAAGCTCAAGGAGTGGGCCAATGTAAACCTCATGAGGTTCAACAAGGCCAAGTGCAAGGTCCTGCACCTGTGTCAGGGCAACCCCTGATATCAACACAGGCTGGGGGATGAAGGGATTGAGAGCAGCTCTGTGGAGAAGGACTTGGGGGTACTGGTGGGGGAAAAGCTGGACATGAGCCAGCAATGTGTGCTTGCAGCCCAGAGAGCCAACTGTATCCTGGGCTGCTTCAAAGGAAATGTGGCCAGCAGGTCGAGGGAGGTGATTGTGCTGCTCTACTCCGCTCTGGTGAGACCCCATCTGGAGTACTGCATGCAGCTCTGGAGTCCTCAGCAAAAAAAGATATGGACCTGTTGGGGTGGGTCTAGAGGAGGACCACAAAAGTGATCAGAGGGCTGGAACACCTCTCCTATGAGGACAGGCTGAGAGAGTTGCGGTTGTTCAGCCTGGAGAAGAGAAGGCTGCAGGAAGACCATATTGCAGCCTTTCAGTACCTAAAAGGGCTTACAAGAATGATGGGGAAGAACAAACATTTTAGTAGGGGCTGTTGCAATAGGACAAGGGGTAATGGTTGTAAACTAAAAGAGGGTTGATTCAAACTAGATATAAGGAAGAAATTTTTTACTATGAGGGTGGTGAAACACTGGAACAGGTTGCTCAGAGAGATGGTAGATACCCCATCCTGGAAACATTCAAAGTCAGGTTGGTCGGGGCTCTGAGCAACCTGATCTAGTTGAAGACACTCCTGCTCATTGCAGAGGGGATTGGACTAGATGATCTTTAGAGGTCCCTTCCAACCCAAACTATTCTATCATTCTATGATTCTTAGCCTTCTACTATACTCAACTTTTTATGGGTTTGGAGCATCTAGCTAGGTTCTCACTTGGCTGTTGGGGAAACATTTCCTCTATGTCCAGCTTGAGCACTCTTTCACTAATGCACCAATGCTTTGAAGAACAGAGGGCAGAAATTACAGATTTGAATACCCACTGGTGTTCTCTTGTTGCCAATTCTAAGTTCATGAACTGAACTGACCTTTCCAGATGGCTTATTTTCCTGAAGTCGTCCAGTAGTTTATCTCGAGGATGGATGTTCTCACTCAGGCTAAGGCAATTCCAGTTTGTGCAAGCTGAGTCTGCCATTTCTGTTGAAGTGAAAAAGAGATGTCAACTCTGTTGATACTGAACAGCCCTCATTGCTTTCTGGTCTCCTTCAATATCTTGATAAGTAGTACTGTAAGCTCTTACACTTTGGTAAATTCCTAGACAGTTGATTCCAAGAAAAATGCAGAAATGTGGAATCCTGACTTTTCTCTAGTCATCTGCTGGTTTTGGCTGGGATAGGGCTAGTTTTCTTCACAGTAGCTAGTATGGGGTTGTATTTTGGATTTGTGCTGAAAACAGTGTTGGTAATACAGAGATGCTTTCGTTACTGCTGGGCAGTGCTTACACAGAGTCAAGGCCTTTATTGCTTCTCACCCCACCCCACCAGCGAGCAGGCTGGGGGTGCACTAGAAGTTGGGAGGGGACACATCTGGGACAGCTGACCCCAACTGACCAAAGGGATATTCCATACCGTGTGACGTAAGAAAACTGGGGGAAGAAGAAGGAAGGGGGGGACGTTTGGAGTGATAGCTTTTTTCTTCCCGAGTAACCATTATGTGTGATGGTGTCCTGCTTTCCTGGAGATGGCTGAACGCCTGCCTGCCCATGGGAACGAGTGAATGAATTCCTTATTTTGCTTTGCTTGTGTGCAGAGTGTTTGCTTTACCTATTAAACTGTCTTTATCTCAACTTACAAGTTTTCTCACTTTTACTCTTCTGACTTTCTCCCCCATCCCACTGTGGGGGAGTGATCGAGTGGATGTGTGATGCTTAGTTGTGGACGGGGGTTAAACCACAACAAGTCATTACCTCACTCTGAAAATTTTTAAGTCATAACCTGTGTTATGTTTTGTCACAATTTCTTCCATAAGGAAGCCCATCATATAGAGACACCATGGCCTGCTTCCATGTCCAAGTAATCTACTTTATTATCAGGAGGTGGTTCTCAGAAAACTGGAAATAATTAAAAGGATCACTTCACTTGTTTTGGTTTTGTCTGCGGAGATTATCTTTTTTTTTCCATAAGACAGTATTTTTAATTTTTGTTTTTTATTTTTCAACAAAAGATCAGTTTTTCTTTTTGAATTCAATATCAGAACAAAATGTTTCATTCTTATTAACATCAAATATCTACCAAAATAAAACTGTGTTTTTCCTTTTGTTGGAGAATATTATATTTCATTTATTCTTTTGTTTTGATGTTTTATGCAACAAAATATCTAAAAATTTTTTATAGAATGGTATTTATTTTCAGCTAAGCATGTAGCAGACATTCTTGACAGGTACATTCAAAATAAAGCTAGTATGGTGGACACACAGATATTTATGTATTGTCGAACTGTTTTTTGAATGCCATTTGGCATAAACTTCAGGTTCTATTTGCCCAGGAAGAGTTTTCAAACCAGCTTTTTTTGTTCACTTGTTTGAAGTAAAAACACTACACGTATCACAGACTGCTGGGACTAATCCTTGTGTTTGGTTTCCAGAAAGGCAAGTACTTTGAAATCATCAGTAGAATCCCACATGTCCTTCACAATGTTATCTCACTCACTGTCCAAAATTAGCACCTTATTTCTGGCTTAAAAGTATCAAGTTCTTTGATCAAACTACTCTACTAGATCTGCTGTTAGGACCCACAGTTTTACCCTTCTGGATGTGTTTGTACACTCTAATCAAGCCATGTTTCAGTTCTTGTTTTTGATCCACTGAACAGATTGAAAACTCCTTTGGCAACTCACAATGATGTATTTTCTTCTCTAAAATCATGCGATTGGTAAAGGACTGGACTGTAAAATGGCTCTAGCTACAGCTTAATATACTGTAGAAAAAGTTCTCTAGGCAAATTGAATGCTACATTTTCTGTTGCCATTAGATCTGGCAGAATAATTTCAATAATTTATGTTATCACCCCTTGTGATATCAATGTTGTTGAATGTGGTGTTACTTACAAATCAATATCCATTAACCTGAGCATTGATTTTGGTCCTTGAATTCAGTAAATCCTTCATTATATCTGCTTTAATATTAGACCTAAACAAATGTATCTGATGCATACAAAATGTAAGTATAAGACTGTCCTAACTTTGGCTGGGATAGAGTTAATTTTCTTTTAGTAGCTGGTATAATGCTGTGTTTTGGATTTAGGATGAGGATAATGTTGATAACACACTGATGTTTTGGTTGTTGTTAAGTCATGCTTACAAAGAGTCAAGGCCTTTTCCTGCTTGTCATACAGCCCCACCAGTGAGTAGGCTGGGAGTGAGCAAGGAGTTGGGAGGGGACATGGCTGGGACAGCTGACCCCAGCTGACCAAAGGGATATTCCATACTGTATGATGTCATGCTCAGTAGATAAACTAGGGGAAAAGCTGGTGGGAGGTCTGCTGATTGGGAACTGGCTGGGCATTGGTAGTAGAGCAGAGGTAGGATACTTAATTCAGTAAACTTGTAGATAGTGTTAAATTAAGACAGAAACCCAAATGTTCAAAAGTATATTTCCCAACATGCAGTGTGAAAAAAACAGACCTTTCCCTTCTAGTTACTCTGATTTTCTATTTCCTAAATGGAAAGTTACACTAAAGAAGTTTGCATTACTCCCAAATACCTTTAAGCAGTTCTTTCTTGGTTAATGTGCTTAAGACATTGCAATACAGTAATTCTGAAATGTTGTTAAATGCATTGTCTGTGAACACTGATAACAGAAATGGGGAAGCTTTGCCTGAGCCAACTTCAGGTCCCGTTAAAGATTTTTTTTTTTTTCTCATTATGGATATTCACCTGTGTCATAAGTTTGAGGAAAAAGACTTAATTTATAGGTTGCAGGGAATGCAGAATAAAGGAGAAGATCAGTGGCACCTGCATACTGACTGGTAAGGTTCAATACTCCTGCTTATTATGCACCTGCGTTAAAGGTTTATTGTGCTGTCCTTTTGTAAGAGTGAGAATACTTTTAAGGTTCAGTAATGGGCGTCAGCATAGGAATTTCTTTTATGTCAGCAGTAGATCAGTCAACAATGCTGGTTAGTTTAGCTTATTTCCATCTCTTTCCTTTTTTTTTTTTTTCTCTTTCAGAATTTTGGAAACATGATAGCTAGGTCCCATAAGGTCTTGCTACTGCAGATCGATTACTGATCAATATTGAAGAGGTATGGGAACCATATTTGAGGAAAGACTTCCTTCAAGAAAGTAGGATCTCCTCATTTCTGATATGTCTAGGAAACAAGGTTTTCCAGTTTGCAGCTACAAGAGATGGACAAGGCTGAGTTGAAATGAATAGTGCTAAGGGAAGTTTTCTACCTGATGGTACAGGGTACAGGTGGAAGAATAAACTAAATTAGGTGAGCTGCCTTACACTGAAACCAGGTGTTTTAATTTCATCCAGCCAAGGCCTACCTTGACTATGTTTTAACCTTTTTAGCTTTCCTTCTGGGGATTAAGAACAAATATTTCTCCAAAAAATCTGTTTAAATTTTCTGTCTGTGTACACATTCACCAGTAAGCAAACACTCAGAATTGTCTCATGACCATGCTCCAGTGAGGATCTGCTTATATAGAACATTTCCTAGATAACAGGATCTATCTTAGTTATTATTTTATTCAGAATGTGTGAACTAGGAGTTTCTCTGACTGTTTCCCCCAATAAATTTAAACTAGTAGCGTGTCCTTTCCTGTGGGCTTGAATCTCTCCCAGCTGCAAATGTAACTGAGTCTAGGTCTCCCCTTTCCTTGTTAAATTTGAAAAAAATGACCTGCTGCTTCACTTTAAGAGGGTCATGTCCCTAGTATTTATGAAGAATTCCAGACTGGATTGTGACCTGCCACTGCTCTGCATGGAAGTGCATGGCCTGAAGACTCGGGTGGGAGGGAGTTAAGATACAACCTTTCTTCATTCATTTCTCCTGACTTGGGGTATTATTACCGAACTACTTTGTGTACTAGTGGTCATGAATTTTATCATCAGACACTTAACTCTTTCCATGTAACGTATAGGGAGTTTTGGTACCTTACTCAGGGCTGCTACGGGAACAGGGGATTTAAAAACTGCTTTCAGTGATGGTGAATGGGTTAACTTAAACCTTTACAGAGTTGGTCCTAACTCATTAAGTCCACTGTCTGCCTTGCCTTCACCAAGATTATATTTCATATTAACCTACTCAAGATACAACCCTTTCTTTCAAATGGGCACAGAGCCCTTTGGAACACAAGAAAATAGGCCTATGCAATCAAAGCTTTTTAGAGTATCAGATAACATGTTGTCTAGGACTTGTCATTTTTAACACGGAAATAAACTAGAAAGGAGAACTGGAAAGGACAGACCTATTGAGTGTCAATCAGGTTTAAGGTTCAATGCCAGGATGTAATATAAGTCACTTTGTGTACAAATGTTGCCATTGATTTTCTGTTTAACAGTACAATCTTCATCCTCCAGCAATTACTGTGCCTGCTGCTAAGATTTTTCCCTTTAATGCCACATAGATAAAGCTTTTTTTCAAAGTTCTGCCTTTCTGTGATTATGTGCCTGATTTTCATACACAAGTATTGTGATCTGTCACCTCACTTTAGATTAACTTTCTAAATTCCTCATATTTCAATAAATTAAAGAGTTAAAGTAATAAATCACGAATGTCACTGGAGCACACCGTCATGTTTTAGGAAAGTAGCTAACTTGTAGCACAGTGAGAGAGAATCTTCAGTCTCTCAAAGAAAACTTTTTTACAGTGTTTACATAGACAGTTATTAAAACAATCCACAAGACATAATTTTTATTTAGTGATCTTAATGAACTTTGCCAGGAAATAACTCTGTTCCTCTTTCCTACACAAATGCAATCTGTTTGTTTTAGCACAAATACTTTGAAGCATATGGAAAGTTTAACACACCTAAAAAGTATTTGGAATTATAGTTGGTTTGCTGTGTTCACTTGTATGTACTTCATTATTTAAAAGATTTTCCTACATACAGTTGTACAAATTTCACCTTGTAATGAGGAAATATGCATGCATTAGATACTGTGTGCTGAACAACTTTTATGTATAAAACTCAGAGAAAGAGAGATGACTGTAGGATTGATGGAGGTACACCTGAGACTGAAATAACCATTTTTGAGAATACTATAAACCTCACCATGAAAAAATATTCAAACTTTGCACTCCTTGCACTCTACAAATTTCAATCGTAAAGTGGTAATTTCATGAAATTTATCTTCCTGCTCTAAAATTGAATTCAAAGACACAACTGCAAGAGTGGCTTTTCTTTTTTCTCTTTTTAATATATGCCATTGTTAAACACTGAACTGTTTTTTACAGGTTTTATATTTTGAAGGTCTATAAGGTTCAAGAGATCCACAGTATGCTCAGTGGTCTTCTGATGCTTCCTGGAAATATTTTAATTACCTACAGATGTCTTCATGTCATGTAGGCAGGACAGTAACCAATAACACCCTGTGTCCCCGTTGAGCTTTAAAATTGAAACCACACTTTAAGAACACTGCCCTAAATTAGCTTTCACACCAGTCAAATTGCACTACACAGGCGACCTCACGTCTGCTGCCTCAGCTACATCTAATAATGCATACATCATAAAATGCCCATAATTGTCCACAATCTGCTTTTCAGCTAATTCTTTCATATCTGAAAAATCAGCAACCTTCATAAAACTTACGTGTTATTTATCTCTGAGGTTTTGTAGCATACTAAGCTCAATGAAAATGTCATTATTCTGCTGAGATTAATGTATATAATTTAAAATTATTTTTTACCTCAGTGTTTTGTTCTGAGATGAAATTAAAATTGTAGGTATGTACAATGTGACAATTACAGTGGAGTTAGAGCTTAAAAGCTGTGACAAAGGAGTTTCTTAACAGTTTCTACAGATGTATTCACATCTTCACTTGTTTTAAAACCACTGTGATTAAGAAGCCTTAAAACGTTATTTCCTCTGTGAACATATTTCCATCCTTGAGGTATCTTCTATCAATTTTTTTTATATGTAGGATTGTTGAGTCATGGAGTCACAAACCCTTATGTTCCTACCTTCTCTCCTTCTCCCTCTCCCACTCCCTCTCACTGTCTGTCTTTCTCTCCCCACGCCCCACCTCTCTCTCTCCATTCTGCAGGGAGAGTTTCTTTTCAGCTACTTGTCTTCAGAGGAATTTGAAACAATGGTAATGATTGACAATGGAATATATTAGTCTGCCATCACAGGCTGCTGTGTCTCAAAAAGAAGGAGCCATCAGTACCTTGCAGAAAATTTCTAAGTCTTGTGACCCTTTTGCCAGTGCAACATCCTCATTGTATCACCTTGCTTTCTTCATCAGCCCATCTGAAATCTGCTCTTCCCTGGAATTTCCCATGTGATTCATGTCTTCTGCTTCTTTGAGACTTCACTTTTAGCTGGTTTCCTCATCCACATCACCTCTGCCTGCAATGTAGATGTCCAAGTAATTGCCTTAGGAATGTCCTGCTTTCTCATATCCTCGTCTCGAGAGAAGAAGCTCCTCCACAGCCCAGCTATGCCTTTCGAGACAGATCCAACCTGTCCCTATTCTTGGCTTCTTTGGTCTCCCTCAGTCTTGTGAAAGAAGAAGAATATCCTGGTTTCAGGAAAGAAAAATATCCTCCTTAAGAAATTATTTAAAACAAAGATTTAAAAATACCCAAACACTTTATATTTTTTTTTTTATTTCATGCTTCTCTATTAGTGATGAAGGATGCATTTTTATGTCTCTGAGCCACATGAGTGTTTTGAAAATGAGATAGTCTTGTGTTCCTAAATGATAACTACCTTTGAGAATTTAATCTGTTGGGAGGATCTATGCCCAGTGTCATTAATAAAAATTCATTTAAGAGTATTTATTGCCAATGGAATAAAAATATTGATTTTTTTTCACAGAGATTAAGTATTTCTTAGTTTTCAATGTCAGCTTGAAAACAAAGTGGAGAGAAGGAAGATGCTATGATCTTGCTGGAGTATTCCGTATTTGAAAAAGCTGCTCAGAGTTAATGGATCCTTTCCTGTAATTATTTCTTTAACTTATTCTTGGAATTATTTTTAGAAGCACATTTTCCTTTTATAACCCATGAATAAAGTTGCCATTGATTGTCTTTTATTTTCTTTGTTTATTTGATGCTGTATTACATGCTTCCCACTCCATGAAATCACAACATGAAAACAATTGATGAACCTGCATTCCCTTCATGTGGCATTTGTTATCCAGACAGGGAAGACATAAGTCATGCTGTCAGCAGGTAATGAGAGTCAGTCTTTCTACCTGCAGATTGCACAACAGTACTTTAGTCATGTTTTGTGTTTTGTACCCTAACAATTCTTTGCATGAGATATCTTTCCTTTCACAGTTCCCTTCTCTCCCATTCCTTGCTACTTAAGATGGCTATTGAAATCTTAAATTAATAAGAAAACAGAGCTACAACTCATCGACTCAGAAGAACAATAATGGCTGTAAACGACAAACCTTGCTTTGATATATTATTTAGAAGTGTAGTGTTGCTGCCATGCAGCTATTCTCTTGAGAGCTTTAAACATACTGTCTGCTGAGAAGCTTTTGTGTGTGTTTTTAAATGCTGAAACAAAAGATCACCAGCATGACTTATAATCATTAGCTCTGCTCTTGCTAATTATAGCTAGTTGGAGAGAGACAGTTAATTATTGCTTTGTCTGTTTGTCAGAAAACTCTCACTGTATGTTTGTTAGCCTTTCTCCAGTCTTTGAACCAGTGTTTTACCATAGTTCAGTTATATTGGTCTACTGCCATTTCACTCAGATTGCAAACATGCAAATAACCTGTTCTGCTAGCAAGAATTCAGGATCAAGAGTAATAGATGGACTAAAAGACACAGAAACAATCACCTCACTAGAATTAATATATGAAATGAGAGTCTACAGAAGGAACAAGTTATCTTCTGGCTGGCAGATTAAAAGGTAAATATAACTGATTTTGTCATTGAAGTTGAATTTCTGTGTCATGAGAAAGGGTTCAGCTGAATGTGCAGCTGAAATTGAGTGTGGTTTGAATGAAAACACCACCAAGGGAGTCTTCAATCCACAGACTTTGCCAAGCCAGGTTGAACTCCTGAGGAGACTGGGCTAAATCTATATAAGGAGCAGAAGGCTGGTTTCTGATAAGAACAGGAATGGTGGAGTTATGAGACCTGGGCTGTCCTCCAGAAATCTTTTTTATGTTCTTAGGCAGATCATTTAATCTTGGTTAAGTCATAGAAGTCAATGAGGTGGAGACATACCCTTTGGAAGAGAAAAGGAAAAACTACTATCTATCTGAAGACAAATGAATCATTCTCTTCAATTTTTGTGTTACATAATTATGAATCAGATACTGAAGGTTTTTTGCCGTCTAGTAACTCTGTTCAACATGCACAGTAATAAATTAGATTATTAGGTAATTTAGATTATTGCATTTATCAGTACATTAGATTAAGACAAAAATGTCCTGGGCCTGTACCCTCTAATTCATCTTACAGCAAGAAAATAATTCAGTTCTTGAGTCCACTGATCTGAACTTTCAGGAAATAATTATGACATAGCTCCTTATACTTTTGTTGGTTACTTAAAAAACTGATGATATATTAAACTTCTGGTTCTCTGCATAGGACTAGGTCCTATTTTCTTTCCTGTTTTGCTTATACAGGAATTGATGTTTTCACCATACAGAAACATAGAACTCTGAGCTTTCCTGTGAATGTACTGGTTGATTTCATAGTTATGTATTTCAGATAGCTTTCGCACATGGTCATGCGCTAGGTTTCTTTTCAGTAAAAATTGTCTTTAATTTTTGTAACTAAATTATATAAAAAATAAACACAGGATAGTAAATATCTAAAAATGTTACATCAGTAGTGTTATATTAGCAAAAAGTTTGCAACAGAATTTAAATCTCATTTTGCTGGTTGGATTTCACATATATCTGCCATTCAAGATAGCTAGAAAATTAATTATTACCCAGATAGATTTCTTTCTTCAGGAGTGACAATTTATTCTGAAAGTTTTATACAAAATGTAGTCATTCTCACATGTATTCCCTTTCACGGTATATCTGCTATATGCACACACTTTTTGGAGAAAGTGGAAATAAGCATTCTGAATTCTCCAAATCACAAGGAATAGGAAGAATGGAACTAGTGAGTACTTCTGCTAACCTATGCAAGAAACAAAAGAATGTTCCTATATGTTTCCCTATACTTGAGAATTCACAGACAAACTCTGAGAAAGATGGGATGATTCAGAGAAACAAGAGTTAAGAATAAAATCCACAATAATAGAGGCAGATATTCCCCAAAAATGCTAGAACAACGCCCAGGAAGTGAGAACCCACTGAACTCACTGACAAGATGCGTTGTTCAACAGATGTTCTAGCAGTAACATAACTATTCTGAGGATGCTTTTTTGTTAATTACAATAATATCAGAATTTTATTTATTTTTAACTGTCATCAGTAACTGGTATCTGAATTTTGTGGAATAATTATAGTTCAAAATGATTCTTTGGCTGTTTCTTAAGTTTACAGCTCTCCTGTATTGTCTAAAACCCTTATAATCATGACTGACTCACTAGCCTCAACATTCCTCCAAAAATATATGTTTTGGTTGGAAAGTTGCTTTATTTCCATCTCAGTAATGATAGAAAAATAAGTACAGTGATGCTTCTTCAGTTATCTTGCTAGAAATTCCAGTATCTTGCCAAGGGTGGGAAGATTGACAAATACACAGTGATTGTACTGTGGAGTGCATGGAGAAAACAACTAGCTAATAACTAAAAATAAAATGTATCAACAAGTCATTAAAAATTATATTTAAAAATCTGTAGTGCACTGGCACAACTAAATCATCTGAGATGCTCAGAGCTCATAGGTTTGGAAGTTACGACGAGAGACATTACACTTGACTGCTATGTTCAGTTGAAGAATTCTGTTACCTTAGAAAAAATAAACTTTTTCTAAACATAAGGCTCCTAAAGGAGAGAAGAACAATAAGAGTTACCACCATGAGATGGAAATATATTCAAATATCTAAACTGAATTAGCACAGTTAAACCAATAAAACAAAACATAAAATTATATTAATAATCACTTGGACTCATATTTTCTTATGAAACATGCTGTTGTCTCTGTCTACTGTTCTGGGACCTGAACTTGCCTGTGTAACGAGTGTAGCTAAATTGAGGATGGATTCTCCAGTGACGAACACTATGTTATGTTACACTCATCTTGCTGTGAAGACAGAGAATCTCCTTGAAATTACGATGTTACTGTCTTACCACAAATGGGAGGATATAAACCCCACCATTTTTGCACCCTGTACTTTGCCCACTCAGTTCTTAAAGACAAAGATATCTTATCACTTTCAAGAAAAATTGTGGATATATCCAGAACAAAAAAGGAACAATTCCTTTAGTCTTCCCAGAATTGTTTGTCTTCAGAGGCCTTCCCTACTAATGAAGTGCCTTATCTGTCTTTTTTTATTACAGAAGTCTTGAGAACTGCTTGGGTGCCAATGTAGCTAATTTGTTTTTATTTGTAGAATGATAGTATATAGTGAGATATACCAATTTTAACACTTTGTAATCTAAGAATATTTCTGTTCTAAAACTAAATTTCTTCATAAATTGATCTAATTGACCATAACTCTGACGGTTTTTCAGACCCCTACAAATGCCTACAAAATAGTTTTTGGTTTGCTTTGTCCAGGCATGAACCAGCTCCAAACTAGAAGCCATATTTGCATTTCTAACATGGAACCCAGACTAACACACCTAGGAAAAGTTTATTAGGAAAGGGTCAAAGTTGCATTAGCAACAGTTATGTGATTTCTTACTTCTAGTTCACATGTTGCCAGCTCAGAGCCTCATCACAGTTCACCGCTCCTGCCTCCAAATTTCATGTTGTCATATCTCTACTTATATGACAACTCATGAACATTAAACAGTTGACAAGCATTAAAGAGTTATAACAAATTAACAAAAGGAAGATTGCAGACAAGAACCTTTAAAATGAAACTGGCACAAAAGCAAGCATTAATTGTCTGGATGGCAAATAAGCCAAGTGCTGGAGGAGCGTAGCAACTGCCTAATGCTCCCTGTGCTATCCTCTTTAGTGGTATCTTCTGCTGGAACTAAGAGTAGTTACACACAAACTATGTTACACAGTAATGGACCCTGAGCAATCTGGTCTGAGTTGAAGAGGGTAACCTGTGCCAGATTTATTGACTAAATAATATAAAGGTACATCCAATATGAACTATATAAATCCATATACTATTAAAACATGTATACTATTAATATATTTGGTAATATAATATTACATGCAATATGTATATTAGTAAATTTTATATATTACAGACTCCAACCAAGAAAAAGATGGAGTTAACACTTCAAAACCACCTAACACAACATACTTTTCTCAGAACATTTCCATCAGAGTATATATACATATACATAATATATATGTGTATATATTATATATACACACATATGTATGCATATATGTGTGACATATATGATATATATACATATATGTACACATACACCAGAAAAAAGGGAAAGCAGAGTCCCTCACCAGATGTGTGTTACAGATTTGACAGGAAGAAAGACAGTGTACTGCCCCTTTCTGGCAATCCCTGGATGGGTTGCAAGACTGATGAGAACTGTCTCAAACAGTTCTTCAACAGTGTTGAAGCTGATATAGAAGTACATATGGATTCTGTAAGCACTAACCATTCTTATGTAATGAGAAAAAAGGACAGTTCTTTTCCTCTGCTATCTTTAGTTGTTATAAAGTTAAACTGAATCCACCAGTTTAGAAATGAAGTATATTTTAACACCTTCAAATATCACAGGGAGGTTTATTCACAGCTTTGGGGATTTTATCAGATTACACTGCTCTAATAGGATATGCTAATGTTGTCTGGGAAGTGGGATGCTGTGAACTTAGTAATACTGGGTCTTCAAATGGAGAGATAAAGTGAAAGAGTTCCTTGTGAAAACACTCTTGGATATATCAATTCATATAGTGAGAAAGAGGGCGAATTTCATGTTGTTATATCTTTACTTACATGACAACTGGTGAACATTAAACTGTTGATGAGCATTAAAGAGTTATAACATATTAGCAAAAGGAAGATTGCAGACAAGACCCTTTAAAATGAAACTGGCACAACTGCAAGCACTGATTGTCTGGATGAAAAATAAGCTTCTGATTGATGAGCAAAAAGTGGTTGTTGATATCCAGCTGATACTATATGAGAAATCATCACTGAAGTCACTATGTGATCCTTGAGTTATGCCCTTTTTTGTTTTTTGATTCCATAAATATTTTAGCAAACAATTTTTTTGTCAGTAGAAATGTATATGGAAAGAAGATATCATAACTGAGTGTTTAGTTATAATCTCAAATTATTATAATCTCAAAAAAATATGTGCACTAACATTTCAGTAGAGACAATGTCTATGCTTTCTAACCAATGCTGGTTTTAAACTGTATATTTAAGATTTATATCAGTGCATCAGCTGAGTATTACATACCACTTGACATACAGTGTTCAATAAAAGACAGATTGTTGTTCTACTTTATCTGTGCTGAGAAATAGTGCCTTTTTCATATAATTACGGAATGACAACAGAAGTGGAATATTGCAGCCAGAGCGCTGTGCTAATGCTGCAAAAAATCTATGAGATTGATTTGGAAAATGAATTTATTTTAATTGTGTTTACACAAATTTTGTGTTTGTTTTCTGATGTGAATAAATACTCTATAAATATCTTTATGTAAATCAGTGATGCAGATTCATTTGGAATCCTGCTTGCAATATGGGTTACTTTGCTTTGAAAAGGATACTGAAGAATTAGACTAGTTTAGGGACAGGCAACAAGAAAGGCAATGAGCCTAAAAATATATATATAATCAAAGCTTTTTATAAGAAATATTTTTTGAAATTATTTGGATTACTTAATTTAAAAAGGACAAAGACATAAAGATGACAAGCATATTTCTTACAAAAAGATGAGAAGAAAAGAGTATTACAACTGTAAAAAATAACAGACAATTTATCAAGGGTTTGTCATCCAAGTTCAACATAAGAAATTATCTTATGAAATGAAAATTTATGGAATTCAACAGTAAATACCTCTTCATAGAATATATATAATTGGATTAATTAGATATAACATTTGGAAAAGATGAGTACTAATTGTTTTCAGAGGCATGATACTGTACTAGATCAATCCGCAGTCTGATTTTTGTATAGCAATACTTAGTCCCCATACTAAAATAAAATGAGTAAACAACAGTACAAAGCCATTTAAGTGAGAAGCAAAATGAATATTAAAAATAAATAAACCCCTCATGCCACAATACTTAGAAATAAACACATCTAACTAAAATAAAATAATAATTTCCAGATTGCTGAAGACATTTTTTTCTGAAGCAGAAGCTTAAATGTTCATATCTACTATACCGAAGAAAATATAAATAATTTAGAGAAATGGTTGCCACTGCATTCAGAAACAGATTCTTAATCTCTATGAAGTTTCTTCACTTTCTTTTAACAAACGTTGCAACAAAGACCTTTGTGATATTTATCCAATTACAGGATTTTTTTTTAATTATATTAAAATATATTCATAAAAATACAAATTTTATTTTGGGTCAACCTATTGCAAAGATCATCTAGATTTTTTTTTTTTTTGTGTTTAAAATTTGGGCACATGTCCATTTCTTTTCTGCATTGCATAGCTGTCTAAATTTTGCCAGATTCTTGCAGATCTCAACAGCCTTTTATCTTCAATGAGAGACCTGCCATCTGGGTGCTAAAAAAAGCCAAGTTTGCTGATGCTTCTGAGGGAGAGGTTGCAGTGTAGAAATGGTGACTACAAGTTGAGGAAGGAAATGAGCTCTAAGGGCATTGACACAAACAAAAAGCCAGATAGTGCAGGTTTCTCTCTGACATCTCTCTTTTCACTCAGCCACCTACTTCATCTCCTGTAGCAGGAACAACTCAATCCCACTCTCCCTTCCTAGGGCAGCAACATTTCATTTTGTGTATGCTGATGGGAATGTCGGAGTTGGCTCTGACAGCTCCTGTAGATGGAAGAGTAACACTGAGCAGGTTACAGAAATTTTTAGTTCGTTGCAAACTGCAGCCAGAGTCTTTTCTGGATATTAAAGTGTCTATTAAGGTGAAATAGTCAGTAAAAGAGACCTCAGATTTTGTTGTTGGGCACAATATTTATGTGAAACAGAAAGACATAGGAAAGTTTCCATCTTGGTGTTATCTTACCATTTCTGTATTCACTAAAATTGAACTGAGATTGAACTGATTCTTTGAATAGGCTGAAGAAAATTATATAGTTTTTAATTCCACCCCCCATGTTATTCCTAAATTTAAAATTTAGTTACATTTCTCTAGATTAAGGAATATATTGAAATATCCCACTAGATTTTTTTTTTTTTTTTTTGTCACAATGATAGATTTATTCATTCATGGGAATAAAAAAATCCTGTGGAAACTTTGTATTCATATAAGGATATTATTTTCAGCACTGAAGGTCTCTTCTTGAAGAATGTTGAATAGTTTTAATCTTATAAAATGTTTTAAAGGGGAAAAAAATTCACAAGTTTACTCTCACATTAAGTTTTTGCTGCTTTTTTGTCCTTTAAGATGTAAACAATCTCCAACACTGAGGGAAACTTTTAATTGATAGTTGGGGATTACTCATTTTAAATAAGATAGTAACACTTGTCATATAATTAATTTACTCATTTTGCTTTGTGAGCAGTCCTCACAGTTTGCTGTCTGTAATGAGTTGAAGGTACACCCATGAGAAAACTGCATCCAGTTTTCTGAAGTGTTTGTGAAACGTGAGCAGTACCATGCTGAGGGCAATTTCTTGTTTCTTTTGCAGCTCTCTGGAAGAATTCTGCAAGGAATTTCAAAGGTCAGATTTCGATGCTGCTGCACCAGAAGAACAATCTTTTTTTCTTCCTTCCCAGGTGAAACTGAATTAATATATTTGGAGCTTCTGTTAGAAGGAAAGAGTTTGGGGATATCCTGCTGACAGGAGAATTAATTCTTTTCATTTGAGAAGGTACTAGGAACTCAGTGAACTAAAATTTTACAGATTTAGTGAAGTCAAAAACATGGGACCTTTTTGTACTTTGTGCTTATTTATTTTTATGTTTTTTAAACTGTACTAAGACCTCATTATTTGGAAAACAATTAGCAAATACAACTCTGTCTTGTTTTATAGATGGATACTTAACAGTAGCAGAGAGGATTGTTTCACCAACTTGTCTCTTATCAGTGAATAATTATTTAAAGGAGTTAAAACCATCTGTAATTAGAACCATATTCCTTTTTAAATTTCAAAATTACCAATTACAGTGATGAAGATCAGTGAATTGTATCCCAAACAACAGCCTTAATTGGATTTAACCACCATTCTGGGGATCACTGCCTAGCACCATGATTTTCACAGAATTTTTCACAAGATTCACCACAAGTCAATTTTCCATTTAATAAATATTTACTACATATATATGCCCATATGAAACACCCTGTCTTGGTGTGCTAATTTTCTGGTAGTTTTATGTTAGTGCCTCATTTTTGTTCTTCTGAGTGTAAGAAGACTACAAACCAGACTATTTCATGGGTGGAATATGAAGGAAAGGTTCATGGTTTGATGATCTTATCCAGTTGCCTGAAGTATGTTGCTTTCTGTCTTCACAAAATACATAACTAGGTGCTCTAATACCAGTGAAATTATGACAGGATTCTGCAGTAACAGCATAAGGAAACTGTTTCAAACTGTGCTTGTTTGATACAGTGTAATGTTGCTCAATTTCAGATTTTCTTCTGGACTAAATGAAGTTCTTAGCTAAAAGCTTGCTACACACACACACATATGCATAAGTGTAATACATGTTGCACAAGTATTTATCAAAACTTCTGCTAAGAACTTGCAGAACTGTCACAGCACCATCAGCTTGATTTAGTTTTGTGGTACAAGAGCTTATGCTGCTATAATCACTTTCAGTGTTTTCTAGTTAGTGAAAAACTACAGAAACTAATGGGGCTTCTGGATATTTCCAAGACGACCATCCATAACATGACAAAAGTCCAAAGCAATTTTGCAATAAAAGGTCAAGTTGAGTGATCAGTTTGCAGTCATGAATCTGTTGCATATCAACTCTCACCTTGTTCAGGGAAGCTCTTACGATACTTCCATGAGCTGTAATTTTATGGTGTATTTGTTGAAATTTATTCTCTGAGTAAGTGGAAACTTATTTGTTCAGGAAACAAGAAGAAACTAACTGTGCAAAATAGACTCTATTGATTTTAAAATGTCTATATTTTAAGGTTTTTATTCTGACAAGAATATAAGAACAAACATTTTTTTTCAAAATCATTCCAACATGAATATACGGTATTATCACTAGATGACTGGAAAATTATGATTTAGTTGTCTTTTAGTCAAACTCTGTGTTCTGTTTGCATGGATCAAAGAGATTATGCAAGAGGAATTTATTTTTTCCCAACTAATTCATACTGCAAATGATATAAATTGAGAGTTTTATTTGGTTCTTCATTCAATACACACAATTTCTAACACAATTCTTCTCCCACCCTTGTATCAAACAGCTACTGAAGAAACTCAAAATGAGCTTTGATATGAGGACTGGAGTATCTGACAAAGCAACTTATTGTTATAACTGTTTGACTAGGTTATTTCCATTGTGGTTTTGTTCATGATCAGCACCATAAACACTGAAGCTACTTCCCATAACTACAGGATGGCAAGTTACCTTACAGCCTCTTTGCAACTTTTGGCCCTCACACACTTGGTCAGAGTTTGCAACAGCATGTACAAAGAGTATTGATTAGGGGCTTTTATAGCCCTGAGCAGCCATGCAGAGTAACTACACATTGTGCAGCGTGAGAGGAGGTTCACTCTGCACACGTAAGCCTAGACAGCTAGAAAGGTAAATAGGCTTTTTGAGGAAATATAACAAAAGGTTTTAGCCATTCTGGTTCTTTTCACCCTACGGAAATGCACAAATGTGAGAGTTTATGCACCCAGGAGGTAAACAGTATCAGGGAACTGATCCAGCCAAAAGTAATTTTCTGGGTAACTTTTCAACTGGATTGATTTCTCTTATCTGATAGTGTGTTTGCACTGCTACATGATAGTTGGGCCAATTGGCAATGTGAGGGCAGAAAAAAGTGGCCTGGGTATTTTGGGAGCAGGTGGCATTTAATGGAACTAGATTAAAACCTGCTGATACTGACTAAACAACTATAACCTTGGTTGTCAACAAAGTCTTAATCTTCATTATCGTTTGTCCACCTGGGATAGTTACCCACTGCTTATTTTCAGATTCCTGTTAAATCCTAATTTAAAACTTTGGGGTTTTTACTTATTTAGCTTGCCATTTGATTTTCCCTGAAGTAGCAGGTGAGTGAGGGTGAGTTAAGATATGGGCATTGGACAAAGGTAAGTTTTTGTAGGGTGACATACAGATAGAGTCTACATCAAAAGAAACCTTGAATACCCAAAGAACGCTCCTACATGAAATAAACCAGGCTTTAAGCTGTCTGTGTGATGCAGAGTTAATATGTTTTACTAGCTCCCAATCTCTGCCCCTGGACTTTTCCATGACTCTTTCCCCTCACTTTTCTCCCTGTCCTCTCTTACTCCTGGGTTGGTGGTTTTCACCTTTCTTGTGGTGTTTGTTAGACCCTAAAACTCATGAAGCGAGAAGTCCATTATCTACTTTTTGCCTTCTGGTTTGTTTCTGTAAAATTCATGCTTGTTTCCATTGGTGGCCAGACGTTCTACAGGTTAGTTAGATAAGAGAGCATTTAGCCAGGACTAAAGGGAAATGGGAAATGATTCCCTCTTTTTGGGACCAGTAAACTGTTACGGCAGCTCACTGAAGCTGTTAAAAACATATCAAGGGGTTAGAACATTCTTTGCACAAAATACACCAACACAAACATGCCAAACATACACAACGCAAGCATGCAATGACATGCTGACACACTTCTGACCTTATGTGAAGGAGTAGATTGTGCACCATACCTTGGTGTAAGCATTCGAGGAGAACAGGTGATCCTGGGACTAGGGTTTAAATCAGAGATTTTGAGCTGGGTCATACACAGTAGGAAGCATATTCTCAATGGCCTTGCTTGGAGTCACTGTGCATGTAACTGCATGAGCAGCAATGCTTTACGTTGTGGGACAAACAGCAGCATTTCTGAACACCCAGCAATGAAAGACACCTGATACGTACAATAGCACTCCATTGCTGTGGAAAAGCCACAAAATGTATCCTTTATGAATATCTAACTATATCACTGAATTGACTATTAAATCCTGCATTACTGCAGTTACTATATCTCAAAAGAACTTTTAAACTCAGAACAGTGCTGACAATTAAGCCCTGTACTCAGAGGCTACACAGGAAATAGCATAGTAATCTTGATTCCAAGTTACCTGTGTACTATCCATCTAAATAAATGAATTACTTTAATTGCACTGAAGTAGAGAGGAAGAAGAGGTCCATGGTCTGTGCCAGTCTTCATGCTTCATTCTGCATCACAGCTCACAAATTAAAACAAAACCTCTTGCCTCAACTGCAATGAAAGGGAAAAATATATGTATTTTTATACTACATCCTAAAGGTCCTATTCTCTAGGAAGATATTAATTTTGGTGGAATTTTCTATCAAGTGAATAAGCTTAAAATGCCTCAGATTTTGTTGACGTCAATATCCTCATTTGGCTGACATACCATTGTGAGAATTTTTGTTCCAGCTTCTATATCTTCACCAGAGGTGTTTTTCTGGATGCACTGCTGCGCTTGAAGCAGATACATGATTCTGCTAGCATCAATAGATCAGGGAAATGTAGAAAGTGTGGTTCGTCCAAGAAAACCATCCCTCCTTATCACCTCCACCTGCTACTGCATTATTCTTTCTTTGAAACTTTTCTGTACTGTTACTTTCTAACTATGAAAATTTCCAAACACTAAGAATTTCTACATGTCAGGTGTTTTCTTAGCTCTATTGGTTAACAACTGTTTGTGATAAATACACTTTTTTTTCTTACCTCTCCCCCATGTGGAACAGAAAGTGAAGAGTCCTGGAAGATTGTCTTTGGAAGTCTAGATTCTTTATTGCCATCTGAGTTAGCATCAAATGCTATTTATCATAGACGGAGATGAATAACAGCTTCTGGGTGATTCATATGACCTATTTAAATATCCATCTTCAGAGGAGGCAAAGTCATTCATGGTGTCTCTGAAGTGCAATGTTTCTGAGAGCTGTAATCTGGAAAGGGAAAAAAATAAATATTTACAAACAGATTCTTGTGTCACCCAGGTAGAATACAAGGGAGATAAAATAATTTTTTTGAAAATTACATTTTAATTGATGGCTATAAGTAAGTAGTCAGTGCAGGAGTCATAGGAAAGCCTTTACAGGGAAAGAAAGAAATGAGCAACAATCATTTTTAGGCAAGCCAAAATCAATTTTATCTTGTGACAGCCTCCAATAACTTTTTTGGATTGATGTTGATGTTAATAAACACAGTGTTAATTCCCGCCTTCCCCCCCACCTTTTTAAAATGCTTTTGCTAGAGTTTTTATCTCACTTGGAAGAGATATATTTTTCTTCAAGTCCACATGTTAGGAAATCTGTTGTCTGAAGAGGGAAGAGATGGCTGAAATGTTTGCACTGTGGTCCTCTGAGCTTAAATGTTTTCCTGAATGTCTTATCTATTTTGTGTTTAGGACTTGCTGTCCTTACATTCCACACTGCAACATCAATCATTTAATTTTTAATGTTTGATCCATGTCTGTGAAGAGACCCTACTTGTTCCAAATAAGCAGGAGCTAGCTGTATCAGAGAAAATTGACTGGATTTGTACAAAACATTCAATAGTGGGAAATATTTCAGAAAGAAACTGTCTTATGAATCATTTCTTCTCCAATACCAGCTGTAAGAACTACATTTTCTTTCATGATTATCCAGAGGACTTTATGAGAAGTTTATAAAACTCATACAAGTAAAATATTTCATGTATATAATCTTCTTTAAATGAGCATGTGGCAATGAGGGAAAGAATGCAAAGTATAGTAAAAAATTCTTCATGGATTAAAATACATTGTGTTAAAATATGTCATTTTAATCGACCAAGTTCAAAATCTCTTGGCTTTCTATAGAAGCAAGGTTTTCCTTGTTCAGAGGTAATGTATTGATTGTAATCCTGTCATTAGCCTTCCTCACTGTAAAAAAATAATATCAGTTTATTAAAAACTGCTCTCAATATCAGTACTGAATGTAAAATGTTATTTATCCATGAATAGCTAACATCCTCAGTGCTAAAAAATACATCAAGACTTGTGTTTACTGTCCAGGTCAGAAACTTGCAGGAATTTATCCAGAGCCTGTTTACACTGATTGTCTTGGTCTCTGGATCTGGTCCTAAATTAAAAAAAGAAATTAGAATTTATTAATGTTCTCTATTTGTGAGCCTTCATTAAATGTTCAACTGTTTTCCAAAATGGGAGTGTTTATTGTACTATATGAGTGAATAGACCTAAGTATTCAAACCAAGTCAGAAATCCGGGACCTTATGGGGAGATAGAAAGTAATGACTAATGCAGTGCAACAGACCTTCATTATTTCAATTGTATCCAAGGGAATTAGTATTTTCTGCATGTCTAAGCTCTAAAAAGGAGTCCTGAATAGGCAAACACAAAACCAATACTTTATCTAGAGCCAAGAATGATTTTTTTTTTTAACTTCAAATATTTAAAAATGTTCTAAATTTATCACGCCTTTGGACCCTTGATAGCTTGTTCAGTGGGATTTTATGTGAGATAATGCTAAGATTGGTGTTAAGACACAAAATAAGAAAGTATTTTGATGAAAGTTCATGAAACTATCAAAACTTCTAATCCTTGAAGAGTCATCTAGAGAGAAATATTCTTTTAAATGCCAGACACATAGATTTGGTTATTCCCTATTTGTGATAGTTCTGAACCGATAATAAAAAACACTAGCAATTACTTTTCAGTAACTAATATTTATTTTGTAACCAGGAAAAATAAAGATACATACAAATGATCACTGGTTTATTTGAGAACTCAGTGTACTGGGAATCTACAGCTAAGATTCAGTCTAGGATGAAATTATTCTGTTCTGAAGAAAAAAAAGGTGTATACTTCGATGACTCATATTATTCTCAAGAAAAGAAAAAAAAAATTTGGACCAAATCTTTTTATGTTTAGAAACTGAAAGTGGATTTTTCCCACTGCTGGTAAAGCCAATTTGTAATTAGAAAAATAAGCTGTCTTTTTCTCTGTTCTGTGGCAGCCTTAGAAAAACACCAAAGCAAGAAAAAATCAGGCTCTTTGCCACATTAGTGTTTCTGAGAAGGGGTGGATTCATATATTCAAAGGGACTAGTAAATACTTAAGATACTACAGTATTCAGCAACCTTTCTCATTTCTGCATTTTATAGTATTCATCACTAGCCATTCCTGTTTCTGTTTTATCCATCATTGTTTAAAGCAAATAAACAAATATGAAACATTTTCTGAAAGACTAACTTAGCTCACAGTTTGCTGGAAATCATGGTGATATGCAAAGCAGGTACAGGCCTGTTAGGAGATATATAGCAGTTATAGACCTGTTAGGATATTAAGTACCAAAAATCAAATCATTTTTTACTGTATAGAGGTAGATAAGTAGAAATAATTCACAAATTAAAATTATAGGTCATAATGTGGAGAGAAGCTGTGTTCAATTTACTTCTCTGTTCTGTGTCAGGGGCAAAATTTTTCCCCTATAGTCTATTTTCAGGTATATTTCCCATTCTTTGCCTATGAATGACCTGATCACTGAAACTTCTAACATTTCTTTTGGAATAACTTTTAATATTACAATAATTTGCAGAGTACTTCAAATCCTTTTCTTTACTTAATTGTTTTCCATTATCCTTATTTTATTATGCTTTCCTCTACTTAAATTTCAAAAAGTTTTTATACAAGTTTAATATATATACTTTAATGTAACATTTTTAATATTTCTTAAACCCTTACGAGCAGTTATTTTGTTTGTTGCAGGAGACAAAAACAGTAATGAAGTAAATGTCTTGGGTTGTGAGATATAGGGAGTCACTGTCATAGGAGGGAATAGTTTGCAATGAATAATTTATTCAGTGATTTCTGCCATTTTTTGAGATATTCCTGAAAACAGAAAAATTGTAGTTTCTCAAATTAATTAAGTATTTGAAGCTGTTTGCTGAATAATCCCTGTGAAGGAATCTAACCTATTAATAAGCACATTGTTGTGAGTATTTAGTAACAAAAATTTGAATTTCAAGCTTTTTTTGATAGGTTATTGCACCTGGTGCACTGACTGCTGAAATCAATAGGAACCATTTCACTGTCATTTGTGGGCATTGGAGTGTGGGTAGGTCATACGTCTTCTTCCTTCCTTTAGAGAAAATAACATTTCACTTTCAAATTTCTGATACATAAGCTTCATTTGTCGGCTTATACATACACTTACACAAAGTTCTGGTGTGTTTGTTTTCCTGGAGGATATACTGCTGTTAATACTGTTAATTCCTCTTAATTCCATGTCCTAAACTGTTGCTGAAGTTTGAGCACATAATGAAGTAGGTTGGCTTTAAATGAATATTCATAAATACATATTTGTTTTTTTTATCTATGTATTTTTTACTTACTTAGCCATACTTGTAAAGATCAGCATTTCACTTGTGCTATGAGGGTACTACTGAGAAAATTATTGGAATTGGTTTTCCATCATTGTGTGAAGCCTCTGCTGCTATTGCAGTTCATCACCACCTAGGGATGTTGCTGTATTTAATGGGATAAATTGACAAAAATGTTAATAAACCTCTGCAGAGAAATTCATCCATCAGCTGAATTTACCTTTCTAAAATGCCCTTTGTGAAAATACCTGGGGGCATACCACACAATTAATATAAAACATAGGCACCAATAAAACTTTAAAAGGCTTAATCCTACAGAACAGTTTTTTAAATGAAGTCTTAAACATGGACTGTCCTCTATTTCAAAGCGCATAAATAAATTGGAACCCAGTGCCAAAGTCTGAAAAGGCACAGTCTCTAAGAAAATTTTTTGCACGTTTATAAGCATATTTATAAACAGCATTTTGATGACTGAACGGAATATGAAAAATTAAAGTCCCTAAACCACTGTTTGATTGAAGTGGTTAAAAGCTTTAATGAGAAGAATGTCCTGACTGCAGTTTAAAGAGAGTTGCAGAACAGTTTGAGACACAACATGTGTCTTCACAGTTGAATTGCACACCAACAAGAATTAGCTTGAGAAACCAGGAACAGAAAATTGCAGCATACAGGCTATGGCAGGGAAAAATAGACACCCTCCCCTAAAGAGTAAGAGCTAATATCTCTGTAGCTGGCCCCAGGAGCCCAGATCTCAAGTGCTCCGTTTCAGTGGTAGTAACAAGGCACCATGATTACATGACTGCTCTGAACTTCCAAATGTCAGAACTGCTCTGGCTTCAAGGTTAGAGAATTACCAGAAGGACAAAGAAAACTTCCCCTGAGGTAAGGGGTGGAAATATCTGACAGTATTTTCCTTTCTATGTCTTTGGTGAGCTTCTGAGGTGGAGGCCAGGTCACTTAGTTACAACATAAATTAAAAATGCTTCCTGATTTCAATCCCAAAACAACTAAGAAAAGGGCAGTTTATTACTTAGTGTGTTGTAGAAAAGGATTGCAACAATAGCATTGTAAATAGATCTTCTGCGGCTGGTGGAGATCCCTCCTGTTTTACCACCAGTGTTGTGAATAACAGTGTTCCCTTATGAGGTCCCAGAGCAGTACTCAAAAAGAAGTGGTGCCCCCAACTCTTCTACATGAAGGTAGACAGAGATTGTTTTCCCTAAACTGCTGAAGCTTGGTTTCATCAAAAAATGTGATCTTATTGTATTGCAAAATTCTTGTATAACTATGGCATTTGATTACATAGAATATCCACAAGGATAATAGAAAAGAATGCAGGACTTTTATAAAGGAAAAAATAAGGTTATTCTAAATGGCAATGAAAGCTGAAAAATGGCCAAAGAATAGAGTTTATTTTCACATTTGTAAACAAACTAGAAAATTAAGATCTGACAACACACCAATATGTTAGACCTGAAACATGCATTCAGAATCAGATCTAGTAAGCCAAATAAATCCAAGGAGTGAAATATTCATAGCCACTGAGCTGGCAGGGACTGATGTGATCCACCTGCTCCCCTGACAATGCACGTGAACACATCATGAACACAGAAGCACCTTAAATGTGTTCAAATGAAACAGGAAACAGGAAAATATATCTAATTAACCATTCATTATGCCAAAAACATTCAAAAGACACAACTAGTTAGGAGGAGTGTTTTTACATCACCTAGGGGAGAGAGAGGAGGAAGTTCATCATGATTTTATTTTACTATGTCTGTTTTCCTTCTAAGCAAATGGCAAGCTTTAAAACAGAGGTTCAGCTTGCTAATTACAGTCCTAACAGCAGAAGCTCCCTCTTCTGAAAGGATTTCTGCCTTGGTTCTGGGACAGGAGAATGAAGGCCAGGAGCTGATCTAAGCTCTGCCAGCTGGCTAAAGGCATTGTCACTACATGGAGAGGATTTTTGGGCAAGTACATGTGGTACAATCACAGCCCATTGTGATGCTCTCCTCATCTCCTGAGTTCAATGAACAGTTAGCAGCACAAAACATTTTAAGTTTTGTATTTTGAAATGGAATTTTTAAATGGAATATTAATAAAAGTAATAAAAATATGGGAATGGAAGAAAACTGACTCAACACAATATTTCTGTATTACTTACTTCCTCCTCTTGCTCTTAAATCTTACAGGAGACAACTTTTAGACTGAAGCCTTATGTAAGAGTCCCTCAGGCTCAGACCAGTGAGTTATTTCTATTTCTAATCTGGCAGAGCAACAAATACCTCCACAGTGCTCTGTGATGCCCATGTGCCTTCTCTAGCATCTCTGTGTCATTGTCAATCTCAGAAAGAACATAAGGTCCTTTCCTCTTTCACTCCTATTTCTGTTCTTTCTCTTGTCTGTTACATCTCCCATACTTTAAAAATTTTTTCCTTCCTAACCATTTTCTCCTCTTTTACAGGAACACTCTGAATGTGTTTGCTCTCTGCCTTCCACCTTGCCCTACATAGTGAGAAAAAAAAGACAAAATCTGATTGCCAGATTCACGATAATGCAATTTATACTACTGTCAGGCATTTTCCTGACAGTACATTTATTTTTGCTGAATCAAAACATATCAGTATATGCCTTGATGTTTGAAGTAAGAAGTTGCATGTGTCTATAAGGCTGAGACTTTCAGTGGTATCCATTCATTCAGTTTTGGTGGGCTATAAACTCATTGCAGTATTAGCAGTATACAGGGAAAAAAACCCTGCCTCTACCCTCTCTTTCTTGACCAACCCCTATAGAGTATAATTCTTTTCAGCATTTGGATCTCTAAATACTTTCTTATTTAAATTCATCCTATCTTCTTCAGAAATACAATATTCATGCAGTCTATCATTAATCTGTGCGTGGATGTTTGTCCTTCTTAACACTGTTTCAGAGGAAATGCTTCAGCATATACTGTAAGCTTACCAAATGATGAAAGTCTGGAGCAAATCTAGAACAGGATGGTATATAATGTCAGCTACTTCAGTAGATTTTAATTTTGGACTATTTATATAACATGACATAAGAGCTTCAGGGACCTGTGAGATCCAGACTTTGATGATCACTTGATATCATAAATGTGAAATACTGGTATTTATTTCCAATTCTACAAGGAAAAAAGACAACGTAATTAAAACCTCAAAAGATAAAATGCTCAGTGTTAAATATAGTATGAAGAAAAGCACTGGGATTTCTTTCTCATGCATTGCACATAAACTGTGTTTATACTTTTTCAGGGAATGTCTTTCTTTGCTGGCTGTGAATATTTACTTGCTTTAATGCATTTTTCAGATAGCTGGAAAGCTGAATCCTTAAATATTTGGACAAGTGGATAGCTTTCCTAGTATGACGAGTTTCACTGAAATCACCATTTACTATTTTCAGTCAACAAGGTTACCCATGCAGATTACTCAAATAAATACTTACAGGCTTGAACATCACATTTTACATTTGGCAAATAGCAAAATGTAAAAATTATAAACATCATAAAATAATAATTTCTGGAATATGAACAGGGGCTAGGGTAAATTTAGACCTATATTGAAATGAAAGCAGTAACACCTGTTTTAAAATCAGGAAGGATGTAAAAATATATGCTGCCTTCATGCTTTTTTTTTCTTTTTAGGTAGTTTACTTTCTGTGTCTGTTGATGTGCCTTCCCAGGAGAAAAGATTAGAGGTAGAGTGATTTTTTTTTTTTTTTTTTTTTACTTTGTACTGCTTATGGTAATATTTTTGGACTCCTGGTGCTCAGTTCTGAAGAGTTTTCTGACTCCTTTTCTGGTGATTGTCTTTGACAGACATCTGCTTACCTCAGTAGAAAAGAATGAAAAAAACCAAACAAAATCATCCTTCCTACCACTGTGGTAGGGGGGAATAAACAGACATAGGGTTTATCCTTTTTCACCTCTCCATCCAGATCACCTATATTGTTTGTCAATTAGCCAGTGGCCATGCTAGTGCCTTCCTTACAGCTCTGTGCACTCTTTGAGTGTTCCTTTGTAGTTACTCTATCAAAGACATGGAAAATTGTTCTATAATTCAGTTTACAGTTTCTGCAAAGCCTGCACAAAAAAATGGCTTAAGATCTTGAGGAAGGCAAGCATTTATCATGTAAAGTTATTAACATTTTTGTTTGCAAAGGAAGATTTTTTTTTACCCTTTATGAAACAAAGTTTTTGCTGAGACTGATAAAAATGTTTAGAGTAAATTGTGCTCCCTCTGTGCTCAACACCTGATTTCATCTACTGTCCTGCAAGACATGGCATCTCTTAGGTTGTCTTGTAAGAACTGCAAGGCTCAGCCAAAACAGAGCTCAGTTGCTTTGACAACAAAAATCAAGGTGCTTGTTTGTTCTATTGCTCTTTTAAATAAAATTAAAATATCACAAAGTTCAGTAAAATTTGTTTTCAAGCTATCAATGACTGGAGCATCTTTAATAATCTATTCACTGATCATGCCATAGTATGTTATTTTATAAGTTGTTATAAGAAAGGAAAGACATTGCTTAGATAATTTGAAATATCATTTGACATTTGCCAGGTGTATTTCACAATCAAAACGGTTCACTGGTAATAGGGAGAGGAGTTTTGATATCAGGGTCAAAATACATGCTCCTTCCAATATGTTGGGTTTGCACAAACTTTTTTGCTGTCACTGCATGAAAAAAATAACTAGACAAATAACAGTACTTTTTTTTCTCCTTGATGATAATGTTAAATTGTTTTTAGGTTTGGGGTATAAGTTCTTCCCTGTTAAAAATTACTCTTGAATTTATTTTTCTTCACAGAAAAATAACTGAAACTATTAAAAAGAACAGTCTTTTATCCTTCAGGAAGCTCATTTAACAAAGGCTTCAGTGAAATAAGAGGAAGGAAAATGGGAAAATGACTCTTCTTTGGAGGTGGGTTAATCCTGAGAAATTGAGTTAGAGGAAGAAAATGTGAACTATAATGTAATTAGTGTAATACTAATGTAGTTCATGTCAAGTACCATGAAGAAAATTAGAGGTGTTATGCAAAAGGAATACATATCACCTTATCTCCTCTAATGAACCAGGATAAAAATGCTTTGAAACTACCCTTTGATCTTGTTGCATCAGGGGGTTGTCCTTTTGCAGATGCTGAAATCCAAGTTCAGTTCCCTGTGCATCAGAGCAGTATTTTCTCAAAGAGCTGTACTGGTCTCGTGTTGGGACACCAGTTTCTAAGATCAGCTCTATTAATGTACATCAACCATAACACCTGGGATTTCATCACAATTTTTATTTCTGATCAGCTGTAGTTTAGAGGAGACATTGGCCCTTACTCTCCTGTGTGGCCTGCTTTTATTTTTCTAGCTACCACCCTCAACCGAGATCACATTTCCTTGGCAGAATGATACTATTTGTTAAAAAAGAAAACAAAATGTTAGTACTTAGGGGAAATGTTCATTAAACAAAGAATTGATAATGGTGGATAGGATTATTGTTGTTGTTATGGCATTCTATACATGTATGGGATCTATCCTTCTGTCTACAACGTAGGATATAACTTTTTGTGCTATAAGGTTTTTTTCCCTACATAAATAGTAGGAATGAACATTGTCTCAGTCAATGTACTTGTTGAAAAATCACTTCAAGACCTATTATGCATCTTGTAGAAGTACAGCCAGATTTTGCTGGGTGTCAACCACAGTTATTCTATTGGTTTAGTTGAAGCATTGCAATACCATTTTCTCCATCGTGAAAGTCAGCTACCTTTACAGTTATTTCATAAGAATTAAGATGACTTGTGAACTTTCTTGGTTTTTATTCTTTTTTCTTTTTTTCCCTTTCCTTTGTGAATAAAGTCCGGTAAAATTAAGATTTCTATGATCAAGAAAAAAATATATATTGATAAGTTTTGTTACATTTGTTTTTGGTTTTGAGTAATCTGCAGTTTCTTTCATGATGCTTTCATGAAGGTGTCATGTGTGTACACAAGATGTACCGTTGTAAAGGATGATGTGGCAAAAACTAATTATTATCTAATATTTAACTATATGGCTTAAAAGCTGTCTATAGTTTACTGGAGCTTGATTAATCTCAGTTTGCCAGTTTACATATCTACTCTGAGGAATATATTGTTTACGGCTGAAACCAAGAAAATTCAAAATTTTTTTATTCTTTTCTTCTTTATGTTGAATTGATAATTCCTTGTTTTAAAATGTATGAACAAGCTATGTCTGTGTAACTAGTGTCACTGCATTAGATGACACATATCACAGAGCAAAAACTGGAAATAGACAAGATTGTTAAGGAGAAATCTATGTATATTTTAGGTCAAATCAAAAAAGTGAAGGAAGAAAATGCATAGGACCTGCTAATACATTTTAATATGTGGATACATGTATTGTTAATTATAGTAACCTCTTATTGGCTTCTTTCCAGGATTTTCTTCCAAGAAGAAAAAAGACAGTAAAAATTTACTCTTGATAATCCTCTAAGGGGTAAAGGTTTTTCCTGCAGTTCTTTTTTAGGGTTAAATTTATCATTAAAGTGTGTATCAGAATTCTTTCTGTCTGTATGAAAATTCCCCCTAGTTTATTCCAAAGATTATTTATCATGTACTATTGGTGAAATGGGCAGATTTCATATAAACCAAGATACACAGAAAACCCCCTATTGTTTTCTTCATTTACTCACCCTCCCTCAATCATACTTTTTCAGGTGACAGTCTCTATTAAGCACAATTGCTATAGAAAATATCTTTCAGCCTGTCAGTCTCCCAAACTGTTGGCAATGGTTTGGGTTATCATGCAAGAATATTTTATAAATCACTTGGGTACACAATCACAACAAGGCATACTGAAGGCTTCAGTTGGCAAATATAATGTCATTATTACTGCATGCTTGCAAATGCTGTCAGGCAACAGTGTCATTGATGCATAAAGGAAATCTCAACAAAATTACTACGGAGTTTTTCTTAAACTTCAGTGGTGTAAAATAATCCCAAGGGATTACAGTAAATTTATTATTGTTCATTTAAATTAAAAAAAGAATCTAGTTTAAATAACAGAAAAAAATTTAGTTCTGCCTCTAAAGAGAAAAGTTTAAAATAGTGTTTGTATTATAATAGCAGATCAACTTTCTCATCACATAGCAAAATATAACAGCTGATTGATAGTAATTTTTTTGTGAAATTTTAAAGAAATTCCTCAAATAATTAAGAAATTAAAATGAGAAATTTATCAGAGGAGTGTTAGAATTGGAAAATATATCAAAATGCTTAATGTCAGATTTCATCGTCATCCTTTCCTGTCATATAATGGTAAGACCATTTTACATAGGTTATTCCTCACCATATCCCATATGGGGAAACTGAGGCACAGATCAGTGAATTAATTAGCTTTGCAGTTGTAACGTCAGAGACTAGTAACAACCATACAAGCAGAACCCTCTTCTTCTCAGTGTCAGGGTCTATTTCAATAAAGCTCTTTGTCTTTTTAGCTGTGGCTTGTCAAGAAAATGAAACAGTGAGGCAGAGTAGTGTGCTGGAAAAGGAAATCCTTTTATTATGTTTGTTCAGAATAAGCATCACATTCATTAAAAAGCCTGGCATTTGTCCAGGTGTATACCAGAGACATGTCTGAGTGCTCTCTGTAGGATTCAGTCATTGAGTACTTTGTTCTAGTGGTCAGATGCACACTAGCCAGAAGTAAGCTGGGGGAAAAAAACAATCCTATTTAGATAACCCACAGATTATATTAATGGGTGTCATAGATAATTCAACAGACTGGAATTAAGCTTGTTGAAAAATACAAATTGTCAATGAAGGGTGAAAATTCAGACAGGCACAAGACCTTTTAGTTCTTAAAGATGGAATTTTTCTTAACTTGACATAAAAATTTGCACTACACTTAATATGTAGCTACAAAATAGGAATGGTTAAGGTTTGTATTAAGTAAGATTTTGGACTAGATCACCATAATACACTGTCTCATAAAATCTGCAAAAATAGGAAAAATCAGGTATGCATGCAACTCTTGCTCATTTAGATGAGATATTCTGATCTCACATTACCTTGATCTAAACTATTATTACAGCAGTCTCTGAAACACTTTGTGTATTGCACAAAACTCAGAAAAAAAGTATGTCTCTGATTATTTCTGGACTCTTAGCTATTTTGTAGAGTTTGGTATTTTTATTCCTATATATAGATAGATAAGCTAGCATGACCTTCTTTGTGTGGAATCCTGAACAGAAAAAGAATTCTGTTCTTAACACTAACTCAAGGTAAAAGTAAGTATTTTTAGTTACTGTAAAGGCATAACTCAATGATAATAATACCAAAACTACAAATCTAAACTCTTTTCAGTTGAAAAGTATTTGTACACATTTCCTCGGACATAATTCCTACATAACAAAACCTGTTTACAAATGAAAAAGAAGAAAAACCTGGGTGACTATATTTATTGTGAACAGTTGGATCTGTGTTAAACTTGTCAGGCTGTTTTA
Organism: Morus bassanus; assembly: GCA_031468815.1. Classification (NCBI taxonomy): domain Eukaryota; kingdom Metazoa; phylum Chordata; class Aves; order Suliformes; family Sulidae; genus Morus; species Morus bassanus. The sequence goes on along the minus strand of CM062567.1, from coordinate 106,694,574 downwards.
TTTATGTATGTCTATCTACATATATACATATTTATGCTTTCTTCATATTGTTTCTCTATGAAATATTTAACCATATGTTATATGTAACATACCTCCTTATTTCTCATAGTGTGTGAATTGAAGTCAGTGAAGAATTAAAGGAAAACACTATTTATGTCATATTCTGGTGACACAAATGTAGCAATTTTTGGAATTTAATTGCTGCTGGATCTGAAAGTAAATGCTAGTGGTGAAGAAGGATTTGTTTCCTACAACAGATAGTTCCTGATTATTAAACTCATCAAACCGTTTTGTTGGAAGACTGAATGACCTCCCTCAATTATTTCTTGTATCTCTAGACAGTTTAAGAATTTTTAAATTTTGTGCATGTCCTAAGATTTTTGCAGGCTAAATAAGGGAAGTTATTAACCCCTTTATGGAGGAGAAACAGGAGAACCCACTGGTCCAGGTCCTGAGCCACTTTTCTGGGGCTGTTCAAGGACAAACCTACATTGTCTGGGATTGTCTGACTCTCATGTAATGAGTTTTCTGGAGGCTGGCTCTTGCTGTGCTCATTTTTCTGCTGCAGTTCAATGTCATTGATATAAACAAAGCTTTGCCATTTTAATCACTGGTTCTCTGCCTCATTTTTGAAAATGAACTGATGCAGCCAAAATGTATAATTTCTTAAAAAATAAATAAATAAACAAATGTAATGGTCAAATCTTTTTTATCTGAAAAACAGTTCTGCACTTTCAGAAACAACAACAAAAAACCTTACAGTAGTTATGTAAGATTAACGGTATGATTTTTGTCAATGTCTTACTGGGAGATTGTACTGTAAATGTTCTCATTGAATCATGTTAAAAGTTAAAAGTCAACTGCAATAGATTCTAAATAATGGATATAATACGTATAATGGAAACAAAGAATGAAATCCTGAAATCCTGAAGACTAATGATGGTTTTGCCACTGACTTCAAGGGAATTAGTATTTCACTCAAAGATTTTGTTTTGCACCATTTAGGGACTTTCTAATTTGGTGGAAACTGGTCGGCATCCAGGGTTCTCAGTAGGTGTATTTAAGAGGAAATTAATCAATTTATTTTTAAGTTAGAGTCTGAAATGGGGCTACAAATGCATTTGATGCAAGTAACTATGTACACATTCAAACAAGAACTTTCCTTCAAAATTCTAGTGTTTTACTATAGATATTTAATTTACATTTATTATATTACATATAAGATTCTCTCAAAAGCTATATACATCTCCTTGCTTAAAGAACTAAATCAGGACTTTCCAGTTTAAAATGCTAGAGATGAAATATCATTTAGAGATGAAATATCAAAAAGGACTGTTGTGGTTTAGCCCCGGTCAGCAACTAAGCACCACACAGCCGCTCGCTCACTCCCCCACCCTTGTGGGATGGGGGAGAGAATCGGAAGGGCCAAAGTAAGAAAATTCGTGGGTTGAGATAAGAACAGTTTAATAATTAGAATAAAACAGCAATAATACTAATATAATGAAAAGGAAAATAATGAGCGAGAGAGAGCTGAAACAGTAGAAGGAGAGGGAAAGGAAAAAAAAAAACAAAACCAAAACCAAAACCAAAATTTATTTTTAAGTTAGAGTCTGAAATGGGGCTACAAATGCATTTGATGCAAGTAACTATGTACACATTCAAACAAGAACTTTCCTTCAAAATTCTAGTGTTTTACTATAGATATTTAATTTACATTTATTATATTACATATAAGATTCTCTCAAAAGCTATATACATCTCCTTGCTTAAAGAACTAAATCAGGACTTTCCAGTTTAAAATGCTAGAGATGAAATATCATTTAGGAAGCTAGTAGAGCAAGGTCTTCCTCAGTAATTCTGGAGGAAAATGGGTGAGACACAGCACATCTCATTCTGAAATGGCAAACAAGAATGACCTCATTTTAATGATTTGCACTCAAAACAACAACAAAAGTTTGCAAACTTAGCTGCATTTTGAAAAGGAGGAGGACAAAATACTCTCTCTGCACAGCAGGAAGTTCCTCTGCCTTTCATATTTCTAATTCCAGGCAGCATGCTGTCTGCTCCAAAGAGCAAGAAAACAAATGCCAAGCTTTAATCAGAATTATATTGGCTGAGTAGGGACTTTCAGATCATTTGCCCATTCCTAACAATGCCATGCAGATTCCCTTCAGAATATCAATGCAGAGGCCTTTGCCCTTGTGGTGAAGAAAAGGTTGCAAAATACAGAAGATGAGCAGCAGGTCCGTTTGAGGTTAACATTCCTTTTTGTAATGAGAGGAGGAGGAAAGGGTAAAAGATTCGCTCTAATTTAATTCCTTAATGAAACTAGGAATTTAAATCCCTGCAGCGTAGCGCTAACCTTTTCTCTAGTGTCAAGCAATTTTTTTCTTCAAATACATCTTGGATAATGCTGTAGGCTTATCGCTATCTGAGGGTTGGCTTACAGGCCATTAATAAGACATACTGTACTGAATTTGACAGACCTTACACAGCTACCTTAAACAAAAATCTTTGTTCCTGAAAATGCAGAACTGTTTTTCAAATAAGAAATGTTTGATCATTACAACATCAGTTTATTTCTTTAGAGAAAATAATAGGCTTTGGCTACATCAGTTAATTTTTAAAAATGGATCAGAGTAGCATAATAGCAAAGCTTCACTGATATCAATGAAGTTAAACTGATTTATCTCTGTTTAGCAACCTGTTCAAAACAGTATTAGTAATGCTAATTTTGCTCAGGTAAAGCACTGAAACCAATTATATGTATTCTAAAATGGAAGAAGAGATTTCAGTATTTGCTGTGTCTTTTCTAATGATTGACCAATTGATTCATCTATTTGTTTAAATTTCTTTAACATTGGAGAAAGTCTTGCTTTTAGCCACTCATGCGTTCTACTGCAAAATGAAAATCAATACTTACATTTACAACCCTGTATTTGACACAAAATCCTCCAGTCTTCCTTTTCATGAGGAATAAAACTCTATTCAAAGTAACATGGCTTTAGAGCAACATTAGCCTGATTCAATGAACTGAATTCCAGAACTTTTAAAGTCAGATGTTCCTGCCTACTTCCTTTTCCCCCAGTGTCCCTAAAATCCCCATGCTTTACCCCTCTTATTGTGTTCAAGAAAACATGTCCAGGAAGAGGTAGTCTTCAATGTGGGTGAGAAACACTTAGACCATCATAGTATTTGGACAGTAAGGCAGCTGGAGAAAACATGACAAGGAAGCCAGCTCTGCTTATCACTTCTGGTTCTGATGAAAAAGACAATAACTTTGGGTGCATTCGAAAGACATTGCTGTATCTCTCCCCACCTTCCCCTAGTCTCCTGGTCAAAACTTTTTCTAATTAGTCTATTTTTTAATGGCCATTATATATCTATTTAGTTTATGTCAATGTTACTACGGTTTAAATAAATTATTATCAATGGTAAGTGTTAGCATGGTGTAATAATAGGAAGTAATTATATACTTTGCCCACATTTATTTTACAAGCTTTTCTTGAAAGAGATGTGCTGTACTCCATAGCTTAGCTTGCATGCCCTTGCCAGCTCTTCCATTTTGAATTCATTTTTCCTAGACATAACTGAACAGGTCTGCAAATTCCAGAAGAAATTTCATTAGGACTTTTTACAGCAACATTCATTATAATGTGTCTTTACTGCAAATACTACACTAAAAACACATTTCAGGAAGCACATAATACAATGGTTTATAATTGTTTTATGATCCACTAATTACTTAATCTTTCTAATTTCTAATTTGCACTATATGTTCTGATATCAGTGCACCCCTGTATTTGATCATCCTTTGCATTCTTCTTTTCTGCTCCCTTCCTGATCTTCCCATCCTGGTTCTTCTAAATCCTCAGTTCTTTGTATAATAGAACTTCATGAAATATTCAGTCCAGCTGTCTTCACATGCTAGCTTTGTACTTCTGTTTGTCTTTCTATTTAACTTAAACCTAGTTAAAAAGATATCACTCAGTTCAAGGTAATTTTCTCTTACAAACCTTTTCATAATGTCCTAGTATATATACTTAGCTTAGAATAACACCACCTCTTCCCCTTTTAGTGACTTTTTGGTAAAGAAATCTGCTATTATTCTTATCAAAGAATATCCAAGATTCTTAATGACTGCTCTTTAGTCTATATTTTTGAAAACTGAAGTCTCCCACAGTGAAATCATTCCTACTGTTTAAAATACCATAGAATGCCTTTATGCATGATGACACATGGTCCATCTTCTTGTAGTTAGACAATTTACATGGGTGGTATAATTTTATGGTTGCATATTAGAAGGTTGATTCACATAGTTACAAATAAACATTGGCTAAAAGACAACATTGAATGAATACTTAATCTAAAGTTTCCTTCCTATGGTAAATTTTATTGTTTCTGTTGTGTTTCCTTAGATCAACAAAATAACTTGCTGTTTCAAATTTGTAAGAGGCTGATAAGTTGGCATTTCACAGGATATTGATAGAACTGAAAATAACTGGGATGAAATTTTTGAGTGCATGATGATATGTTAGGATTTCATATTATCAGCTAGGAATGTTAGAAAAAAACTTCAGATCAAGTTTTTTACCTGTTTCTATTTTTCTGTCCTCTAGGTTTATGCTACCAACGAATTGTTCTAGAGCTTTCTTAAGATGAAAACTGTCTACACATCTAGCTGAACTATTTAACTATGCCTTTTAGAGGGTAATAGTTTCTTCATTACATGAACTGTCTAATCATAGATTCAAGATTCCATTGGCTTTTTGTTCCCATTTATTATAATGCATTACATATTCACACTCCATTTCAGCATCCTACCTACATTGCCTAATCAATGGTGAGGAACTGATATGCCACAACAGAAAAAGGCATGGAAGCACTTGAGGAATCAGTGAGACTAGAAGTGATGCATGCTAGCTCAGTCTATCATCCTTCTCCACCACTTGAAGTGAAGTAAATTCACAGGAGAGATAAAGGTGTACCACTGTGAGAGACAGTGAGATAAGTCTTCTGCAACTGCCTAGAAACTCCATATTGGAGATGTTTCATCTCTTCCCAGGTCTGCATAACATAGGTCAGGGGTTGAAAGATAAAGATGTGTTATGACTGCCTCCTTCCTGCTGAATGGCTGTTTGTTAGAAGACTCTTTCACAGTTGTGTTATCTTCTTTATTTTTTTTATTTCTACTTTTATTTCTTTTCTGAGTTTTCCTGCATTTATATGTTCCTACTAGAACCCCTAACATCTCCTAAAATAATGGGAGACTAGTATGTACTGTGTATCTATGTCAGCTTAACCAACCTCTAGGTATCATTTTGTCAGTATTTCTGTGCATAGGACATGTAGAGAAGGAAATCAGAATAAGTCCAGCTGCACACAGGGACCTTCCAAAAGTCCATTTTTATAGCCAGCTCTACAAAGTAATTTGAATAAGAAAGTAATGTAGGCAGATATGTGTGAGGGATGGCTCAAAGGACATGAAAGTCATTAAAGTCCTTAAGGACTGTGCAGAAAACTAGTCTACAACATCAAGGGTCCAAATAATAGGTGAATTTTGATGTTTGGCAGAATTGTATTGCAGAGACACTACAAATATTGCTCTTAATTTTCAGAATGAAAAGCCTGAAAAACAAAGTAAATTTCCTTTTCAATGTTTAAAAATTAAAAGTGTGGGTAAAATACATTCTGTACTTCTGTAAATATGTATGTGGACTCTTTGTGCAAAATATTAGGACGTGAAATACTTATAAGAGTAAGAGAGAAAAAATATGCAGCACTACTCTTCTGGAAATGGTATCAGTTCCTTCATTCATCCAACATTTAATTTTTCACTTTTCCTCTGAATCACAACTTATACACCGCTGTGTTTCTCAAATAACTCTTTATGCTTTTTTAATTCCGGAAAAAAGTGAAGTCTTTCAAAATGCAAAAGTATTTTCTTATTTCTGTCAAACAACACATAATCACTCTCACTAACTGAGCTATTCAGAATATTTGAAGTATGCAATTTATACTTATTCTGCTTTCTGTTCTTTTCTTAGCTTGCAATATCAGGATTTTCTCTAATGCATGGTATGTGGCACAGAAATATCTTACCTAGCAGGAACCAAGCTATCTTGGGAAATGTAAAGCCATGTTGGAGAAAGGGTTTTGTGTGAACTAATTGGCTTTAGCTATGATGTGCTGTGCTGAGATGGTTAGACTTTTCCTAGAAATATTTACATCTGATGCCATTGCACTACAGAGACCTTATCCATTAAAAATAAGGGACAAGCCTCATTGTCATGGCAATCATGTCTGAGTGCTTCAAAAGGGGAATTAGACATTTAAATAAGAATTTACATGCCTAAATATCTTTGCAGACTTGGACCTTGGCCTTCTAAATTAGTTTTCTAATTACAGTTTCACTGAGGATACTTGGCCTCAGACAAACAGATTAAGTATTATGTTTGTCAGAGGCCTCCCAAACATACCTCTGATTGATTAGGTGAGAAACTAAAGGAGTTGTAAGAAAATCAGATAATGCTTCATGCGAGAATACATAATGTTCCTGATAATATATTCTTAAAGGTCATCTGTCTGGGTGTTCTTCACACACATTTTCCTTCCCTCCCCACCCCCATTTTTTTTTTCTATCAGATGCAGTAAAATGAAAGTTATTATAAAAAAAGAAAAAATTGCTTATGAGCAGTTAGATTTTTATTGTTTTACAAAAGAGAAGAGTTTTCCTATGTCTCACATCATAAAAAGCTTAAACCTGCAAATATTTACTACTCACCATGGGTGATTAAATTATTTTGACAGAAAAATAAAAATGAGTAAAGTTACATGTGTAAAAGAACTTACAGGTACAAAAGCCTGTGTATTGGATCATGTCAATTTCTTTTTCTTTCACTTAAAATTGAAATTATTGCCTTTTCAAATTGGTGTACAACATGCTCTTTTTTTTTACATTCTCAACCACAACTTTTCTGTTGCCTTTAGACAACTCAAGAAATTCAGTGGTATTTGTAATTTATTAGAGTAGGCCATAATGACCATTATATATTGCATTCTGTTTTATATTTTGCTTGTGTTTCCTGATAAAGCATTGTTAGATGCCTGCCACAAAAATCTGTTATATTGTCTTTCCCTGATCTGCACAGTCTGATTTTTATTCTGTAGCCGTCTATCAGGCCAAAGAACATAGTTTCTATCAAAGGAACATACTTCATCTGCCACATGCTTCCAAACTCTTGGAGTCCTTTCTTCTTTCTCACATCAGTGAGACATGTAGCTTTCTTTTCTTTCTTCTTCCTTACCTAATCTCTTTGGATGTTTGTTGTATTTTAGAAATTGTCTTATCAATGGATTGTATGCAGCTGGTGTGGTAAGTGGTGATGACTTAGCCTGAAAGCCCAGCCTTCTGTTGTTTTTCCAGCTTTGTTGTCTGAAATCACAGGATTCTCATCTCTCACAAGTCTGCTGCAGATCCGTGAATATCGTATATACAGGGCCTATTAGGGCTATCCATAAGAAGTCCATCCAGTGTTCATAGAATCATAGAATCATTAAGGTTGGAAAAGACCTCTAAGTTCATCAAGTCCAACCATCAACCCAACACCACCATGCCTCCTAAACCATGCCTGGAAGTGCCACATCTACACGTTTTTTGAACACCTCCAGGGATGGTGACTCCACCACCTCTCTGGGCACCTGTTCCAATGTCTGACCACCCTTTCACTAAAGAAATTTTTCCTAATATCCAATCTAAACCTCCCCTGATGCAACTTGAGGCCATTTCCTCTCATCCAATCACTAGTAACTTGGGAGAAGAGGCCAACACCCACCTCACTACAACCTCCTTTCAGGTAGTTGTAGAGAGTGATAAGGTCTCCCCTCAGCCCCCTCTTCTCCAGGCTAAACAACCCCAGCTCCCTCAGCTGCTCATCATAAGACTTGTTGTCCAGACCCTTCACCAGCTCTGTTGCCCTTCTCTGGACATGCTCCAGCAACTCAATGTCCTTCTTGTAGTGAGGGGCCCAATACTGAACACAGGATTCAAGGTGCGGCCTCACCAGTGCCGAGTACAGGGGGACAATCACTTCCCTACTCCTGCTGGCCACACTATTTCTGATACAAGCGAGGATTCTGCTGGCCTTCTTGGCCACCTGGGCACACTGCTGGCTCATGTTCAGCAGGCTGTCAACCAGCACCTCCAGGTCCTTCTCCGCCAGGCAGCTTTCCAGCCACTCTTCCCCAAGCCTGTAACGTTGCATGGGGTTGTTGTGACCAAAGTGCAGGGCCCAGCACTTGGCAGAGATCTCTGCTATCCAGCAAAAAACTTCCCTGTGATTCAGTGAAAACCTTCTCTAAGACTGAGAAGATTTAATGTGTGAGCCATTGGAGATCTCCCCTGGACCTGGAACTACACAAAATTTCTATTAAAGACTATGGTAATTGAATAAAGAATTTTCTTATATAACAGGGGAAGATCCAAGCACTTGGGAAGGATAAGCTTTGAATTAAAAGTGAATTTTGTAAATGGGGATATGGTCTGAAATTAACATGATTAAATTCAATGAGGGTAAGTACTATATTTATTAAGTCAACCTGCCCTGTCCCCAGCAAATACCAAATTTAAAATGGGGAGAGAAATCCTGGTAGGAAGGAGTAATAACTTATCTGGGAGTTTTGTCTGTTCACATAGGTATTTGAGCCAAAATTACAGTTGCAGAGATGGCAAACATCATCTGGGATCTAACCAGTGCCATACCTAAGAAAAAAGAAATAATTGTTCTTTCAGTAGTTGTCTGCCTTAAAAGTACCATGTCAACATCTTTAATAGAGATGTTTACAAGGTAATCTTCCTAGGATGACAGAACAGAAGAGGTAGAGATAGGAAAGCAGAGACGAAGCACAATATTAATCTTCACACAATAAACTGTCATTGTGTTAAAAAACATATTTTTTATCATTAAGAAATGATTAGCTTGATTTGCTGTAGAAATGATAAATTCCAGAAATTGGGGAGGAAATCTTCTTGCAAGGATAGCTAAACAATGGAACACATCACCTTGGGAAGTTTTAAAAGACAGACTGCATGACCATCAGATAGACCTAGTTTTTTAGACCAGAACAGAGGACTGGGTGGATTGCTTTGTAAGGTATCCTCAAACCCTGTGAAATACAGTTTCTATAAATAGTCCAGTCACTAATGCCAATGGTAGTTTCAATGATAAATTAATCTAAATGCAATTAAAAATCCCCTCTGCATGCCAGTGACATACATAGAGCAGCTATGTATCATTATCTTCCTTTTACAGATGGAGAAACCAAAATAAAGGATGCAAGACACTAAAAGTCTGCAAGGCAGCAAAACATGATTTTCCAGAACTCAGAATTTAGTTGCCTTACTTCTGTGTGTAGGAGTGAGTCACTGCTTAACAATGTGATTCAAGGGACTTCTTGCCATAACCATTGATTTAACCATAAACTCTCTTAACCATAGAGATGCTTAAAAAATATGAAGATAATCAGCTAACAGTACTGGTTTCATTAAACCTCTGTGGAGCTATTGTTCTGGGGGCTCTTGGAAGTCCCATCTGATAATAACTAAGATGACAGCAATGTGTTTTAAGAATATGGGATGACAAATGACCTCCTGCATTTGTGGCACTAAAAATCTGTATTGTGTATGGGAAAGAACAGCTGGGATGACATCTCTTGTCCACATTTGGAAGCATGAATGTAAAATACACTGCTTTACCAAAGACAGTGTTTAACAGAAAATGGTTTGTTTACTGCTTGGAAAACTGATGATTTGACTGAAACAACAAGGCGCCCAAATGATGCCTCCACAATTTGCACCTGCTTGTCTTGTTTTGATGAATGTGAAACTACACAGATTAAGCATTATCAGGTGTAGTGCAGGATTGCATATGTTCAGGCACTCTGTTTTTCTTATTCATCTTTTCTCCTTCCCTTCTTAAATCAGATTTCACAAGAAGGTTGGATTTGGGTTTTTTTTTTTTTGAAGAAACCTGACAGAAGATTTCACAGCCCATCTCTTTCACTCTGATAATTGTGCATTACTATAAGTTCTGCAGCCATCTTCCTTCCTTTTACTGCTCGAAATTACTTGTTCAAAATACGACTTTTTCTATGTGACTGCAAAGAACACAATGCTTTCTTTCCTCTCTACTGAAGAGCTAATAATGAGAAAATATTACGTCTGTCTTTGGCAACTAGAAGCCCCTAGAGAAATCTGAAGAGCTGTTTCCAGAAGCCTCTCATTACTAATGGGAAACGTTACCATTTTTAACTTACTCTAAGGTTTTTATTTCTCTTGTCCATGTTTGTATGTGTGTGTATGACTTTTCTTCTTGAAGTCCAAATTAAGTTTGAAACATTTGTCATTAAGTACAGCACTAAAGAAAGTCCCAGAACCAGTACCTCCAACAGAAACTAACAATCCTTGTCTTCCTGGTTTTAAAAATAATTTTTCCTTCTGGAATCAACAACCTGTGTCTGTGGGAAGTATTTTGTCTCCAAGCTTTCAGTCTTCACTAATAAATTAATTAAGAAAAACTGGTCTTCTCTACATTAGGAATTTAGGTATTATTTCCAGCTCATTGATGAACTGGAGTTGATCTGAGAGTTGAGGAACAAGATTAATCTCTAGATCTGCATTGATTTCTGTTGAGATATGAATATGCACAGGTATATATGTGTGGAATGAAGTCTTGGGGAAAAAGAAATTTCAAGGAAAGGAGTGCATCCATACATTTTACCCTGACCTGTGCTAAGTACTACATGGGTGGATGAAGAAGCCACCAAACAGGCAGTCAATTCAGGAAAAAGAATGTGGTTAAAGCAGGTGACAGAAATAAGTCATTTATCACTGAAATTTGAAATCTACACTAAAATTTAGAATTCCTTGGCTCTGTCATGTCACTGGAAGGAAGGAGATGGGTATGTCTTTAACACAAGAATTCTATTTTCATGGAAATGGAATGTACTAAACATGCAGCCACAGGGGGAAATGTGGGACAAAACCTTATCACAAAGTAATTCCTATCCATTAACAGATGCATAAATACACAGATGCTTAATACATTTACAATGGTCTCTGCACAAGCAGAGGTTGCTGACCACAAAAATGGAAGGTCAGTCTATTTAGGACTTACGCCAAGCAAGAATAACATGCAAATGCATAAACTTCCCATCAAACTGAGACAAGAAATTCTTTACTCATAACTTGAGAAACCCTGACTATAACATGAAGGCAATGTGGACTCTAAGGGCTTAAGCTGATTCCATATCTCATCATAATAACAGGAGTGTCTCAATTTGTGACAAAAGTAATCAAAATCATTCAGAGTTGACATTTGCAAGGGATGTCAAAGGCAAAAAGAAGACCTTCTACTGCTACACAAGAAGGAAAAGGTTGAACAAGGGAAATGAAGACCTGTTTATAGAGGGCGGTTGTTTTAGTGACAGAAGCGGATGGCGAGGCTGAGGTACTCAGTGCCTGGTTTGTCTGAGTTTTGCTGGCAAGGTTTCCCAGGCATCTGTGATTAGAGACAGGGCTTAAGGAGGAGAATGACCAGCAATGGATAAAGATCAAGTCAGGGATTACTAGAAAGTTTTTGACCCACATAAAAGCTGCATTGAGGGTGCTGAGAGAGCTTCCTGATGTCATAACGATGGCTGAAACCAGGAGAGGTACTCAGCAACTGGAGAAAAGCAAAGGTTGCACTCATCTTCAAAAAATGCCAAAAGGATGATTCAAGGAACTACAGACTGGCCAGCCCTACTTTGGTTCCTGGCAAAGTCAGGGATTGAGTCCTCCTGGAACAAGTTTATGTGCACATGCAGGAAAAGAAAGAGATTGGAAAGCGTTGAGATATATTTACTGAAAGTGAATCATGCATGACAGAACTTATTGCCTCTTATGATAAAACAACTTAATTTGGGGATGAAAGGAGAGTGATGGATGCCATTTACCTCAACTTTAGCAAGGCTTTTGACACTGTCTCACGCAATATTCTTATATTCAGGTTGGGACATTTTGATCTAGACGACTAGACATCTAGATGGTAAAAAGTGGGGTGGATAGTCATACCAAGAATGTCATGGTCAATGGGTCATGCTCTATCTGGAAGTCAGTAACAAGTGGAGAATTGCAGGGGACTGTACTGGGACCTATCTTGGTTAACATCTTTATCAATGAGTTGGCAGAGGTAATGGAGCACATCCTCAACAAGCGTGTAGATGAAACCAAGCTCGGGGGAGACCAGTTCATATGCTTGGAGGTAGGGTCCCATCCAGAGAGACCTGCGCAAGCTAGAGGAATGGGCAGATAGGAACCTTGTGAAACTGAGCAAGGACAAGAGCCAAGTGCTGCTTCTGGGACAGAAGAGTTCCTACAATGGCACCTGGTTGCAAGACAGGCTGGGAGCAGCTCCATGGGAGCATCTACTTGGAAAAGGTCATGGGGCGTGATGAGCAGTGAATTGAGCCTGAGCCAGCAAAGGTAGCCAACAGTTCCCTAGTCTATATGAACAGGAACATGGCCAGCAGCTACAAGGAGTGTTTATCCTCCTCTACTCAGCACTCATTATGCCACATCCACAATACTTTGTCCAGTTTTAGACCACTGATACAAGAAAGACCACCAATTTGGAGTGTATTCAGCAGAGAGGCCCCAGGATAGAGGTAGTGGGAGCACTTACCCTGTAGGGAGAGGCTGAAGAATCGGGCTGGTTCAACCTAGAGCAGGGATGGCTTTAGGCCCACCTAACACCTGCCTCCCAAATGCCTGCAGGGAGGTTATCAAGGAAACGGAGCCTGGCCCTTCACAACTGTGTGTGGTGGGAGGAATAGGGACAATGGGTGTAAATTGAGACAAGACATGTTCATGTGGATACAAGGAGAGACTTCTTCACCTTGAGGATGGTCCAGCAGTGGGACAGGCTGCCCAGAGAGGCTGTGCAGTCTCCAGGTGTAGAGGTTTTCAATGCCTAATGGGATAAAGCCCTGAGCAACTGGGTCTGACCTCAGAGCTGGCCCTGCTGTGAGCAGGAGGTTGGACTGGAGACCTGAACTCCCTTCCAGCCTGAATTTTCTGTGATTCCTCAACTTTATGAAGGTTATGTTTACTGACCAGAACAACACAGATGCTATAAATAAATGTGAAAGCCATTTTTATGTGTGATTTTGTCTAGTAAGATGCACAGGGATTGAGAATCAAACCTTAAAAGACTTCCGTTTTTGGCTTTGCAGGAAAAAATGTATCTTCTATAAAGAGCATTACACAATCTGCTAAAGACATTTATGAAGAGATTTTTTTTATTCATTTATTGTTCATTCTGAAACATGAAAAACAGGAAATAAGCTTGTGGCTGCTCTGCTGTGGACAAGTTTCTGTTGTTATTTTTCTTAATGATCAGAAGTAGGAGGTAACAACACTAAGGATCAAAGGTACAGTTAACTATAACAAAGCAAAAATCCCTAGGAAAGAATGCTAGTATTGCTAAACCTTAAGAGATCTGACTTCAGCCTTAATTGTTGTAAAGCATAGCAATAAAAAAAAAAAATCTTCCTTTCTTTCTTTATACTAAAATAATATCTTTATTTAGTACCTCTTCTGTTTTGTAGTTTCAAAATCCCTTACAGTTCTTTCCAGAGAGAGACTGCTCCTCACTGATATCTCATCATGTTTATTTATGTGCTTTGTTTCAGAATTTTTATGCCAGAAGTCTGAGAACTATGCCTAGAGGTGAAAACACTAACAGTGACCGTAAAGGCCCTTTGCTGGTCAGAGAGACATTGTAGGCCTTTGTTTTGGCAAGTACATTCCTGTAACCTAATTCTCTTTTTTCTCTATTGTTTAACCAACCACAGCAAAGACTCTTAAGAGGTATCATTGAGTCTCATACTGGACAAGTGTCTGTTTTATTTTCTGTTATGCTGGTAGACACTGTAGGCAGCCTGTGTCTGACAGAACTGAACATACAGAGTTCTGACAGCTCTTCTCCATCTTTCCTTCCTTTCCTGAGGGCAACAAGGCTCACTGCGGATCCCTTGCTCTAAACTGTCCACTGAACACTGTCCATCTGTACTGAAATAGAAGACAAATAAATCCTCTAACTCAGAGATTTCATGTAACATTTATTTAAAAATCACTTCACAGAACTATTCTTGCTGGAGGTTTGTTTTTCTGAAGTGTGGGCAAGGTGTCTGTAAAACCAAGAGTTCCAAATTCCTATCTATCAGAGTTTATATTGACTACAGGAAAAAAATGATGTCCTTCTCTTTCACCCACCTTCTAATTAATCCCCAGTACATTTGCTCCCTTTCTTAGTCTTGGTTTGGTTGAAAGTGGGTTAGTCAGTTCAAGGACCATGTTATATGTAAATCATAGACTGACATATTTGCGGGTTTTGTGCAGGTTGCAATCTTTGACTTATGAGTCAGATCTTTTGGGCAACATGCTTGCGAAACTGCTAAACCAGCAAAGAGATTTCTGAAAATAAAAGTTGAAAGAATAATGGTTTATTAGTATGACCACCTTATTCAGGATTTCTTTATTTTGCAGAAATGTATAGAACAAAAAATATGTCTCAAAAATTTATATTGACATAACTGTACTGAATTTTAAGTATAATCATACCTTGAAAAGTTACTGTGTGTTGATCAAAAAATCATGAGACATGCCATTTTCATTAGCTTAGCCCATTTGAGTTCCTTTTTAGAGGTGTTAATAACCATAGGAGAAGTTAAGTTCCAGTAATAATACAATCGTTGTAACCATCTGATGTGACTTCAGTGGAAATATGAGTAATTATGTAGCTAGTAAGAATTATAAATGAGTTTCTAGTACAATTCAACCAAAAATGTGTCAGAAAATCCCTGAAAAATTGGTAAGTAAAATAGGTATAATAAAACATGAAAGATATGTTTTGATTTGTTCTGGAGTTATATCTTTTGTCAGCCATCCCATCTCTATTGATCACATTGAAGGTAAACATGGTAAACAAGGTAAAAGGCTAGATTTTTGATTGAAAGCAACTGCTTTCATTCTAGTAATACCTCTTTTTTATCTTTATTAAGTATATTTTTGACTTCCTGTAGTAGTTCTATAGTAGTTGCTTGGAGATTATCAAAAATAAGTTCTAAGTGGAGGCTTTTAGACTCAATATAACCCGATGGACAATAGTGGTTTTAATATATTATCTTGTCAGTCTTGTAGCCAGAGCTTTTTTTTTTTTTTGTTTTGTTTTGTTTTTGTTTTTTTTTTTTAATCAGCTTATTGAGTCTGCAGCAGGTCTAACCCTTAATATGCTGGTCTGTCCTATAACAACAGCCTAAATACTCTGCTCTTCTGTGATTTATATATTGACAGTGCTTTCTCCCATAGGAACAAGGATAGGCTACATCAGACTACAAAGTGCCTTCTGTGTGCCCAAAATGCCTTTTTCACTGCCTTTCTATATACCTCCATGTGGAACATGGTATATAGGAATATGGGAAAAGTAGTTAATGATGCAAAGTCCCCAGAGCTGGTAGGGTTTCTCAGCAGTGCCACTGTTAGATAGCACATTTATAGAGGTTATGTCTACCTTGCTGTAACAACAAGTTGGATAAATATGTCTGAGTTAGCTTAAAGGAGTTAGTTAAAATCTGAGCCATTATCCATCTTCTTTGGCAGTCTGTAAATCCTGCCCTGAACTCTGAGCAGTTAGGTTTCAGATATATCTGTTCAATCTGCAGAAGAGATGTATCCACTGCAGTTTTTGCCAGACATTTTAATGACACTTATGGAAGTCCCACCTTGGGAATCTGGGGACTTTGTATCACAATGTACTAGCCCTGACACTGACAAATACATTACACCCTATTTCCATGGGTTTATGCTTATACACATATAAAAGGGTATAGGTTGAGATGACTTTCAGATACCTAGTAGGTTTTTAGATTTGTACCCCAGCTAACTTATTATGTCCTTTGAGAGAGAAATCAACTCAAATCACAGCAGTGTAGAGATTTTAGTTTATTGATAAAGGTCAGAGTACAATATCAGGTTTTATGAAACCTTCAGACATAAACACTTTGATTTGATGAAGGAAAAAAACCAACTTACCTTTTTTCCTCAGTACTCAGAAAAATACATATACTTGTTACTAGTAAATCTTTATTAATTTAAACCATATTCTCTGGAGATTTCAGACTGACATTTATTTTATCATAAGTACCTATAAATTTTTCATGTCCAGTACACAACATAATGCTTATAGAGTAAATAAAAAATGCTAATGAAACAGTAGCCATCTATCCACCCCACATGCTGATATTATTAAGCTGCAAAATAGGTAATAAAAAGTTATTTTATTTCAAGTACCATTTTTGGAGGAAAACCATGTAAATGTTGATGCATGGAGAATTAAAGTAAATTAATCTGATAATATGACTGAATTGAGCAAGCTGTGCAATATAAATATTTTAATCACTTCTTGATCCAGAAGTACCTCATCTACAAATGAGCAATTACTTTCTACCTCGTGGGAGTTTTCTCTAATTATGAGGCAGTCTAGTTGGTGTTATACAAAAAGTACATGTAAATATCAAGCATCAGACCCTTGAATTTGTCATTTGTAATATGAACAGCATTTTATATCCCTTTTTGCAACCCTGTTTGTGTTTTACACTAGTTATTTTATTTGGTGGTGTTTTTAACCTGAGCAGGCCAGTCATTATCAATCTTTCATTTAATCTGTGAACGTGGAAACACTTCCCAGTGGAATTTTGAATGCACACCTATTTAAGAATAGGCTTATTTTTCTCACTTCCTTATATATTACTCAAAACCAGCCTGCCTAGGGCTGAAGACTACAGGTTAAAAAAAAAGTTCTAGATATAAAACTGAATTATTATATGTTGTTTCCAATACATGACATATGTATGCCACTAGTCTTACCAAAAGCTTAATCAGCCTATTGTGCACTGAGTTCCCATAACTATAGTAAAGGATATCGGAATCTATGAATGGGATGACGTATGCAAGAGGAGACCAAATAGGTTTGTGTAGCACAAATGTTTGTGGTGTTGCACCATACTGGGTATTCCCCATTTGTGGGGAAGGAAGTCATGTCATGTAGCAGCAGCAGCCTAGGTAGTTTCAGTAGGTATCATTTATGCATTGCTTTTGTTGTCTTACTATTGAAAATTAAGGACTTGTGTTCACTTGTTACTGATTGTCTCACTTCTGTGCTTTCTGCTCTGGAAACACAAAAAATGGGTTGAGAAACTTGGAGGTAGAATTGTTTGTGTCCCAATTACTAATGTCTCCTTAAAGAAGGTAATCAGACTTTCTAGTATGACACATATAAAACATTAATTTTATATACTGTTAAGCGTGAAAGTCATATGTGTTTTTGAAGCAAAACCTTTGTCCACATCCCATTTCAATTTTATGTAAGATATATTTGAATGGATTAACTCATATTCAAACAGTGTGTATGCTTTAGGGTAAAAAAAAAAAGGAAAAAAGAAAAAGCTTCCCTGGGTCATTTCAGAAAAGTGCTATTCATCCTATGGCTCACTGTTATAATGAAAAAATGAAACAGAAGAAACTGATTGATCTGTTAAAAAATATGAGGTGCTGTGAAGTATGTGTTCTGGTGTTGCTATCTTTCCAGCAAATGTCAATTAAACATAAAAAATCATTGTTTCCAAATATCACCAGAGATGGTAATTACCACAAATCTATCTTCTACACAACTCTAAATTTCCATAATGTACCCTTACTGACAGTGACAGGAGGAAGACTACCATTATTCCTATCAGTGGATGAGAAACAGTTCTTAGAATGACTTCACATGTACTTTGCTGAATTTACTGCTTCTGCTACAAAAAACCCAATTGTTTCCTGAGATATTTATTTCCAAGATCCTGACTTTGATTTTACTCTGGTGATATCCTATGAGGAATCTTCTTCATTTTCTTCTTTCAATTTCAGTCTAGCTTATTGAAGAAATACTGCTTTTTTGAAGCACATGGCTCTTTTGAGATGCAGATGAGTGACAAATGGTAGTTTCTAATTTCATCTTTGTATCTTTGGGATTTCTGTTTGGCTGGGGCCTATTCAAAGGCTTCCATCACACTGTAATATTGTTTTGTAGAAATAAGACATGAAAACCTCTGAAACAGGAATCGAGGTGTCAAAATGCCCTCTGGGAGATATTCTGTGAGTGGAGTACATGTTTGTACAAGGGATTAACCTAAGTGTAAGAGAATGGGCAGCACTACAAATAGATAGGAATGGACAGGGAAGAATGGAAAATGCAGAATGGGCATAGGTTCACTTTCACACATCCTGCTCACTTGTAAACATGATTTGTTTACAAACACTAATGAAATTTCCAATAGAAGTAATCTAAAAAGATTTCAACTTGTTAATGGGAAAAAGCTGGCACCCGAAAATGTAAACAAATGAGATTCCAACTGAACATTTTGTATTCCTAAATGAATGTCTTTGAAAAGCCTGCCTCTATTTCCTTCAGTGAAATAAATACACTTGGAATATGGAGTTAACAGTCCAAAAGACAACGTAATTCATAAACTATGATTATTAATATTAATAAATTTAAAAACAGTATGGCTGTCTAATATTTTGAAGTGAAATCTACTGTCATTAAGTATGAAATGATTTTACTTCTCCTATTGCTTGCAACATCATCAATGGGTCTTATCAGTATTATTTATTAGGCTGCAACTTAAAACTTTGAAACCATCTGTAATCAGAACTTACCTAATTGATGTCTTGGGAAATTAGTTATAATAATGAAGCAATTTGCATGACTTTCCCCTGTTTGCAATGTCATTCAGTGATCTGTTAATAACAGACATGTTAGTAACATGATAAATACTTTAGGTTTTGTATGTTAAGTGTGAAAAGACTTAATTTTAAGATATCCTACTGCTCCAAGTTTACTATACTATGCCAGCTTTGATAATGCAAAATAAGCAATGCAAAATAAACAATGCAATGAGAGGTCAAAATATTTATAGTTAAATACATAATTTTTATGTTCTCAGAAGGGAGCTTTGATAGTTAAATTCTAGTCAGTCTACTGTGTTTCTTCTTGTAAATCTAAAGTTTTGGCTTTAATTTTTATACTCTTGCATTCTCTTGCATCCTGTCCTTCCACATGATGGGTCATGGAAGTTAAATATGAAAAGCATCTATCAATTCAGTCTGTCCTATGTGCCAGTGGAAAAAGGCCAGCCTGTCAGTACTCTCCATAGTTCATCAAAAGAATTAGAAGTGAGAGGTCTTCTGTCTCTTTTTTTGGAGAGGTTATTGGATGATAGGGCTGAAAAGATGGTTTGTTTTTTATTATTATTAAATAATCAGTGCCAATACCTGCCTAACTATATCTACATCCATATTGATATTCATATCAATATCTATAGATAGATGTACATAAATGATTTAACTTGCTGGCCACAGAAACCTGAGAGTGCTGCATCAATTAATGTGTCTGTTCAGGACTTTGTGCTTTCTTTTTCCAAAGTCTTCTATGAAGTATGCTACCTCTTAACACTTTCAGAGTATGACACCTCTGCACTCTCAAAATACAGGCACCGGTATAGTGTATCTGTTCATTTTCATTTAACATTAATCATTGTAATGAGTTTAATTTAGTGTAACAACATACACTTATCTCATATGAAAATCTAGGCAAGGTATTAATATATAAACAACTGGTTCCTTTTGTCAGGCTCCTAAGAATGTATTGTTCCCTAGCAATATGAAGGTTACCTCATTTTCCTTTGTAACTCTGAGACACATTCACCGTGTTAGGATTTGTGACTTCTGGTTAAGGCTTAGATTGTAAATGCTTTCTGGAAGTAACTATTCTCTTATGCTGCATTATGCATGTTCCTGGCACAATAGACTGCCAGTCTATCCATAGTACTCCTGATGCCTCCTGCTGTACTCCTGAAGCAACCCCTACAACTAGGACTGTCCTGGTCTGGCTGGGGCAGAGTTAATTTTATTCACAGCAGACCATATGGTGCTATGTTTTAGACTCTCAGCTCTTGTTATTGGTGTTTTAAACAGATAACTCTTGTTTCTTTGCAGTTTTCATGGTACAGAAAGGCATTGTTCCATAAATATCTCTGAATGATCAATCCACAATCAGAGACTGAAGGAAGTGAGTTCAGTTTTGTCTTTACTACTGGGTAAAATTCTTACCTTGAAAAAAGGGTTAGTAAGTCAATTATAAAACTAATCGTAAGGCTTCATTGACAAGTGTCTCTATACTGGAGTGCACCCATAATTCAAATAAACAGAAGGAGTTTTAAAGAGCAAATATGTGGCTTTTTAAAAACAAAAATGTTCCTGTGTGTCTTTTTCTCAATGTCTAAAATTGTTATATTTCTTCTTGCTGGAAAGATAACTGTCATATAAACTTAGAGGAAAAAGAAGCCCAATTCTGCCTTTTTTGACAGTGTCACTTTTTGTGTCTGCAAATTTTTATGTCATTCATATGTTTTTTTATGACTTTGTTTCTCTCTTTTGTATCATGGATATGTATGGGAAAATTCAAGACAGTTAAAAGTGTATTTGTCTACAGGAGAAGATTGCAGCTAATGATTTGTACTCTGTAAACAACAAAAGGCAAGATGACAGCAAAGCAGAGTAGCATTACCTTTTCCCTGGGCTGTATAAGCCTGTGGCACCATCCTGTGAATACTGTGGGGTATTTCCTGTCACACTCAAAAATCAACCTCAAAACTGGTACACTAAGATATTGTTAAGTAGTACCTTCCTTCATACTTTTTTTTAGAAAATTTGCTTTCTACAGGTTTTAGGATGGAGATGAACTCAGATTTATTATCCACTGTCTATTGAAAAATACAGTGTGCAAAGTGGGGGTTTATTATTTATTTCTATATGCATGCTCACCTTCACATAAAAACACTCTGTATGGCACATGGGAAGACAAAGCAGAAATTAGCAAACCAAGGTATCTAAGATACCTACTGAGAACAGAAGTGTTACCATCAAATGGTAGAACAGTGAGGAAGGGAGGCTTTCTTTTTGGTCATTTTAATTTGCCAGAGACTCTTGGAAAAAGAAGAATATAAAGTTGGCAGAGTCCTTAGGCTACAGAGGTAGAAATGCTAAAGTAATTTAAATTTGCTTGCATGATCCAGCTGCTACTTGCTACATGGAGTTACACATGTTCTATGTTAAGAGCTGATACAGAGATATCTGTAAATCCTAAATGTTTAAGTGTTGATTCATTTGATAATTTCTTCTATATTTTAGATCATTGGCTAATAAAAGGAATATTGGATTGTTTCTGATAATCTATTAATTACTTCCTTGCCAAACTGGGAAAACTGAATGTTAGATATCTATTCATGCAGGCACTGTAAGCAACAAATAGTCTGATCACATTCAAAGATAATATTACAGAAATTAAAGTTGCAAAAATAAAAAGGACTTTGGATTCACTTCACAAGTCTTTTTGTCTCCTGTATTGTAACTTACAAGAAAAGAGGAAATTCTATAATCTTTATTTATCACAGTTATCACAGCTATTGCAGCTAGTGGAACTAACTTCCCTAGGAAAGACAGACAGTTAAGCCCTGAAATCTCAACAGTGAGATAAAGCTACATATGGTGATAACTGTTTTTCTGTAGAACTCTGAGAGGTCAGTGCAATCTGGTGGCAAACAGGAATCTCAAAAAAAGCATATTTTATTTTCTGTACTGTGAACAATATTCTTTAATGTTTTCTCCCCAGTAAAGTGAAAATGCAGAAAGAAATTTTCAAAACACTGAATTTTTTTATATTCAAATGAGTGAAGAACAACCACAAATAGACAACCTTTTCAGTTGCTTTAAATGAGGGGATTTAGACTGCATTGCACTTCGTCTTTATTTTAAGAATAAATATTTTCCAGCACCACTAGGTGTCATCATGTCTATTATTAATTCCTATATGATCGCTTTTCCCAGTATCTAGCAGGCAAAGTTGATGACTTAATCAGCTTCATCAAAATTTTAGTTTAAAAAGAAACAAAGGAGGTAAAAATATAAGACATTATGAAATTGGAGAAGTTAATCCCCAAAAGCTCAGTTACACAGAAAATAAAGAATTCTATAAAATCAGAGACTTGAAGTTTAAAACTAAAACTCTTGTTTCATAAACTTCAGTACAGATTTTCCTCTTGAATACAGAGGTGCCTTCTTTCAATCTTCATCTGATGCCTCTCATTACTACATATTACGTCAGTCAGATTCACAAAAGCACATAGGCACATAGCAAGAATAAGCTTTACATTCTTAAGTATAAAGCTGTGACCTGAAAAACCAGTCCCCCAGGACTGTTAATCCCAGGACTAGCTTCTCATGTCAGGCACATCCCCTTTGCTCTAAACATCTGCAATATCCAAGCATATACATATATAGCTGTTCTTGCCCAAACATTTGCCTCCAAGCTGTGTTCTTCAATGCTCCAGAGATAAAACAGAGCTTGCCCAAGTGCTGCCCACATGCTTTGATGACGTCAAGCTACTAAGTATTATTTAGCACCTATCTAACATACTAATAGGACTTTGTTCCCCAGGTGTATGAAGAAATATTTCTGTTTGTTTTCTCTCTTTTTAGAGAAAAGTGATGGTGGGTGGTATATCTTTTTTTTTGTATGATAGAGGACATGTCAGGCACATGTTCAAAATCTGATTCAGGACTTTGCAGTCCCTTCCCCAACTACAGAAACTCACAACACACTGGTTTCACTGTCAAAAGCATTCCTTAGCCATCTGACTCTATGCTAGGTGAGCTGGGAATGATTTTCATCTTTTGTATGAATAACTACAGAATCCAAGGGCTATAAGGGAGTATGGAAATCAGTTAAGGATCTCTAATTGCTTAAGATATCCATTTAATCTTGATCTCCAGGCTCTGTGCCTCAGAACTATCTAGGTAGTTTTACTAGCTGTTAACTGAAAATCCAGAATCTATCTTGGTGATATTTTCCCCTAGACACCTTCTCATTCAAAAACTCATCATCACATTTTTACTGAAAAATCTTTCTCTCTGAGGCTTGTTCTCTTTCCTAAGAGCCTTACATCAGAATCTCTTGGCTAATTACATAAATATGCCTTACAGGGAGAACAGAGAACTCAGGCACTACAGAATCTGGGATTATTTACTTAGCATTCAGCAGAAGTTTAAAGGTGGCCACTGGGAAAGTGAAACAGTCAAATATTGAACTTGTTCAGAGAAACCAAAGCACTTCCCCTTCCACCATAATTACAGTAGTTTAACATATTTATTTGTCTCTCTTCTACAATCATTCTGCCTTTAAGTGAACTTAACTAAATGTACTAATTAGATTATCTTAAGTTTTTATTTTCAAAAGTTGAAGCTGTCTAAACTCCCAGTGTGAGGAACTTAGAAGGTGACATTTCACTAATGACTGCTCTGAGAAACTGACAGAGATTGATAGAGTGTTTTTTAAAGATGTCCCCATGAGAAGCATCTCATATAAAATGAAAATGACAGTGAAACTTTTTAAAAGTAACTCTGCATTTTGTGAGTGCTTTTGTTTGCAAGAAAGAACTGGAATAGAGAAGCACTTGAAGGTAGTTTTCCAAATGCATGATGCATATTTTTTGTTTAGAAATGTCTTCAAAGAGTGTTTTTTAAACAACAGTTTTACACAATAAAAACTCCCTGAAAACTGTTTTTCACTGCCCTGTGTACCAGAAACAAGTACATTATGGGCCAGGCTGTGTGTTGTCAGCTCAAAGAATGAATGCTGAATGAGAAACTCGTTGTGCAGAAACCTTCAAACCTCAATATGAGCAGGTTCATGCAGCACACCCCTTTCTTGGTGTATGTTGGGAGGTAGAGCACTTACCTCTTCATCTGTTTTTCTTCATTGCGTTTTCTCACTATAGATACTAGTAACTTCTAGGCTTCATTTGCACAGTGATTGCATTTAGACTTTGCTCATCTGCAGGAAACATAAGGGCCAGGAAACTTCTTTAGGTTCTCTCCATTGCCCACCTTCCTCAGTCTGGCAGGCATAGCTACCAAAGGTTACCGTACTGCAGTCTGCATTTAAGAGCCCTGCATCTACATTTCAGGCATCCCATCACAACAGAGTCTTTCTGTAGCCAGTGACCAAACAGGTGAAGAGAGTGGTCCATCCTTTCTTCATGTAGAGAGCAGGAGCAGTTCTGAGGACCTGGGAACAGCCCAACCCAGCCCTGCAGTAGTTCGAATGTGCACTCATATGGTAGAGTGAAAAAGGTGTCTGACTGGTGTGATTTTTATATCCAATTGCAAATGCAAGCAAATTCATACTCAGCAAGAATACTCTGCACCTCTAGGTACAGGTAGAGTGTGCTTCATAGGTGGCTGGCAGTGCTCATCTAAATATATTATGAAACTTGACATGTAAGTTTGGTCCAAGTGTACAGTTCCCTGCTTTGACATCACACTTCTCTCTGCACAAAAATCAATTTGCCACTGAATGGTACTTGACTTTCATCATAGAAAAACATCTTTTATATTGATCTTTTATACCATTTGAGAAGTAAACGTCCAGATTTAATAGTAAAAGTAAAATTAAGAAGGATATAAGCGCTGATGGGAAAGCTGCTATTCTACAGCACAAAAGAATTAAGTCTAACAGCCCTATCATTACTTCAGAAGAAATTCTCTTCAGAAGAAATAATGAAAAAGGAGCCATTTTATTCTCCTTTGACTTAGATATAGATTTCAGGTCTCTGTTTGTCTAGTCTTTCTTTTAGAAACAGAAGTGTGTGAGTGTAAGTAGAAATACCGCCTTCACTGAATCCCCTGCATCCTCTCTGTTCTTGAAAAATAATTAAAACCAGAAATAGAAGAGAGTGCTTGAGATGGGAATTGCCATCTATTGAGCATGTGGTCATTAGTTTACTTGTATAGTTCTGTACGGTTTTATACAGTTTATAAAAATCTATTTCGTTCACACTGTTTCATGTGGAGGATACATAGTGAAAAGAGGCTTAGAGAGATGTTAATCATTGCTGCTATCTGTTTCTTAAATTGTCATCCCATCAGGTGCATTGCAGGCTTAAAAAATGCAATATTCTTTTCTTATGGGTATACCAATGCATTAAATTCTTCTTGATGAGAAGCATTGCCAGATCAATAAGACATTTTATCCACATTTTCATGGTGGTCCCTTGAGCCACCAGTTTCCATCCTAGCTATTAACTGAGTCAAATGACAGCAGATATTATAAAAGATTTCCAATGCCAAATCCTTTTCCTAGTCCTACACTGAAACCTTTCTCACACTCCAGATACTATTCATATGCTCAGGTTGATGTTTTTTGCTTTATTTCTTTTGAACAATGTCATACCTCCTTCACCTTTTTTTTATTTTTTTTTTTTTTAATTATTATTATTTCCCCCCTGTGAAGCAACCATCACAATGACAGAGACTTTTTAGGACCAATGCCTAAGTCTGCAAATGAATGCATCAGAAGTCTTTCTTCTTTGGTAATTTCAACATGGCTTTCCAATAATGTGACACCTCCTAGGATTTACCTTTATTTTATTACGAGATATCAATGCAGTGATGTGCATCAATGTGACTGTCTATCACTTGAAATATCCTTGTCAACTAGGCTTTGCAATGACATACCCAGGATCTCTTGTTCCCATGCATCGCTGATTTCACGTAACTGCCTTCCGGGCTTCCTAGCCCTGGGCATGCAAACTAGTTCTCCGGTCCTGCTGATGAGCCCAGCTTTCAAAGTAATCTCCCTCTAAAGGATACAAATATACTTGAACACTAGTTTATATGAAACAAATTAAATGCAAAAGCAACTGCCATAAAACTTATTGAATATTACTGGTAAGGAAGTAAATTTACCTTTTCAAGTTTACAGCTTGTTACTGTCAAGCAATTATATATGAGACACTATGATAGGAAGCATTGTTTCTTCTTGTGGTTACCAGGCAGAACAATACAGAGGAACACACACTTATCACAAGAACCGCTCAGATAATTTATTTCTGAGTATTACAAATAGCTACATTTAGATCTAG
The DNA here is from genome assembly GCA_031468815.1 of Morus bassanus. Lineage (NCBI taxonomy): Eukaryota > Metazoa > Chordata > Aves > Suliformes > Sulidae > Morus > Morus bassanus. Next base: position 106,668,453 of record CM062567.1, on the reverse strand, counting down.
CATGACTCACCTGTACTGTGTATGTTTGCCAACATTATATCTCTTCTGTGTATTGTCATGGAATTGATTAAACAAGGTAAAAAAAAAAAAGACAAAAATCAGCTGCACAGCTTTCCTGGAAATTAGTTAGAATAGAAATAACAGAACAGAAGCAGTTCTGGAATGAGAGAAGATACAGGTACTGCAGCACAAGAGTATCACAGCCCTGTATGACATGACATATGGGTAAGGCATGGGTGGACAGATGGATTAGGAGAAGGGAGGCAGAAAAAAAGGCAGAAGCTCCAAATCTGACAGTTCAGCAGAAGAGCTGCCATCAGTCAGAAAGTATTCGGAAGCGGGTCAGTGTGACAGCGTACCACAGCAGGTTGAGGAAAGGCCTCGGTTTATCTGATAAGAATAGGCTATGCTGTACTAGTCTTCTCTGCTCAAGCTAATATGGTTCAGTCAGTGCTAAATGCCAAAGAAATTAAATGCTCAAATCCAGGACCAACGCTCACTCCCACAGCTCTGAAAGCAGAGTAGGGAGGTCACTACGGTTTGGCCTCCAGCCTTTGAAGTGCACTTGCTAGGTACAAAGGCTGCAAGCAGCAGAGGTTGCAGCCAGCTCCAGGTTCCTGGGTGAGGTGAGAGCACCATGATATCTCTGAGCCCATGTGTCAGGCCTTCTTTCCCTTGTGGTCCTCCGACAGACAAGTAGCTTCAGATTATAGCTACAAAAACCTGAATGCTTCTATCTATCCAACAAATGCACTGGTTCAACATGCTATATTGTCCATTTACTCAGTAATTTTTATGTTTTCCTATAACCTCCCATCCACAAGAACTCTGTGATGATGATTTCATCTCTCTTCAGCGATAAAGAAAAAAGACTGAACAGTCTTTCTGTGTGGTGTAAATGTGGCAACATTTGAGCAGAAACATAAAAAAGTAAGAGAAATGCAAAAAATAAATCTAGGTGCCCCATCATTTTAAGTCAGTGTTAGGGCTTGACTTGGGGAGGGTTTCAGTACTTAGGTTTGGTGGTGTTACTAAACTGTATGTTTTATTCTTCATGGTGCCAAACTGGAAAAGATAATCAGCCCTAGCTTTTGACAAGGGAACACAGTAGTATGAACTCTGTAAATGACTTCTAATTATCTTCACTTTGTTAAATTTGGGTATTTTACTGATATTTGAAGACTATAGATGTTAAAAATTGTTTTTGGTTTTGAATTTCAGTTGTAAAATATTTAGATATTATTATCACCATTACTATTACTACTACATACTACTATCACTGATATCGCTACTACAAATGTTAGTATCCCAATGGCAATAGTCACAAATCAGATAATTTAGAGGAAACTTAGAGTTAAATTTAGAGTAAAGATGAAAGTTCAAAGCAAAAGTTTAAGTAACATTGAAGAAAGTTTAATTGTGTAAAAGCACATTCAAAAAAACCCCTGTTTTTTTTACCTGGTAAATTACTATTAGAGTGTTGATTTCTCTCTCATTCCTATTTTTTATACCTCTTAGTTCACAAAGAAGAAAATTCAGTTCCTTCAAAGTCTACATGCTGTTAGTTTGTAGATGGTATGGTAAGTTCATTGTCTTTAACAAGGAGGTTAAATTCTTGAGTGAAGCATGAAATGGGATTCAGCTTTACCTGTAAATGCACAACAGGTGTTTCCATAACTGAGAAGCCCTAGAAGGTCTTGCCGTAAGCTTCTAGATAGTACAAAGGAGTCTTCTGAAAGAATCATACCACACTTTGTGATCTATCCTAGCAATACACCATACTACTTGCTTTTCTACATTTTCATTTTCTGCTTGTGGGTTTTGTTTTCTTTTTTTTTACTTTAGACTTGCTTCCCCCACATCCTTTTTCATCTGTCTCTAGGCTTAGCCTTTCCATGCTTCCTTAACTGCAGCTTTTTACTTTTGCTTCTGTCTGATTTATTCTTTGTGACTTTCCCCTTTAACTATCCATATTCTCTAGGGATCCTCTGAGGGCATAATTTAGAACTTCATGACCAGAATGACTAGAATGACCTTCAATGCTATTAGGTTCATTACAAATTTTGTCAATAGCAGCTCTTAATTTTTTACTACAGTTTTAGCAGTATAAATAATAATATGAATCCAGGATTTGTGAAAACTAAGACTGTTTAAGCAATAACAACAACAACATCAATGAATATCTATATATTAACATAGGAAATTGACTTTGAAACACAGAATGAGTCTGATAACTTGGCTAGGAACAATACTGCTAAAACTAGCTAGACATTTAAATGTTTTAAAATGCCTTCTTGAAAATTATGAAATAAATCTAAAACCATTAGATTTTTTTAAAAAACAAAAAACAAGTTTAGTTTCTCTTTATCTGCCTCTGTGTGACCTTCTCGAGCAAACATAGGGTTCAATAGTTGCTGTTTCAGGAAGTGAAAGCTGACATTATCATGAAATTATCCAACTCCAGGATTGGGGAGTAGGAGGAAAAGCACCAAACAACAACAAGCAGCTATGGAAAAAATACAAAATGAGGTTTACATTAAATTTTCATGTGACTGATGGGCCAGTTTGTGTATATGACATATCTAGTGCAGTAAAAATAGTTGGAAAAAGCCCAACTCCATTGCTGGAGCAGTGGACAAATGTTAACATGACACTCTTCCCAGACTGATGTTTGCTACCTCTCATGACTGTACATGCTCCAGTTATCAGTTTTGTTCAGCACTGGCTGCATCAGAAAGTCATGCCCTCAAAATGCAAACTCATGAATGACTGCTTTCACATTTATACTTGCCAAACTGGGCTGTAAAATATGTAAAAACCTATTTCTTTGTGAAGTTTTCAGTGCTGTTTAGATTTTAAATAAATAAAACTTTGGGTTATTTGTCTACAGCTGTTTTCTTGTCTCCATTAATAGCTTCCTTTTCTTCATTATAAGGAAGTTGGTATAGACCTCTGTAACAAGTTTGTCTCTCATTTTCCACCCTAAAAGGTTCACTTAACTTTTTTGTATGACAAGTAGTAGCTCTTTGTAGTATGACTCTGGCTACCCACAGTTGAGCTGTTCTTTTGTCCTAAGAAATAGTGCCAGATTTAACTGAGTTGAAAAATTTGAGAGATGACCATTTCCTCACTTGTGTTCTTCAGTGAAAATGTTGATATCCTGCTGAAATGTTGCACCAGTGCTGGAAGTCAAGGCTAGATTAAGGATATTTCCAAGCTGTAAGCAGCAGATATTTCACTGAGGTCAAGCAAGGTCAGCTACTTATAAACTGTCTAAAGCATGTGCATTAGAAGAAAGACTGGCTACAGTGCTCCAGGTCGCAGTGTATTTTTTGTTTTCCTTCACCTCATAGACATCCAAGTTTGGAAAAAGGAATCTCATGGGACACTTTCTCTACCCTTGAATGTTTCCTATTCTTAGGAAAATCCTTTGGCAAGAATTGCTGACAAGGATAAGAGAAGCTATTGGGTGCCTATAATAAACATTACTATTCAGGTCAGTTAGGAAATGTTAGGTTTAGGGCTGTCAATATAACCCGAAATGAGTTCCTGTATAGGTACTCTCACATATTCTTTCCTTGGATGGCCAAATAATCTTTGTTTCACAGGATCACAGTTTTATCAGAGTATCTGTTGGAAACCCTGAGACTGGATTTGTTGACTCTCTAATGAGCATTGCCCTATGTTGGCTCTTTGACTGGCTGCAGATTATGCTATAGCTCATCTCCAGATCTCCCTGTTTTCCTCCATCTTCCAGCTGTATAAGGCCCAGTGTAGGTAGGTATCCTACATGGGTTTGTTACAGGCTACAGCAGGACCTCTTAATTCACCAAGAATTTTTTTTTCTGAATCATGTTAATTCACACTGTATATCACCAAATTTCAAATTGGCCTTACTGCCACTATATGCTGTCCAGGCAGCAAGACGCTCGTTTCTGTGAACAGACTGGGTTTTGGTAATGTTTCCTCTATGCCAAATGGGTTGGCGTCATTACAGCTTGCTTGGCCTTATGCCCACACTCTGAGGCCTATAGGAGTCATTCCTCGGAGATGGTTTCTCAGAGTATTTGGCCAATGGCACTTGGGATGTAGGGCCAAATGCCCTGCTTCAGGCTTATATATTGCCATGTGTACCTGGCTCAGTCAGTGCTCCATTGGACAGTCTTTCCACCTTCAGCATTTTCTGCTCAACTTCCCTCACTTCTTTATTTTCTTTATAGACAAAACATTCAGGCACATGTCATCCTATATGCTGAAAGCAGCCTGACAGAACTATTTTTCCCTTTCCCTGCAAGAATATATTCTGCTGCAGACCATAGTCCTAAAACTCAACTATCTTTCCATTTGTGGAAGTAGATTATAAGAACTTGATAGAGATGCTAGTAACCTCTGCCCAACCTATAGTGTAATTTCCTCCTTGCTTGTGTGTTTTCTTTTCACTTTTGATGACAAGCTAATGGCCCATGGGCCCAGCTCATCCTGAAATCAACCTTTTCTCTGCTCTACAAACGCTCTCCATGCTCATCTTCTACTGTTCCAGGAGCACAGCATGCCCAGGCTGTCCTGCATCCCTCCTCCCCCAAATGCAGGATCCTTTTCACTTTGCAACATCTTCTGTGCTTCCAGGAATGTCTCTGGACTGATGACCTGTAAGCATGGTTGCTGCCTGCTTCAACGGGCTGGCCAGAGCCTAATCAAGCCTGGTGAAGTTGTAGGAGTCAAGGGATCATAAAAGAAACAAGTTACAGTAGGCAGATTAATCAGAGCATGCATTTTTGTAACATTTATTAAACAACAGACTGCCTATAGTTGTTGCATTTGTCCTATCTTGTAGCTATTTCTGAGGTGGTCTACCTATATCTGAGCCTTCTTTCCACTAAAAATGTTATTAACTGTAAATCTAGGCCTGAGACGTGCACAGACATCTGATAAACTGAGCCTTGCACACATTTAAATGAAGATACATTATGAAGTTGATTTAGGGCAACTATGAACCCTTATCAGAAATTTAATAACACTTCTTAAAAATAATTGCTAGTATATAATGAAATAAAAATTGAAGAAGAAACAGTAGGAAACCCTAATCACATTTATATCTCATTTCCATTTATATTAGTAGCAAGCTTGTAGACTCCATACTGAATTGAACCTTTTCTGCTATTTAATAAACAGATTACTTGTGTTCAAGGATCTTGTCTATGGGGTTATTTGCTTAATTTCTTTTTTTTCTTGTACTGTTCCATTATCTGTGTGTGTGAAATAACAAGTAACACAGGAAAATATTCAAATAAGTTTTTTTGGTTTGTTTTTTTTTAAAGAATTTTGCTTTCTGACGTAGATTTTGTTTGATATGGCCCTTAAGTTAAAGTTTGTACTGCTTCAGTTGTTCTTTTAAGTATGAATCTATTTTTAGAAAGTGATTCATACAGGGAGATTTAGTATTTCTTTACCTCATAGGATATAGAAAAAAAGTGCTCTGTAGTGAAGAGTCCACTTGTTTCTGCTATGACTATTTGCATGTGCTTATCAATTATGCATTACTGCATACCATGGAGCATTTATCCACTTTAAAAACAAAAACTTAGAACTGTATCAAATATGTCAGAATAATGGTCTTATTTCAGCACGATACATTGTCCTTATGCTTTACAGAGAGTTCTTGGTTGATAAGGAAACCGTCCTTGGAGAAGTCTTTAAAAGTTTCTTGTGTCATAAAGAAATTTGCCCCTTCTTCAACACAATAAATATTCTGCTTCCTTTTCATGACAGCTAGGATGAAGGAATGGAAATGTTGGTTTTCTCAGGGCCTTGGAATTGCATTCACTGTACATGGGGACTAGCTGCTTGGCCAGACTCACCCCACTTTGTAAGGGTGCGTGGAAGGTAAGAGCATCTACATCGTTAAGGTCATCTGATCAGGGATTTTTCAGTGCAAAAGGGGAAAAAGTAAAGGGGGAAATGAAAAATGAGAGCACAGTGAGGCACAAATGGTAGAAAGGGATAACAGAGGCAATGCCAAGGACCAGAAGCCTCCCACTGGTAATTGTTGGGCCACGAAGAAACTGTAAGTACAGCATTGGAGAGGGCCAACCTGGACCTTGTACTGATACGAAGTGGGAAACAAGAGGAACATGAGGATTTGGGACATTCAAGAGAAGTCTGTGGGACTATGCCAAATTTCTGAAGGAAAATTTAGGGGGAAGGGATGGGGAGGAACAAAGGAAATCAAACAGAAAGGCATATAAAAGGGGCTGGACATGTCTAAACTGGGGCTGGCAAACCTGGCATCTGATCACCCTAGTCTGTCGTATTTTCTCATTAAATTAATTCCTTTAAATTCCATTCCTTTAAATTCCGTTAAATCCTTTCTTAACTATCTCTGTTTAATCTCACTCTCTATCGCATGTGTGAAGGTTGTAAGGGCTGAATGCTAGCTACTGGTGAGACCTATGTGAGTGGATTTGGTGCCAGCGACTGGAGTCAGACTGAAGGTGTATGTGCCCTGCAGCCTGTGGTGTCAGCTACCGAAGTGAGTGGAGGTCTCAGCTCTAGCCACTGGGATGGGACTGGTGGGTGTCCTAGGTGGAGTTACTGGGGGACTGGACTGAGCAAAATGAGTGAGAGGCTCAGTGACAGCAGCTGGAGCAGGACTGTTTGTTACAGCCTATGTGCCTTGTGCCTGCTACTGGGGTTTACCAGAGGCTTTGCATCTTCTCCAAACCTGGTGTGCATGGGAGTATGTGTGTGTAATTCACTAGCAAACTTCAAGCTGGACCAGCTGGTGAGTAGGAGAGCCATGGGGTGTGTGAGAGCGCCTGGATTCCAGGTAGGGGTACCAGGCAGGCAGAGAGGCCAGGCTGGGGGGACCTGCAAATGTGCCGTACATGGGGGACCTGCAAAATGTGCATATGCTTGGGAGCCTAGACAGTGCTGTGTGTGTCCCTGCACTGTATGATCCTTGTGTGACCTTCAGTTCTGACAAGTTGAAAAAGAGGAAGGGGACTTGGCTGTCTATATGTCTATATGTCTATATATGTCTATATGTCTATGTTTTATGTGAGTCCTGGTCATGTTACATGTGGGTGCTGTTGAAGACAGCACCTTGTCCGTGGCCCTCTGAGCAGCTGGCCATGTCTGAGTCCTCTGTGTGTGTGTATGTGTGTGTGTCTGGGTTACACGTTCAACTTTGCTGCTGTCTGAACCCACAAACAGGTTCAACAGGGAAAGCAGCAGCCACATCTATTGTCTTGGGACAGAGACCCCCCAGGCTGGGCTGCAGAGACGAGGTGGGAGGTATCCCTGGCCTCAGAGTCTGTCAGAGGAAGCATCACCTTAACATCCCATGCCATGTTTCATTTGTTTTGAGAGAAGAAATTAGCTGTATGCAGCATTTGCAGAAGAGGCAAATGCTCTTTGAGCACTTTGATGCTTCTTTAAAGACACTTTAATTCCTTTTGTGGCTTATATTCTTAGGACAGGAGAAATCATCATTTGCATTAGGTATTAAGAAGAAAATCAACCATGTGGTGTGACTAACTGATTAAAACAATATTCCAGTCATTCTGGGAGGAATGATGGACAGGAATGTTTCACTTTTTAGGTGAACTTGAGGCAGTATAATATGAGGAAAATAGACATGTTGTATATTAGAAAATAATTATTTGTATATGAAGCAATGGCAGAGAGATCTCCTGGTGATCTTTTCTGTCCACCTCTGAGAAATGCAAAATTGAGTGCTAATACACCAGGACACCCAAATCTGCTCCCAACACACATTTTAAGAAACTCAGTATAAACTCAGAAACTCAGTAGGGCTACTTCAGAATTATCAAAGTACATCTATGTGCAGAATCGAGCCCAAAAGATTTACCACATTGGGTAAGCATCTTGTCTCTGGCACTATCTCTGCCTCAAGTGTAGGTTTTATTTATTTAATGTATAATGATTCCCATTTAATAACTTTGTACACTACACCAGGCTGTTTGTTTTTCTGATTCCTTTCCAAGAAATAATCTGAGGGAGAAATTCATGAAGGGCTGGTCAATGCTGAAGACACTTCTAGTTAATTTACTCAATTCATATTAATTCAGTGGTGCTAAGCCCACTGGCAAAACTTTTGTGTCTTTTTCAACATTGGAGAAGTCTCATGAGAATAATAATAAAAAGAAGAGCTATACTATTTGCATGGTCAGTCATGCAGCAGCCATGAACAATATCAAGTTACCTTCATGGTGAGACTGTAAATAGATTGATCCTTCCTATCCTTCCTATTACTGTCTTTGTACACAACTCCACACTTCGACTCAGTTATCACTGACGCATATATGGGGAAATTTGCCAAATGCTCAGTCTGGGATGCAACCTGTTACACCAGCAACATGATGGATTTGATCACAAAGAAAGAGTTATTTAAATTAAATAATTTTTTTTTTTTAGAAAGAAAAAAATCCTCTTGAATTCAAAGGAGAGTTTGTTTGTTTGCTTTTGAGAGAAAGGTGGAGTTTACAGGTTTCGTTTAATTCCAAGCAGATTAAGTAGAAGATTTTTGGTAACTTTTTAAATGGGAATCAAGGGGAAATTGCTAGGAAGGAAATATACTAGCTGGAAAGAAAAATGAAAGGGGAGAAAATACTGAAAGATCTTTAAGAAGATGAAGAGTGATCGCTTGAAATTGAGGTGAAAAGACTGAAAGAATTAGTCAAACACCTAGAAAGAACAAATCCTGTATGTCTATCCATTTTCAGACTTTTCAGTCAGAGTCTCTGTAATGAACTTGTGCTAAAATGAACAGATACCATCACTTGCTTCGTCTGGTTTGGCTAATCTGGAATATACTCTTTTGAGGCAGAGTGTGTGAAACTTTGTCAGTTGGGAAAAAGAAAAGAAAAGAAAAGAAAAGAAAAGAAAAGAAAAGAAAAGAAAAGAAAAGAAAAGAAAAGAAAAGAAAAGAAAAGAAAAGAAAAGAAAAGAAAAGAAAAGAAAAGAAAAGAAAAGAAAAGAAAAAGAAAAGAAAAGAAAAGAAAAGAAAAGAAAAGAAAAGAAAAGAAAAAAGAAGAAAAGAAAAGAAAAAGAAAAGAAAAGAAAAGAAAAGAAAAAGAAAAGAAAAGAAAAGAAAAGAAAAAAGAAAAGAAAAAAGAAGAAAAGAAAAGAAAAAAGAAGAAAAGAAAAGAAAAGAAAAAAGAAAAGAAAAGAAAAAGAAAAGAAAAGAAAAGAAAAGAAAAGAAAAAGAAAAGAAAAGAAAAGAAAAGAAAAAAGAAAAGAAAAAAGAAAAGAAAAAGAAAAGAAAAGAAAAGAAAAGAAAAGAAAAGAAAAGAAAAGAAAAGAAAAGAAAAGAAAAAGAAAAGAAAAGAAAAGAAAAGAAAAAAGAAGAAAAGAAAAGAAAAGAAAAAGAAAAGAAAAGAAAAGAAAAGAAAAAAGAAAAGAAAAAAGAAGAAAAGAAAAGAAAAAGAAAAGAAAAGAAAAGAAAAGAAAAAATAAAATAAAATAAAATAAAATAAAATAAAATAAAATAAAATAAAATAAAAGAAAAGAAAAGAAAAGAAAAGAAAAGAAAAAAATAGAAAAGAAAAGAAAAGAGAAAAGAAAAGAAAAGAAAAGAAAAGAAAAGAAAAGAAAAGAAAAGAAAAGAAAAGAAAAGAAAAGAAAAGAAAAGAAAAGAAAGTTGTTCTATTTCTCTGCTTACAGAACTGTTCTTTTATAACACTGGTTCAAAGGCAGAAATACTTTCAATGTCATGAAGTTGTCTCAGCTCCAACATCTGTTGCCCTATTTGGTTAAAAGAAAGGGTGGCATATAAAAAATGATTTACCATAGACCCTTGCTTTGGCAGAGTGGGGTGAGGGGTGTTGTAGTTTTTTTCATTATTATTATTATATTGCCTCAAGGCTGTAATTCGGGAATACATTCATCTTATTTTATTTTCAAATTATCATTTATCTTATCTAGTGTATGCAAAATACGCCTTTGTCAGATGCTTTACTCCACATTGTGTGTTCTGCCTGATGGCTAAGGTGTTTTTAGTAATGAATGTTTTGTTGCTTGCTAATTATCCTCATACTTTTTTGTCAGAATCACTAGCAGTAACTATCTTTATGGTGAAACATGATCCCAGTTTCTGCCCTCACCTGGATCGGTGGATTTCTTCCTGAAATCAGCAGGAATTGCTTTGTGCATTTGGAAGCAATGTTCAGTGTGAAGTGCCCATTTTGGGGTCAGGGTTCCTTTTTTCCATTTCCATTGAAATCATACCCTTCAAATCATTGTAGCTTCCTAAACAAAACAAAACAAAACAAAACAAAACAAAACAAAACAAAAAACAAAACAAACAAACAAACAAACAAACATAAAAAACCAAACCCAACAAGTTTATCTGTGATAAAATAATGACGAACAAGGACCAAGATATCTTTAGATCTGCACCTTCTTTACAGAGAACTATTAAAGTGAAAAAACAGATACCTCATCATTTTAGTCTCTTTATTTGTCATAGCTCCATCTCCAAACTGAGTCTCTCTTGAAATTTTTTGGAGTGGGATTAGGTGCTCCTCAATGTTTGTGCACTGCAACTAATCCTGAGGGTTAATCCCATGATAAATATAATGAGTAATATAAATTATCTGCAATAAGGTCAGACAAGAGTATTTGGAGCTGAACTTGAAGTTCAAAAGTGTTTGAAGGGCTGGATTTGGTGTAGTGCTCAATTTGATTAAATAAAGCTGTTATCAACTCCTAAGAAAGCAGCAAACCAAACAAAGCAAATTTGTGCTTGTAAGTGAATCCTGAGCTCTTAGGACAACTCAAATTGTTTAGAAATGGAGATTTCTGCTGTATGTATTAAGTTTTTAATACCTTCAGATTCTAGTCTAATTTCTTCAACTCTCTTATCTTTTTTCTTTTTTCTTTTTTTTTTTTTGTAAGTCCAGCTCTGTTGATAACAGGAAAAATATTATTGCCCATCATACCATCAATAATTTTATTGTGCCTCCTGAATGTTTTTTCTTAATTTAATTTCATCCCAAATAAGAAAAGGCAATGGGTGAATTAGACATGTCTTTTGAGTTTAAGCAGCTTTAAATTCTCTTGGACTTTTCTTGTTGTTTGTACTTTTCCCCCTTCGATATAATTTTGAGGGACTGATCCTGTTTGTATTTTTCTTTAAGCTTGATTTTCAGTATGACAAACACTTCACATTTGAAAAACAATGTACAGGCACTGCTTTAGTGGAGGACATAATTCAATTCCCAACAGAATAACTTCTACAGTAGGAGCAAGTTAAGTACTTTATACAGTATCACAGTCAGTAGAACAGAAGCAGGAAAAAAAGAATCAGTATTTTGTTCTTGGTCTGTGAGCATCATGTCCTCTGTTCAGCTCTAAGTTATTGGGACTTCAGGGTTCTTAACAGGTAAATATTCTTATTTTTAAACCATTAAACCATTAATCATAAAAAGTAATGGGGAAAAAAAGCTGGTTTTAACAGTTTTCCTCTTATTTTTTCTTCCATTATGAAGCAAACTGATGCTGAATGAAAGTAGATTTCACTGTGTGGAGGACACAATATGGTAACTGTAGGAAAAATAAAACAGAGATGAAAGGGAAAGTCTGTGTCCAATTCACTATGATTATCTCAGTTTTTAAAACTCTTCTTGATAAATAATTAAATTAAACTCTACATATGCACTTGACTAGGCAAAGGTTAAGAAATATAATTCCCCTTGGATCTCTCTGTTGCGTCTGAATGCTGTTGCTGACTGTAAGTGGGGTAGACCAAACCTTGGCTGCAGTGTGAAAGCACTATTGCTAAACAGTAGCTGGAAAAGTACAATCAGATGTGCAATAAAGCAAGTGCCAGACATAAAATTCACTCCTCTTAACTTTTTCTAGGTATCTTAACTACAGTTATTTCAGCTTGTTTTATACTCGATAGAAAAAAGATTTGTCTAAGAGACAGATCATCATATCCAATGGTGACACCATTATTATTTTTTCCTCATGCCTGCAGATATAGCTAGATATCTAGCCTGCATGAGCTGACTAAACTTTAGATGTTGAAATTAAGGCCCATCCCAAATCATAAATAGGTCAGTAGCAAACTTTTGTTTTCTTCAAATCATGTAACTGAAAAGCAACTTTGATGTCATTTTGATAAAAAAGCCAAATTTTGCTAGGTTTGTGGCATGGCAAAGGTCTTTTTATTTAAATTAATATTGTGTTAACAAAATTACTCCCGGAAACAAAGAAGTGTGTTTAAATCTGCTGTATATACCTTGCAGTAGATACAGCTTTATAAAATCCAGAAAACAGTAACTAGACCACATAGACTGTGTCTCAGATAAAAATGTGTCAGATAATAAAATATATAAAGACCCCAGTGACAGGATATATATAAAAATGTACAGGATATGACATATTCTTTGTATTTATATTTAAAAAAAGAACAATGATGGTTTCTGAAAAACAGTGCAGCATTATGTAATGAAAGAATCTGTCATGGACGGAATATGCAAAATTAAATAGATTTAAAAGTGTAGGTTTTCTTCACTTTTACTTTTCCTGAAACTGGAGCACTAACTTCTGAAACCTTAAGATTTCTTTAACAAAGTTTCTTTGCATATCACAAAACTTCCTACGTTCCTATTCTTTCTACTCTTGTCCCACTTTTCCCACTGTACAAGCCACTCTTTCTCTGCTGTTTTTCTTTCCCTGCTGGCATACTACTTATGCAACAAAACAATGAAAGGCAGGGAAAGTTGAAATACCTTTTATTTTTTTTCCCTTTCTTTTTTTTTTCTCTCCAGAATTCAGCTGTGATTCAGACTTGCTTCATAGGGAAGCCAAAGAAAACTGGTTTCTATGCTTGGTATTGCTATCTACATTCTCCTTTACTACTTCACTAGCTTTTTCTACAGTGATGCGAACAATAAGGAAAAAACCCAAACCCAAGGAGTATTTATGGCTCTGAACAGCAGCCTGAACATAGTAAGGGCAATTTTTATTACCTTACTGAAATAAATAAAGTACCCTCAGTATGGAGGATGATAATACTGGAAACTGCAGATAGCTAAACAGAGAAATTACCATTCTTACTGTAATAGCTCCTCAGCAAGATGGAGATTTCATTGGCCTCCAAAGTTGTCATGTAATGACTTGTGTTAGCTTCTCAATCAACATTCCTAAGTAAAACATGTATAGAGGTAATATCGCTGTCCTCTGTACTCTCAAACATTTATTAACAGAAATTTAACTGCTAAGACAGTTCTTTTCTAAACAATGATATGGCATAGATTTACTGTAACTGTTAAACACAGAAGTGTTGATATTTCTTTTCTACCTTTTTTTTACACATTTTGTGAGCACTGAAGATATGCAGTGAATGAAATGAATGACAGTTAATACAATTCATTTTTTCATTTCAGCAATTCTGCATTAAATAATGGGGATGATGTGCTACCGTGTAATACCAATGTCTGATCATTTATGACATTTTTTTATATGTAGATTCCATGTTAAGGCACTTCTTGATGTAGCATCCAGGTCTTAATTGCAATATAGCACTGTTTTCTGCCAAAGTGAATTTGCCATTGTAGAGGGGTAGGTGCATTTCACGTCATATTTTATTCTAAGAAAGTCCTACTTATGGTATCCAATGAACAGTTCAATGGAAAAGTTCACCGAGGTCTGCCAAGAATGGACATAAGCACTTTAGGTTGTTACTTTCTTCCATTAACTCTTCTTTCACAATACTTTAATATACATGCCTCAAAGACCAATGCTGGGAATATTCCAGTGTACAAATTCCCTCTAAATGTTTGTGATTTTGAGACTCTGAAATCAGAGTCCTGGATCCTTTAGTGTTTTCAACCCTTTTAATCTTAACACCAAGGTTCATCTTTGTTGCTTTAACTGTCCTGAGATACCATCTGTCTTAGGTACTAACAGTACTAACGGTACTGCCGTTATTTTAGTAATCTTTTCTCCTCGCATGCCCGACAAGATAGGGTCAATGTATGTGCATGCACATGTGCAAGTGTGCTTGTGTGCCTGCTTCCTTCTGTTCCTAACTGTCCCTAAGAGCTTGTGCGTCCTTTAGCAGCTTTGCTTGAGCTGAGGTTTGGGTTTCTGAGACAGACACTTCAAGACAGTGCCCACCTTAGATAATCCTTCTCTTGCCTCATTTATATTCATGAAAAGCTCAGCTGCCCTGCTAACATAGATGCAGATCTGCACCTACCTTTGTGTTCAGTTGAACTACCACAACTGATGTGTCTTTATACTCTTCTAAATATATGATGAATAACTGTGGGTTCAGAGCTTCCTATATCAAAAGATGCTTTTGATGGTTTGTGTTAAAAGGTGGCATCTATGTATCCATGAAACGTGGCTCTCCTTCCCAGTCTCCTTAGACCATCAGTATAAGATTATACTAACAAAACAACATAATGCATCCAGGTTGTCTTTTCCTGGGTATCAGGTGCAAGGGACATCTTTGACAATATAAGAGTTTTCACACAGATAGAATTCAAGCTCATTAGTAGGCTGTCTAGAAACTGATTTTGATGAGATAGGGTCAATATATCATCAACCCTACTTCCTCAAGAAACCTGAAAATAAAATGAACCCAAATTATTAGGGCTTACAGCAAAGAAGGACATAAAATCCAGTGAGAGTAGAGGAGAGAAAGTATGTAATATCTGTATCAGACTGACAGCATATTTGAAGGAATCGAGATGAATCCACTTTAGGTGTACATAGCTCACCCCTATTCCTACTAACTGCAGAGGTAAGACTCAAGTGTCACACCTCTCTTAAACTTCTTTAGAGCTCAAGTTTTTATTTGGTTGTAAGGCCAGCTGATGGCGTATACGGCTGAGAGCCAAAAGAAATCCAACATGAATATTAGAAAGACTTTGATGTGAGTTCAGACTTGAACTGCACAGAGTACAGGCATAACAGCAAAACTGAAGACAGATCTACAGAGATATTTAGGAGCCTGTTTCTCACTGCAGTCAACTGAAAATTTGATGCATAAATGACTTTGTGAATTTGAATGAAAGTGAGCCAAATTGGCTTGCCAGAGGTGACATTTAAAATTTGTGCCAAAACAACAAGTTAAACTTCGGTCTCCATTTCACTGCCTAGTAACCTACTGCTGGACTATGAATTGAGGTGTCAGTGTTTCAGGGGCAGATTAAAACCAGTGAACTCTAATGCCTACTGAATTCTCAATAATGTATCCTTTCAGTCATGCCAACAAGACTTCCATTTATTTGAACAGTTTTGCCTCATTGTACTCCAAAAGATGAATTTATCCTATTCTTCACAAAGTGGGGTTAATTTAATCAAATATTTTGGCCTTGCCAAGGCACTCTAGGTGCAATTCTTGTATAGTTGTTGGTTTCTATTCACTGATTTCTTATTAGTAGAAAGACATGCTTTGTAAATTGAGCAGTGCTCTTCATTTTCATTTTCAGTAAAAGTAATCTTTTTGTTAGGACTATCACTTATTTTGACAGGTCTTTTGAGACATCCCATGAAATACACAACCTGATTTGCTCACCAAGTTAATCAGTCCTAGCGTACCTATATGTGTACATATATACAGAGAAGAATCCATAAACACATGAACATAAGTGGTTAAACTTGATTTAAAACCTAGTTAAAATAATGGTGAACTCTAAGAATTTATTTGCTACAGTAATCTAAATAACAGGGTATAAATAAATGTCAGATGACTTCTCAGGCCATGATTCTGACAGCCATCTGCAATGAAACAAGGCCAAAATTTAAAATAGAAAGTAATGATTTTTTTCTGTCCTTCCTTTCCTAACTAGGAAATAACTAGTAATGGGGATTTCAGAAAGTGCTAGAAATCATCCTTTGAGTATTGCTCCCTTTGAAGATGACTCTTCTCAAGCAGCTAGAAAACAGATATCAATTGTTGCTAGCCCCTTTTGGGAATACCAGTCTGAATGACTCTAACTTCTTTTCATTCCACAGGACATAGAGTCTTCTGCATCCAACAACTACAGGTCTGATCTCAATTCCTTAGTCTACAGCTTTCTTTTTTCTGTACTTGTTTGCATTTTACTGCACTTGTTTTTCTTAATTAATTCAATTAATTCACTCTGCATGTTAGCATAATTCAACAAAGTTGGTAAATTATGATTTAGCAGACTTTAATTGTCAGAGTAGTCACTTTAACACAAAAGGAAAAACAATGTAATGAGAAAAATAATATATTATTTGTAAAGGGATAATTTAATTTTCTTTTCTGGGATGACTGGTTACAATTCCTCTTCATATATAAGAAAAGCTCACTAACTATTGCTAATGCTTCTTGCAAATGATATTCTGAAATTTAATATAGTAATATGTAATCCCTACAGCTGTGTATGTACATCAGCTAATATTTTAAGGTAATGCCCATTAAGATCAATGTCAATTAACCACAATTCATTGTTTGAATATCGATCAAGCATATTTAATTTACCATTAGTGTTAACAGAATGATGCATTAGTCAATTAAGATAGCATTGACTGAGAATCTTAATTAGATATTTAATTCTTTAGCCAGATTTAAGACAAACCTAACCACTGGTTTCAGTGTTTTCCCTTTGTCTAAAATATCTGATTTTATTTCAAGGAAAGATATCCACTTACACATCAGTACAAACTGCCTTTTTTCAAGTCACACTGATTTTCTCTGTGTTTTCATTTATCTCCTGATATTTAATATTTCCATCAAAGATTTCCTAAACCTTGCATAAAAGTTTTCTTAAGCTGAATAAGCCCATTGCAATGAGCTATTATTTAACTGCAGAACAGTCTTTTCCAAAGCAGTCAGGAAACCATTCCCAAGATAGCCAGTCACTGGCTGCTGCAAGAGAAAGAAGACTTTGACTGAAACACAAATGTACAATCCCCAAGTATTTGTGCAGAGCCTATTGGACAGTTTGCAAAATGAGCTGAAGCCCTCTCTGTGCCTTATTTCCTAACTGAGCTTCTTGTTCATTTAGTCTGCAGTCTTAGTTCCTAACTCTATTATCCCTTGCCACCTTTGCTCAAATAGCCATGCCTGTTTACCCTCCGCATCCCTGTTCTGACACTTTTGCCACTGACTGACGTAATGCTTTCCTTCTGTGTGGCGTGGTAAAGGACAGTAGACTCTGGCTTTGTAGTATTTAGACAGGAATGAAAAAGAGAGTGAAAAAAAACAAAGAAAAGAGAGAACATCAGCAGTTGAACTCTAAATACAATGTTTTCTATTAGACAATGAGAAACAGAAAAGAAGAAAATATCCTGTTTCAGCTGGATTGAAGCACATAGATTTGTTGCTTTGATTTTCTGTAATATAGTTAAAGCCTCAAAAATGAAACAAAATATTTCAGCATTGCTTATATTCAATGTTTAATCAATATGAAATATAACTTGTTTTCAGCATTTGCTTCTGAGAGCTTTAATATTTGGAGGTTTCATTGCAAAATGGAACAAAATAACTCTGTCATCTGATGAAATCAAAGTTTCATACTGCTGCATCTAGGAATGCTCATAGCTGAAAAGAAATTAAAGACTCATTCCAAATGGAGAACAACACTGCATTTGAATTTAAGTCTGTTTTATATAAGAGTTTAATAACCAGTGCCAGTTAATAAAATATGGATCAGATTAAACAGGGAGAAATAGGTATTGCATATATTTGAAATGGGTAAACTCTTTTATTTAATTCAGCTAACCACTGCTGGAACAGCTGCAGATTTAGAGAATCATGAATTCAGAATCAGGATTTAAGTAGCCAAGTTAACTGTATCTTATTTAACAGTTTTTCTATGGCTAAATTTCATGGATAACAGTTTCATCTTTATATGATTTATTGTTAAATAATCTGTTACTTGAATAGAGGTATTTTGAATAGTGAAAAATGAAAGAAGAAAATTAAAGATTACTTATGACAGGTAACTTTTTTAAAAACAGTGTTTCTAGAGTTTTTAATGAGGTGCTGGTTTCACTTTAAAATTTTCTGCTCTTCTGAAGTGAATAAGAAAACTCTCTAGGGGACATGGACTGGAAGTACGAGTGTTAAAATATTGTTACTGATCTCCTTGTACTAAAGATAAACCTATTGTAAAGGTTTGGCAGGGGAAAGTCATGTTATACTTGCCTCGTTTCCTGTACTTTTCCCTAAGCATACACTAATTGACACTGTCAGACATGGGATACTAAATTGGGTGAAACTTTGACTTAATGCAGTATGGCAGTTCTTTCATTGTTATGAAAGTAAATTATGTTATGAAGTATCAAGAGTAAGAAATGGCATGGCACTGAAGAGCATAAAAAAAAGTATAAAAAGAGGGCTGGAGTTTCTTAAAAGTTCACAAACTTAGGCAATGAAAATTAAAGATTATAACCATTTCAACCATCTGCCATCCACAAAATGCTCACAGGACATTTTTTGTTCCAAATATTTCTTTAGAAGAAGTGTGCTAGAAGCTGATTTTGTGACCTTTTTGAGTTCTTAGTAGCACACAGCTTTGAAAACAATCCATGGACCTTTCTAAGCACCAGCTGAATACTTCCATGAAAGCCCTGAAAAACTTCATGATCTTTTGACATGGTTTAAGAACTGTACACATGCAAACAGAAACAGTTTTAAGCTTTCCCTTCTTTCTTCATGTGTCTTCTAATCCTATTTGCAATAAATAAAGCTTATTAGAAAGAAATGATGAGAAAGAAAAGCATTCTTCATGAAGAACTTATATTTTCCTGAAAATGTTTATGAAGTAGGGAATCTTAATCTAACTGTTCCTATTTCTTACACCTTCAGTTTACAAAATTCTGCCTTTGTTCATTGAGCAGCCATACCAGCTGAAGAATGCCTATTTGTTCATCATTCACTGTAGGAAAAACACTGTTGATGGAGTGAATTTTAGTACAGCATTTCTATATGTGGATAGAATAATATGCATATATATTTCTGTAGGGTTGGTCAAATGTCTCTTTACTTGATTAAAATAATTTTTTCAGAGAATTGTGAGTGATGCTTCACTTTTTTCAGATCAGTGCGAAATAGCAAAGAGCCTTCTTTTGCATGTCACACACTGTACACAGACAGAAAATTAAAAGCAAAAAAATCAAAACAAAACAAAAGAAGCCAAACATTGCAAAGACACAAGACTGTGAAGCTGAACTGCTTTCCATTACTTCTTGAACTTTTCTCATTCCTATTCCCTAGCACAGAGAAGTTCTTACACTTCAAAAATCAATTTATTAAAAAGGTAGCTTGACTACATAATGTATGTCTTTCATGTATATTGCCTCTTTATAAGTTCATTGTTTTCTTAAGTTCAACTTAAATAGAAATAACACGAAGAAGAATTAGAGTTGAAATTAAATATAAGCTTAAAATGAATTTTTTTAGCTGTTTCTAAAATAGCTTTAATTTTGAGGTACTTGAATTAAAAATTCTACTATTTCAGTTTCTTTTCCTGTTTGTTCATTTAGAAATTTGTCCAAAACAGGTGATCAAAACTTCACCTATTCAAACCCAAGAATTCTGAAAATGACCACTGATATTTAGAGGATGATCTTGATTTGTGGATACTACTGAATAAACCATACTTGAAGCCTAAGTAATCATGAACATATTGTGAACAAAGGATCCCAACAGCTCAAACTTCAGATTTATTTGGCATAGTTAAAGTATTATCAGTGAAGTTACTCCTGCATTCAAAGTTCAAGAAGACAAAACAGCTTCAAAGTTAGTAATATAATACTTAAAAAAGATCTTCTGTTGAATCTGGCATAAGTTGGAAAGAACCTAAAACTCATTTCGTTTGAGTTAGACTTGCTCTGTTGACAGATGGTGTATGTATTTTTCCTGTTAGCTAAAGGTGTCCCTCTTAGTCTGTGTTCCATCTTTCTTATGAACAAAACATGTCATTGACTTATTTTTCTAAATTAAACACTCATTATTTACAGGGTTTATTTTTACCAAACTTTACTGTACTGTTTTAAAATGGCTTACAGTTTCTTAGATTCAGTCTTCCTCTCTCCCACAATCTTTACTTTTTCATCCATGCCTGAAATCCCCCCTGCTAAAGCTTCCATATAAAAATGTACATAAATATTTGCAGAAATAATTCCAGCTCACAAAGTTCCTCTCCAATAATCATGCTCAGTTTCCAAAGATCAGGAAATTTTTTCAGGAGAGTTTATCACTCATTGTATACTATTATTAAACAACATTTATTTAATTTTGTATTCTCCTTTCTTATTGTGGGAATTTTAACTACTGTCTGTGATTCTTGCATATAGACTTATGTTCTGATTTAAATGCCCAAGTTCACAGAGTTGACCAATGATGCTCTCTAGTTTCCAGATCGGAATGGGTCATCCAATGGAGGATGTAATGGAGGTCTTTACCCAATTAACCACCTGTCCTTACCTACCCTAACATATGTAGACTGACATTTCAGACTCTCTGTAATTGCTCTGTTTTGCTAATTTAGATTGAGAAAGCCTGGGTGGTGGCAGGAGGGAAGACAAAGTAAATGCATCAAATGGCAAAAAAAAAAAAAAAAAATCCAGAGATGTGGTTTCATTGTGGGTTTTCCATCTTCTGTCTCCTTGGAGGACCAAGAACAGTTAGTTTAAAATGCAGAACTCCTATTGTTTTCAATAGGAATAGATTATTTGGACCTCAGTTGGACCTCAGAGAGATTTCTTTTCTTTTCTTTTCTTTTTTTTTTTAATTTAGTAAAAAGAGACTATGCCAAAGGAGAATTTATTTACTTACAAAACAAAGAAAGAAACGTAACCCTAGATCTTTAGATAAGAGTGAGAGAGAAGATTTCTTCCAATATTATTTGATCCATTTGCTCATCATATTTTCTTAAACAGCCCATTAAGCTACAGGAAAGAAGAGCATTGTGTTAATGTAGCTATCACTTGCAATTTATTTTCTGTATTTGTAATTCATCTTTAATCCCTCAAAATATAGTAAAAATATGCATTCCTATTATTTTTATAACCTTACCAACAGAAGGGTAAACTTCTTTGATTATCAAAGCTCCAAGTTTTCAAGCAATAAATTACAACTTTAAAGCACAACTCAAGCTCAGCTTTCATTTGATCTAAATATGAAATGGCCAGTAAGTGATCATGTCTACTATTCAAGGACTCTTTAAAATGGTGGGTTTAAAAAACAGTTTACTTTCTTCTACAATAGAAAAATATAAATAGAAACTCCAACTGTTTTTAGGTGATCAGTGTTTCTGAAAAGGAGTTTTTCAAGACAGAAAAATGAAACTGTAAGATTACAAATGTTAGTTTTGTGAATATATGTATCTTATGAATCTGATCTGAATTGTCTGGGACAAGACAGCTTATTTACTGTTTATTAATCTTTTGTTTCACTGTTTAGAATGTCTGTAAATAGCACAGTACAACTGATTTTAGTACTATCTCACCCTTTCTATCAGCTGGGTAATTTCTTCATTAAATCCCTGAATGTCTGATTTACAAGATATTTCCTTTCCTGGTATCAATCTGTTGGATTCCTTAAACACAACTTCTTTAACATTTATGATTTTTATTTCTTTTTTTCTTCTTTAGAACTAAGACAAAATAAAGGAAGTTATATATTGCACCCTACACAGTAAGTTCCTCTTTCACTGCTTGGTAGCTATAGTTGTTTCAGTTTCCCTCTCCCAAAGCTTCCTTGTTTCCAGGCCCTATAATTAAGCTGAGTATAATCTTTTTAATATAAAATTTCCTTAACCGTAGGGCATTAACATCAAGGCATCTTGATCAGTGACAATGGCTCCCACATGAAAACAGAAGTAAATAACGATATGGAAAGATTGTACCAACTTATGACTAAATTAATAAAAAATCTGAGTCATTATTTACTTCTGAAAACATCACAAAAGTGAAAAGAGAAGCTGGTGCTCTCAGACTTAAAAACAAAGAAAAATACCAGATTAATACAAGTAGTCAATCAGAAAACAGTTGGATATCAAAATCCCATATTAAATTCTCAAAGCTGTGTTAAACTAGGAGAAAAGTTTAAAAAGACCCCATCTGAACACAAAACTCTAACCCAGAGACTTTCCAGCTGGTATCAGCTACTGCCTAAAGAGTGATGGCAATCACAGTAAATCTGATCCAGTTATTCCCTCAGAAACATCCGCAGTTTCTGTGCAAGAGCAGCTATAGTTCTTACAGCAATGAAACCTAAAGCTATCATTGACAAAAACAACATAAGAAAACAAGGAAGAAATATTTAAGGAAGGGATGGAAGCCAGAGAACTTAAAAAGCTGTGCAAGATCTAAAAGAAAATATTTTTAGTTGAAACCACCCCTTCCCTTGCTTTAATAGTATTAAAACATACAGAGTAACAAATTATTCAATAATACTCAAGAGAAATGTAAGAAACTTCAAAAGTCAAGAGAAGACTTCCATAGCTTGCAAATGCAGAAGAGTGTATTTAGTGTTGAAGAAAATCTGGATAACCTAGTCGACAGTAACAAAATTTATTTATGGGTAAAAGATGTGGAAAAATTGTTTCAGCAAGTGATTCTGTCTATGTATAGAGTCTAATCTAAATATGTCAATGAATCAATTAGGAAAACAGTAGAAAGTACCAGGAACAGGCGATATGCAATGTTGCGGCCTAAAACTTGAACTCTCTGTATCCAAGGCTAACATAACATCTCAAAATAATCCTTGCAAGTGAAGTTACTGCACTGATAAGGAATGGCAGAATTGCTAATTGACAATGAGTCATCAAGCCACATCAGAAGTGGAAATTATTTATGTTACTAAGATCAGATCGTATCTATAATCGCTCGGTGCTAGTATTGCATTGGAAAGCAAAACTGAAGCAATCACCTTCTGATTGACAGGTATACTATGAACACTGCCTAATCAAAACAAAGAAACTTCAGGGAGCTATCAGGAAAATGTATGAAGCTCTTAAGCTATTTCCATTTTCTAACATACAGATAAGTTGAAAGGGTATTGTAAAAGATGTTTCCTAATTGATGGATTTAGTGATAAACGTGAACGATATGCCTCACCTGTTTGCAACACTTCTGGGAAATCACAAAATATCTCAATATCGCAAAATAAATGGCCACTGACTTCAAATTTAATAATAAAGGCAATTATGGAAAATAATCACAGAGGAAGCCCCAAAAGAATATGACAGCTATTTTAAGAGGTAGGCACTAAATCATTTCCATGGAGGGTTGAAACAGAGTTGTCTTAGTGACTGAGAAAGCCTATTAAAACTTTCCACTGATGCTTTCTGGTCAGATGCATGGGATGAAACTCCCACACACTGTGTATTGAAAACAATCAGATTATAGGTCTGTGTGGAAGAAACATACTTTCTGCTCTAAGACTGTGATAAAATTGTCACTGATGATTTTATGTTGGAAGAAGCTGCACATCAAAAAAGCCCTAATCTGGTACCTGTGGCTCTGCATGACCAGGATCTACATGACCAGGGCCATAGACAGGTGAGTCAGAATCAGGGTCACTATGCTCCAGAGGACAAACACCAGTTCTGAGACTGGTGTTGGCACATGAGGACACTTGGTTGTAGAGCTCATTAATCACATGTGAGTTGTGGAGCTGAGAAGCCAGGGAGCATCAATACCGCCGTGCCATATATGTGCTGTCTGCCAGCATTGGCTGTAGAGCTGGGGGGTGGTGGGAGCACTAAGATATCCTTAGAGCTGGTGCAGCAGTACAGCAACAGCTGTGACAAATGGATATTCCTCAAGAATTCATCTTGTGACCAAACACATCAGAGGACAAAGAAATCTAAGCATCCAGTTAAATCAGAGACCTGGGTATCATGCTCAGAAAACAATCCCTATAATATACATCAGCCCCAAAGGACAGTCTGGCAGAGTAGGAAGAAGAAAGAATATCCAAATGTCAGCCCCTAAGGCTGAATTTAGAACCCACTAAAGAAAGTAGTACCGATTGCTACAGATCCTTTACAGATTCTGGTCAAGGTTTGAAAAACACCTCAATGATTTAAATGTTTTCCTCAGTATGCAATCTCTAAAGATCTGTGATTTTGAACATCCATATCACAGCATTTGTGGAGCCCTAATGCTTTGTCCTGGAGATTTGATGATTCTGATCCAAAGAAGAAACTTCATTAATCTATAGGAAGCAGTGGCTGTCTATGAGATTATTCAGTTGATTATTCACAGCCTCACATCACAAAAAAAGAACTCTATTGTACCAGTACTTTTTCTTAGGTATGTATTTTGTGTTTTATACAGTTCTTATAGCTGTATTGATGAGTTTTAGAGTCTAGTGTGGCTCTTAAATGTTAAACAACAGGTTTTCCTTGCCTTTAACAGGAATCAGAACATGTTTTTGACATATATAAGAAATGTTTCAAAAGCATCCATATTACAGTTTAATCTGTCTGATTTCATTTCTTGAGGTAAATTTGATATGGAGAAGTAAAATGTTTGTGAACTTATACAGTTTTGAATAAAAAAAAGCATTTGCTTTTTACAAATTTCTTTTTCTCCAGAAAACTAATATTTCTGAATATTGCTCATACTACTGTAGTAAAAAAAATAAAAAAAGTCTCCATGGTCAGCCCTTTTGATTGAGACAGATAAGTAGATTGTGGTTTTGGACCCTGATTACATCTGTATCCACATGAATATATAGTCATTACAAATAACTTCTTACCTCAAAGGGCTTACTTAAATAACCCTTAAAGACTACAAGATTGGACATGTGGCACTTACATTTCAATCTATTCCAAGGGACTGGAAATGCAAACTAATGCTGTCAAGCACTGGCCTGCCAGTGTTGTCAAGCTGCCAGGAATTATTTCAAACAAATATGTCAGGAAAAATGATAAGATGGAAATTCAGGTGTTCCTATACTATAGATGCTTGTGAAAATGGAGACACAGAGGCCTCAAGTGTTTGCATGCCTTTTTTGGAAAAGCTGTATAACATTCTGAACCTAGAGAGGCCATTGTTTTTAGCTGGTTATGAGAAAGCAAATAAATTGCAGAAAAGGGAGATGAGAAAAAGATGCCTGTTGGAAGTACTGTTTAGGCCAGTGAGTCCCCGTATGAAAATTAGAATCTCAGTTGCAGGGTCAGGTTGTATCCTACTAAATTTCTA
The DNA here is from genome assembly GCA_031468815.1 of Morus bassanus. Taxonomy (NCBI): domain Eukaryota; kingdom Metazoa; phylum Chordata; class Aves; order Suliformes; family Sulidae; genus Morus; species Morus bassanus. Next base: position 106,643,283 of record CM062567.1, on the reverse strand, counting down.
TTGTCACCTAAACATGCAGTTACTGGTTATAAATTCCCATGAACCCTTAATTAATTGCCATATCTGCTGTACCATATGTTTCAGAAAAAAAATGAAATTACTTGAGAAAAATCTAATCAATTCTTTCTGAAGAACACCTATGGAACTGATGGCTAGTTCATAAGTACTTTAAAAAGGGACTTAAGCAGCTTGATGAGCCTCTTTAGTAACTTGGGAAATCTTAATAATGAAATCTTACAAGTTTTTTGTTAATTCCAGAAAGTTTCGTACAGAACTGAGGTATCACCCAACTTTTCAGAGGTAATATTGGTACTTTGAAAAAAGCTAAAAGATTAAGCTGTAGAACACTTTTTTCCCATTTTCTCAGTCTTGTGCATGGATTACTATCTCAGAGCAACAGCTGTGTCTTCTGTGTGGAGACACCATCTTTCACAAACCAGTCTTCAGGTGTCATGTGCGCCACAAAGTATTTGTCCCTGCTTTTTCTGGTTCCAGTGATATTTGCATATATTTATTGGGGATATGTTTTTAAAATAAATCCCTAAATAAATAGTTAAATACATTTTGCATTCTGTAGAAATGTTTTTAATCATTGGTGTAATGACAAACAACATCTAGAAGGCAATGGAGTTCTCTTATGACTAAAGAATTGTTTGTCATCACATTATTTTCTATTGTCTTCTCTCCCATGGCAAATAATTTTAATGAAAAGCCTGGGGTAGGTTCCCCTTTATCATGATAACCATTTTTTGTTAAAATTCATTCTATAATTCTGTGGGAACTAAAGAAAAGAGGAATAGCAGCAGTCAGTAATCTAAGAGTACCTGAACAAGCTTCTATAATTTAAAAATTATAAAAATAAACATATATATAAAATACATCTGTATAAATACATGTGTTAGTGCCTATTATGCTAAAAATATAAGCCTTCAAAGACATAATTTCCTGGCAGGCATAAGGCATTTTAGAATACACTTGCAGAATAGCTGTGGCACTAGTTCTTACAAAACTAATATTAATATAAATCAGAAATAACTCCTGTAGCATCTGGGAAATTATGCCAACACGATAGCACTGTAATTGAAATCAGAATCTGACAAATTCATGAAGTGCAGCTACCCCAAAAGTATTTGCAAAGGCTGTAGAAACCAGAATTAAACTCATAAAACCAAGATAATTCAGACATGAGCCCAAATTCTATTCCTAAATCATCTCACTGTGCCTTGCTATTGCTGTGTGTTTTGTTGTGTATAACACTGAAAAACTCAGGTAACAGAGCAGAAAGACATAAATTAAGGAGGAATCTAGATTATGATTTTTTTTCTTTGTAAATTTAAAGAGTTATTTAATCTTCCAATTAAGTTAAAACTGAGAAAAAAACTCTTTAAAGTACAACTAGTTGACCATTCAACACATGAGTGAAGTCAGATTTTAATGCCACCTCTGGTAATTCTAATCCTTCAGTAATGTTGCACAATAGATAAGAAAATCCAGGCAATATTCTGTTGAGCGTAAGTGTATAGCTCTATCAGTCTCTCTGTATGTGTCCTATGTCTTGTCTAGTTAACCCAGTGGACAAAATATCTGTTTACTCTAGTACACTAGGTTATTATTGCATTTTGTCTCACAGAATCAAGAATAAAATGTAAAATTTTAGGGTTATCCATTTACTCTCCTCCTGGCTTTATATTAAAGTAGTTCCTCTAATTAAATAAGTGTATAACTGCATTCAGAATCAAACTGTTTGCAAATGGACTTACTCATATATATAAATGAAATAAGCGTAAAATTGCTTTTAGAACGCAACTGTTTGCAAGTGAAAATTAAAGCATGTTATCATATGTCTGAGCATGTTCTTAATGGCTCATATATGTGTGAAGAAGTTATTTCAAATTGTAGTTAGGAACACTTGTTAGGATAATTTTTCTAACAATTCAGGAAAAGTTTTTGCTATTATATCGAAACCAGTACAAGAAAAGTATCTTGCTATTTACCTTACATGAAAAAATGATAACTGAAATAACTGTAGATTAGGTTTGAGAAAAAAAAAAAGCTGTATTTCATCAAGCTGGTTTCCCCTATTATAGTTTCTTGAGCTGACTCTTGCAAAAATTATTTCATTAACATGTTAAAAATATTGGAAATAGTTGCAGCTGCAGAGTGCACATTCAAGTTTTTTTTAAAAGCAAGTAGAGGAAAGAGAATCTTTGCAATACAGCAGAAGAATAGATGAGAGCTCATGGAGGCCAACCACAAGTTTTAAGTGTAATTTCTTTTACCTTTTGTACTAACTCCAGAAGCAAAACTTTTTAAGTGCTCAACAAGAACAGAAGTACTTCAATAAACCAACATATTGGACATTTTTTAACAAATTCCAGAAAGACTGTTAATCAAAAGGAAAAATATTTCTTGATCAGCTTTTTTAAAATAAATAAATAAATAAATAAATAAATAAATAGGTACTTTTATAGCTGCTTTAGCCACTCTCCATGTCTTGTCCAAAAATGTTCCCTGATATTCTGAAGTTTTTTATTAAATAATAAAAAAAAAAAACCCAAACCCAAGAGGATTATTAGTATGTCATTATATATATGTCATGATTTAGCCCCAGTCAGCAACCAAGCACCACACAGCCACTTGCTCACTCTCCCCAGGTGGGATGGGGGAGAGAATCAGAAGACTAAAAGTGAGAAAACTCGTCAGTTGAGATAAAAATATTTTAATAGGTAAAGCAAAAATCTATGCATGCAAGCAAAGCCAAGCAAGGAATTCATTCACTCCTTTCCATGGGCAGGCAGGTGTTCAGCCATCTCCAGGAAAGCAGGGCTCCATCATGCATAAGGGTTACTTGGGAAGACAAACACCATCGCTCCAAACGTACCCCCCCTTCCTTCTTCTTCCCCTAGCTTTATCCACTGAGCCTGATGTCATATGGTATGGAATATCCCTTTAGCCAGGTTAGATCAGCTGTCCCAGCTGTGTCCCCTCCCAGCTTCTTGTGCACCCGGCAGAGTAAGGGGAGCTGAAAAAGTCCTTGACTAGTGTAAGCACTGCTCAGCAACAACTAAAACATCTCCACATTACCAACACTGTTTTTAGCACAAATCCAAAACGTAGCCCCATACTAGGTACTATGAAGAAAATTAACTCTATCCCAGCTGAAACCAGGACAGTGTAGAACCAACATTTCTTTTTGCATAACCATAAACTGTCCTGGGTTCTCATCACAAATGGCTTAATTGATTTTTTGAGTGGTAGAATTTATTGCTTTTCTGCCAATACTCTGGCAAGGGGATTGTGAATGTTCTGTGGGTACCGCTTCATGCTTGTGTTGCTAAAATTCGTATATTCATCTGTTTCCTTCTCAGTTCTTGCACTGTTAAAGACAGTCTTCTGTGGAAACTCACAGTTATACCGGCTGATAGAAAAGTATTACTGATGGAAGTATTAGCCATGAATGTACCAGACAGTTAATGTGTTGCCAACCTGAAATATGTTTTTCCTTTTCCTAGGTGACAAGCTGGTGCAGTATTGTCTCACAGTGCCTTAAAACCATTTAGAATATGTTCTGAAATAATTTGTTGTCATGAGAAAACGTGACATGGCACATGAGTTTGAAATGTTGTTATTCTGATTCAATCTTTATACAATTTAAATATTAAATGTTATTGATATATATATTTTAGAATCAGTAATATATCACAGGACAAAAATAATTAGTTGTTTTTAATGATGAGGCAATTGGATGCATTTCATTCTTCTGTTATCCTGGATTCATCTTTGTCTTTCTCAGAAATGTTGAAAATAATAATTGTAGTGATATATGAATAGTGATTGCATTTCTCCTTTTTCAAAACACTCAGTCATTACAATTCAAATTGTTTGGTCTAGAAAATTACTTTCAGTCTAAAAAATGATAGAACATTTCAATCTATGCCACATCATTTTAACAATAAAATTAAAAATATAAATGGGAATTTATGATATTCCTATATTGTTTCCCAAGACAGCAAAAATGCATTGTATCATGCAATAAACATTAAACATCTACTCCTACAGTAAGTTTGAAAGTTAAAATTCAAAATTTCTCTTAATAATTTTGTGTTCATTTCATTAAAGATTTTTTGTGCAATGTCAGGCTGCTGAAATACAGTGAAATGACTGTATTTTGAATATTCCAAGTTTCAGAGGAGTTCTACTGTTTGGTCAGGTGGTATCAGTAATCTCAAAACACCTTGAGAGCATTATGTTTTTCTTTTCAGCTATTATGCAAGACTGAAAAAACCCAGTATGTTCTATTACTCATGTTTAAAAATATAACTTTATTGAAATAATTGACTCACTGATTTTGGTGAAGATACCTTAATTTACACCAGCTGAAGGTTTCAGGTAAATGCTATACTTCACCACTGGATAAACAAAACATAGGAAGGAATATTCAACTAAAATAATTTAAAGAATTGACCTGCTGTTCTTTGAGCACTGAACTGTGTGATCTAATGGTGACAATTTATGTCTGTTATTCTGCTCAGAAAAGATTTCTTCTTCCTCTGGGGCAATAAAGATACTTCATGCTTTTTCAGTGTTAGACAAATATTCCAAAGTAAATTAATAAAACACACTTTTCAGAGGTTCTGCCATAATGTTTCACTTTTCTTTCCTTTAACTGTGATAGCTGGGGAACTCAATTATATCATTGATTTATGTGGAAGGAGGCAAGTCATGCAGGAGGAGTCTAGAGCTGCTGTCTGATCTTGCAAGGATAGGGTTAGAAAAGCCAAGGCTGACCTGGAGTTGAACCTGGCAAGGGATGTGAAGGGCAACAACAAAGGATTCTGTAATTACAAAAATGGCCAAAAGAAGACTGAGGAAAATGTGGGCCCACTGCTGAATGGGGCAGGGTGACTGTGACAAAAGCCATGGAAAGTCTGAAGTACTTGGTACTTTCTTTGCCTCAGTCTTTATCATGAAAACCATCATTCAGGAACCCCAGGCTCCTGAGATCAGACAGGAAGGCTGGAGCAAGTCAGACTTACCCCAGTGGAGAAGGAGCAGTTTAGGGACCATTTAAACAAATAAGTCCATTGGGTCTGTTGGGTTGCACCCATAAGTGATGAGGAAGCTGGCTGATGTCACTGCTAGGCCAGTCTAGATGATCTTTGAACAGTTACGACAACTGGGAGAGTTTTGTGGACATAGGAAGAGAGGAAATATCACTCCTATCTTCAAAAAGGGTAAGAAGGAAGATCTGGGGAACTAAAGGACAGTCAGCACCACCTCATGTCACCACCCTGGGAAGGTGATGGAGAAAATCCTCCTGGAAAGCATTTCCAAGTAAATGAATGACAAGAACCTGACTGGTAATGTCTGACTAACCTGATAAGAACTATGAAGATGATCAGGGGACTGGAGCATCTCTCTTATAAGGAAAGGCTGAGAGACATGGAGAAGAGAAGACAGAGGGGGGATCTTATCAATGCTTATAAATATCTAAAGGGTGGGTGTCAAGAGGATGGGGTCAGACTCCTTTCAGTGGTGCCCAATGACAGGACAAGTGGCAATGGGCACAAATTGGAACATGGGAAGTTCCACCTAAATATGAGGAAAAACTTCTTTACTGTGAGGTTGACAGAGCACTGGAACAGGCTGCCCAGAGAGGCTGTGGAGGCTCCTTCTCTGGAAATATTCAAAACCCGCCTGGAGACAGTCCTGTGCCCCCTGCTCTAGGTGTACCTGCTCAAGCAGGGGGTTGGACGAGATGATCTCCAGAGGTCCCTTCCAACCCCTACCATTCTGTGATTCTGTGATAACCTTCTACAACGAGGTGACTAGCTTGGTGGATGAATGGTGATATTTTTTACCTGTAGAGAAGCAGTTGACAATGTCTCCCTTAAAATCCTTGTACATAATCTGACAAAGTACAGTTTAGATAAATGGACAATGAAGTGGATTAAAAACTGGCTTAACAACCACTTCCAGCGGGTTGTGATAAGTGACATAAGGTCCCCTTGGAAGTCAGTCACTAGTGGTATACCCCAGGGGTCAACTATCTTTAATTAATTAATACTCTCTTCATTACTGACCTGGACACAGGGACAGAGTCCATCCTCAGCAGGTTCATAGATAATACAAAACCGGGAGAAGTGGCTGATGCACCAAAGGGTTGTGCTGCCATCCAGAGTATCCTGGCCAGGCTGGAGAAATGGACTGAAAGGTGCCTCACACAGTTCAACAGAAGAAATGCAAAGTCCTTCCCCTGGAAAGAAATAACCCTATGCATTAGTACATGCTGGGGGCTGATTGGCTGGAAAACAGCTTGGCTGAGAAGAGCCTGGGGATCCTGGTGGACAAGGTGATCACAAGCCAGCAATGTGCCCTTGTGGCAAAAAAAGGCCAACATTGTTCTGGGATACATTAGAAAGAATATCGCCAGCAGGTCTAGTGAAGTGATCCTCTCTGCTCAGCACTGGTGAGGCCATGTCTGGAGTGCTGGGTCCAGTTCTGGGCTTTCCCATACAAGAAAGATATGGATTTACTGTAATGAGTCCAGAGAAGGATCACAAAGATGGTTAGGGGACTGGAGCAACTTTAATATCAGGAGAAGCTAAGAGACCTGGGACTGTTTGGCCTTGAGCAGAGGAGGCTCAGGGGGATCTTATCAATTCATATAAATATCTTATGGGAAGGTATGAAAAACAGGGAGCCAGACTCTTCTCAATAGTGCCTAGTTGCAGGACAAGAGGCAATGGGCACAAATTTAAACAGCGGAAATTCCATCTGAACTCAAAAAACTCTTTTACTGTGAGGGTGGTAAAACAGTGTTATTTTGCGCAGAGAGGTTGTGGAGTCTCCATCCTTGGATATTCAAAGAATGACTGGACACCATCCTGGACAACCTGCTCTAGGTGATCCTGCTTGAGCAGGGGGTTGGACTAAATCTCAAAAGGTCCCTTCCAACATAATGTCCGTTTTTAGTACTACCATGGTTTTACGATTCTAACACACTAATGTAATCCAGAGAAAGACAGGCCTGGTATGATAGCAGAGATCTTGAGAAGTGAAGACACAGGCTGTAGCATAGAGCAGTAGGAAGGCTGTATTCCCAAACAGTTTTGATACACAGCGACAAATATTTAACCAACAATACCACAATCTAGACTCTAAGAAGGATCCCTTCATTGTTTCTTCAATAAAGATAATTGAGAGCAGCCCTGTGGAGAAGGACTGGGGGGTACTGGTGGACAAAAAGCTGGACATGAGCCAACAATGTGCGCTTGCAGCCCAGAAAACCAACCATATCCTGGGCTGCATCAAAAGAAGTATGGCCAGCAGGTCGAGGGAGGTGATTCTGCCCCTCTACTCTGCTCTGATGAGACCCCACCTGGAGTACAGTGTCCAGCTCTGGAGCCCTCAGCACAGGAAGGACATGGACCTGTTGGAGTGGGTCCAGAGGAGGGCCACAAAGATGATCTGAGGGCTGAAGCACCTCTCCTACGAGGACAGGCTGAGAGAGCTGGGGTTGTTCAGCCTGGAGAAGAGAAGGCTGTGGGGAGACCTTACTGCGGCCTTTCAGTACTTAAAAGGGGACTATAGGAAGGATGGGGGCAATCTCTTTAGCAAGGCCTACTGTGACAGGACAAGGAAAAATGGTTTTAAACTAAAGGAGGGTAGAATTAGACTGGATAGAAGGAAGAAATTTTTTACAATGAGGGTGGGGAGACACTGGAACAGGTTGCCCAGAGAGGTAGTGGAGGCCCCATCCCTAGGGGATTCAAGGTCTGGTTGGTCAGGGCTCTGAGCAACCTGATCTAGTTGAAGATGTCCCTGCTCACTGCAGGGGGATTGGACTAGATGACCTCCAAAGGTCCCTTCCAACCCAAACCATTCTATGATTCTATGATTATGAAAACAATAACTAAAAAATGAATCACTGTCATGACATCTTGTTTTTAAACAGAGAAGTTTATTAGCCTTTTTACAGCAAAAGTGTAGTGGATGTGCAAACTGGATTTCTTAAAGACAAAAGAATAACTAGAATAACTAGAATAGTCACATTGAATTAGATTTGAGGCTTGTTGGTCCATTAACACCTTCTTGAGAAAACATAGCAGATTCTTCTTATAATTTTTATTACTTAAAAGACATTTTAAACCTTGGAGTAGAAGATTGTCTATATTTCCAATAACTGCTCTAATTTTGCGTATTCTTTTAATCTACATAGAAATCCATTTTGACTCTCACTAAACTCTTGAATTCACTTGCGTATCTGTGTCTGATATGACCTGAATTCTAACCAGCAAATGGCAAGAATATTGATGAATTTAATACAGTCAAAAATTCCTTGTTCATGGGTCATGAAATGGGCAATAGAAAAAGGAAAACAGTTATTTTATTTCTTCGACCCGTTGAAAACATCCAGGTGATGACTGGTAACACAGAAGTACCTATACAATGTGGCAGCTAAGACCTATTAAATAAAATATTGGTATGAATTGCCATGCCATCTGCCTGGAAAATCAGAACATAAATGAGGCTTCAGGGAGACAAAACCTGAAGCATACAAAACAGTCTCAAATATAAACTTATTTTTTATTACTGCTGAAGTTCTTCAACTGATGGTAGGAATATTTTCTACAAGGTCTACAAAAGATAATGCCAAACAGAACATATCCTTCAAAATGGTGTTTTACCTGATTTCCTTGTGACTTCTCATAAAAACACAGGTTTGATAATATGATTAGCAAGATATGGCTCTGTGAGACAGTAGAAACTGTCTGTTAGGCATACTGATTACAGCAAATACATGAGCTTGTTAAAAAATATATTGTTTGAAACATTTAATTATACTTTGTTTCTCCTCAAGTGGTTCATTTGTTTGATGAAAGCTCTTCATTTCTCTTCATAATTTTACTGTTACCAGGTCTATTTCTCCAGAAGACTCTGTGCTGCTAGGCTTAAGTACTGCCATTGACATCAGTTTGACTTTTCTTGTTCATGAACTCATGATCTAGGTACTTTGCCAGTGGCCAGTGCAGGATTCTATAAAAAGGTATCTACTTTTACTTCCTTAGATTGGGTCCTCATAGCATTCCAATAACTGCTTCCTTACCTGAAAAATTTTTCCACATATTTTTTAATATCATAAAAAAAGTGTTTAAATTTGGGAAGTCTACAGAGAACAAGAAGGTGTTTTCCTCTTCCCATGATATTTCTTTCAGCATTTAACTGACTTATTTGTTTTTAATTTGTTTTGAAACAGGATTTGCAACTTTATATTAGTTAAGTCTGCACTTGAGAACCACACAGTACTGTATTTTGAATTCTCACAACATGTGTAAAAGAATACTTAGGTCTAATTTGACATCCTTTTTGTTTTCATTTTGTCAGACAGGGTTAAACTGTGCATATGCATACAATTGCTTACCGTTTTTGCTTGCGGTAATTTTATGTTGAGCTAATACATTCATTAAAAGGAATGGTGTGATAAAACTAAGCAATATAATTATTACAACAATCAACCTTAAAGAATGCAGGAGAGAAATAATACCTTATTTCAAATGTGTGTACATACCATTTTTACATTTGTGCTTATTTTTCCAGCTATTTTGAATGCGAGCAAACCCATGTTTCTTTAACAAATATACATACTGATCTTCAATGGCAGATACACTGCAAGATAATTACATAGCAGTTGAAGCTACTAAGCTGAAATTGCAACAGTTTACAGTATTTCATTACATATATTTTCACTACTCTATTGTTTATAGCTAAAAGCAAATAGCTCATGACAGATGTACAGCTGAAATGGTTTTAATGCTACTAAAAGCACAGTCAATAAATATTTTTTCTTTCTTTTGCTCTCTTTTCTTTCTTTCTTTCTTTCTTTCTTTCTTTCTTTCTTTCTTTCTTTCTTTCTTTCTTTCTTTCTTTCTTTCTTTCTTTCTTTCTTTCTTCCTTCCTTCCTTCCTTCCTTCCTTCCTTCCTTCCTTCCTTTTATTTTTTAAAGGATATAGTGGCCATGAAAGTTTTTGGATTGACAGCCCAGAAGACTGACATTCTCAATTTATCCATAAAACAGGTACCATGCAGCTGAGGTAATAATCCTTCCAAATACCTCATCCCTGACCAGGAGTGACCAGACAGAGGTTGGGGCTTCATTTTCATTCAGTCCTTGGCCTTTGTGCTGACTTTGTCAATGAGGAGAGTGATTAGTGCCAGCTGAGGGGTAGCTTTTGTGAAAGAGATGCCTGCCTGCTATGATCAGTATTGACACCAGACAAAATAAATCGCATTTCCAGACCTCCAAAGAGACAGAACAATAGCAAGAACTACAGTCAGCATAAACATAATGATGAATTTCTTTTTTTGCACCTACTACCTGAAAGCTCACAAGCTTGCTGATTGTCTGTGCAAAGACAATATACTGAGCTAAATGCACATTGCAATAAATTGACTTTACGTGTGACCTTCCTCTGTGCTTAATCCCCTAAGAAATTTTGTCTGTACTAATTGATGTTCAGGAATCACCTCTATAGCATAGAAACAACGGAAAGCAAAAGGAGGTTTGTTTCCTTCATGTCTTCTTTACTAAAAACTAACTTAAGTTCTTGTAGTCAACTTATGTGAAAATATCATGATTACCTTTTTGAGTCATCCAAGGAGTTTGGTCTGACATGGATACAGAGCAGCAATTTCTGTCTTTTTCTTTAGAAAGAGAAATAATAAATATAGGTAACTCATGGGCAGTTCTGCATGAGTACTCAGCTGTTCTCACCTGGTACTTTTGACCAGCAATGGACCACTTTCCCCTCTGGTGCTTCATTGCTGGTATGTCAACTGGATCAATCCAATAAATGAAAAGAATGAGTATTCTGTCTAGTTTCTGATGTAACATGATGAATATGTGAAGAGGAGTGCTCACTAAGCATCCTGTGAGGGTTTGTGAGAAGAAGGTAGGGATTACATAAAATCCCTTGTGCAAAGAGACAGCCTGAAACTGCAACAGTTCTACATGGGGGTGCTCTTGGGTACAGGGCAGTCCTATGTAGGAGAGACTACACAGAAGGATCAAGAACCACCAGCACTTCTCCGCTAGAGTCACAAGTACAGAGTTGCAGAGTAACAGCCCTTCCAGTCCCTCATAGTATTTGAAGGGCTGAACAATGCAAGCTGTGGCTTGCCGGGGAATTTTCTCTCAAAGGTTGAACCAGGAGAACTAGATGGGATAGAAGGAATGCAGCCTCTAACATTACAAGAAAAATGTGTCTGTCTTTAGATTTATTTAAGAGGTGGTTATATATGTATTATGTTATTCATATTATTCATTGCAATTCATTCAGTGAGATCTCCTTAAACAGAAGAAAGAAAATAGAAGTAAAAGGTCATAAATTGGACTAGATATTTTACAGAATAAATGTACATCCCGTTCATTTTCATTGAAGCAATCCTACATTAGGTCAGACCAAATGTACATGTAGCCCAGTAATCCGTTTCTGGCAGTGGACAAGAACATATGCCGAGAGAAAGGGATAAATCAGGTGTGCAGTTCCGCAGGATATCTGACAGCAAATATGCAGCTTCTGGATTTCTAGGCTAGATAGAGTTATTTTGTATTTTTTTAGGCTTGGTGGATTTTTCTTCCATGTATTTGTGCTGTTGTTTTTTGAACCTATATGAACTATGACATCTACTTGTTTAAAAAGATGCCTCTAACTCATGTGACACAAAAGATGATGAACAATCATTACTTTTTTATCTTCTCTATGCCTACGGTTTTATAGACCTTTATTATACCTCTCTCAGCATCTATTTTCTGTAAAGAAGAATCTTCACTTCGGTTGTTTCTTCTATAAAAACTCTTCCTGTTTCTTGTTTCTCTACTTTTCACAACTGTTTTATATCCCTTTTGAGGGAGACACAACATCCCTCTATAGACACTCTTGTTGCAACCAGAGATGCACATAGTGTTGAAGGACTGGCTGCACTGCCAATTCATACAAAGAAGTAAAGATGTCTTCAGATTCGTTCTCTCTTCCTTTCCTAAAAATTCCTAACACTTTTTGCTTCTTGGATTGCTACAGAGCACTAAGCTGTCATTTTCACAGAACTATCAGTTATAACACCATCACAGGGTAGGAACAGGCAGCTTATAGCCATTCATGTTTTACGTAAAATTAGGGTTTTTTTCCCCTGAGTGCATCATTCTACATTTATTTCCACTGAATTGCAGTTGCCTTTTTACCACTCAGTCAATCAGTCATGCTACATTAGTTGGCTGGTAAAATGATTTCTTGTTTTTTTGTTGATGGAAAAATTGTAGCTCATCTTTTGTAGTTTAGTTAAAAGGGAAAAAAAACAACAAAAAAAGCCCACTGTTGTGAAAGAGCATGCCATTATCTGAGCAAGGAAGGAGAGGATGGTGGAGCTGACTCTTCATTCTCTAGGGATTTGTGAATACTTTATGTGTGCAGTTTCAGGCTGGCTGTGTTCATAAAATCCCAAAGAATGAGTGAAGTCTGCTGTCATAAGAAAGCCATAGAGCTTAATTAAAATAACTTACAGTTTAATTAAAATAACCACTGTGACTGTCTTCTTGAAGTAAGCTGTCCTTTTGCTTACATAAAGGATAGCAAAGCTGGCACATCATGTTGCAGAAATACCGCAGATACTACTAGAACAGACAAATGCTTGCTGGCAACTTGGTGGACTCTCGCACCTTCCCCCATACTAAAACACAAAAATAAAACCTTGTGGTGTTATTCAAGGGAGCATGTGGGTAGATATTTCATGAGACTGCATAGCCAGAGTTAGAATGGAAATAAGAGTTGACCCAGACAGAGAAGAAAGGAGACAGACAGTCCCTCAATATAGACAAACTTGTTCCTAACATAACACCCCAAGATACATGTATTCTTCCATCTTCTTTCAGCTGCATGACTTCAGGAGATTTAAGGAAATAAATGAAATATGAAAGAAATCAGACGACTCACTCTCACTTAGCAGCATGCAGTTATGGATCTAAGTAAACAATCAGTGCAGCATTCTGCCCCTAACAAAAGCTTGAACCCCTAGCAAAATTAGAGTTTCTTTAAATGTAGTTATTAATAGCAACACTAACTGAAGTGTCTTACTGCTGAGGCAATCTAGCTGAACATGTTTGCAGCTCAGAAAATGACAGCCACTCAGTGCCTCCAATTGCCTTAGGAAGCGCACTGACAGAGTCCATGGAAATGTTCATTAACTCAGGCATATGTTCATTAGGTCAGTTCAGTCTCTCCAGACATTCTTGATTACTCTTTTACCCATAGCAGACTTACAAAACCAAGGAGGGAAAGGGATACACCAGATTTAGGTCAAGATTCTCTGGCCCACTAAATCTGTGATAAAATATGTCAAAATAGGCACTTAATTTAACAGGGGAGCCTGCTGATGGTGAGAAATGTTTCTTCTTCACAAGGTAATGTTGGGTTTGCTAAGGGGCTTATCCTGTATATTGTGGTGCTCACCCTGAGAAAGTGGCAGGGCTTTGGACTCCTACTTAATCCAGCCAAACTAGGAAGTAGCAAAATTTGTCAAATCATGAAAAATTATTTAGAAAAGCTGATGCTTGAGAAGACATTAAGGAACTTTAAAGGGACTCAGCAAAGTGACAAAAAGTTGGAAAGATACATCTGTTTAATTGAAAGCTAGCCATAATCTTCATGAACTAGAGATTTATCTTATGAGCTATTATGTCTCTTTATCTCAGTCTATTTTAGACTATTTTCTGAATATTTTTGATAGGCCTTTTTTTTTTGTGGGGGGAGAAAAGAAAGAATAGATGGCTGGAGGAAATAGTATTAAGTCAGCCTTTTTTCACTGAAACATAAGCATCCTCTCCTGAAGTGCTGAAACAGCTCTATCATCATGAAATGAAATTTCATTTTCCTTTCCATCAAATTTTAATTAAGAAATTTCTCAACAAAAATCTGGGTGAAATGTCATTTTGACAGCAGTAGAAACAAAAGAAAGAATAAAATATTACCAGATCATCTTTTTGGTTTTCATAAATTTGATACATAAAATTTCAATTTTCACATTTAAATGTATGTACTGAAAATTGCGTGAGCCAAATTTCTAGGAAAAGTGAGAATCTCCAGCAAATGTCTTTGGTTTTGATGAATGACCATTTCCTTCCAGAGTAAAAAATTAGTCCAAAATTTTCCAGTTGTTACAAAGTAAAATTTGTTCTTAAGCCCTATACAAAGTTAATAATTTCAGTCCTTCTTTTAACTGTGTATTCACATCACTGAAAATTGCTAACACCAGGTCAATTATTTACTTTATTTCCTCTCCCTAAACCAATTTCATCATAGTTCTGTCGTCTATGTAGTACTACTAATAATTTTTCTTCAGTGCTTACTTTATCTCTAGGCTTTTCTTTGGGGAAGGGGAGGAACACATTATACAACCACATTGCACTGTGAAGAAATTTGCTCGTTAAAATGTACTGCAGTGTTTAGGCTTTATGAGGTTACTGGAAACAAGACAAAAAAAATCTCTAGGAATTCTCTAAAAAAGTATATAATACTTGTTATGAAATTTCTGAAAAAAAAAAAAAAATCACAACTATACAGTCCACTTAATGCTATATTATCAGATTATCCGAAGGGCTGTATAGTAACCTAGATTTTTATTTCATGAAGGATTGTGTTTTCACTGTCACAGTGAATGTGACAAGTAAGAACTCTGGTATGTGACATAAAGTAAGGTAGTCTGACAGTTTTGTTCAAAGGGTGGTTCCCAGCAGCAAAAAGACAGTTATTGGTTCATTGTTTGATATTCGAATTAATGTTTTGCCATGCTAAGCTACCATTGATTGTATTATTAAACATACTGCTCATTAATTCATGAAAAGTACTCTGCATTCTAATACATGGAACTTAAAATTTATCAGCTGCACAAAACCTGATTTCCAATGATAAAAACGCAGCTCCCATAGCATCCTACAGATATTTCAGGATCCTGAAATGTCAGAGAAAGAAATCTGTCATAGGTGATATAAAAACATTAAGTAGTCTGGTACTTGACAGAACAGGGATAGAAATAATCTCTACAGATCAGCTCCATTACTCAGTGAAGGCTGCTTAGTCTCTAGAGGAAGTTTCTGACCTAAGTAGTCAATATACTCATCTTGGTTTGATCTTGATTTGATTGCTGTCCTCAAAATTGCAAAAGGGAAATGGATGTGAAGAAAAGTATATATACACTTTTGTATGGATGTATTTATTTGTAAACTTCAACCTCCATGTGCAGGCTTACAGCTAACATTGTCATAAATTAAATATTTATAGAACAACTTAGGTTGGAAGAAGCTCTGGGAGGTTGTCTGGAAGTCACCACTCAAACTCTGAAGTTAGAGCTAATTCTGTCTCCAAGGACGGAAAATGCACAACTTTTCTGATGGTCTGGGCAGCTTCTGTTAGCTCAGAAAAGACCACAAAATAGAAAAACTATACTATTCCTAAAATTGCTGTTTTCCAAATAGTGTAGTATTCTATTCGTCTTTCCAACACATGCAACAAATTAAAGTGCATTCTCTGTATTTTATAAAGCTTCCATTTATTTCAGAAATATAGCTTCTAGTTTTATTGCATTTCACTAGGAGTTTTTGCAAATGTGTGGGCCTTAAATTATGCAGAGTTACATGACTGCAGTTTTCACAGCTGTCAAACTGAGTTTGCTCTTTAAAAAACTTACTCAGGAATCATTTGGTGGAAAAGTATTTTATTTAGTTGGTCAGATGCCTAGATGTTTTTACCTAAGCAGTTTTGTAAATAATAATAGTATTAAGCAGCTCAGTTGTAAACAAACCAAAATACAGAATTTACTACCAACTGTAGCTCATTACACTTACAAACTTTAAGCTTTTTCTTTAGGGGAAAGAAAAAGAGGATAGTGAAAGTAGAATTGAGGTTTCTGTTTTTTTTTGTTTTGTTTTGTTTTTTAAATTACCATTAAGCCAACAATTATACATATATATATATACACACACACATATGTATACACACGTGTACGCTTATCCCCTTCCTCTGCAGTCACTATACAGGACTACCTGGAAAGTTAGCAGCAACAATTCAACATTAGCGATGCATAGTTCACACAAGTAGCAGACTGCAGTAGGAGGAGGCAGTTTCTTGGATTCAGTGTGGGCACACTTGCTTCCCGACTGGCCCTGAGTAACGTTACTGTCCTCTGTCCCTACAGCTACTTCTCATTGTCCTACCCTGGGGGGACTGATCTCCTGGCAACATCCTTGCTCCCTGACCTCATTCTGTCAAATGAGTTAGAAAAAGGTAATGTTAGAAATGTATTAAAAAGTAATTAAACTCACCAGGATCATTTTGCAGAAGTGGCCTGGAAGCAGGCAGCACAAATTGGGTGATGGATCTGTGGGGGTGGTGGTGTGGGCAGCACTGCAACACTGCTGTTCTTGACCAGCTATCATAGGTTGTCATTCAACCTCTCAGTACCTCGAGTTCTCCATCAATAAATTAAGACTAGTACAATTTTTTGGGTATAAGGCAAAGCTTAATTAAGAGTTGCAAAGTATTTTTGCGGCTTCTCAGAGAAGACTTGTAATGGTGCAAAGCAACATCAGGTGCTGAAATTGTAAATCCTTTAATGACAGAGCCTTGGACTCCTGAGATCTTCCATGAGGTGATTAAAGGAAGTGTGGTGAACAAATGTAATGAGAACACTACTGACAACAAAAATAATAACAATGTACCAGGGTGTCAGTCTGGGCCAGATATTCCTGTTAATGACTTTTAAAGAAAAGACAATTTAAGTGTGTTGGTGTTGTTTAAAAAATATTTAAATTCTGAATCCTAAAAAGTATATTCTTGACCTGTGCTTAACTTAGTTTATGAATGGAACTACACACATGGGTAAGCCATCCTTATGGGTCACAAAATTAAAAAATCCAAATAATTGCAAACTGTAGTTCTATGTTTTCCTTGTATCACTGATTTAAGGGACTTCATTATGGCACACAATTAGTCAACTTTAAATAAGTTAAAGTTGACTTCATTACTTTCTGCATACAAAATGCAATAGTTCCTGATGCCTATGGGGCACATACATATGGATTGTTTAAAAGTTGTCTAAAAACATGGATTAGATTCACAGTCACAGTTCTGCTGAAGTCAATGAAAGTGAGTCTCTTCCCACTAGCACTTGTATCAACCATGAGTGTCACAGCTGAATTTAATGCTTTCAAATACTGTATTTACAGAGTTATGCATTTAATAATAACAAGTTTTTCCTTGGCTTGCTAATTTAGAATGCTTTGTCTGTATGTTAATTGAGAAAAATCTGGAATTGTTAACATTTGAAGACTTGTCCTTTAACTGCTTCAAAAACAAACTACCATGTTTTCTTGGGCCAAACAACCCTTTATTTTATGGAGATGATTGTAAGTAAATATGTTTCTTTCTATTTTGCAGATTAAAAGGAGAATTGGATACAATACAAGCCAACCATTCCTTAATAACTAATAAATTTTTAATTACATCTTTCTGAAATGTAAGAAATTTTCCCCCCTACTCACACACTTTTTGTCTGATAATATGTAAATTAATGAAACTTTAAAAAATTAAGACGTAGATTCATGGTAATATAATTTATCTTCCATAGTCTAAAAATGCCACATTATGAGCAAAGCTTCATTTACTGCTTTGCCACTGTTTTGCTTTGGCCTGCACATGCCTTTACAGATAATTAAAAGTAGCAGTTGTCCAAATGAACTAAACAGGATGTAGCATTTTACCAGTAAGTTTAACTACATGTACAAGCACATGATATGGAAAATTTTTGGCTAATATCTAAAATGTCTTTGCCTGAGACAAACATTTTTTATTTTAAGAATAAAGCAGTTGGAATTTAAATACTTTCTGCTAAAAAAACTTTTTATCCAATACTTATATTAAGCCTGTAAAATGACTCTACCATTGCATTCCAGTTTTGTCATCTCTAACATACATTTCAGCAACATGTACTGATTACATTTTGGATAACTGAAGAAACTAGTACTATAGTTAACAAAAAATATTAGATTATTTTAAATTCCTGTTTTAATACAGCTCATTTCTTAGTTTGCTGTAAAATTATAATTCTCAAAAGAACATTTCTTCTTTCTAACATAGAGCTATTGAGACTAAGGTTTGTTCATTTCTGTACAGTATAAATATGTACATTTTTCTCTACAGTTTAAGACAAACAATGACTTTATCACATGATTCATTTAATAAAGATTTTCAGCAAGTTTTCAGGCGTTCAGTTGACCTGGTCAGCATTCTTGATGTAAACATAATTTCATTGTCTTTCATAGATTGTTTAGAGTCAGACAAGCAACTTTACAAGCTCAACCCTATTCCACTCAGAGCAGTGGATGGCTGGTACTGCATGGAGGAAGATGCTTTGTCTACTGGAAATTTGCAGAACTGCAGAAGATGCATTTGAAGTACTATGACATTTCATTATCACATCAGATGAAAGATTCCAGGAATTCTTTTTTTTTATTTTGCCTTCATTAGCATTGATTTTCTTAGAATTTTTGTTTTATTTTCTAATGGAACAGTTGGCCAATTCATTGAAAAAAAATATTTTTTTTGTTGTTGGTGAAAAATCCCCATCTATTTTTTTAATAGTCTGGAATAAAACAGGTAAAGCATAAAAGATTTCTCTTGGCCTTAGAACTTTCCATATCAGAATTATATATATTATATTTTGTGGTGATTCTTTCATTTCTCTAAAAATATATGACAAGATATGCTAATTTTGCAATATATTTATTCAAAATAAAGCAAAATATCATAAAATCATAGAATGGTTTGGGTTGGAAGGGACCTCTAAAGGTCATCTAGGCTAACCCCCCCCCCCGCAATGAGCAGGTACATCTTCAACTAGATCAGGTTGCTCAAAGCCCTGACCAACCTGACTTTGAATGTTTCCAGGGATGGGGTGTCTACCACCTCTGGGCAACCTGTGCCAGTGTTTCACCACCCTCATTATAAAAACTGTCTTCCTTATATCTAGTCTGTATCTACCCTCTTTTAGTTTACAACCTTGCCCTATCACAACAGCCCCTACTAAAATGTTTGTTCCCATCTTTCTTATAAGTCCCTTTTAGGTACTGAAAGGCTGCAGTAAGGTCTCCCCACAGCCTTCTCTTCTCCAGACTGAACAACCGCAACTCTCTCAGCCTGTCCTTGTAGGAGAGGTGCTCCAGCCCTCGGATCATATTTCTGGCCTTCCTCTGGACCTGTGCTAACAGGTCCACGTCTTTTTTGTGCTGAGAACTCCTGAGCTGGACAGAGAACTGCAGGTGGGGTCACACCAGAGCAGAGTAGAGGGGCAGAATCACCTCCCTCGACCTGCTGGCCATGCTTCTTTTGATGCAGCCCAGGATACGGTTGGCTCTCTGGGCTGCGAGCACACATTGCTGGCTCATGTCCAGCTTTTTGTCCACCAGTACCCCCAAGTCCTTCTCCACAGGACTGGTGTCATCCCCTTCATCCCCCAGCCTGTATTGAAACTGGGGTTGCCCTGACACAGGTGCAGGACCTTGCACTTGGCCTTGTTGAACCTCATGAGGTTTACATTGGCCCACTCCTTGAGCTTGTCCAGGTCCCTCTGGATGGCATCCCATCCCTCAGGCATGTCAGCCACACAATTCATCTTGGTGTCATCTTCAGATTTACTGAGGGTGCACTTGATCCCACTGTCTACATCATTGATGAGGATATTAAATAGTACTGGTCCCAATATTGACCCCTGAGGGACACCACCTGTCACTGGTCTCCACCCAGAGATTGAGTCATTGACCACTACCCTCTGGATGCGACCATCCAGCCAATCCCTCCTCCACTGAACTGTCCATCCATCAAATCCGTATATCTCCAGTTTAGAGAGAAGGATGTGCGTGTTGGTCTCTTCTCCCAAGTTACTAGTGATAGGACGCAAGGAAATGGCTTAAAGCTGCACCGGGGGAGGTTTAGATTGGATATTAGGAAAAATTTCTTCACTGAAAGAGTGGTCAGGCATTGGAACAAGCTGTCCAGAGAGGTGGTGGAGTCACCATCCCTAGAGGAGTTCAAAAAACACATAGACGTGGCACTTCCGGGCATGGTTTAAGAGACATGGTAGTGTTGGGTTGACAGTTGGACTTGATGATCCTAGAGGTCTTTTCCAACCTTAATGATTCTATGATTCTATGATTCTATGTTGTGGGGACCATGTCAAAAGCCTTACGGAAGTCCAGATAGATGACATCTGTAGTTCTTCCCTCGTCCACTGATGTAGTCACTCCATCATAGAAGGCCACTATGTTGATCAGGCAAGATTTACCCTTTGTGAAGGGTATGGTAACTCCATAAATGTCCCTTTGAAAACTTGCCTGTGGTTTAGATTCTTTTTAAGACATATTTTTGGGAACTGAGTTTTTTATTATAATTTTTCTGCTTTTTTTTTGTGTGTTTTTCTGAAGGGGAATAAAGGTCGAAGTACAATTTAAAACTACACTTCCAATAAAAAGAAAACATTCTGATATGGATTTCATTAAGTATTTTATGAAAACAAGATTTTCCTTGATCAAATTTAAGTTTGTCTTTAGTTGCTTTTACTGCAGTTTCTTAATGTTCTTATATATCAAAAGGAAGAAGTTTTGCTTCTGTTCTCTGAAGGTTTGTGCATTTGGTGTGATTCTGCTCAGTCATGTCCTTTCTTACCTGTTTTCTTTTTTCTCACCTACTGGTATCCCTCCATGGTTTTACTTTCCATGTTTCTAATAATTCCTTCTACCTGTTTCTAAGCTTATATTAGTACGTGAGTGTCATGGTTTAACCCAGCAGGCAACTAAGCACCACACAACTCTCACTCCCCAGTGGGATGGGGGAGAGAATAGGAGAAAAGGTAAAACTCGTGGGTTGAGATAAAGAAAATTTAATAGGATGGAAAAGGAAAATAATAATAATAATGATAAAAGAATATGCAAAACAAGTGACGCACAATGCAATTGCTCACCACCCACTGACTGTTGCCCAGCCAATTCCTGAGCAGCGGCTGTGCCCCCTTGGTCAACTCCACCCATTATTTTTGTTCAGCATGACGTCATATGGTATGGAATATCCCTTTGGCCAGTTTGGGTCAGCTGTCCTGGCTGTGTCCCCTCCCATCTTCTTGTGCACTTCCAGCCTTCTCGCTGGCAAGGCAGTAGGAGAAGCTGAAAAGTCCTTGACTTAGTGTAAGCACTGCTCAGCAACAATTAAAACATCAGTGTGTTAACAACATTATCCTCATCCTAAATCCAAAACACAGCACTATACCAGCTACTAGGAAGAAAATTAACTCTGTCCCAGCCAAAACCAGAACAATGAGGTAAAGAAGTATCCCATTTAATAAAGTCAGAATTATCCACTTTCAACCATCATCCGTATTTGTAATGGCTCAGTTATTTGTTCCTTTTACCCCTCTGTTTTCCTGTCTCTCTTCTCCCTGTCTGCATCACTGAACAGATATATCTTTGTGTATACCTGCAGTTTCCCCCCCCGTCTCATTTTATCTTTTGATATTGCTTCTATTCAGAAGCAAATAACATGAAAATCAGAACTATCATACTTTGATGTCAATGACATTTTTCAACAAGAAATTTGGAAGAAAATAGCCTTTCCTTGCTTTTCAAGGATTGAACAAAATTGTAACAAAATGTTTCATGAGAAAAAAAAAGCAGAGAAAAGCAGAGAAACAGTTTGATAGGATTCTATGGAAATAAAGAAACTAAATCAACCCAAACCACCCAAAAAATAAAATCCCCTCTGTGCCCATTCCATACTCTACCTGAGGGCTACTAAATCTACTGAGTGGCATTTTGTGCCATTGAGAGTTGTATATTGTCACTTCCACAGACAGTAGGATGTTGTCAGCTGAGCAGTGGGCCCAGGAGAAAAAAAAAAACCCTTATTTTATTAGCTTTGCCATTGGCCTAATATTTAATCCTTCCCCATAACTCCATCTTCTGTCCTCCTATTCCACTTGTTTGTATCAGAGAGTTTGTTTTCTTTCTTACATTTTTTCTTATATTCCTTAGGATTGTCATGCCTCATTTCACTGAAGACTTCTGCAGAGTGGGGTGCAAGAACACCAGAAATGAGATAACGATATACTGTCTACCCTGCAAGTCCGTCTCTGACAGTGGCAGTAACAGAGAGTGTTTAAGAAGAACACACAAACTTGGTCTCCTTCTGCGCTCCACTGACCCTCAGGCTGCACAGCATATTTGATCATTTGACTAGGGACATTGCAAGGACTGTCCCCTTCTACTTCTTTTACTGCCTATTTATGGAGCTATTGTCCATGATTTGTCTGACCTCTTCTCTATCCTGATGATAATGTTTGCTGCTGTGACCCCTGTGCCAGGAATTTCCAGAAGTTCCCTGCCCCCTATATGAAAAAGTGCTGTACTTCATTTGCTTTGCATTGAATCCCTACTAGTTGTATTGTTTTAAACCAATTGCATTATCGTAAGTTTTGGTGAAAGTCACTTCTGCATAGATCTTATTCATCCCATTCCTGATTTTGCAAATCTTGATTAGGTGCCCCTTCAGTCTTCTTTCCAGATGGAAGATAGGCAAAAGCTCCTTTTATTCTCTCCTGGTAAGGGAGTTTTTTCCACATTCTTGATCATTATATTTGCCCATTCTCTATGTTTTCTTTAGCTCTACTCTATCTTTCCTGAGATGCCAGGAACAAAAGTATACACAGTGCTTGTAGCTTGTAAAGATTTCATACAATGGCAAAAGGACATTTGCTGTTTTGTTTTCAATATAGATAATTAACAAAAACATATGAAAAATGTATGTGCCTTTCAAACTGGTGCTTTCAGGCTGACAATCTCATTCCAAACATGAGAGTTATATTGATGGAGTCCTTGGTATCCTGAACCAAAAGGGGTCCATTGCAATTCCCTTAGCAGAGCTGCAGTGCAGAATTTAAAATCCCAGGGCAGACTGAGTTGAAACGACAGCATGCTTAGACATATTCTTAGAGCTAGATATCTGAGAAACTGTATCAACAAAGACACAGTATGAAGTAGAGATCTGTGAGTGCCGAGGGCCATGTACATCCTGTGTGAACAGTGAAACCACACTATTAACTATGTTTAGGTATGGCTACCCATCCTGCAATCGCATTCTCCAAAGTCTGCTTAGCAGATTTTTTTCAGCAAGCCTTATCAGCTCTAAAGCTACATTTTAAAAAGGTTTAAATTTTATTCTTAAGTGAATGTGAGCTTGCAGAGACTCAAAGGTGAGAAAATCCCTAAATCATAAGTGATACATGAATTTCATTTCCCTGCTTATTTTGTCGTTCACCTAAATGCACATGGAACCACAACCACAAAGATGCAAAATGTTGGCATATTCAAACAGTATAGGAAATCAATTAAAATAACTTTTCTCCTAAAAAAGATCATTTTGTTTGTTTTCAAGATTAGGATAATTAAACTGTTTCTGGTTTGACATATTGCTGCTCACTGCAAGTCTTCACCATCTTCAGATTGTGACAGGTTTTAGATATATATTTTGGAACTACAGTTGCAAGAATGCCATTCTTTTTCCTGTCTCTGGGTAAAAATAAATCAGAAGATTGTGAGTCTTATGAAGCATAAACAGTCAAAGATATCCTTGGAATCTCTTGTATTTTTATTACTTTTGAGTTAATAGCTGAACATTTTGAAAGATTTGTCTTTGTAAAAAATCAGTAATTTCCAAAGTAATCAAGACTTTTTAAAAATGTTTAAGGATCTGAATTTCATTTGTTAGTACATTATTTGCTTTGAGTTTTCCATTTTGGAAAATGGAATATCAAGATTAAGGATATTAAAATTAGACCCTAATATTAGCTTACTTTGAAGATATCTTCTAAAGAAAAAAACATCCACATGGATATTTCTCTGTTGCAAAGACAGAACTGTTTGTTGTCGCCTATTATCCAGATAGAGTTGGTTGGAATTCCCTCTACTCTTACAGAAATAAAAAAGAGCCTTGTATTTGTGTAGCAACAAGATTTTTGGAAAAGCTAGATATTATACAGACATTGGGGAAATCTATCATTGGAAATTCTTTAGTTGCTATATAGTGACATAGGGTGGTTCATCAGAGATTTGCACTGGCAGATGGTAAACCTTATAAAAATTAGGTGTGGTATTTGCTTTTAGTTTCCTTTCAAATTGTCTTTATTCCCTAAGGAGAGGAGGGGTGGCTTTTCCTTGTAGATTGTTTCCCTTTACAAATCTGGGGCAAATTCTTTGTTCAGATGTTGTCATGAAGCATTCCTTTGGCCAGATCCTCAAACCAATGGAAAACCAACTGTCTCAGCTGTAGCAGCAACAGGGCAGGAGCTGCCCTGCGAATCTTCTTATGCTAGATGGCTCTGTGGGACACCTGTTCTACAGGGCTGGTCTTGCAAGAAGCAAAGTCTGAGCTACATGAGAGTAGAAATCTGGACCTTCATGAGGAAAAACTAGTTGGGCATGTAGCCCAGGAGAACATGCAAAAGTTTCCAAGATAATTTTGTCTAAGACTAAGCACATTAATGGAGTGTATGAGATGATACCAATCACATTTTTTGGAAAAAAAAAAAAAAAAAAAAAACCCAAAAACAAAACAAAAAAACCAAAACCCTATCCTGACTAAAATTATGATTCAGTCATTAATCTAGAGTTCTAGTTGAACACATGATCTATTACACCAAATATTAAAAAAAATATGGATTGAAAATTTAAAAATTAATGGTAGGGGTTTTTTTCTGTATGTGAATTTGTAGGCAAAAAGATGAAGCAAGTTGCAGCAATATGGAACTAAAATATAGCTTTATTACAGGACATGAACCTGTCATATTGCAGGAGATGCCACATTGCAGGAGAAAATCTTAAACTTGAGATTCCAATAATTTGTTTTACGTTCATGTTTGGAAAATTACTTTCCTGTGGGGCAAAAGAAAACATATATGTCTCAACACCTTTATAGATGTCCTTTGATTTTTTTTCTGTTTTTAAAATGAAAAAATAAATAATATCTCACATAAGAATAAAAAGTATATTCTGTATTAGAAAACAAGGAAACAGCATGTAGAGACTACATTTTCTACATACATTTTGGCTTAAGAATTCCATTTATACTAACAAGAATATAACGATCAAGTTTTTAAAGCTGTATTTAAAATGTTGGTCTAAGTGTGCTAGTTTGCAGAACTCCAAGAAAATGAAATAAAACTTTTTTTATTTTTTCAGAAGACTGCCAATACACTTTCATTTCCTTAACAATACAGACCATCTATGCAAAGTGGAAGGCATAGTTATCCTGGAATATACCCTCTCTTAACAGCAAAACTCTGCATTTAGACCTTTACCTTAGGCAGTAATAAGTGCAAGATATCCTGCAGTAGCTACTTTATGTAAAACCTTGTAGAGTGAGGCTTACAGAATGTTTCATTGTCTTCTTGAGTGCTTTTCCTTTATTATCTTCTATCTGATCTTATGTTCTTTCTCTTTTTGGGGTGGAAGGAAGGGGAGGGAGGTGAGGGGAGGAAGTGCTAGACAGATGTGCTACCATAGCAACTGCTACCAGTTACCAGACCAAAAATCGGTGAAGTCCAAACCTGACTTTTCCACTCTGTTACCTAAGGCTAGTTGTTTTCAAGGCTTTCTCAGGGTGTTCTCAGTCTTTTCTAGTCATTTTCTTCATTGTATTCTCCAGAGGCTCAATAGATGACCTAAAGGAAGGCCACCTGCCACAGCCCCAGCATTCTTCCCTTCACAGTCCAATTTTATTAATCTGTAAAGAAAGGTCATTACTTCTTTTTCAGTGTGTCTCAAATATTACTAATATTTTTTTTTTTTTGAAACAGCCTGTTTTGGGGAAACAGGAAGAAGTGCTTTTTTAATCTTTTTGCAGCAGTTTTACATGATATAGTACCAACCAAGAATGTCCTTCTGAGAGGTGACAATATTTTGCTTTCTTTCTTTCTTAGCAGTTTTCTGTACTGCATGACCAAATTCCACATCATGAAAATTCTGTATATTTTCCATTTTCTTAGTTAAAATGTGTAAGTATTTTGTAAAGTTCAATTCAAGAAATCATATCTAAACCACTGGTAAAATACTGCTTGAGAGCTGAATATAGAGAATCTCCTTCAATTTTCACAGGTAAGTAGGAAATAAATAAGGACATATTTCCAGACAGACTTAGTAAAATATAGGTGTAAATATATTGGTTAAGGGAGAGATATGAGACCTACAATTATACTACAAGTGTCCTACAAATTTTTAAAAAGGTAACTAGGCAACTTTTTTAGCAAAGATAGCGTAGAAACAGCTCTGATATACTTTCACACTGAAGAATAAAGCTCCTGAATGGACTTTCCTTTTGCCACAACCAAAACACTTTAACAGTGACTTCGTCTTCATTTACCTGGAAAGTTGTCACTCTAAATAAATCATGACTGAGATAATCTTAGACACATTAAGCCAGCCTGTGGGCTGACAGATGATATTTCCTTGTGTGTTTTGTTTCTGAGAGTGAAAAGTAAATAGTGCATTTACTCAGATTTCCTGTATGAATTTTGAACTGAATTGTAAATTAGTACACAAATAAAAGAACAAAGAGAAGTTAAGTCCAACCTAGCTTCAGTTATAAATGTATTTAATGTAGATACATGTCTCTCTAACTAGCCTGTGGCTATGAGATTACACATGCTGCCTTCAAGTAACAGTTGAAACACCAAAAGCTGTAGCATTCATGTGCACATATTTTACAGAAGTAAGTAGGTATTGGTTGCTTCATTGGGACTTGCTGTTTGTCAGTGAACATCAAGACATTCAGTCTCAGCACAGAAATAAATTGTATGGACACTCTTGTTACCTGAACTCCATGGAAATGGGGTTTCTGGGATGTTCTTTCACAGAGAGCCTTCCTGTTGCATCAGCTTTACTGGTTCATTGCTACAGTATGAATTAGCCACTGAGTTACAACTGTTAGGGTTATTAAGTGTTAGAATATTAATTCTACTTCTGGCTTTGCCTGAAATCCCCTGTGTTTGCTGAGAATGACACAAAGTATTATGGGCTTAGTACATTTCTGTTAATGATCCAAGAGACCTTCATGCACACCAAGTTTTAAGGTTTTTTTATTTGTTTTAATGACAAGGTATTTTGAAATGAATGAACCTGAAGTGGTAGAATAGAATAGAGGTTTAATTTTCATAGGAACTCATTCTGTTTGATATATTGGTTCTGATCCTTGCTTCCTTAAGTGAAAAGAGCACAAAGAACTGCCTAACATGGCTAGAGATTTCTCTTTATGGGTTACTTGTAGGCTACAGACAGCTCTTCATAGTTTTCCTTGCCAGAGAGGACATTGCTGGAGCATGTTGCATCTCAGTTTCTGACACAGCCCATAAGAAACTGTTCTGCTTGGCAAATGTTAGACTTTAAATTGGAATGAGAACTAACACTGCCCCAAAATCTGCCCTGTTCATGGGAATAAAAAGACAGAATTTCTCCATGTTCACTTGAAAGTGGTCACTGCTTCAAGTGTCCTTGAAGTATTGCCCAATTGCTTGTTGTTTTCATTTGTTAATTTTGTAGAGTGCTTCCAGCATGGAAACATTACAAAGAGAAAAGTTACTCGGTCCTGTAGAGACTGGTAGACAGTGCTGTCTTCTGTTTCAGTAGGAAAGCCTGACTTTGACTTGACACTGATGTTAAGCAATAGATTACTGTGAAATCGGTCCTATGGAAATCAGAGGGGTTCAGTAGCTAAATCATATGCTCAATCCCAAATAAGCAGGGAGCAGAACTGAGGATGAAGGTTAAAGTTAGGGTTTGAGGAAGCATTTGAGAGGCTCAATGCTTGAATTTCAGACTGAATGATTTTTCATTTCATGGGTACTTTAACAACTGCACTTGGTTAAATAAAGAGCAATCTTCTGGATATCAGCATTAATACTAAAATATTCTATTATGGTCAGTACATTTATAATGAATACATGAATTATTAATGCCGGTATATCTTCTATAATTTCCTACAGCAGCAGTTGGGTATTTCCAAGCTAATGTAATCCTAGGATATATCAAGCAAATTTTTCCCAATAAAAGTAGGGAAGTATTTAAGGGCATTGTACTAAACACCAGTGTACAGTGTACATCTGCTACTCCAGAAAGATAAATTCTTACAGGAACCAATGCAGAAAAAGGCTCTTAGGATGATTGTGGTGATAAAGAATTAATCTTATTGGCAGAGACTAAAAGTATCTGAATGAATTCACCCAACTGAAAGCTTCCTATAAATAACTCAGGGGAACAAACATCAGAGATAAAGAGTTCTGTAAACTAAAAGACTATGCTGGAACAAGAATACATTATTCTAAACTGGTCATGAATACATTTACAGGATGATTTCTGGATATCCAGTCAATGAAATTCTTGAATTATTTTCCAAACAGCATAGTGAGGGCAAGAAAGTAACGCACTTCTGAGATAGTTTTGGATCATCTTTTATTAAGAGAATTGCATGAAGTAATTACTTGCAGTAGCTGAGGATGACACTTTCTAGTTCAGGCCTTCCCTTCAAGACCACTTCTTGTGAAGACTTTTTATACAGTGAAAATAGTGTCTTGTCTTTTTTTTTTCCTCTGTGGAAAGGGAAAAAAAGAAACTGTGTCTTTCCTTGCACATAGGAAGCCAGTGATTTGTGCAATTGTGCGTCTCACCAGAATGAGTGTTGTTTGCAGAGGAAACCTGGACACACGCTTCTAGAAAGGCTGAAGGAGCTCAGCATTGGATATTGGGGGTAAGGAGGATTCTGGACTGGGAAGAAATTGCTGCTACCACTAGGTTGAAATGAGGGAGCACCTGTCCTGGTAGCAGTGCTGCAGCTAGGTCTTCCTGCAGCTCTCCTCTATTCCTTCAATACAAACTTGCTTCTCACTCAAATAAGTCTAAATGAGCAATTAGACAATATAATGTACCTGTAATTATCCCTAGCCACCTCCTATCTTTCCTATCTTTTCTCCTACCTTAGAGCCAATTCTATGTTTATAAAGCTGAGCTAAACTCCTTTTCCATGCAAAACCTCAGGAGACAAAGGAATTGTTTAACCTGGCCACCAGTAGGCATATTTCTGGCTCTAACATTAATTTCTTCTTCAGTATCTCACCAGCCTGATCCACATCAGCACATTCTTCAGTTGGTTCTGCTCTTTGGTCATGACACTCTAATTTCCATATGAGTGAACTGCTTCATTAAGTCTTTGTATTTTTCTTTGCTAAGAGATTTAATTGCTGTGTATGTGTCAATAATATTTTAAAGATGTTTACAGTGATTATATCTAATTTAATTGGTTCATTTAAGGGCTGCCAGGGCAATGACACATGAATGCTGTGTAGCAAGATGAAATTGTTGAAAAGTTGCAGTATTTGTTCATTGTTCTTATTAAAGATATTCCAAGAAGTGAACTTAGGTGTTGCCTGGAAGCAAAATGAAGAAGCAGACATTATTGTGGTGTATTGTATGCAGGGGAGGGTGTCCAACACTTCACACCCAATGTGGATTGCCTGTGATGGAGACTGATAAAAATATAGGAAAACATGTTGCATTTTGCACATCTTTCAATTTGGATAGTTCTAGAAAGAACAGAAACAACAAATGCCTGTGCTTTCATATCCTGCATCACACGATAGTGCTCTTGTAAAGAATTTAAAAAGTGAACTTTTTTTTACACACTCTACTGGGCAAAATTCTCAACCTGGGGAGGAACAGAAGCTTCACAAATGACATAGGCATGAGTACTACACTGGGTATATAGGGAATGGAAAAAGAGAATGGGGAAAAAAGCAGACATAAAGAAATAACAGAAGGCAAAACAGGGAAATTAAACATGGGAAGGATTAGCTAAGTGAAAACCTGCCTTCCACCTGCTGGAAAGAAACATTCCTCTTTCCACTTTGAGACTGGTAATTGATTATTAAAGGTGGCATAATATTTTCCATTTATATTTCTCTTTAACTGCACTGCAGGCAATCCTCATGTAGAGAAATAATTTCTTCTCAAAGCTCAAGAGGTTAAAAATAATTACTTTAATAGTAATTGAATTATGTCTTATTATCAGTATCATAGAAAAATTATATTTGAAAATGCACTAGTGATGGTATGTAAGGTTTCACTTCTACTTAAAGTGATACATGCTTCAATTATATGTCAACTCGAATTAGTACTAAACCTAATGAAAACTATACATGCTCCTGTGTATGCTCTCTTTAAAGCCACTGTGCGTCTTGCAATCTATTGAGTATGGCATTAGCATCTATACTATGGACGAACATTGCCATTGTGAATCAATATTACATTTATGCCATACAATAGCCATCTTTTACAAGTATGTCACAGCATGGATGCTCTAAACTTCTATGTATAATACCATTACTGAAATCTTACACAAAATTTTGGCACTAAATGTCTTGACCCAAATGATTACTTCATTTCCCATCTAGATATACTATTGAAATGAAAAGAAGGTCTGTCCAGAACTACAGTCCAGAAAATAGGTCAAAAAAACATCATGGCATATCTACAGTCTGGAGTTTATGAGCATAATTTATACTGTAGTACGTACAACAAAATTAAAGGGTGATGAGGACATCTTTTGTGAAATGGATTAAAGACCACAGAATTAAATAATCTGAAGTACAATTCTGCTGCAGTCAGTTGAATTTTATGGCAGAAGAAATAAGGATGATGCGCAAAAAAAGGTTTCCAATCTTATCATTATTATTAAAAGTAAGATATCAGAAAAGAGAAGGGAACAAAGCAGTGAAGCTGACTGGCATAGTATGTCCAAATCGCTTCATGACTAGTTTGAAATGCGTTATTCATGCATCAAATGGCAATTTAAAGGTTCAAAAATGACAAGAAATTTCACAAAACAGACTCAATAACTGCATATGTAAGTATTTTGAACAACATTTTTATTCTCTTTATTTTAGACACACTAAAATCCCAAGTATTATTAAAACCTGAATATTTTCTGGATCCGATCTAATTCTACTATTCAGATTTATTATGCAATTAATATGCAATAAATTACCAAACCTGTTCTGTATCCAACCTTGACTGTGATGCCAGAAATGCACTTGTGTATAATAGCACAGTTTTAAAATCCAGTCTGCAGTTACATTCATAGGCATTATTTTTACTGTTCATGGTGTATTTTTTGTATTTTTGAAGTTAATAGATCATTAAATGATCAAGCTCTAATAAATGCCTTGGTTTGAAATAAAAAGTAATTTTGCAGATACCATTTGATTTTAATGGATGTGCCTCTCCTCCCACCAAAGTCAATGGGACTTATTACCTTAGCTATGATGAGAACAATGGTGTGCCTCATGTGTTTTGTCCAATTTTTCCTAATATTTCATATGTAAATTCAGGGGAGGGAAAAGAGACAGAAACACAGAGCACCTTTTCTTTGGGAATTTCAGTGAAATAAGGTTTGGGTAGTCTTTATTTTTCTTTTGGGAATAAAAACACTGCCCTCTTTATGCAGTGATTACTGTAACCCAGTAAACATGACCTCATTATACTCTTCACATAATTATTAAGAATACTGATAGCTTTCTTTTTCTCATCTTGGCTTTATTTTCTCTTTCTTATTGTAATTTATGAAGGTAATCTATTACAAAGTTTTGTATGTCAAGGGAATAACAAGCTTGGCCTAATCTCTAGCATGGCTATAATGCAGCTCGGTGGCTGTGATTCAGCAGTAGCTACACAAAGAGGCAGAAGGGCAAAACAATAACAGAGAAAAATTTGAAAGGTTACTTGTTTTAAAACCCACATTTATTATAACTATAGAGAAGTGAAGTACTAGCCTTGGCCTGATAAAAGGGATAGTGTAATGATTATCTATTCACATTCAACATTCACACTCCTGCAATAATAATTTATTTTAAGATCAACACCAAAACAGGCCATTACACAATGGGGATAGTGCTTGAGAGTTGCTCACATCCTCCTTCCTAATGTTGAAGTGTTCTGGTAATTGTGAGGTCAGCATTACAAACATATAAAGAAGTATGTCTTGTAAAGAGGAGGAAATATGCTCCTAAAACATATAATGTATGCAAAAAGTGGATGAAAAATCTTTTCATTGGGATTCACCTCACAGGCTGCAGTTAGTTGAAATGTACTTTGGTCCCCTATTTCCAGGTTTTAAACTATATTTGTCCTCCTTTTTTTGTGTAGCCTTTCTGAAGAAAATATTTGAGGTGTGGTTAAAATAGACTTTATAAATGTGTTAAGTCTCACGCTTCAAGCTGAGAGAGGAATAAATTTTTTACTCCCTTGCCAAAGTGAAAAGCTGAGAAGCAATTAGTTTCACTGAGAGTCTGCTTACAGTTTTAGGGGCTCTTTCCTGTTGAAAACTTCCTTCTAATCTTCATGCAGCATTTTACTGAATGTCAAGCTATATTTTAAACATCTGCAAAAGGCTGCAAGAAAATGCATTACTGAAAGACTGAGATATTTTGTTACTGGTTCAAAGACTGAGGTATTTTGTTACTGGTTCTTTGTAACTAATCTGGGATCCAGATTCAATTCCCTCCTTTGCCTGAAGCAATTTACACTCATGTTGCCCGCTTCCCAGAAGAGTGCCCTCACTATCAGGATATTCAGCCTTTTTGGGTGGGATTTGTCAAACTCTCCTGTTAAACCTAATCCAACTCTCACAGGAGAATCCTACTTTCTGATTAATACACAGGGGCTTTACTACCTGCATTAAGCAAGTTAAGACAGCGCTACAGTGAAAGACAAGTCTCATTTCCTCCTCCCCTCTCTTATTGCACACTCCCATCAGCCTCTTTGTGTTAGCACTAGATAGAGCGTGGTGAGGGGACGTCAGACCAGCTTCCTAGGCAAAAACACTTGTTTCATACAGCAACAAGTTATCACCAGGGTAGTGGGGTTTACTTCTCAGTTGCCGTATTAATAGCTATTTTAATATCAAGAACTATTTAAGTATAATGTACTTAGAGAATAAGATTGTGAGAAGCTCCTTGGGATGCTAGTTTAGGACACTTATTTTGGATCTGCAATACCAATTAAAGATTATGCATTTTGTACAAAATACAGAAGAATTAGGATTAGGAAATACAGAAGGAGAGGATTGGACCCAGGTCAATGAAACCCAAATACATTTACAGCTACTGAATGCTTCAGTGGACACCTACAGAGGATGCTATCATGATGAATCATGTCTCCCCATGTCATCCAGAAATATTTATTGACAGTTATGAATTTGTTCATAGTTTTGTGAAGAGTGACATTCATGAAATTGTTCTTGTTTATCCTTAAGATTGAATTAATTATCAGTCAACTCCATTAGATGAATCATGGCAACCATTAGAGTTCACCCAAAGCTGATATTTTGTAAGGTTCAGAATATGTGTTTTCGACTCTTTTTATCTTTTGGTATGGAAACCATCTTCTAAGGAATCTGCCTTTATTTAAATACAAACATAAGTAACACTATCAGACCATAAAACTGAAGTAAATTTTTGGGGCTTGCAATGACTGCTCATTAATTGTCATTATATTTTTTTAAAGAGTCTTTTGATATATTTCAATAGCTTTAACTCTTTCTTTCTGTCAGAAGAAAGGATATAATTAAGATGTTAATACTTGAGAGACACTCAGTTTTGAAACCAAACTTGAACTACTGTAAAGTGACCATAGAAAATTTTAAAATAAACTGTGCCAAATGCCTCACTAGAAACATTCAAAGCCCTCTTCTCTTGTTAACATTTTCTTAATGGTTGTGATTAATGATTTATCATGTTTTATTGACAGATTGAGGAGGTTTTGCATATTTTCTGAGATGCAGTTTTGACTCAGGGTTCCCAATTTTTTTTTAAAAAAAGATTATTATTTGGTGTAAAAGTATCTACTATTAAACTAGAAAAGTAAAATTTATACCTAGCATAACAAAATGTAATTCACATTATTTTAGAAGTCTGCATTTTGTGTTTTCTTGTGGTATGTTCCTAATTTACAGTATTATTCTATTTAAAATAATTCAGTGAAAAACCTTAAAAACAACAATGCTTCCTAACTCAGAAAATTAAGAACGATCTTATTTTTATAATCTCTTGTGTAACATGGGAATACTCTTCAAATTATACATATATTTACTTAGGTTTGTTGCGCAGATGTGGGATTAATTACATGTTTAAGTGCTTTGTTGAACAGGGGTCCATATCTTGTTAAATTCATATGCCTAAGTGGATGGCCATGTATATGAGCAAGTAGTTTGATAGTGAGCTAAGGTATGAATACAGTATGGTTACTGATATATAAAACATTTTCCTTTAAATTATCAGCTCTAGTGAATCATAAAGCTAGTAGTTGCCCAGTTAGTTGCGTAATTTCCTGTTTTGCACATGGAATAAGTTTACCTCAAAAATATCTTCTCTGACTATAAAATAGGGCTAATATAAACAGATGAGAGAATGTGTTTTTTCTCAGGAAAAGCAGGAAATGATATTGAGCTACAGCAGCAGCAACAACAACAACAAGAATGAAATTGTGCATCAGCTCATGCAATCAAAGTTAAGTTTATGATACTCAAGAGGAAATCAACAATAAAACCCATTTCAAATAAAATAAAGGAAGTGACTTTCACTTCTGTGTTGCCCATTTCTTCAGGAAAGTGCCAGTAGGTGTTCTTTCCAGCTTGCCTGCAAGGCAGATGAAAGGCTCCTCAGATTAATTACTGCTCAGTTGTGACAGGCCTGGGAGATGGTTTCTACTCCAGAGCCTATGGGTTTTTTTCCTTTTTCTTTTTCTTTTTTTTTTTTTTTTAATAGTGGTTTTCCTTCATTTCTGTCTGTTCTCTGACTCACCACTGTGGAATGAAAAGAAAAGCTTTCTGTGCACTGCCCAGACTGCCACAAATGTTATCCTGATGGTAGCATAGGATTAAATATAGATTTTTTTTTCTTAAGCATTTGTATCACTGTTTGTAGCAGACCCTCTACTCTATGGAGAAAGCCTGAGATCTTTCCCAAAGCACCTTGACGTGCAGTGAAATATTGGTATTTGAATTAGAGCCTAATCAGGAGCAGCAGAGAAAGTGACGTGTTTCAGCTCTGTCTTTTTTGTAGCCAATTACTCCAGGCTCCTAGTGTTCATGTCTTCCATGTACTTTCTTTAATTAGCACTTTATTAGTTTTGCTTCAGAGAGCTGGTTCTGGAGAAAACTTTCCTGAAGCTGCCAAATGGTCACAAGCAGGAGGTGATTAAATTTAGTCTTAAGCAATAGGCATCTGCATACATTCTTTGAATCTCAGTGTGCTTTAAAAGATGTGTTCCCAATAATTTATGCCCAGAGGGGTGTTTTGCTGTCAGTAAATGCATCTGAAAAACTGTCTCACATTATTACCACTGTCTATGTGCTATTCATTTAGTTCTATTTTAATAATAACATTCTTGACTCCTCCCCATTAAGCTCAAGTTGATTTATGTTAATGGGAAAGGAAATATGAAATGCAGGGGCCTACTTTTTGGTAGACCAGACAGGGAAAAAAAGCAGCAATTTCTGTTCAGTGCAATCCTTTTTTATTGCTTCCATTATGGGTAGGTCTGTTATCTTCATTTTATAGTTATTAACCCCTGCTATTGTCTTCAGAGATGATTATTAAGGAGGACTGCACTAGTCAAAACAGCAAAAGAATTGAATAAACACAGATGATTTATTAAAACACAGACCATTATTATCTCTATCTATTGAGAAATGGTAAATTCAGCAGAAGATGTAGTTGTAAATCCTGCAGATTTTGTTGTAGTGCAAATGGTAGTAATATCAGTGAAAATTTTTTGTTTAATTAAAGGCTAGATGGCTGGTCAGGCTCTTTGGCCCATCAGACGCCCATCCTGCAGTGTGCCTCAGAGGCAGGCAGGGAGTAGGCAGTGCAGGCTGCCTGAGTGCAAATGGAGGTAAAGCACGAGTGGGGACACTTATTATTTAATAGTATGGGTTTATTCCACTTCTCAGTGACTGATGTCAAGCAGGTGAGTTTGCTTGCTTTGAACTGTTTTGTTTTTTGTTTGTTTGTTTGTTTTTTTTTAAATCACCAACTCCTGTCAGCAGGTCTGTGCACAGACAAGTAGACCTTATCCTGAGAGGAAAAGTCTGCATTTCAGGGTCTCTGGATAGCACCTGTTGCCAGATAGTCTCCTTGTTAATATTGCTCCGCATTTTCTCTTGCTGGCGTTGTAGTCTGGAGGATGCACAGCAGGACCATAATATTCTAGCTGCTGGAATATCGTTTTGGCAGTTTAATGAAATTTTTGAATGTTACTACAGAAGTTATTGAACGTGCTTTCCCATTTAATAGCAGTGTTGTTTGTGAACAGGTGACTCATGGCTTTGCTAGTTCATGAGCATGAGTTCTGGTAGAAGTTGTTGAAAAGATAATTATGTACTAGTAATTTACAAGGTCTATGTGTTGGTTCATAGTTACACTATGCCTCAACTGATTTAAACAAGTGAAAATATTAAAGGAATGCAAAGGCATTTATTTTGAATCACTTTATATTTTCTTATGCCATAGCTAAAAGAAATATTTTATTGTAGCTAAGAAAATTCATAAAAAAATTAAGAACTTGATTCACTATCCTGTACATAAATAGTATGCATGATTTTGATAGATTCATTTGTATTTTGGAAGGAGGATGTTGAACACATGGGTCAGCAACCTGTTCTGATATACACCTTAAACAGCCATTTTTATCTGTGCAGCGGGAGCACAAAATGCTATGGAAGGCTAACCTGAGGGCACAGTCCTGGGTTTCTTTACACACACATCTCAAATGTAAAGGAAGTGATTAATGAAGAATTCTATCTTAACTCTAGCCAATAGCATTTTGTTCTTCATAGACAGTACCTTAGAAAGAATAGGGAAGCAATACCTGACAGTGAAAAGAGCTAGAAGATACTGTTCAGTCAGCTGCTATCATACCTATTAAGAAATCTTTCTTTTCCCAAAACAGTGTATTTTTGTAATACTCCACAAAGCACAGCAAAAATCCCAAATAACCTATTTTTAATATCAGTCAAGATTAATTTTACAACAATCTTATAGCTAAGTGTTTATCTGCTTTTACTGCTATCAGTCTCATATTTCAAATGAATTCTGTGACTTGTGGTGCTTCATTCATGCATTTTCAGCTGGTAGGTGGCAGAACTTCCTTGGAAATGAGCAAGGATTAACATTTAGCTTCATTCATCAACAGCACCAATAGCACTAAGACTAGCTGAGGTTTGACGGGATCACCAGAGCGCTATAACTAACAAAAGCTAGAGCTCTCACTAGTGCTGTCATGTCTCATGAGCAAGGCTGCTGCACTGTGCATGACTGTATCTGCAAACAAACTTGTGAAAAGCAGAAATTTATAGTTTATGCACCCACTCTGATGCTTTTAAAGCTGTACAGCGTTAAATCTCTTTTGAATGGCAATTGGTTGGTTTAGAATCAGGACTACTTGTAGCATAAGGGTTCCTCCCAAACCCAGATGTCATCACAAAGGAGAGAGGAAAAGAAAATCACTACAAAGCTGCATCCAAAGGTGTCTTAGGGAGAAAAGGTAAGGACGCTTTGTAAGAGGCAAGCACAAAAATGCAGATAACATTCATTGAATACAAAATGGACCAAGTCAGGTAAATCACAGGTTTTCACCTACACTTTCTTGTGCAGCCCTAGATGAGTCCTAGGACAAACTCATGATATGAAAAATTAAAGTGAAATTGTCTTCTTATGCTGTTATGGACACCTTTTTACTGCCAAACCAATATGTATTACATACAAAAAAAACCTGTGAATGTACACAGTGAATGAAATCAACAAACATAGATTTACAATATACAAAAGAGCTGAATTCTGACTATTAAACAAATCCATCTTCTTTGCTCAGTAACAGCCATATTATACACTTTATTCAGTTGTGTTTACAATGTTAGTCTTTATATTCAGCATGAGAGACACTTCTCTTTCTATCTAATTATCTGTCTATCTATCTTCTGTCTAGCTATCATTTTCATTCCAAAATGCTTTCCCTGAATTAGCTTGTGCCATTTCTGTAGCATAAACAGGAAATATTTCATTGAGTGGTGAAATACATCTACTTCTAGGGATACGTAGAGGTAAACAGTACAGAAAAAAAACAAACATCGCTAGCACAAGCGAAGGAGAATGACCTTTTCAGTACAAAATGATGGGGTAATATTTATTTTTCAAATTACATTTAAACATGTTGGAATTTTACCAAGACACAAGCTACTTGGCACAAAGGACAATGGATAGGCAGCTCATCCATGGATCAAGGGTAGTATACACAATTAAACAGGAAAAAATATAACAAAGTTCTATGCATTAACATGAGTCACAATATTTTTAAATACTTAACCTTTTAAACTTAGAATATCAGTGTGTTAATATTTGTGAGTAGCAGACAAAAAGAAAAGACTTATATGAGTTAGAAAATACTTCTTATGACTGCAACTGGTAGTTGGTCGGAATAGAACTTTAAAGGCTTTGTCTTTTTGATGTGGGTCATTCTGGATTTTATCTTGTTTTGGCTTTGTTCTGTCAGACTTTTTTAGAAGGCAGATTACTTAAATTACATGAACTTAAAATGCATGAACTGCTCTTTCATTAGCTAGTCAAAATCCTGTGTTAATAATATACGATATTACATGGTCATTTAAACTTCATTGACTTCCTAAAATAATTTTATTTTCATGTCTGAAGTTAATGATAATCTAGATTATAGCACCACTTTATAATTTTTTAAGTAGCAACATTTAGTACTTACACAAGACAAAGAGTTCAGAACAATTCACAAATAATATTTGATTAAAATTAAAAGCAAGAATTCTAGAAAACAATGTATTTCACTCATTTGATACAACATATTATTTCTGTTTGACTCCAAAATTTAATAAGAATTATTTTTTATTTATTATATATACATAATTTTTATGCACTTAAAATATTTATCCTATTCAAAAGGGAGGATGAGCAGAAGTGAACGAATGAAGAAGGGGCTTACAGTACTTGCATTCATTAAGTTTAGCTACTTCTGAGAAATGAAATTCAGAAAAAGCTTCTAAAGTCTTTATTCTTACCACCAAATGCCTCTCAGCATTTTTAAAAAAGTGTTTTCTTTCTGAAAATAGAAAAAATACTGAAAATCTGATGCTGTTTGTATTTGCAATCAACATTTTAATCTTTATTTTTTTTGTTATTAAACCCAGGATTTTGGACAATTCAAACATTTTAATTACATTTTAATATTATTCAATATGATGAAAAAGTAATGAAAAATAATGGACGTGTTTTACAATTTCTGAAATAAGAAAATTCTTATTACTTTCTAGTTTGAGGAATTCTTGTTTCTTTCTCATAAAACCAATCTTAAAACCAGAATAAGAATTTATTTCAGCTTATGCATTGCTAGAGGTGTGTTAGACTAAAAAACAAACAAGGTCCTTGGCATTTCAGCAGTATAAATAAGGGTTGTCTGCCAGAAAGCATGAACAACGACATTTAATTTTTGAATACTTTCCCATAAAACTGCTTCTGATTTACAGTAATACATAATAATACAGAAATACATAAATGTGAAAACTATATTTGAATATATAAAAATGATATAAAGAAAGTTAATTGTGAATAATCTTCTCTAAAGGCTAGAACATTATTGAATGATCAGTTTTAGTGTGTAAATACAAACCAGTTTTTGTCAGTTTGTGGAATAGGTCCACTAACAATAGAGGAAACACAGAATCATTACATGTTGGCTCATTTAAATGAATGCCTAATATTTAACCTTATTTGAATATTTGAATGTTTCAGGTCTTCCTCTTTGCTTTCTTCCTTTTTCTAATGACATTCTTCTTTTTGTATTTTATATTTTATTTAATTGTTCTCCAATTCTGACATTAGAGCTTGACTGGGTCTTCAGCAACTCTTTCTTTGGGGATCTCTTTTGGTGTGCTTTATTTAGTGGCTATCTCTAAGATCATCACATTGTTGCTCACTAGGAAACAAGAAACAGAAAATAATGAAAGAAGCCAAGTGTAGCCAGCAAGTACAGAAGGCAAAACATCAACATCATCTGAAAGTGAGGGACCTCAGGGCAGCCCAAAAGAATCTACAGTTTCACTTTCAAGTAACACCATTACATACATGAAAATTAAAAGAAAGAAAATACTGAAGCTGATAATGGCAGCAAAGTGGTATTGACTATAGTGAGAAGCAAATGGCAATGTCCAGAGATTTCAGGTGAGATAGAGTAGCAAGTTAAAAATGAGAGATTCATCAAATATATGCCGTGCAAGAGAGGTCATCATCTTGCAGTAATGAGAAAAGAAGTATTATATGTATATATTCAAAAACACAACTGTCAAAAGAACTGTAAGGAAACCCTATCTTATTTGTATGCTATTTTCCTTGAATTTTGTAGAAAACAATGCTATCTGTATAATATGAGTTAGAGACCTTCTTTTTGCTGGAATTTTCTTTGAAAAGCAGTGATGCAGAAAGAGAGTAACTTTCTGTGTCAGGTTCTGGAAAGGCAAGGAAAAAATAAAGAGGAGGAAATAGGTAATTAAGATTATCTTGCTAAGAAGCATAAAGCATGTTGTACAACTGCATACTATTAGCAGTTTAATACCCAGAGGTTGTA
Organism: Morus bassanus; assembly: GCA_031468815.1. Classification (NCBI taxonomy): domain Eukaryota; kingdom Metazoa; phylum Chordata; class Aves; order Suliformes; family Sulidae; genus Morus; species Morus bassanus. Next base: position 106,602,449 of record CM062567.1, on the reverse strand, counting down.
GCTAGATTTGCCCACTGATGTTTCAAGGACTACCCTTTTTTACATATAACATTAAAAACCTTGCCTGTTTATTCCATGGTCTGTCTAGCATGACTTTAGGGACTGTACAGTTGTTGAATGTCTTTCCTATAATAATGCATTTGCAAAATGATGTGGAAAATGTCTATTTCCTCCTCTTCTTTTTTCTCCTTTTCTTTATCTTCTTTCTCTACTTCTTTCTCTCTCTCTTTCTTTCCTTCTTTCTTTCTCTTTTTCTTTCTTTTTAATTTCTATAAAATTATCTCTTAATTTAACATTTCTTAAAATGCGATGAGTGCTGGATGGGGATTCTGGTAATTTTGGTTTTACTCCTGGTTCTGCAACTGCAAAACTTCAATTACATTCCTAAAGGTCTTTGAACCTCAGTCTTCCCACCTGTAAAATAGGAAAAATTATAACTTAGAAATACTCACTAAATGCAGGCCATTCTTATTCTTGTATTTAAAGAAATTTAGTAATCACATGTAAAATGGACAGGCAGAATTATTCCTTTGTTATTCAATGGACCAGAAAACAAAAAATAATTTTCTTTCCCATGGATACAAATCATTAAATCAGAAGTACAACAACTCAAAGTGAGTAAACAGGAAGTAAGCATTCCCCATGAGCATGTCTACATTTCACAGTAGTGAAGGGCAGTCCAGTCAAGACACCATTGCTCTCCTTGTCATCACACCTTTGCTATATTAGATGATAGGCTCACATATATGAATGAGCTGTGAAAGGAGGGAAGGGGGAGACTGGGCTATGGTGTCAGTCTCTTCTCCCAGGTAGTAGGTGGTAGGACAAGAGGAAGTGGCCTCAAGTTGTGCCAGGGGAGGTTTAGATTGCATATTAGGAAAAGGGTTATCAAGTACTAGAACAGGCTGCCCAGTGAAGTGATTGAGTCACCATCCCTGGAGGTATTTAGACGACATGTAGATGTGGTGCTTAACGACATGGTTTAGTGGTGGACTTGGCAGTGTTAGGTTAACAGTTGGAGTGGATGATCTTAAGGGTCTTTTCCAACCAAAATGATTCAATGATTCTATGTTGCAAACTGCCTTAGTGCCTCAGCCTTTGTGGTGGGTTAACCTTGCTGGCCACCAGATGCCCACCGAACTGTTCAATCACTCCCCTTTTTCAACAGGGCAATAAAAGAAAATATGACAAAAAGGTCATTGGTAAAGACAGGGATATCATTTACCAATTACCATCATTGGTAAAACAGATTCTTCTCAGGGAAATTAATTTAATTTATTTCCAATTTGTCCTGGTTTGGGCTGGGATAGAGTTCATTTTAATCACAGTACCTAGTATGAGGCTATTTTGGATTTGTGCTGAAAACAGTGTTGATAATGCGGAGATGTTTTAGTTGTTGCTAAGCAGTGCTTACACTAGTCAAAGACTGTTTCGGCTTCCCATGCTCTGCCGGGTGCACAAGAAGTTGAGAGGGGACACAGCTGGGACAGCTGACCCCAATTGACCAAAGAGATATTCCATACCATATGACATCATGCTCAGTGGATAAAGCTGAGGAAAGAAGGAAGGGGGTGATGTTCAGAGTGATGGCATTTGTCTTCCCAAGTAACTGTTCTGTGTGATGGAGTCCTGTTTTCCTGGAGATGGCTGCACACCTGCATGCCAATGGGAAGTAGTGAATGAATCTTGTTTTGCTTTGCTTGCAAGTGTGGCTTTTTCTTTACCTATTAAACTGTCTCTATCTCAACCCACAAGTTTTCTCACTTTTACTCTTCTGATTCTCTCCCCCATCCCACTGGTGGGCATGAGCGAGCGGCTGTGTGGTGCTTAGTTGCTGACTGGGGTTAAACCACGACACAATTAATCAGAGAAAGATAAATAGAAATAAAAACAAACCCTAAAACACCTTCCTCACCCCGCCTTCTTCCCAGGCTCAACTTCACTCCCGGTTCTTCTACCTCCTCCACCTGAGTGGCACAGGGGGATGGGGAATGGAGGTTGTGGTCAGTCCATAACAGCTCCTCTCTGCCACTCCTTCCTCCTCATACTGTTCCCCTGCTCCAGCGTGGGGTCCCACCCATGAGATTCAGTCTTTCATGAACTTTTCCAACATGGATCCTTCCTACAGGCTGCAGTTCTTCAAGAACTGCTCCAGTTTGGGTCCTTTCCATGGGGTGCAGTCCTTCATGAAGAATACTCCAACACAGATCCCCCACAGGGTCACAAGTCCTGCCAGAAAACCTGCTCCTGTGTGTGCTCCTCTTTATGGGCCGCAGTTCCTGCCAGGACCCTGTTCCAGCATGAGCTCTCTATGGGCTGCAGCTTCCTTTAGGGGACATCCACCTGCTCCGGCATGGGGTCCTCCATGGGCTGTAGTGTGGATATCTCCTTCACCATGGACCTCCATGGGCTGCAGGGGGACATCCTGTGTCACCATGGTCTTCACCATGGGCTGCAGGGGAATCTCTTCTCTGGTGCCTGGAGCACCTCCTCCCATCCTTATTCATTGACCTTGGTGTCTGCAGGGCTATTTCTCTCACATTTTCTCACTCCTCTCTCCGAGCTGCTTTTTTCACCCCTTCTTAAATATGTTATCACAGAGGTACTACTCATAACGTTGATGGGATCAGCTTTGACCAGAGGTGGGTCCATCTTGGAGCCAGGTGGAACTGGCTTTCTCCAACACGGGGGCAGCTTCTGGTGTCTTTGCACAGAAGCCATGCCTGCAGTCTCTCCACTACCAAAATCTTCCCAAGTAAACCCAATACACCCTTGCAATGTGAGAAGCCATCCTACAAAACTCTTCCTGTGGTCATGTAGCTTGCCTTTCACAAGCAACTCTACAACCTTTCACCCACTCACCAAGAGGCTGCCATGGCAGTGGCTTTAGCCTCCTATCCCAAGTGCTCATCTCCCTGTGGTCTTGCACTAACGGAGTCTGAACCACAAGTATGCTGGAGTTTCTGTGGAAAGGGTTTGCCTTTGCTATTCACATTGTCCTGTTCTTCCTCTATCTCCCTTCCTTCACCTTGTAGCTTTCAGTCTATAACTCCATACTAAGATGTCTTCACTCTTCCCATCACAGCTTTTAGTTTCCAGAGCCTAGTAGTAATGTCATCTACCTATTCAACAAATATTATCCTATAACAGACATGCCTAAATCTTAACAATCAATCAGTGTGCAACACCTGCATCTGGTCAAGCATGCTCCAATAATAGCATCATGGACAGGTAGACCGAGTGGGCAGTTTGAGTGGGTCCTGGTGAAAAACGTATAGCTACTAATCAAAAAGTGTATGGGAGAAATTGCCTGCTGGACTGGAAGGATGCCTGAGAGACAATACTCACCTGGATTCTGCTGTTGCTTCTCTTCCAAGCTGGCCACTTGGAGGAGGTTTTACTTTTCTCCATTTTTCTTTCTCTCTTACTCTCTCTTTCTTTTTCTTTTATCTTCTCACCTCCAACCTCATAAGGCAATTCTGAGAGGGTTATATGCCATTAGCTTATCAAGTTTATCACTGTGGTTTCCAAGCCAAGGCATAATGAAAGATATGCTCACAATAATTTGTGTACTTGACATCATTGTGGATGCCCACTGCATGCAAGGGAGTTAAAAGTCTGAGAAGCTTCTGGTACCATTTGAATATGAGTAGGTCACACAGACCCCTATGGGCTCAAAATTCATACGTGAACTTTACAGTCACACCTACAGAATGACATATATGCCCTCAAATTCTATTAAATTCTGCCAATTTCTGATAATAAACAGGATTTTCCACTAGAAGGTATGTAAATTATTTAAAGGAATAATGTCCTTATATTTTACCATAAAAGAATGACAATTATTTAGTTTTAGAATAGTCCTTATCTGTTCACAAGAGAAAATTGATGGAAGTTTAGCTCTTGAATCAAACTAGTTCATTCAAGGTTTTCTAGAAAAGGATACAATAAACAATGCCTGATTACATTTAAGTTATTTACTTAGGTCCCTTGTAATTCTGGACCCATAACTCTTTATGAATTGTGACACAATGTCGTGGTTTAGCCCCAGTCAGTAACTAAGCACCACACAGCCACTCGCTCACACACCCCACCCCTGTGGGATGGGGGAGAGAATCGGAAAAGCAAAAGCAAGAAAGCTCATGGGCTGAGATAAGAACAGTTGAATAATTAAAATAAAATAGTAATGGTAGTAATGGTAAAGATAACAATAATGATTATGATAATAATAATAATAATGATAATGATAATAAAATAAAAAAGAAAATAATGAGAGAGAGGAATGAAACCCAGGGAAAAAAGGGAAAAGAAAAAAAACCCACAGGTGCTGCAACCGCTCACCACCCGCTGACCGACGCTGCCAGTCCCTGTGCCATGATCACTGCCTCCCCCGGCCAACTCCCACCAGTTAATATACTGGGCATGATGTCACATGATATGGAATATCCCTTTGGCCAGTTTGGATCAGCTCTCTTGGATGTGCCCCCTCCCCTCCCAGCTTCTTGTGGACCTCACAGAGCATGGGAAGCAGGAGAAGTCCTTGACTAGTGTAAGCACTACCCAGCAACAACTAAAACATCAGTGTGTTATCAGCATTATTTTCATACTAAGTCCAAAACACAGCACTATACCAGCTATAGTGAAAAAAATTAACCCTATCCCAGCTAAAACCATGAAAAGTACCACAAGTACCTATAAATGATTGAAAAATTTGTGTTAATTTAAAAAAAAATATTGTCTTCAAAACAGAAATGTCACCTGAAATATAATTTCCTCCTTTTTTTTTTTCTTCTCAGATTTTGGCTGAAAAAATAATGATGAAAAACTGAGTAAATTTTCATCAGCCATACGGAAGATATTTAGCTTTTCCTTAAACATTCCTTCTTACACATCCAAAATGCTTTTATGAAGTGACAAAATGTTAGAAATAATTTGGTGTTCTATTTTTATGAAATGTTTTGATGAGGGACAAAAGACGATAACCTAAACAATGCTAGTATCAATATTTGGGTATCAGTCTTGCAGAGGCAATATTGCTAATTGTAAAATGATTTTAAATGTATCTGTCTACGGTACAGATCTCTGGTACCTTTATAGGTGCAATGAATATATTGATCCAGCATTTGTTACTTGATTGCTATTCTTCTTGCTCTGTAAATTTGTAATATATGGAAAATACTGCAGACTTCTATTCCCTGATGACCTATTGAGTACATGAAAAATTGAGAATCCTCAGCTTGCATTTTAATAGCTTGCATCTAACTTACATTTGTCAGGCATTTGGCTGTGTGTTCAAATTGAATAATGGTGGTTTTAATTGTGACTTAATCAGAGAAGAATAAAACACTGAGCAGCTCAATGTCCATTTTACACACATGGCTGTAGATTTTGCGGGTAAAAATGTGGCCATAAAACCAGACTTCTAGGTTTCTAGGGCTTGTAATCACTAGCAGACATTCTAAAAAATGGTTGTAAACTACACTGAGAATGGAATCTGACAAAAAAGAAGTGACTTCTATGAAATCAGATTTTCTAATTTTTCAGGTTTCTGGTTTCATATGAGTGAAGGTCCAGATGTGGGTGGTTCAGCTGAGATTTTTCACTGAGATGCTGCAGCCAGCTCAGTAGCACTACTGGCATTCTCTCTCACCATGTTATACATCTCTTATTTTTGCTGAGACACTACCCTTTTCCTGGTTTGATATCATCATAAAAAATGTTCGGAAAGGATAATTTTTTGACGTTTAACATTGACATTCTTAACAGGAACAATTCTTAATATATTTTTTAATACTTTAAAATATAGATAGCCAAGAGCTGTCAGTAGACCATCTTGTATTTACCCTGTGCTTTATCATTAGAAGTATACACTTGCCTTTGTTTGATAGACACAATTATTTCAAATCACATACATGAAATTTTTTCATTTTTCAATTGCCTAACATTCTGAGTACAGCTCCCATTCGATGAAAGTCTCAAAGGTCTTTGTCAGAACTAGAGGAAAGTAAGTATCTCCTTTAAAGGCACCATCCTCTGAAGATAGTGAGACAGCTGCTTAGAAAGTATATGACTAGGCAGGTATGAGTGAGACCAAGATAAGCCTTTGATCCTCATGTGCAGTGGGAGGACAGGTACATCCTGTCATCCCAAGCTTAAGCATCCCCTAAAGGCCTGCAGAGCCTTGTGTTGTGGTTACATGCAGCTCTGTGGCTTTGTGAGGTCCATGTCCCAAAAAAACCTGCACAATTATCAGGGTTATGAGGGATTGTTGCTGAAATTATCCTATAAGGACCACAGTGGGAGGCATGGGAGAGAAGTGAAGACAGCCAGCTAGCAATAGGGCCAAGATCAAGGGTGTTTTACTCCCCTCAGCATAAAGGTTTTCCCTGTAGAGGTGAGAGGGGAAGCGTGTGGCTGGAGAAGCTGAAGATTATTTTCGCCTTGGCTCTGCTTTGACTCCAACCTTTCTGACTTGCAGTGAGCGCATGGCTGAGTGTGAGGAAGGGCTTCACACAGGGAGCCAGCTGGCGTGGAGAGCAGTGTGAGTCTGGCTGTAGTGCATGAAAGCTGGCAGAGAGCTTTCTTACCTCACAAATAAATTCACACTTTGCCAGGGAAGAAGGGTGACTGGCTGGTCTTTTTCCTTAAACACGTAACCCTTTCCTTTGCCTTTGTAAAATGAGGGATGAATGGGTGAGCCTTGAGGAATAAGACAGGTCTCTCCTCCATCTGAGGGTGTTGGAGGATGGTAAAGCTGTGCCAATGGCCAGAAATATGGTGTGCTGCTTTCTTAGTAAGAAATGTATATTGTTGAATAACAATATTACAAACCAGTCCATAAAAAACTGGCAGTCTCTAGTCCCTGGAGGTAACAGCCAAAGGAATATAGTTATACCAGGACTCAGAATGCGATGCAGATACTTTTGACCAAATTCAGAAACAAAATTCAGGTTTGAGGTCAAGCACCACTGCGGGAAGACCTCCTGTGCTGAGCAAGTCCATAACAACATATTCAGTGTGATAAGATACAGTCTTAACCAGGAGTCGTTGCTTCACTCAGCTCTTTCTGCGGCAGAATGAATTTTATCCATATCTTCAGAAATATCCAATCAGTAATGAGCTGACTTCTTTCCTTTACCAAAGAAAGGCAACTGAGGTACAGACGATGCAGCAGCAGACAGGGCTCTGTCAAAAGACAAGTAGTTATACAATGCCCCCCCAAAAAAAATAGGTGGTCTTTGCTTACTTGTAGGAAAGGTCCAGGGTAGTCAGACACAGGTCATATGGTCTGTTTAAATATTGATCACAGATATGAGGAAAAATTGAATCAATTGTCCAATAAACAGGAAGGCAGGGCTGAGAGATGAACTGAAGGGTATGCTTATTCTAGAGACTGGATATTTTTGTAGAGATGCACAATACATACAGATGAAGGTTGTACATAGCTCACATGATATTTGGCTTAGGCTATGAAATAAGCAAAATTAGAGAGCTGGTGCTGGAAGTCATTAAAGGAAGTTGTCTGGCACAGTTAGACTTTTGCAATTTTATTTTTTTTCTCATTAGTCCTAGTATAAACCACTCAGTTCCTGCATCATGTAGGTGGATATCTGAGGAATGGAGAAATTTATTGAATTCTATTTTAGGGCCTGACTGAGATCTTGCAGAACGTGATTGTACAATCTGTGATACCATGGCTTCAGAGTAGATGTTTCCCCATAGGGTATGGGAAGAAAAGGGTATAATGTGGCTGGGGAGTGCAAAAACCTGCAGTGGGAAGCCCAGATGTAACATCTGTACCTTCAGCCTCTGAACACATAAAGTAAGAGAGGACAAGAACTGCAGGGGTACTGGAAAACTAAGTTGTGCAAAGCTACTGCAGTACAGATTTGTTTCTAACAGTAACTGCTAGTAGCAAGAGCTTAGCTTTTTTGCAGGGAGGGAGTTAGTACAAGACATGGGTGTCGATTCATGACAATGCTGTTTACAGACATGTATTGTTAAGAATCTTCTGGTAAGTTAGGGTTATCAATGGTGACATCTGAAAACATACATAGATATAAAAGTTCCACCTGCAGAAGGTAAATCAATGGTTTATACGTGCTAAATTGTTTAATTTTATCCTTTTTTTCAGGGTTTCTTTTATGGGTCACAGCAGTTGGAGACCAGCTGTGTGATCAAACTATTGTAGCTTGGCTCACAGCAGGTTCTTTCTTCTTTTTTTAAGTTTTCCTGGATGGAGATTTATTAGAATGGAAGCTGTCCACAAGATAGGAACCATTAAAGTAGGAATCATGACTTGCACTGTGTACACTATTGCAAATAGTTCCCAGGGGAATTAATAAGGTTGTGGCCTAAGTAAAACCTAAAACTCTTCATTACATTTTGTTATACTAGTTTTTGGAGGAAAACAGATTTGGATCAAAATAAAATGAGGTTTTTTTGCCTGTGTTTTTAAATTAACACATTGTAAAATTTGTACTTAGAAGATATTTATAAGGTAATACACTTTTTCTTCAGATGGTTATAAATGTAAACTACTATTTTTCCATATCAAATTAATTCAGATTTGGAGTTTTTAAGATGGGGACTGTCTCTGACTCTGTTTGAATGTTCCCAGCATAATGTGAATATCCACACTACTAGTATGAGGTGTAAATATGTTATGTTTATGAGCATAGAGACTTTTGCAGTTGCAATCGATTCTTAACTAAGTTTTTTAAAAAATCAAAGTTATGTAAAAATTAAAAGCACCACTAGTTTTTGAAATCTTATTTGCAAAGCAGTGGTATGAAAATAGAGAAAAAAATTCTTGTTATCACAAGTATGTAACCATCAAATCCTATTCTACAGAGAGCATGTAATGAAACAGTATTCATCTGATACCTAATGATAATCCTATACAAATATCCTCATGTGTTTTCTGTAGCATATTTATGATCTTGTTGTGTCTGGTTCAAGTTTCTTGACATTCTGAATACCCCTTTGGGGAAATATGACATCTTGCAATAATGTCCGCTGTGCATGTCAAAAAACAATGCCAATCTGCTTCTGTTACTCTGAGTTTTAAAAGTGGAAAGAGCAGGCTGTTCATTTTTTAACATATGCAGGATGGTGATGTTTACAATACCAGCTGGAAAAGCAAGTACTTGTACAAAACAGTGCATGGAGACAACAGAACCGAAGGAAGGAAAAAAAAAAAAAAAACCCACTAAAATTTTATATACTAAGCAAGGACTGAAAATAGGAGCAAGGAGATATTGGACTTTGGTGGTACCCCCAAACCTTACAGGCCAAAATAAAATGACTCTGAAATACTTGGGGTTGTGAAACACATAAAGAGCTTTGTATCGCTAGTTCCAAATTTTCCCATTCATTAAAGGCACCTCCCCAAACAAAACACTCTTCCCCCCCAATAAGAAAACCCGAAAACCTAAGAAAAAATGAAAATATTAGCAAGAAATAAAATAATTACTGGGAAAATATGTAAACCAGAATGTGGCCTGGTTAGCTTCATGGAGTCTCCTTATCTAGTATTATGAAATAAATTGTTAGATAAGGTAAATAAAATCTTGTAAGTATTTGAAAACTTAACATTTGAGGGTTTGATGATTTCAGCACTGGCTATCAGAGTTCAGCTGGTTCAGCTAGGAAACAGCTCTAGCTTCCTTGTAGTATAAATTAGGTCACGAAAAAGTCTGTCCTGATGTGATTACATTGCTTAGAATATTTCAACAGGCTCATCTAGAGCTATCCCAGATATTTCTATACTTCACAAAACCTACTACTCTTATATTGCTCTAAGAATATTTAGAAAGGACCTAAGAAAACATTGCCATGGTATTTTGTGAATAAAATGACACTTAGCTGCATGTGATTTCCAGCACTTATCCAGTATTTGGATAACAAAAGAAGTCTGAATAAAATGTCCTGTCTTAAACAGCAGCTTCTCAGGTTTCTGTTTATAAATGGACATGTAACTTATCTCCTGAGTGATATTTATTTTCCCTTTGTAAGTCTAATTTCTGGCTATCCACTTCTTTATTTTTGTTTTGCATTCACATAGAATCAAGAAAATATGAGCACATGCATTAAATTTATAATGTTAACCATTTGAGTTGCATGGAAAGTTTGAGAAGAATGATAGATTGAATTTGTATATATATAGACCTATCTGCTGTGTTTTCTCCATTTATCCTAGCTTCACTCTGTACTGCAGCAACAATTTCCTTTTCATGGTGTAAGACCATGGTGTAAGTCAAGCTGCCTAAGGAAAAACAAAACAAAAGAAACAAACAGAGTAAGATAATATATACCTTCACTAAAAGTAAGATAGATATTTACTGCAGTATTTAATAGCGGAATTTCAAAGGTATGTGGGAACTGTTTAGTGTGCCCTGTGCAAGAAAACATCCACTTTTTTATTGGTAGTATAATGGAGAGAGTCTTTCAGAATAAAAAAGTTAGGTTCTTAGCACATTTTGAAAACTCAAGAACTTTATTTCAGCGCCTAAATGAAGAATTAGGACTCTAATTAAAAAAACAAAAACAAAAAAAACCCCAAAAAACAGCAAAACAACAACTGTATCAACCATATATAACATGTTGTAGGTTGCAGAAATCATCCTTCTGAGTTACAGTAGTCAAAACACTTGCTGATCTTAAACTAGTTTATTTGGAACCACATATCTCAGCAGAGTAAAATGAAGCTACTGTCATTCAGAGACAGGCAATCTAAGTGTCCGTCAGTATGTGATAATGTAAAATCTGGGGTAATCTTTCCTTTTGGACTTATGGCTTATAAAATATTATACAGCACTTCATGGAAGCATTTTCTCTGTTGCATTCAGTAAAAATATTATAAAATAAAGAAGTCACATAAGACTTTTTTTCTCTTACCTCTAAATGAATGACTATTTAACCATCAAAAACATTAGAAATATTATTCTATCAAAATGGTCAATATATGATACAACTTTAGGAATCAAGTTGTCTTTTCAAAAGGGAAACATGATAGCCTAGACAGAAGAGAAATAAAGATATTATGAAACTGAACACTACACAGTGATATTCAATGCATTTCTGTGGAGTATTTAGACAAATATTGACTGCAATTCAAGTTCATATTCCACGTTTCATATTCTATAGAGAGAATATTTAGATATGATGATCACTGGATCAAAATATGAATATTGGCGGTAACTGCATCAAATGCTATCCCTGAAAATGAAAGATGTTATATAATATGCAATGAAAATATAATTTATTTTTTTTCTCTTCCTCTTCAGTTGGATAAGATAAGAAATAAAACAATGGAACAAGACATAAAGACAAAGGAAATATATACAAATTTATCAGCAATACAGAAAATAACTGACTTAAAAAAAAAATGGGTGAGTGATTGATTCTAGAATTAAAAAATAAACGCCAAGAATATCACTGAACCAAAAAATCAAAAACCTACAGAATAAAATAATCAGGGCATTAGACAAGGGAAAATATTTACAGTAAACCAAAATGAGATATTTGGAAGGGGAAAAGAGTTTAATATTAAGAACAGGTATTTTCAAATAAATTTAAAACTTCATTTACATTGTCTCTGTCTGAAAGTACAAAAAGGATATTAGTTATTTTATATTCACAGGCATCTCTTTGAGTTGTTTATGGAATGAAATTCACAACATACTATTAGAATAGAAGTGGCTACACTAGGGAGGTCTACAGATGAAAACTTAGATCTTCCAAAGACTATAATAGACAGTATATTGTAGTACAAGGACTGAATTAGCTTCTGCAGATTTTATGTTTCTAAGCAAGAACAACAGAATTGTTTCATGCAGCAGTAAATTTTCAAGGTTATCCAGCACCTACCAATGCAATGGTGCTTCATGGAATATTTATTGCAATTTTTCCCTATATTATGTAAATAGGGCATTAGCCCCATTGAGCCACTTGAAGTAAAGCAATATTGATCAAGCACTCAAGCATCATACTGCTTACAGTGTCATTTCGTTTTTTCAGAAGTAAGAAAAGACATTGTATTTTAAGCTCTGCAGCTTTCTTTAATATGAATATTTTCACTAGAATTTTTTGCAAATATTTATTCCAGTTTTTTACTTCTTCTTGTGACTAGTGTCAGGGTTTTTCATAAATATTTGAAGAATCAGATAGCAAAATTATGTTTTCCCTAGTGGTATGTGAAAAAATAAAAAGATCTTGACTACATAGGATAGTTCACTGATGAGAAGTATCTGTCAGAGGGAAATATGAAGATCTTTATAATGATTTAATATAGACTTTTGCACATTATGTTGGAAAGCAATTAAAGTTTAGTAATTGACTGATAGTTCTATAGATTTCTTGTACAATATGAAGTAAAAGACATAGTCCTTTCCATTTATAATGATAAACTCTTATAAAATGAAGAGCAAAAATTAATCAGAATCTTATCCTTAAAATAGTCAGCAATAAATTATAAATTAGATAATGAAAATCAGACACAGAAGATTTCTAAATATTAATTTAAGGCTTCTGGGAAATTAATATAATTAAACAATGAAGAATTAGTTGCTGATTTTTTTAAGAAAGATACAGAGGATAGATTTTGTTCTTATTTTGCACTTCCACACTTAGCAGTAACTCAATCAAATTCCATTGATGCAGCCTGCAATGGAACAAGATGAATACTGCAAAAATTGCTGGTATATATGGTTTGACTTAATATCAGTGTAACTTATTGCCTTGAAGCTTGACTGGAATGCAAAACACAGTAAGCACTGCATAAACAAGGGAAGAAACTTCTGATGTTCAAACATCTTATAGGACACAAAAAATTTCTTTAAAATATCTCACCTACAAAATGGGAGATGAAAGATATTAAGACATTGGCCTATAAGTGACATATTTTAACTTTATGTGTATATATACTATTACATGTATCTCATACATATGTGTGAAAATATTTGTATATCTGATCCTATATTGCTTTCTTGTAGGAAATTCTGCAAGTCTGTCTGTAGCTGAAAGATACAATAGAGGAACAGGTACTAGGAAAAGGAAAAGAAAGTACTGAGGGAAAAGGAAGGAAGAGGAAAAATGAAGATCAAAATCCATAATGCTAAGATTTAAAGGGGCTCTTTAAACACTAAAGTATTAGAAAAAAGGTAGATAAGGAGTTAAGGGGTCATTTTTATTTTAATGGAAGATATAATTAAAATTTAAGAGGGAGGGCTATGGTCTTTGATCCATTCAACTATTGCAATATCAATGAATGCCATACCAGGAGATAATCCTAGCCCTTTAAACTTCATTAAGAAAAGATTAATGGTTTACATTCCAGTTATAACATTTTTTCTCACAAAAACCACTTTGAATTGTGAAATGCATTTTCCTATATAAACAATACAATAAAACATAGAAATTGGAAAGATTTTTAGTGTAATCAAAGATCTGTTCAATTTAGTTAAGCTGAGATGACTTTTTGCAGAATTTTTCTTTTACAAAATGTTGTTTCTAAACTCTTTTTAGTTTTCATAGAGAATTAAAATAAATTTTGAAAAGTTCCATTTTTTTAAAAAGGAAATTCTAAATTTTGACCATTTATAAAGTCCCTACCTCTCTTATCACTAATAACCTATTTTTGAGGACATAACAATTATAGGGCTAAATTTTTCAGTCAGAAAAAAAAAAAAATCTATTTAGTGAACAGTCTAGCATTTTCCAAAGTTTGAGAAATAAAATTTTACTTGGCTAATTTCGATATGTCAGGTAAATAAAGAAGCATCCCTATCCTAAGACAGTAATTCCATTGAAGAAACTGTGCCAAAATGATCAGGAGGAATGAAAGTGATTTATGTGGCACAGCCATCAGCCTTTGAGTTCTGAGGTAAAGGCTCAAAAGTTCCTACATTATAGTTATATATTTGAGTATACAGTTTTTAATCAGAGGAGCTGAGCCTCTTGTAGCTGACACTTAGGAAGCAATTCTGACTGCTCAAGTTTCACATCCTATTGATGATGTCTTAATAAAAACCTAACAGTCCATGAGACAAGAAGTCATTTTTTAAGTTAGTAGGAAAATAAAGAAAAGCATATGACTAATACTAGGTATCACTGTGTCAGTATCTTTATTATTATTTACAGATGCATAATTAGCACTGCTAATAATAATGATATAACTTTTATTCCATGGTCAGTGAACAGTGTCTCCAAAGACTGGCAGGAAGAGTTCTGAATGATCTTATACTGGGAGACAGTTCTCTATGACCAGTGTTTTTGTACGAGCATTGACAGGTGATAGCAGTTTGGAAACACCCTTCCTGAGGTGCTGGAACAGCAGTGCAAGTGGGATGAGCCCCAGGGTGTGCAGAAAGCTGCTGAGCTGTGATATGTCTCTGTGTTCCACAGAGTTAGATTTTATTCTCCAATTCATGAAGAAATCACTTTGATTCGCTAGATTACTGTAATTCTTTTCATTACTGTTGCAACCTACCTCTACAACTACTTATGAACAATTTTTTTAAAGGTATCTAAAACCTTTATGGGCTGATTTCTGTATATATGGCAATTTTATTCAAAGAGAAGATTGCTTAGGTTAGTTTGCTTCTGCACTTGCGCATTTTCCCTACTCGGAAAATTATTCAACTTCTATTTAGTGTTCTGTGAAAGGTCTTTCACTTAATTTTTAAATGCTCCTCTTCTTTTTTATACATAATTTATAATATTTTATAATATTTTTAATCTTTTTATTGAAGCCAACCACCTGACATTCTTTTTGTTTTTTCTAAATTCAGGACAATCGTTTTTCTGAAGTCTTTTTTCTCGATATTGGATCTGTTATCTGTATTAGGACTCAAGCTCTCTGAAAATGCATATTTGAATCCAAAATTTAAAATGTGTTTTAAGCCTTTAAAATATGTTGTCATTCTCTTTAATTTCTTTTATGGAAATGGTTCTTATAAAATTTAGTTCAATTTAAGAATCTTAACAAAATAGTCTAAGAACTAATTTTACTTCACTTAAACATGGAACATTAAGTCTAATGATTCACATCCAATAGTATTTAAAAATATACCTTACTTTTGAAGATTGTAAACATGACTTTACTTTCAAAGCAAGAGAACACAATCTTGCTTGAACATTTTCCATGTGGCTGCTGTATTCTGTAGGATTACAGGTGTTTTGGTTTGCTTCATCCTCTTGTTACTCATTGTCTTTTCTATATTTCTCTATTTTGAGAACTAGCTATTTCACAGAATCACAGAATGGCTGTGGTTGCAAGGGACCTCTGGATGTCATTTTGTCCAACCCACCTCCTCAAGCAGGGTTACCCACAGCTGGTTGCCCAGGACCTTGTCCAGATGGTTTTTGAATATCTCCAATGACGGAGACCTGTCTTTCCAGTGCTCAGGCACTCTCACAGTGAAAAAGTGTTTCTTGATATTCAGATGGAACCTCCTGTGTTTCAGTTCATGTCCATTGCCTCTACATATTTTCAAAGATATGCATAAAAAGCATTAGTGGACAGTAAAGGAAAATACTTGCAAAAGAGAGCAAGGAGACAGAAATTAATATAGATTAATCTCTTCGGCTTTTGGAACATCTCTGCAAGCTATCTATCTGGTTCTATTAGGCTATTTGAAAGACGCATCTGAATTTTAGCACAAGACGTAAAGAGCATATAGCGTTCCAGTGAAATACCAGGTGAAGATGCCTAAAACTGGTGATGTGTATGAGTTTGCATATTCTTCTGCATGCTGTTAACTGTAACAAAGGCACAACAAGAATAAAAATAACTTTATGTTCAAGAGGGATATTAATAGTGAATTATTAAAGTATAAGGTCACAAAACAGGCCAGTTTTGCAAGAATTTAAATTACATGTTAACGAGTCAGACTCCTGCAATTGACTGTTCGGTGGCCTTGGGAGGGCATGCAGAACTGCTCCTCTATGTTGTTTTACTGAACAGCACTTTACATGGAGATGCTGTGATCCTTGCCTTTGGGTTTATTTAATGTCATTAAATTCAGTGAGCCAGAATGTTTTCTAACACAGTTTTCCTGACCAGTGTAGGGAAGATTAGAAAATCTTGGTTCAGACTGTTTGGCTGTGTTTACTCTGTCCACAAACCTTTTTGTACAGTTATATTTAGGTTCTCTTAGGTGACAGAGATCTTTGATTTGAAACCAAATACTAATTATTTCAATATCTAAAGGGTTCTGTGGTGCACTATCACCAAGAACTCCCTCCAGAATCACCTCGTTCAGGTATGGAAAAGAGAACACAACATGTGCTTGCACTGTCACAACACTCATCATTCTGCTCCAGTGTGGTAAGTCTCTGGAGCATCCAAAAGCAACTGTGAATACATAAAATATCTTGTCTAAAAACATACAGAATATCAGATTCCAAGCTGGTACTGAATCACTTCTGCTCCTAGATAATGATATCTGCTGTGAAAAAAAATTTGCTGTCTCAATTTGCAAAGGATCAGTTCAATACAATTAGCTAGTAATGCAGTGATGGTAATTGTCATAATGATTTTAAAGAGCTGTTGAAAACATCTCTGACTAGGAATCCAAAACAAGTAACTCCTGATATGTCATGTTTTTTTGAAAATGTTTCGTTTTGAAAATTAATATGTTTCATAAAAATATGGAAAGAATGTAAACACTGGTTCTAATTAAATAAAATATGATGAAAAATATTAGAATGATAGCTAATAACATACAGAGGGCTATGGCAGTGTAAAAATGCATTATGTTTATTAACCATAAAACCTCCAGAAAATTCAGAGATCAAAAAATAATGCAAACCTGAAATTGTTGCCTACAAACTCTGAATTACATGCATAGCACTACATGTGTTACTGTTTCTGTCAAGAGTTGTCATTGATGAGGACATTATTTGAATATGGAGTTACATTAGTATCCACAGCATATTATATAAAGTGGATATTTTTCAGCATCTTCCCAGACCAAAATTTTGTGATCTTTCCCCCTAATTCACTTTTTCATTATTATCTAACTATTTAAATACAATTGTTTCTCTGAATTTGCCACACTTACTCTTTAGCACACTTACTCAGTGGTAGTCTGCTATAGGGTTTGTCAGGAACAGAATTTTGTCTTCTTTTGTCACTTGATTCTTCAAAGACATCAGAAATGAGTGATGTGTCTTTAAATAATAATTCATAGAGTATTGGGAATGCAAATGCCAGAGTAACCAACAACATGGAAGATACATCACTGTTTTCTGCATGTCATATTATTTTTAATATTTAAGTAAGAATGAAGTGATACATAAACCATGCATTAACAATTGGAATAAATTTCAGTCTGCCCACAGTAATTATTTCCATGTAACAGAAAACTTAAATATATAATGGAAAACTTGTGAGACTTAAAGTAAGTCTGTTAAAGCCTTAAGACTTTTAAGGTTTGTTTTATCTTGAAAAGTGTGAATCATATGGGCAGTGTAAGAATATGAATATGCACTAACATCTTTAAGTGTGGATTTATCAAAAAGTTGCCCATAGTAGTACATAATACATCCAGATAAATGGTGCTTTACACATTCCGTCCAAGCTAATTGATTTCCATCCCATGCTTAGAATGGATGCCAAATTTCAAGCTGAGTTTAATTTTTGTTGTTTCTGTTATTCTTTTAAGTGACAGTAGTCTCTTTGGACTTTGGCTGCAGTTAAACTGCTGAGTGATGACCGTTAATTTTCACCAGTGTGAGCCTGTAATTAAAGGTAAATCGTTTAAGACGTGAAGTACAGAATGCTCTCAAAACACCGAACTGTGAGAAACTGTTGTCCAAATTCTGCAGTTCTGTTTTTCTAACCTCAACTTTGAGAAATCTAAATAAATCTAAACAAAACGGTGTAAGGATGGTGCAGCACAAGGCTAACTTGAGCTTCCTAGCTTCCCCTGTTTTCATATGCCTTGATCACAACTGAGACACTATAGCTCTGCTGTCCTCCACAGTGCCAGGGTCATAGTCTTACTATGTGGGAAGCTCCTACTGCACTAATGGGTTATTAAAAAAAAATCTAAGGTTGACTACAGGATTAATAACAAAACCATTTACAGCAATGAGGCATGAAAAGAGAAATACAGTGGGAAAAAGATTTACACCATGTAACTGTAGGTATCTACTGCAGGGACTCAGAAGAGCACATGTTGAAGGTTCAGACCCTTTTTTCTATTGAATAAACCTGGAACTGGAGCTCTAAAATTCTGGGCCTTCCAAGGTGACTTCTTCCATCATCAGTTCAATAGATCTATCCGGAGGGTGGGTTACCATATATTTTATTTACCTGATTGTAGAAGATGTTGTGATGATCTCGATATACATAATTCTTTTGATTTTTTTAAATGCTTTGGTATGTTTCAGGAGGGTTGTTTGGTTCATGCTCACTGTTTCTATTCTATCAATCAAAGGTCCGATTTCCAGTGTCTTTCTACTGCATTACCCTTTAGTCTCCAGCCCATGATCTCTGCTTCCACTCTCTCACAGCTTTGCTTTCTGTCTTCACCCTGGTAGTGAGAGTCTCAGCTTTTCCCTGAATTCCTGTCACTGGACAAGAATCCACCTTCTGAGCAAGTTACTGTCATGTTAAGAGTGTGAGTCTAGCCATGTTCGACGAGCTGTCACAGCCAAAATACTGGTCACGCTCAAAAGAACTATCATGACTGGACCAATGCACACCACAATTTATTTGAGCAATAGATACACAGGCTCTTTGGATTGCCAGTGATAGCGATTGTCTGCAAAAGTATATACAAATAGCAAATATATAGCAAATATTAATAGCAGCGCTGATTATAAATAATCTAAAGTGACTCTATATAGATTTCTAAATATTTCCCAGGGAGACACTTGGTATAACCAAGTGTCCGAATCTTACCCAAAGGCGTCTCAATGGGGGGGAAGAGAGGCTCAGCCCGTCGATTGATCCCAGAAGTCAGAGTGGTGATGATGGTATCTTCCCTAACATCCTCTCTCTCTTAAGCTATATTTATATTATTTTTTACCTTTCAGGTGGAGCTTGAGTGATCTAGTCATACGTACCTTTGTTATGATCAGTGTAAAACTTTCTTGCTTTGCTTTTGAAGGTATATACTAGAAAAATTCAACACTCAAGCTCAGTCAGGGGTGGTTGCACCTTGGAGGCAGGTAACTTTTGGGATGGAGGTGTATTTTGGCATTATAATGAGGTTATAATGAGCAAAGTTCATCCACAGGGCATGATTTTGCAATTGTATGGTGCTGGCCAGGGCATGGTTCCATGGTTCCATCTAGTTCCTGGACCTGCAGTGATTTATGGAGGAGTTGGGCCGTGGAGGCTTCGCTCCACTCCCTCCTCCAATTCTCTCTCTTAGAACTAGTACACCTAGCTCCCCCAGTGTTACCAACATCTAAGATTGCAGGTGTTGTTGCTTAGGGAATGATCACTGAACCGATATTCAGCATGTCAACCATATTCCACCCTGGAAGTTAACTTTTATGAAATGTGGATATAACTTTAGCCTCAATGATTTCAACCTCAGTAATCTTACCCCCAGTAATCATTCCACAGTTACTTCTGGATAAGTCGTAAGAGTTCTGTCATATCTAAGGCAACCAGATGCCATAAAATCTCAGCAGGAGCAAGAAACATCTGTCCTGTGCGAAGTAAATGACTGAAGATCACTGAATAGGCAACATTTACCTCAATGTCAGGCAGAAGTTCCCAGATGCTTAGTCACAGGTAAAATTATGTAAAAGCAGGGAAGTGTGCCTTTTTTTTGTGAGTGTGTGTGCATGCATGTGAAAAACCAACAACCAGAAAACAAACACTCAGAAATGTATAGCTAGGTGTAATAATAACTTATGTGGCTGTTTGAAGAACACAAAATATAAGATGCTTTCTTATTTATATAATGCACCCAACAATAGAGTTGCAGTAGCATAGTTTACTAAGAACAGCATCTAACAAAGTTCCTTCTTTCACAGGGAACTAAAATCTTTTAAAATATTTTATTTTACTTCTCTCTTCTGTAAGACAACATAATTTGTCTCTTTCAGTATTTTCTACCATGAAGAGTGTCAGAGGTAGTTTGCAGTTTGTGGCAGAGAGATTTTATGACCCCTTCTGAATTTAAGATTTGTCATCAGTTGCATATGAGTGGTAAGAAGAGGACACTGTGACCAAGCAGTCTCTTCCAGTTCTGTTCTTATGCAGTGTAATGTAGCTGACATCTCTATTTTTTCTTCTCTAAGCACGGGTCTAGATTAATTTTCTTTATTCTGAAATGAGTAATTTCATGCTTCTTCACAAAATATAGTACTTCTAGACTAATCTAAATCCCAAACTGACTAAATAAGGTGGAGGATAGTTCCAACAAATGTAAAAGTAGTTTTCACCTTCACTTTCCTGTAAAAATGTTATGCCAGATGTTTCAGCCACTAACAAGGCAATTTAGGTATCGATTCACGCTCTACCCACAGTTCAGTGTTATACCAGTCATACACGGCACCAGCTTGAACATCTAAAGACAGAAAATGCTGGACTACAAAAGAACTGTGTAAAATTATAAGATGCAAATGAATTAGTCTAAATCATGCTAAGAATTAAATAGCCATTTTCAGTCAACTCTGCCGTTATCCTGAAGACAAGACTATGACTTCTTTGTAAGACTATTTTTAAAATTAAATTAAAGCAGAATATTTTCCATTTCTAGTTACTTGAAGCTTTGCTTTTATTTTACCTTCTTTCACTACTTCTTCCTTCTGAATACCCAGAATCCCAACCCTCTTTTTCTTCTTTTTAATTTATATCTACATAATTTGTCTCCCTAAACCAGCAGATATCCCACTGGTGGTATATCCCACTCCAGAAAAGATACTGAAGCTCAGTAATACTGCTCAGTGCTATTCCATTTGTTCTACTGCTATAGTTTTTATACTTTTTCTTCTATGTTCTACACAGTCCGGGAGAGGATCAAGAAAATGATAGGTCAGGAAGCAGTTACTTAGAGAAAATAAAAAAGGAGCAATAAAAGCATTCCTTATGGACTGAGTCCAGTAAAGCTAGGTTTTAGTCAATTACATGTCTTTTTTGTTGACAACCTCATGAACAACAACAACAACAAAAGCACTACCTTTGACGGTATGGAATTTTAATGTATAGTTGCAACAGGCAAGTATTATTAGATGTTATGAAGAATGCTTTTTAAAGAAAGCCTACATGTTTATCAGGATTTGTGCTGATCAAAAGAGTTTTTTACCTTTAGATTATTCTCCTAGTCTAGTGGTAATGAAGACAGAAGGCAACTTGAAGCTGATGTGATTCTAATTGTTCTTGGTGTTAATTTTAGAAATTTAAAATATTTTGATTTGCTGTACACCTTGGGATTAAAAAAAAAAAAAGTCTTGCTTTTGTGAAAATTTCCTTTAGAATTAGAGAAAGTAACCCTTTTTATATTTAATTAAATTTTGAAAAATACCAGTGCATTCTAATTGGTGTTTTAGACATATAAGTTTATTGGTTTGGTTTGGGTTTTTTTTTTGTCCTTTTTCTCCAAAGGAAAACTATGCTTGGTTAACCTGGCTGAGGCAGTGGATATATGGCTAGACTTCTACAATTGATATTGTTCTTTGGTCAAAGGTGGGATTTTAATAGCCAGGTTAGTGAAGTTAGGATTAAAATTCAGTTATGAAAGAAATTTTGAAATTTCAGAAAACAATGTGTGAAGCTGAAGCCAGCCTAAAATGAACATATGAAATGCCTATATACATGTGTTTTGGCATATTATGCATTTTTAAAGGAGTGTATAATCAGATTAATAGAAATTTTAATTCACCAATTTATGACCTTAGCATTTTGTATCTTTACATAAAAGCATCCAGACTAAGTTTTTTCCATCATAACATTTGAGTAGGTCATTACAGTGAAAATGCACATTACATCGAGATGAATGAGGTGCATCTAACAGATATTGCTGTCATCTTTAAATACAAAATAGATTTTCGAATAATGGAGATAAAATAGATATCATAATTTAAATATCCTGCTGCTTCACAAAAAGGCCACAACATGTTGTGAATCACACCTATTGTACCACTGAGAATCTAGATTAGAACCAATAATAAGATTAATAATAATACCATAGAAAAACATGTATTACAAAAATAGAAATGCTACACTTGATATGTTGTAGGAGCTTTACCATGAAAATCAAGAGGGGTGGTACATTTTCCTTTACAGATATTCCCCGATTATATATTCTCATTTGAATGCTAGCTGAGTGCTCTGCTTTTCAAAAAGAATGGTTTTCATGGCAAAGGATAAGTGTACTGCAGCCTGGATTCCAGGATCACCTGTCCTTTTAAATAAAAGTTCTTCCCCCAAAACTAGGCTGCAGACTCTTTCTTATAACAACAGATTTTCTACTATTGATGTATTGATTGAGTTTCTTACTCTCTGTGCATCAGATGGCTATTCTATGGATAAAGATATAATGTTTTCTGCAAAACTTCTCCATTTTGAAAACAGCAAACAATAAGATTTGAGGTAAATTTCTGTTAGATAAAGTGAAAATATAAAAAATCAAAATGAAAATCCAAACACACATTCAAAAGCAAACAGAAGTTATTTAATTTTCCAGATTTTGGCAATGGGCCCATGGGTGAGCACATTCCCTGTGTGTGTAAATTAAATCAAATAAATTACAAAGAATTGGAATCAGAGGTAATAATAAAAAAGTTAAATTCCACCAGTTTTATTAATATATAAAATAACGGCAATTTGCAAACCCATCATAAACCTTTTCCACTGAATTCATTTTTCTTTGCCACTTTAATAGGAAATAGAACAAGTACACTTGCCAAGAAGCTATCTTCACTGGCATCCATAAGCCTTAATCTCGGGATATTAAAGAGCACATTTTCAAATGCATAGGAGAGAGGGAGCAACAGAGAAAAGTAACATTAAAAACAAACACATTTTAACAAGTAAGAAATTGTGGATAGTAGATAAAAAGTAGAAATAAAATGCTTCAAAATACAGTGAATAATCTAGATATGATTCTTGTTTTTGTCAATGTGATCAGCACTTTTACCTGAAAAAGTCTCTTTTTCTATACTCAAAGTTTAATATTTCTGGTGGCAGAAACAACTTTCAATTTTTGTTGTATATCTGCGGGCTCTGTGAGGGGTATACCTTATTTAATAGAATATTTTTAGGGTGTTTTTTTTTGTTTGTTGTTGTTTTGGGGGGTGCTGTTGGGTTTTTTTATTATTATTATTAGTGAAAGTTTCTTCCTGCCCTAAATTCTTAAAAAAAAAAAAGATATTTGTAGGTATGTAAAACATCACCAAGTGCTTTGAATTTCTCAGTGACTTGCAGTTCTTCTGAGACTGTAATGCTGGCCAGAATCTTGCAGAAAGTCTATGAGGTCCTGGACACAGATCTGAGTTCACACCCTGAGTGTTGATTTAAAAAGCTATGCTTATGTTGAGCAAAACCTAATAGTCTTACATTTTCCAGACATCTTTATACTCTGGACAGGAGCCATTCAAGAGTTACCTTTGGCTTGCCACTTTTTTGCAACTATTACCAAAGGCAAAGATTTCTTTTCAGGGACATGGAATTGTAGAACATTACCTGAAATTCTCACATCAACACCAAATTCAGTATGGTCTTTTCCTTTCTTTCTTCACAGAAAGAGAGGCTGAAAAAGTCAGCTAAAATTAGAGTCTGACTGATCTCAGTAAGAACAAAGTTTGAAGGAATTCAGTTGTGAATTTGAATGTGAATGTCACCAAGTTTGAAATGGCTATACCTATAGGATCATAAGATCATAAGATAATTCTAGCTGGAAGAAAGCTCAGGAGTCTCCAGTCTAACCTCCTGCTCACAGCAGGACCAGCTCTTAGGTCAGACCTGTTTGCTCAGGGCTTTGTCCCATTAGGTGTTGAAAACTACCACAGTTGGAGACTTTACAGCTTCTCTGGGCAGCCTGTCCCACTGCTGGGCTGTCCTCAGGCAGAAAAAGTTTTTCCTTGTATCCAGTGAGAACCTCTCTTGTTCCAGTTCGTGGCAGTTATTTCTTTTCCTCTCCTGGTGCACTGGTGTCAAGAGCCCATCTATGTCTCCTCAATAGCCTTCCCACAGGTGCCAAGGGGCTGCTGTAAGGTGCCTCTGAAGACATCCCTTCTCCAGATTGAACCAGCCCTGATCCTTCAGCCTCTCCCCACAGGGCAAGCACTACAGGCCCACCCCTGCCCCCCACCGTGTCTTGATGTCTCTCCTGAACTTATTCCAGTTAGCTGAAGTCTTTCTTGCATTGGGGCCTGAATACCGCCATATTCAGGAGCAGTTCTTGATGCCAGAGGTGTACTCCTGCTGTGTTCTGTCCCTGTTCTAGAGTTCCCCCAAGGAAGCACTAGCTGTAATTCTTCACAGCCTGGAAACCAAAAAAGCTGCTATGATCACATGCTGGTCTGAACACCACATGGACTGGAGTCTCATGCAGTCAGCATACAAAGTTCTATATAGATGTAGATTTAGCTGCTGAATAGGCATATTCCTTTAGCATTTTTCCTTCCCAGATATTGTTTTACAACTGAAATACTAAGATAATGAAGTCAATTAAGTTAATTAATCATGTAAAACAGTATCTTTATGGGAGTTTTAAGTATGTTACATTCAAAATGTTTTTGTCAGGATTAATAGACAGTTTTCACCTGGCTTGGCCCCCCAACTACTTGTGGGTAGGTCTACATTGCAATCCAGGATGTCCAGTTCCTTGCAGATATGATTGCTCAAGTTAACATTAACCCACTCAGGTCAGCTTCTGGTACGGCAAGAGGTACTTCAGCTGTGCAAAGGGCATGCCCCCTACCATATCAAGTGTCAGTACAATGACATCCAAAGCTATAAGATTAAAATATGTCTACATGTGCTGTGCTCTGAGGTACAGGTTGGACAGTTTTAAATCCCTGCATGACTTCAGTGTAAGAATGGCATGTGGCTTCATTAACAAATTTATATCATTTGTCAGTATCCCCCAAGCACTGTTTTAACAAAGATGGATCTCTCAGAGACACCCTACTCTTTACCCTCTTCTACTATACTCTGGGGGCAGAAGGATGTTCAGACTCATATTCTTATTCACCAGCCAAAGCAGTCGTGGCACAATCCCAACACAGCACCATTGGTTCTTTAGAACTCCCTGGCTCCAAATACTATTTCAATACTGCATATAGTATAATACTATATACTACAGTACTACATAGTATAGTCTAACATCCTGCAGGTCTGTGAGTTTTTCTCTGCCATCTTCCGTGGCACAGCAGAGAACCATGTCACCCATCAGTGCGGGGACTTTCTCCTTCCCCTTTCTGGGCTGCAGCTAAAAGAAGGAGGCAAAGAGGTGTAAGAAGAGGTGCATTCCCAACTGCTATAGCAGTACATGCCAAGAGAGCAGTTGCCGTCGTATGGTTGTTCTCTCTGAGAACCTGGTCCAGGGAGTGAACATATGTATTTTCAGAGTCTGTAGTAGAACAAAGGTCCTTCTTTGGCCACCTACCATCCTGCTGCTGGTGGTGGCCAAAGGCAGGTAATTAGAGACAATTTTAAGAAACAGGGAATTATTTGAAACCTTCCTCTATTATTCCTGAGCAGCAAAAAATGCTTCAGAAATTTTCTGAACTGGATGATACAAACTGGACCGTCATGTTTAATAGTCACTGATAAATCACCCTACATTTGTTTAATGTCTTTTAAAACACATTTATTCTTCTGTTTTCCACAACATCCATTGAAAATGAGCTCCACAATTTAATTTTATTTGTTTGATTTAGCTGCCGGTCCCCCGGTGTCCTCCTATGCCACAGTTATTCAGAATTTCCTGCTGACATTAGCTATGCAGTTGATGAACACAGAAGAGTAAAAGGTATTTGTAGTGATCATTAAAACTGAGCACTGGAAGTTATTGCATTTTACCAGTGGGGGAAAAAAAGCCCACAAAATCCAAGAAATACTGTTTCTGTTTATCTTAGAATACTGTAGGCACAGAATGTTTAAATACAGATTGTGAAAACCATTGCAGGTGATAGGCACTCTTTTCAATTCAGCATGTATTGTTTAACAAATGTTATCAAGCAGTGCAGCCTGGAGATCTAACTGGGACAGATTAGAGTATTTTTAATGCTAAGCTTGAAATGCGTTCTGCAGAATCAAAAGTTCAGTTTCTGGTAATGCCAGTTTAACCTAGCAATTTAACTGAGGCAGAAAAAACTGAATAGCATGCAGTTTACTGTGTTATGGGTCTTTCAAATACGACCTCTATGATTTTTTATTTTATGTGGTCATAAAAAAGATCCCATAGCTGTTCTTTGTAGCTGACCAAAATTACTCTGCTCTCCTTGGAAAAAATTTCTTTCATTTTAGCATTATGCAACATAGTTCACACAGCTTAGCTACTGCCCTCTTATTCCAGAAGGGGTTGTACCTCTTCAGTTGCATAGGTTTACAGTACATAAAAGACTTGCAGACCTTTGTGACACAAAAATATTTTAAATATAGGCTAATATATTTATAATAAGTGTGTGAACTAGTAAATGGTTTCAAAACACCACCAGTGATTCAGGATACTGAACCATACTGTAATTTTGTCAAATGAGTAGTTATCTCAAAACCACAGTTTGAACTGACATTCCATAAGAGTATGACTGAATCTGATAAGTTAAATGATCAGGTATTTAGCTGGGTATAGCTAGAGCTCCCTAATCTTGGATGCCATCTCCACTGAGGACTGTACAATCCTCTCCAGAGCATCACCTGTAACGGAAAAGAACAAGTATTTCATTGCTACCTTGTGTAATGGCCATGTTGTTCTGCACTCTTTCATGGCCTTCACCATATTCTTTAGAATGTGATGAGCAACTAACCCTAAAGCAGGACATAGAAATGTTGTCGACTCAACTATTGAGTTTTATTCTTACATGAAAAGAATACTTTCATGTCCCACAGCTTCAAGTCCTGTAGCTTCATGTCACTACATTTCCCGGACCACAAACTCAGTCTTTGACCAGAGAAACCTTCTCAATGAAGTTATTTGTAAAAAATAACATATTTTCATTAAAGAGTTTTCAATTCTGACTAAATGGCTTTTCCTTATGAAAAGATATTGAAGCAAATATATTTCACCAAGTTCTGCTAAACAGAAAGAATTGTAACTATTCACATTGCCAAATTACACAGAGCACATATGTCAGCATGTAACATGCAATAACTGAGATGGGCTCAGACAGAAATGCAGTTTACCAAACAAGCATCTCCTAATTTTTCTGAATGTACCAATTTATACATAGTATTGATTTTATTCTGAGCAAAATATCCTTAGCTGTTCCTAACACAAATTTCAGCTCTCTAGTGAATATCTCATACCAAAAAGAAAATTTTTGTTTTCTGCCTAGATGCAGTGATATCCTTGTGTAAACAACACCAAGAGTTTACAAAGAATCCAAATGAAGGACAGCCAGAAATTGACAGCTTGAGCACCCGTAAGTATTAACACCCTCCTTGCTAATTGCTGCCATCACAAATTAATGGAAGTCTTTTGAATCTCCTGACAGTGGTTATGTAATATTCTATGGTTAAGGGAACTCAAAGCAGTACATAACAGATGCCATCATTAATATGCAACTACATATGCTTCCAGTGCACAAGTTTTTGTGAGCTTTTTTTTTTTTCTTTCCATCCTCATTTTTTTTCTTTGCTCTTGGAAAATAATTCTTTAAAATTCTTAGTTTTTGCTTTTCCACCCAGGTGTTTTAAAGTGAGATGATTTGACCCTTTGCTTTTTTCCATGAGGAAGCATGTTTGAACAGTACTCCAGAGATATGTTAAGTATCTATTCTTAGTAGAACCAGAATTAGTTATAATTTAACAGATTGTATATGATGAACAAATTCTCTTTTACTGGGCCTTTTTCCTCCCTTTTTCCTAAGAAACTTAGAAAACAAATAAAACTTTGGGAAACCAAGTGCTCTGTTATTCCTGCTGAATTTCAGCCTCATACTTTGTCAAGGCTTAAAACCTATCTTGAACTTCTGAGTCCTGTTTCTTCATGGAATTAATTTTTTCTTCTTGCAAATTTTTAAGGGTTTCGTTTTAAATAAAAGCAACAGATACACTTATTGTGTGACCTGACAATGCACACAAAAAGCCATCCTGTTGTGGTTTAACCCCAGCCGGCAACTAAGCACCACACGGCTGCTCACCCACTCCCCCCAGTGAGATGGGGGGGAGAATCAGAAAAGTGAGAAAACTTGTGGGTTGAGATAAAGAAAGTTTACTAAGTAAAGCAAAAGCTGTGCATGCAAACAAAGCAAAACAAGGAATTCATTCTCTCCTTCCCATCGGCAGGCAGGTGTTCAGCCATCTCCAGGAGAGCAGGGCTCCATCACGTGTAATGGTTACTTGGGAAGGCAAAATGCCATCACTCCGAATGTGTCCCCCTTCCTTCTTTTTCCCCCAGATTTATATGCTGAGCATGATGTCATATGGTATGGAATATCCCTTTGGTCAGTTTGGGTCAGCTGTGGTCCCAGCTGTGTCCACTCCCAGCTCCTTGTGCACCCCCAGCCTGCTCGCTGGTGGGGTGGTGTGAGAAGCAGAAAAGACCTTGGCTCTGTGTAAGAATTGATCAACAGTAATGGAAACATCCCTGTGTTATCAACACTGTTTCCAGCACAAATCCAAAACATAGCCCCATAGGAGTTACTGTGAAGAAAATTAACTCTATCCCAGTCAAAACCAGCACACATCCAAAGCAATACATCTGTCCTCACTTTCTTTCCAGTGCCAAAAATTAGGTATGGCAATGGAAGAAGAGACTAATTTAAAAAGATTAATATAAAACTCTATATGAACAAGAGATTATTGTTACATATTTTCTTCATTTTCCACTTCTTCCTTTTTTATATATATGTTTTGTCCTGTCCCCTCTCTTCATCTCTTCATCCCTTCTTTCCTTGTGAATGAGGATATCTTCAGCATTAGTTTGTGATGCTCTCCTTTCACTCCTCACCCTTAGCTCTTTTCTCCCACTAACCAGGACAGCAGGAGTCTAAAACAAGGCAGTCCAAAAGCACCTTCATGACAAGGATACACATACCATCTTTCTGTCTCACAGATCACAGCTTGGTCTCTTCTGTCCCTTTATATCTCTCAACAATCTCCAACAGGGAATTAATGTCACTTCTCCTGGTGAAAAACAGTTGATGTACATCTGCCTTAGGGACTTGGGGCTTATGCCTCAGTCACTGATGGGCATGTGATGGAGAATCAGTGAATTAGACAGGACATCTCCAGAAAGAGAACTGCACACCAGCACACATGAAAGACTTCTACCTTGCTCATAGTCACAGGTTCAGGGTCTCTCAGGTCACCAGAGCTGCTCTGTTTTTTTTGTCTGCCCTGAATGGTGTAAGAGAGACTACATGAGTAGTGGCTTGGAAAGGAGATTAGATGGGTGTAAGTCACCATACTTAAATATGGCACCTACTTCTCTTTCTCACTAAGAGAATTAAATGATTGTTGATAAGTGATAAAAGACCCCATTCAGCCAGATCCCAGCCGGTGTTGCTGCTTGGGATTATTCTGTTCCAGGTGTGCAGAGCTTGTGTTTCTCCGTAATGCCTCATACAACTCTTGTTGGTGCAATTTTCCAGCCTACTGTAGTCTCTCTATATGTTGACTCTTCCTTCCACCACATCTGCCTGTCCTGCCACTTTAGTGTCATCCACAAACCTGGTGAGCATGCATTCAGTCCCATCATCCAGATCATTTACAAAGACAGTAATAGAATAATAGAATCATGGAATCATTTATGTTGAAAAAGACCTTCAAGAACATCGAGTCCAACTGTTAATCTAACACTGTCAATTCCACCACTAAACTATGTCCCTAAGTGCCACATCCACATGTCTTTTAAATACCCTCAGGGATGGTAACTCAACCACTTCCCTGGGCAGTCTGTTCCAACACCTGATAACCCTTTCAGTGAAGAAATTTTTCCTAATATCCAATCTAAACCTCCCCTGATGCAACTTGAGGCCATTTCCTCTTGTCCTATTGCTTATTACTTGGGAAAAGAGACCGACACCCACCTCACTACAACCTCCTTTCAAGTAGTTGTACAGAGCAATAAGGTCTCCCCTCAGCCTCCTTTTCTCCAAGCTAAACAACCCCAGTTCCCTCAGCCACTCCTTACAAAACCTTTTCCCTAGACCTTTAACAGCTTTGTTGCTTTTCGGTGGACACACTCAAGTACCTCAGTGTCCTTCTTGTAGTGAGGAGCCCAAAACTGAACACAGGATTCAAAGTGCAAACTCACCAGTGTCAAGTACAGGGGGACAATCACTTCCCTACTCCTGCTGGCCACACTATTCCTGATACAAGCCAGGATGCTATTGGCCTTTTTGGCCACCTGGGCACACTGCTGGCTCATGTTCAGCTGGCTGTCAGCCAGCACCCCCAGGTCCTTCTCCGCCAGGCAGCTTTCCAACCACTCTTCACCAGGCCTGTAGCATTGCATAGGGTTGTTGTGACCCAAGTGCAGGACCCGGCACTTGGCCTTGTTGAACCTCATACAGTTGGCCTTGGCCTATCAACCCAGCCTGTCCAGATCTCTCTGCAGAGCCTTCCTAACCTTGAGCAGATCAACACTCCCAACCAGTTTGGTGTTGTCTGCAGACTTACTGAGGGTGCGCTCAATTCTCTCATCCAGATCATTGATAAAGATATTAAACAACACTGGCCCCAATACTGAGCCCTGGGGAACACCACTTGTGGCTGGCCGCCAACTGGATTTAACTCCATTCACCACAACTCTTTGGGTCTGGCCATCCAGCCATTTTTTCACCCAGCGAAGAGTACGTCCATCCAAGCCATGAGCAGCCAGTTTCTCCAGAAGAATGCTGTGGGAGACAGTGTCAAAGACTTTACTGAAGTCCAGGTAAACAACATCCACAGCCTTTCCCTCATCCACTAGGCGGGTCACTTAACAGCATATGACCCAGGAGAAACTCCTGGGGAAATCCACATCTGATTTCTGCCAGTGGGACTTTGACCCATTCACCACCACCCTTTGAGCCTGGTAGTTTAGGTTAATTTCTCCTGAAATTGTGGTCCATCTGTCCAGCAGAGAGCTTGACAGCTTGTCTATGGTGATGTTGTGGGAGACTGTGTCAAAAGCTGTGCCAAAATTGAGGCAGATGACATCCATGGCCCTACCCTCATCCACTCAGCAAGTTGTTTTATCTGAGAAGGTAACCAGGTTGGTCGAGTATGATTTAATCTTGGTAAATCCATATCACCTTCTCCCAGTCACCTTCTTGTCTTTCATGTTTCAAGAAGATCCTTTCCTGAGGACCTCTTCCTTTATTTTCCCAGGCACAGAAGTAAAGGTGGCTGTCTGCAGTTTCTCTGATTTTTTTTTCTCAGTGTTTGTAGTTGGGCAAAATATTTGCCCTTTTCTGATTACTTGGACTTCTCCCGATCCCTGTGGCTTTTCAAAAATGATTAATAGGAATTATTTTGTCATTGTACTAGCCAACACTCTCAGCACCCTTGGATACATCCTGTCAGGTCTCATGAATTTGTTTATGTCTACTTTGTACAGATGGTTCCTAACTCAGTTCTCCCTTACCATCAGTGGTTCACCATTTCCCTTGTTACTGTCCCTTGATGTTAGAGAACTGGGACTGAAGACTGGGATGAATAAGGCAATTACTATGTGGGTGCCTGCTGTGACATTTGTGACTAACTTGCCATATTTGCTCTTCTCAAGATCTTTATTTGGTCCTTGTCTTCCTCACCCTTAGGATCTTAAACTTCACAACCTTGTGATCACTGCATTGCCAAAGCTGCATTTATACTCAAGCATCTAAACAAATCTTCCGTACTTGTACGCAGCTGTTCCAGAAGAACACGACTCCTACCTAATAAGCATTCACTGGGGTTTTTTTTGGGAAGTTGTCTTCAGTGCATTCCAGCAATCTGCATTGCTTGTGTACAGCTATGTTGCTTTCCAGCAAATATAAGGGTGGTTGAAGTCACTGTGAGAACCAAGACCAGCAGGTCTGAAGTCTCTTTGTCTGAAGAAGGCGTCACCTACCTCTTCTTCCTGATCCAGAACTCTGTAGCAGACACCTACCACAAGGTCTTACTGGAAGGCAGTTCCTCTCATTTGGACCTAAAGGCACTCTGCAGAGCACAGCTAACCCCCATGCACTCAGACTGCTCTTCTTCAGAGAGCGGAAGCCCTCCTTCTCTTTCACCTTTTCTATCTTTCTAGAGTGGCCTGTCCATTGGAGGATTTCCATCACATGAGCTAACCCATTGGTTTTCTTTAATTCCTAAAACATTGTAACTGTGGAACAGCATGTGTAATTGTACTTACTCTAGTTTGTTCCTGTGAGTGTAGGTATTACTGTACAGATTTGAGATGATGTGCCATGTGCCCCTGGACTCTACAGGGAGTGTGGGAGCATCCCTCATGGCTCTGCTTCTCACGTGCTTTCACTCTGCACCCTCTTGCTTACTGGTTTTGGAGACCACTCCCCATGAAAAGAGGTTTTAACCCTACCTTGTTAAGTTAGCCATCTCACTGGGAAAGATATCTTGACAGGAACCTTTGAATTGTCTTAAAAGAGCATCTCATAGTCATGGGGGCCAAAGACCTTCCTGCAACACCATTCATGCGGCCAGGTGGTGATCGTATGATATGCCTACTCCTGCAAATAGCCTTGCCTTGCACTGGCAGGGCTGCCAGAAAACAACCGAAGCGCCTATCCCCTTTTCTTTAGCCCCTGGAGCTCTGTAGTTCTGTTTGATCTTTTGTAGATCAATCTTTGCAGTATCATTGGCATGCACATGGAGGAAGAGGAAGAGTAGCAGTATCTGAACTTCAGGAGTTTTGGCAACCTCTCTATGATATGTTGGATTTTGACTCCAGGCAAACAGCAGACTTTCCCTGACTACATGTCAGGTTGGCAGGTGGGTGCCTCAGTTTCCTGAAGAAAGGAGTGCCCTGCTACCAATACTGACCACTTCCTCTTTCTTATGTGTGCTACCTGTTGAGCAGGAGCTCCTGGCCTAGTTATCCCTTGCAAGGGATACAGTTTGTCCTTCCTATTTGCTGCCAGAACTCCCTGCCTGTTCTTCATCCTAATTTTTCCAGAGGAGGGGAGAACATCTTCCCTCCCACCATAGGGCATGAGCTTCTGCAGTGCCTTGTTCTGCAAGTCACTGTCTTTCCCCTCTTTAAGCCATGCCTTTTGTCATCCAATTTTTTCAACATACTGAGGCATCAACCCTTGTCCCTACAGGGTCTCTGCTGACATCTTATCAATTCCCTTCTCACCCTTTCTGCTGCAGCATAATCTGCACAGGGTTGACCTCCATCAGGGCACACATCCCACAAGTGAGGACCCCATCCTGCTCAGCCCAGGGAGGAGCACCGGGCCCTACCTGCAGCCCTTCACTTCACCAGCTGCATCTTCCCTCAGGAGCTCTGCTGGGGTTGACCCCTCTGAGGTACAAGGGGTCAACATTTTGACAAGCTGTACAACAATCCTATGAGCTGCTCCAGAGACCCCATTCTCTGTTTTCTCCCCACCATGTTAATCCCAACCTGTACCCTACTAAGATACAAGTACCATCAGCAGACAGTGCCCCAAGGAAAGCAAGTACTGGGCCCTTGCATATGCCATGCCAAGTGAGCTGTCCCACTGACAGCTGCATCTACCAGAGCCCCTTTTCGCTACATTTTCTCTTGCTGCATTCCCCAAGTGCCAGCTAAGCAGACCATGGAAGCTAAGCACAAGCATCTCTGGCTCTGTGCCAGGTGTCACCTGCCCTGACACCCTTCCCTGATGGTCCCTCTTCATCAGAATATGAACCCTCTCAAACACCTTCTGGCTTTGGGTCACATAGCTTGTGAACACCATTGCAGTTCCATGCTCCTTTCCCCTATGTCATCCTCATAGCACATGCAAGCTGTGCACAGGTGTCTCCAGCTTTGTGCAAGATTTCTGGAATGGCAAATTCATTCTCATTGTATGTCATTCCTTCCAAAATGTCTCCCAGCCAAGGTTCACTTATTGTTCAAATGCTGTAGGTCAATCCAACTCTTCCTCAGCAGGCCTCCTTCTGGCACTGGAGCTTGGTGCAAGGAGTCCTGTTGTGTCAGTGAGCCTTCTGTCAACCACATCAGCCATGTTGAGCATATGAATTGCTCATTCCTGCTCTTTGAGAAGGTTGTTCTTGCAGGGGGAGTAGCTGCATGTGGCCCCTTTTGTGGCCCCTTTAGGAAGAGTTTCCTGTGGGATCGAACCACCAGATTCTTGAGGAAGCTAAAATCTGCTGTCTCCATGACCAGGGTTGTGGCTCTGCACATGGTCCTGCTAATCTGTTTGCATCCTGGCCTCTGAGCCCTGGCAGGGGGACTTCCAGCCATGGCTGACAAAACGTGATACACTTGATGAACCTCACAAGGCTGCTGCCCCACTGCTGTTGACCAAACAGGTTGTCATGCTAGCAGAGACCTCACAATCAACAATTAATTTAGACTGCATTACAAAACTCTATCCATCATCTATTTGTTATGGGAATGTTAAAGTTGCCACAATAATCAGAGGTTAGAGTTCTAAAATTAAGATAGTCAAGGCAGGTTTAATTCATTACTTTTCCATGTTATTTGCAATACTTTTTTATTTACATGTCACTTCATTGTGTCTTACACAATTCAGAGTTGATAGATTAAGAATACACTTCTTACAAGTGTTCACTGAGGTGGCCTAAACCAAAACTCTATCTAGTTTACTGTATGAGTAACCATGATAATTAATAGATGGACATGGAAATAAATTAATTTTGTGCATTGTAGTGCATTTAAAAAGGAAATGCTGCTTTTATCCTGCACTTTGAATTTGCTAAGAACCCTGAGAGCTCATTTTATTCTCCAAAATGGTGTCTCAAACATAAAGGAGAAAGGCATAAAAGAGCTATCCCATGGATTCTTTCCTTTTGTTCTCCATATTGATTTTTTCTTAGTAAGATATTACACTGATGCAACTTGTAACTGAACTAAAAAATAACATTTTTCTCTTAAAAAAATAAAAGAGAAAAGCCAACACGTTTTTTCAAAAAATGCCTACTTCATGCCAGGAAGCCATCAGAAAAGCATACCACCTAGAAGGATGTTTCTTTCACCAACTTGCAACCAACAGTTTAATCCAATTGCAAACTTCCCAAATAAATTAATAAAGAGTTTGCCTTCGGCTTATAAACTCATAGTTGTGGAATTAATTGGTAAAACTTCTAATTTGTAAAACTTGGTGTTACTCTAGATGCCATTCAAAGCTCCCAAGAAGATTGTTAAATCATTGGAGATAAGTAGAAGGATGTTACAAAGCAGGGATTTTGCCTTTAAATGTAGAATATATAAACATTGAAGTGATGCAAATGAAAACCTGAGTTTCTAATCTTCTCTATAGTGAATTAAAGGATAATAATGACATAGAAGCAAAAATTTCTCTGAATAGAGTATCACAACTTTACAGGTTAATTGCAGAGGATTGTCCTGAGAAATCTGACAAAAACAAAAGCTTATAACACTGGACAATAACTGGCACTTTCAATACATTCTGGTGCAGCCTACAGACTGCTTCGTGTTGATTCTGCTGGTTCTGGTTTCAGAGTATAAGCTCTTTGGGACAACATATCACTCTTGTGTGTTTGTTAAGCGTCCTGGTAGCAAATGATTCAGCTAACCTAGACCTGCAACTTCAAACTCCCTGTTTCTGAAGCTGAATGTCATGAAATCATATCTTGTTCTCCAGCCTACAAACGTTACATCAAAGTAGTCTTTCTCACTTCTCTGTAGCAATCTTGACTTCCTCAAGGAGTGAGGAGATCGAAAAGATAAAAGACCAACTTTTGAGCAACAAGAGGCATACAATATTCTTGATGGTCATTGGTTTTCTATTTTCTCATCTCCATCTGCCCACCTCCTTTTCCTGTGCACATGTACCACACCACGCACACCCTGATCACGTACACAGATGACACCTGGTCACCTCCTAGCCTATGGCAACAACAACTGAGAACAGCACGAGTTTCACTTCACTGGCTTTCCAGCAGCACAGCTTTGTTTATTCTAGCCTTGAAGCAAAGAATACCTGTGTAGCAAAAAGTCTGTACTCTATCTACCCAGAGCACTCATCTCCTAGATGGCAACAGCAGAGAATTCCTAATCGTATCTCAGTCTGCATAGGTAATTTCTTATGCTGTACATGTATATTTATGTATTCAGTTAGGTGCTGTTAGCATTTTAGAGACTGAATGCCTATTTTGGTTACCCCAGAAGATGTAAAATTTGGAGATTCATTTACCTGCTTCACATAAAATTGTGTTTCTATGCAATAATTTTTATAATTTTTTTTCTGATTTTAGTGTTATTTTAAAAACAAACATTTAAATGTATTTTGTGAGGAACACTATGTTTTATGTCATTTTTTTAAGAATCTGAATGGAACAATGATTTTGGAAAGAGCTAGTCATCATGTAGGCAGTCATTTTGAATCCTTGTCTACATAGCCTCTTAATCCTCATTGTAATATTCTTGCTATGCCTGTCTTTTTTCATGTTGGAACAGATTGCCAGTCATAAAATATATCTGTACAGGTGACAAATTATCCACAGAAAGCAAGCTGATACTGTTGAATGTGTCTCACTTGTGACCTAAATCTAGACATAACTCGCCTCCAGCTTGAAAAGATTGTGCATTAACCCACTGTGCCATCTAAACCCCCTCTACCTCCAGCAAGCTAATGAATGATTCAGTGGTTTTCATGGCTTCAGTTCAACACTTTATTTCTGCAGCTGGAGACACAGTTTTAAAATATTGCAAATGGAACGCATTCACAAAAGCTATTGCTCATTAATGCGATTTGTTTGCTGTGTTGTCTCCACAATGGCTTTTTTCCATAATCTATTCATTTTCAATTTCCTATTGTTCTGACACTGCAGTAATAACAAAATGCTCTACAGAAACTAAGAGGTGACTTCATATTATTTCAGCATGATCTTGACCTCCATGGAGGAAATATATATGGACTCTTCAAGCACTAACTACCTATGAATAAATCATTTCCCTTAACAAAATGTGGAGGGAAAAAAATAATTCAGATATGAAATTTAACCTGTTCCATGTAACTCTGATTCAATCTTTTCTGTAGATGGTACTATAGAAATAGTTGAATCATTTTACTTTATTAACTCTGCAACACAGGAAATAATTTAGGCATTCCATCCATTCAACCAGACATAGTGCTATAAAGAGAAATTTTCTCGTTACTGCAGTACATGGTATGGAAAAGAACATCTGGTGCTGAAAAGAAAGGGCATTTCAAATGTATTCTGTTGGAAATAACCAGTGCTTTCCTCAAGTCAGAGTGCATTTCCAGTTGACAGGGAGCATGGACCTGGGGTTCCTCTCAGTTGTATAATCCCATCCTTGCTCAGTGCTGCCTCAAAAAGGAAAGAAGGAATATGAAATAAAAAGAAGTAATTATGCTGAATGTTATTTAAAAGTAGCAGGCACTGCACATGAGGCCACGAAGTTTCCTTCTTTCATTTATTTCAAACTCAATTATGCAGATATAAGGAAAGTGCTTAAGGCCATTACCTGTTTTACTCTTATTGATTTTCAAAGGAGTGAGGGGGTCTAAATCCATTAGAAACCTTTGGAGCTCTCATTTGTAATCTTCTGTGATTATATATCCCAGAAAATTAGGGCACATTTTATTACAATGCAAAATGAATGTGCAGCACATCCATTGAAGATTTATTCTATCAAAATCAAGGAAAAAGGAACAAGCACCTCAATTCCACATTAATTCCCAAAATAATATGATGTTCCCCTTAGGGAGAAAATTCTACTGTTCGATACTAAGTTATGTAAAATGCATCTATTTGACACTGACCACATGTTCAACTCTGTGTTTGATCCATATTAGATTTAAGATTATTACCCCTTTTTTTTTTTTCAGATCAATGTACAGAGATCAATGTTTATCTTAGTGTCTACCATCATGGGTTTATAAAATCACCCCCAAGTGTTTGTTTATCCAAATTCTCAATGTCATGACAGCCCACCATGTCAGCTTGAGCTTTAAGGTATTACGCGGCTTGAGGAAATTTTAAAACATTGCTTTCAAAACAGTCCAAAAAAATCCAGCTTAAATGTCAAGAATAGATCAACTGTTTTAACAAATGTGACAAAACTTTGGAAACTATTTTCAGAAGCATCCAAAACTATTGTGTAGCTCATTCAGTATCAAACAATACAGAATACCTTTGTCCCAGCTCATCCCATGATACTACTTGATTCTGAGAGATGCCAGCAGTCTGATACCCACCACCCATGTTACAACTGCATTTTACTTTGGTCTTCTTTGCTAGGGTTACTTTTCACTTTAGACAAGACAAGAGGAATGATACCCTGCAGTATTCATACAGAGATTAGGAAGAAAAGGAATAGAATTGTTTTAATTTATTTCTATTATTTTTCCTAGCCAGTTGACCTTAGAAATGATGTCCTTTTCTTCCTGTAGAATAGCTCTATTTGTATATTGTTGTAATACATTGATTGTTTCCTACAATTCTCCAGTGAATAAATTGTTACAAATGCTGTTGTCAGGCCATTCACATTTTCTCAGTATGCAGCAGGTTTTACATACACAGAATGTTTAATTAATTTTCTGATTAATGGACTTTTTTTATTATGCTACTCCCATTTGACAGCTGTTTTGACAAAACTGCCTTCCTCATTACAGAATTTCTACTTGTGAAAGGAAGTCAACCATAGTAAATGGGCTTATTGAATTATCCAGCTCACCAATTATATAGTATAAAATTATTCATCCCGATATAATTTGATCAGGAAAAATCATTTATCTTTAGTAACTGTGCTAAATTAGATATTATTCTGCTGGATAGGTGCAATTTTGCAAGTGTCTGTACTTAGAGAACTTTTTTTAATTTACTTGTACACTAAGTTATTGCCTATTTTCTGATTTCACTTTGTTATCAGAAAGGTTAGTTTCTGACTAATCACTCCACTGAGGCCAATTCATTCAAAGCTTGAAAAGCAACTTAGCCATTTTAGAGCAAATGCCAGACTGATACATATCATTGGCAATACAGTTTTGAAAGATCTGTTATAAATGCATTTCAATCATTTTATAAATCAATTAATTCAAAATCAGCCTTGCAACTTCAACATTATTTAGTTGTGTGCTTTCCATGTATTTTGCCACTATTGCAGCAATGTTGTAATCAGCATTGGCATTGCAATTTTAAGTCCTATTTTATTCAACATAACAAATTTAAAATTAACCTCACTTTCAATATATTTACATCTTGTCATTACCCTACATAATCTTTCATATTAAAAGACAATGTTTGATGTATTTGAAAAGAAATGTTGTAATGTATCAAAAAAGTAAGTGTAACATTGTTGTGGACTACAGTGAACAGTTGGTTAAAAATAAATACTCTACTTATTATTGCTTTGCTCGAAAAATATTGTAATTTGCCTTATGCTCCAGGATCACTTTTTCAGTGTAAAACAACCATGAAATTCTTGCTGAATAGTATAGCAACTGTATATTTGGGGTACACTCATCTGACTGTAAGTCATCTCAAGGTGTCCAAATATTTCACTAGGCTCTACAAATTTCTCAAAGCATAAGCAAATTATCTTCTCTGTACAGCTGGATAAGCAATGGCATAATGACTATACCAGTGTGCATGGACATAGGACTGACACCTCTTTCTTTGATCTAGTTACAGTTTTACAGCACTTTCCTTTCCTGTCCTCTGTGAGTTCCCAATTCACTCTGCTTTTTCAATGTCATGTTGATTCTTCTCTGCTCTCATCTAAGTCCAGTCTGTGCCTTGCCACAACAGGATTTATCATACCATGTATAAAGGATAAGCACTCTGCTACTTGTCAGTCCTTACCAATCATTTTTAATGTCTCAATCAACAGAAATGAAAGAGAGAAGAGTCACAATCATCCTGTACTACATCATGAAGTCATGTTTTCCTGGAGGATAACCCTATGCCCATTTGCCTTTGGCTTCAGTCCTCTTAGTGCCTGATTTATCAAAAGTATGCCAACAGGTGCTGGAAATACCTGAGATTGTAGTGCCATGGTTCTACAGTGACTGTTGTATGCCCGGACTTTGGTTCAGCTAGTGCCAGTGTCAGCTGCATCTTAAATATCCTTGATACACATAAGTATAAATGAGTTGCTGGAGCATATTGGTAATGAGATAATTATCACTTTTAATAGCTGTAGGTTTGTATTAGAGTACCTGTTTTAGGATCAGATGATCCTCTATATTGGGATGAACAATAATGGTCTGCTAATTGAAAGATAGTCCTGTTCTGCCTTCATGTTCCTGCATTGGCACTGGTGCTGAGGTGACAGTCATCTGTTTCTGCACTCCAGTTCCAGTCCTGTGGGTCACTGCCCTTTTGAAGATGCCTGGATTACAGATCTGCTGCAAAGTTGGTCAGAACATCCACCGTGGTTTTCACTGTGAGTAACTGAGGTCTGCAAGGCTATGCACCATCTGGTTTTCCTCCCATTGCTATCCAGAATGACTTTTTTTTCCCCCTTCCTAAATGCAGATACACAGTATGTTCAGTTTTACCAGAGGCACCTTTGGGTCACATATCCTCATTCAATGTCCCCCTGAAGAGCTGATATTTATTAAAATTAACAAGAGTACTGCATTAATCCACGGCCTTGAATACCCTGGTAAACAGTTCATAGAGGTTATCATCATCAGTGCTGGTCATTTCAGTTCTCAGGATATCAACATTTATGTCACTGTCAGCAGCTGTTTTGTTGTGGTTCATGCAGCCTTGTAGC
Organism: Morus bassanus; assembly: GCA_031468815.1. Classification (NCBI taxonomy): domain Eukaryota; kingdom Metazoa; phylum Chordata; class Aves; order Suliformes; family Sulidae; genus Morus; species Morus bassanus. Next base: position 106,561,440 of record CM062567.1, on the reverse strand, counting down.
CCACATTTGCTTGCAGCATGCTCATGTGCTGTACTCTCAGAGAGGTTTAAGCCCCATAATGTTGCTGGAGAGTGACTCAATAGCAAGCTGGAAAATGAACAGCTGCTCATCTCAATATCTATACAAGTAGGGTGCAGGGTCCATCCACCTGGGTAGCTGTAGGAGGTCAGGACAGGGACATATGAAGGATTTCATAAGTTCTGAGAACAGTTCTGCTCTAGTATAGGAAATAGCAAAACTTTTAGATTATTGTGGTTATGTTTGTTTTGTGAAATATGCTGTGTATTTTAGCAAGAGACACATTTATTTGACTAATTAAGAAAAGTACCTTCTTGATAACTTCCTAGGGAAGTTGTTAATCACAACTGAAAACTCTGTTTCTTTAAGTATATCAAACTCATAGCCATCAGAGACAAATAACTTAGTGTTATTTATATCACAGAGATGTATAAGCAATTTTTAATCAGTTACAGCTTCAAAAAAGGTCAAGTTCAATGCTACAGTTTGTTACCATCACATTAAAGAAAGTTTGTAAATCAATTTTAGTGCTAAGAAATGTAGACTTTAGGTTGTCAGTCTTTATCCTTGAAGTTGGGCATAGAGAAGGATTCTTTTGTTTCTAGGAAGTAGTGTTTTAAGCGATTACATTCAGGAACTAAATTTTCTTTTTTTAGGTCTCTGTAGTAAAAGCAGGCAATTTTTCTCTACTGCTCTGTTATTTCTATGGTATTCCTGCCTGATTTTTTTCTTGTGCTTTGCTGCTGCTTAAACCGTCAGCTACTGGTAAGATAATAGGTAATTATGAGTTGACTTTGAACAGCGGTTTTACTAGAAGATGCTTCAAATATGTTTAGGTCTCTACTTCATTGTTTTCCATGTTTCTCATGTAAATGTCATCATAATCAGATTATGAAGGTTTTGCTTTGCCTTAAATGCAGTTTCTTTCAATCGCTTTCTCATCTTGTATTTCCAGGTTCAAAGATTTCATGTTGTTAACAACTTTATACAGGTCTGTATCTTTGTCTCTCATAGCCTTGCTTGTTTCTTTGGAACAGAAGTTTTCTTTCTGGAGAATAAAAGCAGTATTTTTGTTTCTTGTGATTTAGCCACTTTTTTTGTAAGGATATGGGAGAAAAAACTTATAGACAGAGGTAATGTATTTAATTAGACAACTGATATAGTTGGAAAAAATAAGCAAAATTCCTTTCTTGTGGAAATCCAAAACATTTGCTTTTTCTTTCCAAGCAGGGTAATAAATTACTTGGAAATCTTATCAGAAAGTTATGAAGGAGACCCTTCAAGAATGTTTTGGTTTTCTTGACATGCACATTGGACCAGCTGAGTAACTCAAAGTTCCTGGGTAACTTCCACTGCACTGTGATTCTGTGACCATATTCTCTCCATGGAATACAAGACCTTGAAAGAAAAACTCATAACCACAAAAATTACTGGCAGAACTACTTTTTAATTGTTTGTTAATTCCAAATCAATATTAGGATCTCCCTTTTGTTGATTTTTGTGTTTTCCATACAATACTGAAGTTTGGCAGAAATTTCATTTTCATAAATGTAGCTGGCTATATCCTTCACTCATTAAACAAGTTGTACACACGATAAACCTGTTAGTGAAAATAGCTGTCACAAAATGCAACAGATGGAGCCCTTCTGCGGTGCTTGTGTAAGAAATCACCATTACAGCGTTCATAACAAAAGAAAGTTATTGTTAAATATCTTGGTTTTGGCCTTTAATGACTGAACAAAATTGAATAGGTAAAGTTACTAAAATTTCAGTCCTTAAACAGAAAGGTTGATGAAATTTTACTTTTTTTGTCTGGGTTGTAAGTCATTGCTACTAGAATGTCATAAAACATGGATCTAGTGAAGGGCAAAAAAAGAACTCTTGAACAATATTTTATTGTGATGTTAATTATAATAGAATTTTCTTAAGTTACCTTTTATCTACAAGTGGTATATTATCTATAATATTTAATTTATTTGAAAGATATTTTCTATTGTAGGCATTTCTTACTGCCTGGAATATGAAAAGTTAATTACAACTTGGTAGAGTTGACACTTTCTCCTTTTCTTCAGCTATTTTTGTTTTTCTGCTCTGCATGACTATGTACATTTACTCATATGTAAAACCTGGATATGAAAGTAAAAGAACAACAACAAAAATTTCAAGCAAGAGTTGGCACCTAGTGACAACGTATTGACAAAGAAGAAGGAAAGCTGAGTGTGTATGACTAACAGCTTTGTTTTGTAACAAGCCAGTTGTGCCATGACCATGATTTGTTGCTGTTTGACTGCCTTGAATCACATGATTGTGAGCGCAGTGACTGATTCTGAGAAAGCACACGGGTGCCTTCAGCATCTCCAATAACTGACGTGCTTTTGTTATTGATATATATTTTCTGTGGGCTACTTGCTCTTTTTGCCCTGCAGAGGCTTTGTTTTGGTTTCAGTTAGCAGGATTTGTTGGTCTAGATCCTTGAGAATGGCATGAGGCCTGGACATTTTCAAGAGTGTGGGCTTCAAATCTGTGAGCAACCTCAGCAAGGAAAGGTACAGACAACCACAGCATTACACCATTGGGGTGCCCTCTCCCTCACATGTCCAGTTCAGAGAACTTCAGTTTTTCAAGTGTTTGGACCTTGATTTTTCTCTTTCTTTCTTCACCTGCCTCCCTTTAGTCCTCACCCTCATTGAGCAAACTCCTCCCTCTCTTGCTGTATCAGTGGGCTTCAGCCCACTGGCTAGACCATTTTGGATTTCTACCTCATTTTTATTTGAGGTACATTAATTTGCATACAAAAATGAAACTACGACAAATACTGCAACAGCTTTTATTAATGTGCATAAATAGATTTCAGGAGTTTTTCCCAGGTGTATTGGCTCTCCTCGTGCAGTATCATGAGGAAACTTTTTCCATGTGAAGGTCTGGGAACCTTTCTCTCCATCTCTGACTATCAGCAAACACACTCCTCAACAAATTGCTTCACAGATGTTTTTCATGCTATACCTAGCATCAGTGACCATGGCTTTAGGAAAACACTAAATATTACAAACTTGAGGTATAAACCTTGGTGGTCTTTATTCGGTACTGCCTTCATACTAAGAAGGGAACAGTAAGAAGGATAAGAAAGCTAGATATAGATATACATTTTCTGAGAAGATATACCTGGCAGACATACAGAGGTGAGCAGCAGTCTTTGTGGGATCACAGCTTTGCAGTATCAAAATGTAAAGCTGTTAATCAGAAGAAAAATGGTAACTACAAGAATTGCCTCCCTTGTTATATACCCTAGGCTTTACCTTTCTGAATTCACCCTATTATAACTTCCATGATTCCAGGTGAGATGGTTCAGATGAGCACTGCTGGATAAGAGAGAAGCAGCAAGGCTGTTGTCACCATATAGTGCTGTTTGAAGGGACCCTCTGTGAGCCTGGCTGCTGCTGATGCCTGGTACAACATATGGCTTTAAGTGGTGCACTTGTTTTCAATCTTCTAGAGCAACAGTTCCAGGTCAAGCTGACAATACCACAGTGTCCACCCCCACAACGAGTTTAAGTGGGGATTGAAACAATATCTCATCTAATTTCTATTTACCAGGTTAAAGGAAGTTTCTCTCCAGAATGCACTCTCATCTATTTGCAGCAGGACATAAATTTCTTTTAAAAATAAATCAGAAAAAGACTCTCAGGGCTGCCAACACAGGTCAGTGTAAAATGATTCTAAAATACTTGGTTATCGCAAAGTCTTTCTGAGCACTTTATCTGAAAAATACTGCAAACCTCTGAAAAATAATTCACCTTCTCTAGCTAGTTTGTACAGACCTACTTAACATAGTGAAGCTTTAACCAACTCTCTTCCCTTTCTGCCCTCCCCAAATACTTCAGCTAGGTATTTCAAAAAGCATTTTTATTGCAACTGAGAATTTAAAGTAGTCACTTAAATGACCATTCTCACTATAAACTATTGGATATAAGTAAACAAAGTAATGAGATGAGAGATCTGCATTTTGCTAAATCAAAGTTCAAATTTCAAACTTCAGGTGATGTTACAGTATGTACTTTAAGCTGCCTGTCCCTGTGGAATACCAACAAGAGGGAAAGGGAAACCCACTTGAACATTGTGTTTTTTTTCCAGAAATGTTGTATAGAATGTCAATGATTTGGCCCAATTCAGCCCTAGCTGTACTAAGTAGATTTTTTTTTTTCATTATTTTTTGATTATTCCTTCATGTAGACATGACACAGCAGAGTAGATAGGGAAGGAGGTAATAATATAGCTTTATTCTTTGTTCAAGATAAGCATAAATGTCTTTTCTTCTAAAAGCCATAGCATTTCCTGTGTTTTGTATTAACTTGTAGGAGTTCACAGATGTTTCTCTTGTATTTAAATCTAATATATATTAAAGGTTCATATGGTTAAAGAACAGTTTCCCAACACACATGTCTATATCTGAAGACTTACTCTTAGAAAACTAAATCACATCAGGAAAAAGAGAAGCTAATGGGATGAAAATGATCACAAGAAAAAAAAGAAAAAACAACAAGCCAACGGATTTACCCCTGATTGTGTCTGTTGTTCTACATAAACGAAATTGAAAGACCATATAAATCTTTTTAAAATACGCCATGATTTTCTTTTGTTGTAATGCAAAAATACTGACAAAAGTTAGATTCTCTCCAGCCTATGACTTAGAGATGTGTTTTTCCAGTATTTCTTTGAGCCAGTGTAACAGCCTGTCATTAGAACTATGTAAGAAATTATCCATCTGTAACATGACTTGTACAGTATGACTTTTTGAAGGGGAAACTTTTTTTCTCTAGGTCAAGATTCTCTTTGCTTTAAGTACATCAAAGATGAGCATTAACCAATATAACTGGCAAAGTTCAGAGTGATAGCAAAATTCCAGAAAAAAAAAAATTAATTTCCTAAGCAACTGACAACTAACTGTAGTGCACATGTATTTATCCTATATGTCTCTCATCCAGTTATCTTGTACCAGTAGGACAGATGCCCAGGAAAACAGCTACTTTTATATATATATATCACTTCATGTTTGCTTGGTACAGAACCCCATAGGTGTACAGCAAGTAGAGAAACAAACAAAAAAATATCACTAACAAAAGAGTTTAGCAAAACTGCTTAAAAAGATAAATGAGACAAAAAATTATAAATCTGTGTAGTTGTTATTCTTCTACTGTGTATCTTGCAACAGTTACCAAAAATTATCTGTACATCCTTAGATTGCATTCGTTGTTAGGTCTCATTTGTGTGGAGTAGTGTATAGTTGGATCAGCTTGCTAACTGTGAAGTGTCTTCTGTTTCGGCCTAGATGGTTGCAAAATGGAGATATTCCTTTAGAGACTGTGTGTCTTTCTTCAGTGCTGCTCTGTGCCGGTAGGACAACATCAGTAGGTATCAACAGCAAGAAGAGAGCACCTGGAAAAAAGATTGAGTGATCTGCAAACTTAATTTTACTGACAGTTAATAAAGTCAAGAAAACAAAAATTATGTAGAGAGACATAAAGAGTACACAGTAGAAATCAGAGGTGTGAACAGCCTCCTTAGGTGATTGAATAGCAAGGAATTTGTCATTTGAATCTTCCTAAATGTTTACAGAAAGAAAAACAAGAAAATACTTCTCTCCCACAGGTGTGGTCAGCTGATTAAAGAAGATTAAACTATACCTTGCTACATCATGATGCAAATTTACTAATATTAGTTAATTCCTGAAAGTAAAAATGTCGGTAAAATATTGAGATACTAATGCACTTCTGTGTCTACTGCGGATGAAAGGAGAGCTTGGATAACTAAGCAGTGTGTGACCACAGCATTACTTCTGGGAATGTCAGCTATTTAGTCAATTTTTAAATCATACTTTTTAAATTTTCCCAGTTCATCTCTGAAGAAAATGAGCAATGGTCTGAGCTTCAAAACCTCAGCTGCAACTACTCTGAATTTATTTCTTCATATCTGTGTTGCCTTAGTGTGGCTTTGAGAGAAATGATTTCTCAAGAGAAACTAAGACTGTATTTCAAAGGGGTGAAATTTATCTGGATATTCTCTAGTACCAGGTTCTTGTAAGGAGTTATACATATAGTCCCTTAGAAACAGAGTTTTTGAGAGATCTAAGCAGAATGCTGGAATTGGCGTTGAAATTAAAAAGCCTTCGTATGTTTAACAGGATTATATATTTTTATATATATATGTATAAAATATATATCCCATGCCATATGATGTCATGCTCAGGAATAAAAGCTGGTGGAAAGATGGAGGGAAGGGGGATGTTTGGACTTATGGCTTTTGTCTTCCTAAGTAGCTGTTACATGTGATGGAAATGGCTGAACATCTGCCTGCTGTTATAAAGTAGTGAATTTTTCCTTATTTTGCTTTGCTTGCATGTGCAGCTTTGCTTTACCTATTAAACTGTCTTTATCTTGACCCACGAGTTTTCTTACTTTTGCCATTCTGATTCTTGTCCCCATCCCACTGAGGGGGAGTAAGCAAGAGGCTATACGGGGCTGAGCTGTGGGCAGAGGTCAACCCACCACAGATAAAACACCCTTCTCTTGTGTATTTCAGAAGTAGAAGGATGTCCTTAGCTAGATCATCATCTCAGGTAAAGAGGCAGAAGGACAAGATAAATTGGAATGGATTGGACGGGCTCCAAAAGAAGCAGTGAGATAGAGGGAAGATGTTCCCTGATAAAATAGCTATCCCACAATGAAAGGTAGGATTTTTTTAATTATTATTATTTCCTCTCTACCCCATTACGCAGGTAGGGAACTGTGTATCAAAGGCAAGACAAGAACTTCTCTTCCTCTTCAGGGATAGAGATGTAGTCCCTAAACCCTTGAGATGGCTCTGCTTCCACCATGTCCTTTAAGTTTGTACATCAGAGAGCTTTGACTGTACAAAGTTAGATTCTTATTAGAACAGGAATTGAAAAAAAGGAGCTTTCAGAAATAAACAGAATGGAGGATGAGAAATAATAGAAACAAAGTAGCTTGGAAGCAAATCTTCCCTTTCCCTGCTACGTCTTTGTGTGACAGATTTCAGGAAACCCCACACAGTATCTGTGGGCCTGCTGTGATTCTCACTAATGCTTCCAGCCCCTCTCCCCTGTATGATGTGCTCACCAACTCTTGTGGAACATGATCTTTTCTCTCCTCACAGAAGTTTCTACCTTATCTGCAATGCATTAAGCAGGGCAAGGAAAATAGGTCCTTGTTAACATCGACGTCCTTTTAAGGGAGTTTACCGATTTTGACTGGGATAGAGTTAATTTTCTTCACAGTAACTCCTATGGGGCTATGTTTTGGGTTTGTGCTGGAAACAGTGTTGATAACACAGGGATGTTTCCATTACTGTTGAGCAGTGCTTACACAGAGTCAAGGCCTTTTCTGCCTCTCACCCCACCAGCGAGCAGGCTGGGGGTGCACAAGAAGCTGGGAGTGGACACAGCTGGGACCACAGCTGACCCAAACTGACCAAAGGGATATTCCATGCCATATGACATCATGCTCAGCATATAAATCTGGGGGGAAAAGAAGGAAGGGGGACACATTCGGAGTGATGGCATTTGTCTTCCCAAGTAACCATCATGCATGATGATGGAGCCCTGCTCTCCTGGAGATGGCTGAACACCTGCCTGCCGATGGGAAGGAGAGAATGAACTCCTTGTTTTGCTTTGTTTGCATGCACAGCTTTTGCTTTACTTAGTAAACTTTTTTATCTCAACCCACAAGCTTTCTCACTTTTACCTTTCTGATTCTCTCCCCCATCTTACCGGGGGGGAGTGAGTGAGCGGCTCTGTGGTGCTTAGTTGCCAGCTGGGGTTAAACCACAAGAGGGACTTGACTTATATTCACATATATTAACTGTGAATATGTGACCTGAGCAATTTTTATGAACTCCTGCAGAGAATAATGACAGTATTCAGGAGTGAAAAAGAAAACACCTTTCCAAGTTTTCCTAGTCAGGGAAAACATGGGATAATTTCCACAAAACCTTATTGTACAGTAACTGAGGAAAGAGATTACAGAAAAAAGACATTTGGGTGGGAGCTCTTGTTTGATCGTTTCATTTTTGCAGACAAGGGTCAGAAGTAACACTTCTGGTTTTATTTCTGTAAAGGATATCAAAACTAATGGGGTTAGTTCAGACTCAGGTCTAGCACATTCTTTTTCTAAGAGTGATAGAGAATAACAAAGAAAGACAGAGAAAGTTAAGTTACGAGCAAATTAAACTCAACAGATCAAGTTTCCATGGCATAAACTGTTCTGGTCAGTGTTTCTTCACATTACACTATATTATTACAAAATACTATCAGACACTAAGAATTAGTGTTATTAGAAAAAACCAACACCTCGCAATAGTAAGTAGTCACCTCTCTGAAATTTATTGCAATTGGAGGTCATCCTGTCAGATACTGTAATTAGATTTTGACACATTTGTTGTTATGTATATAATGATAAAGTAAGTCTCATGCTTTAAGAATTGAGAAGGATTTTCTCTCCCATGCGTTGCATTATATTACTGTTGCACTTGAATGCATTAATTTCTGGGATGTAGTAGAGGAAATATATTGCTTAGAGAAAATGTAATGATGGACTCTGCTTTAGGCAGGTTATGGGATTTGCTGAGCCTGTTGTCTCGTCAAGTACAGCAACTGCTATGTTCCAAACCCAGAACTGGGTTCCTGTAAGAGTGGTAACTTTAATTTTTCTTTGTATGTCTTTGCTCCATGAAATCCTGCTTTACGAGATTAAAATATTGGAAGTAAAATTAGAGGTTAAACCAGTTGTCACATCCTCTGTGTAAATACATTGAAAATGAAAAGTGAAACATTTAAAGGCAAGATGAAAACAGAACTTAAAATATTCAGGATATTCAGAATGAGACAGATACCTTTAAGTTTCTTCGTGGAGTTTTGACAAAAGATACTGACTTTATTGCAAGAAAATATTTAAGCATTTGCAAGTGGTTATTTTTTACTCTGAAGACGGTTGGGTTCTGTTTAGAGGGCTGAAGTGTATTATCACTTTGGAAAAGATATTGTCTTCTTACAAAAATCATATTAGAGAATATTTGACTCCCAAATTAAGCTAGGGAAGTTTAAAAATATTTGGGTTTTTAACATATGGCTTTGCTTATTATCAAAGCTACTGTCATGAAATTGTATAATCTTTCAGGACTTAACCCATAACAAGTGAAATAACAACAGCATCATTTGATCTTGATCAGGCTGTAGGAAGTGGGACCCTAGTTTCATAAATAAGTATACTGGCTGGAAGAAGTGAAGAAGATCTTACTTTGTTCCATAGGTCAGTTTCTTTCTAGATAATGAACAGGTCTGAAATTAAAAAACTTATTTTATCTTGGTCTTCTCCATCTTTCTGTAACTTTGTGAAGATGAATCTGCATGCTCTTTCCCAGGGTTGTAGAGCCTGAGATAATTGAGAAATTGAACTAATGTATTAAACTTCTACTCAATCTGTTGATGACCTTTTATTTGTCTTTGGACATTGCCACTGTATTGTCTTGCTAGTAATTTTTTCTGGTTGGAAGTGTTTAGAAATGGATTATTTCCCCTCTCTGGCCCCAGTAAATCAGTAAGTTTGCTGTAAATTCAACTTCAGAATTGAATGTGGGTTGAGGTAATTTTTGAGGTGGTGGTCGTTTGTTTTTGTGGGGAGGGAGGTGGTTTTGTGTGTGTGTGCCCTTTGGTTTTGGTCATTTGCCAAACAAATGCTAATTTTTTTTTCTCTTTTCTACATCAAGTTTGGCAGGTAAAAGAAAACATCAGTTTCTTATTTTCTTCTTCTGTTTATTTGTATAGAGTTTGACCTTCTAAAGAACACCACAGAAATCATTCAATTAAGAGTAAGTATATCCTTAAGATATCAATATTGTAGATTAATAATTTTAAATAAAAGTAGATGAAGCTCATACTAACTAAAAAGGATTTTTCTGCACCTTGAGACAGTTTCATTTTTCCTTATATCCTTGGTGACAATTCATGTTTTCTTAATGACCTTCTTTGACTTATTCATTGAGCCCTTACTGAACAAGCATTTTGGCACCTCAAGATTTCTAGGAGGAATTCAACATACTATAAGGACTTTCTTTATGCTGTCAGCATCACTGTCTCTTGCTGTTGTAAGATTCCTACAGGCCATAGTTAATAAAATCACAATTAGATTTGATATGAGTGGCATATTCAGGTAAATTTATATCTCAGTATGTAACCAGACCTTAATTTACATGTCAGAAATATTGCATTTTATGTTGTGAGTTATAACTTTCTTAGAGATAGATATGTAGTCAGAACACAATATCCCTACTAGAATGTAGACAATACCACTATGGTTTAAACGGACCTGTCTCACTTTGCACTGGAATCAGAAAATTTCTGCTATTACCACTGCTTATCTGAGAGGAAAGTAACCTCCATAGTTGAGACATCATCTATGTTTAAAGTTTAACAGTCCTCTAGGCCACATTAGTTTTAAGACTTTTGTGTGAAATCTTTCTGATCACTTTCTATGAAATTCTAAATTAAAAACACTTAGAGAAAGAAAATAACATCTCCAAAACCGCAATTTGTTTTATTCTCACTGAATTTTGCATACTCAAGCTTAGGTGAACATTGTGTAGACAAGGAAGAAGAGTAATTAACATTTTTTTTAATTTCCCCCTTGCTGCTTTTTTTCCAAAATGATAATCTTCCTTGTTATCTACAGTTTTGTCCCTTTCATTAGGCATATAATCCTGTTCCCTTAAAATTAGAAAAAAGCAAAACACAAACTATTAGTACTTAACATCAGATACTGCTTGGTTATTTATGGCATCCTGAAGACTTATTGGATGGATGTTTTGCCTGTATTTATATGTATTTATTCTCCAAATTGGTGGAAAAGAGCACCTTTGTTAAAGTTTTCTAGAAAGCTGACAGCATTTCCACTGTTTTATGTATTACAGGGACCTCTGCATGAAGTTTTAAAGAACAATGAGAATAGGGGTAGCCAAACCAGACTAAGAAAGTAGACTTGATGGAACCAGCCATTTTAATAAATAAGGGAGAAAACATGTTTTGGTCATGTCCTGTTGGAATTACTAGTGTTCTCAGAGGCACACTAATCTCTATACTTCAAATAGAGGGACTATGGTTTTCAGGTGCTTAGTCCCAAAATTTTGCCATAGATTTGAGGTAGTGGTGGTATATTTGTTTTCTGCAACAGTAATGTCTAGTGCATTCCTGAGACCAACACTGTTATATTGCTGTTTTAGACGTATTATGTTAAGTACTACATACTGGGTACTCAGTATAAGAAAAACAATACACTGAACACAATGGAATTTATGATTTGGACCTGAAAAAAACATTAATATTTTTCTACAGAGCATGGTTAAATGGTATGTTCATTTGTTTATTAATTCCAGTAAGTTATTTTGCAATAGTAAAAGTCTTATTTTTGCTAAAACCAATGCAATATAATGTGCCTGACTGAATGGATTCATGACTTTAAATAGATGGTAAAAATGTCATGTAAGATTTGCTTATTTGTCAAGTACTTATTAAATATATTTACAATTGCACAGTAAATTCTATGAAATATACTAAAACTGAGTGACAGTATTTCCTATTTTATAGAAGACTTTGCCTTCAGTGATATTAGATTGATAAGCTACAAGAAAACTGCAGATGTCTTAAAACAGTCACACTCGTATTTCAGACACGTGTAGCACTACTGTGCAGAGTTATCATTCACCATGATTACACTGGCATTAAATGGTTCATGTGTTCTAAATCTTCAGTAAAAATATATAGCTCTTTTACACGATGCAACCAAAGGGGAAAGAAATCTGTATCAGAAATCCACGTTTAGTTCATTACTAATACCATATTAAACTCATGGTGTATCTCATTCTGGAGGAGGGAGGAAAAAAAAAAAAAAAGAAAAAAAGAAAAAGGATCATTCTTTCTTTCAGTTTTTATATTTTGGATTGTAAAATAAAAACTACCTTGTCCAAAGTTCAAATTCTATCTGGTAGCTTTGAGCAAACTGTAAATGCTGTCAAACAGAGAAGAAAGCAATATTCTGATCTCATACAAAGAAGTAAAAATGACTTGCTGACTAAAGGCCATGTTTATATCTAAAATTAAATACATTTCAAATAGTAAATCAGATGTATAACATGATTGCAAGTTTCTTTTGCACATCTGTGCCCCTGTATATAGAGATATATATACATTATATATGTGTATTTACACTACTGAAATATGCATAAGTGACTAGTGAACAATTTACATTTTGGTATCCAAACCCAAGCCTTTGTTCATTTTTTTTCTTGATGGATGCTTAGTACTCTCAAAGCACTGTGGGCTCCTTCAAAATGTATCCACTGGAGAACCAGACTCCTGTTTGACATTACAAGAAGCATTTAGTACAATGACTTATGATGATCATATGCACTTTTAGCCACAAAGTCACTGCATAGGGCAAAGCTATCAATCACTTGTGGTACCACGAAGCACAACAGTTCTCCTGGAGCACAACTTGTGCCTCAGTAGGGTACTTGGCTTAGAAAGTATTTCTTTCTAGGGATGTGGCTTCGTAGTTGGTAGCAACATAAAATCAGGGCATGAGATCAAGCAATTTAAATTAATTCAGAATATATTTTTTTATGATTAAAGGATAATTGTGTATTTATAGTTGTATGTATCTTTTTGAGTTGGAATTTACCGAGAAAAAGGGTTGTATGATCAACTCTCTTTTGTGATACTACCTTGCTTGCTGTCATTAAGGAGGAAAAAAAAAATAAAGTGGTTAGCAAGAGTTTTTGTTTCTGGGAAGGTTATTTTAAAGCTCCTTTCCTCAGGGATATTTCTACGTCATCTAATATATCTAAATCTGGCTTATTAAATACTTACTGTTCAATTCACTGATGCTTACATTAGTAAAACACTTATTTAAAATAAGTGTAACATTGAAAATGTTATGGAAACTTTTTGGAATGCCTTGTTTGAATAAGTTAGTATCTTGTCAGCAGTTGCCTTTTTTTGGGGGTAGTTTGGTTTTTATGTGTTTGTTTGTTTGCTTACTTTTAATTTTTTTTTAAGAGACTTTTAATTAAATAATCAAAGTACAAAGTTAGATCAAGAATATTAAATATGGTTTCTGGACTGATCTCAACAGAACACTTAACCAGTTTATTTTTGGTTTTGGTAAATAAGGATACCTAAAGCAAGAAATGAGAACAGTACTCTGGCCACCAACTCCACAAATCAATACGTGCTGAGCGTAAAACCTCAGGAAATAGGAAATCAAATGTTACCTTTTGCAGATTAATGTGGACACTTATTAATGTGCTTACTCATTTGCAAACCAGCTCATATTTTATCTTATTAGGGTAATAGGTAAAACTAGAGACTAGAGCACATACAGAATACTACTGGGATTGATTTTTATGAAAACTTTCTTGCTACTGAAGAGTACTAAGTTTCCTGTTTCCACTCAATTTCATGGAAAATGATGGATTATGTCAGCTTCCTAACAGGTTAAATTCAATGGGATTATGCTATGCAGATATGGTAAATGGATAAATTTACTTAAGCGTTGTATTTATTTTCTATTTAAACACAAATTTGCATAACAATTTTTTTCACGTGAGCTGAAGTTTTCACATGAGTAGACTTGTTCATTCTTCATATGAACTGACTGCTTAGGTTGGTTGTGAAGCTGAGGAGGACTGCAGATAGAGGCTAAGTGAATTATCTCCATTGCTGAACACCCAGCATAAGGACTTTGGGTAAAATATGGCTTTGCCCAGGTTGCCAACTGCCCAGGAAGTCAGCTGCTAGAGCCCAAGAGAGCTATTAATTGACTATAACATAAATTTCTGGATGTCACCAGGATAACTACTAAAACTGAAGCTCATATTTGAAAAACTTTCCTAAAATATGAAATTTCTGCAAAGGTAATCTTTAATTATTTTATGGTGGTTCTGAAGAGTCCTTGATGGAGGTCTATAGGAGAAGACAGGTTTGATCTCCTGTCAGTTCACATTTTTCCTCACAGAGAATAATATTTAATAAAAAAGTCCCAATCACATTACTGAATTTTAAATTTAAGACATCGTGGTAAATTCTAAAGCTCCTTCAGATTTGAAGAGAAGTAGATTTTGACTTAATAGTACTACAGTTTCTGTTTTACTTAGGAAGATTTTGTAATAGTATTTTACTCTATTTTTAGCCTTTCTTCCTAAGAAATCTAGACAAAAATTCAGAGGCATGCTTCCACCCACACCCACACCCACAGCCACTCCCCCATTTTACTGAAGGGAAATAAAAGCATTTGAAAAAGTATTGCATTTGAGAGCTCAGCTATCTGTCTCATTATCTAGAGGAAGAAATGGTATTTTATTTTATTTTATTTTATTTTATTTTATTTTATTTTATTTTATTTTATTTTATTTTATTTTATTTATTTCTTAATGTCAGAATGTGACAAACATTTTTGTTACCTCAGGATTTAAGCATGTTCCTCAATGCCCTGGTGCAGGTCTGGTTATTATTGGGCTACTGCTTTCCACTTCTCCTAGGCAAAGTACTCTGAAGGCACACTTTGTTCTTGAATATATTAGGCATCTTGGTGAGAATCACTAAGGTCTCAGTTTATAAGTCAGCAGACTTTCATCTCATTGCCTTGAAGTCACTCTTAACTCAAGGCTGGGTAAGGTAAAATGTTTATGAAAGATAGAGATTTAAAAAAATTAAAGGGAAACAAGTTATTAATCTACTTGCATTAAGTTTAAATCATAAAGGCATCTTTTCTGTTATCTACCTGATGTCCTGATCCCCACCATTCAGAGATTCTGTAATTCTGAAAACCTCAGGATGCATCTATTAGAGGAAAATCTTTTGCAGTGGAGCAGCTAGCTTTAATAGATAATTTCTTTTTGAAGTTCCTCCTTTTTGAAGCATTAGTTCTTTCTTTTTTTCTTATCTAGGAGATATCAGAAATGGCTAGAATAATTAAAATCAGAATGATTTCCCCTTGAAAATGTCTCTTCATTAAACCACATGCTGTCTTTTTGACCAGATAGTTAACATTTTCCATAAAGAAGAGCACCTCTCCTCTGGTACATTTCAGTGTGAAAAAGTACTCTGTATTGAACTTTTGATCTATGCCTGCCTGTGCAATGATGGTGTGCTTGATTTAAAAAAAAATAAAATAAAAAATTAACAATCATGTGGATGAGTTAATGTGCAGAGTTCATTACTGGCTCCTTACTGACATGGTTGTAAATGACCACACGGAGGTGAAAGAGGGGGCTTGGGATGACACTTTTCTTCTTGAGCTACTGGCTGTAACACCATTCAAAGATCTGCCTACAAATACAAAATGTTAGAGTAAGGATTCACCTGAGAAAAGACTTGCTTCTGTTTCCCACTCATTTCTTGACTTCCAGGGTGCTCTGGCAAATGAGAGCTCTGGTAAGTGCTGTTTTCAAACTGTACAGGACATGGGTTTACTCACTGAGAAAAGAAATGAGACAAACATATTTTCTGTGTGTTGCCCAGGACAGTCTGAGGATGAGAGAACTTGGCAGAGGCTTCAGCTGCACAGAAAATGAAGGCAAACCTGAAAGCAAGGAAAGCAATGAGCCTGGAGGTTTCCAGAATGGGAGGTGATAGGCTAAAATTCCTGAGTTTGTGATTGCCTGTTGGAGCCCCCTGTTAAGAAAGGGTAATGTCAGTGCTCTAAAACAGTGTTGTGTGCTGCCGAGCAGCACTCAGCCATGTTTAATATTGGTTGAAAGAACGGGATGAATTTGCTAAAATAGAGAAGCTGTTCTACCTTGTGGCATTTTGATAAGGTGTTAATTTCTCTATATACAAACAATGTGACACATCTTAATATTTACTAAAAAAAAAAAAAAAGTCCTAGAAACTCCATTGGGTATGAATCCTGCACAAGCAGGATGTATGTGCTGCTGCTATTATAATTATACCTGAGTGTGATTATGAAACAGTGAATCCAAGCAGCAGCTTTGTGTAGGTAAATGGGAAGAAGCTGCTTCTTGAATATATTCAGTACCTATGTACTTGGCACTAAGCTTCTTCGTGTATGATCAATTACAAATGGTGACCTTAAACACGTAGATGTGATATTTTTCCTTCACCAGCATTTGAACACTTATGCTGTTAAAGTCAGTAATTAGTGCTTTAGGAAAGTTTGCCTAATGTAATAGTTTTGGCTGCATCCAGGAAGAAAAATAAAAGGTGAATGATTCCAAATCTGTCTTCTAATTGGTTTGCTTTCATTTTATTGTCTTTCTAACAAATTATTTGGTTTTTTTCCTTTCTTTTTTCTTTCTTTTAAAATGTGAATGTACACAGATGAAGGGGGTGCTGCATTCTCAGTATTTCACTGAGGAAAAAAAAAATAATACTCCATAGTTTGAATTGATACTTTAAACATCAAACTTGAGAGTGGCAGAAGTCCAGGGATTTCTGTTGTGGAGAAATATAAGTCATTAATTGACAAAATTTTCAGAAATTAATATTGGAACCTGAAGGTCAAGTTCTCCATGATCCCTTTGTTCCAAGCATACTCAAACCCAAAGACAAAAATTACTTTTGATAGGATTTTCTCAACTGCTGAGGCTGTTTTGGTCTGAACTGAAGGTGAAGATCGCTTCTCCCCTGTGCTGTTAATTTCTTCTGATACGAAGTCAACAAAAGGAGAGACGAGGAATTGGTCCAGCATTTCAGAATAAAAAACTTCAGGTACATAGAATATGGGAAAAAGAAATCATTAGAAGAGCAATATGAGAGGCAGGGACAAAGAAACAGTCTGAATTGGACAGAAATGATGCACTAGATCAGAAAGACAGAGCAGTCGTTCCCTGGAGTTTTAGTCCTTGGTCTTCCATATATTGTCATGAAGGTTTTAACTAACAGCAATCTACAGCTGAGATAGTACATGTGCTCAGAACTATACTTAAACAGTGATTCAGAAAAGCTGCAGTTAGGGACTATTGCACTAATTATTCTCCTTCCCAGAGTCTGGAAGAGAAGCAGCATTTTGTGGGTTTTGAAACTTTCTCACTTTCAGCAAGAAACTTGCTCCCAAATCGCATATGCAATTCTCCCAGTGTTTATTTCTGCTTTTGGGAAAGGAAGTGAAAAACTATGGATTCATTCCTAGGAAGAAAAGGAGAAAGATGAATGATCTTCCAGAAAACAACATGCAGCACAAGAATTTAATCTTTTACAGAGAGCTCTAGTGTGTAGAGCTTACAGTGTGACAACCGGTCTGTACACTGCAATTAGGAAAATGGAAGAAATGTTACCAAGATTTAAAGATTTTATCACACATTAGCCTTCCTGCATGTAGAAAGTAAAGTTTCTTTTCTATTTCTTTCATGTCTTCTTGCTTGAGTTGTGTGACCTGCTATGTTGGTTTTAACAGGAGGTCATAGAACATTTGGGTTAAAGTCAGATTTGGTGCACAAACCAGTTTACTCTATTCCATATAACTGTAGGATAGTTTTATTGTCAGCAAACCCTCTGAAGTAATCTGTCCTTAATTTTATAATTAAAGTGGAAGTTGATTCTCTTCAAACTAGTCTGTAATGAGGTGGCATGGACAGCATATTCTTTCTGAAAATGTGTACCTTTTCCTTATGATCACCAGCTTTTGATATATTGCTAGGATTTCAACAAACTGGAGTCACTGAGAGAAGCAAATGACGACAAATTCAGAAGTGTTTTGGGAATAGTGTCAGATTATTTCATTCATGTTGGTTACGATTTTCTCAACATCTCTGTGCATGTGTGGACTCTCATACAACTACACAAGAGTTCACTTTGGTTAAACTTGACTGTCTTACAAAAAAAAAAAAAAGGGGAAGGACCAAAGTTTCTTGTCTTTAGATGAGCAAAGTTCTGTGAGCAAAAATATAGGTGCTCTACTTCAGTATTTTTCTGTTCCCTTTTTTTTTCTTTTTTCTCTATTACAAGAAAAAGAAAGGTGTTGCTTTATTCTTTTCTTTGTCTTGTAAATATTAACTCTGCATCCCTCAGAAATCTAAATCACCTACGAGAATATTTATTAGGAAAAAAGGGTGTTAATAAAAGCATTCATAAAAAGTTAGAGAATGTGAAGGAGACATTTAATTTCCTACAGAGAGAGTCTGGTTTTATCTATGCAATAGTTTAACAAGATTTTAATTTTTGTTTTTTTGCAGCTGGAGAAAAAACCCAGCATCTGTCCCATTTTGTCTGAATACATATTACAAAGAGAAATCTTGCCAGATAAAGAAAAATACCTCTTTTTCAAAGTATTTACTGCAAATTAAAATCTCCTAAGACATGAAAGGAGACAAATATGTGCTTAGTGCAGGCTTCTAAAATAGAAGTGAGGAAGGTAGAGTAAAATTCCTCCCAAGTGGATTTTGATAAGAACATGTCCACAGAGTGTAAGTGGTCTTACAGTGATAGGCTGAACAGCTGGAGAGTATTATGTCACACAAGCTGTGGTAAGGTGCGGATTCTGAAAGCTGTATCTGTTTATCCAATAACTTGACTCTCTTCAAGCCAGGTTAAAACTTCAGCATTAGAGCGGCTTGAAAGCAATCTATACTTTTATGCCTGGTCTCCAGGACAATTGTGACGCCACAGACTTTCAATGATCTTGAAATATGTTTTTGTTCCGTTCCTCCCATGTCCATACTGTAGCAGCACAGTGTTAGGTAGCATAGCCTGAGCACCTGCCATTCTGTGTGTGTGTACTTAAAAGAGACTGATAAAGTTTTCGTAAGACTTGCAAGTATTTTTACCACAGTGTCTCTGATCAAGCCCTCTGACAGTGCAGCTCTTCACTGGTCCCATTTGAAGTGTGTTGGTGCTACTTCAGGTGGGCAGTGAAGGTGGTTCAGCTGTGTCAGTCCTCAGCACAGCCCCACAGAGCACCTGTCTACCCCTCGGTGACATCTCTGATGGCCCAGAGCCACTGCTCTGTCACTTATCAGCCCTCCACCCACTGAGTTTAGAAACTGTGTTCTTCTTTTAGCATAGATAGGGACAAATGTATCTGAAAACATCTTGTCACCAAGTTTAAATGAAGGTTGCAATGCTCCTTTTCTAGGTCATTAATAGATGGGGTTCTGGAAACACTTTGTGCTGGCTCACAAAGACAGGATGTCTGCAGGGAGACTGAGAGGATATTCATGTAACAACTTTCGGAGAAGCCTCTGCAGGAAAGAGGTAATTTTTATATCTATTTCTAACACAGAAGCCGAGGAAGTAAATGGTCTAAGTTTAATATGTGCTGAGCCAAGGGAAAGTTCAGAGCACAACGATAAAAGTGCTCTTGTGAAGTTCTCTTGAGAATGCAAGGTGCAGTTTCAAATGGAGAACTTATCCACACTTTTATGGCATGTGTTGTTCCTGCTGGTTCAGTTTTGTGCAAATGAGCAAGGGTGAATAATTCCAACAATTAGTATTGCAAGAGCACGAGACAAAGATAAGAAGAATTTCTTGGTCTGCCATCTAATTCATTAAGTTGGGTCAATAACATGCTAATGCTATGATTTTAATAATATGTATTTTTGGTAGAGTGTATTCTCAGTGAACTTAAAATTCTTATTTGGATACTGTTCAGGCAAGGAGAGTACAAAACAAAAAGAAAAGTCTCACTCTTACTCTTTGTGGCTATGCTAATGCATTTGTGTACAGCAGTGACATTTTCTCAGATCACTAATATATTTTTTCCTTCATATGGTATGCAGTTGTGTCATGGCGTACTCATTTTATGCTTTTATTATGCTCTTCCATGACAAACTGGGTTTGGCAATGGTCAAGAAATAGGGGTACATGAAAGACCTTTCAATTAAATAGTGTAGTGGGAGGAGAAGGAGTGGTGAAGGCATTAAAGAGAGAAAATACTTTCTACCAGTCATGTCCTGAATCCTAAAATTTCAATTCTCTTAGTGCCTATTCCTTTAAAGCTTCACTTGGGAGACTTAGAATGGTATCTAGTGAATTTCTTTAAATTGAAATTTTATTTACTTTTGAAAAGAACTTTTTTCATTTTGCAAGGATAAATTAAGCATCTCTTAATTGTTGTTCTCTCTGACTCAATTGTATGTCATAAAGACATTTCATTTCAGTAAACTACGCATTTAAGCTAATAAATTTAAAGTCCAGATCCTGCTCCTGTTTATGCAGATTCAGTGAGAATCTGAGCCCATTCAGGTGTTTGTACAATATCTACTGCCAGAACAGGGGCCCAGATCCACAGAAAAGACCTGTGTTTTTTCTCATGATGGGGAAGGATTAGAAACCCTATTTGTACAACTGCAAAATGAAAACTGCTGTTATGACCAGTTGGTTGTCTAAGGTAAGCCCTGTCTGGTGATCTATTCAGTCTTACAAAGATTAGTATTATCTGACATGAACCCCTTCCTAAAGGTTTCTAAGTAATTTTCTTTCATGACAATGATAGCAGGAGTTTCAACCATTTAACTAATAGCTCTGTGACTCTTAACACCCACTGAGGGTGCAAGTAAGCCAGATTCAAAAGATGCCTGTCCAGCATGGATTCAGATTAGTATCTTTTGCCTAGCAAAACTACAAGGAATTGTGTGGTGAAGTTCTTCAAGTTCGTTGAAGAACTGGCACTGTCAATAGATATTTAAATGTTTGTTAGACCAGAGACAGACAGAGAGAGACTATGTTCTCACCAAGCAGAAAGATGTTTTTACTTGGTGATTAGGAAGGGAATAAACAGTGTTCCCGTTTATTTTTCTAATAATTGTTTAAAGATCTTCATTCCCTCCACTCTTTAAGATCAGGTGGAAAGGCCTGTCTTAAGCTCACATTTCCAGGGCTTGTTAGAAGTTAAATGAAGATTATGACATTCACAATTTCATAATAGGAAATAGGTGGGATTTAGGCTAATGCTTTTTGTGAGTATAGCACCTGTGCAGAATTTTAGCTGTCAAAACATAACTCTGTCCATGTCCCCAGTGTTTCCAATTGTATCTAGGCAGCTTTTCAATAAATCCTTTAAGTTAATACTATGAATTTGCTTTTGATTATACTTACCTGTCTATTGTCTGGGCTCTGGGTCTTGATTTAAGCTGACCAGTAGTTACTTCCAGAAATACTTCAATTAGTTTGACTATATTATCATGAGTTCTTTTATATCTTGGTTTGATTTGTCTGGAACTGCAGAAGTTAACATTACCTCTGCATTGGCAGTAACCAGTAAAATGCTTGGTAGAAGCCTGGTCTAAAAGAGGAGCGGTAAATCTTACTTTTTATTTTTTAGAAGGAATCATCATGCTTGAGTCCTAACATTCCTTAGGGAAACTCTGAACAAACTCTTTAAACTGAGTCCAGTCCTGAATTGAATTTTTGCTCAGGAGACATTAATTTGATTTCTGGCTTTTCTTTAACAGTAAAATGCATCTTAGATTGTTAAAGGTAGAGTACTGTAGCAGTATAAATATTTTTTTCTCCTAATCTTAAAACAAAACAAAGCAACACATGGTCCTCCCCCTGCCCCCAATTCTACAAATACCAGTAATGAGTACTGCTGCAATAGGTGGCAGTGCCACCAGTTATGCCAGTCACTGAATGGAAAACTAGAAAAGGAATGTGGGTACCTCCCTAAACCTCCCTTTAAAATCTGAAGTACCCTTTAAATATCTATTCTAAACTACATGTTTGGATATTCCTTTAAATCAATATCTCAGGAAAACTTCCTTAGGTATTAGTATACATGTTTAAAGATAAAGGAAAACAACTCCAAACTAACATAGTCAATGGCATATTCAGCTAGTTTTCATTATAACTTGATTTCTTTTGTGATTAAAAATTCCTAAGCTGCCCATGAGAAAAAAAAAAACAAACTGTTTTGATTTCTGGTTTTAGTATTCTAAATGAGCAACATCTTGCCAAAAATATTTAGTTACTTTGATGTTGAGATGTTTCAGAATTTTATCATTCTTTAGTCTGCCATTTTCCATGATCTTCCATACATCTCTCATTTTCTTTCCTTTCTTCCCTTCATTATTCCTAGGATGAGGCCAGGGGAAATGATGGCTGACTACTTGGTCTGATCAGTAGACCCGTTCTGAGAAATCTAGATATTTCATAGTTTTAGAGAACAGGAGATGTGCAATTTCTTCCATCCAGATAGGTATCTTGTGTGGTATGTTTTAGTTCCCAAGGGGATAAGGCATTTCTGGTATCTAGGAATCTCTACAATAAACCTCTCATTTTGGAAAAATCTGGAAACTGCTGTCAGCACTCACTTTATGGTCCAGTACTTCAATCTGTATTCTGTCTGTGCTCATGCATCACTTTCAGTGACTCCAGCGGGAATGTCATTGCAGCACGAGAGCTGAAGGAGAAAGCAGTATGAGATCAGTCTAATATTCTCTAAAGTTGGTCAGAAGTTCATACTGACCTCGGAGTGCAGCACTAGGCAAATCCAACTGTCCTCCACTGCAGTGTTTGTATTTCATAAAACAGGGCCTTGTATAAACAAATAAATAAAGCACTGGTAATATGCACTCTGGTCTTGTACATTCATAATAGGCTTCATTTAAAAATTCATTTTTTATTATCGACCCAGCACTGCTTGACCAGTATATTTATGTAGTCTAATTGCACTTACTGTAATTTGAAAAGCACAATTGTTATTGCTCAGTGTCTCTCCTGTGGCTGCAGTCCTGGTCCATGTTTTTTATAATCAAAGCATCTGAAAGCCCACTACAGTTCTGTGCCATTCTCACTTCAGTTGGCTGGCTTAAAAATCCATTGCCACTGCAAGAGTATTTATGAGTTTTCAAACATTAAGAGTTGCTAGAACTGGTAGGGATGAACAATTTGTTTTCCTTTCTTTTGATGCGTGTTAAATAATGAATATTGATGGTTATATACTTGTGTAAATCTTGAAAGCATTCACTTTGCTTGTTCTAATAACTCTCTTTGCACACATGAAAATGTATTTTCTGTATATGCACAGAGTGAGCCTGCAAAGCCAAAGTGTTTTCTCATCATTGCTGGAAAAAGGACTATGCTGTCAGGAAAGCTTGGTGTCAGTTCTTCTTCTATTTTGTCCATTTTTGGTGTACAAAACTCATCTCTCAAGTAGCATTAGGGGGATTAATCTGTATACTGGCATTAAAGGTATGGGTGTTCGGTTACATGATATAACTGTACATGGTATATTGCACAATAAAGGCAAACTTCAAATGAGCATAGACACATGGCAGGAGAGGGCAATGTTTCCACTAGCAGCAAACCACTGGAGTACAGCACCACTGCCTCCTTACACTGACAAAGCCACCATCAAGAGAAGACATTTAGCCCATCGGCAACAAGTGGCATAAAATGTTCTGGAGCAGTAGAAGCCAGGACGCAACCCTGCTTCCTTGTGACATATAGGAGCAGCAGAACAGGAGTGTAAAATTAAGATGCTATCTGTTGTTTTAATTTTCATGATAGGTGCACAATTTAACAGATCTGTAAGGTATGGCTTGCAGCTGTGAATGAGGGGGCCCTGAGTTGAAAATTGCTTTTGGAAGCATTTTTTCCTCATGAGGAACTCTAGCTGCTGTTTTCCAAAGACCAGATATACTGTCAGAATTCCCTGTTGCTCATTTTGCTTATTGTCTCCATATTTATTATTTGTTTTCTCATTTCCTTAAGTCTTGTGTCTAAGGGACCAAACGCAGAGGGGAGGACTAAATGCACACAGGATTACTAAAGAAAAGGACAAGGAAAAGGTGGTTTTGGGGTTTTTTTTGAGTGACAATTCACCTTATTGTGATACCAAATTAGCTAGATGATGAGGTATGTTTACCTGAATAGTATAATTTAAGAAGGAAGGAGCATATTCCTTTCTTATTCTTCAGTATGATTGCTGTCTGCTGCTTGGTCAAATTTGATTATTACTGTTCCAGGAGTGACTTGGAGAGGTATTCTTGTAGATGACCCTGATTTATTTCCTGCAGAGAGGGACAGTGCCTTCTAACTCCGTTGACCTTTTGTGCAGAAGAACATTCAGACCCAGTACCACTTCTAGGAAGAACAGCAACAAAATTTCAATTGTCAGAAGTTAACGCAGACTCTTTTTGAAAGACGTGAGAGCTGTTGCCACGCTGGTGTATATTGTTATGTTTAAGCTGTTCATGAAGAATGACTTCTTACACAAACAAGACAAAAAACAAGCTCATTCATTTTATAACCTTATATATAATGTATAATGTATAATTATGTATAATTACAGAACACCTTGATAATTATATTTTTGTCTGAATATTTACAGATCTCATTCTATACTACCTCCTGAATGTATTTCATATTCTAGAAGCTTTCATTTTGCAAACTTTATAACAGACAACTCATAAGCATATAACAAAATGTACTTTTTGTGGGCAGAATAAAAACATTTGGTCTATACATGAATGTATAACCATACACAGAGCACCATATACAAGGCATGCAGCACCATAAGGTGTGTTTAGATTGCCACATACAATGTCAATTTATACTACAGCTCAATTTATACAGAACTACCAAGTAATGGAGCATGAATGTGCACTGCAAGCTAACTTTCCCAACCACTGAAGTGGCCGCCAGTAACATTAAGTGTCTTTCAATAGTGGAACCCAAGTGATTCTGAGATACCATGCATTCAGGGTTATTTTGTTCTTGGGTTTTTTTGCAGTCATCCAATATTTTTTTTTTACAAATTTCTCTAAAGAATTCATAAACATTAGCTCATTTCCCTTGTACAGCAAATATTACATTTTTCATTATTATTTACTTCTGCAGAAGAATGCAAGGGGATTAGACAAAAGATATATGACTTACTCAAAGTTGCAATTAAATTATCTTACAAAACAGAGATGAAAACAGTTTGTTTGTTACAGCTTAGACAATTATTGATACTAAACTGCTTTAGTTTGTTGTAGCATTTAGTGGATGAAGGAAGGGATTGTAAAAGGTACATAATGAAAACAATATTTTTTATTACACCTCTTGGAAATGTCTTGGTGACATTTAGCAGTCTTCAGAGAGAAAAAAAATTTATTACCTTACCTGGGAGTTCCAGCCTTTGTTACTTGGTGTTCTCGATTTGGTCCAAAATAACATAAAGAGTTAGTTCAGATTTTAGGAATTTCTAGGTGTTTTAAATGCATGGAGACCAATTCCCTACTTATCAAAAGCCCTTCCTGGACAGTTTTGAACCATTTTTACTATCCCTTCATCGGTCTTGTTTAGCTTGTAACTTGTCAGTTCAAGAAAAATACAACGACTAAAATTTTGGGAGTGGGAACTAAATGATCCATAGAGGAGTAAAGCTCTCATTCAGAAGCTTATGATGTTTATCAACATACACATCAATTCATTCTGTCAAAGCAACAATGTTTACACAAAAATTGATTATCTACTTTGTATTTGATTTTGATTTTTTTTAAGACTTGAAAACAGCTCTGGCCACATAAAAGATTTCCCCCTCCTCCCCATCAGCTGATCTAATAAAAGATATTATTACCATCTTCAAAATTCTGTTGCTTAAGTAACCAGGATGATTTTTCCACCTTGTGAAGAAAATAAAGAATTATTACTCAAAAAATAATTGTAAACATTTTACTCCTGGTTGGGAGTCCTTAAAGACTCAAGGTCTTATCATTACTCTAGACATCTGCATCACTTTGGCTTCCCTCTTTTGTAACACCACACTGCACTTCTGTCGAAAAAGGGGTCAAAACAATGTCCTTACATTCAAAGCTGCCACATCTCTTTGCCCTGGGGGAGGGGCAAATATGTGGTTTTTTTGTAATTAGAGCACTGGATCATCTACTCACTGTCACACTGTAATATTTTATTGGTGTTCTGTCATTGCCAGTATTACTAGAATAGATCATTCTGGTAATCTGGGAAATGTGTTTCACATAGGTGGCACATATGTTATTCTAGCTTGCAGCTGATAATTGTTCTTTCTGTGCAGCCTGTAGATGATCACTAACCTAAAGCTTGTGAAACTACACTGAACTAGCCCTTCACAAGGTTATTTTTGGTCAAGCTGGCAATAACACACACAAATTTTCTTTGAGCACTCATTTCTGAAGCAGTTTGCTTTGTCAAGTAATAACAACAACATCTGTGGGAGAGCAATATTTAAAATTCTAGTTCAAATATTATTGTTTACTTTTGAATAGGTAAAATAATTTTTATAAGTCTATACATCATTAATAACCTAATTAGAATTCATTATTTTGCCTCTGGTGTTTTCTTCTGTTCTTGAAGTGCCTTTGAATTATGAATAGGTCTGAATGGTCAGGTACAATTTAAATTAAGAAAAATAGAATTTCCCTTTCTCCTTTGGATATATGTCAAAATATGTGAATTAGTCTTGCCATTTTTATATTGAGCTGATTTATATTCTACATTAAGAGTGCATGATCACCAGTCAAGACCTTCATCTATGGAGCTGTCACAAAAGAGAGAGTGAGAGCACACTTCACTCATAAGGGAGAGAAGCAAAAGTATATATTTTATTAATATATTACAATGAGTTAACAAAATTGGTTAGTAAATGTGACAGTGGTTCAACAAGATGTGATGGCAATGTTCACTTGATTATTTACTGCACAGAGGACAGGGTCGGACAAACTGTCAGGGAGACCCTCCCATTGAGTCTCAAGGTTCAGAAAGGACCCCCTTGCTTTCTAAACTCCTTCTCAGAGAGGAGTCTAGGGGCAGATGGATCCAATCCTAGTCCCAGACTTGTTCAATGGTTTATATCTAAAGGATTTTGTATACACAACCAATTCTTTATATCACTTAGCTTCAGATTTCAAAGTTCAGCATGCTATTAGCCACTTACTGAACATCTGCTGAGGCAAGGAATCTCTCAACCTCAAGGAGTAACCTTGAGAGGCATCTCTGCTCAAGAGGAAGATCCCATTATGCAACCCACTACTATGCAAGAGAGCTCAAAGGGCTCTTAAGTGGCTCACTATTTATGGGGGTAAGATGATTGGCTCATAGTCATACCTACATACCAGCTGCAGATGTTAGTTTCTGCCAAGTGTGGCCTGAGTCAGATATTAATTAGCACACTGGTTAAGTGGACAAGGACACACATCCTTAAAGTAGCTCTCAGCTATTGTGTGGTTATTTGTTTCCCGGGACTCCATTTTGAGCCAGATGCAGCCATCATGACCAGGTGCATCTTATCACGACTGTCACTGGTACTTATCACTTGAGCAGAGCCAGGGGCAAAAGATCAGGTGAGGGGGAGTGCACCACCACAGGAGCCTAGCCAGTTTGAAGCAATATGAAAAACACTAACATTATCAATCTACCTGTTGTATGAAATGAATAGGGAAATGAAAGATAGAGCCATAGACAGAAAACACATCATAGCTTATGTATGTTTTGAAAGCACTTTAACTCCAGGTAGGCATGGATAAAAGCCATTGGCAAGGCTAAAGAAAATAAACTCTGGAGATAGCATGCAGAATTTTATGGAAATATTTGACTTCAGAGATGAACAAGAATTTTTAAAACTCCTTGCATTGTGTGAGATGTCATTTAGGTCAGTAAATTCATCCTTTTGCATCACTAAAAATTATTTGCAACAACTGAATTAATTCCTCTAATTAGATCTTACCTAATGTCCATAATTCCTGTGATAACTCAGTGTTAAGAAAGAGCTTTTGTCAAGTCATCCATATGCACTAGGTCTGATTACTGAAAGTAAATCAGAAGCAACTCTGTAGAAGATACTGGATTTACATTCATATATATACAGTATCTGAAGGAAAATCAGGCTCTATCATACTGCATTATTTTTGATGACACAGAGTAAATATCATAAAGCTTTCATTTAAATCAGATACTAAGTATGAATCTGGCAAGTAATAAAGACTTCAGGTTTAGAATCTTTTTTATTTAAATAAATGTCTTATTAATTCAAACTGCAAAATCCATAAAGCTACATTACTTAATTTATCTGTGTCCTAGGTAGCATTGTGAGAATTCTTTATGAGATATTCATGGAATAAATACACTCTTTAATGTTCAATATGACTGAAATAGAAAAAAGCCCGTTAATGAAATAGTGATAAGTACAAATTAAAATAAATATTAAATAGTTTTCCAATAATAAACATGGAAATTCAGAATGGCAGCTAATGTTCTGAATGAAATTGCCTTAATATTAAAAAGCAGTAGTAAAATAAAATTAGAAATTACAGTATGCTACCTTTCTGAAGAATAATTTATGTAAACTCAACAGAGCTATTTGAACTAAACAGTATCAGTTAAATATAGAATTGCAAACAAAGTGCCAGAACATTTTTGCAAAAGCAACAGGGTTGATATTTTGTTGTTGTAATTAAGGGCACCTGGATATTTATTTCTATTAAAAACACTCCCTCTTAGAAATCTTTAAATTGCCAGAGCTTGTGTTTACATGATATGTAAATCTTTCTTTTCGTACTAACTGTATAATACTTTTCTGTCTTCCTTTCCTTTTTGTTTGTATCCTTTTTCATTTTAATTTTTATTTTTGTACTTGGGCTTTTTTTTTCTCCTCTAAGAAATTCTGAAGTTTAAACATTTCTCTTGTCTTAAGTTTGGATGAAAGAACTGAATGTTGACTCTCTTTGCTGAAAATTATGCTCTCAAATTACTTTATTCTGACACTGTGTTATCAACTGACTTTTCTGAATTATGTCACTTTTTCTTCTTAGATATTCTTGACTTCCACAGATGGTACTGCAGTTTGTTTCTCCTTCCCTATAAGCAAGTCACATCCTTCCTGTAATGCACTTTTGTCTCTTTCTTTGGCTAAAGTGCAGTGATGGTGCAAAAGGAAGGAAATGTCCTAAAATTACATCAAATTTAATTTTTCAGGTGTTTTTTCTAATTGAAATACAAAATATTTCAACACTGTTTATTTTCTAATGGAAAAAGACAATATCCTGTTAATCTTTTGGGCTATTACTCTTCCTCCTACTGCCTTCTTTTCAAGGGGAAAAAATCAATATAATATTTGATATAAGGTCTACAAACCTTTGATTGGTGACTGTGATATTCCAAAACATAAAATGCTAATCACATAGATAAATAATTCCAGACTGAAAAAATTCTGCTTATGTGAATAATGATATTGAATTTTAAGCATTCTTAATAACTGAATGTTATCAGTAGAAAAAAAAATCATTTTCTGAAAGGTTGATTTTTTTTTTCTTAGCTAATATGACAGATAGTCCTGAAAAGATACTTGTAGTCAGCAGATTTGAGCCTGTGTAGTATATCACAAACAGTGAAACCATTTTAGTGGTGCCAAGCACTTGAAGAGGGAGGAGAGAAAAAGATACATTTTTCATTAAGACAAAGTGAATCTTTATTGCCCTAGTTACACAGTGTGGATTTTCTCATAATGGCAAAGAGCCCAAACCAAATCTTTTTCATTTGATATCTAGCTAGACTTGAGACACTTTGCTGAGAATTTTTTAGCACTGTTTAAAGAAGGGGTAAGAAACATCTACAGATACAAATAAATTGTTTAAAACTGTTAAAAATAGGAAAAAAAATTATTGTAATATTTTATGCTCTAAGTTTTAAATCTGTTGGAGACCCATATGATCAGAGGTATATGGTGAAATTCCAACATCTCTCCTAAATATTTGATTTCCACAATTTTTTGAGTATAAGAGTGGACCTAATGGATTTAGTTTTTCCACTGTTGTTAAAACTACTCTGCAGTAGAACTAAAAAATTAATGAAGGTGACTGTTATAAAGGTTTTAGTGTAGCTCCACTTCCTTTGTGCAAGAGTTAAGGTTCATTTTGCGACATACCTGGTGCTTTACCATATTCAGTTGTTTCTCTTAATCTTATTGCTGGTTCCCAAAAGTCCCATGCCTGCAGAATCCCATGAAGACAATAATAATTTCATGTTCTCAGACCTGAAGTACTTCTTACATTCCATATATTTCTGTTCAGAGCACAGACAAAATGGGATAGATCAGGAAACTACTTAGAAATGTATATATACACAGTCAATATTTTTGAGATATTTGTGTTTCTATCTTATTTAAGGTGGATTCAGCCACCTGCATGGAATCTTGTTTCCTCATTCAGCTTTACATCAAGTGCTACAACGATGTCATGCTGTGTCTAATATAATTAAAAAAAAAATTGAGACAAAATTATTATGATTCACACGAAAATAAATGCTTGGACAAGTGAAGAAACACTGAACGGTATGAATGGTGGTGTCATTCTGAAGAGCACTGCTGTGTGGAAATGACTTTACAAAGAAAAGCCTGTGTTTTGCCTGCCTGGCTTTTATGAAGCAGACACTGTTGCTAGCATACTGTCAAACCTTTGACAGCATATCAATGTAATGAAACCAATATTTAACTTTCGAACTCTCCCTAGGTGCTTTTTGGTAGAATTTCTGGATGGTCTGTTGAAGTCCTACCAGTCATAAACTGTTTCATTTCTTAATTTATGAGTCTTTTTTTAAAAAGAAATTGTAATTAAAGTTGAAGGTTTTTTTTTTTTAATTTTATTTAGCAGTTTTGTTCTAGGGTTTTTGTTTTTGGTGGGTTTTTTTTTTTTTTTTGTTGTTGTTGTTGTTGTTGTTTTGTTTTTGGTTTTTTTTTTAATTATTCAGAAGGAAGCCCCTAAATGCCAATCAATACCCTTCTTGTTCTCCTGACATTCATTGCCATTCATTTAATCTGTGATCTGCATAGTGTTCCTGCCTGTTTTCCTGACAAGCTGTGAATGGTGAAGGATTTCATGACTTACTGGGTTAGGAGTACCAGACTTTTTTCAAATTTCCCATCATCTTGTGTGGCAGAAGCCTGACACTATAGTTGTGGCATCCTCACATCTATAGATGCCTTGGATAAAATGGTGCATGTCATACCATATAGATATAGCACCAAATTGTCTTTCTGCCTAAGGAGGCTGGGACACATTGACAATGAAAATAAAAAACAACTGTGAAATGTGAAATGGAAAGAGAGCTTAGACCTATGAATGGTGACTGATATATCTATGTTTTTTATGACCTCTTAAGATGTTACACAATGTCACTTAGCCAGTGGTTTAAAAAAAAATCAAGATGCTGTTATTGCCAAAAATAATTTATTAACCTTATTTAATATTAACTTGCATTAATAAATTTAATTTATTAATCATTGATGAGAACAATTGTGTGAATGAGCATTCTGTAAAATAACACTCTACAATGAATCTGAAAAACAGACTTACTAGCAAACTGGGTGAATGTGTTTATGGCAAGACAGATTTTATAGGTAGAGGTAGGACTGGCATCACATTCATCCACCTTTGACAGCCAAGGAAAGGTATTCAGACACTCATTTGTTGATTGATTTGTTGTTTGGAGTAAGAGTCAAGCTAACACCCCTGGTTCACTAGCAAAATGTCTTCTCTGCTGTCCTTCTCTCTATCAAGGAGAAGCTGGGTTTCTTTTGTCATCTGGAAGTGTAAGAAAGAGTGGACTGAGGCAAGGACAAAATATGCTAGTCGCTGTAAACAACATTCAGTGTAATATACAAACAGCCAAATACAAAGCACGTATATAACACACACCTTGAGCTGTTGTGAGATGGTTAAGCAGATACTTTGTAAGTAATAATTATTTTAATTCCACAGATCTTTAAAAATGCATCAGAGACGATAAACCTGTTTTTAAAGCATTAATATTTCCAACCAAAAATGCAGAAGTGTGGGATTTTCTTTGAGTATTATAAAAAACTACTAAATTTAAGAAACTTGAGGAAGTAGTTGTGAACTTATTTTGATTGGTAATATGGAAAAGAAATTCAGAAAAAAAGTGGAAAAGAAAAATACAAAAGTGGTAATACAAGACTAGAACGATTTCAGCTGCTGGTGTTACAGGATATTTTGCCACTGGATTCAGAATTTTGTTCTGTGGGTATTTCGTAGTGTAATCCAGTAAAATAATTTTTTATAAAATCACAATGTTTGGGAGATTTTTGTCATATTCTGATCGCACCTGTGCTTCTGCATCTTTATCTTTGATGTGTTTTGCACATTTATCTTTAAATGGAGATGTGTCTTTAACAGACCACCTGCAAAGTACATTAAAGTCTTTCATGGAGTTTTTCAGTGAATGACGACAGTAGCAGAAGTAGTGCAGTTTCCTGCAAGAAAACTACCATCACTGGTTTATCATTACCTTTCATTCAGGTTATTTACTCTGCTGTTATTTTTGCTAACAACAGATATAGCAATCAGGGCTCAGAACTAACAATAATTTGTATCCTAGGCTGTTCCTGGTGAAGAGTTTCCATTGTGAGCTATCAGGCAGCAATCACACTATGCTACAATTACTAGGGGAAGAGAAAAATGATAGGGAATGTTTGCATTTCTTACTCAATTATACCAATAAAGCAAACAAGCTTGATTTATAGCAAATAAGGGATCTTGTAAAACAGAAGAGTCCAAATAATATTTCCTTGCGGCTCTCTGGGCACAACTCAGACTGGTGTGATATCTTGTGTTTTCTTTCTCTGTTTAAATTTCTAACTGCCAAGAAGGATTTTCATCCTGGAGCAATGCTTGAATATAAAGCATTCTCATATAAAAAGCAATTTATGTGGGGTCATAATCTCTCCCCAAGCATAGTCTATATTTCTGGTATGTCTGCTGTAGAGATTTGCTAGAGCTGAGTATGAACCCTAAATCAAGAGTACTGGAAGAGTGATAACAAAAAGTACAGCCTGAGAGATGCACTGCTTGCTGCAGTCTTCTCTCTCCTAGGAAGGACCACTACATCTACCATTATGAATCCAATATAGATTACAAACACTGAACATGAAAGTGCAAATAAACCCTAAAGAACTCTGTTGTTTCTGCTGCCACCAGACCTTTTTGGGTGTTTGTGCCCTGGATTTCTCGATCATTGAAACAGAAAATTTTGTTGTTTGTCATTAACACACTCTACTAAGAGTAATACTCAGGACTCAGAACACATGGCTTGCCTAGAAACCTGTTGTAGGTCTCTTTTTTTCCTTAAAATAATTACTTTGGGCAAGTAATTTCTCTCTGTCTTTCTTCCCAAACTCTAAGCTGGGTATTATATTTCCCCCTTGGTTAGTACGAGGCTGAGTGCTGAGGTGACAAATGCCACATAAGGTCCTGCACAGAACAAAAAGTTTGAGAGCACTGTTTGTACACCTAATTTTGATTTCTATGTCCTTCTCAGCATTTAGAACAAACACTTACACTCCTGAATATGGATTTGGGGAACACCATAGCACATGGCTCTCCTTCCAATACTCTTGATGTCCTCAAATGGAATAGATTTTCAAAAACAATGGGAGAAACACCGATAGAGAAGGAAAATCTTTCTGACTTTCTCTCTGAAACATAAATGATATCAAGTCGCTTGTGAATTTTTGTATCTGTCTTTTTCAACTGTTCAATTCTTCATAGGAAATAATTTATTGATTTACTTTTGGTATATAATTTTGCAAGTAAGAGAGGACAACTGCATTTGTGTGCAGGATAATGAAGAATGTCTATATGACACCAATACAGACGTTCTCCAGACTATTCGTTTTTAATGCTTTAACTTTTAAAACATATTATATGTTCTCTTGTTTTCATTGGTAGTTTTTAAATAAATGTCTTTAATGCTTTAGCTAAGAAATAAAAATGACTTCACAGAAAGACATTTACTATGGGATACAGAGAGATATGACATTTCAGTTAAGTTTTTCTTTATGGGCTACAATTCTTAATGGGCTACAGTTCTCAATAATCGTTCATATCTATAGTGAAGATAGGAATACAACCCATACACTCTTTCCCCGTCCCCCTGTCTGTTCCCCGCCCCCCCCCCCCCCAGTTTAATAATCTGTCTGAAGCCAGGACATAATCCAAAGGTATACTGCCTAAATATTTAATAGTCTATGGCTTCTACAGAGTAAATAGGGAGATGTTCTTGTACAGAAAGGCACATCATCTACCTTAGTCTTGCGTCTTATAATGATATAACTCTCAGGGACAACTGTCTCTGTTGACTATAGAAAGCCTAGGGTGTAGTTTTGTACAAGACAGTGCATGATAGCTTAAATGAATGGTGCCCTGGATGTATAATTATGAAATTGCATTTTGCTTAAAAGAAACTGATGTGGAGAGACAGCCTACACTCCATGTCATAATGTACTCCTTCAAGACCTTGTGGAACATGAAACTACTGTGTTCAACAGAAATTTGTGGACTAGGCTCTTCATGATAGCAGTTGAAGAATGGCTTTTCTTAGCTGTCCCTTTCATAGGGAGCTTAATAACACTGCTAAATAAAAAACCATATCTTTAGGTTCTGCAGAAAATTTATTATGAACTATGCAAAGCACTAAGTGATGCAGGATGATGAATCACATATCAAGTTTTGAAAGTGTCCTTTGCAGAAAAAACTGCAGTACCTATTTCTCCATATTTTAATTTAGATAATGTGCATTTAGAGAGAAGGTAAAATTGGAAGACTGAGAAAAACATAGGACTTCAAACAGCCATTCTCTGGAAGATTTATTTTTTAGGTGTTTTTTGAAAGTTTTTTAGCAAATACATCTTCTACAATATCATAAAAAACCTGCTTTATAGACTAGAGAGACTTCACCAGGTCTGGAAATAAAATACGCTCCTGATCTAAGAGTATCACACCCATCTCCAAAACTTAGCTTTGAAAATTTAGGTTATAACTTGATCTTGAATGGAATCTTACATTGAAAGAACATTATCAAGGTTACTAGGTCATGTAATTAGAACTTAGAAAACCATAAAACTTAGTTCTTTTTTGAGAGTTGCATTCATTTCTCCAGCTGGAATCAGATTCTCATACCAACCAACACCTGGCTGGTTTTGGGTTTTGTTTGGTTGTTTTATTGGGTTTTTTTTACAACATACTGTAGAATCTCCCTTTTTCTTCATAAGCTGGTCAAGACTAGAACAGCAAGGGAAAAATAACAGGCAATCATGAAATTAAACTTCAGGACATACTGTATAGACCTTAGACCAAACAGCTAAGCAGCCTGTAGCTTTGTTTGGGACACAACTAGAAGAGGAAGAAATCCAGGCAGGGATTCAGAACACACAAGCTATCTTGCATTAATTCCCTGTGTAGGCAAGGGCTAGTGTACAGTCAAAATGAAACAGCTTGTCCCATCTTTCAAAATTCTAAGTTACAGTTATACTCGGCAGTATCAGAGGGAGTTCGGTAGAGTTAGGTGAAACACTGGAGTTCTAAGAAGATGACAAATGCTCTGTGAGGATGTATTACTCTGTGTGGATGCAATTGCAAACTACTCATTCATAAGAACTGTGAAGGTAAAGAAAATTACCAGAGCAGTTCCCTACAATCTCTGAGGTAAAAAAAAAAAATTCTTATGTCTCGATAAGTTCATTTTTAAAGCTTATTATTTGAAGATATATTCTGTATTTTTATTGATTTTGCACAAAAAGTCTCATGACCCTGATGTAACTTCTTGAAGTCTAATTCCTTGAATAAGGCAAGGCACCAAAGTTTGTCAAAGATAAGATTGTAGGAATTTTGTATTGTGAAAATTCTGCATGTTTGCTCCATACCTTCGGCAATAATGAACAATTTTAGTTGTTTCATATTTTGTTTTTAAAGATTTCTTAGGCAGACACTGAATCTGGAAGATGGTTAAATAGTTCGAATTATGTGGAGTGAATATATAAATGAAAATTGATTATTATAGTGGAAAATGTCTCTCAATTCCAGTGACAAAGGATGTCAGTTGTATTACTGAAGAGATGAAAGAATATTAGGGGGAAAAAAAAAACCTGAAAGATCTAGTATTCTATCCTTTTTTTAGTTTAGAATTATATAACTGAGAATTATAACATTTTTTTTTTCCCATTGATCCAGTTTATACTTAATTGCAGGACTGGTGCCAGTAACATAACATATAGTAGTAGCTCTATATGGGACTATCTGTAGGAGACAAATCCAGGTGTTAATGGAGATTCCTAATAATTTAGTAGGGTTTCCTTGGAGTTTCAGGTAAAGAATAAAAATGCCAAACTATTTTCTAATGTGATTGAGAGACTTGACTGAAATCACCTCAAAACCTAATGTAAAACTCATGGAAGCAAATATCCATGTTGTTTTATAAACAATTTAATTCATGCAGTTTCACAGTCCTTTTACAGTTAAGTAACTGCATGTACTAATAGAAAAACAGATCCCATTTGCATCTGGATTTTTAAATGAGTATTAAGGTATGTGCACTAGAAACTTTTATACACTCTTCCATCCAGGAAATAAATGTGAGATGCGGATATTTTCTGGCTCATTAGAGCTAAGCAACTCATCCTGAATTTGTAATCATTGCTAAGTTGAGTTTTGTGATAAACTCCACACTGGTATATGAGAAAAAAGGTGCTAAGACATTTAAGTCATGATGAGAACACATACATTTTTGGGCCATTAATAGCTTCACAAGACAAGGCCAATAGTTTTAACTTAGTTGGATAGTGGAAGGACTGAAGGGAGGTGAGTAACTATAAAACATTTTGTTTCCTCTGTGCTCCTGCTTCAGTTGTAGGAAGGGAGATCCAGGCAGAACTGAAGATTGTTCAAAATCAGGAGATTAACTGGGCATCAGACTTGTGGTCATAGGCTCAAAAACCTTTCTTTTACTGCCAGGGTGGGTCATCAGCTCCTGGGAAGGAAGAAAGTGAATGATCAAATGTCTGCTCTCTTTTTAAGTATGATGTGACAAACAGTCTCAGAAAGCTCCCTGGCATAATTTAAGGAAAGGAAAAGGGAAAGGGGAAAAGGGAAAAGGAAAAGGAAAAATGGGAGTGGAAGGAAAAGAGGAGAAGAGAGGAGAGGAGAGGAGAGGAGAGGAGAGGAGAGGAGAGGAGAGGAGAGGAGAGGAGAGGAGAGGAGAGGAGAGGAGAGGAGAGGAGAGGATGATCTCAGAAAAATTAATGTTCTTCAATAGTCTATAGCTCAGTGGTGGACAGCAGGTCAAAAGCTTAGGGGTAAGAACCAGAGACAGAGGCAACAAAGGGAACCTTGTGGTTGGTGCCTACTACAGGCCATGTGATCAAGGGGAGCATACTGATGAAACTTTCTTTCTCCAACTCCAGGAGGCTTCATGCTCGCAGGCTTTCGTCCTACTGGGGGACTTCAACCACCCCGACATCTGCTGGAAAAGTAGCACGGCGAGCTGTAGGCAATCCAGGAGATTACTAGAATGCTTCTTGAGCCAGGTCATAGACAGCCCTACCTGAGGGGATGCAATACGAGACCTAATGGTCACCAATGCAAGTGAGCTGTGAGCTCATCGGTGACGTCAAGATTGGAGGCAGCCTGGGCAGCAGTGATCACGCAGTGGTGGAGTTCACACTCCTGAGGAATACGGGAAAAGTGAGGATTATAGTCCGGACCCTAAATTTTAGGAAAGCAAACTTCCCTTCCAGCTCTTCAAGGAGTTAGTTAGCAGGACCCCCTGGGAAACAGTCATCAGGGACAAGGGAACAGAAGAGAGCTGGCAGATCTTTAAGGATGTGTTCCATGGAGCACAAGAGCTCTCAGTTCCCAGGTGTAAGAAATCAGGCAAGGAAGGGAAGAGACCAGCATGGCTGAGTTGAGACATGCTGGCCAAACTAAAGAGCAAGAGGGAACTGCACAGGCAGTGGAAGCAAGGACAGGTATCCTGGGAAGAGTATGGGGATGCTGCGCTGTTGTGTAGGGATGGGGTCAGGAGGGCCAAGGTGTGTCTGGAGCTGAATTTGGCAAGGGATTGAAAGAACAACAAGAAAGGTTTCTACAGGTATGTCAACCAGAAAAAGTAAGTTAAAGAAAGCGTACCAGCCCTGATGAACAAAAATGGTGGCCTAGTATCAACAGATGAGAACGAGGCTGAGGTACTCAACAACATTTTTGCCTCGGTCTTCACTGGTAACTTCTCTCCTCACCCCTCCCAAGCTGATGGACCGCAGGATGGAGACCAGGGGGATAAAGCCCCTCCCACTGTAAGGGAAGATCAGGTTCATGACTGCGTGAGGAACCTGGATATACACAAGTCCATGGGACCTGACGAGATACATCCCAGAGTCCTGAAAGAATTGGCTGATGTAGTTGCCAAGCCACTCTCCATGATATTTGAAAAGTCATGGCAGTCAGGTGAAGTCCCTGGGCACTGGAAGAAGGGGAACATTGTGCACATCTTTAAAAAGGGTAGAAGGGAGGACCCGGGGAACTACCACCCTGTCAGCCTCACCTCTGTGCCTGGGAAGATCATGGAACAGATCCTCCTAGAAGCTATACTAAGGCACATGGAAGACAGGGAGATGATTCGAGGGAGCCAGCATGGCTTCACCAAAGGCAAGTCCTGCCTGACCAACCTAGTGGCCTTCTATGATGGAGTGACTGCATCAGTAGACAAGGGAAGAGCTACAGATGTCATCTATCGGGTTTTCTGTAAGGCATTTGACACGGTCCCCCACAGCATCCTTCTCTCTAAACTGGGGATATAGAGATTTGATGGGTGGACTGTTCAGTAAATAAGGAATTGGTTGGATGATCACATCCAGAGGGTAGTGGTCAGTGGCTCGAGGTCCAGATGGAGACCTGTGATGAACGGTGTCCCTCAGGGGTCTGTACTGGGACCAGTGCTGTTTAACATTTTCCTTAATGATGTAGACAGTGGGATTGAGTGCACCCTCAGCAAGTTTGCAAATGACACCAAGCTGAGTGGTGCAGTTGACATACCAGAAGGATGAGATGTCATCCAAAGAGACCTAGACAAGCTGGAGAGGTGGGCCTGTGAGAAATTCATGAGGTTCAACAAGGCCAAGTGCAAGGTCCTGCACCTAGGTCAGGGCAACCCCCAGTATCAATACAGGCTGGGAGATGAAGGGATTGAAAGCAGCCCTGTGGAGAAGGAC
This sequence comes from Morus bassanus, assembly GCA_031468815.1. Classification (NCBI taxonomy): domain Eukaryota; kingdom Metazoa; phylum Chordata; class Aves; order Suliformes; family Sulidae; genus Morus; species Morus bassanus. The sequence goes on along the minus strand of CM062567.1, from coordinate 106,522,390 downwards.
TTAGGGGTACTGGTGGATGAAAAGCTGGCCATGAGCCAACAATGTGCGCTTGCAGCCCAGAAAGCTAACTGTATCCTGGGCTGCACCAAAAGAAGCATGGCCAGCAGGTCGAGGGAGGTGATTTTACCCCTCTACTCCGCTCTGGTGAGACCCCACCTGGAGTTCTGTGTCCAGCTCTGGAGCCCTCAACACAAGGAGGACATGGAACTGTTGGAGTGGGTCCAGAGGAGGGCCACCAACATGATCCGAGGACTGGAGCACCTCTCCTGTGAGGACAGGCTGAGAGAGCTGGGGTTGTTCAGCCTGGAGAAGAGAAGGCTGTGGGGAGACCTTATTGTGGCCTTTCAGTACTTAAAGGGGGACTATAAGAAGGATGGGGACAATCTCTTTAGCAAGGCCTATTGTGACAGAACAAGGGGTAATGGTTTTAAACTAAAGGAGGATAGATTTAGACTGGATAGAAGGAAGAAATTTTTTACAATGAGGGTGGGGAGACACTGGAACAGGTTGCCCAGAGAGGTAGTGGAGGCCCCATCCCTAGGGGATTCAAGGTCTGGTTAGTCAGGGCTCTGAGCAACCTGATCTAGTTGAAGATGTCCCTGCTCACTGCAGGGGGATTGGACTAGATGACCTCCAAAGGTCCCTTTCAACCCAAATCATTCTATGATTCTATGACTCTATGACATTTTGTATTTTGATCACTGTTAATTCAGTACACTCAGCTTAAGAAGAAAGTGAACTCACAAGAAACCTGCAATTTATGTTGTCACTCGTGAAACGAATAAATGTCTGGTTTATGAGAACCTATGAGGAATGAGAAGTCATGCATTAAAATGTCCAAATACAACAGAATATTTTGTAAGTTCTCCAAGATTCAATGGAACAAAACTGTCAAATATGTGATAACTGCTAGAGCAAAAGTCAGGGCTCCATAGACAGAGGTTTCAAGGTGCTATTTCTTCAAAAAAAAAAACTTTGTGCCAGAGGCGAGGCAACATAATAGGACATTTCAAATAAATAAATTCTAATTTCTTAAATTGAACCAATGCAAATTCCAAATCAAATGCATAAAGACATGAATAATCTGTCTTTGTATAAAATCTATTTCTGAAAATAGCCTGTGATCAATTTATTTTAATGAAGAGTTTTACTGAACCTGGTGATGTTAGTCTTCTGAGTAAATTCAGCTATGAACGTTTTCACAATCAAATCTTAGTTGAAAGGATTATATGTAGATAAGGAGTCGCATGATTGAATCTTTATGCTAGAATTGCAGACATCAAAAAGTACACATATTAAATCTGGTGTTTCAGACATGCCCTTTCTAAGCTTTTCTGTCAGTAGTGTATACTATAGATTACAAATAGGCTTAAAATGGACAGGAATTATGACCAGATATCCAGAAGAAGAGACTACACTGCAGGCCTGAGGATGTTTAGTTGGATTGTTTAGTCTGGAGAAGAGGAGGTTGAGGGGAGACCTTGCCATTCTCTACAACTACCTGAAAAAAGGTTGTAGTGAGGTGGGTGTTGGTCTCTTCTCCCAAGTTACTAGCAATAGGACACGAGGAAATGACTTAAAGCTGCACCATGGGAGGTTTAGATTGGATATTAGGAAAAAATTCTTCACTGAAAGAGTGGTCAAGCATTGGAACAGGCTGCCCAGGGCGGTGGTGGAGTCACCATCCCTGGAGGAGTTCAAAAAACGCGTCGACGCAGCACTTTGGGATATGGTTTAGGAGACATGGTAGTGTTGGGTTGACAGTTGGACTTGATGATCTTAGAAGGTTTTTCCAACCTTAATGATTCTTTGATTCTATGATTCTATGTGTATGGAGATGACTAGAAATTAAAACCTGAGGGGGAAAAAATAAAAGACAGAGCATGAATATAGGAGAAATGAGAAAAAAAAATTACTTGACTTTCCTCATTCTTTATTATAAAGCATATCCTTACAAGCCTCATTTTAGAAAAAGTTTTCTCCATTTCTATCATTGAAGAACTGCATTTAGAAATGGAAGTTTTAGGTAGAGAAAATAAGGGTAAAGGATGATCAAAGGTCTTGAATAGCAGAAGTAGCAATCTTCAGAAAAATGCTGGGGTAGTATTATGCACTCAAGCATCCATTGTGTCTTTTAGCTAAATAAATAATTTCAATTTTACACAATGTTCACTCACTCTGGAAAAATGGAACACAAAACCTTCTACAAAATGCTTGCTTTTTGATTCCGTTAGGAAAAAAATAGTAATCTTTTCATCTTCCTCACTTTTTCAGTAAAACTTTTGCTGTTGACCTAAGTTTTTCCCTCCAGTTTTAATACACAGTTTCAGTGTTCTTTTTAAAAATGTTCATTTTTCTTTGCCATTATTGCTTTTCTTCTTGTTCTTCCTACAGATTTCATTTTATTACCATTTGACTGTTCACACAGTGTTCCTGTTCCCCTGATCCTCTGTTATTTTCTTTGGCCATTACGTGTTTCTAAAAGAGAGTTCAGCTGTACAGAGACACTATCAGTGCCACAAATGTGTATAGGGCAGGAACTAGACAGAGTTTTTGCTTTCTCTTGATCTCTTGTGCACACAGAAATGTTCTTACTGCTTCACTAGTCCCAGAAACTTTCCATATGTTGTGTGTACATCTTACTTTTCTGAAGCCTAAAGACTTAAATTTGGTGCTTGAACAGCTGTGCTTCATTTCTAGCTGAGGAAATATGCAGCCAGAAATGCAGTCCAGTGAAAAATAAGCAATGCTTTAGCTCAGTCACAGCCCTATAGAAAATGGAGTCCAGTGTTCTGAGTTATATCCAGACTTGTTCACTGAGACGTTGTGAGAAGGCTCTCCCTGCTTGACTGTCATTGAAAATACTAATTCATGGGGGTACTATGCGGGCTCCACCACCGTTGGACACTTTTTTGTCCATTTTTAGCTTTGCCAGATATCCCCTGGACTAATACAGAGATTTCAAATTTCATGAGGTGACTTAGGCAATTTGAAAACTTTCTTCCCAATGGCTTCAAGCAGACAGAAAAAGTAACATAATGGATAAGCCTAGGCAATATCAGGATCCTGTCTGTGTGTCAGTCTACTATAATGCAATTTCAGGGTCCTTAACTTTTTTCTGCTATGGTAGGAGTTTCCCCATGAAATGGGAAGCTGTTCCAAACTCTCTTCTTCTTGTTCTTCAGATATCACTTGCCCCTTTGTCACAGCAGAGTCTGTCTTTGCCTCCTCTGTCTCCTGGCTAAGCTCTGGACTGGGCTGGATATGGGCCCTTGGGAATGGGTATTGGAATCAAGTTTTGTCTTTATAGTAACACTTTTTCAGGATGATTATTGTTATGCAAAGAGTAGTTTAGTACTCATTAGTTAATAAAAGTTTTTGAAGGGAAAATGAAGTATACACTACTTGTTAAACACCACACATTCATAAAGAAGGATCTACAAAGAAGTGCAATATTTCAAACATGATTGTTAAACTCCTTCTCTCTGTAGTGATGATCTTCAAAACCTTTAGTGGCATTTTGTGTGATAATAAAATAGTTTCCTTAAAGAAATGGGATTTGTGCCTTTCTCTCTAATGCTGTTACTAGAGATAAATAAACTGACTTAAATGAGGATGCTCAAGACTTATGTTTTATTCTACAGACCCTTCTTTTAAAAAATATTTTCATGCACTTCAGGGCCTTCTTGACATGGGTTGCTTGTTTTGCTTCTATTTTTACATAATGCCTAGCAGGGTGCAATGTTATTTATTATTTGCACAGAAATACAATAGACATGTATGTGATCTCTTTTGATCTTTCTACACTGCTTGGGTCTCATTGTCTGAACAGCTATGGATTAACAGTAAAGTAGCCATCTCAAGGAGAAGTGAGACCTAGCATAAACCTTGCCTTTGTCTTCCAAATACTTTCCTGAAGGCCATGGGTCGGGCTAACTTTTTGCACTCCTTCACATGTTCTGAATCCTACTGAAATGGGAAGCAGAAGTTCTGAAGTATTAGAAACTGTGTTCCCATTGTCCATAATGGTTTTGATGATAAATTTACAGTTTACATGGGCCCAGATCATAAAGCTCAGAATGAGTCTCACATTTCAGATGGGCCCAGGTTTGAATACATTCAAATCAACAATTTTGATCTGGGAGTAACATAAATCACCCACATAATTCTAAAAGTTTATGAGTTTGGTTTTATAGGATCACAGCTGTAAAGCTTCAAAATAGTCAATCTTTTTTTTTTTTTTTTTTTTTTTTCTCACTGCAATCTATACTGAGGTCTGTAAGCAAATTCAGGATTAGGTTTCTTATCTAATGCTAAACCTCAAAGCCTCTAAGTGTGGGTCCAGCATGGAAAAAATGTAGATAAATTTATTGTCAGTTGTCTGAGGTAGATTTCTCGTCTTCAGCTAGTCATGCATTTCTGTTGCACAGTTTTGGTTTGTCATGCAAGTATAATGCAGTAACTGGATCATCTTTGATAATACTTTATTATGGCAAGTGCTGTTGAATGTAATCTGGATTTGAAGAAAAGAAGAGGGATAACAAATATAATCTATTGAAAAATTATTATAATTATTCAGAAACAACATGGCAATGTTGATTTTGATTATGTTACTGATAAAGTCAACAGTAGGAAGAGGATGGTTTTTTTATGGTAGCTGATATTCATATTTTCCCAAGAGAATATAATAGTTTCAGCAAGCAACTGAAATAAAAGACTTTGGATGATGAACAATACTACATTTAGCTGCTCAGTTCCATCTCTGTACCTGACTTTTACACCAAAGACAGCAAAGATGGTGGAAAAGGCACCAGGTCTGATTTGTTAGTGCTAAAGCTTAACCTAACTTCCAGGGGTTCACCTGTTTGTGAATTGAGGCCTAGTGTTATGCAGCATAAGTTTGTGTGACCATGACTTACTTTTATGGAGAAAATTCCTAATGGAGTGGGAAAAAGTACAGAAAAGCCAAGCAAAACAAGACAAATAAAAACAAACAGAAGTTTAACAGGTAAGACAGAGATAGTTAGGAGCTCAGAGATTTAAGAGGGAAAATTGGTTAGACTTGGTGATCTTAGAGGTCTTTTCCAAACTTAATGATTCTATGACTCTATGATTCTGTAAATGCTGACATGAAGAGGTATAAAACCTTAATAAATAATAGGGGAGATTCAGAAGATAGCAACTTGCCATTGTTCAGGATCAGCTTGCAATACAGAGCACCCAAGGCTGACTCTTGCCCACCTCAAGTGGAACTGCCTGGCTAGGAAAGATCCATTGTGTGTCTCAAAAGAGTAGTGAGAATATATATTAACACTGAACCTATAGCTTTCTGGTCCTAGCCCTTCCTGTGTGTTGGCCAAAAGATAACTGCTTTACACTCTTAACTTGTGTGTACCCTGTTTTTAAAGTCTCTTCTTTTATGGTAAAATTTATCTAAAGCAAAAGTACCCAGAGAGAGAGTGTTGCAAATATTTATATTCTGATGTACTAACTTCAGCTATTTCCTTCACATCTATCTAAATTAATATATCTGATTGTGAACTGCAGTGTGCACGGATTCCAGACATCCTGATGCATTTTCTTGAAGAGAAGCAAAGAGGATTGTGAACAGATGAGTGGGATTAAGGTATTTTCAGAAAAAAAAAATGTGATAGACCTAGTAGAAGAAGCTGGGTTTGGGGCTTTTTTTAATTCTTTCTCTGAAAAGGTAGGTACAGTTGATAATACAGTCCGAGTTAATGTATCACGGCCAAGAATTTTAGGTACTTGAGTCAATAAATTATTATGTAAAACTGTAAAGCCGTCAGCTATGCTCAGTCTCTCTAACACAGGACTATGCTCCCATACAAACTTCTATAAAACTTTCTCTGTCATACACATCTTACATCAAAATAAAGTTATTTGCATTAAAATATTATAGAAAATAAAAAAACATAGTGACAAGTGCAAATTCTATTTCTACTTCTTCTGAAGAAGAGGGGAGTAAATTTAGTTCAACCAAGATAAAAGTTATTAATACTCTTTAGGTTCACCAGAATAAATTGTATAAATTTTGGCCAAGACAATTCTGTCAGACTCAGTTTGGTATATATACACAAAGTATTGCATAAATATTGAAGTACTGTGTGTGTGTATATACATACTTATGTGTATGCATACATGTATACATATATATACGAAGCCACTGAGGCAAAGGGTTCTGGAGCAGAGGATTGCACCAGGGGACCCTTCCTAAAGTGGCAAAACCATGGCAAAACCATGAAGGGAAAAGCACGGGGAGAGAGAGAGGGTACACCAGCCCCCCGCTCCCCCCCCCCCCCCCCGCCTCCCTGAGTGGGAATGAGTGAACTCCTGACACAAGGCAGCTCCAACCCAGTGTGGGTGGGGACACAAGTGACAGCAGCCAAAGCCCCTCACATACAAGAGCAGCCCCCAGGGAGCGCGAGCGACCAGGGTGGGCAAACAGGGCGTGGCGCGGCAGTTTGCGTGGGCAAGGCGCAGTACCTCTCCTGGCTCTGAAGGCTCTACAGGGTAACTCAGGTAGTGGTCATCACCCCCACAGGAGAGGCACCAGCTATGGTTTCCACTTGCCCAAAAGCCATTGCCAGAAGGACTGTAGTGACCCAGACGGAGCCCCCACACCAACACGCAGCTGCCCAGGGCTCCGGCTGCAGGGGGTGCCTGAGCCTGGCACTCCTACCGGAGGGCAGAGAGACGACAGCTGCCTGCGGAGTGACCAGGTGGGTGAACTGCCCAGCCTGGTGGCAGAGCTGCAGGAGGAAGTGGAAAGGTTAAGGAGTACCAGGGAGCGTGAGAGGGAGGTAGAGTGGTGGAGCCGCACCCTACCATCCCTGGGGCCAAGGCAGCGGGTGGAGGCTCCACAAGAAGCAGAGGATCCCCTGCCCTCTTGCCACCAAGCAGAAGGAGGGGACATAAGACACTGGGAGGAATGGAACAGGTCCCTGCTTGGGGTAGCAGGCAAACCCCCTCCCGGCCTCCCTCACCTTCCCAGTTGCCCTTACTGGGCTCTGGAACTTGAGGGCCAGGCAAAGGAGGACATAGGTAAAGGTCCGTCCAGGGGGTTGTCTGGGGAGAGTCAGTCAGCCCCATGCATTATGGCTGCCTCTGTTAACAAGAAAAGGAGGGTAATTGTCATAGGCGATTCCCTTCTGAGGGGAACAGAGGGCCCAACAGGCCAACCAGACCCATCCCACAGGGAAGTCTGCTGCCTCCCTGGGGCCCGGGTCAGAGACGTTACCAGGAAACTCCCTGGTCTGGTACGGCTCTCTGATTACTACCTGCTATTGGTTATGCAGGTGGGCAGTGATGAGGTTATGGAGAGAAGCCCAAGAGCAATCAAAAGGGACTTCAGGACACTGGGGCGATTGGTTGAAGGATCACGAACACAGGCAGCGTTTTCCTCAATCTCGTCAGTGGCAGGGAAGAATACTGAAAGGAACCAGAGAATTCACCTGATTAATACGTGGCTCAGAAGCTGGTGCCATCGGTGGAATTTAGCTTTTTTTGATCATGGGGAGGTTTATGTGGCACTGAGCCTGCTGGTGGCAGATGGAGTTCACCTGTCTCAAAGGGGGAAAAGGGTTCTTGCACATGAGTTGGTGGGGCTCACTGAGAGGTCTTTAAACTAGGTTTGAAGGGGGAAGGGGATATAGCCAGGCCCATTAGACAGGAGCCTAGGGGTGGTGTGCCAGTGTTGGGGGTGAAATTGATAGCCCAGCTCAAGTGCATCTACACTAATGCACGCAGTATGGGCAACAAACAGGAGGAGCTGGAAGCCATTGTGTAGCGGGATAGCTATGACTTAGTTGCCATCACAGGGACATGATGGGACGACTCCTACAACTGGAGTGCTGCAATGGATGGCTATAAGCTCTTCAGAAGGGATAGGCAAGGAAGGGATAGGTGGTGGAGTGGCCCTGTATGTTAGGGAGTGTTTTGATTGTATAGAGCTTAGCGACTGTGATGATAAGGTTGAGTGCTTATGGGTAAGAATGAGGGGGAAGGCCAACAAGGCAGATATCCTGCTGGGAGTCTGTTGGGACCACCCAACCAGGCTGAAGAGGTAGATGAAGTGTTCTACAAGTGGCTGGCAGAAGTCTCACTGTTGGTAGCCCTTGTTCTCATGGGGGACTTCAGCTTACTGCACGTCTGCTGGAAATACAACACAGCAGAGAGGAAACAGTCTAGGAGGTTCCTGGAGTGTGTAGAAGGAAACTTCCTGACACAGCTGGTAAGTGAGCCTGGGAGGTGCCTTGCTTGACCTGCTGTTTACAAACAGAGAAGGTATGGTGGGAGATGTGGTGGTTGCAGGCCATCTTGGACTTAGTGACCATGAAATGGTAGAGTTCTCGATTCTTGGCGAAGCAAGGAGGGGGGTTCAACAAAACCACTACCATGGACTTCTAGAGGGCAGACTTTGGCCTGTTCAGGACATTGGTTGGGAGAGTCCCTTGGGAGACAGTCCTGAAGGGCAAAGGAATCCAGAAAGGCTGGGCATTCTTCAAGAAGAAAGTCTTAAAGGCACAGCAGTAGGCTGTCCCCATGTGCTGTAAAATGAACCTGTAGGGAATATGACTGGCCTGGCTGAACAGGGAACTTTTGCTGGCACTCTGGAAAAAAAGGAGAGTTTACCACTTTTGGAAGAAGGGGCAGGAAACTCAAGAAGAATACAGAGATCTCGTTACGTCATGCAGAGAGAAAATTAGACAAGCAAAAGCCCAGATAGAACTCAATCTGGAAATTGTTTTAAGAGATAACAAAAAATGTTTTTACAAATACATTAACAATAAAAGGAGAGCCAATGAGAATCTCCACCTTTTATTGTATGCCAGGGGGAACACTGCCACCAAGGATGAGGAAAAGGCTGAGGTACTTAATGCCTTCTTTGCCTCAGTCTTTAATAATCAGACCAGTTATCCTCAGGGTATTCAGCCCCTTGAGCTGGAAGGCATATTCCAAGAGGAAGCAGTTTATGACCTGCTGAGCCACCTGGACACTCACAAGTCTATGGGGCTGAATGGGATCTGCCTGAGAGTACTGAGGGAGCTGGCGGAGGAGCTTGCCAAGCCACTCTCCATCATTTATCAGCAGTCCTGGGTAACAGGGGAGGTCCCAGACAACTGGAGGCTTGCCAGTGTGACACCCATCTACAAGAAGGGCTGGAAGAAGAATCCAGGGAACTACAGGCCAGTCAGCCTGACCTCAGTACTGGGGAAGATTATGGAGTGGTTCATCTTGAGTGCACTCATCGGGCATGTGCAGGACAACCAGGGGATCAGGCACAGCCAGCATGGCTTCATGAAAGGCAGGTCCTGCCTGACCAACCTGATCTCCTTCTATGACCAGGTGACCCGCCTAGTGGATGAGGGAAAGGCTGTGGATGTTGTCAACCTGGACTTTAGTAAAGCCTTTGACACAGTCTCCCACAGCATTCTCACAGAGAAGCTGGAGCCTCATGGCTTAGACAGGTGTACTCTTTGCTGGGCAAAAAACAGGCTGGATGGCAAAGCCCAGAGAGTTGTGGTGAATGGAGCTAAATCCAGTTGTTGGCCAGTCACAAGTGGTGTTCCCCAGGGCTCAGTTTTGGGGCCAGTGTTGTTTAATATCTTTATCAATGGTCTGGATGAGAGAATTGAGCGCACCCTCAGTAAGTTTGCAGACAACACCAAATTGGGCAGGAGTGTCAATCTGCTCAAGGTTAGGAAGGCTCTGCAGAGAGATCTGGACAGACTGGATCAATGGGCTGAGGTCAGTTGTATGAGGTTCGACAAGGCCAAGTGCCGGGTCCTGCACTTGGGTCACAACTATCCCATGCAATGCTACAGGCCTGGGGAAGAGTGGTTGGAAAGCTGCCTGGCGGAGAAGGACCTGGGGGTGCTGGTTGACAGCCAGCTGAACATGAGTCAGCAGTGTGCCCAGGTGGCCAAGAAGGCCAGCAGAATCCTCGCTTGTATCAGGAATAGTGTGGCCAGCAGGAGTAGGGAAGTGATTGTCCCCCTGTACTCGGCACTGGTGAGGCTGCACCTTGAATCCTGTGTTCAGTTTTGGGCTCCTCACTACAGGAAGGACATTGAGGTGCTGGAGCATGTCCAGAGAAGGGCAACACAGCTGGTGAAGGGTCTGGACAACAAGTCTTATGACGAGCAGCTGAGGGAGCTGGGGTTGTTTAGCCTGGAGAAGAGGGGGCTGAGGGTAGACCTTATCACTCTCTACAACTACCTGAAAGGAGGTTGTAGTGAGGTGGGTGTTGGCCTCTTCTCCCAAGTTACTAGCGATTGGATGAGAGGAAATGGCCTCAAGTTGCATCAGGGGAGGTTTAGATTGGATATTAGGAAAAATTTCTTTAGTGAAAGAGTGGTCAGGCATTGGAACAGGTGCCCAGAGATGTGGTGGAGTCACCATCCCTGGAGGTGTTCAAAAATGTGTAGACATGGAACTTTGGGACATAGGTGTTGTTGGGTTGATAGTTGGACTTGATGATCCTAGAGGTTTTTTCCAATATCAATGATTCTGTGATTCTGTATATGCATATATATGCCTGAAAGGATGTCACAGTTTTAGCTGGGATAGTTAATTTTCTTCACTGTAGCTGGTAGAGTGCTGTGTTTTAGACTTAGTATGAAAATAATGTTGATAACACCCTGGTGTTTTAGTTGTTGCTGGGTAGTGTTTACACTAGTCAAGGACTTTCTAGCTTCCCATGCTCTGCTGGGTGCACAAGAAGCTGGGAGGGGAGGGGATACAACCAGGAGAGCTGATTCAAATTGGCCAAAGGGTATTCCATATCATGTGACGTCATGCCCAGTATATTAACTGAGGGGAGTTGGCCGGGGGAGGCAGCGATCGCGGCTCGGGGACCGGCAGTGTCGGTCGGCGGGTGGTGAGCGGTTGCAGCACTTGTTGTTTAGTTTTGTTTTTTTTTTTCTCTTCTTCCAGTGTTTCATCTCTCTCTCTCTCATTATTTTCCTTTTCATTATATTATTATTGTTACTGTTTTATTTTAAGTATTAAACTGTTCTTATCTCAACCCATGAGTTTCCTTACTTTGGCCCTTCAGATTCTCTCCCCCATCCCACAGGGGTCGGGGGGAGTAAGCGAGCAGCTGTGTGGTGCTTAGTTGCTGACCGGGGTTAAACCACAACAAAGGAATACATAGACCCTTGCCAGTTTTCCATAATACCTTAGCCAGTAACATCATGATATTACAAAAACATAATTTGTAATTTAATAATTCACGTTATATTTCACCAACAAAACGTGATAAAAATGTTCATTAATAACTGAATACAGCTTTAGGATTCAAGCCAAGTGCATGAATAAGGGTGATGATCTGATGAAATCCCACAAGTATACTGAAAAAATGCCTTTGCTGTGCATTGTGTTGCCCTTGCAGGTGAACAGGCCTATCGTGACAGATGCCTTCTGCAGCACCACAGTCTGGAGAAAAAGCTCAGAAACAAAATAAAAGAAGAAGCACCTACAAGAATCACTGTTTACAACTCTGATAAAAGTTCTGGTTTGTGGACAGCCAACATTAGGGTCTAAAGAGAAAAACAAACCATAACATGAAGCAGAAATGAAGAAAGTGCTATACGTGTATGCTTACTCAAAGATAGTGTATATTTATGAACATACATTTGTGTATGATGGTGAGTAGGAGACTTAAATTTATTATGTAAGTACAAATAACTATTTTCAGCCGCTTAAGCATGAAACCATGATGAACTTCTGTATTCTGTCTAGGTTTTACATAAAGATGAGAGGTGCAATGCACATGGAGGTAAACATGTGTGCCTGTTCCGCTGGAGTATACGCTGATATCCTCTATATGCATATTTTTTGGCTCAGATTTTTTCCTCTTGTTGCTTTCTCTCCTCACAGCAATAAGAGAGTTAGGAGGTTTAATAAAGCAATCAGTAGGTAGAACCTATGTTAATTTCTTTTTTCACCTAAATCTATACTATACCTTCATGTATGAACCTATGCAAAAATGACTCATGGAATTACATAGATCATCTCCAATCTAAAACTAATATCTCTTCCATGTGAGTGATTCATTCAAATTTCAAATGCCTATTGATTCCAGTGGGGCAGAAGCTCATCTTTTCAGCAAAAGAATAGTTTCTTCTGTCAATGCAGACAAAATGAATGAATTACTCATTAAACAGAATTCATCTTTCCAGTGTGTCACATACAACAAAGAGTTTTATTTTATTGTTGCAAAATGTCATACAAGCTTGGGGAAAACAGGTCGGTTGGGGGGAGGTTCGTTGCTTGTTTTTGTCAATAAGAAGGACAAGCACTCCTATACAGTGATAGGAAGTTCTAAAATATTATTACTGAACTGATTATTACCTATGTTACTTACAAAAAGCAAGTATGGCAACACTACTGTCATTATTGCAGAGGAGCAGTTTCATCACCAAAGGATATCATTACCTTTACTGGATGATTACCTCTAAATACATTCTGTGAAAGATCAGACTGTAGAAAATATGCAACTCTTCAAGTCAATTTCATATGCTTGTCTTGGCAAGGTGAAAAATTAATGGCTAATATATGATTTGAAGATATTCATAAATAAACTTATTAATTGTTAGCAGGTTAAGATACTTTAATAAACCCACACTGTTCTTGCTAATTCCATTTTCACTTCAGGCCTGTCTGCCCTTTGCAATGAACAGGCTATGCAGTTTAACACTGGGTACATATACAAGAAGAATAACTCTCTGTTTAGAAAGTATTCTTGGAAATGTGTAGAGTCGTGCATAAGATAACAGGAACATCTTTAACTACTGCTTTCTTCAGTCAGGGGTCACAGCAAAATACAGACAGACAGGTCTGTAATCACTGGAGAATAAGGAAAACATTGTACAAGACCTTTCGTATATCTGACTTGGAGACTAGGTCAGGGAATCAGGAAAATTAGGCAGGGAATTTAAGTGTAAAGATATTTTCAGTGACCTTATGGAAGTCACACAACTCCTCTGTGTTGTGACAATTGCATCAAAACTAATTAAAGGCTCTTAGATGACATCTGCTGGTTTTGTGGCTTGGGTTTGGTTTTTTTTTGTTTTTTTTTTTTTTGGTTGGGTGTTTTTTTTTTTGGTTTTTTTGTTTTTTTTTTTTTAATTATATGTTTGCACCTGAAGTGACTGGTCTTCAACAAGATTTTAAAGGTTTCATTTCAGGAATTTTATTTGTGTTCACAAACACAAATTGATTGGCACATATTCCCAAAGTATGTACTATTTTGTAATGCAAGCTACAATAAAACATGTATTTTTTTAAATTTGAACATTGAAATCTGGAGATAGTCTTCCACTTCTAATGTGTAATCTAACTTTATGCTAAAGATTTTATGCTTCCTGTATTGTCAGGACCCCAAAGCAGAAAAAGTTGTGGCAAAAGCACACACCTGTGTCCAATGGGTATACACCTGTGTTTGATAAGCACACACCTGTGTTTGGGAAGCACACACCTGTGTCAGATAATCAAAAGCATTAGAACTACCACATCTGTCAGCTGCATTAGTAATATGGTTTGTGTGATCTTTATGATAAGCTAAAGGTGAGCTATAAATAGAATTAAAAATGTGCAGTGAGTATTTCTTAGAAATTTTATGGAGAATGAATGACCACTGTCTCCAATTTTTTTTTTTTCCAGGAAAATATTGCAAGCTATAATTGATGCACTAATTTGGTTGGGGGAGAGAAGGGGGAAAGAGAAGTGGAAACTGGAAAAAATTAATTCCAGAAAACAGGGGAAAGGAAAGCCAAGTTGCTACAGCCATATTTGATGAGAAAGCTGTTTTTCAGATATGAATTCTTTTTACAAAAACAAAACATACAGAATGCTAATAAGGGAAAGACAGGTGAGAGACAGGAAGGAGCATTTTGAGAGGCAGCAGCATAAGATAACTCAGAAAACTCCCAAGTGTGGGCTAGAATTGAAGGAGAGAGCTGACTTGCCAAAAAAGGAGTTCTGTCTTTGTGTAGTAGTGTTTTTTTCATTTCTTTCTTTTGTATAAATGTTTTAGTTACATAGTCAAGAATTTATTTTACCAAAGTAAATGATAAGACTGGGATGGGGACTTTTTTGAAATTTCCCTGGTTTAAACTCAATTCAAAGCAATAGAACATACTTGAAAAAGTTTAGTGGAAATAGTACATCCACGGAAGTGATGAAAACAAGCTCACTGTGGTCTGTGGCCCAAGTAAAGTTTGGCAGTCTTCATTGCTGAGGTTTGTTTCCTAAACTACAGAAAGAAAAGTAAAAACTGCAGAAAGCAAAAACTTGCTAGTTATTCCCTAGAACATTCCTTCCAAAGCAGAAGAAAACTCATTGGTCACAGGCATTTTCCAGACTCCTCTGTGAAGAGGAAAGCAACGTACAGAGAAGGTGAACATTATAAAATATTGTTAGATCTTCCTCACGCTTCAGTGACTTTATTTCTTAATGCAGGAGGTTTTCATACCACTTCACAAGGTGGAGAAATATTGTAAGATATGTAAAGGTCCATGGCTTCCATTAATCAGAAAGGCTAAAGGAAATAGCTCAGCTTTGTGATAGAGATGAAAAATCCTTTGTCACCTTCTCACACACACGCATGCACACACATATGAAAACACACGGAAAAAAGAGGCATTATATTGTTTGATGTTTGGTTTAGTTCTTCTGGCTCCCCTTCCCCTGTTATGCTTGGTCTGAACCTCTGTTTTATTTCTGTTAAGTCACACAACTTTGCATTAATTGAAGGCAGAGCTTTTGATTTCATTAATGCTAATAATTTTTACAGACTGAGCCTTATTCATAAATAAAAAAGCAACATTTACAGTGAAATTGTATTAATATTTTTTTAAGTCACTTCTTATTAAAACAGTAGTCTCTGTGAATCAGGCTGCTGGCCAAAGACATTTTGTGTTTAATGTCTCGCACATAAAATGTAGATCTTTAGACTTACTCAAGTCAAAGCATATATAGTACAGAAATGTCAAAACTGAGTATTTTTTTTCTAAATGATCCTGAGTTAAATTAGGATTTTAAATTTTTTTTTTAAGAATCTCTACTTCAAACAATTCAAGCAAGCTGAATAAGACCTGGGACAGTCCTTGACAACTGGCTTGTGAAGCACTTTACAGATAGTAGGTCTTTAATTCTGTTGCTGGTAAAATTGTTTATTTATTTTAAGCCAGTGTCTGGATATTAACCTTTGCATGTATTTAAGAAACCCTTCTTTCCCAAGCATTTTGCTCAGATGTTGCTATCAGCGCTCTATTGCTTCCCTGCTTCTTTTTCTGCAGAGGTACCATGTCTATAAGGGGCTGGTTTTACAGAAAAAATCAGGAGATACACTTTGTAACCATGAAATTTAATCCTAACTATGCTAAATCTTTCTAAGTTTCTTTTCTGACCAAATTTACCACATCTGAGGAGTTACATACAACAACTCTTTCTTTGTAGATTTGGAGACTTCAGTGTTCAGTTCTGTCGTGCGAAATGAACCAGGATCTTTTTCTTCTGTTTGGGTCTGGGTGATATACTACTGATCTTCAAGCTCATTCAAATTCTATATTAAGAGTAATTTTTCAATAATATTACTGAACACCATCAAAATGGAAAATATTCCTTCATTTTGATGATGAATTCTGGATGAATTCACAAGTTCTTTGCAAATGGCATTAGATTTACACACAGGTGGAATCCTGACTTGTACCTATTGGATTCTGTGACTGATACTGCCATTAGATTTAATCACTGGGAAATGCATTTTGATTGTGGTCATATATATTGTGATTCAGTAAAGCAAGTGTTACTTCCTTGACTAGTCTACAAAGTATTCAGATACTTCTTCTATTGGTTTACACATAATTCCTTAAGATTTTCTATTTGAAAAGACCAAATAAAAATGAAGAGAAATATCTAGCATGCTAGCTAGGCTACATATTTGTAATGCATCACATAAGCTGCATCCTCTGTCAGAGGAAACAAATATTGTTGTGCTGTAATTTAATGTTTTTGCTACCAGAAAGAGTAGGAAGCTTTGAAACCCATGTTTTATTTTTGTCTCAAAGGCCAAATTTATTCTGTCAAAGCATTTAACTTCATCAAAACTGACTGCTGAATTCTGTATTAATATGCAAGTGGAGTTCCGCAAGAGTTATGGTCTGTCATATTTTCAACAATACCCTACATAATGGCTTCAAGATGCCTGTCATAAACTTATCTTGTCTTGGCAAGGTCTACAATAATGCAGAACTCAGCCTTTTTAAATAATTAGATAAATGTGTATTTTTGACAGGAGCTGTTGGTTCTAACTTTCAGAAGTAACTACTATAACACATAATCTCTAGTGTCTGTCTTCTACACACATCTATCTTTCTCCCCTTTCTATATGCTTTCTTTATTAATCATAATATGATATATTTGTTGTAGGTAACATGCTATGCAAAGCTATATATTTTGTTATATGGTATATGCATTGTATACTTATGGAGAACCCCAAAAGTCTTCCTGCAGGAATTTATGACATCTTTCTGTGGAATGATTACTGGGGGTAAGATTATTGAGGTTGAAAATATTGAGGCTAAAGTTATATCCACATTTCATAAAAGTTAACTTCCAGGGTGGAATATGGTTGACATGCTGAATATCGGTTCAGTGATCATTCCCTAAGCAACACCACCTGCAATCTTAGATGTTGGTAACACTGGGGGAGCTAGGTGTACTAGTTCTAAGAGAGAGAATTGGAGGAGGGAGTGGAGTGAAGCCTCCACGGCCCAACTCCTCCATAAATCACTGCAGGTCCAGGAACTAGATGGAACCATGGAACCATGCCCTGGCCAGCACCGTACAATTGCAAAATCATGCCCTGTGGATGAACTTTGCTCATTATAACCTCATTATAATACCAAAATACACCTCCATCCCAAAAGTTACCTGCCTCCAAGGTGCGACCACCCCTCACTGAGCTTGCGCATTGAATTTTTCTAGTATATACCTTCAAAAGCAAAGCGAGAAAATTTTACACCAATCATAACAAAGGTACGTATGACTAGATCACTCAAGCTCCACCTGAAAGGTAAAAAATAATAGCTTAAGAGAGAGAGGATGTTAGGGAAGACACCATCATCACCACTCTGACTTCTGGGATCAATCGACGGGCTGAGCCTCTCTTCCCCCCCATTGGGACGCCTTTGGGTAATATTCGGACACTTGGTTATACCAAGTGTCTCCCTGGGAAATATTTAGAAATCTCTATAGAGTCACTGCAGATCCTTTACATGTTTATAATCAGCACTGCTATTAATATTTGCTATATTTGTATATACTTTTGCAGATAATCACTGTCACTGGCAATCCACAGAACCTGCGTATTTGTTGCTCAAATAAATTGTGATGTGCATTGGTCCAGTCATGATAGTTCTTATTGAGCGTGACCAGTATTTTGGCCATCATAGCTCGTCAAATGTGGCTAGACTCACACTCTTAATGTGACATATTCCTCTTGATTTCAACAGAAACTGAAGCAGCCTGTTGTTTAGTAGGCTTCTGTAAACGTATGTGAGTAGATACAACAAGATGTAGTGCTACTCTGAGAGAGCGTATTCAGATACAAGAACAGTATAGCTACATCTGCCTGGCATTCTGCTAACATGCTGAATTGGGTTTTCCAGAGTAGGTTTTACCCAAGGTAGAACTCAAAATTTGTTGGGTACTAAGGACCTTCCAGTATCCAGCTGACCTTATCCACAGCTAGCTCAGCTGTCACCACGAAGTACAGAGGCCAGATTTATTCTGAAGTAAATATCCTTATTAGCACAGCCTGGTGCAATGTACATGTTTGAATCATGTAAGTTAATAACATGGATTTAATTTTACAAGGTTGAGTCTCACTGCAAGTTCATTTGCCTTATAAACATGTAGGTATAATGAGTATAATGATATTGACATAATGATATTCTGCTTTAGGACTGGAGGGAGGAAATTTATGAATGCCACTGTGAAGAAAATGTCTAGCAAAATTTTTCTAAATATATTGGATAGGTACTAGCTGTCTAATGAGTATGCCACTGCTTGAATACATATATTAATCTCAGCATTGTAGCTGAGTTCCAGCCTTTTATGAACAAGCAGGCCATACGTTTGAATTTGTTTTGTGATATTCATCCTGAGTACCATCTAGACTGTGGAGTGGGATTCATCTCATTAAACTTCAGATTTCAGCATATAGGCTAGTCACTTAGTCTCCCTTTAAAATCACAGATGTAACTTGAAAGATGTGATTCATCTTATCCTGAGGTAGATATCTGAGACAGGTTGGATGATTAACTTCTCTCCATTGATTTTAAAAGGAAGTCTAGGCAATTAATTCAAGCATAGGTACCACTGTGGGAAACATCGAAAGTTAGGTGATATCTCACTCTAAGAGTCTTTCAGTATAGATAGCTTGAAAAGACTGAAAGCTTTTGTAGGGTAAAATATATACTCTTTTTAAAACCAATACCAGTGCCCAATCTTCTTTAAACAAGCATGCAATGACTTAGCTCTGTCTTCTGTCATTTGTCTTTCATTGGGTTGTGGATTCCAAATGGCTTTATTTCTTTAACAAAGAATACAATACTATGAATGTTTGAACCTTTCTTATAGTTCTGCCCTATCTGCCCAATCTTCTATGCAGTTAAGGTTCAAGATATTTTTTAACTATTGTATTCCTTATAACATTTTAAGTGCTTGTTTAACTAAATAAACACTTGAATAAATAATCATTGTGAAACACCTTCATTGACTTCTGACAAAAATCTATCTGATTTTTGGATATTTGTTCAATGCAATATGAGAGGCTGGATAGTGGAGACCACAGCTGTTGAGAAGAAGAATTGTTATGTAGGATTTTTGGTTTGGTATGAGGACAGGGAAGAAGATAGTAGATTAAGTATAATTTGGAGGAAGAGGACATCCACCAGGAATTTTACAGAGCTATAAAGAAGTAGGGAAACTCTGCTTTTCCATTTGAAAATCCAATGGAAGCAACCTGTCTATCTAACTTTTGATAAGCTCCAGGAACTGCAGTTATTTAAGTTTTTAATACCAATTAATACTGTGTCCCCAGACACATACTCTCCCTAGTGCTTCTGTCTCCCCTTAAGCTAATCGTTCTTGTGTTGTGAAAGTAAAAGGGAAGATCAACAAAGAGAGGAGAATGAGGCATACATTTACCAACCTGTCATGTGACATTGGTACAAAAAATATTCTATAAAGACCAACATAAGGTGGCTATGCTCATAGTAACAGTGGATGATGAGCCCTGGGGAGCAGAGATGGTAATATCAGTTACAGATTTTGGAGGAAAAAGTGAGAACTGCTCCAAATCCATTAAGATTCATTGTCTTCAGAGGCAAACAGTGGCAGAATACTTACATTAAAAGCACTGGACTATTTTTCCTGCTGTACAAATCAAGTCTTCCCAATATCTCATTAAGTTCACATACATAATTTTAAGGATTCTCTTATTTTGATATTTAAAATACTTGAGCAATTTATTTAATATATAGCTACCTTTCCTTATCATTATCAAGAACACTTTCTCTGTTGCTTCTTTTTTCTCTCTGACATCAAGTATGATGGTATTAAAAGAAAATTAGCTTGCTGAGATCATATGCTTCCATAATTCAGCAACAGGCACATTCAGCAGACAGGCTGGTAATTTGCCTGTGCTATGCATCTAAAAAAGTATTTTTTCCTCCAAAAATATTTGTCATAGCTTTCTGCAAATCCTCAAACTGGTAAATTCAGTGCTTTCAGAACCTGTCATGAATATGAGAAGATGTTTAGTGATGATAACTACAGAAAAACTCTGCAGAGATTTATTTAGTCTTGATGCTTGTGATGAGAAAATAGGGACATGTAAATCACAAGGGTACCAATTTCTTCAGCTTCTGACTTACAAATTAATGGCAACGTAAAACATGAAAATTTCAGTTAAACAAGAATAAAGACAAATCATAGCTACCCTGGAGCCTTTTCTGAAAAGACTCTTGTGGTGAAAGGAAAACGATCTGATTTTCTGTACTTCTTGAATCCTTGTTTACACTCCTGTTGTGATAATGTTTTCTGATCAAGCACAGAAAAAAGATATTTTTAATGCAGTCTGAAAATGCACAAATACAACACTTTAATGGGTAATGAAGGAAAAGAGAAGGCTGTATGAATATCTGTAGATGTTAGACTGGCTAAATTTTTGGATAGTTTGAATTTTTCAAATATCAGACTTCAAAGGGAAAACACTGTGCTAATTTGTGTGTGTGAAAAGAACCATCTATATAGACACTTTTTTGGAACTTATGATCACTTATCTGAATGACTGAAAATGAGCTTTGTTTGAAAAAGAACAGAAGATCTTTTAAGAAAACAAAGTTAGAGCTGACTTGGGAATATGAGACCTTCTCTATAAGACTGAGAAGATATTGCAATTTTAATACCAAAGAAGCAACATCTTATTGACTAGTGTATTTTCTGTAGACTCAGAGTAAACATGGTCTTGCGTATGTGCATTCCCATGCTTGTGCAGGTTTGAGAAAGAGGCACATACAATTGGAGGTAGTCAATGTTTGTGGAATATTGTGGAATTTAGAATTACTAAAAATAGGTAGAGAAAGAGCTACAAAGCATAATGATGTGACAAAAAAGCAAGGCGAATATGGAAGGAACTGAAGCAAGATAGGATACATATAGCCACTAGAAGTTTGAGAGTAATAAGGAGAGTAGCAAAAGAGATTGCAGTAGGACATCATCTTTCTAGAACTGTCTGTAATGACGAAACTTATGGAAAAGGGTAATAAGTGTTAAAGAGCCAACACAGTCTTTGTTACCAAACAGATCACTGAACGTTTTGGAATTTTTTTTCATGGTATCTCACAGAGCACATCATGCAAATGTATAATGAGCTTCAAGGCACCTAAAGAGCCCAGCTAGGGGAGGTTCATCGTAGGCATCATTTCTCAGGTTCTTCCTAGGCCTTGAGTCCCTGCAAAAGATCCTAGAAATTGTGATAGAGATCAATCATTTCACTGAGTTATTGTTTCTAGGGATCATGGGTAGGAATCACCATTAGGGTTACAGACTATGTTGAAAGCCTGGAAATGGAGATATAAAATAAGGTGGCTTTTTTCTCTGCTCTCATGCCCCTTCTGTGTCTATGTATGGAAATAAAAAACCTTTGTTTCCCCTTGAGGATGGAGTATTTGTACAGTCTAACATTTAAAAGTAGAAAAGATCACAGAATCATAGAATCACAGAATCGTATATGTTGGAAAAGACCTTTAAGATCATCGAGTCCAACCATAAACCTAACACTGCCAGTTCACCATTAAACTATGACCACATCCAAACATCTTTTAAATACCTCCAGAGATGGTGACACAACCACTTCCCTGGGCAGTCTGTTCCAATCCCTGACAGTCCTTTCAGTGAGTAATATTCAGACTGGATACGTCTTTCCTCAATGTGGCATAAAGAATGTGGCATTCATGGTTCTGGAGGTTACACAGTTTATTCGGTCTTTAGTAGCACCTGTATGACTTCTGTGGAAACTACCTAATAACTAAAATTCTTCTCACTCTTTATTGGGAAAGATTTGCTGAGCTATTGTCCCTAGTAGCTCCCACCAGGAGGTGGGGGAATAGGAATATTGTTATTTCTGTTACTACAGTGTTTATGAGTCTGTACGAATAGATCCTAAGACATTCGTTTCCTCTGTCTCCTCGGGTTGGTTCTGACTCAGAACCAGCTGTGGAAGGTCCCATTAACCATTAGACTCTTGATTTGTAAAGTCAGCTTTTGCACTGTTTGCTGTTAGATGCTAAGTCTTGTTAGTTAATTACATTTTGCACA
The DNA here is from genome assembly GCA_031468815.1 of Morus bassanus. Lineage (NCBI taxonomy): Eukaryota > Metazoa > Chordata > Aves > Suliformes > Sulidae > Morus > Morus bassanus. The sequence continues at coordinate 106,500,478 of CM062567.1, read as the reverse complement.
TAATCAATTGTGACTTAACTCTAAAGAATTTCAAAAGACATTAAAAAAGCCTCTGAGTCTTAGGTCTTATTTTTATCTAAACATTTCATTGTCTAGGGAATTGCAGAGAAAACAGGTGGGTAGGTTGATGAAAGAGTCAATTTTCCTATTGTGTAATATCTTTCCAGATAGACAATACGGGGTTTTTTTTTTCCAAGATGTGCATTTCTTTTAGTGTACTTCTATATATAGGTTTTAGAAAAGTAGTCAAAACTTTATTATTTATGCAAAGCTGACCTTTTTTGTAACTGAACTGCTTAATCTCCCAGAATTATTTTTCCCTGCACTTTAATTATTTATCCTTAATATTATTGGGACTCCAAGCTTGAAATAGAAAATCAATATCCCTCTTTTATATTAAACTAAAACCCAGAAATAGTTGATGACTAAAATACCCTAAAAAGTTGCTTCTAACATTTTGTAGTATAATTACTGTCTTGATCTTTCCCATCTTTCCTAACAAAAGATTCATTAATATGTAGGCCAAGAAAGGATCTCAGGATGCCTAAAGTTGGAACTGTACATTCTTAGAAATGAGGTTTCCTTGGGAAATTGCTGATATTCAGGAACAAATCAAGAACTCCATCCCACTGTCAAAAAAATCTGTAATGTTATATCTGAGTATTGTTACAGTTGCAGCTCTTCTTTTCTATCCTATCAAGACCAGACAGGTAGAAGAATCCTACAACAGTCCTATGTATACATTTATATACACACAGAAAATCATAAACACACACAACATGTACATCTGACAACAGTTAGCAAGTCTCCCACTGCTGTTTTTTCTCCCAATGGAACAGCCACACTTGTTTAATACTTTCTCATAGGTCTCCTTTTCTAGACCTTTGTTCATATGGCAGAATTACTCAATGCATCATCCAGTTTGCTTCTTTGCTCCCACAAGAAATTTGCCCTGTCATAACTTCATTATACAGGTTACTTGTGTTCAGCTTGGTTCATTTTAACATTAACATATTTCTTTACCTTAATCTAACCAGTTAATCTCTATTCTCTCTTTGTACAGAAGATGTTTCTCATGAAGGTAAACCATGTGGATCATCAGAGGCCCAGGCATCGTCTCTGAGTTTGCTGGATTTTGGGCACAGACATAGAACAATTGTGTCCCTCAGCTCAAAGGAGGCAGATGTGGGAGCAGTGAATAAGCACTACATGCTTGCTTGCTTTTGCATGCTATGCACCTGATCCTTGCAGAGGAGTATGAGATGTAACATACATCTATCTGTACAGTAATCCTGTGTGCCACCGGCTTTAGAATGAACTACACACATGTAGTGATTCAGTCACAAAGTAAAATGAATCTCAGTTTTGTTCATTTATTGACATTAACTGAAAGAAATTTCTCCTATTCAGTTATGGCTTGACATGTAACCTAACATTTTTATTACTGAGGTTGATTCTTCTACAAGACTATCTCTCCAAATCAATAAAATAATTTAAATTCTTAGTCCAACCTTTAATATACTTATAAACTCTACCAATTTTGTTAACTGCGAATTTAGTGAGAATACTCTCTTTCTTATTTGAGTCTGCTCGGTCAGTAGGCTCATGAAGGAGACTGTGAAACCACCAAAGACACATGCTCCCTTTATTTTTATATAGAGTGTTCTAGTCATTATTCACCCATGCCATAATATTTAATTTATTTACTGTAACCTAAACTCTCCTATGATAAAAAAAAAGGTACTAAAGAGGAAAAGACAAAAAAATCTCTTCACAAATATTATATGAATTTAAATGTTCTATCTGAGAATTTATAGAGCTCTACTCCTACTTTTCTATTCCAAATTGTGAAAAGATAACAATGTATGTGTTTAATTAATCACTACAACTTTTTGAATAAAAAAAGAAAAGAGAATGTATATCAATTTGCATGCTAGTCAGTATTCTTGTACACCTGAAGTTATTACTCTTCGTAGTGTGCAAACTGAAAGTTACAAGCAAATTGTATTAACATAACTTTATTGTAATAGTTACTTGAGAGGCACCAGACTTAAATCTTAAAGCAATGAATCATGATGTATTTTCTCCATAATTATGAGACTGATACACACAGAATTAACAGTTCACATGTTTTCAATTAGAACATAATGTTCTTTCTGCAGAATTGCCATATTCCATTAGATCAATACATCTTTAATACTTCACAGTGATGAAAATAGAGAAATCCCAACTATCGCAGTAATGTTTACATGTATGTGTATATATACAAACACATATAAAATACATGTATACATGTAAGTGTATGTGTATATGTGTGCAGGTATATATATATGTAAGTATATAAAGAATAACTCCTGTTTCAAACTGAACTTGTAATGCAAAGTTGTTCTTCATATTTATTTACAGCTCCAGCATAAATTCATAAATTAAATCAATTTTCAACATTAAATTCCACTCTTTGGAATTATAGAATTGTCTTATTTTTTAGTCCAAGTATGCAGAGTAATTGCAAAGTTCCATTACACATATTTTTGCTGGATGTAGGTGGCAAGATTTTGCTGGCTGGGGTGCTGCAGGGAAGAGAAGGGGCCAGAGGCTTCCCTGTGCCAGACACAGCCAGTTCCAAACGACTCAAGGGGCCCACTGCAGGAGGCAGCTGAGCCCCTCAGCCAAGATGGTGGCATCTCTGGGAAAATGTGTTTAGGAAAGGATAAAAAACCTGCTGCACAGCAGTTGAGAGAGAGGACTGAGGAAAAATATGTGAAAGAAACAACCTTGCAGACATCAAGATCAAAGAAAAAGGAAGGGGAGGAGGTGTTCCAAGTGCCAGAGAAGAGACTCCCCTGCAGCCTGTGGAGAAGACCATGCTGGAGCAGATATCCACACCACAGCCCATGGAGAGGACACCATGCTGGAGTGGGTGGATGTTTCTTGAAGGACTGCAGCCCATGGAGGACGCATGCTAAAGTAGGAGAAAAGTGTGGGGAGGAACTAGTGGTAAAGAAGAACTGTTAAGGACTTAATGCAACCCCCAGATTCCCCACCTACCTACTCCACTTGTGGGGGAGGAGGTAGAGAAGTCAGGAGTGAAGGAGTTGAGCCAGGGAATAAGAAGTAGGAGGGGGAAGGTCTTTTTAGGTTTTGCCTTTGTTGCTCACTATCTTACTCTATTTTTAATTGGCCATAAATTAAACTGATCTTCCCCAAGTCAAGTCTGTTTTGCACGTGATGGTATTTGGTAACTGATCTCCCTGTCTTTATCTCGACTCAGAGCTTTTCCATCTTATTTTCTCCCTCTGTCCTGAGAGCAGCTGGGTGGCTGTCTGGCAACTTAGCAGGTCAACCCACCATAATATTTTCAGCCACTGATTAATAAATGGAAGCACGGTTAATAAAGAGTGTTCTGAACCAGTAATTTCAGCCAGGCTGAAATCTGTCCTTCTGATAACACTACAAGTTTTTCAACTGAATGTAGTTGGTGCAGAATTGCAGATTATTAAGTATGTGTGTCTCTATCAAAGTTTTATACATAATACTGTAGCTGCGATTTATCCAAATCATACTTCTGTAAGACTGTTTATTGGCATTTTTTCTAATATTTTATATGACTAATACCTAATACCTAAATTGCAAGCACTTGACTGAAAAAATTCTAGGCCTGAAAAGCAAAATGTGAGGAGATAATCACGTTTCCTTTTTTCCTTAATTCCATTAATATAGTAATTTAATACCAAAATTGATACTTAACAACAAATGTTAAAAGATAGCAAAATCTGTTATTATTTTGTGTATGATAGTAGGGAACATTTTATGAGGCCTTTTACAAACATACAATAAATTACATTCCTGCTTCAAAATGAATATTCAATATTTTGCTAAAATTGTGTTTTTCGGGACTCCACTGGATAAACCTGTTTATTAGGTTTCTGCAGAGTAAATACAACAAAAAAGGATCATTCTTCATATTTCTGGCACATTTTCTTAAGAAATACTACAGCATGAAGTCTCTCGATTCACTAGGGCCTGGCTTAGAATAAAAGCCAAAATAATCAACAGATTCAATTAAATGAGGTATGGAAATCATCAACAATTGATCAAATCAAAGGAAATTAAATCAAGAATTTCATAATCTTTTCTAAGATGTAAGAGCTAGAGAGCTAATGCTTTCTATTTTCTTCCCATTTATCATTATCTACTCAAATCTGGCCAGAAATAGCCTCTATTTTAAGTATTATCATACAACTTTTGTACTCTAAAAGAGTATTTCTATGGTCCCTTTCACTTTTGAAATGTAATTTCCTTTGTATGTTAGACTTCTGTTGTATGTTTTTTGTGCTCATTAAGTAGAAAGCTGCATGTGTTCTGGCTGCAAGCTGTAATAACACACATTTCCAAAAACCCAATAATAACCAGTTGCATTATTTAATTATACTGTTTTCCACTAGTTGTTTGCTAATGTGTCTTGCTCAACATGATCATATTCTAGCTATTTTCTTATTTATTTTTAGACTTATCTTCAACACAAATACACAGTATTCTTGGATAGACATGACACATTTCCATGCAATAAAGACATTGTAATTTAGTATCTGTAAAAAATGAAATGAAAAGTGTGATTCCTTCAGTAATTTTTTATGTCATTAGAATTCACTGTTGTAACTATTTGTACAAAATGAGAAAGGCAGAAGCATACAAAAAAGAGGTGAAAAGAGATTAATAATAGAAGCTACAAAATGTTTAATTTGTGATGAAAAGTTTTACTTGATCTTTTTTGCAAGTGCAATGCACACAAATGGTGTAACCTATGGACAGATTAATGCAGCAGGGATAAGCCAGACCAATGCTTCAGAAGGATCAGTAAGAACAGCCAGGAAACTATCTCAGATATGAGCATAAAACAGTGCTCTCTTTCTCCCCACCATGTCATTTGACCCAGAGATGCTTAAAGGAGTTCTAACATTTGACCTCAAGAAAAAAAATTGAAGAGAAAATCCAGCCCACTACAAAAAATGACCAGATATGACATCTGCGATTTTTCACTAGCTTTCACTGGTTGAATTTCCTTTCTAATGACAGGTGGGACCACCTGGTCCCTCTGGTCTTCCACTTTTTCTCTCCCTGTACCTTCATGCTAATTTCCTCCTACACCTTCCCTGCTTATTCTCAACTTTTCTCCCCTTACCATTTGTTTTTGTTTTAGCTTATCTTCTCCAAATCCAGAGAAACCATAGTAGCAAAACTAATTGCGGAGCTTATAGGAATTTTTCTTCCACCACCTTTTATCACCAGTCTATCATCATACGTATTTGTCTTGCTAGTTTACACCACCCTTTCTTCAACCCTTATACTCTTCATTCTGTGAGCAGTAGATAGCAAAATAGGTCTGTGCATCCTTCCATAATAACTATATAGTAATAGCTATAATAACTATTTAATTTGTTGATAATAACAACATATAAAATATATAAATCTGATAAGTAGATGGCAGAAATAATTTCATTTTATCATAACTTGCCCATTGGCTCAGTTCAAAGTAGGACAAGTAGAGAGGTATAATATCTGACCTTTTATTTTACTGCATTGTCTGCCATCTTATATGAAAATTATTTGAGCAGCCCTATTAACACTAAGCCTCCATAGGTGATAATATATGTAGTTCTACCAAAAAAGGTCTGAATCTTGAAATCTTTCCAAGTGAAATATATTACATAGTCTGTGGATTACCTTTTCTAATATTACCATACGTATTTTAGAAGCACTGATCAAAGAGAAATACAGTATAAATATTATTCCTAAATGAAACAAACCTATGTCCTTGCTTCAATGAGATTAAAGTTTGGACCTGACAACATCAGGAAAACAAAAAAAATCTGAACAGGGGTAACATGTTAAGTTGGTCTTTTATCTAATTAACTTATAGTTATTGTAATATTAACAGATAATGGATTTTTTTAATAAAGCAAAATATCTGAAAATATAGGTATCTGATTGATTCTGCCTTGTACAAGTTACCTGAATCTAGCAGACTTCCTGGTCTTTCCTTGCTTATTATTCTGGAAAGCTCAGTAAGATCAGCAATGATTCTGTGACCGAGACACTAACAGCTCTAACTTACTGACAATGTAAGAATTAGTCTTTTAATCAAGAGATTAAATTCTAATTAGATTCACACACACACACATTTGTTGTGATAGTTATTTTTGCCTTGAAAGGTTAGTCAAATTTGTGTTCCTTCTTCTGTAGGAAAAAAATTGTTAACAGTAGATGAATATATGTGTTGTCCATACCAGAGGTACATCAAGCCCAGCTATAATTCTACTTGTGAGTACCAGCAGATGCCCAGAGAAGAGCACAAGAAAACAGCAAGCTTCAGTGGCACTTCCCAGGAAACTCATGATCACCACAGATACTTGTTTAATGTCCAAAACAAATGCTTTCAAGAAGTTCTATGGTTTAGCTACACACCAGAGGTACTACTTTGGTTTGTTTTGAACTGAGTCCTGACAGTTTTTTTAAAATGTCCCCTAGTTCTGGTGTTAGAAAATTTGCTAACATTCATTTCTTATTTACTCTCACCCTGTTATGTTTTTATATACTTTTATCTCACATTTATTCTACAGCTTCAGAAGTTTTAGTCCATTTAGTTGTTACCTGAATAGACGTTTACACTATCTGTGCATTCCTTACATGCACAGTGCAACCTGTTTTGTCATCTTTGTTGCCCTTCTCTGGCTTTTCCAAGTTGTGCTGTATCTTTTTGTGATAAGGGGGGCATCTACACACAATATTAAAAATGTAGGGTCATATTATAGTTTAATTTTTCTTTCTCTTCTTGCTTTCTTAATACTTCCTTTTTTCTTGAGCAACACTGTGCTCTGCCCTGTTGTTTTCATAGAAATACTTCAGTGGTAGAGGACAGTTCAAAGATCATTACTGTTTATACAGAATAAGACAATTTTTCTCCTATGCATCATGTATCTGTACCAAATTCCACTTGCTGATATTATTAGGTCTGACCATTCACCTTCATTGTCTGTTTTCTATCCTTTAACCAATGATCAATGAGTTTCTATCTTCACTGCAACTTAGTATCTTTAAGGACCTTTTTGGAAACCTAAGTAGATTCTATGGTGTTCCTCTTCTCTAGAGACTTCTTAATTCTTTTTTTAAAAAGGTCCATTAGTTTTGTGAGAAATAATTTTCTTAAGAAAAAACATGTTGGCTCTTCCTCGGTAAAGCATATTCATTTACATGCCCAGCTATTCTATTTTCAGTCCAGTTTCTACAGAACGCCAGTGAGGAGATGAGGCTTTCAGGTCTTCAGTTCTGTGGATCTTTCCCCAAACCCTTTTTATAAACAGGCATTGTATTGCCATAATCTAGTCATCTGGGTCTGGTACTTGAAAAAACCCCATATATCTCTATGCTACAGTTAATAGTTTGGCAGCGTCATCACTCTTCTATTCTGAATACCATGTCATTCTTCATTTTGTCATCTTTCTTGTGACAAACCAGGATGGGACAGACCCTTTGATATGTCTTAAAGCAATAAAGCAACCTTTGGTTACTGGAACCTCCTGAAAGTCAGCCTTGGTGGATGCAGGTGCGAACAATACATTTGGTGTTAATATATTAAGTAAGTATACTTAAGTATACTGAAGTGAGTATGTAAGCACAGTGAGTGCTGCTGTCTTACTGACCTTGAATGCTCATTTTGTATCACTGAGCCTACCACAACCTTCCCACTACTGAGGCACTCACAGAAAGATTCATTAGTTGAAAATCTGCAAGTTGTATCTCCAAGTCTTCCAGGTGTGTTTGCTAAAATCCTGGCTATTTTTACAAAACTCATTTTTCATTGAACCTGGAGGAGGGGGACAAGAAAAATCATTACAAGGCAACTTTTCTTAGCGAAGCATCTTTCAGCTGGTTGTAAGCCTAAATGCTCTTTTTTTTTTTTTTTTTTTTTTTTTTTTGGTTTAACATCAGCAGTCCTTCTATGGCTATGTATGATACTTTCTCTCCACTTTCTCTTCCGTTTCCTCAGTCTTTGCTATGTCTCTGACAAATGACCAGATAAACATAGTAGAGATGATTTAATACCCAGGGCTCTGTGTTCTGAACCCATCACAAATGAATCCTCTTGGTCTACGAATTCTGTTCAAACTTTACCATGTACTTGCACATTGAATGCTTTTCCTAATAACAGATAGCTGGTTAATTAACAGAGTTTATTCATCTCTTGTAACTTTCTTTAGTGGAGCTACATTGTTTACTGAAAACAGGTTTTATCCAAACTCTAACAATGTGAAAAAAAAGACTTTTTTTCTTGTAGTCAGAAATAGCAACGCTATACAATGTTTGAGTTCTGGTGGATCAGAATTAAATAAGGTATAATCCTGTGGCAGGCCAGGTGGCTTAGCAGCTGTTCAGAGTATTGTGGAATAGGAAGCTTGGTTTGAAAGCAACCTCATCTGTCTTTCTCTCAGCCATTCACTTGGCCGGGAAAGCTTGGCCATGCTGATATAGTGAAGGTGATGCAGTTATGTGGCCTGACCTTGGCTCCTCTGCAGAGGATGACTGATGATGAGGGATATAGGTAGAGGAGCAGGGGAAGTGACAGCTGCTGAAGGTATAGGTACCTCTGCTAGTCAGCTGACAAAGTAACGTAGAAGGTACTTGCCTGCTGCTTTTCTTGCTGCAGTTATTTTTCATAGTGGCTACAACATATACACAATGATTTGCTCCTACTGCAATCCAATGACATGTATATACTAGCAGATGCAGACAAACCTGAGCTTGCACTACCAGTGCTATATCAGCAGTGAAAATGAGGGATGGAAGAACCTGAGCTTTTTTGCTGTTAGATGCAACCTAGTTTTGTTATATGTAATCACTTATTTAAAGAACTACAGGATCTACCCTCTAACTTTTCTTCTAAAAGAACATATGAAGTCTTTTTTTATACCTCGCTCATTTATGCCTTTAATTTACAGCAACACAAACAGATCACTTTGAAGTTAAAAATTGTCTAGTGCTGGAAGTCCATACCAAGAAAGAGTTTCTTAGGTGGGTTTTACAGAAAATTAGGAGTTAGTTTATGAGCAAACAACTGAATTGTACCTAGTGTATAGGGAAGGATAGGGGAAGAATTGAGGTTTGTGTGGACACAATATTAGTCCTTCCCGAGACTGAGATAAGTCAGCAGTCCACTCTGCTGACCTCCTTTCTGGAGACAGTAATAACCTCTGCCCTCTCACTTTCCAATCTAGAGATATAAATAGCTGCAATTTGATACATTTATTGGCAATATCTGCAATTATATATTCAGTAGTAGATGATTATTCATATTATCACACTATCTATAGTATAGATATCATATACCATATATCATATATAATATATCATATGACATATATCATATGTCATCGATATAGTATATCTATTCATATTTATGCATATTCAAAGAATTAGTGGAATCAGAGAAGAAAAAGGAAGAAAGAGGGAGAAGAATGAAAAAGATAACACTTGCTGAAGATCTCCTCTTGCTTTACCACTCTTTCAGAACGAATCTGATTTCTCTGAAAACTTTATTCCCACCCCTTCTAGAGACATCTTTGTGTGTTTCTTGCAGCTGGTGAAGAAACAAACCCTTTTATAGAGTTTCAATTTCTACATGAGACTAGACCAAATCAGTGTAAAGATGGCTGCAATTCTGACACAAGATCATCTTCATTCAACCAAATAAAAATGTCCTAATAAAGTACCAACAACAAAATGAGACGTTGAGAAAATGTCTGATCTGTCTTGCTCTAACTTAATACAAAGGCCAAAACTTCACTAACATTTAAGAATTTGTACTGCCTAATAGCTTGAATAGTTGTCATATTAGTGCAAAAATGTAGTCTAGCATCCCTTTGCAGCCATGTAGATAAGCAAGTCGAGCTTAGATCATGTAAGAACGATGGCTGAGGAATCTGTGCCATGCAATGATCTGTAGAGTAGATCTTATTAATTAATGTGTAATCTACCATGTCAGAGCATGAAAGAAACAAAACAAAAACACTTCAGAAAAACTTTCAGACATTTTATTATAAAGGATATGTGCTTTTAATCATAATTTGCCTGCCATTTTATAGGTAATATTTTTTCATTTTTGTCTACCCTTTATATACAATGGCACCTACGAAAAAGAAAAATAAATCATTACTAAACACTTCAGCATTCTGTGTTTGCTTGTTAGTTTTTAGTCTGAAATTTCTGAAGTTGAAGCTGTTTTCTGGCTTCAAGCAAAATACTATAACAGAGCAGAACTGTTTATTGTATCACTGTCAGTGTCCACCAGGCCCCAGGGTTTCATTTTTTAAACTGAGTCTGGGTTACGGTAGTAATTATCAGAAAGCAAATTAGAATTTATTCTTAACACAAGGAAAATGAAGTAAAATAAACCTTTACTGTTATGAAGATAAGGCATATTAGGTAAATATTTTAATGTAATATAGCACTGTAGTCAAATTTGATGATACCAATCTTTCAAAAATGGAAAAAAGCAGTATGTTTGTTATTTTTGCTTCTGAAAGTTTGCTCTAGACAAATGTTTTATCTCAATATCAAATAATGAGTTGCACTGATGCCTAAGGTGTTACAGTTCAACAAAAATCTGAAAAAAATAATAACTACACTAGAAAGAATTATATACGAGAAATTTAGGTACTGAATTTTACTTTTTACATTGAAAGCCCTTATATTCTGAAAAGTGGGTTGATATAATTGAAAAGATAAATTTATGACTTCTTAGATGACCCCAAGAAAAGGACAAATGCACATATTGATTATAGTGCAATGACCGAAGCTGTATTTTGAGAATCAGAACAAACTCAGGAAGGTAAGCAAGATGCAAAAAGAAAATTGAGCATACCTGCCAATGAGAGCAGTATCAGTATTGTGTTCGCCTGGATTGGTGAAAATGAGACAATATCCATTAGAAATAGTATCCACCTTTGTGCACTAAGCAATAACAACCTAGACTGAAAAAATACTGCTATTATTAGATAGGTTTTGGCAATGCAGTGATAACTCATTGATGTTTTCATTATAGTAAATTATAATATTGTAGTTTAGACCTAGTTTTAGAGCTTTAATCCACTGTACATTCTGCCAATGCAGTTATAAATCCCTTTTTAAGCTTACCAGCTGTCTCATCTTTAGTGTTCCCATTTACAATGCATCTCCATTATAAAAGTATTGATAGCAACAGGATTATTGTCTATTTTGACCAAATATTAAATACAGACAGAGGGGTAAAACTTCTTAGACATCAGTTTTGAAGTTCTGTCATGGTTTTAGCTGGGATAGTTGATTTTTCTTCACTGTAGCTAGCATAGTGCTGTGTTTTAGACTTGGTATGTAAATAATGTTGATAACACCCTGGTGTTTTAGTTGTTGCTGGGTAGTGTTTACACTAGTCAAGGACTTTCTAGCTTCCCATGCTCTGCTGGGTGCACAAGAAGCTGGGAGGGGAGGGGATGCAACCAGGAGAGCTGATTCGAATTGGCCAAAGGGTATTCCATATCATGTGACGTCATGCCCAGTATATTAACTGAGGGAAATTGGCTGGGGGAGGCAGCGATCGCGGCTCGGGGACCGGCAGCGTCGGTCGGCGGGTGGTGAGCGGTTGCAGCACTTGTTGTTTAGTTTTTGGTTTTTTTTTTTTTGTTGTTGTTTTTTTGGTTTTTTTTTCCTCTTCTTCCAGTGTTTCATCTCTCTCTCGTTCATTATTTTCCTTTTCATTATATTAGTATTATTGCTGTTTTATTCTAATTATTAAACTGTTCTTATCTCAACCCACGAGTTTTCTTACTTTGGCCCTTCCGATTCTCTCCCCCATCCCACAAGGGTGGGGGAGTGAGCGAGCGGCTGTGTGGTGCTTAGTTGCTGACCGGGGCTAAACCACAGCAAGTTCATAAGCAAGGTATGGAAATGTAATGCCAGAAATTTGTGCTAACTACCTGAACTGGATCCTACTACAGTTTTTCTCAGACAGTCCCATGGACCCTCCTGTCTGGACCAGCCCATATCGAGTTAAGCTGGCTGCTTTAGAGCATGAGAATCTGAGGAGCTTTATACATGCTCTCTCTTTATATACTTTCTCTCTAACAGCTAGCCTCTTTATCCTACATCTGCTGTTTCTAAGTTTGAAACTGTCTGTCTCTCACATTGGTAATCTTTTTTACTCCTGCTGAACAAGGTTGCATTTTTCCCCCCATGTAAATATCCAGATAGCATAGAAACTTCTCCTTTTGTTTTATCCAATACTTGCTCATATACTATTAATAAAGTGGATGTAAAATTTGTTTTGCCTTTCACTAGTATGCCTGTGGAGTGTGCAAGCTATTCAGACAGGTCCATAGATATTCATAGAACCCCATAATGAAGGTGGCCCATCTCTTCATTGATCCCTTCGAGCTCAAACAAGTATGTCAAAAGCACTACAGAAGCCTTTTGTTCGTGTTGGTCTTTCACAATCTCTGAGTAGCCATCATATCTACAGCCCCTTCCACAATAGGTGTCAGGCATGTCTGTTACCATGAAAATTCATCAAAGGCCAGGAGTTAGTTCATCCCTGGTAAATATCCTTTAGCAAAGAGCTGTCTGTGTCAGTGCAGCTCTGCCAGCTCTTTCACTGCAGTCGCAGAAATCAGGGTTCCCAGGCAACAGTGACATCAGTAGTTGTTACAAAAACACTAAATGGTCAGTTGTGACTGATTTGATTGGTAATTATGCAGGTAAAATGAGATTCATTCTTTATTGTTAGAAGAATAGAATATTTCACATCAGAAGTTTTAGGGGTAACTAAAGCAATAGCTTTTCAATGCATCTCATATTGTCAAGATGTTTCCAAACGTGTTAATTAACACAGCTGACAGTGAGAATGTAATACTATTCAAGCCAGTTCAATGGCTTTTTATTCTGTCATTTCAAGCAGCTTGTCTCTCACTCAACTTCCTTGATCTTTCCATCGCATTTTCAGTGTAATCCAGCCTGTAATCCTTACAAGATGTTACTTGAAAACCACTGAAATCTTTTCTGTGGTTCTCTTGCTACAGGTAGTACCTTCAGGCAGGTCTTAGTCAGGCCTTCTGCTATAAAGTCTTCTGCATGGGAAAATTTTTATTTGCAACACTGATGACAAAATAAAAAAGTCTTAACATCAGAGCAGTCCTCGTTATTTTTGTAAACACAAAATTCCTTTAAGGAAGATATAACAAAGAAGTCAGATTTTTAAGGTATTTGGGAATCTAAAATATAGCTAACCCCCTAAATCCCATGGATACCATAGTAAATTTGGTAACTAAGTATTTTCAAAACTCTCACTGACATTTATAAAACTTAGCATTTAATCATGCTTGGCATGTCTCATTCCTATATATGAATAAGTAATGTTTGTTGCTGATTCCCTCCAGAAATGAAATGTTCAAAAATATATGTAATCTGTTTTGGAGATAATAGTTTTTCCATTTTAAGGTGAACCTGAAGTTTCACTGATCACCCAGAGGAAAAATTCACCAGTTACTTAGTCACTTAGTCTCACTGTGTGACAATCCTAACTTGGATTGATGTAGATCTTTCATTTTTTTCCCTGGGAAACAGTTGTTTCATCATTTTTAAGAGAATAGGGTAAATAAACGACCTTATGTGATATAAAGATAAGAGGCATCTGGCTGAGAAAAAGATTTTTAAAAAATTCAGGATTGTATAAACCAGTTCATTTGGCTTGTTTGACAGAAGTAACATGAAACTGCAGCAGCATGAGCAGAAACACTGGGAACTTCAAAGACAGGAAAAGTTAACAGCAAAACATCCTTTCATCAAATCAGACAGAGGGTGTGGTATGTAGAGAATCAGATAGAGGAATAACAAAGCTGGATTCCTGGGACTGAGATGATAAGTATAATGTTGTTTTTCAGGACTATAAGAAAAATCTGTTAAAACAGAGAATGCCGTTCAGTAAAGTATGACATTACACTAAAAACAAGGCTGATCATGACATGAGGAAGTATTTTAACTGAGTCCTTGCTACGACTATGAAGAAAAGCAATTGTTATCAATTAATGGAAGCTGTTGTAAATAAAGGCAAATATCCTCTGCAACAATCTTGCTCTTTCAGGGTGTTACCATTTGCAGCATCTCTCCTCTCCCTAATCTGTGTTCAGTAAGGATGCATTCTTGTGTTCCAGTTACTAGATCTATGTTCTATTTTTCTTCACGGTGTTTCTTACAGTCTTAGTATGAACTTAGCTAGAAAAAACTGCACTTTCTGATTACTCTTACACTAGATTTTTACTTCCTTGTTTAAATAGAATAATGCTTGACCAAGTGAAAACCACTAAATTAAATCAGTGCAATAATTTGGAAAGAAAAAGGAAAGCTGAAAGTGAGTAAAGTAAGTAGACTTTTTTAAACCTTTGAATTTAACATGTACACAGTTTATTATCAATTTCATTCTGCCCATCTTCAAGCACTTTGATTTGAAGTACTTTGAATATATTGGAATACTGACTTCGAAGTCAATACTTTCAAGTATAGATATATGAAAACTTATGTTTTATCAATAATTAATACCAGTTGAACAATCTGATCATTATTTTTAGACACAAGCAGTTTAGACTTCATTAGTGTAAAGCTGGAGGTGTTGTGTTTCCATCTGTCTTCAAGTGTAGCACAGTTACTTTGGTGTTCCTTTTACATTTGACATTGTTTACAATTTACATATCTTGCAGGGCACCCCAGAAAATTAGTCAATGATTGACATCTCCACATCTAAAGCTATAGCATGGCTTTTATATTTTAACCCAAAGTGGGCTTTTATTTCCCTTCACTTTATTTCAGTTTACTGTGGTGATGTTAACACTCTCTGAACTCTAAGTGAAGGAGGCAGTTTTGCAATTTCTTTCATTGTTTCTGATAAACTCAGAAGTCTTACAAAGAGTTAAATTGTCCTCATCTGGCATTAATTTTAAACTTATTTTTTCTTTTCAATTGTTAAATCACAGATCAGCTTGTCAGTAAGACCACAATAACTGTTTGAGTTGTAAAAACAAAGTCATGTAAAAAAGCTGCAAATCACTCAGTCCTTGGCTTTTTTGCTCTCCTGCAAAAATAACATCTCCCACAATATTTATGAAGGGCCAAAGTGCTTACTACCTGTGAGAATTGCTCCATCTTTGTCTGTAGAATGAAAGGAGCATCTGTTAGAGCAGGTAAGCTGTAAAATATCCCATGTCATCAACTACTAAGTAATGAAGCAAAAAATCTTTCTTTTTTATACAAAGAAAAAAAAAGTTGGTGATGGCTTGCAAGGAATGTGTGAAGTGCAAATGCTTCTGCTTCTGGTGGTTGTCACATTGGCAGTCAAGCAGGTGGACATGAGAGGGTGTCATGTCAGTATAGGTAATGTCTTGCTGTAATGACATTCTGCCAGAATGGTTGGAGATTCATTGCAGATTCTCTTATTTAGTGAATCACCTGTAAGAATGAACTGTTATTACTCCTGTTCTTACTTTATAGCTCCGTTTATTATCTCCATGTACACAGAGTATCTATTTACTACTGCTTTGTTCAGTTAGCACGAGAAATATGCAGGCTTTTCTACTTCTACCAAAACTTCCTATTTCTTTGCTTTATACAGAAAAAAAGAAAAAAAACACAAAAATAGCCCAAAAGACAGCTGTTGCTGGCACATACTACGTGTACATAATATCCGAGTATCCCCCATGCTGCAGAGCTAGCTACAGTAATGAATATATTTTAGGGATGATATCACTCCTGATCCAGGATTGGATCAATAGGGGTAAAATACAAATGAAAATTGCCCTAGGAAAGAATTCACATAAATAAAAAGCATTTGCTTACACTAGGTTGTTTTTTCTCTATTGAAATAACAATAGGTCTTTTCCCTATTTTCCCCTCACAAGTACATATATGTTTCTACAGAAGTGTAACTATCCTGGCACTAAATCCTCAGGAGATGGTACTTGCTGAGAATCATTAAGAATGTCTGCTGCGAACCAGTGGCACTTTTCAGCTAATAAATAATTAGCTATCTGTCTAACTATCTAAGTTACTCTGAGAGTTTCTTCAGGCAATTGGTATGTTCCACTTTGACCTTTTATCAAGAAAACAGAATGTGACAGTTTGTCTCTGATAGCCTATGTAACTGGAAGAGATTAAAGGGACTTTAAAAAGGCATGTTTTGTTTGCTAATAATATTCTTTATTCAAGATATGCAGCCAAATAGCTGTCATTAGCATTCTATGATTTAAAACAAGAAATTTATTTTTTCAAATAAGATTATTTTATTTTATTTTATTTTATTTTATTTTATTTTATTTTATTTTATTTTATTTTATTTTATTTTTATTTTATTTTATTTTGTTTTCCAAATGTTGTTTTCCTGGGCTGCAGGGAACCTGACCTATGAAGAAGCTGGAGCATCCATGCCAGGCATGGTTCTCCCTCTCAGATAGAGAGAAAAAGGGAAGGTACACAGCATCAAAGTCTGTGAATAATAGCAGGTCCTCTGAAAATGGGAACAGATTATCAGCTCCATTACATGCATGGAGCATAGACTGGTATAATTAGGAAAAGTACCTATACTGAACTGTAAGACCAGATAGTAAGAGAAAAGGCTGAGAATTAAAGATCATAGGCAGTCTTATGGTCTGGTAAATCCTTGGAAAACAAGTACATAAGGCTAGGGACTGGTAGACAACTAGCCCAGGGTTCCTTCATGGTTCTGAATTTGGGAATTTTATAAAAGAGATCAGCTCTGAGGGTCTTGAAGAATCCTATCTATCAAAACGATACAGTGATACCTAAAAGCACAAGGAGAACAGAGAAGTGGGAAGGCATGACCCTAGGATCCTTGGAGGTGCAGAAATCTGAAGACACTTGGAGTCTGAGAAAGTGGAGCTTGAAAAGGAAGCCTAAAACTATGTCACAGGTAACTTGTGTAAATTTGGATGGTTAAAGTATTTCAGCCATGCAACTCTTCTGAATATGAAGCACAGCAGAAGTGATGCAAAGATGAGGTGGTGGTTTGACCTGAAGCTAGACTGGGTATGACATGAGCAAGAAATTGTCAGTGAATTTTACCTCAGTGTAGGAGGCTGATGCAGAAACCTATTCAACATAAATTGTCATGAGATTGCAAAAGGAGTGTTTTCCGAGTATGAATATGAATTTGGAGGTAGGTAGTTGAACAGCAGTAGAAATAGGTGTTGGGATTTGGCACTCACATAAAATTTTTCTGTATTTAAAGTCTAAGCAGGCCAATGACCCTGAATCAATGCAAATAAAGTAACCAGTTTCTTGAATGAATATGATTAAATCAGCATTAGTTCAAGCCTGCTACATTTGTACAGTGGCCGGTAGAATAGATACTTGGCTTCTGAGAACATCCGCTGCAATTAAGAAAAATGAACATGCTAAATGTGTCATGGGTATTAATCACCTTCTCCATATGTGAAAACCATCTGCTATTTCTGTTAGTCAATTGAAGTGCTTGAATTTAATTGTATAGGTAAAATAAACTATGCAAAGATTAAAGGAAGCTGATATAGTAATTGTAATTTGACTATATGTCTCTTAAATGTATTGGTTTTAGCTAAAATTCAAATAAAATACAAGTGATTCTTGTAAAAAATAAATGCAGTGACAATAACTGCAAAAAACTGAAGCTTGTGGTTTTCACTGTTCAGTTTTGGATTGGTAAGTAATACAGAATGTAAGAAATTTCTCCCTTGAATTGTTACTCACTTGACCTCACATTGGGTATGGCACTGTTCCAAGGATCTGTCTTGCTGTCCCTGTCTTTTTGCTCTGACATTACCTGGCTTTCTTATTTTTAATTGTTTTTTTTAACATCAGAGTGTTGTAGGAACTTGTGTTAGTGAGCTAACAGTATCAGCTCAAGAGTCTTTTTTAAGGTAATATTTGATAACTATGGAGAAACAAAAAAGTTAGAAAGATGGCTGAAGCTGTTGAAATATTCTATGAAGGAAGGATAATGAAACTACCTATGTCACAGTGAGCATGTTCAGAATGAACTGAGGCTAGATGAAATAGATGAAATTGCTGCAATATGGAACTGTCTTAAACTCACAAGTGAAGTCTAGAAAATCTTTAGAAGATAAAATATCTCTGTCCTAGGTTCCCGATGGTTAGGAAAAAATGTTAAAAAGATTATCTGAAACTAACAGAAGAATGAATATTTCATAATCTTCATACATGCAAACTGCTCTGACTTCTAGGTGGAAATCATGGTTACTCAGTAGGGAGCAAGAGAAAACAGGTCAGAATTGCAGACTCTTAGAATGTATTTACATTGCATTTCTCATTTTGATCAAGAATTGTCTTTTTAATCCAAACTCTCAGTTGTCCCCCTGCGTTGGTTCACACTGTAGATCTGTTTGGATTGCACAAACTGTTTTTTTTCTGGATTAAACCAGGCTAGAAGACATGGTGCAGAGCCACATTTACAGAGGCCACTAGTAGGCATTCTGTTGGCTGGACCACTCTACATCCTGTCTGACATTAAGCTTCCTGCAATGCTCACAGTGTGGATATACTTACAGTAGAGGAAATATCCACTATTTTACTCTGCAAATGTGTTCCCAGTGGGTCTCATTGTTTGCTAGTGGAGACAAAGCCCTAAATTCTATGAAGACAAGGCCAGCAATTCTTATTAGCCACTTCAAGGAACAGCTAGAGGAAAAAAGATGTGGATCTAGAGCTCATTTGTCCTGTGGGTACTGAAGGCAGCACTATCATTTAGGTGTTCAGACAGCCAGAATGCATCTGGGATTATACAATTACCCACCTAGGTACATAAATAATCCTAAGAAGAGGAATACCTAAAAAGTCCCAACAGGGGGATTTTATATACCACAAAGCAAGTTCCTTGTTAAATACATCACTGAACAGGGGCCTACAAAATGTTTCATGATATTTTTTTATTTATTTTTATTTTCATACTCCTTCCTTACTAAACATCTAAAGAACATAGGATATCTTCTGATCCTCCCCTTGAAGGCCCTGTGGCTCCACACCATCCTTTCTGTTGGGAGTGGTTACACGCCACCACCTTGCCGACAGTGTATGAGATAGTCTAGGTTTCTAATACCTAGAGAAATGGGCAGCTTAGAAGACCATGCACTGACATGTAGAAATCCAGTAATGTCAAGATTTTGTATATATTATTGATGGGAAAATTGAAGCACTGAATTATCCTGTTCTATTTTTAATATGTTTACAATCAAGAAAAATGTTGGATTGGATACATGGTACTGTAAAAGGAAACATGAACTTGTCAGGGGGAGAAAACCTTGTTAATATAAAATGAGAAAAATTATGTTGTATCTAAATCAACTACCTACATAACATATTAACTTCTGCTATAAAACCTTGATAAACAGTAAAGTTAGAAATGTTTCCAGTAAAAGCTTTATCAAAAGCCCTAGGCCTTGTTGTGGAAACAAAAGCCCAAACCAATTGCATTAAACTTTTGTTAAGGAATAAAATACAGTACAAATGCATAAATCACCTTGTTAGTCCAAGATGAAGTTTTAACTACTGGAAGAAACCCCTTCAGGTCTGAATAAATAATACATTTTCTGAAAGATAGTTTTTACTTTTGACATTACAAAGCTACAGTAAAACTGTTATTTCTAAAGGAAATCTCTTAAGATATGAAGAAAGCTATGTCTAATTTAGATGTACAAAAGTGTTTATTAGGATACTTTTTCAATTCTATGTTCCTGCAGGTGAACATGAACAGAGATACACAACCTACTTAATTCTGTGGACATACTGTTAATACACTAATAAATTATAACAATGTATGCATGTGAAATAATTATGACCTTAGTTTCCTTTAAGTGGATAGGTTTCCTTTCTTTCTTTCTCACTGTTACACGAGGCAAATAAATGTTTTTAAAATGGGAGAAAATATGAAATCAAGTATCATTGTAAATTGGAATATAAATATCTGCAAATTATGTCTGAGAAGCATATTTACAGGGTCAAACCTCAGTTCTAGAGTCCGGTCCTCCTCCTGCATTATTAACAACCTTATTATTATTTCCGTGGGGAGGGCATATATGTTTATTAATAGAGTTTGTGGGTGCTCTTAATCATAAATTGCAAGTCCAAACACAACCTATAACTGAATTTCGTGCCTCAAACACAATGCCAGCTGCAAAAGTTAAATTGCATGCTTTCATATGAATATGCACTTATCTTAAACATATGCATTCTTTCATCTTCAATTCACTTGTTTTATAGGCATTAATGCAATTGGTGAAGTCTTCATACTTAGGTTCTGCACTGATAGAAGTAATAGACTAATAACCCCTCTAACATTAGTCATTTCTGTGAGCTAATGATCCCTTTTCTTGGAGGAAATCATCTTTTACAAAGTTCTGTCACGGTCTTGAATGATTGCAACTTCAGATCAGGCTGTTAAACACCAATGGATTTACCAGTTGTTACACTAGTTTTTTTAAAATTGCTTCTATAACCCCTCTGCCTTCCTTTCATCCTGGATATTCCTAACAAGCTGTTGGAGGAAGGCAGGTAATTTTTAAAATATATCAGTAAACAGTGGAAGAGCAACATTTTCTTTTTGCAATATGGCCCTTCAGGATCAAGCTAAGTTGGGTTAGCCACAGCTTAATTATGGAATAATAGAACAGTATTCAGTTCTTTCAGCAGTGGGGTGTTCGCTTGCCTCCTTTCGTTTTGTTTATTTTGTTTTGTTTTATTTTTCCCTTCTGAATTTTGATAAAGACTTTCCAGAAAGGAAAACTAATAATTCCATTTATCATTTGTGCCAAGGATCTGATTCTAAAACCTCAAAATGTAGACTCTTCAGGGATAATAATATCTACCATGAGTCAAAATGTATGGAACTGAAGATAGCTGCATGTCATTCCACTGCTCTCTTACTTAATGGAGTAAATCTGGGACAAGATACCAGCCCTACTATTAAATTTACAGGGATATTTCAGGAAAACATTTTTTTCTCTCTTTCTGCATGTACTTATTTGTCTGTTTCTTTATTTATTTAAGTAGTTTCCATTCTTATATTTGAACTGGTGGGAGCCTTGTAAATACAGAAAGAAAAGAAGAGAAAAAAAATTCTAGGAAGCTTCATGTTAGGGTCTTTGCTTGTTTGCAAAAATGCAGGTAGCTGAAACTTAAGCACAACCCCTGGGCTGTTAGTGCTTCTGGTAAAATACAGTCAGAACATCTGTCTTAGCTGCCCTGTGCTGGCTTTTGACCCATCTTGGGAATTCAGTCTTCTAGGATGGGGTTTGTCAGGTGTTTTTCTATAGGATACAGTCTCCTTGTTTTGGATCTACCGCTCAGCTTTGTTTTTCTTTGTCTTTACTAGTGTCTATGTTATATGCCCTTTCCTGCTTTTTTTTTTCACCCTGGTGGGACTCCCGGGTAGGCGGTGTGCTCAAATATTACATATGCTTGCTACCTTTGAACTGCTTAGCTTTATTGACATGCTTTAAATGAGGCGATATAGACACTGAGCAGTGTGTGTGTAGAGGGATCATTTTATGGAAGATTGCACTGCCTGTAATGCAGTGCTGGATGTCTTTAACAATGGTTATCACAAGTTTTCAGGCAAGCCTACACGGACCTCCAGAATCTCAGGTTGTCTGAGGTTTTATGCCACAGACCTAATATTAAACTTCTCTTTCATATGGATTTTGCTGGAGTTCTGATTTAAAAAAAAAAAAAAAAAAGAAAACAACCACACAACAAAAAAGCCAACCATCATACCATTCTTCAGTGTTGCAAAGAAAATATAAATCTGTGGGAAAACATCCATAGTGGATAATGCATATTGATCAGAGTAAAACAAAAATAATACTATTTTTTCCTCACCATTAGACAAATGGAATTCTGAACAACCATAAAATCCAAGAGCTGAGCATAAACACTCCAGTATGATAGCTCACACCATTTTGTGTGAGACATAAAACTGATCTTTTGGAGTATTTGCACGCAGAGACAGTGAATCATCTAAACATCACCTTTTTATTCTTTTGCTGCATACACTACAGCATACAGAACAAAAGAAAGTATCTCCCTCCCATCTCACAAAATTTCTGAACACAGGTATAAGCCAACATGTTAATTATAGACTTATAAAATTGGTATTAATCTTTTTTCTGATATAGATTCTTTTTTTATTGCCACAAGTTGCCATAAATTGCTCATTAAACTTCAACCAATGTAATGTAACGCTTGCTACCATTTATAGGCAATGCTCTCCAAAGTATAATTAGAGGGAGCATTATGACACAGAACAATGGAGACAATTATTTCTGAAGTTTATTAATGCTAATTAGCATATGGCATCTAAGACAGCTGCTGATACTTCATTGCTAAATACTGAGGGACTAATTAGTGTTTGATGTTAATTAGCTTCTTCTGCATGTGCATTGTCCTTAGATGCATATGCATTGTCACTACTGGGCTATTAAAAATCTGGCCTAAGCCTTCTTGCAGTGGCAGGATATGGCATTTAGAAGATTTTGCAGACTGTACAATACAGCTCTTTAATGTGCCCCTAATAGCCAGTATATGAGCTTTAACAAGCCAAATTCACAAATTCTCATTGCAGTACCACACAAAATTTATTTTAAAATCAGGTGAGTAGTGTATAAATTGTTTAGAAATTACAGTTTCTTGCATTTTTATTGATAGGAATAACAGCCTGAGAGAGTAAAAAATCACAT
The DNA here is from genome assembly GCA_031468815.1 of Morus bassanus. Classification (NCBI taxonomy): domain Eukaryota; kingdom Metazoa; phylum Chordata; class Aves; order Suliformes; family Sulidae; genus Morus; species Morus bassanus. Next base: position 106,477,661 of record CM062567.1, on the reverse strand, counting down.
ATAATGAACTGAAGAAGAGGGAAACACTACAGAATTTCACAGGCTTACACAATGCTATCTGCTATTTAATCTCTTTCATTCTGAGAACAGATAACTTGCCTTTTTTTTCTTTTCTTCCCTACAGAGATCCCTGTTCTCTGCGTATTATCAAATATGTCTGTCTCACAAAACATTTTTGGAAGTTGGAATGCTATTTTTAAAAAAGTAAACAATAAAGTTGTCTTATCTCTAGCTAGTAAGCAGGAAATATGCATATCTTCTTTCTTTGTTAACAGATTACTGTTTCTTTACACATGAGGTTATTATTTAAATTCAGATTTTTTTTCCAGAGTATACTAACATCCTGGTAAGAATTCCCTATGTCAATCATAAACCACTTTTTTTTTTAGTGGTTAATAAGAATTGGCTTTAGTGGGGCCATGTTCCTCTATAATTTAAAAATACTCATTTCCTTAAACAGAAGGAAAGGGGCTTAAAAGATTAGATCACAGAGGCCAAATACAAGCCAAGCAAAACAGAGTTTGCTAGTTCAGTCTTTTGTGTGGGTTAGGGTTGCCCTTTATTTCATTGTGACAGCAAGCCTCTTGGTTGAAACCTGAAACAGAGAGGAGAAATGATGAAGGACAGGAGCTAGGAAATTCAGTACCTGCTACATAAGATGCTAAAAAAGAAGTCAAAAGAATAAGGAAAAAAAACAAGGATGATAACATAGGACCTCAGCTAAAATGTGAGGAAGATATGAGGGGGATTCTTGGTGATGAGCAGTGGAGAGCTTGAAAATTATGAAGATTGAAGCTTATTGTCATCTCCAACTTGATTTTGAGCTAGGTCCACTTCCCCACCCAGTTTCTAGCCCTTGATAAAGAAGACCTTTGATTTATGAAATTATTTTAACACTACAGCTGCCTTGTCAGATATAAAATGCATATTTAAATGGCTTAACTTTGTAGGCGGTAGTTCTGCAGCAGCAGCAAGCTCCTTGGTTATGCAGGGATAGTTAATATTAGCTCATTACACAGAAAGGATCTCTTTCAAACAAGTTGGGTCTAAAGTGCTACTTAAAAGTTTTGGGATAAATAGGCTTGGTTAAGAAAATATATGTTAAATATGGATGAGGCCTGTGTTTTGTGTAAAATCCAAAGCTGCTGAGATTTGTTGGATCCACAGGATAAAAAAAAGGTAAAATTGTGGGAGCTTTCTCACTGATGACTGAAAAATCAGTTCTGCTATTCCAGGTGGATAACCATGTATTTGATAAAAAATGAATTTTTGACTGACATTTAAAGGAAATAAAAATAGCATCCAAGGGGAAGCTTAGTGAGGATGGATGACTCTATTGATATGATTGGAAAAGCCATATATCAATAACAATAAAAAGGGACCTCTTCCAAAAAGACTAGTGAAATTCAAATTGAAAATCTGGCAAAAATAACACAGGGAGTAAATGTAATGGAATGATTATAACAAGCAAAGATAATGTGAGTGGGAAAGATGCAAGAAATGCAGTAGATCAGCTTCACACCTAAACAATACAAATAAAAAGGACTTAGCAGTATTTGGCTCTTCGTATGTTCTCATAGTAATTCCTCCCAGGAAAAACAGACAATGTTGCAGTATAAGAGAAATGGTCTGTTAGTCCAAAGCAAAAGTAGCATATTTGTTTTCAGTTGGACTCTGGTGTATACAATAATATGTTGCCATAAACAATAATAACTACTCTGAAAGCATGAAAGGGATAACATTTAGGGGGTTTTATGGGGTAAGTATATCTCCACAGAAAATCTGTAACTAGGCAGAAAAATAGCAAAGGATAAAATTCATTGCAGTCCCAGGGAAAAAAAAGCCCTGCTTATTAGATAATCATATCATATTTTAAGACTAACCAAAAGTTGGACTTACTATACAAGCAAAAGACTAGACTAATACTGAAACATCCTCCATGGAGTGGAGAAGGTCTTAGTGGACATTGGAACAGAGCAGCGATATCTATGCTGTCCCAGCTCAAGTCCTTAGGAAAGTTTTCCTTAGGTCATTCTTAGTTGGGAAGGCAAGTTGCTCCTTGATTAACTCATCAGATGGATAAAACCATCAGCAATACATTCATTGATTACAGAAGTGGGAAGATGGTAATCCTTCCATATGTATGGTCTAAAGAGAGTTAAAGAAAAAGGGAATATTTTCTTATGGATGGTGTGGTGATGCAAGAGTTCTCAGCTAGGAAAAGTCACACCTGTTCTTCTTATCTCAGTTCTTCATGGAAAAGGAAGAAAGTCGGACTTATGCCCCTCTAAAATATCACTTGAGCAGTTATGTTGCACCGGGTTGTCCTCTACCTATAGTCATTGCTTGCTTCATCTGTTGGTGCCAGCAGCTAGGCACATAGACAGATTTGCCAATTAATTTCTCTCTGCAAATGTGTGGGATTATGCCCTGAACAAAACTTGTGTAGGGCAGGTTTTGCCTGCTTCTTTTAACCAGTACCTGACACGAGTGACTTTCCTAACTGCTGCGTGGCTGCTTGTGTCACCAGATCAGAGGGACGCACAGGATGGATGATCTCTCCCACTGCACGAGTCCCATTTTTCTGGGATCATCATAGTTCATAGAGGCAGTAAATAGGGAGAGGGAATCAAAGTGTACCTCTGTCATGAAGTGATAATGGTATTCTGAAAGAGAGAGATACTATTTTCTGTCATTGCTCCAATGAATATGTTTACATATTTTTATAAAACAAGACAAAAAGCTTGTAACTTTCATGTTCACTGAGGAAAATTTGTCAACATAATCTCCAAAGATCTTGAAAGAGTCAGAAAACAAAAGGCACATATAAAAAAGCAAATATTTTTCACTTGTCTTCCTAAATTTTCAAGTCAGTCTCCTCATTTTTTGAGGACCTCACAGATGTCTTTTAATTGCTTTGGTTTCTTTCAGCCTAGAAAAAAGATGACTGGGGAAGGACATGACAGAAATGACATGACAAAATTGTGAAAACAATGGAGAAGGTGAATAGTGATCAACTATTCACTGTCCTTTTTGACACAAAAAGTGGCTAGTGAATGAAGCTGGAGAGAGACAGGATTCAAAGTGTAAATGAGTCAATTATATCGCATGGGTCATTCAAAGTAATACAAAGAATTAGTTGTCTACTGCTTTCCCCATAATGGTACCCCTGTTGTCATCTTGTTCTGTCAGGCCAAAGAGCTTGTGAACATGGGATAACAAGTTAAAAATTGCAAGCAAAGTTTTGCTTTGTGTAAATTAATATTTTGTTTTATTGTTGAAACTTGATTTAGAGTCAAACAACTATATTATTTTTTATTATAACATTTTTCTTGCTAGTGTTCAGAGTCAAGCCTCACAATAGTGTCAAGTATTTGAAAAATTGTATCTTTGTTGATTTAATGTAATTGGTCTTTTTTTGAGTAAAACAAGCAAACAAACCAAAAAACTCACCACCACCACCCCCTGCCCAAACCATTAGGGAGTCTTTGTTTTTGTGTATTTAAGTATTTGTTTACCCATTGCCTTGTTCACAAGTTTAAAACATTTGCTGGAAATTAATCCTAACATCCTAAAACTGCCCATAAACAATTTAGTTTATTTCTCTACTCTGTAGACAGCTTCACATGACAATCAGTGATGGTTTTTCATAATCTGAAGACTACAGTACGAGACTGGTTAACAATTGGGAGACTGTAACTCAACAATTGATCTACATGGCATTTTTCATCATTTAACTTTTAAAATTATACCCATCTCTTCTAGAATTATGCTACATTTGCTACATATGCTACATATGTTGTTTGAAAAGTAGTATTGTACATAAATATGCTGCAGAATTTAAAGGGAAATAAAGTTATGTGCTGCTGGATCTACCAAGGAATTTAAAACATATTTTTAAGACTCTGAATATCTCTTATTATAGCCTAACACATTTTTCAGACCATTTTTCCCTAGAAAAGAGATATGAATGTCAGGTTACCATTCCATTTTTAAATCAGTGGTGGTGGCAGGAACTGTCCCACTGAGTTATAAAACACTGTGAAAACATGGCCTAAAGAAGAGCTGTCCTGGTGATGATTTAACTTAATTCAGTGGAACCAGTTGTTAAAATTACAGCCCATTCCTAAACTACCCTGACTGCAGCTAGAATCAGTTTGAGAGATTAGGGACCTGAGGGAGGAGAAACGATCCACTTGGGATTAGATTCACAAGTCATACCTGTGTGAACCTCATTTTTATGCCTGGATTTATTTTGCCAATAATCTCATAGCCATTGTGGATTTAGAAAGCTCTGTACAACTCTGAAATGTCAGAGTAAGAAAATACTCAACTTTGACATCCCATTTTGCTTAGTTTATGTGAACACTGTCATGTGAACACTGGGCCCATGTATACAGTATGCAATCATTAGACCAAATCTAAACGTATTATTACATATGGTAACTGACATCTACCTAGAACAATAAATGCACAAAATTAGATTTTGCTGAGACGTTTCAGACAAAAAGTGCTGAAGCCTAATGATAACAATTTTGTGGAAATTACCCTGGTGATACCAACAACAAACTGGCAAAACTGTAAAGGGGAATACCCTGAGCTTGAGGATTACAGCTACTCTGACTATAGTTGAAAATAGAGGTAAGCTTTCAGTTTTGAGGGAAAAAACTATTGGCAGCTGTGAATCAGTCCTGCAGAGTGCTTTATAGGCAGTTTCTCATATATCTTTGCAAATGGTAATAACTAGATAATGGAAAAAGAAGCATAAACCAAGATCTTAGGGGTGTTAAGAGGTCCAAGAAAATATCATTTATAAGTAAAGGGCTTGTAAAACAAGGCATTTAAAATTCAAGATTAACTTCTAAACTATGCATTTGACACCTGTATATTGTGGGTTTGCTTTTAATGGAGAAGATACTTTTCTTGATTTTATGGGTCTGGAAAAAAAAATACTTCTATTGAAAACTAAGACACGGATTTAAAAGCCTGAGGGAGGACAAAAAAATTCTCATTTTAGTAAATAAATCTTATTTTTCTATCTTATTATTTAATTAAATTCATTGAGTCATATATGTGGATAACATATATGGTGACTGACAGTGTAAAATAGACAATGAAATATTAGGCACCTTTGCCAACAAATATTCCATAACCATTAACTCACTTTCCCCAGGATTTACTCTAGCAGCTTCAAGTTGATAGTTCTTTATAAAAAGAGAAAAAACCTGCTACATTTTTATGGGAAGAAAAGACTGCTAGAAAAAGCCTATGTAGAAGGTAAAGTATTTTTCATGAACAAGAAGAAAGCTAGTGTTTCTAAGCTTTAGTTCTCTATAAAAAGAGAAAAAACCTGCTACATTTTTATGGGAAGAAAAGACTGCTAGAAAAAGCCTATGTAGAAGGTAAAGTATTTTTCATGAACAAGAAGAAAGCTGGTGTTTCTAAGCTTTTTCCTGGTGTAGTCCTAGGTTTTATCCTATGGTTAACATGGTCATGGCCAAGGTGTAAAACAAGAGCAAAGACCTTGAAATATCTCTTGGAGTTTTCCTTCATCCCATATGTGTAATCCTGTCCACCTGCCTGAATCTTCTACTCTGTAAAATACTCAGAAATACTGGGAAATATTTTCAAAATAAGATTCCTCTTACTTTGTCATTCAGCTCAATCACAAATTGCTACTTCTTCTTTTGTGTCTTCATCTTATTCCTTTTTCACTGTCTTTTTCTCTACTACTTTTATCCCTATTGATTGTCTTCCTTGCACTTTTCGCTGTTCCTCTTTTATCGTCTAATGCTGATTTGGTTTTCCATCTAAAGTGAGAAAACAGAGCATAGGGAGGATTGCTTACAGTAGCTGCAGTTTCTGCTAACTATAGCATAGCAGTCAGAAAGCCAATGAAAGCCAAAGTTGTGGGAAAGAAGATGGAAGCAAAAAGTTCACAGAACAATAAATTAAAGTCAGCACTAAAAGGATGGCAATTTATAGAGAAGAGGAAGAATGCTTTTTATATTAAGTCTCTAACAAACAATAGAAAGCATTTTTTTGTTTTTGTTTCTGTTTTTTTGTTTTGTTTTTGGTTTTTGTTTTTTGGTTTTTCTTTTTGCTGGTAGAACATCAGCAGGGAAGAAAAGGGTTTTAGAGAGTGTCTTGTCTCTTTCCTGCACAAATAGCTACAGTTGTAGTTATATCCCTGATTCTCCTTAGGGGAGCATAAAAATGGGACAACCAGAGAGCAATATCAGTACAGGCTGCATTATTGCAATTTTTAGCAGCAACTTCACTGAAGCTTTTTACAGCACAAATGTAAGTTGTAAGTGGAGACTGACAGGCTGGTATTCAGTGGGATCTCAACACACTTACACATTAACAGGAAAACAACTCTGATTTCAGGATTTTTTCTTTATCCAGTTTCTAGTCACATAGAAGATCACTTTAAGTAAAGAACTGGAAAATGTATTAGGTACATTTTAACTTTGAAGTCATTACTGCTCCTTCCTCATCCTGATATCAATACTACTGGGGGGAAAAGAAGTATCTTGAATAGAATAGTTAATATAACATATGCTAGAATAGTTCATAGAGCATGGTACATCCCTGGAAAGCCCAATTCATGCTCATCCCAAAAGACAATGTTGGGTAAATATTCATAAATTAGCTTGACTTAAAAAGAGGGTCCACTTAGTAAGAGAAGCAGTAGAGCTAACCCATTGCCATCCACAGTACAGAAATACAAATATATACAAAATAACTTGGATATTGCCTGGAGAACATGGCACTCCCTATATAGATGTTTTGTTTTGAATGCAGATGTATTTCACAGTTAGAAATACAGGAGTTATAAGTAACTTTAGTGAAGCTGGTCTGGTAAGGGAGGTTTAGATCATCTGTAATTGTAGATATTTATTAGCATGTTAGGGTCTAGAGGGGAAGGGGAAAACATCCTCTGCTCACAAATTCATCTTTATTCAATAATAAGGGACAGTGAAGAGGTGTTATCTGATTACCTTTTTTCACAGAAGAACAGGTAAATTATTACTGTCTTCTCCCAAAAGCTAGAGAATGAAATATAATTTGTCACTCAAGCAGGGAAAGGACCCATTTTTAATCATTATATTTTATAATAGATCAAAATTCTCCATTATAATCACTCTTTCTCTTGTAGCTTTATTCAGATTGTGCCCTTCAGCTGTAAACAGTGAGTTTCAAATCAACTATCTCAATAACAAATCTGATTACAGAAATACCTAAATTTACCAAGAGTGGTAAATGGTAAAAATGCCTGCAACTGAGCTTAAAAAGAAATTTTTTTCTCATCAATAAAAAAAAGAAAGATATTTAAGATACAGTGGTCAACTGAATCAGCAACAGCATAAAACACTTATGGAATGCACCAGCATTCAGCTCTTCAAAGATTTATATTTCCCAGGCAGCCAGTCGGTTGAATTGCTCTGCATATTAAAGGTTCTTTGTAATTTTTTCTTATAGCCTTCCTTACTAAAGTTTTTGTTTGCTTGTTTTTGTTGTTGTTGTTGGTTGGTTTTGTTTTGTTTTATTTTTACCTTAGTTTGGAATAATCAATGAGAAAATAATAAGGTAGGGGCATGCATTCACCACTGAAACTTTTCTTGTGCAAGAGTTAGTTATTGTACAGTGAGAGTAGGAAACAGTGAGGGGGAGGTTAATTGGCTACTAATCAGAAGTGCAAATGAATAATAAGGAAAAATAGTTCTTTGGGGAGAACATGAAATATTTATTCATCTTCCAAGCATACACATTCCCATCTCGTTCCCATTTTCATTAACTCCATACTGCATCTATCTGAATTTTCTTCCCGAAGGACATTCTGCTGTCATGCTCTTTGATGACCAGTATCCGGTGAGCTGATGTTCTCAGGCAAACTCATTATTGAATAGTGTCTGAAACAAAATTATTCATCTTCCCATTTCATAATAGACAGAATTGAGGGTAAAACCTTGTATTTCATTGCTCAGAATTAGTAACAGAAAAAAACAGAATGGACATATTTTCTTCTACCTTGGAGGAAATGTACTTGACTTAAGATGTTTTGGGGCAATGGGAAAACAGTTTGGAACGGCCTATGTTCCAGTTTTATGTTTGAAGGGTACCAACTACCCTGTCAAGGATACAACATAGACTTGTGATTTCTTCCTAAATTGCTTTCATTAATCTGAACTTCTTAAAATGAGAGAAATAAAACTGAATAAAATAGAACTTTGTATAAGTCAATTCAACAAGAAGGCAACAGTCATAACATTCCAAACTTAGGAATTTCATATTTGAAAGAAGAAAAAGAGAAAGTTCAGATAATGCAAAATCAAAATAATAATGATAATTTAACAGTTTTGGGACATTTTATGGACAACAATATTAATGCATTATTTTTATAATGGGCTCTAAATTGCCTCAAAACAATAAGTAAAGGTAGTAGTACTAAGATAGATAAGCATAACACTTAGAACACTTTTTGGAAAACAAAATTGTAAAGAATACAATAATCTACCAAATGAATTAGGGATATACCTTCATTTCAAAATAGAGTCACTTTTCTCTCTCTTGAAAATTAAAATTATTTTGCCATGATATTAATAGAAACAAAGTCAGGTCTATAGACAGTAAATACAAAGAATTAATTGGAAATGCCATTTGCTTTGCCAAAGCATTGAGAAACAAATAAAAACATATGAGGAGAGGCTGAGAGAGCTGGGACTCTTCAGCCTGAAGAAGGGAAGGCTCAGGGTGATAGGAGGTATCAAAGTCAGACATTTCCTACTAGCGCTTACTGGCAGGACAAGAGGCACTGGACACAAATCAGAACATACAAAATTCCACCTGAACACAAGAAAACACTTACTGTGAGGATAGTCAAACAACAGAGTAGGTTTGTGACTCTGTGATTTCGCTTGGATACTTTTAAAAGCCAAATATCCACAGATGAAATAAGCTTTACTGCAATTCCAGAAGAGGTTAGAGAAGAGAGGCAGAATTAGGATCAATAATTGAAGAAAATACTCTCCCTACCAAAAAAGGGAAATTTTTGTTAATTTACAGTCCAAAACCTGGTTAGCAATTCTTGAAAAATTTTGATCAGCTGACAAGCCACTCAACTGATCAACTATTCCTGTGCATTTCATAATTTACTTACTGCTTACCCATGCCTCATTAAAGCTATTGAATTTTTATAGAGGAGGGAAGAAGTCTACTTATTAGAAGTCTACTTATGTCATCAGATCTGTAGAAAATTATGAACATTCTGATCCTTGTATAGTTTTGTTTCCTGTGATTAAATTTTTATAACTTAATTTCCTGTTTTGTTAAATTAGCAGAATATTATTGTGGAATAACATTTTCCATGTGTGAATTAGTGATTAATTAATGTTTATACACTTTAGTATCCTTGGAAGTATACATAACTATAGAATATTTATTATTAAGTAGTTTAAAGTTTATTTCTGCATCTCAAAGAAATACAAAAATATAACTAAATTTGCAATGCCTTTTCTCTACCTCAGAAAAGGCAATTCAGAAATGTAAACTAAAAGCAAAATTCACCAAACAAGGCATTTGGCTTTATTTTAATGAATAATCAATAAAATGTAATGTCTCCACAAGAGGAAGGGTAGTACCATATTTTTGTGTAAAGACTGCTTATTAAAATCTTCCACAAAAGCCACCCAGAAGAAAATTATTTTTATCACTCTACTAAAATGATTCTTCTTTAAAAGTGGTTAAATATTTTTGTAAGGCCTTAGGCCAATAAGGAAAAAGCATGTAGTAGGTAAAAAGCATGCAGAAAGCATGATTTATACCAGCATCTAATTCAAATTAGGAATTCAGAGTGCTCAGCCTTACTAACAGATTGATATAAAACCAGCAAAATTTCTACCAGTTAGAAATAACTTGATGCTTACAAAAGTCATAGCTGAGACAGCAGCATGACATTCCTTTCTGTTTCATTATGATAAAGAATGGTCACCCAGATGCAGAATTTAATCCAGATGTCAGACCTAGGCTGGAAGTGCAAGGGTGTCACTTGGTGCACGGAGATGCTGGTCCCTGGTGGCCCAGATTCAAGAGCTTGCCCACCCCAGGCACTCTGATCCCCTTCCCTGCTTGACTCTACCTGTGGGGGGAAGGATGGACCCTGACTCACCAGCCTGGTGTGCACCCAGGGGGCACCCAAGATAAATGCTGATGAAAGCAGCAGTCTTCAAAAGTGTGGTTCAGATGCAGCTGCTTTGCTTGTGTATAGTTTTTCTTTTCTTTTCTGTTGTTTGCCCTTTTAGCTGTCTTGTGTAAGTTGAGTGGGAGCCTCTCTTCCTGTGCATTCAAACCATTGAATACACATGTTCACTGACTAAAATAAATCAGAAGACATGATTTTGTGCTAGTTTATAAGCAAACAGATTTTCTGAGATGTTTGGTATGAGATGCAAAAAAGTGGTGTAACTTTTGTTCTTCTTTTTGGCATGCCCTGTAGTTTGAGGAGAAACCGTGTGTAACTGAAGTGGGTGAGACGTCACTGCATGGATACCATAGTGGAGGAAAGTAAAGTAGAGATTGATTGCGACTGAGACAGTCCATCAGGAACTAGGTGTGAAATTTTAAATGTGTGATAGAGATGTGCAAAAGTCTGCAGTATTCCCTAAGGAACCCATTAATTCCGTATTCACTTGTAAATGTTTTCTTATGCATGCAGTTATTTGCAGCTCAAAACACAAGGTTTGTTCAGGTGTGGGGCAACTAAATTGCTATTGGGGGATTTTTAGTTGAACTCCCAGTTCAGTCCTTAATAAATAGAATAGAGTAGTTCTTTTCAAATAATAGCAAAGGCCTGATGCTGTGGTCCTGAGAGTCCCAGTAATTTCACAGCATAAACTAATTACAGGAAAAAGCATTACCTTCTAAGACTAGGAATCATTTTCTCTAGGGATTTTTCTTAGCAACAGTCCTGCTTTAAATTCAGGTACATTATGGTGCAGATAGAAAGTTGACAAAAGTTTTCAAATTCAAACACAGATATTAATTACCTTCAGACACTATAAAACTGTTTCTTTCCTGTTAAACAAAGCATTATCTCTTCACAAAACTCTTAAACTCTGTAAATATGAATTATTTTTATTATTTTTCCTTTTTTCCTCCCAAACCTAATGCAATGCACTCATCATCTCTGGAGATATATAGTTGTTATGTCTTACTGTATTTAGGAACTATTTCTTCCTGTATAACGTTTGAAAAATAAATACAGATGCTTCTTACCTGATATTGCCTCCCATGGCCAATTCCTGTGCTGCTGCCTCTGTTCTTGTTCATAGGGAACTTTGACCTCACTTCTGAGTGTCTTTTTTAAACACCCTACCATTTTACCTCCTCCTTCTCAGGATTTTAAAATCCTTTGGCAGCTCTTTTTCCCAAATTCAGAGTAAGCTACCAGGTATATTATAGCTACTTGTTCGTACTGTCTTTGTTGAAATAATGGTGGAAGCAAAATCAATCAGTTTTTGTTACTATGATTTATCTTAAAGAAGAAAATAAATTAATGTCTTAATGTACTAGTTGTAAATAATTTCATTTTTAAAATACTCTTCAAATTTACCGGAGTAAAATATTCAGATTGCTTTCTCACTTCTGTCCATGTTTATGGTTTTTTTTTTGTCTTTGCCTATTTGAGAGTTTTGTATATTTAGGCTAACACTAACCTTAGTGAACCTGTTGCTGTCATATTATTAAAAAAAAAGTCTGTATATCTCTCATTTATTGGATTTTGTACCAACACATTGTAGGAATAAATATGTATATGTACAATTTACAGGCATGGTGGTTATCTTTATTGATTCATTAAAGATAGCTTGTTTGAAAAACAAAAATTTAACCCACCTTTTCTTTTTTCACTCCTATTGCATTTATTCAGGTGAAAATTACCAACCAGCCCCTTCATCTTGAAACCAATATTTTCACTATTTACTAAAATACGGAAAAATTAAAATACCATTTTTTATGTGATTCAGCTGAGTCAGAAATGAACACCAGAGTTTGATGTAGGAATAAATGATCATAAATGGTCTTCTGAGCTCACAAGCATTAAACAATGAGAGAATAATCATCTTTTCAGAAATGTATAATTTGTATTTTGTCTTCTATTTTAAATATTAGAAGACATTATCACAACTTCTTTTCTATCAGGTTTTCTTTTTAACGGCATAGAGCAATGGGATTTTATTTCCATTTTAATATCGATTTTTCTTTTTCTGATCTAAGTTACAGAACAGACCATATGCCACTGCTATCCCTTGTTTACTTAATCATTTTAAAGTCCAGCCTCCTGAAGCAATCAAACTTTTAAGAAGGCTACAGATTCCTGACTCTCCTGTGTTTTTGCAAATTGTTTTTGTCCCTAGGGGCAAATGTCTGGCTTTCAAACTGCTCTGGATAGTTTAAATAAAAAGATCTATATATCTCTACAGTGAATCCACAATAAATTATTCTGTATTTTATATAGTGTTTCCTGGATTTGATCTTTGCTTTAGTATCAGCATTTAATGCCTTGGGATGCTTACTTGCTGTCTTCTAATTCATTTGGTCAGCTTTCACCACTACCTTGCTAGCTTTAAATTCCTTCAGTTTCTCAATTACAGTTCTGCATTTAAGACTAGTCCCAGGGTGGTTTCTTTCTGTATGTGTATGAAAATATTATGTTCAGTTTTGCACCCTGCAGAGGCTTTGGCTGAAACTAATATCACTTATTCTAGACTTTTAAGAGTCCAATTGCATTCAGATATTAAGGACACACATATGCAATTTCACAGCTGGTAATGAGAGGACAAAACAGTACCTGCAGTTCAAGGATAAAAAAAGAAGGATATCTTAAAAAAACTGCCCCAGGGTTATTGTTATGCAAAACAGTCCATAGGTGGTGTCTGTAGAAACTTTGTTCTGGTCTGACTTTGATCACTAAAGACACATCTAAAGCAATGTCTAATCTAAATTAGACAGTAAGAAAGGTTATCTAGAAGTTTAGAGACAAATCTGAGCTGTTAAAATGGACTTGGGAGGATCTTCCAGCAGAGCAAGTGTGTGATTAAATCTGTGCTGTAAAGCCTGAGTAAAAGCAGCAGCATTGCTACCATTCCCTTTAACCCCCTGGGAAGGAGCACTTGGCATGGAAGGAGAAAGATCAAAACACCCAACAGAGGATTTATAAGACTGGGGCAGGAACCTGAAAAGGAAACATAAAACATGGAACTAAAAGATGATGAAAGAACTGAGTATTAAACTATGGCCAAAGACTTTTGTGAGAGCATCCGATTCAGTAAGTGTCGAAGCAAAATTTACTCCCATTTCCTCTTACCTAGAAAGATGTAAAGAAAGATTATGTAGGACAAATGAAAGAAGTGGCTTCAGCAGTCTTTTCTTGTGAATCCTGTTATCCCAGATTGGAGAATAGGCAAACAGCAACGATTTTGTGACCTTTCTTCTCCTTTCATATAGGCAACATTCCTGTTTGGTGTACGTTATATGTAACTTGAAAATAAACATGTATACATAACTGAAAAATAAATATAACATCACAGCTGTATGGCAATATATGTAAGGAAATAACCACACTGTGAGTTCTTCTCAATGTAGCATTTATTAATTGACCACACAAAAATATCCAGTTTCCAGAGTTCCTAAGTCCTGTTATACAGGAAAGATCCTCCAAATATGACAGTGTGATTCTATTCTTCATAACAATAATTTCCAAAAGGATGAGAGCTTACCTTACATACGCCAACTGGCAATTCATTTCAGATGACTCCTTCCCATCGGACTCTTTGGCAGTGCAGACAATACAGCTTGTGAAAGCTTCACGTGAAACTCATGAAAGAGAGGTTCCAGACCAGCCAGCATCGCTTCACAAGTATTCCCAGGAGGGAGAGGATAAGTTCCCATCTGTGGGTTTTTTGGGGGTTTCTGGTTGGGGGGGGGGGGTTCATGTTCATTTTTAGTCCATTAAGCATGGACAGTGATGTATATTTGTGACCAGTACTTAAAGTTATGTGGCAAAACTGAACAAGTATATGAAGAATTACTCTCTAGGTTGGTAACATACTCCTTTTACTACAAAAAGAAATGCAGATCGTCAGTGAATGACAAGATTATTTGTTCAGTTCTGCTATGACCAAGCTGCAAACATCAACAATACAATTTTCTGCTTTTATGAAAGACTAAGAAATTTTGTAAGCTGTGCTTAGGTGTTTACATGGTACCAAAGATGTCATTATTGGTGTAGAGATAAGAACAAGCCTCCCCTTAGTCCTCTAGCTGTCTATTCTTCTCCTGTTTAGTGTGTGTACATGTTCTCTCTTCACTTAAGGTGCCAGAGGTTAACATATTTTCTATAAAGAAAACAGAAGAAAGAGGCAAAAGGGGAAGGAGAAGTAATGGGTCCACATAAAACTCAAGGCACTACTGTCCACATGTTGAGATTAGATTCTGCACTATCGAAAGGACATAATACTTCTTCAAATTGTGCTAATTAATAATTTCAGTGTCAGGACAATCATAAGCCAAATGGGAGAATTATTTTCTTAGTAAGCAGTTTCTTCACCTATGCCTTTTAGAAAACAGATACTGTGGATATAGTTCATGGCATAAAGCCAATAATCACATAAATTTCCATTTTATTTTTTTCATAGCATAATTTACATAGAATTATACCATATGTTTTTTGATGTCATGATATTAGAGTTTTGTATATTTGCTTCAAAATCTATGAATGTAAATACTGTAGAGTTTATTAGTTTCATTTTTATATTTACAGCTTGGATGAGATAAGCATCTACCTAATCAGAGAGGCTAACTACTAGGCAGCCATGCAGAAGAATGAGCATTGACATTCAGTATTTCATGACTTGTTAATTAAAAGGGAATGACAAAAGTGAGACAAGATATTTGCATGAAGTGTTAACATTGATGTTAGGCCAGGAATTAAGGCAAATTAAGCCAGAAACTTACTGTCCTTTTTGAAAGACATGATCAGCTGATTGTGTTTAAGAGTGTAATCAACATTAATTGATTGATTTATTGTCATTGATTTATTGTTGTTGTTGTTTTGGGGGTTTTGGTGAGGTTTTTTGGTTTGGGGTTTTTTTGTTTGTTTGGGGTTTTTTAATGGCATAGTGTTTGTTTTTAACAAGAGATAACTTTTTTTGGACGGCATTCAGTATGTTGTGTTTGCTGATGACAAAGAATTGGTTATACCACATAATTTTTACCATAACACTATTTTTAAAACATTTAGGACTATGTTTTGGGCAAGAATTCTCTTGGTTTATAAAATATTTGTACCATCTCTGTTCATTTGGGAAATTTACTTCACATTCTTGTACTTTGGCCTGGGAAAGAGTTCATTGTGACATATTCTGCATAGTTAAATTAACATCTGTTCTTATAGTCAAATAGTTTGCTTGAAGTAGCTTTTGTGGTCTATAAAAGGTATTCAAATATCTATTAAAAAAGAAGACTATTCTGGCCATGCTAAAAACCTGTAAGCACTTTTATCTTTCCTTTAAGAAGTTCATATGAATTGTCTTGAACATACTAACCATATGGGATTTGTATCCTCAATTACGTAAAGAGAAAAAAAAAAAGGGGGGATGGGGTGGAACCAACAAAAAAAGGAGTCAAGCAATCTACTACATCAGAAGCTTTCCATAATTGCTAAGCTCTCTTACAGAGATGGGAAGACAAACGCACTAAGGAGAATGTTGTGTTACTCCCTTGATATGCAAGCAGTTTCCCCAATTCTAACTCTGGGGATCCTGGTTGATTTTCTTGTGTTCTTCATAAAGCATATCTCTTTTTCAAACTTCCTGTACTGATGTAAGCCATTTTGATTGTCCCTGCAAGAACCACTTTAAACTGACTATGAACTCCAAAAAACGATTCCTGAGAGGGAATTGAAAAACTTGATAGCAGAGTTTCCTTTACTTTATATGGTCCATGCAAGTTATTTTATCCTTAGAAACTTGACTGTACATTCTTCTCATTACCCTATAAGCATTTTTTTTTACTACAAATCCATCTGTTTTTCATATCTGAAATATGGACTTATGACCAGTATTAGCAACATTGTGGTTTAAGAGTATGCCACTATCTAACTTTGGAAAGCTCCCTCAGAAATATATGCTAAAACACTGAAAGCCACTATTAGTAACAATTTTATCCCTTGTTCACAGTATATATGCAGCAATGATTTGAGGGTCAAAAGGTAATAATCCAGGTAAGGATACTTTGGAAAGAGCATATATCTTCCTCAAGGGAGGCAAAAATCAAAGTTTCTGGAACTAAAGAAAACATAAACATTGCAACAATTTCAGATCTTACAAATAAACAGCAATGAATATATATTTAACTCTGGAAAGTTCAAAAGAAACCCTGGATCAGAGAGGAAACTTTGTTAACTCTGTTCTCCAAGCAGAATTTTGCACTTAGTGAAATACAGAAGAAAACTCCCTTGACAGGTTTGACATCAATTTAATTATAGTCAATACCATTTGCTTTCATGCTATCTACAAATATCTATGGATACTCCAAATAGGATCCCTTAAAAACCTTCCTAGAGCGAGAATTTTGGACTCTGTTAATGAAACAGTTCACTCCCGCTGGAGCTAATACTAACTACTACTCCCTTCTTTTAGTATTTCTCCAAAGAAAGGCTCATCAGAATACACATTATTGAATTTAGCAACACTGGCTCTGTATGTGGGAACTCTACTGAAATTTTAAGCCATACCCAAAAGCAGAGCTGAAATTTGCTGATCTTGCCATTTGATTTGTCATGTACAAGCAACAACTAACCTTCAATAGCCTCAGCTGCAAAAAGAACTGAAGGCCTTGTGAAATTTATGTGGGCTAAAGAATCACAACCTATATATATCTAAGACCTTACTGTCAGTCAGTTTAATTAAACTGTTGGTGATCTGATAAAACAGTTATGTTAGTTTAGTTATAATGATACTAATATTTATAGTCCAAATGATCCAAATACTGCAGCACTCAATAAAAACACAGTGAAACCTGATATTCACAAACTTTCTAATATTTACCATTTTCCTGAGTCTTACGCTCGTCTTTCCTATAAACTACATCTGGAAAAATTGATTTCTGTTTTCAGAAAATTTTTTACCCTCATTATGGAAAAAAACATATCATTCTTTATCTCTTCTTAAGCATTCTCTTCAATAAAAGATAAACTTGTTTAATAGTGGTTTTATTATTTTTCTTCTTGATTATTTCCTGATTGACTTGGCTTACCATAAAGACTTAAATATTCCATATACAAAGTATTAAATAAAACAAACCTCTCTTCTGAAATAAGGACAAAGATACTTATGGTGGTATCTCAGGGCAATTGATGCTCAGGTCTGGAACGAGACTATAAAAGTAATTCTTGGAATTCCTATCATGGAGGAAGGACTGAAACAAAGAAATAAGTTGTGCACAAACTGTCCACTACTCTTAGGTTCTACAGCAATTACTTTCCTTTTGATTATGTAAGTTTAAAAGGTAACTTGCAAGGTGCAGAAGAGCACTTTGACTTTTTGGCAGGTTCACTTCTGATCTCGCCGTCATGATTGAAAATGTCTAATTGTTTTATTGTTCAAGTATCTTTCTCAGTCTTTCTTGCTCTATAAAAATATTGTGGTGTTAGAATATTCTTTGCTGGGCAAGAGCTCTCCAGGAAGATTTTATAAATTAGTTTATTTTAAGTATATTTCAGGAATAAGGAAAACTGTAATTTCGTTTCCATTTCCACAGAACAAATAGTCCTTTGGATATGGGAAAAAATATTTTAAGTTAGATAACAAGTTCTTATCATCATGATTTTGAAAACAAAGTGATGGAAGGATGATAGCATACCATTCCTATTACCTAGTAGGATTTGAGTTTTTGTGAGGTGGGATAGATAGCTCATTTGCTCTGTATCCACATAGGTCTACTTTTATACTGTCTTTTTCTTTGCTGAAAGTGAAAGAACTTCGAGAAAGTGAATAAAATTTACAATAAAAATATTACATCAGAATTTATTTTCCTAACAATGATGAAGGAAATAGTTGATTTAAATATCTACTAAGTGGACTTCTAATTTGACTTTTTGACAGTCCATATCAGTTATTCTTCACATTTACTGTGTAAAAATTATCATTAAACAGGTATTATAAACTCTTATATGAAATGTACCTGGAATCATAACATAATTAAAGTTACATGTGTAGAATAATTTGGTGCTCCACCAAAGATATTAATCATAAAGAAAGAATAACTTATTTAAGCTGAATTTAAGATATTGCATCAAACAGAAATCTGTCAAGAAGGAAAGCCAACTTTAAAAGAACATTTCTAAAACTCAAATCTGTATTTAATAAAAGTATAGGTAAGTGTGCTATGAAAGGTTTACGCATTCATATCTGTTAGTGGATACATTCTTTATTATAATTTAATAGGAAAATAAGGAATGATAATCTTATGGAACTTTACTGGAAACATGACACTAGCTCCCCTAATTTAAAAATAAGGAATTCATTTTCAAGAATTCAGAACAGCACAAGATATTACCTTATCAGCTGAAGATGTGTCCTACATGGAGGAGGGAAGTTATTATCTGGTCAGCTGGAGAGAGCTAGGAGCTTAAAAAAATAATTTTAAAAGCAGTGTAGACACAGACAGATAGTTTCACGACAGAAAAGACTGTTATGATTGTTTTCTCTCATCAATAAAAACCCTCCCCAATCTCAATTATATTTGCCATGTATATCAGTCACCATTTTGCATCCCGATTTTCCCTTGATTGACTGAATAGACTGAATGTATTAATCTCAGATGCCAGGGTTATATTTCCAGCAACAGAATAATGTGAGGACTTTTTCAATTCTTCTTTTACTCAGTAAGCTTCCTGAAGCTTGAACAGAAGACTGATAAAATATTTGAGTATCAGCATAGCCAGTGCTGTGCATGGAAGCAAGGTCACAGCACTGCTTTTGTTCTGCAACTCCTTTTTGTATATCCAGGGATCATATCAGCATTGCTAGCCACAGGATTGCTCTGTGAGTTCATGTTGAGTTGACTACGATTTTCTGACTCATTGCCTTCCAAGACTGAAAATTCTCTCTAATAGTTGTAGCATGTATTCTTTGTTTCCAAGCCCCAATTTGATTAGACTAGATTGCATTAAAACATTTTTTTTATATTTTGGCTTTTGACTTGTGTGTTCATAAGAAGTAGAATGTGGAACAAAACAGCATGGGTAAGCTAAAACACAAAAGATTACAGAAAATGTATAATGCTTGAACTACCTGTGGCATAAAAAAAAAAGGTACTTTTCGAAAAAGTTTTATAATCTGAGGTGCATAACGTGCACAGTAGAGATTATGGATTTCTGAGAAAAAGAAAAGGATAAAAGACAGGAGACAATGTTACAAAAGTAATATTCTGCATTTTCTTTCTTCAGTTACATATATGGAAGAGGGATATAATTCAAGGAGAGGGGAAAATGTTTATTTAACCAGCTAGCAGTTGCAAGGTAACTTTATAGCTCTCTTTATAGAAGCTCCCTGTTGTCAGTGTTGGCTTCATCACTCATTTCAGACATCTATCTTGAAAGATATGCTATTAGTAATACTGAAATGATTCTGGCTGACCCTTGCCTATATTCTTCATTTTACTGAACAGTCTCCCATCCACCTTCCTTTGTTTCATGTGGAAAAGAGTCCTTCCTACATAGCTGTTTACCTTGCATGCTCTGATCCCTCAAGACATTTTTTTTTATTTTTTTTTTTTTTTTTATGAGGAGGGAAATGGCAGTGCTTTAACTGTGGTTTGAGACTGTCTTCTTCATTCTGTATGAAGCTATTTGATTCTCTGTGAGGCTATTTAATGAAAAAAATAAAACATTTAAATGTTCCCTGTCACATAGTATGAAAATAAATGTTATAGTTTGAGAATTAAATATTAGTCCATGTTAGTTTTTATGTTTCCTATATTTGCAACACTCTCAGTGCTACTCATGCAACTAGTCATTCCTAAGAACAATGATGTTCCTTGCCCCTTTAATCAGTAAAAGAATATATTCATTGTCTTCATTTTTTCCATGCACTTACTTGCAGTAATCCATAGCCTTCATTCTACAATTAGAACTGGAATTGAGTTCTCAAATGTATTTAAGAAAAGGAGGATAGATCTCAAAATAATAGGAAACAAATGCTTTCATTATGCATTTTGATTATCACAGGTTGTTTGGCTACTTAAATATAATGATGTTTCTTCTTCCTCAGTGGACAACTGCAATATTTTACAGAGGAAAAATATCGCATTATAAATAGCAAAAAATAAACAATTGATTTTGTTAAAAATATCTAATTAAAGAATTGTTTGTGAAAATTTCTGATGCAGCTTTCAGGAAAATTTCCATAAAAACCTAAATACTCAGCAAAATATCTGTAAACCACAAACTATGTTTTGAATCTAGTAATAACATAACCATTTTCATAACTAAGTTTATAACATTAGAAAAACTTTCCTTTTTTAGAAAAATAAATCAAGGTTGTAGCGCTCATTTTACTGTAGAAATTACGGTTAAAATAACTAGTGGAACACATTAAAAATAATATTTCTCCCTAACTTTAGGGATTTAATAAATTTTACTTTTGTTACTCTTGCTAAGAAAAAGCAACTATTCAAAACTATCCTGTATAATTTTCTGTTTAATGCTTCACCAGCACATAATTGTCCAGTAATCCCTGATTGCAAGATTATTAGATAAGAGTGTGATTTGTTTTTCAGACCTTAGGTCAAAACTGCAGGGCTAACAATCATAGAAATCACCCTTTGACTTACAAAGAAGACAGATGCATTATGGCAGGTTTTGAGAGAAGGATAAATATGGAAACCCATGATGTCATTGTCACTGACTCACTTTTCAAAGTACAGCAGTCCTATACTCAGCAGTACATGTCCAAAGAACAAGAGGATGCCTGTCATTCTGCTGGTAGTCTAGATAACTACGATATATTACTTCTGTTATCAGCTATATATTACTCTTCTGGTAGGAAATATTTATATATTTTTTATTATTCTATTATCAAATTCAGCATATATTTCTCTTCAGTGACAGGAAATAATAATGATATAATAATAATAACCCAATAATAACAACAATAAGTAATAATGGTAAAATTATTAATTCCTGACAAATCTAAATGTAAACCTAAATGAAAATCAAGTATTATCAAATTAGTGTATTGGTCTTTTTTTTTTCTATGTGTATAATATGCCAATTGTTTTTGACATACTTCTGCAGAAAAATAATAAATTAATTTCTCAAATTCTAACCACATGAATAATATTTTTGCTTTAGTGCCATATACACAACTACAGAGCCTATCTATTGTTCTTTGAAGTGACATTTTGTCATTATCTCTAAACAAGGATTTATGTTAGAGTTTGACGCTCATCAGTAAGTAGTATCCACTTGTTTTGTCATCTTAGAACCAATAACAGATGATTCCTTATTGTTACTAGAAGAAACACCAAGCAAGCCTTGAAAAAGATAACATATAGAAGAAATTTTGCAGTGAATCATTTTTGATAATCAACTTAGAATCACAGAATCGTTAAGGTTGGAAAAGACCTCTAGGATCATCAAGTCCAACCATCAACACAACACCACCATGCCTCCTAAACCATGCCCTGAAGTGCCATGCCTACACCTTTTTTGAACTCCTCCAGGGACGGTGACTCCACTGCCACTCTGGACAGCCTGTTCCAATGCCTGACCACTCTTTCACTAAAGAAATTTTTCCTAATATCCAATCTAAACCTCCCCTGATGCAACTTGAAGCTGTTTCCTCTCATCCTATCACTAGTGACTTGGGAGAAGAGGCCAACACCCACCTCACTACCACCTCCTTTCAGGTAGTTGTAGAGAGTGATAAGGTCTCCCCTCAGCTTCCTCTTCTCCAGGCTAAACAACCCCAGCTCCCTCAGCTGCTCGTCATAAGACTTGTTGTCCAGACCCTTCACCAGCTCTGTTGCCCTTCTCTGGACATGCTCCAGCAACTCAATGTCCTTCTTGTAGTGAGGGGCCCAACACTGAACACAGTATTCGAGGTGTGGCCTCACCAGTGCTGAATACAGGGGCACTATCATTTCCCTAATCCTGCTGGCCACACTATTCCTGATACAAGCCAGGATGCTGTTGGCCTTCTTGGCCACCTGGGCACACTGCTGGCTCATGTTCAGCAGGCTGTCAACCAGCACCTCCAGGTCCTTCTCCGCCAGGCAGCTTTCCAGCCACTCTTCCCCAAGCATGTATTGCTTTTTCCATCAGACTGAGGATTTCTGTGTGTTTCCTAAATTGTGTAGCGGGCATTTGCACAGAAAATGTTTTCAGTTGCCAATATTTGCTGCATAGAGGTACCTCAGATGCTGCTGTTTTGAACTGTGCTTTCTCGGACATTGGCAGACAGACAGATGGCAGATGGGCAAGCATCTGCTTATTTTAGCTCTTCAGTTAAATAGGCAAACCAGTTCCATTTTTGAAATATATTGGTTTAAGCCCAATGTTTTGGCCAGTGAAAAGCCCTGAAAATAAGTGATTGAAGGTACTCCATATTACCATAGCTTTCTTCTGCAAAGCTTTGATTTTTTTTTCTTTCTTCTTTCCCATTGTCCTAGTTTCTATGACAGTCTTATTTTAAGGGTATTCTGACCTATTGGACTAAGTAGGGCATAATATTTTATCAAGAGCTTATTGCAAACAGCTCATAATTCTTACAGAATATCTTTCAGAAATATATACTCAATCTATTTTACATTTTATTCTCTTT
Organism: Morus bassanus; assembly: GCA_031468815.1. Classification (NCBI taxonomy): domain Eukaryota; kingdom Metazoa; phylum Chordata; class Aves; order Suliformes; family Sulidae; genus Morus; species Morus bassanus. The sequence goes on along the minus strand of CM062567.1, from coordinate 106,454,775 downwards.
GAAGCCTTTGTCTTGAAACCGGAGGGAAGTGTAACAGCTTCCTGAGGTTTTTAAATCACAGTTGTTTTAGAGGTAAAAGTAGACAAAAATCAGCATCTCCTAATAACCACTATTCATACAAACTTCTCAACAAATGATGTCAAACTCTTGTGGAATGAATGAAAAACAGCTCTTATTTGTGCCTGGGCTTTATTCCACATCTGTCACTGGTACTGCTTGAAAAACATCATCATTGACTTAAGAATAATTAAAAGTTAAGCAACACCATTCTGGAATACTCTGCAGCTTGGTGCTAAGTCATTTTCTAGATAAATGGAGACACTGATTTAAATATCTTCAGGTAGAGAAGAGATCTGGACATAACTTTCTGTCTTTGCAGATGGGTGTTCTGCTACAAGATATTCTACCCTAAAAAACTGAGACAGTTCATCTGATATACTTAAAAAGACTCTCCTTCTGTGTCATGCAGCTCTATTAACCCATTTAGGGTATGATTAGTCTTGCCTGATTGTCACGGTTTTAGCTGGGATAGTTGATTTTCTTCACTGTAGCTAGTATAGTGCTGTGTTTTAGACTTGGTATGCAAATAATGTTGATAACACCCTGGTGTTTTAGTTGTTGCTGGGTAGTGTTTACACTAGTCAAGGACTTTCTAGCTTCCCATGCTCTGCGAGGTGCACAAGAAGCCGGGAGGGGAGGGGATACAACCAGGAGAGCTGATTCGAATTGGCCAAAGGGTATTCCCTATCATGTGACGTCATGCCCAGTATATTAACTGGGGGGGAGTTGGCCGGGGGAGGCAGCGATCGCGGCTTGGAGACTGGCAGCGTCGGTCGGTGGGTGGTGAGCGGTTGCAGCACTTGTTGTTTAGTTTGGTTTTTTTTCCTTTTTTTCCTCTTCTTCCAGTGTTTCATCTCTCTCTGGCTCATTATTTACCTTTTCATTATATTAGTATTATTGCTGTTTTATTTTAATTATTAAACTGTTCTTATCTCAACCCATGAGTTTTCTTACTTTGGCCCTTCGGATTCTCTCCCCCATCCCACAAGGGTGGGGGAGTGAGCGAGCGGCTGTGTGGTGCTTAGTTGCTGACCAGGGCTAAACCACAACACTAATTTTACTTGCTTTTATGATTTTTTGCATAGCCGAGCAATATCAAGAACCTGAGAATAAGCATGGATGTTGGACCCAATGAAGTAGAAAGAAGAAAGACAAATGTGTGAGGACACCAAAATGGAAAAACTGTGGACTTTTGTGTTGCAGCAACAACAATCTGAATCAACGTTTGATTTTTGTTCCCCACTTGAGCAATAGAAAGTGTTTCCACTTTGAAGAAATTTGTATGTCCTAATCCCAAGACAAAATGTAACCCAAGGATTCTTTGAAACATCATTTCCCAGGAGATCCAGAGAAAGGTAAAGATCATCTAAGGAAGAGACAGAATAAGCTTAAAAAAGTAGAAATGATTGGCATACAGTGATTCTACTTTGAGAAGGGCTGAATGGCCCGTAAGAGTTTAAATTCATAGAATCATAGAATATCTCAAGTTGGAAGGGACCCATAAAGAACATCAAGTCCAACTCCCTGCTTCTCGAGGACTACCTAAAACTAAATCATATGACTAAGAGTGTCATCCAGATGCTCCTTGAACTCTGACAGGCTTGGTGCTATGACCTCTTCCCCAGGGACCCTGTTCCAGTGACCGACCACCCTCTCAGTGAAGAAACTGTATGACCTCAATTCTGTCTAGTGGTGATCTGGCCCTAGAAAAGGAGTTCTTTGTCTCCTCTTGATGAGCATATCAAACTGGCATACTAGATATAGGTGATAGAGAGAATGAGGCTCAAGAATGATCTGAAACCTTAACACAGCAATTGGAGAGAGCACAAACCAGGGAGAGAAGGTACAGAGGAAGATGAAGAATATTTGAAAGGCAGCTCATTTCCTTTTAGTGACATCCATCTAAACCCTCCTGGAAATAAAGGAAGTCCCTTTGTAAGCAGAAGGTGACAGTAACATGCACAGAAAAGCTCAGACTACATTGGCTAGAAACACCTCCACATTTAGACAGTTTGCTGGAAGAGATTTTTAGAAATATAGAAACAATTAAAAAAAAAAAACAACTTAATGATGTTAGAAGAAAAAAAAAACTGTCTCAGGGAGAATAAGGAATCTCTTGTTGGAGCTATAATGCTTTTTCTTGATCTTTATCTCATAGCATGCATTTCCCCCTAATTTAGCCAAAAGCCTAGACTTAAGTGATCTTAAGCCCTTCATGATTACTAGGCAAGCAATCTGTGTTGCTCTCTCTCTGATCTCTAATTTGAGACTAACAGGAAGTTTTAAGACTGCATCCTTTCCTTTCATTCTTTCTGCCAATGTTTCAGTATTTTTAAGGTTTCTCCAAACAGTGCATCACTTCTGTGAAGACAGTTGATCACATCTATTGCATAGGGTTTCTTTCTGAGGCATTTAGTGAAAAGAAATTACCTCTGAGTATTGGTGAACATTCTTTCTAAAAATAATATCTCTGTTCATGGAGTATATGTGATTTGGGGTACTTAAAACTCATATGCATTTCTTTTGGATTTTGTTTTCCCAGGTGCTATTAAAATTTCTCTTTCAATGTGTAAAGAAGGCCTCATGACTCTAAGCCTCAGGGAACTGGGAGTGGTAGACCTAATAGGAGGAAATGCCCCTCAAGTTTAACATGTCTTTAAGTGATTTTTGTTCTTATTTGAGTTCAGGTTTTTTGTCTCATTTTTATAGGAGTGGTGTCACAAAAACCTATGTTAAATGTCTGAATATTTTACCTATCCAGTATAACATTTTTATTAAATAATTCCATGGCCTGTTTTCACTTTAATTACTCTCAGGAAGTGACTTGATGTTAAGTTTAGAAGCACTTAAAATAATTTAATTACACCATGGGGTGTGAAATGCTGCTCTAAATCTGTACTGCTTGGCTGAGCACTAATCAATGATTTCAATGTACATTTGTGTAGTTTTTTGAAAGATATACTGAGCAATGTATTTTTCTCACTTATGGAAACTTACCCTGAGGAGCATGTAATGGCTGGTATGTCAGCTCTTCACCTGCTAGTGGAAGGAAAAAATGGATTTTTGCTAAATGAAAGCTAGCTCTATACTTTTTCTTCACTGATTATGTTTGTATAGCACAACACATTGGATAAAACAGTTCAAGGAATTTTTGAAATGTACATCCACACACCTACACATACACGTGCACTATGTGGATGCACAAACAAGCTCAGTTTCCAGAATCTATAGAGGTTGTCTTTTTTTTTTTTTTTTTTTTTTTAAAGTGATCTGTAGTCCATTAACCAAGGAACGACGCAGCCAACTACATGGCTTGCATGCCAAAAGGTAAAGGTGATTTAAGGTCTTCCTTTGACCGACTGTACTCTTAATTGTTTCTCTAGGTCTATTATGAACTTCGCTGTGTTTCTGGACATGGTTTCTTCACTTCTTTTTCCTTGAAACAGGATGCAAACATTTCAACCAGATATTTTCTGCATACAATCATAGTAATTTTTTTTTTGTATTAGTTTAATAATAGTATCCGACCTGGATAACCACATAAATAACTTAATATTCATGTCTAGAAATATTCAAATTGCTTTTATCTAGTATAATCCAAGTGTTAGTACTAAGTTACTCAGATGGTTAGCTATGACACCACTTGGTAAGGCTGTAAAAACTAGACTAAGAATATATGCAAGATATTATAAAAAGAGGAATATTGATTATTCCATTCAGAAGGGCTTTGCATTGAAACTATCAGAACTAAACTAGATCACTCTTAGCTACAACTGAATACATAAAGTTGGCAGAAAAAAATAGGACAGTGTAACTAGATGATAATACAATATAAACTGCCTGTAAACAGTTTTGAAAAACTGAATATGAATCTGTTCTATTGATGATCACAGACCACACAGATGTGGAAGGAAAGAAATAAACTTAAAATGTCAAAAAATGAACAATTCTGTAAGAAAGAAGTACTGATAATGTGTGCCAGTTTTTTTTGTGCTTTGCTGGGATTAATGTTTTATATGAAAGTCATCACAGAGAGAAGCAAATCCCAGTACCTTTAATTTCAGCAGGCAGAAACTTGTCTCTATAGGTGATGCAAAGTAATGCAAAGGAATTACATCTTGAAGTGTGGGCTTTTACCACACACACATACAAAAGGCAAGAAAAAAGTTCTTCTATGCTAAATTCCTTTCATCTGAAGCATTTTTTTTTTCTATCATGGCTTTTTTTCCACTGAAGAGGCTATATTATTTATATAAAATATATCATTTTATAATATCATGCCATATTTATTAATATACTGTCATGGTTTTAGCTGGGATAGTTAATTTTCTTCACTGTAGCTGGTATAGTGCTGTGTTTTGGATTTAGTATGAAAATAATGTTGATAACACACTGATGTTTTAGTTGTTGCTGGGTAGTGTTTACACTAGTCAAGGACTTTTCCAGCTTCCCATGCTCTGCCAGGTGTACAAGAAGCCGGGAGGGGAGGGGGCACATCCAAGAGAGCTGATCCGAATTGGCCAAAGGGATATTCCATATCATGTGACATCATGCCCAGTATATTAACTGGGGGGAGTTGGCTGGGAGAAGCAGCGATCGTAGCTCGGGGACTGGTGGTGTCAGTCAGCGGGGGGTGAGCAGTTGCAGTGCTTGTGTTCTTTTCTTTTCCTTTCCCTCTGTTCCCCAGGATTCATTCCTCTCGTTATTTTCTTTTTTTTTGTTATATTATCATTATCATTATTATTATCATAATCATTATTGTTATCTTTACCATTACTACTATTACTATTTTATTTTAATTATTAAACTGTTCTTCTCTCAACCCACGAGTTTTCTTGCTTTTGCTCTTCTGATTCTCCTCCTTCCCACCGGGATGCGGGGATTGAGTGAGCAGCTGTGTGGTGCTTAGTTGCTGACTGCGGCTAAACCACGACATATATGTAGATTATGTACACCTAAATTTCCTTCTAATTTTACCACATGAGCTGTTAGCTTTGACTTCAAGGAGAGCTATTTTAAAAAACTTCCTAGAAAACTAAGATGTCAGTCCGGACATTTTCTGATTTAGATCAATTTATTTGTCAGTTAAAATATGGCAAGTGTCTAGTCATCTTCCATTTATCCATGGGCAGTTTTACTTCAGCTGTTTCATAATACCATTTAAAATGTAGTTTATCTTCCATTTATGAGTCAATTCTTACTGTTTTAAAAAAATAGTATACTATATTTTCCCTATATCTTAGCTCCTTAATTTAAAATACTTTAAGAAGGGTATGAATTATCTACCTAATAGCTTAATAACATTAGTTTCCAATTTATTGTTTTCATGGTTTAACCCCAGCCAGCAACAAAGCACCACACAGCTGCTCGCTCACTCCTCTCCCAGGGGGACAGGGGAAAGAGAATTGGAAGGGTAAAAGCAAGAAAACTCATGGGTTGAGATAAGAACAGTTTAATAATTGAAATATAATAATAATAATAATAATAATAATAAAGATGATGATGATGATATAATGAAAAGGAAAATAACAAAAAGAGAGAAATAAAACCCAAGAAAGACAAGTGTTGCAAATGAAAACAATTACTCACCACCAACTGACCGATGCCCATCCAGTTCATGATCAGCAGCCCCTGCCAACCTTCCCTAGTATTATTGCTGAGCATGATGTTATATAGTATGGAATATCCCTTTGGTCTACCCCCAAACTACTTGCTGGTGGGGTGGTATGAGAAGCAGAAATGTCCTATGTAAGCACTGCTCAGCAATAGCTAAAACATCCCTGTATTCTCAACACTTTTTCCAGCACAAATCCAAAACATAGCCCCATTATAGCTACTATGAAGAAAATTAACTCTACCCCAGCCAAAACCAGCACAATTGTGAGGTATTGTTTCTATTTATGGGAACACTGAAGGAAATCATATATAACACATGATGGATGAGATTAAGTGTAAGAAATGTCTAAAGAGAAAGGAGATCTTGACTGGATGTAGAAAATACTGCAGGAGGGTGCCTTTCAGACATATTATGTACTCTAGTACCTACCAGTGGACTGAGAAAGATTCATACATTTCTTTCCTCAGAAAGGAACACTTTATCACTGTCTTTTCCTGATGAAGTAGCCAACTCACACTTGTTTAAGATAAGAGAAAGGTAAATCGCCTGGGGAAAGAAAAGTCTTTACAAGAAGATTCAGGAAATTTGACATCTCCTCATCTCTGCAGCATGCTGCTAGTTTTCAATTTAGCTATTCAGCACTAACACCTCAGATAAAATCAAGATTTCATCTAAAGGGTGAAAGTAATTTTGCAGTGATATTTGCAAATAATTGCATTTATTGAAGATAATAGGATGATAAAAGAGCTACTGCATTCATAGGACAGCTTGCAAATGTTGATTCCTGAATGATGATCCCCACAGCCAGAAAACTTACCTTTGGTTTGGAACAGGTCTGTGCATGTCCACATAATTGATGTATCACGAAACAAGGTGATCCTGAAGAGAGAAATGGAGGACAAAAGTTTCTCACTCAGCTCTGCATGAATAGGGCTACCATATATCCAAATATCTGCCTTGACGTGTTCCTTTCTATCCAGGCCTCCTCTTGGGAAGTATAGTCTACTACACATATACAGACCTGTGGTGTAAGGTATATTCAAAGTTTACACTTTCCAGATATGCTAGTCATATTGCCCACACTTTGGCACAAACTAGATTCAAAATTTGTGATCACGTATGCTTATTTCTGTCCAGTAAATCTAAGAGAAAAAGACAAGAGGTCTGTATATGAGGCAGTACTGGAAGACAACAATGATTACTCACCTGTTTACATTATAAGAATCCACACTTGAAGTACAGGCAGGTGAGAAAATTGGCAGAAGTTCTTTTTATTCAAAGTTCTTTTGAGGCACTTAAGCACTTCTCATCCTATCCAGAATCTGAAAGTTCAGGATTTTGTATCTCGACTGAAAGATAGAAGAGAGGGATAAACATTATTCACATTAGAAGACAATGTTGAAGTATTGGTGAAAGTAGAGTGGCAGACATTTTTATAATGCTCAGGCTACTTATCACTGTGGCTAATATTTGCACACCAGGAAGAAGAGACTTTTTGTTCTTTCTGACGTATGTCTTTCATTAAAATAAGTGAGTAGTCAGGCAAATTCTCAGCACTCCTTCATAAGCAAATTAATATTCTTATATTGTGTTAAACAGAGGGGAGGATATGAAGTTAATTACTGATCAGCAGGTGACCAGTAAAACATTTAAGTTTTTCTTTGCCATATTATACGTTATAATGTCCTGCAGAGCAGAAAAAATCATCCAGATTTTCAGTGAAAGTCTTAGGAATCTTCAGCTGAAGTAAGCTGCATGGATTTGCTAACTGTTCCTGTTTCAAAATGAAAGGTCACACAAGGAATAAAACCAATAAACAAGAAAAGCTTACTTACTGAATTTTGAAAAAGGTTTGTTATTCATTCAAATTCCCTCCTGAAACAATCTTCAGAAATTAAGACTTTTGTTTTTTGACAGATTCTGCCTTTTCAGAGCTTTTTTGCCCATGTCCTCATATCCCAGTTGCTGGGAGATCTGGAGATCCATGTGGGAAACTGGAGTCTGGCTTCATGGTGTCTTTTGTAGATTTGGGGTCATGGACTAGAAAAAAAACCAAAAACCTGAGTTTGTACACTCTGAAAGATTTATAGTAAAAGAGAAAAAGATGACAACATTTACAAAAACTGAATGTGATCTCTAATTCTGTACCGGACATTTTGCCACAAATTGCCACTTTTTGAAAAATAGTGTTGCAAGATGGTTTTTTTTTCATACTGTAGAAGCATATGACAATGTGTGGACAACACCATATAAAGTGGTAAAAAGGATAAATTAAGAAAAAAAAAAGCATAAAGGTAAGATAGAGCAGCAGTATCAAAACCAATAAACTTTTTTGAGCCATAGCACATAAGCAATAAACCAATTTTTCCCCTTCCCTTACTCTCCTTTTTAAAAAAATATTTGTAGCTGTTAAAGAAACGAGTGGGAATTTTCTTGGTATTGCAGATGTTGGAACTTCACTGCAATAAAGTCTTTAATGAGCAGTCTTATTCCTAATCCTAAACTGTGATATTAAAGATAAATGGTAGGGCAAGTGAACAGTTCTGTGCTACAACTCTGTACAATTTCTTTTTCTCTTTGTCTTGTACATTGCAGCAGAATAGCAGAATATATCAACTGGTCCTCCACCCCCAAATTGGTGTCATCTTTAAACCTGATGAGCATGCACTCTGTTACCTCTTCCAGGTCATTAGTAAAGACATTGAACAGGACATGTCCCAGTACAGATCTCCTAAGTACTTCATTTGTTACCAGTCTCCAGGTAGAATGGGACCCATTATCCATGAGCCTTTGAGTTCAACTATCCAATCAATTTATTAGCCTTCTGGTTTTCCATTACTTGGACTGTACTTTTGAAACAAGAATACTGTGGGAGACAGTGTTGAAAGTCCTGCTAAAATTCACGGAAATTATATCCACTTTTCTCCTTTCTTCCTCAAATCCCATGATTTTATTACAGAGGTCAATCAAGTTGGCCAGGCATTACTTACCTGTTGTCAATTCATGCTGGCTGTTCCCAATCACCTTCTTCTCCTTTATGTGCCCAGAAATGTGTTTCAAGAGGATTTGCTCCATTCTGACAAACATCAAGCTCCAATACATACACTCTAGATCAGTATGCCTTTTGATATGCATACTCCTGTGACACCTCGTCTCTACATACTGCCATTATTTCCATAGAAATTTTCAGTTATCAATTAAGCTGTAACTTATCTCACAGTTATAACACAATAGAAAGGGATACACAAAGCTTATAAAATTTTAGGTATTAACAGGTTAATGGGGTAAAAAGCTGAACTTATTAACTTGGGAAAAAACTTGAAAAAGAAATTTACCAGTCTTCTCTCACATTCATTTGATGCATACTCTAAGCAACAGCCATAGGCACAAGGGGTTGAGTAAGTTGGAACATGAATGCAGCGAGCAACGACACATCCCATGATTCGAGACAGCCAGCAAGGCTTCACCAAGGGCAAGTCCTGCCTGACTAACCTAGTGGCCTTCTATGAAAGACTGACTACATCAGTGGACAAGGGAAGAGCTGTCATCTCTCTGGAGTTCTGTTAGGCCTTTGACATGGTCGCCACAACATCCTTCTCTTTAAATTGGAGAGATATAGATTTGATGGATGGACTGTTCAGTGGAGGAGGGATTGGCTGTATGGTCGCATCCAGAGGGTAGCGGTCAATGACTCAATCTCTGTGTGGAGACCAGTGAGAGATGGTGTCCCTCAGGGGTCGATATTGGAACAAGAACTGTTTAATATCCTCATCAATGATGTAGACAGTGGGATCAAATGCACCCTCAGCAAGTCTGCAAATGACACCAAGCTGAGTGGTGGGGTTGACATGCTTGAGGGATGGGAAGGGACGCCATCCAGAGGGATCTTGATGGGCTTGGGAAATGGGCCCGTGTGAACCTCATGAAGTGCAACAAGGCCACGTGCAAGGTCCTGCACCTTCATCAGGGCAGTCGCCAGTATCAATACAGGCTGGGGGATGAAGGGATCGAGAGCAGCCCTGAGGAGAAGGATTTGGGGGTACCGGTGGATGAGAAGCTGGACATGAGCCAGCAATGTGTGCTTGCAGCCCAGAAAGCCAACCATATCCTGGGCTGCATCAAAAGAAGTGTAGCCAGCAGCTCGAGGGAGGTGATTCTACCTTTCTACTTTGCTCTGGTGAGACCCCACTTGGAGTGCTTCATCCAGTTCTGGGGTCCCCAGCACAAAAAAGACATGGAACTTTTAGAACAGGTCCAGAGGAAAGCCACAAAAATTATCAGAGGGATGGATTGCCTGTCCTATGAAGAAAGACTTATAGAGTTGGGGTTTTTCAGCCTGGAGGATAGAAGGCTCTGGGAAGACCTGATTGCAGCCTTTCAATACTTAAAAGAGACTTAAAAGAAAGATGAAGAAAGACTTTTTACCAAGGTCTATAGTGACAGAACAAGGGGCAATCATTTTCAACTGAAAGAGGGTAGATTTAGATTGGACACAAGGAAGAAATTTTTTACAATGAGGGTAGTGAGACGCTGGAGCAGGTTGCCCAGTGAAGTTGTGGATACTCCATCACTGGAAGTTTTCAAGGTCAAGTTGGATGGTGCTTTGAGCAACCTGATCTAGTGAAAGATGTCTCTGCCTATGGGGTTTGGCAGATGGGTTGGATTATATGATCCTTAAATGTGCCTTTCAACCCAAACGATCTATAATTCTATGATAATCCTCTCAGCAAGATGCCCTAAACATGCTAGTGCTCATTTAGTTAGCAACGTGTTACTATTTTTTTTCTTTTTTTTTTTTTTTTTTGAGTTGCATATCCTATGGCTGATCTAACAAGTTATTGATATCCTCATGTGAAACTATTAGCTCTCAAAAATTATTTCTGGCACCCCTGAAATTGTCATTATCTAAATATTCTTGTGCCTTTTTCCCTTTGTATAAATATGCCACATCTATCTGCAAGAACATTACAATATGAACATTTAAAAAATATTAATGATATTATTAAAACATGTCTTGGTCAACCTAGTTCAACTACCATGAACCTATTGTATACACGAAACAAAGACAACCTCTTAGAGAATAACTATGAGGAAGAAATTGGCTTTTAGTCACCTCAAAGTAGTTATTAACTGTCACCTGAAAGGAGATATTAACTGTCATGGTTGGTCTCAGCCTTGAGACTTTAATCGACCCCATCTGCTCCTTAAGGCCCAGTGGAAGACAGCGTTATGCATGGAAGAATGTTATGTAGTCACCAAAACTGTATGGGCAGAAGCTTTACACTTTACAGCCAGGAGTTGTCTACTAGACAGTATGTGGAGATGATTCTTAGTAAAACAAAGATTTTTATATAGCTATGTAAGGTAAATAACCTTCTCACTAAGTAAGTGGCTAGACAGTCTTTTAACTAAGGATAAACTAGAATGAATTTTGGAGCAAAAGATTAAACTCCAGCCTACCTGGCAAACTTCAAGTGGAGTCTGACTTGAGCTAGCATACTCTGTTGTGTGAGAGATGAGGCATATGGCAAGTCTAAGACCCTGTCTATCACACTGTCAGGAGGGAAACAGAAAATCAGTTAAATGAAGAATAGAGACACAAAAAAAAATCATGGAATTTTCCTTTCTCTCACCTATTTAATACCATTAAAGTATAAATGGCAGAGTCAGAGACCAGTTGGAGGAAGCCAGAACTGTTTATAATTTTTTAGTACTTGTTACAGTACCATATGTAATTGAGAGTTGTCATTTTCTCTTTTATCATCCAGGCTGTACATTTCACACTGTTGCCTTCCTTGCTATCCCATATGTGTCTCAAGGACATTACTCATCTACCTTTCATTTAATTTTTTTTTCCTTCTTTGCCACAATTTGCCCACTAGGTGATAGTTCTTCCCATATTTTTTCAAGCAAAGACTATGTCCCCCATTGTCCTTGACTTTTTCTGCATCTGGATGATGAAGGAGGGGAAAAGCTAGTCCTGCTCCCAGGAGTGATGTAGCATTCACAGTCAACTCAGACCTCTTCATTTATCAGGTGATTTTGCAAAAATGAAGGTGTAGAAAGCAAAAAGAATACCTCATCCCAAGGAGTGTTACCAGCCTATTCTTTCAGTCTTCTGCCACAATGGGACATATCAAATTCCCTTTCAACAGAGAAGGAAAGTCATTAGTACTAGAAAAGATGCAAAAAAATATTAATCAGGTTCTGAAAATGCATGTAGTAGAAGAAAGGTGGGGAGTACATATGTGACACTTACAGGTTAAGACCAATGTACACTTGAGTTTAAATGCTAAAAAAGTATGGCTAACATGGAGGCACTTTTTGTAGAATTTATTGGTTAATTCAGCTCCCTGTGCCCTTCAGCTTTCTGAAGGAAATTACTGGAAGAAGAAATAACCTGGATTAAAACTATGGAACTAGGAGGAAAATAAACCTGCTTGCTAGTATATTTCCTTTGTTGTTATTTTAGTAGCCTTAGCCATGCTGTTGTACTCTTTAGTTCCCTTTTTTAAGGAAAAAACAAGTCTGATATCTCATATTCTTGGTTTATATCTTCCTCCATATACCCTAGCTTCAGATTCATAGAGCTGAGCCCAGTATTCTCCAAAATTAAAGTTAGTTTTCCTCTGGGTCACAGATCAAGTTATGGAATTCTTTAATCAGCTAAAAATGAGTTGGGACAGAAGGAACATAGTAAGTTTAGTGGGTAATTATAATGAAGAAACACAAAGCTACTGATAGCAAAGGTGGAAAAAAAGAGTTCAATACACATATTAAAAATCTGAATTCTTCCGAAATTTTGTTGTTAACATAACTTTGTCAGTAGTGTTGTTGCTAGCTTCTTTCAGTTAAGTAACCCACTCTATAGGTCTTTTGCTGCCTGACTAATGCACATTTTTTGGGAAAAAGGGAATGCTGTCTCTAGTAAGTAGTAGAAGCTTCTGGAACTAAAAAAAATATGTGAAAACTTGTTAACTTTGATAGAGTTATTTATTGTCAGTAAAAAAGTTATTATAAAATAAGATCTGAGAAATAAGGTTCCTTTTCAATTTTCAGTAGAGAGGGCGAGTTTTTAATTAATTCTTTAGTTCATCCCTACAAACAGTTAAATAAAAATTATATAAACCTAAAGAAAAATGTAAGTCAACTATCTTTACTGCGAAAATTCAAAGTCGTGATGAACAATAGAACAAATAAGTTCTGTCATGTTTGTGTTTCCTTCATGACAAACGTGACAGATGTTGGGCATTTACATGTCAGTTAAAATATTTGTTGAAAAACAAATCTAAAGAACAATGTTTTACTGATTCAGCATAACCCCATTTGTATTTATGTCATAGTGTCAGAATGGATTTAAAGCTAACACAGCCTTACAAATACACATGAGATATTTTAAAGTCAAAATGACTTGTTGTTATGAAGCATCTTATCAAAAGTAGGTGTCAAAGCAACTTTATTAACCTGGCCTAAGTTATTAATTTCTCACATTGCAAAGTTTAATACCTCATTAGCAATCCATTCACCTCATAAATCAGTAATAAATCATCCACACATCTTTCTATCTATATCAATTACCGAAGCTGCTAACTCACCAAAACTCACTAGGCCTTACTAAATTATAACTCTTCTTTTATTAATTTAATAAAAATAATAAAATCTTAATTTATAACCCCACCCCCCAGGACTGGGAAGCAGGAATATTGTTGTTTATACTTACATACTCTATATAATTTTTCCCCAGGTCTCCTTCACAAATATTGCAGCTGAAGAGCAAGTGAGCCTTCTCTGTCACTGTTTAAAATGTGCTGTAGCCCAATTTGTTTCTGATGCTTTAACTTCAGGTCTTCAGCTCACATCAGCTGAAAGGGTAATGCCAGTCCAGCTAGAGTTCTCATGAACACACAGTTTCTTATAACATGCAGTAACCGAGGTGTTAACAGCTGGCTGTTATAACACTGCCATTTAATTAGCTATGCCTCATGTCTTATGAAGTCTCAATCACATTAATTTTTAGGGAAAGATACTTAAATGAGAAGACCGAAGACTGGCTTGCTTTGTGCTCATCCTCTTAATTCCTATTAGGTTTCAGTGAATCCTTGAATTAAACTAGAATCAATGAGAAATTTATATCTCCCTAAACTTGAGGAAAATACAGGTGTTTCTTCTTTCTCCTAGATGTTTAGTTACAGTATTTCATCCTGTGTTTAAATATTCAAGTTAATTGGTTTAAAAATACTAAGTTTGATGGATCATCCTTATTCACTGTGCTTTTTACTCTGTTTTCCCCCTGCTTTTACTGTCCTGTTTTACATCATTAAACCTTTATTCAAAGAATGAGAAATTATTTACTTTTCTGAAGAATTATCCACGGTCTAATCAGCAATGTTTCCAGTAACTCATTGTCGTAATATTTGCAGGACAAAAAAATATTTTATTCTCTTGTGTAACAAGCACCTTGTTTTTCTTAATTAAATTTGACAGGACATACATTTAAATCCAAAAGTTTTAAAATGACTCAGGCCTATCTTGTCCTATTTAGGTTCTTATACTAGAACAGTAAATTGTCCAAGCATATACCAATTTAAAATGAAACCAGAAAGCTAACATTTCTTATGTAGAATTTCTTTATTATAGCATTTATTGATGAAAGAATATAATCTTCCCAGTTTAATTTAAAAGAATGAATACTTAAGTATATAGTGTATACTTTTCCTCATATACATGAGACCAATAATTCTCTTCTTAATGCTACTTTAAAGTAGCTTTAAAGTGCTACTTTAAAGTAAGAGTTTTCTCCATCAGTAAACAAATCCTCAAAAAAAAAAAAAAACAAAAAACCAACTCAGATTATGTAAGAGACTTACATTTAATAATTCACTGTATTAAAATTCAGAAAATAATTCTATCACTGTGGATCCAGAGGTATTATTTTAAAATAATTAAGAGTCATTAAGAGAGGAATAAAAGGGAATGTTTTTAAAGCATTGCCTATTGGATATTGCCTTTATGCTCAACTAAGAAATGAGAAATGAAACTGTATGATATTATCTAAAGTTTCAGTATTACATATATACCATGGTCTGCCTGCATAGTCTATGAAAACTTTTCCTTGTAATGGATCTTAAATGACAAGTTGCTCACTGCTAGCTAGGGAAGAAAAGAAAAAAAGAAGAAAATTTAAAAAAAGGATGCAATCAAAACAGCTCAGCTATTTTTGTTTTATAAGGTTACCTAGTTAATACTCTTTTCTTCTCTTTTTCACATTTAGCCACCTGTGTTGGAAGTCCTAGCCCAATGTACGTTTTGGTCATTCCATGTTGGGAAATCTCTCCAGATACTGAATGACAGAAGATATTGAATCATCATCAGATCTTACACTTACTGGTCTGTTTCCTTTTCTAACACTCCACCAGTTCTTTCTTCTCTTCAGACATAATTCTTAAGGAGGAGTAAGGAAGAGAACTTACCTTAGATGCTAGAAGTAAATTACTACTCCCATATATAATGTAGAGATTCAAGACAAAACTCCAGTAATAATAAGGCAAATTATTATTATTGGAGTTGAATTATTCAGTGGTGTCCATTAGCAAAGTGATAACATCAAAATTTTATATTTAGATTTACTTGTAGACTGCAGCAGCAGCTTGCTTCCAGTGCACTTTTAAAGATAAAAACAATGTGTGTGCTTACTCAGAAATAATGATAATTAGTGGCCAGCTGAAACTGACAATTCTGAAACTGATAATTTCCTGTTTTTGTGTTTTGTTTGTGTTTTTTTTTTAAACCATGGACTCCATAAAGCCTTCCCAAAAATATTTTGATAGAAAAGTACATGTGTTCCTCTGATTGTTAGATTCTAGATTTTTATTGTTCAGTTTCCAGTTGGTGAATGATACCTTAATTATAATCAACAAATATAACTTACACTTCATTTCTCTTATCACATAATCTATGAGTTGTAGATATGAGGCCCATTTGTCCTGATTAGTCACAGTTTTTTAAAAAGACTATATATTTTTCTAAGTATGTCTGCACTGTAATTCATAAACGGTCAAGCAAATCTTTTTCCACTTTGTCAAGGCCCTTGCCCTCTCAGATTGTTTTATTGCAGAAGTGCCAAACTGAATCTTGCACACTTGAAGTCATTTCAAACAGAGGAGAAAGCTCAGCCTTTCCATAACTTCCTTTGGAATATTTGCTCTAACAGTTTTCATCTTTATGAGAAAGAGGGAACATTTCTTAATGCAAAGATATATGAAAGGTATGTCTCATGTAGTTTCTTTGAGCTTATTTTTGTCATTATGAGACAACAGATATGGAATTGGTTAATTTAAGTTCTAGTCAATTATTGTAATAAAATAACAGAAACTTGCAAATTAGAGTGAAGGAACAAATTCTCTGCAGCAGGTTTTCTTTTTTTCTGAAAACATAGCAGAAAGAGTTCTATCTATTGTTTATCTCTCTAGAATACAGGCATAACTAAGACTGTTGGTGTATTTAATTTACAGCAACTATCTATTACCATTCATCTTTCCAGAATTCTCACTATAAATACTTTTGTTTGCTTCAAAGTCCTCAAGTCAGGCCTTTACTACGATGGTTTTCTTTAATGCCATCCCTATCATTATCAGTTTTATGTTCTCTTTGTTTAACCATTTGATCCTCAAGTGAATTGGTTGCAAAGCAACTTCAAAAGAAAGAGTTTTCTTTCAGATTTTTTTTCTTTCCTGCATTTGCTTATAAGTTTACCTTTAAGACATCTTGAAAATTGAATTCATGGTGAGAAGCCAGAATAAACTCAGACATCATGATGTGTAAAAACTGCAAATGGCATTTCTACATTATCCTACTTTTAAAGTTTGTTTAGAAAAATGTCCAAAGCAGCTTTCAGCTGCTTTGCAATATATTTACCTGCACTCACAATTACTCAAAGCTTCATCCTCTTTTTTTTTTTTTTTCCCCTAAATCCTATGGATTTCCAATTTACTCTTATTTACAAGAATGTAAACAAGCTTCAATTTAATTGCAAGGAATGGGAATAAAGGGAAAGACAAAGGTGATTCAATTGGCTCTAATCCTAGTGTAAACTAACTACATGTTAAAGTAATAATTTTTTTCCCCTTCAACTGACTTTTGAAAAGCAACTTAACTCTGTAGAAGGGGGGATTACTAAGTGACTTTTGTGGAAATTAATCTATTGGGTGCAGCACAATGCAGAAGATTTTGTGATAACATTTAACCGTAATGCAATGGTCTTGCAATCAATGCATGCATCCTGATATGGTTACAAAGCAGAGTAGCAGAGTTCATGGATATTACTCGGTATAAGCATGGACACCATGGCCCTGGTCAGATTTGCAGGGAGCCTTTACCAAACTGAAGGAGATTCAGGGCAATTCTTCCTGGGCATGTACAAAGGACCATAGAATCATATAGAATCATTAAATGGTTTGGGTTGAAAGGGACCTTCAAAGATCACCTAGTTCAACCCCTCTTCCATCTTTCATTAGATCACGTTGCTCAAAGCCTCATCCAACCTGACTTTGAACATTTCCAGTGATGGGACATCCACAACTTCTCTGGGCAACCCATTCCCATGTGCCACCACCCTCATCATAAAAAATGTCTCAGTTTTAGGAATGGTCCTATGCACATTCAGTTTGCTGCTATGGGCAGCATGCTGATTCTCAAAGCACAAACAAAATCTAAGAACAAACAATGTTAGTTTAACAAAAATGAAAAAAAAGACCAAAAAGAAGCTCATGAGTAAAAGAATATTCCACTGCAACATTAGGTTTTCAACAAAATTAAAAAGATCAACAATGGAATTCTCAGTGGAAACAAAACACTCCATTAAAATACTACAAATGGTTATGAAAATACGTTATTGTAACAATGGTCATTTGATATCATGCATATGAAATATTCTAGGACTTTTTCATAAGAAGTCATGTACCAAGAAAAAAATAATTTTGTAAAACATTTCTAGGAATGAAAATAAGCTATTTATAAGGAATAGAGAGTAGTCCAGAATTTTCTAACAGTATGATAGTATTTACAGGCAGATGTTTTATGCACTTGCACCAGATCATCAAATTTATGGTAAATCATATCCTGAAAAAACTGCATCTCAATTGAATTTAAAGCAATATGCAATCAGTTCCTGACCTTTTGATATCAAAAGGAAGGCTTTGTGTTGGTAGTGAATGAGTACTACTGATTTGATTTTAATTCCAATAAAAACGTACTTATTTAAACCTTATATATAGGTTATTTACATTAGTATTTTTCAAATTTTCATTGCCAGTTCCATTTCTATATTAGGTTTTATGGGGTAGTGCAAACCTGCAATTATATGCTTTGTGGCAACCCTAATGACTTTACCTAAAATCAAGTATCCCGTTGTGTTAGATGCTGTATGAACATATGCTGAGAAGCAAGTCCTGTGCTGAATATGGATGTTAAACTCTTTAATGACGGGAGAAGACAATGCAAGTAAGCTTATGTCATCATTTAGTTTTACTTGCCAAGGCTGTTGAGATCAGGAAATTAAAAACTCCCAGAAAATGGAAAAATGCAGCTTAACAAAATGTCAGAATTAGTTCACCCTCATAAATGATACCCAGTAACAATATACTTTCACTTGGATATCACTGACCACAGAAATGAAACTCCTTGCCAGCAATTAACAATCAAGGGTATTGTTCTTGATATAGGCAGTGCTGAAAGCCCAGAGGCATTACTGGGAACCCTACCCCCCCCCCCCCCCCCCCCAACATTTAGATAATTGTTTAGATCAGTTAGATAGCTGTTGTTATATGGACTTATAAATCAGTTTTTCTGGAGAAGAAAAAGATGTTACAGGATTTCTCTCTGTTATATTTTCTTGTAACAGCAGTTCATGTTTTAAAAAGCGTGGGATAGAATCATAGAATCACAAAACAGTTTGGGCTGGAAGGGACCTTTAAAGATCATCTAGGCCAACCCCACCTGCAACGAGCAGGGACATCTTCAACTAGATCAGGTTGCTCAGAGCCCTGACAAACCTGACCTTGAATATTTCCAGGGACGGGGCATCTACCACCTCTCTGGGTAACCTGTTCCAGTGTCTCACCACCCTTATCCTAAAAAATTTCTTCCTTATATCTAGTCTGAATCTACCCTCCTTTAGTTTAAAACCATTACCCCTTGTCCTGTCACAACAGGCCCCACTAAAATGTTTGTCCCCATCTTTCTTATAAGCACCCTTTTAAATACTGAAAGGCTGCAATCAGGTCTTCCCAGAGCCTTCTATCCTCCAGGCTGAAAAACCCCAACTGTCTCAGCCTTTCCTCACAGGACAGGTGTTCCATCCCTCTGATAATTTTTGTGGCTTTCCTCTGGACCTGTTCTAAAAGTTCCATGTCTTTTTTGTGCTGGGGACCCCAGAGCTGGACACAGAACTCCAAGTGGGGTCTCACCAGAGCAGAGTAGAGAGGCAGAATCACCTCCCTCGAGCTGCTGGCTACACTTCTTTTGATGCAGCCCAGGATATGGTTGGCTTTCTGGGCTGCAAGCACACATTGCTGGCTCATGTCCAGCTTTTCATCCACCGGTACCCCCAAATCCTTCTCCTCAGGGCTGCTCTTGATCCCTTCATCCCCCAGCCTGTATTGATACTGGCGACTGCCCTGATGAAGGTGCAGGACCTTGCACGTGGCCTTGTTGCACTTCATGAGGTTCACACGGGCCCATTTCCCAAGCCCATCAAGATCCCTCTGGATAGTGTCCCTTCCCTCAGTCATTATCAACTGCACAACTCAGCTCAATGTCATCCACAAACTTGCCGAGGGTGCACTTGATCCCACTGTCTATGTCAGTGATGAAGATACTATGTAGTATTGGTCCCTGTACTGGACCCTTGAGGGACACCACTCATTTCTGGTTTCCACTGGACATTGAGCCATTGACTGTAACCATTTGGACATGGCCATCCAGCTAATCTGTTATCCATCTAAGAGTCCATCCATCAAACCCATATCTCTCCAGTTTAGTGGTAAGAATGTTGTGGGGGATGCTGTGAAAGGCCTTAGAGAAGTCTGGGTAGATGACATGTATAGCTCTTCCCTTGTTTACTGATGCAGTCACTCCATCATAGAAGGCCACTAATACCATTATCACTTGGTGGTAATAGTTCACCAAGGCACTATTTGCCCTTGGTGAAGCCTTATGTAATTATATATATATATAGTATATATATACTATACTACAAATAAAAGACATCCTTAAGTTTCTATTGCAATGATATATTCTAAGCAAAAAGTGGTAAATTCTCAGAAATGCTTGCATGACTTTAACATTACTTTCAGAATTTTTATATATTTAATGTTTAGACAATTTCAGTCAGAAAGGTAACAATGTTTTCATCTCTAGCCCAGCTGAGAAGACAAAGTTTAATTCTCTTCTCTGGGCTAGTAAAGCATAAATATTGCATAATAAATTTTCTGTGCAATAGTTGAACTCTGCATTGTCCTGATGATGTTGCTGATCTCCTCTTAAAGGAAGAGTTGAACACTTTGGGATTCCTTTTTATAATCAGTCATAAAAATATTCAGTATTAAAATCTATATTCCAGAAATCCTAATATAAAAAGGTAAGGCATTTATAAATCCAGGTGAAATTCTGTTATAGCTGTCAGTGCTTTCCAATGCTGTGTAAAATTTCCTTCATATTCTTCTCTGTCTATAGAAGAACAGACACAAATCTTGCTGGACAAATAAAGAAAATTGCTTAGAAAATGTTCTGGAAATTGAAGCTCAGTTATAAAATAGGTGGTAAAGGAAGTGGCCAAAGAAGCAAGAGGAACAGTCTGATGAATTCATTTTTGGATAAACATCAGGGGATAGAGACTGGACTTTCTGTTGACATATAATAACTTCTTTTTTTTTTTTTTTCCATTTCATATTTGTCAACTGGAGAAGTGTTCAAAACTAAATAAATAAAATGCTCCATAAATATTCTTATAATGTAACATCAGGCAAAATTACTGTGATCTTACTGATCTGCAAAACACATACTATGAGATTTTTCTAAATGTCTGCATAAGCTTCAGCAATTTCAATAAAAAGAATCTTCAAAAATGTCCAGTCTTGATTTTAAAAATATCAGCATGGCATAATGTTTTATAAATTCCAAAGCAAATTCTAATAAGTGTGTCACATGTACCCTAACCTTTATGTTAATTCCCATATATTTTTCACTTCAACATGGTGTTCTTTAAACCTGTGTTTCCCTGCATAAAATATGCAAAGTGATTCTAACATACTCCTTTATTTGTTATCTATATCAGAAATGTTGTCATCTTAAATCTTTGTTATTAATTTTGTTGTATTCAAATTCACTAATAAAAGTAAAAAACTGCAATGATTCTGTGAAATGTGTGTGCTGAAAGGATTATAATCAGGTCAACTACTTCATTTCAAGATGTAATAATCACTGGTGTTCTTTAATTCACTTGATATATGGTAAATCATGTAGTACCAAGACAGTGTTTGGAAAGCATTGTCTGGGTAGATGGCAGCCTAAGTAGTATTACTTTTACTTTTTCACCAATACTAATTTGTTGTTTTTTTTCCCTAATTTCAAACTAAATTAATCTGACAAGTGTAGACTTGGTTAAATGACATTAACTGCATTTTCCTTCAGTTCTCAGTTAAGGATTTGTGTCAGACTGACATCCTCTAACTGCTCACAAATATTATTTACCCTTTCCAAAAAGGCAGCACCTTATTACAGGTTTTTTATCATCCTCTTTTTTCTTCTTTTTTTTCCCCTCCCTTTTCATACTTCTTCAGAACTCTACAGTTATAGAAAATTACTGTTAATGGTTCATGACAATGATATATGCAGTTCACTATGTGGAATACCTTGGCAAACTTGGTTAAGGGATTACTCTTTCTCCATCTAAGAAGTTGCCTTATCTACTGATACTATTTGTTGTCAGAAAGTTAAAGAAAGCAAGTGGAGTTAGTAAAATATATAGAACTGAAAAAGACTGTACAACAATGTGCCCCCAAAAAGAGCTAACTTCACTGAGTCAATACAGGAAAGTGATTTTTTCAATCAGGTTGAGGACTGAGCTCATCATTCTTGATTAAATATCAAAACTTGATTTTGACTTAATATTGAAGTGGTAAATAAACTGTTCCTGAAATGCTTCACTGTGCATCAATACACCAATAAAACATGTCCATTTTTCCAGTAATGTTTTATACTTCACTATTGTTAGTAGCTGCTGTACTAATTATTAAAATATATATAATTCATAGAACTGTTGCCACTCATTATATTGTGGCACAAATGGCCTATTTGTGCAGACTTTACTTTCTCAGTTATCAATTCCAATCTGTTAAAATAACACTAACTTTTATACACAATGTGTAAGACAAGGCAGATGTTG
Organism: Morus bassanus; assembly: GCA_031468815.1. NCBI lineage: Eukaryota > Metazoa > Chordata > Aves > Suliformes > Sulidae > Morus > Morus bassanus. The sequence goes on along the minus strand of CM062567.1, from coordinate 106,432,657 downwards.
CTAGAATTTTGTCAATGAGTCATGCTTTCTCATACCCCCAGGTCCTTAGTAAAAAACACTAGCAATATGTTATATAGCAAGACAATTTGCAATGAGTTAAGATATTGACTCCATCACTGGCTCTCAGAAAGTTTCTTCTGCTTGACTGAAAATGAATACCATTAGATTCAAGCGTCAGCATTTTCTTCCAGGTGGCATGGACAGCTGGTACCTGCAGCGATTAAGAATCTTCTGACCAGTAGTTAGGACAAGCTGGAAAAATGTCTTTAGTTTGGCTACTCAACTTCATTTTCAGTGAATGCCTTGAATGGATCCTTTACTTTTTAACAAAGGAGACTTCAACAGTGCTATGAATCATCCTAATTTATCTAACATATCTACTACTACATTGATGTTCAATGTAAGTAATTAAAATAAAGTACTTCTGGTGGAAAGCAAAACTACACTTAGTCATCTGCTTGCTCATTATACATGGGTTAAGTGGGGAGAAAAAATAGCTTCAAGAAACGGATTGGCAATGTAATCAAAGCAGAAAGAAGCAAAAGCTAAAAAGAGTGGTCTAACTCCTTCTAACTGTTAAGGGCTATTCTTATTGAATAAAATACTTGGTATGAATGTAGTTACTGATGCTACTATAGTTGCCAAAAGATCTAACTAGGTGTTCTGCAGCAGTTTTAGACATTTAATCCTGCTCTTCAGTTCCATTCATAAGGGAAGAAACTTGTATCTCCGGCAGAAGTAACAATGACTAAAGTCTATAAATATCATGTTTTGTAGAACTTCTGATAGAACAAAAATTCTGTCTTGCGATATTCTCAGTGTACTTTGACTTAACTTCTTTTTTAACGATATGAACTGATTAGTAACTGTGATGTAGTACTTGAGTTGCTTTGCCATTTTAACAGAAGTAAAAACTCATTTGGAGCTGGCCACACAATGACTAGATTAAGTATATTTAATGAATGTCAAAGGTATGTGACACTGTAAGAAAATGTGTTCAGTTGCTTAGATGATTGTCAAACATTATTTATATTTAAATTACCTGTGAGATGTTTGTCTTAGAGAAATCTTTTTATCATGGATAGGATTTGCTCTTTATTGGTAGACTTCAGCCATATGTGAAAGAAAAGCTGAGAAAAGATGCCTTTTGTTAATATCATAAACTTCTGGAAACTTTCACTGGATAGTGCTAACATCTATGTTCTTTGAGGCATGAAACTATCCTTTGTGACAGATTTGGTTTGTTGACATCTATGGAAACATCTGACCATATGGTGCCAGGTTCTACCTTTTGAACAATTCCACTCTGCATACTTCAGCAGCAGTTTCTTAGTCTCTTATATTCACTTAAGACCTTGTTCACAGCTCATGTGCTCCAGTTTCTGACCTGAGCTGGATGCAACTACCAGAAGAAATATTGTTTCACTATTTGATATTAAACATATCAAAAGAGATACAGAAAAGAGAAAGACAAAGCTATCAGAGCCGAATTTAAGGAGTATAGGAGCTGGGGATGTTTTTTCTTGACTCATATGGGCCACAAACAATGAAATAAAGAAGCAGCAAGCAGAGACTTTGAAAATTAAATGGAGTCTGATTAACTTGTGCCTGAATAGTGCAAGGAATTTGACAGAACTTTTGGAATTTTCTGGGCAAAAGAAGAGTAGATGAGGAAGAGTGTTTGGGCCTGCAAAACATTGGAAGAACTATTTACTGACTGGGACAGAAGTATAGGGGACATGGAGCTGGAGGTTATGAAGGAACTGGAAATCATTTGTCAAGGAAGCAGAAAGTGTGTCCAACACTCATTTTTTTCTTTTTTGCTCTTATGCCCTGGTTTCCTCTTGTCATATTGAATGAATGCGTACCAGTTGCTCACTTCTCAAGTAAATTCATTAGTTCCTTCCTGGACACAGGAGGAATATCTTTGTCCTAGGATCTACTCCAAATGCTCCTGTGTGACAAGACTTTTAACATAATTCCAGCTTGCTCTGCACCCTAAAATACATCCATGTACCCTCAGGGTATGCCTGAGAACATGAAACAAATACCTGGAGCCATGCTAAAAAAGAACTCTGGCAGGCAGCATCATAGCTGCATTGTTATTTCAGGTGCTCCAAACTGAAAATCCACAAATATTTTTAATAACCAAGACCATAGGGGCAGCACATACGACAAAGAATATCTGACTGTATCTGAGCAGCTGACTGCTATGTACAGTGAAAGCTCTAGTCAGCCCAAGCTGTTTTAAACCTGAACCAGTCTGCAATGACTGAACCGAACAGTCAGTCTGCTGTGCAGTCCTCAGATACATAATATAAGGTTCAGCTGATGAACTGGATGATGGAGAAAGCAGGGACAATGTCTGGATTTTGGCACGGAGGAAGAGCAGACTATTCAGAACCTAAAGGAGTTCTCTCCCAGAGTATTAGGCTTCATTCTTCATTTATCAGCAGGTGTTTATACTGAAGTTCTTTACTTTTGTCACTTAGAAGTCCTTGGGGCCTGACTGGTTGCGCCTACAAGTGCTGTGAGAGCTGGCTGTTGTCACTGCAGGGCCATTTACAATTGAAAGGTTATGGTGACAGGGAGAGGTTTCTCAAGACTGGAAGAGAGCAAATGCCAGTATTATCTTCAAGGAGGGCAAGAAAGAATATCCAGGCAACTCAGGCCAGTCAGCTTCACCTGTATTCCTGGGAACATGATGGGGAAAATCCTCCTGGAGACCATTTCCAAAGACATGCAAGACAAGAAGGTCATTGGGAGTAGTCGATATGGATTTATCAAAGGCAAATGATGTCTGGCCAACCTGATAACCTTCTGTAAGAAAGTGACTGCATTGATGGAAGAGAGGAAAGCAGTGGACATGTTTTACCTCTACTTTAGTGAGATTTTTGACACTGTCTCTCATAACATCCTTGTATACAAGCTGCCAATGTAGAGTTTAGACAAGTGGATGGTGAGGTGAGTCGAAAACTGTCTGAACAGCTGTCCCTAGAGGATTGTGATCGGTAGCATAAAGCCTAGTTGGAGGCCAGTCACTAGTTATGTACCCCAGGGTTTGATATTGTTGCCAGTACTGTTTAACCTCTTAATTAATGACCTCAACACTGGGACAAATTGCATCCTCAGCAAGTTCCCACAAAACTGGGAGGTGTAGCTGATACACCAGAGTGCTGTGCTGCCTTCCCGAGGGACCTCAAAAATCTGGAGAACTAGTCCAACATGAATCTCATAAAGTTCAGCAAAGGGACGTGCAAAGTCCTGCAACTGGGGAAGAATCGCCCGAGGCACCAGTATGTGCTGGAGCCCAACCAACTGTAAAGCAGCTTTGCAGAAAAGGACATTCGGGTGATGATTAAAGGGACTGAAGCATCTTTAATATGAGGAAAGGCTGAGACAGTGGAGACTGTTCAGCCTAGAAAATAGAAGGCTCAGGAAGACCTTATTAGTGTATGGGAGGGAATGAAGAATGAGGCAACCAAACTCTTCTCAGTAGTGCCCACTGGCAGAACAAATGGTAATGTAAGCAAATTAAATCACATGACATTCTATTTGAACACAAGAAAGCACTTTTTTTTTTTTTTTTTTTGAGGGTGGTTTAATACTGAAGCAGGTTGCCTAGAGAGTTTGTGAAGGATCCATCTGTGGACATATTTGAAACCCCACTGGACATGGTCCTTAGCAAACTGCTAAAGCTGACCCTGCTTAAGCAAGGGAGTTGGACCAGATGATCTCAAGAGGTCCCTTCTGGACTCAACAGTTCTGTGATTCTGTGATTCCTTAATCCATCTTTGCAGCCTACTTTGCACCAACTATCATAGCAAAGCTTTATAAGCTCAGAAACTGTTGGATTTGAAATATTTCTGCAACAATTCAGCTTCCTGTACATTTACTTTAGTTCAGAATCTGGAATCCACTATCACGTATACAAATTCAGTGCAAAGAATAGACATGCTCTAGATATGAACAAATGTAATGAAACTGCTGTTTATAGAAATTGTTTTGCTTGTTCAGAAAGTTATAAACAGAATGAGGAAAGGTAGAGGTGCAGTAGAGAAAGAACAGACTTACACATAGCCATTTAAATGGTACTAAGTGGAAATAGACTGCCCTTTATGACACTGATTCATAGAATCATAGAATCATTAAGGTTGGAAAAGACCTCTAGGATCATCAAGTCCAACCATCAACACAACACCACCATGCCTCCTAAACCATGCCCTGAAGTGCCATGCCTACACCTTTTTTGAACTCCTCCAGGGACGGTGACTCCACTGCCACTCTGGACAGCCTGTTCCAATGCCTGACCACTCTTTCACTAAAGAAATTTTTCCTAATATCCAATCTAAACCTCCCCTGATGCAACTTGAAGCTGTTTCCTCTCATCCTATCACTAGTGACTTGGGAGAAGAGGCCAACACCCACCTCACTACCACCTCCTTTCAGGTAGTTGTAGAGAGTGATAAGGTCTCCCCTCAGCTTCCTCTTCTCCAGGCTAAACAACCCCAGCTCCCTCAGCTGCTCGTCATAAGACTTGTTGTCCAGACCCTTCACCAGCTCTGTTGCCCTTCTCTGGACATGCTCCAGCAACTCAATGTCCTTCTTGTAGTGAGGGGCCCAACACTGAACACAGTATTCGAGGTGTGGCCTCACCAGTGCTGAATACAGGGGCACTATCATTTCCCTAATCCTGCTGGCCACACTATTCCTGATACAAGCCAGGATGCTGTTGGCCTTCTTGGCCACCTGGGCACACTCATGTTCAGCTGGCTGTCGAGCAACATCCCCACATCCTTTCTGCCAGGTAGCTTTCCAGCTACTCTTCCCCAAGCCTGTAGCAGTGCATGGGTTTGTTGTGACCCAAGTGTAAGACTCAGCTTTTGGCCTTGTTAAACCTCATACAGCTGACCTCAGCCCATTGATCCAGCCTGTCCAGATCTCTCTGCAGAGCCTTCCTAACCTTGAGCAGATTGACACTCCTGCCCAATTTGGTGTCATCTGCAAACTTACTGAGGGTGCACTCAATTCTCTCATCCAGACCATTGATAAAGATATTAAACAACACTGGCCCCAAAACTGAGCCCTGGGGAACACCACTTGTGACTGGCCAACAACTGGATTTAGCTCTGTTCACCACAACTCTCTGGGCTTTGCCATCCAGCCAGTTTTTTGCCCAGTGTACACCTGTCTAAGCCATGAGCCACCAGCTGCTCTAGGAGGATGCTGTGGGAGACAGTGTCAAAGGCCTTGCTAAAGTCCAGGTTGACAACATCCACAGCCTTTCCCTCATCCCCTAGGCAGGTCACCTGGTCATAGAAGGAGATCAGGTTGGTCAGGCAGGACCTGCCTTTCATGAAGCCATGCTGGCTGTGCCTGATCCCCTGGTTGTCCTGCACATGCCCGATGAGTGCACTCAAGATGAACCACTCCATAATCTTCCCCAGTACTGAGGTCAGGCTGACTGGCCTGTAGTTCCCTGGATCCTCCTTCCAGCCCTTCTTGTAGATAGGCAAGCCTCCAGTCGTCTGGGACCTCCCCTGTTACCCAGGACTGCTGATAAACGATGGAGAGTGGCTTGGCAAGCTCCTCTTCCAGCTTCCTCAGTACTCTTGGGCAGTTCCCATCTGGCCCCATAGACTTGTGAGTGTCCAGGTGGCTCAGCAGGTTGTAAACTGCTTCCTTCTGGATTATGGGGGGGTTGTTCCACTCCCCGTCCTTGCCTTCCAGCTCAGAGGAGTGAATAACCCAGGGATAACTGGTTTGACTGTTAAAGACTGAGACAAAGAAGGCATTAAGTACCTCAGCCTTCTCATCCTCAGTGGCAATGTTCCCCTCCACGTCCAATAGAGGATGGAGATTCTCTTTGGTTCTTTTTTTGTTGTTAATGTATTTGTAAAAATATTTTTTGTTATTTCTTACAACAGTTGCCAGTTTGAGTTCTAGCTGGGCTTTTGCTTGTCTAATTTTTCTCTGCAAGACCTAATGAGGTCTCTGTACTCTTCTTGAGATGCCTGCCCCTTCCTCCAAAAGTGGTAAACTCTCCTTTTTTCTGAGTGCCGGCAAATCTCCTGGTTCAACAAGGCCCATCATTTTCCCCACTGGTTAGAGATGTGGCACATGGGGACAGCCCACTCCTGTGCCTTTAAGTCTTCCCTCTTGAAGAAAGCCCAGCCTTTCTGGACTCCTTTGCCCTTCAGGACTTTGTCCCAAGGGACTCTCCCAACCAGTGTGCTGAACAGGCCAAAGTCTGCGTTCCGGAAATACGTGATAGTGGTTCTGCTGCCCCCCTTCTTACTTTGCCATTAATTGAGAACTCAATCATGTCATGGTCACTAAGTCCAAGTGGTCTCCGACCACCACATCTCCCACCATACCTTCTCTGTTTGTAAACAGCAGGTCAAGCAAGGCACCTCCCAGGCTCACTTACCAGCTGTGTCAGGAAGTTTCCTTCTACACACTCCAGGAACCTCCTAGACTGTTTCCTCTCTGCTGTGTTGTATTTCCAGCAGATATCTGGTAAATTGAAGTCCCCTGCCAGAACAAGGGCAACCGATTGTGATATATCCGACAGCTGCTTGTAGAACATTTTCTCGACCTCTTCATCCTGGTTGGATGGTCTGTAACAGACTCCCAGCAGGATATCTGCCTTGTTGGCCTTCCCCCTCATTCTTACCCATAAGCACTCAACCTTATCATCACAGTCGCTAAGCTCTATGCAATTGAAACACTCCCTAACATATCCACTCCCACCCCACCCGTTCTCCATCCTTGCCTATCCCTTCTGAAGAGCTTATAGCCATCCATTGCAGCACTCCAGTTGTAAGAGTCATCCCACCATGTCCCTGTGATGGCGACTAAGTCATAGCTATCCCGCTACACAATGGCTTCCAGCTCCTCCTGTTTGTTGCCCATACTGCGTGCATTAGTGTAGATGCACTTGAGCTGGGCTATCAATTTCACCCCCAACACTGGCACACCACCCCTAGGCTCCCGTCTAGTGGGCCTGGCTATATCTCTTTCCCCCTTCAAACCTAGTTTAAAGACCTCTCAATGAGCCCCACCAACTCATGTGCAAGAACCCTTTTCCCCCTTTGAGACAGGTGAACTCCATCTGCCACCAGCAGGCTCAGTGCCACATAAACCTCCCCATGATCAAAAAAAAAAAATATTCCACTGATGGCACCAGCTTCTGAGCCACGTATTAATCAGGTGAATTCTCTGGTTCCTTTCAGTATTCTTCCCTGCCACTGACGAGATTGAGGAAAACGCTGCCTGTGCTCTTGATCCTTCAACCAATCGCCCCAGTGCCCTGAAGTCCCTTTTGATTGCTCTTGGGCTTCTCTCCATAACCTCATCACTGCCCACCTGCATAACCAATAGCAGGTAGTAATCAGAGGGCCATACCAGACCAGGGAGTTTCCTAGTAACGTCTCTGTCCCGGGCCCCAGGGAGGCAGCAGACTTCCCTGTGGGATGGGTCTGGTTGGCATATTGGGCCCTCTGTTCCCCTCAGAAGGGAATCGCCTATGACAATTACCCTCCTTTTCTTGTTAACAGAGGCAGCCATAATGCATGGGGCTGACCGACTTGCCCTAGGCAACCCCTTGGAATCCTACGGTTTTGGGAAAGTCATGTTGATCAAACTTCTTATGGGTCACCAGACTATCTGTCTTTCACTTTCTGAGTGTCTTAGGGTTTGATTTTTTAAAAGTCTAGTCAGTAAAGAGCAAATGTAACCAGAGCTTTTTATTGAATAGATAAAATGCCATATAATGTCACATGGTATGAAAATTCGTGCCATAATAGGAACTCCAGTTTAATAGGTGCATCTGACCTTCTCTGCTTTCCTGTATAAAGGAAAATAACATTTTATTTTCCAAAGGCACTGTAAAAATCAAGGAATTTGTTTGTGCCACACTCTAATATCAGTGATAAATACTGATAGAAAAGTCTACAAATAAATTAGTTCTGCCTTTAAGGCAGAGTTTGAATAATATTCAGCAAACAAGGTGTGAGGCCAGACACTGAATAATGAAGACAGAGAATTTGTGTAGGAACAGTACAGAGAATGAGAGATACCCTGAATGAAGCAAGGATACTCAGAAAATTGTATGAAAGTACAACATAATTACTCAATGTATATGTACAAGGGGGCTAAATTAGGACAAAAGCAATATTATTTCTGGTAACTTCCAACTCTGGTGTGTTTGCTTTTACACTGCAGCATTCTTAGCATAAATTTGTGAATTTTCCATATGTAGAGTTTAAATGTTGCAGAATTTTGAACACTAGCTGCTCTTCGTGCCCAAATTTAAAATTAGAATGTATCTGACAATATACATTTGCTCCTTGGGCTGCTCACACATACTGCTGCTTGCCTTCAAACTAAGGCTTGTGATGAGGTGACCCCCAGGACAGAGGTTATTATCTCATTCACTCATGTCCTGTTTCTGAGGGTGTAGGTGGGCATAATTGTTACACACATGTATACTGACCCACTGATCCCTTTTTGAGAACTGTTGAGTAACAAAATAAATTAAAATTGAAAGTCAGCATGTACAGGATTGGGTCCACAGCAGTCTTTATCTACTTGCAAAATGACAGTACTTAGATAGTCACCATTTCTTCATTTGCAGCCACACTGAGCTAAAATCACTATAAAATCTAATACCTGTTTAAACTCTGGCAGCAGTGACTTTTTACAATTGCTTACAGCCCTCACATTATATCAAAGAGAACCAGATCTAAGCAGTGTGCCAGAATGAAAAAAGACAGTTCAAATGGCAAAAAAAGTGAATCTGCAGTTACAGCCAATTATTTCAGCATGCTGTCTCAGTGGCAATTAAAACAGAGCTTTCATGGGCTTGGTGTCAAAACTGGCAGTGGTATCCTGGTTCTTATATACATTCTTTAATCTTTATAATATACCTCTTTCCCATTAGTGTTTCATTACAGCTTTTAGTTTTTCATTTGGGAAATATATTGTTCATTTATTTAACAATTCCTCTATTAAATCATGCTTTTTACTAGTACATCCATGAGAAGATGAAAGAGGCTATACTGGATCAGAAGAAGGTCTGCATAGCAGGTCTTTTGTCCCTATCAAAAACACATGACTAGGAAATATTATAAAAGCAAGTACACAGGGATCTATCTCTAGGAGACTTTTATACCCACCACCACTTCTGAGCTCCCCAGAGTCACAGAGGGTTTGGTTATGGGGATAGGGAGAGGAAAGGGTGTTGTGGGTGGATGTAGTGGTTCATGATACAGTTTCCTTTTATAAATTTCACCTCATCTGGTGAGCCTGACCTCAGAGCTGAACCTACTTTGGGTAGGAGTTTGGACTAGACACCTCCTGAGCTCCCTTGCAACCTGAAGGGTCCTATGACCCTGTGAACCTGCAGCAAGAAATCTCACAGCTTTGTAACACTCAGTGAAGACACAAACTTCTTTTATTTTGAACCTTCCACCTCCTAGCTTTACTTACTGTATTAGAGGAGAGAGTGAATAATCATTTGCCATTCAATTTCTGTATGTTTCTTTTGTTTTATAGATATCGATCATTACCTGTTCAGTTATTTCTTTTTCAGGCTGAAAAATCTACTCTTTTTAATCATTCTTCATGTGAATATTTTCTACAGGTGCAATTGTCCTTTCCCAGTTTTATAACATGCTTTTTTGCATGATCTGGGACTTATCTGAGACAAATCTATTGGTAGAATTCAAAATGTCACTACACCTTAGATTTATTAAGTGGCAGAATTATGCTTCCTGTATTGTTCCTTTATTTTAATTCTTTCTAATAATTTTTAAAATTCTATTTCCTTTCTTGGCAATTTTATCAACAGAATCCTACCTGCCTATGTGTTTTGATTTCTGTAGAATATTGTTTGGAGGGGAAAAACAAACAAAAAACAACAAAAAAAAAATATACTGTATTCTAAGGTTGGAAACACTTTAGATTGGATTTGTTAAGTGTTTGGCTTATTAGAAAATAGTTGAAGTACACAACTGATAATTACAAATGTCAGGATTTTTATCTCTTCTAATTCAAAATTTCCTAAAGCTCGTACAAAATATGTTACCTGCATCACTAATATGGGATTACCTTTCTGACATTTAGGACTACAACTGAACATGCTTTATTACTCAGGACCTGTTAATAAAGGTTAATAACAATTATTTGTCATGGTGAAAACTTCAGTTATTTTCTCTCTACAGGGAATGAACTGAAGCTTGCAAATCTGGTGCCTTAATGATGCAACTGTGTGTTGTTTGGTTACCTTAGGCTTAGGTGCAATTGATAACATTGTTTTACCTTAAAAGGGGAAATAGATATCTGTAATATGAACTTAAAGAACAATGCACTTATTATTTAATGAAGTCTATGAGCCTTTAAGAAAGGTTTTTCCTTTTATTTTATTTCAGCTCTCAAGCTGCCTTGTACTTCATCAGAGCAGCTAAAGCACTTGAACTGCATCATTTTGCTACTCCTGTTTCACCCTTCACATATCTCATTTTTCCTCCAAAGATATTGCATGATTTGCTTTCGTGTTGGGATCTTCTTAGTATTTGATCAAACACTTCTTAAAATTAAGAACTAAAGTTGTTTAAAAATATTTTCTACTTAATTTATTACTTTTTCAGGAATAAGTTAGAATAACATTTTTATACAGATGCATTAGACTTTTACAGTTGCTTGATTATGGTTTCTGAGTATATATTATAAAATTGTAATTTAAGTGTTTATAAAGTTGTAGAAGGTGTGCTTAACACATGGAGATCAAAGCATATACAAGGAAGAAAATTACGAATCATGACTAAACATATATATTGGGTTTACATAGCAAGGTGGTCACAGCAGGGGGTTGTGCAGGGCCTTCTGTGAATTGAGGCTGGGGCTGCCCCAAGCCGAACACAGCCAATTCCAGCCGGGTGCAACGGACCCACCACAGGGCACGGCTGAGCACCACAGCCGAGATAGTGGCACCTCTGGGAAAACATATTGAAGGAAAGGTAAAAAACACTGTGCAGAAGCTGTAAGAGAAAGAAAAATTAGAAAATTGTGAGAAAAACATCCCTTCAGACACCAGGGCCAGAGAAGAAGGAGGGGGAGGAGGTGCTCCAGGCTCCAGAGAAGGGATTCCCCTGCAGTGATGTAGGTTGTCCCCCTGCAGCACTCAGAGGACCACAGTGGAGCAGATATCTGCACTGCATCCTGTGAAGGAACCCACACCACAGCAGGTGGAAGGAAGGAAGCTCCTTGAAGGAAGCTGCAGCCCATGGAGAGCTCACATAGGAGCAGGCTCCTGGCAGGAACTGTGGCTGTGGAAAGGAGCCCGCACAAGAGTGGGTTTTCTGGCAGGAGCTGTGGCCTGTGGGGGACACATGTAAGAGCAGTCTGTGCCTGATGGACTGTAGCTTGTGGAGAGGACCCACACTGGAGCAGTTCTTGAAGAATTACAGCCCATGGGAAGGACCCAAGCAGTAGCAGTTCATGAAGGACTGTATTCTGTGGGAAGGACCGCACACTGGAGCAAAGGAACAGCGTGAGGAGGAAGGACTGGCAGAGAGGATCTGCTGTGGACTGACAAGGACCCCTGTTCCCCATCCCTCTGTGCTGCTTGGGGCAGGGAAGAGGTATAAGAGTCAGGAATGAAGGAGTGAAGTTGAGCCTGGAAAGAAGTCAGGAGTGGAGGGAAAAGTGGTTTAGTTTTTGCCTTTTTTTCTCACCATCCAAATTATTTTAATGAGGAAGAAATTAAATTAATTTTCCACAAGTTGAGTCCATTTTGCCTGTGATGGTACTTGGTAAGCCATCTCCCTATCTTCATATTGACCCACAAACCTTTTAATCTTATTTTCTCCCCTTATACCATTGAGGAGGGGAGTGAGAAAGCGGCTGGGTGGGCACTGAGCAGCCAGCCAAGGTCAACCAATCACAACACAATATACCCAGATAAATGTTTTTTTAGGCAGTGAATATTTTTGTGCCTCCAAAAGGCAATTTCTGTTTAATTGCTCTGCTTAAGCTTATAAAACTATCATATAGCATTTGAAGAAGGATGTTTTGGTTACTCATAAAGATAAGGATAAAGAAGTTATGTTTACATTTAGATATGATGAAGTTTTTATCTTTTAGAAGTGGCAATATGTTCATTGGCCAGCATACATTAATAGCATGCAGTCTTGCCAGTCTGGGATTTGTTTCTTTTTGTTGTTTTTTGGAATGATTTAAAATTAGTTTGTTTAAGTATATCTCATTTAGACTATTTAAAAGTCCCACCCAGCCCTATTCCAAGAATTTTTAGTTCACAACTTAAATTTGAAAGAATGAAGTGATATGTTTATCAAAAGATATATATGTCATATATATATATATATACACACACACACAGAAAAGCCAAATGCAAAAAATTGGCAGTAGAATATTTGAGTCACTTTCACTAAATGTCCAACAGATTTTCTTAGAAATTTCAGACCTGGATACCAATCCTACAACGAGCTTTATTTAAAAACTCATTGAAGTTATAGGATGCCATGAAGATGCAGGAATTTGGTTTTACTTTGCCTCCTTCCCAGAAAAAGAAAGAAGAAAACAAAAAGTACTAGAAAATCCAGCATATACAATGAGAAAAAAATCATGTTCACATTGAAAAGTCATGCCTCATTTGACTTCTATGACTTTTTAAAGGAGGTAGTTTGAACCAAAAGACTACTTGTCTTTTCTGAGGCAACGAAATTCTATTGAGACATGTATGATTAGGGCTATATCAGGAATATCAGGCCATAAGAAATAATTTAAGGTAAGTAAGTGAAGACACTCCATCATAACACCTTTAATGCCTGGTTAATTTGCAGGCCTGACTCAGGTGTGAAGTAAATTCAGTTACTCTAAAATCATTTAACTGATTGACTGAAAGGTACTGAAAGGAAATAGATAATCTGCTATTGCAGCTCAGCTAACCAACAGTAACTCATTGGCCATGACGGCTTTGGTCTGTTTACATGCTGGATCACCAGCTTCCTGGTTAGCAAGGTCATTCAGAAGATTCTAATCTAAATATCTACTCCAATGTAAAGATGATGTCTTATAAATAAAAATATAACTTTATTTATTCTAACTTATTTAATTATGGTTTTTTGGGGCTCTGTCAGACAAAAGATACTATACGTACAGACTACAAAAATTGATGCTGATGACTAAAATCTGAGTTCGTTATTATAGGATGAAGTTTCAAACTTTCAAATTACATTTCAAAGTGGTCAGTTTCCTCTTAATTGCTCTCAGCCACTTCTTTCTAGTTCTCATTTATTTCCAAATTTGGAAGCACACCTCAGGTGAGTTAATTATGACAAACATAATTAACACTAGTTCACAAATATTTCTCATTATATTTAGTCAGACCTATTTTTGCAAACAGAATGGAACCAGAGGGTTAATGGCAACACACAGTGAATCTGTCATCAAAACAGTATATTGCTGCCTATCAGCTAAATATAAACCTAGTCTTATGCTTATAAGTGCTATTCGAACTTAGTACTTGGCCCTTTAATGTCTTTGAAATGTATGGTTTCTATTCATGGAGTCAGTCATGTCCATTCTTTCCATCAGTGTTGTGCATTGTGTATATATGTGTAGGAACAGTGCATGCATGCACATTTTCAGGGAATCATACTCATAGTAACTGTTTGACCACAATAAAAATGAGGATATTTAGCTTCATCAAAAGCAGGATGAGATTCTAGTTTATGGACTTGGTCTAACATTTACTTTGTATGAACTACACCCTTACATTTAATCATTCATTAATTCCTGAACTATCAGTAGATAAGACCCTTAGTCTGTGCTTCAATTAAAATATATAAGTGACCATATAAAATGTGTCCTAGAAAACTGAAGACAAATTACTATTCTTCAGAAAGAAACTTTGGAGGGCAATGCAGGTTGCAAAGTTGTGCTACTGTGTTTAGAGGATGTACTTGTACTAGGCCTCAGAAACTCTACATACTTTCAGAAATGGATTTAATAGAATCTTTCATTGTTCTGATTTATTAGTGGGCTGACATTGCAAAGTGGTATCTCCTCTATTATTTGTGTTCATCTTGGCCAGAGTCCCATCGTGCAATTACACAGGGAGAGAAAGTATTCCTTTCTCATTCCTTTCTGACGTTCTGCCTCCCCCAAGTATTAGCTTCAAATGTGTGTAGTTAAAGCAGTCTAGACAGGTATGCAAGTTGATTGACTGGATGAATCTAAATTAGAAGGAGAAGATATAAAAATAATAGGATAAGGTCAGAGAAAGGGACAGAATGCTATAGTGTATAGAGATAGCTATATATAAAAATACTATATGTCTATTAAGTTCTCTCTGATGATGGCTACAATGAGCTGCAGCACCCAATCTCACAAAAATGCTTTCTATCTGCAGCACTCTTCCAGAAATGTGCTCTTTCTTTTAGACTTTGAAAGATGATATGCAAAGATAACAATTGCAGCAATAGAAATTGAGGTCAGATTGCAAAACGTGAAGCCATGCTTTGCTTGTTTTCTATCTCCAGCATCTGTTCATAAACCAAGAAATAAAAAATATTTAAAATTCCACTTACTGTGGAATTTACTGTTTTCATAAAGATCTATAAAAGGTGTGATTATTTGAGCTGCTTTATTAGGTGGGAAATACCACTTTAATAAGGATTATTAATCAGTCTGCCTTCTACTGGAATGTTTCAGGCTGTTTTGAATGCATGGGTTGTAGAGACTGCTCCTAGAGAATGTTCTGTGCTCTGTGACACACATCACACTTTTTTTCCTTTTTTTTTTTTTTCCTATAAGCCCTATAAAAAATGAACCCATTGTCTTTCTGTTCAGTTAAAGGGTAGAAAAGAAAAAGAGGGGTGGAAATTCCTATTTTAAGTGTTCTGTCACAGCAAAATTCTGCGGCAGAGGACATGCCGAAGTACCTTACTTGGTCACGGTAAAAGGGATTGTATACTACCTCAGAACAGAGAAGTTACAGCATTTGGGGCAGCGCTGGCATAGCTGTTGACAGACAAGGAATGCGGCCCGGTGAGAGAGGAAATCATGAATGTTCAGAACGGTGTTCCCAGCCAGCCACATCTCTGGATGATCTGGGTGCTGGTATCCCAGAACAGAGTTGCAGTTAGTGTGAGAGGAGAGAGCCTGTCTGAGAGCTGTCCAGAGCTCCTGAGCTCCCAAGTGGCCTCAGGACAATTGGGACTTCATGAAGGAAAATAAATATATTTTTAAAGGGAAAAAAGTTTAAGTAGGAAAAAGGAATCCATTTGTGAATCTTGCCATACACTGAATCACACAGCCACCTGAGATGTAGTCGAGCCATTTTCCCCACTCTTTGTGTATTGAATTTTTTACTATAAAATATTTTCTTTGTAGCCACTCACAGATACAAATGTTGTTTCTGTGGACAAAGCCTCTTCTGTTTTTTAAAAGCTTTGCTGCTCTTTTTCAGCATTAGACATTGTAATCCTTTTTTCTGCTTCACAGTAGGTTGATATGGAAATGGAGTTAAGAACAGTATTAGAGTGTAGACTTGAGCTGAAAAGTTAACCTTTGTTCCCCATGTCAACTGCTGTCTTACCAATCTTAAGCAATTCATTTAACTTCATCATGTCCCAATTCACCAGAGATATATTGGCAATACTACACAGCTCAAACTGATTTGAAATGGAGTTACCTCACATTCCCTCTCTCCTAATTTTCTAAATAAGATGGATATGTTTCTAAAACAAACCATAACTATCCCCCACAAAAATATGATATTTTTTGGTACAACATTCAAACTCTCCCTGAAAATCACAGAGCTAAGGTATTCTGAATCTGTTATTTTAAACTTTAGTTGCGTGCTTTTTGTTCACTACCTTTTTTCTGTTTGGTTGGTGTTGCCATTAAACAGTAAATTATGTGGAAGATAAGTATGTTATGTTGCCTAGCACAGTAAAAATACTATTTTTAATAGTTTTCACATAAAATTATATGTATTCATAAGCCTGGTTAGATCTCAAGTGGTTGGAGGGAGAATGTGTACTCTTTGTTGCAATTTCCTGAAACCAATTTTGAAATGGCTATCTAAGGATATGGTTTATCTGTGTACTTATTTCCAAGAAGCAGTAATATTAAAGGTGTGCAGGATATGTAGCAAGTAGATTATGTTCGTGAATATACGTTACTGAGATCTTGAGTTGAAAGGTCATCTAACAGCTTGGTAAAACTACATAAGTTACAGGTAATATTTGTCTGTAAACACTTCTTAAGAAGAGACAACTTCTACACAACTTCTTTTCCTTGTAATTAAGTTTAAAACAAAAGAAGGAAATCCATAAAAGCAGAATACTTTTCTCCAAATGGAACAATTCAGAGCCTTCCATGAGATTATCTTGCTTCTTAAGGACTGGGGAACACGTAGTATTTTAGCAGAATAAAATGACATGCACATATGGTTAAGTGAATTTATCTAGCCATAACAGTGTAGTTTTATTTTGCAAAAATCATTGTGCACATTTAGACCAGAATGATGTCTCTTTTAGTGCAGGGGGAGTATTCTAAAAGGGATTCCATTCCCTACTTAAGGCTGCTGCACAGGAGGCAGCCAATACTCTGCAAATCCAATAATGGTATTGTAACCACTCGCACAGCTCTACTGGAGAGTGATCCAGAAGGTTTTAATACTTATGTTGATTGTGTTCATGACATTTATCTCCTTCTCTTGGCAAGCCACCATTTAAAGCAGAATTCTCTCAAAATTATGCCTCTCACATCTGCATTATCTAATATCTAAGTTTGAGTCTCAACCTTGCAAATTCTCCTTTGTCAACTGGAACAAAATAACTTTGGGACTTCTGACAGCAGAAAAAAAAAAAAAAGGATATTTTCTAAATTTTTCTCACATGAGAGAGTAGGACAATGCAGTTTACAGGAGATACAAGTAACAGCTAATCCTTCCACTCTATATATGTAACAGATGTTGTCATCACTGGATCTCCACTAATCTACATTTGCTGAAAATACAGCCTCATTTTTTGATATGACCTTATATATAATGCATTAACTATTATTCTAGAAGGTTAATTGAAATTAGGAAATATGTTTTGCATTTGTAGGGGAAACTAGAGGGGGGAAATCCTCATTTCAGTTTTAATCAGAAAGTTTTGTAATAAGCAATCAACGGAGAGTCCAATTTTCGATTATGATCTTGGCTTTCCATATGTTGCCATTGAGAAGCAGAATTTTCTTATCTTTTTCTGTGTTTTTTTTGCTGTTTTGTTTTTTTTTTTTTTAATTTGGTTTTTGGGGGAGTTTTTTGACTGTGTGTTATAACATTATTATTACATATACTCTGAAAGATATTTAAGTTAATATTGAAAACAACTCTCTTCCAAAAAAATCTATTCAGACCAATAATTATCTTTTTCCTGAAAAAATGTAATTTGTGTTTGAATATGGTGGAAAAATATTATTTCAAAGAAAAGGACTCTGATTCTGAACGTGAACAGTTTGGTGTCCTGCAAACTTAGGATGCATTGGTTTTGGAAGTAGTAAGTTTTTTGGGTATGAAGGAGAGAGATGAGAGCGATGATAAAAATCTAGAACAGCAACATTTAACACAGCCAGTGTAAAACGGTCCTGAAAAGAATCAAAGGAAAACACTATCCAAAAGAAGAGTATGTGGGAGTCTTACCCATTCTTAATTAATAACATTTACAAGCTGATGTTGAATGGTTTCCATTCCCTCACTACTCTGTTAATATCATATTATTTTTCTCTTTCAGTCAGTACCTGCCAGAATGGTGGCATTTTTTTCCATGAGGTCTTATTGGCTTTATTTATTCTGAATTATTTTTAAGCATAGCAATTCCAAAATATACAAAGGAAGTATAAAGTAAAATGTGTTACTTTAAATATTCAGTTTATACAGTCATACTAGTGTGATCATTGTGCCATAATTGTGCTTCATTATACAGTAAGTTTCAAAGGCAACCTTATAATTTATAAAAGCCTTAATAGAGATACAAATCTAAACATTTATTCCACAAACTTATTTTCTATGGGGAAAAATAATTTATGAAACATAAAGGTAAGGACAGTGGAAAGACAGGGTTTGCTACAGGTCATGTTGTGAGATGAATTTTATTTCAATTGCCTTATTTATGCTATTCTAAGGTAGTTATATAAAGATCTAATATATGAACTATGATCATATCACTTCCATGATTCTCATCTTGCTTAGCTCTCATTAATAACTTTCTCAGGAGAGGTGAGTATATTCACTATTCACCTTGGTATACCCTGTGTAGAACTAAATTATATTGTTAAATTTTTTGTGTGCAAACATGTAATATTGATGTGATTGAAAATGTAACCCCAAACACTTACAGAAAGGCACAGGATTTATTTAGTTATATAAAATAAACTAGTTTTCATAACAGGAGATTTCTTTGCGCAACAGTTTACAACTATGCTATTTCCACTCCCCTTTATTCTCATTTATTTGCATTGCTGTCAGTGGGCTTTTTTTCATCGATATTATTCACCTAATTCATGAAGCTACTGCAGAGCTTGTGCTTAAGATTTGCAAACATAAATTACTGCATAATGGTGCTTATATTTTATGTCTCTTATAAAACTTTAAACTCACAAATGGATCCAATAAGCTCTACTGGACAGCTTTGGTGTATGTCCAATACGTTTTAATGCTATATTAAAAATCTAATGTCAAAGTTTTTCAGTTATTTTTCTTCTACATTTCTCCTCTGGGTTGAATTACAATAATATATTTTCATCATTTTTTCACATGGTCTTGCCTACTTCAGAGCTGAGACCCAGATCTGTTATTCTTAAACTTTTTGATAACATTTTCTGAAGGTCTTTTAGCAAATATTTACAGCTATTGCCTTTGAAATAAATTCCACAACTGCCAGCTCCTACGTATGATAAATGGTTATTGTGATGTTAAGCACTTCCTTAAAAGCTTTAGACCTAGGGGCCAATATACTTGGCTTTCATTAAAAGCAGCGTTACTAGACTTCCTAGTTTAAAATGACCAGCTTATAGTTACTGTGGTTTCAGGGGGAGGGAAACTGAAATTTCAAATGTGACAAAAATAGCATGGAATGATCATGTTTGTAAAGATGTCAACGATGACAGATATATTGGTGAGAAGAAGTAAGAAGAAAAATAAAGGAGTGGGGCAGAAGAATGACTTGCAGTAAAAATCACAGTACTTTAGATAAATCTTGACCATAAAACAATTTGCGACTTGGCCAGCTGTATGAGAAAATAGAATTTCTTTTAATGATACATCAATATTAGTTGAATAGGAAGTTAAAACCAACAATCACCATGTGTTCAGTTTCATTGTTTGGGTTTTTGTTTGTTTGTTTGTTTGTTTTTGGAAAGCAAAATCCCTCTAACTAAACATCAGAGGTTAATCTTGGCTATATTGGTAATATATACAGAAAAATATATGATGTAGAAAATATGAATCATTTCCTTTCCATTCTCCAACAGCTCTTCATCTGACAGGTTTAAAAGCAGATATTTTGGGGCCTGGCTCACTTGCTCTGAATATAGGACTTAATACAGTAAAATAGGAAACCTGAATAGTTGTATCTGGATAAGAATTGAATTTATTTTTCTTGTCAGTTCTTCCCCAGTGTGCAGAGGAATCATTCCTACTAGAGTCAAATGAGCAAAGACCATGAGGGCTGATTGTGTCTCTGAACAAAGCATTTTTGGTGATTGGACATACTGGAAAATGGGGTGCATAGATATAACACAAGTCTTTTGGAGCCAGATTTCTTTTTCATTATCATTGGGTTTTAAGATACAGAATGATTACTTGTTTGTGAGATTCTAATCTCAGGATTTTCTGTGTATGTGCAGGACTTTTTACCTAAGAATCTGTTTGTGACTGGGATTTGTACACGCTATTTCAGACTATAGAATTGTCACAATAAGTTGTTTGGACATAACAGAATGAGCAAATTAAAGCAATTAGGACTTTTTCTCCCAATTTTGGCTGCAGCCAATGATTTGAAAAAAGGAAAATGCAGTTTTTGTCCAAAGAATTATTAGTGAATATATGCCGCAATTTGAAAAGCAGAGGTAACATCTAGATGTGTGTGTCTTTCCTAAATGAGTCTAAACATTTAATTGTATTTTTACAAATCCTAATTAATGGTGTATAAATTTGTAATTTGTAAATATATATTTTTATATTGGAAATTTTATAATAAACTTTGAAGTTAAGGGTGCATTGTATTATATAAATATGCACTATCGTAAAAATCTTTTCCCAGACAATGGCCAGACAAATAAAAGAGAGGTTATTCTTCTCTAAATAAACTCAAGAATTTTCTGACTGTAACTGAATGGAAAAGGTTTTTTCTAAATCCATGACATTTCAAGATTAAACAGAAAAGAAAGAGAGTCATTACCCACTTAACTGAAATAAAAGAAAGGAATCAATCCATATATAAAACCATAAAGAATCTAGTGATAGGACCACACCATGGATTTAAGTCCCTGATCAAATATTTTTTTTTCCTCTCCCTAAACCAGCAGCTAAATTAACCAGAGGCGTAAACTGCTTAATTAGTTATTTTGGAGAGGTCCATTCTTATCTATAAGGAATCATATACAGACCCATTACATACTAATTAAAGCTTTGTCGACATTGGAATATTTCTGTAGAAAAGTTCCAATGAATAAAACTGTTTTGACAAAATTTCTGATTGAAAAATTCCTGATTTATGCCAGTTGATGCTTGTTAGTATTACGCAATGAGAAATGAAGCCATGAGGCATTGCTTCCAAAAGCAGTAACAGTTACACAACAGGCCACATAGATCTGGAATTAAAATCAATTTGAGTAGCCTGTCACTGTATGAACCCACCAGACTGCTCCCAGACCCAAACCAGTTTGGACTGAATCTGTTCAAGTGTCCTAGTGCTCACATTTGATACTCCTAGCTGCTCTGGTAGCTTAAGGTATCTCATATTAAATCAGCTTATGTCAATATGGAAGATGGCTAGACTGTCAGTGTCTAGCAGCCAGAGACCATCCATACAGCATGTTCTCTTAGATTCCTGGGAGGTGGAATGATCTGGGTTTTTTTGAAGGGAAAGAGCTGCTTATATAAAAGAAGGATATGATCTGTAATCAAATCATGCTGTTATAGCTGATGCAGTTCCTTTGTGCTGATTTGGATTCTACTTGAATATTTAAAAAAGCAACTGCCACTGCAATGTGAATTGCCATTTACCTGACTCCATTAATTTCAGGACTACACACCATATGGAAAGCAGAGATTTTAGAAGGTGTAAGGAATTGGAAAATTGCAGCTCAATCTGGGGATTTGTTAAATTCATGGAAGCTGCGTAATGGCAAATTTAGGACAGAAAGAGTCAGCACATTCCCCAAACAAAGAAAATATCTGTACAGCTCTAAAAAGTTTTATCAGGGAAAAGAAAAGCAGAAGAAAAGAAAGCAGAATAGGGAAAAAAAAATCAATATTGTTGTTATTATCATTGTCAAAATCATTATCATTATGGTTATAATTTAGTTTCAAATTGAAATATAAATAGTTTTTAAAACTAAGGTTTTATGAGAGGTTCAGTTCAATGTAGACTTTTTACACAGTATCTCTGTTGGCAATATATTTAGTTTGCATAATTTGGATAATCACCCATGCTGAACTACTGTATCAGTCCTGTGTGACTGAGACATCAGGATATGCAAAGGTACTTTGATTTGTCTGCTGACTAAAGTTATGATCAAAAACCTTCTGGAGTAAAGCTGTTTCTGTAATCATGTGATTGCCTTTCTATTAATTAAATATTTAAAAGTAGCACAACTGAATACCTCCTCTGTTCATTTAGTAGGTAAAATAAAAAGAAATCTGACATTTTAAAAAACATTTCTAAACATTTTATAACAAATTATCGTTGAATGCACCCTTTTTCTTTTTAAGCCTGCATGAAATGCATGCTTTGCTTTGACTTTTTTTCCCTGTCAGCCAATTTTCAAGAAAATGTAAACATAGGTAACTCTCTTGGAGGGATTTTCCAAATCAAAGTATATGATAGGAAAACATTTCACTCTACAACAGTAGATTTCCTGTTTGTTACTCTTCCTTTCTAATCAAGCACCAGCAAGTCCTTCAACCCTTATATGCCTTTGGGAATTAACTGTGGATCTTACGGATTTTGTCATTGGACTTCGGGGAAAAATGACTTGCAAGATTAGCAGGACTGGAAAAATGAACATCTGTTGGCAAAATGAACAGCTGCCTGGCTGAGTTCCATGATGAGTAATCTGCTACTAAGCATTTTCCTCACAAGTAGTTTTCATGGCAATTAATATATTCTACTATTTAATGTTCTTTAGAGACTTAAGAATTTTAACTAGAATTAAAAAAAACCCAGAAAACAAACCACATGGATGTCTTTTTCACTATCCAAGTCCCGCATTGCAGTCTTTCATTGTAAAAAACAAATGTATCTTTTTGCACTGCTTATTTAGCATTATCGATAGTCTCCTTATTTTCAGGAATTCCAGTCATTCTTCATCCCATGAATGCTGACAGCAAATGGGTTTACTTATTTTATGTATGCTTCTCAAACTTCCAGTGCAAGAAAGGATGTTATTCTCCTTCAGGCTAACAAAATAATGAATGACATTTGAGTAAGACAAACATTTGTCTTTAGGTGAACTCTGGAGCTATATGTCAACCTCTGAATTCCCCCAGCAAGAAAAGTTATTCTTTCATCATCTTTCTGTAGCTTCTGGTGAAGAGGGCATCTTGCTGTGACCAGGAGGAGCTGATATGCTACAGAATTATTTTCTATTTTTAAGTTAGAAAAACTTGAAGTTAAAACCAGCACCAAAGAACAAATCCACATGCCACTTTCAGTGGTTTATTAAAAATCAGATACTTACTGCAAAATTTCAAGAAAAATTGGTGGCCTATTTCCTTTTGCATCCATGTATTTGATATGCTTGCAATTGTGAGGGGAGGAAAGGATGGCCAATGACATTTATGTATATGAAAAAGAATTCTGTGCATCCATATATGTTAGAAAGTGGTAGCTTGGACTGCAGAATGGACTTGAAAAGTTACTTTCAGGAAAAAGAGCAAAGCTTCTACAAGGAGATGTTTTGCTATCAGCACCAGGCTTGATTGCGAGTCAACAAAAGGACATCTGGTGTTATTTTGCACGTTGTAGGAAATCATATCTAGTCTCCAGTCCCCAGCCCACACCGGGTCTCCCTTAGAGTCTGTGTCTCGCTGGCTGTGGAATGATGGGTTGTGCATTGTAGGGCACTTCAAATGTCAGCAAAAGCATCTGATCAGAGAACAGACCCGTGTCCATGATAATGAATTTAGTACTTAGAAATGTGTACTTATTGGACTGGTTTTAGTTTCCATTAACACGGTACAAAATCAAATATCACATAAAGTAAATTGGTTATATGCTCTTGACAGCATATTTGTCAGGATTTTTCTCCTAGACTACAGATTGCGTACAATGGATTTACTTTTCAGTAATGCTAAAGCTGAATACAAGCTTATCTATAGAGCTAGTCCCCTACTTTGTTATGCTCTGGTGTTTATAACACTTATATCACCTTTTATTGACAGTGCTCTTACGATCTATTATCCAATGCATTTAGTATCCATACCACAATAACATTGCATTTTAATTGTAATAGAACATGGATTTTCATATTTTTATAGTGGTTTAAAAACAAACAAACAAACAAACCCCACAAAAATCCCCTAAGCAACATCAACAAAAGCCCCAAGGTTTTCTTTGCAGAGCATTCAAGCACATTAATTCTTGGCTTTGATTGAGTGACTGAGTATTATTGAGATAAAAGGAGACGTATGGCGACAATAACATTTCATGAAGTGGAAGTCAAAGGATGTTAGAGTAGCTAAACTGATTGAACACCTTTATTGTGCCACTGCTTGCATTACTCTTCCTTTACTTTACCTTTTATACTTCCTTTTAAGTACCTCTCCCTCCTCTATACTATTACCAGTTTTACTTTCATTCCTTTCTTGATTTCTTTTCAAGATTTCTGTAAATTCATTGATTCCTTTCTCATAGGAATGTGTCCAGAAAACACTGTGCTTTACTACATGAATGTGAAAACCTTGTCATTTTCTCAGACATACTGACAAAATATTGATTCTACATTGCATATAAAGAATATAGAAAAGTAGATGGGACATTGAATTGTTCTATTGAGAAGATTCCACTCAGTTAAGAGATTAGTACCATTACCTAAATATACTAAAATGCACCATAAATACTGAAGTAAAACAGCAAAACACTACAGCACAAAATGGAGAACTGGTTTCACAGCTGCTTGTAAATGATACTATTTCAGTGTAGAGATGGACACTTCCATTTTGCAAGAGAAAGAACTGGATGTGTCACCTCGAAGTGCCCAGACACATGCATTTTGAAATGTTGTCAGAAACTTTCAGAATATTCTGGCTTCTGTTATAAATGCAAATGAAGGTGGTGTTACAGCTGTAAATCCATGTGGGAAAACAAGAAGGAAAAAAAAAGGTGAAAGAAGCAAGAAGACTTATACTTTGGAAATAAGTCTAAAAATGTGCCAGAAGTTTTAGCGAATTAGATTTTACTATGTATTCAGACACTCTGTGTCCCTAAAAACTGAGCATTAATCTTTATTTAGACTAATGAATTTTCAAGATGATTTGCTGCTTTAGGAATATTGAGACAATTGTTCCAAAGTTTCCCCTTGTTTAAAGTGAAGTAGATCAAATGACTCTGAAAAGGATTTTAAGGAAATTTTCAGGTACTCTCATAAAAAAATTGTGATATTTGTAATACTTAACTGCCTATCTGCCTGAAGGGTAGAGGAATTCAATTCTTAATTGACAGTGTATAATTTCTAAAACATCTATTTTGTTTTATGTTTAGTTTCTATGGATGTTCTTTGCTTGTTTGTTTATGGACTCTTTTGGTAAAAATGAGTTGAACGTAAGCCCAGACACAATTATATTGAGAATAAGGTCTTTTTTCCAGAGTCTCAACAAAACAAAATTAGATACCCTTAGTGAATCTGGGAAACAGATCATTTAAATATTTGTGTTTAAACTGTATATAAAATGTTATATTTTGTTTCATCCCCCTGCTGCTGACATCAGCTCTTCTTAGTTTTTTTCACCCCTTGACCAACTTTGTTATGTACTAAAAGAAGAATTCTTACAGTACTCTATTTTGACAGAGGAGAACAAACTACTAAAACCATAGTTGTTTTTCCATCTTTCTTTTTTATTTAGCGTCTAGTAGACGATAGCTTCTCTTGTGCTGTGCATGACATTGCCGAAGATATTTATTTGCTTTCTGACCTGAAGCAGAATTTATCATTTGCAGCTGTTTTTCACGAAAACTTCTGTTGCATCCCTTTATTCACCAAAGTGCTAAATTATTGGAAACTGTGTGCTTCAGCTTTGTCCTCTGTTTATTGGCATTCACTAATCTTGGTGTGAATGCAAAAAGCTTCATTCTCAAGAAATTATGAACATAAACCAGTGTAGTAATAGTGACCAAAAAAGACTCAACTTCTTTAAACTGTTCTAATGATTTAGCTTGTAAAGATGAAAATATTCAAGTAATGTTTCCTAAGGCAAACTTTATCATTTATTTTCATGCTGAAGAAAGTGGGTGCCTTATAAGTGGGATACAAAAATATATTCAGACCAAAATATACATGTCAGATGGTAGGGCCCTGAGGCTTTCTGGCAACCTGTGTAACTCTCTGGAAGAATTAACATCTGTTTCAAGTACCATTGCTAGAGCTGAAGAAAGTCAACCAAATCCCAAGGGATTTTGAAAGCATCCAGTTAGGGAACTGTTGCATTTTTTATGCCTATTAGAAGTGTTTTGTCATCATTGTCAGATCAATAAAGTACATCATAATACAGAAGAATCACAGGTACGCAGGTATTTCCACATTTCATGGGGATTAGTAATGCCTCTTCAAATATTAAGTCTTAAAATATTACTGCAAGTCTTAGGGCATACCTGAACATTAACAATTAAGGTATGTTATTCCACCTTTATTCTCAAAAAGATTAATTCAGTTCTTATTTCTCTCTTTATTGTTTTTGAGTTATCAAGAACTTCTGCCAAGATGAGTATTTTTCTGAAGTACTAATACGGTCACTTTTCTCATGACTGGATAGTATGTTTTCAGCTTGGGTTTAAAAAAAAATTACTTCCTTGGTCTCAGTTCTACAGAAATTTACATCTTGTGTGATCAATTATACCTCTTTAAATATTTTAATATAAAACAAAATCTCCTTTATTTCTTATCTGTTGTAATGAAAGAAGAAAGTACAAGATAATGGAGAATTTTACTCTGTTTCCTTTACAACATGAAAAGTGAAAAATCCCTGCAGAAATTATTTTTATATACAAAAAGCAGTGGATATTGCCCTATTCTGAAAGGTAGCAAAGCATATTCAGCTAATAGGAACATTACTTTGAAGTGGATCTTAAACAGCAAGTGACAGTAGCAAATACCAAATTCTTTTTAAACTTGCATACTTTTAAATCACTGCCAGAAAGAGAATAAATGAAGTTGATCAAAAACGTAAAACCAAAACCAGGAAAAACTGATCATAAATCTCAAAGAACTCAGCAGTTAAATGTCTTGGCTGAGAAACTTGTTCTGAATTTTTAAAACTGTCTGAAAGTCTGTTTTACCATTAAAAACTTCCACAGTAAAAAAATATTCTGCTTGAAAATAATCTGCAGATTTTTACAGAAAGTTAATAAGATAATTTAATTAGAATAGCATTAAGGCCTAATAGCAAGGTAATTGTGAGATGATGTTTATTCCTATTGAGTATTGACAATAGAAGCACTTCTGGGAATCTTACACAATTTCTCTTTAGTTCCCCAAAAAAGACCTAAGTGCTATGGGAAGTGGTGGCCTTCAAACTCTGAGCAAGATGGTCAGGGTAAGGAAGGACAGGTTCCAAAAGAATTCAGTTTTGGGAACACAGGACAGCAAGCTGAGTCTGACACATTGGTTTGCAAGTCTTGAACTGCAGTTCAGCACAGTCATTCTTTGAACATGTTGACAGTACACAAGAACTGTTTCCTTGTATGGAAACTCTTACGACAACTTCTTCATGTAACATAGCATGGGTACAAAACAACTTGTTTGTGTTCTGTTTTGTTGTACTTTGCCTGTGGACATTCTGTAGAGAAGTTTCATATTGTCACATCCTAGCTAATACTGTCCCTCGCCCTCAGTGCCTATTTTGGAGGTCTCAGAGGAGGAAGAGGCAGGTCAAATGTTTCTGCTTATAAAGTCTAGACATGGCTATTCCTTATCGAGTATACTTATACTGCTTGTACTAATTACAGTAGTTTTAATAGACTTTTTACACGATATCCCTATTTTGGTTGAAATATTTCCTCTGTGTAATCTTATTATGAGTCTATGAAATTATAACTTCTCTCCTGAAGGAGATAAAGCTGTTACATTTCCTGCATGTCTGACTTCAGAGATAATGTGTAATTCTATCTTAGGACAGCTGATTCACTTTAGATATTTTTATGTAGGTGAATCAACAATAAATGGAATCTCATCATTTCTCTTACCCATCAGAATGTAATCAGTGCATTTCCACTGTTACCAGAGATTCTTTTACTCTCTTATCTTTTTTCTTTGTTTTGTTTTCTGTTCTTCTGATGCCTACTTGATAGTATCACATTATAAAACACTAACAGAAATGAAAATGAAATTGAATGAGAACTGAACAAAAAGGAATCCAAAAAGAATGCAAAGGAACAATATTACTACATCAAACTTGTGGTCATTTACCTCAAGTCTTATTCTTCACACTTGATAGGGATTTACACACCCATAAGTCTTTCCATTACTGTAATTTATTTAAAAGAATATTTCTGATATCTCACAGAATATTTTGCAATACATCCACAACAGTTCCAAAATTAATGATAGATAAATTTATAGTATATTTACCATCAAATAAATTAATCTTCAGTAGGAAGCAAAAAGAGGGGAAAAATGTGAGGTGTTATTTAAAGAAGAGTGACATCATAGCAATGTAGAGCACCCAATATTTAAAAAGAAATGTCCTATTGCACTGCAGAGTGAAAGAAGGACTAAATTTTTCAATAGATCCATAAAAAAAAAAAATATGTCAAACTATCCATCTTAAAATTTAATTCTTTTAAAATGAACTCACTATATGCAAGAAAATTTCCTACAGGAATTCAAATAAACTTTTTTTTTTCCCAAAAATTATTTCCCACACAAACTTCATTTGCATTGAAAAGGCTTTTGCTCATACTCAGATAAAATCTAGGCTGTGTGGTCTAAGTTTTTCAACTACTCAATATATATTTGAGAGATTTTAAAATAATTTATTGAAGTTTCTATAGCAATATTAACTATCTTGCATTTTTAGCAAAGAAAAAATGAATTCACTAATTCATAACAAAGAATAAAATTTTGAATATGTTAAGCATAATCAGTTACATTTTCCAAAACATGAAGTGTTAGCTGGGATTTTTTATTTCCAACAGGTCAGTTGCTAAAGCAGGGCGAGATTCATGAAGCATCATTTGATAAAAAGACGGGTTGCAACTTTTTTCTTCCATTTTATTAAAACTACATCGCTATAGAGAATTAATTGTTTGAGCTCATACTAGTGTTTGTCTCCAGAAAAGACATATTAATATCCTACTCACTTTTTTTTACTGCAGTTACATATCTCACTTCTGATTTAGCACAGCTCTGGAGGAAAAGCCCTTTCACCTTTGAGATGACTGCTTAGAGGCCATAGTCTAGTTTGTATTTACAGCTCTGTCAGCATGCTGTACAGTCCAGGCAAAAGGGGAAAGACTGAATATTAAGACATTCTGTAAAAATTCTGAAAGTATATTCAATTTCCAAAACCATTCTTAATCTAAGTATGATGTTTTTATATTGCTTCATTATTTGTACATATGCATTAAGTGGTTGTGCAAACTCACTTGACTGTATGAATTCTTTACATATTGTGGAACATTTATGAATTTGTTTTGCTCCAGTATAAGTTTGGTGCTAAGAAATCCACCAAAAGCACTGTACACTTCTGCTTCTTTATTCTTGTTACCTCTGATTTCTACTTGAATGCCCTGACTGGGCTTACTTCCTATTTTTATTTTGGAAGTAAATTGGTATCACTAGCTTTTTTTTTTTTTTTCCTCTTACTATTGTTTTGTCCTACTAAGGAAAAAAAATCTGAATTAGAAATTTCAGATATTTTAGAATTTATTTTCCATTCCTCCTTCTTTAATTCTGCCAATGTCCAATAATGAAACACAGATCTCATACTTCCTTACTTACCTTTTGCTGAAACCATTTTTTCTGCATGTTCATTATGTCATAACACACTAACTGAGAGGTGGTCTGTTTGGGGCCAACTGAAGGACAAAGGTCTAAAGATAGACCTGTAATAGATGCTACCCTCTAAGGAGAGCAACTGTTCCTTTTCCCGCTTCAAGGATGTGAGACAGAACTCATAATTTGTCTTCAGTACTGTGCCAACTATAACCATAAGAACAAAAACCTTATTCTAGGTGTTGATTGTTGCATTGTTCTCCCCCATGAGAATTATTTTTTCCTTTCCTTTAGATATTTAGATAATTTCTACTGTAATGTGGTCCTAATGAAATCAACATTTTTTTCCCAGGGAAAAATCTGACCAAAAGCCTTATTTCTAAATTTAAAATCTCTCCCTTGAAGCATTTTTTCACTGACCCAGCTAGAAAGCATATTTTTAATATCTAACACAAGAAGCACAGTTAGAAAACAAAATTAGTGCATTGACATGAAGTGCGTACATAAGAAAGAATTCAACATTTTCTTTCCATTTCTACTTTTTTATATTTCCAAGTTCATCTGCTTGAATGTCAAAGCTCTGATCTTTTGTAGAATAGTTGAGCTATGCTAAATTGTACAATAGAAATTTGATTAATCATAAATTGATTATCCTTGTCAAATACCATTTCTTTTACTAGAAAAAACATGGTGAATATTTACATCATTTTCTAAGTCACTTTTTCCATCTCATCAAACGAAGTCTATATCTACTGAAGCAATGAGAACAAATAAGAGAGCTAAAATGTTCTTCACCTTCCATTTCGTATCTATCCCAGTCCTTCATACTCATATGTGTACTGTTGTTGTAGAGGCTCTGTTATGGTGAGACATGTATTTCATTAACACTTTATTAATACTTCAGATAACATTATTTTATTAAAAACTGAGAAGTAGAACACTACATGAGTTATCCCTCTAAAATTCTTCTGATGTTCGGTTTTGATATATATTTTTCTTTTATTTTTTATTTTTACCTTTTCTTTTTTCTTCTTTTTAAAGAATTACTCTAGTAGCATCTGTTTTCTCACAGTATTCCTGAGGCAAATATAATGCTGCCTGTGGGTTTATTTTAAGGCTATGTTGCAACAGACTATTTGAGTCTTTTTCCCATAGTCATCCCTGAATATACGTCTATAAAATAGATTACTATGTAGTTCCCAAAGACAAGTTCCCAAGCTTATTTTTCCTATATAAATAACATTTATGGATTTATCCTATGTAACAACTGTTCTCATCCTCTGAAAAAGGAAAGTACAAGGAAAGTGTAAAAGTTATTTTAAAAATGAAATTCCATTAATTTCTTCACTAAGTGAAAATCTATATATAGTGCCCTGTATA
The DNA here is from genome assembly GCA_031468815.1 of Morus bassanus. Taxonomy (NCBI): domain Eukaryota; kingdom Metazoa; phylum Chordata; class Aves; order Suliformes; family Sulidae; genus Morus; species Morus bassanus. The sequence continues at coordinate 106,401,826 of CM062567.1, read as the reverse complement.
ATTCACTAAGTAAGTTCTACTGAATTTAAAATACTTCTTTGTCCATTTAAGACAAGGCAGGAAAAAGTATGTAATTGAATATTATGAAAAAAGTTGCTGTCTGAAAACTATTATTTTTCCTTTGGTTTTCCTGATTCCTTCAGTTTATGTAAGCTTGAGCTAATGGCGTTGGGAAAATCATCAGTTTTCAAGCAGATAAATCCTCTGCCAGTGTTAGAAATCTGTGGAAACTCCTCTGATGGGATCCATAAAGATTCTAAAATATAGAATACTGAAGGATGAGAAAAAAAAAACAACCTCAGTGAAAGAAGAGTATTTTGAATATTAAGATATTTTCCTGCTTTTTGCACAGGCATACCTGTTGCCATGGGGAAAAGGGAGTGAACAGTAAAAAAATATGAAGGCTTTTGAATTTAAAGAATGGGTACATTTGATATCAAGGAACCAAATCTCTTTGGGTTACAGAAGGCAGAGAATTCTGGCTAACGAATTAAAACACCAGGATTATATCCAGAATCTTCCCACAGCCAAAGCAAATTCACTCAGCACTTAAAAATATATTTTATTAAAGACTTGTGTAAATGTTTTCATTTAAGAATGTGCCATCTTTTTCTCTCAGTTATGTCACAGATCTCAATGAATACCAGCTTTTGAGCTGAAGAGCTCTAATTTTTCCAGTCAGAACTTAGCTGATTGTTAAACACACTAATACATTTTTAGGAAAACAAGATCAAGGATTCCATATCTCTCCCAGATTAAACTTCAGTGTAAATGAATTCATAAAACAACTACTGTTTTTAAAAATAAGAACTGTAACAATTGGCTACTTCTTTAGATAATATCCCAACATCTGCAGCTGGGCCCCTTTGTCTTCTATTTAAAAAAAAAAATCAAACTTTAATGAATTACTTAGCTGTAATGCATATTTGTAAACAGAAAAGCTGTTGGCACATAGGTGGCTCCATAACAGAAACTTGTGCTACAGCTGATATGAGACTACAGGGCAGGAAGAGACTGTAGAAAATACTCCAAGGTTTCTAGCTTTGGGCTCTGAATGTAGTTACATTGAAATATACTTCAAATCGTAAAAATTAGATTTTATTTTAACATTACAAAGCTCTGAGCAGCTTTGAACAACCATCAGTCTATTTTATTTGTTTTTCATTGTATTTCAGGCAATCCTCAGCTTCCAAGTAAGGAATCATTAATAACTAAAAAAAAAAAACTTATTTATGTTTCACGGTACACTTCTAAACAAATGTAAGAATATGAGATACCAAAACCGGGAAAGAGAAAAGGCTTATTTTCAAGAGAATGTGCATTATTCACCTCTAGCAGTGAAATGTTGGAAGTCAGAGCATTTATATTTCAGTATCCTCCATAGGCTACAGATTTTTGTTCACATGTTTTTGTTCTCATGTATTTTCCCTTTTTATTCTCATTCAATGGACAGTTTTAGAGGTGGAAGATTACAAAAAAATAGTCCCTCCAAAAAGTCTCTGAACCTGTCTTTAAAAGTAGATGTTTTCTCTAGGGTAAGATAACAAGATCAATTATGGTGATTTGATTTGACATGGAGCATTAGTTGAGATTACCAAATGTGTTTAAAAGACTTAGCAGCCCATTTCTTTTGAAATTCCTTTGTCAGTTCTAGATTTTTATCAGTTGATTCTCCTTTCATGCTCAAACCATTTTTTTTTTTTTCTCAGATATGCAAATTTTGGTCTCAGAGCAACCATTATGATCATCTAGTCTGACTTCCTGCATAATATGGGCCATAAAATTTCATTCAGTAATTTCATATCTCTCTGTGTATTATTCTGATGACCACTGAAAACTGCACATGCTACAGATACAGCCTTATCAGACGTCCTCACGCTTCTTTTAAGACTAAAACCAATGCAACATCCAGATATATAAGCACTGTCACTGAATGTATGTAGACTGGATCCATCATGCTGTATGTAAGTTGCTTGTTAACTTGAATTTCTGTTGATCTTCTGGTTGCTATCTTTCCTATTCACAGTGCTAGTGTTGCTATAAAGAGGTGTTATCTTGTGCTGATGCTATTTACAGTTTAGTAGGAGATCTGAAGATGGCATTTTCTGTAAATAATGGACCTCATTTTTTCAGGCTAGGATAACAGAAATATCTCTCTTTTTTTCTTTTTCTTTCTTTCTCCCCTCCCCCATCTCCCTACTGCATAGCATGGAATAATATAAAATAACTATGAGCCATCTGATTACTGCTTAACAATGAAATTCTCTAAGTGTCTATATATGATATCAATTTTTCTCCAGAGTTAAGTAACTGCTACTTTATATAAACTTCTATAAATCTTGAAATAAAACACAAAACTCTCTAGAATACATAAGAAATAAAAATCAGAATCAGAACAAAGCTATAGCAACTGTGGAAATCTGCTGTAAAAATATGGATCGGAATCATGCTAGAAAAAAAGAAAGCTTGATAGCCTGGACAGCAGAACAGGATTAGAGTCATATATTATGACATGTAGAACAGGGAGGGAATAGATTACTGAGGCAACACCAGTTAATGGCCACAGTAGGTGAAGATCATGTTTCTGGTTGGTAATAATAGTCTCCCAAGAGCATAGTTTTAAAAAATTAAAATATGAAGAAGCCTTTGAAGTACAATTTAATGAGTTTTATGCAAAATGCAATGAAAATTCCAGAATTATGGGCTTTTTTTTTTTTTTTTTTTTTTTTTGGTCCAGAGAAAAGAGCGAGAGATGCTGTAAAGTTACTGAACGATTTTTATTGTCTTTGATATTTTATGTAAAACATCTCCCACTGTTAGGTAGAAAATGCTAGAGGACCCTTCTCCCTGCTCTCCTTTCCTGATAAGAAGCAAAAGAAAACATTTTACTTTTTGAAGAATCTTTCTCCTTTGGGTTACATCCACAGACAATGTGCTCTCTCACCTAAAAAAATCTGCAGCCAAAGTGTACTTGGTGCATTGACAGTTGTCCTGACTGTACTTATGGATCTGTATTGTACTGCATCTTTCCAACTAGGAAATTATTTTGTAATGAAATAATTCTTAGTAATTCGTATTCTTAGCTTATTTTTCTCTTTTGCTTGTGCCAAACATCATACTAAACTATTTGTTTTTCACTGAATGGAAGAGTGATATTCACAGGAATCAGGGATTAAATCAACAGGAAGCCAAGTGACTTGGGAAAGGATGAGAGTAAAACTTTTGTAGCACAGCTATGTTATACTATTTGAGGAAATAATGTATTTGTAATAGGAAAGCAGGTGCATAAAATGAAGTCCAAGTGATTAATTTCAAGTGGTCAGCAAAAGGTTTAAAAGCATCACATGAACAGGCTGACAGCATGCTGAAATTTTGTTAACGAAAGTTTGTTAAAGAGCACTGAAAATACTATTGTTAATATAAAGAGGCTATTTTTACAGCAATTAGAGAACAGCCAATGAGAGGTAAGTACATTCACACACCTGGAGAGGAAGTATGTCTTCACCCTCTGGCATCCTTCTGGCCTCCTCCTTATCTTTCTGCACCATCAGATTTTTTCCAGAGATAGCCTTTGCCCTGCTGTGTACAGGAGGCTTAGAAGGGTACCATGAATCTGGAGGAAGAATATGAAGGGAGGTTGTGAATGGAAAGAAAAGAGAACTTAGTTGAGCTCTTGGTGCTTTTACTGTCAATCTTTTACTTACTTATTGATAGACCTTGGACTTCTCTAAAGCTCATCCAAGCTTACTTGAGTGGATACCTGAGATCTATAAGTAGGCAATAAGTTTGAAGAAGAGATTCAATTTTGAGATAGACAGGGTTATCTGATTAAAGGCTTTTAACATCTGTAAGGATCAGAGATGTGGATCCCCATAGTGCAGAATATAGAATTCTAGTGTGATTTCTACATTTGATGTCTTGCTATCAATAGGTGATTTTTTCATGCAACTTTTCTGGGGCTTTTTCTTTTTTAAATTTTTTATTCTTAATATCAATTAAACATGTTATATTACCAAAGAAGTGTATGCATGAACATCCGTTTTGTCATTAAAAAATGTATTCATTACTTGATAGCTAGCTATATGGAAAAAGATTTTTTTCCCTGTGCTGATGGTAGTGTGGATCAATTATGAAAGAGAAAATATACTAGGCAATAGCAGTGAGGATTCCTAAACTAGGAATAGTTCCCAAGGGATTTGCAGAAGTTCTGTTATTTGACCCATTTAAAATGTGGTGAACGTTGGCTCCCAACCAGCCTAGAAGGAGAGTGATCTTTGTATAAAAAGGACTTTTATTGTTCGATCTTCTAATACTGTAATAAAGGACAAAGACAACTGAAGTTAATGACAGTATATAGTACTTAAATGCCTTTGTCTCTTCAGAGAACTTACAAGGTAATATATAGAATACATTTTTACTTTCAACTAAACTTATTGATATTTTCATGTCCCAAATGCCTCTGATTTATTCTTTAATTAAAAATTTTTCTTTACAAAGATGTGGGTAAAAATTGATTTTTTTAGTCTAGCAGTTATATTGGTAGATGGTTATTTAGAGAAGAAATTTGTAAAATTCCATTCCTTAGGTAAAGGGCAACTCAGTTTGATTGTCATTTACTTATTCAGTAAAACAAAATTTAAAAAAAAAATAATTAGAACTTTTGAAAGAATTTTTTCTCATTTTGTTATTGCAACTCCTTTGCTGGAGGGAAAAGTTTGACAGCTATCTGTTTAATCTTATCTATTTCTATGCTTGTCTTTTTTAGCAATAATTCTTTTAGTCTTTTTAAATTAAAGGGAGAGATTCTTATGTTCAAAACAACAATTAGGAATTTCCCTTTGTATTGGAAGTCATGTAAATAGATTATTCTTGTTTTAATACCTTTATCTTGGGATAAGATTATCAAAACATGATCTTTGTTTGACATGATCTTTGTTTGAAAGAAAGGGGAAACTAAAATACCATTTCATCTGTCTATTTCTGCAAGTAATTCTTGAGATACTTTGTTTATTTTTTGAAAAGACTCAGTGGTGTTTGGATGTTTTTAAGGTTCGATAAAATGCATAATTGTCATAAATGACAGCTGATGGAGAATGGTGTAGTTCATACAGAATGTTTCTGACATGATACTTTCTTAATGTTGGTGGCCCCAAAACTACTTTCTTTACAAAGTTAGTTCTAGAACAAGTCCTAGATTATAACTAGTAACAAAATAATGTTGGCTGTAACTCCAACAGTTAATACAACGTGCTTGAAATACTGAAGTCATTCTATATCCTATACAACAAGTACCTTACACTGCAGTTTCTTTTCTTCTGTTCTTTACAAACAATGGTAAATTTAAACACGTCTAATAGACACTTCTCTTGTGGAAAATGCTTGGGCTTGCCATAGCATAATATTGTTTTGTTCCACAGTATCCCAAATTATTTCCTCAATCAATACATTGTTTTCCTTCCATTTTCCAGGGACCTGACAATATCATAATGCAATAAAACCACCTTTCAATGTTAGCATAGTGCAATTCTTCTGAGAAACACTTATTTATTGGAATATTTGTATTTTCTTTCTTCATCTTAGGTGCCGTAATGTATAAAGCACCCACTCCTACTACAGAAGGATACCTCTTCTATTTGTTATCTAGTTTTCTTTAAAAGTGCATTTGATACATATCCATTTGAAGGAAAGAAAATATATTAATAAAATGCTGCATTCATGATCTTATTCAGTTATTGGTATTTCAGGAGCTGTTTGCGATGCTATAGGTCACTCAGAAAGGTAAAAAATTGTGACCGCATATGGCAATAAAAAAAAAATAAACTACAGTATTTTGTTAATAACTTTATTGCATTAGAATGCTGATTATTTAGGCATGAAACAATCTGTACTAATGTTTCTTTTTTTGTTTGAAAAAAGTCTATTTGTAAAAGCCTACCTCAGAATCTGTGAACCTTATTCTGTGTGACAGTGGTGATACTTGCAATTGTAGAATGAAAATAGAACATTCACTTTTTCTTAAAGAAAATACATTTTTTTTTGCCAAGGCAGAAAGTCAATTTAGTGTCTCACAGTGGCCAAATAGATAATATCTCTGTTTATTATATAATAACTATATAAAGAGCTATAATTTAGTATTAGTGGTAATCCTACCCTTATTTTTTAAGCATTCTTCACTACTTAATTCTGAGTTTTCTAAAGTTTGGTTCTACCTTGTTGTGTTGGTTTTGGCTGGAGTAGAGTTAATTTTCTTCATAGTAGCTATTATGGGGCTATGTTTTGGATTTGTGCTGGAAACAGTGTTAATAATACAGAGATGTTTTAGTTATTGCTGAGCAGTGCTTACACAGAGTCAAGGCCTTTTCTGCTTCTCACACTACCCCACCAGCGAGCAGGCTGGGGCTGCACAAGAAGCTGGGAGGGGACACAGCCGCGACAGCTGACCCCAACTGACCAAAGGGATATCCCACACCATATGACATCATGCTCAGCATATAAAGCTGGGGGAAGAAGAAGGAAGATGTTCAGAGTGATGGCGTTTGTCTTCCCAAGTAACATGTGGTCGAACCCTGTTTTCCTGGAGATGGCTGAACACCTGCCTGCCAATAAGAAGTAATGAATTAATTCCTTGTTTTCCTTTGCTTGAGTGCATGGCTTTTGCTTTACTTATTAAACTGTCTTTATCTCAATGCACAAGTTTTCTCACTTTTACTCTTCTGATCCTCTCCTCCATCTCACCAGGGGGGAGTGAGTGAGCAGCTGGGTGGTACTTAGTTGCTAGCTGGGGTTAAACCACAACACTTTTCCCATACCCACAGACTCTGGAAAAGTTTGAGCCAAGATCCAGATGCAAGCTTTGAAACATAACACCAAAAATCAATACATAAACTGTTCTTGATGAATTCTGAAGACACAATATGCCTGTTGTTTCATTATTGATCTAAGAGGAGGAATTTTCCCCTTGGGACCAAGGATGCCCTTGAAAAGCATCCCCCTGTCTTTAGGGTGCGAGCTCAGGTTTCTAATCTGGTTTTCTACCTTTCTGAATGAAGTTTGTACTTGAGTTCTATTAGTTAACTATTGTGTGACAATGGACACTATGCAGTAAACAAACAAACCAATCAACCAGCTGAACACTGTTCAGAAAAGTTGAGATAATCTTGTTAGTCAGAGATAGAAGGTGCTACTGATTTCTCTCTGAATGTCTGTGGTCAGAGATGCAGTGTTCCCTCTCAATTATAGAGAAGAGAGTAGATAAGCTCAGCACAAATTGAGCACTGTGTGATAAGCAGCTTTCATTGTTTCTTTCTCCTGCTTTGACATGTTTGCACTGTTCAGTTTTACCAGCTGTACTCTGTAATCAATGGTCTCTTCATTTAGAGAAGTTTCTGAGGAACTTTTGTTTGAAATTATTGGACAGCTATGAAGGGCTTTGAGTCATTGCCTATTCTTGTTGCAGCATATGAGAACTCAAAATATTGCCAATGGTTGCTCATAAAATTGAATAAATCTAGGTTAATCACTGGCTAATCAACCAAGTGACAACCCTACCAAGTTAAGACCATTATTATATAATTCATTAAATAACTAAGAAACTGTCCTGATCATTGAAATGGACCTTATTATAGTAGAACACTATTATTTCGGCACTTTTTGTGGAAAGTAACAGTGATAAAAATTAAAGATATAAATTTACAATTCCTTTGTCAAGCTTCTTATCCCACTTATTTCCTGCAATCACACAACATAGTGTGGCTGTCCCATCTTTCTAAATGAATATTTCATGATCTATTACATACCATGAGTTTTGCTAGGTAGGAAAGACTGGAAGATTCCTGAATTTCCTGTGTTGAGGAAGTGAAAGTTATGTAATACTTCAATATTACACAGGTAACCATTGTTTGGGACCCCCTAATTTGGTGGTGCTGATATACAAAATATCCTTTATCTAACAGAAGCTTGCTTCTGATTTTCAGGTAGCATTCTTGAGTCATTTCATTCCATAAAAGCTTAAGCAAATAAAGATCCCAGTTTCATTAGGACTGTCTGTGTATTCACTGGGAGTATTTTAACAAGGATTTAGATTTGACCAGGGAGACCTATATAATGATATGTAGTAATGCATAAGCTAGACAGGTTTAACGGTTTGCCAAGTTGTTATCCTCCTTCTTAAAACATGGAGTGTAGCACTTTTTTGTATAAAGTTTCAGTGGCATTATCTATAGCAGTGCAGTTATCATAATAGCATAATCACATGTGGTAATTTTCAGTGCAGATTAGACTACCAGTTTTGGCCTGATTTTGACAAGTATACTGAATTTTAAAACATCGTATTTAAATGTCTGTTAGCACTATTAATGCTCTCCAGTGTCGTGGGTTGACCCTGGCTGGCTGCTGAGCCCCCACCCAGCTGCTTGCTCATTCCCCGCTCAGCAGGATAGCTGAAACAATTGGAAGAGCAAAAGCTGAAAACTTGTGGGTCCAGATAAAGACAGTTCAATAAGTGAAATAAAGCTGCATGCACAAGCAAAGCAAAACAAGGAATTTATTTGCTACTTCCCATCAGCAGGCAATTCTGTCCCCATACCCACAGACTTTAGAAAAGTTTGAGCCAAGGTTCAGATGCAAGCTTTGAAACACATCATCAAAAATGAATATACACACTGTTGTTGATGAATTTCTAAAGAACTGATACTTCCAGGGAAGCAGCTCCTCAGCATGCATAGAGGTTACTTGCAAAGACAAACACCATAACCACAAAGGTCTCTCGTTGCTTATCCTTTCCCTGAGGTTTTATTGCTGAGGACAATGTCATATGGTATGGGATATCTCTTTGGCCAGTTCACATCAACTGTCCTGGCTGTGTCCCCTCCCAACTTCTTGTGTATCCCCAGCTTGCTCGCTGCAGGGCAGAGTGGGAAAAAGAGAAAACCTCAACACTTTGTAAGCACTGCTCAACGGTAGCCAAAAGCCTGGTGCATTATCAACACTGTTTTAGTCACAAATCCAGAACACAGTGCCATATGGGCTGCTATGAAGAAAATTATCTCCACCCCAGCCAGACCCGATACATCCAGTTCTTTGGTTTTTGTTTTTTTTTTTTTTTTTTGTTTGTTTGTTTGTTTAAAATATTTTTCTACTAAAAGCATACTCCACAGAAGTAAACAGAAGGGGAACAGGGTGCACACAACACAGTACAATGAGCAGATTATTCAGAGACATACTTACGTATTAAGCTAGTTCATAGACTACCAGGTTACACTTTTAGCAAAGGGTAAGAAAAAGTTGGTAGAACCAAATGATTAGTAACAATAGCAGCTAGAAGTCAAGTGAGGAATCAATGTTCAGCCAAAAGGGTGAAGCAGAACTTCCTTAAATACAGTTAGTGCAGAGTAAGCTAGTGTTTTAGCACCTGTCACTGTTGTCTGCTATATTCTGGTAAATACTATAGATTATACAGTGTGTATATATAGATAATGAAATTCTTATTATCTACAGATGTATTTACTGAAATAAAAAAATACCATATGGTTATTACTGTGCATTTCTAATCAGTGCAACAGATACAGCATGATAAAAGAACAAACATATTCTTACATAAGAAAACAAATGTTAGGAAAACAAAATGAAATGAGCTTACTTTTTTAATTTTTTTTTTTCTTAATAAGGACTTATGGCAATACAGGAAAACTAAAACTTCTTCAAACTTGTTTAACATCGAAGCCCTTCTGAAAAGTGTTAATGTTATTTCCAAGTACTCAGGAACATTAGGCATTACAGAATTGGGTTGTATGTCCTTGGGGAAGGAAATTAATGGACATAAAAGATTCTCTATCTTAATCTATATATTTATAATATGTACATAGTTCTTGTCATTGCTTTAAGCATTAATGAATATTAAACAGCAGTGAAATTACAGTTTGCAGAAACAGCCTTCTGGGACTTTATTAAGTAGTCATGAATAAAGCCAGGGCCTTCTTTCTCTGTCAGGATCTCTAAGCTACATCTTCGACTCATGATGTGCTACTATAGGTCATATGCTACTGCAGCTGGGCACTGGCTCAGGGTCTGCCCCTCTGAAGTCAGTACCTTAAGTCAGTTCTAAAACCTTGTTATAGAATATGAAGATCACTTTAAAGTATCAGATTTACTCATTGTGGAAGGGTACATGGACATACTAGTGCTTAGTCTGTAGTACAGAACAGGAGCAGCAGCTGTTCTGTACCCACTGGACTGACACTCAGTGGTTCTCACATATTGCTCTAATTTTCTCACTGCTGCACTGGGGTGGTCACGTCCGGTGGGTAACTGCTTTCTTAGGTCAGCTCCTTCCCAGTCACATGAAAACACATCCAATGTGAATTAAGCAGGCATGGCTGGGAGGCAGCACCTTTGCCTGTATGGCCTACATCACATCTCAGAAAAGTGGGACCAGACACTTGTATAGCTAGTTTTGAGGGTAGGAATCAGTCTGTGATGATGGTGGCACTGGGTGGAGGGAGGTGTCTCCTCCCCTGCATCACACACCCTCAATCCCTCATTCCCAGTCCCCTGACAGCAGCAGGATCAGCAACATCAACACTCTGGCCAGTCCCTCCCTCCCACATCCCCACCCCATTTTCACCCTTCCTCAAAGTCTGTTAAGCTTCAGGAGGAAAAATAAAATAAAATAAAATAAAATAAAATAAAATAAAATAAAATAAAATAAAATAAAATAAGAAAACCTCTTTTGATAAGCTTTACCTTTTGTTACTTTTCTGTCTCATTTGGATTCTGTTTTTTCCCTTACCTTATCACAGAAAATGTGAAAGTCTTCCAAGTACTAAAAGCTGTGGCATCATCATAGCAAGCAGACAGACTTTAGCAGGCTGTCTTCTCTGTGGGTTGGACAAATGACTGCTGGAAATTGGAGTAAATTCAGTGCATAAGATACAGAGAATGCTGACCTGTGTAATATCACATGGGTATCATCAACCTTATGTGACCCTGACCACCTCTGGTAACTGAAACTGAGAAATGGATTTGATTCCCTTAGTGTTTCTTTCTGCTGGACACTTTTCTAATGTATAGGAATCACCCCTATTCTTTGTACCAACAATGTAATTTCTGTGGCTCGTTTACACTTGCGTTTTCTCTGCAGGCATTTTTAATTACATGCACTTAATTTCTTCCCTGCTGTTTATCACTTTCATTTCGGAAGTGCAGTTTACCAACACTGCAAATATATACTTCCCTTTCCAAAGTTATGTTCATTTTCTTATTAATATAGTTATCAGATATACCGCACAAACCATTTGATCTTTAATTAGTCCACCTGTTAACTGCTCAAATCCATGACACTTAGTTTTACTTTATTAATAATCTGATCTAGCCAGCCAGTCAGGTTCCTTTAAAGAGGAGATGTTATCACTGATGGCCTTCTTCCATGCATTCAAATATTTTTGACATTTTTGAAAGATGATATAGCAATTTATGATATGATTTTGTACTCCAGTGAAATATAATACAGATATCCAGTGGCTGCAGATCTGCCAAAACATACTGGACTTTAACAATTCAAATACCTCAATAGCTCCAGACTTTGCAGAGGACTTTAAAATGTTTTCACTATCTCCTCCACTACTCTTCCTGTTTTCTTTCAGAAATAAAGAATCTCCTTGCTCAGTTATATGCCATTTAAACTCACTTTTTTAACCTTAGTTTCACTCAAAATATAGGCAAAATTATTTATATTAATGAGTCCAGCATGAATCACATTATCAGTTTTCATGGTGTAGCATGATTACTGCTTCTGGAGATGTAAGATCAAAAGAAAACATACATTTTTGCTTACAAAAATGTGGTTTCTTTTGTTCATAGTTGCAGGAAAGAAAAAAGAAACCTTGAAAATTTGCACTCTAGGACTCCAGTGAAAGAAGACAATAAACCCTGAACTGATACTTAGAAATGTATTCTTTTCTACCAATTATTATTTGAAGGTAGAGACACTTCTTGCAATAAGTAATGAGTAATATATATTTCTCAAAACACGCTATTTCTTTATGTGAAATTTTGTTCAGAAATGTTTACAGAATTTGATATATCTAAGTGGAAGAAAGATGTGGCTTATCTGATTAATTAACTTTTCACATAAGAAAAACAAATGATCTAACTAAATATAACTCAATTACCTTAGCAAAATTAGGGTCACAAAAGACTGATGATACCAGTATGTTATTAGGGTCAGTATTCTGTGTCTCCTCTTAAATGCTAAATTACATCCAAATGGTAGACAGTGAAAGGACTCACCACAGATATATGTCATTTGAAATAATTAAATAGATTTATAAATAAATTTCCAGTTATTTATCCATCTAGTTATTTGTATCTAGATCTACCTATGATCTAGATCTGCTTAAATATTTCTATATCTATTTCCTTCTATAGATATCCTATATATCCTAACTATCTACAGACAAATAGACACAGATAAATAAATATAAATAGACATTTATATATAAATAAAAAGGAGGCTACCTTATTATCAGGTCCAAAACAGAGGACATAGGTGTGTTCCTCAGCCAGGCTATTCCATTGACATTTATTGACTCACAGTTTCAGAAATACTGTTTTAAAAGAAAATTAGATCTTTTGAGGAGAGTGTGAATCAAAATATTTTGAGAAGCTGTTCTGTGTTGCTATATGGCATGCTCTAGTCTTGTAGTGAGGTGAGTTCTCAGAATTCCTGGCAACTATCTGAAGTAAATATACCACTGAAATTTAGTTATTAAATGTATTTGAACTTAACATATACCACCGTCTGTCATTATACATGTATCTTCTGGTTTCTGTAAACTGAGCATAGTTTTATATTGCTACTAATAGCTCTCATTTAGTGACTGACAAGACAAAACCACTACTGAAGGTACAAAAAAAAAATGCAATAAGTGATGTTGTCAGTGCCCCAAAGGTAAATGAATGCTGCCTTTTCCATGGTTTGACCTTTAGGCTGATTATAGATATGGTTATCTTTGCCAGGAGCACACAAGATTAAACAAAAAGCCTTTTTAATACTGATTAATCCTGATAGAAGTAGGTTTGTTTAGTCCTAGGGAATGCACAGAAAGATTGGCCTTATCATCTGAGCAATTTTTAAAGTTATCTTTGATGTGAGCTAGGAGGTGCTTGTGGTTTGTTAGGTCACAATGTAAGAAATGCCACTTTATGTTGATATTTAAAATTGGCTCTTGTTTCCATGTTTGTACATAATCCATGTGATGCAGATTTTGAATGATACATCCAGAGCATTAAAAAAAATTCTGCTGGAAGACTAAAATATTTTAAAAAATAAAAAAGACTGACTGACAGACTTGCTTGTCTTTAATCTGAGTTCTTCCTTTAATTAAAGATGAGTTGGAAGATGACTGGCAGTTTCACAAAATACAGTAAAACTGATTCTCTGCCAAGCAGTCCTGAACAATGCAGTAAAAAAACCTGCAGCCCTCATCTTTCCTGTGTCTGTGACTGAATGATGGAATTGCTGAGGTTAGGAAATGATCGAATCGGGGAAGATGCATTATCTCTTAAGTGGATGTAAATAAACAGTTTGGGAGCCAGCCTACAGAAGGCTAAGTCAGTTTCATATGAATCCTGTGCTCACCAATATAACAGTCTGTGGAGAGGCAAACAGCATGAACAGAATACAGCTAAAGGGAATAAGTCACAGGAGGGCAGGAAGAGGCAGCTGGAGCTGCTGGTGAAGCAACACGAAGTCTAAGGAAGGCCAGAAGAGACCAGCCATCACCAGGAAAAGCAGTAGCATAAGCAACACATGTAGTGTGTCAGCAACAGCTGGGAGGTTGGGCCAGGGACAAGACAGATTTGAATGGCAGGGGACTAGTGCTGTGCTGTCAGGTGGATGGACAAGAGGATGCAATCACAAGCTGTCTGCCACCTAGGCTGATCGAAGGCAACACTGTGATGAAATGCAAGCCATATGGCCAAACTATATTCTTGTTTTTTCAGCAGTTGCACATATACAATTCTACTGACAGATGCCATATGAACGTAATGAAGCAGGGCATTGCTGGCCCCACATACATCCCATCAACATGATGAGTAGTGCTCTTTGGGATTACATATCCATACAGAATTAGGTATTCTGTAGTAAATGCATTTTTGTTTCCTAGGTTCTTTCTCTGTTTCCTCCTTCTCTGTTGAAATTCTGTGGCAATTTTTTATTCTCATGTAGCTGAATCTTGGCTTCCTCTGTTCTCTTCTTTACCCCTCTATTCTTTCTCACTCTGCCCTATACTGTCTTGATATTTTTAGTTCTTCATCAGAAAATTAACTCTTTCTCCTGCTCTGCTTTCACCCCGATGTCTTCAAAAGACATATTTGTAGCCTTTCTTTTTCATATATATTTGCTATCTTACTGTGAGCATGTGAAAGGGATCAAATACAGCAGTAAGTTTTCCTGTGCAAAATGGCCTGCTCAACCATCTTCATTCAACCCGCTATATCTAGAGTGTTAATAAACCTCTTCAGTAGGTCTTTTTGTCACTCAGGAATTGACACATACTTGTATCTAAGAAAGTAATCCTTTCAGACTTACGAGAGTGACGAAGTGGGGACTGCTCCAAACACTAAGACAGATAAGTAGAGAATCTCTGTAGAGCTACATATGGTTACAGTACATGGCTAACTAAGTCTGAAGAAGGTAGATTTGGACTAAGTGAAAGAGGGGAGATATTTTTAAATCCTAGAGAAGGCAAAACCACAGTGCTGCCTGTTTCTTTTTCTCTGTGCTAGTTAGAAGTGGTGGGCCCTGAGCCAGAAGAAGGAAACTCACTATTTCTTGGACACTGGCTTGAAAACAGGCCAGGAAATAACTACCTAAATATTAGGTGGCCCAATAAAGACCAGCACTGTGAATAACAATTCTGGCAGAAATGGTGTGCAATGCTCAGAGAAAATAATGTTTAATCTGAATTCAACAATATTTGTACTGAAAACCTGATTGCATGGGTCAGACTCTTCATTCAGAATACACAAACTTGTCATGTATGTTCACTCAAAACATATGGAATTTAAAGGACTAAATATTTGCGCAAACTTGAGCTGTGGAAAAAGCATGGCCAAGAAGTACTGACAAAGTAGATTGTTAAATAACAAATAAATACAGAGAAGCTGCAGTCTGTTTTATAAATAATTCATGAGAGAAAAAAGTGGCAACATTTTTCTATTGTGAATTGTTTCCTAGAATCCAATTAGAGTGGCTTATGATGTTTGATGATTATTTAAAAGGCCAGTTAACAGTGCTGTAGAGGTTAGGCTTTTCATAAGCACAGTAGCTTATGTCACAAAAGCTCTAAGACAGCCCTTTCTTTCAAACCTTCTTTCAGAGCTTCCTGTTCAAAATATGATCTGTTTTCAGCAGAGCTAGAGATTTCAGCAAAGTGAATTATGTTGATATTTTCTTCCTGGTGCCGCACACATCATCTGTTGTGTGTAGTTTGCACGCAGTATAGGTTTCAGTGCAGGTGGCTAGATGAGCATTCATACTGGTGAGAACTAGTCTTCTGGTTATTGGGAATGACAGCTTTTCTCAGCAAGATACAGGCAAAAGTGAATTAGGTTCCTGTCATATGGCACCTAGAAGATAAGAGGAAAATGAAGGAGAAGGTGAAACAATTTACAAGTCTGGGCAGCAAGGAAAAGCCTGTTGAAAGCGTGGCCTCTGTCAGTCTTTTCCTTTCTTTTAAATGGTGGCAATGACACGAATTAAGAATGTGGAGTAAAAGCATCTTTTCCTCATCCTTATTTAAGTTATAAGATTTAGTAATAAATCATTGCTGCCTTGACTGCTCCATGGTATTTTTTTTCTTTAGCTCTAACAGGTATTCAAGAGCAACTGCAATTCTGTGGAGAATCTGAAATTCTCCATGTTAAGGAACTGTTTCTTTAAAAAGAGAGTTTGTTTTCTGGTTTTTGTTTTTGTTTTGTTTTTGTTTCTTTTTTTTTTTTCCTTTTTTTTTCCTGTACTGCTCACAGCTGACCCATCCTTGGGCATTCATCTGAGCATCTTGGCTACAGAGATGACTTTTTTTCCCCTTTGTTGCATTCCTGTCATTCTCAGGCCCAAAGAAAATAAAAAGATCATGAAAAACATTAACAGAACTTCAACTTCAGGAAATAAGCAAAAGAATGACAAATGCCTTATGACAACTAAGATCTTCCTCTTTTTAAGAACACAGTAGCTGTACTTCAGGCATGAAGACTTGGCATGAAATACAGCATTTGGAAACCCGCTGAAGACAGGGTAGTTTTTTGTTTCAAAAATAATTTAAAAAAAAAAGAATTTTTTTTTTTTTTTTATTTACACAAAGGTTTTAAAGGCTTGCTTAGTTCTTTTTGTCACCCATAGCATACAGAAGGAAAAAAAAAGTATTTTTTTGTTAATCAATTCTAGCTTAAAACCTAGTAACGGTACCTCATTTTTAAACACGTGGTAAAAAGGTTTCTCCCTGATATCTACCAAACTGTTCATTTGAATCATATTATTAACAGAATGGGGACTATGGTGAATATGCAGAGTGATAGGATGTGAGAGTCAGAGGTGCTGTCAGATGACAAGTAAGAAATCCTTAAGAGTAAAGCTTTCAAAATTATATCACTATTTCTAGTAGTTGAAATCTGGAAATAAATATTTTTTCAAGTATGCATATGGTGGGAAGCTTGCATGCATGTATTCACAAGCAGGCTGACTTTGAAGACTCATTGTATGAAGATTAATAAAACTGACATTTATCTTGATGTGTGTGTCATTGTACAGCTTTATTTTATAATGGTGTCCATTTTATAATGGACATATGGGAGTCACTCATTCCTCCAAGAACATTATTGATTAATTAAAGTTTTTCTGTAATAACATGTTACCTGAAAAAGAGTGGAATGTAGGAAAAAGTAAGATAGCTCTATTCTACTGAGCTGCATATTTCAACTTTCTCAGCATTTCAGTATTCATGTTATGCATATAAAAATAAGCTATTTGCATTAATACAACATTCACATTTAAAGAGTAAAGGTCATTGTCTGATATATGTTGGGTATGAAGTTGGAAAAGTGAAGAAAATCAAGACCCAACACACTGTCTGGTAGTCTATGAACAGGTTTTAGGAGCATAAGGATGATTTTATGTAGACAGTTCTTTCAGCAGATAAAATTGTTAGGAAATGGAGTAAGTGACCAAATTGTCTTCTCTAGGAATGCTAGTTTGCTTCAAATTAGAGGAAAAAAGCTGAAAGATTGCTAAACCCAATACCTTAGCTGTTCTACAGCTCTCCTAATGGGAAAGTTAGACTGAATATGTATACACAAAAAAGAAAAAAAGAAGTGTATGGGCAAAAATTACCATGTTTTAAGGTCAGACTTTTAAGCCAATTGGACACTCTGAAAATGTTATCTGAATGAATATCCCACACGTTAAGTATAACAAGACACATTTTTACATTACTTGCATGTGTTTTCTGCTGTGCTATATTTCCTTATAGGAAGTCATCAAAGGCTGACTGAAAGTACAATCTGTTTGCAGCAGAAGTTACTAATTTGGTTCACGATATAGAAATGGCTCTCATTTTTCTTCTGCACTGTTTAGATGGCAGAACACTAAGAAAAAAAGTGCTACTGAAAGTTAGCAGAACATTCACGGATGGCAGCACTGCTGACCCAACTTTGAACCGCAAATCTAAGGGAAAAGTTATAATGCTAGCAGCTACTTAGAGAACTTCAGTTCAGAAGATTTAGATTCAGTTCAGAATCTAAAAGCAGACACAGATAGAACTTTCATGCTTTTTATTTATGAAGATAAATGTATCTCTTCTGTACAAAAAAAATCCGTTATATTTTAACTATTAGACAAACTAAACAGGTAAAATGGACAAGTATAAGAATTGCATATCTATTTTCAATATAATATGAAAAATTAGCAATAACTATTACAAAGTTTGGGGTACAATTAAAGCTCATATTCATGTATGCCATGTTACTGGCATTTTTTTACATACGGTGAGTTAATGCAATATGTGAGTGTGTCTGTGTATGTTTTTAGAAGAATTTATCTGAAAATTTAGTAAACTGCAGTGTAATGGGGGGAGTTAGTAGGGAAAATTAGTATTTTAGACTGAATAATACTCATTTCACCACTTATTAAGGTATATGTGTATATATATGAAAAAAAATCAGCATTTTGTGTTATTTATGATCATTTATTTGTATCATATAATTTCTTGTAAATCAGATTTTGTTAAAACCTTGAGTGATTTCAGAGCTGAAAAAGACATATATGTGGTCTATGCTACAGACAGGTTACGTTCTGACAAGTGTAGCTTGGACAAAAATGTAAACAGAAACTGTAGTTCAAATACTGTATCAAATTATATGTGTCGGAGTCGGGGCGGTGATCCGAAGTACAGATGACAATCTCAATATGAGTACGATCATCAGCCTTGTTTATTGTACTACATGGTGGGTTATATAGCGTTCTAAATATACACGCGCTTAAACAATGCATAGGATTGGTTATTAGTTCCTGTTCACGCGCCCCTAGTCCATACCCGATTCGTCTGCCTTGGTTAGTCACGATACGGAAGGGGCCGCCTAGATCCGACTTCAGAATGGTAAACACCACCGCTCTGCTCCTCCTCTTCCGCTTGCTCAATTGCTCAACTTCCGCCTTGAATCTCTCAAGGCTACTTCACTGACAGCAGGCACTTAATCCCCCACAGCATAGCTTGGGTTGCTCATATAGATGTCGTGGCCTCTGTCAGCTAGCCATCCTTCCACATATATGCAAGTATTATACATTATTATATCTATTTATGGCTTCAAAACAATCTGTATGTTTTAATGACTCTTCCTTCCAAGTGCATTTTATCTTTACAGAACACTGCAAACTCTTTTTAAAAGACTGTTTTATCAGAACAGACTTAAAAAAAAAAAGCCAGAGATACTTCATAACAAAAGGCTGGTAGTAAATTATATGAAGGTTGTTATACTTTTAGTCAATTAAGCTAATTTGTGTGAAATGTATCTGATTGGTTTCTAGGAACAATGAGTGTCCCCAAGGAAGTTTAGTGACAGAAATTTTAGTAATAAAGAAGGAGATTTAGAAAGCAGATAGGGTAAAAAGAGATGATCCAAAGGAAGCTTTCGAAAAAGTTAGGAAATAAAGATATAAAGAGAAGGAGAGTTATCAACTGTACAAACTAATTCTAGTGTATTAACCATGGTTACTGGTTTGTCGATCCTTGATAAAAGTAACTGAGAAACCTAAATAAAAGATATGTTTGTGACTCCCTGAGTTCTTATGGATAATACAAAAAGGGCAGTGATCAATGATATTTAACAGGAAATTAGTAAATGCAGGGAGTAAATGAAGGTTATTTAAAGTTTCTTGGACTCAGCATAAAAGTGACACCTGACCACAGTGGACTTTGACTAGGCTAGTGGCAGCTTCAGCTACAGCTTCTTTGTGGGAAGGTTGCTATCAAAAAGAGAATAAAACAGCTGTCAGCATCATCAGCACTCATCAGCCATGGGACATTGGCAGAGCTAGAGTGAATCTTAAAGTCATTCAGAGGCTTTCATTACATAGCCTAAAAGAAAGAAATTTCTGACTGATCATCTGCACCACTTACCTGTCCACTAGGGAAAACAGCCAAACAATACTCCTACAGCAGGCAGACTGAATAGAAAGAAGAGTAAAACAACACAGATTTGAACACATTATTATTATTATCATCATCATCATCATCAATTATTATTATCATAAATTATTATTACGTTTGGGGTTTTATTTCATTTTCACATTTGTGGAGGCTGAAATAGTGAAATGAAGCAGGAAGATTGCTAGGTAATCAAAACAAAGTAATGAAGACAAAATATACAGAAGTAAAGTTGAAGTATTCCTGAGGCAATGGCTAAACAAAGTATTAAATCAGTTAAAAATGTGAGTAGCATGGGGAACATTGTTATCTGAGGACTTCAGTCACTAAACTGAGAAAACACTGAATTGAACCTGAAGTAGAATTTCAGAAACTGCTGACAGTAATAGTCTTTGTCTTTTATATCTGAATTCTGTCAAAGTATATTTTCTGTTTGCTGATCTTTCATGGTACATGCTGATAAGTCTTTTTCAGTGCTATTAGTCCATCTTTTCCTGAACCAGTGAAAGGAATAGTGGAAATGATCTGTCAACAGGTACTTGACTTTGGTTCCTCATTAGATTTCCTTTATGTGCCATTTTCCCTTATTGGCTGAAGTCTGTTTTAATACTTAATTTTTAAGAAACCCTCCTTGAAAGACAGTAGAGCAGAAAAATAGTTGTCAGTGCTCTTGAGGTCATGAGACCACACAGCCTTTATATGATGTCAAGGTCATACAGTTTCCAGAAAGGGGAAGAGAACTAATGTTTATGAAAAATGTGCTTCAGAGTACCCATTTTGAGGCTCATCATTCACCTCAGGGAGAATATTTTTCATTTGCCATCTCCTTGCTGTCAAATTCTTTGAACAGGTTCATCTACCTTCTTTACATAATAAAAAGCCAAAAAACAAACAAACTGAAAAGGTTTTTGGGAGGAATGCAGATGAAAGCAAATATTTTTACATTTGCATTACTTCATAACAATTTCAACATAATTTAATATCTTATACTGGTACCTCCCTATGTGGTTTATTCTCTACCAGACTGCTTTGCTAATTTTGAAGTCTTAAAAACCTAGATGTTTTTGATCAAGATACTTCATGCATTGTGGGCCACATATTTCCCTCACTTATTTTATTCATACAGTCAACAACATTGCCCTGATAAGAAAATCCTGGTGGAAGTAAGATGGATTTATGTGGCATAGGTGTCTCAATACCTTGAAAAGAGAAAATAGAGATTGAGAATCATATTCGTAGGAATAAATTGGCATCTGCTGCTGCAGAGCTGGTAGATATCTTCCCTTTATTTCTGACGCTTGACTAGACCTTGAAATAAAAAATAATGAGCACCTTTTCAGTTAAATGTTTGAAGGAGAATTTAAAGAGGAAGTGAGAACTGTGAATGTGAATCTGTCTAGAACAACCAAACTGAAAAGGAAAGAAACCCCTCAAACCCAAAACAGGCAGAAAAACAGAATATAAGAAGGATAATAATATTTCTATATAAACACCATGCATACACTTTCCCTACACTCCCTTACAAAAACAAAAAACAAAACAAAACAAACAAAAAAACCCAACCAAACAAACAAAAAAAAAACCCAAAAACCTGGAATATTTTCCAGTGAGAGAACAAAGAGGAGGTATTGACAGCAGAAGAAAAATAAAGAAAACCATATTAGGAGACACAAACATTCCCTCCCAGACTGGCACACAGCAGTGTGTCTGCTGGTCTCAGTAATGCGTTTGGTCTCAGTAGAATGTTAGTGAAACCTGAAAGCTACTTGTAATGGAAGTTTAGACAAAGTAGTGCTCTGTCACCTGAGTTCAATATGCAACTACTAACTAGCTAATCTGTCCTTTTGCAAAGCATGTTAATGCATGGATCTTTCATGTGTTGACGAAGTGTATTTTTTACGACCATGATACAGTGGATACCGCCAAAAGGACTTGGTTGGGGTCCAAAATACTCTTGTGTATGGTTCAGCGTTTTGTTTCTGAGTAAAGGTTATTGCTTTACATATGCACTTTAAGCATAGGCAGAAAGGGCATTTAGGAGTTAGTAACTGTCAATATCATCCAACTAAGTATGTTTGCATGAAGCTTACCAAAGTAGCTCACTGGAAATAGATCAGTAAACTGTGCTCTGTACTTGTGTATGAATACTGCACTGGTTGCTGGTTCCTGTATGTGGAGGGCCTTGGGTGAACATCCCCTCTGATTTCCCAGCTCCTGAGTAGTACCTTCTGTTGTATGAAAATAAATATTAATTTTACTGTTATCAGACCAAGTGTAAGGTGGTGCGATGTTGTGGCATTCTGCACACCACACCTGCTGAATAACATTCTTAAAAGCAGCTAGTTTGTGAACAGGCCTGAACATGCTACTTCTATTAATAACCATGAACTTACTGATTTGCTGTCATGGACTGTATTTTCCTGCTTTCTTAACATCAGAAACAGAAACATTTCCATTCAGAAATACTCACTCCTTTTGACCCACTTTTTGTTCAATAATGTTGATTATTTAAGCATCGGTACTGCTAGTGATCAGGCTACTTTCCTGCTACCCATTAGTCGTCTGAAGTTTCTTTTTATTGTTTTTTTATAAACAAGCATAGTTTGTTTCTACATGTGAACATGTCTTTAATATGTTTAAGGTCGGTACAAAATGTCATTTGGTTTATAAAAATATCTGTCTCTTAATTTTTATTCAATTTACTCAGTGTTCCCTGCTGTCTTTGGCAAAAAGCTGTTAACTATTCCCAGAGCTGCACTGACATTGTCAATGAGGCTAGCACAAAACACCAACAAGGAAATAAAATAACATGATTCTCCTGTGTTTTAATTCAGTTGGAAATTGGGGAGATAGTAGCAGGGTGGGAAATCAATGAATGCCAAATGGAAGAAGACAATGTGGCTCAGGGGGAAATATTTTGCAGTTTAATTGTAGGCATTAGGACTGAAGAGATTAAAACTGTTAGGTACTGAAGAACTGAAATCGGTGGGAGTTAGGGGCAATCAGCACCTCCCTGAGCTATTCACCACCTCTTAAAATCAGACCACAAAACAGGGTTGATGCTTCAGGCTGATCTGTCATGCTCCAGGAAAAGACAGCTCTACCAATACTGCACCATAAATTGAAGTAACTGTACTTGCACCCTCAACACTTCCTAAAACAATCATTATTTTACAGAGGAGTACACTACTAATAACTTACACTTCTTAGTAGTATATGCTGAATTTTTCTCTTGTTGCTGTCTGTGATATTTTCATTTCAGAAGGGCATCATATTTCTTCTTTAATCCCTCTGGTGGTCAGTAATTTAGATTTATTTAAAATCTGCCTTTAACAGAGAAAAAGCTAAAGATGGATGACAGCCAACATACCAATCTAAATTGTTATTTCATATAAATATTTTGGGAAACCATTTTGCTCATCCTTTTTCTAACCAAACAGTACACAATACTCACTAGTTTTATAATTTTTTCCTTTTCAAGTTCCTTAAAACTGAATTATGAAGCTTTAAATTACAACTAAATTGAGACCAGTTCAGACAGCCCTGAGCTTACAGTTGGTCTTTCAGCCAAATCTGTGCTTCTACAGTCTCTGTAAGGATTCTTTTTATCTGTCTTATCATTAAATACAATTTAAAGATGGAAAACTATAATTTTCTAGAGGGGTTTGGGTTTGTTTGTTTTTTAACAAGGACTTAAAAATCATCCTAACTTTTCAAAAGACTTGTTCAAAATCACAGTTAGATTTCCCTAGCGGCTCTCCACTAAATACAATAGATATTTAAATAAATAAATAATAAATACATGTTCTGTTAAAGGTTTTACTAAAAAAAGAAATAAAGTATAAATTATGGATATGTGCTGGTCAAAAGATTTCACCAGAGTTGATTGTAGTTACCCCTCCCAATTTTCTCCCAGGAATGCCTGAGGCACAACTCCTGCCTATTTTTCTAAGTCCCTGCAGAAATCCCAGGTATGTTTTTGCTCTGTTTGCTGTAAAGTGTTCAAGAATAATGGAGCAGTAGAAAGTAACCTGATAAAACTGAGCATTGCAAGCCATTTAAAATACTCTCCTTGGTGGACAGAGAATGATGTTGTAGTGGTAACATCTAAAGGAAAGAACAAAAGACCCATTAGGAAAAAAAATCTTTTATCATTAGTTATAGTTGAAAGACAAGGTCTTCTTTGCAACAGAAAGAACAAATCTTTATTTATATTCCTTTCTTAAGTGAAATAGACTATTTTAAGATGTAAAAAAAAAATAAAAATAAAAATAATCATACATAGATCCTGATTGTCATTGCAGTATAATGGGGACTAACAGACCTTTGGTAGATATAGTATTGAATATTTACTAATAATGCCTTTAATTTTTACAAAATCAAAGAAAGTTGCTGCATCTGATTGGACTAAGGTTGTTTCCATTTGCTCTAAGACAGTCTTCCTGAGAGATTTTTGGTTAAATTTTAAAGTGTAGAAAACCCAGACAAGCTTTGCATACTTGCAGCTTTTGAAAAGCTGGACCCATTTTTCAAATTGAAAATTTGATATGCTTCTTTCTGTGTATTGGATTCCCATCTTTCTCCTCCTCTTTATTTAGACTACATGCTCTTTGGGTCTCAGAATGCCTCATAAAATGTAATAATTACTGAACCTTAAAAAATAAGGGTCCTTTTTTATTATTTTCTTATTTGGCCTTTTTTTCTTTCTGAATGCTGGATATCTTAAGAAATTAAAATTAAACCATTACTAATTTTGAAATCTAGACATACCAATTTTGTTGGCTATTAAAGTTTCTTGAAGAATTCTCCTTTTCTTAACAATAAAATATAGTGTTCCAAATATTTTCTAAGGCATAGATATTACACTAGTAAGTATAATTTTTAAAGAATAACAATACACTTATGTAGGCATTTTTGCTTTAATATGAAAAACAAATTATTTGTGATACAGAAGGAATTCTTCCACATTACGTTGGTTTTGTCACAAAACAAGTGCCCTTTCACATGTGTTTTTAGTGTTCTTTCTTCAGTCACAGTACAGCAGTTGCCTGCAGGCTGTACAGCAATGCAGCTAATGGAGGTATCAACATGCAGAATGAAAATGGACTGACCATATCAGATTTACAAGAACACTAAGAGACCAAGAGAAAGAATAATCAAGACAAAGGAACACCAGAAGAAGCAACTTAATTTTTATCTCTGAATTTGCCACTGAGTTTTGTGGAACCTTGTCCATATTACAACATTCTTGAATAAAAGATAGAAGAAATAGTAATTGATCAATAATATATTATTAAAATACTATATGTATTACAGTGCACTGAATTGGATAATGCATGCTAAAACGCTTGAAAGAAGTTGGAAATGCAGAGATATCCAGATATACAAGGGGCCATTTTGGTCATCAAATTCAGTCCATGATGACATACAGCCATGTAACACAGTCTAGAAGTCAGTATTTTATATATTCCATAAATCAGTAAATATTCCCCTACATCCTGTGACAAGCAACTATTACATGCATGTGAAACAAAAACTGTAACACACTTCAGGAATAGAACAGGATTCTAGTATCTGCACAAGTGAAATCATCCTAGTAATCAACTATGTGGATAATCCTACAGGGAAATGCAAAATCTGATAGTTCAACTGAAGGACTTTCTTTTTTTTTATTTTATTTGTAATCTTAAACTTTAGTACATGAGAAATTCACAGTTAAGCAGATAAGAGATTTCATATGAACCCATGATAACTCCAACAGGAATTATTCTAAGTTATATCTCTGTGCAGTCAGTCTCCAGGGCTAAAGAACAGGGTATAATAGTAATTGTCTCATAAACAAATATATATAGATACTGAAAACCAGATCAATTATATCTATGTCACTCCTGAAACTCTGACATTTATGAGGCTATCCAGATTCTAAAATGTTTCAAATGATAGCAGTTCCAGTGATCTATTCAACCTTTCTTTTTGTTAGTTTAGATTTTTTTCCTGAAGTTAATCCAACTCTCCCTTGTTGTCATTTAATGTCATTATTCCTTCTCCTTCACAACAACTTTAATATATTCAAAGACCATTACCATGTTTCTAAACATAATAAAGCTATTTTCTTCACCCTTACCCATAGTTGTGTTTCCAGGACCTATATTCACACTTGTTACTGTTTCAAGGGCTATCACTGATTGAATCAAACTAAGATGTTCAATGCTGGACATAGTATTCCAGCTGAGACATTACTAGCACTTAGAAGAGAAAATTGTGAATTCATGTTTTTTGCAGGTAATAGTCCAGTTCTTATCTCAGTAAGTTAAATGAGTTTTCATTATCAGTGTGATATATTTGATTAATATGTACTGTGACTGTAAGTCTGTTCACCACCCTTTTAGCAATTTCTGCAATGCTGCTGCCTAGACAGGTTTTTCACACCCTGTGGCTGTGCAGTCACTTACATCTAATTGTGTGTAAAACTTTGTATTTTTCCTTACTAGATTACACCCTATATTTCCACACAATTTCTCATATTTGCCAAGATTATTTAGACATACACTTCTGCCCTCTGATATTTTGCTATTTGCCAAAATTTAATTTCATTTGACATTTTAACTTTCAGAGTTCTTATTCTTTCACTCCAGTTATCCAGTGGTACTAGACTTAGAGAACCCTATCTGATATAGAATCATAGTATCATTAAGGTTGAACAAAACATATAGGATCATGAAGTCCAACCATCAACACAACACCACCATGCCTCCTAAACCATGCCCTGAAGTGCCATGCCTACACATTTTTTGAACACCTCCAGGGACGGTGACTCCACCACCTCTCTGGGTAGCTTGTTCCAATGCCTGACCACTCTTTCACTAAAGAAATTTTTCCTAATATCCAATCTAAACCTCCCCTGATGCAACTTGAAGCTGTTTCCTCTCATCCTATCACTAGTGACTTGGGAGAAGAGGCCAACACTCACCTTGCTACCACCTCCTTTCAGGTAGTTGTAGAGAGCAATAAGGTCTCCCCTCAGCCTCCTCTTCTCCAGGCTAAACAACCCCAGCTTTGTTGCCCTTCTCTGGACACACTCCAGCAACTCAATGTCCTTCTTGTAGTGAGGGGCCCAAAACTGAACACAGGATTCGAGGTGTGGCCTCACGGAGTACAGGGGCATGATCTCTTCCCTAGTCCTGCTGGCCACACTATTCCTGATACAAGCCAGGATGCTGTTGGCCTTCTTGGCCACCTGGGCACACTGCTGGCTTATGTTCAGCAGGCTGTGAACCAGCACCTCCAGGTCCTTTTCCACCAGGCAGCTTTCCAGCCACTCTTCCCCAAGCCTGTAGCATTGCACAGGATTGTTGTGACTCATATGCAGGACCTGGCACTTGGCCTTGTTAAACCTCATACAATTGATATCGTCCCATTGATCCAGCCTGTCCAGATCCCTCTGCAGAACCTTCCTACCTTCAAGCAGATCAACACTCCCACCCAATTTGGTGTCATCTGCAAACTTACTGAGGGTGCACTCAATTCTCTCATCCAGATAATTGATAAAAATATTAAACAACACTGGCCCCAAAACTGAGCCCTGGGGAACACCCCTTGTGACTGGCCAACAACTGGATTTAGCTCTGTTCACCACAACTCTCTGGGCTTGGCCATCCAGCCAGTTTTTTACCCAGTGAAGAGTACACCTAAGCCATGAGCCACCAGCTTCTCTAGGAGAATGCTGTGGGAGACAACGTCAAAGTCCTTACTAAAGTCTAGGTAGACAACATCCACAGCCTTTCCCTCATCCCCTAGGCAGGTCACCTGGTCATAGAAGGAGATCAGGTTGGTCAGGCAGGACCTGCCTTTCATGAAGCCATGCTGGCTGTGCCTGATCCCCTGGTTGTCCTGCACATGCCCGGTGAGTGCACTCAAGATGAACTGCTCCATAACCTTCCCTGGTACCAAGGTCAGGCTGACTGGCCTGTAGTTCCCTGGATCCTCCTTCCAGCCCTTCTTGTAGATGGGCGTCACATTGGCAAGCCTCCAGTTGTCTGGGACCTCCCCTGTTACCCAGGACTGCTGATAAATGATGGAGAGTGGCTTGGCGAGCTCCTCTGCCAGTTCCCTCAGTACTCTCGGGCAGTTCCCATCTGGCCCCATAGACTTGTGAGTGTCCAGGTGGCTCAGCAGGTTGTAAACTGCTTCCTCCTGGATTATGGGGGGTTTATTCTGCTCCCTGTTCTTGTCTTCCAGCTCAGAGGGGTGAGTACCCTGGGGATACCCTGGGTCTGACAGTTAAAGACTGAGGCAAAGAAGGCATTAAGTACCTCAGCCTTTTCCTCATCCTTGGTGGCAATGTTCCCTCCCTCATCCAATAAAGGATGGAGGTTGTCCTTGGCTATCTTTTTGTTGTTAATGTATTTGTAAATCATTTTTTTATCTCTTACAACAATGGCCAGGTTGGGTTCTAGCTGGGCTTTTGACTGTCTAATTTTCTTTCTGCATGACCTAAAGAGATCTCTGTACTCTTTTTGAGTTGTGTGCCCCTTCTTCCAATAGTGGTAAACTCTCCTTTTTTTCCAGAATGCCAGCAAAAGTTCTCTGTTCAGCCAGGTTCATCATCTTCCCTGCTCGTTTGTCTTACAGCAGATGGGGAAGGCCTGCTCCTGAGCCTTTTAGTCTTCCTTCTTGAAGAATGCCCAGCCTTTCTGGACCCTTTTGCCCTTCAGTGCTGTGTTTTAATTCAAGAGAGTACTACTCTCTGGAAAACACTCTTGCCACTTAGGTGTTCATCTAGTAACAGTCTCATTTTCCTAGCTTTCTTACGAGAATCCCATGTAAGAGTAGCAAAAGCTTGCTGCAATGAAGATATCTAACACTTCCTTTCTATTCACAAAGTCTATTACCCTGTCATGGAAGGAAATTGGTTTGATATGATCTATTCTTAACAAATTCATGTTGGTTTTTACTCTTCTTTTTATCTACCAGGTAGATAAATTTGCAAATTTATTTTAGACTGCATATTCTACTGTTTCTCCAGGACTGAATTTAACCTGTTAGGCCTATACTTTTCTGATTACTTGTCTTTCTTGTTTTCAAAAACAAATTCTCATTTTGCCAGTCCTCCAGAATTTCTTCAGTACCTAAAGATACTTGCTGACAGTTTTGAGATTTCATTAACAATGTATCTTAGCATAAATACTTCATCAGCTCCCACTAATTTAAAGGGGAAGTAACATATGTAAATATGAAGTCTAATGTTTCCATTCCCTGTTATAACCTGAGTTCTTATTCCTCTGTTAAATATATCAGTGACTTTTTTAATGGATGCTGAACTGGAAAAGGTATCAAATTGTTTCCCTTCCCAAAGTCATTGGTTGATACTTTGTACTTCCCTTTCTCTTCTGCCCAGCAGTGAGACATTTAATTTCTTGGTCTTCCTCTTATAACGAGGTTTGGAATTATTGCTTTGTTTTTTTATTTGCAAATGTTAAATATGTTACTGATTAGCTATAACCAATAGTGTTGAATTTGCAAAGCTGCAGTGTAATTCATTATATGCTTCTAATATAAAAATAATGTTAGAAGAAAAAAAAATGTAAAGTGCCATTTGAAAATCAAGCTGTCTTGTCAAGTGATTCCTTTAACTGTATGTGCCAATGGTATTAGAAAACCTGCATGACTCTTCAAAGAACGATTATGACATCAGCAAAGGGGAATGTTATATTCCACAACACCCTATGCATGTAGAGGTCTTTCAGAAAACCTGCAGATAATCCGTACTTGGATGTCTGCTGATGTACCAGTACATTTAATGCTATAGCAATGATGCACTTCCAGTGCCTGGCATCCGTGGGCAAACGTTCTTGAAAGTCATCCCCAACTGCACCTTAGACCATGCTTCCATATTCACTGTCTATACCAACAGAAATCCAGTTCTGAAGGCAGCTTTGAAACACCCCCATGCAGAATGAAGTGGTACTCTTTTGAGTGTGTATGTGAAAACAAATACATTGTGCATCAAATTAATAATATAGATTTATTTTACTTTAAAAAGAATTATATATAGAGGAGAGCAGCAGAGATTGTGTACAGCTTGGCATGAAACTGAAATTAAATGTTCTTGCTACAGGAATTATTTGTCTAGTGCGAGATGACCACCAACAACTGGTATTGCTGTTGCTAGGAGCTATCAAAAGAAATGTCAGTCTTCACAGCAAGTGATGAAATTTGACATATGGCATCAAAGCATCGTTAAAACTACACCTGCTGCAGAGGAGGTTGTGTCTTTCAGGAGACTTTCAAGCAGAAAAGGTTATTCTGAGAATGCAAAAGGGTATGCCTTATTTTTTTTATCTCTTAGTAGGTAATTAAGCAGTGAAAATAGAAAAAATGGTCAGAAAAAGAATACGAAGGAACATCCAGACTTCTTGTTTCTCAATGTTTTATGGAGAAAAAAATATACAAAGAGCATTTCTTTATAAATTCTACAATAATAAATACAGCTGATGATAAATCATTAATTCACATAGCTGGAATGGTTCACTATCTTTTCTCAAAGGTTCAGTATTGTATTCTCCAGCTATTGCTTTAATGAAGCTTCTCCATTAGTTTTGATAGCATTTCAAAATGTGAGTATTGCAGATTTTGGTGACAAGCTTGAAATAGTTTGATGTTCAGTTTGTTATACACACATTGACTTATATATAAGAAAATTACTGTTGATTTCAGCAGGAGTGAGCACTTCACTTTCTGAATGGTCACTGAATTCATGCTTTAGAGGACTCTATTTAAAAGTAATGAAGATTTCTGTTGTAATTATATTTGTGATTTTATCCTAAATTAGAATGGAATTTTCATATATTGTTCCATATTCCAGCTCATGCAGCTCTCACTCTTGTTTCAGATAAATAAATAAACACATAAATCCTTGTTTCTTGCCTGTGCAGCTTTCTTGGGAGTTATTGCTAGAAATTAACATACATAAAGAAAGGATTAAAATAAAAATTTGAATCTAAATTTTGAATTTGCTGTAGAAGGGATTCTTATAAATTTGTAAGGTACTGGGAAGAATGAAAAACAAAACAGGTTAAAAAATAAAAATGAAAAAAGGAAAAGAAAAAGCAATAATGATTCTGTGTATTTAGTGGTGACACAGAAAAAAAAGCTGAGAATTATTACTAATTATGTTGCTCCACTGAAATAGATATAATCACAATATTATTCACGTTTTTGCCTCTTCTCGTCTGAAGTTCTCCATGGATTACCTGTCTAGGGACCTCCAAACTCTGTTTTATTACTAGCTCTGCCATAAGCTCCCAAGGAACCGTGGCCAGATCATTGCCTCTGCATTTCATTTTGCCAGTCTGCAGAATAGTGGTAGTGTTACTGAAAAAGTGCAGGGTACTACTATTGGTGTTTCAATTTCATTCCTTTAAGCTAATGTATTTTGGACCTTTCTGTAGAGAATGTTGCATATGTTGTTAACATATATGCATTCATATTAACATATATATATGCATATATATTAAAATATACGTGTGTGTTAATACATATACACTATAGTCATTGAAGGACAATTCATTAGATAACATTCCTATCCATAGCCCCATGAGTTAATAACGCTGAAGACAATAAGAAGACAGTTGGCTTGCACGAATTTGCTTTCTCACAAAGAAAATGAGTTTTGTTTTTCCGTGAAAAAGTCTCAAATGCTGGATTTCAGATAGTGGCATTAAAACTAGGACTGATTTGGAGTCAGAGTTTGCAAAGTCAGTCTTTGGCTAGAATAGACAAGATTTCTACATCAATCTTTCTACTCTGCAGTCAAAATTTAGTTTTGCACTACAGAGATGCAGGAAAATGACCTTTCATACTGTGTGCAGCCTCTCACCAAACTCTCCTTTTTACGATAAATAAAAGCCTCTCGATGTTAGATTACATGTGGGATTGCTCTCTTATAACTCAAATTTAATGAGCATTAACCTTAAAAGAAAAAAAGGAAAAGATAAAGGCCTCTATTAACATGTTCTGTAGTGGCTACTTGCTTTCACAATGTATGTACTATACACACAGGAGTAGCTCCATCAAAATTTTTATGCCTTGGTTTCCTAACATTTAAGATACTGTCTTAAACATTTCACCTAGTTATTCAAAAGAAAAATGTTTTGTTCCCTTGTTCAGGAGACTAGAGAATAAGAGACAAGGTTTCTTAATTCTGAACAAGCTTATCAGAAAGCCAATATAATAGATATAAATCCAATGGGGACAAAGATGATTTTGTTACAGTGGTGATAAAGGGAAGTTTTAACTCAATCTTTCTCTTTTGTAACAGACAAACAGTAGCTACAGAAAGTGATTTATTAATCATACTCTTAAGCTAATTTACAATGAAGATGTGAACTTCAAACAACATGCATTTCAACAACATGACTGGAATAAAAATGATATGGCTGGCAAAAGACTACAAAAACTTTTTCAAGTGACCAGAGAAAATGTGTTGTCTGGGTTTAAATCCAGACATTAGGAGAATAGTATGTTAAAAGAATACATAAAACTCAAAGAGCTCCATATATTTTATGGTATTTCCTTTAGACATCATTATTTCAAGGTCAGAATCAGCTACAGCCCAATAAATAAATAATCTTGAGCAATTATGTTATGATTAACAAAGGCTTTGGGAACACTTTTTACTTTTTAGTTTAACTAAATCAAGGACAGACCAGGAAATAAGTGACCAAATTTGGAAGTACACTGATACAGATACCATGCAACTCAAGTGAAGGAGGAAGATTTTGAACTCCTGCTGCCCATCAGTGCAAAGGGTTCCACAGCAGCAAGGTCTGGGTTTTTTATTCATTGTCATTTTAAAGAGAGCCACCCTGAGAAAGTAGGTTGCAAATATGTTTGGGGTTGTTGGTTTTTTTCCAAATTTGGTGCGACAAAAAAGGTAGAAGTATGCATAACCAGTCTAGACCTTGTCACCACTCTGCCTTGGTTTTCCAGTGCATCACTGAAACTTGTAAGGATTTACTAATGAATGTCCATTCACTGCTTTGAATATCAACTACTTCTTTCAGATGAACATCCTTAGAGATGAAAACCTCACACACATACTTTTAGAGATGTTCTTCTTCCTGCATTCAAATGAACCCAAGTCTGAGTTAAAATTCTTAAAATTACCTTCTCAGCCTCTAATAACTATTATAATTGAGCTCTATTTGTTGGTGGACTAACTTTATGAATGTTTTCATGTGATATCTTAGTTTGCACATTTTCTGACCTTCTTTTCTGTCCTTCTAGCATGGCATTACTGATGGGAGCTACCGTTAGTGCTACATATCATGGATTTTCTGGAATTCTGAGTCTGAAGCCCTGAACTTTTTCTGTCTCATTTTATAAACTCAGCTCTGTTCGTTCATTCTTAAATATTTCTGAGGCTCTTTTCTGAGATAGTACTGTGATTTAGAAGTACTTCCTAGATCCAAGGTCTAGATGTCATGAATATCCTGGTTCACCCCTAGCTTATGTTGGCATATAGTAACTTTTTTCTCCTTCACACACCCTCTGTTCTGTGGGAAGAAAATAAAGGTGCCCAGACTGAAAAGAAACATCGAAGTCAGAGACAAAGACACCCAGACCACTTTGCAGGAGGGTGACTGATGTGCATCTTAATGTAGCTTACAAGACAGTTCTCTTAGTGTGGTAAGGGACAGACAAAATATGAAGCTGGGTTAAAACATTTCATAAATATTTCTTTCTCTCTGGACCACAAACTGTTCACAAGATTGATTTTAATTGGTTTTTCTATTTCTGTTTCTTGAAATAGGATGCCTTAGTTTTATCCAGACCCTAAGTTTTAGTGAAGTTTTGAGTTTTGTAATGAGTTTCTTTTGTGAGATTTGTTTGGATGAATCTACTTGTAATGAAATATTTCAGAGTGGTAATCCAAGAAAATGGTGTTCTACAAACATCTCCCCTTTAAGTATTTTCACTTTGCTTCACCAATATTCCTGACTGTGATTCAAGAAGAACTAATTGAGTGATTAACAGTGAAACTTAGATTTATGCATTCATAAATCTATCTATTAAGCCTACCAGGTAGAATGCTAATTCTGAAGACTACTTATTTATTGGAAGTCCAGTAAGTTTACTGGACGTGAACCCATTTAATCTCTTTGAGGAAGTCATGAAATTGTAATATTTTTTTTAATAATAGTAATCAGGTTCAAGTTTAAAATTATACTAGTTAAGAGCTGAAAAATTCAAAGCCTTTAGTTGTGTCATGAGTCACCCAGTATCACCCAGTATCAGATGCTTTTTTGTTCTTTTCTTTGTTTTACTTGCTTTGAATAGGTAGTCCATCTTATCCATATTCTTTTTGTTGGTAATCTACACTTCACTCAATCACATGATTATGTTTGTGTGTATGTGTGCTTTATGGCAATATTTTCATTTAACTGAATCCCAGCATTTGCAAAGGCAGTGTGCCATTACTCTACATTCTGAAGGACACACCATTTAAGTAGCAAGACTGTATCAGCGGCTTTCCCACATAAGCAAAATTTAATGCAGGTGTCTTTTCCAGTGTAGTTGCGATGTGTAGAAATGAAATACTCAGAAACAGTAACTTTTAGTTTCTGTGATTTATGAGTGAAATTTGAATAAAAAATACCACATTCAAATTTCCACTGAAGGAAGAAAAAATTATTCTGCACTATTAAATTTGAGTTTTATTGTAAGTAACTACAAAGGGAGGAATTGGTTTTAAACCTAAATCACCAGTCTAATTTTCTGACCAGTATGGGCTTAGATATTCACATGTTTTTTGGTTGGGAGGTTATTTTAAACCTGGTTTAGATTGACATTATCATTTTCAAGCTGCTAGTTCCAATTGCATCTGGAAGTCATTTGCTGTTGTCCAGGAGGGATAAATGCAGGAAATAGTGTGTAAAATTCTGAAATGGGTAGTAGCCTTTTATTCCACACACATAAGTATTAATGTCTGTAGTGGAAGTTCTTCAGTAACTTGTCTCTAGCAGTAAATTATGTATACTTCTCAGACATACAATAAATTGCATTTCTTACATTATGACTGTAATCAGGACACTTGAGCTCAGTTCTTTTCATCACAAGTTTTGTTTCTCAGTGGTTGATAAATTGGTGGGCCTCATTAAGCTTAGATTACACTCATCTGTATTATAATGCCTTTACCTCTTTTCAGCAAATGTCTACAATGAGGTCACAGGAAAAAAAATCCGTCTGTAACACAGGCTTTTGCTATTATGGATAGACTGATACATCCATCAAACTATCAACTTTCAATGTTTATGTTTGTTTACCCCATAGAGCTCATAGACTTTCATGACTAATCTGCCCTAAAAGAAGGAAAGGAAAATAGTAGTCAGCAAAGTATAATACTTGGTTGATAGATCTCAGTGTGTACAGTGTTTAGAGTCCTGAGCCTAGTTCTGAGACGGAAATCATGAAAAAGATGAATCTCCTTTGTGCTGAAGACAAGTCCATTTTGTCTTGATGCAAAGAAAGAAAGAATCTCAGGTTCTGAAGATTGGAGACTGTATTTATTTTGGCAAATGTCATTTTCCATTGGATAATGAACCTACATTTTTTTTTTGTGTGTTTCTCTTCTAATATCTTTACAGGATCTGTTCTTGCTGCCACTTCTGTGTTTTGCTTGCTGTTTGCAGGCTAGTTTCAGTTGTGTTTTCTGAATGATCTCTTGAAAAGCACTCAGAAACTGCATGGATAAGAATGATATGAGAGAACTTGTCATCTCATAAGAATTCTGTATACAGCAGGAGAAAACTTGAGTTTCTTTTGCCCATGGTTTCCAAAGACAGTAAATTAATAGTCTAGAAACATACTTTCCTCTGTTCTCCTTTGCAGCATTTGGCTACCGGTTCATACTAAATATTATGTCTACTCTGACTATAGTGTACTACAGAGTCTTCATAGCAGTACTTGAATCTTCTTTATTATATCCCATTAATTCCTCATTACACTAGCAAATACTTGCCAATACAGTCTTTAAAAATATGCAACAGAAATAACAGATACTCAGGTGCCTAACTATATCTGTATTAGTGACACGTGAAAATCAAAGGCACTAAAGCTCCAAATGTATATGATGTGAACTGCCAGTAATAGTGTATTCCTGGATTATTTATACATAATAGTTTATTTATATTAATTTAAAAAAAAAAAAATCAGGAAATCTTTCAACCATTGCATCATTTCACGTTGTAGAATGGTTTACATATTTTTCATCTTGAACTTTCCCAAAACCTCTTCAGATTTAAAAAAAAAAAAAAGTTTTTTTGTGAGCATTCCTACACCTACTCAACAAAAGCAGCAAAATTCATTTCATGCAGCTTTTACAACAGAATCCAAAACAACGGGGGATTAGGACATCAGTGCACACTGCAAACATTAACCCTATCCTTTATTGCCATTTGTAGGAGATGGCCTAGAAGTGCAGTTTCAAATTACTATGATACCAGACAAATTGATACATGCCAGTGAGAACTACAATTTCTATCTTTCAGAATATTTAACATGGTTATTTCAAAAGCATAAAGAGATTATGTTTGCAACTTTATCTACTTTAAAAGAGCTTCTCTATCTGGCTACAACTTGATTGCATGTTTCAAAGATGTCAGTAAATTTTAACATGTTAGTATGAAATGCAAGTGATGCCATAGCTCGTAATGACAAACTCACATAGTTTGGCTATTTAATTTTCATCAGCTAAATAGCTTCGTGCTTTAAGACAGACTCCCTGAGAAACAAAAAAGAATAGTGTTTAAACTGTAACATGAAACTTTTTCTGAGTTTATCATTCAAAGCTTCATTCAGTGTGAGTGCACTGACAGTTGCTACTAACTCCATGCTGAAGTCATGCGTTAACATTTCCCCAGCCTTTCTTATGAAAATTTCCTAAGAAAGCAAAGAACCTGATATTTGAAGCAAATTAACCAAGCTGTTTTCAAATTATAGAAAATTAATGAGTTTCTAGCAGTTTAAATCTCTTTTCACTATCAATAATCCCTTCTCCCATCTTTCCTTTCCACAATTCAAAGTAAGAATTTAGCTTTGATTTCCACCTGCACCCATTTTGCCAGACTTTGACTTGTAATATGCACTATTACTGACCCACTGAACACTGGTTTGGTTTCAAAATGTTTATTACTTTACATTTTTATTAGTGATTCCTTCCGCCTTGGAATGGTCATTGTTTAATGTTATAAAATGTTAAAAGAAATGTAAAAATCACGTATTGATAACCCATTGCCACTTCTTTAACTAGTGTAAGGCAAACAGTGGAAATTATATAGTAATTCTGCAGAGTTCCCTAATGATTTCATGTTTCAGGTTTGGTGGTTCAGATGGTGTATATTTCGGTTTCTTTCAATCACTCCCCACCCCCCAGCACTGCAAACCAGGGGAGAGTTTGCAGTATTCGGAAAGCAAGGAACACTTGCATTGTTTTTGCCTTCTCTACACATGTATTGGAAAAGAATCTGTTTGTCAGGGGAGGCCCAGAACAAGAGATTAACACATGAGATTTGAAGCCTGTAGGAGGCAATATCACAGAGGCTGAGCTCTGCCTGCTAGCCAGTTTTATTAGCTCTCCTGCTACCACACCAAGGGCAGCATTAGACATATTTATGAAGCATCATCTCTATTGAATGGATAGCTATGCAATCCTGGCACTGTTTTTTAGTGCTGAAGTTACTTATTTACTCAATAGAACAATATTAGGACTATATTATTCCCTTTCTGAATATCCTGAGTTAGGAAACTGAGGTTTAAATGCTTTCTGCTGAAGGAGGATTGAAACCCCCTCTGAATTCTGCAAGGATGTTCTAAAGTCTCCAGGTTACAGGTGCAATATTCCTACTATGATCAAAACCAAGACAAGGGAATAAGTTGTAAAAAATATTTTTATAGGTAAAAGTGTTTGATGACTTTGACCTCTAATTCATGAGATCTATTGCAAAGAAAGAAACTGCAAGCTCTTTCATTGTAATTATTTCAATAATATAACAAAATTATAAACCCATCTAATTTCTGTTCCACAATTTCTGTAATCCTTTTTTGAAACCGCTGGAAAAGAAGTCTGTGCAACTTTAAAGAAATTGCAACAGCACTTCCATCCTCAAATGGAAAGTAAATAAATGCTTTCCATGCATTGTCATCTTCTATGAAATATATTACCCTCAGGCAGAATTATTCTATGTTTTCTTTATTGATACATCACTATCAAGTGTATCTTACATTGTGTTACTTAATTTTTCCCAACTGTATTCTTGAAACTGGAAGTCACTACACTGTCCCCAGCACTATAATTTTAGTGCTTCCCTTGTATATTTTCTTATGGTTTTGAAATTATCTTTTCCTTTGTTTGAAATCTAAACCTCACAGTTCATTCTCAAATAGCAGTGAATACAAAATAGCAGTAAGTACTCCTAAAATGGTAGAATTACTATTGTACACCCTTGCCGGCTGTTGGTATTTTATCTTTATAACTGGAAACCTTAATAGGACTGAATAACACCTGTGTTCCTAGGACTAATGACAGTTGAATTTTGGTATGTATCTGATTTGATTTGTTTTGTTGAAAGATCCAATATCTTCATGTGTTACAGAAAACACTCCTAGGCAAATGGCTCACCTGGGCATCCTTCTGAGCTATTCAAGATTTGAAGCCTTAGTTAAATGACCATTTGTTTCCGAGTGTGACTCTGCTGCAACATTTTTTCCCATCATTGTTAAATCACCAGTTATTTCAGTCTTTTAATAACCTACAGAATGTGGTTTTTAAAATATTTGAAACATCACAGTATAACCTTGCTCTATGCACACTTTAGTGACTTAGTAGTGCAGGAAAGCAAGGTGGTTGCTGTTGAGCAAAGCTGAGGAAAGAAAAGCTTGTCCTCAAGCTACTTCTTTTAGTTTCTAATAACAAGAAAGAGGAGGTGACTTTCCATGGACAGAGGAACCAAAACTTCAACTGAGTTAGGAAAAATTCAAGAATATTTCTCATGCTATTTTTTTTTAAAGATCCTTTACTTTTGAGCCAGCCCTCATCCTAGCTAAGACTGTTTTGTCCTAGGTTGTCACCAAAGTACATTTTAATTTATATGCAAAGATGAGACAAGACTTGATGTTCAATTTGATTCTACATACTATGGATAAAAAATAAATTCTCATAAACTAGAGGCATTTCTCTATGTCTGAAAAGGTAAAATGGGAACAGAGAATTACCTCAGAGTGTGGAATAATTATTCTTACTTCAGAGGAGTTGATAATCCTGAATTAAACCAGTGGCTTAGTTGTGCTACTCTCTATAGCATCATAAGGATGTTTCTAGATATTAGATAAGACATTATTGTATAACATCTTTAAAAAGTTTTGTACACTTTCTAATGCATTCTAATTTTTCTGACTGTTAATTCCTGTAAAAGAACTTCTGAAGTACTGTTGAAATAATGACGAAGATAAAGAAATTCAGAAAACAGACTCAACCCAAAAACATACCAGGTTCCTCAATATCAGAATAAAAACATCCAGCTGTTCATACTGCATTCATAGAAAACAGCAAGATTTTTCTATAGGTCTATAAAGCAGTATGAGTTTACATACCACATTTATAGTGTTTACACTTTTCTCTGAGGCATCACGAAGTGGCTTTCTGCCCAACATTTTTATCTGTCAAGCACTGCCATGCTTGAATGAACGTTAACTTTATCCAAGTAGTATTATGGTTACTTTGTCCTCCTGATTTTATCTGAGAGTTGAGTGTCCATTTTGGCCTTTAGGAGATTTTTCTTTTGCTTTCTGAAAACTGAATTTCATTAAGGTAAAAATGCTACAGAGCAAACCACACTGGTTTGCCAATAAGATAAGCATATTCTAATAAGTTGCTTATTTCTCATTATTTTACCAGGTTACATCAACAAAATGTATGTGTTCCCCTCTGCCACAGCCCTGAGACACCGCCAGCCCTGCCTGTCCCTGCCCAACCCTGCGGTTCCCCCCACTCTGCCCACAGCCCAGCAACCCATTGCAACTCCCTGGGGCTGTCAGCCCCTGCCCCAGCGACATCCCAGCTGAGCCAGTCTCCAGCTCCTCACAGCCCTGCCCTGCCTGGCCATGGGCCCACCAGCAGGCCCACATCCCGGCCTGGCCTTGGCCCATCCCTGTCCCCAGGGAGCTGCCCAGTCCCCAAGGCTGGGGCTACCCCGGTGCCCCCCAGCTGCCTGGCTCCTGGCTGGGGTGTTGGGATGGGCTTTGGCTGCCAGGCCCTGCCCTGACAGACCTGTGGGGACCTCCCGCTGCTCCTGGTACCCTGGCCCCAGGGATCCACCCTGCTCTTGCTGCTCCCTGCCACCCATCTCTTTTTCCCTAATGAAAGATTTTGAAGTCACCCCTTGCAAAAAACCAAACCACTACTAGAGCTCCCTTGCAATGGACTGTTGATTGTTGTGCTGAGATACACACAGGGAGACTTTCGGAGTTAAAAATGGAAGTTAAGTATGCAGTTCACATAATCGTGTATCAGCTAAGCTGCACC
This sequence comes from Morus bassanus, assembly GCA_031468815.1. Taxonomy (NCBI): domain Eukaryota; kingdom Metazoa; phylum Chordata; class Aves; order Suliformes; family Sulidae; genus Morus; species Morus bassanus. Next base: position 106,361,545 of record CM062567.1, on the reverse strand, counting down.
ACTTAACCTTGGTCTTGCACCGAAACAGGCTCCTAATAGTCCAGTCATTTTTGTGGCTCTGTGTAGAGCCAAAGGGCTTTTCCATGGCTTTACGTTTATGTTCTGTACCTTTCACAGAGTCCTAAACAGCTTTGCCAGGCAAATTCTGCTGGCTGGGGGGTCTGTCCACTGCTATGGCATCTTTAAGGATAGGTGCTGCAATCTGTTTCCATATTCATCAGCAGTAAGCAATATATCAGCTACTACCTATTTTATATACTGTATTCAGGAGGCCCAAGATACCATTCTTTTCAAAGAAAACAAACAACCAACTCTTAAGTAAGCCAGAGGAGGCCATGCCTTTCTATTATCCAAAGTAAATACACTTTGAAAAAAGACACAGTACAACAAAAAGTACAGGAAACAAAAGATGCAGATTTCTAAACAAAGTAGCTTGACTTAATAAACCAACCTGACTAAACAGATGCATAATACATAAACTAAAATTTAGATAATAAATATGAGAAAGACAGAAGAAGTATCTCAGCTTGCCTGTTCTCATTATCCTCTCTTATGCTAGTTTGAAGATTTGTGAAAGCAAAAGGAAAATATGAAAGATTCAGTGTTCCGGAGATAACAGTGGTATTGATTTTTCATTAAGAAGCATCCTTTCTTGATAACGTCATACTCCCCTCCTCTTCCTGGTGTTTCAAGATTTCTTCCTTCCTCTCCCCTCTGGGTTTCTGATAATGACTAAGAGAAATTCTGAAATATTCATATTTATTTTTTTATTTTTCTCCCATTTCTTGGAATCCCATTTTGCTCTATTCATTGAAACTGCTATCACCATCTTTGCTAGTTGCATATAAGAGAGCTAAGTCACAAAATATTTGTCTCAATAAACATAAAACAGAGCTTATGCATTCAGCAATGAATGATATTGCACATGCAAGGATTTTTTTCAAAATAAACTACTTCCTAGATAAATTACCCTTTTTTCTAGGTAAGTCTTTCATGACATAACAAAAAAAAGTCTAAAAGCTGGCTTATCCTGCTTTACGTCCTGTATTACAGTCCTGAACCTAGAAACACTTTGGAAATTAAGAGTGATTTCTGGTCCTTACACAAATCCCACTCCACATCACATGTAATTGTTAGGTCCCAGACAATCTACAGAAAAAATAGAGTAAAAATTGTGCTGTTGCTACATTTCCATTTGATTTTTTATGACTTGATTTCTTGGAGTTCCTGTGGGGGTCTATCTTGCTTGAAAGCTTATCAGTGGCAGTGACACTAACCTGTAAGCAGAGATGTGAGGAAGTTCTGATTTCTTCATATTTTCTTTTTGTTCAGTCTTCTAGTATATATAACACAAAGGAAACAGCGCTTGCTTTCCGAGCCCAATATCTTTCTAGTTTGCATTAAGTTAAAAGTCCACTTCATCTTCTCTTATTTCTTCCCCAGCCTGTTGCAACAAAGACACAGTTTAGTCCAAAACACTGGTGATATTGAGTTTCGCACTGACTGAGACTCTTAGGACTAATTAGCATTCCAACAGGTCCAGTACTTTATTAGTGTTACATTTAATATACAGTTACTGCTACTGTATGTGGGAATCATATAAATTCAGGAACAAATTCAGTGAAATCTCAACTTGCAGTGAAACATCATTAATTGCAAATTAATTAAGTTAGTTAAGGCCCTGTTGTGTAATACTGATGCCAGACTGATCTGTCTGTTCTGGCACTTTTGAGGGAAAAAAATAAAGGGCTGGTAAAATGCAGAATTTTATAACAAATTCAAAGAGAGGTTCTGAACAAAGAATGTGAGAATGAAATCTTAAATTGATGTTTTTCGACTATAATCTAGTTGGAATACAGTTTTATATTATTTCTACATTAAAGCCTAATTCCAGTGAAAGTGTGTGCTGTTATAAAGCAGTACTGCTAGTGTATATCTCAAATAAACATTTGGTGCATTTGTCCATAATTACTCACAGCTCTGGTTCACATGAAACTGTTCTTCCGCCTTGTGCAGGGTCACCTATGTACTCCTGTGTCTTAAGGGGTTCCAGTAAAACTTTGGATTTGCACAGATTTTATGGCATTTACAAGAACTTTCCTAAAATAGTGTACTTAGATGTTTTTAGTGTTCTGAGTATTGCTATAAGTAAATAGAGTTTATTTAAAACCTGTTTGAAAAAGTCTTTCCTGGAAAACTTTTTGCTGGGTATTATAGTTAAGCAAGCTACAGAAGATGAACATTCTCTTAATTATTAGGATCTTCCACTGCAAAACAAATCCACCAGGCCCAGTAAGCCATAAGCGTATACAATAGGGCCTCATATGAAATCTCTGTGAGTCTTCCATTAATTTGAAATCTTCTGGAATAGTCTATTAATTTAGGTAGGAACAGAATCAGATCCAAACCCACTGTTAGATTGTTATGGGAGGTTAGACTCCTATATAAAATCTTTCATTTCTTGTAAGCAAATATTCCGTGAGTCAGTCTCATCATTATAATCAGTTCTGATAGTCAAGGAGGGAAATTAAATATGTCTAAAATTAATTTATTCAGCTGAAATTAATTGCATGCCTTTAAAAATATTTAGTAATTATTTTTTTAGGTTTGTTTTGAAAATATTTTTTTCTTCCAGGACAGTTTCTTTTTTTCAGTAAATGGTTATTACTTCTGAACTACTTTTATAATAACCCTCCTTGTAAAAGGAACATGAGTAGGTACCTCTTTGAGCAATTCAACCAAAACATAGGGTATTATCAATCAAGGAATAATTGCTCCAGGGAAATCAGTGAAAGATTAGTCAGTAATTTTAGTGGGTCCAAGATTTCACTTTTATAAATGTTTTGGCATCCAAATCTGTAAGTATAAAAATAAAAACTATAGATTTTTGTCAGAGAAAATTAAATTCCAGTGATTTTCTTGGAGGATATATTTTAATTTCAGGAAATTAGAATCTATAATTATATTATGTGTAACAATATATGAACATGCATCCAACTACTGATTTTTCTAAACATATTATAAAGCATTTGAGATATTAAATTTAAAACATTAACAAAGCTAAAGCTGGCAGAAATATAAGTTTGATTTTAAAGGTGATACCTCAAAAGAAAAATGAAAACAAGAGTCATGGCCATTTTGATAAAATAATTTCTATTGATATGCAAGGGACACTTGAAAAATGTTAGTCTGGTTTTGTTTGGTTTTGGTTTTCTTAAGTAAGTGTTTCAATTTATTTTTTCTGCTACAAATGGATAATGTTATATTTCACCCTTTCTGATTTCACTGGTATACTTGTAAGTCTCAGATGTATACTCATTATTGTGTATTCTGGCAGATAAATTAATAGGATACTAACAAAGAATCTCAACATACTAAAAAAAAACCTTTTAAATTCTTGTGTTTTCATTTTCTTGCCAATTCTTAATGTCATGATTTAATTACTTTTTCAGTTGCCCATTGATACAAGCCATGTATGATTTAAAGAGAAAAAGAAAAGAAAAAAAATAAAAGATAAAGAAAGAAGGAAAACAAAACAATAAAGAGTTTAAAGTAGAAACAGGCAAAGAAATAGAACTTTCAAGCATCTTTGTTTCTCATGCCATTGAGAGGCAACTCCACCCTCCATTTTTCTGTTTCTGTTTGAGTCACCTTTAAGATCACTGTCTTCTTGTGGTACAGCTTTGAAAAACATCTCTTAAAGAAGAAATTCTACTTGTAGTCACACTGCGTATTGACTGCATTTCATTTCCATTATTCTGTATTACAAAGGACATTTGTATGAAAACCTGATATCTTTGTTTCTGAAGAATTTATATGCTCTAGCTGCTCTCACCTGAAATAATAATCCTTCCTCTGTGACATCACTCTTCATTGTTGTGCTATGATTGATGCCACAATCTGAGATTCTGACTTCAGGTGGGAATAAACAGTAGGAACAGAAGGAATAATAGGGAACAAAAACACATCGTGTTTTCAGCCTCTTAGAATATTGTCAATAAAAAAAAAAAAAAAGTAGAAATGAGACTTTGAGCTGAACCAGTGTAACCGTAAGAGATTACAGGAAATCCTTGCATGCATCTTTAATGTACGCCTGTAATGTAAATCTATAAAGTAATTCAGTCACTGTTCAAGGTATCACTAGTTGTTATCAATTTCATGAAATAATGCCCCAAATTTAACATTCCCTATGCTACTTCACCTGTTTAATATCTATTACTTTAGGCATCCCATAGAAAATTCAGTGCAAAAAAAAACACTTCTGGAGTGACTTGTAACATCCAGTATGATATACAGAAAACTAATACACAAACAATACTCACTGTCTCCTCACCATTAATCACTAAAAACATCATCTTTTACTATTGTCAGGTTTGAGATCTTACCTCTCCACTGCTGTTAGATCAATAGGACATAAAAAACAATTACTTGTTCAGGCACATACAGTAGGGTAGTGTGAGGGAAAGGGTGAGAAGAAATCATTCAGTTGTAGAAAAATACCTAGTAAAATAAGATGGACTGAAATTGGACCTTCAGTAACCTCGAGTGTGATTTTACAAAGTTTGCTTTAGGTTCTTCAGTGTAACTTGATTATTTAAAGAAGATAACAGTTTTGAAACCTCTATTCTTAAAGTATTAACACCTCTATATATGTATATTTATAACACGTCATGATAATATATGTATATTTCTATTTTAAAAATTCATAAATTATATAGAAATATATGCAATATACATAAATAGTTTACATATATAATTGTCTAAAAATATATATATAAACATCTTGACCCACTGATTTCTTCTTGGTCGTTCATAAAATTTTCTTTAAATGTGAACTTGCTTCATGGTATGGCAGAACAGTTCAATTATGTTTAGTCCCTTAATAATGGGACTTTTTCCACTGAACAGTCTTTAGTTCTTCAAGAACAAATATGATTTGAAAAATATTCTTATATCTAACTGTATAAATGCTCTAGAAGCTTAATATAAGGGAAACTTGAATAGGTAAAATAATGTGGATCGTGAGAACTATAGGAGAAAATTAGAAACTCTGAGAAAAAACAATATGAGTTTATATTTCCCTCTGGAAAGGCTTGCTTAGACTCTACAAGGTTCATCCATTTTGAAAAAAAACAAGAAAATCAAAATATGTGAGTATATCATATCTATGAAAGATAGAAATTATTTTGTTACTGTGAATAGAAGTATATAATAAAGTCTCCTTTCTAAATAGCATAATTTAATATTCTATTTAATTATCTAAAATCTAATCTAAAAACCTAATTAATAAAATTCTAAATAGTTCAAACTGTTAATGGTCAACAAACAATAAATATATTAACAAGGGAGGGCAATGTTTTTTATTTCACACACACAAGTGTTTGTAGGATGGATGTATTTATCAAGAATCAGCAGCTGGAGCAATAAAGATCAGTAAAGAGACAATAAAGATCAGAGGCAAAGACAATAAAGCAAATCAGAAGGTCATCCTAAAACCATGTGAACATTGAACCAATGTGTTTTCATATGCAAACCGAAGTCTTACAAAATTACAGTGAACAAACATGGACTCCTTATAAACTAAAAAAACCTGTCTCATTTGCTTCTTTTCTTCTCTATCAACTGTACTGTAAGGGGAAAAAGAAAAAAAACTCGATTGTTATGAAGTAAATACTAAAGCAACATTGCACATATTCACATCTCATTGAGACTCTGAATTACTTTACTAGCAGTAAGTACTGTGTGTCTCCTTGAAGTACAGTAAGAGGGAAGGAGATTGCATTAAAGGGAAAAAAGTCAAGTAATTATTTAAAATAGTTGCATAATAAAAACCAAACATACAGTAGGTTTTCTCAAGCTGCTTTGTCTTTGTCTCCCTAGAGAGGGGAAAAAAAAAAAGAAAAAAAAAAAGAGAGGCTTACTTTCATCTTCTACCTTTCTTACTACTTTATATGGTTTGTTTTCAAACAAGGAGAAGTCAGTACTAAAATTAAGCTGTATCCAAAGTGAAGTTCATATGTATCTGCAAAAGTAGCTATTGTCATTTTCCAATGTTATTTAAGCACACAGGACATCGTCATACAACAAATTCAGGTTTTAACTCTGCTGTGTTTTGTTGATAGTGTATGGATGCCTTTTGCTAAGACATCACCAATGATGGTGACAATTTGCTCTATGATCTTCTATGGAGAATTAAAATAATAATAATATCTTTTAAAAATATTTCCATGAAAATAAGGAAAAGGAAAAACTGAATTTCTCAGAAAACATTATCTCTATTCTGCAAACTGTGTCTGAAAAAAATAAAATCCTTTGCACCTAATGGCATTTTGACAAGGAGGATATTAGTTACACTGTTATACATACACATATCTTGATATTTTAGTTCTGTTATAGAAAAAATAATAATAATAATAGTTCATCAACTTTAAACTAAAGTTGGAAACAAATAATATTTCATCATGGGACAATAAAAAGCTCTTTGTTGTTTTATTCTAGCAGTCCAAGGCTGCTTGGACTGTTCACTGCATCTCTGAACTGCTGGAATGGCTCAGCATGTCTGTAGTACTACAGAGCAGTAACGAAGGTGGAAAGTGGTGGCACTAACACTGATTGAAAAAGAAGCATATAATGCCAGCTGAACAGCTCAAGGGGGATTTCTGGAAATAGAACACTGGAAGTGAAGAAAAGGCCAACCAATTTTGGCTGAGTGGTTAAGCTTGTTTTAAACAGGTCACTAATATATTGGAAGCTAGTTAACTGTGACATGAGATATAATCAGCTTTATGTTTATAATGTGAGTGTGTGAGTTCTCTATATACTGACTTATAGGATAAATTTCTGATAATGACTACAACCTCACTTTCTCCACTGCCCAGAAAGTAAACCCACTGCACACCCAGAATTCATAGCATCTAATGAAAAAAACAATGAGTCCCTCTTTTGTAAGAATTTATAGTTAAAGTTCAGTTGAATTTATTAGGAAATTGTCATATGTGTATATTATAACTCAGACTTCTAGCCTGATTTGGAGCAGATAGGTCAAATTTCTAGAGGGTAACACTGAGTACATTCATTCCCATTCTGTATGCAAAGAGAAACTTTTGCAATGAGAAAGACATTAAACAGTGGATCAGTACAGCTTTTATCATCTTGCTCTTTTGGGGACTATACAGCTGAAATTCCAGTCTTTTGCACCTCTCTCTGCTTTGCAGCAAAAGGAATTAAACCTTCTATTATTACAGTAGAAAATGATGGATGTGGAGAGCCTAGAAAAATATTCTTTAACTGCAAATAGGTGTTGAGAGGAGGTGAAATTGTTATTCCATTTTGGTAAGGAATTTAACCTGTTTTTCTCAAGTAATCACCTCCTAAATAAACTACCATCCATTACTCATTTTTTCTGGTTCTTGTTTCTATGGTGTTTGAGAGATTGTAACATGCCAGTTAAACAATGACTCCATCCACCTATGACCTCCCTGAAAAATCTTGAATGGAAACACATTGATTTCAAATTTTATTTGAAGCACTGTCTCCATCTTAAAAGGGTATTTATTCCTATTTACAACATATCCTTTGATGCTGTCCTGATATTACATGAGAGATTCAACCTTGAGGAAACATTCAACATTTAAATTCCAGGATTTCTCCTTAAATACCTCCTGTACAATGCCATTGCCTCCTGGTAACCACGTAAAAAATACTCAAATATGTAAGACCAATGTAAACCACAAAATGCTACCCTCTGTGTAAACACTGTGGTGTACAAAGAACGCTATGTCAGCAATATGGTACCACTGTTTTCTATATGATTGCTGAGAAAAACATATTTTTCCATAGAAAAAAGGGTGACTAGGTTGCAGGAAGGTGTGCACAGCTGCAGTGTATGTGGTAAGAGTAAATTTTTTACGATACATATAAATAATGTACCCAGAAGACCATTGTGGACTTCAGCCTTTTTTATAACATGAAGTAATCAGCTTTTTAAAAAACACTTAATATTGTAACTAATACATTAGAACTTCTCTGAAGAAGTCATACAAATATATCCTTCAAATGATCAAATTGTTGATAATAATTTACCTAAAATGCAAATGATTCACACATTGTAAGAAGGGTCTTTTTTTCAATGTGTTCTCCCTCCTACTGTCCCATTTCCTAGGTTAGTGTTTGCTTCCATTTACCAGAAGTTCAATCCAGTTGTACGATGGTTTTACTCTGAATTTTCACCATGAAATAACGTGGAATCTTCTGCTACTTGAATTTTTTGTGTGACACTGACTGTCCCATTAATTCTCTAATATGCATTCAGAACCCTTCCAGATTCAGTCATGTTCTGTAGGGCTGTAAATGGCTTAAAGTATTGGCAGCGCCTGGTATGGGAGGGATCCTTACATGCCTGGCAGAAAGAAACTCATTTTTGGAACTCCAAAATTGTACGTATTATTGGTGTCTAGCTGTTGTTCTTCAGAAAATAATTGTTGGTCAATCCAAATTTTGGCTTGTATGTTCTCATTCAAAAAGAAATCTCTTTTAATACTATATTTTCTCCTCGGTCTTCTTATTAATATTAATCGGGATTGAGTGAGAATGGAGAATGAGGTATCTTGGACAATTTATATTACTAGTGTTAGATCAGAGTTAATGTATTAATTATGTGTGTATGTGTGTGTCTAAGCTTCTGGGAATCACAAACTGCTTCTTAAACATTGAGGAATTAAATTCCCCTTTAAGGGTGTGTCCCGACCCAATGTTGGGGGGGGGAGGTTTGTTATAATCCCAAGAGCGAGATTAAGACTCAGATGAGGTCAAATGCCATATGCCTGAAACAACATTTATTACCAAAAAGCAAACAGAAATAATAGCGATAGGATAGGATAGAATAACAGGGCAGAAATTAAGCAAGCAGTCGGAATAGAGTTGCAAGAATAGTCATCACCATGGATCGCGGCGTCCTGGGGGTCCAAGCCTCTTGGTGCTTCGGTGGTGGGCGATCGCAACAGGGTCTGTCTTAACAGTCCTTTTATCTCCGCTCAAGAGCTGCAGTTTCTGACAACGGTGGTTGCTTCCAGGGCGATGGCGCACCTCCACATTCCTGATTTCTGTGGCCTTGCAGCTGCTCAGTGAAGAGTTATAACTTTTCACCTAGACAAGCAATCCACAGGTCCGTTCCTCACACGGGCAATCTTCTGAGACAAAAGCTCCACAGTCCAGTCTCTTACAGGGTGTAACTGAGCATGATAACTCCTGTTATTTAGATCCTGACTGATCATCAGTTCTGAACTTATTGCAACTTCACTGAAGTCATTGGGTTTTCTTCAGTCATGACACTAAGTTTACTTTCTATCACATGTGAGTTTCACTAAGGAGGAACAAAGCAAGACTGTATTTTGTTTTCCAACAGAATTAGACAAACACTACTGATAAAGAAAGATAATAAAATCATTTGAGCATGATGCACTTATTTGAGGGTTTTTTATTCATGAAAGGGTAAATTACAACAATTTTTATCCAAAAAAATTTCATTTACATAGAAGAAAAAAGATGGACAGGCTACTAAATTAGCTAATTTAGTGATTACACAATAAAAGACAAAAGGAAGTTACTTGAAAAGAGCAATCTAATTTTATTTCATTGGTTGTTTCTGTTTTATAGACTTCCAGTCATTGTAGGCATGTCATAGTTTTAATTTTTGCCAATACAGCTTGAGATAAAAAGAAAGGGAAAAAACCCACAAAGCAGGAAATGTAACACTAGAGCCTAGCCAACTGGTTTGATACCTGCAACTGTCAAGGACCTATAGCAATGCAGTTAGGTAATATTGTAATGTCAATCAGGGTTGCAAACCAAATATTAGAACGTTTAGAACCTTTTAGTTTTGCCAAAGCTTTTTCAGGCTTTTGCAAAATGATTTGTTGCATTTTGTTGGAATTCACTGGACTGTATCCCTGTCTACATCACCTAAATAACCTTCTGTTGTTACTACAGTTTATATATTTTATTCTCATGACAGAGTAATATTTTTTTTTTCTTTTCTTTTTTCTGCAATGTGTAGTATACTTAAAATGCAAGTAATACGCTGATCTACTCAGCTCATTTGCTAGTTGGTTGTGACTTCGTATACCCAGTAGATCTTGGTATAAAACCAGGAAAATACGACTAGTTCCAATAATTTTTCATTATCATCATCACTGGATTAGACACTTATGTTGAACTAAGCTATAAAGTAATGTCGTCAGAAAAGATAAACCACATGAAACCAAAAATTTGCTTTAGGTATATCTAGACACATTTACTACATTCAGTGATGAAGATTAGCTACTTTATTAAAGATTAGCCAAAAAGTGGTGTCACGGTTTTAGCTGGGATAGTTGATTTTCTTCACTGTAGCTAGTATAGTGCTGTGTTTTAGACTTGGTATGAAAATAATGTTGATAACACCCTGGTGTTTTAGTTGTTGCTGGGTAGTGTTTACACTAGTCAAGGACTTTCTAGCTTCCCATGCTCTGCCAGGTGCACAAGAAGCCGGGAGGGGAGGGGATACAACCAGGAGAGCTGATTCGAATTGGCCAAAGGGTATTCCATATCATGTGACGTCATGCCCAGTATATTAACTGGGGGGAATTGGCTGGGAGAAGCAGCGATCGTGGCTCGGGGACCGGCAGCGTCGGTCGGCGGGTGGTGAGCGGTTGCAGCAATTGTTTTTTTTTCCTTTTTTTTTTCCCTCTTCTTCCAGTGTTTCATCTCTCTCTGGCTCATTATTTTCCTTTTCATTATATTAGTATTATTGCTGTTTTATTTTAATTATTAAACTGTTCTTATCTCAACCCACGAGTTTTCTTACTTTGGCCCTTCCGATTCTCTCCCCCATCCCACAAGGGTGGGGGAGTGAGCGAGCAGCTGTGTGGTGCTTAGTTGCTGACCGGGGCTAAACCACAACACCAAAATTACTATCAAATTCCACTACTTTCTAAAAGTCTGTGAATGAACTCTTTTTTATCCATATTCCTTTCTGTCTTCACTATCCTTTTATCCTCTCTCTTCACTTCCTTTGTATCCTGTTTTGATGTCTTTTTCCTTTTCTTTTGTTCTTCCCATTTAGATGTTTCTGCCTGCATATCTCTCCCTGTCTTTCATCTCAAAATTCTGCTATTTTTTAAAAAGCCTCAAAAAATATTTTTTTTAAACCTAAGATTGGCAGAATTCAGACCATGTCTTCTCTTTCTCTTCTTGAAAATTATTCTTTTTATCTCTCCACCTTACCTCTTCAGATCCTAAACTTTTGGGGATAGGACCCATCTTTTACATGATAAGAGATTACACCATGCTACATCTATCCCAGCTGGAGTCTTTAGACACTGAAGAAATACAAATAATTACAAAGCATTGCCATATGACTGATCTCAAGCAGCTGGGAGCTCTGTAACAAGAGCATGATGTTCCTGCTCTCCCACTTGTCACCTCTCCAATCCTGCTGGCCAGTCTGCAGTAAGGCATAATGTTTCTGGACTCTGCTCTTCCTCCTTTATCAGCAGTAGCTGTCAGGTGGTTTACACAAGCTTTGAAGCACACCTGGGGAAGGACTGCACACCTACACATCCAGTGTGTCAGCAGGTTTCCCAAACACAGTTCATCTGTGCGTGATTGTCAAATATAACTAGGAAAGTGATTTTTCTTTGTCAGCATTATCAGTTTATGAGACATTGACAGTCACCCTATCTGATTCTGAAATGAGATGTAGCACAGACAAGCTTAAATTTTTGGCTTTTTAGCTGTAGTTTTTGAATCTTTAATTACTGGTAAAGTATATATTACACGTAACTTTGACTCCTGCCTTCAAAATATTAAAGGTATGTTTAATCTTTTATTTTTTAGGTTTCAGGAGTCTTAACCTGAAAAGCATTTTAACACATCATTCGAGGTTAATTAGTTGAGTACTATCACTTTAACCCCTTCACATGAATGACCTGAAAATAAAGGCCAACTCATTAGACTACAGAGAGCAAATCAAAAGAACTGAAACAATGTTTTTGTCTGAAGAGCTAAACAGTAAGTCTTCTGTAATGGTAGCAGCAGAAAATGTCATATTAAGAGCATTTGTGGACTATATCATTTGTCTTCGTATGTGAAAGTACTAGAATAAAAATCAATACTATGCGTAAAAACAATATGTCTTTCCAAATGCATGTTTAATTTTCTCCAACATAAACATTAAGTATTTAACATGCATATCTAATATGTTTGAGGCATATCCCAGTAGATATATCCATATCCACTGAAGGAAAATAAAAGCATGAGAGAAAATGGTGGTATAAAAATATATGTATTTCTTTGGAGATTTTGGGTACAATGTTGCTAATAAAACTATTTAAATTATATCTCTAATATTTATCTATGGTAGTAATAAAACTGAATCATTATTTATAAACGTAAGTTTAACCCATGATAATGAACAAATTACATATTCATGAAGTATAATTTAACCTGATTAATATTGTTTGACAGGCACAGCTTTTGAAAAATATCCTAGATATAGACTACAACTACACAGCCCTAGAAGTAAAGGCTCATCTTAGATTTTGCACTTTCTTTCATGATTTTGTTTCCAGTCATTGATAAATGCAGTTTATACACTAACAATTGTTTTTATTGAAAAAAAGAAAAAAAATAAAAGGGGAAAATAAGCAGAAGTAAGACCCTGAAATAAATATACAGGTTGTCCTGGTTTCAGCTGGGATAGAGTTAATTTTTTTTTCATAGTAGCTAGTGTGGGGCTATGTTTTGGATTTATGCTGAAAAGAGTGCTGATAATGTGGAGATGTTTTAGTTGTTGCTAAGTAGTGCTTACACTAGTCAAGGACTTTTTCTGCTTCCCATGCTCTGCCAGGTGCACAAGGAGCTGGGAGGGAGCATAGCCAGGGCAGCTGACCCAAACTGACCAAAGGGATATTCCATACCATATGACATCATGCTCAGTATATAAAGCTGGGGGAAGAAGAAGGAAGGGGGGGATGTCTGGAGTTATGGCATTTGTCTTCCCAAGTAACCGTTATGCGTGATGGAGCCCTGCTTTCCTGGGGATGGCTGAACACCTGCCTGCCCATGGGAAGTAGTGAATGAATTCCTTCTTTTGCTTTGCTTGTGCGTGTGGCTTTTGCCTTGCCTATTAAACTGTCTTTATCTCAAGCCAGGAGTTTTCTCACTTTTACTCTTCTGAATCTCCCCCTTCCCACTGAGCTGGGGGGAGTGAGTGAGTGACTGTGTGGTGCTTAGTTGCTGACTGGGGCTAAACCACGACAAGGTCTATATTTTATTGGATACTGGATGCCACCAGTTGATTGTTCTTTTCCCAGAAGCCCTTCAGATTTCACTAGGGAGCTATTCTTAGCAACAGAGCACTTGAGGTTTGAACTCAGGTATTAAAAATCAGTAGTCTTTTATAGAAATGTTACCCAAGAATCTTCAAAACCTCAATGGCTTACCTGGCAAATAAATGTTGCTTTCTTTCCCAACAGTTTTAAACTTTATCCACAAAATCATGCTTCCCTTCCTCCACAGTTATCTATCACTTACTATTTATCCTTTTAAAGAGAGACTGACTTTTGTCATTTTTACTTTGGGGTTTTCAGCTATGTAATCATAGAATCATAGAATGGTTTGGGTTGGAAGGGACCTTAAACATCACCTAGCTCCAACCCCCCTGCCATGGGAAGGGACACCTTCCACAAGACCAGGTTGCTCAAAGCCCCATCCAAGATAGTATGATGTTATGTATTAAAATAAAATGCAACTCAGAAAAACAAATCTTAAGGAAAATTCAAGAGGGAGGATTAGAAGCCTTAGTGACTGAGGCCTTACAGAATGTTTATTATACAAATCCATTGTATTTTTTGGGATGTCTGAAAGATTTTTATTTTTAGCTCTATGTTATCTGGAGACACTTAAGGTAAGTTTCAGTTTACCTAAGTTTAGGAATCTGAAGATGGTGTGCCCAGCTAAATCTAGATTGAGGGTCTCTTTGGAGAGAGTAGGACGTAGGTCACACCATGGAGTCATTTCTTCCATCCCTTCAGGACTGTGTCTCCTTGAGACAGGATAAGACAACCTAGCAACACCAAGACACTAAAAGAGGGATGTCTGGGGCACCCTCATCTAGTTGATTCATTTTCTTCATTCAGCTTGTGCCATCTTCGCTGCCCACCAGACCTTCCTGTGAGCTGTTGCAATGAACTAATCCAGCAGAAAATGTACTCAGAAAAAGTTAACAGATAATTTTGTTCTGGATTTATTTGCAATTATTTTGAAACCTTTGCATTACATAGTTATTTAAATGATTGATATATATAGGTATATGCATCTCCACATCTCCACATATTTACATATGAATAGGTAGAAGTTACTCAACAAACAAAAGCAAAAGAGAAACAATGACTCTATGTCTCTTCCTAGCAAATGCCTCAGAATATTAACTGGAAGAAAGAAATATTTAAAGAATTCAGATGAGCAAAATAGTTTGAAGAGTTTTCTAAAATTATCTTTAAAAAAATTATATGGAAAGGTGGAAAATCTCTAGATTGTTATTCAGTAAAATAAGTAGTTGGTTAGACAGTCATACATCATTCTTTTTAATGTCCTTATTTTTTCTAATTTTTAAAAAATTAAGATATGAAATATCTATATTCTTGTCACTGTAGACCACTTGTAGCAGACTCCTGAAGGCAAAAACCAAGCTGAGTTCACTATGATCTGCAGTATGAGGATAATTATGACATAAGATATTATTATTATTATCTTATTTCTTATGAAGGTATTAAATATTATATTTTCATATAATACACCACTAATGTTATATTAATTATTATATAGTATAATATTACTATTATATATTTTTCTATATTTCTGTATATTTTCTAAATAATAAACTTATATTATTATTTATTATGGACTACACTTCGGAGAACTGTAGAATTCACACCCAATATTAATAAAGCACAAGACTGGAGACAATGCCTGATTAAACGAAGACAGGTGGCTGAGACAAATCTTATTGTGACTGGGAAGCTGAAGAATATCTACCTAATACAATCACATGAACAACATTATTAAAACATTCCCATATTGTCTTGTTAAATATTTTAAGCTTTTTTTTGCATTTGTATTTCCCTTCATTAATTATCTGTTCTTTTTCAATTGTGCAACAGTTACCTAAAAGCATCTAAAGAGGAAGAGATTGCTTTTTATATAAATATAGACACTGTGACATAAATTTGTCTAGGGCAAATAGCAACTTTTCATTAGATCAAACACTGCCAGAAAACCATGCTCTGCTGTAAATAAGGTCCTGTTTTATGTTTTAGCATTAAGTAACAAGCTCAGCTGCAGACTTTTTGGGTTGATGTTTCATTTCATATTTTGGAGATCCTGTTAATTTATTTCGTTTTTTAGGTTTCTGTAAGACTATGGAGGCAATTTATGAGATGAGTGGGCAAAAATAGATATTTTTGCCTGTACCTTGGCCACTTATGTGTGTATGACAGAAGTAGAAACATATAGAAAAATTTTAGAAAGATCTACTGTTGCTACCTCAAAGTGAATCTTGATTAAAGATAAAATTGAAAACAAAAGATCTATGAAAGAGATTAAAGTGAAAGAGAACCCCAAAAGTACAGACAAACCAAACTAATATTAGATATTGCCACAAAGAAGACAGTCAATTCCTCTGCATGACAGAGTGAAAATTAGAAAGGGGCATCACTTTCACAGCAACAGTCCCTTCAAAGATATTAGAATAAGCTGGGAATGTTCTCCATTATCTCTGGCATGAATTGTCTGGGGAAGAAATGAAGGGATATTCTTCCTCCTTTTGCAGATAAGAAGAGGCTCTGTTAATATATAATTTAGAGTTTTTTGCTAATCTGGTAATGCCTTATACACATGGAGTCACTGTGAGGGTAAAGGAAAGGTAACAGTTAAAAGTAAAAAGGGGAACTAATGATCCCTTCACAAACATCTGTGGTGCCTCTGGATGTCTGTGTAAAGAAACCAACAAATAAAAGCTTTCCTTCAGCTCATCTTGCCCCACAGCTATAGGACTTTGCAGTAAAAACAAAAACAAAAACAAAAACAAAAACATACAAAAACAGAAAAACCCCACACCAACCAAAAAAACCCCGACAAACCAAAAAACGCACCTACCCAAACAACCAACCAACTAACCAAGGCCACTTCAGAGAGGCATTGAGATTAACACTGTCATATACACAAGAACACCATGTCTGTATCTAGGAAGAAGCCCTACCTCCTGCACTAACCATCACCTAGTCTTTCTCCAGCAGGTCCTAGCTGTAAAAGCTTGGGCTCTAGAGCTCTCAGGATCAGCCTTCCTCCTAATTGTCTACCTCGTTGCTGGGCCATTCTTTTGTATTCCCCTTCCTTGTACCCTTTTGACTATGGTTCTTGTTTTGATCCATTTAAGAGCAGTGTAGTTGGCTTCTCTGGGTTGTTCCACTGGTACTGTGGAACTTCTCTTTCATTACACTCTCCCAAAAAAAACCTTTGCAGGTTTTAGCTCCATCTTTCTTGCTCAAGCAGTAAGTACACATTCTTAAAATCTAGAGCTGCTAAGCTTTACACTGTCCTACATATTGCACATCATGTTACACCCATATTTCCTGAAAACGATTTTCAGCGAATTATCAGCTTTGTTATGAAGCCCACCCATGACATATTTGGTTAAACTGATAACACAGCACAGGCACTGGACCCATTCTGTGGGCCTTTCCCCAAAACTAGCTTTCTTAACTCCCTCTCTCCATCACTGCTAAGATCAGTTTTAGGGGTATAAAAGTAGTTTTGAAAATTTAACTGTGCCTGTTTAATATATCTATAGTCCAAATGCTCAGAAGGGCAAAAGGACCTAAAGAGCAGGTGTTATGGAAGAGAAACTAGCCCTAAACAGCTTGAGAAATTTTTTTTCAAAACATACAGCACATTTCTTAGGTGTTTCATAACCTCTCAGAAATATATCTCTCTCTCTCTCAACATATATGCATAAAATATAGGTATAATTTTCAAAATAAAAGTTCAAATTTATTTTATTTTTATAAATAATTCTCTTTGCATAATCTGTCAAAGCAACAGAACGACAACTGCAGAATGAATTTCTCTTGCCACCAGCTGGCCTGTCATTAGTGTGTATACATCATCAAACCAACATGGCTCTTAAGATGTATTAACACAGTATATCATCAAAATTATATTGCTTAGAAGATGTATTTCTCAACTATAAGGAAAATTGGCAATAAAGAATATATACAGATATTTAATTTTTTCTGGATGTTTCAGTTATTTGAGGTATTTAAATATGGAGTTGTAGTTGAGAATACTACTAGATCTCCACAAAAGTGCACTAATATGTTTCAACACATGACTATTAATTTTTCAATGTATATTATCATTATTAATCCTTTTTCTTTTTCATTCTGCACTTCAAGAGTGTTTAGAGACATGTTGAATCAATTAGATCACATTCTTTCTCATATATGATAAATGCAATTTGGAGTTAACTGTGTCAAATATTAACTATGTTCCCCATGCAAACCTTTGTTCAGCCAACTATTCATGAAGTTTCACATTGTACTACATTATTACAAGACATTACTTTTAATAATAGTGACATCTGTCAAAGTGAATCTACCACAAAATGCATTATTGATTAGGGTTTAGTGAATAATTTGCAACAATGGATTTATTCAACAAATTTAGCCTATTGTCTGCATGTGGAATAGCTTCCAACAAAGAAATAAACAAGCAAATCAGAATTTCCCTGAATATATTTAGAAACATTCAAATGATCTATTTTCAGGCTTTGCTTTTTATTTTGTTTGGTTTGTATGGTTCTCTGCCATTTGCATGTTCATGGACCATTTGTTATGAGTATCTAAAACACTAACTTACCAGTTATTTATTTCTAAAGTGTCAGCTGTATAACTTTTTTTTTTCCTTAGATGAATGCAGAAAGAATTTTCTAGGACTGGTAAAGCTTTTGCAACTATTTGTCTAAAACCCTGGCTTTGCAAATATTCACTTGCATCTTTGAAATTTACTTTCCACTAATGCTCTTGCCAGTGAAACTCAATCCTTAAAACATTCCTGTAGAAAGATCACCAAAGAGTTGCACATATTTTCAAAGCAAATTCAGTCAAATATTGGTTGAAAATCTTGCACTGTATATGCTCAACTGTGTAAAAAGAACAACATATTCATGTTGTTCCCAAGGTATCCCCTAAGAAAACCTAAGATCGGAGTTTTTTTATATTTGAAGCTATAAAACTGTATATTCGTGATTTAACACAAAATTTTATAGATATGTGCTTCAAAGTTACTTTTTTTAGAGTCAAACCATGTCATAGATCTCTGATGTTATCTTTTTAAAATATTATTTGGTTAATAGCCCTAAGAATAATTTAATGAAAGACAAAGTATTATCTGGAATATTTTGAAGCTCTGTTTTTCTAGGGGAAATGAAAGAATTCTAAACTTTTAATATTTGTTGTCTAGTTTGATAATTGCCAGTTCATTCTTCTTAGTGGTCTTGTATTGCTACACTGCACTTCTGCATGTCTCATTCTTTGGCTCAGGCACTGTCTATAAAATCTTGGCCCCACTAAAACAATGATGAGACCACAGTGAAACTACAATAACTTATAGCAAACACCTCATCCTGCATATTCATTGAGTGACTTTAAGATGAGCATTAGTGTGATTAAGTGAAGTAGAAACCAGTAGTCTAGCAAACTCCACTGCTTTTCACAAAGTGAAAATTTAACTTGTATGTCTCACAATTTTAATTCACAAGTACTGTAGCCCATTTGACATCTAATGATGAGAGGAAAGGCAGAAACCTTAGCATACAGTTAAGCTTGCATCAAACTTCTAATGCAAGTCATATATGCTAAGCTAATTTTATTCTAAAATGGTAGGAAAACTAAAGTCCTCCCGTAGTACAAAGCAGTCTTTCTTTTATTGGTGCACTTGATTAAAATGTGAAATATTCTGAATTAGGTACAAGCAATACATAAAAATAAATACAGAAATGGAAATATGGATTGTTTTTATGTTCCCAGAGCTTAAAAATTGTTTTGTTGAGAAAAACATGTAGTGAAATTGAGATAAGAGTGTTCATGGAAGACTTGCACCTCTCCAAAGTAGCATGGCTTAATTGCTTAGTTGTATCAATGATTTTGAGGAGTGTTTACTCTATTGATAAGAACATTTTATCATTTTCTGTTTTTTCTAACAGAGCAAAAAAATATTATCAAGGTAAAATAGCATCAATTTATTTTATAAAATCAATGTTTCTAAAAGAGTGAAAACTTAGAAGTAGTGTTTCTTTTTAACTTTTAAGGATAACTTCACAATATACAAATATTCCTCTGTGATAATGTGTATCTGCAGTGGGTGCTGTAGAAATTGTTAGAGATTCTTACTTTTAGCTACTTTGTGCCACAGCCCTAATATTATTCAAATGTTGATTTTCTTGAATGTTAATAAGGAGAGATATGTGACAATATTGCTATTTTTGCCTTCTTAAGCATGTGAATGTCATTAGTATTGAAGCAGTAAACTCACATTGTTTATCTAAAGTCTGAAAGATTCAGGGGACATGCTAACAAAGGCTGAATAGTGAAATATCATGACAGGAAAATTCTCAAGAATTTCATAAACTGCAGGAACTTAAAGAGTTGGATAAATATTTATAAACTACAAAGTTGAAAACTGCAGTCACTGGAATTCAGCAGAAGTTTTCTGTCACTGTTTTTCATGATAAGCCTTTATATATTCAAAGTACTTCTTACACCTGAGATCTAAACAATAAAAGATCTTTTCTTCCCTCTACAAAGGGTTTTTTTCTCACCACCTTAGAGGAAGAACTAGCAGTTAAAATATTTCAGAATATCAATTTTACCTTCAATATCTATCAACTTTTATAGCTATAATACTTTGTAATGTATGTGTTTCTATTATTACATGGCAAAAAGTTTTCATGTCTAAGGTGACAGATAGAAAACATTAGAAGTGACTCACAATTCATTTAAAGTGAAAACCATGTTTGAAAATAATTCTAAGAAGAAATGTAATGATTCTGAAGATAATATTGAGGATCTACATGTCTCAGTGATTTCTCGATTAAATCTTAAACTACAAAAAATTGATATTTTTTATTCCCAAAAATTCTGTCTGGGAACTGAATCCAGGCTGAAGTCATTCCTTTTAATACTTACCAATGTAAGTATTCTATCACAAAACTGTGCCATAAAAAACCCTGGGGTTTTGGATTTTCTGTGTGTTTCTGTGACCATTACGGTCTGATTTCTAGTCAAAATATTCTGTAAATGGTGCAAAACAATAGCACAGGGAAACAAGTAACTTTATTTTTGCTACATTTATTCTGTGGGAGTGAAGGTGATAAAAGAGAAAAAAAAACAAACCTCCAACCTGAGTTGATACCAGGAATAGGTGCGGTAAACAGCTGGTTAATATTCAAGCACCACTTTCTTCAAGCTCAAGACTGGAGCATCCCAACATGCAGGAAGTCAGACAGAAATGCCAGGAGACGTGCATGAATGAACAAGGATCTCCTAGCCAAACTCAAAGACAAAAAGGAAGCATACATAGGGTGGAAGCAAGGATGGGTAACCTGGGAGGAATACAGAGACACTGTCTGAGCACACAGGAACAAAGTAAGAAAAGCTAAAGCCCAACTTGAATTGGGTTTGGCAAGGGATGCCAAAGGCAAAAAGGAGGGCTTCTATAAATACAAAGTTGACGAGAGGAAGACTAGGGAAAATGTGGCCTGCTGCTGAATCACCAGGAGCCCTGATGACACAGGACATGGAAAAAGCTGAGGTCCTGAATGCCTTCCTTGCCTCAGACCTTGCTAGCAAGACCTGCCTTCAGGAATCCCAACCCATGGAGACCAGGAGGAAAGTCTGAAGCAAGGAAAAGTTA
The DNA here is from genome assembly GCA_031468815.1 of Morus bassanus. Classification (NCBI taxonomy): domain Eukaryota; kingdom Metazoa; phylum Chordata; class Aves; order Suliformes; family Sulidae; genus Morus; species Morus bassanus. Next base: position 106,340,536 of record CM062567.1, on the reverse strand, counting down.
ACCCTTGGTGGAAGAGGATCAGGTTAGAGAACACTTTAAAAGCTGGACAGACATAAGCCCGTGGGTCCCAATAGGATATACCCACAAGTGCCAAGGGAGCTGACTGTTGTCATTGTGAGGTCACTCTCAACTATCTTTCAATGGTCATGATGACTGGGAGAGGTTCCTGGCCTTTTGAAGAGAGCAAATATCAGTCCTATCTTCAAGAAGGGCAAGAAGGAGGACCCACGGAACTACAAGCCAGTCGACCTGACTTCAGTCCCTGGGGAGGTGGTGGAGTGGCTAATCCTGGAAACCATTTCCAGGCACATGAAGGACAAGAAGGTCATCAGAAGTAGTCAGCATGGCTTCTCCAAGGGGAAGCCATGCTTGATCAATCTGATAACCTTCTACTATGACAAACTTGATAATTTTCTACTGGTCTGGTAGACGAAGGGAGTAAAGTGGATATTGTTTACCTGGACCTCAGTAATGCTTTCAACACTGTCTCCCATAAGGTCCTCATAGAGAAGTTGAGGAGGTCCAGAGAAGGATCACTTAGATAGTGAAGGGACTGGAGCATCTCTCATATGAAGAAAGGCTGAGAGAGTTGGGACTCCAGAGAAGAGAAGGCTCAAGGTGCTAATCTTATCAATGTGTACCAATATCTGACAGGACTGTATAAAAATGATGAAGCCAGGCTCTTTTTATTGGTGCTCACTGATGAGACTTCTTTTGTACCATTTTCTTTTAATGGACACAAACTGAAACAAAGGAGGTTCCCTCTGAATGTCAGGAAACATTTTTTCACTGTGAAGGTGACTAAGCACTGCGACAGATTGCTCAGAGTGTTTGTGGTGTCTCCCACCTTGGAGATATTAAAAAGCTGTCTGCACGTGGTCCTGGGCAAGCGGCTCCACATGGCCCTGCTTAAGCCACAGAGATGGACCAGATGACCTCCAGATGTTCCTTCCAACCCCAACCACTTTGTGATCTGTGATACCTCAGAGTGTCCAGACACTTTGTAGAGCACACCTGTAGTGCATATCTGTTCATAGCATTTCACTTCACAACATATTGCTATTAAAGCATATTCATGATCTGTAAAGTACCAAGTAAGTCCTCAGTACTACTGAAGATGACCTGTGCCTTGGTAACATACAATCTTCAAGAAAACAAAAAAATACAAAGACAAGACCCCCTCAAAGAGGTCCAATGGTCCTGTTAGAATGATTAAATTATCACTTAAATATTTCTATTGATTCTGAGTTAGTGTTTTGAATTTTATAGTAGAAAAATCTGTATTATACCATTTCAGCATGATGTAAAATACTAGTTCCCAGTTCTTCATATGTAAAAGAAATCTGCATAGTACAGAAAAGAAGTGAAAACAAAGACATTTTTCAGAAATCTTGATGATCCCTTGACAATATTAGGGCCATTACAGCTTCTGGCGGAGTTTAGCACAGCCTCAAGGATGCTCTGAAATCTGCTGGTTTGTAAGCGCCCCCAGGGGCTATTATGCTAAAGTGCAGAGCAGTCAAGCCATGCCCTTGGCACTTGACATGCAGGAAGGAAGATGAGAAGGGTAAGATGATCAAACAGATAGCACAGTTATCAAATAAAAAATTCTTAATCTGTATCAGAAGGGGGAGTACTGAGAGAAAGTTAGCAGGTTTGCCAGAGAACTAGTGAGAGAAAGGAAATAATTAAGGAAGAAAACAATATCAGTTAGAAGCTAAATTTGTTTGTTAGTCTTTACCACATACTGTGTTTAATGAATTGCTTACCCCGGACTTCTTTTCTAATAATAATAAGAAAGACTATCAAAGAAATAAAATAAAAGATGTTGGTATAAGTTGATAAATGTATTATCAAACCTTGGTAAATTTTTGTTGTTTTTTTTTGTTTTGTTTTGTTTTTTTTTCATTTAGTTTCTGCATAAGTTGAGGGAAGAGGTTGTTCAGCTGCTAAAATTATTCAATTTCATATTAAAATCAGCTAATATCCTAATAAGTGTTGTAACTCCATTTTAAAATGCTGTTAAGGATGATCCAGGCAGCTATAGATCATTAAACCCTACTTATACACCTGGTAAAATTGTTTGAAATTATCTTTTGTTAAAAGTCATATAAGAAAATGTGGGAAGTCATTATACTGATATCTGTTCTCTCCTTCACAAGAGGAAAATCATGCTTCGATAATCTGTTACCATTCTTTGAATGCTAGTAAACTGTTTTTCTAGGATTGCCCCTGTTTAATAACATTACTCTGATGCTTAGAGTTTGCACCATCTGACAATCATCCTTTTGTAAAGAGAAAAATATAATAAAATAAAAACAAAATTAAGACACCTGAAGGAAAATGAAAGACAAGTACCTCTGCAGTTAGATCTTTCACACAGGATATGGCAGACTAAGTCTGCAGGAGGGATTAGCATACACGATTTGCAAGTCCTGAGAACATGCCCTAACTACTAAAGCAAGAAAAGATTTTCTGTTCATGTACATCTCAGCAAGCAGTTTTGTGTTTTACACAAAGCTGAACTTTCACAGGAAGTTTTGAGGGAGGCTCACTTCAGAAAACCTGATTCCTCTTGGAAGAAGGCTTCTTTGGCTTAAACTTCAGGCAGAGTGATACGAAACTGAGTTGTTTGGGAAATAATAAATATAGACATAAAAAATACAGACATCTGATGCAAAAGTAACACAGGTATCCCACAACACATTGGATAAAAGTGGCTACTGCCACTGGCATTACTTCTTATGAAAATTCAGCATTTTTCTCACCCCTCTAGGCCTCAGAATATCCATCCAAAATTATATACTCATTCTTTTTGGAAGATAAAAATGTTATATTTGTCTAAAAGTATCTTTTCCAGATCTACTTGTGAGACTGTGATACAGCCCCATGTGATTCCTGCTAGAAAAATATGTATTTATTCTCCTGCTACAGTAAATGCAATGGAAGGTTAGATGTTATTTGTTGCCCAATTATAATTTTCTATTCTTTTGACATCACTATTATTATTATAATTTTAATTTAAATCAACATTATTTTTATTAAATTATTTTTATAATTATATTTTTATATTCTCTTGATATCAGTTTATCATCTTCTCCCTGTATTCAGAAGCCACAGATTTGATGAGACTCTGTAATCTGTCTCTGGCTAGAGTTGCTATTTTCACAGAAGAAGGTCGTGGCTGTCTTTATCCAGCAGTTTAAACTAGGCAGTCTTAGCATGTATTACTTAACAGTTATTAGTTTGATTTTTTTAAGTTTCTGATCAGTTATATTAAAGTTATTGCAAAAAAAAAAAAGTTTTCTTAAGCAGAAAGCAGGAGGCAGAATTAGCATTCACTATTGCTAACATCACATGAATTGCTCATCTTACCTGCATTAATAAAGGTGAAGACTAGAAGAAATATATTTCAGGGGAAGAGCCATTTCAATGTGCCTTTTAGTCTATTACTTCTAATCTATATTTACTGAATATCTGTTAGTGATATTGGCTATTGCATTAGAGTGTAATTCTCATTGACCACACAAATAATTTTTGACAAATTTAAATAATATTTATTACATTATCACACTTTTATTATTATCGCCACTTAACCCAGAACTGCACTACTAGCCTGTATTAGTTCTATCAAACAGTTCAAACATTCTGCTTAACAAAAATGTCATGCCTTTAGCTTTCTTTTTAATCAGCAAAAACTGATATCGGCAATCATCCTGATACCACCAAACATACAATTTTTCTACCTGTTTCTACACATTAACTAACAGTTGTGGGACCTAAAGTTTAACTTTTGTTCAAGGGGTAGTAACCATATTTCATTTTTATCTTCTCGTTTGCCCAAACAGTTCACCTTATCTAATGCAAATATTGATCTAGCACTATCATTCAGTAACAAATTTAAAGTTTGGGGGCAAAATCTTCTTTACTTTTGGCTGGGTCATTTATTTTTTGAGAAAGTACCTACAAAAGATACAGCACACACAGTAGCTGAAAGGAAAAGAGAGAACTAAAAACTTTTAATGGGAATCCAAACCTTCTATTGAGAGGTTGGACAGGTCATCTCCGTTAACAAGACAGATAGGAAGTATTCATTTCTTTTAAACTGACATTGGCAAGGACAAAATGTGAAATAGTTTTATTAAAAGAAAGGACTTGAACTCCCACAAAGGAAGTCATTAAAAACAAGACTGTTATACAAGGATAGTTGTTAAATACAGTGCAATTGGCGTTATAATTCATAGCAGAAGTCCATCGACAACAGTCAGATATATGATGCCATTTCCTATAATTAAATTACAAGAGTCTTCTGGTAAATATTATGCTTGCAGTGCCTTGCCCCATTGTGCCTGACTGCTCTAATGGTATTTACAAGAAACATCTTCAAAAATCTGAAAGAGGCTTTGGATTTTAGAGCTTAAATAAAAGACATCTAAAGGTTTAAAAAAAAAAAAAATTACTCATTTTCTGTAATGGTTGACAGCCTCACAAGATGTGAGATATTTCTTAATCTATTTCACAGGTTTTTAGTGGAATCCCTTTAGAAGAGAACCAGAGAAGATCTAGGAATACTGTCCATTTGTTCCAAAGGATCTCAATTATTTCACAAAGTTGCAACTTTTCCACCATTCCTGTATAAACATGCAAAGATTCTGATGCAGGTAGTGAGATAACTTTGGGCTTTAGTTTAGGAGATAATGCAGTTTTATATCCTGGCTTCATCAGATCCAAGTGTCTCTTGGTTTTACAGGTATATTACCAAAGGCAGCAACTAGATTAAGGAAAACCTATTAATATTCCTTCCAGATAATAATCAGGGGACTATACAGTTCCTATTATCTAAAAATTCACTGAAGCAATTTCTTGTTCTGTTTCTTTCAAGTGTCTGTCTTGAATCCTGAGTAGCATTGTTATCCAACAGAACTGTCTTTAGGAAAGAACTAATCCTTTGGGCACTTCAATACGTTCCACCTGGAGTCACTCACACGTCACTCAGAAATGACAAATGCTGACAAACATATGTGAACTCACAGACCACAGAGATCTTCAATTATTATATTACCATTTGTTTTTATGACCTTCACATGGATTTCTTTTTTTTTTTTTTTTTGAAAAATATTTTCTCAGCCACCATGAGGGGACAATGGAACAAATATATGAAGCAGAGGGCACAGACTGGAATGCAAACAGGAGTTCAGATAGACAGAAAACTCTTCACAGAGGAAAGTCTAGTTCTTTTCTTTAAAACTCACCCAAATGTTGGTGGACTACTTCTAAGTCCAAATTTAAGCTAAAAATATAAGCCAATGGCTGACATTGCAACTGCAAACTCTAAAATCATCATCTTCCATAAAACTGACTCACTATTTTAGTATTTCTCCATTTTTTTTTTCCTATCGATTAAGGTAAGATTTTACCAGTAAATTGCCTGGTGAACTACCTTAAAACAGTACATATATCAGAGTAAAATACATTTATGTTTATCTCAGTTTTCTTTCCTTCCTTCATAGCAGCTAATGTCATGGGAATTCTTCAGAGCAAGGACTCAGGTAGGCAGTAGAGATTTCTAGGTTGAGAAGCCTTGTATTCATGTTGAAGTGAGCTTCCAAGGATCTGAAATAGAAAATTTGCAGAATAGCTCCAAAGCCATAGTAAAACATTTTAATACATTCATACTACAGATGTACAAGCTAGCTGTTCAACTTGGTTTTGGTGCTCAGTGCACTGAAAGCTGACCATGTGCATACTACTACTTGAAAGTCTGGTGTCCCTATCCACTAAGGAGTATAGTAAAGCTAAGAGACGGAGCTAAAGAGTTGAGACGGAAAGGCACGGGAATGATCAAAGCTGGAAGTACTTCTGTAGAAGGGGATATTAGATTAGGAATCTTTAGCTTAGAGAAAAAGTATCTGAAGGGATATGTTCTTGATGTATAAAATTATAATAAACATGAATAAGGAGGCTAGGGAGCAATTAGGCACTATTTTTGTGAAACAAGAACAAGGGGCATTAAATGAAATTATCATCCAGAAAAATTTCAACAAACAAAGGGAAGTGCTTTTTCACACAGTGCATAATTAAATTGTAGAACTCATTGCCACAGGATGTTGTGGAGGCCAAAGATATAAATGGATTCAAAAAGGGATTAGAAATATGAAAGGAAGTCCATCAAAGACCAAAAAAAAAAAAAAAAAAAAAGAGATGATACCATGTATGACTCCGAAAATACTTCTACACTGCAGTGCCAGAAGCTTTCATTCTGTATTTGCCCTGTTCATATACTCTGCTTTTCTCAGGCATCTGCTACTGACATCTGTCAAGGAGAGGGGGAAGAAGTAATCATTTCTTCCTGAATAGGTAGGTTTTTCTGGGCATGTCTGCCTGGAAACACTTGGGTGGAGGAAGCAGCAAGTGCCAGGTCACCACTGATGTAAAACATATCTTCTTACCCCTCTGGAGACCCATGTCAGAGGACCCATCAGGCCTCTGTCAGACACAGAAATTTGGCATACGTTGTTGGTTTCATGCAGTATGGGTGTTCTGCTGCAGCAGAATAAGTTAAGCAGATACTACCTACCCAGGCGTTTTGGCCAGATTTTCTTACCAACACTGCCTGCACCCAGGGCAGTTGTAGCCATGATGCTAATATGACTGAACAGTACAAATTTTCCTCATTATGTCTGAATGATCAGCAGCTTCTGAGGATAACCAGAAGTTTTTTATAAACACACAGAACTTTTCTGGAAGTGTTTTCAACAATAAACCAATAAAGAAGTGCAGGATTTAACTGAGCACTTAACCACAGGTCAGTTCTTTGAAGAACTCTTACCTGAACCAAAACTCATTGCAGTACATTGGAGTCTTTCAGCCTCCTTTAGCAGACTTTGAGTCAAACCAGCAGCACTGCTGAGCATTATCACAACTGAAACAGTCACTTCATAATGAGTTAGAGTTGCTTTTGTCATCTGAAAAAATGTATTTCTTTACAGTTTAGCTCAGTACCAGCACACCTCCTCTCTGAGTTTATGTGTTTTAAGTTGCACCATAAAATCTAGAATAAAGGCTATTTAAACCTCTTTTTTTTTCTTAAATGAGACAGAGCAAGGCTATGTTTGTTCCTAAAAAAGACTTCTGTGCTTTACATTACCCAAGGATTTCACTTAAACAAGCTGACACAACAACAAAACCAAAAACTGTTTTGGTAATTTCTTACAATGGAATTGGGAATTTTTATCCTGAACTGTAGTCCTCACAGGCTTGAGTAGACATATGTGGAGCTCACATGAATGCTTTCTCCTATCTAGCCCTTTGTTACACCAAGTATCCCTTAAAACTCCTGACTGTATAGAAGTAATTGCATAACTGTCCTTACAAGGTGTAGCAGTGGGACAAGGCCTTGAAACAATTACTGTTTGAAGACAGAGCTACCACTTTAGCAAGTGTCTATTGGTTGACACAAAATTCTCCTGATTTCAAAGCAGGTGACTTCTGTATCAAAGAATATTCTAATAATCTCATCTTCAAAATTATCTATTAGTTGGCCTTTGTCTTTTTTACTGGGCTCTCAAGCCAGCAAAATAGATTTTACAAGAAACACCAGAGGATGAGAGGTTAGATACTGGTTAATTTAATCTATGAAATGCAAGGGAGAATGTTGTATAGTTATAGCAGCTGAGAAGCTTGTAAGGTTAAGCTGTTATCAAAGATATCAGTTAAAGAAAAAGATCTGAAATTATTCAGAATTATGATTATTCCTGCAGGTTGATATTGTTTGAACCTGCATTACTGAGTAAGTATCATTACATAAATTTAGCAATTAAAAACAAAACCATGAATTAGACTACTCTTGAAGAACACAGATCAGGTTCATCTCTCCTCAGCTGATAGCTTTGTGCAGATTCATTTGACATTTACTCTCTTCCTCATAAGACGTTTTTATCTGTGTTAAAATAGGGATCTATCTGAAATACAGTGAACAGCTTCATGGGTAAGAGCTGGGCTTTGACAAAGACAACCTTTGTAATCTGTATCTTACAATTTCTCCACTCTATTCCTGAGGAAGCTTCAGGACAAGTAAACTATGCAGAATAAATTTACAGAAGATCCTCCAACATAAAAGGACTGGAAAAGTGCAAATATATGTCTGCTTTGTCTAAATATTATTTTTGTCTGAACTAGGGCTGTGAATCAGTGAACTTCTTGAACATTGCCAAACAACAGATAAGGTTTTTAAAAAATATGGTCTAAAATGTATCTGTACTAGGAAGTATAGGAATTTATGTCTGTGAGTAAATAATCTTGTTTGGTGGATTAGATGTGTATAAATACATGCACAGAAGTGCAGATTCTCACAAATATAGTTATGGTATTCCATGGAATAAAAAAAAAAATATAAATGTCTTTGAAAAGAAGTTCCCATAAAGTTTCATAAGGGTGATTGCACTGAACATGTTCCTGTCCATAGACCTAACTTCTGTCTATCTGCATGGTCTTTTTGTCAAAGGGATATCTACTTGGATACTCCTAATCAAGAAGGCCTAAATTCTGCCTGATACTTCTAGAGCAACACAAAATAAACAGTGTCAGGTTTTAGACTTCAGCTTGCACGTCATTCTGCAATCATCCATACTGTTAAAATAATAGCACAGTTCCTGGTGCAGTTTTGGCCACATCAATTAGCCCTGTCCCAGTACATTCTGGGCTTTAGCTTTATGTCAGGAACCATTCTCAGTGTTCCATTTTGAAGCACAAGAACAGCTTAGTTCTTCCAAAATATTTCACCTCAGGGCTAGAAGAAAAATCTTCAATCCATCCTATTTGTGAATATAGACAAAACATGTGGTTCCAGTGTATGCATCTGCAATTAATTAGTAACATGTCACATGATTAATTTTAATTTCTTAAAGAAATTTATGCAACAAAAATTCTGCAATATACAAGGCAAAGCCTAAGAGCTAAAATATTAATGTAGAGAGCAGAGCTATGAATTTGCAATGGTTTTTGAAACTGCGAGAGTACAGTGCAGCTGCATCAGTCACCATGCCCAGGCCATGAATCAGACCAATGACCAACTTAAATAATAGGGATCAAGGCCCATGATTTTATCATGTGTTTTACAGAAAGGCATTGTGGAGAAAGGGGACACAAGTTTCGTATGAAGGCAACAGTTCCTGTGGCTGAAGAAATCTGCTACCGTATTTTGTAGTAGCCAAAAGTAGGTTTAGAGATCACTTCAAAAACCCTTCTCACTGTGTCAAAGACCTTTACTGCTGGATTTATTGCCTGGTTTTCCACAGCTAACAGACATCCTTCTATATCACCCTGCTTTTTGACCTTAAACTCTTGGTGACCTCTGGCTGCCAGAATTAGTTAATAGACAGTCAAACTGAAGACTTTCCCCAGTCTTCTGACGGGGACATCAGCCTCCTGGTGCAAGTTAGATAGGGGTCATAAAATTGTTTTTTTCCAAGGTATATACAGGGCTGTTCAGAAACAATTGAAATCAAATCTTTCAACTATATCATTGTGTGCAGTCACTTAGCCAGGAAAATGATTTTTTTTTTTTTTTTCTGTGGGGCATATGGTGGTGGGAGATATGGTGTGGGTAGGGAAAGTTATGGGAGAGGCACAGGACCTTCAAAAAAGTTTTACTGAAAAAATTCTCATATTTCATCAGAAATTCTGAAGGCAGTTTCCAGTCTTTTCCTATATAGCTTTGGGATTGGGGATTTTTTTGCATTTATAGCAAATATGTTGGCAATACTTTTACTGCTGAGCTTTACCAGAAGCATTGCTGAATCTGAGATATTTTTGCACTCATAGAGTGACTTCATATTCCTGTGTAGCACTTAAATTTATATTGCTTATGATCTTGGGCTTAAAATATGTATTATAAAGAGAAAGAAGAGTTAAGGTACAGCATTCATTTTCTGAGTTATGCCAATAAAAGCCCACCTATCATTTTGGATGTACCCAGTGAACACAGTGAATTAAAATCTTTACTAGGTAAAAAAGAAAATAATAAGGGAATAAGGAAAAAATTGAAACACAATGATAAATAAATAAACAAAATCAGGACTAACTAATGCGGCTAAAGAAAAACCAGACCATTAAAAGATCAAGCCTTAGACATAAATTTAGGAGATTAACTTTTTGTCTTGTTCTTCCCTGTAAGGACGTAATGCTGTCAGCCTTCCCTGCCCACCCACTCCACCACTGGATTTAAAGAGAAGAAAGCGATACCTTACTCTTTTAGGCATTTGGAGAATCACGTAACATTCTTACACAGAGTTTTGACAGAATCACAGAATGACAGAATGGTAGGGGTTGGAAGGGACCTCTGGAGATCTTCTTGTCCAACCCCCCTGCTTGAGCAGGTACACCTAGAGCAGGGTGTACAGGACTGTGTCCAGGCGGGTTTTGAATATATCCAGAAAAGGAGACTCCACAGCCTCTCTGCGCAGCCTGTTCCAGTGCTCTGTCAACCTCACAGTATAGAAGTTTTTCCTCATATTTAGGTGGAACTTCCCATGTTCCAACTTGTGCCCATTGCCCCTTGTCCTGTCATTGGGCACCACTGAAAAGAGTCTGGCCCCATCCTCTTGACACCCACCCTTCAGATATTTATAAGCAGTGACGAGATTCCCCCTCAGTCTTCTCTTCTCCAAGCTGAACAAACCCAGGTCTCTCAGCCTTTCCTCATAAGAGAGGTGCTCCTGTCCCCTGGTCATCTTGGTAGCTCTCTGCTGGACTCTCTCCAGCTGTTCCCAGTCTTTCTTGAACTGGGGAGCCCAGAACTGGATGCAGTACTCCAGATGTGATCTCACTAGGGCAGAGTAGAGGGGGAGGACAACCTCCCTCAACCTGCTGGCCTCACTCCTTTTTATGCACCCTAAGGTACTGTTGGCCTTCTTGGCCACAAGGACACATCATTGGCTCATGGTCAACTTGCTGTCCACCAACACTTTCAGGTCCTTCTCAGCAGAGTTGCTTTCCAGCAGGTCAGCCCCCAACCTGTACTGGTGCATGGGGTTGTTCCTCCCCAGGTGCAGGACCTTACACTTGCTCTTGTTGAGTTCCATTAGGTTTCCCTCGGCCCAGCTGTCCAGCCTGTCCAGGTCTTACTGAATGGCAGCACAGCCTTCTGGTGTATCAGCCACTCCTCCCAGTTTGGTATTGTTGGCAAACTTGCTAAGGGGACAGTCTGTCACTTCATCCAGGTCACTGATGAATATGTTGAACAGGACTGGACCCAGCACAGACCCCTGGGGAACACCGCTAGTTACAGGCCTCCAGCCAGACTCTGCTCTGTTGATCACAACCCTCTGAGCTCTGCCATTAAGCCAGTTCTCTATCCACCTCACTGTCCACTCATCTAACCCACACTTCCTAAGCTTACCTATAAGGATGTTATGGGAGACAGTGTTGAATGCCTTGCTGAAGTAGAGGTAAACAACATCCACTGCTCTCCCTTTGTCTACCCAGCTGTTGTGGTTTAGCCCCAGTCAGCAACTAAGCACCACACAGCCGCTCGCTCACTCCCCCCAGCCCAGTGGGAAGGGGGAGAATCAGAAGAGTAAAAGTGAGAAAACTCCTGGCTTGAGATAAAGACAGTTTAATAGGCAAGGCAAAAGCCACACGCACAAGCAAAGCAAAAGAAGGAATTCATTCACTCCTTCCCATCGGCAGGCAGGTGTTCAGCCATCCCCAGGAAAGCAGGGCTCCATCACGCATAACGGTTACTTGGGAAGACAAACGCCATCACTCCAAATGTATCCCCTTCCTTCTTCTTCCCCCAGCTTTATATACTGAGCATGATGTCACATGGTATGGAATATCTCTTTGGTCAGTTTGGGTCAGCTGTCGTGGCTGTGTCCCCTCCCAGCTTCTTGTGCACCCAGCAGAGCATGGGAAGCAGAAAAAGTCCTTGACTAGTGTAAGCACTACTTAGCAACAACGAAAACATCTCCACATTATCAGCACTGTTTTCAGCATAAATCCAAAACATAGCCCCACACTAGCTACTATGAAAAAAAAATTAACTGTATTCCAGCTGAAACCAGGACGCCAGCCAGTCACACCATCATAGAAGGCTATCAGGTTGGTCAAGTGTGATGTCCCCTTGGTGAATCTATGCTGACTACTGATAACCTTATTTTCCTCTACATGCCTGGAGACGACCTTTAGAATGAACTCTTCCATCCCCTTTCCGGGGATGGAGATGAGGCTTACTGGGTCTGCATGTCTTGTGTTACAGCAAAACCTAGAGCTCCTCTGAAGTAGTGATTATATTCACTATTAAACAATCTGCAAACCTGGCTAGATTTTTTTCACCAACATTCATCACCTGAGAGAGAAACAAGCAATCAGTTAATGAGCAGACCATTCACTTTGCAGTTTATGTGATTGTTTGGGCGTATTCTCAGTATGTTCTTTTACAGTTGAGAACATATAAAAAAAAAGAATATTTTGTGAACAGACTACACTTTTTTGTGTAGTATTTCCTTTTGGGATTACATATACTAGACTTTATAGTTCGCATGTGATGGTTTGAAAAAGAGAAGAAGCAAGAAGAGATAGCTGAAATTATATTGTTCTGACCAACAATGTTGTTCTAAGATTTTGAATATTCCATGCAGTAGAATTAAGATTGGTGTCTGATTAGTCTCTAAAAGTTATCCTGTGACAAGTGTCCATTCCTCTCAGTCTTCTGATGTTGGAAATTTAATTGTTTAAGCTGTCTTAATGCAGAGAAGGGTTATTAATATAGCACCTCAAAACTGAGCCAAAAATTCCTAATCATCTCCAAGAACTTCTCCCCACGGACAGATCAGAAATTGTCTTCTCTGATTCCTACCTCTTACAACTCCCTCAAAATTGTCAAGTGCACAGTAATCTTCCTTTCACATTCTTCTTAAGACCTGCCCTCTCATAAGCAGAGAAATCCCATCTCTTGGACATTTTATTTTAATGGTTACAAATACCCAACTGGAATGTCTCAAAGTTCATGGCTTGGTCATCTGTAGAAACTGAGTGTATAAAGCGTATTCCCTACCTTTAACTGGACAAAACCCTTCTATAAATATGAAAGCAGCATTGTGATGACTTTCTTTACTGTAATAGTAATAAGAAGACTTTGTGCTGACTATTTAACATGTCTGCTTTGAAAGTCTGCTCAGAAAACAGGAACATACAGGTTCTCTAACCTTCAGGACCAAACCTGTCTATAAGCTTGAAGTGACTGTGACTGTGGGCAAGCTCCCAGTTATAAAAGCTGTGAATGAGGTGAATGATAGCTATTTTTCCCCAGTAATGTGAAGTTACAGTTATAAAGCAGTGATGAACACAGAAATACTCATAGTAGTCAGTGGGAGGTTTGGAACTAGACCACAGGAACCTTGCACTTACAATGAAATACATCCTCATTGCAGCTAGATTTTGTGTCTCTGAACTTGGCTAGGTATATTGACACCAACACAAATTTTTCTCCAGCAAGGGCAAAAACCATGTTACATTATAGTAAAACAATATAAGTTACTTCTGTTGAACATCAGCAACCTCACAAACTCTGGTTAATTTTGTTTTGTGTTTTCATGGTTGTCATAAAACTTGCAGACTTGTAAAACTGTCCTCACAAAGCCATAAGGTAATGCAACTTTCATTCAGAAAAGAATGAAGGTAAGGCTCCCAAAAAAAGTACTCAGCACATCCATGAGTCATGAATTCCAGAACAAAAAGATTATTTTACAATTTCCTTTCTTAGATATGCTTGCTAACTGCTTCAATATTTTGCCCCTATTCTTCTTTTGGTTTGTTTTGTTTTTTTTAATATATTTTTGTCGGAATACTTTTATTATATATACATATATAAAAGGTACATGTGATGATATTTAAAAGGAATCAAACAATTATGATGATTTTGTTATTTCCACAAATAGCAAAATACAGGCAACCAGTTCAGGTGAATTATGCAGGAAACATGCTGGATAAGATATTTCAGGTTGCCCTGATTCAGTGGCCTCCCTGAGAGGCAGACAGCAAAACACTGTGACAAATCTTTCTCTTTCTCTATTTATAATCATTATTTCAAGTATCACTAAAATTTAATCTTATATTCTCTACATCTACCTCTCATTTGTCTCCTTTGGAAGAAACACAAAATTTAATTTGTCATATAAGAAATTAGCATGTCTAAATACAGGACTATTTCATTTTGTGAGTCATAAAACTCTATCCTAATCTGCAAACAGATGAAATAAAATGAAGCTGGTGGACACATGATTGGGAGAGAAAATGAAATCATAAAAGATATACAAAAGGCAGTTATTCAGAAAGAATATAATTTGCAGTAGGATACAAGTAGATATTGAGAGAGGATAGAGTTATAGAAGAAAAGAAGGCATTGCACAAAAACATTTGAAGAGCCAAAAGCACAATAACCATTACAATACATGCTATCATATCTCAACTGTTTAGGAAAAACCTGCCCTAGTGCTTCTGTTTCTGTACTGGAGAAAATATAAAAAGCAACTCTATGAGCCATATCTTAAATATCCCACACGTTTAAAACAAGGCTTTCTGATGTATGAGTAAACACAAAAACATGCACAAGACTCAGAAGGTCTTCCTGGGGATATGGAAAATAGTCAAAAGCCTGGGTTCCACTAAATAACCATTAAATAGATTGTCATCTGAAACAAATACTACTGGCCCTGAATAATTAATCAAAACCATTTTGCTATATGAACAAATATAAATGCAGATTGTAATGAGCCCTTTAAGGAAATGTGCTTACATTCCTTTTAAGGGAAAGTACTTATATTGCCACGGAAAAATGTTAAAGAGAACATGTTGGGGTATAAAATTCCACGGAGAAATTATAGGGCTTTTAACATAGCACTATTTAGTTAAGTGATAGGAAAAGAAGCATAGGAAAAACATAAAGACTATGTAAATAGTGGAGATTGAGACAAAGAGTTTTAATTAGAAGTTGAATAAATAAAATGAAGGAATTGAAAACATAGACTGAAAAAAGTACTGTCTTTTATTTGGTCATCTGTATTACTCCATCCTCATAATGTTCAATTTTCAGAGTTAATCTTCCTAAGAAGGAAGTATAAATGGGACAAAACTATCATGAGCATATATCATTAACCAAAAAAGCACAGGAGCTTCCAGTGAGAAAGACTCATGTGTGTCTGTTTACACATTCAGATAAATATATATATGTTATTTAAAAATTCAAGATTACATTTTAAAGTACATTTTTCATCGCTTTAATAAGTAGGCCTTGTAAAGAAAGCCTTTGCCATGGCCTAGAGAAAGGAAGGAACTTTCTCTGCTACAGCCCAGACAACCACTCTATTTTCCCAGCTTTCTCCAGCTTTTCCCTATAAAATACCATACAGAATATCAGTGCTCTGTGCATTTTTCACTTGACAAATCACTTTACACAACTTGCCTCTTTCCCCAGTCTCTCGTTTTGCTGCTTGAAGGAAAGCGTTGAACCTTCTAGCCAGTAGGTTAGCTGATATTTTTATTTTATTTTAATGAGGGTTTGAACTATTATCCGCAAAATGAATATGGCATTTTGTAAACTCTTTCTTCCCTCCAAGTCTCCACCCTACCCCTTGCCCAAAACCATCACCTGACAGGGAAACTTGTCAAACAAATGACAGCTAAATGACTGAGGAAAATAAATAGGGAGTAAGGTGGTGGATAGACTTTCTTTAACTGCAGTTGCTAAAAGGCTACTTTGTTTCCCTATTTATCAAATTTAAGAAATATTTCCAGCAATAATTATTTTATGGGTGCTTTTATGATGTCTCAAGCAAGCTGTCCAGTAAATAAATTGCAGGAGCATCACTAACTGCTTCAATGTTTTGGCTGTCAGCATATGCTCCATCAAGCAGACAAGACAGATGATCTACTATGTACTACCATCCTTGCATTTCCTATATTAGTGCCCCCTTTCACAGGTCAAAAGCTTTTCATAGTATTTCATAAAGACAGGGTTAAGTATGTATTTGCCTCCATGTATCACCCAGCTGCTCTAAAAAAAATATTGATGAATATGTCAAGCTATTTAAAGAAGTACTAAATGAAGATTCACCTGTTCAGGCCTGTGCTCTATTCAAGAATGGATAATATTTTAGGAGGAAAAAAAGGATGGAATATGAAGAAGAAAGGACTTTATCTCAAAGCCTGTTATGCCAGCCATCCTCTTCTATCTAAAACATTGTCATTTACCATCTTAAGTTCTTCAAGCAACCTACACTGCCAGTATGTAGATGAATCATATAGCAATATAAGCTACATACAGGCTATATCTTTTCACAGCTGTGCATTCAACTTAGAAATATGTATTAGAGTTTACTGGGTATTTTGAACTTTGAGAGATAATTTCAATGAATTTCCCAAAAACTATTTGGGGAAAAAGTTTTATTCTCTGTCTTCTTTCATGGCCAAAGGGAAAGCCCTGATCTACCAGTGTTGGGCTGGGGTTTTTTTCAGATTTCCTAAGTAGGAAACATAAGTAAGATCTTTGAGAGGTAGTATTTTATGCACATCACGATCAAGCCCCAAAAACATTGTATGAAATTACACTAGAGATCATGAAGGTAAGGATAATAGGTTTATAAATAATGTCTACATGTTTAAATAAACCCAGGATATATCCAAGCACTAAGATCTCAAGTCAGGAGCCATCATTATATACACCATGATTTTATTTTGTTTCATTTTTTAAATAAGGGAAGAAGAATTATCTTCTAGTCCAATCTATAGACTTTCAAATAACTATTTTTCTTTCTTTGTTTCGCTCTGAAACATTTTTGTTGTTTTTTTGTGGTTTGGTTTGGTTCAGTTTGGTTTGGTTTGCTTGCTTTTAAGGTTCACCTAGGAATTTAGCTGCCTTTGTAACTAATAGTTGATTGAATGGCCTTAGAACTACGGCATAGTTATAGACTTCAATAAAAGAAGCGTTAGGCTGTCATAACATTTAGTTTCTGTTAAGAATGAATCTAGGTTTTCTGACACTAAAGTGCAGTAAAATTGTAGCTTGCAGATGGATAAAAAAATGTTTTAAAATATAATTTTCAATCTTTTTCAGAACAAATGGTACAAAAAGACATGTATTTAATAACTAGTAATTAATGTGATATGGCCGTATTTTAAGAAAGATTTCTTCTTACACCTGTTTTTAAAGTTACTTTTAGATAATATTCCTGCAAAAAGACATTGCTGTATGAAACGTAAGCTACTGTAGTTCTTTAGTATCTTTATGCTGATCATGTGAAAAAGTATTTTTAAAATACACATGTGGGTAATACACAGCATATATTTATAATGTTCATACAAGCACTGTAAATTTGTAAAAAGGTAGATAGTCACACTATTGTAATGTTCTCTTGTATATACTCTTCTTCAAATGTCTGCAGATATATATTTAGTGTTTGTGAAAGATTTTAGATAGGTTTTTATCAGCATCTGAAGGCACACATAATATGCCCTAGAAGACAAGGAGTTCCCAAAAGAGAAAAAAGTGGTTTAATCCATGTAACCATTCATATCCCTGAATTGTCAGTAGTTGTGAAGAGTTTTCAATAGTTGCTGATTTGGGATAAATGTATTTATTAAATAAGTCTGATCACTCGTATCATTGTTAACGTCCTTATTTTGTCTAATTTCATCCTAGCTATACTTAAGCAAAATGGCATTGTAAAAAATCATATGTAATATAAACTAAATGTTCATGAAAATTTTTTAATCATATCAACTACTGTTTCTTAACCACATGAGAGGAAAACAGTTGATTGCCTGTAGAGAGATGTTTCGTACCACACCAGAAGTCCCCCTGCATCCCTCTTGCCAGATACTGATCTGAAAAGATGGGTTTCCCAGAAGTCTTTTGCATTGTTTGTCAGCTGCCTGGTAGCAGCTATATAACTCTAAATTATTCTTGGTCAATCCTGAGCATTGTAAATGGTGCTGGAAAACTATGTTTAGGCATCTGGATCAAGCCTGATAGTGACAAAATAAAAAATATAGTTTGATAATTAGTTATGTATTTTCTTCCTCGTTTCTATGTGGAGAGGGTCTGGGGGTCCTGAGGGGAAAAAGTTTTCAAAGGATAGATTTCAAAGGTCTCCACCTGAAATTAGCGAATGCCTCATTTTATCTATTATCCAGGAGTAGAAGAAATGTTGCACACTTTTCCCCTAATCAACTCCTGGCTTAAAGGAAGAGCAGCTATATTTCCTGATTTTTTCTTTTGGTTGGTTGGTTGGTTGGTTGGGGTTTTTTTGTGTATGTGCATGTGTGTGGAGAGAGAATCTATTCTAGGTCTGTCATTATGATACACGGAAAATGTTTTCTCATATTTGCCTTGAGATCACCAGTGCCATAGAGAGCATCATACACAAAGACCAAATACTTCTAAAATGAACTATAGAAAATTAAACAGCATTTTTAGCCATGTATGTACATAACTGTCTTTACCGAATCACACACTCTTTCTGAATAAAAAGAGTAATATAAAAAGTTTGGGTTTTGTTTGAAGAATGAAAGCACGTTTTGGCATAAACTCCTGGAGTATATTTTCTGGAGTGAGCATTTTGATCTAGTAAGGATGGTGCACTAACTTCTGGCATGGAGAAAATTGCATGTGTTCTTCAAAAACTGTTTTCTCTGCAGGTGAGAGGGAGATGTGAAATAGACAGTGTTGTAAGTCAAGAATGAGGTATGTGTGTACAACACAATCCTCAGGTGACTAGTAGAAGTGGTAAAATATATCAGTGAAATGAGAATAAAAAAATACAGTGTTCTGTACTACTTCAGCAGAAGTAGAAGTAGTAGAAGTATCTACTTCTTAACACCCCTCTGACTTTTTTTTTAGCAAGGAAATAAATGTAGGCTTTCTTTTTTCCTTCCTTAAAAAAATGGAAAATATGTTCTGCCGTAATGTAACTGATGAATTTATTGTCATACATTTGCCACCAAATGCCTAAACTGGAATTCATCCAGCCAGGTCATTAGCAGGAGAGCCTAAAAGATGTAATATGAATCATTATTACGGAGCAACTCATATAGTGAACTAGTCACAGACCCTATCCTGTGAAAAAGTCAGTGATGCTCTTGGAAGGAAACTATAAACTGGAACACTACAAGAGCTGTAAATGGGTGAAGGTAAATCCAGATAAATGCTTTTCTATACTGTTTTAAAATATCCTTGTAAACACATAACAGCTCTAATAGCTAAGTCCTGTTCTCATTTAATTAGGATTTGGGAGGTTGGTGTAAGAATTTTTCTCAACAGCATAATACTGTATTCTGCAGGTTGGAGACAAGACAAAGAACTGGAATGTTCACACATGGCATCTGTGAAAAAGGTGGCACATCATCAGGGCCCCTCCTTCTGTCTCATCGAGCAGGTAATTACATCTTTAGTTGATATACAAGACTTATAACTGATATTATGTTTCAAATGACTTACAGGTAATTAATGAGTATATTCCTCTCGTTTACTAAGATTTTTGTCTTATTTAGTACTGTCTTGTAATTTGGCTAATAACTAATCCTACCATGTGAGGTTTTTAGTGATGGTAAAAAATATTGAAGTCCCAGAAAAGAAAAAAAATGGGAAACAAGCCTGAATATTCTGTATCTGCTGAATCAATTGATTTGTATTTGTGGCATATAATCTTGACGTTAAGAAATTTGCTTCTCAGTTGAATAAGAGTTAAGTCAGGTCCTTCGTGAATTCCTCAGGTACTCAATGAATTGTTCAGATCCACCTTCTTCACCATTTATTTTAAAACAGCATTACAAAAGCATCAGCTATAAAACCAGCAAGCCTGGAAACAATTCAGAGCTTGTGATGGCTTAGAGACCAGCTGCACTTTTGATATCTCTCCAGAAAATCCTGTAAGTTCTTTCTTGAGGAAAAAAAAAAAAAAAAAAATTCTTCAAGGTTTGAAGTCACGTTTTCAGAATCAAACTGGGTGCCTCATGCTTTTCACTTTGGGTCACCATGTTCCTCTAGCATCCTGGTCTAGTCTCAGGACAAATGAATCCACTGAAACTATATTTTATCATTCTGAGTTGGCCATAGATCCATTATTTGCAGAATGGCTGGTCTCATTCCTGGCTTGGTCTCATTGCTCAGATCCTGGTGAATATTCTCACCCTCCCTGAAGTACTTAAGTGATAAACAGGACAGGGAGTGGCAGGTAAAGGTCTAGAATCATTACATTATAGATTACTTTTATAATAGATTTTTATTTTGTATTCACGGTTTCTATTATTAAACATTTGTACTATTGTGGTGCGTAGAGTCCAACAGACCTTGGCAAATGTATAGAAATGGCATTCCTTCCCTCAAAGAGATTACATTCTTAAAGAACTAGTGTAATATGTGGATACAACAAGTATATACAGCAAGGACATAGCTGTTGAGACATTGTGAAGAAGTAGGAAGTGCACAGTTCTAAGTTAGTTGCAAGTCTATCCCAACATGTTATCTACACATTCACTGTGCTCCTGATGAATTTCACTGTATGCAACTTATGTACGCATCAGTGCATGTGTCTCTGAAGTGCCTCTGTACTAATGCAGGCAGTATGGAGAATGAACAAGATGAGTTAGAGATCTGTGTGCAGTTGCAGGGCTACGGTCTTGTTGGGATCACAGAGATGTGGTGGGATGGCTCCCATGCCTGGAGTGTTACAATGGAGGGATACAGGCTCTTTAGGAAGTACGGGAAGGGAAAATGAGGAGGGGGAGTTGTCCTTTATGTGAAAGAGCACTTGGAATGCATGGACCTCTGCCTGGGGATGAATGGAACCAAATGAGAGCTTATGTGTTAGAATTTAAAAAAAGACAAGTAACAGTGACATTAAAGTGGGTGTCTGCTATTAGCCACCTGAACAGGGAAGACCAAGTGGATGAGGCCATCTACAGACAGATAGGAGCAGCCTCACTTTCACAAGTCCTGGTCCTCACAGGGGACTTCAACCATCCCCATATCTGCTGGAGAAACAACACAGCAAGACATAGGCAATGCAGAAGGTTCCTGGAGTGCATTGGTGATAACTTCATCCTCCAAGTGACAGAGGAACCAATGAAGGGAGATGCTCTGCTGGACCTCATGCTCACCAACCAGGAGATGCTTGTTGGGGATGTGAAGATCAAAGGCAGACTTAGCTGCAGTGACCATGAGATGCTGGAGTTTAGGATCCTGAGAGCAGGATAAAAACCAAACTCACAACCCTAGACTTCAGGAGAGCAGACTTTAGGCTCTTCAAAGTTCTGCTTGGAAGAGGCCCATGGAATAAGGCCCTGGAGGAAAAATGTGCTCAAGAAAGTTGGTTAATGTTCAAAGATAACCTCAGCAAAACTCAAGACTGGAGCATCCCAACATGCAGGAAGTCAGACAGAAATGCCAGGAGACGTGCATGAATGAACAAGGATCTCCTAGCCAAACTCAAAGACAAAAAGGAAGCATACATAGGGTGGAAGCAAGGATGGGTAACCTGGGAGGAATACAGAGACACTGTCTGAGCACACAGGAACAAAGTAAGAAAAGCTAAAGCCCAACTTGAATTGGGTTTGGCAAGGGATGCCAAAGGCAAAAAGGAGGGCTTCTATAAATACAAAGTTGATGAGAGGAAGACTAGGGAAAATGTGGCCTGCTGCTGAATCACCAGGAGCCCTGATGACACAGGACATGGAAAAAGCTGAGGTCCTGAATGCCTTCCTTGCCTCAGACCTTGCTAGCAAGACCTGCCTTCAGGAATCCCAACCCATGGAGACCAGGAGGAAAGTCTGAAGCAAGGAAAAGTTAACCCTTGGTGGAAGAGGATCAGGTTAGAGAACACTTTAAAAGCTGGACAGACATAAGCCCGTGGGTTCCAATAGGATATACCCACAAGTGCCAAGGGAGCTGACTGTTGTCATTGTGAGGTCACTCTCAACTATCTTTCAATGGTCATGATGACTGGGAGAGGTTCCTGGCCTTTTGAAGAGAGCAAATATCAGTCCTATCTTCAAGAAGGGCAAGAAGGAGGACCCACGGAACTACAAGCCAGTCGACCTGACTTCAGTCCCTGGGGAGGTGGTGGAGTGGCTAATCCTGGAAACCATTTCCAGGCACATGAAGGACAAGAAGGTCATCAGAAGTAGTCAGCATGGCTTCTCCAAGGGGAAGCCATGCTTGATCAATCTGATAACCTTCTACTATGACAAACTTGATAATTTTCTACTGGTCTGGTAGACGAAGGGAGTAAAGTGGATATTGTTTACCTGGACTTCAGGAAGTCTTTGACACTGTTTTCCTGAAGATCCACATAGAGAAGCTGTTAATGTATGGGCTGGATGTGCAGACAATGAGGTGGGTTGAAAACCGACTGTATATCTGGGCCCAGAGAGTGGTGATCAGTGACACAAAGTCTTGTCAGAGGCCAGTAACTAATGGTGTACCCCAGGGGTCAATACTGGGTCCATTCCTGTTCAACGTCTTCATTAATGATCCGGACAAGGGGGCAAAATATACCCTCAGCAAGTAACACAAAAGTAGGAGGAGTGCCTGATAAACCAGAGGGGTTGTACTGCCTTCCAGTGAGACCTCAACAGGCTGGTGAAACCTCATGCAGTTCAACAAGGGGAAGTGCAAAGTCCTGCACATGGGGAGGAACAAATCCATTCACTAATATATGCTGCAAGCAGACCAGCTGGAAAGCCGCTTGGCGGAAAAAGACCTGTGGGTACTGGTGGACACCAACTTGAACATGAGCCAGCAATGTTCCCTTGCTGTAAAGAAAGTTAATGGTGTCCTGGGCTGCAGATGGAGGGACATGGTCTTTCCCCTGTACTTAGCACTGGTAAGATCATAATTGGGGTACTGTATGGCTCCTCAATACAGGAGAGACATGGACATACTAGAGAGAGTCCAATGAAGGGCCACAATGATGATTACGGGACTTGAAAATTTCCTCTGTGAAAAAAGGCTCAGGGAGCTGGGACTGTTTAGTCTGGAGAAGAGAAAGTTCAGGGGAGGATCTTATCAATGTACACAAATATCTAAAGAGAGGGTGCAAAGAGGATGGAGCCAGGCTCTTTTCAGTGGTACCCAGTGACAGGACAAAAGGCAATGGACACAAACTGAAACACAGGAGGTTCCCTCTGAACATGTGAAAACTGTGAGGGTGACTGAGCAGTGGCACAGGTTGCCCAGACAGTTTGTGGAGTCTCCATCACTGGAGATATTCAGAAATTGTTCAGACACAGTCCTGGGCAAGTGGCTTTAGGTGGTCCTGCTTGAGCAGGGGGGTTGGACCTCCAGAGGTCTCTTTCAGCCTCAACCTTTCTATGAATCTGTGATTCTGCTTTACACCAAATGTAAGTTTTGAGGAGGAATGGTGTTGTAGCTGCATTTTATACAGAGGACTCCAAAATCTGTATGCCTCTGGAAAAATGCTTAAAGGTAAGAGATTTGCTTTTCATAGATTGTGATTAACCTGCTCTACTTTATTATTAATACTATGCCAAATGTAGAAACCAGTATGTATTTTCATCTTCTGATCCATCTCCTTAAACTGTATATAACAGAAAATATATTGCATGCACCTAAACAGACTTTTCAAGGGCAAATATAATATATTAGCACAGTACCCAAGAAACAGAAAAAATGAATCTTAACAAAAAACATCATTCATTAGAAAGAGGTAATATGTAATTTTTCTTAGATAGTACTGACATTTTACTAGTGTGGAACCTTAAAGTGTTCCCTATTAGGCAAAATTACTTATGCTTTCTGTTGTAAAAGATCAGAGGAAAAAATAATAGCCTGTCACTGCAATAAAAACCATTAGTTTGTCGGGAAAATTCCAGGCCAAGGCTGCTTTACCTTTGTTGCAGCAGAAGCTTCATGCTGAGACTAGAGGTGTCTGATTGACCCATTGTCCCTGCTGGAAGCCTCTACTCCTCTTCTAGCATTGACTTGTGCGACCTCAAAATAAATGCTGATATTTTACAATTCCTGACACAAAGGAAAAGGAAAAATGAAAATGGAATATATGATTAGGAACATAATTTTCAGTCACCACTCCTGAATGCTTTGACTCCTGGTGCAAGCAGTTTGAAAGTACTTGTACATTATGCTGGAATCCTTCTTCCTGTTAAAATAGGCTAATGAGAACCTGGATTTAAGCCATTTTTTCCTCCTCAAATGGCATAAAAAATGAAAAGAAAAAAAAAATCTAAGTGTCAAATATGAGTACTTGTCCTCTATCAGCCAACAGGGAATTTAATTAACATAGTGCAAAGATCTTTATCAGGTGTGATATAGCTCCATTATCACTACTGGAATGTTAGTGGATTTAGTGTCAGTTTGCTCTAGCTGAATATCCAATTGAATTTGAATAAGCATGTGTGCAAAACACAGAAGATGATTACAGAAAGTGCTGGAATTTTAAGCAGTTTTAGAGTCAGGAAGAGGCAAAGACATTTAAAATCTGTAGTGAAATAAGCCAATGAATGGATTATGTTTAGTTTTTACAAATTCTGACTAAAAAAAAATGCTGTACTATACTCTCTTCTAAGGATTGCTTTGTTAATAAGGTCTACATAATGTTTGCTTAGTTTGTGGTACTATGATATTTCTTTAGAAAGAATAATGCTACAAATGTTACTGTTTCAGATAAACAGTGGGTTCTCGATCATCAGCAGATCTGAAGCTACTTCTCTGAAATAGATGTTTCTGAGTGATGGGTGTTCCCCATTAGTATTCAGGTTCAGTCTGTTCACACAAAAGAGTTTACCTGACTAATACTGCCTTCCATGAAATTTCTTTTCTGCTTAGGCCACTGTGTTACAAATATTTAACTCCCCTCTCACCATTCTGTGGAGTGTATCCATTGATTTTTTTAGAAAACCTGCTTAGAAGATATGTTGGGATGCTAACACTGCAAGAGTGTTCCTGTAAAGGTAAAGATAGCATAGCTAAATAGTTTTAAGATAGCCATCCTTTAAGGGTGGGTATCAATGTACTGACATAAAAACTTCCTTTATAGTCACCCATTGAATGCTGGCCACTTGCCTTGAAATCTTCCAGGAATAATACCAGAAGCTTTGTAAAACATGATCCTACGAAAAAAAAAAAGTAAAATGCCTCTTTCTGTATTCTATTTTGGTGAGTTCCAAGTTTTTCTCTTTCTCTTCAGAGTTGTTCTGACACCATTAGAGATTTAGAGCTCAGGATCCCGTTCACAAGTGACATTACAGACCATCTAACAGCTGCACACATGGAAATATCTGGATTTGGCACTTCTTTTCCCTTTAGTACCCAAAACCTACTTGAGGCATTATTGAAATTGATACTTTTTTCCTGTCTTTTTCTTTCTTCCCTTTCTCTTTACCTTTAATATTGCCACTCCCTTAATGCTAACCAAGAAGTATTCTTGGGTCTTTATCAGAATGCAAAACAAATTTATAACCTATACTGAGGTGTTGTACACTGAGACAGTGTTTAAATCCCAGAGTAAAATTTTCTTCTATACAACCATGTTCTTTACATTTTATCACAGAATCATTAAGAATCACTAAAGTTGGAAAGGTCTCTAAGATCATCAAGTCCAACCATCAACCCAACACCACCATGCCTCCTAAACCATGTCCCAGATTGCCATGTTTACACATTTTTTTAACACCTCCAGGGATGGTGACTCCACTACATCTCTGGGCAGCCTGTTCCAATGTTTGACCACTCCTTCAGTAAAGAAACTTTTCCTAATATCAAATCTAAACCTCCCCTGGTACAGCTTTAAGCCATTTCCTCTCGTCCTATCGCTAGTGACTTGGGAGAAGAGACTGACACCCACCCCACTACAACCTCCTTTCAGGTAGTTGTAGAGAGCAATAAGGTCTCCCCTCAGCCTCCTCCAGACTAAGCAACCCCAGTTCCTTCAGCTGCTCATCATAAGACTTGTTGTCCAGACCCTTCACCAGCTTTGTTGCCCTTCTCTGGACACACTCCAGCAACTCAATGTCCTTCTTGTAGTGAGGGGCCCAAAACTGAACACAGGATTCAAAGTGCGGCCTCACCAGTGCCGAGTACAGGGGCACGATCTCTTCCCTAGTCCTGCTGGCCACACTATTCCTGATACAAGCCAGGATGCTGTTGGCCTTCTTGGCCACCTGGGCACACTGCTGACTCATGTTCAGCAGGCTGTCAACCAACACCCCCAGGTCCTTTCTGCCAGGCAGCTTTCCAGCCACTCTTCCCCAAGCCTGTAGCAGTGCATGGGGTTGTTGTGACCCAGCACTTGCCTTGTTAAACCTCATACAACTGACCTCAGCCCATTGATCCAGTCTGTCCAGATCCCTCTGCAGAACCTTCCTACCTTCAAGCAGATCAACACTCCCACCCAATTTGGTGTCATCTGCAAACTTACTGAGGGTGCACTCAATTCTCTCATCCAGATAATTGATAAAAATATTAAACAACACTGGCCCCAAAACTGAGCCCTGGGGAACACCCCTTGTGACTGGCCAACAACTGGATTTAGCTCTGTTCACCACAACTCTCTGGGCTTGGCCATCCAGCCTGTTTTTTGCCCAGCAAAGAGTACACCTGTCTAAACCATGATCTTGTCTAGGAGGATGCTGTGGGAGACAGTGTCAAAGGCCCTGGTAAAGCCCAGGTAGACAACATCCACAGCCTTTCCCTCATCTCCTAGGCAGGTCACCTGGTCATAGAAGGAGATCAGGTTGGTCAGGCAGGACCTGCCTTTCATGAAGCCATGCTGGCTGTGCCTGATCCCCTGGTTGTCCTGCACATGCCTGGTGAGTGCACTCAAGATGAACTGCTCCATAATCTTCCCCGGTACCAAGGTCAGGCTGACTGGCCTGTAGTTCCCTGGATCCTCCTTCCAGCCCTTCTTGTAGATGGGTGTCACATTGGCAAGCCTCCAGTTGTCTGGGACCTCCCCTGTTACCCAGGACTGCTGATAAATGATGGAGAGTGGCTTGGCGAGCTCCTCTGCCAGTTCCCTCAGTACTCTCGGGCAGATCTCATCTGGCCCCATAGACTTGTGAGTGTCCAGGTGGCTCAGCAGGTTGTAAACTGCTTCCTCCTGGATTATGGGGGGTTTATTCTGCTCCCTGTTCTTGTCTTCCAGCTCAGAGGGGTGAGTACCCTGGGGATACCCTGGGTCTGACAGTTAAAGACTGAGGCAAAGAAGGCATTAAGTACCTCAGCCTTTTCCTCATCCTTGGTGGCAATGTTCCCTCCCTCATCCAATGAAGGATGGAGACTCTCTTTGGTTCTATTTTTGTTGTTAATGTATTTGTAAAAACAGTTTTTTTTATCTCTTACAACAGTGGCCAGGTTGAGTTCTAGCTGGGCTTTTGACTGTCTAATTTTCTTTCTGCATGACCTAAAGAGATCTCTGTACTCTTTTTGAGTTGTGTGCCCCTTCTTCCAATAGTGGTAAACTCTCTTTTTTTTCCAGAGTGCCAGCAAAAGCTCCCTGTTCAGCCAGGCCAGTCATATTCCCTGCTCGTTCATATTACAGCACATGAGGACAGCCTGCTCCTGTGACTACAAGACTTTCTTCTTGAAGAATGCCCAGCCTTTCTGGACCCCTTTGCCCTTCAGGACTGTCTCCCAAGGGACTCTCCCAACCAATGTCCTGAACAGGCCAAAGTCTGCCCTCTAGAAGTCCATGCTAGTGGTTTTACTGAACCCCCATCTTTGTTTCACCAAGAATTGAGAGCTCCTATCATTTCATAGTCACTAAGTCCAAGATGGCCTCCAACCTCGACATCTCACACCAGTCCTTCTCTGTTTGTAAACAGCAGGTCAAGCAAGGCACCTCCCAGGCTCACTTACCAGCTGTGTCAGGAAGTTTCCTTCTACACACTCCAGGAACCTCCTAGACTGTTTCCTCTCTGCTGTGTTGTATTTCCAGCAGACGTGCAGTAAGCTGAAGTCCCCCATGAGAACAAGGGCTACCAACTGTGAGACTTCTGCCAGCCACTTGTAGAACACTTCATCTACCTCTTCAGCCTGGTTGGGTGGTCCCAACAGACTCCCAGCAGGATATCTGCCTTGTTGGCCTTCCCCCTCATTCTTACCCATAAGCACTTAACCTTATCATCACAGTCGCTAAGTTCTATACAATCAAAACACTGCCTAACATACAGGGCCACTCCACCACCTATCCCTTCCTTGCCTATCCCTTCTGAAGAGCTTATAGCCATCCATTGCAGCACTCCAGTTGTAAGAGTCGTCCCACCATGTCCCTGTGATGGCGACTAAGTCATAGCACAATGGCTTCCAGCTCCTCCTGTTTGTTGCCCATGCTGTGTGCATTGGTGTAGATGCACTTGAGCTGGGCTATCAATTTCACATTGGCATGTAACCCCTAGGCTCCTGTCTAGTGGGCCTGGCTATATCTCTTTCCCCCTTCAAACCTAGTTTAAAGACCTCTCAATGTGCCCCACCAACTCATGTGCAAGAACCCTTTTCCCCTTTGAGACAGGTGAACTCCATCTGCCACCAGCAGGCTCAGTGCCACATAAACCTCCCCATGATCAAAAAAAAAAATATTCCACTGATGGCACCAGCTTCTGAGCCACGTATTAATCAGGTGTGTTCTCTGGTTCCTTTCAGTATTCTTCCCTGCCACTGACGAGATTGAAGAAAACACTGCCTGTGCTCTTGATCCTTCAACCAATCGCCCCAGTGCCCTGAAGTCCCTTTTGATTGCTCTTGGGCTTCTCTCCATAACCTCATCACTGCCCACCTGCATAACCAATAGCAGGTAGTAATCAGAGGGCCATACCAGACCAGGGAGTTTCCTGGTAACGTCTCTGTCCCGGGCCCCAGGGAGGCAGCAGACTTCCCTGTGGGATGGGTCTGGTTGGCATATTGGGCCCTCTGTTCCCCTCAGAAGGGAATCGCCTATGACAATTACCCTCCTTTTCTTGTTAACAGAGGCAGCCATAATGCATGGGGCTGACTGACTCTCCCCAGACAACCCCCTGGATGGACCTTTACCTATGTCCTCCTTTGCCTGGCCCTCAAGTTCCAGAGCCCAGTAAGGGCAACTGGGAAGGTGAGGGAGGCCGGGAGGGGGTTTGCCTGCTACCCCAAGCAGGGACCTGTTCCATTCCTCCCAGTGTCTTATGTCCCCTCCTTCTGCTTGGTGGCAAGAGGGCAGGGGATCCTCTGCTTCTTGTGGAGCCTCCACCCGCTGCCTTGGCCCCAGGGATGGTAGGGTGCGGCTCCACCACTCTACCTCCCTCTCAAGCTCCCTGGTACTCCTTAACCTTTCCACTTCCTCCTGCAGCTCTGCCACCAGGCTGGGCAGATCACCCACCTGGTCACTCCGCAGGCAGCTGTCGTCTCTCTGCCCTCCGGTAGGAGTGCCAGGCTCAGGCACCCCCTGCAGCCGGAGCCCTGGGCAGCTGCGTGTTGGTGTGGGGGCTCCATCTGGGTCACTACATTCCTTCAAGCAATACAATTACATAACTCAGATCAACGTATGCCTGCATTACTCTTTTGGAAACGATATACATATATATATATATGTACACATCAGTAACTTAGCTTTTTTGGTGTTAATAAATTTGAAGAAGGCTGATTATCAATGCTGTTGTGAAGGATACTGTCCCTGCTCTTCTAATTTTTTTTCCCTTTCCATGCACATTTTCCTTTTCAAAGGGAAAACAACTCCCTAAATATTTTCCTTCCTTTCTTGTTGTACCTGTTATTCCGAATAAGCTGTTATTCCGAATAAGCTGTTATTCTAGAGGCTACATAGAAGTGTTGGTTCTAAATATAATTGTGCTAAGGGCTTTTAATAGTAGAGTAGAGTGAAATATTAGACTAGAGTGAGAACCAGAAAGCAACATAACTTTTCCTGTGTGGAGATACTTCAGATGCATTCAATGAGTTAAATCAAAGTTCAGGATTCTTTCATTATTTAGTTTACTTTACCATAACGCACCAATCAGAATTTAGGTTTTTCTAGCTAGAAGTGGCTGTCTGGACTTCGTTCTATTTTAGCTTAAAAACCCTTATTTTTCTCTTCTGGGAAATTTAATTAAAAATTGTTTATCCTTTCAGCCTTCACTACTAAATGTATCTACAAAATGAACTTTTTAATTACAAGTTCTTTCTGTCCCTACAGTTAAAATTTGAGACCACATCCACCGATTTCTGAAGGGATGATTATTGTTTAAAGGAGTTGATATTCATTTCAAGTCTGCTTCAGACACAGTGTTATATATCACTAAATATCTTGATAAAAGATACTTATATTCATCATGGTTGTTACGTAAATTATTCTGGAACAATAGGTCTAGCACATGTTATCAAAACACAAAAAAATTGTATTTGTCTTTCTGTCTACCAGTTAGGTCCTGAGTTAAAGGATGTTGTCATTGTTATCTGTCTTAGCACTATTAGACAATCTCCTGCCTATTTGTATGCTCTGATTAAATTTCTTCCTGCCATAAGGAATTCCTTACTACATCAGTTTCCAGCGGTCATTTAAGTTCCACTTTTGTTCAGCTTTGCAACTTCCCTGTCCCTGGTGTCATACTCTTAACCACCTGACATCTCAGAAAATTTAAACTTTAATCTACAATATAATGGTCATTCCTGGGGCCTTGCTGTGTATCTTGGTTAGGCTGACTAGGCAAAGCAACATCCAGGGCAGGAAACTACCAGGGGCAGCTGCTTTCTCTGGGTATACACTAAACTGACAGAGGCTGGCAGGCAAGAATGAATAGTTTAAAGTATCCTCCAGTGACAGCAGCAGTAGCCCATCCTAGAGACCTCAGTTATTACCATCTTGCCCAAAGGAGCAAGATGTCTTTTTGAACTCACAGCTTACCTCCTGTTCCACAGGGTAATCACATTCCTTTGAATTTATGTCCTTTCCCATAGGAGCAACAGCCTGCATCTGGGACTCACACCTTAGTACTCAGTGACTCTCCAAACTGCATTTTGCATTAATGTCCCATAAGCCTTGGGCTCTGTATGGTTGTCCCCAGGTTATGGCTAATAGATCATGTCACAACATTCTGTGCAAACTAAACTTCCATGTCTTTGGACAATTATTAATATCATTCTCTATCCCTTAAAATAGTGGAGGTCATTTTTCTATTAGGCACTGGAAACTTAGTCTTCACTTTGAGTTTAACCTTGCATCAAATATTCCTGATTCCATCTGCATGTCCACGCTCATGTGTTGTGTTATTCTGTCTCTACTACTGCAGAAAGTAGTAGATGTAATGTTAAAAGAAAAAAAAAATATAGTTTTTCCTTGGTTGGTTTGCTATCTGTAAAAATTAGTCATTATTAATTTCACTGGGCTTTTTAATTATGATATTTTGCTTTACTCCTTTCTTCTTTTTAGGTTTCTCTGCCTCCAGGTCTCATTTCTCAAAATACAGATTTGAGGATTAAGTATAGACTGTCTGCTGTGACCACATGTAACAGAAAGTGCCAAAACTGATGCGACAAAACTGTCTTTCCAAACCTCAGTGTAGCATCTAAATATTTTATATACCCTGTGCAGGCAACACAAAGCAATGTAAAGTACTTTCACTTGATGACTGTGAATTATGAAACAGCTCCCAGTTTTCCTGAAACCCTAGGCGAAATATAAGAACACTTGCCAAGATGTGTCTTGTAAATAAATCAGCTCTACCTATATGAGGAGAACAATTTAGACAGATGGCAGTTTAGAATTCACTGTTTCACTAGGGAGAAGAAAGACAAGAAAATGGAGAAAAAAAAAGACCATATTAAGGAAAATCTTATGACAAAATACCTAATTTTGCTTTCTTTAATGCACTATGGATTCAAAGTGCTAACTAACTGAATGGGGAAGATAGACATTCATAGCTACAATATTAAAAATTAAGATAATAATTAAGGTGACATTTGATGTATTCATAGTAACAAGAGGATAAATAGGCATTGTTGGATTCTTTGTAACAAAGCCTGCTCATATACAGGGGTAAGTGCACTCCAGATGATACCATAAAATCTCTCAGTGGACTAACCATCTAGGTACAGCAACTGCTTGCCTACTCATATTGGGTGAGGTCTTACATGCTGTACTAATTTAAGAGCTAGTATACATAAAACTTATATTCCTTGAAAGACCTGAGCAAAAATGTCTTCTCATTCTCATACCACATATTCTTATGAACGCAGAGGCTGACATCTGATTTGAGAACTCCACTTCAAAAAGGATTTTTCCATGTCATGGAGTAACTGTATTTAAATCATCCACATAACCAGATGAGGAATGAAAACAACTGATTTGCAGTAGATATGTTTAAAAGAAAGAACCCAAACTCCTGGATACTTTTATCCAGATTTCTTTGTAAGGTGTGGTGTATATGGTAAAACTTGTTCCAGTTCTTCATCTAAAATATACTATAAAAAATATTTTTGCCAAGTCATGTCTTATCAGACTGACTTCCCATACCATATTTTTAGGAGGTTTTCCCTGCAGCATCTTTTCAGTTGGTAGCACACCTGAGAGGGAGTAATAATAGAGACCAGAGGGGTCTTCTTTCCACTGAAATTGCACTAAGATAATTTTTGCCTATATCTGCCTGGCTTGGCGTATTATTAAAATTCATGGTACTTTGTATTCTCACAGCATGTGTCTGTTTCCACAGCTTGCCCAAGGACCAGAACATTTTTTCAGAGAGGTATTTGGAGAACAGTTCCAGAAAATGCTAAGATATTTGGACTCACAAGTCTACTTAACTGAATGCAACCTGTATTCCCAAGTTCTTTGTCTGTGCCTGAAAGCCCTACTGTTGTCTCAGTGTTGGCTTGTACTGCTGAGACCATAGCATTGCTGTCAGCTACTCTTCTTTCATAAAAGCAGAACCATTCATTCTTACTTACTCACTAATGTTCTGGTTACCTCTCATGAAAATCTGTAACAAAATACATGCAGGGTCTGAATTACTGCCCTTCGATCAAGGTGTGGTTCCCTGTAACAGCATTACGTCACTGGAGTTATTTTTGAGAGAGGTATAATGACCATTTAATCAAGAGAAGTAGTATAAAAAATTAGCACAGACTGCATTTTCCAACCACTTTTTAGAAATAGACAAGGAAGTCACAGGAAAATACTATAGGGAACGAAGGAGAATAAACTTAAGAATAAAAGGCGCCTAATGATGTAGCTAATTCACTTCCAAGAATCATGAATGAAACTGTGGAAACGTACTTTTATGGACTACTTATAACTTTATAGGACTTACATTTTCTGCAGTTGCTACACAAGGTTAATGTTTCTTTTAAGGATAACTATATATAATTTATTATTATTATTATTTCTACTTTTGTGTTTCACACATTTAAAATATGTTGTTGTTAAAAGTGATTGTTTCTTGTGAATCTTTTTGTCTCTCACAGAGAAATATTACGAAGACATATATAGCTTATCTATTGTGTGGCTTATAATCAGTCCTTCTAATAAGTACTTACAGCCAGAAATTTACTAGAGGCCTGTGGCCCTCCCTTGACAGGCGCTTTCTTGATTTATGCCTGAATTGGACCTTTTTCTCTTCATTTCCTCTCCGTGTCTCACTTCTGATGAAAAAATCTGTGGCAGAAAAAAATCTCCCAAACTTGTGATGCCAATGTTTAGCTGAATTTTGTTATTTTTCACCATTCATACACATATACATATACATATATGTGTTTATGTATATGTACACCTGTATAAGGAAGTAAAATATTTTAATTTTTTTTTCCATAACTCTAAATACCACACTAAATATGCAGAGGTTTTTTTGAATCTTCAAATTTAAATATTTCCATTTTTACACTCTATAAAATATTATGGCATCAGATAAGTAACTTGAAAGTAATTAACAAGATATTGATATAAGATGATTAATGTAGTAATTAGTGTAAGATATGAAAGTTTAGTTCTAAAGTATTTAAATACGAAATTGGAATTTCCAAAGCAACTCACTTAACATACAAATAAGTATGTCATAATCTCCTTTGTGAGGTTACATCCTTCTCATAAGTTCTGAAGAAAAAACCATTTTTATGTCAAAGTTGCCTTTAACGCACCAAATATTCTAAGTCTTTCTGAAATAGCATACTAATGATGTCATACCGTGTCCCAAAGCCCACCTTCCATCACATCAGTGTTTCCATCCTACAGAATGAATGAAGCATCCCAAAATGAAAGAAGTCTCTCAGTTTTTAAGGGATGGATGAATGTCATAACTCTTGATGGCACTTTGAAAGAGAGCTGAGAGCAGCAGCCACCCTTAGTTATGTAAATTTTAAATAGTCATTTAATTCATCAGACTGATATATGCATTGAAAACTTACAAGGACTGTTGCTCCATTTCAAAATGCAGTCCAAAACATGGTTGGACATTGGTCAGACACCATGTATCCCGAGGCTACTCACTGTTCATGTATAAAACTTGTTATCACCACCCCAATCCAAAAAACAAAACAAAAGAAAAGCTTCATAGAAAAAAATAAGAGAGGTGGTTAATGTAATAAACAAAGACCTCCTCAAAAGAATTATTTTCTTAGGATTAGATTTGTTTGCAGAGAATATTTCCAAACCCCGGGATGTCAGAAATAAACTAGGTGTAACAAAAGGCTTCCAGCCTTGGTTTCCTGTTCATCAGGCTTCCTGTTTATCTTCAAATTAGAAAGATTCTGAAATACTGCATTTTCTTATCTTTAACTTGTAAACTTTGGTCTTGTCGTAGTGCTCAATTATTTCTTACAGTAAAATCCTATTAATTACTGTATGCTAGTGAGTACCCAGTATCTTTCCTAAGTAAGAATCCATCATCAAAGCAGTTTGAAAAGATATAAAGTGAAATAAAATATTATCATGAGTTAAGATTATATTCACAGCATTTCATTATTTCTTTAACTTTTTTATAATCTTATATATATTATTTTCTCTTTTTAATTAAACTTCGATTATGACTTGAAAACCTCCCTAACTTATCTCTGCACTCTTCTTGTCTATGCTTCACATTTCCCTTCTGTGCATTTGCCATTTTTCTCACCTGCATTACAATATATAATTTCTTTGTCAGAATTCTAGTCTCATTTAAGATTATTTATTTCTAAATATCTCCTCAATTATGTTTCTGTCTGCACTTATGATTTTGCTTTCTATCATTTCCCTTTTCACTTCAGTACTAATGGCAGACTTAATAACTACTAACATATGTCAATAAATGCTACCTTCACTTCCCGATAGTAGAAAAAGTTCATAACACTATCTGTGGTTCTTCTGCTCTCTCTCAACTGTTTCTCTTTACCTGTATTTAAAATTTCAAGCATTTTGGCAACATTTTCTTTGCTACTGTAATCATAGATACTTGGAACTTTTTTAGTACTTAATGACTTTCTAAATGATCATTATTTAGCAAAAGGTTTTTTTCCCCCCCTTTTTTTTCTTTTTTCCTACATAAACAAATGAAAGTGTGAATAACAGCACACTGTGCACAAAACACTGCAGTTCTCCACTTTCTCAGGACAAACTTCTGCTTTTGTTCATTTCTGTTTATACTTTTAAGGTAATTTCCATTGTGCAAAAAAGAAGGTCTAATCCTAGCTATGCAGATTAATAATTATACTCTCTTTCTCTAGTAATCAAGTCTGATTAGAAAAATTTTTAGTTTATAGAGCTTCCTAAAATGTGTTCTTTAAATTTCTGTCACCCTCTAAATTTTTTATTGGTTTTATAATCTTTTTGTATTTTTAGTATTTAAAAGTTAAATTTTAAGATGGTAATATTGAGAATTTCTTCTACTTGCCTTTGTTAATGGGTTTTCCTTTTGTGAAAACTTTTTGTTTTTTCCTACTTCTCCAGTAGCTTTTCAGCTTTTAATGGTGTTTTAAAATAATTTAGAAGTAAAGTCAACAAAAATTGTAGCAAGATATTTATTTATTGGCAAAGGATATTTGATAGCTATGTAATGTTTTTTACTTTTTCATACCATGTATATCACTTGCACATATTCCCATTGCCATTAGACAGTATGACTGTAAGTAGATATCTCTAATACCATAACATTTTGTAGGTGTCATGGCTAACAGCAGGAATGAACAAGTGGTGGCACACAACTTTACTGCAGGTGAGTAATTATGATTCATGGTATAACCCAAGCTGATGCTATGCTGCTGCCTCATATCGGCTTTTCTCAGTCCCACTCTCACTGCTATTGTCTTTGGCAGTAGAGAGATTAAAGCTGACCTATCTTAAAGCCATACCTTTGGCTGCAATTATAGATATGTCCTTTTTCCTATGAAGCTGTACATGTACAGAGCACTGTAGAGGTGCTTTAGCTCCTCATATTCCTAAGCCGATAGAGACTCTGAAGGAAGAGGTAGTCAGTTGCACATATACGTAAGTTAAAATTTAACCAAATCCTTCAATTTATCACTGTACATGCATGCTATAAAGATATCATGCAGAATGTGTTGAACAGGAAAGCAAATTTCTTTGAACTCTGGATCTCCCCAGTATAATCCTGTTTTTATATTACATATTCAATTCCTGAAATTTAATACATACCATTTTTAGCAATTCTGGTTTTTTCTTCCTTATCTCATCTTTGTGTTGTCATAATGTCTTTCATTGAGTTGTACAGATAGAATTATAAAGGAACTGAGTAAATCATCCTGATTCTCTAAATCATCTAAACTCATTACTACTGAAGGTCTGAAAGTTGTTCTTGGTTTTATGCATACAAGAATTATATTTGCTAGTGGAATGCAGTTAGTATGCAAGACTTGAGTGTATATTATTGATGTCAGGAAAAAAGATTTCTATATTGAAACATAAAACTATTGGTTTCTTTTGCATTTTGCAAAACTGCATCAATGTAGAAGTATAAAAAGATTGAAAAACAAGTTTTCTCTTTAGTGAAATGCCAAGTTTATAGTATTATACTAGCAGGGAGTCATCCAGATAGGTACAAGCACTTTCAACCCACTCAAATTTAGGCAATCACCTGAGCTAGAAATGTTGTCACTATGTTTCTTCCATAGATAATGGAGACAGTTAGACCTCTGTAGGGGACAGTCCAGCCTACCTAAGATCTGAACCATCCTTCTTAGGGC
Organism: Morus bassanus; assembly: GCA_031468815.1. NCBI lineage: Eukaryota > Metazoa > Chordata > Aves > Suliformes > Sulidae > Morus > Morus bassanus. The sequence continues at coordinate 106,303,377 of CM062567.1, read as the reverse complement.
ACCCCTCTCTCTGCCTTAATTATATAAAATAAATAAAGAAGGAACCTCAAGTGATAGCACTCCCACTTTAATTACCTTTGGGTTATGTCAAAGTTCAGTGGTATGAATGTATGTAAAAAAAAAGTACACAGCATGTTAAGGTTTTTATTCTGTACCCCAAATTTTTTTATCACATGTACATGATAAAGAATTTCTAACTTGCTGGTACTGAAGCATAGGGAGGGAGAGAATTTAATCTGCCATTTCTTCATCAACTGCTGTATTGGGAACAGAGGCACAAGCCAAAAACTGTTCCTGTAAAGGGTGTCAAAATATAGAGCCTGGGCATTTCTATCAAAATTTGAATAACAGAGTGATTTCATAATGCAGAGCCCATCTGGACCTGAGTCTCGGTTTTCTGCCAAATGAGCACCTTGGCAAGGGTATGAGTTGTTAATTTTATGGTATCACATGTTTATTAAATATTGAGCATGTAGCACTGTGAATTTATGTTGTGCTTTACAAATAGATAATAAAATACAGTGCCCCCCCCCCCCCCGATGAGATTGTAAAGGGCAAAACAGGACATGGGATATTATTTCAGCAATGAAAGAAGTGAGGAGATAACGAAGAAAGGAAAGGTGGAAAAGGATAGAACTTTATCTCAGTGAATTCTATTTGAAGGGAAAAAAGCATCAATCTTGGCAGGGAAAAGAATCGGACTTTCCAAAGTGCATCATGAGAGTAGGCATGAAAGTTAATTTGGGAGAAAAAAAATATCAGGTGCACAGAGAAGAGAACAGGGAAAGAGACTTTATCTAAAACATGTCTACCTCCTGATCAATTAATATAATGAAATCTTTCTAGAACTCTTTCGTTAGCTTCAGTCTGGGTTATTGTAAATAATATTGATTCATTTAAGAAGTCAGTTTGCTAATAATTAATAGGTTTAACATATTTATAAATATGTTGATCAGCACATGATCAAAGTCAGATCGTCAGTGCTGACTTCTCTCCTTCATTTCCTACCTCTTATTTGGTTATCAATCTGTTAAAGTATCTTCTATTTTTCTCCTTGACAGCTCAAATTTCATAATATGACTTGAAAAAGCAAAATAGCTTAGCTGGATTGTGCTTCACCACATACTCATTCACTCTGTCAAAGAACTCTGCTAAATTTATTAAATAGGACTTCCTGTTACAAGAACCAGAGTGACTTTTTTTTCTGGGACAGACAGATGTAGATATAACAAAATATAAAGAAGGCTGACACAAGTAAGAATTGTAAGAGAAGAAAACAACTCTGGAAAAGATACTTTGGATACTTAGAAAGGAAAGATGAGGCCAGAAACAAGATGGCTGGACATCTGCCTCAAACAGTGCTATGAAAATCCCTTTAACAGGGTCTGATCATTCAGTCTGTTTAAGGTTGGAAAAACAAAATTCTGTATCAACCTCCTATATCAGCTGTCAGAGAGAGATCTGGGTAGTTGGGGAGGCATAAAATTCTTTCCCCCATTGATAAAGGTTTTTCTGGGGTATCTAAAGGTGTTTTTTTTTATGCAGTAATACTCAAAGAGTTTGGTGGGGTTTGGGTTTTTTTCTTTAACTTAAAAAATTGTGAATATACTATAAGAGGCTTTCTTAAAATTATTTTCTTGCATGCACAGCTAATTTATACTAACCAGAAGAATCTGGAATTAGTAGGAAAACAAGTTTATTCCATGGTAACATTTTCTCTCTGCTTTTCCAAGTAGGTAAGGATTTAGGAAAAACAAAATAAATCTAGAAATTTCCACTTTAATTTTCATTAAATGAAATTGAAAAAATTAGGAGTACAAAGATAAAGAATGGTCACTGTATGACTGTATAAGAAAGTCATTTAAGACTGCAAATATGGTACTTTGAATTGGAGCATATCTGACAAACAAATTTTAAAATATCTGAATATGGTCAACTTTTTGTCACTTTCAATTAGATATACTTAAAAAGAAGTAATAATATGCATGGTGACCCTTTTTCCTCACTAAAACTGTTCTTCATTCATAGTACAAACCTGTATGTTTACTCACACCTTGTAGGGGGTTTTGTTTGTTTGTTTGTTTGTTTGTCTGTTCTTAGTGGTTTCTGTGTTCGTGTATACTTATTATGAGGCAAATATACTTCAATGAAGCGGGACTGAAGCTCAGCTCAGTGATTTATTGACTGTAATATTCAAACAGATGCACTCACATAAAAGCAACTGTTTAACCTGGGCATAACAATCTATAACAGCATAACTACTCTGTTTCTTTATATTAAATCCACTTAAGATGAAATGGTACTTCATTTTTCACTATGTTTGTCCATTATCTTCAATATAGGAGTCAGCATTGAACTGAAACACTTTTCTATATACTATGTTCTGTAAGGTGTGATGGATAAGGAAAAGCCAATGTATCCAGCATGTGTTAATATAAAACCGGGTAGTCATTTTGTAAACATATGGATTGCCATGGCTATCGCTTGTTTTTTCTTATAGGCGAGATCACCTGAATACATAGTGCCAAGTCAAAGATTTTTCTGACTAGGACAGGTTTTTATGTAACTTTGGAAATTAACTGTTAAACTGCCCCATCAGATTTGTGGGGAAAAAAAAAAGATATTGTTGTCTATAGGATGATGCAATTGAATGCGTACAGGATTTGTAAAGAACCTAATAATAGAGATAATTAAACTACTTTTTTTTATTTATTAAAATAGAATCATAGAATCATTTATATTGAAAAAGACCTTTAAGATCCTCAGGTCCAACCATAGACCTAACGCTGCCAAGTCCACCACTAAACCACATCCCTAAGCACCACGTCTACACATCTTTTAAATACCTCCAGCAATGGTGACTCATCCACTTCCCTGAGCAGCCTGTTCCAATACTTGATAACCCTTTCGGTGAAGAAATTTTTCCTAATATCCAATCTAAACCTCCTCTGGCACAACTTGAAGCCATTTCCTCTTGTCCTATCGCTTGTTACTTGGGAGAAGAGACCAACACTCACCTCGCTACAACCTCCTTTCAGGTAGTTGTAGAGAGTGATAAGGTCTCCCCTCAGCCCCCTCTTCTCCATGCTAAACAATCTTAGTTCCCTCAGACGCTCCTCATAAGACTTGTGCTCTAGACCCGTCACCGGCTTTGTTGCTCTTCTGTGGACACGCTCCAGCAGGAGCTTCTGTTCTTACTATAACAACAACAACAAAGTCACTTTTGTGAATGTCACTGACTTAAAAGCCTTGAGGAAATTTGTGTCTTTTTAATCTTTTTTTCTCTTTGCATTGCTTAGCAGATCAGACATTTGAACACTGATAGGTAGTTGATGAAGTGGTTAGATGAAAGATTTGTGTATACATATTATTTTCCTATGCACTAATCCATATTTTAGCAAAGTTATTCCATACAAATTCAGTGAGTTTAAGAAATTTAATAAGTGGTCTTTCAGCCAGATATAAATATTTGACAGCATTATTAGATATAAATCCTTTTTCTTCTACTACACTTAACCTTTTTAAATAGCTTATGTTGCTTACAGCAAATGTAATGGACTGCTGAAGATTAAACAAACATATCTCAGGGAATGTAATGACATTCCCTATGTAAAGTGAAAGGTGCCAGATAGGCAGCTTTTGAAAGCAGAAGTCCCAGATTGAAACTCTGTGGGAGAAACCACACAGAAATAAGCACAAGGCAAGTTTTTCAACATCGCACAATCAGCACTCTTCCACTCTAACATTTAGGAACCCTTCCTATTGTTGAAAGAATGTCACAGTCTTAATACATATTAATTCCTTGCCTTTTATGCTAAAACTGTATCTAATAGCAATTGGACTAAGACTGTAAATTTTTATAAATGGCATACCACCACACAGCCATTGTGAATAATCTAAGGTGGCTAATTGCCTAAGCTGAACTTATTCCAATGTCCTATGAGGGACGGGAAGGTCCTGTATTTCTTTACCAACACCTGAAATGTCTAATCTCTCTCCCACTGCATGTATTTGGCATGCCAAGGATATACACATATATTATTTTTTTTACTGATTCCATCACAAAATCTGTATTCTAAATGAGTTTTCACAGAATCATAGAACCATAGTATCAGTAAGGTTGAAAAAGACTTCTAAGATCATCAAATCCAACCATCATCTTTCTAAAGTTAAGTCATGCAATCTGAAAGTTAGGGTGACAAAGTTTAGTTTGAGTGGGAGTTTGTCCCTGAAATGAACTTACTCAATTCATAGGATCTAAGATGAGGTCTGTAAAATAAACAGACAATGAGGACAGTCATAAAACAGATACAATTCAGGGAAGGAAAGTCACCAAGCACATCAATCCCAATATACAATTTTGTTTATTGCATTCTGTATATTTTAAATTAATAATTAGCTACTTTTTAGCAACACTTGTTGCTCTCTGATACCTATTGAAGTAACCTGACACCAGAGCTGCCAAATGTTACAAAGATACTTCAGAGCAAAACTCTTTCAGAATAGTGGTTCCACTCTTCCACACAGAAAGCCAATAACATAATTTAAAAAGAGAAAGATGAAAATTAGAAAGGAAAACTCACTGAGGTGAAATCTGAAGGAAACTGGCTAGGCTGATCCTTCTTAAGGTACTAAGAGGTTACTGTGTGTTGCATTCATACTTTAATGATAAGATTAATAGAAATATCAATAGCTGTACAGTGAGAAGGATAAGATTAACTCCATCTGTCTAATTGTCTAAACTGATTACTTGGACCACTACCACCATCAAAGGAAAGGGACAGGCATCTCCAAAGGAATTCTTGTCATCTCCTTAGGACTGGATGACTCAACCTTTTCAGTGCCTCTATCTTTCCAGTCACTGCCGGGGAATCCAGAATAATTTGTTTATGTTAGTCATTAATTTTAATCCATTCATAGTTACTGTGAAAGTTTTTGATTGTCTTGTCTATTTGGTATCAAACAGAGGAGATTCATGGGACATTTAGTCTAACTACCCTAGAATTTCAGGAAGGAATATCCGCATACAGAGCACATTTGTAGCAGTAAGAAATGGAGAATACTTTTTTTTGTACTGGTTTTGGTTGAAGTAGAATTAATCTCCCTCATAGTAGCTTGGATTTGTGACCAAAACAGTGTTGACACCACAAGGATGTTTTCACTATTGCTGAACAGTGCTTACACAGAGACAAGGCCTTTTATGTTTCTTACACTGTGCCACTAGTGAGTAGGCTGGGAGTGTACAGGAGTTTGGGAGGGGACAGAGCCAGGACAGCTGGTATATTCCATACCATAGGACATCACACTCAGCAATAAAAGCTGGGGAAAGAAAGAAGAGAAGGAGAACATTCAGACTTATGGCATTTGTTTTGCCAAGTAGCCATTACAAGGGATGGAGCCCTGCTTTCCTGGAGATGGCTAAACATGCCTGCCAATGGGAAGTAATGAATAAATTCCTTATTTTGCTTTGCTTGTGCATGTCTCTTTTACTTTACTGATTAAACTGTCTTTATAGCAACACACAAATTTTCTGATTGTCTTCCCATCCTGTTGCAGGATGAATGAGCAAGTGAATGTGTGGGGCTGAACTGCCTACCAGGGTTAAGCCATGACATCTTGGAACATAAATTAGGAATACTACACAGAGGTCCAATGTCTTTACTGCTTGTCTTCTAAACAGCTGGGATTACTTGTAAAGCCAGTCTTTGTGTAGGTATTAATGATAAGAAAGAGGAGAAGCTTACTAGCAGCTGTTAATAGATAGATAGACATGTAAGATATGGGGGGAAGACAATACAATCATTGGCTACTATATAGGAATCACTGGCTGTTAGTTACTTACATGAAGAAGGGTTGTTTTCTTGTGCTAAGACCAAATCTGAATTGAAAAAAAATGAATGATGGTGTGTGGGAGGTCGTTGAAGGCTAGAGCAAAGATACTTTCTCAAATACATCTATGTAGTATTGAAAAGTTATGGAAAAGGTCAAACCAGTATTGGCATCAGGTGTAAAATGAGGTTTTACAAGAAAGTAGCAGTAAATTCGTTGGCATGTTTTAGAGAGCTGAGGAATGCAACTTGGAAACAGAGAGGAAATATCAATTCTGACTAAATTTCTGATGAAAAGGATTAACAGGAATATCAAGCATCTCTGACATGCTTAACAAATGTTATAAACATAGTTTTATGGACTCATTTAAGTAATTTATTTAATCGCTAAAATACTAGTAATGATAACTGTAATAAAAGGTATGCCATGTATTCTAATTAACCTGCTCTATTTCTAAATTATTCCATTAAAGTACTTACTACTTTCTGCAATAAATACATCCACATCCACATGTAGATAGATGGATGGATGGATAGATAGATAGATAGGTTGATCTTAGATAAATTAAAAGCAGCCTGCTTACAATATTTCTCTTAAGAAGAAAAATATGGTTTACTTTCTTTGGAACTGCTAGCGAAGTGTTTCAATTACAACTCTCACATTCACTTCACACCCCAGTGCTGATCTGGGACTTTCCTTAGAAAAGGATTTTCCAGCAGATGAAAGATCTTGATGTATGTAACAGATATCCATATTAACTTCTAACAAAATAATATTCACATATCATTATGCAGGCTGCTACTAAACAAAGTATTTCCCTACTTTCTGCATGTCAGATCTCCTATGTACAGTGTATTTCAGCATGTTTCAAGCTTAATCTAATATCGCTTTGGTGTCCATGGCCTTTGCAGTTCTTGGCACTCTGGCTCAATCTGACAATCAGTACAAAGGGTGATGCTGAGCTCTTATGAGAACTGGAATTGTAGCCCACAAAACCTGTCTAAGTTGGGAGTCGCCATTATCCACTGGATCTTAGGTGTATTCATTCCCTACTGAATAAAACCAGATTCTTGTGGATGATCAAGAGGCAAAAGACTCATAAGTTTATAAAGCTCTCTGATGTTTTCAAAATAAATGGTGTCTTGAGGAACAGAGTTTACGATTTATCCAGATCAACAATGAACATTTGCAACATTTCAGTTATCTCCTTTGTACCTGCAAACAACATCATCCAAGAATAGCTCTTAATCCTCTGCAAACAACACCTGTGCATATACTAATAGGATAAACAATAGAGTACCAATTGGATCACATTCTAGTTCTACCATGAGACTTAAATTAGGATTAGGAATAAAGTGATGTCATTATGATGATTGTACTCCATGGAGTATAAAAAAGGATTGTTAAGCAAAAAGGCTAGGATTAGGTTTGCCTTCTAAGAATGTCTTTGGAGTGTGTGGGCAGCCATAGCTTTCTGTGTATATCTGAGTGGGTTGGAGCTACCATTGTAAATCAATCTGTTCACTACTGGCTGTCTGTCTGTCATTCCCAACAACCTATGAACAGCTGCCATCATGACCTAATTAATTTTAGTCAAAATGATCTTGATTACCTTAAACAGTCTTAAAAATTAAAAGTTTTGCTGACATGACTCCATTTAACTGCAAATTGTTTTGAACAGACACAGCAGCATTTTTGAAGGCATACAGAAGTGTAGAGGGAAGGAATAGCCTTCTGACAATTTCTGTCAACCCAAAATAGGTCATTGTTCTTTGGTGCAATTGCAGAGTTCACATATGCCTGCAGGTGTACTGTTTTGTTAATGTGTATAAATTCTAAGCATCATTAGTAGATGTTCAGCAAGAACAACACAGTTGATGCTGATTTCTGTTTGCTTCTTTGTCATTATTTTTTTGTTATTGTTGTTCCCCTTCCTTCCTACATATCCTTCCCAACCCCACTTGCAATGCTGAAGAAAACCCAATACTTTTAGGTCTCTACATTCAATTGATTTTTTAAATAGTGTTTCTATACATTCTGACAAAGTGCAAAATAAAAATATCTTTAAAGATCCTCAAAGCAGAACAGTGTATTAAAAATGCTTATTCAATTCTTTGCTTAACTTAAAAAAATAGCAGTGAGTGTTAGTTCTTTAAGTTTAATATGTTTTTAATTCTTTCAAGCAATCATTTTTACTGTATCATTTGGTAAAACAGAGATTTATGTTTACTTTCGTCAACACAGAAAAAGATAGATCTATAAAGGTAATAAATCTTTAAGTGCTTCATAACCTTACACAGTCTTTATAGGTTGAAAGATAATCAATAATCATGACAGAAAAACTGCATATGATTCATCTTTCAGATCAACTTGCTTTTTTATGACACAATGCCAGTAGATGAGAATGTAAATGCCATGATCAATTTTCCTTATAAAAATACCTGGACTTGAAAGGCTATTCATAAGAATTACTTTCCTAGGCACAATTAACACTAGATGGATCTTCCATGTTCACTACCCTTCACATGCTGTCAGACTGCACTGTCCAATTACATAGTCTTTGCTGTTCAGTGCAAAGTACTTTTGCCTGCAAATTTAGCTGCATTTATACCTTTATTCTGACAGTGTTTTCTATTTCTAATTCATTAATATGAGTGACTGCTAGTGAGGGTTTCTCTACCCAATGTAATCAATTATTGTTGAATAATTCAATAGATTGGATTTTATTTTAAATAAGCATTTTTTAGCTTCTGAAGTTACTATATCCCAATGTGTCAGGCTGTTCTTGCTGAATCAGTGTGCTTGAGCTCAGGCAGACTCCAAGATATTTGTTGTCCTGGTGACATCCTTCACAGTATCACTTCAGGAAATGTAAAGAGCCAAGCAGTCAGGAATTTAAATTTACCCATACAAGTATAATTTCAAACAGGGCTCTCTAAATCAGGATTCTTATTTTCATTAGTATTTCTTTACTGTTTTTCATTCTGGCCTGTAAATACGAACAAAATATAATGGAAATGGTGTTGAAAATTATTTCTGCTTCTTTTCTTTTTCTTTTTTTCCCCTTTGAATTACAAAGAACTATACTGACAGCGCTACATGAAAAGTCACTCTGTATTTCTCACTTGGGAAGAGGAATTTGCTCTAGCTACTTAAAACTCTCATTGCCTGAAGGTATTGCAGTTTTGGCCTGATACTGCTACTCCATCTAATGTAAAAATTCTGCCACCATGATTAGTGAGATGTTGAACAGCTAAATTGTGACTTAATTTTAGGAAGAAAAATGGTCAGTCCTATTGGACATATGCACACTTATTAATTGTGCCTGAACCAATGAAAAGAAAACTGACACAGAAACCTGATTTGCAAAATCAAAATTTGGTTCAGAATGAGACCATCAAGTGCACAGATTACAGAATAATTATTTTCTGCCCATCATATTCTATATTGAACAGTTTAAAATACAATGTAACTACCTTTTAAAATATTTCTGTTCTGTTTTTTCTTTAATAGAGTGTATAAGAAGACAAACAGTTTGCCATTCCAAGTTTTGAAGCATATAGCATTAAACTAGGAATGTTGCATTAAATTAAAATATTGCTTAACTTCACATGCAATGAAATACTTATTTAATTCACTTCCTGTTTTTATTGTTTCTTGTTCTACAGTTCATATTATATGTACAATAAATTAAAGAGAGTGAAATATAGCAAAATATTACCTTAACAGATGCAGCTGATTTCAGCTATTTAACACATATTTGTTCAGGGTTTAATAATGCATGCTATGTACCTCAGAGACTGGATTGGCACATGTAAATAGGCATTGCCATGGGATTATATATTCTGGCACACACTATTTTATTATTAATTTATTATGGATTATTAGTGCATTTACGGAAGGAGAAAAAAATTGAAACAATATATGAAAAATCTTCTGAGGAATAGAAGTTTATTTGTGACTGTATTCAGATACTGATATTTATGTCAGCTGATCTCAATTCCAACAGACATCATTGTGTTTTAGAATATGTGACAGCAATAAATAAGTAACTTTACCATGGACAATAGATTGAAGTTTTTTAAACTTTCTTTTTTTCTTAAGATACATGTAGCACTCATATTTCCATCCAAAATGAAAGTAAATGTAAGACTCTTCAGAAACTTGAACTCTCTGACCAGAGTGCATTCAACTAGATATTACTGAAGAGGAGATATGTGTTAGTGAACAGCAGGAGACAAAATAACTCATACAGCCTGATCAACCTTCCTACAAGGACATGAGAGATGAGGGGTTTTGAAACAAGTTGCTGTCTTTAATTGAGGTGGGCAATCTACACCCAGAAACAAAAATCTATGTACATTTTTGTAAACAAACAGAATTTTATAAATCATGGTAGACACAGCATCAATTGTTCTTCCTAACTGGGATACGCAAAATGTCCCAGCTTCAGCTTACCTGTCAGGGAAAAAGGGAAAAACAATTATAAACTTCGAGGCTGGTATTTTCACAGTCTGCGTCTAGATATGTCTGTTGGTACATAATGTAATTCTTAGATGCCTCCTTCCAATTAGCCAAACTGGTACTTGTTCAAAGCATATGACAGTGACTATTTTCTTGGAAACAAAGGCATGGGTGCTGATGGGGGGGGGGGGGGGGGGGAAGAGGACTGGTCCACCCTTGTGTCTTCTTGTGGTGTGGGGCTGAGCATCTGAGGTTTGGCCCATATCCAGATGTGGTACCCTGGGAGTGAGCTGTGTGAAGTAGCACAAATGCAACTAGATAAGATAGTGAGAGGTGGATTTCCAGCTCTTGCTGGAGTTCAGCAGATCTGAGTATTAAGCCTTTTAGGATCCTTTGAAAATGGCATTCCTTCTGAACTCATTTTTTGCCAACTTTTTCCCAAGTTAAGTAGGATCTATCCTACAATGAAAATAATACGATACATGTATTAATACCACAGTATAAAGCCTACAGGTAGAAATTACCTTGTAATAGGCAGTTAATGTAACTCAGTACAGTCCAGAAGCAAGACAATCTATTAAAAGTATTACAAATATCTGCAGATTTTAATTCTTCATTAGAGTTTTAGAGTAATTTGGAGCAGTGTTCACACAAAAATCCTCTGTTAAAATGTGTGCACAAAATGAAAGTATTTAATCTCATTTAGAAATTTCATTGATTATGAAATATTCATTGAGTTTCATAATTTGTCATTGATAGGTATCATGACAAAAATGTTTGTTTCAGTGCATTACAGGATGGATACAACATCCCACTCTTTAAAGTTAACCAATTTTTATATAATAAAAAATTCTTTCAGGTTCAAATAATTAATATATCATGACATTTCATTAAGCTTAGTGAACAGTTTCCCTACTGATATAATGCCTTAAGACTGCTGGGAAAGGACTTGTGTTAATACCACAGTATAAAGCCATCTGATAACGCAAAGCTGGACTGCACAACACTTCAAGTTAGCTAGTAAAGCAGTTGATAAAATTAAATTCACAGTGTACCAGGAATTTAGTATGCCAAAATGAAAAGTCATATAGAGAAGAAATATATTAATCCTGCATAAAACTCAGTGGATTATTTAGAGACCTGATTTATGGCTTTTTACGCCATGAAATATGCCATAGTGTGAAATTTGTTGCACATTCATGGAACACTTCCAGTCATGTTTGACTCTGTGCAGATGTGCAGTGCCACTGAGCTGAGTCCAGAATGAAACTGTTTTTTAAATTTACTATTTAAACAGATAAATATCATTCTGATAATGAAATAAAACAAAAGGAACATGAACACAGTGTCTTCCTCCCTAGATATCTGGTTTAAGTTGTTTTGAAATTTTTTTTTAATTAAATGGAATGATTGACAAGAAAATAGGATGATTCACTTCTATGTGAAAGGGCTTAAAGAATCATGTTACAACTTAGAATAGCACTTTCTGCTTCACCACATGAATTTAAATAGTATCATAGGTTGTATTGCGATGAGAGCTGGTTACTTGAACAGCTTTTTACACTGAAGTACTTTAAAATCATTACATATTTTTCGATCTTAATTCTTCAGGTTAAAAGTAAGAACTACTGCTATAAATCAACATGAAAAATTTCCCCATGGCTGTGAACTAGCCAAGTATTCTCTGATCACACTGAATAAAATATGAGGTAGTGGTGTAAAGTTTAATCGTCCTGTTTCCTCAATTTCCTTCTTTCCTTTCAGCAGCAGCCACTGGGAGAACAATTCACTTTTCTGCTTTGTGGAAAGCTCAGGCTAAGGATTTTCTGAGCTCTTTTAATTACTGAATTTAAGCTAGAGATGCCAGAGGACCCACTGAGCAACAATAAGGGATAATGACTTATGCATGGAATATTGAAAAGTGTTCATCTTGGTAGAACAAAGTAGAATAAAAGAGAACAAAAGGCAAGTCAAATTGAAAACACAGATGAAAAGAAGGTGAGCTATATACATTTGAAAAGCAATCTATAGCTGCAAATAAAAAACTATGCATTAAATCCATTTTTAGCTTTTTTGAGGAATCTAAAGTCACAAGGGTAGTTCAGAGTACTGTAAATACTTAACAGGTTATTGATTTTCACATGAAAGGTGGTAGGACATCCTTCATGTAGAGCTGGTGTATCAAATTCACATATCTGGTATTTTACATTCCTTTTTTTTTTTTTTTTTTTTTTCTTTTAGAATCATAGAATCATTGAATGTGTTGAGTTGGAAGGGACTCACAAGGATCATCGAGTCCAACTCATTTTGCTGCACTGGACAACCCCAAATTCACACCATATATCTGAGGGCGTTGTCCAAGTGCTTCCTGAATATTGTCAGGCTTTATGCCGTGAATACCTCCTTAGGGAGCCTGTTCCAGGGCTCCACCACCCTCTGGGTGAAGAACCTTCTCCTAATATCCAGCCTAAACCTCCCCTGGCACATCTTCCTGCCATTCCCTTGGGTTCTGTCACTGGTCACCAGAGAGAAGAGATCAGTGCCTGTCCCTTCTCTTGTGAGGAAGCTGTAGACCGCGATGAGGTCTCCCCTCAGCCTCCTCTTCTCCAGGCTGAACAAACCAAACTACTTTAGCTGCTCGTCATATGGTTTTTCCTCTAAACCCTTCACCAACTTTGTGGCCCTCCTCTGGACACTCTCTTGTAGCTTTATATCCTTGATGTACTGTGGTGCCCAAAACTGCACACAGTACTCAAGGTGAGGCTGCCCCAGTGCAGAGTAGAGCGGGACAATCCCTTCCCTTGACTGGCTAGCAATGCAGTGCTTGATGCACCCCAGGACATGGTTGGTCCTCTTGGCTGCCAGGGCACACTGTTGGCTCACGTTCAACTTGCCGTCGACCAGAACCCCCAGATCCCTCTCTGCAGAGCTGCTCCCCAGCCTCTCATTCCCCAGTCTGTATGTACATCCAGGGTTGCCATGCCCCAGGTGTAAAATCCAACACTTGCTCCAGTTAAACTTCATATGGTTGGTGATTGCCCAGCTCTCTAATTTGTCTACATCTCTCTGCAGGGCCTCTCTGCCCTCGAGAGTGTCAACAGCTCCTCCCAATTTTGTGTCATCAGCAAACTTAATTAGTAATCCTTCAAGTCCTGCATCCAAGTAATTTATAAAAAGATTGAAGAGTACCGACCCCAAGATGGATCCCTGCGGAACCCCACTAGTGACTGGCTGCCAGCCTGATGTAACCCCATTTACTATAACCCTTTGAGCCCGACCCATCAGCCAATTGCTCACCCACTGCATTATGTGTTTATCCAGGTGTATGCTGGAATTTTTGTCCAGGAGGATACTGTGAGAGACAGTATCGAAAACTTTACTGAAATCCAAAAAGATCACATTGACTGGCTTCCCTTGGTCAGCTAGGTGGGTAACTTTGTCATAGAAGGAAATCAAATTTGTTAGGCAGAACTTTCCCCTCATGAACCCGTGCTGGTTAGGACCAATGTCTGTGTTGTCTTTCAGGTGTTTTTCAATAACTCCCAGAATAATCTTCTCCATAATTTTACCAGGCACAGAAGTGAGACTAATGGGCCTACAGTTACCAGGGTCATCCCTGTTGCCCTTCTTGAAGATTGAGAAAATGTTTGCCAGCTCTCAGACAACTGGGACCTCTCCAGATTCCCAAGAGCATTGACAAATCATTGAGAGGTCTCGTTATGACATCAGCCAGCTCTTTAAGTACCCTCAGACGAATCCCATCAGGCCCCATTGACTTATAGGGATCTAGCTGGAGCAGCAAGTCCTGCACAAGTTCAGGGTTTATTAGGAGTTTATCATTCCCACTGTTATGGTTCTCTAGCCCAGGGCTCTGGGGATCCTTGAGCCCACCATTGGTGTTGAAGACTGAGGTGAAGAAAGCATTAAACATATCTGTGTTTTCTATGTCTCTGCTTGTGAGGTGACCGTTCTCATCAAGCAACGGGCCAATGTTATCCCTGGCCTGCCTTTTGCCATTAATGTATTTAAAAAAGCCCTTCTAATTGTCCTTCATGGTACTGGCCAGCTTCAACTCTAATTGAGCTTTGGCTGCATGAATTTCCTCCCTGCAGTGGCAAACAGCATCGCTATAGTCCTCCCATGTCGCCTGACCTTGCTTACACTGGGCATATACTTTCTTTTTTCTCCTTATTTCTAGAAGAATATCCCTGGTCAGCCAAGCCAGCCTTTTGCCTCACCTGCTTGACTTGGGGATTGCCTGCTCCTGTGCTTTTAGGAGGTGGTACTTAAAAAGCAAGCAGCAATGATGGACCCCAGCACCTTCAAAGGCTTTTCCCCAGGGGACCTTGCTAAGCAGTTCCCTGAGCAACCTGAAGTCTGCTCTCCTCATGTCCAGGGTTGAGGTCTTGCTGGCAGCTTTCCTCCTGTCACCATAGATTTTAAACATCACTGTTTCATGGTTGTTGTGGCCAAGGCAGCCATTGGTCTCCATTTCACCCACGAGGCCCTTTCTGTTAATAAGCAACAAGTCAAGGAGGGCACGCTTCCTGGTGGGTTCCCTTATTACCTGTACCAAGAAGTTGTCATCCAGATGGTTTAGGAACCTTCTGGACCTGTTTGTCTCAGCCATGTGGTATTCCCAGTTGACATCTGGCAAGTTGAAATCCCCCGTAAGGACAAGGGTGGATGACTTAGAGGCATTCCTTAGTTCCTTAAAGAACAACTTATCGGTGTCATCCTCCTGGCTGGGTGACCTGTAGTAGACTCCCACAACAACATCCACTTTATTTGTCTGTCCCTTAATCCTTACCCAGAGGCTCTCAACTGTGCCATCTCCAGCTTGAAGCTCCACGCATTCCAGCTACATACAGAGCCACCCCCACGCCTCACCTGCCCTGACTATCCCTCCTGAAGAGCCTGTAACCATCCATCATGGCACAGCAGTCACAGGACTCGTCCCACCAGGTTTCGCTTATGTTGATGATGTCATATCTCTGGAACTAAGCCAAGACTTCCAGCTCGTCTTGTTTGTTCCTCATGCTGTGCGCATTTGTATAGAAACACTTCAAGTGTGGCTTCTTGTGCCCATCACCACATGGAGCAGTCTGAAGAGTCTCACTAGCACACAGCTCCTCCAACTTTGGTGTGTCTACCCATAGTCCATCGCTGACTAGCTCGGTACTGCCCTGTCCCCCTTCCAATCTAGTTTAAAGCCCTGTCAATCAGCCCTGCTAGCTCCTGAGCAAAAACCTTTTTCCCCTTCTGAGAAAGCTGAATACCATCAGATGTTAGCAGACCTGGTGTTGAGTATACCATCCCATGATCAAAAAAGCCAAAATTCCGCTGATGACACCAGCCTTGGAGCCACATGTTAATCAGCTGGTCCTGTCTGTTCCATTCAGTATTCTTCCCTGATACTGAGAGGATTGAGGAAAATGCAACCTGAGCACCTGATCCTTCAACCATCTGACCCAAGGCTCTGAAATCCCTTTTGATAGCCTTTGGGCTTCTGCCTGCTATGTCTTCTCTGTCATCATGGGGAACCAATATCAGGTAATAGTCTGAGGAGCTTACCAAACTAGGGAGTTTCCTAGTGACATGTCTCACTCTGGCCCCAGGAAGGCAGCAGAATTCCCTGTGGGTTGGGTCCAGTCAGCATATCGGACCCTCTGTTCCCCTCAGAATGGAGTCACCTATGACAACTACCCTTCTTTTTTTCTTAACATGAGTGGTTGTGATGCAGGGGGTGGGCTGCCTAGATGACTGCTCCATCCCAGAAGGACCTTCATCCCCATCATCTGTTGTCTGCCTTTCCAATTCCAGGGCCTCATACCTATTGTGTTCAGGCACCACGGAAGGTGAGGCAGGCTGAGAGTGGATTTGCCTACTGCCTACTGCCCCAAGCAGTCTTCCATTCTCCCCCATCTCTTGGGTTACCACCTTCTGTCTGGTGGTGAGGGGGTAGGGGGTACTTTGTCACTTGTGCTGCGGTTGTTTTTCTTAATCAACTGTTATTGTACTTTGGTTTAGTATTAAGGCAACAAATTTGTTATTGCTTTCAGGAAGCATTGTCTCACAGAGATACATTCTTCAAATGTCTTAATGAAACCCTGAGTAAAACTTTTGCAGTCTTGCAAAAAGACATTGAAGAGTGGTAGGATTTTCCTATAGCTGTAAAATTGAGAATATGAGTGATAATTCAGTGTTTTGGTCTTCTTTGCCTCCTCAACTTTCCTTCAAAACCTGGAACAAATGTCCCTTGGCTTCAGGTTACCATCTGTGGTAGCAAGGGTAATAATACAGGGAAGAGTGGGTGTTAGAAATTCACAATGAACTAACAGGATCACTAAACTATGACAATAGACAGTTCTGAACCAGTTTCTTGGAGGAAGGGGGGAAAATAAGAAACCCTTAAATTGTTATTATAAAATATATAGGCAATGCAAAACACAGTTATCTTTTAAGTGGAGTCCTACAAAGAGGGAACTGCCAGAAGTCAGAAGTTCAATGGGGAATTTTTTGTCAATGTTGTGTACAAAGGATTCAAGATTTTTTGAAGGAGCTATTTTAATACTATCATGCAGCAATATTAATGATATTTCTTTCTATTGGACGTACAAACATTTGAACCTGAAGCGAATGGAAGCTTAGAAGTTAATACGCAAGATAACAGGATAACTTTTATTTAAAGCAAATTATTGAAAAATTCATGCCCAAAATGTAGCGTATGCAACACTGATATTTCTCTAGACACTATGAGTTGCTACTGATATCCTGCAGAAAATTGTATTTTCCAGTAAGTAAAAACAATGAACCATGTGAGCTTTGCAAAATGGAATCTGGCGGTCAGAGGAGGGAGCTGAGAGATAAGGAAGCATTTGTTTTATGACTATATCCTTGAAGAAGAACTGACAGACTGATAAAAGGGAACATCCCCAAGGGTTCAAAACTAGCCCCATGTTGTTTGGTAATGCATTGGCAAGGGAATTAGAGCAAAGACACACCGAGTATAATGCCGAAACACTGTTACAGGAGGTAGATGACTTAATCCTCCCACCTTACTCCCAGTCTCTGAGTCTGATGAATTACAACATGATTGTCTAACCACCATTGAAGAAACGTATTCCAGCAGACCAGATTTACGGGATGAGCCTCTACCTGATGCGGAAGTGGAGCTCTTCACCAATGGTAGCAGCTACCTGTTTGGAAGGAAAGCGAAGACCTGGATACATGGTGGTAACAAATACCCAAACATCAGAAAGCAGAGCACTGCCTGGTAATACATCTGCTCAAAAGACAGAGTTGATAGCATTGACTCGAGCCTTAGAACTGAGTCATGGGAAAAGAGTTAATATATATAGTGATTCCAAATATGCATTTGGAGTGGTAAATGCACAGAAGGAAATTTGGAAAGAAAGAGGACTATTAAACTCATGAGAGGCTCCAACAAAATATGGTACAGGAATTATGAAACTTCTGCAAGCAGTTCTTCAATCAAAGGAGGTTGCAATAACACATTGTAAAGCTCACCAAAAGGGAAATAGCAAAGTTGTGAAAGGTAATTGAAAAGCAGATTGGTTAGCTAAAGAGGTGGTCCTGAAGGAGCCAAAATTGGAAGGAACCTTAATTCCAGGATCTTGTTTAGAACTATTGCCACCAAAATATGCCAAGAAAGAAAACCAGTTAGCAGAACAGTAAGGTTGCTCCAGAAATGATCAAGGTTGGTGGGTGTCGCCAGTGACACAATTGTTGGTTCCTGAGAAAATTATTGAAATTTTACTTAAAAGGCTACACCAAGAAACACATACAGGAGCAGATGCACTGGTATTAACTGCTAAGAGAAGCAGTTTTGGGCCCAAGATGCAGAATATAGTGGATACTGTAGTGAAAAAATGTACTGTCTGTTGGCTAATAATCCAAAAATCGTTGAGAAGATTATGGGAGGACTTGTAAAACAAGGAATAAATCCTGGGGGATACTGGCAGATAGACATTTCAGAATTACCTAGAAGTAACCAATATAAATATCTATTGGTATTAATAGGTACCTTCTCTGGTTGGCCAGAGGTTTTCCCTTGTCGTACCAACAAAGATAGAGAAGAAATTAGGATCTTATTGAAAGAAATTATACCTAGATTTGGTATTCCAGAAGGTATCTCTTCTGACAATGGACCTCATTTTTCTGCAGAAGTAGTGCAGTGAATTTCCAAGTTTTTACAGATTAAGTGGGAACTACACACTCCCTGGAGGCCTTAATCTAGTGGGAAGATAGAAAGGATGAATCAGACCCTCAAGAGGTAAGTTTCTAAACTTTGCCAGGAAGCACACCTTAAGTGGACAGAAGCCTTACCTTTAGCTCTTTTGTGAATTTGAATAACTCTTAGGGTTAAGGAAGGGGTAAGCCCCTTTGAGATCGTATATGGGAAAGCATATCCCACAAGCCTTTTAAATGTCAAGGGAGACCAAATACATATAAGAGGACAGGCTGCAATCAAAGGATATTTGATTTCTCTTTCACAGACTTTGTCTTCACTACACAGATACCTCAGTCAAAGGGTTTTTCTTCCCCTGGACACACCAGTCTACCCATTCCAGCCAGGAGGCCCTGTTTATATATAAACCTGGAAAGATGAACCACTGAAAGAAAAGTGGAAAGGACCCGATATTGTACTATTGGAGACTTATACTCTGGTTAAGGTAGAAGGAATTGATTCCTGGATTCATTATGCACAGGTAAAAAAGGCACCAAGGCCTGATCAAGATAAATGGACCTCCACCCCAACTGGAGAAGTTAGAGTTCAATCCATCAGAGACCCTTGATGAACTGTGCTTAGGAAACAGGACTTGCCTATGTAGAGATTAAGTGCCTATTTTCCCAATAAGGATAGTTATAGAACCCCCTTGGAAAGCATTGTTAATTTAACTATGCCAAGATGATAGTCATATATTCAGTAGTTATTGTCTGTAAAGGAAATCTAATCTTAAAATTTATCCAGCCATTCGGGAAAACCCACGATAGCAGCAGTTTGACTTCATGTCCTCCACTACCAAAATCTGCTGCAAACCCCCTAGATTGGGGAATCTTAGTTCTAGATTTAAACCAAAACTTTGAAAACTTAATAGGGAATAATTCAGCAATGCCTGATCTCCCAATAACAGGAGGTAAAGTAATCACATTCGGATGTTACTACATGGTCAAGGGATTTGTGTATATATAAATTTAAAAGATAAATATTGTTGTGTTCACATTCCAAACATTACTGAAAATCTAGATGAACATTTAGACAAAATAAAACAAGTGGCAAAGTCCAACCAGGACCTGAGGGCTTCAATGGAAATGGGATGGTTAAACAAAATATTACATAGACTTGGATTCTCCTACCGACTTGTTGGTCAGTACCACTAAGAGCAGAAATAAGAAAAAAGTGATGACAAATTATTTTTTCTCGATAAGAATACTTGGGGAAAAAAGAAGCAGGTAACTAGGACTGCCTTTGGGTAGCCAAGAGGAAAGCAATCAAACAATTCATTTAATCCTAGTCAGTGTATTCATGTCAAGCAAATGGATGACTAATGGCTAAAAGACCTTATCAACATTGCTAGAAACCACTAATTGCTAGTTGGCCAAATGCAAAATATGTTAGCCATACGTGAGGCCAGATTTACAGGTAAAAGTATTATTTGGGTTAGACCAGCTGCTGTTTGGCTGGAAAAACTAGAAAGATTAGTCTATTTGAATTATTAATCAACTAGATAATTTTAGAGGCAGTGGTTTGCAGGGGGACATGTAAAGTTGTTAGTGCCTGTTGTACAGAGGGATATGACTAACTATTAGGGTAAAAAAGAGTGGAAGGTTCATGGGGTGCTAGGATGAAGGTAATTGTACAATATCATAAAACCAGTACTGTGCTGAGAACTTGTTCCTTAACATCCAGTAGAGTTCTTTTTTCCCCCATACTGGTGGGGCCTTGCGGGGGTTTTGAGGTTTGTTTGGAAGGAGGTTGGTAGATGTTTGTAGAAGCTAGGAAGAATGAGCAGGGGGATGTAAAGGAGACCAGGGGAATTGAAGAGAAACTGAAATGCTGTTTTGGCTTTCTGTGACATTATGAACTAAAACAGAGGTTTTAAT
Source organism: Morus bassanus (assembly GCA_031468815.1). Lineage (NCBI taxonomy): Eukaryota > Metazoa > Chordata > Aves > Suliformes > Sulidae > Morus > Morus bassanus. Next base: position 106,282,956 of record CM062567.1, on the reverse strand, counting down.
TATCTGATTTGCTCATCATTTTTCATCTTGAAGCTTAAGAGATTGTGACTATGGTATCATCTCATATCTCAAAAAGGGATCTTTACACTGGGTAATGAAATGTGTTCCCACAGCAACTTATTTGATAGAAGGAAAGTGAATCCCAACTTTTTCAATGTAAATCAATAATAAGTTAAATAAAATAAATAGGTTTACACCACTGTAAAAGCTGTGCAGACAAAGCCATCAGTTTTGAGCTGAAGAAACAAAAAATTCAGAATCTTCCAAGGAGTGGGTATGCATAAATGGATATGTAGTGTGACTGTGGTTTCCATTCTCAGTCTAGAAAAGGCTTTTCCTGTTTGAAATATGTCCCTGCCCATGGCAGGGGGTTATACTAAATGATTTTTAAAGGTCCTTTCCAACCTAAACCATTCTATGATTCTATGGTTCTTACTGGATGTTTGCAGAACTTGTTATAATGTTATAATTATGATTGTGATTGCTTGTATATTATTTGAATGATATCATTGTTTATGATAAGAAGTAAGACTTACGAGACTCATGAAAAAGGTCTCATCATCTGAAAGGGGGGAAAAATTATATGCTGCAGAAAATGGTATTTTTTGCTAAGTAATAACAATGAACCATGTGAGCTTTGCAAAATGGAATCTGGCAGTCAGATGAGGGAGCTGAGAGATAAGGAAGCATTTGTTTTACGACTATATCCTTGAAGAAGAACTGAGAGACTGATAAAAGGGAACATCCTGCCTCAGAAGATGCCAAAAGCTGGGTGATAAAGTGTGAAGTCAGTTAAAACTACAGTGACTAGGGGAAAGGTAAAGGTGGCAGGGCACGATCATGACCACCGGCTCAATTCAGGATTGAGAAGACTTGCTGCCCCACTCCTATAAGAAGCATGTGTGCTAATTTACATAGCTAGCGAGGCTAATTAAAATATAGCTAACCAATAGCAAATGAGATGATAATTACTAATCAATGAATATTAATTTAGGTGGATTTTTACTAATCATGTAACAAGATAAATACATTGGAGTTTCTTTGTGCTGTTTGCTAGCTTTGTGGAGTTACCACCTAGCACCCATCTTTGTGCAAATATGAAATGAATAAAATACCTCTGCTCTGTGTGTATTTTGGCATATTGCACACCAGATGAACAATCCTGCTTTTGGGAAAACAATACTGTGATTTTATATTATGCAGCTTATTTTCTACTACAAATACAGCTAACTGCACAAATGACCTGAAGAAAAATCTGTTCAGGGCTACTAAATACAGAAGTGCCTGAGTAACAAATTTCTGAATTTTAGGAGATTATTCTAGGGAAGAGTTATGACTTATATTCCATATTCACATTCCTGAATATCCATTATTGGCTACTGCCTTAAATAGGGTGCAAGACTAGAAGAACCTTTGATTTGATGCACTCTGTCAGCTTTACTGTTAAAAGAATGCATTTTGTAAAGACAACTTGAAATCATAGTCACTTTTTCTGACTACCTTTATTCTCTCAGTATGACTCCGAATGGATAATTTCAAACATGCAGAAACATATTGGAGCTAATAACTTATATTTAATTTTAACACATCTTCTAAAAAGCAACTAGTTTAATTTGAGAAGCCCAACATTTTATTCTGATTTTACTGTGTTTAAATTGGTGGCTAGAGCAGTTGCCTAGCAAGAAGATGACCCACTCTACCTAATTCTTTTAATAGACTTTTAGCACATCTGGTATGTCTCTGCAAAGTTTTTTTGTTTGAATGAAACAAGTCAGTCTTGGACTGCTCTATCAAGCCCTTCCTAAAATTGTTTCAGGATTTTTAATTTCATTTTGTCTGGATGTAGTTTCCAGAAGCTGGATTTTATTATGACTTTCTCTGCAAGTAATGTCGTTCAGTCCCTGTGATGTTAATGACAAATGTCCTATTAATCTTGTTTAATAACCTTGTTAGATAAGATGTTTAGCTGCAACAACTTAAATCTGCTGAGGCATGACCCACACCCTCATTTTTTTTTTCCTGCCTTTTTTTTCCAAAATGGATTCCATTATGTACAACTACTTCACTGCAATTTTGGACAGGTACTGTATTTTGTTTGTGAAATTGGTTATTTTCTATGTTCAGTGAGTAACCTCGACAATACAGGCTCACAGCTACTGCATGAACCTTAGTCCAAAAATATTATCAGAAATAATTTTTCTTTTTCTTTTATATGGGCTTTGTCCTTACAAAAATAAATAGCATTAAAATTATTCATGTAATTATTGTGTGACATTATTTTTTGGAGATTCAAAATAGTGCTCAAAATATAAATTCAATCTAACCATTTGAAATGTCAAAGTAATTTTTCATTTTTAGTTCTTTTCATTGAATTGAAACCTCCTCCATACCTAAAATAAGGTGAGAACATTAGCCTCTCTACTGACATAATTCTTTCTCACATCTCTGGAGAAACACTTCTGAGTAGTCTTGAGTTCACTTTGTCAAATAGGTATTCAGATTTGGTTTCAAATAGGTGTTTTAAACAGAAAAGTTATAAAAACAGCATTCCATTTCAAATTATTTCTCCTATTTTCTTCTGCATGTGTTTTTCAGATAGATGTTTCCTGGACATTTTAAATATTCATTTTTATTTGTGATGCTTGCTACTTTATATGTTTAATTAAATGGAAATGTCAAACCCAAATGGATAATAAACATGTAGATCAAAGGTATCCAAACTGTCTCAGCCAGCAATCTACACTCAGTCCTTACAATTTCCTGTAGATAACTGAACCTTCTTATCCTCCAATTTATAAATGAGAACACTGCCTAAGATGCTTAGCCTCTTTTGACTAGGTGTGAACCTCTTTTCAGAACTACTGCTTTTGATGATCTCGTTCATATCCTAGAACTGAAGTGTTTTAACAAGGATTTTGCATTGGTTTTAGTAGTATGTTTTTAACAGTTTGATGTAGAATAAGTTTAGTGATGAATTTTCACAAGCTAGTTTAAATCTAACTGTAATCCCTAATTTAGGTCCTCAGTTGAAACTTGTGTTATTTTGATGGATTTCACACATGTTAAATGAACTCTGTTTGCAACCGACTGTTGCAAATCTGTCTACATATGTGTCTCAAGTTCATAACTTGCTGAGATTAGTTGAATCTGTTGAGGTTTAGCTCTGTCATTTTAAATTTTTCACTACACTAGTACCTTTTTTTCTTGTTGGTAGTGTCGTATCATCTCATTTTAAATCTTTTCCTGTGTTAATGATATGATGCAGAACTAGGCTCAAGCCTTTGATTCCATTTTACATATGAAGCCTGGGTATCTTCTTCCAAGATTTCATAACATCTTGTGAGGTAAGAAGATAATCCCAGAATACTTGTGGCTCGATCACTGAACACCTAAAATGGAATAAGGCTCTGAGGAGATGGACACAGAAGATGTATTCATAAGGCTCAGGGAAGAATGTATGCAGTGCCTGACCGCAACTGTCACAAAGAAAGCTGAATTTATCTCAATACAAAGGGGACTGAAGGGTGGCCCTTGGTCTGGATAAACAGCTACATAAACTGAGTGGATCAGCCAGCCACATCAGCTGAGTGCATTAGCCAACTAGCTGTATCAGTTGAGTAGATCAACTGACTTTATCTGTTCAGGGAATTAACCTGTTATATCAGCTGATTGTTAATCCCTGAGTTAATTGAAAGACTGCAAGTGTCTTCTTGACTTAACCAGAACAGCGGGGTGTGAGTGTGTGTGCATACATGGCTTAGCCCAACAGAGTACAAAAACTGAACAAAATCCAAAAGAACACTGAAAAGATAAATGGAATTGGGCTGGTTTCAACTCACATACTCCTTTGTGGTGTCTCCAGATGCCTAGTGTAGTTATAGTGAGCATATTATAGAGACTGGTAATGAGCATTGTATTTGTATTGTGATTCTACTGTAAATTACAACTGCCATATTCTGGTAAGTGTAATTTGTACCTGTATTGTGATTTAAGTACACAGTTTTATCCCTCACTAAATCAAAATTCAGTATAGCATCAAATACTTTCAGATAAGAAATTCTGGTAATAAGCATTAAACCCTCCACACATAGAATATCTAAAAGAGCTTGGTCAGAATGTATTGGCCTCTGACAATGCCCTAAAGGAAAATCCTTGTGCTCCCATGTTAGCATTGTTCACTCATCTCCCAGCAGTCCCATCTAAACCTACATGGGTGAAATAATTGAACGTTAGCAAACAACTTGAAACAGTCAACTGTAGTAGTAATCAGTTGTAGTGTTTGCTGTTCACAAGTAAAAAATGGAAAGGAAGAAAATCTTTTGTTCATGTTGGTTTTCAGAGACTGAGATTCAAAAGGAAGTTTGCATTTTTAATGCAGCCTTTCCTCTCTGATCAGAAACACGCAATTCTCAAAGTAACTTACTCCTTTACTCCCTTTTAAGGTTGATTTATCACTTACAGCTTAAAATACTTTAACTTAGAAATTATCATTTTCACTCATTGAAAAAATGTCATAAATAAATGCACAAGTATGAACACAATTAAACAACCTGTTTTTAATCTCATTATTAGAAAATTAAAACTACTTGGAAAAGCTATTGTCAGGAAGATTGCTTTAAACTTAGCTGACATTATACAGTAAAAATCCCTGTGCTATCTGTAGATGTTAATTTTAGCTGTCAAAGTGTGAGATACAGTTACAGTACTTTTTGTTTATTATATACGGGTAATGATTTTCTTCATAATATTCCTGTGAGACAGGGTGTATCTAATTGTTATTAGTGAAAATGAAGAGTCACCTGTGTTTTGTTTTGTTTTTTTTTTTTTTTCCAAATGACACAGAATAGCTGCATCATAGAATCGTAGAATGATTTGGACTGGAAGGGACCTAAAGTTCATCTAGTTCCAACCCCCCTGCCATGGTCGGGGACATCTTTTACTAATTCAGACTTCTGAAAGGACCATCCAACTTGACTTTGAATACTTCCAGTGATGGGGCACCCACAGCTTCTCTGGGCAACTTGTTCCAGTGTCTTACTACTCACATAATAAACAATTTCTTCCTTAGCTCCAATCTAAATCTATCCTTTTCTAGTTTAAAACCATTACCCCTTGTCCTGTCACTACAGACCATGGTAAAAAGTATTCTTTTGTCTTTCTTATAAGCCCCCCTTAAATATTGAAAGGCCGCAACAAGGTCTCCCCAGAACCTTCTCTTCTCCAGACTGAACAATCCCAACTCTATCAGCCTTTCTTCATAGGAGAGGCATTCCAGTCCTCTGATCATTTTTGTGGCCATCCTCTGGACCTGTTCTAACAGGTCCATGTCTTTTTTGTGCTGGGGACCCCAGAGAAGGATGCAGTACTCCAGGTGGAGTCTCACGAGAGCAGAGCAGAGGGGGAGAATCACCTCCTTCGACCTGTTCTCCACACTTCCTTTTATGCAGCCCAGGATACAGTTAGCTTTCTGGGCTGCAAGTGCACATTGTTGGCTCATGGCCAGCTTTTCATCCACCAGTACCCCTAAGTCCTTCTCCACAGAGCTGCTCTCAATCAATTCATTCCCCAGTCTGTATTGATATTGGGGATTGCCCTGACCCAGGTGCAGAACCTTGCACTTGACCTTGTTGAACTTCATGAGGTTCATGTGGGCCCACTCTTCAAGCCTGTCCAGGTCCCCTCTGGATGGCATCTATTTCCTCAATCATTATCAGCTGCCCCACTCAGCTTTGTGTCATCCACAAACCTGCTGAGGGTGCACTCAATCTCACTGTCTATGTCACTAATTAAGATATTAAAGAGTAATGGTCCCAGTACAGACCCCTGAGGGACACCACTTGTTGCTAGTTTCCACTTAGAAATTGAGCCATTGACTGTAACTCTTTGGATGTGGCCATCCAGCCAATTCCTTATCCATCTAACAGTCCATCCACAAAACCCATATCTCTCCAATATAGTGGCAAGAATGTTGTGGGGGATCTTATCAAAGGCTTTACAGAAGTCCACATAGACAACATCCATAGCTCTTCCCTTGTCCACTGATGCAGTCACTCCATCACAGAAGGACACTAAGATTACTCAGGCACTATTTGCCCCTGGTGAAACCAAGTCGGTTGCCTCTAATCACCTCCTTGTCTTCCATATGTTTTGATATATCTTCCAGGAGGATCTGTTCCATGATCTTACCAGGCACTGAGGTGAGGCTGACTGGTTAGTAGTTCCCAGGGTGCTCCTTATTATCCTTTTTAATAATGGGTGTGATATTCCCTTTCTCCATCACTGAGGATGTCACCTGACTGCCATGACTTTTCAAGCATGTTGGAGCTTGGCTTAGTAACTACTTCAAACAGTTACCTCAGGACCCTGGGATGCATCTTGTCCAGGTTCCATGGACTTATGTATGTTCAGGTTACACAGGTGTTCTCAAACGCAACCTTCCATTATGATGGGAGGAACTTTGTTCTCCCAGTTCCTGCCTTGATGTTCAGGGACTTAAGAAATGTGAGAGAAGAGATTGCCAATGAAAACTAATGCAAAAAAATTGTGAGTACCTCAGCCTTCTCCATGTTGGTTGACACCAGTTATCCTCTCTTGTTTATCACGGGAGTACATTTTCTTTGATCTTCCTGTTCCGACCAATGTACCTGTAGAAGCCCTTTTTATTATTCTTCACATCCCTTGCCAAATTTAAACTCCAACTGTGCCTTAGCTTTCCTGATCCCATACCTAGACATCTGGGCAGTGTCCCTATGTTCTTCCCAGGATACGTGACCCTGTTTCTAATACCTGTGCATTTCCTTCTTACACTTTAGCTTGTAAGGACTGGGAAGTCCTTATTCAGCCATGCTGGTCTCCTGCCTTCCTTGCCAGATTTCGTACACATGGGAATTGAGATGTTGTAAGCCTAAAGAGCTGCCAGCTCTTTTCAGCTCCTTTTTTCCTGGGGTAGCTTCCCAGGGGTCTCATCCACTAATTCCTTAAACAACTGAAAGTTCACTCTCCTGAAAATCAAGGTCTTGACTTTCCTCTTCGACTGACCCTTTTCCCTCATTATTGTGAATTCCACCAGTGTATGATCATTGTAGCCCAAGCTGCCATCATTCTTGACAAGTCTAATTAGTTCATCCATGTTAGTAAGCAATAGGTCTAGCAAAATGTCTCCTCTGGTCAAGCTGTGTATCACCTGGATTAAGAAATTATCCTTGATGCACTCCAAGATTCTCCTGGACTGGTTATAGTTTGCTGTGCTGGCAAGCAGGTATCAGGGTGATTGAAGTCCCATAGTAGGTTCAGAAATTCTGAGCTTGATGCCTTCTGTAGTTGAAGTAAGAACACTTCGTCAACAGGTTCCCCTTGATTGGGTAGCCAGTAGTAAACACAAACCACAGGTTTCCTTTGCTGGCTTGGCCCCTGATTTTTACCATTGGCTCTCAATCTATTCATCTCTGTTTTTCAGACACCTCTGTGCAGGCAATCCATTCTTTTACAGAGAGGGCAGCCCCCCTGCACCTCCTTCTTTGTCTGTCCCTTCTAAATAGTTTATAGCCATCAATTACAATGCTTCAGTCATGTGATTCTATATTAGATTTACATGGCAAGGTTTTGGCAGCAGCAGGGGCTGCAGTGGTGACCTCTGTGAGTAGACACCAGAAGCTGCACAGTGCACCTTCATGCCATCAAGCTTACAGGGGCAAACCCATCTGTATTTCTGGGGATCCTAAGGGCTAACTGTATTGGAGACACCCCATTGTGACTGGCCCAGAGGCTCTGTCCATCCTTGGCATAGACTACCTCAGGAGAGGGTATTTCAAGGACCCAAAAGGGTACAGGTGGGCTCTTGGTATAGCTGCCTTGGAGACAGAGGGAATTAAACAGCTGTCTACCTTGACCAGTCTCTCAAAGGACCCTTCTGTTGTGGGGTTGCTGAAGTTCAAAGAACAACAGGTGCTGATTGCCACCACAGCAGTGCACCGGCGGCAATACCGCACCAACCGAGACTCCCTGATTCCCATCCATGAGCTCATTCATCGACTGGAGAGCCAAGGAGTGATCAGTAAGACCCGTTCACCCTTTAACAGTCCCATATGGCCAGTGCGGAAGTCTAATGGAGAGTGGAGACTAACAGTAGACTATCGTGGCCTGAATGAAGTCACTCCGCCACTGAGTGCTGCTGTGCTGGACATGCTAGAACATCAGTACGAACTGGAGTCAAAGTCAGCCAAGTGGTATGTCACAGTTAATATCACTAATGCATTCTTCTCAATCCCTTTGGCAGCAGAGTGCAGGCCACAGTTTGCTTTCACTTGGAGGGGTGTCCAGTACACCTGGAATCGACTGCCCCAGGGGTGGAAACACAGCCCTACCATTTGCTATGGACTGATCCATCCTGCACTGGAACAGGGTGGAGCTCCGGAACACCTTCAGTACATTGATGACATCATCGTGTGGGGCAACACAGCAGAAGATTTTTTTGAGGAAGGAAAGAAAATAGTCCAAAACGTTCTGAAGGCCAGTTTCACTATAAAACAAAGTAAGGTCAAGGGACCTGCACAGGAGATCTAGTTTTTAGGAATAAAATGGCAAGATGGAAGGGGATAAAGTCCCTGTAGTGCATGTAAAAATATGCTGGGGAAAACAGTTTGGGTTATTTCTGTCTCAGGCAAAGGTAAACCCATTTGTGGGATTGCTTTCGCTCAGGGATCTGGGTGCACTTGGTGGGTGATGCGGAAAGATGGAGGAGTCCGATGTGTGCCGCAAGAGGATTTGATTTTGCGTGAAAATGGCCAATGAACTGAATGGTATGCTGTTAATTGCTGTAAAATACTGTATGTCATCTTTTCTGTGGTTGCTATATGACATATCAATGATATCACTATAGGAATCTTCCAAATTAATGGAGAATGAACTTTCATTAAACTGAGCAAAGTGCAGCAGTGATGGAACAAGGACTGACTTCAGCATACAACAATCCAACACCACACAGACCATCTCTCTTGCCCTGAAGGATTGTTATGACAGATGGAGCCCAAAGTGATGGACTAAATGAACTCAGTGGACATATTGTGGACATTTGTGGACCCTCTACAGATATTTTACAGGGGGGGTCCACAGACTAATGGAATTACAGATGATATCTGTGTATTTTATCAAAGAATGGGAAGTAGGGTGGTGGTTATTGAAGTTGTATTGGATCATATGGGACCTGAGCATGACATAAATGATATGGAATAAGGGGTGGATACTGTCATGGTTTTGGCTGAGATAAAGTTAATTTTCTTCACTGTAGCTGGTATGGTGCTGTGTTTTGGATTTAGTAAGAAAATGATGTTGATACCACACTGATGTTTTAGTTGTTGCAAAGTACTTAGAATAGTCAAGGTGTTTTCCAACTTCTCATGCTCTGCAAGGTGCACAAGAAGCTGGGAGGGGAGGGGGCATATCCAAGACAGCTGATCCAAACTGGCCAAAGGGATATTCCATATCATATGATGCCATGCCCAGTATATTAACTGGGGGGATTTGGCTGGGGGAAGCAGCGATCACAGCTTGGGGACTGGCAATGTCAGTCGGTGAGTGGTGAGCGGTTGCATCACTTGTTGTTTGTTTTTTTCCCCCTCCCCAGGTTTTGCCTCTCTCTTTCTCTCTCTCATTGTTTTCCTTTTCATTATATTATTATTGCTATTAGTATTACTATTAGAGTTTTATTTTAATTATTAAACTGTTCTTATCTCAACCCACGAATTTTCTCACTTTTGCTCTTCCAATTCTCTCCCCATCCCACTGAAGTGGGTGGAGTAAGAGAGTGGCTGCATGGTGCTTAGTTGCTAGCTGGGTCTAAACCACGACACGCAGATTGTCCATGGAGGTCCACAGTGGAGCAAATATCTACCCTGCAGCCCGTGGAGTACCCCATGCTGCAGAAGGTACGTGAGCCCCGAAGGAAGCATGGAGAGCCCATGCAGGAGCAGATTTTGTGGCAGGAGCTGTGACTCTGCAGGGGACCTACACTGGAGCATTCTGTTCCTGAAGGACTATACCCCGTGGAGAGGACACATGCTGGAGCAGTTCTTGAAGAACTGCAGCCTGTGAGAGAAGTTGAAGAAGTTCTTGAAGGACTGTATCCCATGGGAAGGACCCCACTCTGGAGCAGAGGAAGAAGATGAGGAAGAAGAAGCAGCAGAGATGAAACATTATGAGCTGACCACACTCCTCATTCCCCATCCCCCTGCACTGCTTTGAGTGTAGAAGGTAGAGGAGTTGGGAGTAAAGTTGAGCCTGGGAAGAAGGGAGGGGTGGGGGGAAAGTGTTTCTGGATTAGTTCTTATTTCTCATTAACCTGCTCTGTTTAATTGACAATAAATTAATTTCCCAAAGTCAAGTCTGTTTTGACTATGATGGTAATTTTTGAGTGATCTCGCTGTCCTTAGCTCAGGAGATTTCTCCTCTTGTCCTGTTGATGGAGAGGGAGTGATAAAGCGGCTTGGTGGGCACCTGGTAGCCAGCCAAGGTCAACTCACCAGACTTGTCCCACTATTTGTCAGTAATGGTGATTAGAACAAAGCTTTCTAGTACACAGTGGCTTTCAGCTCCTCCTGTTTGTTACCCATGCTGTGTGCTTTGGCATAGAGGCACTTCAGTTGGGCTTTCAGCCATGACACCTTACTAGAGGAACATACCCTAATTCATTTGTGATGTTTCACAGGTGTTTCCCTGTTAGTTCCTAATGCATAAGCAGCCCCTGGCTCTTCTCTGTTACTGAAAACTCAACTCTCTTCCCCTGATCTATAAAAGACAGGCATTGGCACAGACAAAGTGAAGCATGATATTTTATATGAATTAAAAGACTGAATGAAATTAACTGTTTAATAGTGCCATATGAACCAAAGTGAAATGTAATACTGAATATAATAGAATCACCTGTTTTTAAGTTAAACTACTTGGAAAACAAGTTTTTTGATTTTTTTTTTTTTATTATATACAGTAATAAGGTGAATTTTAATTCCATTTCCGGCTGTAATCCATATAGTATCAAGAATCTTCAAAATGTTTTCAGCTCTGAATAAGCAATGTATTACTTACCATTAGGGACTTATGATTAAAATATTGCTCCATCAAGCTGGCTTATATATTCTTAAAATAGATATAAATTAATATTACAAAACAGTACTTGTTTTTGAGTTTTCACTTTCCCACCACTTAGCAGTATTTATTTATTCATGATACATAACTAGTTTGAACTTTATATTTCTTTATCAAAATGCTTCAATGGACAATTCAGTTTTTTCTGATTAAAATTTCTCTTTTCTATGGAAAACAATATCACTATGTGTTTGTGCAGTACATGTATGAACATTTAATAAAACACTCTTCAACATCCAAGATTTAACTGGTACTTCTAAATGGCTCTAATACGAAATCATTATGCCCAAATATCCTACCAAATATCTTATTAAAATTTCTGCAATTTAAAAAAAATTAATAAATAATATTAATTTCCCATTGAAAACAAGAATACCTTTTCTAAATATAATGAATATTTTCTATTTCATATTTTCAAAGAAAAAAAGAAACTCTGTTCTTACATATGTATGCAATCAATACATGACTGTTTATCAATATGATTTTATTTGGGTTTTTTTTTTTTTTTTGCTTGTTCATTCTTTTGATTTTCTTATTATTTTGAATTGACAGCACACATACTCCAGTATTCAGGGAAAATTATGGGCGTCTATAATGCTCTATTACTGGACTACACATCTACAAATATAGTTTGCACTTATATGCATTCATGAGGAATAATGTGACAAAATACCGTCATGATTTTAGCTGGGATTGTTGATTTTCTTCACTGTAGCTAGCATAGTGCTGTGTTTTAGACTTGGTATGCAAATAATGTTGATAACACCCTGGTGTTTTAGTTGTTGCTGGGTAGTGTTTACACTAGTCAAGGACTTTCTAGCTTCCCATGCTCTGCCAGGTGCACAAGAAGCCGAGAGGGGAGGGGATACAACCAGGAGAGCTGATTCGAATTGGCCAAAGGGTATTCCATATCATGTGACGTCATGCCCAGTATATTAACTGGGGGGAATTGGCTGGGGGGGGCAGCGATCGCGGCTCGGGGACCGGCAGCGTCGGTCGGCGGGTGGTGAGCGGTTGCGGCACTTGTTGTTTAGTTTTGGTTTTTTTTGTTTTTTTTTTTTTTTCCTCTTCTTCCAGTGTTTCATCTCTCTCTCGCTCATTATTTTCCTTTTCATTATATTAGTATTATTGCTGTTTTATTCTAATTATTAAACTGTTCTTATCTCAACCCACGAGTTTTCTTACTTTGGCCCTTCCGATTCTCTCCCCCATCCCACAAGGGTGGGGGAGTGAGCGAGCGGCTGTGTGGTGCTTAGTTGCTGACCGGGGCTAAACCACAACAAATACATATACAAATGTCACTGTAAAGTTCAGAAGTTTATCAAGAATATTTGATAAAATATATAATAGTTGATAGCACTGTTCTTTGCAGTTCAAAGCATTGTTCAGTTTAAGTGATTAGTAATTATTTTTAATTTTATATAAAGATTTCAGTTATGTGTATAAAGTAAACCAATTAAGAGGAAAAGACTTTTGGAAAGAAAACTAAAGAATTTCATGATGCATACATCATAAAATGTATCTCTCAGAAAAGGCAAAGGCATAGTACCTGCTGGTATGTCTCACCCAGCCAAAAGCCAGCCTCTAGACTTTGTTTTCTCTGAAATTTGTCAGTTGGGAATAAGCAACTGTCATGGTTTTAGCTGGGATTGTTGATTTTCTTCACTGTAGCTAGCATGGTGCTGTGTTTTAGACTTGGTATGTAAATAATGTTGATAACACCCTGGTGTTTTAGTTCTTGCTGGGTAGTGTTTACACTAGTCAAGGACTTTCTAGCTTCCCATGCTCTGCCAGGTGCACAAGAAGCCGGGAGGGGAGGGGATACAACCAGGAGAGCTGATTCGAATTGGCCAAAGGGTATTCCATATCATGTGACGTCATGCCCAGTATATTAACTGGGGGGAATTGGCTGGGGGGGGCAGCGATCGCGGCTCGGGGACCGGCAGCGTCGGTCGGCGGGTGGTGAGCGGTTGCGGCACTTGTTGTTTAGTTTTGGTTTTTTTTGGGTTTTTTTTTTTTCCCTCTTCTTCCAGTGTTTCATCTCTCTCTCGCTCATTATTTTCCTTTTCATTATATTAGTATTATTGCTGTTTTATTCTAATTATTAAACTGTTCTTATCTCAACCCACGAGTTTTCTTACTTTGGCCCTTCCGATTCTCTCCCCCATCCCACAAGGGTGGGGGAGTGAGCGAGCGGCTGTGTGGTGCTTAGTTGCTGACCGGGGCTAAACCACAACAAATACATATACAAATGTCACTGTAAAGTTCAGAAGTTTATCAAGAATATTTTGATAAAATATATAATAGTTGATAGCACTGTTCTTTGCAGTTCAAAGCATTGTTCAGTTTAAGTGATTAGTAATTATTTTTAATTTTATATAAAGATTTCAGTTCTGTGTATAAAGTAAACCAATTAAGAGGAAAAGACTTTTGGAAAGAAAACTAAAGAATTTCATGATGCATACATCATAAAATGTATCTCTCAGAAAAGGCAAAGGCATAGTACCTGCTGGTATGTCTCACCCAGCCAAAAGCCAGCCTCTAGACTTTGTTTTCTCTGAAATTTGTCAGTTGGGAATAAGCAACTGTCATGGTTTTAGCTGGGATTGTTGATTTTCTTCACTGTAGCTAGCATGGTGCTGTGTTTTAGACTTGGTATGTAAATAATGTTGATAACACCCTGGTGTTTTAGTTGTTGCTGGGTAGTGTTTACACTAGTCAAGGACTTTCTAGCTTCCCATGCTCTGCCAGGTGCACAAGAAGCCGGGAGGGGAGGGGATACAACCAGGAGAGCTGATTCGAATTGGCCAAAGGGTATTCCATATCATGTGACGTCATGCCCAGTATATTAACCGGGGGAAATTGGCTGGGGGAGGCAGCGATCGCGGCTCGGGGACCGGCAGCGTTGGTCGGCGGGTGGTGAGCGGTTGCAGCACTTGTTGTTTAGTTTTGTTTTTTTGTTGTTTTTTTTTTTTTTTTTTTTTTTTGTGGTTTTTTTGTTTTTTTCCCCTTATTCCAGTGTTTCATCTCTCTCTCGCTCATTATTTTCCTTTTCATTATATTAGTATTATTGCTGTTTTATTCTAATTATTAAACTGTTCTTATCTCAACCCACGAGTTTTCTTACTTTGGCCCTTCCGATTCTCTCCCCCATCCCACAAGGGTGGGGGAGTGAGCGAGCGGCTGTGTGGTGCTTAGTTGCTGACCGGGGCTAAACCACAACAGTCCTTTTTGGCGCCCAACGTGGGGCACGAAGGGTTTGAGATAATAACAGTTGCTGGTCACAGCATTGATTCATCTGTTCTCGATATTAGTTAGTCAGGCCTACACCATGCTGATTTTGAAGTACATGTTAAAGATTGGCATTGGGTTTTGTAGTTTGCTGTGCTCTGCAGTGGTTAGAGATGTTTTGCCTAGGAGATTTGTTATTAAAACACTGGCCTTGAGTTTTATCGGTTATTTGGGTCTTGCATGGAAGCCGTTACTGTACTTCGGGTACCACCTCATGGAGACAATTAGCAATTATACCTCCTCTTCTGAAAGGTTCTTTATGGAGGAAATACAGAATGGCACCTTAGCTACCATCTTCTGTAATGTCTCCTCCTTCATTACAACAACTTTTCAGTATCTTGAACATCCTTGGGTAGTTAAGATACAGCTGTTGATATTCCTATGGCAGATTGTTTCGGTTTTGTCTAAGGTTAATAAGCAATTCAAGAATATCATCCAGAGATCTGCCCCAAGGCTTGATAATTATGGGTGGCAGGGTATGTGGGATAGTATGGGCAAATGCCTGAGACGGTGGGCACCCCCAGTGTTTTGGGACTTCACCCCTGAACAAGTGCAGAATCCTGAAAAATTAGTAGAATATTTGGGGGAAGTATGTTGTCACCCTAGCAATTCCAGAGAGATACAAATCATTGCAATGTGTTGGGGCCTGGCCCATGCCTACCGAGCCCTGTTCAACAGTATTCAGTACCACCAAGGGAAAACGACAGGCCCTGCGGATACTCCAAGCCCAACGACAAGCACTGTGGCCACTCAAACCCCCACAACAGGTACTGCAGCAGCTCCAAGCCCGACGACAGGCACTGTGGCCACTCAAACCCCCACAACAGGCGCTGCAGCAGCTCCAAGCCCGACGACAGGCACTGTGGCCACTCAAACCCCCACAACAGGCACTGCGGCTGCTCCAAGCCCGATGACAGGCACTGTGACCACTCAAACACCCATGACAGACACTGAAGCTGAATCAGAGAATCAACGCGTGCCAGTATCAGTTGCCCCTATACAAAAGAAGAAATCTTTAAAGAGAAAGTCAACTCGTATAGAAAAGGATGATGGAGAAGTAGGACCATCACGGGGAGAGGAGAAGGAAGAGGAAGAACTCGTACAAGAGATGGAAACTACCCGATCCCTATCCTTAAGTGAGCTGCGAGATATACGAAAAGATTTCGGCCGTCATGTAGGTGAGCATGTTGTCACCTGGTTGCTCCGATGCTGGGATAACGGGGCCAGTAGCCTGGAATTAGAGGGTAAGGAAGCCAAACAACTGGGATCCCTTTCTAGGGATGGGGGCATTGACAAAGCAATTGGAAAAGGGACACAAGGCCTCAGCCTCTGGAGGCGACTCCCGTCTGCTCTGAAAGAAAAGTATCCCTTCAAGGAGTGATCAGTAAGACCCGTTCACCCTTTAACAGTCCCATATGGCCAGTGCGGAAGTCTAATGGAGAGTGGAGACTAACAGTAGACTATCGTGGCCTGAATGAAGTCACTCCGCCACTGAGTGCTGCCGTGCCGGACATGCTAGAACATCAGTACGAACTGGAGTCAAAGTCAGCCAAGTGGTATGCCACAATTGATATCGCTAATGCATTCTTCTCAATCCCTTTGGCAGCAGAGTGCAGGCCACAGTTTGCTTTCACTTGGAGGGGCCTCCAGTACACCTGGAATCGACTGCCCCAGGGGTGGAAACACAGCCCTACCATTTGCCATGGACTGATCCATACTGCACTGGAACAGGGTGGAGCTCCGGAACACCTTCAGTACATTGATGACATCATCGTGTGGGGCAACACAGCAGAAGATGTTTTTGAGAAAGGGAAGAAAATAGTCCAAATCCTTCTGAAGGCTGGTTTTGCCATAAACCAAAGTAAAGTGAAGGGGCCTGCACAGGAGATTCAGGTTTTGGGAATAAAATGGCAAGATGGACGTCGGCAGATCCCAATGGATGTGATCAACAAAATAACAGCCATGTCTCCACCAACTAGCAAAAAGGAAACACAAGCTTTTTTAGGCGTTGTGGGTTTTTGGAGAATGCATATTCCAAATTACAGTCTGATTGTAAGCCCTCTCTATCAAGTGACCCGGAAGAAGAATGATTTCAAATGGGGCCCTGAGCAACGACAGGCCTTTGAACAGATAAAGCAGGAGATAGTTCATGCAGTAGCCCTTGGGCCAGTCCGGGCAGGACAAGATGTAAAAAACGTGCTCTACACTGCAGCCGGGGAGAATGGCCCCACCTGGAGCCTCTGGCAGAAAGCACCAGGGGAGACCCGAGGTCGGCCCCTAGGGTTCTGGAGTCGGGGATACAGAGGGTCCGAAGCACGCTACACTCCAACTGAAAAAGAGATATTGGCAGCATATGAAGGGGTTCGAGCTGCTTCAGAAGTGATCGGTACTGAAGCACAGCTCCTCCTGGCACCTCGACTGCCGGTGCTGGGCTGGATGTTCAAAGGGAGAGTCCCCTCTACACATCACGCAACTGATGCTACATGGAGTAAGTGGGTCGCACTGATCACCCAACGGGCTCGAATAGGAAACCCCAGTCGCCCAGGAATCTTGGAAGTGATCATGGACTGGCCAGAAGGCAAAGATTTTGGAATGTCACCAGAGGAGGAGGTGACACGTGCTGAAGAGGCCCCACTGTATAATAAACTGCCAGAAAATGAGAAGCAATATGCCCTGTTCACTGATGGGTCTTGTCGTCTGGTGGGAAAGCATCGGAGATGGAAGGCTGCTGTATGGAGTCCTATACGGCAAGTCGCAGAAACTGCTGAAGGAGAAGGTGAATCGAGTCAGTTTGCAGAAGTAAAGGCCATCCAGCTGGCTTTAGACATTGCTGAACGAGAAAAATGGCCAGTGCTCTATCTTTATACTGACTCATGGATGGTGGCAAACGCCCTGTGGGGGTGGTTACAGCAGTGGAAGCAGAACAACTGGCAGCGCAGAGGCAAACCCATCTGGGCTGCTGCATTGTGGCAAGATATTGCTGCCCGGGTGGAGAACCTGGTTGTGAAGGTACGTCATGTGGATGCTCATGTCCCCAAGAGTCGGGCCATTGAAGAACATCAGAACAACCAACAGGTAGATCAGGCTGCTAAGATTGAAGTGGCTCAAGTAGATCTGGACTGGCAACATAAAGGTGAACTATTTATAGCTCGGTGGGCCCACGACACCTCAGGCCATCAAGGAAGAGATGCAACATACAGATGGGCTCGTGACCGAGGGGTGGACTTGACCATGGACACTATTGCACAGGTCATCCATGAATGTGAAACATGCGCTGCAATCAAGCAAGCCAAGCGGTTAAAGCCTCTGTGGTATGGAGGACGATGGCTGAAGTATAAATACGGGGAGGCCTGGCAGATTGATTATATCACACTGCCACAAACCCGCCAAGGCAAACGCCATGTGCTTACAATGGTGGAAGCAACCACCGGATGGCTGGAAACATATCCCGTGCCCCATGCCACCGCCCAGAACACTATCCTGGGCCTTGAAAAACAAGTTTTATGGCGACATGGCACCCCAGAAAGAATTGAGTCAGACAACGGGACTCATTTCCGAAATAACCTCATAGACACCTGGGCCAAAGAGCATGGCATTGAGTGGGTGTATCACATCCCCTATCATGCACCAGCCTCTGGGAAAATTGAACCATACAATGGACTCTTAAAGACTACACTGAGAGCAATGGGGGGTGGGACATTGAAACACTGGGATACACATTTAGCAAAAGCCACCTGGTTAGTCAACACTAGGGGATCTGCCAATCGAGCTGGGCCTGCCCAGTCAGAACTCTTACGCACTGTGGAAGGGGATAAAGTCCCTGTAGTGCATGTAAAAAATATGCTGGGGAAAACCGTCTGGGTTATTCCTGTCTCAGGCAAAGGCAAACCCATTCGTGGGATTGCTTTTGCTCGAGGACCTGGGTGCACTTGGTGGGTAATGCGGGAGGATGGAGGAGTTCGATGTGTGCCTCAAGGGGATTTGATTTTGGGTGAAAATAGCCAATGAACTGAACGGTATGCTGTTAATTGCTATATGATATTGTATGTCATCACTCCTATGGTTGCTATATGCCGTATCAATGGTATCATAGTAAGAATTTCCAAAATTAATGAAGAATGAACTTTGATTGAACCAAGCAACGTGTAGCGGTGGTGGAACAAAGACTGGCTTCAGCATGCAACAATCCAACACCACGCAGACCATCTCTCCAGCCTTGAAAGACTGTTACGATAGATGGAGCCCAAAGTTATGGACTGAATGAACTCAATGGACATGTGTGGACCCTCTACAGATGTTCTACAGGGATGGTCCATAGACTACGGGAATGATAAATGATATCTGCATATGTCATCAAAGGATGGGGAGGCGGGTGGTGGTTATTGAGGTCATATTGGATAGTATGAGACCTGAGCATGACGTAAATGGTATGGAATAAGGGGTGGATACTGTCATGGTTTTAGCTGGGGTAGTTGATTTTCTTCACTGTAGCTAGCATAGTGCTGTGTTTTAGACTTGGTATGTAAATAATGTTGATAACACCCTGGTGTTTTAGTTGTTGCTGGGTAGTGTTTACACTAGTCAAGGACTTTCTAGCTTCCCATGCTCTGCCAGGTGCACAAGAAGCCGGGAGGGGAGGGGATACAACCAGGAGAGCTGATTCGAATTGGCCAAAGGGTATTCCATATCATGTGAGGTCATGCCCAGTATATTAACCGGGGGAAATTGGCTGGGGGAGGCAGCGATCGCGGCTCGGGGACCGGCAGCGTCGGTCGGCGGGTGGTGAGCGGTTGCAGCACTTGTTGTTTAGTTTTGGGTTTTTTTTGTTTTTTTTTTTTTTTTTTTTTTTTTTTGTTGTTTTTGTTTTTTGTTTTTTTTCCCCTTCTTCCAGTGTTTCATCTCTCTCTGGCTCATTATTTTCCTTTTCATTATATTAGTATTATTGCTGTTTTATTCTAATTATTAAACTGTTCTTATCTCAACCCACGAGTTTTCTTACTTTGGCCCTTCCGATTCTCTCCCCCATCCCACAAGGGTGGGGGAGTGAGCGAGCGGCTGTGTGGTGCTTAGTTGCTGACCGGGGCTAAACCACAACAGCAACAATTACCGTATTTACTTAAATATTATAACAACTAGGTTTCCTAGTCATGTATGAGGGATTCCTTTGTACTAAACAAAATCACAAGACTTAGCTGACCTTTTGTTCAGTGTGACTATGAAAAAAAAAAAAAAAGTGAAACATTATTTGGAAAGGAATTACCAAATACCTGGAAGATATTGGACTCTGGCTCAGTCAGAGTCAGTTCCGTCATGAGAAATATGTCCTGTATTTACAAGCCCTTGGCTGAAAACCATCTGCATTGATGTCTCTGTGTCTCAGGCTTATAGTGAGCATTGTGTAGGAGTGTAGGGTTTGTTGTGGTGTTACTCATGGAAAATAGTTTTGTCTTTGATGTTAAATACCTCATAACATGTTACAATTTAGATCCAAAATCTTAACCTGAGATGGACATGAAAAGATAATCTTTGATATCCACATGACAAATGTTCTTCTGCCACATTATTCTTTATTTAATAGAACAAGAGGGAAAAAAACCATGTAATATTAATTTGAAACAGACTCATAGATGACACATATAGATTATGAACATAAATTAATGCAGGGACACACTCCTATGTAATAGGACAGCTCACCTACACATTCACCTCCCTCCAGGAGGGTGCCCTCTTTAGCCCGTCATTGGGCCTATGAGACTCCTCTTCACAAATGTCAGAACTTCTAATCATGCCAAGGAAAAAAGAACCCACAATTATATAATTGTTTCTTTTGTTTGGTTGGTTGGTTAAGGGGACCTTTCATACCCTGCCTGGGAATGACACTTAAATTATTTTAGTTTCTCATAGTATACCAAAACTTCCAGTCCCTGCTTTTATAAGCAGAGATTGCCTCATTTTTGCAATATGACAGACTATTCCATAAGTCTGTATCAAAATCTGTACTTCCTAAAATAAATGGGAGATCAGCCCAGGCTGATCTTTCACCAGCTTTCTTATTCCATGCAGTTGAACAGTAAAGTGAGAGACATAGAAGAGTACATATGCACACACATATGCATACATGGCACTCATAGATACAATAAATAGTAGAAAACAGGTAAGTGTTGGGGTGCTTTCTTTAGTTGAAAAGGGCATACAATTGTATGAAAAATGAAAAAATACAATTATATGAAAACTGAAAAAATACTGTGCAAAATATTGAAATAATGGTATAGTGTTGTTATTTTTAATAGTATTAATCTCTGGCATTGTCATTTTTTCTGATATTTATCAATATAAACATAGGTCTATGTCTGTTCTTCATCCCATAATCTTATGTTTGCAAATCTCCTCCCAGTTTAGAGTGTACAGTAAAGGATATTCTTCTGTTAGAAGCTGGTTCCAAACAAGTGAGACTATTACGTTAGTCAACAAAAGTGGTAAAAATGAAGGTTTTCTAAGTAAGATCTCCAAAGTCAGTGCTTATAGTTAGCAATAACATAGCAACCTGTGAGATAAGTGCCAGCACAATCAGGAGGCATATTTTCATTATCTTAAAAATCAATTGAATGGTAGAATGCTAGAATAGATAGCTTAGCTATATAAAAGCATCTATCCTGTACTAAACTATAGTCTATACAAAACAAATTGTTTTGAAAATGATGAGAAAACTGTACTCTATTAGATTACAGAAATCTAATTAGTTGTACTTCTTACGCAAGATAAATATTTGTCAGTTTGAAGTATTGCTTTTTCCCACATGTTCCACATTTTCTACAATCTTGATTTTCACTATACTTTTCCCTGGATAGTGGAGTGCTATAGTTTTTATTATTTTTTTCTTTAGAATGAAGAATGTTTCATATATGGCAATGTTCTTCTTGTTCTTTTTTTTTTCTTTTCTTTTCTTTTTGGTTGTTATTTGGTGTGTGCCCTTCTTTTTGTATCTTAGTAAGCAAATCTTAAATGTTCTATCTATCAGTCTACCCAGATTATATATAAATTAATCAGCAACCACTGTACCAAGCTGCAAGCATACACAGATTAGGAAATTGTGTCTAAGCATACAGTGTTAGTGCCCCAAACCCTTTAGGGCTTTGTGAGGGGACTGGATAGATCTTTTCTTTTTAGTGAACATACACCAACAGGGCTTTTAATCCCTAAAGCTACTTTTGATTTGAGTAAAAACTAGAACAAAGATTTTTTAAAATACAGTAAAATCAAAGTAAGCAGAAACTATAGAACAGAAATAAAAGGGTGACCCAGAGCCCAGCAACCAGAAGGCCAACATACAGGTTTTGCTTATTACTTTCTGATACCTAGTCACATCATTTTAAAAGGAAGATAATATACAGTCCATAATAAACTACAAATAAAACAGATTACGTCTGTAACAGTCTTTGACTTTTCACAAAGTTTAGAATTGCATAATAACTGTACCATTATCATTTGTATTATATGTTGTATCTATTATATTGTATCATATCAACTGTAACATAGGTATCAGTCATTGTATTTACTTAGTTGGTGCCAGCTGGTTGCTAAGCTCAGCACAGAGACTAAACCAACCTGTGAAACACTCTCTCTCACCCAAAGAGACACTTATACAGGACCCTGGACTGAAGCACAGTTACTCAACACTTAAATGAAATTTGACATGCCACTACCTGTAAAATAGCTGGAAACAAACAAAAGACTTTGCATACCAGTCTGTAGATATGTCTACAGAATATGAATTCTGTTGATGTCAGAAATTGAAATGTCATCCTTAGAACCACAGAGAACACACAGCCAATACTTTTGTTTGTTTTTTTGTTTGTTTAACTGCAGCAGTGCTTACAAGTTCCAGTGTATCAACTTGGGTCCACTGAGTTTCATCCTCCATCCATATAAAATGGTAAAATTGCTCCTTCCCTAGTAGAGAGACTGTTTTGAAAAGGTATATAATCGTAAAGGTTTCTTTAAGAATAACACCCACTAAAAAATTAGTTTTTGTTATTTTCCTCTTTTCTGAGAAGGTAGTTGGATTTTTTTTTAATGGACAGAATGTTTAATTATCTTTCAACAGAATGGTCTAAAAGGTTTGCATTGTCAATGAAGCACAGTACTTACCTTTTATAGAAGATAACTATTCTCACAATGAAAACTGTTTTCTGTTTCTAATATGACATCCCAGAACAAAAGAAAATCTGTACTGTTTCCTAATCTGTTGTTTTTAGTCTTTAACTGTGAAAAGAATCAAGAAGCATTAAGGGTATCATTATATTTTAATGAAAAACAAAGCATCTTTTTTGAGTTTGACTTTGTTCTTTAGATCTTTCAGATCTCAGGGGGATACCAGCTAATTAAAATTGCAGCTAGTTTTCATAAAACTATATTATATGGAATAATGTTCCAAAAGAACATTTCATTTTCTTTATACATGTATAAAATACATAATGTACACGTAATTCTCTTTATCACTGTTAAAATTTAACAGTGCAGATCAGCTCATGGATAAGACTGCAGCCTTTGTAGTGTACTGGATAAGTTTTCCATTAGATTCTCTAAAGTACAAGACTGTGAAATTCAATCATTTTACAAAAAATATATTTCAAAAGACTCATTAAGGATTAGATCATAAACCTTTCACTCCCTTTGATATAAAGATATTTGAGTTCAGACCCTTTAAATGAAATTATTGTTTTAGTAGCACAGGATAATTACTATTATTATCATCACTTGTTAAAATAAAGAAAAATGTTAGAATTATCAAAAAAAATGTTGTGACTTGAAGGAATTAAAAATGTTTCTCATTAGTTGTCCCAGGAAAAGAATAATATATCCATGAGGTTATCGAATCTGGTGTGACAGCAGGTCCCTCACTTTTAATGTTTTCTGATAAAAATACATGACTCCTTAATAGGTGACTAGATATTTAATGTCAGAAGTATAAGGCTATAAGGCCTAGATTATGGAGACATTATTTACTTTATTTGAATGAATTAAAATGTAAGTAGTCTTACATTTGAATATAGAATGGTTCCAACAAAAAAAAAAAAAAAAAGGTATTGCTTTATACCATATAACCTAGTAATAAGTTTTCTGAAAGCTCAGAGAACTCATTTGCTATCCCTGTACCAAAAGAGAAAAAAAAAAAAAGATACCACTAAGTAAGAGTAATGCAGCAACTTGTGTACAGAATGTAAGAATACCTCTAGGTCTCATTGCTTTTTCTCAGCACTGTGCATGGCATCTGGATATCCCAAACCATCTAAGTCTCTGTATCCACCCACTTAGGAGGATAAAACAACAAAAGAAAAAAAAAAAAAGGACCTTCTCTTTCCTAGAGATGTAAAATGCATAGAGCAGTAAGAACATGATTCTGGTTATTTTTCTACAAGAACTTTTTACAGTAAAAACGTAGAATCCAAGGGTTCCAGATGGATGACAAAATTATGTTTATCTGGTAACAGTGGCTAATTCAGACTGGCTTTGAAATGGAGAAAAAAACAATATAACAATCAGAACGAAACAAATAAGGCTACGGTGTGAAAGAAAATTTCTATGTAATATTATAGTCCATATAATGTCATTTTCTAGAGGGTAGTCCATATAATGTCATTTTCTAGAGGGAATAGTTTAGTGTGAAACCTTAAAGTCATAGCTGTTCTCCAAAACCAGAAGAAAGCATCTAAACAAACACGTGTATAATAAGTTTTAAATACTATTATGTGCGTGGCTTTTTATAATGAAGCAGTATGATTATTTTTATAAGCCCATGCATCATGGTTTAGTCCTTTTTACTCAACAGATTCTGTGATGAAATATTGGTTTCAATAATCATGTTTTTCCTTCTGAAAAAGATGTTGGGTAGCTTTGCTGTGGGTTTTTTTGTCTGTTTTTTTGTTTTGTCGTCCTTTTTTTTAAGGATTCCAGGGGGTGTTTTTGGAGGGTCAGTTACCTGCTGCATTGCACCCCTAAAACAATGCCTTTCAGTGTTAGGTAGAAAAGATTTTCTACACAGAATTCAAATACATTTTCAGGATCATTTGAAATTAATTATAAAAACAACGTATACTATTATTCATTGACCATTCTCACAGATCATATATATTGTATCCCTGTATTTTGATAACTTGTTGACTTTCCCTTCAAAATATTGGGAAACAAATACTATTTGAAATTATTTTATTTTTATGTCAATTCCTCTGTGTGTTCTCTCTTGTTCTTTTCCACTGCTAGGCATGTCTGCCTATCGACAGGATCTGTGATGTTTAAGGGTTCAATTGTTCTTTTTTCCTTATTCTCAGCTTAAGGATACAAACCTGCCTTTGTGACATAATAACCATGTCCAAGGAAGCTACTATAATAATAAGGCTTCAAACTGAAGATTATGTCTTAAGGTGAGAAATAAGCAACAGAAGCAGATGAGCATAGATTTTGTATACATGCAAATGTTCTTCATAGTAAGCAAGGGAAAAGAATTGCACAAAATGTAATGTATATGTTCTAAAGTAACTCTAAATTGAATGATTTTTGAAGTTTTTCATGTGTCATTGGTGGGTCTTTAAAATGCCTGTTACTGACGGGTAATTCAGGATTTCACTGAAAAAAAGACCTCATAGACTATGTTTCAGATTGAAAAGAATTTCACAAGAAACATAAAAAAGAGTGAGCCAAATGGATTTAAATGCCAGAGAATAATTACAAGTACATATTAAAACTGGCAATATTCCAAAGAGACATGCATTCAACTAAAGAATTTAAAAAGACATTTCTCCTGCCTTTCCAAGGCCAAATCGTCATGGCTCAATCAGGAATCGAATTATGCTAGATAATTCAGCAAAAGCTGAATACGTCAAAAGCTATATCTATATTCAGTCCCAGCTCTATTCCAAGTGGAGAGAAACTGCACTGCCTTTCAGAGTGTAACTCACAAAACCCTCAAAGAAGGAGGTGCTCTCAGGAGAAGAGCTCTTACAGTGACATTCAGGAGATCTACAGCATCCCTTCACGCTCTCTACAGGTATAGCTTTTGGAAAACACTTAGCAAGTTTTACAGCTGCCTTATCACAGAAAAAATCTCTGGAGAGAATAGGCAGCAGTAAAGCCACTTGCCCATCTTCAGGGTAAATAACCCTTAGGGATGCAAGATGCAAAGCAGTTGCAAGGGGTAAAATTTATTCATCTTTAAACTAGCTTCATTCAATTTGGCATACTCTGCCAAAAGGACTATCAGCATATTTCTTAGAACAAACCAATCTTGTACAAATTTTAATCAGAGTGACATAACCAGCTCAGACACTGTAATATAATTTTTTATAATGCCATTCTTATGAAAGTTGTGTGGTTGAGGGACTTGCTTTTAATATTTTCCTGTGCTCCTAAGTATCTGTACAGAATGTTAAAGTAGATCTTAGCCTTCATGTTCATTATTTCAAATAAAGGAAAATTTTAATACTTATAGATGCAAGTGTTTTTAGGGAAAATTAACTCAGTTTTGGAAAGAATGTTATAGAATCTTCAGTACAGATTCACATTAAAAAAGTCTTTGAAGTGTTCAAACAATATTCCTTAAGTTGTTTTTTTTTCATAAATAGAAATAAAGAAACAAAGAAAAACTTATTTTCTATTCAGTGCTCTCCCCAAAATGTTGAGCAATAATGTTGGACCTTAGAAGTGTGTTTATGATAAGGTCTCACCACACAAATCCACTACAGAATCACATTGCATTTGAAAGACATTATATGACCCCTCCATTGTCATTTCTGAAAGATGCCAATGAAATACACACAACAGCAACGAAATATCCTCTGAATTTTAACAGAGCTGAAATGAGCAAGCTACATGTTTATGAAGCATGTGTCCATGTACTAATGGAAGGAACAGGATGGTTACTATCCATATCAATTTACCTTTAAGTCAGTTTTAGACTTCATTATCTCACTGGAAGGTCGCAAAGTGGATGAGAGGTCCATCCTTTTCTTATAAGGCTATGTCAGTAGAAGTCCTTCTGAAACTGGAGACTAATGTAGATGAGAAAACTGGCACCATTTCTGACCTACTAGTTTTCTGGATCCTTAGGACATCGAACGCTTCTGATTCAGCAGTGGGAATATTCCCATAGTATATCTGTTTATCTACTCTGTCTAGGTTTGTGATACATAACATGGCTCAACCGCAGTGCTACTGTGATTCTAAATATGCATGACACTGAGCATTACCATAGGTTTCAAGCATTGGCATTAGTCAAGTGTACAACTCTATATTGTCTAACCCTGCTTTCACTCCAGAACTGCCTCCATCCCTTTCCCAGAGCTTTATCCATAACTTTTGTGATCCAGGAATATGGGGAGCAAGTGGAAAGGGACTGGACTCTGTCCTTTCCTTTCCTGCAGTGCTGCTTGTCTTTTACACTAGTAGGTGATGCTGAGCTGCTGTACCTGTGAGAAAATGGAACACCAGCACTTCCATGTTGGATGAAGACATCCAACATGGGGAAGGAGCATCTCCTGCAGTGACAGAAGTCACTTTCTCCAGGTTTTCCTGGAGGAAAAGGAAAGATTCTTAGAGGTAGTTTGCAGAAAGCCTGCCCTGTCCTGACATGATTGCCTGAGGGACAGATTCCAGACTCCTACAACACCACTGCCAAAAGAAGCAGGTCAATAAGTTGGAGGTGAAACCCACACTCACTTGAATCCCCAGTGAATTTTACTGTAAAGTTTTAATAGGTTGTTTTGACTGTTATTGCTTGTTGCACACATCAGAGCTGTGAAAGGTTCATATTGTGCTGTACATCACTAATATAAATATAGTTAATGAACATGTAAACCAAATTTTTAAAAGTTTGTTTATCTCTGGACAAACCAGCATTCTCCAATGTTGGCATCTTTCTGAGATTGGCTATAGAGAAGAACAAAGACATTTTAAAAATAATAGGTTGTTGAAGCCCTTCTTAATATTGTCAGAGGGCTGATTACCAGAGAATGTTGAATCTCCTCCTTCCAAAACTATTAAATGTCTAGAGTCTCATAAATCAGGTTTTCAGAAACAATGAACATGCTAGTTAATTATTAGTACCTTGAAACACATTATAAGGTAAAATGACTTGGTCTTGTCTGTGACATGTCATGGTCTGTTAGAGCTCAGATAATTTTGTTAAACCATTTCAAACTGGGAAATAAGATTCTTGATGAAATATTGGGAAGGATCTAAATCATGTTCTGACTTGAATTATTTTCTGATTTAAAACAAAAATACTATTAAAACTACTAACATTAGGACTAGGTTTAAAAATAAAAATAAATTATTCTATGGTCTAGTTCTTAATATCTCCCTGCAATATCATTCCTGCTAACTTAAAAATGTGTAAGGAGAGAGAATTATTCTCCATCAATTACTGATATTCAAGGTGTTAACTCCCAATGCATGCACTGAGAATCTACACCGAATAGAATTAGGTTAATAATTATACACAGATCAGGAGATCCAGGCGTGAAACAATTTTACTATGGTTTCAAAAAAGCTAGTGACTACATCTGTTTGCCTGAAATTGTTCTTCCTTCTCTCATCCTTCTATTCTACTCTTTTTTTTTTATTTCTACATACAATAATGATTGAAAAAAGTCTGTTTATAGTTTTTAGAGCAAACTAGAACACTTTTATTCCCTTTATACCTACTGTCGAAATAAGAGTGCCTAGAAATACAATAGGCTACTGCAAGGGTATCTTATCAGTAAAAGACCTGGACACAAGTTGTTTCTGGCAGTTTTTGCAGTACTACTGTTAGTCTTTAAGTTCTAACATCATAAATTCAGAGAACATTTATTTCCCATACTGCTTGCTTGCTTATGTTTATCTTGTCACTGACAGAAAATTGACAATCTGAGATTAAAAAGTGCACAAGTTTTCTTATGAAGATAAGTATAGTTGGAGATGGAAGGCTACAGGCTTCAGTGAACTGGTAAGGCCTGAAATATAATGTCATTTGCTGCATTACTACCCTGTTCACTATATATATTCTCAAATCTTATATCTAAGTGCCTGTCAGCAGTGCATTTACTGAAATAGCTGACGTTTTTCAAATTTTCAATGCATTATTTTTCTGAATCCCTCTCCAAAGGGAGAACAGTGCATTACACGAAGTGTTACGTTCTCGTAGGAATTTCTTTGCTGTGGTTTTGTTTTTTAACCTGCCTTTCAATGTACTTTTCAGAAAAGTAACCCTGAAATGGAATGCTGTGCTGTCATCAGGGCTGTGTCTCTAACTCATACTGCCTCCCAGGAAAGGTCTACTTTTCACAAAAATAAATTCTATCTTTTGGTATTGGCTATCCACTACTTCTTCCTACTAAATAAACAATCATGGTTAAACCACTTGTTATATAATTTGTAATAATTATCAACTCATAGTTATATGAAGTTAAACACTAGCTGCACAAAATCAGTGGGAGAATACTTAATAGAGGAATGTATAGTGATAACAAAGTAATATTTTGTAAAATAAATGAGAATTATTCTCTAAAGGGTCTCATTTTAAATGCTTGGCAGTTGCTGGCTTGCATAAAATCTAGACCTTGCTGTGTCCTGTTTGAGGTAATTGTCAAAAGTATATAAGTCTAACAGTTAAAATTGATTTTGATGACAAAACCAATATACTATGTGTTTTAGAAAGGTTCCTTTTTCCATCCTTGGAAATACCAAAATCTCGTGTCAAATTTTCTTCTTCCAGGTAACAGTGGAAAGCGTACTTTATAATGAGTCATTTAGTTGGCATGTTTGGAAGTTTTTTCTTGTTTAGAATATACATAACTTCTGTGAATTCATTGATTACACATAACCAGCCAATCATTTTTACTTTTTTTAATGACTCCAAATTGAATACTGAAATGCTTAATATAAAATAATTGAAAACATGGATTCATTCAGCAAAGCATTTAAGTATGGACTTAAATCTTTACAATTTTGAAAGTGTTTAACATTGATGCTGTACACTGAGCAAATGCCAAAGTCTTGACTGAATGAAGTCAATGTGTTTGAAATTCTTGCTGTCTTTTCTACATGTAAATATTTATTTATATCCTTATTTATCAATATTTGGTGTCTGCTACTTTTGATCAGTTGATTAGTAATATTATTTTGTAGTCAGATAACTGTTACAGAATGATATAAATGTACATTCTCAAGGATATGAACATGTTCAGCTCTAGATTCTACCAATGCTGCATGTGTAATTTTGAAATCTCTTTTTTGAGCAAATCCTTAATTCCAGTGTAAAAAAGAACAATATATACCAAATATAATTAATGACTTGTATCTTAATATAAATAATTGTCTATATTTTATCTAACTTTTTTCACTGTGGCCCTAATTTCAGTAGACTATGTGAATGGGACACTACCTTGAAATATGCAAATGCCTCTATTGAAGATGTGCATTTAAAATTAAGCATACACATTATTATTAGCTGCCTGTTCTACTACAGCTTCACAAAGTCCAGAATTCTTCCTGAAATTGCTTTTTAATCACCATAATGTGCAGAAGTTCATTCACTGTAGTGTTGCGGAGAGCTGTGAAAGGTAATCTCTCCATCCGTTTGATATACTTTGTTGCCCAACAATATCTTAGCCCTTAGTCTTAAAGTTTATCACTGTCACATGTTTACAACTATCATACTGAACAAATGGCCTCTGTGTCCTTTATGCAAATGCCAAGCTTTACAAATGTTCATTACTTTCAGATATCAGAGAAATAATAAACCTACAAAGCATTATACTACATTATAGTATATGACATAATGTCATTATAGCCTGGGAAAAGCACATTGCTGATCTCTCTGGATATGAATTAGTCTTCCTGACTTAGTTAAAGTACCTCTGCATGATGCTGCCTGCTCATGAGGTGGAAAAAAACAGATCAAGGAGGATGATGCTGAAAAAAGAAATCTCACATTTTTTATCTCAGTAACTTCAATGGCATTCCACTTTCAGCCAATAACACCAATATCTAGGTGTGCTGCTTTTGGCTGCAGTACAGTTAATTTTTTTCATAGTAGCTAGTATGGGGCTGTGTTTTGGACTTGTGTTGGAAACAGTGCTGATAATACAGAGATGTTTTCATTACTGCTGGGCAGTGCTTACACAGAGTCAAGGCCTTTTCTGCCCCTCACCCCACCCCACCAGCGAGCAGGCTGGGGGTGCACAAGAAGTTGTGAGGGGACACAGCTGGGACAGCTGACCCCAACTGACCAAAGGGAAATCCCACACCATATGATGTCATGCTCTGCATATAAAGCTGGGGGAAGAAGAAGGAAAGGGGGGACATTCGGAGTGATGGCATTTGTCTTCCCAAGTAATCGTTATGCGTGATGGAGCCCTGCTTTCCTGGAGACGGCTGGACACCTGGCTGCTGATGGGAAGTAGTGAATGAATTCCTTGTTTTGCTTTGCTTGTGCGCGTATGGCTTTTGCTTTACCTATTAAACTGCCTTTATCTCAATGCATGAGTTTTCTCACTTTTACTTTTCTGATTGTATCCCCATCTCACTGCAGGGGGAGTGAGTGAGCAGCTGTGTGGTTCTTAGTTGCCAGCTGGGGTTAAACCACAACACTAGGTCAGTAGCCAGCAAGTTCAGAAGTACAAGTTCTGTTCACAATATTGCAATTAACCTGCCCAACAACATGAAGAAAATCCCATCAGCTCTCAGTCACTTATTTCTAAATGAAGACTTTGACATTTATTTTTTGTAAAGTGCTTTGATAAATGCAAAGCACTGTAAAAAACAACAGATACCAGGATTTTTTTGGGAATTACATGTAACTATCTTCAATAGAACAAATGTGAGAAAATATAGGAATTAGGGACTTTTCTTTCTCATACATAATTGCTGACAATAATGTGCATCTCATCCATCATACTAAGCTATGACTGCTTTCGATTAACTTAATATGGTGTTAATGCAATATGGGAGAGGTAACACTCATTCATCATATCATATTATAGCAGTAATATACTAGTATTGTACTAGTCTGATGTAATAAAGTCCTTAATAGAAGGAAATAAAGTTATTATCAGAAAACTGTCATTAATACCTGAGATTTTTAAAGGCCATTTCTGTTGTGTTGTAAATCTTTCACTTGCCAAGATGCAATAAGAAAGACCCTCTGAGACTTCAGAAGCACTTGAGTATGTGACTTTATGAATGTGTTATTTTTGGCTTTGTGATGGTGGAGCACATCTCGTAGTTCCTAATTTATGTTGGGAGTTAAAAAGCATGTTTTTCTGCTGAACAGTAGGCTCTAATACAGTAGAGATATATAAAAGGTCATGACAAGTTCTAAATATTTATTCTTTTGTCTATTGCATCAAGACCAATTCTTTTTGCTCTCTGTTAGGAACAAAAGGAGATTTTTTTTCTCTTTAATTATTATTTAATGGATGAGACATAATAGATTAATCAAAAAATCTTTACATGTTCTGTGATTTCATTCCAAAAAGAAACAGCCTATGTTAAAGTTTGCACATTCTTTGTGTTTGTTAAATAAACTTTGGTTAAACAAATGAGGTTTATATTCAGGGCACCAAAATGAACTGATTGCTTTCATTATCAAAATACTCTGCAAAGGTGGAATTTCAAATCTTTCCTCATTTGTCTTCAGTAAGACACAGATTGTCCTCATCCTCTTGGTTGTATTTGTTTTTGTTGTGGTCTTTTCCCCATGCCAGTTGACAGAGATTTATAGTGCAACATAAACTTGTGCAGGTGGGATATTTTTGTCAAATCATATTGCTTTTGTTCAAAAACCTAAATTTCTGGCATGACTGTATTAACTTTACATATTTTAGTCTCACAAGACAGTATGTAATATACAAAATTTATGTTAATTTTATCAAGAGTATAAATACTGGACTGGTACGTTAAGAACATGCAGAACAATATTCAACTATGTATTTCATTTTCAGCTAATGCAACAACAATCAATCAACAAATTAAATTTGGTGTTCCAGATAGAGCAACTGCCTCTGCATGGTGTTGAATCAGGGCTGACTGAATGCCAATTAAAAAAGGGAATATTTTTAGAGTGCTGGCCGATTCCTATCTCTGCCTCCCAGCCCAGGTTTCCTTTCCTCACAGTGATGGTACCATAATGTTGTGCTTGCATTCCTCATGAGGTTTGTAGGTCTAGATAGCACTGTTGTGCAAAATGATCTTATTTAAATTTCAGTTTACTAAGAAGCTTCATACAAAGGAAAAAGGACACTACGCATATTCTGTTCCCACTAGCTTGGACTATTATAACTGTATGTAAGGCTGAATGCCCAGGATCCCTGTGATACAGAGTGCTACTGTCTGTGTCCTCCACAGCTCAACCCTTTTGCTGGCTCCAGATGAATTTCTGTTATATTTTAAGTCTCTGGTTCCAATTTTCCAAGTAAATAATAATTACATCAAATCATGTGAATTATTACAATGACAAAAATGTGCTGGCAAAAAAAAAATTACAAGTTTCAGAGTAAAAATAAAGATGTGGAAGTCTTTTATGAGCTATTTTATAACCTTCCCCCCCCAAAAAAAAAAAAAAAAAAAACCCAAATAAAAACAAACAAATAAATAAAAACTTTCCAAACAAATCTGGCAAATCCAGAAATTAGGCAAATAAATAAAATTGCATTTCATTTCTTTAAGAAAGACTTTCTAACATTACATAATGCTCATATTCCATTTATTCTTAAACTTTCCCTCCCCCAGAAATATAACAAAATATATTTGAATCACATTTCTGGCATAAAAAATACAGATTCTAGAATTTCCATAAATCTGTCTAAAGGCTAAACTTGTGATATTGAGCTGATAAGTACTGTAGAGAAAAATGTATTTGCACTGTGACAGAGGGTATTTTCTGAATGTATTTATCATAAAAATAGAGAATTGGATAAATATGCAAGACAACAATATTGAGCAGAATCCTTTGTCTATTCTCTTCACTGGTTGCTAAAGCTTACCTAGATGGAATACCAAATATGTGCTCATGCTTTCTTATTATGTGAAATGGGTTTATGAAAGCAGTTTTGCATATTGATTCAGAAATGCCTTAGCTACATGAAGCAGTTACCAAATTCACTGAATGCAGTAGTACATCCTGCTTTCTGCACTGGGAAGGTAACAGCATCAGTGTTTCCTCCCTTGCCTTTCTATGGAACAACTCTCAGAAAAAAACTGGAACATTGTAAATAGTCCTTTCATTACCTGTTGAATGTGTTGACTAGAACAATTTATAAGTGTAGAAAGATATCTCAAAATGTTTCATCTAAGATCCTGATTTGAAGGTCTCCAAGGTCAGCAGCATGTGTGTGTATTTGCATATGTGTGCACTCACACATACATTTTACATTTTGAGAATTATTGCACTGAAATCTTTCAGAGTGAGGCCAAAGAAAAATAACTCAGCATCCTTGGCCTTGATTCAGTAATGCATTTAAGTTCATATCTATTCATTGAGGGGACACAAGCATGCACTTAACCTTAAGGAAGTACCTTAGTCCTTCCTAAATACGTTTGGGATTTGAGTCAAGATTAAATGTTATCTGGCATCAGAGCCAAATTTATTGATCTGCAGTATCTAGGCCATCCTGAAACAGATGAACTGCATATAAAGAAAGCAGGAAAGAAAGTAAATATAAAAGTGAAAGAACGTAATACACTTTGACAGAAGGGGGGTTCCCACACATATATTACTTTTTATTTAATACAGTTAAGAGTAAATTGAAAATGGAAAATCTATTGCCATCCCAGCTTGTTTGATAGTGGTGGGTTGAGACAGGGCAAAATGCAAATAAATAGATAAACAAATAAATAATAATTTCAAGACCTATAGGTTTTGTTTTACTTCTGAATATTGCACCATTCAGCACTGGAAACTACTAACAGTGAGGAAGACTCTTAGGATATTTTTTTTCCTGATAGCTAGAAATAACAAATAATTTCATAGATAATGAAATTTCATCAAAACAAAGTTTTCTTTTTCTTTACAGTCCATCTTTAAAGTAATTCAAATATTGCCTTCTCATCTATAAAACTTTTAGGTGGTTGATAAGAAAAGTAGTTAAATAGACCAAAGAGAAATGGCTTGATACAAAAGTACCTTTTGCTGTACTGAAAATCAAGAGGTTCTCTAAGCAACTCTTTTCTTCTATATTTTTCATAATCATGATAAACTATTCACAATATCTTAGCTTTTTGTATTCCTGTTTATATGTTCTGTATGTTCTCATAGTGAAATAGATAAAACTATCATAATGCAACATTCTTGCAAAAGCACAGGCTTCACTGAAAACCATTGTGAAACAAGGCTTTATTCACTTAACTTTCTGATTCATTTCACAATTCACAACTTGTAGCTTCTTTACATGCATGCATTGTGTCCAGTGATAAACTAATGGCAGCTCAGGTGCTATTTTTCTTGCATCTTAATTGCACTTTTTTCAACAAAGAGTCTCTCTTCTACAAAGCATTCTGTAACAGCTGCAGAGGTATCTTTGAAATTAATCATCCTCTCTTATTTCATTCTATTTGATGCTACTGGACCTCAAGCCAAACTCTGTGCTGTTCGGCAGAATAGACTTTAATATGTTTTGGATCAGTCCTAGAATAATCCTCCTATTTCAAGTATTACTATCTTACAGACTTGTCATTGTTTTCAGAGATACTTCATGGCTTAGATTATATATTAGTATTCTTCTGAATCTGAGTAGCAGAGTATATAGAGAAGAAGGAATTTGCAAACGCTACTCCCTGACTCAGACTCAGAATAGTATTAATAATGTAAACCAATCTGTTTCACTGAAAAAATTAAGCATTGTTAATTGTTTAAAAAAATTCTTGCACACAAGAATCACTAAATCCATGCTT
Organism: Morus bassanus; assembly: GCA_031468815.1. NCBI lineage: Eukaryota > Metazoa > Chordata > Aves > Suliformes > Sulidae > Morus > Morus bassanus. The sequence continues at coordinate 106,247,601 of CM062567.1, read as the reverse complement.
ATGTTGTATAAACATGAAATAAACCAAATAAGTAAATTATTCATCTTGCTATTAAATGCATATCTCCCATCTCCAGTCTAGTTTCTCTCATGTTTGAGCTTGTTAGATCTCTTTATTCGATTTTTTTTTTCCCAGTCTACTACCCCTTTTCCTCAGTTGTCCTTTTATTTTTCACCTTCATAATTTGTTCTCTACCTTGAACAATATTGCTTTTAAAGACCTTGATTCGGGAATCTTTCCAACTCAGGGTCTCATCAAAAAATGCATTGAAGTCAGCAATAATAATCTTTGGTCTGACTCCAGGCAGGTAATATAGAATAGGGTTAAAGATTACTACAGATGAACATTTCTGCCCAACCTCCATTACATAAGGCATGTATTGAAAAAAAAATATGCAGCTTTAAGGAAGTAAAATTGTTCCCAAATTAGGGTATGTACTGATTTTGGATGGGATGGAGTTAATTTTCTTCATAGTAGCTCATAGGGTGCTATGTTTTGGATTTGTGCTGAAAACAGTGTTGATAACACAGGGATGTTTTCGATACTGCTGGGCAGTGCTTACACAGAGTCAAGGCCTTTTCTGCCCCTCACCCCACCCCACCAGCGAGCAGGCTGGGGGTGCACAAGAAGCTGGGAGGGGACACAGCTGGGACAGCTGACCCCAACTGACCAAAGGGATATCCCACACCATATGATGTCATGCTCTGCATATAAAGCTGGGGGAAGAAGAAGGAAAGGGGGGACATTCGGAGTGATGGCATTTGTCTTCCCAAGTAATCGTTATGCGTGATGGAGCCCTGCTTTCCTGGAGACGGCTGGACACCTGGCTGCTGATGGGAAGTAGTGAATGAATTCCTTGTTTTGCTTTGCTTGTGCGCGTATGGCTTTTGCTTTACCTATTAAACTGCCTTTATCTCAATGCATGAGTTTTCTCACTTTTACTTTTCTGATTGTATCCCCATCTCACTGCAGGGGGAGTGAGTGAGCAGCTGTGTGGTTCTTAGCTGCCTACTAGGGCTAACCCACAACAAAGTAATACCTACACATTAGCTGTTTTTTCAGCAGTTAGTGTAATGATGGTGAAAGAAATAATGTTCCTCATATAAATTTTTCTTGGTTTGCCAGACAATGATAACATTATGCCATTCTTCCAGCATTCTTCATTGGCTCACCAGTCCCCACTTGTCACTGAAGGGAAAAGCAGCAAACACTACAGGGCAGCAGGCATCACTCAGGCAGGTTCAGTCAATGAAGTCGAAAACTCCATCACAGTTTGCAGGAAGGAGACCCAAAGGACTGGTTTTTACCAGTTTGTTCTTTTGTTGGTTACCTTTTTTTAGGATATTGGACTCCACACTTGAATGTTGTTCTTGACCGGTAACCCATGGGAACAAGGCTCTATTGAATGATGTTGTTCAAACAAAAGGACATGTAAACATTTGAAATTTGTTTGAAGTGACATGTAATGACAGCAGTATATCACAAAGAAATGAAATCCATGACCATTGCATGGAGAAGGTATAAGTAATGCACCTCTCTATCTCTCTCTGTCTCTCTCAGCTATATCTATTTGTCTATCCCCTATCTATCTGTCTATCTATCTTTCTATCTACCCATCCATCCATCCAAGACATGTTTATTATATCAGATCATGTGTCTGGTATTTTGATTTTTCTTTCCATCAGTAGACACAGGTCAACAAATAATTGCTATTAATAATCAGTGTATCTAAGTTTTTGAATAAGTCTTGTCCAAACAAAACATAATGGTTTCTTTCCTTTTCGTAAGTTTTAACTTTGTTGTTGTTAAGGATTTGTCTTGTTGCTTATCCAGACTTTATGTGCTCTTTGGGTATACATAGCCTTTTCAGCTACATGATATATTTGACAATTCAGAGCCCTTGTAACAGGTGATGGTTTCTAACCCAATAGAAAGTTTTATTTATGAAATAGGTTTTTTTTCCACTGTTTATGTCTGGGAATAAATATCCAAGGTAGTATAGACATTTTACTAATATACCAGTATAATCTAAAGTATTTCCTATGGCTTTTAACTTTTCTGTAATTTCATGCCATACTTTATAAAAGAGAAACTCCCATGAACTTTGCTCTGCTGATATCTTTACAGAAAGACCACGGGAAACAGGTTTTTTTAAAGTGTCTGATAAATACTTATGTACAATCAAATTATAACTATTTCTGTAACAGCCTGCCAGGACCCAAGCTTAAGTCCTGAACTGGAGGTTTTCCATTGACCTTTGGGAAGAAATTTATCACCTTTAAGTTACCTCTTTTAGCTCTATTTTATGCAAAAGCCACAAAGTCCTGGGTTCTGCTGCCCACTCTGAGGCAAGGAGACAAGTGGTCCCTGGTTCTCTTCTAGTTAAAGGCAATGTAAGTTAAGTACAGCATGCTACAATATATTATCATTTCTGCTAGCAGAGCACAACATTTGACTCACTATTCCATGCTTCAGCTAATTTGAAGTGTCCCTGATATTACTTTTGATGAAGTGGGATGAATTAATAGTTGGTACAAAACTTGGCAGCATAGCTTAATTATACTTTTCAAAACATTTAACACATCCTTTGTAAGACTCTACTTTGTGACCAATGTATTCCCCAAACTAGCCGTATGAGGCTTTACACAAGCCTTCATTAAAAAAATAATAATCCTAAACTGGTCTGAAAATACACAGAAGCAAAATTGTTACAGAACAGTCTCTACCCAGGCCAGTGTCATGACAAAAATTTAAATGCACAATTAATAGCTTTATTTTCATTAACATCCTGCTTGTGAGACCTTAAGACTCTTGGTTTTGTGTTGTTGGGGTTTTTTTTGTATTTAGTTAAGTGATCAAGTGAGTGACTTTTAATTTGATGCAGCTGCAGTAGAGTACATAGCCAAGACCTCTGAACACTTAATGTTACCTTTTATCCTTTATCATTTTCTTTTATGAGCAAAGGGATTGTTCATTCAAATTCCTCTAATCCTCATAATATCTTGGCCATTATTACAAATCCTAGCTTTTCAGATATTATCTAATTTCTTATGAATCTCATGGGTACTGAAGGACTCTTGTTAAATGAAAATGGAGACATCATTTTTTGCCTACAATTTCATTTGTAATTCAGTATTTTAAGTACCAAAATATAGAGATGATTAGCTGCAGATTCAGTCTGCATGGTCTAGTTATAGGCTTTTTATTTTTGCAGATATGTGCCATATACTAATGCCCATAACAAGATGCGACAGGCAGCATGATATTACTTATTAAATAAACCTTTCTTCCTGGCAAAGATACTCATGAAATAACAAATTATATAACAACACAGCAGTTAGTGTTATAAGCAACCTTCTTTTTTATTTCCTTGCACTCACAATACAGAATATTCAGTAATATTTTTTTAGTAATTTTAACTTAGCAATGCCATTCCATACATTTTTTCCTACTAACCCCATTAACTCAGTTCCTGACAATACCCAAAAGGAAAACCACACTAGATCTACTGCAGACACAACTCTTCAGGACCACAGAGCCAACCAAAGGAGTTCTCCCTAATACTGAGATAAAGCTCTCCCTTGCATATTTGTTTTGCACTACAAAAAGTTATGGAGATGCTGTGAAATTAAAAATGTTTTGTGGTTTGACTTTAATAGTAGTTGTATTTTTTGTGTGTGGGTAGGGACTAGTTTTCTGAAGACTGTTAAGGAGAGAAGTATGATGCAATGGCTAGTTCATTAACATAGGCCACAAATCATTTGTATTTAATTTTCTGTTTTGAAACTGTTTCTCTGTACCTCCATTGTCTCTGCTTAATGTTAATGACTGCAAGACTTTCAGATTTTGTCTATGCAGTCTTGGGAATTGAATCCCATGCCCTTCCTTGTTTTAAAACCTTGCCCATCCATGATTTCACTCCTAAACTGGAAGGCATCCAGTTAAACTGACAGGTGAAAGTAAAGGACTGCAGTATTTCAACCACCCTGAGGTTATACCCATATGAAGCAGGCAGTCCTGTGGTCCCACTCTCAGAGCTCCCCAGTCTGAAAATGGCTATGAAAAACAGCCCCTATCTTTGAATTTTTACAGACAGATTCTTCTGCTTTAAAAGAGACAGATATATGGTCCCATCACCTATAATTGTGCTACCACAGTAAGTCAGTTCTCAGGCACTATTGTTTGATGAAAGGGTAAAGGGGAAGCAGGGGATAGAGGTGCAGGGGGGGCTGGTACCAGTGATTGGGCTACCATCCTTGTGATGAGGAAACCAAGTGATCTGGGAGAAAACAGAAAGTACCTAGGTGTTGGGAACAAGGTGCTTCTACCCAGGTGATTAATTTTCCTACTTGCCTGTAAATCCCTCCTGCTCCTTCTAGCCATTTTCCAATCTCACAGGTCATTACTAGTGGTCAGGCTGAAATCTCCAAATGCGTTGGTGGCCAGGGATCCAAATGGATAGCAGGCCAGCATGACAGTGTCATAGGCTGTCCATAGCACAGATGTGACAGGCAAGGAGAGATGATGGCAGTGTCATGGAACAGGATAAGTTAAATGCACAAGGGCATCACAGCTTTATACAGGACTGGGACAAAACAAAGGTTCCTATACACCTGCAGAGAAGAAGGAGTGCTCCCATTTGAGGCACCTTCTCTGAGCTGGTTTCCATTTTCAGCTAAGAGGTCTATGACATAAAAAATGGCCTTGAGATGAGGAATGAACTAGTACAGCAGCATAAAATGGCCTCAGCAGCAGGGTAAGAGTAAGGGAAGGGAAGGGAAGGGAAGGGAAGGGAAGGGAAGGGAAGGGAAGGGAAGGGAAGGGAAGGGAAGGGAAGGGAAGGGAAGGGAAGGGAAGGGAAGGGAAGGGAAGGGAAGGGAAGGGAAGGGAAGGGAAGGGAAGGGAAAGTAAGGTGAAGTAACTATCTTCACATATCCTTAGACAGTGTCAGTGTGTGAAATAAAAGATTGGTTTTCCTAGTTTATACATGAAAATGAAGGGCTAGTGTTCCCATTTGAAGTATGATAACTTTTTTTCAGGTTGTAAGCAAAAGAATTATATTTACTGTATGATAAGAGTATAAAGAAATATTGGTTGCCATTTCCCTAGGTTCAGTGACTTAACTGTATGTCTCTTCTTTACAGGTACCTGTTATTAAAATTTTTGCAGCCTGATGAGAAAAGTCAATGTTTTATTCACTTGAAGAACTAGAGAATGTCTTGTCTTACATCTGGCAAAAGAGGAAACAGCACAACCTGTTTTACAGGAAGAGATTGGAGAAATTTGCCTTGTAGAACAAAACCAAAAGCAAAACCAAACTTACCAACCAAACAAAAAACCCAACAGAAAACACATTGACACATCAGGAGAAGAAAAGAAATAAAAAGAGAAGAGAGTAGTTTAATCTAAAAGACAATGTTGGCATAAGAACATATGAGCACAAGCTGGCCATTAATAATTTAGGCTGGACTTAAGATGAAAATTTACAGCCACTTGAATGGTGACATTTCTGGAACAGACTTCAGTAGAAACAGTGGGAACTACACAGTATAAAAGTTTAAAATTAAGCTTGGAATAAATTATAGGGCTGCTTACTTCACCATGGGATGGAACTTGAAAAACCAGCATGTCTGTTTATGTTACTGTAAGTTATGACCCTGAGAAGTGTGATTAGGTAATGCAATGGGCCTGTTAGATGGGATGGCATTTTAGTAGTGGGTTTGGGGGGGGGATAATACTAACTCTTGGCTTATTCTCTTTTTCTTCATTGGCCAGGAAGTTCTAAAATTTAAGTTTTATTCAGCCTCAGGTTGTATTTTACTCACTCTTAATAATAAATAAATCAATACATTTAAAATTTTTATCAACCCTTGTATTTTCCTCCATTGAAAAATTTTTGGAAGAGAAGGATAGCATGAGGGTTTTCTCCATGAATTATCTGGAAAGCAAGCTGCTCTTGAGGCTTATCCATATATGAAGTCATTAAGTCAAACACAGGAGAATACACTACATGTTTGAAGCACCTTTCCTAAATAATGAGTTATGTAACTTACAAACAGAATAAGAACCCAAAAGAAAAATAAATATATTTAAGACATTCTTATAACAGTTCAGAAAATAAACTCTCCAAAGAATTCTACTTCAGTTTATACAAAGCTACACATATTTCAGTATGAATCAATCTTCACTGAATGCACATATCCAGAACTCTATACGATATTGCCAGTGAGAATTTCTTTATTACAATTAGTTTATCTGATAAACCCCCTAAAGTTATGTCTAATTTCCACAGTGTATAATAACAATCTATGAAAGGCTAATAATATCCAAGAGTTTCCCTTCCTTTCTTATTTACACTTGAGACACATTTACATTTACTCTCTGTAAATGAGAACAGTTGAGAAAAGTGATTTTAGGCTGTAATATAACTTTATGCTATAACTTAACTTTACACAGTAAATTATATTCCAGTTCATAATATGAAGTGATCCAGTTCTTTGTACATAATAATCCCATCTTCTGCTGTAGTTTTATCGCCTACCAAAGTCATTACCTATATTTTTACTCAGCAAGCTTCTACTACTTCTATTCATCACTTTGAATATTAAATACACCAAACCTTCATCCTTGATAATTTCATCAAAAACATTCCTCCAATCCTATTGTTCTTGCAGTAAAGCAAACTTTGTCTTCCCTAGAACCAGTTTTTCATCTGCTTTGTAAGTCTTCATGTCTAGATTTGCATGATCTTAATTTTTGTTAATACTTCCCCTGTGCAATATTATATCAAATATTAAACTGAAACAGAATTATCTCCTATATTTTTCTTCCATAAAATAATTTATGTTATGAAAGAAATTAATGAGGTTGCAGGATTTATTTTTGCATATGTTCCTTCAACTGTTCATTTGATTGCATGTTTTCTTGATCACTTCTTCAAAATTCATCCTAAAGCTTTGCACATCTTAGCTCTCCAGGTTTTTATACAATTAGAAAACAGAAAAGATGGGATCTACATCTTAGAAAATGTGTGATTGCTACCTTTTTTGATTTAATAGACTTATTAAAGATCCTTGCCATTACACTTGCAATTTCCTGTGACAGCTGTCTCCCTAGTTAGAAATGGAGATTATCCTTCCTTCCTCCACCTCTGCTGTCCTCATCCCCTAACCTAAACACATTAATGTCCTTGAGTTTTCCTTTTAAGTTAGGTGTAATGATTCAATTTCTACAGACTATTTTAAATTATGTCAACCCAGTTTTCAATTTTGCAGGCATACTTTTGTGCCTACAGGTAAATCCAAGAATATACAGTTGCAGAAATTGTAGCATGTAGATATCTATCTAAGTAAGTTGCAGGCTTAATTGACTGCCAGTACAAAACTGCACCTAAAATGATTCTTATAAAAATATGGATCTTAAAGACACCTCTGCAAGAGTAAAGAAATAAATCTGTTGTTTTATATGAATTATTATTTTCCCTACATACCTAATATTTCATTGACTTCTAGCACATGACAGTCATTTACTTCTGTTGCCATAACAGACAGGTGGTGAGTCAGTCAGATGAGGTAGACAGTCACAATCAAAAAACCCCACAGGTTAATCTGTCAGAACTGTCATTCACTGATATATCTTAAAGAGCAAAGACTCATGTAAAACAATTCTACTTAAAGCTAGCACACTCAGATTGCGCCAAAGTCTTTTGATTAGTGCTCTAGGATTTGTTTCCTGTTACTGTAATAGAGATATCCCACCTGTCTAGAAAGGATCTTCTAGAGACTAAAAAATAACATTAAATGTTTTAGAGCAATCCAATACTAAAGAAATTCTCTATAAGAGTGGTAAGTATAGAAAAGAAGATTTAGCTTTTGTAGAGAATAAAAAAATCCACTTTCTGATGATGATGTTTGTGAACTACCTGTCAAAAATCAAATAACAGGTCAATAAGGAGGAGCCTTCACCAGAACAGAAATTATGCCAAGTTTTCCCATTCTCAGAAATCACTGCATCCCAGTTTAAGTGACAGTCTGGAGTTTGTGACAATGATAATATCTACAAAGGCCATAGCTGGCTTCTTAAGGAATATTTTACTCAGTGGTCACTGACTGTATAAGGATTTCTTTCACAGTTCTTTTATACCTGGTTTTATGCTCCCCTGGTTCTTGGAAAAAAAAAAAAAAATTGGAAAGGAAAAGAAAAATAAAAAGTGCTTGCAGATTTTAAAATTAGTCCTTATAAACTAAAACTTAACTGTCATATTACCTATCTGGGAAGCTGAGTTTTGTCCCACAGAAGAGATCAGCAACACAGAGAATAAAATGGAACAAAAAGATGCTGGTGTGTTCACAACTGGGTGATAATTTGCTTCATGTACACAGATTTCAACTGTTTGAAACCCTCTATGAATACCAATCATTTTGGCAGCATGCTTTCTCAAAATGCTTAACAACTTTAAGGAAAATTCAGACTTTGTCTTGTCACATGTATGCAAATGTTGAGTGTACTATACAAGAAAACATTAGATTTGAAGCCTGAAGTCAAACTTTATATAACCTCTACCTGAGAATTTCCTTTGAGAGATTACTTTCAGTGACTCCACTAAGCTCTTGAGTACTGACTCGTATTCTGAAGCCAAGTGACAAAAAGCCAAAAGATCTGCTAGGGTACTTAACTTTCAAGATGGGCTTTGAAGATTCATCACAATGATGCCAGTTTTCTCCCACAGCACATTCTCTTAGCCAGTTCTCATGTCTATTTCCAATTATACCTTGACTGGACACTGGTTCAGGGTAGCTTTGAGGGGCATGTGCTTGCTTATATTGCACTACTGCCATTGTTTTTAGGCTAGAATAAACAAAAATGTCAGATTCTTGGGATCAAGGTGTTTTTTTTTTTTTAAAAAAAAAGATCTTTTATTTAAAAACATACTATCATGGAGAAGAGTTATCAACAGGCTGGAGATCTTGTTACCCTATGAGGTAATATAAAATAAAATATCTGGTATATAAGCCTGTCACTACACATGGATGGAATGATCCAGTTTTCTAGTGGGTTTCATAGCTGTCTTCTAAATAAACAATAATGTTCCTGACAAATGGATTTGCTTCCTGAAGTGCTTGGCATATAAGCCAGTTTCACAGTCGGTGAAAGTATAAGCCAGTTTGCTCAGAGTACCTAATTTAAGACAACTGCAGTCTGATTAGGAAAATTACGAAGAAGCTTCAGGGTGCAACTGAAGTCAATAGAAGAACTGCTGTGAGCATATAGAGTACAAATATTGTAAAATGCTGAATAATCTGATAAAGTCAAGCACCTGCAATCTGATTTAGAACAGTGAATATGCCTACCTATCCAATGAGAACCCTCAGCGCTGTGCCCACCCTCTGAGGAACACAGTATAATGAGGCTTTTAAAGATCTATGGCTGTACATTCAACCAAGCATATGCATGCAAGTATGAAGAACTATGTTAAAAGGTCAATGGATTCAGTGAGTAGGGCATTGGATTTGAACTCTTCAGGCACAGTTAGTCCCAAGTGCTTTTGTTTCTCCTCAACTCAAAAAGTATTCATGTTGCAAGCATTTTGTAGATTCATTATTTATTTTTATTTCTGCTATCACACAAATAACAAATTGGCAAATAACAAATATTAATCACTGTATAAAAACCAGAAGAGACCATGAGATGTTAGCAATAGTGGGTGTTTGAGTAAACAAACTTCAAAAAAGGAGGGGACCTTACTGCAAAAAGCATTCCTTATTCCAACAGAAAACTAAAAAATATAGACTAAAATATTAGATTTTGTACAGAAACTTAGTGGGCTGTTGCACTTCACAGCTGAATGCCTCTACCTGTTGACATCTTCATGATAGCAGCAGAAATTGGCTATTTGTCAGAATCAATAACTTTTTTACCCCACAGTGAAGGAGAAGTTGAAAGCATCCTACAAAAAAGAAAGAAGGTTCAAGAGCTAGAGATACTACTTGCATGTCAGCCATCTCAGCACTAAATGCCAGGTGGTATTCTGCAGAGAAGTTAACTGACATAAGTCGTGTCAACACTATGTCAATGAAGGCTATGTGGCACTCCCCTTTGCCATTGCTGAGCCAGTCCTGAACTAGCTCAGATATTGCTCTTCTACACTTCTGTCACACAATTCACATAGATGAGCATGTGACATGGGAAGAGAAGCTTTTTAAAAGCCTGGGACAGAATTTGAGTGATATCTTTTTCTTCAATAACAACATAACTTATGTTGTAAGATAAATATTTTACTTTTTATAAAGGTTTTATTTTTTCATAAATTTTAACCTATTTTCTTTCTTGACTGTATCTAATAATTTGAAGAATAGGTTGTACAAAAGGTTTTATATCTCAACACAGTTTGCCTACCTACTCTTACTGTTTCAGAGTAAGCAGATGCAGGAAAATGTTTACTTAATATATTCTAGGTGCATCATTCTAGAAATACACTTATGAGCTAATGAGCATTCATGACACATTTCTACTCACAAATATTTCCTTTTTTATGCTGCTTAATATTATCAGACAGTAAAAACTATCCTTAAAATTATACTTCATACATAACGAAAAAATAAAATGAGTGTCTTGTAATGGTAGTGTAGTTTTTATAGTTACAATAACTGCTTTATTCATTTCTATCTCTGCCATTCATAACTTATGTAGCCACTGTAACTTAGAGAATGCAGCTTCCTATATAGCTATCAATTTTCTCTGGGTTTTTTTTTTGCTCTTCTTTCTCATTTTATGAGATGCTAGTTTAGTGATGGCTGAATTTGAGAAGACAGGTTTTTTTTTTCCCCTGAGATTCCATTTAAGCTCTTTTACCTTTTTTTTTAGACAGGAAGTTAGTCTATCACATGATGAATATTTATGAATAACCTAATAATATTTAGTGAGATGCCTTTGAGATGCTTTTTTTGTTTGTGATTTTAACTTCATAAAACATCACACTTTCCACCTGTCTTCATTAATCATCCAGATTTCTATAGATTGAATAATCTAGTGTGTAGATGAAAAAATAGATTTAAAATTCAAAATGTTTATAGGTTGAGAAATCCTTCCTTAGAGAAAAATATAGTTTCTTGGATCACTTTTAGTACTATCCATTGCCACAATTCTCCCGCTCTGGTGGACAGAATGAAACACCTACTACTGTGTGCTAGCTTTGTTCATTAACAATGTTTTTAATAATATTATTATATGAAGCACATAATTTTTGTATTTTGCAACCAAAAGATTCTGATATGCATGTTTTTGGCAGATGAGTACATGATCCATAATTGTCTTTTATATATAACATGGACAATTTCATTCACAGAGATTGATTCTCACGTACACTAGGATCATATTACTGTGCTTTAGCAATGTGAAAGAATATTAGAGTGAAAACACTTGATATTCACTCTCTATTTAAGACCTTTTACACTCCAAGGTCAATGTTGAGGATGGAAGCATAAATGAAGGAAAAACAGTTCTAAAACCATGTTCCTTTTCAACAGATATAGAGAAAACAAGAAGGGAAATTCCACAGAAATGTGAAGGTTAATTCAATAGGAGATTTTCTATTTGAATCAAGAAAGAATAAAAAAATACCTCTTCTATTTTGGTTAGTAAGGTGCAAAAGAAATAAGATGACAAAGAGAATGACAGATTTTTGTTTACCTTTAAAAATCTGATAAATTTTATAGGTAAGCATGACATCATCATAAATGTGAATCATCGGCAGTGAGCATAAAATGATAAGAGCTGAGAGAGATAACTTTATGCCTTGTGATATAAGTGATAACAACTGAATCACAGGAAGAAACATCCTTCCTAGCTACAGTTCTGATGAAGTAGCTGTGATGTGTTTATCATTATGAGTCACATTTTATCAGCTGCTGGACATCTGTAAGGACACCATTCCATACACCTGCTATTTAGAACACTGACAAAAATAAATTTTTTCAAGAGCCAGAACCATAAATGTTTTGACGAAACCTTCCTTTTTGCACAGCTTTAACTATACAGGTTGTAATTTCTGATCAGAGAGACACCACAATATTGAATGCCCTGGGTGTTGGTCTTTTACAGTCTTTGAAGGGGAATATGTCTGCTCTGACCTAAGAGGAGAAACAACTCATCAGGAACATGTGCTGCCCAAAGCATCTGCATTGTTCTGGTCTTCCTAACCTGGTATTACAAGAGGTGTAGTCTCCAGATTGGAAAGTATCCTCATTAGATCTTGGATCTTAATCCAGACCTCAGATCCTGGACATCTTGTGTGAATAGTCAAGGAACTGTCCCTAAAGTTCTAGTAAAAAATATGTGTAAAACTTTGCTTTTGTTACTTTATTTTCTCTTTTCCTCTAGCCCCCCAATATAGACTGGGGTATTGTGCAAAGCAGTTACTACATACCCACTGTCTCATTTGCCTTGCTGTCAGGGAGCAGGGGTCTGCTCCTCAAGGGAAGCCAGGCTGTGGCCATGGCCCAGGAAGGGAATTACCCCACCAAACAGGGGCAGCCCCAGAGAACCTGAGCAGAGCCAGTGTTGGACAGTGCCAGGGGCTGGGGACCATTACGCAAGGTGAGTTAGGGTAAGGTCCAGAGTCAGTCTGGGATGTCCAGTCAGCAAGCCAGGACTGTTGGAGACAGGGCTACCTACCACACAGTTCAGGTTCTATTTAAGCCCCTGGGCCCATGGGCAGGGGGACCACCTGTTGGGAAGTCCTGGGTGAGGCTGGTCAGGGCAATGGAGGCTTGTTGGTGCCCTCAGGGCCCTGATACTTGGCTTTGTGGTCAAATAAATCAAGTATTATAGGTCATACTTAAGTTTGTCTTTGCTGATTTACCCTTAGGCAACACTGACATAATTCCATTTTTCTGGCTGAGATAAAGACAGTTTTAGACTGTATTACTGTGACATATAATTAGTTTTTAATAAGATTTGTGGAAAGGGAGCCCAAATAGGTGAATCTGTGGTTTTGCATTAGCTTAGGACTGCCCTTGACAGGTGGTGCCATGAAACCATAAGAGTCCTATAGATAACATATATACACATGCATGTGCATACACACATACACAAACACACAGAAACACACATTGAACTTATAAAAATATTTCTAAGGCCATTTTCTTCCAAGATACAAGCTGGTGACTTAGGTACCTACTGTTTCAGCCTCGTGTAACAATAGGGATGTAAAATAGGACTTTCTTTTTCTGTTCTCCTTTCACAAAAGCTAGTAGTTAGCCATTGCTTGCTTCAGTGAGATCAAAACTTCTGTACTAACAAAAAACAACTTTATAGTTAAATTTCCAAGCAAAGTAACTACAAATGTTTCAGTGGATCCGTACAGGGAACATCTAGTGGTTTTCCAGTCTATTGCAGGTTAAAAGAAAATAATCTGAGAGGTGTGCCTTAGTTAAATCTCTTTTAATTTGTTTTGATAACTAAACTGTATAAACATGATTTTGTTGTTAGTTTCATAATTGAGATATTCTCTCATGCATTTTGGCTGAGTGATTTCTCACTGTGCTTCATTTACAACAACACAGCCTCTAGAGTTTGCAGAAATCAGATGTTCATGCTTCTGTTTCATCATGTGTTGCCTGTAATTAACTTTTATTGTCAAAACCTGTCAGACACATGACCATCTTCTTGAACCAAAAATTATATTTGACACCTGTAAACCAAAATTAATCCTTAAAGTGATTAGTATTAATCTGGCATAGGGCCAAATCCCCAACAGATTTAAGTCAGCATAAAGCTGATGACTTCAGTTCTCTAGCCTGATGTACAGCTGTGATCATGACTACCTGTTGTTTTTTGCTACTGTGACCTTAAAATGTCTCTTCTATGTCCCAGAGAAAAGGATCAGTAACTTTCTCTGCTGATACTCTGGTATCTGGTGCACAAGGGAGAGTGGTAACAAAGTGACCTTTAATTTTTTTTGCTTTCCATATTAGGGTTTTTTGGAGGGAAAGAGGTTTGCGCCATCTGCCAAAAGTGTTTCCTGCCCACTTTGACAGTACCAGCAAGCGTTAATAAATTGTACTTACTATGATCAACCTGTTCTATTTCCCTTAAATTATTAGGTGGTAAAAAGAGCTAAAAAATCCCAGGTGCATATAAATTTATTTATTTTTTTTTTACATTTTCTTTTTTGTTTTCAGGGAATCAGGACAATGGTGATGTGAAACTCTAGTAATATCTCTTTATCAAAACTGGCTGATCCACAATTATAGGGTAGTCACTGCTTTAGGGTCTTTCCAAGAGATTTGTGTAGGTCTGTGGTTGAGTTCTTTCCTGTACTACCCGAGTGTGAGGAAACAAGGGTTTAACCACTGCTTCTGGATTACAAATAATAGATGTCAGCTATAATGGGCAGGGAGAAGAGAAGATCAATTAGAAATAGTCAATTGCAAAGGATACCACATATAGATAAGATCTAGAAGCAAGGGTATGTTTCAAAATGTTGCTTAATTCAGAAATTCCCTCTGCAATCTTTTATCTAAAATTGTATGCTGATGGAATTCTCTTGATTTGAGATTTCTGCTTATTTGTTACTCCTTGTACTTACAATAGGTTTAAAGCTCTTAAAGAGACAGAGAAAACACCTTTCCTCTGATGAAAGAGCAAAAGATTAAGGTCAGCACGGTATGCAAGACTGAGAAGAGTTTTGCAGAGAGTATTTATTGAGGTTTACTTGTAGAGCAGATGAACAGTAATGTTATGAGACAAACTCTTCAAATCATTACTGTCCTTCAGAAGCACCAATATGATATATTTTTAATATGACATTTAAGAAATATACCTGGGGGGGGAGTGTGATTGTGTCCTCCCAAAACAAAGATTAAGACAGAGTTTTTTCACAAAATGTTGAATTGGTTTAAATGACACAATCCTTGCCTAGCAAAGGAAAGCAACTTAAATTTTTCTACTAATTCATTTTTGTACCATATATTAGAATCCTGGTTGGAGAACAAAACATGTTACAGACAGTAGTCCAAGCTCTTTGTTTTAGTGAGGTTTTTTTCTGTTTGGTTTTTTTTGGTTTTTTGTTTGTTTTTTGTTTTTTTTTTTTTAATCTAAACATCTCTCCATAGTAAGGAATGACAGACTTTGAAAGCTTGTTTACCATAGGAATAAATCTGTTAATTAAGCACTTAACTGAGGCACTGATGTTTCAAAATACATAGGATTTCTGTAGGGTAGACAATGATCATTTAAATAGAAAAAGATATAAATTGAAAAGTATCTTTTAAGTTTGCTCATGTTGGTTTTTTCTTCCCCCTGATTGATTTGTATTTTAATCCAAAATAATTTCTGAGTACAGAGATGAATTCTGCAGGTTGTGCTGGTTTCTTTCCGCACTAAAACATGGCTCGCCAGCAACCATGTAAATAATAAAGGTATCTCTGAGTAAAAAAGTGACCTGGTTTCAGCTGAGATAGTTAATTTTCTTCCTAATAGCTGGTATTGTGCTGCGTTTTGGATTTAGTATGAGAATAATGGTGACAACAAACTGATATTTTAGTTGTTGCTTAGTGCTTACACTAGTCAAGGACTTTTTCCGCTTCCTATGCTCTGAACAAGAAGTTCGGAGGGGACACAGCCGGGACAGCTGACCCCAACTGACCAAAGGGATATCCCACACCATATGACATCATGCTCAGCATATAAAGCTGGGGGAAGAAGAAGGAAAAGGGGGAACATTCAGAATGATGGCGTTTGTCTTCCCAAGTAACCGTTAACGCGTGATGGAGCCCTGCTTTCCTGGGGATGGCTGAACACCTGCCTGCCAATGGGAAGCAGTGAATGAACTCATTGTTTTGCTTTGCTTGTGCGCACGGCTTTTGCTTTACCTATTAAAATGTCTTTATCTCAATGCACGAGCTTTCTCACTTTTAATCCCCTGATTCTCTCCCCCATCCCACCTGGGATGTGTGGTGCTTAGTTGCTGACTGGGGCTAAACCATGACAATAAGCACTGAAGACATATCATGTTTCATACAACATCATCATTTAGTGTGTATATTTCCAGAGAGATTGCTTTCCCACAGCAACTAGTCCTCTCAGAAGTCTTCTTCACTTTTCTGCTTCTGCATTTTCTATGCCTACTTCTACACTTTTTCCGGCTATATCACTGAAGGGTTAACTTATTCTGTGCCCTTCCCTTCCTCTGTATTTATCTCACTGAAGCAGCTGTGATAGCTGCAGTCACCCTACAAGTGAAATGGCAGACTCCTCTGAGATTGCATTACCACTCTGTAAGCAGCTGCTAGGGGAACACAAAGACACAGTGCACTTTATATATCTTTTCCCAGAGTCTCAGAATATTTTCTGTATGATAGCCCCTTTTCCAGCTGGCTTGAGAACTGAAAGTCCCAAGGCAGCTCCAACAACCAAGCTTGTGGGCTGATAGACCTGTTCATTGGACTATTAGCAGAAGCATTAATTTCTTTAACCAAGTGTTAGAAATGATAATAAATCTGACTGAGGATACATCTGATAGTGATTTGTGAAACCTCTCATTTTGAATATATTAATCTGAACTGCATCTGATGAAATAAGGAGGAAGGAGAAGTAAAACCATATTTACTTAAGAAAATATAAATATTTCATTCTAAATGTTGTCCTGCTTCTAGACAAAAAGTGATTCAAAACACACACATATATGCATATGTATATAAAATTGCATCTCACAAGAACTGATAAAGACTTTGGTCTGTCAGTTTTACTTTAAAAGAGAGAATAATTGTGCATAATAGTGCTAAATAAGTCGTCTTCATTCTGGAAAGATAACTACTCAATTTCTACGTCTGAAGCAGAATATCAACTATGGACTCCAGGGGTGTGTTGTCTGCTTCTTTTCATCTTCAGCAGATGAATCTTGCCTATGGTGCTTGATTCATGACTCAAGGGAATATAAAATGCTACTATAAAATAAAAGATATCTACAATGAAAATACAGTTATAGATTATTACAGAGAACTGTGATGCTCTTCAGAGGGCTTTATAGAATAGAATCTTCAAATTCCATCTTTTTTTCTGCAATGAAAAGCAAACTCATAAGAAGACTTTTAGCTGACTTATAAAAGAATCAATCATATTTGGGAAGTTTGTGTATGGGTCGTTTTGTCTTTTGTTCCTTTAACTTTATGCTTCTGAGACACAGATCCTCAGATAGTTTTGAATAGTTTGCTGGGAGTGGAAAGATATAAGGCAGGAATACAAGACCAGAAAAATTTGATCAGATTTCAAATTCAGATCTAATTTCCTGTTCCTATGGGGGCTAGCAAAAAATGCTTCAGAGGAAGACTAAAGAAGCCTGTAGTAGACAGCATGAGATAACCTGGCCCTGCCTTTAGTCTCATATCAGTGTTAAACAGGAGATTTAAGCTTGAAAATTAACAGAAGACAGGAGATTTAATTAGGAAAATTTAGCAGTCTTCACCAAATAATCCTACCTGTATTGCCATTACATCTCTAGACAGTCCCCATTCTTACTATTTCTACAAATGTCTAGTTTCCAGTTTCTTTGTTTTGTTCACTTTCTCCAGCAATGGGTTCTGCATTTTTTGGAAAAGTACATTTTATTAATTTCCTATTCTTTGCTTTTCAGATCTATCATGTAGTCCCATTGCTCTTATGTCATTGTAAATGAGAGCAAACAATTTGTCTGCCTTTCACAGCTTCAGATATTTATGAATCATTTTCCTTCTTATGCACTTATTTCCTTGGCTAAGTGACTCTAATCTTTTGTCTCCATTTTCATATTAGTGTTTTGTCAATTTCTAGCTAACCTCTATTACTCACCTCTGGTGTGGAAATTATTTTCTTAATACAGAACAATCAGTCCTAAACCAAATATTACAGGTGAAATCTCATTATCATTTAATTTAGTGTTATTGCAGCCATTTCCCTATTATTGACTACTGTTTTTCACATGCTCATTTTGCACAGCAAGCACTGAAGGGATTTTGTTGTTGTTTTCAGTCAGTCCTTGCTTTTTTATTTGGAGTGGATGAGTGGATTAATATGCAATACTTCAAATTTATAAATGTGAAATTTATTTTGCTTTGTATATATACTCTTTTTGTTTTGAGATTTGAAGGAAGGCATGAAAGACCATTGCTATGGTCTTGGTTATTTCCAGAAGCCCTGCTTCAGTTAGCCTTACAGCACAGTAATACCTCTGTCTCACAGGAGGGGCTGAGCACAATAAGTTGTGGGTCTTCTGTCCAGACAGTCAGTCCCAACAAGAGGCAGCATTGAAAGAGACAAGGGCTGATCAACACAAAGAAAAGACTGCTAAATCTATGGGGTTTGTAGCAAGCCTTAAAGCAAGCTCTATTTCTTTTGTTTTAATTTGAGCTCTTTATTTTTTCTTTAATAACTTTTCTTTAGGAAGAGAAAGAGATTGTTGTCAGCTAGAAATGGTGATAGCATAGCTTTGAATACAAATGCACTTGGTAAAATTTATATTACTGTTGAAAGTTTTGGCAAAGTTATCCATACTGCTCAAAGTCAGACATGATGAAATAATAATTTGTTCATAGAATAAGAATACAACGAGGCCACCAAAGTACTCTTGCTGTGAGTTTTCTCTATGAAAGCGATGAGTAGGGAATTTGTGACCCATCCTTTGAAAGATCCAGGAATCCAAACTCCCTTAAAATGGGAGTTTTCCCCTTGGAAACAACATTTCTGCTCTCTTTTTCACAGAGTCTGAGCAGAATTTAATTTATTATCTTAGTATAGGTAAGGTCAGGAGATATACCACTGAAGTGTTACACTTCAGGGTGATATGGTTTTCTACATCTGTCACAATAATCCAGGCAACCTCTGTTGCAAAACAAAAGAGGTAGCAGCCAGAAAAAAAAAGCGAGGCAGGTTTTTTCTTACTGTCTTTAACCTCCTCACTGCAGCCACTGCAGTTCCTCATCCTGTCTACCAGCTTGATACAGCAGCAGCAGCTACAGTGTCTCCTTCATCTGTGCCACGCCAGAATCACAGATACCATTTAGGTCAATGCACAACATGAGCTGCTGAAACAGCCATTCCCTGATTTATTTAATTTGGGGAGTGGGGGGAGGGGGAATTGGGTAGAAGGGAGGTAAATGAAATTTCCATGCACTCATATGTGAGATTTCTGGAAAGGAGGGGTGGTGTAAACAGACCAGAAATTTGGGACTGAATCTGAAAAAAAAAAAAAAAAAAAGACACAATAAGCATATACATTTATATTTCTCTTTAGAACTAAGAACTCAAAGTGAAACTTCAGAAAGGATAACATCTATATTCATATCTGTACGCAAATAAACAAATATACATACATATATATATATAAAAATACTTATAACAAATCAGACGTTATTTATTATATGGTGGGTTTGCTTGCTAGGCAGTGTCCATAGCATGCTTAAACTCCATAGTTCATTCTACAGAGCTAACTCATAACTTCTTTAAGTTTACACATGTCCAGTAGTGTTTACATGAAAAAAGACACAGGCCTTAAGGTTTTTGAGGCAGAACATGATTTGCTTTCTGTTCCTGCGTGGTTTGATATATACAAACCGAGTTGCCACAATTTTAATTTTATGAATAATAAAATAATAGCTATAACTCCCTGGAAGAAGTTTATTTTTTACATAAAATTGACTAGAATACAGCGATGGCACGAATTATCAGTATTAATAGTACTTATTATTTTTGGAGTATACTGAATAATGAGAGTGAGAGCAATTCTTTTTCCTAAAGTGATGCCTCAAGTCAGGACGGATAAAGAGAGTTCTAATTAAAGACAAATGAATCATTATGATTTTTAAACCCTCTTTCATACTAATACAAGCCAGTTTTTCAAGCCTAGTCAATCACAATGAAACACGATAACACTAGTAGCCATTATGACAGCAGAACAACTATATGATAATTATTGACCTTTTCAAATGTATTAGATTGTTATCAAGAAAATTGTGAAGTAAATCTAAGAAACATAAACCTCCTATTGAAGTGTCTGTCCTTATGCCAACAATTAGCAAGCTAAGAGGAAGACCCTACAAAAAAAACCCCTCACATAGCCACAGTTACTTTCAGGCTGTCACTGAGCAAATAAACCATGCTATTTAAAATATCTACCCCTGCAGTTCAGCCACAGTCTATGGGTTTGGGAGCTTATCTAATGTTCATCATGCCAGTCAGTAGCACTGGTAAAGTTCAGTCACATATTCTCACAAAAAAAGACCATGTAGATATTTATCATACAGATGTTCTTTGATCTGTACAAAACCAAGGCAATTGCAAAGTTAATCTAAAGCCACACTTCTATGTTCTTAGCAAGTAAGACTTTGTTGAAAGTATTGCTATCAGTTGGAGCTCAAGAAAGCCCACTCAAAACTCATAGATTTTGTTAAAGTTATAAACTTGTGCCAAAGATGCAAGTCCAAACATTTATGGTTTTAGTATCAATACTGCAGCTTAAAAAGACTTTTAATAATGGCTGTAAAATTACAATTTTGTACCACCCTAATGTTTTATAAATGCTAAGAAGGTTATCATCATCTTTCTTACACAGCCTTAAATGATAAGTGACATGGTGATTTACAGACCATCAGAAAGTTTACTCTTTAAATGAAAAAATACTCAAGAACCACTGTTCTATACAAGGCAATTATTAAAAACTTAACTTTTTTTTTTTCCCTTTAGCAGAGATCGAATTTTATAATAAGTTTGGTTTTCAATGTAGTTTACAGAGAAAAAGATATTGCCTCAGTCAGCGGTAGAGGATCAGGTAGCTGCATCTTGCAGGTCAACATATGCTTGCATGGCTGATGTTGTGATTAAAGGACTTCTAAGCAATAAGGACTGTTGGGGAGAGATTGAATCCAACTAAAAGAACAAGAGGAAGAGAGCATCTTTGTCAACAGGTTTGCCAGTTTTGAGGGTTTTAAACCAGGTTGCTGGAAGGTGGAGACCAAAGCTTCAGAGAAGCTGAAGAATAGGAAGCAAAGAGGAACTGTCCAGAGGACAACATGGTGCAGAAGGCTTTCACACTTGTTCTGGGAAAGCAGCACAACTGGGGGCCCAGCTCTTGTGCCTGCATACAAACTCACATACAACAGGAAAAAAAAACAAAACCAAACCAAAATTAAGAGTTTATGCACAGTCATAGTGACATGATGATGGAAACATGACAATATGGTGGGAACATGATAGAATGGTGGGACAGCCTGCATGGTTGGAGTGCTTGGATGGATAAAAGGTCTTCAAGAGGAGGAATATATGAGGGTAGCTGTGAGCTGCTCACTTGCCCAGGGCTTCACTATGAAACGTGTGATGAGCTGGTCAAGAATTTACAGTCGGGGTCAGAGGGAAGGTCAATGAGGGAGATGTAATGGTGGATGTCTCTGGTGGATCCTAAGACAGAAGAAGAAGTGGGTGAACTCTTTATTAAGCAGTTCACTACCAGTGGTGTTCCTCAAGGGTTGGTAACGGAGTTTATGCAATATAATATGTTCATTGATGATTCGGACTGTGGGACAAAATACATCCTCAACAAATTTGTGTGTGACAACAAACTGGGCGGAGTGCTGGTATGCATCAGGGTTGGTCTGCCATTCAGATCGATCTCAACAAGCTGGAGAAATTATGTGAACCTCAGCAGTGACGAATGTGAAGTCCTGCACCAGAGGTTGAATAACCCCATGTGGCAATACAGGCTGTGCACTGCCTGGCTAAGCACAAGTTGTGCAGTAAAGGACAGGGGAGTCCTGGTAGACAGCAAGTAAAACACAAGCCAACTGTGTGCCCTTGCAGCAGTGAAGGGTAACTACTTACTGGGCTGCATTAGTAAAAGTGCACCCAGCAGGCTGAGAGAAGGAATTAATCACCTCTATTTGGCCCTTATGAGACCACATCTGGGGACCCATGTTCAGAATCGCTGTTCTCACCACCCAGTATGAGAGAGCAACTGGAGAGAGCTCAGTGCATGGCCACTGAGATGTTCAGAGCTGGAGAAAATGACACAAGGTGGGAGGTGAGGGAGTTGAGTTTGCTGAGTTTGGAGGGGGCAGACTGAGGAGGAACTTAGTGCTATCTTGAGCTGCAGCTAGAGAAAGGACAGGGACAATATTCCTTGGCTGCACAGTGAAAGGACAAGAGGCAATGGCTACCTTTTGAAGCAAGGGAAATTCTGACCTGACGTAAGGAAAAATTTCTTTACCTGTGAGGGTGGTCAAACATTGAACAGAGGTGCCTAGAGCAGCTCTGAAAGCTCCATCATTGGGGATATTCAAAACTTAGCTGGACAAGACCCTTTAGTTAGCCTGTTTCAAAGAAGTGTTTTGATGACCTGACCTCCCAATGTCTTTTCCAGTCTAAATTATTCTACAAACCTATATAACAATAATAACTAAACAAAAGATACAATCTGATGGATGGGGGGGAAAGAGCCACTGTTTGTAACTGGCATAGTTTAAATAAATAACATGAAATCTTATTTATTCTTTCCTCCCCATGGGATTAAAACTATCTGTAAACAAACTCCGTGTCACTGGATTTTATTCAACTCACTTTATAGTTCTTAACTAGTCATCAGCAACTTTTAAAATTTAGTTCCTTCATTCTACTCATGAAATCAAATTGCAGTCTTCACAAAATAGTTTTTTATTATTATAAACAATATTTTCCTTTATTCTGAAATTCTAATATGTGGGAAGTTTCCATTCTAACAGGCCCCAGCAATAATTTTACAGGAGTGCAGTTTAAATCACTTAATTTTACTGTCACACCAGATAATTTTTGGCATTTGATCCAAGCAAGACTCTGTAGCCAAAGGACAAACGTTATGAATTAGACACCTATTGTAGGGTTGGATTAAATACTCTTAGGAAATGAGTGTTCACTGGTTGTTACAGAGGGATCATGAATGACCAGCTAATAAATATCTAATTTCTACAGCTACATTTAAGTGAAATGATTGTCATGTTTACTCCCTAATTGTTTCTTAGTCATGCAGTTGTAATCTTGTTGGCCTAAAGCAATACAAAACCAACGTAAGAACATGTCTATGCAGTGTGCAGAGTCCTTCAGTGGAGTATTTAAGTTGGAAACTATGAACCAGCTGGCAAGTACTAGATTGCATTAGGCATTTTGCTTGTGTTTGCAGGTTTGTTTTTTTACTTTTGTATCTCTAAGGGCCTGTTATATTGTGGAGACAGCAGACCTGGTGTGGAGGCATCTGTATGGCCTCTTCTTGAATCCTGAAGTATGCCAGAGAGACATATGTGGTGTTAGTGATAGCTGTCTCATGTCACCAATGTGGGAGCCCTTCCCCAGTCACCAGCCGGGTGGTACATGGGTGCTGCCCCGCATGGTCTCTGATGGCTGGAAAGGTGGCAGCTATGCAGTGAAGGGTCAATTAATGTGTGAAGGTGACTGCGTGTGTTAATGTGAGTGTTAGGCTAGATACTGTCTGCATGCAACAAAAACATTACTAATAATATTAGAAATTATAATTGTAATACTGTTTTTTTATGTGAAAAGGGATAGTAGAACTCAATATTCCTCATGCTGATTCAGACACCACTTTCTGTGCAAACTGATCTTTTGGTTTCAGAGCTTTAATTACCCTGTAACAAGCAGGTATCAAGGGCAAGGAGTTTACCAGATGACTTAATGAGTCCAGGTAGTGTAGCTTGAGTCTCAAAAGCAGTATAAATGCATTAATTTGGCATGTTTTGACATGATGCCATTGTTGACATGACAAACAATACCAGAGTGAGGACAGTTTCAGGCAGCTCCTCATACTGAGGCATTTTAACCAGTTCTAGGCTGACTAGCTAGTGCAATTACTGCCAAACCGGGAGTCTGCATGATCACTTTACTAACCTGCAGTGCAGAGACACTTCTACAATATTAAAACAAACAAACAAACAAATAAACAAAAAAAAAAAACAACTCCACATGCCTGATTAAATACTTTTTTTTATTTTCAGGGACATTTCACTCCTCAAAATGGGCACATTTACATAAAATTGCATATCATTTTTTCCCTCCTTTGTTTTAGAATTTCCTATTCCTGACAAATTTTGCTGAGCAAGACGAGTTGCTGCTAAACTCTAACACCATGATCACACTGAACAGCATTCCTCTGTGTAATGCCAGAATGAATGACTTCAGGTAGATGACTTAGATGAATGCATTGTAGGAATTTGGCTTAGATCCAGGGCAAATCTGAAGGGCTTCATAATGACTGGTTGGCCTGATTCCTTGTTGTGATTACACATTTTTTCCTTTTTTCCAGATTGCTCTTAGTTTTGTTTGTTTATGCAAATAAATCCTCTTATTTGTACATGGGATTTTATTTTATTGGTTCAGTACACCAATACGAAAGCCAGGTCCTCATGAAGCGCTTGGTGAGGAACGTTATCTAAGCAGTAAGTCTATTCAGTCATTTGGTGAATATTAGTTATATATCAAAACTCAATGCAATGTGGTTATGGGCATTGTCCAAAATACACATATAGAGTATTAGAAAAAAAAATATGAAAAAAAAATATTTAAAGTGTATGCATATGCCTGACAAAGAATAGGATTTAATGGCTTTTTCCCATTAGAAATATGGATATTTTCACATATCAGTTTGTGAACTCATGTGGCAGCCTTGTATATTGACAGTATTTGCTGTTGGTATATTCAGTTTTTATATGTCTATGAGGACAGGAAAGGAAAGATATTTCTTGCTACATGAGTGGAGAATATGCCTATTGCAACTGACCCAATCTGTTAGTGAAAACAGATGGTTTGTGTGCTGTGTTCTCTAAACTCACTAGGGCTAGCAATGTCAGAAGTGTGCATACACAAAGAAGGAGGGGAAGGTATTTAACATAATACAAGATAACAGTTCAAAGAGTGATAATAATAATAAATATATTAGAAATATAGTCTGGATATAAGCAAAAATGTCTTGGCATAGAATATTTACCTACAGTAAGCTTTGGAAACCATATTGCCTGGCAAATTTTAAAAACAGATAAGAGAAGAAAAGGCATCTTGGTAAATGTACTACTGCAGGAAAAAGTTGTTTGCAGGAAGAAATCATTAGGTCCTTTCCATCACTGAATTTCACTTTCCTAAACAGGAAGATCTATCAGGAATTTTTCTGTAAATCATGGAAAAAATAGGCTACAAAAAATTAACATTTTTCAGATATACTTTTGACACATGCTTTCCAAGCTGGTGAAGAAAACTGTGGGAGATGGACTGAAACTTGACAGTTGCAGTGTAACTGTCAAGATCTAACCAAAAAGCACAGAAGAATACGCTAATAGCTGTGAACCACACTCCTCAGAGCAGCTTCAGCCAGTTTGTGCTGATAACAGAGCAGGTACCCCTTGCTGATGACACTATGCTTAATTTATTGAGCATCTACCACATGTAATAGGTTACCACCATCACCTGCAATAGTGGAATCAAAACATCTAAGCTGACATAGACAGATTTGTACACACACACACACCCCTTTATAAATAGCAGCCAAAAGAGCTATAAACAGCTGTCAACATAAATCTTACTCGTCTGTCCAACAGCTAGCACTTTTCATGCCACTGAATATCTAAATGGGCAGGTTCTGCTCCTATGAATCATTTAAAAGAATTTAAAGAGGTTGTCATTCTGACACTTTAAATCAGAACATACCTGTTATTTATACTGTGTGCATTAGTGCTTGCGTATATGTGTGTACTTAGACCTATATAAAGATAAACACAGGCATATTTTTCACCTCACTCAGCTTTCCCTGAGTTTCTTTTAACCAAATAGATTATTAACTGCTCCCTGGCTGACTTTGTTGGCCAGTTTCACTCCACAGGAAAAAATTATTATTAACTTACAAACACACTGAGATTTAAGGAAGAAACGTTTATGAACCATTAACTAATACCTTCTGCTAGTACCTGTCTCAGTACTGAGGTGGAAAGAAGTGGGAGAAAGGTGTTATAGCCTTATTTTAGTAATTAATGTATTAAAGAAATGGACAGCAGAAAGACCAAGATCTCCAGTTATCTTTATCAAGAGACCAATTCTGTTTCCACTGAAGTCAATGTGAATAGAAGTAAAAGGGTAGAAGTGCATGGGGACTCATTTCAAATGTGGAAAAGTGTATATTTACTTTTCTAAGATTATTTATTTTCTGTCAAAAAATGAATATATTCAGGAGCCCCAGCATATCCAATACCTGATAATTAGTTAAGGATATCGCATTCGCAATAGACAACGAAGATTTCAACAAATGGATTGTCACAATCTCTTCTATGCAGTGCAAGGAAGTCAATGTGCAACTTCTTCCTCTTCCTTTCCCACTGCTGGTTGGTTTGACAGTGAGGACAGGATCAGGGTTGCACTTACACAACTTGGAACAACCTTGTGCTTCCTCCTTCTGATACCATGTATCTTGGATATTGGACTACAGAAGGACTTACATTCAATAGGAAGTGTAGCAAAAACTCTTCATTCTTCTCTGAGGAGTCTCTGATAGTAGCTCTCCCCTTTTTGTGGTAGTTCTCTAATGCTCATGCACTGTAGTTCATCTTCAGTACTCAGATGGACCACTGAAGAAACTAAGATATACTTTTTTAAGTAAAGGTGCACAGTCCTGAACTCAGTGAGTTTATTATTAAATGTGTGCTTGAACTGGACTCTGTTCATTCAAGCATGTGCAGATGTGTGTGCACAGACAGCCTCAGTTGAGTAAACAGCTAAAGCAGGGGTGTGACACTGAGATTTGGATAACAGCTTCAAATGCACTGTGATGTAGGCAAGGAGGATCTTTTTCCCTATGTGCTGCAAAGATGTGTAAATGAAGGTTAGGGGTGCAAGGGAAGTTATTTTAATTTCAAAGTGTGGTTGAGAGGTTTGCAGGGCATGAAAAAATAGCTGAAAATTGTGCTTTACTATTTCTGCAAAAGAATGTATATCTAATTACTGAGGATCTTATAAAACTACATTTAGGTATATGATGAGGGGGAAAAAATGGGTAGAGTTTCAAAGAAAGGAAAAGTAAGGGAAAATTAACAAAGCAGTCATATATTCTTCAGGCAAGAGTTTTTGCTAGTGCTGTGACAATAAAATCAGGCTTTGGTGTGAATGCTCAGAATCCTTTTAAGGAGCCTACAGGAGTGTTCCCTTCCAAACTGTACTGCAACACTGTAATCGTGTAATCATGCAATAGTGGTGCTAACATTTTAAAGGGAATTTTAAGATAAGCTGCAGTCAACCCTGGTTCAGAGGGTTGTAGAGCTCCACTGATATTAGTGTTTCAGGGACCAACAGTTAAACACTAGATTATAAGCAACTGCATGTCATGGGCACTCTGTGTAGATGGAGAATGCAAGAACAATCTCATTCCCTCTGATAACATGAAGAAATGTCTGATGATTAAAAGTCTCAAGCCTTTTCTTGCAGAATGTTTTTCCCAGGCTGTTGTAAAGAAAACAGTAGTCACTTACAGTTGTTATTGTAGCATAAAAACTAAGGTCAGGTTCAAAGAAGTATTTAAACCTTTTTAGAGTGTGATTAGTTATGCTTTGAGTGTAGTGCAGCTAATCATTTGCTTAGAGGTAGACACATGCCTTAAATGCCTCGATACGATGTGAAAATAATTAAAATTAATTCAAAGATTATTACTAAAATAGATTGAACAGAATTACTTACAAAAGCATTGGTAACAGGAGGACCAACCAGCTCTGTCCTGGTCCACCAAGTGAGACTCAGGCTGCAAACAGTGTGCTGTGAATAGGGGTGAGACATAGATGCACACACTGTTAGTTGTGAAAGAGAACTCACCATTTACTCCTACAATACTTCCCCTTTTGTGTGTTGCTCTCCATATGGACGACTGAGTCTTTGGATATAAAGAAGCTCCACAGATTGTCTACTGCTCTTGACAGAAGATGATAGATCAGCCAACTGCATCTCATGCATGAAACCCAGGAGCATAGAGGAGGCCTTGTTGCTTGTTACTTGTTACTGTATGCATATTTTCAGCATAGAGGAGAAACTGTAGGACATATATAGGATACAGGTGTCAAATCAGTGTGACTAATGTTCAGGGCACAAGAGTTGACAGTTTTGAAGAGAGGTGGAATAATCTAGAAGTGGGTGTGATAAAACAACCAGATGATGGCTTACAAAGACACATGACATCTCCACTGGAAGTGAGGTGTGATACTAGTTTTCAGTAGGGATACTGGACCAGTGACTTGTGGAGGGATTTTCAGATAGGATAAAAATGTTAGTGTGATGTAAATTAAAAAAGAATATCAGAAACCCCTAAGAAATTGTAAAATGATGTTGTTACTATTCCAAATGACTACAAATGAAAGTATGTCATATTACTATACTTCCTTTAATTAGTCTCCATTGAAAATTATTTTAAGTCTGAAGGGAATAGGAGTTTAAAATTTTCATAGAAACTATGAAATTTATTTTGTACTAACTTCACAGATATCTTCTGCCAGATAGATTTCTCACTGTTACTGCACACATTGAAAAGTGAGAATGTTGTCATTTTTGAAAACGCTGATGTGAGCCCTCCTACTTAGCCCACAACCTGTGTGTGAATTTGCTTTTTCTGCACCTTTCAAATTGATTTCTTCCCACCACAGTAGTGAAAAAGACAGTATATATTAAATATACACTACAGTATAGGTAGTGTCTAGTATTCCTATGGAAATATTCTCAATTTCCATGCTTTTCCAGTCTATATTAAAGTGAAATAATGGACTGTTACTTCTTTTTAGAGGCAGAAAGCTCTCAGCACTGGAATGGCAATTAAGCCACTTAGCAAATTGGTATTCAAGGCATTCTACAGACATGTGGGACTCAACAGTTCAGTTTGTTTGTTCTGCAGCCATCTGAATAAGACGGTATAGGGTACTAAACATATACCCTCCACTTCCCAGTGACAATCCTAAAGTACTATTCTGTGGACCAATAAAAGTACTGTCAAAAAGTGGCATATCTCCAATAAGGATCTTTAAAAGAGACTTTTAAAACTCTTGGAGACTAAGGAATTACCTGAACTGGGCAGAGCACTGACCTGGACTTTCAGCCTGTTGTCTCCCTAGCAAGAACCTTGCAAATCACTGCACGGTCCAAAGTGTACTTCGTAAAGAAACATATTTAATTAAAATGTTCCTAACCATTTCCTAACATTTAAAATGTTCCATACCATTTACGTCATGCTCAGGTCCCATACTATCCAATACAACCTCAATAACCACCACCCGCCTCCCCATCCTTTGATAAAATACACAGATACCATTTATCATCCCCTCAGTCTATGGACCACCCCTGCGAAAAGCCTGTAGAGGGTCCGCAAATGTCCACTGAGTTCATTTAGTGCATAATTTTGGGCTCCACCTACCGTAACAGTCTTTCAAGGCTGGAGAGATGGTCTGTGTGGTGTTGGATTGTTGCATGCTGAAGTCAGTCTTCGTTCCATCACTGCTGCACTTTGCTTGGTTCAATCAAAGTTCATTCTTCATTAATTTGGGAGATTCTTACTACGATACCATCGATATGCTACATAACAATCATAGGAGTGATGACATACAATACTATATGACAATTAACATCATACCATTCAGTTCATTAGCAATTTTCACACAAAATCAAATCCCCTTGACACACACATCGAAATCCTCCATCCTCCCACATCACCCACCTCATGAACTCTCTAGTGAAAGCAATCCCACAAATGGGTTTGCCTTTGCCTGAGACAGGAATAACCCAAACGGTTTTCCCCAGCGCATTTTTTACATGCACTACAGGGACTTTATCCCCTTCCACAGTGCGTAAGGGTTCTGACTGGGCAGGCCCAGCTCGATTGGCAGATCCCCTAGTGTTGACTAACCAGGTGGCTTTTGCTAAATGCATATCCCAGTGTTTGAATGTCCCACCCCCCATTGCTCTCAGTGTAGTCTTTAACAGTATCCTTCAATTTTCCCAGAGGCTGGTGCATGATAGGGGATGTGATACACCCACTCAATGCCATGCTCTTTGGCCCAGGTGTCTATGAGGTTATTTCAGAAATGAGTCCTGCTGCCTGACTCAATTCTCTCTGGGGTGCCATGTCGCCACAAGACTTGTTTTTCAAGGCCCAGGATAGTGTTCCAGGCAGTGGCATGGGGCACGGGATATGTTTCCAGCCATCCGGTGGTTGCTTCCACCATTGTAAGCACATGGCATTTGCCTTGGCGGGTTTGTGGCACTGTGATATAATCAGTCTGCCAGGCCTCCCCATATTTATACTTCAGCCATCGTCCTCCATACCACAGAGGCTTTATCCGCTTGGCTTGCTTGATTGCAGCGCATGTTTCACATTCATGGATGACCTGTGCAATAGCGTCCATGGTCAAGTCCACCCCTCGGTCACGAGCCCATCTGTATGTTGCATCTCTTCCTTGATGGCCTGAGGTGTCATGGGCCCACCGAGCTATAAATAGTTCACCTTTAT
The DNA here is from genome assembly GCA_031468815.1 of Morus bassanus. NCBI lineage: Eukaryota > Metazoa > Chordata > Aves > Suliformes > Sulidae > Morus > Morus bassanus. The sequence continues at coordinate 106,217,075 of CM062567.1, read as the reverse complement.
GTTGCCAGTCCAGATCTACTTGAGCCACTTCAATCTTAGCAGCCTGATCCACCTGTTGGTTGTTCTGATGTTCTTCAATGGCCCGACTCTTGGGAACATGAGCATCCACATGACGTACCTTCACAACCAGGTTCTCCACCCGGGCAGCAATATCTTGCCACAATGCAGCAGCCCAGATGGGTTTGCCTCTGCGCTGCCATTTGTTCTGCTTCCACTGCTGTAACCACCCCCACAGGGCATTTGCCACCATCCATGAGTCAGTATAAAGATAGAGCACTGGCCATTTTTCTCGTTCAGCAATGTCTAAAGCCAGCTGGATGGCCTTTACTTCTGCAAACTGACTTGATTCACCTTCTCCTTCAGCAGTTTCTGCGACTTGCCGTATAGGACTCCATACAGCAGCCTTCCATCTCCGATGCTTTCCCACCAGACGACAAGACCCATCAGTGAACAGGGCATATTGCTTCTCATTTTCTGGCAGTTTGTTATACAGTGGGGCCTCTTCAGCACGTGTCACCTCCTCCTCTGATGATATTCCAAAATCTTTGCCTTCTGTCCAGCCAGTCCATGCTCACTTCCAAGATTCCTGGGTGACTGGGGTTTCCTATTAGAGCCCGTTGGGTGATCAGTGTGACCCATTTACTCCATGTAGCATCAGTTGCATGATGTGTATAGGGGACTCTCCCTTTGAACATCCAGCCCAGCACCGGCAGTCGAGGTGCCAGGAGGAGCTGTGCTTCAGTACCGATCACTTCTGAAGCAGCTCGAACCCCTTCATATGCTGCCAATATCTCTTTTTCAGTTGGAGTGTAGCGTGCTTCGGACCCTCTGTATCCCCGACTCCAGAACCCTAGGGGCCGACCTCGGGTCTCCCCTGGTGCTTTCTGCCAGAGGCTCCAGGTAGGGCCATTCTCCCCGGCTGCAGTGTAGAACAAATTTTTTACATCTTGTCCTGCCCGGATTGGCCCAAGGGCTACTGCATGAACTATCTCCCGTTTAATCAGTTCATAGTCTTGTCGTTGCTCAGGGCCCCATTTAAAATCATTCTTCTTCCGGGTCACTTGATAGAGAGGGCTTACAATCAGACTATAAATTGGAATATGCATTCTCCAAAAACCCCACAACACCTAAAAGACCTTGTGTTTCCTTTTTGCTAGTTGGTGGAGACATGGCGGTTATTTTGTTGATCACATCCATTGGGATCTGCCGACGTCCATCTTGCCATTTTATTCCCAAAACCTGAATCTCCTGTGCAGGTCCCTTCACTTTACTTTGTTTTATGGCAAAACCAGCCTTCAGAAGGATTTGGACTATTTTCTTCCCTTTCTCGAAAACATCTTCTGCTGTGTTGCCCCACACGATGATGTCATCAATGTACTGAAGGTGTTCCGGAGCTCCACCCTGTTCCAGTGCAGTATGGATCAGTCCATGGCAAATGGTAGGGCTGTGTTTCCACCCCTGGGGCAGTCGATTCCAGGTGTACTGGAGGCCCCTCCAAGTGAAAGCAAACTGTGGCCTGCACTCTGCTGCCAAAGGGATTGAGAAGAATGCATTAGCGATATCAATTGTGGCATACCACTTGGCTACCTTTGACTCCAGTTCGTACTGATGTTCTTGCACAGCAGCACTCAGTGGCAGAGTGACTTCATTCAGGCCGCTATAGTCTACTGTTAGTCTCCACTCCCCATTAGACTTCCACACTGGCCATATGGGACTGTTAAAGGGTGAGTGGGTCTTACTGATCACTCCTTGGCTCTCCAGTCGATGAATGAGCTCATGGATGGGAATCAGGGAGTCTCGGTTGGTGCGGTATTGCCGCCGGTGCACTGTTGTGGTGGCAATCAGCACCTGTTGTTCTTTGACCTTCAGCTACCCCACAACAGAAGGGTCCTTTGAGAGACTGGTCAAGGTAGACAGCTGTTTAATTCCCTCTGTCTCCAAGGCAGCTATCCCAAAAGCCCACCTGTACCCTTTTGGGTCCTTGAAATACCCTCTCCTGAGGTAGTCTATGCCAAGGATGCACGGAGCCTCTGGGCCAGTCACAATGGGGTGCTTTTGCCACTCATTCCCGGTTAGGCTCACTTCAGCCTCCAATACAGTTAGCTCTTGGGATTCCCTCTGTCACTCCAGCAATACAAATGGGTTCTGCCCCGACATTGCTTGATGGCATTAGGGTGCACTGTGCACCGGTGTCCACTAGAGCCTTATACTCCTGTGGGTCAGATGTGCCAGACCATCGGATCCACACAGTCCAGTAAACCCGGTTGTCCCTTTCCTCCACCTGGCTGGAGGCAGGGCCCTTCTAGTCCCAATTGCAGAATTCCCAACTCACTCCTTGTTAATGGGAAACAGAAGTCTCTCCATTAAGATCAGAAATAAAATCAGTGCTTCTACTCCTCTGTCTGGGGAGCTGCTTACTGGAAGCTGGAGCAGCAACTTTCCTGGAAGAACCCCCCTGAGTGGTTGTTTTCCCTTGCAACTCACGTACACGTGCCTCCAGGGTCGAGGTAGGTTTCCCATCCTACTTCCTCATGTCCTCTCCATGGTCATGCAGGTAGAACCGTAGGGTGCCCCGTGGTGTGTATCCTCTCTCTTGAGCAGAGGGACACTTACTTCTAATGGCCGAGATACTGGTCCGTACAGGTAGGGAGTAGGACATATCTTCTTTGAATTGCTGGAACTCCCGGGACAATTTCTCCACAGCTGAGACGAGGGAGGAAGAGACATGTGCTTCATAATCCCGGAGTTTATCAATCACATCCCCTACCGTTGGTGCCTCTTCATCTTTCCAGGACATTACTGCCAGGGAGTTTACATGGGATGATGGTGCGCTCCGTACAAACTTCCGCCACATGGGTCGTGTGCACTGTGCTTCATCTGGATCTTTGGATGACTGTTCGTCGTTCAGTTCACCATAAATCACCTCAAGCACAGCTAATTCTCTCAGGTACTGGACACCTTTCTCCATGGTGGTCCATTTTCCTGGGTGATATAGAACATCTTCCTTGAAGGGATACCTTTCTTTCACAGCAGACAGGAGTCGCCTCCAGAGGCTGAGGCCTTGTGTCCCTTTTCCAATTGCTTTGTCAATGCCCCCATCCCTAGAAAGGGATCCCAGTTGTTTGGCTTCCTTACCCTCTAATTCCAGGCTACTGGCCCAGTTATCCCAGCATCGGAGCAGCCAGGTGACAACGTGCTCACCTACATGACGGCCGAAATCTTTCCGCGTATCTCGCAGCTCACTCAAGGATAGGGATGAGGTAGTTTCCATCTCTTGTATGAGTTCTTCCTCTTCCTCCTTCTCTCCTCATGATGGCCCTGTTTTTCCATCATCTCTTTCTATACGAGTTGACTTTCTCTTCCAAGATTTCTTCTTGTGTATAGGGGCGATTGATACTGGCATGGGTTGATTCTCTGATTCTGCCACAGTGCCTGTCATGGGGGATTGAATGGCTGTGGTGCCTGCTGCCAGGGTTGAAGTGGCCGCAGTGCCTGTTGCTGGGGCTGGAATGGCCGTAGTGCCTGTTACCGGGGTTGGAGTGGTTGGAGTGACCGCAGCGCCTGTCGCCTTCTTTTTCTTTGTCTTCTTAAATCCAGAGGCCTTCTCTTCCCCTTGGGGGCACTGAATACTGTTAAACAGGGCTCGGTAGGCATGGGCCAGGCCCCAGCATGTTGCAGTGATCTGTGTCTCTCTGGAGTTGCCAGGGTGACAACATACTTTCTCCAAACACTCTACTAGTTTTTCAGGATTGTGCACTTGTTCAGGGGTGAAATTCCAAAACACTAGAGATGCCCACTGTCCTAGGTATTTGCCCATACTATCCCACATACCCCGCCACTGATAACTATCAAGCCTTGGGGCAGACCTCTGGATGATATTCTTAAATTGCTTATTAACCTTATACAAAACTGAATCAATCTGCCAAAGAAGTACCAACAGATGTATCTTAACTACTCAAGATTGTTCAAGATGCTGAAAAGTTGTTGTAATGAAGAAGATGACACTACAGACAAAGGTAACTATGGTGCCACTCTGTATTTCCTCCATAAAACAACTCTCAGAGAAGGAGGTATAACTGCTAATTGTCTCCATGAGATGGTACCCAAAGTACAGTAACGGCTTCAATATAAACTTCAGATACCAAATAAAACTCAAGGCCAGTGTTTTAATAACAACTCTCCCAGGCAAAGCATTGCTAATCCCTGCAGAGCACAGCAGACTACAAAAACAAACACCAGTCTTTAACATGTACAGCAAAAACAAAAGCATGGTGCAGATCAGATAAACTAATATGGAGAACAGAGTCGATGTTGTTATTATCTCAAACCCTTTGTGCCCCATGTTGGGCACCAAAAAGAACTGTTGTGGTTTAGCCCCAGTCAGCAGCTAAGCACCACATAGCCGCTCGATCACTTCCTCCACCCCAGTGGGATGGGGGAGAATCGGAAGAGCAAAAGCAAGAAAACTCGTGGGTTGAGATAAGACCAGTTTAATCATTAAAATAAAACAGTAATAGTAGTAATGGCAATGATAACAATAATCATTATGATAATAATAATAATGATAATGATAATATAATAAAAAAAAATAACAAGAGAGAGGAATGAAACCCGGGGAACAGAGGGAAAATGAAAAAAAAAACCCACAGGTGCTACAACCGCTCACCACTCACTGACCAACATTGCCAGTCCCTGTGCTGTGATTGCTGCCCCCCCCGGCCAACTCCCACCAGTTATTATACCAGGCATGATGTTACATGATATGGAATATCCCTTTGGCCAATTTGGATCAGCTCTCTTGGATGTGTCCCCTCCCCTCCCGGCTTCTTGTGCACCTCACAGGGCATGGGAAGCTGGAAAAGGCCTTGACTAGTGTAAGCACTACCTAGCAACAACTAAAACACCAGTGTGTTATCAACAGTACTTTCATACTAAGTCCAAAATACAGCACTATACCAGCTACAGTGAAGAAAATTAACTATCCCAGCTAAAACCATGACATCAATCCAGCATTTACTATGGACCACAGCTGTGTTTCAGCTATGTTTTTAAAAACCTACTAACAGTTATATCAGTTATATTTCTGAGATGATTGCAGAAGTTTGCAGAGATATTTTAAACACAATATTGTGTACCCACTATGAGCTGCACAAGCTGGTGCCAGAATAGTTCTCAGTACAGTAAATTTGGGGGGAAATAATTTGCATTGCTGTAATTCAGTCAGACTAACCCCTGATTTCTTCAATTTGTCAAGAAAATATCTGTAATATAATTTGACAGTAAATATTCAAATGGCTTATCGGTAGATGAATGAGCTTGGTGGCACAATATGCACGATGTTGCTTGCCTTAAAATTTGATGTACAATGTTTCATTGATATTGCACACCACATGTAGCAGTCGTACTGTAACTCAGAGTGAAAAAGAAAATAAAATCCTTTTTTTCTTTCTTTTTTTTTTCTTTCTTTTTTTTTTTTTTTTTGTGTGTGTGAAATCTATCTATGTGCAAAGGACCAGTTAAATGGGAATCAAACAATCCAGAAGGAAGAAGAGATATTCTGCTTTCCAGTCTTGACTCTCTCTCGCACAGGTTGTGGTCAGTCACTTCTGCCCACCTGTTCCAAATACCCCATTCCACTACAAACCCTCTGTCAGATTTGTCTCTGTATTCCCATCCTCCTTTCTTTTCTGTTCTGGCCTTTTACTTTCTTCTTGCTGGAGGAACACATCCCACTATTTCCATCTCTAACCTATAATTTTTACAGTAATTATAATCAGAGCCAAAACACATTCACAGTCATTCAGGTAAAAATCTTTTTGAGTGTATTCTTTGACACAAGACAAACCATAAAGGAAGCAAAAAATTAACATTTACAGAAAATGTTTGTGTAAGCTGACTTCCCCAGTAATAGCAATTTATTAATATTTCTATGATTTTCTGTTTCCAGGTTCTGCTGAACTGAATTGGCACTCTGTTCTAAGGTTATACATGCACTTTATCATTTGCATTGGAACTTTACTGTGTTAGATCCAAGGAATACCATTCGATGTTTGGAAGATAACTTTCTTAAAGCTGATGATTTTATTTTGGGATATCTATTCAATCAAAGCCAGTATCAAAAATGACAAGGCATATCAGAACATGTTTATGTGGTGCACAAATGTGCGTGAACACCTATATTTTTATTTGGCTGAGTAAGATTAAATTACCGTATTTGTTTTTCTTTCAGCACAACTCAGCAGTGCTTTTGGAGTTGACTCCTAAAGAAAACTAATAAGTAGACTATAGTATGTGGCCTGGTACTGCATGTAGACCATGCAGGTGTGATGAGCTAAGAGGTTTACTCTATTTAACATTAACTGAAAGTGATTTACTTATGTCATAGTTTAACTTGCATCGCCTATGTCCTTACCACCCAAGAGACATGGTTTGCCACATCCCAGGTGCAGAACAAGAGCGCAGCCTCTGCTGCTCTGTGCCAAGGAAAAGCACCAGGGCTGGAACTGCCTTGCTACTGCTTCTCCCCTTGGGTTTAAATCTGAATCCCTCCTGTGCTGTCAGAAGAAACAAAAAAAGGGCACAAGGAAGGTTTCATGCTCTTATCTTGTCTTCTTCTTTGTATGTCTTCCATGTTGTAAAGTCTCATATAGCTTCCCTATGAGCAACTCTTCCAGCCAGGCATGCCTGTGCATTCCCACAGATGCTGTATGGCCTCCTGGCTGTTGTTTAGTAGCCCTCCTGCCACAGCAGATACTTGGGCTCTTTTTTTACCACAGTATCAGATATGAATATTCTCTTTTCAGCTTAAGTCTAGAGGTAAGGAGTTGTTGACATCTCTGATGGCTGTTGGTATTTGTTAGAAATCCATTCCATTTTAATACTTCATGTTTTCCTCAGGCATTTGCTTCAAAAGGCATTTAGACGTCTGCTTCTGGCTTTGGTGGATTTCCAACATCAAAACCATATGCTGAGACAGAAATAGTACTAGGACTGAAATTGACAGGAGTTGGGTGCATTATGAGAATCCCACTAGGAACCTTTTGGCATTGTTAGTTTCTAAAACAAAGTTTAGAATGCCTGTCTTTCAAGGCTGACCTGAATCAGTACAGACTAATGGAAATTAAGTGTCTAAGCACCTTAATTCTAGAAAGTTTTCATCGAGGACTGGGTATTTCAGTCTATGAAATGGCTTTGAATACTCAACTACTGTCTCACAAACCTGATTTGAGGATCAACAACACTCATAGGAAAAAAGTCATTGGCATGGCACTGGCACATGTGCAACATGTTTCATTGCCAGCATGTATTACAGAAAGGTGAAAAAATATCATTCTCAAAAATTTAAAAAGAGATCATAAATTAATTAAGGCAAAAATTTCTGCATATGAAGACTAATGGACCCGATAATAAGAACCAGTGTGTATTTAATTGATAGCCAGAGAAATAGGTTGCTTTGTCAATATGTAAGTTCTAATTTACTTTGTTAACTTTTTAATAATGTAGGCTGTGATTTACATTGTTAGCTTTTTAATAAGATGTTGCCTAATCCTGAAACACACTGCTGACAAATCAATCCACAAAATTTGTATCTCTGCGAGTGCTTGCAAGGGATGAAATACCTAAGTAGAAATTCTATTTAAGTAGTGCAAAAGCAAAGTGAATGGAGTACTTCATATCTGGTTCCTATAAGCAGTTACTTCTCTGCTTGTCAGTATCAAGAGGCAGAAACCTAGAATGGAATCTGTGTTTGGTTTTGGGTGAGAAGTGATCAGTAACCTCTCTGATGAGCAGCAGTGTCAAAATCCAAAAAAACTGAAACAATAAGGACAGTCAAGACATTGCCCCATTTGTCTGACAGCCTTCCCTCCTCTGAATGCATACTGAAATACTTCATCTGAGGGATGGAAACTTAAAATGAGCAAGAAGAGATCTTAGCTATATTCAGCATTCAGTGAAAGCCTCTGACTGCAGAAAAGTTGTTGAATTCTCAATTTAATAAACACTTTATCCTTGATTTATCTTGACAATTTTCATATTCATTATTCCATCAACATTTCATATCTTCTCTACCAGTCACTCCTGTGCATGCAGGAATGCTGGTTAAAGGCATAAGTGGCAATGGGAACAGAATGTGAACAAACTTCTCCCATGATCATGAGACTCAGATGTTACAGAATTCCAGTGATTCCATTTATATTCAGTACATGGGTATCACTGAAATTATTTCTAATGAGTATCTTCTCCAAAATTCCCTAAACAGAAACTAAATAATCCTTACCCTCTATAAGTTATTTACATTCTGTACATTGTATCCCTGTAGCACATTTACAGCAGTGATACATTTTTAAAAATATCTCCTACCTTTGTGCTAGAACAGAACATTTGCTAAAACAGAAAGAGGCAGCAGTGGGAAAAACAATGTCTCGATACTGGCATTTCCAACTTAAAATATTTTTAAAAAACAAATATGATTTACACAAATTGTCAACAGTTTACAACCACCTTTGAAAACTAAGACAATGTTATCATAGTCTTCTTTGCTAATAAACTTACCATTTTTCCTTTATGCTTGTGATGACAGAATATAATTATTAGGTTTTTTTTTGATAGTGAACACTGCATGTCAAAGTTGGTTGTTTTTTTTTCTGGTTGGTTTGTTTGTTTTGTTTTGTTTTGTTTTTTTTCTTGAAGGACAATCTGTTTCTACAAAAATATGACACTGTCATAGAAAGTGTTACAGTCAGTAACAAACTCACCACACTGAAATCAAAACTTGCTGTGAAATTTTGGAATAGTGGCTGACTTTGTTTATTTGTTTGCTTCATAAAATCATGTAACATCATAATATTTCAAATTCAGTTCCATGTTGATATTGGCTTTCCAGAAAGTGTGTTCAAAACTACTTTCCAAATACAGAAAGAAAAAAAGGACTAATTAATTATAATTACCTACAAATATGATGAGGCTTGAGTATCCTGGTTTTACCTGGGAGAGAGTTGATTTTCTTCACCATAGCTGGTATAGTGCTGTGTTTTGAATTCAGTATGAGAATAATGTTGATAACACACTGATGTTTTAGTTGTTGCTAAGTAGTGCTTACACTAGTCAAGGACTTTTTGAGCTTCTCATGCTCTGCGAGGTGCACAAGAAGTTGAGAGGGAGCATAGCCAGGGCAGCTGACCCAAACTGACCAAAGGCATATTCCATACCGTATGACATCATGCTCAGCATATTAACTGAAGGGAATTGGCCAGGGGGCAGCAATCGCTGCTTGGGGATGGGATGGGCATTGGTCAGGTGGTGGTGAGCAATTGAATTGTGCATCACTTGTTTCATGTATTCTATTATTTATTATTATTATTATTCCTTCCTTTGTTGTCCTATTAAACTGTCTTTATCTCAAGCCATGGGTTCTACTTTCTTTTTTTTTTATTCTGTCCCCCAACCCACCAACAGGGTGGGAGGGTGAGCGAGTGGCTGTGTGGTGCTTAGTTGCTGACTGGGGTTCAATGAATGAAGTGTGCAGAAAAGAAGTAATAGAAAATACAAAGTCCCTGAATTCACTAAATTACCTTCATAATTAAAGCAAAGCTGCTGATATGATTGTGATAAGAAAAATTTATACGAAATGAAGATCTCGAATCAATCTATTGAGACTTACAAGAGAGTACAGTAGAATCAGGATTTTATCTACAAAATACAAACATTCAAAATGTGCTCCACTGTCCACACAAAGACAAGATCTGGCCTACTGAACACAACAGATAAAAACTCTTTTTGGTTTCAGTAGATTTGATTTGTCTTCTCAGGGTAATGAAAAAAGAAATCCCTAGGGTTAAATAATACTTGTTACTTTTAAATGTTTAATCTGGGTTGTGGTGTTTCTTTTTTTTTGATAAAGGTACACTTACAGTCATGTTTTAAAAAAAAAGTTGCTTTTTTCATCAAAGAAATGGACAACATAAATAGAGGCCAAAAATTCTGAGAAACTAAAATTTTACCTTAATTAAAATAAATGTTTCTAAATGTCTACAATGAACTCATGTTATGTAAACTGTAAAACTGAAGCACTGATAAACAAAGACTAGCAAAAGCCACTGTGTATCTTCGACTGTCCTTGCACCAATTGTCCTGTGAATTACACCAATTTTAGAACAGTCCATGTACATTCTTGGATTTCATTGCTTATTCCTAATTTAGCCTTGAAATGAGAAGAGAATCAGATTCCAACTTTTGCCAATGCAAATCAGCATATATCTGAAGCAGAAAGAATAGCAGCCATGACTTATATTGCTTAAAGCAGCAAAGCAAGTAGAATTTGACCTTTAAATTAAACTATTAAAAGCAAATAACAATGGTTCATTTTCCAACTGTTATCTCTGCAAGGCTTATTTCTAAAGAGTGCTTCTGCTTTTCATTTAAATTCATTTCTGTCCTTGGTCATGTCCTGTAAACTTCCCTATAGAATAATAGCTCCAAATGTCATTCATAATTACTTTTGAAACAGTCACAAGTATTCAATATAAATGCTGGAAGAAATAGCAGAGGTTGTAGATTCCATTACTTTAGATCATTAATCCTTTAATAAAAAGCACATATGCATAAAATAAGCAATTATATTAAGTGACCTAAAAGAAAAAATATATTTTAAATATTTATGATTGTATGGGTTGTATTTAATTTGGTTATTTATGTGTACTTTCAGTAATACAAACAAACATGTTAATATGGTGTGGTCTGAAAATATTTCCCCTCCTACAAAATGGGATCTTTCCACAAAAGTTTTGAATTTTTTTTCTGGAATTTATAAACTTTATTTCAATTTTTATTTGAAGATATGTTACTTAGTAGTTTCTTGGTGGTAAAACATATTTGACACTGATACCATAATATATTAAATTTGATTTTAAATATTTTTGGATTGTCTTTCATTAAAATGCTTTTATTATAGCAAAAAGAGGGAATATTTTGACTTAAAAAATGCACTTTAGCTAGTGTTAACTTGAAACAATTTTTAATTATTTTTACTTCTTTTCTTTTCTTTTCTTTTCTTTTCTTTTCTTTTCTTTTCTTTTCTTTTCTTTTCTTTTCTTTTCTTTTCTTTTCTTTTCTTTTCTTTTCTTTTCTTTTCTTTTCTTTTCTTTTCTTTTCTTTTCTTTTCTTTTGTATTACTGTTAGAGTAGGCACTAAATGAGAATAATAAAATAACTCAAAATGCAGACGTAACATAATTTCTAATGAAAAAGTTCAAAATTCTAGAATCCAGAAATGGAAACATTTTTCCACAAAAAAAATCTCTGTTATAGAAAGAACATTCTAACTCATTTTTCTTTCTTAATTGCGGGGAAATAAAAACATAAATTATGACATTTTCTTCTTAGGATGATAAGAACAAAGAATGACTGGTAAGACTGAAAATGAACTAGTCCACAACAACAAATAAGGTTCCATAATGCCAAGATTTAGCTGATGATATGGAAAATGCCAGACAATTAATTGTACTCAGCTTTACTGTGGTTGGAAGCAGCAAGTGAAAGCATTCCTATACATACAGGAACTGTAGTTAATGTAAAATATTGTGCACAAAGAAGAAAAAAATTGACATATATTAGTATGTTCTACTAGCAACACTTCTATGAACAGTTTTATAAATAAGCAGAATTCTCCAGGCTATAATTGCACTACTAAAAAAGAGGAGAAAAATTGAGAAATTAAATACAGAAAACATAGGAGTAGCAATTAAGAAACGGGGCATTTCTCACTTGCTTAGGTATTACATCAACTTGTTACATCCTTTCAAAATCCTGATTAATAGCTTGGGTCATGGGCTAGCTTTGTTTCACAAAGTACTACTTTTGTTTTGCCATTTTGTCTACTAACTGTGTAATTATGAACAAAAGGAAGACCTTATTTTTTTATATTTCCATTTACACTAAAGGTGATTAAAAACTAATTGTTTCCCATTTTCTGTAACTGTGGTTTTATGTGTGAAAATGTGCATGACAACATATAAAATAGTTTTGATAAAAGCATAATATTATCAAAGTATAAAGGATTATTAAAGGAAGTACTATCAAAGTATAAAGGATGACCAAATTAAAGAACAAAAGAAAAAGAAAATTAAGACAGCAATGCAATTTTATTAAACATTTTACTAGAAAGTTTTCTGACTTAATCTAAACTTCATCTTATCTCAGGATTAGTTCACAAACATTTTATTTTGGTGGCCAATATAGTCTCATTAGTTATGAGTAAAATTCAAACAGTTCAGAATTTGGATGCTTCTGTAAGCTAACTAAATCACTTGAGACAGGGACATGCAGGTAGTATTCTCCTGAGTAAAGACTATTTTTTAAGGCTGCCAAAATGCTTGTTTCCTGACAAAATAACAGACAGATTGCTCTTTCTATTTTTCATGGAACTAAGAGGATGTGCTGGATGCAATGGAGTGCTGAGAGAATGTTACTGAAAACACTGAAAGAGTAAAAGGGTGTCAGGTATTAGTATTTCTATTTAAAAAAAAATGTTTTCATGGGGGAATATTTTTGGGACAAAAAGACTAGGAAAACAGAAAAAAACCCTACATTCTAAGTTTTTTGCTTTTCTCACCTCATGTTTGGATAATATTTCATTAAACTTGTAGAAACAAATACTACAGTGTGCATACATACAGATTTTATGGATTTTTAGGAATGGAAAAGAGGTCATGTATAATCTTGATTCAGATAACTATTACAGTTGTGGATCCAGTTAAATTTCTGTAGTTCATGCTAAGGTATCTATTAAAAATATGGAGGAAAAAAAAAGACTTCAGAATTTGCTTCATCCAGTGCTTCCCAAGCACTGACCCAAAAGTGTTATAAGAAGCCCTCAAAATTATTAAAACAAAAGTCCACAACCAAACCCACACATGTATACTTCCATGTGGGCAGCTAACTAACCAGCTACAACTGCGGAGAATCAAACTAGTAAACAAATAGTCAAATTTATGCCTAAGTTTTAAGTGGTTCTATGTGAAAGGCAGTTCTGCCTATGAAGAATACGATGGTATGTGAAACCACAGTTTCAATACTACACCACATGATAAGGTGGTATACTCCTAAAAAAATGTGTATATACAGTAATAGAATTTAAAAATGTAGAAAAAATACTGCTCTAGTTCACTCTCCTGACCCTAATACTCCTTCATCTATACTGCCTAACTTAGGGAATATAGCATCCAGGTCCAAGTGCTGTTGTTTTCAGTCCTTTGCCCTCTTGAATAATGAGGTTATAATGTTTTCTGTCAGCAGTAAAGAGGATATATACAGAAAAGTACTTCAGAAATTCTTGAGTAAAAATTAAAAAAAAAAAAAAACCACCAACAACAAAAGATCAGAGACCACAAGGGTGTTTAAAACAGAATTTAATAGCTAGAATCACTCTGTTCTGTTTCAGTAGCTTAATCTTTTATGTATAGTTCTACAGCAAAATATTTGGGTGCAGTTAAGAAATGAACTTGAGTTATTTCTTTTAAACTGAAATAAGGCTCCCAAATACAGTGGCAATTGACTGAAACTTCACTTTTGATATTATTCCTCTGAGTCTGTAACAGTGTAAAGTCTGTTATTGAAGAAAATCAACAGCTATGAAAATCCAAACCAAAACTCATCTCTAATTTGTTTCCTCCTATTTTTGACATTCTAGTTTACCATTCAAAAAACAGGTCAGATCTGTGTTGAAGAAAGAGTGTTTTGTCTTTTTTTATCCTTTATAATTGTCTGTACAGGTCTTAAAAATAGTTTTCCTTGGGGTAAATGTAGAAATCCTTTTTCTCAAAATAGGAGATCAAGTTGATAAAATAATTTATTTAATGGGGTGTTCTTTCTGGTCATAGGTTGGGGTCAGTTCTTAATCTCTGCCTAATTCTATGGTTTTCCTTAAGTGCCCGCAGCGTTACAATTTGTGTGCTGTGCAACCTTACATACTCCCGCTCCTTGGTGACCAGATGTTTCTTTTATCATAAGGAAAGTGTAATCTTTCTCATGGTAAGAATTTGTTGGGGTGAATATATCAAGAGGCAAGCGGTGGATTGGTTTAGCTCAAGTGGAGGTGTGGCTATGTATTTATCATAGGGCAACCCATTGAAAATCTTCATTTAGAAAGTGTTACCTGAGTATATAAAGATAAAAATAGGTTCCCATAAAATAAATGTTCTTTCATTTTTCTCATAAAAGTATACTGCTTTTCTCTTTATTGTGTCTGTATAATTCATCTTTGCTTGCTATTTCTGTATGAATTTTGGCTCAATCCAATTTGGAAAGGCTTCTAAATCAGGGAATTTCTGCGGGCTTTCCTTCTTCTCATTAATAAGCACCTCCTTGAGCATTTTAAGGCTTATTTATGCAAATGTTGATTTTAAGATATTCAGATGACCTTGGTGGAGTTGCTGAAAACAGATAAGCCTCTCTTTTATTAAATATAAACAGGATTTCCTCATCTCCAATGACCTCTCCATCTACACTATCAAAATTTCAGTTATTTCTGGTTGTAATATTTTTGGTCATGTATGTTGATGGTGACCACCCTAAGCACAAATCCTTTACTGAATCACTGATATAATATAATGATATGAACCATTTATTTCCATGCAAATCCAAATTCATCAAGTAGATTCACCATTTTTTTACAATGCAATCACTTTTCTATGACTACAAGTTTCCTCAAGAAGTGGAAAATTTACTGATTTTTCTAAAGTTTAATATTCAGATAACTTATTTTTAAGGATTAAGCAATTTCACATACCTTCTTAAATAGCAACTTGTTTTTTACTGGGTATAAACGAATTGACTTCCACTTGTATGAGCTGCTTCCAATGGAAAGCCAAGAAATGGTCTTCTAAGTACACTGGCGAGTCTATTACATTCTGCTAACAATGAAAGTAATGGTAATAAAATCCACCTGACAAATGAACATGGTAGTTATTCAGATGTCACAGGTTTCTACTACACATTATAATTCATGGCATAAATATTTATCACAGATATATTTCTCTATGTCTATCCACAGGTGTACCCTCTGCCTAGTGTAAATCAGTAATAGATAATATCACCTGGAAGTTTAACAGAGCTGACAAAAACTGCCAGTTTACCACAGTATTGACATGCATCATGTGCCATATTCAGGTGAACAACAAACGGGATCTGTGGGAACTGCAACAAGAAACGGTATTTTCTCTCACCTCCTGGTCTTCATGAGTGTTGTCCCAATGGTAAGCAGAGATGTGATCCTTGAGTCCTGCATGGCGGGCAATGCAAGATGGGGGCTTTAAGATGTTTTTCCGTACTCACCTGAGATCTGTGGCTCCTTTTCCTTCGGTAGCCCTTCTCAACGCATTCCCTGACCTCATGTACTGCCTTCCCTGCTCACATGCCTGGTAGCTCTGTCCTGCTGATCACAGGAGAGGCCAGAAGAATGCAGACAAACTCCAGTCCCTTACTGTCAACACTGCTAGTATTTCCATGCCAGCTAGTCTCCACACTGCTGGTCTGCTATTTTTATAGCAATACACATACACTATGGACAACGTACAGAGCTTTTGAAACAGGAATGGGAAAGGAAACAGGAACAAAAAGAGATCACTTTCAAAGAGGCAGTGGGGCTGGGCTGGTCCACATGGACAAGAGTTGTCCCAACACATGGAAAAACACAAAGTTTGTGATTTGGGGTACTACAACAGCCCTGGAACCCAACAAATATGATGCTGTTTGGTGCTGTACATATATGGGATGTCAGTACAGAGCGGTAGCAACATTCCAGCACTGCCAGCTTGCTAGCAAATATTGGCAAACAGTTAAAGCTGCTCCATTCAATATAAATAGTAAATAAATTTACTTTGGCATTCCTTGCCAATGTTTTGATTTTCTTTGCACATTTTATTTATGCATTAGTACTATGAAACTGCATGGGCTGTTTAAACTTTAAAACATACTATGCTAATCTTTCAAAAAGATTTCATTAACTGGCATACTGTAAATTAATAATTTCATACAGTTCAAAATACTGCAATGAAATGGTCTTTCAGCACATGATGTAGTGTCCTGCAGAGTATCAGCAATAGGAAATGTATCCTTAATGGCATGTACATTAAATTTATAGGATTACAGTATTTGCTTTGAAATTTAGCCTCTATGTCTGTCTGTCAGCCTTTCAACAAGAACAATGCAATTTCTACAGATGATTGGTCTTTCTCTTGGTTTAGAAAGACAAGAACAATTCAGATTTAGATTTCCAGAAGTATTTCAGTGAGGCTATGTTTCCATTTCATTTAGAGACTGTAGCATCAGTTGGTAAGTATCTATTCCGTGTACCATTATAAAATCTACTTTATCCTAACGTTTTATCAAACATTAAATTGCCATTTCATTTAAAGTAATTTCTTACAGAAAAGGCCTATAAAATTTAACAGGCAATCATAACTTTCTTAGTTTCAGTTAACCAAGACATGAAATTCAAACTTAATTCCTTTTATATAATTAATTGCCCTTGAAACTGGAGAAAGAAAAGCAAGACACAGGGAACAAGATTTTAAGGTAATATGACTTCATTGTATTTAACATCTGGGAAATATCATGCAGTAAGCCAGTCAGTGTAGGTCATTCTTTTTTACAGCTTTACCCAAGGCAGGTCTCTGCTGCCAGCTAGCCTCCTTCATCCTCCATCTCACTAGATACAACAGCTGCAGCTGAACACCTATTTCTCTCAAATTGTATAAGGCTGAAAGGGGAAGGAACCAGTTATGGCTTTTTGCTAAGTACTAACCATTTCTCCCACTTTTGGAAGATATTTTGTCTGGCTCCTAAGATTAATGCTTTTCTGTTATCTTAAAATAATTTATTTATATGCCTCATAATTGAGTTATTAGTCACTGTATTTTCACACTCCCTTCCAAGGCATTTGAGGAAGTCAAGACATTTCAGGAGACCAGGTTGGCTAAACAGGAATGTCATGACTCAGCTCCAATACAAAAAGCATTCTATAGGTGGTGGAAGCAGGAACAGGCTACAAAAGAGGAATTTAAATGCATTGCCCAGGTCATGCAGGGATGGTGTCAGAAAAGCCAAAGCTCAGCTGGAATTGAGACTTGCAAAGGACCCTGAGGGCAACAAGAAGACCTTCTACCACTGCATTAGTTCAAAAGTCTGAATAAGGAAAATAGAGGTCCATTGCTCAGTGAGGATGGTGATTTAGTGACAGTGGGCACAGGCAAGACTGAAGTACTCAATGCCTTCCTTGCCTGACCTTTTGCCAGCAAAGTCTCACAGGTGTCTATGATTAGAGGCAGGAGTCAAGGAAGAAAAAGGCCAGCCACAGATGAGAATTGAATCAGGGATTACTGAAGAGATTTCAACTCATGCAGGACCCCCATGGTTGACTCTAAGAAGGATGACCAATGTCCTTACAAAGTCTCTCTCTATCATCTTTGAAAGATTGTGGGGATTGGAGACGCCACTGACAACTGGAGAAAGGCAAATCCATCCATCTTCAAAAAGAGACAACAGGATGATCCAGGAAACAACAAGCTAATCAGTTTCTTTTTAGTTCTGGGAAAATCATGAAGCAAGTGTGTGTGTGCACATGATTAGGACATCCTTCAGACATCATTCTTGTCCTCCAGTGAGTAACAAAATATCTTAGGAGGGTTGTTTTTAATGAACAATTGTAATAGCAGCAAAAATTTATTTAGCTCCCATATAAATAACTGATAGCTTTCCCATAGCTGTCATTGGCTCATTAAGGAAGAGACCCAAAGATAAATTACTTAGTCATTTTACATGTGAACCTGAAAAATACTTTTGCTTTTTGGTGCTACA
Source organism: Morus bassanus (assembly GCA_031468815.1). Classification (NCBI taxonomy): domain Eukaryota; kingdom Metazoa; phylum Chordata; class Aves; order Suliformes; family Sulidae; genus Morus; species Morus bassanus. The sequence continues at coordinate 106,199,223 of CM062567.1, read as the reverse complement.
AGTATCTTACTATTCACCTGCTTCATTAAAGAGCAGCAGATGGATTCACACCCTGGGAGTTCCTTTGCTCTTAAAATAATCATGGAAACTTTTCAAGGAATTTTTCAATTCAAATATTTCTAATAAAAGTTGTTCAAAACACCCATATTACTCAGTTACACAGGTACAGACAGACCATTTTTGTTAGTTTTTAAACTCAAATATAATAGAAAAAATTCAGGATTATGTAAATAAATAAAATGATGGATTTCTCTGCTTTCTTAAAATGAATAAAACATAATTTTGTTTTCCTTTCAACTTATCCTGGATTTAGTGCATAACAAATAGGAAAAATAAAGTCTGAAAGTCTGATATAGTAAATTGTGTTCTTTCCAATTAAAGGTTTTTTTCTTGTATGCTTGTTTTTATTCACTGTGTAAAAAATGGAATTTCAACCAACAGTATTATTTTTTTAACAGGAAGTGTTCTAATTTTTAGTGAAACTTGGAACAATATTTTTTGAAAGGCATCTCACAGTTTAAGTTTAATCCTCCCCAATTTTTCATGAACTACAGCATTCTTTCTCATGAGATTAAACAAAAAAATCAAAGTAATGTTCTAAACAGTTGTAACAAAATAAAATAAGAAGTTCTTACTTTAAAAAAGACTGAAAAAACATTAAAAATACAAGTAACAAGGACTTTTCAATCAGTTCCTATTTGTCAATGTCCTTGAAGAGCTTAGTCCATTCATCCGCTTTACACTTGATCAATGTATCAAAATTAAACGTCATTAATGTATTATGATAGTTAATTCCAGACCAGTTTACTTTTCTTCCATTGACCTTACCAAAGTTACTGGCTTTTGCCATGATGTTCAGACACAAGAGAAAATGTATCAGCTGAAAACAGAATAGATAAAATTTCATGAACGTACTCCTATAGCTAACACGCAGCTCAGAAATTACACTATTTTCCCTACTGTCTCTGTATTCCTGCTTGCTTCATTAACGACAGTGAACAATTGCCACATTCTCTGTAAAACAGCTTTCACATAGATAGAACAGTAGAGCTTTAACAACTGATAAATAACTACAGAGATTAAACCAATCTGCAAGTAGTATAAGCCCATTAAGCAAGTCCATAACACCAATATAGTAAGATTTTGTGTAACAGTTATAGGTCAGTGAATGACAGTCATGAGAATAATTTTAAAACCAAGAGACCTGCTGTAATAGGTTTTTTGGATGGGGGAAAATAATTTGGTGGTTTATAAAACAGTAACAACATTTTAACACAGATTTACAAGTACTTGATGTGTCCTGCATATTTTCCAAATTAATTGAATTTATAATGTCAGATTTTAGATATGACTTTAATATAAAAATGTTATAAGAACAGACACAGAGCTAAGAAATTATTAAGCACACAACCAAGGTATTGACTGGACAGTTTTACACTGTCAGAGTTTTAACAATGGGCTAACTGAGTCCCTGAGAGTTAAGATAACTGTAATTCATCAGCAACAAAACCAAATGGGAAGACAGGTACCAGCTGCCTTCTGATCAGAGAGAAAAAACTGCTTCACAAGGAGAGCTGCGGTAAGCAACTTACTCTTCAGATTTGAGAGCTGTGACAAAGAAAAACTCTCCAAGCATGAGAGCTTCGTGCTATTAACCTGGTAGGCCTGCAACGAGGAGCAATTCGAGTTAGCCAGCTATAAAAAATGTCAAGCTGCTCCAGTCAGGGGAGGCAAATCAATTGGAATGATAATACAGAGATCATGTTTCAAACAATGCTATTTCATTGCATGTCTGTGACTGTATGTGAGTCAAGTGGGAAAGAAAATGAGCGAAGGTGGAGGAGATCTGAGAAGCATGGATTAAATCTCTAAAGAGCACATATAAATTATCACCTTCCTGTGAGCATCAAAAAGGGTTACAGATGAGTGAAAACTCATACAAAATGGAAATGTCTGACATTTTTCTGCATATAAGATTTTCATTAGCTGAGAGTATGGGTGTTTGGCAAAGTAGTAAAAAGCAGGGGAGGAATAACCCTTGGAATTAGTAGACTTTCAGTGCTTTTTCCTAATTTTTTCTCTGTTATTTTCAACCAAAAATAAGTTTAAGTAACACAAGAAGATTGCAGGAAATTTTCCGCTGTTTTTTTCCCCCCTCTGCTCCCCTCTGCTGTCCCCAAATGATATGGAGCACCTTTCAGACTGTGCATATGACTCAAGAGAATACATCTTTCCTCTTAAGAGGGTCAATCTCCACAACTCATTTGGATTAAGGAAAAAAAAAGTTTTTCACAGAAAGGAAGATTTTTATTTCATTTCTTGTGGAAACTGGAGACTCTGTGTGAAAGGACTGCCTTATAGAAGAATGTCATTCTGAAGGAATAGAGTGTCTGTTACAGGATTCCTCTGTGATATAAGACAACTCATATAAAAGGTTTTCACAGGTGGCTGCTATTTAATTTGAGGTTCCTGGGGTAGAGCTTACAGAAATGCAGTGTACTCTTATCTTTGATGTTGGTCACTGAAAACTACTCTGAACACAAAGCACTGTATAATTCTACTATGGACCTTTTGTGTTCAAAATGATTAGAAAATTTTAACAATTTGAGCTTTAAACTCTCTTTGATTTAACTCCTCTGTTATAGAAAATGGAGATAGTAGTTCTTCACCTTACATGGGTGTCCTGAAGATAGGTTTTGGAAAGGAATAAGAACACTGAAGTTGAAGAATGTGAGAAAGAGTAATTAAAAAAACCCAAACTAAACCAAAAGAAACACCACAAAAACCCAAACCCACAGTTATTTCATATTTTGTGGTGATTTATATGAAATCAGGTAGGTAATACACAGGAAAGACATGAAGAGAATAAATATAAATACTGAAAAAATAGTTATTCTGTGAATGTTATAGTGTGAAATGTACTATGGAATTGGATCATTAAAAATGTATTGCTATTGTAAAAATATATGCAATCAGATACATTAAATTATGTTAAATTTTCCATGACTTCTGAGTTCTTGATTGTCAGCACTCTAACCATTTTAATTATTTTATTTTATTTTATTGAAATCTGTATTAGAAGGTATCTAAAGATATATAACAAAGTACTGCACAAAAATGTTGAGGCTATTGTTTTAATAGGTGGGATATAATTTCAAGCAATTCATAACAGGGGTTGCTGGGGTTTTTTTTTGTATACATTTGCACAAGACTGCAATCAAAAATAGACTTCATTTATAAAATAAAAATACACAGATAAGTTTTAAATCAAGCCACCCATTACAAGCACTGAGCTTATTTTTACATGCCTGGTTATTCAGGTACCCAAAGGATAGTTTAATGCTCGTTCAGGAATAATTTATTCAGTTAGACATAAACTTAACAAGCAGTGAGTTAAAATTGTTGTACAGACTGTTAATAGTCATTTGAGGGAGAGGAATAAAGCAATGAAGCAAACCAAAGTGATAATCTGTGACAAGTCAAGTCCCTTAAAATGACAAAAAAGACAAAGTGGTTTGGACAAAGTACTTGAAATACCAAGTCTGTCATCGGTATTACTAATGTGCCACGTGTAGTCATTACAAAAAGGCAGAAGCAGTGTCTGTAAAGAGAGTCTAAATCTAGCAGAATTGTTACTGCTAAGTACATATATAGGAGGTTTATCACAGAAAAATACAATTGTTGGGGTTGGAAGGGACCTCTGGAGGTCATCTGGTCCAACACCTCTGCTCAAGCAGGGCCACCTATGCCCAGTTACGCAAGTCCATTTCTAGATGGTTTTTAAATATCTCCAAGGTGGGAGACTATACAACCCCCCAGGGCAACCTGTTCCAGTGCTTGGTCACCCTCACAGTAAAAAAGTGTTTCCTGATAGATGGAGCCCCCTGTGTTTCAGTTTGTGCACATTGCTTCTTGTCCTGTCACTGGACACCACTGAAAAGAATCTGGTTCCATCCTCTTTGCACCCTCTCTTCAGGTATTTGTGTACATTGGTAAGATCCCTCTGTGCCTTCTCTTCTCCAGGCTGAACAGTCCCAGCTCTCTCAGCCTTTCCTCAAATGTGTGATGCTCCAGGCCTTTAAGCATCCTTATGGCCCTTCGCTGGATGCAGCACTTCCAGTGCAGCCTCCCCAGTGCTGGGTAGAGGGGAAGAATCATTGCCCTCGACCTCCTGGCAACACTTCTAATGCAGCTCAGGATACTATTTACCGTCTTTGCCACAAGGGCACATTTCTGGCTCATGTTCAATTTGGTGTCCACCAGGACCCCCAGGTCCTTTTCTGTAAAGCTGCTTTCCAGCTGGGCACCCTATCAGGTGGTTGGAAACATTTATCAAAGTATTGTGGTGAAGAACACCATTCAACCCAAAGGGAGTGATTTAATAAATAATGAAAATGACAGTATGTATAAACAAGTCCAAGGAAGGAGAAAAGATCCCACTTCCTGAATGGCAGCATAAACCAAATCAAATAAAACCACTTGCATGAAGACAGAAATCCATCACAAAATTCATTATGCTTAATTTCTTATCCCCAGAGCTTGAAGGAAGTTTATATTAAATATAACCTAGAATTACACATGCCTTGTTTGTATTTCCCTTAGATTTCAACTCAGTCGTCATAACCTTGACAAAGTTTTGTTAGAATTAACATGGGTTATTTTCACCAAAAGGCTGTTTTCTGCCATTCAGAGAAAATTCAGGAGCAAATGGAAAATACCAAATAAAATATTTTTGTTTCTTTGGAATATAAAGCTAAACCTAAAGTTGTGTGTGTGTGTATGAAAGTAAAATCCCAGGAAACCTGAAAGCCAGTATGGTTCAAGCACCAAATTCAGATTATCTTAGTTACCTATCCATCTTCAGGTGTTAAATTCTGTTTATTCTACCCCACCATTGCTCTAGTCTCTCTGTTCTGAATCTACTTTATATGAACATTGATGAACATAATACTTCACAAAAGTTCATCTGAGGTTTTATAGTCACATTAATTAAGCCTTTTTCTCCTGAAATACCTCATTCAGCACATCTTAGAATTTTTTGTTTCCTCATTTAGGCTGTGTCATATTCACAGATCACAGTCACCCTGCCATCAGTTAGCATACCCTGGAACAGTCTCAACTCAGTACCCAGGTGGCACAAAGTGTTTAGTTTTCTCATTAGTTCTTGTCCAAGACCTACTTTGTGTTATTTCATTTTGTTTAACTTCTACTACTCTAATCTTCAGGATAATCTGTATTACATATGTTATTAAACCTAGTTTCCACATGTTTGGGAATTTTTAAAGGCATCATATTACTTTTAAAAGAAATGGTTGGTGAGATGAAAATACTAACAAAACCCTCCCATGTGGGGAACATGCAAATGTGCTTGTATGTCTAATGCAAAGTCTTAGGGATAACTGCTCTAAAGAAAGGGATAGCCAGGTAAAGTTTAATAGCTGAGATATGCACTGAATCAACAGACTGATTCTTCTAATGATAATTCTGGCCTTATCTCTGTAAGTGCTGCATCCAGTTCTGGGGCCCCCAGCACAACAAAGACATGGACCTGTTGGAGCGGGTCCAGAGGAGGGCCACAAAAATGTTCAGAGGGATGGAACATCTCTTCTATGAAGAAAGGCAGAGAGAGTTGGGGTTCTTCAGTCTGGAGAAGAGAAGGCTCCAGGGAAACCTGATTGTGGCCTTTCAATACTTAAAGGGGGCTTATAAGAAAGATGGAGAGAGGCTTTTTACCAGGGTCTCTAGTGACAGGACAAGGGGTAATGTTTTCAAACTAAAAGGGGGTAGATTTAGATCAGCTGTAAAGAAGAAATTCTTTACGAAGAGGGTAGTGAGACACTGGAACAGGCTGCCCAGAGAGGTTGTGGATGCCCCCTCCCTGGAAGTGTTCAAGGTCAGGTTGGACGGGGCTTTGAGTCACCTGGTCTAGTGGAAGGTGCCCCTGCCCACAGCAGGGAGGTTGGACTAGATGATCTCTGAATGTCCGTTCCAACCCAAACCATTCTGTGATTCTATGATTCTATGAGAACCTGTGAAGCTATGAAAACTGGAAATGTGATAAGGAGAGAGTTCTACAATTGGTAAATGTGTTATATTTAGAAGTGAACATCCCACCCCATGCCCAAAAATAGTGTTATACTGAAAGGTAATATAAACAATATTCACAAACATAAAATCAGAAACAAGACAGTGTAGATATGTAATAAATTAATCTCTTTTATCTATTTTCATATATAATACATGTATATATATATGAAATTATGAGCAAAACTATATAAGCTCAGCAGTATAGCTTGTACCATAGTGCTGATATGGCCCAGATTTCTATGTGAACATGAAGAAATCAGAGAAATTCAATGGTAAAAGATGCGAAATAAGAATAAGAGAATGGACCATACTGAGGAAAAGAAAAGTAGTTGTCTTATTTGAATAGAAGAGGTTGTTCTAAACTGAAAAGTCACCTTATGAGTCTATAAAACCTTAAAAAGCAGTTATAGACTCAAGCTATACTGAGGTTAAATATCAGGAGAGAGAGCCTCTGTGACTGTTAGGACACTTAAGTAATGGAACAAGCTGCCATGGGAGGATGTGAAATTAACTTTGTAGGGGATAATAAAAGCTAAATGGCATTCACATATCCCAAATATTGCTGAGAGGTACAACATGAGCTTTTCCCAGATAAAAGATGAGACAGTGAACACTCAAAGACTTTTAATACAAAATTATTGTGCTCTACATGACTTTCTTCCTCACCCTCAAAACAGGCAACCACACAAATGAGTCACTTCTTTTCCAACTCAACTCACACTCTAAAGGGGGCTATCTTCTGTAGAAGCTTTCATTATTACTACTCCAGAATTTGCAGCACATGTTTTGTGGCTTATATCAGATAGGCTGGTGAACTGAGATGCAAAATGTGGCCCTTTTTTTCATCAAATCATGTTGACCACAGTTTTACGCTAGAAACTAACAAGTTAAAAAACAGAGACAATTTGAGTATATCATCATTTTTTAGTAGATCAGCAGTTCTCCTGTATGCATTTAAAAATATTATTTAAGAACTAAAACAAAACCTTTACTCATGTTATTCTCTAAAAATAAGATACAATACAAAATAAAAACAGAATTGTTTTTCATCATTAATGCTTTCTTTTGCAGCCAGTATACTGTAATGATACTGAAAAAAATGACGTCACCTTCCCTTGTGTATTACAAACAGCTTTTTATTAGCTTTAATTTCACAACTTCTGCATTATTAAACATAGTGAGTAATATTTGCACAACAATTTCCTTTAAGTCTTTAATTTCTTTGTTTCCCTTCCCCTACTATCATGAAATGTCAGAAATTCTGTGTAAGTCAGGTTTTCTAAAAAACATTGCTTACATATAAACAATATTATACCTTCCTTTCCAGAAACAGAAAGGTAGAAAGCGTCAAGGAAACTCTTTTGTTTGGGGTTTTCATTTGTTTCATTTTTGTTTTTACTTGTTCTTTTCAAATTCAATAATTTCTTGATAGGTCTAGCTCCTTAGTGGTAGGTGGGTTTTTTAGAACACCCATATTTGGTATTCCCTTCCTCTCAGATAAGATTGATGGTTAAACAGACAATGCAATCTGTGCAATTTGATTCATAGTGCCTTGGTGTTAGTGACTTTCCTCTACTTCCAAAGAACGCAATGACCTTGTCATCTTCTTCTACTGAAAATAGGAACAAGACTAAAGTGGTTAGTCTTAACAGTGTATCCAGTCATTGAAAAATGGATAATATTAAGATTTACCATCATTACATTAAATGGAATCCCACTTAAAGAATTTATGTTCAAATTTATCTTAACATGAAACATACTTCTGTGTTTTTTCTTTTCTTCTTCTCAAAACCATCACTGCTTGCAATACTTGTACTACAGAATGAACAAGGATTCTGAGTATTGTGAAAAAGCATTTGTTTGCATGCAGTTTTTTCACTCAATGGCATTTGACTATATTTTATTTTATTTTATTTTATTTATTTTTCTCTTTTCTGAGGTTTCCATTCTAACTTTATTCACCTTTACCCACAGAAGAAAACTGATGTCTTCCTAGAAAAAAAATGGCTTCCCTAATCTTTCTTTATTTTCCTGTCTTGTGCAGAAATATGTCTTTCTTTCCCTCCTCTTAAATACATCACATTTCCTTACTGATCAAACTACATTTCTGAAACCATGCAAAAAATATAAGAGAAATTAAAGAAGAGACAAAGTACAAAGAACTGTATTAATGTAACTGAAATAGAGTTGCAGGAGAAAGAAGATAGAGAAAAAGAAAACAACAAAAATCTATGACAGCAGCATAAATCACACAGAAAGTAAGAATGAAGTTGTATTAAGCAACAGAGTAGCTGGAAATATGGCAGCTGGAAGGGTCATAGGAGCTATGGGCAATTTAAACACCCTTAACTTTCTTAATGGAGTGCAGACACACCAAGGTGGTGAAGCTACAACCTGAGAGAAACAACTGCTGGCTAATTTGTTCCTTCCAGGTAAATATGTGTCATGGTTTTAGCTGGGATAGTTGATTTTCTTCACTGTAGCTAGCATAGTGCTGTGTTTTAGACTTGGTATGTAAATAATGTTGATAACACCCTGGTGTTTTAGTTGTTGCTGGGTAGTGTTTACACTAGTCAAGGACTTTCTAGCTTCCCATGCTCTGCCAGGTGCACAAGAAGCCGGGAGGGGAGGGGATACAACCAGGAGAGCTGATTCGAATTGGCCAAAGGGTATTCCATATCATGTGACGTCATGCCCAGTATATTAACCGGGGGAAATTGGCTGGGGGAGGCAGCGATCGCGGCTCGGGGACCGGCAGCGTTGGTCGGCGGGTGGTGAGCGGTTGCAGCACTTGTTCAGTTTTGTTTGTTTTTTTTTTTTTTCCCCTCTCTTCTTCCAGTGTTTCATCTCTCTCTCGCTCATTATTTTCCTTTTAATTATATAAGTATTATTGCTGTTTTATTCTAATTATTAAACTATTCTTGTCTCAACCCACGAGTTTTCTTACTTTGGCCCTTCCGATTCTCTCCCCCATCCCACAAGGGTGGGGGAGTGAGCGAGCGGCTGTGTGGTGCTTAGTTGCTGACTGGGGCTAAACCACAACAGTCCTTTTTGGCGCCCAACGTGGGGCACGAAGGGTTTGAGATAATAACAGTTGCTGGTCACAACATTGATTCATCTGTTCTCGATATTAGTAGTCAGACCTACACCATGCTGATTTTGAAGTACATGTTAAAGATTGGCATTGGGTTTTGTAGTTTGCTGTGCTCTGCAGTGGTTAGAGATGTTTTGCCTAGGAGATTGGTTATTAAAACTCTGGCCTTGAGTTTTATCAGTTATTTGGCTCTTGCATGGAAGCCGTTACTGTACTTCGGCTACCACCTCATGGAGACAATTAGCAATTATACCTCCTCTTCTGAGAGGTTCTTTATGGAGGAAGTACAGAATGGCACCTTAGCTACCATCTTCTGTAATGTCTCCTCCTTCATTACAACAACTTTTCAGTATCTTGAACATCCTTGGGTAGTTAAGGTGCATCTGTTGATATTCCTATGGCAGATTGTTTCGGTTTTGTCTAAGGTTAATAAGCAATTCAAGAATATCATCCAGAGATCTGCCCCAAGGCTTGATAATTATGGGTGGCAGGGTATGTGGGATAGTATGGGCAAATGCCTGAGACGGTGGGCACCCCCAGTGTTTTGGGACTTCACCCCTGAACAAGTGCAGAATCCTGAAAAATTAGTAGAATATTTGGGGGAAGTATGTTGTCACCCTAGCAATTCCAGAGAGATACAAATCATTGCAATGTGTTGGGGCCTGGCCCATGCCTACCGAGCCCTATTCAACAGTATTCAGTACCCCCAAGGAAAAACGACAGGCCCTGCGGCTACTCCAAGCCCAGTGACAAGCACTGTGGCCTCTCAAACCCCCACAACAGGCGCTGCAGCAGCTCCAAGCCCAACGACAAGCACTGTGGCCCCTCAAACCCTCACAACAGGCGCTGCAGCAGCTCCAAGCCCGACGACAGGCACTGTGGCCCCTCAAACCCCCACAACAGGCGCTGCAGCAGCTCCAAGCCCGACGACGGGCACTGTGACCGCTCAAACACCCATGACGGACACTGAAGCTGAATCAGAGAATCAACCCGTGCCAGTATCAGTTGCTCCTATACGAAAGAAGAAATCTTCAAAGAGAATGTCAACTCGTTTAGAAAAGGATGATGGAGAAGCAGTGCCGTTACTAAGAGAGGAGAAGGAAGAGGAAGAACTCGTACAAGAGACGGAAACTACCCGATCCCTATCCTTAAGTGAGCTACGAGATATACGAAAAGATTTCGGCCATCGTGTAGGTGAGCACGTTGTCACCTGGCTGCTCCGATGCTGGGATAACGGAGCCAGTAGCCTGGAATTAGAGGGTAAGGAAGCCAAACAACTGGGATCCCTTTCTAGGGATGGGGGCATTGACAAAGCAATTGGAAAAGGGACACAAGGCCTCAGCCTCTGGAGGCGACTCCTGTCTGCTGTGAAAGAAAGGTATCCCTTCAAGGAAGATGTTCTATATCGCCCTGGAAAATGGACCACTATGGAGAAAGGTATCCAGTACCTGAGAGAATTAGCTGTGCTTGAGGTGATTTATGGTGAACTGAACGACGAACAGTCATCCAAAGATCCAGATGAAGCACAGTGCACACGACCCATGTGGCGGAAGTTTGTACGGAGCGCACCATCATCCCATGTAAACTCCCTGGCAGTAATGTCCTGGAAAGATGAAGAGGCACCAACGGTAGGGGATGTGATTGATAAACTCCGGGATTATGAAGCACATGTCTCTTCCTCCCTCGTCTCAGCTGTGGAGAAACTGTCCCAGAAGGTTCAGCATCTTGAAGAAGATATGTCCTACTCCCTACCTGTACGGACCAGTATCTCGGCCATTAGGAGTAAACGTCCTTCTGCTCAAGAGAGAAGATACACACCACGGGGCACCCTATGGTTTTACCTGCGTGACCATGGAGAGGACATGAAGAAGTGGGATGGAAAACCTACCTCAACCCTGGAGGCACGGGTACGTGAGTTGCAAGGAAAAACAACCACTCAAGGGGGGACCTCCAGGAGAGTTGCTGCTCCAGTTTCCAGTAGGCAGTTCCCCAGACAGAGGAGTAGAAGCGCTGATTGTATCCGTGATCTTAATAGAGAGACTTCTGATTCCCATTCACAAGAAGTGGGTTGCGAATTCTGCAATTGGAATTAGAGGGGTCCTGCCTCCAGCCAGATGGAGGAAAGGGACAACCGGGTTTACTGGACTGTGTGGATCCGATGGCCTGGCACATCTGACCCACAGGAGTATAAGGCTCTAGTGGACACCGGTGCACAGTGCACCCTAATGCCATCAAACTATGTAGGGGCAGAACCCATTTGTATTGCTGGAGTGACAGGGGGATCCCAAGAGCTAACTGTATTGGAGGCTGAAGTGAGCCTAACCGGGAATGAGTGGCAAAAGCACCCCATCGTGACTGGCCCAGAGGCTCCGTGCATCCTTGGCATAGACTACCTCAGGAGAGGGTATTTGAAGGACCCAAAAGGGTACAGGTGGGCTTTCGGTATAGCTGCCTTGGAGACGGAGGAAATTAAACAGCTGTCTACTTTGCCCGGTCTTTCGAAGGACCCTTCTGTTGTGGGGTTGCTGAGGGTCAAAGAACAACAGGTGCCAATTGCCACCACAACAGTGCACCGGCGGCAATACCGCACCAACCGAGACTCCCTGATTCCCATCCATGAGCTCATTCGGCGACTGGAGAGCCAAGGAGTGATCAGTAAGACCCGTTCACCCTTTAACAGTCCCATATGGCCAGTGCGGAAGTCTAATGGGGAGTGGAGACTAACAGTAGACTATCGTGGCCTGAACGAAGTCACTCCGCCACTGAGTGCTGCCGTGCCGGACATGCTAGAACTTCAGTACGAACTGGAGTCAAAGTCAGCCAAGTGGTATGCCACAATTGATATCGCTAATGCATTCTTCTCAATCCCTTTGGCAGCAGAGTGCAGGCCACAGTTTGCTTTCACTTGGAGGGGTGTCCAGTACACCTGGAATCGACTGCCCCAGGGGTGGAAACACAGCCCTACCATTTGCCACGGACTGATCCATACTGCACTGGAACAGGGTGGAGCTCCGGAACACCTTCAGTACATTGATGACATCATCGTGTGGGGCAACACAGCAGAAGATGTTTTTGAGAAAGGGAAGAAAATAGTCCAAATCCTTCTGAAGGCTGGTTTTGCCATAAACCAAAGTAAAGTGAAGGGGCCTGCACAGGAGATTCAGGTTTTGGGAATAAAATGGCAAGATGGACGTCGGCAGATCCCAATGGATGTGATCAACAAAATAACAGCCATGTCTCCACCAACTAGCAAAAAGGAAACACAAGCTTTTTTAGGCGTTGTGGGTTTTTGGAGAATGCATATTCCAAATTACAGTCTGATTGTAAGCCCTCTCTATCAAGTGACCCGGAAGAAGAATGATTTCAAATGGGGCCCTGAGCAACGACAGGCCTTTGAACAGATAAAGCAGGAGATAGTTCATGCAGTAGCCCTTGGGCCAGTCCGGGCAGGACAAGATGTAAAAAACGTGCTCTACACTGCAGCCGGGGAGAATGGCCCCACCTGGAGCCTCTGGCAGAAAGCACCAGGGGAGACCCGAGGTCGGCCCCTAGGGTTCTGGAGTCGGGGATACAGAGGGTCCGAAGCACACTACACTCCAACTGAAAAAGAGATATTGGCAGCATATGAAGGGGTTCGAGCTGCTTCAGAAGTGATCGGTACTGAAGCACAGCTCCTCCTGGCACCTCGACTGCCGGTGCTGGGCTGGATGTTCAAAGGGAGAGTCCCCTCTACACATCACGCAACTGATGCTACATGGAGTAAGTGGGTCGCAATGATCACCCAACGGGCTCGAATAGGAAACCCCAGTCACCCAGGAATCTTGGAAGTGAGCATGGACTGGCCAGAAGGCAAAGATTTTGGAATGTCACCAGAGGAGGAGGTGACACGTGCTGAAGAGGCCCCACTGTATAACAAACTGCCAGAAAATGAGAAGCAATATGCCCTGTTCACTGATGGGTCTTGTCGTCTGGTGGGAAAGCATCGGAGATGGAAGGCAGCTGTATGGAGTCCTATACGGCAAATTGCAGAAACTGCTGAAGGAGAAGGTGAATCAAGTCAGTTTGCAGAAGTAAAGGCCATCCAGCTGGCTTTAGACATTGCTGAACGAGAAAAATGGCCAGTGCTCTATCTTTATACTGACTCATGGATGGTGGCAAACGCCCTGTGGGGGTGGTTACAGCAGTGGAAGCAGAACAACTGCCAGCGCAGAGGTAAACCCATCTGGGCTGCTGCATTGTGGCAAGATATTGCTGCCCGGGTGGAGAACCTGGTTGTGAAGGCACGTCATGTGGATGCTCATGTTCCCAAGAGTCGGGCCAGTGAAGAACATCAGAAAAACCAACAGGTAGATCAGGCTGCTAAGATTGAAGTGGCTGAAGTAGATCTAGACTGGCAACATAAAGGTGAACTATTTATAGCTCGGTGGGCCCATGACACCTCAGGCCATCAAGGAAGAGATGCAACATACAGATGGGCTCGTGACCGAGGGGTGGACTTGACCATGGACACTGTTGCACAGGTCATCCATGAATGTGAAACATGCGCTGCAATCAAGCAAGCCAAGCGGGTAAAATCTCTGTGGTATGGAGGACGATGGCTGAAGTATAAATATGGGGAGGCCTGGCAGATTGATTATATCACACTGCCACAAACCCGCCAAGGCAAATGCCATGTGCTTACAATGGTGGAAGCAACCACCGGATGGCTGGAAACATATCCCGTGCCCCATGCCACCGCCCAGAACACTATCCTGGGCCTTGAAAAACAAGTTTTATGGCGACATGGCACCCCAGAAAGAATTGAGTCAAACAACGGGACTCATTTCTGAAATAACCTCATAGACACCTGGGCCAAAGAGCATGGCATTGAGTGGGTGTATCACATCCCCTATCATGCACCAGCCTCTGGGAAAATTGAACCATACAATGGACTCTTAAAGACTACACTGAGAGCAATGGGGGGTGGGACATTCAAACACTGGGATACACATTTAGCAAAAGCCACCTGGTTAGTCAACACTAGGGGCTCTGCCAATCGAGCTGGGCCTGCCCAGTCAGAACCCTTACGCACTGTGGAAGGGGATAAAGTCCCTGTAGTGCATGTAAAAAATATGCTGCGGAAAACCATCTGGGTTATTCCTGTCTCAGGCAAAGGCAAACCCATTCGTGGGATTGCTTTTGCTCGAGGACCTGGGTGCACTTGGTGGGTAATGCGGGAGGATGGAGGAGTTCGATGTGTGCCTCAAGGGGATTTGGTTTTGGGTGAAAATAGCCAATGAACTGAACGGTATGCTGTTAATTGCTATATGATATTGTATGTCATCACTCCTATGGTTGCTATATGCTGTATCGATGGTATCATAGTAAGAATTTCCAAAATTAATGAAGAATGAACTTTGATTGAACCAAACAACCTGTAGCGGTGGTGGAACAAAGACTGGCTTCAGCATGCAACAATCCAACACCACGCAGACCATCTCTCCGGCCTTGAAAGACTATTACGGTAGATGGAGCCCAAAGTTATGGACTGAATGAACTCAATGGACATGTGTGGACCCTCTACAGATGTTCTACAGGGATGGTCCATAGACTATGGGAATGATAAATGATATCTGCATATTTCATCAAAGGATGGGGAGGCGGGTGGTGGTTATTGAGATCATATTGGATAGTATGAGACCTGAGCATGACATAAATGGTATGGAATAAGGGGTGGATACTGTCACGGTTTTAGCTGGGATAGTTGATTTTCTTCACTGTAGCTAGCATAGTGCTGTGTTTTAGACTTGGTATGTAAATAATGTTGATAACACCCTGGTGTTTTAGTTGTTGCTGGGTAGTGTTTACACTAGTCAAGGACTTTCTAGCTTCCCATGCTCTGCCAGGTGCACAAGAAGCCGGGAGGGGAGGGGATACAACCAGGAGAGCTGATTCGAATTGGCCAAAGGGTATTCCATATCATGTGACGTCATGCCCAGTATATTAACCGGGGGAAATTGGCTGGGGGAGGCAGCGATCGCGGCTCGGGGACCGGCAGCGTCGGTCGGCGGGTGGTGAGCGGTTGCAGCACTTGTTGTTTAGTTTTGGTTTTGTGGTTTTTTTTTTCCCTCTCTTCTTCCAGTGTTTCATCTCTCTCTGGCTCATTATTTTCCTTTTCATTATATTAGTATTATTGCTGTTTTATTCTAATTATTAAACTGTTCTTATCTCAACCCACGAGTTTTCTTACTTTGGCCCTTCCGATTCTCTCCCCCATCCCACAAGGGTGGGGGAGTGAGCGAGCTGCTGTGTGGTGCTTAGTTGCTGACCGGGGCTAAACCACAACACTATGCAAAAGTTATTAGTTGTCATCCCTGGGGGGGCTGTAAGCCTGCCCAATAGAATGTAAGGGAAATATAAAACACATGATTCACAGTGGCTTTTCTTAACTTGGAGGCTATTTTTTTCCTTGTTACATCCTTTGTCACTTCACAATCTTGTTTCTTGGACCGTGTTTAGTATGAGAAAGTTTTGGGGACAAGGAAGGAGGATTTGGGTTATTGCTTTATTAAAGATCAAAATTAAAGAATTAGTGAAGCTTCATTGTAGACTAGAACAAAAATTTAATGATAAAGCATACTTCACATTAATATTTTAAGAAGAATAATGCAGTTAGCCAAATCACAATATAAAAACAAATATAAAAATAATAATGATAGTGGAATTAATTCTGGAAACCTCAAAACTTATAGTGATTTAGACATTCAACAGGGTGGACTCAGCAGGGCAGGTTCACTGGTCCATAGGACTTTCCATAAAGTCTGCTTATTACTTCATATCAACAGACTTCCAGCTTTGGCTCAACATAGTGTACACTCTCAGAAACAACAACTTAGGATTTGTACTGGAAGCCTTCACAAATCTGCTGGAAGTACTCATCCAGTCAATTTGGAAGTGAGTTTGTAAAGCTGCACAAAGTGTATGACAGTGCCTTGGCTGACTTTCTCCATCTGCCTTAGCGCACACAGGAAAGTCCTTCTGCTTGTGTCTCCCTTGCAATAATCCTCTGCTTGCCTTTTTTTTTTTTTTTTTGTTTGGGTTTTGGTTTGGTTGGTTTTTTTGGTTTTTTTTTTTGTTTTTTTTTTTTTGTTTTGTTTTTTTGGTTTTTTTTTTGACAAAGGTGGATACCAAGCAGCAATTTAACTAGCCTCTGGACTTTTTCCTTTTAAACACCCAGTTCCTTATACCTGTTTATCCTTTTCAGATTTTAGATTACAGAATCCACTGAAAGTCCTATATACTTACATATGCTTATATCTGGGCAGAAACCAGAAAAAAACATATGAATATGTGGCTGTCATTTACATAAAAAATACGTAGTGTTTGACAATTGTTTGCAGGGAAATTGCTTGTGTATAACTTAGTGGAACTTGAAGACAGTGAGAGAGCTGTACAGAAATTGCATATGTACTTTCATTTTTTAATGCAAACTATATTTTTCTTGAAGAAGAATGAATGCCAGTGTACTGAAATTGAACGACTAATGTTAGAGATTTACAGTGAAAAGAGAAGCAAAGTTAAAATTCCCAGTGTTGGGATTAATCTTTTTTAGAACAATATTTCAGTCATGTTAGGCAGAAGAAGAAAAAAAGGACCTTCTTCCCTTTTTTTATTTTTATTCATATTTCAACTGACCAGTGAATTACCTCTTAGGCGGTTAAATGCTGCAGTTGACTACTACAGACATCTGCAGAAAAGGACCCAAGTCAATGAATGCAAAGAAGTCCAGACGAAAAGATAGAACAATGCAGATAGAATTTAAAAAAAAACAAACCTCCATTTTATACCACCATACTTAATTTTCAGGGCTTAACTGAGATCAGTACTGGGACCTTCTTGACGGCTAAATAACTAGGCTGCTTCTGCAGCCATTCAGCAACAATATTGAAAGTGTTTGATATAAACATTTGACTGAATTGACTGTACAGTTAAATGACTTGTCAAGATTTAATTTTCATTAAAAAAATAAATTGCATACAATTTCTTATCACTTGTGTGCACTAATATCTGCAGAATGCTACAATTCAACATTCAAAGACTTTTCTGTCCTGAAGATGTAATGCCTCTCAAAATATTCCTGTATTATGGATCTTTTAGAGTGTGTGTGTCATGAGCCATATTATTAAAGGTATTTTGGCGCATTAAGTTCCATGTAAGTACTACAGCTGGGTAACATTTCCTTTGATGATTTTTTTTTTTTTTAATGGAGGATAAGGATGCTACAAAAAATCCCTAATTTGAGTTGAATTCAGTAAAACTTTCTTGTCCCACATCTGTATGAAAACCAACCCAAAAGCATTTTTCAGGCTTTATGGTAACTTTTTTGGAAGAAAATTTTGTTCAGGTATTTTTTAAAATATTAATTTCAAATGGAAAAAAATTTAAATCTTTAGACTTCTCATATCAAAATGGCTCAAAACCACTAAATCTGAAAGAGGTTATTTTATTTTGTTTTGAATAACAACATTTTGACTGTCCTAAACCGCTTTTGGTTTTGACCAAAAAAAAAAATCTATATTCATATCCATACATATATGTATTGATACACAATATCATACACATATCAATCATACAACTACTTTCCATCAACTCTCCCAGTTTAGTCACTGTGCATCTTAAAAGCTAATAACTTTCTATTTTATTAGATAACATTAAAATGATTTCTGAAGCATCCCAAGGAGATGATGTAAATCAGGTCAGCAGATTTTAGGTGTCTTGCCTGCTTAGATGCACATCTGAACAACACATTAGAGGACTATCTTTGTTTTCAGGCACATAACTCCATCTTAAATCTGATGCATAAAGCAGAAGACAATACATACCAATGTCTTCAGAAAGAGCTAATGAGCAGAAGAATAATATTATGAGTTGATATGCTCTAATAATGTTGTCTTGAGATAATAAAAGGATGGAAAAATAAAATGTGAAATCGCAAGGGGATAATGAGAGGACAAACAAGGAGATCTAAGCTCCTTAGACAAAAGGCTTGAGTAATACTATGTGGGATACTTTTCAACTGAGAAGCATGACAGTAAAACACTCTGATTGTCTCATTTCTTTTAGCGCATGAGAAACACTAATTCATAAACAGAAAATAAGTTTTAAGATCTCCCTGTCTGTTCTAAGCTCTCCCCTCATTAAAAGCCCAACAGGAGTTTTGATCTGTTGACCCAGTATGAATAGAAGCTATAAAGATCACAGATATTTCTGTCATTTATTTTACCAGTAACAAAAGGAGTTGGATATAAAGAACACAGATACAACGAACAGATGGATTACACAGGGGTAATAAATTAACATGCATATTATGAGTGGCAATGGCAAGGTATTCCACCCTGGAAAAATAAACATTCTTATTTTCATTTTTCTCAGCCTGAAATCAACACTGAAACTGCCAATTTAATGGTTAAATTGGTGTTTTTCACCTTTAAAAATTCTTCTTTTCAGTAGTTCAAACCCCCAGAAGATACATGTGCATCCGACTCAGATTTGACATGAAAGGTCAAAACATTTTTAACTTCTCATTTAAACAAAATAAGTTGTGTTTTTAGTTCACAAAACAAAGCTACACAAATTTGTAGAGGCAAGAGCTTTATGAACAAAATTCCAGTCTTAAATTAGTAGTTCTTTCTTTCCAATTTTCAAGGAGTAATACTTCCCAAATAAAGGACCAGCCTGCTCTTCTTAGAGAGTTCTCTTTACTCTGAGCAAGATCTATTCAAGTACATATTACATTAATGAAAAATGTATTAGTTATTAGCAGTGTCCAAATGGCTCTTGGTGAAATCTGAGACAATGTAGAATTTATGTGACTTCACTATAAGCTTGTTCGGGTTTACTAAAAGAGACGCGGTTCCATGGAGCAAAGCAAAGTTCTGCCTGTAGCTGTTGATTTATAAGATTAGTGTTGGGCTCTTACAACTTCGTTGTGACTCAGGTACAGTGAAGTGCCATTGACTTTGACAGAATTTCCTTTAATTCTCAGAATATTTTTTTAACCACTGTCTCCATCAACACTGAAAATAAAACATTAATAGGCTTTGTAGCCTGAGATCTGATAAATCAGATTATCAGACTGTGATGGCCTTTATGGCCTTGGAGACTTAATGGCCTTTTCCTTTCAGATCCCTGAAAGTAGTGCATTCTAGTAGAACCTGGCTGAAGAGTTTCAGTTTCATCTTCATAAAAGAAAAGGCAGGATTTTTACTTATGAATGATCCATTTTGCTCAGATCATAAAAGATAAGCAAAGAAGAGAAGTGCACAGAGATATATGGGCTTTGTTCTACTGAGATTTTCTGTTAGTGAAGTTTTGACTTTGAAAAAATCAAGGGCAATCCTTTTGTCTTCCGCATAGCTAGCTGCTCAAAACTATCACCATTCAGATGAAGAGTCTGGATAAATGACACTGCCTATCTCAAACAGATTTTTTTTTCTCTCCAGGACAACATTGCTGTTGAAAATTATATATAGTCTCGTTTATTTCCTCTGGAACTTGGTCTCCATATCATAATTTTACACACTTATTTTCAAGAATTAGCTAACCAATAGTGTTAAACAGTCCTTTAAAGAGGGGAACTATGAAGGAGGACTTTCAATACAACGCAATCTTGAGAATAGTTTAATCAGTTTTTTATGACTTTATATATTTTTCAGATGAAGAGGTCAATTGGCTAATTCAGGAAATAAACTTTATTTGGCATATTTCCTTTATTTTTTTTTTATTTTTTATTCTAAGCTAAGTTAATGAATCAAAAATCTGAACCTAAACCTAATACTGGCCATCCTTCCAAAAACTGCC
Organism: Morus bassanus; assembly: GCA_031468815.1. Taxonomy (NCBI): domain Eukaryota; kingdom Metazoa; phylum Chordata; class Aves; order Suliformes; family Sulidae; genus Morus; species Morus bassanus. The sequence goes on along the minus strand of CM062567.1, from coordinate 106,179,203 downwards.
TTGAGAATATTAAAATTTGCAGTGGAAAAAATAAACATTTTTTAAAATGGGGGGGGAGAGGGGAGAGAGAGGGAGAACTCACCTGGACATATTTTTAGTTGATGTAATTTGATTATGTTCCTGTGAAAACCTGATCCATTTAATATAAAAGCATGTCTGCAATATGTTATGATATTCTTATTCCTCTTTAAGTAATAACAGTCTGAAAATAAGGTGCTACACCTCAATGCTTTGTGAATGGGTGGGGTTTTTAAAGCCTGCGTTCTAGATGTCATACTATTATGAAACACTGACAATTACAGCTATTCACCTGAATTGCTGAATGTGAACAAATAACCATTTTTCTAACAATGGTATTGAAAGACTGCTTTTTTTATGTTGTTCTAATATTACTGTTCCAAATTGGCTTGAGGTTGCAAATTTTCAATAGCTCTGAGAATTAGCCAGATATACGATAACAGCCTTTGGGGAGCCAAAATTAATTTCAAGGTTCTGAATTTCTAAAACTGACTTTAATAACTACTATTAGTGACATTTATACCAAAGAAAGGAGAGAAAAATCACTGGGTCATTGTAAACTGTGATATATGAAATTAACTTAGATTTTTGTCTGAGAGTAGTTTTATTGAAGACAGATTTTGTTGGAACAAATTTATTTTAATAATCTTCACCAGCAGGCTTTATGGCTTTGCTTGTCAAAGTCTATGGTTTTGATTCTAATTTAAAGAGTAGTAAAGAGGTCTAAGGCACTATCATTAATATTTTTGTAGACTTGTTACTGAAATTGACTAGCTGCAAGGGTTGGTTTCTTTTTCTTTCTTTCTTTCTTTCTTTCTTTCTTTCTTTCTTTCTTTCTTTCTTTCTTTCTTTCTTTCTTTCTTTCTTTCTTTCTTTCTTTCTTTCTTTCTTTTTGTTTCTTGAATGGAAGACTGGACATGACTGTTTACAAGTTGAAGGGACCAAGTTGTTAGAGATGGCAATATGAGCTTGAATTTAATCGAGACCTTCAACTACAGGCACAATAAATTGTCAGATGTTGCAAAATATTCCATGCCATTTCTCAGTAAATAAAGCATATTTGTGTGTAAAACATAAGAAGTGAGTTCAATCCTCTTTTTCTATAAAATTCTATAAAATCAGTGCTAACAGGAGTAAAAGTCATCATGTTGCAGCCAAGGAAGGTTAGTGGCTTATTTACTGCTCAACAATACGGTTTGTCCAAATAATAATATGGTATTGCTATTAACCTACAAAGTAGGGTGCTTCCTTCAACTCTTATGCTGCTTACCTACTCAAAATGAATTAAGTAGGAATATCACCAACACAAAAACCTGTTGCCACCACATTGTAAATCACCCAACTGGAAACATTTTAATGTGGAAAACCAATCCAAAATCAAACAAAACAAAGAACAAAATTTAAGAAAATAGAAAGTAGGGAAGTAAGATAGGAGAATGAAGATCTCTTTAAGTTATCAAAGATATCAAAGAAGAAAAAACAGGGCTGTACTATTACAAGTCCTTACACTGTACTAGTGACTGAGCTGCATATCATCTCCCAGAGTCTACTTCTGTGTAAAATAAAATTATGACAAACTGAGGCAATTTTCTACTCAATTTGTGACTGTGCACAATTCATCTTAAAGGAACAAGAAATATGTTAAAGTATAAAATAACAGTTTAACCTGACTTCTGTATTTCTACGAGAGAGTAAGAATTGATATATTACAATATTTTTTTAATAGTTCACATTCAGAAGCATTGAAAAACCATCTCAAAAGATGCTCCAAGAACTTTGCTTTGGAGTGACAAGGTTTTGGTAGCTGAGGAGCTACAGAGATGGCTTCTGTGAGAAGACACCAGAAGCTTCCCCCATGTCTGATAGAGCCAGTTCCAGCTGGTTCCAAGACAGACCCATCGCTGGCCAAGGCTGAGCCCAGCAGCAATGGTGGTAGTGCCTCTGTGATAACATATTTAAGAATGGGAAAAAACTGCTACGCAACAACAGACAGAGGAGAAGAGTGAGAATATGTGAGAGAAACAACTCTGTAGACACCAAAGTCAGTGAAGGAGGGGGTGGAGGCGCTGCAGGTGCTGGAGCAGAGATTTCTCTGCAGCCTGTGGTGAAGACCATGGTGAGGCAGGCTGTTCCCCTGCAGCCCATGAAGGTTAACAGTAGAGCAGATATCCACCCTGCAGCCTGTGGAGGACCCTATGCTGGAGCAGGTGCATATGCCTGAAGGTGGCTGTGACCCCATGGAGAGGAGCCCATGCTGGAGCAGCTCTTCTGGCAGGACTTGTGGGTAGCACTGCTGGAGCAGTCAGTTCCTGAAGGACTGCACCCCATGGAAAGGACCCATGCTGGAGCAGTTTGTGAAGAATTGCAGCCCATGGGAAGGACCCATGTTGGTTTAGTTCATGGAGGACTGTCTCCCATGAGAAGAAGCCATGTTGGAGAAGTTCATGAAGGACTGTTTCCCATAGGTGGAACCCCATGCTGGAGCAGGGGAAGAGTGTGAGGAGGAAGGATAGGCAGAGACAACATGAGATTAACTGACTGCAACCCCCATTCCTCATCCCCCTCTGCCACTGTGCTGGTTTTGGCTGGGATAGAGTTAATTTTCTTCATAGTAGCTAGTATGGGGCTAGGTTTTGGGTTTGTGCTGAAAACAGTGTTGATAATGTGGAGATGTTTTAGTTGTTGCTGGGTAGTGTTTACACTAGTCAAGGACTTTTTCAGCTTCCCATGCTCTGCCGGGTGCACAAGAAGTTCGGAGGGGACACAGCCGGGACAGCTGACCCCAACTGACCAAAGGGATATTCCATACCATATGATGTCATGCTCAACATACAAAGCTGGGGAAAGAAGAAGGAAGAGGGGGGACATTTGGAGTGACAGCGTTTGTCTTTCCAAGTAAACGTTATGCTTGATGGAGCCCTGCTTTCCTGGGAATGGCAGAACACCTGCCTGCCGATGGGAAGTAGTGAATGAATTCCTTGTTTTGCTTTGCTTTTGTGTGTCGCTTTTACTTTACCTATTAAAGTGCCTTTATCTCAACCCATGAGTTTTCTCTTCTGATTTTCTCACCCATCCCACAGCGGAGGAGTGAGCGAGTGGCTGTGTGGTGCTTAGTTGCTGACTGGGACTAAAGCACGACAGCCATATAGGTGGAGGAGGTAGAGAAAAATCGGGAGTGAGGTTGAGCCCAGGAAGAAGGGAGGGGTGGGGGGAAGGTGTTTTAAGATTTGTTTTTATTTGTTGTTACCCTACTCTGACTTTTGACTGGCAATAAATTAAATTAATTCCCCCAAGTCAAACCTGTTTTGCCCATGACAGTGATTGGCGAGTGATCTCTCCCTGTCCTTACCTCAACCAACAAGCTTTTGGTTATATTTTCGTACAACTGTCTTGTAATGGAGGGAGGATGGTAGAGCAGCTTGGTGGGCACCTGGCATCCAGCCAAAATCAATCCACCACAGAGTCTAAGATCTTTCAATAAGGAGACAAAACATGTGCTTAACTTCTGGCATCTGAGTCTGAAAACGTTTAAAGACAAGATATGTAATCGTCTGTCCATTCTTATAGATAAATACAGAAGGGTATGTTCTACATACTTATTGCATAACCTATATTGCATATATTTGCAATTGCCATTTTCTTGGTAATCACTTATTAGGACAGAAATAAAATATTTGTGTGAAAATAACATGCAGGTAATAGAATATTGGTCCTTAAGAGATAGAAGTGGTCTACTGCAATCTAAAGACAGAGTCACAGAGTAGCAGATATGAACTCTCCATGTGAGACCCCACTGTCTATTTTAGTCTTGACCTTCTAAAACCCAATGTCTGAATTAAAACAACACCCACCACAAAAAAATCTACCAAATGTCCATGTGCTGACAGATTATGATAACAGGAGTCACTAAATGCATCTTCAGATTAATTTTTACAAAGAATTTGAAACCACTGTATGAAGATGAGGACACATAGAATGCCCCTAGAGCATTTTTACTCTCTCCTACTAAGATGATTGCATTTTTTAAAAATGTTTTGGTGCTGAGATTTTTTTTTTTTAAATCTATATTTGTACAAAAAGGAATTGAGGCGCTGGTATTTCAGAAGATACAGAGTTTCATATCTTTTCCTTCTTTTGAGAGAGACTGTTTAGCTCCTGAGGGAAAAGTTGGCAACAATGAAGTCAAAAGAGGGAAAGCTTTGGAGGTTAGATCACATCCTCTCCCCAGATGTACACTAAAAACCACTGTTAACCCTCGGAGATGTGTGTGTTTGTGTGTATATATGGGTGTTTTGTCTGTCTCACAGAAAAGGGCGAGCTTTGTAGGTGTTACAAAAGCTCCTTCATTGAAATGTTATTCCCTATTTGTGCAATATTTTTATTGCATTGTACACCTATACATACACTCACATATGAAGCTTAGGCAATTGAGATAATTATGCTAATGTTCTACAGGCAAAAGATCTCAGCCTCCAGGACCATAAGTTCAGAATATTTAAACTTGCACTGAAGTTACAAATAATTTGATATCTTTGTTGCTGTTTTTTTTTTCTCAAAAGAGAGATGTTCAGACAATGTGATACAGTTGGAAATCCTTCCCTGCACACCAGCACCAGGGACAATAAGGACACTGAACACCAAGACTGAGATACTTTCCAGAGCTGTAACCTGTACAGCTCTTGCATGTGTTATGCATCGCCTTGACTGTGCTATTAATTCTTTTCTTTCAAGAAAAAAAGGCTCCTGAATAATGAAAAATAAAAATAAAAAAAAAGGAAAAAGAAAAAAAGAAAAGGAAAAGGAGAAGGAAAAGGAAGAAAAAAGAAGAAAAAAGAAAAAGAAAAAGAAAAAGAAAAAGAAAAAGAAAAAGAAAAAGAAAAAGAAAAAGAAAAAGAAAAAGAAAAAGAAAAAGAAAAAGAAAAAGAAAAAAAAAGAAAAAGAAAAAGAAAAAGAAAAAGAAAAAGAAAAAGAAAAAGAAAAAGAAAAAGAAAAAGAAAAAGAAAAAGAAAAAGAAAAAGAAAAAGAAAAAGAAAAAGAAAAAGAAAAAAGACAGAAAAGAAAGAGAAAAAACCCTTATAGTCAACTTTGGTTTTACACAAAACCTTCCATATGAAAAACAGTAAGAATCCTTTCATAAAGTCAGGGCATAATTCTGCTCCTGCTGAATAAAATTATTCAATGGTAACACCACAATGCCTATGTACATAAGCCATGAAACAGCCAACACCCAACTATGGATATTAAAATGTGCTTTCTTTGGAGATGAAAGACTTGGATATGACAGTAATCACCTGCCATCCTTTTACTATCACAGAATAGGTCATTCTAGCAGACAGAGTATTTGTACAAGAAACCAAAATATAAAAAAAAGAAAAAAAAGAGTGTCATGTTGTGGTTATTTTTTTTCTCTGAAGGCAAATAACTCAGCCTTTGCTTTGCCATTTCTATCATCCCACCTTTACCTCTGTCCTACATAAAATCTGGGATTCATTGGACCCTCTTCTCTTCCTAAACTGTCTTCCAACTTGTGTTACATCTATCCTTGCTATGGATTTCCTTTCTCCATGTGTTTCAACACCTTGTCTCTTTCAGATTTTTCTAAGAAGCCTTCTGTAAGTCAGTTTACTCTTTGGAGAAGCTAAGTGTTATTAACAAACAGAAAAGTCTCTGGGCTAAGTTGCCACAGGTCACCTGGACTCCAGGGACTAACACTACTCCCTTTTGAACACTAACAAAACAAAACAAGCCTTAGTGTTGTTTTTGTCAGGAATCAGTGATAGGGCTTATTAGAAGTGCAGTCTGCCTTCCTCAAATCACTCTGTAAGCCCCTTAGGATGAAGCCACTTCTTGCACTTAAGCTCTAGACAGCATAGCTAGCTACAATCAGATAAACGAGTGTGTGTCTATGGTTGATCAGTCATATCAGAGACATCACCTATGTTTTCATCAGCAACAAAACCATAAGGTTTTATTTCCAGTTAGGCTAAATGATGTGCAGTCACACCATTGTGAGAGCTTTATAGCTGAGATAGAGGTTAAATGAGACATATGTCAGCTCCACATCATGTCTCTAAATGGCTTAGGAAGGAACAGTCTCAGGGTGGTTGAAAGATGTACACATATGTGGGATAGTTATTTTTGCTTACAACTGCCAATGGGATTTAATCCATTGTAGAAAGTGATTTAGAGCAGCTTTTAAATACTTTATAATATAGGGACTCAGAAGCAATAGTAGACATCTCAGTATATATTCTTAAATATAGGAATGGAGAAGGCAACAAGGGGACTGTTATATTAAATATGTGACCTGAGAGGTGTCATGGTTTAACCCCAGCTGGCAACTAAGCACCATGCAGCTGCTCGCTCACGCCCCCCTTGTGGGATGGGGGAGAAAATCGGAAGAGTAAAAGTGAGAAAACCCGTGGGTTGAGGTAAAGACAGTTTAACAGGTAAAGTAAAAGCTGCACGTGCAAGCAAAGCAAAACAAGTAAGTCATTCACTCCTTGCCATCGGCAGGTGTTCAACCATCTCCAGGAAAGCAGGGCTTCGTTATGTAGAGTGGCTACTTGGGAAGACAAACGCCATCACTGTGAATGTCCCCCCCTTCCTTCTTCTTCCCCCAGCTTTATGTGCTGAACATGACATCACATGGCATGGAATATCCCTTTGGTCAGTTGGGATCAGCTGTCCCAGCTGTGTCCCCTCACAAGTTCTTGTGCACCCCCAGCCTCCTCACTGGTGGGGTGGGGTGAGAAGCAGAAAAGGCCTTGACTCTGTGTAAGCACTGCTCAGCAGTAATGAAAATATCTCTGTATTACCAACACTGTTTCCATCACAAATCCAAAACATAGCCCCACACCAGCTACTATGAAGAAAATTAACTCTATCCCAGACAAAACCAGCACATGAAGGTACAAAAAGATTAAGTTTAAATTGGGTGCCAGAGCAGCTAAAGTACAATATTTGCATGTTTTCATTTTACTTCTGAACAAAAGTAAAACCAAAACAATCCATAGCTAACAAAAAATATCCACAAGTTTTAAAAAAATCACATGAAATTTTGATTGTGCTCCAACTCTTGTTTTAATGTAGCTGCAACTTCCCCCATGATTAGAAAACAGTATGGATGATATAGAAAGTAAAATTATAGTACATGCATATGTTTGAAGAAAGATTTTTTTTCACTTCCTAAATGCCTGCAATAATCAATAAACTGTTTTTATGACTCTTCTATTTAAAAATTTAAGTCATGCTATGTTTATTTGAAGTGCTCTGTGTTTTCTTCTGGCATGCAAGAGAGAACTGAGGGATATATTCTATTCTACTAAATTTGGAGGGTTGTTTTATTTCTGTTTGTTTATTTTTTCTATTTCCAGCTAGCAAAATCTCCATCAATTTCCAACCATGTCAGTGATGGTTCCTGAAGTTTGGTCACACCAGCATTAGGAACTTTCTTATTATAGTATAAGTAACTAAGCATTAGATGTTATGTTCATACTGTGAATGTGTCTTACACTGTGCCTTTTCTGTAAATTTAGCAGATCCACTGGATATTTTGTGTTTTCACTCTACAAAGCACTATGTGTGGTACTTTCAGACTGCTATCAGCTTTATTTCTGCTGGAGCTATCTATGACTCTCTGTTTAGCCATTAAGAAAAGGTTTATGATTCTGAGTTTAATAACAGTAAGAAAAATTAATTTCTTGGAGAATCTATAGTGAAACATTACTGGTTCTTCATTAGCCTTTCTTTTTCTGTAGCCCAGAAATTCTCATATATCTTAATATGATACCTGATACAACATTCTGGGTGGGAGCCTAAAGTTATTCTGTATTTAGATATCTAAATCTCTGTCACTGAATCTCAGAGGTATCAATGGCATATATCACCCAAGCTGCAGACACTAATAAGCTCATAAAAATAATGTTTGAAAGAGGCACATTTTAGAGCTTGTGTAGGTATCTTCCCTCCTTACACACACCCTACTAGTATTCTTAGGTTTTCAGGATCTTTCTGGAAGACTAAAACGCTTGAGGCTTCTCCATACATTCTTATTCTTCTGTGCTTTCATACCAGATGTCATTTTTTTACTCATTTTTCTGATATTCAGAAGAAGGTGAAGAGGAAGGGGGTGAGACAACGAGAAAAGTGCTCACACTGGTCTGTGTTTACCGTGGAGAAGAGAGGCCAAAGGACAGCACCTTGTACTTCATGTTTTGTGGTGGGCTTGCTGTCTAGGAGTAACTGTTCCATGGTTTCAGGTGAGCCCCCAAGAAAGCCGTATCTCACACAGCATGGATCTTATCCTTGTTGTAAGAAGATCCATACTGCCTGAGGTTTGGTTACTGTGCCCAAAGCATGTGCTCTGTCAGGTAACTCAGGCTTAAGACTGTTGAGCTACTTGAACTTTGTAAGGCTTTGAGCTTTACGGAGAACTACCCACTGTACCAAGAATATATCACATTGCTACATATGCATTTTTTACTACTGAACTTTGAGAAAACAGGATCTGTCCTTTAAATATTGTTCACAAGTTGTCTTGACTCACCATGTTACTGCAGTATAGATCTTACACTGGTAGAAACACACCTTTGGAATAGTCAGCAGTTTAAGTTACTTTAATGCAAGTATTTTTTTAGAAAACATTACAATCAAAGTCAAGGAGATTTTCCTGTTGTTTAGCCAGTCTTAATTTCTTTCACATTATTCCAGTGAAATATGTGTTTTACTGTGTACATAAAATGCTTTCAGGTTTCCAATCTATTGTTTGGATCATGTTGACTGGTTATTCAAAGAAAAGGCAGCTGAGACTGGGAGATGTTAAATAAATGATGAAAAATGCTTAAGCAAAGCAGTGAAATCAAGTTTTGGCTGAGAAATGATTGTGAACGGCAAACACTATTTTTCTGGAATAGGGCTCTGAGGAGTACCAACAGCCAGGCTTCAGTCTGGTTGGTGAATAAGTAATTTATTTCTTTAGAGGGATTATCATTCCTCCTACCGTTGTTTGTCCTTTCTACAGTCTTTGTACCTAATAATCTAATATCTCACGCAGTTCCCTGATGTAGTCAAATCTCAGTAGAATGATTCTTTGCTTTTTCTTTCTTTCAGAAATCATTCTTCTACGAGATGTATTTCCTTTACCTCATTACTCTTTTCTGTTTAGACTAGCATTTGTCTCTTGCCAATTCTTTGATATTTTCTTTGTTATACAGCATTTGCAGAATAACTTTATACTCTTGCCATCCATGACCACTTTTTTTAATTGTACTGCATGCCCCCTCATAACACTGAACTGAGTTTGGTTTTTTAGGGGGTCTAAATAAGACAATATTCAGAAGCTTGCAAAGACCAGTTGTAGGTCAAGAGTATATTCAGTACTGCTTATTACTTCACCTGTTAGTATCTCTTCACTTCTGGAGAAAGTGTAGTCAATATTCTTAATTTTAAATAATTTTTAATTATGGGTCAGCGATCACTTATTTTGATTAATCACCCTGTGGAATACTTACACCCCAAAACCAGCACACCCAACACTCACCAGTGGAGTCATAATGACAGAAAAATTGATCCTGTAATTGGCATATCTCATCAACAGAGCATTCTGTTGCTTAGTCTGCTCTGGCAGCAGCTTTGCACCATTGTGTCCAAAACTAATGTAATGCCAATGAAAGAATATTTCTAAGTACATGCGGTTGTGCTAAAGAAGCAGTACTGCCCTCTTCCTCACATTGTCTGTTTCACATTCTGGGTGGCAGTCTGCCAAACAAAAATGTCTAAGTAGCACTATGTTTTGTGTTTGATTTAAGGGGAAACTTAAATCAATAGACTATTTTCATAATATAATTAATTATTTATCTGTATTTGGATCTAAACCTAAATAAAATCTGAATAAATTCCCAAATATTATAGTTTCCTGAATGCAAAATGTTACTTTTATGTGCATTATGCAGCTTCATATAGCCTCTTCCAACTGATAAAAATCCAAGAGGTAATTTGCCAGGCATAGATGTTTGAGGGCTAAGATAGAAATTAGAAGAGTCAGAGAAGTATAATTTTTTTCCTTTTGTGGGCTCATCCTCTGTCTCCCAAGCAAACTGGAGATAAGTACATTTTATTTAAACATACCTTTGGTCTATTTGTAATGACAAGTGGCCTGGTGTACAGGCTGTTTGAAGAATGTGTCTATGTTCAGTTACAAACATTGAGAGAAGGAAGATGAAAATTTCTGCCTATAACAGAAATTGAATTAAATTGTTCTCAAGAGCATTTCAGCAGGGAGTCTGCTCTTAAACAGTCCTCTGGTGACAGAATTCATGAGCAAGAATGTAGTGAGTTTGAACACTACCCTAGCAATGCCAACTGTAGGACATGCTAGGCATGTACGGGCAGAACTGAGCTGAGAAGTTTGCAGTAACTACAGCAAGACAATTGAGGGTTTCAATATCTTATCACCACTGAAGTCCTCCACTGTACTGTGATATTGAAGAATAGCTCACAAAAAGTCTGTTAGTAGAATTCAGCTTTATCCAACTTTTGGTTGAAAAAATCAAAGTATACCCAACATGTTTTTGCTTTATTCTCCATACTTGTGTTTCCTGTGTGTCACGGTTTTAGCTGGGATAGTTGGTTTTCTTCACTGTAGCTAGTATAGTGCTGTGTTTAGACTTGGTATGCAAATAATGTTGATAACACCCTGGTGTTTTAGTTGTTGCTGGGTAGTGTTTACACTAGTCAAGGACTTTCTAGCTTCCCATGCTCTGCCAGGTGCACAAGAAGCCGGGAGGGGAGGGGATACAACCAGGAGAGCTGATTCGAATTGGCCAAAGGGTATTCCATATCATGTGACGTCATGCCCAGTATATTAACTGGGGGGAGTTGGCTGGGGGAGGCAGCGATCGCGGCTCGGGGACCGGCAGCGTCGGTCGGCGGGTGGTGAGCGGTTGCAGCACTTGTTGGTTTTTTTTTTTCCTTTTTTTTTTCCCTCTTCTTCCAGTGTTTCATCTCTCTCTCGCTCATTATTTTCCTTTTCATTATATTAGTATTATTGCTGTTTTATTTTAATTATTAAACTGTTCTTATCTCAACCCACGAGTTTTCTTACTTTGGCCCTTCCAATTCTCTCCCCCATCCCACAAGGGTAGGCGAGTGAGCGAGCGGCTGTGTGGTGATTAGTTGCTGACCAAGGCTAAACCACAACAGTCCTTTTTGGCGCCCAACATGGGGCATGAAGGGTTTGAGATAATAGCAGTTGCTGGTCACAGCATTGATTCATCTGTTCTCGATATTAGTTAGTCAGACCTACACCATGCTGATTTTGAAGTACATGTTAAAGATTGGCATTGGGTTTTGTAGTTTGCTGTGCTCTGCAGTGGTTAGAGATGTTTTGCCTAGGAGATTGATTATTAAAAGTCTGGCCTTGAGTTTTACCGGTTATTTGGCTCTTGCATGGAAGCCGTTACTGTACTTTGGGTACCACCTCATGGAGACAATTAGCAATTATACCTCCTTTTCTGAAAGGTTCTTTATGGAGGAAATACAGAATGGCACCTTAGCTACCATCTTCTGTAATGTCTCCTCCTTCATTACAACAACTTTTCAGTATCTTGAACATCCTTGGGTAGTTAAGATACAGCTGTTGATATTCCTATGGCAGATTGTTTCGGTTTTGTCTAAGGTTAATAAGCAATTCAAGAATATCATCCAGAGATCTGTGCCAAGGCTCGATAATTATGGGTGGCAGGGTATGTGGGATAGTATGGGCAAATGCCTGAGACGGTGGGCACCCCCAGTGTTTTGGGACTTCACCCCTGAACAAGTGCAGGATCCTGAAAAATTAGTAAAATATTTGGGGGAAGTATGTTGTCACCCTAGCAATTCCAGAGAGATACAAATTACTGCAATGTGTTGGGGCCTGGCCCATGCCTACCGAGCCCTATTCAACAGTATTCAGTACCCCCAAGGGAAAACGACAGGCCCTGCGGCTACTCCAAGCCCAGCGACAAGCACTGTGGCTCCTCAAACCCCCACAACAGGCGCTGCAGCAGCTCCAAGCCCGACGACAGGCATTGTGACCACTCAAACACCCATGACAGACACTGAAGCTGAATCAGAGCATCAACCCATGCCAGTATCAGTTGCCCCTATACAAAAGAAGAAATCTTTGAAGAGAAAGTCAACTCATTCAGAAGGGGATGATGGAGAAGTAGTGCTGTTACTAAAAGAGGAGAAGGAAGAGGAAGAACTCGTACAAGAGACAGAAACTACCCGATCCCTATCCTTAAGTGAGCTGCGAGATATACGAAAAGATTTCAGCCATCATGTAGGTGAGCATGTTGTCACCTGGCTGCTCCGATGCTGGGATAATGGGGCCAGTAGCCTGGAATTAGAGGGTAAGGAAGCCAAACAACTGGGATCCCTTTCTAGGGACGGGGGTATTGACAAAGCAATTGGAAAAGGGACACAAGGCCTCAGCCTCTGGAGGCGACTCCTGTCTGCTGTGAAAGAAAGGTATCCCTTCAAGGAAGATGTTCTATATCGCCCTGGAAAATGGACCACCATGGAGAAAGGTATCCAGTACCTGAGAGAATTAGCTGTGCTTGAGGTGATTTATGGTGAACTGAACGACGAACAGTCATCCAAAGATCCAGATGAAGCGCAGTGCATACGACCCATGTGGCGGAAGTTTGTACGGAGTGCACCATCATCCCATGTAAACTCCCTGGCAGTAATGTCCTGGAAAGATGAAAAGGCACCAACGGTAGAGGATGTGATTGACAAACTCCAGGATTATGAAGCACATGTCTCTTCCTCCCTCGTCTCAGCTGTGGAGAAACTGTCCCAGAAGGTTCAGCATCTTGAAGAAGATATGTCCTACTCCCTACCTGTACGGACCAGTATCTCGGCCATTAGGAGTAAGCATCCTTCTGCTCAAGAGAGAAGATACACACCACGGGGCACCCTATGGTTTTACCTGCGTGACCATGGAGAGGACATGAAGAAGTGGGATGGAAAACCTACCTCGACCCTGGAGGCACGTGTACGTGAGTTGCAAGGAAAACCAACCACTCAAAGGGCGACCTCCAGGAGAGTTGCTGCTCCAGTTTCCAGTAGGCAGTTCCCCAGACAGAGGAGTAGAAGCGCTGATTGTATCCGTGATCTTAATAGAGAGACTTCTGATTCCCATTCACAAGAAGTGGGTTGCGAATTCTGCAATTGGAATTAGAGGGGTCCTGCCTCCAGCCAGGTGGAGGAAAGGGACAACCGGGTTTACTGGACTGTGTGGATCCGATGGCCTGGCACATCTGACCCACAGGAGTATAAGGCTCTAGTGGACACCGGTGCACAGTGCACCCTAATGCCATCAAACTATGTAGGGGCAGAACCCATTTGTATTGCTGGAGTGACAGGGGGATCCCAAGAGCTAACTGTATTGGAGGCTGAAGTGAGCCTAACCGGGAATGAGTGGCAAAAGCACCCCATTGTGACTGGCCCAGAGGCTCCGTGCATCCTTGGCATAGACTACCTCAGGAGAGGGTATTTGAAGGACCCAAAAGGGTACAGGTGGGCTTTTGGGATAGCTGCCTTGGAGACGGAGGAAATTAAACAGCTGTCTACTTTGCCCGGTCTTTCAAAGGACCCTTCTGTTGTGGGGTAGCTGAAGGTCAAAGAACAACAGGTGCTGATTGCCACCACAACAGTGCACCGGCGGCAATACCGCACCAACCGAGACTCCCTGATTCCCATCCGTGAGCTCATTCGGCGACTGGAGAGCCAAGGAGTGATCAGTAAGACCCGTTCACCCTTTAACAGTCCCATATGGCCAGTGCGGAAGTCTAATGGGGAGTGGAGACTAACAGTAGACTATCGTGGCCTGAATGAAGTCACTCCGCCACTGAGTGCTGCTGTGCCGGACATGCTAGAACTTCAGTACGAACTGGAGTCAAAGTCAGCCAAGTGGTATGCCACAATTGATATCGCTAATGCATTCTTCTCAATCCCTTTGGCAGCAGAGTGCAGGCCACAGTTTGCTTTCACTTGGAGGGGTGTCCAGTACACCTGGAATCGACTGCCCCAGGGGTGGAAACACAGCCCTACCATTTGCCATGGACTGATCCATACTGCACTGGAACAGGGTGGAGCTCCGGAACACCTTCAGTACATTGATGACATCATTGTGCGGGGCAACACAGCAGAAGATGTTTTTGAGAAAGGGAAGAAAATAGTCCAAATCCTTCTGAAGGCTGGTTTTGCCATAAACCAAAGTAAAGTGAAGGGGCCTGCACAGGAGATTCAGGTTTTGGGAATAAAATGGCAAGATGGACGTCGGCAGATCCCAATGGATGTGATCAACAAAATAACAGCCATGTCTCCACCAACTAGCAAAAAGGAAACACAAGCTTTTTTAGGCGTTGTGGGTTTTTGGAGAATGCATATTCCAAATTACAGTCTGATTGTAAGCCCTCTCTATCAAGTGACCCGGAAGAAGAATGATTTCAAATGGGGCCCTGAGCAACGACAGGCCTTTGAACAGATAAAGCAGGAGATAGTTCATGCAGTAGCCCTTGGGCCAGTCCGAGCAGGATAAGACGTAAAAAACGTGCTCTACACTGCAGCCGGGGAGAATGGCCCCACCTGGAGCCTCTGGCAGAAAGCACCAGGGGAGACTCGAGGTCGGCCCCTAGGGTTCTGGAGTCGGGGATACAGAGGGTCCGAAGCACGCTACACTCCAACTGAAAAAGAGATATTGGCAGCGTATGAAGGGGTTCGAGCTGCTTCAGAAGTGATCGGTACTGAAGCACAGCTCCTCCTGGCACCTCGACTGCCGGTGCTGGGCTGGATGTTCAAAGGGAGAGTCCCCTCTACACATCACGCAACTGATGCTACATGGAGTAAGTGGGTCGCAATGATCACCCAACGGGCTCGAATAGGAAACCCCAGTCACCCAGGAATCTTGGAAGTGAGCATGGACTGGCCAGAAGGCAAAGATTTTGGAATGTCACCAGAGGAGGAGGTGACACGTGCTGAAGAGGCCCCACTGTATAACAAACTGCCAGAAAATGAGAAGCAATATGCCCTGTTCACTGATGGGTCTTGTCGTCTGGTGGGAAAGCATCGGAGATGGAAGGCAGCTGTATGGAGTCCTATACGGCAAATTGCAGAAACTGCTGAAGGAGAAGGTGAATCGAGTCAGTTTGCAGAAGTAAAGGCCACCCAGCTGGCTTTAGACATTGCTGAACGAGAAAAATGGCCAGTGCTCTATCTTTATACTGACTCATGGATGGTGGTAAACGCCCTGTGGGGGTGGTTACAGCAGTGGAAGCAGAACAACTGCCAGCGCAGAGGTAAACCCATCTGGGCTGCTGCATTGTGGCAAGATATTGCTGCCCGGGTGGAGAACCTGGTTGTGAAGGTACGTCATGTGGATGCTCATGTTCCTAAGAGTCAGGCCATTGAAGAACATCAGAACAACCAACAGGTAGATCAGGCTGCTAAGATTGAAGTGGCTCAAGTAGATCTGGACTGGCAACATAAAGGTGAACTATTTATAGCTCGGTGGGCCCATGACACCTCAGGCCATCAAGGAAGAGATGCAACATACAGATGGGCTCGTGACCGAGGGGTGGACTTGACCATGGACGCTATTGCACAGGTCATCCATGAATGTGAAACATGCGCTGCAATCAAGCAAGCCAAGCGGGTAAAATCTCTGTGGTATGGAGGACGATGGCTGAAGTATAAATATGGGGAGGCCTGGCAGATTGATTATATCACACTGCCACAAACCCACCAAGGCAAACGCCATGTGCTTACAATGGTGGAAGCAACCACTGGATGGCTGGAAACATATCCCGTGCCCCATGCCACCGCCCAGAACACTATCCTGGGCCTTGAAAAACAAGTTTTATGGCTACATGGCACCCCAGAAAGAATTGAGTCAAACAACGGGACTCATTTCTGAAATAACCTCATAGACACCTGGGCCAAAGAGCATGGCATTGAGTGGGTGTATCACATCCCCTATCATGCACCAGCCTCTGGGAAAATTGAACGATACAATGGACTGTTAAAGACTACACTGAGAGCAATGGGGGGGTGGGACTTTCAAACACTGGGATACACATTTAGCAAAAGCCACCTGGTTAGTCAACACTAGGGGCTCTGCCAATCGAGCTGGGCCTGCCCAGTCAGAACTCTTACGCACTGTGGAAGGGGATAAAGTCCCTGTAGTGCATGTAAAAAATATGCTGGGGAAAACCGTCTGGGTTATTCCTGTCTCAGGCAAAGGCAAACCCATTCGTGGGATTGCTTTTGCTGGAGGACCTGGGTGCACTTGGTGGGTAATGCGGGAGGATGGAGGAGTTCGATGTGTGCCTCAAGGGGATTTGATTTTGGGTGAAAACAGCCAGTGAACTGAATGGTATGCTGTTAATTGCTATATGATATTGTATGTCATCACTCCTATGGTTGCTATATGCTGTATCAATGGTATCATAGTAAGAATTTCCAAAATTAATGAAGAATGAACTTTGATTGAACCAAACAACCTGTAGCGGTGGTGGAACAAAGACTGGCTTCAGCATGCAACAATCCAACACCACGCAGACCATCCCTCCAGCCTTGAAAGACTGTTACGATAGATGGAGCCCAAAGTTATGGACTAAATGAACTCAATGGACATGTGTGGACCCTCTACAGACATTCTACAGGGGTGGTCTATAGACTACGGGAATGATAAATGATATCTGCATATGTCATCAAAGGATGGGGAGGCGGGTGGTGGTTATTGAGGTCATATTGGATAGTATGAGACCTGAGCATGACGTAAATGGTATGGAATAAGGGGTGGATACTGTCACGGTTTTAGCTGGGGTAGTTGATTTTCTTCACTGTAGCTAGCATAGTGCTGTGTTTTAAACTTGGTATGTAAATAATGTTGATAACACCCTGGTGTTTTAGTTGTTGCTGGGTAGTGTTTACACTAGTCAAGGACTTTTACAGCTTCCCATGCTCTGCCAGGTGCACAAGAAGCCGGGAGGGGAGGGGATACAACCAGGAGAGCTGATTCGAATTGGCCAAAGGGTATTCCATACCATGTGAC
Source organism: Morus bassanus (assembly GCA_031468815.1). NCBI lineage: Eukaryota > Metazoa > Chordata > Aves > Suliformes > Sulidae > Morus > Morus bassanus. Next base: position 106,162,084 of record CM062567.1, on the reverse strand, counting down.
GTCATGCCCAGTATATTAACTGGGGGGAGTTGGCCGGGGGAGGCAGCGATCGCGGCTCGGGGACCGGCAGTGTCGGTCGGCGGGTGGTGAGCGGTTGCAGCACTTGTTGGTTTTTTTTTTTCCTTTTTTTTTTCCCTCTTCTTCCAGTGTTTCATCTCTCTCTGGCTCATTATTTTCCTTTTCATTATATTAGTATTATTGCTGTCTTATTTTAATTATTAAACTGTTCTTATCTCAACCCACGAGTTTTCTTACTTTGGCCCTTCCGATTCTCTCCCCCATCCCACAAGGGTGGGGGAGTGAGCGAGCGGCTGTGTGGTGCTTAGTTGCTGACCGGAGCTAAACCACAACACTGTGAAAGGTATTTGTCCTCATAAACTGCTAGAGAAGCTAGTATTGAGGTACAATGGAAAAGAGGTAGACAACTTTAGTGTATCTGGGCATCTACAGTTACTACTTGGCAGAGGCTATTTTAATCACTGTAGGAAAAGTTTTCTATTAATTGAATTTATAAAAATACATTAAAAAAATATCAAGTTGTCTTGGAGATTAGTCTTGACCTACTGTTGCTTATGTTCAAGCAGAAAGGATTTAAATACTGTGAATATTCAGTTAGCATCTGACTCTTATTCCAATTGAAAAGCCTGTTCTCAAGTATCAGGAGACATTTTACCTGTTTTTAGTGTTGTTCAGCTTCATTTCTACTTGCTGATGTTTACAAATGCTTTTGAACATTGCTTCTCAGTTATAAGACTACTTTGGAAATGCTTAATCTCAGGCTAGAAAACCACATCAGAAAAATGTTTCTGAGAATTTCTTATCTTCATTACTGTGTTTGTTACTGTGTAGTGTCTCTCCATTTCTGACAATTTGAAAGAAATTTAACTTTCCAGGAATGCACTGAGATTCCTCTGTTAACTTAGGGCACAAGTAAAATAGCCATTAGTAAACTTCTTCTAAATTTTAGAACTACAGTTTAATAGTAATCCATATTGATAACAATGTGTGGATCAAAATTTAAGCTCCTTCAGATTTTTCAGTCTCTCCCTACGCGACTCAGTGCTGAAACAGCAGGAACAATGTAAATTGGCAAATGAATACAGAAAAGCAATAATATTGGCACAAAATTATTCCCCTACTTCTAGCAGACTACCTCATCATTTATTCTTAAGAAAAATCAGAGTGAGCATTTTCTGTTATATATTTAATTGGACTATTTGAAGGAATTCAGAAACAAAATACAGTGTACTTCAATAACTAATATTCATCTCACCTATTTTATTGCATGTGGGTGGCCTGATGAAATTAATATTTTTAATTAAATAAGAAAAGCCTTTCATGTTTTCAGGGCTTTGTAAACATTATCAAATATCAGATGCTGAATTGGTAAAATGAACACCAGATTGAAACTAAGCATTGGTCCTCACCTTGTAGAGAGGACCTCCTCTCAGTTCTCACCAACTGCATTGACATTATGACAACCACCTTCTTCAGTGAAGGAGAATAGGGCAGTGTTTGTTCAACGGTCTCTACAGCTATCATTCCTAACATAACAGAGCACTTATTTATTTGTATTTAAACATGTGACTGGCTACTTAAGCCAATTAGCCTATTCCCATGCCCAAAGACTTGGTTAGTTTGGTTGCCAAAGCCTGATCTCTAAAACCTTTGAAGTCAATGAAAAGTCTGTATTACTGTTTTTTTGGGGGGGAATTTTCATTTTACCACTTGAGGCAAATTAAACATGTTTGTGTTTAAAAATAAAGAGACTTAATGAACAATGCTTTAGATACACTCTTACTACCATAAGTGGTTCCACAAGAAGTCCGTAAAGATGCAGCACAAGCCAATTCCTTATATACACTTGCATCCACAATTATACAAGTGTAGGCATCAGGCATCTTAACCGGTGTTGGTTTACACCCAGAGCCAGTTCTGCTAACTAAAAGTAGGCCCTGAACACTTGCTCTCCCTGATCCTTACAAGAGAATGTTGCAGCTGTTTCTTATCTCATCAGCAAGGGAACCTTCCCTCCCTTACATGAAGTCCTGTCTCTGATGTTCCTGCTTCGAGACAGTTTAACGCCTTCTGCAATTAGGCCTTATTGCCCTCCATGCCGGATCATTCCTCTATCACAAATTACCGTTACAATTTGAATTTCCCCTTAACTTTCAACAGTCTTTACAAGACATCTGCCACCAATTACAAATATCTGCTATTCATAGACATCACATAAACTGCCTCAAAGGTCTAATGATGCTTGGAATAAAATAATAAAACCTAGGGCCCAAATACTGGTTTATGACTTCCAGAAAGGTCAAGCTAGGCAGTACCCCAAAAAAATGACTGTAAAGAGTAGGAAAGTGGCAATTAGGTTCTCAGCATGTGGAAGACCCAGCTCCTTCTGGATATTTTCTTTGACAAACTGTTCCTGAATCTGCTGTAATTTATGGCAGACATTGGTCCTTCCTTACTTTAGTTTTTCTGGCACATAAAACACTGTTGTCCCATTTCTGGCTCATATCAAGATGATCAAATCCCTGTCAACTCATCTCATAGCACCATGCAGCACTCTGTGTTTCTGTCTCTGTGAAATCTCTACTGCTTCAGATTACTCCCCAGCCAACACTGGAGGACACAAGCTAAACCTAGCTCACTGATTTGGCAGATCCACATCTCTTTTTTTTCAGTCACATTACTTTTTGGAGCAAATATGTCAATTGTCTATATTCAGCTATGCTGTGATGACCATTATGCTGTATTTTCCTCCAAAGTCAAGAACACAGCTCAATATTTCCCAGCAATCAACTCTATATTTTATTCTAATCTTAATCTACACTTATGTGCATCCCCACATGCAGGAAGCAGAATGAGTAAAGGAAGAAAAAAATTATCGTTATCCTTTATAACATGTAAGTAAAATAATGTAATATGTCCTCTTACTTGGCTCAGTCGCAGGAGAGTAATTTAATGTTGAAGGGTCTTTGTTAATTCTGGATATTTTCTGATTTTTATATACTGAATTTTCAACTTGCACATATAATACTGGGGTAAAGAATCAGCTATGTAATATATCCATGCAGACAAACTCAGAACAATGATTTAAAAATCAATAAAGCACAATGATTGTCTACTACTGAAAACCTACAACCTCAGTGTTATTTTGCAGAGACAAACCCACTTTAAAGGCGAGTATAAATGATGTATTTAAAGCGATGTTTATACTTTCTCTTATTAATGTCAAATTTCAATATTGTGATTAATATTTCTAAAAAATAATTACTTTATGACAAAAGTGTTGGCCTGTTATTAGTGTAATTAAAACAGAAATCTGACAATATTGGTATTGTTAAGACTATAAAAGCTCAGTATGTGTAGATGCTGACACTGAAGAAGGTCTTGAAAGGAAATAATTAGAAACAGAGAAAAAAGAAAGGAATCATAATTCTGTAAATATTTGTAGGCTCTAGATTAAAAAGAAAAATCAATGATGATTGTGTTTTTGCTCCCTCCAAATCCTACTGTAAGACCTAGTTAAAAAAAAAAAAAAAAAGAAAAAAGAAAAAAGAAAAAACTTTAGTGCTCAAAACCTAAAGCTTCAGCCAATCAATGTTGATTAGATTTACAGTTTAAGTGCAGTTTTTATAGTTTTCATCTAAACGTTTTCTCCTAGACTGTGACTCTGGACAGATCTATGCAATAGGAATTGCTTTAATCTCATTTACTGACAGGCTCACTAGCACCATACAATGCAATTTAGCTCTCACGAAACCCCGTATTTCTTCTCTCACTCATTTATAGTAAAACTCACTTGGTTTCAACTGAATGACATTGTACAGTAATTCCCCACCAGCAGGCCTCAAGTTGGGAATTTTCTGATCAATTCCTATCTACAGGGATGATCATTTGCATCCTGTTAGGTCTTTCATGCTCCAGTGAACAATAAAGTTACAAAATGTATGCTAACAGTTGGCATCTACATACATCTTTGCTAAGCCTTCCAAAAACTGTGTTTCTGAAGAATATCATCATACCCAGAAAAAATGCCCACTGCTAAACAGGCCCAGAGAAGCATTTCCCAATCTAGTACAATATATATTACCCTTGTGGCATTATCTGGCAAAAGGGCATGTGATACATACAGTTTATTGACATCTCACATCACTTACATCTGAGGATCACAAAATGCTGAAAGATGGCAATTAGCTGCAATTTATAACCAAGTGAATCTCGCTGAAATGATCTAGTGCTTCTTGTAGAACTGCAAACAGATCTTAGACAGACATCAAAATTCTGCTATGCCTGGAGTTGCAGCTGAAACAAAAAAATCTTTGCTCCCTTTACAGATATTTTTCCCATCAAGATTGCATTTTAAAAAAATAAAAATATCCTGTCTACATCCATAGTGATCTTACTGGAGGGGTCTGAAATGGTGACATACTTTTTAAAATTACTACTAAACTGTATCTCAAAATTTTGTAAGCAACAGGGGACTTGAGTTTATTGTAAAGATCTGCCAAATCATGCTCTAATAAAGAAGAAAAAATAATGAAATACAAAAAAAACTAGTGACTGAAAGAAGATCAAGTCTGAAAAGATATTTGTTAAGAAATTGCGTTACTTAATATTTACTAAGTTTATGCACATGCAGTTTATATCTTGATTGCTTAATTAAGATCAGTAAAATTGCCTGGCAGCAACCAAGGTTTAATCTAGTCTTTCTCCTCTATTTCTAGGCCATCTTGTGCCAAAACAGAACTCTTGAACTAAGTGGCACATACCTTTAAACATGTGTTCAATTACTACTAGCTATCATAATTAGCTTATTTCTTCCTCTTTAATTTTAACTTCAAATTATTAAAAGAAGTCACATAACCCTAAATGGTGGGGAGGCCAATAACTCCAGCACACCTCTCTCATTGCTGTTCCACCATGCTCTTAGTGTCTCAGCTGCAGCCTCTACTTCTGGTCCTTGATATATTCACAAGGTATAGACAACCCAACCTTTTACAACAGCTCTCTTATATATTTGTCAACATGCACTGCCTGCACAACACAGCTGTGTGCTGAAGCTGTGCTACTGATACCGTAAGTCGGCAGACACAAGAACCCTCTAAAACTCAATTTGTAATTTTAGAAAGCAGGCATTCTTTATTGCGGCGCCAGGCACACAGGGGATCGCTCCACCTAACGTGTGTGCTGAGTTGCTCTACTACAGGGGTTATATGCAATCAAAAATATACATATTCATTAGACTTCTAGAAAATTACTACCATATTCATACTATTCTTGGAACTCATTAATATATGCAAATGTCCTTAACACATACATATTCATGCTTATTGGTGGTCTTCCAGGGTCCTCTGGTGGTTGTCAGTAGTCTTCCTCACCATGTCCGCTGCTTGTACTCAGTCTCTGAGCATGCTCAGTTCATTTTTGGCTTTGACATAATTCTTATTGATACTAAACTAGCTTATTCTAGTACATTTCCCTTATTTAGTCTACTCAAGGATACAGTGTCTCCAAACTCCCTTCTATCTAATCACTTATAGCAGGTTCTAAGACTATCTTATTCATAAAGTATTCCAAGTATTTCAAAACTTAGCTATGTTGCTCCAATTAAAGGAGGCCATATGTTCTTTTTGAAGCTGGTGTCAGGTCGCCACCTGTATGAATGTGGATTTCTGCCTATGGTGGTGAATCCAGCACCTGACCTTGCCTCTCCTCCTACAGATGATTTCAGCTACACAGAAGTACTGTATAGTAATGTAAAATTTTCCAAAGAGAGGATCAAAATCCAGTGGCATCTAAATTGCTCTTTACATGCTATAGGGATGCCCTACAGAGGGGAGGAAACAATTAAATTGATCAGAACTTTTTTATTATTGAAAAGATTAGATTAAGGATCTATTATATTCTTAATATTACATACAAACCTGAAACACATTTCAGGTACTTCCTCCCACATTCTTTTGGGAGTTTATGTACAATAAATTGTTCTAACAAAATCTATGATTACCAGTGATTCTGCAACATACCCCCTTACAATTTAAATTGCATGATTGTTTCCTGCTTGGAAATTTTTCTTCTACTTTTATTAATTCACTGGTGATTTTCCTAGTCCACATTAAATATTAGAAGTCAGGGATAATAACAAAGATAAAAGTGGTTATAAAAGTGAGCAAATAAGGAGAAATATTGCTTGAAAGGCAAGTGATAATTTAAGATATGCCTTTGTCCTCTTTTACTGTTTATCTGTCTCCCAATCTTAAGCTCCTTAAGGGAACACTGGGTTAAATCAACACTGATTTCTTTACATGTTCATTTTTGCCACAGTTTTGTTGTCAGGAAAAAATAGGAAGGGTTCGGAGCAAGAACCTCTTTATCATGCCTTCTCCTGTGAAATTCAGAACCCAAATTTTCATAAATAAAGCACTGCCTTGATTGTTTCTTTTCTTCCCCTACCAAGCATGCCCAATCTTTCAAATGATCCAAGATCTGCAATTTTATTTTGGACTATTTCTGAACTTCTACTTTGGGGGGTGCTGGTATTGTAGCAAATGGGACAATTGCCCATCTCATTTTCTGTTGTCCAGGGACAGTGAGAGAAAGAAAGAAAGAAGGGAAGGAATGGTGGGATCACAGCGGCCAAAATGGTATCTAAAGACAGTGACAATAAAGTTATCTATCTACCAGAAAAGTGAAAAGCCCAACTGCACAAAGGGAGTGTAAGCAAATCTATGATGCTTGACCCCTGCCCACCCAAATTTGATTCCACAGACCTTGAAAAGACATTATAAAGATTTTTGGTGGAATGTTTTGTATGCATAAATAATATTTTTGTTGTGACTTAAAATCCTGTGCAACATTTGTCATCTCAGTCCTTACTGTTTATATATGGCTCAAAAGTTCACTGAGGTCAACAGGAGTCTTTAAACAGATAAAATCAGAAGATGATAGCTCCATCACAATGCATGTACATAGATATATATACATTTACAGGTGCTTGTGAATATTAAATATTAAACACACTACAAATATGAATAAACAATCAATTCTGTGTAAGACATGGTTTATAAATATATTTGGTAAGAGTGTCATCTATTCAGAAATATGTAACTTTTGTTTTTATTTATGCCCATGGTTCAATCACTCCAATTAGAGTATCTAAAAAATTCCTAACTTACTGATGTAAACTGTCAGGATGGGAGATCACTTCAAATTTAAGAATCAATCATGCTGATGTAATATGTGTCTATGCATGAAAGATGAGGATCAAAACCTGTGTGTGTAATACCACTAACCACAGATGGTTTAGGAAGCTGAAACCAGTCTGACTGGAATGATCCCTCCTTACAAGGCAATTTAGCAATAAAATCCAGAGCTCAAGGGCAATTTGATTTTTCTTCCAAAAAATATGTACAAATAAGACTTTATTACTAACAAATGATGTCAAACTTTTACAAAGAAAACTGAAGTTCAAAGACAGTAAGTGGAAATTGCGTCATTTTGTAGAGGCATTGCCAAAAAACTTCAGACTATTCTGGAAGGACCAACAGTAAAAGTAGGAAAATGGTTTATTATCCATGATTCTTTTCACCACCAGGTTTTTCAGTAGGATTGCCAGCAAAATAAGGTGTGCAGCAGAGATACTTTGTAATGTTATTTCTGCACAGAGAACAGGAAGAACAATATTACACTCCATGTCAGAAAAAACCATTGCATTTTGAATGGGTCGGACATATTTAAAATATTCTCTCTTTCATATTTCCAATCAAAATTCTCAAAGCATTTTCACCTGCATCTAGACAATCTCAAGGCTGCAGTTCCTCTACTCATTTAGACCATAACTTCATGAGTTCCCCCTGGAAGATGTGTTTATGTTGCCTTTCCATGAAAATCGTGATACGAAGCATAGAGCAACAGGAGCTTGGTGAGAATCCAAGGCTTACATGAGACATAGCTGGACTTGGAAAGGGATAAGCAGATGTAGACCCTACTGAACTTAATTTTGCCCTCATCCCATCTGTTAAATATCCAGCAGTAGAGGAAACTGAAATGGAGAGGAAGGGAACAACTTGCTCAGTTACAAAGAGAATAAGTAAGAAGAGTGTGCATAAAACCAAACCTGTTGGGTTTTAGTTTTGTTTTAACTGCAAAATGCCTCGCTTTTTTTCTTTAATGCCTCTACAGTATTCCAGCTGTTACGTTATTTAGATTCTGATTTCTTTTATAATGTCAGTCACAGAAATAAAAAGGCAACCTGTCTTTTATTCATTGATTATATAATAACAACTAATCAGAAATGAAATATAAATGGTGTCAGCCGATCCCCAAATAGTTTAAACACCCAAAATGCTATTTGGCTCAACAGACTTTTGCTGATTTAAGGCTGCTGAAGACCTAGTCAGAATATTATTTGGACATAGACAATATACTTTTACTTAAAGCAACAGTTGTAGTTATCAAATTCAGTTACTGTAGGTGACAAGGAAATAAGCACTTGCATCAGAAAAAAAAGATTGTTTTTCTCTCTTATTCAGAAATAAAATCCAATTGCTTCTTTCCCTATGTCATTTTCCCATCCTTTCCTTTTCTCCCAAAAAAGAGAAAATGACAAGTAGGATGGATTTGGGTTTTGAATTTTTTTTTTGTTTTGTTTTTTTTTTTGTTTTGTTTTGTTTGCTTTAAGTCCTTAAATAATTTTCTCTGTGCTCAGTAGCTGTACTGCTTGTGGCTTATTCCCTTGTCCTTGCACCATTCCTGGCTTTGGCCGGGTGTGGAGTGGAGCAAGAGTAAACTTGTCTGGTCAGCTGGAGCTGCTGCCTAGACATCTGCTGAATGCTGTCTTGGGATTGTACTTTTTGCTGTCCCAAAGCAGAGCCATCTGGTCCTCATGTAACTGAAAATGTGAGATGTCTGTAATTTCTAAAGGCATAAAATGTGTAAAATAAGCTAACATCATACCTCTTATTCCTATGAACAGTATATATTGTGGCATTGTCTCTCCCCGCAGCATATAGTACAAAACTAATGCACGTACTTTAAAGCACAGAAACCTTTAAAATTGATTAATATAACAATAAAGGTGTATTTACAATGGCATGATATCTAGATGGCTACATCAGACACCAAGCTTTTTGATACTGAACAATTTATATAGATTTTTAAATGGTATGTCACAGATTAAGAAAATAATTTATTTTTAGGACACTTCATCCATTGGATGATGTAATAGAACTTCATAAGAAAAAGTACATCTGAATCATTGTGCACTGACCACCAATCTGAATGAGAATGAACTAAAAAAAATGTGACATTTAATCAGGCCCCAGGATTTAGATGCAATACTAATTTCTCCAAAAACACGTTATTTGAGAAGAAATAGGCACAGACTTTAGAGTGAACTGTAGAAGTAATATTAAAATAAAATATGACTTACTCATCAGAGTGAAAATAAGCTTTGTCCTTGGAAGCTTCACAAAAAGCCTACGTGTACCCAGTTAAGGCATTTTGAGGTCTTTTGAATAAAGGTTTGTTTTATTTTGAAATGTTTTTATACTGAGATAACTGATTACATGATGGGCATTTATCTTAATAAAATTTTCATCAGCATGGTTACATTTATCATCAGAAATACTGTGTATTAAAAATGACAGTCAGCTTTCATTAGCCTACTTGATATCAAAAATAACTTACACAGAATTCAAAGATCATTATTACTTTTAATGCTGGTAATTGTGAGTGTAGAGTTACAAATTCATATTATCTTACTGAACAGAAAAAAACAGTGTTTTCTGTGAGTTATCAAGTGCAAACCTGAATCATATCTGGCAGTCATAAGGATTTTACAGACAATGGTATGCCCCATTGTCTTTTGTGAATTGTTTGGACACGTTGCCAATCATTCTTCTCTGCCAATTTTAGTTTATCAGTTGACACTTACTGGGTGCTGAAACACAGAAGCTCCGTTACCCTGTAAGCTGAGATCTTTATTCTAGTTCTCTGTACTCCTCTTTATTACAAAGGAGTTCCCTCCAGTGTTGGAAGGAAAAAAAAAGGAAAGAGAAAAGCATCCTCTATTTTATATTTTTATATTAACACCATGAACCTAACACCTTCAAAAAAAAGGCAAAAAGAAAAACAATTCAATACTTTGTACGCTTCTCACATTTATCTTTAAACAACATCTAAGAGTATTCCTGTTGCTTCTAACAAAAGAGCTGAAATGGGTGAAGAAAAAACAAAATAAAGCACTAACAACATCCTATACCCAGTGAAAATCTTGATTAACTTTGTCCTGAGCAAAAGACAAGTCTGGCAAGTGGTGACTGGGTGGCTGGAGCTGGAAAGCAGAGACATTGAGGTGGTCATTACTGCAGTGGAAGCTCACAATATCAGCCTTGTTTCAACTGGACTAGTGACAGTGTAATACATTTCTACAGCATTTGTTCAGTTACTCCAGACCTCCACACTCTATAGGCTTCTGAGTGTTGCTTACAGTCTCTTACTTATCCCTTGCAGTCTGGACTGAAGTGACAGAAAGGTCAGAGTAGCACTGATGCACTTGTTCATGCTCGCCAGGACCCCTGAAATTTCTTAATGTGCCTATCTGTGATTTCACTCAGTGAAGAGAGCTCCTTGACATTTCACCAGTCACCAGGAACATATATGTGTGTTTATATATATAGATATATGTATTATACACATATAATATCTGAGTGTTTTTTTGTTACAGATTGACTTAGTTACACATTATGATCACACATCTATTTTGAACTGGAATATGATGAATCCATTTATAATTTCAAGTAAATGGTATCATGCAGTATTTCAAGAAATCTGATCTTTTAATGGTACTAAGCCAAAATAATATAGGAAGTTGATAAGGTTTATAGCTAAAATAGATAATGAGACAATAAATATAATAATAAATATCCATAAATATTAATAAACAAAAGTAAATCAGAAGATAGATTTTTTAGTGTTCTAAATATACAATAATTTTATCACACATTATAAATTAAAATATGTTAAATTATTGCAATATATAGCATATATAGTCATATAGCAAACCTATACTTTTCATTGATTAGAGACTCTAGTATAATATTAATATTATAATCTTTCAAGATCCTTAAGTTAAAAATGTTTTACTACTTTAGTGTTTCTTTCTGAATATCCATAAATGGTTTGGCAATCCAGTCTCATTTTCATACACATTGAAACAGGTTTCTCTACACACATTAAAAAAGAGTATTTGAAATACAATCCACCAACTATTCAATATCACTACTGTAGTTGTACGTGCTTGATTACCATCTCTTTACCTCACTGTGGAAGATAGATGCTGCTCTGAATCACTATCATTATACCACATAATGGTCCTGACCCAAAACCTCCATCAGCTGAAGTCATACCCAGGTCATACTCACACAACATACCTAAATGAAACTGTAGGCAAAGACAATCCCAGTTAATATTTTATTCTGTCTTGTCAACATGCAAATTTTTATTTAAATTAGTTCCATTTCCCATTTTGGAACACTTCTTTTTTTAATCATTTTGGGGGGGCTTGGTAGGGAACTGAGAGATGTTATGTTTGGAAAATGATCTCTTCAAGATTTTGAATTTTATTCATAACCACATTGGTCATTTACTATACTTTTATAGTAATGTTCTTAGTTTAATGATCATTTTAATGGTCATTTTTCAATTTGGACTCCGCTAGATATGTTTATCCCTTTAGATTAACTACTAATTATTTCACTGATAGAATTCCAGTTGTACTGTCTATGGACACACCATATAAATTAAACTACTCATTCCTTTTGAAAAAAAAAAAAAATAAAAAATTACCTTAAGTTGTTAATGTGTTCATTTCTGAGGCTTTGTTTATTTCGCTTCATTATAAATGATTTATGTGATTCATTAGATTGTGGTAATTATCATTTTAGACTCATAACTTTGTTATTTATGCGAGCTTTGCTGGTGTTGATGAAATACACTGCTGTTTACAAGTCAGGTTTGAAAAGTAGTAAATGCAGGATAATGAAGCCAGTCAAATTATCTTTATAGGACAGTAAAATGCATTATACTTTATTCCTAGATACACCCTAGCTTGATAGTACAAAACAATTGCATTGTCTCTTAAGAAGAAAGAGAAGCTCTTGAATCCATTACTGTATTATTTCTAGAGGAAGCAAAATAGTCCTAAAAAAATGTGAACAGCTGTGCTAACACCACATTTTCATTAGTATAAAGAAGGGATTTTCCAGTTTAACAAATCAGTACAGAAAGATATTGCATGGTGCATTACTGAACTAACCAGTGACCCGATCAGCTCTCCACTTTTTCCCCAACTCATTCAGCTCCTTTTCCCTCTCTCACCTTCTGCTTGGCTCTGTAGTTCTAGTCAAGGCCACCAGACCGCCTCTGAGCCTATGGTCCAAACTGTTCAGCCCACTCCTTTTAGCTGATCTCCCTCCTCAATTTCCAAAAATTTCAGCATGCCAATCAAACTGCCATTTCTGTACATCTGTGCCTTTACCACCTCTTTTGAATGACTAAGTTGAATCATTTTTTCCTCATCACACCATCTAACTCTGTCGGGTATTGCCTTATCAGGGGTTATGGTTTGAATTTTCTCCACTGTCCTTCCTCTGTTTGTTCCCGCTATTCAAAGCACTGATTATTAGTTTTATACAAAGATGCACACAAAACATTATTCTATTGCCTGTTTGAATTTGCTAATGACTAATTTCAAACATCAGATGAAAGAAATGACCAGACAGGAAACAAATTTTGTATTCTTCTATGGTCAGAAAGGACTAATATAGTCTTAAAATGAAATAGAAAATGTAGTTCAGATTTGGAATCACTAAACTGGAACATTTGCTTCCTTTGTAAGCATGTTTTGTAGCTAAAACAGGTTTAGGGGAGGAAAAAAACCTTACTTTTAAAAACTACCTTAAGATACCAGAGGGAGATTTTGATGAGAAGATTAGCAGGTAGAAATATTAATTCTATTTGGATTTCAGAATTATTTATTTATTTATTTTTAAAAGCTTCAAACTAAAATAAAATAACGGCCACAAAAAGGGATATTTTTATAGCCTAGTAAGTTGTAGTGAAGATATTTTTTAAATTAATGTGAGTCAAACTAATCAGTAGGGAAGTTAAATTCTTATAAAGGCAATTTGGCAAAGAGTTTACAGCTCTGGCAGCAGGGGAAAGAAAAAGCAATTTTTTGTCTTCCAGTTAATTGTCTTGAGTTACAGTCTGAGTGCAGCTGACATTTATTGTTTTGCAGACTGGAAATGTGCAATATTTATTATTATTGTTTGGATTTAAACCTACAGCTGACACCAAGTACACTACCTGAGGCTCCATGGAAGCAGATAATATCATAAAACATTCAAAGAAGGTATTAATGTTAGAACATGTTAGACATAATTATGAAAAGATTTTTTAAGATGTCAGTGTAGGACATTCTCAAATGGAGCAGATTTAGGGCTTTGTACTGTGCAGATATACTCCTGTGTCTTACTTCTTAAATTGCTCCCTAATTTTGTCTTGTCTTTGTAGAGGACCTGAGATCTTAGAGCTAAGATGTGCACTGTAGCTCCCACAGTTTCACAAGTCACACTGTGTCAGGCAAATAACATTTCCCATTTACCCTACAGGTTGTTCAGCCTTGTTCACAGGGTATGAGACCTAAGCAAAATCAAACCACCTTGCATCCTTGGTGGAGCAGTGAAGTAGGTTGCTTATATATATGTCTTAATACATGTATCAGCATTACTTTGGCTTACAGGGTACATGGGTACAGCAAAATATGGGGCTATGAAGAAGGGCAGTGACAACTCTGAGGTTATATGGAGTCCCACACACAGCAAGACAAGCCTTGCCCGGAATGCCAAATGGCTGCAAGCTGATCATCTGTATACCTTTTATTTGGCACAATATTCCTGTGCTTTTCCTTACTACTGCCCTGGCTGTGTACAGGGCAGGTGATCACGTGGCTGTCAGTTTGTGGCACAAATATTAGTAGCGATTAACAACTGGTTCAGAAAACTTCAGGTGATACTGCCCCCACCTATGGGTGGTGGGGTCTAAACAGAGGGAAGAGACACCATTCTGTTTGAGGTGGGGTGTGTGTGGATTGCTTTTATTTTATACTGAACAAGGGAGAGGAAGCTGCAGTAGGAGAGTGATAACACACTCTGATTATTGGATCAATGTACTCTGGAAATTAAAGTTATATTTCTCTTTCTGGTTTCAGTACCTTTTGAATAGTGGAGAGGAAAGTAACAGTTACAGCAGGGGACATTTTGCAGACTGGTATAGCTGGGTTTTATTTCTCTTCTCAAGAAGAGCCTGTATATATCCCTCAAATCTCTGTATATGTAACAACACGAATTTATGCTGCAGAGCACAGTCAACAGGTTTCATTTTCCACAGCTGTGTAATAAGAGTATGGAACCATTGTGTACTGGGATGGAGTTAATTTTCTTCTTCATAGCAGTCTGCACAGTGTTTTCTTTTAGACTGGTGACCAAAACAGTGTTGATAGCTCACCAGTGTTTTAGTTACTGCTGAGCAGTGCTTACTCAGCATCATGGCCTTTTCTGTTACTCACTCTGCCACATCAGTGTGGAGTCTGGGAGTGGGCAAGAGGCTGGAAGGGGACAGAGCTGGGACAGCTGACCCCAACTGACCAAAGGGATATTCCATACTATACAACCTCATGCTTAGTAATAAAAGCTAGGAAAAGAAGGAAGAAGGGTGATGTTTGTGGCTGTGACATCTGTCTCCCCAAGTAACTGTTAGCACGATGAAGCCCTGCTTTTCTGGAAATGGCTAAACGTTTGCCTGACGATGGGAAGTTGTGAATGAACTCCTTATTTTGTTCTGTTTGCAAATGCAGATTGTCTTCCTTTATTAAACTGTCTTGATCTTGAACCATGAGTAATTTCTTGCTTTTGCTCTTCTTATTCTCTTCCCCATCCTGCTAGGCAGAGTGAGGGAGTGACTAGGTGGTGCTTAGCTGCCTACTTGCGTTAACCCACATCACCTACAAATATTAGTGTAAACATAACTAAATGTATATTGATTAACTGAATATTCATTACTTTGATGGTGACCCATGGATCACCTCCTAAGTCTTCTTTGGTGACATGTGGGGGGAAAAAAACAACAGCAAGACTTGTAAAGTATGATTTGCATAATACAGATCTTTGCTTTTTAAGGTTGAAAGCAATCTTCCTGAGGTGAACAAGCAACAGATTTCTTGGCTTGAAGAAGCAAAAGGTGAGAGGTCAAAATTCCTTTTCATGTTTTATCAGTAATTTTATAAGATAAGGCTACATGGCAAGGATGTTTTCATTTGATTAACTGGGTTGTATTGGGCTATTATGAACGTTAATTTTAATTAAACGTACTATAACCCTATTGGGAAAGTTGAGCAGTAATCACATATGAAAGTCACTGAAATAAAATTCAGGCTTTCACTCTTGATGAGGTAATACCAAAGTTTTCTGGTATTTGCATATTTTGCCATTTGACCTCCTTGAAAATTACAGCAGAAACACAAGGAAAATCTGTTCAGAATGATGCAAATAAGAGAAGTTAAACAATTTCTACTTAAGGAAGACATTTTAAATTCAACAGGAGTTGTGTTAAAAACTTTGACATCCTCTGTTGCTCTTATCCAAGGAGACTTTGGGATTCTTGTTAGAAATGAACAAGGATGAACAAGATTTGCAAATGAGATCACTTATATGTTGGGGAGAGAGGAGGGTGAAAGCTAATACATCTACAATGTACTTTCTTCATTTACTTGTCAAATGAAATTTTAGCTTTAATTTTGAGGTTAGTTCAAAGTTTAGGATGGTACATGTTATAAAAGGCATAAAGTCTTAATAACATGAGATCTCATTAAATCATCTGCTCCATAGTTTTATATGAGAAGTTGGAATATAATCTTTTTTTTTCTCTGTGAACAGTGATGTTTGTGCACCTGCATGTGTACTAAATGTGAATTTCTCATTCTAACATAACTTTAGAAGAATTTTACTTAAAGCAAAGAGATTATTTGAACAAATAAAATGAGGAAGATCTGGCCAATAGTAAAAGAAATACCTTTTGTTGTATATTTCTATATTAAAAGGTTTTGTTCAGTTTTTCACAATGTTTAACCTTTTTAAACATTAACTATTTGAAACTGTGAAAGATTTATACTTTAAGAAAATTCCATGTATTTCAACAGAAATAATTCAGACATATTAAGAACAAAGCAAGAGTGAAGGAAAAGGATGTCTGCCACATTTATGAAATATTAATATAGCCATTTTTAAACAGGTTTAGTATGCTTATGCCATAAAACAGAGACTAAAAGAGAAAAGTCTGTTTTGTTAGATTGAAAAAACAACCTGAATTTACAGACCTGTGAATAGTGTCAGTTACCACAAGAACAACAGAGATCCACCAGATTTTGGAAATAATATCTTCATGGATCTCTGAAATCAGAATACATTTTACTCTCCACACTTCTTAACTGGGGACCAGGAA
This sequence comes from Morus bassanus, assembly GCA_031468815.1. Taxonomy (NCBI): domain Eukaryota; kingdom Metazoa; phylum Chordata; class Aves; order Suliformes; family Sulidae; genus Morus; species Morus bassanus. The sequence goes on along the minus strand of CM062567.1, from coordinate 106,145,512 downwards.
AAATCAGGCACAGATGAAGATCTTAAGTCATACTAAAATAACACGGAGCTGGAGAAGATGTAACTCAGAGAATAAAGACCTCTGCCTGCATTGGTCATTCTCCAATTAAAATATGGATGTAATGAAAGACAAATTGATAGTGATAAGGAATAGGAACAGTGTCCAGAAGTATGCTGAGACTGGAAAAAGAGTTAGAGAATGACGCTAGGGTTTATACTGGAACAGAGGCAGGAAGCCTGAGCAGCAGGGAATGGACATGAGAGGTCAGCAGTGGTATCTACAGGTAGACACACATTTTTGCAGACAGATGCAGCTGAGTCCTGCTCATGCTCCAAGAAGATGTGAAATCCATCCACCTGTACTTTGAAGCACCTGGAAGACATTTATCTGCATGGCAACATGCCTGACCCAACAGTAGTGCTGAGGGGCAGGAATTACAAGCTCAGATTTACCAGTGTGCACTTTTTCACTTCTACACTTCTGCATGGCTGACCACTGGCCTGGAGCACAGGCAAAATTAACCCAAATTCCTGGAAAAATCTTTGTAAGCATAGTCCGCAAAAATCGTTCTGAAAGATACCTTGTCATTTGCCTCTCATTCACAAAATTAGGACATATATTTGTGATCGCTTTGAAAGTGCTACAGAAAGTATTACTGTCCCATGGCCATTTGTCACTGTGCTGTGACTGAACCCGACATATGTCTGTTCTATGCACAAGTAACTAAAACTACAATTAAAGTGGATAAAAGCTACTGCAACTGACTTTATGTTGTTATGAATTCATATCATGTCATACAATTGATACATACAACTCAGCTGCAGGCACACAAACCCTGGTAGATAGAAGGAACCAGTCCGTGGGGACAGCAGCTTCTTCAATTTCTAAAGTTTTACCCACAAAAATGCAGTTATTTATACCATCAGATCAAGCAGCTGAGGCCTTAAATCAACACTACTTAAAAATCACATGATGCTAAGTTTGTGGTTTTTTTTCCAAAAGCTGTAAAAGTATGATTTCTGACAAACTACTTTATTCATACTGTAAGGTCAGGAGTTTGAGTGAAAAAAAGCTTAACAACCTGCGTAGTCTTTAAACACAGTCACAGGCAAAAGAGGATGAAGGGGCTGCAATTATAAAACAGTCTTAAAGATGGTATCTAGAGTAGTGAAGAGAAGTTTTAGCAAGTTCTAGCAAGTTCAAGCAGGTTTAAGCAATGCTATTTTTTTCCTAGAGGATCCAAGTCTCATTAAGTGCTCAGAGCAGAAGGATTATTGTATAGCAAGGGTTATTGCTCCCTGCAGAATCCCCAGCTAATTTTTTTCAAAGGCTGGAAGATATGCACCTAAGAAAAGATGAGGAATTTTCATAGTTAAAGGCACTAAATTCTGTTCTGGTAAACTTGCCTCTCTATATTACAGAGTTTGTGGATGATGCTGTAGATTTTTGATGAGTTTTTCCTTCTTTGAGTGATGTACTAGATACAGGGGGACAATCTATATTCCTTATTTCCTGATAGAAAATCTATTGAAAAATGAATACTGCTATCCTATTACTCTCTATTCTTGCACTTTCATATCTTTAAAAAGGGGAAATTCTCATCCTGCATAAACAAGCTCTGAATAAAAGTTAGCAACTATGATACACTATTACAATAACAATATGCTATGATAAAACCAAATCAGACAAAGCCAAACCAAACCAGTTCTGTAAAGATAAAGACTAGGATTACCTCTTGATCAAGGAGAGAAAAAGGTGATAATGAATATTCTATGATTATGTGAACATGTTCCCCATTAACTGATGCATCAAATGAAGAAGGGCTCAGAAATTAAGTATGACACTACAACCAGAGGCTACACAAGAATACTTTTGTATCTTTTTTTTATGAGAAATCCTACAGATAATCTACTTTGAAATACTCATTGGGACTAGCAAGAGAAAAGATGCAAAATGCAGATAATTCATAGTGCATCTATGAACATATGATAGTAAAGACATTTCAGGCATACTCACACAGCTCTAAAAGACTGCTAATCAGCAGAAATTAAGTATGGAATATTTCAGAACTGCTGAGAAATATTGGTAAAGTTAAGTGCATATTGAAAAATTATCAGGTAACAGGTTACTTTTCCTGGAGCACTAAGGCCTTAAATCTGACTTTAAATGCAATAGATTATCTGTGCCTCCTTGGAAATTCCAATTGTTTAGACAAACTGAGATGCTGATGGCTAATTTTTTGTCATGCCTGATTTTGTGAAGCTTGAAGGATTTCACCCTGTGTATGACATTTAACAGAGAGTTTTGCTCTCTTTTTGGGTTTACTCTTCATTCTTACAAACTCCTTATTGTAAGTAGCCCTGGAACTAACCCCCAGTCTCCATTCTGAAATATTAGTCTTCCCATTTAATATGCATCTCACATGACTTAAAAGTTTTTCACCTTGATGACAAAGTTCTTAGGAAAATCAGGGATTTTTCTTCAACATGGGAGGCTGAGTAGGCTGCTCTCCTGTTTATTAATTGCATGGATCCATTCTGTGGGATTTCCATTCCTTTACCAGAATAAGTGCTTTGTACACTTCCTATTCTGGAAGTTCAAATTATCATGGTAAGCCAGCAAAGTTTATTTTGAGTGAAGTGGTTGTTAGGCATCTATACAAAAGCCCCACTTGTATGTATTTTATTGCTTTTACTTTTTTGCTCTCTTTAGCTTTAGCAGTCTCCTGATTTTATGACCTTCAGTCATACAGTATAAAATTGGTGAGCTGAATTTAGTCTTTTACTTTGTGCTCTATCTTTCTGTACATTGTAGAATTGTTAACTGCATGGAAACCAAGAAAGCTTCTTTGTTTCTTTTTTTAATAACTTCAGTTACAAAAACATTGACTAAATGTTTTCTAGGTCAGTTTTTTTCAGACAAAATTTTCACTTGGTTCTACTCAAGAAAGAAAGAAAGAAACAAACCAAACCAAAACCCCCAAAACCCAAAGAAAAGAGATCTTGAGTTTCTGCATCCTATGTCTACCAATGAGGCTGATCAATGTTTCAAATTCTAGCATGGAAGTATATAAAGGCCCTGAACAGGGTTTCAATTTGCATCAATAGATCACAAAAATAAGAAAAACTTGAAGAATCAAATTAGATATTAGAGTTACAAAATCAGTCTCATGCTCTGTTGCTCATTAAACCCCTTTGAAAAGTACTCAAGGGAGTGAGATGTTTCAAGAATACATTCTGATATTAAAGACTAATATTGATAAACTAATCTTAAATTCAGTGAGAGTTTATATCCCCCAGATGGATAAAATAAATGCCTCTTAAAAATAATATATTTTTATTAAAAAATTATAACTTCATGTCAAGAGTGAAGTTTTTCAGAGCTGCTGTATCTCATAGTAGTAACTATGATAATTCTGGGGATTTCAACAGTTCAGGATAGAAACAAGCTTATTGGCAAATATCTCTGGTATTTATATTGTATTCAATTAACTAGGGGTTCTTCTTTTTGAAATACCACAGTTTTTCAGTACCACTGTTTTCCCCCCCTCAGCAAAACAACAGAATTTTAAAAATACCCACCTTCAAAAATACACACACAGGAAACAACTAGATGTTAGTTTCCCCCATACTACAGCCAGCTTAGCATACTTGAATTCAGACCTATTGAACCTGCCTGTTTAGCAAATGAGTTTTAAAAAAAAATTCTAACTTTAAGAAATTATCATTTTGTGTACATCTACAGGCACTGACACGCACATATACACACACATAAGTCTGTGCTTCAGAAGATCAGTTCCTTATGATCCTTTTTGGCAACCACATGAAATGACTTTATGTTTTTTCCTGAGCTTTGCTTCACGCTCAGATGAACTCTCCATTTTTTCCTTCTTAATCAGATGCATGACTTTTTCCTTGTTGTAAAAATAAAAGACCCTACGTAAAACCACATGACAAGCTGTAGCCTTTTTTGATAACCCAGTATGAAGCCAGAAACACAGCTGTTTATTAAATTGTTGTTTTTCTTTCCAGTTTTTGCACTCTTTGAGTTTCTGATTCAAATAGAAGTTCAAAGATAATTTTATAAACTTGGGGAACAATCCAGACTGCCTAACTCTCACTAAGTGGTGTAACATTTAGAAGTGAATTGTTCTGAAGATCATTCTAAAATAGTATATCCTGATATACTGTGTCTGGAAGACTTAGACAATAACAACAAGTCTGCATCCAAAAGTCAGCACACCTCTAGAACATAAGCATCTACATTAGGCAAAAGAAGCAAACAGACCAAAAAATAAACCTTCTTAAGATGTGTGACCCCTAAATAGATCAACAATTCTATTTAAAAAGCACAAACAAAAACCAAAAAACCCACTTGATATTATTTTTTCAAAAAGGAAGAAACCTGAGTATCAGCCCCCAGCTGAGTAGAGCTTTGATCCCATAAAATTCGGCATTTCTGAACCATCAAGTCCTGGTTCTCATTGATATGGAAGAACACAGATTGTTTCTTAATGTTAGGTTTTAAATATACCACCTTAAAAAGCCCTCAGTAAAAACTTGGTAGAATGTGAAGAGAAAAATGTTTATTTTCATAGAAACTCTTCAGAAAGTACTCATATTCAATTTTGAATCCAACCTTAAGTAGTCCTGAATATAACTCATGTTATAAATTCTCATAATCAAAACTTTCATTGTTGTACTTTATGAACAATTGAGGAAAGGTGAAAAGGCAGGAAACCTTATCTAACTCAGTGACTGGAGAACTGTATCATAGTGAGAACACATGTTGATAAATATATCCATTTTCCCTTTGTACTTAAAAAACATTGACAGTCAGTCATATTTCCTGTGGACATGAAATGCTGAAGCTCAAACAGCTGGGCCTCTGCAGAATTGGTGAGCTCTCTATCAGGATGAATATTCCAGTTAGCGGTCACTTCAGCTGTTTCAGCGGTTATAGATTAATTCAGTGGTTCGAAAGACAACTTGAAATATATTTTGCTTGAACCCAGAACATAAGCGAAGACTGGATATCTTGAGAGACAACAACATTTGTAAGCATGGATTGACTATCATGTAACAGGTTTGCAAACTCTATGGTTTCTTAAGTGATGCTAATAAGCATCTATCAAAAAAAAAAACAAACCCATAAATAATTTTTGAACTAATATTTCTTTTTAGAAAGAAAGTTCATGTAGAAGTAAACATCCCAAACCCTGCAGTTCAGGGAATTATTTTTAAACCAGTTCTTAAAGAGTGAAGAAAACAATTAAAGATAATGACAGGATTGTGGCTTCTACTCGATGTATAATGATGTAATATGTGTTATTTGATTAAATCTCAAACAGATTAGAATTTCAGTAATGTTCTTTATTAAAGTGTATTTCTGGTAAAATCATGATAATTTTAAACTTTGCTTTATGCATGACATTAAAGAAATCAAAGGTCTAAGTCCTTATAAATATGCTTACTGAAACTTGACTCAAAAAGTAGAGATTTATACCATCCCTTCAAAAACTTTAAATTAAAATCTCACTTGATTTATATGAATATGGTACCAACTATGGTGAATATGCTACACAAATGCTCAAAAAAAGAAAAAAATACTACTTAATAGTGAAAAGAAAACACAAATTATCTTAGTGTTAATGATAATTTTTCTCTTACCTAAACAGCCTCTAAGCAAGAATCATATATTGTCTACCAGGACTAAACATGCAGAGGTGTCTGTTATTATGATCTGCTGCAGGTATAATGTTCATGTCCTTCTGGATATGCATTAGCAGGAATACATAATAGATTTAACAACATGAAAATTTAAAATCCATTCTTAATATAACCTAGAGAGAAAAATCTTCACACAGAGAATATTTCTGATCATTAATAGTTCTGTCAAGTGCTGATGCTACATCTACTGGATGGTAGATTCTGATGCTCTACCAGTACAGTCTCTAAGAAATACTGAAAAATTTCATTCATAAAAAAGCAGAACTAACAGAGAAAATGGTATTCTGAGCAAATATATCTATATATACAAAGGAAGCATTGAATCAAATAGAGATGACATGTTATAATTTTTTTTAAATATGTATTAAAGTTATCTGCTTAACTTTAAGACCAAGATTATTTGGAAAATATCTGCATAAAGGGTCCTCTAGAGTGCAGGGCACTAGACAACAGGAAACAGTCTAGGAAACTTGAGTCCTCTACTTCAGGGCAGCTTGGTAAATGATGCACAAAGTCTGGATTAGTACAACAAACTCCTCTCATTCATCCAGCTGTAAGATAAAAGAGGGACCAAAGAGTCTATAAAACAGGGAATTACTGGCTACTCTTACTTTTTTTAAAAAAAATGTATCTATAAAATTTTGATTAAGATATCACATTATCTTATATGTAAAGTAAAACATTTCATAAAAAAGGACACATAAAAGCAATCATATATGTTTTTAAAAAGTATGCTGTATCTAGGTTTAATACAAAATGTGATACATTATAGAGAAGTGATACTTTCTGCAGCCTGAAAAAAGCTGTCTGCCATGATTTGAACTGATCTTCATATTGTGTAAGGTAGATGTAAAGAAAGATAGAAAAGCGTGACATGAAAAGGCACTTAGGAGTTACAGTATGATTGCTAGAGTGCATTAATGTAACACTTTAGAACCAGTGAAGGACTGTGTAAGTACGAAATAAATACGTTGTCTCTTATCTCATATAGAAATGACAGTGATTAATAGTTACCATAAAGAAACAGAATGATACACTGTATCTTTTCCATGTAACTTCCTATGGCAAACGTATATGTGTTAATGAGCTTTCTTAGAGAGTAAGATCCAGTCTGCCCAAACCTTGCCTGTATTGATGTGCCTAACACTCTCCACATCCCAGATGGTTAATCCAGACTGCTCATTTTCCAGGTTTTCCAAGCTGTGTACTCAGATTTAGTACTAGAAGTGATGCAAGACAGAAATGCAATATATTTCACGACTGTATCAAAGTGCATGCCATGAACTGAATTGATCTTACAATTGTATTGGGCAGATGAAGGGGTGGGAGGAAGAGGATACAGAAAAACAGAGAGAGAGATGTGAAATGAAAAAGGACTTAGCAGCTACGGCATGATTGCTAGAGTGCATTCCTGAAATGGTTTAGAAAAAGTAGTCTTGTATTCCTCCCTATACAGCTGCTCATCCTAGAGAAGGAGGGGTGAGAAGTGGTAACATGGCCAGAGCATTCTTCTGAAATGTGTTTTAAATTGTTGCACGGTTGGAAACAGAGGAGCTAACTTTTCTTGCATCCTTAATGGAAAAGAGAGACACTCATCTTAGGAGAGGTTGAATAAACTCCCTACCAGCCTTCTGTGGCTCCTCCTTGTCTCTGTGGAGAAGAAAGAGAATGCAAGTAGTCAGGTGACTAAATTTCAGTAAGATAAAACCTGTATTACATATCAGTGTTAGGCAATCAGAATTCCATCAGTAACTTATGGCAGCATAAAACTTATATGGATTTATTTTTATGATGAGGTGGGGTTTATTTTAGCTTAACAAAGTATTCAATTGACTTTACTGCAGCACACATTGGGAAGTAATATATACTCATGTAATGCGAAGTATTCAGAAATTCAGAAGGGCCATAGCTGTTCACTCTAACCAGTTCAGAATAAGCCCTAGGAAATCTCTTGATGAGAAGTCATTGTAACAGAAACTGGTCCTCCTAAATCCAAAAGCCAGACTCCAACACTGTAGTCAGGCCATGGCTCAAGTCTTTAAAATCAATGAGAAATCTGTGTTACTCTCTTACAAAGATGATTGCCCATTTATTCTACTCTAGTCAGAATAGATCCTGGACTAGAACAACAATATAATGTATAAGTTTTCACAGGCAGAGACCCCAGTGAGCAGAAATGTCATGGCAGAAGGAAATAATATTATTGATTAAATTTTCCAGTGAGTATTAGTAGTTTTGTTGGGAATAAAGCCCACAGAAAATATGTTTTCATTGAGAGTGATTTGCAAAATGCAGTTGGTCAATTAGAAGAAATCTGTGATTGAAGAAGAATGAAGTTTAAAAAAGGAGAAAGGAAGAGACTCTAAAAATCCATTCTCCATTTTTATTTGTAAGTAGCTAAAATACACTCAGAGATATACAAACAGTATCAGGGGTTTTTTTAACTATACAAGTTTCAGTAGCACTAAAAGCAATGATTGTTAAGCTTAACGAGCTGCATGAAACAGCAACATGTTGCAAAATGAATTATTTTTACAAGACAAATTTTATCTGGCTGAATAATTAATCACAAATAATAATACTGTAAGCTCATATTAGTTTTTCATGAAATAACTACTCACCAAAAAATTATCACTTACTCTGTGACTGTGGTGAATACTATGATTTCAAGAACTTGATTTTTTTTTTTTTTCTGAAGATCCCTGATATTATTTTTTCAGCTATATTTTAATATTTCTTATCTTCTGTATGTCAGGAAAATTGCAGGTAAAACCTAAGTATCTTATTTCAAGCAATGTTAAGTTTTAGAAAAAAATATTTTCAGAGATACAGTTATGACTTACGAAATAATACGTGAGGAAACAGTTAATTGACAGCTGAAGTAATTTCATGATGGGGTTAATGGTAACATCTTTTGTACTCTAGCCTTTCTGTTCCCATCTCCAAAATAGAGGTCATTGTTTGGAGGAAAATATTAATTAATTCAGAACATACATTTTAATTTATGGATTTAAATATTGTATTAATATACTCTGTCTCTCTTTTGGCCTTTTGGCTGGAGGGCACAGCTTAGTAGTCTCCATATAGCATTTGAAATAGCTAGGCTCCCAAATACTGGTACATTCAGGTTCCAGCAATACTGAATCAACACTTCTTATCAGAGCAGATAGATAACATTGAAAAATGAACCACTTACAAACCATACGATACCGATGTTCTTCTTGACACAGGTTTTAGATGTATTCCTTTGCAAGTCATTTTTCCAAAAAGAGTGTAACATGGTTTTGAGCAATTGTTATAATATGGGCTGAAGAAGGATTACACTATATAACACTCAAGTGTCAATCTCCCCTTCCACATTGCTTGTAAAAATTTCAGGGTATTGTATATTGAAGTCCAGTCTTTCTACTTGTATTGACCTAATAGGAGCACAGGACTGAAAGTACCTCATGTGTCACTGTGTCTAAGCAAGACAACTTACTTGCCTCTGCCTTTACAAACAAAAACCCAAACCACAAAGCCAAAACAAACCAAACAAAAAAACACAACTTTTGCTATTGTGCCACTCTTTAAGATAGGCAGTGGAGTTGGTTAAATTTATTCTGACCACCTGTGACAGATTTTACCTTCTCTATTTAGTAATAGTATGACACCCAGCCACATACACTTTCCTGAAGTTCTTAGGAAATTTCTTTCTAAACACAAAAGCTTGATCTCCCTTGTAGATGGAAGCACTGATATTTCTTCATAGGTCAATAGAACAGAATAGTAAGACATGGGACATCCAGATTCAGTGCCTCAGCCAAAGAAACCTAAGATTGTTCTTTCAGTTTGCATAGTGAAACCTCATTAATCCTTGGAGGATAACTATTCCCATTTTACCCTTCTCAGATAAAAAGTAGGAACAAGAATGAACATGATTTCATATTTAATGTTAGGCTTTCTGCTCTTTGTCCTTTTCAGAAGTTTCAGCCAATGTTTGTTTGATGTCAAATGTTATTTATGGGGAGGTGACAACCACTTTGTCACACTAAAGGCAAATATTTCTTGCCATTACATTTTGTACACTACTACATTTGAGAGTTTACTTTATGGACCAGCTACTTTACCAAGACCTGTAGTCAATGTGTGAAGACTGATGATAATGAGGGAAAGACACGTAATAGCATACCCTGTGAGACTGAATTGTTTCTGGACATGTCTGGAATCACAGTTTTAGGAGCCTGAATAACTTTCATGGGAGTGCTTTAGGATTAAGGCTCCAAATCAAATGCTGGAGTCTCCTTATTTTGTGTTAGAGCTTTGATGGAGTACTTCATACAATGTGCTACACCTTGCAGTCTCTCTGGCAACAACATCAAGTTAAGGCCATCACACATCTTTGTGTTAACACTGTAAGAACTGTTGGAACTGATCATTCTATTAATTTCTTACAGGGATGACCAAAGTTCCTTTAGTTTAGCTTGGCTTTGTTTATTGTTGACTCTCATTCTTATCTGAGCTTATGGATAATGAACATATTAGTGATACATTCATTTTAAATTATCTTTCTAAAGAGATGAGGATGACAGTGAATTCAGTTTGACAGTGAACAGCTAGCCAATCCATAAAACAGACAAGTCTATTTTATAGATTACGAGGACAGGCCAGAAATACTGATGAGCCCTTTGTACTCTTGTAATTGACTCTTTCTGAATTGTGCCATCTGTTCTTTTTTAGGTGAATGATTGATTAACTGAGCAATATATGATTAGTGGCTTGCCTTGCTGCTGTACTGTACAAGTTGTTCTGGAGTGTGTGCTCAACAGCCACCATCTGTGTGCCTAACAAATCAAGCAGGGTGACATTCTGCTCCGTGACATTCAGGTAACCCTTGGGGTTTCAGTCAGGTTACTGACCTCTTTGGTCTATGGGACTGCGGTTGAACAAATCTGAGTAAAAGGGGTTTTTCTTCTGTCTGATTTCACATTATTATTGTGTCCTTCCTTACTCCTTCCCTCCTTCTCTCCCTCCTTCTCTCCCTCCCTCACTTTCTCCTTCTTGCCCTCCCTCCCTCTCTCCTTCTCTCCCACCTTGCAAACCAATACATTTTCCTTTAACCTTGTTCACTAAGACTCTGAGCTCTGTCCTTTTCTATTATTATCATTTATTTTTTTATTTTAATCATAATGTCATTAGTCAGAATAAGATACCCCAACAGAGATTTCATTTAATGCATGAAGCTTGAAGAAAAAATGAAATTATAATGGGAGATATTAGGAAACTTCAGAATTTGAGAATCATAGAATGGTTGAGGAAGGACCTCCAGAGGAAGGGACTTCTGGAGTTCATCTTGTCCAACCCCCCTGCTAAGAGTCACTGAGAGCCAGTTGCCCAGGACCTTGACCAGATGGCTTTTGAATATCTCCAAGGACGGAGACTCCACAACTTCCCTAGGCAACCTGTGCCAGTCCTCAGTCACCCTCACAGTAAAGCAGTGTTTTCTGATGTTCAGAGGAAACCTCCTGTATTTCAGTTTATGCCCATTGTCTCTTGTCTTGTCACTGGACACCACTGAAAAGACCCTGGCTCAGTCCTCTTCACACCCTCCCTTTCACATATTTACAAACATTCATGAGATCCCTGCTGAGCCTTCTCTTCTCCAGGCTAAACAGTCTTAGCTCTCTCAGCCTTTCCTCATGGGAGAGATGCCCTTAATCATCTTTGTGGCCCTTTGTTGGACTCCCTCCACTGTATCCATGCCTCTCTTATACTGAGGAGCCCAGAACTGGACACAGCACTCCTGGTGTGGCCTCATCTATGCTAAATAAAGAATCTGAGAACACAGCACATCCACACAAACAATCCTAGAGCTATGATGTAAAAATGTGCAACGCTTCTCTCATTGTTGTGCTCCTTCTCTTCAAGAAAAGCAGGGTTATAGACATGTTCATAAAATATGGGTTCTCATGTTGGTTAAACAAAGTACAATTAAACGTTTAACAGATATAAATAAGAAAGTGAAATTTCTAGGAGATTAAATTTATTAATGATTCACAAAAGAGCTTCTCATTAAAACGTTGCTATTTAGTTATTAAATATGTGAAAACTAATACCATCACCATTCATTCTTAAAATTTGCTATTGCCAGTGATTAAAACTTCAGGATGTTACCCCATTCAGTAGTTTTGTTAAAAGTTTAGAAAGCTGCAATTACTAATTTATAAGAGAAAGTATGTCTGTTCAAGAGGGTTTTTTTACTTCTATAACTACACTGCTTTCTTAAATATAATTTGAGGAAAAAAAATGTTTCAAATTCATTAAAATGTAAGCTTCCCCACTTCTCATTCTTTCTTTGCTTGTTTTGCTGTACAATCAAAAGCCTGTGCTTAATGTAAGGTGTATGGACTGGTCAAATCTGAAACATGTCTTTTATTGGGAGAAGACTGGAGTATATTTAATTAGGTGTACTTGTATTGAGACAGAAGGGGAATTATATTACTGGGTCAGATAGTTCCCAAATGTTGTTTGATTACAGTTATAAAACATTATATTTTTTATGTTGTCAATGAACCAATTAAAATATGGCCAGTAAAAAGCTATGAGCTAGAAAAGAAACTCTAAAAATAACATCTTGTTAGTGGACATATCTGTTTCCTGTCTAGGTTCTGCTTCAGGGTTTTACTGCTGTCAATACTGCTGACAAAAAGCTGTAAAACCACAAGCTGTGCTCTATTCTGTCTTGTGCATCATCAACAAAATTGACAGTTAACACTGATTTTAAAATCTGTATTGCTGATGGGTAGAAATGTATATCAACGAATATTCAATTGCAAGACAGCCTGCAGTCCTGTGATGAAAGCAAAAGGGATGGGAAGAAAACAAAAAAGAGAATCAGAATGGAAACCACTGTTGCATAATGTCTTGAAAACAGAATAAAGCTTTTGTCACTATAACTTTTTTAAACCTCTTCTCTGTCTGATAGCTTTCAGTTCTGTCTTCCTATAAGCCAGACTGATTAATATAATGAGTTGGGAAAACAATGACCCTGCTTTTCCCTTAACCATGTTTCTTTTCTTAGCATGCTGATACACCACAAACCACTGACACAGCTCAAAGGAGAGCTCAAATAAGAGCACTATGGCATTAAGTTTACATATTAATTCCCCCAAAAGACAGCTGCTAGTTCCTTACTGTCTTTTGCAACTATTTCAAAATGTCTGTCAGTGGTAGGCAGCTTGTATTCTCTCACAGGCAATTTTATGGAAAAATGTCAGAAGGTGGGAACCAAACTGAGCTCATGTAAGACAAATGTTTATGTCCATTGTTCATTGTCCTTCTGCTTTACTTCTTAATCAGACTCTGTTGAGGCCACACCTGCAGTGCTGTGTCCAGGTCTGGACTCTCCAGTACAAAAGAGACATGGACATACTGGAGCAAGTCCAGTGAAGGGCCATAAAGATGATAAGGGTGCTGGAGAATCTCTCCATTGAGGAAAGGCTGAGAGAGATGGAACTGTTCAGCCTGGAGAATAGAAGACTCATGGATAAGAAATCTATGCATATAAATACCTGATGGGGACATTAAAGACAAGGGAGACAGACTCTTCTCAGAAACATCCAGCACAAATCATATATGTCCATCTGAATGCATGGAAACAGTTTTTTACATTGGTTCAACACTGGAGCAGGTTACACAGAGAGGTTGTGGAGTCTCTGGCCTCGGAGATATTAAAAACCTGACTGAATGTGACACTTTTCAACCTGCTGTAGCTGACCCTGCTTGAACACAGGGGGTTGGACAAGATGATCTCCAGATATGCCTTCAAACGTCAGCTGTTCTGCGATTGTGTTGCTTGGCAGTTTGATTTTCCAGACAGCCTGAGACTATACATCAAAGTTTCTTATCTAAGAACTGGTTTAATGCTGAAGCACTCAAAAATCATTAAGTACAAACCACTGGATGGAAAAAAAACTGAATAAGTATATAAAACACTATCATAGAATCATAGAATATCATGAGTTGGAATGGGCTCATGAGGGTCATTGAGTCCAACTCCTGACTCCACACAGGACAACCTAGAAGTTAAACCATATACCTAAGAGTATTGTCCAAACAATTCTTGAGCACTGACAGGCTTGGGGCAGTGACCATGCGGAGCTTTTTCCAGTGACTGACCACCCTCTCTTTCCTAATATCCAGTCTGAACTTCCCCTGATTTAGTCCGTCCCCTTGCATCCTATCACTGGACTCCAGAGAGACGAGGCCAGCACCTCCCTCTCCATTCCCTGTCATAAGCAAGTTGCAGACAGCAATGATGTTACCCTTCAGTCTCCTCTTCTCTAACCTGAACAAACCTGGTATCCTCAGCTGCTCCTCATAACTCATGCTTTCTAGTCCATTCACCATCTCTGTTGCCCCCCTTTGGACACATTCAAATATTTTTGTATCCTTCTTATATTGTAGAGCCCAACACTGCACCTAGAACTTGAGGTGAGACAGCAGCAATGCTGAGGTATAGTGCAACAATCACTTCTTTCGACCAGTCAGCTATACTGTGCTTAATGCACCCCAGGATACAGTTGGCCCTTTTGGCTGCCAAGGAACATTGTTGGCTCATATTGAGCTTACCATCAACCAAAACAGCCAGATCCCTTTCTGCAGGGTTGCTCTGCAGCCTCTTGTCCCTCAGTCTATACATACATCCAGGCATCCAGTATTACACTGTCCCAGGTGCAGAATCCAGAACTGTTAAGTTTCATGATTGGTGATTACCCAGCATTCTAATCTATCAAGATCTCTCTGTAAGGCCTCTCTACTCTCAAGGGAATCAATGGCTCCTGCTAATTTAGTATCTTCAGCAAACTTACTTAGTGTCACCTAACTCTTGTATTCAAGTCATTAACAAAAACATTGAAGACAACTGACTCTCAAATTGAGCTCTAGAGAACACCACTAGTGACTGGCCACCAGCCAGATGTTACCCCAATTACTACAACTTTTTGAGCCCAACCCTTCAGCCAATTGTTCACCTATCATATTCTGTGCATGTTTAGCTATATGATGGATATTTTTTCCAGAAGAATACTGTATTTTAGCTTTGCTAAAATCCAAAACACTTATGTCCACTAGGCAGGTAAGCATGCCATAAAAGGATATCAGTTTAGTAGGGCTTGACTTTCCCTTCATGAACCAATGTTGGCTTTGACCAATCACTCCATTGTCTTTCAAGTTTTTTTCAATAACTCCCAGAATAATCTCCTCCATAATTTCACCAAGCACCAAAGTGAGTTTGTCAGGCCTATAATTAGTAGGGTCTTATTTCCTGTCCTTCTTAAAATTAGGAATAATATTTGCCAGCTTCCAGATGACTGGGACCTTTCTAGTTTCCCAAGACTGTTGATAAATAATGAAGGTAGGTCTTGCAATAACATCACTGAACTCTTTCACTACCCTGGGATGGATCCCATCAGGCCCCATAGACTTATGTGCATTCAGTTGCAGCAGCAAATACTGTTCCGATTCAAAGTTAACTGGGAGCTTATCACTCTCCCAATCATGGTCTTCCAACCCAGGGCTCCAGGAGTCTGAGTGCCCATCATTAGTATTAAAGACAGAAGTGAAGAAGGCATTAAATATCTCTGCTTTATCTTCATCCATATTTGTATGGTGATCAACCTCATCAAGTAACAGACCAATGTTTCTTTAGCCCTCCTTTTGCTGTCAACATACTTAAACCCTCTCTTTTTTGTTATCCACCACCATGTTGGCCAGCTTCAACTCCAGATGAGCTTTATCTGTACAAATTCTCTCCCTAGGGTGGTGAACAGCAACTCTGTAGTCCTCCTGTGTAGCCTGACTTGTTTCCACAGTCCATACGCTTTCTTTTTCCATCTAAATTCCAGAGGAGATTCCTGTTCAGCCAAGCCAGCCTTCTGCCCCCCTTGCTTGACTTCTGATGCATTGGAATCGCCTACTCTTAGAAGATGTCTCTTAAAAAGTGACCAGCATTTGTGAACCCCATTATACTCAAAAAGTAGATTCCCAGAAAACCTTACTAACTAGTTCTTTGGGCAGCCTAAAGTCTGTTCTCCCAAAATCCAGGGTAGTAGCTCTATAGGTTTAATTTATTTATTTTTTATTTTAGTCTTGCTAAGACAGTCCCTACCAAAGTCTAAAGAGATTCAACCCATTGATTCTAAAAATACTGCAACAAGCTCAGGATGAACAAACTTTGTCAATGTAATATGGATATATTATTCCATCCTAGGACAGTGAGTATAAAGACATCAGCACGCTTTTTCTTTAATGTTTTCATAAATACTACCTTGCTTGTCTCTACCACAGGTGTTCACACATTAAGCCAACTGGGGATTGATGCAGTATTTCATAAATACATCTGTGAAATTAGTTTATGGTGTTTCTCATCCTAGTCAGTTGTTGACTTCACAGCATGTCTTGCATAGCTCCCAAAAGCATACCTGTGTTTTATTAATTTTCGAGTGATGATTAGAAGTGTACATTTTCTAAAGCTAGGAATGAACTATTTTCTCAATTCTACATAGTCATAGGGAAAGTACAGATAATTGCATTGTTCTCCTACTGTTTACATTGCACATTAGAAAACATCTATCTGTAGACTAACTTGAAAAAACTGCAGAAATGGTAAGGGCACAGCAAAGCTAGGGGTATGCTTCAGAAACTGGCTGTACTTTCACTTAAGATCTTCTAATTTGGAAAAGAGAGATAAAAATAATATAAATTTATAACATTTCTGTAGTTCAAAGTCAACCCTAAAAAAGTCATTGAAAGAAAGATAATAGCTGTGGAAAAAAAGAAGAGGAATACCATGTTAAAAAAGAAAGAGTTTTTCTGTTGTATATACATCAACCTGACTGATGAGCAGCATTTTGAATCAGTGAATGTCCATGACAGATGGTGAGAGGAAATTAAACAGTGATTGATCCTTTATTTTGTTAATATGCTAAACATTGCTATTGAACAAAGTATATTGTCTTCCCAAGCAGAAAGGAAATTTTTCAGCTGGGATATAGAGGATATACATCCACCATTATTAAAAACATCCATGTGATACCTTTTTTAAATACTTCTGGCAAATTATGCCCCCAAAAAGGGGTGGGGGAGAGGACACAACCTAAATTATTTGCTTACTAGTGTGAAAAGAACTCTAAACCCTGTTCATAGTTATCATAGATCAAAAAGTTAGGTTGTCAAATAATAATTTTTAAAAAAAATTAAATGATAGAATAAGTCATTAGAAGTTTCTCACTGTCATAGTCATGATTTATTCAGCTATGGTTTCCAATCTACCATCAACATAGCATAAAACCTTGAAATGGAAAAAAAGAGATAGAAATTATTCAGAGTTACTATGAACAAGGGCCCTTTCTGAAGTAACTACTTCAATTTCTTATGTACATTCAAGAACTAAGTTAATTTTAAGT
The DNA here is from genome assembly GCA_031468815.1 of Morus bassanus. NCBI lineage: Eukaryota > Metazoa > Chordata > Aves > Suliformes > Sulidae > Morus > Morus bassanus. The sequence continues at coordinate 106,128,339 of CM062567.1, read as the reverse complement.
TAATTTTGAAGTCAACAGAATAAATAAAAATCATGTAAACTAATCTTGAGCAGTTAGCCATAATTAAAGATAGACATAAGTTTGTTCTCTCTATATATTTTACGATTCAGGTCTTGCCAACATTTGGATAATCTACATTTTAATTGCATATTGCTGTCAGTATGGAGGCAAGATTAACAGGCACAAGTGTATTTCACTTACAGAAGAAGTTGCAATGCAGAAGTAATATGGTTACCACATAGTACAAAACCCTACAAGAAAATTGGAGAATAATACATTCTGATGTAGGAAACTGATGCCACAAGAAACTTAAAGATGTTCTATGTTACAATAATTATTTGTACAGGTTTTTATACAATAAAATGAGACTAACAGTGAAAGCCACAATCTGACTGTTATCACTGATTGTGAAAAAGCCACTTGGTGTCAAGTTAAGAGGAAGATAACCTTTTAAAGGTATTCAGCAATACATTATGCCATTAAGGATCTAACTCTTCTTACTTATAGATAATTTATAAATAAATAATTATAAATTAGATATAATATAGATACTTTAATAAAGACTTTAGATAAGTCTTTGTTTTACCTGGAAATAGGTTTTTAAAACTTCAGTCATTCTCAGATTGTCCTTGAAGGGATTATTCCCAACAGTTTACCATTCTATGATGTTTTGAAACTCAGTAATTAGAATGAAAAATAATTAAGCCTACCATATAGTAAAATCAGTTTTTTGGTAGCCCTCATATTGGGTGCTTCAGTGTAAAGCAGACATATCCAGTTCAGGACTACCACAGCCAAGAATTTCAACCTCTTCTGGATGAATTAGCTGCCAGAAATTAAGGTTAAATTATGTAACATTTTTAAAGATGAGAAAAGACACTACTAGCTTCAGATTCAATTTTTTTGTCATTATAGAAAAATTAACAGAATATCATTCAATATAAATCTATATCTTAGATACATACTGTTTTATAGAAAGATGAATTCCTCAGTACTTTGAAGAATCTCTTACTACTGTATATAGTAAAAAGCAAATTACTGGATAACATCGTATTTTAGTGTATTTCTTTTGTTCCTCACTTCTTTTGCGTTCCTACATTTATTGCACTGACTTGCTTATCATCTGATTAGATTACAAATGGGTCAGGAAGGAAAATTAAGTTTGTAAGTATAGAATTCAGAGGGAGGGTCTTGATCTCCATTTTGGTTACACCTGCTGGAGCAAGTCCAGAGGAGGACCATGAAGATGATTAGAGGGCTGGAGCACCTCTCCTATAAGGACGACCTGAGAGAGTTGGGGTTTTTCAGCCTGGAGGAGAGAAGGCTCCAGGAAGACCTTATAGCAGCCTTCCAGTACCTGAAGGACGCCTACAAGAAAGCTGGAGAGGGACTTTTTACAAGGGCATATAGTGGTAGGACAAGGGGTAATGGCTTTAAACTGAAAGAGGATGGATTTAGATTAGGTATAAGGAAGAAATTATTCACAATGAGGGTGGTGAGACACTAGAATGAGTTGCCCAGAGAAGTTGTGGATGTCCCATTCCTGGCAGTGTTGAAGGTCAGGTTGGATGGGGCTTTGAGTCACCTGGTCTAGTGGAAGGTGTCCCTGCCTATGGCAGGCGGGTTGGAAGTAGATGATCGTTAAGGTCCCTTCCAAATCAAACCATTCTGTGATTCTATGATTCTATCTTCAACGGACTGTGGTCCAAAGCCAAATCAAGTCAGGTACACCACTGCCAGCTATATTATTCACAGATGATACAGATGTTAAAAACTGTTATTTTCCTCTATTTTTCAGAGCACACACAAAGGGTCAGTAAACCAAAGAGATCAATTTCCTCTAATGTGTTTAGCAGATCTCTCTATTTTAATGAACCTGAAGTCTTGAGTCTTCAATTTTCTGCGTTTTGGTCACTACATCTAAAATTTGAGAAATACTTGAACCAATAAAAATTGTTGAGCATTAATTGTGAAACATATCACTAGTTTCCTTGAAAACCAAAGACTTCCTTATTTTCAATCAAGAAGAAAAAGACATCTTTTTTAGTAGATGTGGATTGTACAAGATATCATCATTACATTGAATGTAGAAGTCTCACCTTAAAGGATTATTTCACTGTTTCTTATTACATACAGTGTAATGCTGCAAAGACTACAGAAATCACCACTGAAGTCAGCAGGGCTTCAAAATGTATGTAGAGGTTTCTGTGTTGCTAATAAGTGCAGCATAAGCCATTGTTTCTGAATCCCACTTTCTTTTCCTCTTACTCTTGGGTTCAGACACTCCTCTGAAATGGTACGCCTCAGAGTTCATCATGAAAAACATCCACAGAGCTAAACATGAAAAAAAAAATTAAAACTTAAAAAAACCCCTAGATATTATAACTATATTTTCTGAAGGAAACCAGCCTCCTACCATGCTTTTGCCTAATTGTTTCTATTTCTATAGATTTCTGCACATCTATTTCTATAAATTTACTGTGTTTTGCAAATTGAGACTCCCACAGCACCTGCAACGTTGGATCCCCAAATACAACAATACTTTGACTCTGTTGATTTAAGTAAGTTTCTAGTTTTAATAGAAGAATAGAATTCAGAATATGAAGGCTCTAAATTCTTGCACTGCTGATGGTCTGTAGAGGTGATCTTTGACAAACCACTGCAGAGTGTATAGCTTAATATTCCCATTTGAAGAAGGGAAATAATGTTGCTTGCATCACCAGTGTGTCACAGAATGCTTTTTACATGTGAATAAAACCAATAAGCTACCTAGATGGTGTTAATTTTAATACATTCTAAGATGAGTTCATTAACATGTTCTGGCAGACACTAGCTGAATTAACTATTGGGTAATTTTTAGGAGAGATTTATTTAGCTAGAAAGGGGTTTAATAATAGCTAAATTGTTATGTTTTTGTATGATGCAAAGCAGTGTGAATATTTCACTTTCCATGGTACAGTGAAAGAAAAATCTTTCAACTCATCTATAAGTGCTTTAGGTCAAATACTGCAGTTACGATATTTGAGGAAGATAACAATATCTAATGAACAAATATCAACTCTGACAGCATTTCTTAAGCAAAGCGATTGTATCTGTGGTGATAACTAAATGGTAGAGAAAATAATCTCTTTATCATAAGACTGGTTATAGTATTAGTCACTAAGAAAAAGAAAAAGAGCAGATATAGAGTGGCTATATTTCAAAAGATGGGAGGGGCAGAGAATGACAAGGAGTTATCAAGCAGTTACTCTTAGTCTGTAATGAGGCAGAGAATGGGAACCAAACATCAAATATTCATTTCAAAGTACACAGGGAATATTAAGGAAGACTTAAAAACAAAATGAAAAAAAAAAAAAAAACAAACCAGCAAAATACAATTTACTTCTTTCATAATGTAGCTAGAGTAGTGTTCTAAGACAACAGGGATCAGAAGTGAAAATGCCGTATAAAACTTTTGATACTCCATCCTTCCACAGAAACATTAAAAACAACACCCTATTCACATTCAATCACTAAAAAAATAGATGTATAATAGGTTAAAACATTTCTACAGAAGTAGCTGCTGTAATTTATGTTCCAAGAGGGCCTTCAGCTCAATCCTTTGAAACATTTTTGTTAGCAACCTTAATGATGAACTAAAGGCAGCACTTAGACCATTCGCAGATAGTAAACAGATAGATAGAGTTGCAAACACTCTTCAGGACGGGATGAAAATCATTTTGTTATAGTGGAGAAAGGTCTGACATCAACAAGATAATATCCAATAAAAACAAGTGCAAAGCACTACACTTTAGAAGTGAAAAAATACAAAATTAAAAATATCTAGCAGACACCAAAGGAAATGGATGTCATGGTCTAGAGCAGACTGCAGGCTTGATGGGCGTCAACAACTTGATGTTCTACAAATGAGACAAATATTCTTCTGGGCTGTGCTAGTAAGACTGTCAGATGGAAAACACAGGATATAATAGTTCTACTAACTGTGATTATAGTTCAAGAAAGATTTAATAAACTTGGGTTTCAGGAGAAGGAAGACAGTAGTTTTAAACCATGTCCAAAGGAATATTATTTGGGCAAGGGGGTTTGTCTAGAACAAAAGAGAGTGGGATAGAAGAGTAACACTACCATATGTCAAAAAGGTTGTTATAAAAGTACCAGTGATACATTATTTTCCTGAGTCCACCAAGGTCAAGACAAATAGTAATCTGTAGTCTTTATTAAAGCAAGTTACACTCAAGATTGAGAAAAGCTTTCTAACGATGAGAATGGGAAACACTGCAACAGCATGTCTGAGGATATGTAATCTCTACTAGATTTCAAAGGCTAGGGATAGCCAAGGTGTGTATATAGCCTCAACCTTTAGCAAAAGGATGGGGGAGCTGAGCTGTATTTCAAGTTCTGCTTTATTAAATACTTCTCTATTACTATAAACAACATTAAAAGAAAGAATAAATGTTACTTCATTTGTATGATTTCCTAGAATCAAAATATATACCCTTATGTTAAATATGCAGAAGATTGTGAATTAATAATATATTATTTTGGCATACACTGAGTTGTACAACCCACACGTATGCAGAAACAGATGTTTAAGCAAAAGATTACAAAGGAACTGTGGTATTTTTTGGCAAGATATTGGTTTATACAGTTTGATATGGTACCCAGTTGGAACAGTATTGTCATAATCAAATAGAGGTAGTAATGATTTTTATGTAGATTTAAATTTACACTTCCTTTTCCCCAATTTTAAAATACTGAATTTTTTTACTCAACATGTTTTCTTAAGGAACCAGTATTAAATAGATCTTTAATACTTTGAAACTTATTTAATGTTCACTGTCATTTGCTTTTATGTGTAATAAGGCACAGAGATGAAAAATTCATGATAACATATCATACTAGAAAATTGGATTTCAAATTGAGACAAATGATATGCAAATAAGTGATCAAAATTCAAACAAAAAGAGCAATTATGAATTTAGTAAGATTAAAAAAAGGAGAAAGAGAAGGGGAAAAAAGAGATAATAAATAGAACAACCGTACTTTGATGGATGGTGAAGATGGATTAGTCCTTAAAGTGTCAAGCCTCTTGCAGAAAAAACATTATTAGTTCTACCTTTTAATATTAATAAGTCAGGCTATAATATCTACAACCATGATTTTTAGAAACAAGTTAATTTGCAATCAACATTGACTGCAATCATAACTAGTAACTGCCATAACATGCCAAAGGCACAATTTGATACTAGGAATGTTAATCATTGCTAGTACTGTGAGGAGGAGTGGGAAACCCTAGGTGTATGCATAATTAAAGAATAACCATGCAGATTAATACAGAGTGTGTCAGGTAAAACTAGTTGTCTAAGTTCCACAGAATAGCTGTGCACCTGTCCGTTCTTCTCTAGTATTTCTCTTTTATAGTAAGAAGTATTAGAAGACAGCAAATGCTTTAAGAGTCATAAGCTAGTTTCCCCATTCATAGTCTTTTCAGAAAGCCAATGGTTGATTTTTAGTATCCACACATCCCTAAAAGCAGTAATAAAAGCATACCCCGGTCTACAGAAAATATAATTATGAAGCTTTTCCCATATGTCTTCTTTCATATATACTTTGCTGTTGGGTAGAACCTGTACAAAAGGAAACATTCCAGTTGAAGGAAAGGGCAGTACCAAAGCATTTTTTAGAACAGAATTTTTATGAGTTTCCAGAAGTGGGGATATGGAAAGGAACATTGGATCACCCATGTATACATTTACTGTAAATGTTGGGTTCTTTTTTTTTTATTTTAATATAGATTCTGGTGAACAGTCAAATTGGAAATGCTGCACTTTGGCCATAACATAAAGTACACATATGACCAAAGGGATATCTAGAAACCTATAGGTGGAAGGATATTTCATTTACCTATAAGATTCCATTAAAGTAGGAAAATCCTTTAGAGAAAAATAGAATCATCTAGTTATGCTGCCTGATACATAAATAATTCACACCGAGCATTTAAATTTATTGCAGAAGAACCTCATCTTTTAAAAAGACAAATGGTCCCTTGAGTTTATGCAGAATATTAAAATGAAACTTGTAGTGATGTTAAGGATAGTTTATTTGATTCAATGCCTAAAATTCTAATAGATTTTTAGGACAATGCAGAGTAATGTGTAACAATGCTTTTCATATTTTTTCTAAGACTTTTTCTTATACTGTATGCAAATTCACCGGTACCAGGATATTTAGTCAGTTAAACAAGCTAGAGTTTATACCTTAAATAAAACAAGCATTATTTAGTATTCTCAGTGAGTCACAAAGTAGATGGGAACTTTTGATATTTTTATAGAAAAACACTAAAGAAAAAGGATTCAATGACCTAAGTAAAATATTTCAGTGCTCATAATTTCAGTTGCTTTAAAATTTTACAATTTTCATCATATTAAGATTATTGTATGAGTTATGGTCATATCAACCAGAGAAAAACATTTTTTAAAAGGATAAAGATATTAAAATAGAATACCTTTGGTTCTGAGAGATTGCAGAGAACAAGAGTTAAGTGATGTTCACTCTGATTAAGGATCTGGTGCAAAAGTTATGAGAATCCTCATAATGTTAGAAGAAATGTAAGTTGTCTAAAATGCTGCAGATGTTCATAGAAAACTTTTGCAGCAGTTTTGGTGTACGTCCTTTAAGTATAATATGGTATGCTGGCAACCAACTTTCCATCTTAAAGTTTAATCTTTTCTTTAAAAGGATGAAATTATTCAAGGTGTATAAGGTATTGCAACTGTTTTGGTAAGTTCTGAATCCATTTTATTCTGTCAGCACTTCTGAAAAGAACATGTTTATTGTAGTAAAGTACATTCCCTACAGCTGTATAGCACTTCATGTGATGATTTCTATTTATAAAAGAGTTTGATTTAATGCTTTACATTCACTTAGACTCAGTTTTCTTCTGTTTGATCCAGAGTAGTGCAAAGCAATAAAGCTGACAGTTGTTCACCTGCAATATGTTAGAAATTCTTCAGAAAGCTTAATATTAGAGAATACAAAAGATTCACAAGAGAGGTAAACAAAGGTATCAGTGTTTTGCATAGAAATTTGGATCTTTTTTAAAAAGACATATAGATATATATGACCTTTTTTTTATTTAAGACTTCTGTATTAAAACCCCCAACATTTGGAACTTCAACATAGACTACCAGCATTTATTGAAATTTATTTAAATTATTTTGATAATTTATATTCAATATTATTGATTGCAAACATTTTTAGTGTTTTGGAGTAAAAAGTTTTTAGGAAATTATAGATATATCTTATGAAATTATCACCATAAGACAGTAATAGAGTATTGTAGTGTAAAGATGAATTAAGAGGACTTAAACAGAATAGAATTGGTGTCATTCAAAAGAACATACTGAAATACTTTTCACAAAAATATTTAAGGCTCACGTAGAAGAACTACTAGAAAGTCTACCATGACTAAAATTTCAGATAAGTATTGAGACTAATTCTGATAAGAAACATGGAATCTAGTTGGTAGGAGAAGTATGGCAAACTTTGTTCGCATGCTTTAATATGTTCTCTTACATGTAACTGAAATATTAAGAACATAAGAACTAAACCCTGATGCATTGTGCCAGGCAAGGAAGTGCAGTGAGGCTGTTAGGTCTGAGTCTATAGCATGACCTTTGGAATGGTATCCAGATCCTTACTTGTTTCCTTTCTATGCATTTGGAAAATAAATAAATAAATAAATAACTGCCATCTGTTGTCAATGATGAGATCTACTGATAGAAAACAGTGTTTCATTACCTCTGACAAACTCTTTCATTAGTGATTGTTACCAAAGTTTAAGTAGTGACCTAGCCAAAGGTGAAGATGGGTCATCGAACAGAAATACCCTGTGGAAAAACAGACAGACAAACAAGTCTAGTCAATAAACAGCTAGTTTCTTATAGAGCACAAACTTAACGACAGGTTCATGGTTTTATCAAATTAGTTTCTTTTATACATAGACATACATAGAGAGAGATAGAGATATAACTATAAAAAAGCCTAGAATGAGTGAAGTCAAGTATCAACATAACACTAGACTGGAGACTGACCATCATTTTTCCCGATTTCCAGGGCTTCTCAATGTGAACTGTTTTAAGGTGGACTGGATAATCATAATTTTCTGAAGGCAAGGCCCTATTAAGATGAGGGAGGTTAAGAATCCCAAATGAAAATGAAAAGTAAGAAAAATTAAAGGTAGTAAGAAGCATCAGTTTTACCCACCAGTTATTTAACATTTTCAATTAAGTCCTTAAGACTGTACTGAAAGTAAGAGTCTGCAGTATTCAATAACATACTATTTTTACAGTAACAAAAGACTTTAATGTTAGCAGGACTAAGAAAAATAAAAATATTATAAAAAGGTGTAGGGTTTTGGGGGTTTGTGTGTTTGGGTTTTTTTTTTTTTTTCCGCAACCCGTATTAACCCTTTTCAAAGATTGAGCTGCTTCCAAAATATATGGAAGTCCCTTCATGTGTCACTATGGTCATTGGTACCTTTGGGCTGAACTGACAAGAAATTTCCTACTCTGAGTACAAAAAAATTATGCCAAAATATTTTGTTATAAAATAGTCATTAGAGATAAGTACAGGGCAATAAATTTTTGTTTAATCTAAGATGATCAGAGTAAAAATACCTATGCAAATTTTAAATGAAAATTTGTGTCTTAGATCCACAGTATTAATTAACAAATGAAGCAAAAAGACATTAAAATTCTTATTAAAAAATCTGAGCAAAAGACCTCACATAGTAGACTATTACAACAATTAGAAAATGTGTTTATTATCAGCATAATTTAATTTATCTGGGTTAGTACAATTTATATAGGAAATTTTACTAACAGTATTTAACTTCACAATTAGAGTATGGCATCAGAAATTGCAACTTTCAATTTTTTTTTTTCTTTTCTACAGGAAACTTGATATTACTTCAAATATTTTCTGCTTTATCAATAGAAAGCTGCATACATTTAATGTAGTAAAAGAAATTTAAATTTATAAGGATTTTTTCCCTTTTGAAATCAACCAACACAAAGTTAATTTTTATTCAAATAAATATTAAATAGTTGTGGGTTTTTTTTTTAATATAATGCAAAGGAAGAGGAATTAGTTTAATGTGAGAGTATTTACATTTATTTTGGTCATCTTAAATCATCATTTTTTAATCTTTTCACAGAAACTGTCTTATGACTCCCCCAATGGTATGTCTGCCTGTACAGAAAACAGAAAGAGGAAAAAAAGTCTTCAAAACATACGGACTAAAACCAAAACAATTTTAGAATTATAAAATCCAAATCACCATACTGACCTAGAGTATTTTTCTTAAGATAGCATGTAAGGAGAAAATCCTGCTTCCTTCAGCAGTTGTAACAAAAAAAAAAAAAAAAAAAAAAAACACCAATATTGATTTTATTGTTAGAGAAAGACAGAAAAGAAATCTCTACTATTTTATGACATCGTGGAGGTTCAGAAAGAAAGATTTGGAAACAGCTATTTGACCCAAGGACAAATTTGAAAATAAGTGATTTAATGAGCTTCACTGCTACTTTATGGAAACTGAACTTTGGAAACAAAACTTGTGTCATTTGGAAACCTTCTAAGCATTTAAGATTCCTTCTTAACATTTCCCTAGAGGTCTTTAAATCTTTTGAAAAATACCATCTCCCACTTACAATCCGATTTTGAAGCAAAGCATTATAAAGCATATGTTATGTTTTAAAAGTTAAACAGATAGGCAGCCCATTGGGACACTAACAGTCATCATCTTCTGCACACCTAGAATGGCTGCAGATACACTGTCAGTCATGGCTGACTAATAAATGTGCTGTAACTGGTCCTAATGCGCTGCCTGGGGAAGAAACTGTGTGCTTAGCAAAAGCCCCAGAATCTGAGAGCATCCTCTTTCCCTAGCATCACTATAATTTAATAATAGCAGTGTGGCATTGACCCCTAACAAGATCAACAATTCATTGAACAAAAATGAAGCTTCACTTCCACGTCTCCACAAGTTAATGCCACGTGAGCTTAAGAATCTGAAAGGTTGCTATAAAAAAAGGTTTAACGGGGCAGTTAAGGGAATTAAAACCTTACATGCATCATTAAGACTTCTTAGGGAAGCAGTATTAGAAGCATAGAACAAATATATACTACTCATAAAAGTCTTGTGAAAAGACGCAAGCATAGTTAAAAGGCAGTTGCAAGAGGAGTTATTTGAAAGCAATCTTCAAAAAACTGGGATCATGTCCAAATAAAGAAAATAGAAGAAAAATAATATCTGGAAAGTTAAAAAGCTCCATAAAGCTGGATGAAAGATAAGCTTGAGGTACAACTAACAAAATACATAAAAATTAATAAATCTTTCTTCAAACACATCAGGAGCAAGAAGTCTGAGAGACTTCAAATCCCACAGATTATCAGGGTATATAAAGAACCTTCAGGAAAAATAAAGTCACAGCAGAAAGCTGAATAGACACTTTGTGGCTGTGTTCACTGCAGAAGAACACATAAAGATTTTCCCACCAGAACACCACCCCGTCCTCTTTTTCTTTTTTTTTTCTTTTTCTTCTTTTTCTTCCTCTTTTTCTTTTCCTTTTTCTTTTTCTTTTTCTTTTTCTTTTTCTTTTTATTTTTATTTTTATTTTTATTTTTATTTTTATTTTTATTTTTCTTTTTATTTTTATTTTTATTTTTATTTTTATTTTTATTTTTATTTTTATTTTTATTTTTATTTTTATTTTTATTTTCTTTTTAATCAGTGAAGGATTTCAGAAGATGTGTTTCAACTTGAAGTTCCCCTAGGAGAAGTTACAGACAAAATAGTAATGAGAGGCCAGGAGCAGATAATTTTCATCAAAGGCCTTAGAGATCTAATGGCAAAACAGATGAAACAGAAGATGTGATGCACAATCTCACTCTCAAAACCTATGAGGTACTAAGAAGTGGAAGGGAAGTGCAGGAAGTTACTTAGCCACGAATGCTTGAAGGATATTCAAGAGAGGTACTATTCATGTTTTCCCTGTTACTATAGTCTTCCTTAGTCACTTGTTTTTGATGATAGGACCAGACGAGAAGGACATTTGATTCCATTTCAGTATTGCTTCTCTTCTGTACTTGGGTTATGATGGGAATGATGGTTTAAGTATTACCAAAACTTGTGAAAAGCACCTAAATGCCATGCTAAGCTAGCCATTATACTAGCCACAACAGCAAATAAAATGTAATTCAGCATCATACATATTAGCAATGGTAGTTCAAATACCAGTTTTTTTTAAAGCAGTTTGCTTTAAACTAAGCAAACACCAGAAGTTTCTGAAGTCTGGGACAATAAACTTCCTACCCTGGTAGGAAGACTGGACTGTGTAACTTTTGTCTCAGAAGATTGCTCGTGAGAGAAACAGACTTGTGGATTGCTTGTCCAGGTGAAAAGTTGTAACTTTTCACTGAGCAGCTGCAAGGCCACAGAAATCAGGAATGTGGAGGCGCACCATCGCCATGGAAACAACCACCATTGTCAGAAACTGCAGCTCTTGAGCAGAGATAAAAGGACTGTTAAAACAGACCCAGACAGGATCGCCCACTGCCAAAGCACCAAGAAGCTTGGATCCCTGGGACGCCACGGATCCGTGGTGGTAACTATTCTTGCAACTCTATTCTGACTGCTTGCTTGATTTCTGCCCTGTTATTCATCCCATCCTATCACTATTATTTCTGTTTACTTTTTGGTAATAAAAGTTGTTTCAGGCGTACAGCATTTGACCTCATTTGAGTCTTAATCTCGCTCTTGGGATCATATTGAACCTCCCCCCCCCAACATTGGGTCGGGACATTTAGCTAAGCTATGTACAGAGTTCACATGTTGTAATGATGCTTTCTATCAAGCTACAGACCTCACATGTAAACTAGTTCTCCAAAGAGATGCAAATATGTTGTCTTAGAGAATCTCCAGCCTCTATAGGTCAAGTAAACCTAGGAAGTTATCTTTAAGCCCCATGGAGACTTATTAAGAGGATTACCGCGTAACTGATAATAATTTACTCCCAGAAACAACAGTGGAATACAGGACACGTATCTTTTGAGGCTTGATCCCATACCTACCAAAAGTGAAGGGAAGGCATTCACTGAGTTTAATATACCCTGTTTAATTCCCTGTTTCGCTATCAACACCACTCTACCTACTACAAATATCACTTAATAGATATTACTCAAAATGATAATCATTACAAAGCTATCTTTTGAATGGTTGATTGAAAATGGAGGAAAATTCATCAATTGATGAATTGAAATTACAGATTTGTGTCAAGAGGTGGGTGGTAAATATTGTTCAGTTCCCCTAAGTTTGGCTGAACCTCTGGGTTTTGGAATCCTCATAATCTTGGTCTGGCCAGAAATGTGAGCTGGTTTCACTGGAGTGTCTCCATACTTTTGATTATGCATAAAACAGAGAACTACAGATTAAGTACAGATGAAAAAAAGGAGGCAATGTAAACACCTTATTACTTACAAACCTGAGAAAGTTCTGATATTAATTTTTTCCAGATGTTTGTGTTCTTATTATCTGAGAGACTGACATCGAACTGCTCATTTCAGTCCAGGGCTCTTTATAGGCCAGTTGTTCCTTATTTGAGTGGAGGTTGAAATCTCCTCAATTAGCTACAAAGACTAATGGGCTGATTCCTCATACCAGACAGATTCTACAAGATGTCTCAATCTATTTTCAAAATGGCATTTCCAAAGAATTGCTCTCTTAAAAAAAGAGGAGGTTCTGTACCTGAATAACAGGTATTGCATATTTTAATTTTATAGCAGCATGTTTAGGATTACAGTAAGTAAAGTTGTCATTAACAAATATAACTAAAATAGTTGTCATTCAACTCTGAAACATTAATACTTAAGATACCAATTCAAAAGGGATGGAGTCACAGCTTCCTAAATCTAAGATCTGACTCTCCAAGTTTCCTTTTAACAGTTTTCTTATCCTGAAGGAATTAGAAGCCTGTAAGCACTTAAATCACCCAGGTCTCATAACTTAGTGCAAGCTCCAAATTGTTCCAAGTTTTTAAAGTAAGAATGTGGATCTTTAGGTTTAGCAGCATCTACAGCCTAGGTCATCCCCTAGGGCCTTATGTCCCAGAAGCACTTGGTATGGTGGGAACATTCAGAGTGTAAACTTACCACCAATCACTTTCATTCATAAATATATAAAGTTAGCAGGCAAAACTGTGTAAGCAGCATGGGGGTGAAGATCAGAACAAGACCTACAGAACTGCATTTGTAGTGTGGTAACTCCTCACATACACCATGTAAATAGCCTGCATCTTAGTTAAAAAAATTCTTAAGAGGCAGCTTATGTGGTTTTGAACATAATAAGCAGAATAGACCTGAAACAAGGACTCTTATGTCTTAGGTGCATGCAATGAGATCCAAAAGATTGCACAAAAGATCAGTTTTGATAACTCAAGTTAAGTGGAAGGGAGCTTAAAAAGCACCCTCTCTCCACCATTTTGTTTTGCTGAACTTTGGTAACTCTCTGCCTGATAACTGTGAGGTGTCTACATTCCTGCTACTCTGCAGAGTTCTCTCCTAGACAAAAGCAACTTTCAAATAACATAAGAATCACATATATACACATATAGGCATATTACAAGTATATATGTTTCCACTGGGCAGGCTGGAAAGAAGTGTAATAAAATCTCCTGAGGGCCTGGAACCTGAAAAAAGAGGGATATATATTAAAAAATTAAGCAGTATAATTGAAGTATCTCACACAGTTCTTTCATTTCCTTTTATAATATTTGTACTTTGTGTATTTTATAAACATAGGAACTCCTCCTGACCCTTTATACAGCATGAAGTCCAACATAAACTGAAAACTGACTTTGGATTTTGGTGATCTTTATGACACTAATAACAAAAACTAAATACAGTTTGGCAGTATATATATTATTAAATCAACTCTAGGTTAAATTATATAGATTGATATATACACAGAAAGTTATTCCCAACTTCAGTTTGTTGCAACTACAGCAGCTCAATTTCTTTTCAGGACATAGTATAGTCATTGTCACTTTTTTTTCCTTTTTTTTCTCTTTGTTAATTTGCTGTAGAAATATTTTGGCAGTCATTTAGATAGTTCAGTAACTAAAATTCTGCCTCACAGTGATAAACAGTACTATTACTTGATCAGTCACTCTGCTCTAAAAATAACTAATGCTTTAAGTCTCTCTTAATCTCTTAAGAAAATAAATGCAAATCATTGTCTGTCATCTGATAACAAGTACTTTCCAGGTAACCCAGAGAAATAGAGTATATAGGCTTCAACAGCAGCCTTGGTAGATAATATTGTGTTTATTTTTCCTGTTCATTGAGAGGTATATTTGAACATAATCCAGATTTCTAGAGAGCTTAAAATCTGAGCATCTAATACAGACAGGATGAGGCAATGAGGTATACAGATTCTGTATACTTCATTATAAGTTTCATAATTACATAATTAGTGGGATTATTATTTTTGTACTGGGAAAGAAAATGCCTACATACTATACTGTGATAGATATTATGTCCATTCTTTGAGCATCTGATAGGGTGCATGCCAACCTTGATCCAAGAACTATGTGACCATGTTAATGCACGTCAAACCTGAGCTAAAACACCCTGCTTCTCGGTGTGGTTTATTTTCATAGACTTTATGCCCAAGACTCTCTGGATACTAACGCAGTCATGGGTTTTTTTTCAGCTCTACATGTGGTTAGAATGAGCTCACAAATGCCTGTGGTATACCATGCAGATAAAGACAGGTGAGTTTTTTTAACAAACCTTCTGAAATACATATCTGTGTAGTAGGGAATACACTGGGACATGGCTTGGCCCAGCCAGATAATTAGCAACTACAGCCAGTTGATTTTTTATTTTTGTAGAGATACTTATTTATTTATTTTTATGTCAGTGCCTTTCCCTTCTCCTCCTTTTTTTTTTTTTTTTCCACTCACAGAGATTTTAGTAGAAGAAAACAGAAGGAGACTATGTAGGAAAGATTTGGGTAAATAGAGACATTGAAATTCAGTTTGTTTTGCAAAAAAGTTTCAAGAGCATGAATACCTAAGCAAAATGTTCTCTGTGTGTTACCCTGTTGGTGGAAGGCATTATGCCAAAAGGCAGCCTTAAATCTCCAAACCCAGATTGTTAATGTTCCTTGAGATCAATTCTGAGAATCAGCCTTAGCCATGTTTGTTTCAATACACTCTCGAGAATCTTGCTTCTAGGATGACAGTTGGGTCTAATGCATCTAGGAGGTGACACAGAGAGGTTGTGAAGTCTCCATCCTTGGAGACATTCAAAAGCCATCTGGAATGGTCCTGGGCAGCTGGCTTTAAGTGGCCCTGTTTAAGCAGGGAGGTTGGACCAGATGACCTGGAGAGGTTCCCTCCAGCCTCAGCCATCTTGTAATTCTGTGATTGTTAGCCTTGCCAAAGGTTTTATATTCTGATTCTGACCTACTCAATGCCTTTTAAGAAGAGCTGAGGGCATATAAAGTGTAGCAGTATTTATTTTTCATTTTGCACTGCTGTATGTGGTAACAGCTTAGGTAGCAGCAGTAAATAAATGCATCCTAGTATTTAATAAATTAGTGGTATCTGGATTTACTTTTCTTAGCCAGTCTGTTGATTTCACCTGTGATGCTGTTTTGTAAGTGGTTTTTCTGCTCCTAACATATCACTACTTACTAATACATTGCATTGCAATACTCTTTCACGTGTTTATAAGCCTATGCTATAGTGTCAGAACCTTCCTTTCTTCTCCCCTACACTGCTACTGATAGAAATTAAACTTGGTATGAACCACACGCACAAGGCTCAGGGTAGGTACCCTACATAATAATAGAAATTGTCTTTGATAATTTTTTTAGTCTGGTTCATATATGAATCAGACTTTGCGCTGCAGAGAGATTCCAGTCAAAATTACATCGGTAATTGTATTAGAAATTGTAATGTGTCATGCTTCATGATTACTCTTAATTTTCATCATTAGAAAGAAACAGATAATCATAATGAAGCTTTTATTCAGTTAGAATGTAGGCCAGTGTCAGAGCTACACAGAGAGAAAGGAAGGACAGGATCTCATTACAATTCCTGCTGCAGTTGGAATATGCCCTCAACTCTGGATCATGAGTGGGTCAGTACCAATCCATCTGACCTGTATCTTGGATAAATTACAAGAGTTGCAGGCACTAGGAGCAGAGCAGGGTGTAACACTGTGCATTAAACTCCTTTTGCTGGAATACCTCTCCAGGAATAATAAACAGCTTAAAGACAGAAAGTGGCTTTATTCACTAAGTGAAGACTTTGGGTGTTAATGAGGCATGATAGGTTCAGATCTCCATAGTGGAAATGTAAAACAAGGAATTCAAAAGGAATATCCTGATCAGATAAACTCTCAGAGTGAAGGTTTAGGGTAGTAAAAATAGGCCTCCTTACTGCAATACACAGATCTTTATTATTTAAGCCTCTTCTGAGCATTCTCCACTTCTCTGATTCCCTGATGAATGCAACAGTGAAAGCATCAGATGAAAGTCATTTCTCTGACAGAGACAGCTTGTATCTAAAAATATTTTTCTTGTTGAGTATGATTAAGTGGCAGAATGAACAAAGGGATGACTTGAAAATTGTTTATCAATATTTCTCTAACAGAGACAGCTTGTATTTATAAATATTTAGCATCTTAGTTGAAATACAAGCATGAATGGAAAACAAGTTACGAGTTGGACACACAGTATCTGACAATAAACTAATTACCATTATAATCAACTATATGACTGAAATACTCTGTGTTTTTAATAGAACATTAGCTAAATGAGTTTTGAGAAGAGATTTGCTGAATTTGTTAATGGAAAGCATTTCGTTTATTATTTTCGTCTGGACAAATGTAACAGCAGCTTTTTTTCTACTATGATGCCCTCAAATATTGAAATGCTTCAGTTCCTTTCAAAATGCAAACATACACGTACTTAGACGAAAGAAATACTAGGAAAGTTAACTGTGAATTTACAGAGTTAATGTAAACTGGAGACAAGTTTTCTAGAACTGTTAGCTGTTCCTTCCAGGTGCAGAAACCTACATATTCCTTGCAGTCATTTTGTCCGTTTGAACTTTAACATACAACTACTTAGATTGCCATCCCAGTAAGGAAAATTGTCCATGCTTCCAGTCATGATGATTCCAGTAAGATACTTGGCTGACAGGAAAGCAGTAAATTCTAAAACAGAGGCTTCTGGAAGGCAAGTTCCATGCAGGTAAAGGGAAGTATCATACGCTTTGCAACTGCTGGGGGTCCACCCCTCAGAGACAACTGTTGTACACAATGTGTTATTAAACAGGTTAATGTGTAGCACAGATTCCTTAGCACAAAACATCTGCTCTCCTCAGAAGGGATTATTTTTTTTTTTTTTTTTTTTAAAAGTAAGAGGTTCTGGTTTTGTATACAAACAGAAAATTGATGTACACCGGATGTCTGGGAATCTTGGTTGACATTCTGTGACAGCTTAAAATGAGTGGTCTTTTCTAGTTTTAGATAAATCATCCGATGATCAGAGCAGCAGCAACATTCTACAAATGCACCTAAAATGTTCAGTGGTGCTCTGCATGATACATGGATGAAGACCTGACACAAGTCATTACATAAGCTTATACGGCACAACTCCATGCAGACCCATGATCTAAGACCAAGAAGCACTACAAATACTGAGCATGCCTTTTTGTCACTAGATCCAAGAATACTGCTTTCAAACCCACACTGACTTCTCACCTTGATTATTTGGTTGGCATGGTAGTTCACAGACACTATGAGGATGTTACTTGGATATCAAATCATTCGGGACACAGACTTTCATAAACTATGATTGAGACACTATAGGTGTTGCCACAGCTAGCCCATCATCTCCATGGATTTAAGAATAATCTATGAAGGGCTCTGTGTGTAGTGATACACAGACACAACTTCAAATTAGAATTTACAAAACCGGATTAGGTGCCCAAATTCCCTCACAAGATGGATGAAGAGAGTTAAGTGCCCACCATTACAATTTAGTTTCCTGATTGGATAAATTATAGCAGATGGGATTTTTTATGCCTTGTCTGCTGCTAAAGTGCTTGCTGAAGCCTAAAGAAAAATGCATGTGTGAGTGTGCAAAACAGAGTACAAAACCTCTTCCTGAAATAAAAATCTACCTCTTTTCTTCAGTTTTCTTCTGAGCACAGATGGGTGCTCTTTTTCAGTGCAATTCAAAGAATCTCTTTTGTATGAAATCACTCAGCTCCAACTGGAAGGAAAGAGAATCCATTGCCCCTGCACAGCCCAGAGCTAGGTATTCAGAGTACTCTTGGAGATGAATGTTGGGCTGGAGGTGGGTATTGGGAGGAGTGAATTCATACAAGAATCCTACAGAAGTTCTTGGGTGAATGAAATGACTCTTCCTTTTCTCATCTGAATTTCAGTGAAGGCTTGTTTTCAATACAGAACAAAAAAAGAAGGAAATGTAAGGCTTACTTAAAATGTTTGTCAAAGCAGCAGAAAACTGGATTCAACTCTCACCTTTTCTTCCATCATGGGAAGTACCATGCCTGAATCAAGAGGGAAATTTGCAGAGGAAATTTGGTAGTTTTGGTAGTCCCAAAACTCCTGTTCTTTTCTCTCAGACTTTGAGAGAGCCCTAGTCTTTTAAACCATCAACTATTTAAAGTATTGATTATTTAAATACTAATTAATCCCAAAAGAGGACAGATCCTGTAGTGCAGCCCACAACTGGAAGTCAATACTCCTAAGATTCAAAGCCTATGTCAATAGCTTATATATAATAGCAATGTGTGTAGTACAAGTCCTGGAATCTATTTCATCCATCTGTGAAGCATGCAGATTCACAAATACTCTTTTCTTATTACATTTCACACAGAATGGGACAGCTTCCAGGGAGGGATTGAGGAAGATTTACCTAGCTGGCTTTTGGACCATTCAGCTGAAACACAGGAGATACATATTATATCCTATGCTATCCTATTTGATTAGACCAGAACAAAATATTTGAGTAAGCCAACTACATTTCCATTCCCTTTTTCTGTTTACCCCCAAGGCTTTTGCTGGGGCTGATCTAGTAGCTAAGCTCTGAGACCATGATCAAACAATATGTACAACAGTTATCTGAAGAAGTCTGATGAGATCAATGCCTAGCTGCACAGGACTTAGAGAATTTAGGAATTTCTTGTGTTCAGGAAGAGTCCTTCAGGCAGCAAGAAAAAAATCAGTGACGAATATTGATAGATTTGAAACAAATTCAGATGGGAACTGAATCCAGGAAGTAAATATCTGAAGTTTAGGGCAAAGTAGTTATTGAGACATCACAACCCCCATATCATTCTGTGGATCTAGTCTTGGATCCCTGGCAAAAACTTTTAATGAAACCCACTATGTCTTCCACACAATTCATTTTGAAATAATGTGGATCTGAATGGAAGCTGGGTTTCTGTCATCTAATTAGGAACTTGACAAACAAACACATCAGCTAATTTGCCAAATAACACTTAAATGCCATCTTCAGGTGTACAGCATAACATTCTGGGAGTAAGGATGCAGTGATTCAGCCACACTATGGCATGAGACATATTTAATGGGGCTGAAGTAGTTCTTTGCATGTCTCAGTGTCAGGATTTTTTACAGAGTGCTACAAGAAAGTTTGAATACAGGTACAATTTTAAGAATAATACTCCATTTCTTAATTATATTACATATGAAGCAAACAATTATGAACCATCAAGAGTTTGATCCTACATATTATGGTTGGATCAAATTAGGTATTTACACATCTATTATTTAAATGAAGGCAGGGGCAAGAGGGAGAAAATCAGAACCCGAATGTTCTCCATGACATGGTATTATTATAAAAACCTTCCAACAGCTTAACACAACAACATTTAATTGATTTAAGACAACATAATTATATTCACATCAGATAAATTAATTCAGTACAACAGAGTGGAGAAAAAAAAACCCAGGCACCAAGGTTTTAGGAGCACAATAACCATCATCATTTTCATTTGTGGTGTAAATGGGGGCGGGGAGGGAAATCAAGACAATCACAGAAGTTACTCCCCTAAACAATCAAAACTAAAGGAATATTATTAACACTTGGTATTTACATCTCTTTCATATGAAACTTTCTGGAAATCTTATACAGATACCTCCTTTACAAAGACTCTGTTTTGTATTATTTTATATTATTTTTTATTATATGTATTACTCAAGTATTTAACTGGAGAAGCAATGACACCTCCATCGCCGTACACACAGACAGCCGAGGAGGATTTTTCTGGCCTTGAATAATACTGGAATATTAAAAACCATATAATAATGCAGACTTTGGCCAAATTTTTTTCCCAGTTGAAACAAGCCTTAGGTCATTGTAAGAATTTGATGAAAAATCCAGCAATTCTTTTCTTCCATAATCACATAATGTGCTTAACATGAACTTAAAAAATAGTTCAAAGTCAACATATTTATTGCATTGAAGTGTGTAATAGAATTTAGTCTAACTACTTTATCTGATAGTGTAGAACTCTGTAGAGTAGCTAAATACTGGTTTAGGATTTTTTTTTTTTTCACTTCTAAACTTATTGGCTGTAGAAATTCTGACCTTACCTTTTGTATGCCTCTGTGCTCCTAACTATTTTAAACATATACTTCAGAACTGCATCTTTAAGAAGTGCAAATACACAAGAAGGCCTGAAGACCAAAAAGTAGGTGAAAATGTAGACTACAGGCTCAACAGTTAGTGGTAATTATAAAACCAATGATTACTATCAGGTAGCCTCTCTAAGGTCAGAAGTTTCATGTTGAAACATTTGGCCCAGCAATTCCTTCCTTCCTAACACTCTGACATATAAAGGTATATACATAATTTACTCTGTTCACTGCAGTCTTGGATGTACCAGCTGGAAATGCATAAAACAGGAGGATAATTGTTTTTTTCCTTAACTCAGTAAATGCACAGAAGATGTGATCACAAACAAAAATCTTGTAGACTTTATAAGCTGCATTGACAAAAGCCAGGTGTATCCCACACCAAGGTTGTCACAATAAAGGCAGTAAGCATTCTTCCACTCTGTTCACATTTGATTTTCTCTTTCTTTGCAATACTTTGTCAGAGAGATAGTTGCAGACCTAGTGTGCCCTGTCACATTACTACCACACCTACGCGAAAGATCTTCTACCTCAACAGTCAAGATTTGGTCTGGCAGAAAAAATGGACTGAATCACAGTAAGAATTGTAATTAAAAACTTTCTGGTATATGGGGTAAAAATGGACGTACATGGCAGAGCCAACAACTAGCACCACAGAGTGATTAAAGTCTAGCAAGTGGTTTCTAACCATGTTTGTAAGCTGATATAGTGCTACTGCATTAAAGGAATTTGCTTTCCATTTACAATTGTGTTTAAACAGAATCTGGTCTAGAACATCCATCAGAATACATCTTAAAAAGACAATATACATAAACGCCTCTTTAAAAGTAAAATGTGATAGGGTTTACATTTCTAGTTTCCATTTTGTCAGCTGATAAAAACTGATGCAGCACCACTTACTCCAGTGGGGACACGCTGACTTTCATCATTAAAGCCGCATTAGGACTTTTTGTTTTATTACTTTCCCCTCCCGATAAATAACATTAGAAGACCACTTGTTATCACAGATGATTACACCTATCTATGCAAAAAAGTTTGTCTGAGAAAAGGAAAAGGGAGGGGGATTGATGAATATTTTTTTCTAGAATATCTACAGACCTCCTTAGACCATTAATTTTTGATCCTTCTTGCACGGTATATTTGTCCCACAGTGCAGCTTTACTTACTATTATCTACTTTGTCAGTCATTTTGCTATGTTAAAACTCTGAATATAAAAGTTTTACATCCTTTTGAAAGAGAATAATTGTTACTTCAAACAACAAAGGGGTTACTGCAGAGCCAGCCCTAGTATAATCTTTTTTCTGCTGGCCAAGAACCTTCCTATTTATTAAATGCCTGGAAATAGCATTTTTCTCTTATTTAAACGAAGCCAAAATACTTTTTTATTTCAACTGAAGAAAACTAAAATTAAGGTCAAGATCCAGTCTATTCATTTCAGACTACAATAAGCAAGTGCTGCAGTCTTTTTCTTCATGAGCAGAGGTCACAAGAGTTTCATTTTTCTCTTTATCCTGTCACAATTCTCTTCTGTAAATCCAGGGGCTACCTGCCCTTCACACAGCTCATTACACAGCCCCTGGGTCCCTGCCAGCCATTAGCAGGCCAAGAAAGGCTGTCGCAGAAGGCTGCTTTGGAGGTAGTGGGCATGGATGCTTTGACTGTCTATACTGCCTTTCATCTAAAGATCTTAGAATGCTTTGGGAACATAAGAAGAAAGCCCTTCAAATTGCCCAAAATTGTGTGAGAGAGAAAATGCTCTGCCACCTTCCAAAATGTGGCAAAAAACTGTTTAATAGTCATTATCCTACAGATGGTCATATACATGCATTGTCCTAGTGAAATAATTCATTTCAACTGGACTACTACTAAGAGTTAAATTACACATTCACAGGTCTGAAAAAGCTGCCACTGCCAGTCTTGTGGTACACTTGTCCAACCTCTGGATCACATGGAAATGTGTAAAAGAGGAGTTCAATGAAAAGAAAACACACAAAAAAATCCCAAACTAAAAATTAAATAAAACCCCAACCAAAACCAAACAAAAAACCCACAAACAAACAAAAAAAGTCCTACCTCCAAACCAACCAAAAAAACCCTAAAAATAAAGAACCCTATTAAACCAGCATAGCTTTGTGAGCTACTACATTTCTCTCTAGTACTCTAGTTACAACTATGAACGCCTAAAATGTACCCCAACTGGTAATACATTGCAGAAAAGATTAATTTATTTAACAGGATTTAATTAAACAAAATACAATTAAAGCTGAAATTGCTGATTCAGAGAGCCTAAAATGTTTAATTTAATGTACTTTGAGATCAATGAACTGCTGACAGTCCTGGCCAGGACTTGGTGCAGACAGAGCAGATATTGACAGCACCGAGTTCCTGCTTCTCAGGAAAAGACCTCGACTAGTCACCTTCACAGCAACCAGCCACCTATTTACCTCTGAGTGCCCAGGAGCCCTTTGCCTGACATGTCCAATTTGGAGCCAGAGCTCAGCTGGACAGTCACAGCTCTTCTCCTCCAAGCTGCAGCCCCAAAACTTGGGGCACAAAGTGCTGTTTATCTCCACAGGAGGGAACACCAAAATCCTCTGGCTGAAGTCTGGACTGCAGTAGCTTCTGACTTTGCAGAGTTATCAGTGAGTTTGTGTCTACACTACTTAGTAAGCCAGAGAAGCTCAGTCACAGTGCTGCTGTCTGTCTGTCCCACTCCATTGCTAGCATAATCCCTTGCATGGTTTTGCACCAAAGCAACACCTGAACACTGGAATAGCACATACCACAGACTGCTTCCGGCACATAGCGGGATGAAACTCCATGATGATATAAGTGTGTGTGTGTACCTATGCATGAGAGAAAGGGAGCTTGATTGTATTATTATAGGACTTATAGTTCCAAACAGCCTAATAGTTCTAAACAACCTAATAAAGACCCAAGGCCAAGTGCCCTGAAAGGTCCAGATCATACCATGTGGTGCTAGGACCAAAGAACAAACCTTGCTCCTACTTTATGCAAAAGTACAGGTGCAGCCTCAAAGACAGTTCTGCAGTTCAGAAACATCTATCACAGAAGGGCTACCTGTGCTTTCCTGGAACTGGTAAAATTCGTAATCCGTATAGATTTCACTGATGGTATCTATCAGCTGTTGTGAAACAGATACAGACTCCAATGTCATCAGCCGATACTTTGTATGGGAGCTATTTTGTTCAGAAAAACACCAGTTAGCCCCAAGATGACATTCACCGAGAAGGGGAGCTGCAGGTTGGTCCTGAGTGGGTCTGTGCCTATGAGAAAAATACTCCCAGAAATTTCTCATAAAAGGAATTTATGGTTCTGAAATTTGTTTGCTCTGTTTATTCTACTGTTCTGGAAACTGTTTTGAATTTGTCCTGAAGAAACACTCTGGACACCAAACTAGGCACATGTACATACAGTACGTATCAAGATTCCAGATGGGAGTAACATTTTTCCCCTACAAAGCTTCTAAGACAATTCATTAAAAACAGATGAAAGGAGAGGACAAAACCTGCAGTGGGAGATGTGAGTCACAGAGAGGAAACATTTACATTTACATTTAAAAGAAGCAGGCAGTGTAGTCTATCACAATTATGGGCTAAAACAGGTAGACGCCAGCCAATCCTGAGTTTCAGTGATGATCCTGAGTTCAGTGATGGGGTAACACAAAAACTGAGTCACCATCTCTGCAATGTTATCTAGGTCCTCAGAAACTGCATTCAGACTGAGGCACAATAGAGCAGCCAATAAATCAGTTTAAGAATAGTGTTGGCACAATTTACATTTTAGTTTCTCCAGATAATTTTCTGTTCCAAGTCATCTAGCTAGTACCCATATTCAGAACCTTCAGTTTTCAGAACTTTGGTGTTTGCTTTATTCAATTGTTTAGCCTGTTCAGGATGACTGAGTCAGCATGAAACTAGCAAACAAAAGGTCCACTGGGTCCATCAAGATCTCAGGCTAAAGTAAAACAAGGCTCCCAAGCAGCTCAGCAAGTCTTGCCTTCTGAGACAATCTTAGAGGAACCTAGTAGCAGGGAATGAGTCTTGGCTGGTTGCAAAGGGTCAGCAAGGAAATTAAAATAAATTATTTCCAGCAAAAACCCCTTATCCCCCAAAGAAGAGATCTTATTTCCCATTTTCAAACCAATAATAATTCCCCACCCAGAAACAAGTTTCCTGAAAATTTCAGTTCAGTGAAACTCTGAAAACTGCTGGATTTTGTTCAATTCAAACACAAATCAAATTTCTACTAAAAAAAAAAAACCAAACTGGCAAATCAGAATTCCCAGCTAAAACTGAAACAACACCACAGAAACACAGAAATATAGAAACTGGGAAACAGCATCGTACTGCAACAGTGTGTAACTAAGAACTCTTCAGATAATATTTTCCATATATATACATGATTGTACTTATTCCACATTTGTTCTAGTGTGAATAACATTACTTTGTTCATCCAATCAAATTTATGGTGGTACAGGAGACTGCATCATGTAATCACTATATGCCTCTGCAATAATTTTGCTCACCATGTTTTTCCTCTAAATGACTGTTTCCCTAGTCATTGATAAATAAACATATAATTAAGCCTTGCTTAAAAGTTAATTTTCATGTAAGGAAAAGGGCATGAACATCTCATTATTATCAGTGCGGAAAGCTCATAAACAGAACATGAAACCCAATGTTAAAAAATTTGAAAGCTTCATTCAGTTCTTGACAGAAAAAGCAAAACAAAACAAAACAAAACTCAAAAAAACCTCACACCCAGATATCTACAAGAGTTGGAGTACTGTGATTAACTCTATTTGTTTCAATAAATGAAGATTATACAGTGACCTTTACTTCAGCTGCCTTGGTTTCTCCATTTTTAATCATTAAGCAAGATTTGGTAGGATTTGTTACTGACACTCTACTCCTCAGGGGGCAATTACAAGAGAAGTGAAAGTCAGCAGATCTTTTCACTTTACTACCTAAAATGACAGGAAAGAGACCAACTTTTTTGGACTGTCATAATACTCATCTATGGCTGGATCTGACAGAATTCAGACAATCCAATGCACCACACAATTAGATAAATCTATCTGAATTAAACATTGGAGACAAGGAATGCTAATGATATAAAATGTGTTCTGCAATACTGCAACTAAAACTTTCTCTGCACAATAAAGTAATAACTTTACTGTTTTCATTCTGAAGGATTAATCCAGTAGTGAGTTCTCTTCACCTTGCCCTGAAAATTAGCATCTTTTTCTTTACTTGAAGTACTGCTAATATTGAGGGTTTGTACACAGGGATATGTTAAGGGTTTTTGTGTTTTTGAGCTTTACATTTAATTCCTGACGTCTTATCTCATGCAGGGAAACAAACTCACCTTTATGTCTATTGCAAAGACCTCTGACTGACACATGCCTTGTATATTGTGTTAGCTTTGTATATGTTGTTTTGCACCTTGTTAGAAGTGCAACTTTAAATTCCTGGTGTATAAATACCTAATAGTGTTCTTATGATATACAGTCACCATTTCAGTTCCATTAATATTACTGTATTTCTTTCACCCTCTATTACTTAATATGTACTTGGTGTCTTCTACAGGCTAAGGTGTGGTAAACTTAACAAAAATTCAGGTAGCTTAGTATCTCCAAAGAAAATAAAAGCAGTATCAGTAACATGCTATTCAGTAGAAAAAGTCTAAAAAGAAATCTGCTATAAAACTTATTCCTGTCAGGGCTTTAAACACTTTCCTGTCCTCAAGATTCACAATCCCAGGAACTCTTTGGGAAGAAGGTAACTGAACCTTCCTTCCATGATGACCTACTCCTGCCAAGAATCAAGGGTGTCTCTGGGATTCTGTTAGAACTATGAGTATTAGAAGAATATTTCATCAAGAAGAAGAGACAGATTGCACAGGATGACCCAAAGGGTTACAAAAATGAGTGGTGTCCAAAAAAAAAACCCACAGGGAAATGAAAGTATGTGCTTGATTTAGCGCACGTTGCCATGGAGAAGTGTATAAAACCAGTCCCCAAAAAAACTTGAGAGTACTTAATAGCTACAGTGATTCAGACACACTTATTATTTGCAGTAGGAAAGGAAAAGGAAAATAAGCCTGTAACCTTTCCAGTTTCCTCTCAAAAGGGAAAAGAAGGTCTGGGAATTAGAGCTTCTTAGGTATTTTTGGGCAAACAATTTGTGTGGTGAAAATTTGACTTAACTATGAGGCAACATGGAAATAGATGAACCAGAATATGGCAAAAAAAAATTCAAAAGATCCTAAATAAATGCATTTTCAGGTAAAAAGGAAGGGTTAAAATGTAATGAAGGCTATGTAAACATAGGTCAGTATAGTTGTAAGAAAGAGAAAATAATTTTAAAAAGTAAAAAATTGCATGCACTCATGTAAGAAAATACTTGCACTCTTTCTGTCTAAAATGCACAAATACTTCAGCGAGAAAACACGAAAAGTTTGTCTTTTAGAATGATCTATTTTCTTTTTTCCTTTTTTAATATAAGATTTATTTTTAATTCTGTTGTTGAGAAAAAAAGATCTGAGAGGAGGAAAATTTGGTTTTATTTTTTTTCTTCTGGATATCTGGTAGCTTTCTATGGTGTTAAATAACAGGCATACTAGAACTGAAACTGAAATATATTTAAACAATTAGGTTTTCAGTCAAAGTAGGACTTAATGGAACAGTTCTGTTGTATGATTTTTTTTCTTTAAAAACTATATTATTATCAAAATAAGTAATCATGCTTTGTCATGTTTTATTTCATTACTTGCCTTACTTAAATTTTCTATTACGAAGCTCTGTGCACAAGTGTTTAAGTGATGCAGTGTAAGTATTAATCCTGAGTCTGAACTAAGGGAATAATAATATTTTTTTAAAAAATTGGAAACTGAGAAATACTCGTCTACATCTATATTTCTTACCAACTCTGTATGTTTATGCCCAGAGAGATGTGAGACTTTTGTTTCTACTACCATTAGGATTTTACCTGTGAGAGCATATATTTGCTTTAGCCATTTTTGACATGAAAGTTAACATGAAAAATTTCAAATGCTTAGTGTGCTTTGCTGTTGTAAAACAATATCCTTTATTTGCAATTACAATATATGTTAAAAAGCACTGCCACGTAATGAGATACTGTGAAAAGTAGTTGCAAAGACAATACATGTTTTCATATCACCTAGTTATACAAATCAAGAAATGTCTTAAAATACTCTTTGAGATTTAGTCCTGTGTTTTAGGACTACAGGAACCTGTTTATAAATTAGCTGAAGGAAAGCCTCATAAAATAAATGATAATTGGACTGGTAAATCTGATCTGCCAAAACATACTCCTCAGCATGCATCTTATACCTGCACACATTACCTGAACACTATGCAGGCTTTTAACACCCATCTAATATGCATTCTAATGTAACTAAAGGGCAATTTATGTTCTGCAATGTGAAAAGTTTTTATATTAATACCAGCATACACAGGAATATTCACCAGTGAGGACCCAATATTTTTCCTAATGATCAAACTAGAAGAATGACATATGGCTGCTAAATGTTGCAGCATAATGTGTTCCTAATTAAACAGTTGCAAATCCAGAACAGTCACAAATATCTCAGTCTTACCATGAGTAAAATAGATACTATTGCTAAGGACTTGTCAGTCATGTAGTAAGAAATTCTTGTTCTGACCAATGCCACTTTAACTTCAAATGTAGCATACATTGTAACATGAGTTAGGTGAATATACAAAACACAGTGGCAATGATGTCTCACAGCAGCTAGAGTCTCTATGGTGAAATGAGTACATTTCTAACACTAACTCCTCTTGATGCCATTGTTCTTACTGGAACATATCAGTTGTAAAGTCTAATTTAGGAAAGGTGCATACTGAATCTTATTTATAGTAGCAGATGTTTTGCTCTTTTTTTTTTCAGAAAACTTGAATAAGTTATTTTAATTGGCAGCTTATGCATTTTCACATAGGTAAAGAGGAAAAGTGCATTTGTGTAAAGGTAAGTATCCAAACTCTTCAGGGGGCATCATAAAACTCCCTTTTTTAAAATTTGTAACAGGAGCCTCAAGGAGAAATATGGCAGCTCTAGTAAAGATAATACTCACTGCATTGTGTTGTCAAGAAATATGTTACCTTGACAATCAAAATTATATAGAAAAGTAACATCTGGAGACCTGCTTTTCCCCATTGGTCCTGTTTGGCCCCACGGATGAAAGATCAGTGCTATCACCTAGAGATTAGAGTAGGATGAAAGGCAGTTTGAGCCCTGAAGAGCCTCTGAACATAGAATTATTAAAGGAGGGAAAGGAGAGGATTATAGCTATTAAATCTGAGCATGAACATTTTTGGGAAGAATGACTCATCATTTGCCTCCCTACACCATATAATTGAGATCCCAGTACAGTTAAGTACAGGTCTTTAGTATCTCATCAGCAACTAGTTATTGTTTTCCCTACACAGTTCCAGAGCCCCAAGATGCATTCTTCTTCTACTGCCCGCTGCAGTCAAATTTCAAAGGTCTGATTTGTTTATTGTTTTAATTATGCATTAAAATGGTAATCACACTTTCCATCCTCAGCATGGCTGCATGTATCGCTCTATAAATTCATCAGAAGAAATCAGCCAAATACTAACACTTTATTTCAATAACACCACAGATTTCTTCAACAGCCTATTTATCAGGCCAAGTTCAGTTCAAAGAAAAGTAAATTATACGTAGTGAAAACACCAACCAATTGTTTCAATAATGATGAAAAAGGATCTGTGATTGAGAATTAACTCAATGGATTAATCAAGGTCCTAATGTAAAATGATTGTATGCAAAGTGAATGTCCAATGTTGTATTAAGATAAGAAACAGTCTTCAAAATACTCTGTCTAAACATCAAACAGCAAAGCTTTCCATCAGCCTGCCATCTTGAGGCAATCTACATTTACAACTAAATAAAGTTCTGCACTGATTAATTTAATTTAAAAACACATTTTTTATTTCCAGACTAATTCATCATTTTGGTGATAACAATTGTATTTTTTGTAAATCACAATAAATTAAAACAGTTTTTGCTAGGCACAGTTCTCATAAGGCTACAAACATATCATTACAAAGAAGTTTTAGATCAGCAAAGATATTCTGACATGAAGAGTAATCTCTAGAAAAAATACTGTGTATTGTTTTTTAAAGGACACAGTTCCAATTCTACAATTTGCATGAAATAATTCAATCATTCAAATCTAATTTGGCTGAGCACAATAGCATTTTCCACCTATGTATTTTAGTAAATGTTTCACACTGGACTTTGTTAAGTAATACAATATATTTATAATCCATTGAGAGTGTGCTAACTTACAGTAAGTTTACTTAGAAATACATTAAATAGTTTGCATGTGAAATTAACAAGTAGGTGTCCTATGATGCAGATGCAACTGCATAACTTAGAACATATCTGCGTTTAAACAATGACACTGTTCTTATTTTACTGCATAATAATTTGCTTCATATCAAATGTCAGTAACACAATATTAGACATAAAAATATTATGTTCAGACAGATGTGTGCAAGAGTAGGGGAGGACTGTTTGCTTTCTATATATGAAACATTATTCTCCCTTTTAGAAATATAGTGACTGAAATGTTTTTAAGGAAAATTAGAATGTTTGTTGACATAATATATGCTGATGACTACTTTGAAGACTCATTTACAATATTAAAAGTAATTGTTCATTACATATGATTTGAAGATGTTGCAAGTCATTATCTTGAAAAAGAAATAATATTACAAAATCACAAAACAGCTAGAGCAATAAACTGAATGTTCTAGCTATTAAATCTGGGTAAATAGTCATGCATATATGTGATCAAATTAACCTCTGTCTACATTGTTTTGATAGTTTGACTTAAAATACTATTGTTTTATTGAATGCAGACATTGTCTGAATATGTTCAGAGTTCTGTGATTACTTCTGACTATGGCATAGCCACAGCAATCTGTCACAAATATATGGCAGTTGAAATTCAAGAGCCAGTGAAGTCTGAACAGGACAAACAAGCAACATAGTTCTTTGATAAGAGGAATCTATTGCTTAGAATCCATTGTTTGGTCTCAATATTTTCCATTTTTACTCTAGCTCAAATATTTATTTCACGTTGTTGGAATTGCCATTCTGTGGGAAATTCCAGATTCTGAACAACTCTGGCATATGTTTGCGAAATTCCTCTGCCTTCCTAGCCTGTTCTTCTTGTTCATCTTGTTGCTATTTTATTTTTCTGAATCCTTTCCAAAATTTCAGCAAACTGAGGATGTGGCCTAGCAGTCAGCACTCTTCTAATTTCTTTTCTATCCTGGAAGGAAAGGATGGCTTACAGTACATAACTTGTTACTGGAAAAAATAGACAGGAACTAGCCATTATTAGCATTATTGTACATCTCAAAATATTAAAATGCTTATTAAAACATAATTTTAAAATAATTTTAAAGTATTTGATCCAAAGTATTTGATCCACCTGTCATCGATCCCACCCAGTTTCTTTTCCAGTACCTTTTCTCTCTCTTTTTCTCTGCAGACACAGGTCATCTCTGGTTCCCCAAATTCTCCTGTCAAGGACTCGTTTATGACACAACTCCATATCAGTGACCTCTTTTGTTCACACCTTATGCCAGACATCCAAATGCAAGTGAGAAAATGGGGTAGAGGTGTCACAGTGCGGGTACCAAAGAAAGAGTAGGGCCTCCTGATGCAGCAATCTCTCTTTCCCTGCCTCAGCCCAAATTCAGTCCAGGGGAAGAGCCGCTGCCCACCCAAGACAGAACTTTAATTTCTGAAAACAAGGCCCCACACGAATCTCTTTTATGATTGTTGACTGCATGATCTATTTGCCCTCCTTCCCTTTTCTTGTCAACACTAACCAGGGCTCGTCTAACTCTCTTCCATCTCCTAACACTGATTAAATAAAGTCCACCAACACCGCCATTACCTCCTTTATCTTCTCACTCACACAGCTATGACTTCTCTTTCAGCCCACTCTCTCTCTCATGCCAGACAATTTTAGTATGCAGGTTCAAGTTATATATCATTATCGTGGTTAAATTAAATCAGGAATGAAGCTGTTAATAATGAGATGAATCTTTCTGCATTGCATGTATCCTTCAGCTAAACATATTTACTTGGAATCAGCACAGTAGGAAAGGCTAGGGCAAACTATACCAAGGCATCTATAGTATGCAATCGATCTCAGTAATTGTCTTACACAGCTGTGAATTATGCTCCAAATTATTTTCCTTGAGCAGAAAAGCATCGTAACTTATTTTTCACTGATGTCTGAAATTTCTAAGGA
This sequence comes from Morus bassanus, assembly GCA_031468815.1. Lineage (NCBI taxonomy): Eukaryota > Metazoa > Chordata > Aves > Suliformes > Sulidae > Morus > Morus bassanus. Next base: position 106,096,211 of record CM062567.1, on the reverse strand, counting down.
AGTGCGATATGTCTGGAAAACTTTCACTCTAAAATAAATAAATGTGCCCTCCCTTTTTTTTTTTATTATGATCTTTCTTCTTCTTTTTTTTTTTTTTTTTTTTTTTTTTTTTTTTTTTTTTTGTTTTTCTGGCTCGTGGCAGCCAGCATCCTGGGCAGGGAACTGCCTGGTGCCAACCTTTCTGCAGGTTAGAGGCATCTCACGTAACAATAGGCATTCACAGTATAAATAACTACTTCTAAGCTGCTTGTCTAGATTTCTCTATAGTTAGTGCAGTGAACCAGGCATTTCTAGAACAGTTTGTTAGATTGAGTTAGCCATCTTAGGAAAAGATGAACTGTGCTCTATGGGGACCTGTCTCTTTCCACTGACTATAGAGCTTGAGCTGACATAAACATCTATCCTTGGTCCACTCCTGCTCCTTATATATATATATATATATATATATATATATATATATATATGTATGTAGCCAACGAAACATATATAGTATACAAGAAAAAGAAAACTCACAGGAAAAAGGAAACTCAAATCTTTCCACCCAGATACCCTCCTCAAAGAGATAATTCTAGCTATTAGGGATCACACTTCCATTTCTCCCCCCGCCCTTCTATTCAGAGATCTGCGCTGGGGTCAAGATATTGCAGACAAGGAACAGCTAGAGCACTTTTTTTTGGGTAGGATACACTGCCCTAGCCACAGATGTGACTTCACTGAGAGAACTCTGCTCTTGTTAAAGGAAAAAGAAGTTCCAGGTTTGCTGGACTGGAGAGAAATCATGAGAAGAAACTCATTAGGAATGAAAAATCCTGGATTCTAGTCCCTGATTAAAAAATTATTTGCATATTACATGTAGTTTATCACTGTTTAATGAGAAGGAACTTTAAGATAAAAAATAACAAGCTGTGTCTATAGTCCTCAGATGACTATTGTGATCTGAAAAGGATCAAACAATTTGAATCAAAAAGCTTAATTTCCATATTTTTTAATTGTATCTTCTGAATTAGATACATAAACTGCATCTTCTATAGAACTTCACACTCAAAGATTAGAAGTGAAATAGATTCCTCTCACTGTGAGAAAGCAAAATATTCACAGAGGAAAGAGTGGCCTGGTACTGGACTCCATGCCACAAAAAAGATTATGTGTATGAAGAAACAAATTATTTTTCTCATTTTTTGGCTGAAACCTTTCAACAGAAACAGCCTTTACTCTTGAAAGCAAAAGAAAATATCAAAACCAAAATCAATGTTTCCTCAGTTGTCCCCTTATTTGCTACAGATTCTCCTTACTCAAGCAGACTCCAATCTGAAATCCCACTTTTACTCTGAACTGATTGGGTGCCACAGCAGAACTCAATCATCCATCACAACTTTAGTTCCAAAGCCATTCCTGCTTGTCCCCAGTAACCTTTCACAGTCATCTGCAAAAAAGTATGGACTACTTCACAGGAACAGAGATCCCTTCTGACAATGGGCTGTGTAAGTCAGATCCAAGGCAGATCAGATTTGAAATCATTACTGCCCAATGAAAGAGATTTAGAGGGAACTGAAATAAATTGAGGTTTGTAGACACTGTAAAACCTTTTAGCTTAGAACTTATTCTTACTACTTCTTCACTACATTAGCTCTTAAAGTCAGTGCTTCTGCCCCATGGGTTCTCACTACAACATGAGAAAACCATCAGCCTGCTCAATGCCTTTTTGACTATATACATGGTGAAGAAATAGCTGCATTTGTTTGAAAATTGACCTCCTCACATTACAATCTATTACCTAGAGGTTAACATTTGCTCACATTGAGAAGCTACCACTTTTGAAAATCTATTCTAGGTCAATGGAATCTTTTTTTCACCTTAAATAGATTAAAATTAACTCAAATTACAACAGTCTACATACCAGATTTGGTTACAGTTTGTTGTTGATCAGTTCCTCACTGAAGGTCCAATATATGTATCAGAATAAATAATGCCTTCTTTATCCTGTTGATCAGCTGACATTTTAGCTTTATAATGAATTACAGCTTTAATTTCTAGTTCTGGTAACTCATAAAATCTTAGATCTTAAAATCATGACATGAAAATTTATCTGAAAGTAATTTTAGCTCATTTTTAATGGATTTACAAATGCTATGCACACGCAAATGATACAAATCAATTTGCTCCATAGATTCATAAAAAATAATGTTTGTACAATATTTACAGTTAAGTTAGTATTGTATTTCTTTTTTAAATATAAAAATCTCTGATACATAACTCTGGAGCAGGAAGAAAAAGAAAAGTAATCAGCTCTTTATAGATTACCACATAAAATGTACTCATAATGAAGATATCAGGACCAGGAATGATTTACTAATGGTAATATTAAAATAAATTTGAAATTTTAAAAGGTAAACCTCTTTTCTCATAGGTTCTTCAAATGTGTAAGAGAATTTTTAATGTAGTTGCTGAAGTAAGCAGCCTGAAACACTGACTGAAAGAAATATATGCATACACACACAGACTAACCTAATTGAATCTTTGAAGGCCCATAATAGGAAAAGTAGCTCATTAGAGTCATTTCAATAGCTTAAGTTCATTGGAAGGGTTAAGAATAAGTAAAAAGAAACAACTCGGAGAAAGAAATGCAGGAGAATTTTGCAAAGATCAGAAAGGAAAAAATGGAAAAGGGATGGAGGAGGAGGAAAAGCATGCCCAAGAAAAACTGTACATTCAAAAAGAGCAAGAGTGAAAAATAATTTATAGAGCAAGTAATAATCACCTGTATATTTAGCTGCAGTATGAGGGTTGCACCTTCTTTTTTGATTTCTCTGCAAGTCTACCAACCTAATTAACATTCCACTAAACACAGTGGAATATCTTATTCTATGCCCTGCAATTGCAAATAAAATTTGGTCTTCTCTGTACTGGGTCTAGCTGGGGTGGAGTTAATTTTCTTCATAGCATCCCATATGGTGCTATGTTTTGAATTTGTGACTAAAACTGTGTTGATAATATACTAGTTTTTTGACTATTGCTGAGCAGCGCTTACAGAGCATCAAGGTTTTCTCTCTTTCCCACTCTGCCCCTGAAGTGAGTACGTTTAGGATGTGTAAGTTAGGACGGGACACAACCAGGACAGCTGACCCAAACTGACCAAAGGGATATTCCATGCCATATAACATCATGCTCAACAATAAACCTGAGGGATGAGGGTAATTTGGGTAGGTAGTCATTGCTTGGAGACTGGCTGGGCATCGGTCTGCTTGTGGGAGGTGATAAGGAATTGATTTTACATCACTTGTTTTGTTTTCTTTCTTATTCTTCCTTTTTCTTTTGTGTATTAAACTATTCTTAACTCATGAGTTTTCTTGGTTTTTGTCTTTGTATTCTCTCCTCTTGTCCCACTGGGTGGGGGGGCAGAGTGAATATGTGGCTGCGTGGTGCTTAGCTGCCAACCAGGGTTAACCCACAACATCCTCTACATGCCTGCTTTTTAAGACTTCCTTGCCATTCAGCCATCACCAACATCATCAGGATCCCAGAATAACTTGACTGAAGTAATTGTAATCAGCCTACTTCAGAAAAATACTTGCAATGTAACTTAACTAGTTAGGTTGACAAAATCAGGTCCATTGAGCTAGCAGTAATGAAGGCCCATCTAGGATAGGCTAAATATACATCATGAATATATACACTACACAACAATACATCATAAATATACATCATTAGGATGTAATGAAATGCCCATTTTGCTTGTTTAGCAAAAGAGACTATAGAAAAGAGAAAAATGTAACAAAAAAGAAGGAAAGAAAGAAAGTAGAAAAAAATGTAGCAAAGTTAATCCTGGAATGCCTTACAGATACGCTTAACTGAATGCTACTTGCTGTCCTTACTACATCTTACAATTCTGTTCAGATATCCGATGCACAAGGGTATCCATGGAGTGAGAGGTGAGTAAAGGAACAGGATTAGGTAGAAGAAGCTTACAAGGCAACTTGCAATAGACCACCTTACTTATTAGGTAGAATTATGGTTATGTGAAAACTGTACTTTGATAGTTTAAAGAGCTGTAAAATCAGTTACCTGCTTCAAGTTTGGCAAAACAGCAACTATGAAATGACAAAGTTAGATGTAATATTAAATACAAGGAATAATAAAGCAAATGACTAAACATCTGAGAAAAAGGCAACTGTGCCAGGCTTTAATTGCTCTTATACAACAGAAGCCACACACAGCTGCTGTAATGTGAAAACAGAGAATTTGTATATCCTTCCTTATTGTTTGAAAAACCGCCACTTCCCAGTGAAGGCAGATGTACTGTTTGTGTGAAGAAGCACACTTCAGTTGGATAATATTGCCTGCACAGGCTGTACTAAGAATGTGATAAAGATGGCTCTAGCACTAGATTGTTACATATATTCTTACAGAGACTGAGAGATGTATCCCGTCACCTTCCTAGGTAATGCTGTCTCATGAGCTCTCTAAATGACATAAATAGAACCAAATATATCCTTTTTTCTACCATTGAAACTAATGATCTTTTGATGGATAATGGTTCATTAATTTTCACATATGGAAAATATCCTGAGAGACATTGCGTTCCTGTAATTCCTTTCACTTTACTGAGATTGTCTGGTTTTGCTACCATTCATAGCGGACTTTATCAACACCAAATCTGTGTTCTATTCTTATAGCACATAAACACAGTTATCATGCAAAAGACTTTCATTTTTCTTTTATTCTTCTTAATAATAGCTATGAATCAATTCCTTTGGAACTTCACCAGCTCTAGAGATATGCCCTGGTCCCAACAACAATTATTCACTATCTGCTTCTTTTTGAAAGTAACAGGAAAAATTGCTTATTTGTGAGCAACCAGTGTTCATCATTAGCCAGAAACAGGAAGAAAAACAAGATATTCAAATCTGTTTGTTAGAGGTGGTGGCCATCCTTTTACATTTATATATCTTAAAGGGAAGATTGTGTCTTTTGACAACCGCCTGGCTTAAGGTGATTATATTGTGCAGTGTCACATTAAATCACGTTAATAAATCAAGGCATTACATGATATCAAGTCAGAATAGAGCTTCTAGTACTTTTTCATTATTTTGCATGTAAATAAAGCTAACATGTTTGTTAATTCATTAATCCTTCCTCACATACATACACTATACATCTTCTGTCACCCCAAAAATCTTGCTAAATTTCACAAAGCTCAGTTCATTTCTTAGATATATTTTATTCATTTTAGCAATTAAATGGATATTTCTGAAGGCAAAAAGAAGCAAAAAAGCCACCACTATTCATACTTTTTGACAATAGGTTCTCTACAAATTTCTCTGTGAAACTGTTTATATGAAAGAAATAAATGTCTGTCACTTTAGAGATAATGTCAGCAGAAGCCGATGGAGTAAGCAACAGTTGTTAAAAAAAAAATTTGCTCTTGTCACCGTGGCCTACAAATAGTAGATAGAAAACAGATGGGTCTGAAGAGAGCAGTGTGTAGCAAAATTACCATTATTCATACTTGTAACATAGACTTGTGCTTTCAAGAAAAATTTTTTGAATTACTGTACCTGATAAAAACATGTTGTTTTTTGTATAAACTGAACTCTTCATTTCTCTCCAGATGGTTATAAAAGACCTACTGACTTCAATGGACTCTTGCAGCATATATTGCAGATCCCTGTGGCATTTTCTATTTACATGTTTTTCCTTCCCCTCAACTTAATGTGTTGGATTTGGCTCAAGGTGGCAAACTTTGGTGGGTATTAGATTCAATGCATTAGACTAGAATGAACGGTATTCTGGACAGAGAATCAATTTACCTATTTTTGGGATTTTTTTTTCCCCCCTCATGGCTCTGCCAGTTATTCATTATATTAGCTTGAATAAATGGCTTAATGTTTTTTTCCTTTAATATCCCATGTCTAAAACAGAGCCAATATCACCTCAGAAACTGTGTTAGGCCAGAGATGAAAAATGTTATGTTAACATAATAAAACTGGGAACAAAATTTAAGGATAAAATACGAAAACAACACTCATTAAATTTCCACCAATGGTATAAAATGTTTAAGTTACTGTTGTTGCTATTTTCTGTTGGCATGAAAGCCATAACAATGAAAATATTTTAAAAAATATATAGTCTTATCAATATAGGCAGGCTGAATAATGTCTAGACATTTCATTTGCTTTATATGACCCTCAACACAGGAGATCTTTTATGTTGCTATTCCTGTTAAAGTATTTGTTTAGGGACATTGCCATTCAGCTACCACCGTACTTTTCCCTTAGTCTGAATCAAACATTCTCTGAGGCCTTTCTTTCTTAAAGGACCATATATATTAACCATATATTTTAACTTGCTATAGCAAGTTAAAGTTATAAGCCATAACGAAATACTCTTCTCTAGTGTCATGGGCTAAATGAGCCACCTAAAAGACTTAAAATTTTAAATTCGTTTGACATCCTAAAGAAGTCGAATAGCAATGTTAAAAGAAATATTTATTTGAAGAACAGACAGGGAATTGCAGGGTGAAAGACTGAGCTTTTAAGTTTCAGCACTGTCTCACCCAAAGATGTTTATTTAATCCTAATTATTTTTTCTCTGAAAAGCTACAACTTGCTTATGTAACTGTGAAGTGTACCAACAACAGCGTGGCAAAACTGCAGATCCTATTCCATTTAAACAGCTACAGTAAGGAGCACACAGCATGTCAGAGAGGCTACCTGATATCAATTTAAGAAGTTGACACAAAGACTAAAGGGTCTGCAGCAATTGCTTTCTGTCCCATGATCAACCATGTACCACTGGCAGGCTGAGAAACTGCATTACAGATGCTCTGCCTTCTAGAAAGCAAGGATGAGAAATGTTCAATAGTGCAACATACTATGACTATATAGGCAGTATTTGCCTTATACTGGCGTGTTTTTCATTCATTAAAACCACATGAGGCATAACAAGACTACTGAGCTGCAACCGTGCATGCTGTTTTGCCAGAATACACACAGCTTTTCAACAATGAACAGTATAGGGTAGGGGGAAAGAGCGAGTCAGAGACAGTAATTTGGTGAACTATAAAGAGAGGCACTAATAAATATCTTCATTACAACAACAAAGATGAATGTAAAGATCATCAGTGAGATCAATAAGATCAAAGCAGTCCATTCTTCAGACTTCAACCGTACAGGATTAGACCTAATCCAAATGGTTTCAGAACACCTAATTGAACATATCCTTTTCTCTCACGTTGTCATAGCACCAGAACAAATGGCAATTAGTATTTAAAAAAATATGCTGAGATGGTGAAACATAGGTCAAATTACAGACTATCAGAAATATGGTTATTTTAATGATTACTTATGAATTTCTCATTTTTTTTTGTGATGAAGAAGATCATCTAACACCAGTGTCACGGCTTCCTAAGCACAGGGCACATTCCACAGTTTAATCTACAAACTAAGTTGTCTTATCTGCAACATTTGAACATTCATCTAGAAATTACTTTCTTGACAGTAATGACAATACAGCATCAGATTGGTAGACAGTCATCTTTTGATTATTACAGAAAACTTCCAACTTAATTAAAAAGATCCTCTACTCAACACAGGAAGAAAACTTCATTAAGTGTCATTATTTTGACACGCAGACAACTAGCTCAGATCTCTTTAGATGAGCATTTCTATTTTCATTCTTCATTTACTTTATTAGAGAAAAGGAAATCCTTCCAGCTATAGTAAGGTTAAATAAATGCTATGAATAAAAAACATTATATGATTAAACCTGTTGAGTTTAAATTGAATGAAATTAACAGTAGAATAAACATTTTGAATATACATTTGCTTACACTTTGACAACTCTCTTAAAATCTTTGATGAGTTGCTTTCTATTCAAGGAGTACTGCCTGTAAACTTTACTATCCTTCAGACATAATCAACAAAGCAATTGAAAATATCTTTAAGTGGAAAACAGTTATGATTGCTTTCCTTTTACAAAAAGTATTAACAAAGTCTGAAAATATAATATTGAGCTTTCTGGAATTTGAGCCATTTTCTGACTGATGAGTTATTCATTTCTCAAATGTGTGAGTAAGCCCCTAGCTTGCTTATGCTTAGATGCAATTTTCATGGATTTTCTCTCTGTCTTGAAGAAAGATGCAAGTGTCAGATATGAAACAAAATCATCCCATCATTATGCAGATGACTAGTGTGACCATTTTACATTACACCATAATTTTTTATTCCACTAGTACTGATTTGTCTTAACTGTGTTGAGATATCCTTAGAAGAGGATGCAGTGCCACAAACATGACATTTTCCATCAGTCACAACTGCCTGAAGTGACATCACCTGTAAGCTTTTCAGAACAGATACTTTGTGCTACAGAGATCACAATAAACAGAATAGTTATTCCTTCTTCTGTTTAAAGTTTTCAAGTTAACTTTCAGGTTAAAGTTTTCAAATCTATTATTGTCTGAACAGTAAGGATATAATGTTCAGGGCTGAGTGTTTCAGCAGAACACAGGGCATGAGTACTATTATGAATGAGGGTCAAAAGAGAAATGTATAGAACTGAAACACCTACCCCAAAGAAAAAGGGGAAAAACACAATACTGCAAGATGCTAAGTGTGAGCACCTTCAGAACAGACCTAAGTTAGGCTGGCCAAAGACAGAAGAGTGCCATAGAAGTGTGATAGCTGAAAGAGGAGAACAAAACTAAAGGGCATGCATCCCAGAAGAGAGGAATAAAATAAAAAGTGAGGAATTAAATATAATGGGAAACTGCCAGTAAAAAGTCAATGATGTAATGCATCTATTAAAATTACTCTGAACCATCAAGTGGCTAAAGAAAATATTTCTGCTCTCCTGAGTTTTGAAAATATGATGAGGTAGTTAAAAAAACAGAATTTGAATAATATTTTACAATCTTTATGTATATTGCAACCTTTGACCACCTTTAACCTTAACATCACCTGGATTCTGAGGTCTCCAGCAGCAATAATTTTTGAGAAGTCAGAAAAATAGGGAAATTGGTCCTAAGGGATCATCCTTGGCACAGGAAATTTCCAATATTATATGATGTAGCCTCTTACATTAGCAGGAGACTTTACAGTCCTCAAGATCTCTTCCAGTCCTAAGCAGAGCTGGGCAGGTGAGGAACTTCTTGGAAGTTCACCAGAAATTCCAGTCAAATCAAATATAGATGCACATATACACACACACAGAGTGAGCAGAAAAAAGCTACTAGGAAAAAAGGAAAACAGAGAAGAAAATAAAAAAGCTGCAAGGAACTGACTGTAAAAGGCTGTAATTAGTGTCCCACACACACATTAATTTCAAGACTTGAAGATGTTTAAGACAATTTTTTTACTGAAGAAAAATTTTATTTTCAGTAGAAAACTCAATACATAGAAATTATAGAAATTCAAAAAGTTATTTTCAGAATTGTTTTCTGAAATAAATTAATGATTTTTTTTCTTGAGAAAAACATTTCAATGTCTCCAAATCACTATTTTCCTCACAAAAAAAGAAAAAAATATTTAATAGGAAAGTGCACTTAGAGCACTGTGTTTGGAGAGCCTCAGGCTTAGATTAGAACAAGTTACAGGTTAAAAAATACACAATGGAAATGGATAATATATTTCTGTGAGAGTCCAAAATAAACAAGATAAATATGGACACTTTTTACCAACAACCCAGAGTGCAGGACTAAAAAAACAGTTCAGCACAAGGAGTCCACCTGGTGCGTTGCAGGTACAGCTACAGAACTGGATTATCATAGGAAGTACTAACATCTTACATGATCAAATCCGGAGTGAAGAAAGAAACAGACTGGTACTGTATTAAACACTTTTCACTCAGAAATAAAAGGATGTGTCAAAGTTCACAAAATCAGAACAAAGTAACCCAAGGGAAGGTAGAAAAAAGAATTGTCTCTTGAAGGAGAGGGGAAAAATTTTGAGCATTAGGAAGAGTACAGATCTCAGTGTCATATCTCAGCTGCACTCTCATTTTGCTTAGGTCAGCCTAAACCTACAACAGGTCTTCATGAACAATAGCCCATGGGCTGTTTAGATGAAGCAAAATGGATGTAGCTAGGTGAGCAGGGCAAAATACACTGGTACAAGTAAGGCAGGAAACCTGGGCTTAAGTGAAGTCATGAAAATCCAATAAGGACTGAAAAGAAGGTAATGTGGGCTGAGGTCCAAAAGCCCTTAAAAAGCCCTGTTCCAAAAGTCCTTCATGTCCACAAGGATGAAGTTCCTACAAATACAAGAGGAGAGGAGAGAATGAGGACACCAACAAATTCCAGCTTCAACATATTTTTCCTTCAGAGAGAACAGGGTGCATAGGAGAAGCAGCCTGAGACAAGTAATCTGCATGTGAAGACTTACTCATGGTGCTGCAAGTGATTTTGCTTCAGTAGGACATTTTCCAGTTGTCTCTGTTAATATTTCATTTTCATAGGCTGTTGGATAGTGCGAGTTATACAATTTTTCTAACAGGAAACAACAATAAATTAAGTTCTTAAAAGTAAAAGCATTTTTTTTTGTCTGTGCAAGAGAACCGGATTTCCTCTACCATCAGGAAAATGAAAGAGATAAAATACAAAATACTTCTTTATGTAGATAATTAAACTGACTATAACTAATTTTCTTATCCTAGTCTCATAAATGCTAAAGCCTATCTAGATGAAGAAACCTAAAACTCAGCCAAAGAATATTCTTCCTGAACACTAAGAAAGAATATTCAAGTTCAGCTTTCCTAGCTCATAAAACTTGTGGATAAAATAAAATTTCCCTTCTCCAAAATCTAGACATGGCCCCACATATTCCTGGGCAAAAAAAGGAGAATTTTTTTTCAGAATGCCAACTCCAGTATATTCTTACTGTCTTGTAAAGGAAAAGGAACCAGGCTTATACTGCAGTGCTGCGGGGTCTGATACAGCACCTATTTGCAATTAAAATATTACCTACAGTAAGTAGGAGCCTGACCATCCCCTTCCTCTGACAGGTGTTATCTGGAAATGTTTAAAATCAAACTGCTTTTCTCTTGCTGCCAGATACAATAAAACATGTTTAGTGAATTCCTAGATCCGTTAGACAATAAGATCTCAACTGATAATGAACTTGGTCAGTTAAAACAGAACCAACCAACCAAAGAAATAAAAACCAAAAAAAACCCCCCACACATACAAGCCATAGATCAAATCCTATTCACGTATCTCATTCAAGACAACAGCAGAACAATTTTGTAAAAAAGGCCTAACAGCTTTTTTCCATATAGGTTTGTTTTGTTGACTTATAATAGTGATCTGGACAGAATTCATTAAAAAATATCTTATGATTTCCTGCTGTGAATATACACCTTTATCTGTAGTTCCTTGGACAGTTTAAACCAGATCATCCACTTTTTCCACTGATTTCAGAACATCAGTTAAAAAAAAAGAAAATGTGAAGGAAAAAAAGAAATCAATATTCTTCTATAGTTTGAAATTCAATATACCAACCCAAAAAAGGGATCCACAGTAGGGAAAGAAGTGGTTTCTTATATCTACTACGTGGTGATCCTGCATAGCAGGTGATAAACTGCACAGCATTTCCAAGAAATATAGCTGAAAACCCTGAAGTCACTGGAGAAAAAGGCAGTTCACTGAAGTGTCTTGATGTGTGGATGCTGAGAATATCTTGCATAAACATTATGAGAAACTGATTTCAATGTTTACAGGAAATACATAAACACAGGCTCGTTACAAACACAATTGCCTGGATAAATGAATCGTGATGAATCAAGTTAGCATGCTGAAAATTATTATGAAGTTCATAGGACCATAGAAAACACTTGTGAAGTTTAAAAATGAGAACTAAAAGCCTTTATCTGTTCGTGTGAAACTTAAAGATGCTTCTTACTTACTATGCAACAATTTATTTATATTAGTAGTGAAAATGAGAGGTTCTACAAACCATATGCCAGGTCTCTGAATTCAGTTCAGAAAACATCTTGCATTTGTCCACTTGACTCACTACTGGCAAACAAAAAGGATCAACAGCATCAAATGGTTAAAGAATACATTTACTTCAAGTTCAACTTCCTGCCAAGGACCTGGCATTGTTTTAGGGTACATTAGCAGGGAGGAGGGAAGTAAGCAAAGGTGTTTAAGCTGCGAAGTCTGTTATTGCCCTCTTTCTTCAGCATCTGACGCTACGGCTTTTTGTAGCTGTCTTAGTAAGACCAGTTGCTGGGGAATGTACATAGTGGGTTGGAATCCAAATAGATATCAGTAGTATTTCTGAAAGATGTAAAGAACAGGCGTTTTTGGTGTTTTGTTTCTCTTTTTTTTTCCCAAAATATTTCCACTGAAACTCACATTATAAATAGTATATTTTGGCAGCTCATCATTTTGTGCCATTACATGCATACAGCGGAGTAAGAATGTATTGGAGTCTTACTCTAGTGACTTGGACACAAGGCTGGCCTTAAGTTATAAATATTTTTTTGACAACCAAAACCAAAACAAAACAAAAACACTCCGATAAGTTTGTTCATTCATTCATGAGAGACAGAGACAAAGCAGAAAGTTTTGTGTCTTCCTCAGGCATTAGAATGTCACAGACTGTCTAAAACTGAAGTGTAGTATAATTTTTCATTAATTACTTTGATTTTAAGTGGAATAAACATGATCACATGACCACAAGAAGATATATTTTACTTTCCCTAGTGACTGTGTTCAGTAGGTTCCTACTTGCACAATCCTACAGACATGATAGATTATTACAGTCTTATGGCCTGCAGGTTTTGACATGGGTTTGGAGAAATACTTGAGGAATAAATGTCCACTAAAGTCATCATCATCTTTATAGCCAGATTAAATTGCTTAAGTCAGTAAAAAGAGTCATGATAACTACTATGAGCATTCTAGCATGAAGGAAGAGGTTTAACTCTATTCTTGTTGGGAGCAAGTGTCTGCATTGACTAAGAAAGAGGTAAATTCTATAGGAGGTTTTCTATTTTCATTACATTGCATTTATTGCTACAAAAATGCATCAGTTAGAGCTGTGTTTGGAACAGGTTTAATATGCAAAGAAAAAACAGATATTGGGGATAATACAAAAAAAAAGTTTCGCATTCACCTAAACTTTATCAGAACTTCACTGAACTTTAAACTACTCTGCCCTCTGAATACAGATCAGAAGAGCCGTAACTGAAAAAAACAGGCAGAACATACAGGCAGCGGCAATAGTACAAATAGCACACAAGGACCCACATAAGGATTCTTTTCTTTTTAAAATCTGTTACAATTTCTAAAAAAAATATGTAAAGTTCAAGGAAAGTAGACTTTCAGCACAGAAAAATATTGCATTTTACTTCTACAGTTTTGAGACTACTGCACTACAGACAGCAAATTTTAAAAAAACACTTCCTCTGGAGTATATGTAATATGCGCAAAGAGAGAGACCAAGTAGGAGAAATGCACTGTTTATATCCAATGTTACAAATTAAGTATACTTACTGGTTGTTCTGCAATCCAGAGTGTGCACCACTAGAATTCAAACTATAATGGTATCCTGGTTTCAGCTGGGATAGAGTTATTTTTTTCATTGTAGCTAGTATGGGGCTAGGTTTTGGATTTATGCTGAAAACAGTGTTGATAATGCAGAGATGTTTTAGTTGTTGCTAAGTAGTGCTTACACTAGTCAAGGACTTTTTCAGCTTCCCATGCTCTGCTGGGTACACAAGAAGTTGGGAGGGGACACGGCTGGGACAGCTGACCCCAACTGACCAAAGGGATATTCCATGCCATATGGCATCATGCTCAGTATATAAAGCTGGGGGAAGAAGAAGGAAGTGGGGGGAAGTTTGGAGTGATGGCGTTTGTCTTCCCAAGTAACCGTCAGGCATGATGGAGCCCTGTTTTCCTGGGGATGGCTGAACACCTGCCTGCCGATGGGAAGCAGTGAATGAACTCCTTGTTTTGCTTTGCTTGTGCGCACGGCTTTTGCTTTACCTTTTAAACTGTCTTTATCTCTACCCAGGAATTTCCTCACTTTTACTCTTCTGATTCTCTCCCCCATCCCACCGGGGGGAGTGACCGAGCTGCTGGGTGGTGCTTGGTTGCTGACTGGGGTTAAACCACGACAACTGGGTCCCTGAAGAAGTGCAGTCACAGATGCCAGGTTACCTCAGCCTAAGGAAGGAAGCAAGATACTCCCTTGAATCTATTTACCATTAGGTTCATGTTTTGTCTCAGCTCATACCCCACAGGATCAGATTTACCTCCTCTAGTATTCATCCAATAAACACTACTTTTCTTACCATGTCTAACATACCTTAATAATTTTTAACACTGGCTTTCAAGGCCCAACCTACAGTCAGGTCAAGAACTAAAAAATCAGTGAGGGTTAAAAAAAAAACCCAAAAAAACAATAAAAAAGTGTATCATTTTAGAGTTGAATGTCAAAGCACCAGAGCAGTACTTAATAGCACTCATTCCCCTGAATCAGAGATGATTGACTAAAAGGCCAGGAAATAGTATAGCTCTCTTGCACGGACTAAGATGCTTTTTGTAGTGAGCAATTCCAACTCAAGAGCAAAGGGAAGGACAAGAGAAACAGTTATCAAAGTAAAATATATTGGCCTCTAAAAATCAAATGCAAGATGTCCTCCTTCTCTAGGCTCACAATTTGTTGAAGAGTCACTGTAAAACAAGATCCTCTAAGTAAAAAAAGAAGTGTGAAGAATATATGCTGTTGTCTTTCATTTCATTTTACAGAGACCTGCATTACAACCTTCTTAAAACTGTTCAGTTATTTATAGTTAAATGTAGAGCACAAGTTCAGTGACCCATTTGCTAGATCCTATGTGAACAACTGATAGAGTAATGTCTAAGCACAGAATATGCATTGTACAGAAACATAATAACTTCATGGTAAGAAACTGCATTGGGTTTGTGTGGCAAGGTATTGGTAGCAGGGGGGCTACAGGAGTGGCTTCTGTGAGAAGCTGCTAGAAGCTTCCCCCATGTCCAATAGAGCCAATGCCAGCCGGCTCCAAGTCGGACCTGCTGCTGGTCAAGGGCAAGCCAATTAGCAATGGTTGTAGCACCTCTGGGATAACATATTTAAGAAGGGGAAAAAAAAATTGCTGCACAACAGCAGTTGCAGCCAGAGAGAAGAATGAGAATATGTGAGCGAAACAACCCTCCAGACACCAAGGTCAGTGAAGAAGGAGGGGAGGAGGTGCTCCAGGTCCCAGAGAAGAGATTTCCCTGCAGTCCATGGTGAAGACCATAGTGAGGCAGGCTGTCCCCCTGCAGCACAGGGTGGTTAACAGTGGAGCAGATATCCACCTGCAGCCCATGGAGAACCCCACACCAGAACAGGTGGATATGTCTAAAGGGGTTGTGAACCCATGGAAAACCCATGCTGCAGCAGGCTCCTGGCAGGACCTGTGACCCCATGGAGACAGGAGTCCATGCTGGAGCAGGTTTGCTGGCAGGACTTGTGACCCTGCAGGGGACCCACACTGGAGCAGTCTGTTCCTGAAGGACTGCACCCCATGGGAGGGACCCACACTGGAGCAGTTCATGAAGAACTGCAGCCTGTGGGAAGGACTCATGTTGGAGCAGTTCATGGAGGACCGTCTCCCATGGGAGGGACCCCACGCTGGAGCAGGGGAATAGTGTGAGGAGTCCTCCCCCTGAGGAGGAAGAAGCAGCAGAGACAATGTCTGATGAACTGACTGACCACACCTATTCCCCACCCCCTGCACCACTGTGGGGGAGGAGTTAGAGAAAATCAGGAGTGAAGTAGAGCCCAGGAAGAAGGGAGGGGTGGGGGGAAGTTGTTTTAAGATTTGGGTTTATTTCTCATTATGATTTGGGTTTATTTTTGTTATCCTACTCTGATTTGATTGGTAATAAATTAAACTAATTTCCCCAAGGTGACTCTGTTTTGCCTGTGGTGGTAATTAGTGTGATCTCTCCCTGTCCTTATATTGATCCATGAGCCTTTCATTATATTTTTTCTCCCCTGTACAGCTTTGGTGGGCACCTGGCATCCAGCCAGGGTCAACCCACCACAGAAACATAGAGTCTTACGTTATAGAAAGAAAGGAGAGGAGAACACATTGCTTCAACAGCCTTTCTAGTAGAATTTGTGCAACGCCCAACATCAGGTTGAAGTCAGGATGATGGTCTCAAAGGTTTGAACAACAGGAAAACATTAATTTAGTTTCCTGAAAACTTCAAGTGTTGGCAAAATTGATACAAAGTCCCTTCTTCCAGTATCAGCTAGTGTTGAAATAAGGCTGTTAATTAGACAGTTTGTCATTTCTTTAACTTGCCATTATGCAACTTAGAACATAATGATATAACATTTCATAACGGCTGTTTGATTAATGTTTATCTTATTACTGTGCAATGAACATTTCTAATGCTGTTAGAATGTAGCATTTAAAAAACAGAACAAAACAAAACAAAGAACCATGAAGATCATCAAGGTACAGACATAAAAAATAGTAACAATGCTGCTAAGACTTTAATGATCATTCTCTAATCGTATATACTACTATGTGTTTTGCTATATTATGACACATCTTACCCGTGCTACCACAGAAGGTCCCAAGGTAGACAAAGGCCTTTAAAGAAAAGACTATTAGCTCTTCATACCCAGCAATTCTGTCATTTCTACAGGGTCATGATAGATCTCTCCTACAACAACCTACAAAGAAAGTAAATAACTTCCTTTACCCAAAGATATTAGATAGCAATTACCTTCAAACACTCTCCTTATCTATTTTTCCTGTGGGTTATTTATTTATTTATTTATTTAGTTAGTTAGTTAGTTAAAATACTTTAGGCATGATCATACTTTAAGATTACTCTTAAGCATTATTTGCAGGGTAGAGGGTAAAAACATGAATATTGTCTACTGTTAATATCTACTGTTGAAAGGCTCCAAAATGCAGTTCATCTATTGTGTACAAGAATTTCTGTATACGCACAAAGCTGCAGAACTAATGGTACAGGGAGTTTTGAAGAAGTTTCAGTACTTTAAGATAAATATCACTGGTTAAACTCTGCTTCAGCAAATACAACCATTTTCATTTCATGAAAAAAACTAACAGAGCCTGTATTTGTCTGTGATGGAGGCAAACATGAGAAAAAGAAAGACTGAGAGGTTCTGCATGTGATGAGGGAGCAGGTGGTTAAAAAAAATAAGGAAATGTTCACTACAAAACTACTATCAAACAGACTTTAAAAGAAAGCAAGCTTTGATGCTACTCAGAGAACATTAATGTTCATAAATATATGTATTAAACACCTTCTTTAAGAAAATTTCTACTACTTATGAAGCTTTACTCTAAAATACTTATAAAATTTTAATTTGAGTAATGAGAACCAGGTTTAAAAGTTATTAAGACAGTATTAAATCTGGTAGCCATATTTATTTTATTTATTTATTTCACGGTTATCAAAAACCGCTCATGGTCTGCAAAAGCAGATTTTGCTAATTTGGGGATTCCTGTGTTCAGCTGAATGGTGTTTCTTAATCACAGCCTTTCAGACTCTTGACTCTGCATTTGAAGCCTGTTTGTATACTAGAACTTAATTTGAATTCTCAGTTTAAATTTTCCCACATTTTTTAAAACCTGCAGTGGTTTTCCAAGGCAAGTTACTTTACTTTCCCCACAAACCCTTCTTAAATTTTTACAATTACTCAGCAAACTCCCTTACTTTGCTATTAAATTTTAAAATTAATTTGAAGCTTTTTGCAGTTCCTTTTTTCATGATCATTTCTACTACTCAATATGCTTCCAGTTAATAAATGTTTCCAACAACACTAATAAAAAGCAGAAAAATCGTAATTAAAAATCTCATTTCATAAAAACCAAGAGATGAAAACAAATTCAGAAATACTAAAGCAATATTGAACAACAAAATAACAAGCTTATGAGACTCTTCAGTAGAGGCATCTTAGTCTTTTGGTCCCATCTGTTTCAATTTTTTAGGAAAATTTTATCCACATGTATTTATGCTGAAGTTCTGCTAACTGTTTAGAGTACTGGATACCAAGAGAAAGGTGCCAACATTGGTCATATAATGGAATTTATTTGGAGAGAGTCTTTGAGGGTATTCCCTGGCAGAATAATAAGGGACAGAAGGAAAAGAGGTGTTTTTCCTGATGGGGGCTGTGAAATGGTGGAAGATGGATGACATATGTTAGGAAGCCAAGCTTCATTAGTGTCACTGTTGATTTGGATTTAAGTACTAAGAACAAAAGCTGTGATATCATGAACCTTTTGAATTCTAATAAGTTTGCTGAGCATTGTGAAATTAAGAGTGATTTCTCATGGGAACTGGCTTAGAATAGGAATGGTGCCATCTAGTTAAATGGGAAGCATGTTTCCACCAGCCATCACAATGGCTAAATGTCAGTGCCTTTCCCTGGTCAAGGTCCAGCTGCTCCCCCTCACATTAGAGATCAGGATCATCGGGACTAACCACCTTCAGAGTAATGCTCTACCACATATATGTGAGATCCTAATCTAAAAGTTATTTCATCCAGAACTGATTTAGAGAATTAGAAGTACCTTTAAACTCTGCCACTGTATGAGCCTGTGATAAGATTCACATTTTTGGCAAGGAAAAGATATTATAGTATGCTTCCACAGGTCTCATTTACTCTCCATTTTGAAATAAACCTCGATTCTGTCACTCATTATGTACTGAAATTCTTGGGGTCTATAGGAAGAGAAAGGTAGGAGAGGTGGTATTAAGGCTCAATGAGAAGAACTATATCAAAGGACCATTTTGAACTTGCCAGGTTTTAAAACTCAGTTATTTTTAGTCAAGCTAGGAAGTTGGTACTTTGCCTGAGTAACTAGATCTTTGCAACTGTCTCATGAATTACCTGACAGAGCAGTCTGGAAGTCCCACTGACTTGGAAAATCACAAGACTAAGCAGAAAAAATTCAAAATAAGACAAATTTTTTCAGGTTTCTGTCTGAAATACAGCTGAGTTTCCTGTGCAAATTCTGGGAAATGGTCAGGACTGAAAGGGGACATTGCTCCCAGGGCACTAATATTTCTGCATATCCACTACTTTTTGGGCAAGCTAAGAATAAAACATTTGTATTTAGAAAGCTCCTTTGCGAAGCTTCTGCTTGTTCTTTGTGTTAATTGACAGCTACTTTCTGAAAAAAAAACAAACCAAAAAACAAATGATAAGAAAGTACACTAAATGAAACTCCAGTGTACTGGTTTTGGCTGTGATAGAATTAATTTTCTTCATAGTAGCTTGTATGGCTACATTTTTGATTTGTGATGAAAAGAATGTTGATAATACAAGGATGTTTTAGTTATTGCTGAGCACTGCTTACAGTGTTGAGGCCTCTCCTGCTTCTCACACCACCCTGCTAGGGAGTAGGCTGGGGGTGGACAGGAAGTTGGGAGGGGACACAGCTGGGACAGCTGACCCCAACTGTCCAAAGGGACATCTCATATGATATGATGTCATGCTCAGCAGTAAAACAGGGAGGCAGGTGATGGTGGATTGTCAGGGCTGCCACTGCTCAGGGACTGGCTGTGTGGTGTTTAGCTGCACACCATGATTAAACCATGACAGCTGGAAATAACATGTGTTCATAACAACACCTACATGGTGTCATCACCAAAAAAAATCTGTATCTGGGAATGTTCTTGATGGTTATTTTTTGCAGCTATCATTAGGTATTTCAGTACCGGATGCTTGTGGCCTTCAATTAATAAATAAATAAATAAACAAACAAACAAATAAATAAATAAATAAATAGGAATTTATCTGCAAGCAATAAAAGAGCAAGCTATGGCAGTAACAAAACTCACCTGTTTTGAAGTTCTGTTAGAGGTGAAGTTTAATTGTGTCACATGCAGTTATTTCAAGTATCATCAAATTTGCTCTCAGAGTGCTATTCCCCTCACCTGGGTTTGAGTAAGTCCCAGACCCTTGGAAAAGTTTTCTGATATAACATTTAAAATTGTGTGTATCTCTTATAATAGCTCTTACACACCTCTTCAGGTCTTTTAAAATAAGCCAGTGCACCTCTGCATAATAAACATTGTTGATTCCTATGCCTTCAACCCATGAGACCTCAGTGGAAGAAGAGCAGAGACAGCTCCACAGCCATGTGGGGTCTTGTGAGAATCAGAAATTCTGCACACAACACAGGAAGTGAAAAACATCTACAAAAGGGATCTGCCTTCCAACAAATAATAAAATCTACATCTCATAGTTCTATAAGGGTCAGGTCAATATAGAACACCTATCAAGGAGATAATATTCCTGCTGTAAACACCAAAGCATGTCTCCAACACAACTTTCTTATAGAAAGATTCTTTGTCACTGCATTTTGTAAAAAAAAAAAAAAAAAAAAAAAGGGAACACAAAAAGAGAAAGCTTTTCCTCTAATGACTTCTGTATATTAAAGTTGCTAAACTTCGGCAAGTTCTTCAAATAGCTTTAAGTGAATGCTTGTCTTCTGTCTTGAGCAAAGTGTTTAAGCAGATGTTGGCCTTCAAATCAATCTTGTGAACAGATAAGAAATTCTTGTAGAATAAAGTAGATATGTTAATGAAGAAAGACCTTGCAGTAGTACAAATTTCACTTGTGCACATTTGTTTCAAAGAAGTAATTACTTTAGAAATGTTACAAAAACCCTGTAACTACTAAAGCTGTGTCTATCTTCAATTATAATTAGACCTCTAGCAAATAAAGCAAACTCACAAATAGATCTCCTAGGCTTGGTTTACCTGTCTCTGTCAGTCTTAATCTCTGGTAATTGGTTACTTAGGTTCTTAGCCATTAGCTATTAAAAAGCAGTTATTCTGAGCAAGGTTTCTTACTTAGGAAAGGAATGGTGGGGAAAAAAAGAACAAAAATATCACTTCTAATGCTTTATTACAGAGGTACTCCCAAGAAAGATGAACCTTAAACATGAATCTGGAGGGAACCACCACAATACCTTTTAATGTCTTGCTGATTGGGCTCTACACATGAATCAGTAAAATATAGATACATACCAAATAGGAGATGCAGACATTTCATTCACAAGTGAATCATAAGTACAAATGATTAAGGAAAAGTTGAAAAACCATTATCCCCTTCCCCTGAACTTATTTGAACCTTCCCAGGAAATATGCATTGACTCATAAATCTATGAAAAAAAGACCTTAAGATAAGTACATTACAATTTTCTGGTGAAGTGGCGAAGACAGAATTGTGACTACCTAACATATTAGGTACTATGAAATTTTAATTTTCTAACTAGAATTCTGTGTTTCTCCTTATGCCATAGAAGTTTGTTTACCACAGGCCATTTTCTCAGGTGCATAATTATTTTGACTTTAAATATAGTAGCAGTCGTTTATTATGAGGCATAGAAAATGTTTAGAGATGTGACAGCTGTGGCATCATATGACATTTTTCTAAATCATTTAAGTCTGCTGTTATACAACAGGGTACTTTACATTTACTGCAAACATAAGTTAACTTCAAAATGGGGTATCTGTCTATAAATCTGAAAAATTCTGCATGCAAGTACAATCTGTGTAAGGCATGAGAATGTAATGGCCACTAACACATCTCTAAAAATTTTCAGTGAGGAAAAAAACAAAAAACAAGGGCATAAAGGAGGTTTTACTTAGATCCAACCACAAGTTCTACAAAACATGACAAAAATCACCTGCTCATACATTTAATAAGTACTGTGTTTAGCATGCTTTAGTGCTACAGAATAAACCCTGTGGATCCCTGTTAAAAGCTGAGAAAAAATACACAAATACTGTACAAATTTTACACTGCTGAGCATCTATACCAGCAAGTAATTCTTCAACAGCTTAAATGTTACAGCTTAAATGTTACATATAGTCTCCCTCTTGCTGCGATAAAGGTACAGATAGAGCAGGCTTCTGATTTTTTTTTTTTTTTAAGTTATTCATAGAATAATAGTTTCCTTCAGAGCAAAAAACAGTTATTCAAATTTTTCTTTTTCCTGTACCAGTTGCAGGAGTACCAGGTATGAGTAGTGTATTTTGTAGCAAACCAAACGGCTTTAATTTGTTTCAGGAAGGACTTTTAGTCAAAAGAGGACAAAGTCAATAGGGTATCAAGCATTTGCTGAGGAGTATCCATGACTACAGGAAATGAATCCATCTTTAAAAAAGGATTTCCAAATTGTAGGAATATCCCAAGTTAAAAAACTGTGTTTCTAATTTTAGTAAAGAGGTGATTAAGCTTTCTACAACGTCTATAAAATGGACATAAAAAATACAAAATTACAATCTTGAAATCTTAGGACAAAAGTGTAATAAGCAGAAGAATCTTTGGCCAAATACTCAAACTTGGCTGACATTTCCTTGGGAAGGTGAGGGTGTTGAGTAAGAGTACTTTTTAAACAAATTCGCAAGTTACAAGTGCTCTAGATTATTTCAACAGGATGGAGAACAACCTCTTCCATGCTCATTCCTTTTCTTTTAGTGGCATTTATGGTCAAGAAAACAGATGTTTAAAAGAACAAGTCTGTTTAACAAGCTATGTTGTTGCTCTCACCTTTATTTGGACTTTAACTAGTTTACTGACCTAAAGGCATAGATTCAGTACTCTTAGCAGGGGTGGGTTAACAAACTGCAGAATTCAAAGTTAGGTTTTCTATTACACAGAAAGTATTCTCAAATCATCATCTTTGTGCAGGGCTTCTGTGACTTTTGAGAACTATTACAGGTATGATGTAATTACACTGACCATTAAGGGTACAGCAGAGAAATATCATAAGACTGATATGGAGCAAATAACTCCATTGTCTTAGAATCATTAGTAAAAAAAAAAAACAAAAAAGGAAGAAAAAAGCCCCACCACCTGAAAGGAATCATAAGTCCTCACTCTGTTGTTTCACTCAAAAGTAGAATCAACCATCATTTTTAACCTACATTTGTTACAGACCATATTACAATGAGGCCTCTGATTGCATCAGTATGGGCTTTCTGACACTCATACACAAGACCAGTTTTACAGAGGAATAAAACAGGTGTCTTTTTGTGCAAAAGCTAGTTTCCAAGAAAGCCATTTTACAAAATGAAGGCCTCATAATTTGTGAGAAAAAATGCCTATTGCTAAAATTAGCAGAACTGTTTAATCTAATTCTTCTGCTATTTTATTGCAAAGCTGGGAAGTTAAACAGAAAGACATCAATAGTTTCCCACAAAAACAAGCTAAAGTTGCTGCTGTAATACACAATTACCTCACAGAAATCAGAAGCATGTGTAGAGATGTTTTTGAAAAGATTATTCTGGAGGCCAGAGCACAGTGAACTGAATCAGAAACCTCCAAAGTTTACAGCATAGATGGCTGTAACCTGAACAATAAAAAGAAGCAAAGCTGTGTGCTGAGGGCATATTCTTTGCAGAAACTTATAGATCAGATATATAAATCACACATTCATATCATGAATAGCACAAGGACATGTATTTGTGACAACCAATTATATTTTCAGTTCTTGTGGAGGGACAGGCAGAGTATTCATAAATTAGAAGTTTCTCCTGTTTTCTTATTAATAATCCTTCTCAATCTGTGCATCATTTCCCACAACATTTTGAGTTTCCTTTTTTCCTATGTGCCTCCTAAAATTACAGTCCAAATGAAACCATTTCACTAGCTCTCCTGTATCTCTTGTTTGCAAGCACTTATACTTTTTAATGGATCATTGCATAAGCTGAAAACATTCTTCCCTCATTTAGTTCTTCATAGGATGTCTGCCAGTGGATTTTTTTAGTTTCTCTAGAAAGCATAAATCCATTGAGCAACAAACAGAAAACTTACTTAAAAGCTTTAAGAGTTTACTAATTTAAGTTTTCCTATAAGGCAAGATATTCTGCTGTTTTTAATAAGTGCAGTTCTAGCCACAGGACAAACATATCTATGTTCTTGTTCTGTCATTCTTTAACTTTGTGGTAGGACATTCAATTCATTTTGAAGATATTTAAACTAAAGAAATCAAGGGGTTTTTAAAGCATTTTTGTAGACACCAGCATGTAGATTTAAGGCCAGAAGAGATCATTAAATCTGTAACACAAGGAAAAAAATAGCAAGAAGCCACTCTTGTTTTGGAAGAGAGACATTTATTTTCTTATTTTAATTGCAAATCTAATTTCCTCAAGCTTATATGTAGAAGTAGTTATAAATTAATAAATAAAATCATGTGGCACATCAACTATCAGGTCATCAAATTGGTTTTCTTTCATGGAGTGGGCAAGTAGAATCCAAAGACTTGGCCTTTCTGTGGAAAAGGCAAAAATTCCCAAATCCTGACAGTACGAAGGTATGCATTACCAGCCTACATACCTCATTAAGTTTTAGTGTTTAATGTCAAGCTGAAAAGGCAAGCAATATCAGGGCATGTCTACAGAAGAAATGATTACAAGTACAGCAGTATTAAATTATCAGTGAAGCTAAACCAATATGTAATAGCTTTGTATAGGCATTGTTATACTTGAAAGACAGTGGCTTTTGTATGTCATGTAAACTTTTTGAAAACAGACAAATCTGGAAAATGAGTATTTTGAACAGATAACATTGGAGTCAAACAATATACGCAATAATTTTTCCCCCTTCTTTCCCCAAAATCCACTTCCTAGTCCTAGGGTGACAAGCATGTTCATTACTGAAGTTTCAAACAATACTACATTAAAAGCATACTTCAGTTTTTAATAAGATTTCTTAACACATAAGCAGCTAAAAAGATGTACAGTCTGAATTTAGCTGACCCTGTGCCATAAAGCAGAAACATAAATGTTGCAGTTAAATATAAGAAGAGGAATAAAAGTAGCAATATCCCATAGAGAACACTTAAAAGTAGATTTATTTTTTTTTTTTTTTTTGACAAATGGATTAAAATTAATTGAATGCAAAATGTACTTATGGTCACAGAATCATTTCTCAGATTTGTATCGAGATGTTTAGAAAGAATATTTTAAGACATATTTTTAAAGACTTTCCTGGATAACTTCCCCTCCATTCCAGGAGGGTTGCTGACATCAAGTCACAGTATTTAATGTACTTGTTTCAGCTAGCCAACCCCTTCCTAAAACCATTTATCTCCAGAAAGTCATGGGTGAATAGAGCAATAACTTCAAAAAATGCCTGAGCTGTTGGCAAAATCAGACTCAGCTGTTCAAGACCTCAGTGTCCTGTGTATTTAAAGTTTTTTGAAGCCTGTCTTAGCTGTCATTCACCTAACATTGTTACTTAGGTAACAATTAGGAATTTAAATCTGACACAGAGGCACTGTGAAAACAGAGAGCTTATTCAGTGAGAAGTGTTTTCTAAAATTTGGATTTAGCAGTTCGTAGTCACCTATGAAATGGTCATCTTTTTTTTATGTTCCAGGAGTAAGTTCTTCCTAAACCAAGGAAATTATAAAGCAGAAGCTCAATGGTGGCAGAAAGAGAGGTACTTTCAATTAGAATGCTTTCATTTAGAAAAGAAAAACACCTTGCTTTCAAAATTGCCTAGTGTTTGACTTTCTCTTTTTTTCAGTCTCTTGATCAGAGATTTATAAAACAGATATTCAAGTAGTGCAATGCTGTTTAATTGCATATGTATAATAGACATTTTAAACAGGGAGTAGGAAATTTCATTTTAACTACCCTTATTTATTGACCTTTCATGCCCAGAGTTATAACAATATAAGTGTTTTCTACTCCAGTGTTCATTAGCAGTTTCTTTATAGCATGGTAAAGAAACTCAATATAGGACATTCAACACTGAGAGATAAGAGAAGTGGACAATAACCATAAATCCATTTGTACAAGACATAACATTTCCTTGAAAGTACACAACCACCAATTCCAGCAGCAAGTTCAAAATGCATATACTTGACCTTACTTTCCCTAGAATAGATATATAGTACTATGGACATCTCTTTAAATAAGAGAAAATTAATAATATGAACACAGCACATTTCAATGCAAAATTTCAGGAGCTTCCTGAGAGAGGGAGAAAAAACAGTACAAGAAAGCTGTTGGCCATGTCACCTTACATACCATAACACAGTGCTTGAATGATATAGTAAAAAGTGTATTTTAAGACCTCTTTGCAACTGAGGAAAAGGACTTAGAGTGGGGATCGGTGATTCCTATTCCTATTCTGCCACCCTTCACTACGCTACTATAAAAGAATGTTACCATCTCCATCTATTCTTCAGTTTTCATTTTTTTATTAATTTAATAACCATATTGTTTATCCTCAAAGGAACTTTGTGATGTTTATTTACTTCATATCTGTAAATGGGAGTTGAATATACACTTTTTAGAACAGACCTGGAAAAAATAAAAAACATCTAGTTTCAAAGTCAACAACCCATATATTGACTGACTATACAGAAAAACCCTTTAATTATTTAAAATTGAGAAACTTAAACTTTCTTCATTGTTGTGGTTTAGCCCCGATCAGCAACTAAGCACCACACAGCCGCTCGCTCACTCCCCCCACCCCTGTGGGATGGGGGAGAGAATCGGAAGGGCCAAAATAAGAAAACTCATGGGTTGAGATAAGAACAGTTTAATAATTAAAATAAAACAGCAATAATAATAATAATATAATGAAAAGGAAAATAATGAGTGAGAGAGAGATGAAACACTGGAAGAAGGGAAAGACAAAAAAATACCAAAACCAAAACCAAACAACAAGTAATGCCACCGCTCACCACCCACCAAACAACGCTGCCGGTCCCCGAGCTGCGATCGCTGCTTCCCCCGGCCAACTCCCACCAGTTAATATACTGGGCATGATGTCACATGATATGGAATATCCCTTTGGCCAATTCGGATCAGCTCTCTTGGATGTGCCCCCTCCCCTCCCGGCTTCTCGTTCACCTGGCAAAGCATGGGAAGCTGGAAAAGTCCTTGACTAGTGTAAGCACTACTCAGCAACAACTAAAACATCAGTGTGTTATCAACATTATTTTCATACTAAGTCCAAAACACAGCACTATGCTAGCTACAGTGAAGAAAATTAACTCTATCCCAGCTAAAACCATGACATTCATCTAGAAACCCCAACATTAAATCCTACCAAAAGATAACACAAAATAGTGGGTTAATCCACAGTCATTCAGATTTTTAAAATTGTGCATTTAGGCAAATAACATACAGTCTTAGAATGGAACTACTAATTCCCTGGGATACAAAACTGTTCTAGGAATATACAGGAGTTTAAAAGGTAAAGAAAATGTGGAGACAATGGAAGTTTTTATTAACCATTAAGAAAGGAGGCCCCTGAGAGTTAATGCAATGGGAAAGGTTAAGTGATTAAAAATTCTGCTGGAAATCTCATCAGACCTTCTGATAGCAGGCTAGTAAATTTAACTGTACGGTACCAACTACCACAGTAATTCTTTAAGACCTATCAAGAGTAGCGAAGACTTCTTTAATGCTTTCTTTCTAACAGTTCATTGTCCCTGAGGCCACATCAGTTTTTCCCAGCATCGATGACACAGATGAGATTGTTAGTTCTAGACCTCCTGCCTAGAGCAGATAATAGTTGCAGGGTTCACTATACCAATATAACATATGCTTCTCATCAGCACAGATCAGATGAGCTAACTCTATGTTATCCTACTCTTTTTCTAGCTCCCTCTTTTATCACAAGCAAACAGGAGATGGGAGTAAAGAAGAAAAATATCACTACTAAAGGCATACATTTTAGATGTCTGTGAAAAACTCAATTGCATCTTGTTAGCACACTGTAAAATATTTGTTCTTGTGGTATGGTGACAGGATTTGGATGGCTCTGCAATTTGCTCTGTAGTACTTTCCATAATAAACAAATGAAACAAACATTGTCCAGGTATTCGTTGTTCTTCGGAAAATCGAGTGAAAAACTGAGGTCATACTTTCCTCAGCTGAAACAAGAGAGCCAGAGAGTGCAATATAACCTCATTAAATAAGTCAGCAAATCTAAGTGGAATACAAGGCTATTAAACAAACTAGATTGTTCCATAATAATAAGAAACATATTTTACATCTGTTGAACAGTTCAGAGCTTTTAACAAGTAATAGGCATACTATGCTGGAAAATAGTTGCTATTCTCCATCAGTATATCATTGTCAATGGCTGTGCTGTCTCAAAAGAAGCACTTATCTCATACACTTTATTGCTTGATAGCTTGCTGATTGCTTTTACAAAGCAATAAATTGATGGTCTGATTCAGCAGTGACATTAGGTTATGTTCATTTTCTGTGATTGATGCTTTGAATTAGAACTCTTACATTCTCTTCTGTTTGGAAATATGAAATTCCAAACAGGCAGACCTGATGTCAGAAATAAAATGACACAATGGATGTCAGACGAGTGAGATTTATACATTTAAATATCTAACTAGCTTTCCTCTTTAATAAAGTTTTCATAATTTATTGTCGAAGGCATTGTCTTTCAGTTAAAAGAATCCAGCCAAATAGGGAAAGAGGAAAAAAAATTAAAAGATGAGAATAGAATTTCCATGCTATAAATTGCTGCAGTAATAGAAATGCATGTAAAGGTGAACAACAAGAACATATTAATTATTTAGCTCTCAATTAAATAAATTGAATTATTTAAACATTTTCCTGCAAGTTTTAAGGTAAAAAGGAATTTCATTACTTTTTACTGGTTAAAAAATTCATATATCAACCATAGTAGCCTTTTTATTATACATCTTTTTGAAATTATACTTAAACTAATAAGGCAAAATAAAAAAGCTGAAAAAGGAAGGCTGACTGCTAACTGTCTTTCATCGTTTCTTCATGATAAATAAATTAAATAAGAAGCAGTGTGTTAAAGTAATCTTAAAGATGGGACTAAAATTCTCCAAGAAGCAAAGAAGCTGTCTGATTTTACATTTAATGTACTATCCTGCCTCCTAGGGCTTGTCAGCTTAAAAAACACAAACCAAAAATCAACAAAAAAAAAAAAGACAAACAAAAAAAACAAAACCCCCAACCTACTAACCATCACAGCTGTCTGCAAACAGTTCTCCCCTCTAGATGCTAAACTTCAGAAGAAGAGTTGTCATGTGGGGAACAATTCCCAAACAGCTGTATTTTTACATATGCATCACCCAACTCTGTGACAGATGCAGCTCCTTGACACCATGCATAAAATGCATCCCTGACAGCAATGCAACCCCACAGCTGAAACAGGAGAAAGATGAAAACTCTACTTTGTCAAATCTGATGGTATTTTCATGTGTGCATTGAGTCTGCTGGATAAATATATATAAATTAACAGCTTTAGCCCTGGTGGATTCTTTGAATCTGACTGTGGCTTGAGCAAGGTTGTAACACCTCAGTTTCCACATCTGTAAATTGACAATGATATTATTTACTAACCTTCTTGATGCTGAAGCTTTGCACATTCTTTTGCTGTCTTTTATACTGGCCTTTTAAATTATACAGGCAACATTAAGTGATAAATATTTATAGCAAAAGGCAAAGCATGATGGGCATCTGCTCATAGACTGATGTTCTTATTACTGAAAGGGCTATGAAATATAGTAGCTTTCACTTTTGGGTACAACACAGTTCTTAGGCCATTCTTTTCAATAGGCTTCATGCCAAAAATGCAGCAGGTAAGAACTACAAATGAGCTGTACTTTCCTGCAATACCACAGGATTTTGGTATCTTATTTTTTATCTTTTTTTTTATTGTGCCCTCCCCTTCCAATTTGTAAATCCTAATACAAATGGAAGAAAACATTGCCATTTTGACTTTGTGAAACTTCAGTTACACATCAAAAAAGTTCATAAGTGTATCAACCTATTCTGGTATAGCTTAACTTCTTATTAATATTGTTTTGCCCTATCCTCCAGGGGTTTCAAAATACATATATATTTTCAATTTATTTCCAGTGTGCTTTACCCCACCTCAGAAAAACAACATTGCAAAGTTCCCTCTAATTATACTATGTTTTGTAGTTGGTTTTTAAGTTTCTTTCCATCAAAGCTTTGAAAATATTTATACAATGACTTTGAACAACCACTTTCATGACTTTTTACTATCCCTTCCCTGAGGATAAAAATATACCCTACACATTCTCATAAGTTCTATTAGGTCTCTGTTTATATATAACCACACCAAAATACAGCAGAAGAGGCCCCTGTTAGGTACAGCATTTATCATATCTCTCATGATGCAGCTGCCCTGCACGACAGGGAGCTGGGCTGCACCCTGCAGTCCCCATGCCCCAAACACCCAGTGCAAACACTTGCTGCAGCCCCACAGCACACGAGTGTTCCCTCAGTAACAATGGGGACAAAAGCACAGAGCGGGTGTTCCCTCCCTGTCCTGACATTAAAGTGTTTTTATTGAGCTGGGGCATATTGCTCCTTCCTTCCTTACTCATTTTTTTCCAATACCCTGACACAATCTTTAATCTTGCTGCATTTCACCTCACGCGTGTGTGCAAAGTCTCTGGAGCAATGGATCATGTTCCAGGTGCCTTTTATATCAGCTCAATTAGGTGAGTGCCACTTTTCAGCATCCACATTAGGAAATCCATACTGATGCCATTCCCATAGAGGTCAGCCCTAGGGCAATTAGCAGACTCTGAGCTTAAATCTAGAAGTGGTTTGCATGTTTTAAACTTTCCTTGTTGGTTGATTTTTACTACTAGGTAGCACATTTTTTCTGTAATGAATTTTATTATTTAGTTGTTAGTATAATTATTTCCATTAGATATGCTTCCAGTAGATTTAACAACAGGAAGTAACAGAAACTTTGCATTTCAGCAACTAGACTCAACAATCATATAGTCATACAGGAAGAAACTGCAAAAATTGCTGCCTGGCTTGGGACTGCAGAGAAAAAGGCAACAAAAGTTGCAGCATTTTTGATTAATTGCCACAGAAAAAAATAAAACCTGCCTCTAAACTCTGCATGGATCTTAACACATATCAGAACTTACAGGATAAATTTGGTTTGGGGATTAATTTTGAGATCATCTAATGATCAAAGGCTACCAAATAACATAGACTGTTTCAAAAGAAAAATTAATCATTTGGAGTAATCAATTAATCAAAATTAGTTCCTGATAGCTAAGAGTGGCATTGAGGTTTCCTTACAAGAATTAAATGAACCTTCTAGGACAGAATAAAAAAAAGAAAAAAGAAAAAAAATTACTAGATAATAATAATAAAAAAGAAAAACCACAAAACAACACCTCACTTGCCCAAGAAAATGAGGAAAGAATCTCTTGGGTTAAAAGGCATATGAACGAGAATATGTTGTAAAGCGTTCAGTAATTATGATTACATATGCAAATGAATTTTTGTTTATTCATTTTTAATGACTATGTTGGGCTAAGGCAAGATAACTATACTCACACAAAAAAAGCCTATACTTTAGACATATACAATAACAACATCAGAAAACTTTTTGGAAAGCCCTATTCAAGCTTTTGGGTGACATACATCCTCAAAAAGCAGTGGTAAACAGAACAATGTTGGCAAAACTAGACAGGACAGAATATTTTCTGATAATTCTTCCAGGAAGTGTTAAAGGAAGAAAGACTGGATCATTTACATAACAAAAAATATTAAAGAGACCAGGGGAAAGGATTATTTAATACATGCACACATGCACACAGAGACATAAAGTGCTGAAGGACAAGAGCTGGTGGAAGATACGTCTTTGCTGCTGGCAATCAAAACCACTTACCTGCACCTAAACTGACAGGTTTCCTCATTTGACCCTATCTGCTTACTACTGTAACTTTGCAGATCACAGGCAAAGACATATTGACCTAAAATCCCTGCAAATAAAGTAGCACTGAATGCAAAAGCTTAGAAATGAGACAAGGACTGTGTCCTGTTCTGAACAGGACATAAAGGCAAAAGAATCTAAGTCTATCATGGAAAATTGGAAAATAAGATCTCCAACTGGCATGCTGCAACAGGAGAAGGAGAATTTCATTACATTTCCATTCTTCTTACCAGCATGGGCATTAATAACCAGGAAATTATAATCAATATGTAGTCTGTTAATTCTTGGGTTATATATTCTCCTGAGCCACAAAACAGGGAGCAATTATTGCCTCAGAGTAATAAAACACAGTGCCAGCATGTGAAATGCCGTTTGACTTTGAATGCAAAGAACCCAGGCCTATATTGAAAGCTGGTGTGCAACTTTCACAGAATGAGAGAATGGTAGGGGTTGGAAGGGACCTCTGGAGATCATCTCATCCAACCCCCCTGCCTGAGCAGGGATGCCTAGGGCAGGAGCCAGAGGACTGCATCCAGGCGGGTTTTGAATATTTCCAGGGAAGGAAACTCCACACCTCTCTGGGCAGCCTGTTCCAGTGCTCTGTCACCCTCACAGTAAAGAAGCATTTTCTCATGTTTAAATGAAACTTCCTATGTTCTAACTTGTGCCCATTACCCCTTCTCCTGTTGTTGGACACCACTGAAAAGAATCTGGTCCCATCCTCTTGACACCCACCCTTCAGATATTTATAAGCATTGATGAGATCCCCCCTCAGTCTCCTCTTCTCCAAGCTGAACAAACCCAGGTCTCTCAGTCTTTCCTCATAAGGCAGATGTTCCAGTCCCCTGATCATCTTTGTGGCTCACTGCTGGACTTGCTCGAGTAGTTTCCTGTCCTTCTTAAACTGGGGGGCCCAAAACTGGATACAGTACTCCAGATGTGGCCTCACTAGGGCAGAGTAGAGGGGGAGGACAACCTCCCTCAAACTGCTGGCCACACTCCTTTTAATGCACCCCAGGTTACCGTTGGCCTTCTTGGCCACAAGTGCTGGCTCATGGTCAGCTTGCTGTCCACCAGCACTCCCAGGTCCTTCTCAACACAGCCACTTTCCAGCAGGTCAGCCCCCAACATGTACTGGTGCATGGGGTTGTTCCTCCCCAGGTGCAGGGCCTTACATTTGCTTTTGTTGAATTCCATTAGTTTCCTCTCGGCCCAGCTCTCCAGCCTGTCCAGGTCTTGCTGAACGGCAGCACAGCCTTCTGGTGTATCAGCCACTCCTCCCAGTTTGCTATTGTCGGCAAACTTGCTGAGGGGACACTCTGTCCCTTCGTCCAGGACGCTGATGAATATATTGAACAGGACTGGACCCAGCACAGACCCCTGGGGAACACCGCTAGTTACAGGCCTCCAACGAGACTCTGCCCTGTTGATCACAACCCTCTGAGCTCTGCTGCTCAGTCAGTTCTCTATCCACCTCACTGTCCACTCATCTAACGCACACTTCCTAAGCTTGTCCATGAGGATGTTATGGGAGACAGTGTTGAATGCCTTGCTGAAGTAGAGGTAAACAACATCCACTCCTCTCCCTTCATCGACCCAGCCAGTCACACCACCATAGAAGGCTATCAGGTTGGTCAAGCATGATCTTCCCCTGGCAAGTCCATGCTGACTACTTCTGATAACCTTCTTCTCCTCTGCATTCCTGGAGATGACCTCCAGGATGAACTGCTCCATCACCTTTCTGGGGAGGGAGGTGAGGCTGACTGGCCTATGGTTTCCCAGGTCCTCCTTCTTGTACTTTTTGAAGATTGGAGTGATGTTTGCTTTCCTCCAGTCCTCGGGCACCTCTCCTGTCCTCCATGACCTTTCAAAGATGATGGAGAGTGGCTTGGCAAGAACATCCACCATCTCCTTCAGCACTCCTTGGTGCATCCCATCGGGGCCCATGGATTTGCGAGGATCCAGTTTGCCTAGGTGATCTCTGACCCAGTCCTCCTCAACCAAGGGGAATTCTTCCTTTCTCCAGATTTTCTCTCTCACCTCTGGGGGCTGGGATGCCTGAGGGCCAGCCTTAGCAGTAAAGACTGAAGCAAAGAAGGCATTCAGTAACGCCACCTTCTCTGCATCCTGCGTCACCACGGCCCCCACCTTGTTCAGCAGCAGGCCCACAGTTTCCCCAGGCTTCATTTTACTGCTGATGTATTTGGAGATGCCTGTCTTGTTATCCTGGCCATCCCTTGCCAGACTGAGTTCCAAGTGGGCCTTGGCCTTCCTCATTGCATCTCTGCATACCCTAACAATGTTCCTATATTCCTTCCAAGTGGCCAGTCCCTTTTGCCACATACTGTAAACCTCCTTCTTCCATCTGAGTTTTTCTAGAAGCAATTTGGTCATCCATGTGGGTCTCCTGGCTCCTTTTCTTGACCTCTTCCTCATGGGGATAAGGATCTTGAGCTTGGAGGAAGCGGTTCTTAAATACTGACCAGCTCTGTTGGACCCCCATGCCTTCTAGAGCCCTAGCCCATGGGATTCCTCCAAGCAGGGTCTGAAGAGGCAAAAGTTGACTCTCTTGAAATCCAGGGTTGTAATCCTACTTCTTGCCTGCTCCTACCACACAGGATCCTGAACTCCACCATCTCATGGTCGCTGCAGCTAAGGCTACCCCCAACCCTCACATCCTCAACCAAGAACTGTACTTTGGGT
Organism: Morus bassanus; assembly: GCA_031468815.1. Classification (NCBI taxonomy): domain Eukaryota; kingdom Metazoa; phylum Chordata; class Aves; order Suliformes; family Sulidae; genus Morus; species Morus bassanus. The sequence goes on along the minus strand of CM062567.1, from coordinate 106,061,757 downwards.
TCTGCTTGAATTACTACTTTAACTGACTGTATGATCATATAATAATCCTTTTTCTCTCTGACAGGAGTCCTTCCTCATTCATTGCACAAAATTTGCCTGATACCTACTTGGTAGGAAGCTGTAAGAATTTTATCATAATAGTTCAAAATGTGGCCAAGTGTTTTATTTCCTGTAAATCCTTTTCTCATATCAGGATGAATTAATTTCCATATGGTCTTTGATATCGTATTGATCATGATTGTATATAAGTGATCCACAAAAGTCAATAATTACCCTTGCAGAAGTGGACTGTGCTGGAAAAAAGAAAGGTAAGATACTAACTATTGCTCATTAAGGTGGACAAACCCTGATTTTTGTACATGTAAACTATTGTTTGATTGGCATGGTTTCAGCTGTGAGTAGGACTGAATGAAACTTCCTTACTGTTCCAAAGGAACAACAGTATTTGAAAAATAATTGTCATTCTAGTTTATAATGGAATATAGATTCATTTATGAAAAAAGAAATAAAAATCTTGCATGAGAAGAAAATATGTATTAGTAAAAATGTTCTAGAAAATTTTCCTGTTGGATTTTCCCAAAGCCAAAGGGATCAGCTAACTGCCCTAACTCGGGAAGCTCCTTGAGTTGCCTTGCTTCCAGTCACCCTAGTCAGAAATGCTGCAAGTTGTCAGAGCTCATGCTGAAGCTGGGGGTTCCTGGTTGCACCAGCCTGGTTTGGGTGGTAGAGTCCTGGCCTCATAAAGGGCTGTCCCTGCCCCGGTTCTGCCCTCAGATAGACACCACAGCACCCTCAGGAGCCAGGATCAACCTGGTTAGCCAGGCTAGGAGCTTGCTGAAATACTCCTTAGCTCTTGCCCTGCTCTTTCTCTTGGGTTTCCTTTCTTTGGAAACCAAGGCATTCAGGAGGTATGGAAAGGAGGTACAGACCTAGGCCTGATCTGGAGTCCCCAGCTCTTGATCCCTATGTTTAGACACAGCTTGAGGGTTTCTTATCATATTTCACTAGCTCTGGAGATGCACACAATGGTGAACCTAACCCTGAGCATCTGTGGGTACAGGGAAGTTTTCTGGAAATTACAGTTCTAAAACAATCCATAAAATTATATGACAGTGAAACAAGAAAAAAAAAATATTGGAATATTATGGTTTAATACTGATTTCCCTTACAGAATAAATTCTGTGAAAATTTAAACAGATATTCTAGCATTTTACATGTCAGTATTTCCACAGGATTCATTAAGATGTTTCTTATTGTCTAAGTATGAGATAAGAGGTAATGATACTGTATATTACTTCAAAAAATGGACCTTCCAGCTGTGATTCAAATGTCTGCTATGAAAAGGAGCAGAGAAATGACTGCACACTGAAGTGAGGATTTTCAGTTCTGCAGGAGGTGAATGCATTGGGACCACTAGTGGGGTGAGCTGATGGGCATTTCTGTTAACTGCAAACTGTTTTTCAAATACTGGTACAATTACCGAGAAGAACTCAAGGGTAAATTTAGTGTCTGTGGAGGGGAATAGTCACCACTTGAGAGCTCTTATAAAATATTTAAATACCCTTAGTTTTTATCTTCAGCTTTAATTCTCCATAAAATACATTCTATCAGTACTTACCTGACAAATATTCAGATGCCTTAGCTTTGTGTTTTATATTAAGTTTTTATTTCTGTCAATTTGTATTTTAGATTGCAAACCAAGAAGCTTTCAAGATAGTTTTGATTAATTTTGGGCACAACGTGGCTTCATTTCTTTTTTATGTTTTGATGGTAATTTACCATGGCATAAAATTGCTTTGCATTAAACTGCACTCATGAATCAAAAGTCTTTTCCATTAACAAGATCCATTTAAAGACTAAGCCTACCTACAAATCAACTATTTTGTGTCAGTTTTGGTAATTATTGTTTAGCAAGAACTGGTACAATGGCACCATGAATTATTTCAGTGCATAGATGATTTAGATAAATAGAATGGAAATATTAATACAAGTGGTACTGTGCTAAATTACCTGGCAGAGGCCATGGTTTAGGGTCTGTTATTCTCCAAAATGGAAAAAAAATAGCTTTAGTTTATGCTGCTTTAGATTGCAATAGTGTTTCTTAAAAAGAGCTCTATTCATTAGGAAATAATCCAGGGCTACCTTAGCTCTCTAGCTGGGAAGTAAAGTAATATCTAATGACTGGATCCCCAAGGTGCTTTAACTCCTATTTATGTGATTTTTAAAAATATGTATTTATTAAATATTTATTAAATATATGTATATGCATGTATATGTATATATACATAAAATGTTCAAAGAAGCATTCTGTTGCTCATAAAGTTGTTTAGAAAGGCTGGGTACATTGCAAGTAGATCAGGTAACATCCATTGAGTTGATGACAGCTGTAAATAATGTCTCTGTAACACAATATTTGCTCTGAACAGCCTTGTTGAAATTATTTCAGTTGATATCAATGTTGAAGATATTTTGTACTATATTCAGTAGTTGTGTATTATTTACAGTAGTTCACTATGTCACATAATTATAAATAACAAAATTATCACCTTCGTCCTCTTGTAATTTCCAAAATTTGTGTCTGTCTTTGTCTCCGTGATTTCAGCAGACGTAGTCAATATAGCAGATGAAATAATCTGAAGGTATGGATGAAAATCAGACAGTAATTTTTTGGCTTTCATCAAATACTTGAAAATCAGTGACTGGAGATACTATTTTTATTCCTCTCCTTGCAAACTGCAGTTTCTTACTAACCATCTCTTAAGTTGCTCTAACGTATTAATGAGTATGCTTATGAAGCATTTTAAATTTGATCATTCAGAGGATACATGGCAAAATTCTGACAACAGAATTTGTCTTCTACTGTAGATAATGGTAAAGGTACAACTGCTTGTTTTAAAAGCAAAAGGCTATTATTAAACAGGGATGTTTTAGAAGCTACGATAAATATGTCTTATGCCTTGCTGTAGTTGACATGGTTTCAGTAGCTGGTGGTCAAGTTAAGCCTGTCTGTTTTCATAATGCTAGTATTTTTTAATCATGTCAGCAATTCCAACCAGTCAGGATTTAACTAGAGCTTCCTTATGTCCTCACAATTGTCTGAGGCAATTGGTATCTTCTCTTTACAGTTAGTTTTATTTTTCAGGAGTGAGGGAGAAGGCAGTCTTTTGCTCAATGCAAGTGAAGTGATCCCTCCTTTAACTGCAGACTGACATCAAAGCTCTGAGAAATTAGAACAAGCCCACTTTTCTCAGTAGGTGTTAACTTACATGTCCCAAAATGATTGCTTTACACGAAGTTTCTCAACATGCCTTAACATTTCAGTGTAGTCAAAGTATACAAGGCCATGACTGCTGTTTAGTTGCTTGTAGGATAACAGGGGACCAGCTTAAGCCACAGGGTGTGTGGGATCAGGCTGTTTCATCTTTGAATCTAACCTGATTCAATTCACTTCGCTTCACTTCTTTGTGTAGTTTCTGATATCTTCATTCTCAGAGTGGAGGTCCCAGCTCTAAAATCTATAATTTTCTGGCTTGCCTAAAGTTGTGTCCAAATCACCCAAGCAGAGATCCCAAGACTGAGGAACACTAAGGCAATATGTCATGACAGTCTGCTTGACATGCTTTTTTTTATTCCTGTCATTTGACTTCAGAACAGCGTGATATAAGACCTGTCAGTCATCACATGCAATAGCACCAGAAACCAGTCCTCAAAGGCCAGCACTGACAGCAGAAACTGATCCTGCTGCTACGGCTCCTGCTGTCTGCAGTGCAGCCAAAGCAGAAATTGTGTCACCTTCAGACAACTAAAAAGGATAATTGAGGTTTTTATTGAATTAAATTTGAAAAAAAAAGATGCTGTTTCTTTTATTGTATGTGAACTTGTGAATATAGACAAACTTCCTTTCAAAGGGGCACTTTCAAAAAGACATTGGATACGTGAAAATTTGTGACCTCAACCTCACCTTGAAATCTTTGTGAAATTGTAGACTTCTGTCTTGTGGATATATACATTTGCTTATGAAAAATTGGTGTGGCTCACAGATTGACATCTCCACAAAACTTGTTTTATGCTGAAGGATGTCATTGCCATTCTATCTTTTTAAGTTGTCCTTTTTGATGGCTGCAAGAATTTCTTGGTAGGAGAAGCACATTGCTTTACTATATGTCTCAGCTGGGCTACCCTTCCTGCTCTCAAGGGATTAATTGGAGTCCCCTACCACTTGAAGTGGTTCATAAAACATGGATCTGACAAGCAAATCAAGTCAACTGATCCCCCTGCCTAGGGAAAAGCTGTTGACCAGAAATTCTAAAAATTTGAGGAAGCTCTCAAAAAACAAGCAGTCTCTTTGACACTTCATTGTAAAATTAAATTCCTGAAGTGTATGACAATTACCTATAACAAATGTTCTGCCAAAGCTTAATACAGAGCTGTGGTTTTTTTTTCCCTGAAAATGTTTAACTGCCCTTAAATATTCCAAGTTGAATTTACCTGCAATTACCATGGAGCTATATTGAGATCTTCACTCTCTAAAGAGAATTTGAATGATTACGGCATCTTCTAGGATAACATGTCTTGTTTTCATTAATCTTTGTAGTGGTGTTTGCTGTTGGCAGCCCATGACTGGAACACAGTTTTCACAGCATCCTCTGTCTTGCCTTGGGAGCTCACATCAGTTTTTCTGTGAAATAAAAAAAAAATATGAAGACCTGAATGAAATTTCAAACATTAAGCATTATTAAATAATAATGTGATTTAAGGCCTTCACATAGTAGGTCTTATTTACTGTCAGTTATTATTCTTTGTCCTTTGTTGCAGTGTGACCTAATAAACTCTATGGGTATCTAAATATTAACTAATATAAAACAACTGAAGACTAAATCTGTGCATATTCTGACTATAACTGAACTCAGGACTGATGTCATACTCTCATGTTATGAGAAGGATGTGGGGAGAGAGCAACACAGTTAGAAATTTTCTGTTTTCTCTTCTGCCCAGGCATGCTCAGAATTTTGAATCATGGAAATGACTTTTTAATTTACTGAAACATCAGACTATCTCTGTGGCAAAACATGTTCAGCCCATGTAATGCCTGACAAGAGGTGTTCAGTCTGAAAGCATAATTAATAATGCTCATGAAATATCATTGTCCAAGGGAACATTTAACAATGGTTTTGTATTAAAAAGAAAAAATGTCTTGGACTTTCCTAGCAGGTGATTGTCCATAGTGCTTGCCCATAGCTTTACAATTCTCTTTGAAGGACGAAATACAGGACAAGAGTTTCTAATCAAAGATATTCAGTAGAATCTAGCAAACCTGCTAACAAACTGCAGACATAGAAATGAGCTATGTAATAGGAAGATGATACACACCTGAGTAAGCAGGGGGCTACATTTTTGGAAAGGGAGGAAAATACAGTGGTACTTATTGCCAATGTGTAGTTATATCTCCTATGTTAGTATATATGCCAGGAATAATTTTAGGAAGCAGGCCTCCACTCTCCAACCACAGTCGTAATTTTGGAAGTCACTAATAACTTCCTTCCCCTTCCCCTGATTAGCTAACACAAAACATCAAAGATAAATTCCTCACAATGTTTGTTGACCTCTACTTAAGAGAAAATCCAGGCTTTACAGAAACAACCTGATATGTGGTAGAATCAGGTGATTTATGTACTACAGACTGTGCATGATCTGGATTTCTCATTTTCCTAGTTGTAGAAATAGGAAGTAGATCATAGTGATTCTCTACCTCGCTTCAGGAAGTTGCAGTTAATATTTTAAAGGTGGTGAGCTGCTCAGGTAGTGATATACAAGATGTACAAGTAACACGGCGAGATTGTGCTCCCCATTTCTGAGCAGCACTTTCAGCACAGCCATCACACACTGAGACATTGTCTGTGTAACGAGTTGTGACAAGACCCCAATTCAGCCAGATCCTTGAAGTGGAACCGTCTGCAACTTTTCCTTAAAGTGAGAGTGCCAAAAACCACTAATGGTTTTCCCGTTACTAAAGTTCTGTCTTATTGCAGCACAAGGAATAAGGAAACTCTTGAAACAGAGAAGTATGTTTTGCTGGGTGAGACTTCAGAAGGTCTCACAAAAAAAATTTCCCCAACCCCTACTTCTTGCATTCTTCTATGGTGAGTTCTTTCTTCAAGTTCTGATCTCAGTCTAGAAATTTCCAGTGACTATCACTTTTATTTTTCTGTGCCATGCAGTTGGTTATGTTTTTGCACCCCACTGTTTGTCTGTAGGCTCTCTCTCCTGCAGTGCAGAAGGTTTCCCCCAGCTAATCATGCTCATTGGCTTCCAGGGACAGCTCCATCTTTGATTCATGCAGTTCTGCAGCTTCTACTGCTCTAGAACAAAACAGTGAGCAGGCAGCCTTCCTTGCTGATGATGAGCACTTTTTAAAACAAAATATACAGTAAACTGTAGTCAAGCCCATCATGCACACTATATATGTCATTGTCAGAGAAGATTTCATGGAGCTTATTACTTCATCTTGACTCTTGAATCAGCCAACACTAACAGCACCAAGCTTCTTGTAAGCAGGATTGCATGCAGGTGCACAGAGAAACTGCTGGAGCTACATATGTCCTGAAGTATCACATCAGGCAGTGCAAATGTAGTGTATATAGAGCATATTTGTTAAGTATTCATTCTGTAAACATTACAGACCTTTTAAGAGAAAAATACTAGTCACCCTGTGTTTTGTTAGAGGTTGGCTTTTCCGGAAAAGCTATTGTGTGGTCATGTATTGTACCGAAATATGTTTGTAAGATCATAAACTAAAGGCACTGGAAAACTCTATTGGTAACAGCTTTTTCTTGACTTTTGAGGGCTTAGCTTTGTAGCCTCCATGACTTCGCCAGACTGTACTCATATCATATCTTCCACACATGGAGATAGTAGTTGAGACTTTTGGCACCACATAAATGAATCAAAAACCATTGATGCCTGCAGAGTTTAAAGGTGAGGATGGAAGAAAGGAGGTATTAAAAGACGAAGTGAGCTGCCTAGAGTGGTGCATAAGACTGGAGACAATAGGTAGAATAAGAATCAATATTTTATGTCATATACAATGAAGTTATTTCAGGAGAGAAAGTCCACTTGGGTCTTATTGCTAGCCTAGGTATTTCAGCCATAAGCATGTTTGTTGTTTTCTATTTCTTTTATCCCCAAGAAATCTGAAATTTCAAAAAACTCTGGTATTGATGCAGTCTATCCTTTTAGAGAATTGCCTTTGCTGGTGAAAACATTTACTTGGTGAGGTTGTGTAACTTCAATGGCAAAACGGCTGGGTATCTTGTAGATTCAACCCCATTGGTAGAGCCTGTTACAGAGCTTTACATTAGTCTTCTTGGTGCATATGTTGGTTGTTAACTCTTCGGGCAAGAGATGACTGGGCATTGCTGGTTTATCAGTCCTAATGGGCTCCTGACCACTGTGTGCAGACTGCAGGAGATATAATTAAAGTGGAGGAATAAAGAAACAAAAGCAGTCTTTCATTTATGTGCCTTCATTGGTATGGGGATAGAGTTTTTGTTTGTGGGGTGGGTGGCTGTTTGTTTGTTTGTTCTCGAGGCAGGGATGATTCAGTGGACCTGACCCAAGGCCCCTCAGAATCATAGACAGAATTTTTTTTTGTCCCAAGAATGAGGGCTGGGGCTGGTTCGTTCCTGTCACAGAAAGGAGTGAGAAAGGGAGTATAAAGCAACAGGACGAGGATCAAAAACTTTTGAGAGGACCCTGCAGAGCAGGCTTTATCTCTTGCCAGTGGAGAGGAGAAGGGAGAGGTTGCTGCCTTACATTTCCCTGCCTTTCCTTACCCACACTGTGTGAGGGCAGCAGTGGGAGCCTATTTTTTTTTTTTTTAACACCATGATATAGGCAAAGCAGTAAGGGGAATGATAGTTCTCCTAGCAACTGCCTGTTTTTGCTGTATTTAAAGCTACTCCTAAGCAACTTAAATCTGAATGCAGAACAGTGGAAGGTTTAAAATGGTGGGGTGCCATAATCATAATATTTTTTATGTGTTATATATACAAAGACGTATACACATGCTGATTTTTAATTACACCTCTCTCCCCGGAATTTCAAAGTTGTAATTTAGTGTGTAACAAAATGTTGTGATATCTTCATTCTGCTCATCAGCCTAAGGAGTAACAGGTCCCTGGCCCATGATCAGAATTGACCTTTCTCAGTTTCTACAATTATTTAATTCTTCTACTCTCTTCTTGCTGTAAAGAGAACACAACATATGAAAAGAGGACTTTGGCCTATGCATTAGGCACATGATTCACTATAAAATCCTTGGTTTCCCTTTGTTATGGGAACTCAGTCACTGAGGGTTTTCCATCCAGATGGGCTCTGAGTTCCAGTGAACAAAGGCTCCCTACCAACAGCTGAATACTCATGTTATTTCATTTTGCATTTAATGGGAGAGAGAATTAGTGGGAGGGAAAATAATTATTTTATAGATAGACTGAATAACTGAAAAGTAATTTTTTCAGTATGTAATGTGTTGCAATGTGTGCAATGTGTTAGGAGTGTGGGACTGTGAAATGGGAATTCACTCAAAAATCCACTATAAAAGAAAAACACAAAAATGGGAAAATTTAAAAATTTTCAAATAAACTGCAGTTAAAAATAAACAATAACTACACCATTGTTTTATATGAAATTTCATGGAACCCGTAATATTTCCTTCTGGAGGAATGAGTTCTTTATTGAAGACCAAGCAAGATATTTGTTAATAAAAGCTTAGCTGAGAGATGTGTGCAGTTCTGGGGCCTCAGGGTGGGGGAGAAGATTAGGTATCAGGCTGTCCAGAGCTGCTGGCTCCCCAGCTGGCAATCTCAGCAGGGACACCAAGTACAGAATAAACCTCTCACCCCTAGATGTCTCCCCAGGTCAGACTTAAGAAACTATGGCAGAATAATGTATAAAAATTTATATCTGACATTAACTATTCTTACATGTCCTACAGAGAAATGTTATCCTCAGCCACTTTCAGATGTTTGACATAAACAAACTTTTTCCAAACGTACAGAGCTTAAGCTTAACTACATTCTTTATATTATGACTGTGAGGGTCATCTGTGGTCATGGTTATTCAAAAAACATTACATTTTAATATATCCCATTTCTTGGGATCCTTGCCTTTCCTGTGTAGCATAATTAGTTGTACTTTATCTGTTGAGGTTTTGTTTTCAGTGAATCGTTAGGATCACTCTTTTCAAGTCTAAACATGAAGCATATTTCAACTTCGTTTCCTGTAAGAGGGACATATAGCCTGATAGCTCATTAAAATAAAACAAAAAATGCCACTGAGAACCTTAAAATTCATATTTTCTTTCTTCTCAATATGTGTGAGGAATGTCAGGAATCCCGTTAGATTGGAAATTAAATGAGGAGAAAAAAATGTTTAATTCTGGAAAGGATTCAGATGCTGTCATTGGTGTAAGAACCTGAAGAGTACAGAAAATCTGTCACTTTTCCCAACTAGCAGGTGCGGGGTGGGGGGGGTGGGGGTGGGGGGGAGAGCACAATTTATATTTGCTACTAGAAAGATCAATTTTTTGAAGACATGTTTCAGAAGAATAAAGTTTAAGAATAGTGTTAGAATGTTAAAAACAAAGCAATAATACTAATGTCTGTTTCGATATATTAAATAATCCAGAAACTCTATTTGTCTAATTAAGTCCAAAATCACAGCTTTCAAAAACATATCCATTAAGTTAATTCTATAGTCAAATCTGAAAGAAATTTTCTTTCGTATTCTGCACGGTTCTCCACTTGCAGCAGGGTTAAATATGTGGTTCTGTTTAATTTAGTGAGACTCCTCAACTAGCTTATTTATTCAATTGATTTCTCTTTGTGTGCAGCACTAATGGTCAGAATTTCAGATGTAGGAAAAGCCCCATACCTTGAATTTCTCAAGGTTTAAAAAAAAGGGAGGGGGGGAGAGGAGGGACTCTCAGCACTTGTGAACCTTGATATTTTAGCCCAACTTTCCAATCAATAGCTTAATAGCTACTACTGCAGCCTTGAGATCCCAAAGTGAGAGTTGGCATTTAACTAATCTAATCAGTTGAGAACATTTAGATCCGTGGAGTCAGAGCTATTACACTTACTGAAAAACAGGATATAGAGTTGGAACAAGGGACACATCCATCATCAAGAGCTGTGTCTGAGGTAGGGCTTTGGATTTTACAAATGCATTATTGCTTTACATGGTAAACTTTGCTGCTAAATAAAGACAAGTTTATTCTATCATGAATTTTACTTACTGAGTGTTTCTTCATAAGACGAAGGAAACATTTTTTTTTTTAGGAAAGCCTTTTACTTCATTTCAGTTTTCCTGACAAACAGGAAAGTATATCATTATTGTTGTCTTAAGCACAACTGGCGTTTAGAGGCTCATATATGAAGTGTTACTTTCTACATCTTAAGTAGTTTTCACTGATTAATTTTGATTTTATACCATGTGCAGAAAAAAGATATGTTTTGTTTTATTTCTCTCTGCTCCCTTTCCCCTCAGTGTTGGGGGAGGATGGGAATGGACGGGGTGGGAAGAGAAGTAAACCAGTGGTGTTTTAGATAATCTTCCTTCCAAATGACCAGAAGATTTCAGAGGAAAAGTAAAAAACTTCCTTTAATGGTATCTAAAATGAAGCTACAAATCTTTTGGATTTTAATCTGGCTCTAGGAAGACCTACATAAGGATCTCAGCATTAGTCTTCTCTTAGTAATGGACTGAAACAAACTATTTTTTATGTTCTACAGTGCACCTTTCTACTTCTTATTGCTTTTCTTTTTTGGGACCTTTAAGTATGCAACTCAAGAATTATTTTGCCCTTGTATCCACAGTTTACAAAATTGCAAAGTTCAGTGCAGTTAGGTTTCCATTTTGTGGCTGCTTCCCTTAGCGCAGCCAGGTGGTGTTTATGATCAGGGCTATCAGTTTCCCATTGAACTGGTAAAAACAATATGATATTTCATACAGTTTCCCTCAAATGGATTTCCTATTATATTATTAAGGTTGCTAGAAATGGTGCATTCTGGGTGAAAAACACTGGACAATAAGAAAGCCTGGTGTAAGGTATGCCAGCTATAAGCCAACAGCTACAAAAAGTAAACTGCAAAATCTAACTTATTTAGGAAGAAATCAAATGTGTCCCCAAAAAGAGCTGCTTTCTGAAGTGTTCGGAACTGACTTCTAAAGTCTTCTGAATGCTTGCATGATGGTATACCAAAGTTTTCACAATGAAAATTAACTGACTTACTGTTCCTTTTGTTAACAACGTAAACTAAGTTCAGTAAAAACCAGCATTACTTCCTTGAACTTGATCAACCTCCCAAAACAACTGCAAAAGTTTGTCTAGGCCATCTTTGTCTGTGTGTGTGGGAAGGTAGGCTTTTTGTGTGTTTCTTTTATTTGTGGGTATTTTTAGAATAGTCACAAGGAAATCTAGGCAGGCATCGGGTAGCCTTGCCTGTCATTAATCCAAATGTATTAATTTTTCATTTCTGTGTTCTGTCTCTCTATAATTTGCCATGTAAAAAACGTAAAGTTTTTTAGAACCTTATTATATAGGCCTCACTATGATGTTGTACTATACCTCTCTCTTTCTTCTAAGCTCATGGGGAAAAGTATTAATCAAAAAAGGGTGTGAGTACTAAAATACAAGGGTATTTTTCAGTCAAATTATATTCATTTTGCAGTTGCATGTAATATCTGACCTTTTGTGAAATATTCTAATTATACTGAATTATACTGAGGTGAAAGAGTCCTGACTTCTGAGTAAACAGAGTTAACACCTTTTTGAGCTATACCTAAGAAAGAGAAGGGATATGATTTTTAAATGAGTTAATAAAATGTAGAATAGCAAAAAGACCTTTAACAACTTCTCAAACTTTTATTTTTATGTATATCTACTTCATGTCAAACTACAGTTAACAACTTTCCATGCACAAAATATATATGTGCAAAGTTGGGAGGAATATAGGAACATTGTTAGGGTATGCAGAGATGCAATGAGGAAGGCCAAGGCCCACTTGGAACTCAGTCTGGCAAGGGATGGCCAGGATAACAAGACAGGCATCTCCAAATACATCAGCAGTAAAATGAAGCCTGGGGAAACTGTGGGCCTGCTGCTGAACAAGGTGGGGGCCGTGGTGACGCAGGATGCAGAGAAGGTGGCGTTACTGAATGCCTTCTTTGCTTCAGTCTTTACTGCTAAGGCTGGCCCTCAGGCATCCCAGCCCCCAGAGGTGAGAGAGAAAATCTGGAGAAAGGAAGAATTCCCCTTGGTTGAGGAGGACTGGGTCAGAGATCACCTAGGCAAACTGGATCCTCGCAAATCCATGGGCCCCGATGGGATGCACCAAGGAGTGCTGAAGGAGATGGTGGATGTTCTTGCCAAGCCACTCTCCATCATCTTTGAAAGGTCATGGAGGACAGGAGAGGTGCCCGAGGACTGGAGGAAAGCAAACATCACTCCAATCTTCAAAAAGTACAAGAAGGAGGACCTGGGAAACCATAGGCCAGTCAGCCTCACCTCCCTCCCCAGAAAGGTGATGGAGCAGTTCATCCTGGAGGTCATCTCCAGGAATGCAGAGGAGAAGAAGGTTATCAGAAGTAGTCAGCATGGACTTGCCAGGGGAAGATCATGCTTGACCAACCTGATAGCCTTCTATGGTGGTGTGACTGGCTGGGTCGATGAAGGGAGAGGAGTGGATGTTGTTTACCTCTACTTCAGCAAGGCATTCAACACTGTCTCCCATAACATCCTCATGGACAAGCTTAGGAAGTGTGCGTTAGATGAGTGGACAGTGAGGTGGATAGAGAACTGACTGAGCAGCAGAGCTCAGAGGGTTGTGATCAACAGGGCAGAGTCTCGTTGGAGGCCTGTAACTAGCGGTGTTCCCCAGGGGTCTGTGCTGGGTCCAGTCCTGTTCAATATATTCATCAGCGTCCTGGACGAAGGGACAGAGTGTCCCCTCAGCAAGTTTGCCGACAATAGCAAACTGGGAGGAGTGGCTGATACACCAGAAGGCTGTGCTGCCGTTCAGCAAGACCTGGACAGGCTGGAGAGCTGGGCCGAGAGGAAACTAATGGAATTCAACAAAAGCAAATGTAAGGCCCTGCACCTGGGGAGGAACAACCCCATGCACCAGTACATGTTGGGGGCTGACCTGCTGGAAAGTGGCTGTGTTGAGAAGGACCTGGGAGTGCTGGTGGACAGCAAGCTGACCATGAGCCAGCACTTGTGGCCAAGAAGGCCAACGGTAACCTGGGGTGCATTAAAAGGAGTGTGGCCAGCAGTTTGAGGGAGGTTGTCCTCCCCCTCTACTCTGCCCTAGTGAGGCCACATCTGGAGTACTGTATCCAGTTTTGGGCCCCCCAGTTTAAGAAGGACAGGAAACTACTCGAGCAAGTCCAGCAGTGAGCCACAAAGATGATCAGGGGACTGGAACATCTGCCTTATGAGGAAAGACTGAGAGACCTGGGTTTGTTCAGCTTGGAGAAGAGGAGACTGAGGGGGGATCTCATCAATGCTTATAAATATCTGAAGGGTGGGTGTCAAGAGGATGGGACCAGATTCTTTTCAGTGGTGTCCAACAACAGGAGAAGGGGTAATGGGCACAAGTTAGAACATAGGAAGTTTCATTTAAACATGAGAAAATGCTTCTTTACTGTGAGGGTGACAGAGCACTGGAACAGGCTGCCCAGAGAGGTGTGGAGTTTCCTTCCCTGGAAATATTCAAAACCCGCCTGGATGCAGTCCTCTGGCTCCTGCCCTAGGCATCCCTGCTCAGGCAGGGGGGTTGGATGAGATGATCTCCAGAGGTCCCTTCCAACCCCTACCATTCTCTCATTCTACCATTCAGTTCTATGCATTGCTTGAGCCTCTTTCATCATTTGGTTACTGCTTTGCAAACTTAACATGTTTTTTTTTTTCATATAGCTTAATCATGAGAGAGTGCTCTCATTGAGACCCATCTCTACACCACTCCAATTAGCCTGAGATTTGAAACCACCATTTTAAATATTGGTAGTCTTTATTCCCCATGAGAAAAATTTCAGATCCAGACGTAACTCTATAATTGAAATCTGTTTACTTCTACCTCGTGTATAAACAGAGAAATACCTTTTGTCTTTCCTTCCCAGGAAAACTTGAGTAGGAAAACTTCATTTAATGTGGTACCCAGATAATACGTATTATGCTAAGGAAGATTTTTACAATGCATTTTGCATTCTGTAAACAGGCACAGACTGAGTGTAATGGACTTCAAAGTATCATATGAAGTCAAATCCTGACTGGGGAACTAAGTGTAAAAGAGCAGTCCATTTTAGAATTAATAAATTGTTGGTCTTGTTCTTGTTTCCAGAAAAGACATATTTTTTTCTGCTGATTTATTAACAAAGCAAAAATAGTATCTCTCCATTTAGTGATTACTCATTTAGTGATGGCTCATGAGCAAATGTAAAAAGTATCTGTAACCTGGGGGGAGAAGGAAGACCTCTAGGCCATGATCCTAATTGATTTTTACTCTAGGCTTTTTCACCTTCTGCTACAAAACTGGCTTTGAAGTAAGTACTGGCACATCCAGAAAATTAAACTACAGTACAGTAGGACTTCTTCACTGAAAAGGAAATTTCACCTTCAGATTCTTCACTTGTGATCATTTATGGTATAAACAATCACATTAGAAGCCATGCATGACATCAAAGGACCAATCAGCTTTCAAGAGAGAGCACTAAAACCAGTAACCACTTTTAACAAATCACTTATGCAGTACTGTAGTTTCAAAGTACTGTACAAATGTTTCTAACAAATGAGCACAGCTTCGTGCATGTGTGTGTGTGTGCAGTCTTCTGGCTAGCTTAAAGCAAACTGTATACTTGACCTTTACTTCAAAGGAAAGTTAAAGGGCTGCATAGCATATAGATGCTGCTCCCAGAAGATTTAAGCAAGGTATCAGCAGCTGTCTTCCAGTAGCTAGTTTCATTCAATGTATAGCTTCTGTACTTTTAGTGTTAAAACTTTAATATTAATTTTATGGATCACAAATATGCAAGTTAAAAGATTGTTTCATCCTCATTAAGCCATCAGCATTTACAACACACTTGGAGTAACTTGCATCACCCAGTGGGGGTGTAACTGCAACAGTCCAGAACTTCGCTCTGCAGCTGCTGCTGGAGAGTCTGGGTGTTGCGGCTGTCCCCCTGCTAGCCTGTGCTGCAACAAGCTCTTGGTGGACAGTGACTAGTTTAAAACTAACTTGCATATGCTTATATATTGAGGATTTGCAGTCTTGTGTCTATAAGTTTATATGTACGAATATTTCTAGTGTTGCTATCTGGATGCTTTAGCTGGATATCACTTGATATGCCCTTCAGAAACTGAGAGCTGGGGCTACTGGAAGTCCAGGCAATAAAAGCAGGGACAAGGAAAGGATGGGAAGCACCATATCTCTGTAAAGACAGATTCAGTTGAAAGAAAATGTATTACTCCACACCAGCTCTTTGTTGGTTGTCTTTAATATTAGAAATTATCGGGTACAGTAAGAAAAACTAAATCCATAGACAAGATAGACGTATATTTACCACAGAACTACATGGTAAGGTCAATATTTAAAAGATGAAAAAGTTTACTTTTAGAGAACCACAGGTAATAGCACCAATTTAGCAAAACACATAGCAGTTTATGCTTATATTACACTTTGATATATTTACTGGTTGGCAATCTAACAATTATTTTTGGTGTTGCTGTGCTGGTTTTGACTGAGGTAAAGTTAATTTTCCTCATAGTAGCTACTATGGGGCTCTGTTCTGGATTTGTGCTGGAAACAGTACTGATAATACACGGGTATTTTCATTACTGCTGAGCAGTGCTTACACAGAGTCAAGGCCTTTTCTGCTTCTCACCCCACCCCACCAGCGAGCAGGCTGGGGGTGCACAAGAAGTTGGGAGGGGACACAGCTGGGACAGCTGACCCCAACTGACGAAAGGGATATTCCACACCCTATGACATCATGCTCAGCATATAAAGCTGGGGGAAGAAGAAGGAAAGGGGGGATTTTTGGAGTGATGGCATTTGTCCTCTCAAGTAACCGTTATGCATGATGGCACCCTGCTTTCCTGGAGATGGCTGAACACCTGCCTGCCAATGGGAAGTAGTGAATGAATTCCTTATTTTGCTTTGCTTACATGTGTGTTTTTTTCTTTTCCTATTAAACCCTCTTTATCTCAGCCCATGAGTTTTCTCACTTTTACCCTTCTGATTCTCTGCCCCATCCCACTGGGGTTGAGTGAGTGAGCAGCTGTGTGGTGCTTAGTTGCCAGCTGGGGTTAAACCATGACAGTTGCATAAAAAAAAATAAATAAAAAGCAGGCAGCCTAATAGTGGAACACCCCAAACTCTGCACATTTTGCTCCAACTGCTAAGAAATAACAGAGTTTCTTCTATTTCCATCTAGTATTTACAACAACTGTGATCTGTCTTCATACCATACCTATGGGCAGACACACACAATTAAATAGAAGAGAATTTGATACAATATTGATTCTAAAAGTCAAAGTATTCCTGTAATCAGTGGTAAAAAAGTGGTATTGGAAAATCCTCATTGTCTCCCTCTGTTGTAGAACGGATATTTAGTGAAGGCAGTTAAATCAGAAACAGCTGCTTTTCTGAAAAAGCATCTGGGGATGGCAGGTAGCCATGAAAATGCCTGCTTTACAAGTGAAATGTGGCATTCATGCACAGTGATAGTCAATGTTCACTTTTCACTCACTTCTCCATTAAAAAAATGAATGCCGTAACTACTCAGTCAGAGGACAGAAACTTACAGCCATGTCTGTCAATCACTTACCACCAATATAAGAAATACAGCAAAAAGGTGAACACTGCGCAAACAGACACTTGAGCATACAAATTATTCAATGGATGTTTGACTACGATGCTTACAGAAACCATTTCACAAAAGATTCATGTGTATGGAAATGGAGGCTAAATTAATCTGACAAAATTTTCACTGTTGCAGAACAATGCAATTTAAGAGCTCCAGCACTTTGCCAAAGAAAATTCACCTTTCCAAATTCAGTCTGTACTTAAAGATGTCTTATAAAAGAAAGACTATAGACTACTGAAGAGAATAGGACAGACTATTGGATACAATAGGCCAAATTTTATCTCCAGTGTCATTCTATCTGAGTTACACCTGAGGTTAATTTACTCTGTTGTCTATGTAGGACAGCACTAGAATGAATGCATCAATCCTTTAAACCTGAAGTGTCACTTTTGTGCCATATTTGCTCCCTAGTGCTGTGGCTTGCTTAAATCAAGAGTGATGGGTTAAGTTTACTAGTGGGTGTTTTAAGCAACAGACACTTGACAAAGAATCTTTTGCACAGGAATAATTTACTTTCTTAATAGTATCATTCTAAGAACAGCAGCAGCTTCACTTGGATATATCTGGACCTGTATATATAAGCACTGCTGTATCTCCCAAAACAGCAAAAATCTTAAAGATCAATAATGTGACAGCACCCTGGTACATCTTCCATCTGCTTACAGGAACACACAGTTACACAAAAGGTTAAAACAGAGGGTGCTTAAACACACGGTGAAAGATCAAAAGAAGTTATGGATTCTTTCCTGGTGCATCAGGTGGATTCAGAATTTACCTGCTGAGGTCCATGGGCTGTCTCGAGAAATGGTGCATGATGTTTTGAAATTAGATTAAAAGCTATTCTTCCACAATATGTTAGTATTACCCACAATGTTGATATTAAACAAGTAACATAGTTCCATCCATTATTAAATAGTATCTCTCATGACTGCTACTGTCATCTACTAAAATCCAACTAAGCTCAAATATATATATGTATATGTTAATCATATATCTATGTTTTTCTCTAGCACAAAAGGTGTTAGAATGTGGATTCCATGGTGGTCATGAACACTAGGCACTATCAAAAACTGAAATTACATTTGCCAAATCAAGGCATAATTGTCTCTCTCCTATCTGTTCAGCTGGAACACATAGAGTCTGGATCTGTAGAGAAATGTTATTACTTTTTCTTTTTAAATTAAAAAATTTAGGAAAACAAATGTTTTGCCTCACACTAAGATCTAGAAGATGTCTCAAGAGAACTTTAAGACTATTTTATGATGAATTGAAGGGAAAAAAATGTTGTTTATTTCTAAGCTATATATTAGTTTTTCCATGGTCTAGTCAAATAAAATTAGTGTTGAAAATATAGCCATATTACTCTCAGAAGTTTCTCAAAGTGTTACTGACATGCTCTAAGCAAATTAAAGTCTATAATCTAGAAAAAATATTAAATAATATATAACCTTTAGTAGAGTCTAAAAGAGGGGGTTTTGGTGGGTAACAAGGGAGTTTTAGTAAGTGTTTATGGAAGTAAAACAAGTAAAGCAAGTGTGCTTATGCTTTAAGGAAACTACAAGTGAAGTCACTCTTAAGTGAATTTGTTGTTTCCTGATGCATAAAAATTACTGCTATGCCATCACTCCCTATTTAATCTTCTCATTAATGTTCAGTAGTCATAGTCATCATGTCAAGTTTCATGTGTTGATTACAAGTATTATCATAGAAGAAATTAGAGGGTTTTTTAATGCCTACTCCAAAATTAAGAGACAAAATCTGTGGCTGTATTAGTAAGGATGTAATTATTATTATTAAGCCAAAACATAGCAGATTTATTGGCTTAAATCAAAATATTGTGAAGGAGCAAAGTTAAAAAAAGAGATGAGGAAAAATATCTCTGAGGAGATGATTGTGAGCATGTTCTTCACTGGACACTAAGACCGAAGGAGTTCAAAAGGGGCCTACTTCACACAGAGGCTGAGTTTCAGCCAGCATTGCTCAGTGTAAGTTTCTTTCCACAAAAAAGAAGTTTCAGCTGCATCTTGTGGATGATTCTTAAAAGTGCACACTTAAATATCTACTTATTCCAACTGAAAATTACAGTTACATTCAGTAACAGCATTGCACATTTTAAATACAAGTAAACAACTTAATAAACAATGTTCACTTCAACAGTTTCAAGGTCACAAAGAGCTACAATTTGCTCTAAGAGGACTTCACTGAGGTACTCCACAGCACTGTCCGTGGGCTATGTGGTTTGGAAATCATGATTATACTGCTTCTGAACAGGTGTATCTACAACAAACCCTTTGAGTTTTTCCACACTTTACATTAAAATCTGTGTCCTATACCCATTGGTGACATTTGCTCCAAATATATGAGGGATGCAACCTTCTGCATCCCTCTTCAAAAGTCCCTGTGTCATGGATACCTATAAATCTGTAGGTTTTGTTATATCAGCCACAGGCTAGAATGGTGGTTGTCAGTCGAGTCAATACCCAGAGCCCCACAGAGACCCAGTGCCTCAGTGCAGCCTTTCATACAAAGAATAGCCTACACTTTTTTGTTCACTGAGACATGGCTTTGCTTGGCAATTATAAGTTGCAATTTCTTGCTTGTGGTCCTCCTTCCAAATAAACAGATCAGATTAATTACTTTTACATCTTTTCCATACCTTCTACTTTTTTGTCAGCTCAGCATAACTAATAAGAACATTTTATAGTATAATGTCAGAAAGCTCTATCTGCACAATCTCAATAAAAATGCACTGTCTTAATATTCCATTAACAATTTTGTTTTATGACCTGTCAGTCAGACAACTTTTAATCCACTGATTATGTTCCACGGTGATTTAGAATCAATCAGTTTCATTAAAAAAAGTACATTGTAGCACAAGGTCAATTGCTCATATAAATCTAAGACTAATACATCGATACTACCTTTGTCAAGCAGAATAACCACCTAAAAAAAACAGCATCAAGGTAGTTTGACAGACTATATTTTTCATAAATCCTTGATGGTTGGTATTCATAATGCCAGCCTCCTTAGTATCTAATTTAGCATCCAATATTATTTTCTTTTGTACTGCTATGAAAGAATTGTAAGTACCAAGATTATGGAGATTATCTTTAGGAAATACTGCTTACCACCTTGCTGCATATTCTTTGAGCTTGCATAATAGAACACATCTATCTTAGGTATTGACTACTAAACACACTTTGGAAGTAATTTTAAAGTTTGAAGTGTTTCCTCATCATATGATTACATAGCCTTCTTTTTTATCCAAATAAACAGAAAATTATTTTTCAGAAACTTCTGCCTTTTGACATGATTGTTAGAGATTTCATCATTTTTGTATAATAATGGTCAATACTGTTTTTAAGGTTCTTTTATGCCATTAACTTAAGCTAATAAAAACTCATATGCATGCTAAAAAAGCTAAAAGAAAATTAAGTTTACTTTAGATATTCACAAGAAAGCTCAGCTGTATTAATTACTGAAAGTTACTAAATTTCTAACGGTGATAATCTGACTTAAATCTCATGCATCTACTGCCTGTCCATCAATAACTCCGTATGTAACTCCAGTAGAATGAAATATGATTAATTTGTCCTCTGACGCCCAAAAAAAACCAATTAAGATGTTAAACAAAAAATTCTTTCCTAGATTTTGATCAAGATACATTATGTTCTCCACAAAAATGCAAAAAAGATTCAGTTGCTGCGCTTACTGTTCTCAGAAATATTAGAGGTATAGTTTTTCTTTCTGAAGTTCTTGGAGACCATATATTTCACGGTATGGAAATTTTTTTTAGCAAGCAGACATCTAAACCTGTCAGTCAACTTGTGTGACGAAAGACAGGGAAATGTGCACACATTGTGTTATTTCAGAGTTATTTCAGCTTTCAGAACTCAGTGATAGGTCACTGAAAAATAGATGCCAAAGCTATTTTTATTTTTCATCCAATTTCTCCAGCCCTGAAATGTGATTAGATTACAAGTCTTTTGGGACTTGAATCATATTTTCAATCTTGTGTATGCTCAGTGCCATTGTGCATATGAGGCACAATTATTCTGAACATTTGAGTAAATTAATTTATCAATAACTACTAGTTTACTCTGCCAGGTTTTTTTAAGATGGTAGACAATGATAAGGACTCTTAAAATTATGTTTCAAATTCAATTCATACTTTTCAAAACATAAAAGGAATTTTCATGGCCTTGGTAATAACTATTATTATGCTATTAATACTGTATTAATTTCTAAAAGCATAAAGATCAGACTTAGCAACACTTACTTATTTATAGGAATATTGCCAAAGAGTTTTATGAGATAGTATGGAGCACTACACTTGTGTCTTGTGTCAGTCAGGTCTACCACAATAAGGCAAGCTTTATAGACCTAATCACCAGAATAATCTTTCTTCTATTTTACATTGCAAACATTGTTCCTGTGTTTATGTTTTCAACTTCTGCTTTTGGAAGGAGCACTCACACACAACATCCTTTGGGGTACTTTTAAAGACTTGTCTGTCTTGATTCACTTATTAACATGAAAACAACAGTTTAATTCCTATGAATCTTTTAATTTACCTTCTAATTCTATAATCCAAATAGATGCTGTTGCTGAGCAACAACATACCTTTAGCAGCAGAAAGATATTTTAAGATATAGTTTCCTGCAAATCTTCTTTTACTGAAATAACCTAAGATGTTTATTACAAGCCTTATTTTTAATAGTTAATGGGTTTTGCGGACACTGGGCATAATGCTTGCTATAAAACTAAGCCTAGATTTGCATACACAATAGTATAATAAAATCTGGACCTGCTAGCCCATAGTGATTTTCTAGGGATAATAATTTCAGCATTAACAATTTTAACTGCACAGAAAAAATTACATAGTACCAAACAATGCCTCCAAAGTATTCATAGAGCAGGTGTAATGAGGTCCATTTACAGGAAAAACGTCAGTGATTTCTTTTTTCTTTTCTCAGAAAAACAACTGTGCTTTAATAGACAAGTGCACTTTTCTACAATAAAATTAATTTTAAAAAATAAACTGGGAAGAAAGTGAAAAGAGGAATATTTGAAAAAGAAAAAAAAAGGATGGGATGGAATATTGCGGTAATAATGGGGTAATAATGCCCCCTAGATGACTATTCTTTCTAGGTATTGATATGGGTGAAGTTAATGATGAGAAGCCAAGTTACAAGATTTATAAAAGCAACCTAAAGCATCACTATGACAAGCTTAACAGAAAAATGTTCACCCTCAGCAAGGTTTGCTTCAAACTGTTCTTGCTCAAGCTAGTGAGCATCGTGTCAATAACTTAAAGAAACAAGTAAAAAATTCCCAACTAGATCTCTGCAACTTTATCCACAAGCTGAAGTAAAGCCACATGAGGTCATTAGCTTTGTCCTGTGATTCATCAGAGAACAGACTGTCTAGGGCTACCTTCTTCTACACTGCAGTGCAGGAAATAGGTGAATGTATGCACTACAGAGGAGTACAAATATTTCAAAGAACATACTAAAACAAACAAAAAACAACCCCCCCCAAAAAAACCCACAAGCCAAAAGATTTTCCATAGTATTCAATACCTAATTTTTGCACTGTAAAAATCTTCTCCTTCTGGCCTGTGTCAAAGACTGAGAAATACCAGATCACTGAACAGCAATAAATTTTGCCAGCATGGCAAGCCTCAGGATCCAGTTTCTCTTCATTTTTCAGATGATATAAACAGAGCAAGAATAACAAAGAATAATAATAAAGTGCAGAACTGGTAGTTTAATACAATAATTTCCTGACTTTTCTCTCAAATTAAACAATTCATTTCGTACAAAAAACAGTAAAGTGATAAATGTAAGGACGAAATGATGTATAACCTTGTGTAATGCAAGTGCATTGGTAAATATCCTTAAAAAACTGTTTCCATAAGTAGTTAGGTTATTTTTATAAAAACTATCTAGTGTTTTGCACAGAAAGCACTGCTATTTTAAAGCCATTTGGCATGCTTTTATTATGTAAATTAAATGAGGTTGATAATTGTCAACAACTTGTAATGCCAGATTACAACATCCATATTGCCTTGTATTATATTAAAATACAATGCATTTTCCAGCCTTGTATATTGCCCCTAGAAGCACGCCAACCATTCATTAAAATACAGACTGCAATCTTTGGGGAGAGACCATAGCTTTATTAAGGACAAGATTTAGTGAAACTGTGTAATTTACATATCAAACCCATCGTCATTATACCATGTAATCTAAATCTCTTGTAGGACTACTTGATGGTTCCACAATTAAAAGCTTGTTAGTCACATCATTCCCCTCCTGGTTTTAATCATAACTCACATGGTGTGGTACAAGCTACCTCAGACATTTTACAAGGCTGGGGGGAGGAAGAAGAAGAAGAAAGTTTGTCTCTGCCTGTCAGGAAACAATACCACCATAAGCAGCATAGCACTGATCACACTGTGTTGGACAGACAGAAGCATCATGAAACAGAAATAGTACACATCTATTCTCTCACCCACACAACTCTCCTGAACTAAAATGGCAGGATAACAGTATCCTGTGTTTTCACATGCTTTTGCAGCTACTGACTTAGATGTGCAGGAGGCATGATGTGCAGATGTTTGTGCTTTATTCACACACCAGTTACAACCCCCATTCCAAAGTCAGTGTGTTTGCCACATCTGGCAAAAAAAGAAAAGGTGTACTAGGCAGACACAGACAAACATAGGCTAGAAAAAACAGGTTTTTCTTATAGCACAGCATGCTTTTGGAATCATATGGGTTTGTACAAATCTACGTAACCTTAGACAGTCTTTGTGTATTGCCACATGTGGTCCCTGCTACAGTGAACAATTCTCATTCCAAATCATATCAGAAGTGTGAAAGAATCCCATTAACATCAGCTCTGTTTTTCTGCCTCTGAATTGCTTCAATTAAGTCAATTACTTTGGACCTAACCTATAATCAGATGGTAGGATTTGTCCTTTGAAAGAGAAGTTACCAGGAGGAAGCGCACACCCCTTAGAGCAGACTGAGATTGTAGGATATGTCAGATAAGAGGGTAAGCATGAGTCATTTTTTTTCTACTTATCCCTTCATTTTGACACTGCATTAAATCCTGCTGGCAATCCCTCTGCAACATTTTCCAAATCCACTCATTCTGCTCTCTTCCCAAAGAAAAAGAGAAACTTTTGACCTTGAACTTGATTTCTGAAAGTCTGCCTTCCAAATATAAAACTGATCAACTTTACCTAGTGTGTCACTTTGTCTATGTGGCCAGACTGAAGACATCATTAAATCTTTTTTGTATAGTTTAGCAACACCAGACAGAGGAGGTTTTGTCTTCAGAGCTGGGTTACTATATTCTCTACCTTGGAGAAAATCCAGGCCCACCTTCCACTCATAAGGAAACAACTAGATGAATGGTCTTCTTGCAGAAAAAAAACCCAAAAATTATATATGTGTGAGTGTGTGTGTATATATATATATATATATATATATGAAACCACTCAGAACAGCATGTAGCACTTTTCCACAATAAATATATTGTTATCACACTCTTTGTCCAGTGTGGGTGGAACATTCAGCAGCAGGTGGTGTGACTTCAGGTAATGCAGGTAATCTATTCCTTCCCCTTCATCCTGCCAGGTCCCTCTGCATTGCAGTCAGCCCAAACCATCTTGTAGTGCCAGCAAATGCCCCACTCCCCCACTCCCAGGAGAAAATAAACTCCCTTTCCCTCTCTGCCTCCCCCCCTACTACAGCAATTGCCCACCTTAGTTTTCTCACATCTGCCAGGTTGTGACTTCTCAATGGGATCCTATGGCAAAGAGTCCCATAGAAGTTCACAAAATCTTTGACATTGTGTTTTGCTTGGTTTAATGCTTCAGAGCAAGCTCTTGGCTGCCAATACTTCACTTGCTCTGAGAAGCCATGTCTGTTACTTGTTCCAAGTTTGCTGTGACAGTTAAGTTTTTGAAGACCTTCAACACCTTTTTGCAGAATAAACACTCCTGAGCTTTGTAACCTCTGCTTTTAAGAAAGCCAGCTGCTGTTCTGTGATACGAATTGCTCTTTTCCCTACTTCCCTCTATCTGCTAAATCCTTTTGAGAAGGGTGACAGAAATGGTACAGTTTCAAGATGCAGAACACCATAGATATACTGGCATAACAATTACATTTTGTTCCAAATTTCTTCTCCTGAAAATCTAGCATTAGTTTTGTGTTTTTGACTTGTCAAATTGAGTATATGTTTTCAAAGGATTTTCCTGGTCACTTCAAGATCTCCTTCCTGAGAAAAAGAGCCTCTTTAGGGTCTGTATTTATGTGTGAAGAGTTGGTATCATTTCCCCCCCCCCTTGTACATTGCTTTGCATTCCCTTTGGTTGATAGATCAGCAGATGATTCAGGAGTCTGAGCCTTTTCAGCAAGGCTTTGCAATCAGTTTTGGTACTCTTTTGTTATTAGTCAACATGACAGAATTTAGGAACTTTGCCCACTTACCTAATTTTCATGACTATGAATGCGTTCAGTAGTACAAATTCCTATATATGTCTTGATATGCATTTGCTAAATATAATCAACAAACTTATTGCTAAAGATTATGCAATTCAGCTTGCATTTAAAGTCAAAAATAGATAAATTCAGATTAGAAATTAGTTGGAATTTAAAGTAAAAAGTCAGTTAACTAAAACCATGGGAAATTTACCATCAAATAAGTTGGACTCTTTCTATCACCAGCAATTTTAAAATTAAGAGTGGAAGGTGATTAATTGGGGGGGGAGATTTTTTTGTTAAGTGCTATATTCTATTTCAGACAATGATAAATTCTAGAGCCTGCATTATTCCAAAAGTCAGTTCATATGTCTTTGGCCTAAAGCCTGTGGTCCTACATCTACAAAAACAGCTTTCGTGACATCTTTCAAGGCATTGTTAACTCCCAAGCCTGTAGATAGCCATCGTAAAAGTACTGGTTAATGACATATTGCAACATACTATAACAAAAACACAACTAATAGTGGAAATGCATCACAGATTCTTGCAAGAATAACTTTGAAACCTGTAAAACATTCTGGTGATTCTTTTCCTGCGGAGGTCTATGTTCTCTCAACAAGAGATAGCAAGCAGGTGGATGCTTACGTGTTCTGTGACTAGGCAGGGTTACTGAAGGGGGGAAAGACTCTCCACGAGGCACAGACAGCAGGCACTTCTGCAGCTGCCAGCCTCTCTTTTTGACCCAGGGTTGAGCCTGCCTCTGCCGACGTAACAGAAACCGACAGGCTTGGTAGAAGCAGCTTGTACTCCTGAAGCTCCTGCTGGGCATGGGACAAGTCCCAAGCAGGACACAGGATCAAACCTTTGCTGCTTTTGAACTGGTCTTTCAGCTTCTATATCAGAGCATGTTCTCTACCCTTCCTTATATTTGACCATCTGTTAGCCATTACTTTTATATACTTTCCCTTCACAACCAATGTTAAATTTTAATAACAAATTTGATTAATACTGATTTAGCCTGTTGTTCCACAGGCTAATATAAACTTAAATTTTCTTTCCTTTTCTTCTTTTAAAAAGTTGCAAACATAAAATACTGGATAACTGAAAAAGGATTGCGGAGAGGAATCTCATTGCAAGTAAGACACAAGATCCTCTCTAGCTCAAAGAATTTATAAAACAGCCCAAACAGAAAAAGAATTTGATGTTTCTGTATTTTCAGGGGGAAAAAAGGAATTTACGTATATGATTAAAAGATTTTTTTTTCCTCCTAAGTGGCTTCTAATTTTGTCTTGTGCTTTTGCCCCTGAATACATATATTACAATAAAATAATTTAACTCTACTTCATTCTGACATTATGATTTATTTGATACTCAAATCTGGACCTTTTAAAAAGCCTAAAATAAAAAGGTAAAAAAAGCAGCTATTAACTGGCAAAAAATATGTGGAAGATCAACATATGCACCACCCCCTGTGCCAAAAAATTCCTCTATAAAAAGAAAGTTCTCCTGAGGGCACTATCCCCTTTTGTTATCTGGCATCATCTACTTCCTTTTTACTCATTCACTATCAGGGTCTATATTTATTATCTGTTGCTATCTAACTTAGATTGCAAGCTCCTTAGGGCAAGGACCTCGTCTTCTTACATGTCTGTAATGTGCCATGAACACCTCTAGCACTAAACAAATAATAAGCTCTGCAGACTCAATTTAGTATCCATTTCAATTTGTGGTGCAGGCACACCATGTTTTCAGAATGTAAGGTTCATTTCGTTCTCTTAATGGCTGATGCCAGACAAGCATAAATATAAATCCATATTTTTCTGGCTTCTGCTGAAGCAAACTTGCTCATTACAGTTCCTGCTGACAGTGACCCTAGGCCAGTGTAGTCAAGTCCACGTCTTGGCAGTTAACATTTTCTTGCAGTCAAAATTCACTGCACGGATTTCTTTAGATAGCCCTCTTGGTTCTTTATAGTCATCTGTTACTAACACAGTTTTAAGTTTGAATAACCAGAAGATCTGCTTCCAGCAATCTCTGATAGTCCATAAAGAATCTAAAAGGACTGTCCAAATGAGAAAATAAAAACTGCCAGTTTTAGTCACTCTGTTTTCTAGCAGTCATTTCCTTATTGAGAGAAGAAAAAGAAAAAAAAAATCTCCAGACCACTTAGGAAATGCTTCTTTTGTTAAACAGCAACTTCCCTGCTTCCAGGAAAATTTGTAATATAAGTTAAATAGCTAGAAAACAGCATTGACCTATTTACTTTACTTGGAAAACTGCTATTATATAAGACATTTCTGTTGTTCAGATTAACATATTCTCTTATCATTTCTGCAAAACCAGAATATCAGGCATGCTGAGCTACCATGATATCTTCAAGCAAAAAAAAAGACTGTCCTAACCTCTTACTAGAATAACCTGAACCCTTTGATATTTGGGGCTGTGACAGGACAGCGGCAGGGAGGGAAGAAGGAGGACTTTAGTTTCTCCAGCTAAAATGGGCTGTGTCACATCAGAGTCAATGTAATGTGGCAGCCCTTTCAAGCTCCTTGCAAGGAGGCTGCACTGTCTCCATTGTGACGATGACACATGTAGGATTCTTTTGCCCACAAGGTCCAGGCTAACATTGGTTACTGCCATAGCCCACAGATGAAGGTGGGAGGATGTGTGGGGCTAAAGACTTAGTGAAAACAGCAGCCTTGTTCCTTCACACAGGTGAGCTATCATTGCAATTTTCCTCTAACAGTTTCCACAAATGTCATCATTACACAACACCAGGTCTTTTTGGTGATAGCTGAGGTGAGGCTACTTACCAGCATTTAAAAAATGTCACAAAGAGCCATAACAGCAACTGAGTAATGTGGTGTTAATAGACTCTATAACAGAATAATTTTTTTGCTATATGCTTATGGATTTTGAAAGGTGGGATTATACCAAAAGCCTCTACTGTACAATCAGTAAAGTGAAAACATGCACATGCTACACAGAGTGGCAGGCTTTAATGAACACACTAGTGTCTGTCACTGCTGAGGGATGGGGAAGTAGGAGACTGTTTTAAACCCACAGATCTCCTGAGGAAAGAGTGTTCAATAGCTGCAGCAATTTATTATTTTGGAAACTACTTCATACAATGACAAGATTAAATTATTCAGTCAGTGTTGCCAAGTTAGCTTGTGTTGTGAGTGCACTGATCATATAAAAGCACTCAGTGACCTGTTTACCACATTGCTTGCCACTTGATACATGACAGCTGTTGTCACTAGCACATTTTTTTCCTTTTGCTTTAAGAACACTAATTAATACATTATTGTGATGAAACAACAGCGGTCAACATGTAAATGTTGGTTGAAAAATTTAGTAAACAGCTTGGCATGGATTTGGTAATGACACACGGTAGTTTTGCTTAGTCATTATGGGTAACACACAGCAACAACCATACAGGACTCAGTGAATAGTCAATTGAGTTGAACATCCTTTTTTCTGAAAACATTTAAAATAGAAGATATTGTTTCTAGATGCTCAAGAATCATAACATATCTTTCAGTGCTAAGGTGGTAGGCAAAGATTATATGCAGTTGACAGAGGTGGAGATGTATCTTGGCAGGCTCCCACCAGTACTGTGGATAATCCTTATGAAAGCTAATGCAATCTATTAACTTGCCAAGCCCTGATTATATGGCTTCAACAGAGCTATGGTGAATCCACAGAAGTCCACTAGCTTGTAAAGAAAGGAAAAGCACAGAGCTTCTGCAGAGAAAATCTTCTCACCTACTGACACTCTTACAACCATAACTGAGTTTCTCAGCGAAGCTCAACATTAGAACTGTTCAGGTCTTGGATTTCCCTCCCACAGTAATTTGTGGTTGAAAGATATATATATGTGTGTATACATATAGAGAGAGTTATTTATTTCTAGGCATCTTCAGAATACATTAAGGAGTCTGAAAAAAAGTCCAAAATTTTCTGCAACTTCAAATTCAAATATACTAACTAAAATCATTAAAAGCTTGTTGTTTTCCATGCAGAAAATAATAAATAATTGTCTTTGCTTCTTTCCATCCCTCTCTCTCCCTCCCCTAAAAAAAGGAGCAAAAGACTGCCTTTTCTAATATCAGAAAACCCCGGAAGAAGCATACATAAAACTGGGAAATTTAAAGTGAGTTTGTCTGAGGATTTTCAGGCCCCATGGCATCTTGACCCCCTGCCATTGCAGGACACCTTGGGAAGTCCCTAGATCTTCCCTGGAGCTAGAACCATTTTATGCCACTCTAAAGAGACGTTGGCACACTTCTATAGGGAAATAAAGACAAGAATGGCTAGGCAGACAAAATGGTGAGTTTACAGCTCTAATTACCCAACATTTCAAGAAAGTAATACTTAAAAAAACAAATTAAACTGACCTGTTTCTGTCTTTTGTACCAATCAGCAAAATCATGTCACATGCCTGTTTTATGCAACTGAGTAATTTGGATCTGCATCAGTGTCTTTCACTGCTTTCCTATCCCAGGAGTATGGTTTCCACAGAGCATACAGGTAATATCTGCTGTGTGTTCAGGTGTGAGAACGTGATGCTATTATTACATGTCTTATTGGGTCCAAGCTAGGCAAGGGTCTCTTCTATTTCAGCCTTCTTCAATAACCAATTACACATTTATCCATACGAAAGTTTTTGTTAGTAGCCTACCATTGAGTATAAATTGCCTGTACTCAAATAGATCTTCTTAAAATGGAAAGTGACATATAGGATATATATTTACAATTCCATATAATTTGCTGAAATATATAAGGAGTTGAAACAGAGTAACTTGCTTTTAAGAAGAAAAATAATAATCTGCTTTCAAATGAGGTTTTGTTCTAATATCGCAATTACTAGATATGCAAAAACTATTATGAAATAATGAAATGCTCAAGGCAGAAATGAAATTGATTTCCTTAAATAAAAGTTCTTGGAATATAAAGTTATTATATAATCACATCTTTATACATGAAAGATCAAGCTGTAACTACTAACTTTTCTGATACTTATACCTTATTTATTATGTTGCATGAAAAAATTATTTAGACCCACACATGCACAAACACATACATATATATATTCAGACATTATAATTTTACTGTGCTGGGTGACTTGCAGACAATATAATAAAATTTTAGCCTGATCTATATTTAGTTCCAAAGCATTGGAAGATCTCAGTCAGAGCAATTTCCCTGTGCCTTCCTTTCTCCCCTTCCATAATCAAAAATACCTTCCTGTTCAGCCAGGAGGGTGCAGATGTACAACCATCTCTACACTGCTAGAAGCATTGATTTTTTGCCTTTTAATAAATATAAGTACAATGGCAAAGTGAAAGATTAAGCCTGGAATGAGAGTTATGGATTTCTTAGTCCTTAACTTAGAATCAAAGTCTGCATCTTAGCATCTCCAACTGTTTATTATCCCCACACTGTTTTAAAATGGAAACTCTGTCTCTTCTTGTTGATGTTAGTTTATTGTGCCATATTTATACTCCACTAACCACAGGCTTCAGAGCTTCTGCTTTTTGTTTACATGGACCAGAATGGAATTTTCACACCCTACAGAACCACTTTTCCTTCAAGCATAATTTGACTTTTCAGGTGGAGATTTCTTTTCTCTGCAGGAATAGAAATTTGCCTCAGTTATGGACAAGGTATTGCACAGGAAACTCTCAGTGGTACTTGTCTTTGTCCCTAGTCCTTAGCCAGTGCATCTTGCTCACTCATTCAGTATTCAAGTGATCATGAGAGCTGTTTTGGGAAAAATAATAATAATTAAAAAAAAATCTTAATTTGATTAGATTTCTTTTTTTGCCTTAATCTGTAGCAAAGAACATGGTTTCCTCCTAGCATCGTACTAAGTAAACTTAGTTTAACAGTGAAATGACCTTCACCTCTTCTTTTCCTGTGGCTTATTATAGTTGATGATTTTTCTTCTTTTGAACTATGTCTTAATCCCATAATGAAATACTGGAGCTGTTTTGTGGGTTTTGATGTCTGGGCTAAATGTAGAAATGCGCTTTATGGATCTTTATGTACTAAACACCTAACATAGATGCTTCTGACTGTGGAACCATGCTCAGGAAGTTAGTGCTACTTTCCAGTCCCACATGTTGGCAATGAGTTTAGTTTCACAGCAGCACATACACAGATATAGTTTTATTCAGGGGAAAAAAAAAGGAGGGAAAAAGATACACTAATATGACTTCATGGGGAACAAAACTGAATATCGGTTTAAATCCTTAAAAGGTCTATAAATGTTGATCCTCTTTCCTTAAAATAATTTGATCTGAAATGGCACATACAAGAGGTGAAAGTGATTTCAATTGCAAGTGGTTTTAGATCACAACAGGTGATATATCACAGTAAAGAAACTGAGGAACATATGAAGTATTCAGACTATCCCTTCAGTCAAACTGGATAGAGTATTAAGAGGATCTTCTCCCCATCTGAGAGATGGCAATTTGGCACAAAGCAATGATAAAACTGACACAAGCCAAACTTTACTATCTCAGCAACAAACAACTTCAGTACTCAGAATTTCATAATACAGATGGGTCAAACCAAAATCAAAGCAGCCCAAACATTTGAGACTATTCATATCCAGACTGCTTATCTTGAGCCTTAAGAGTAGTTGAATTTATTCTTAAGAGACCATGACTAGCTACAGAAGCTACATTTGCAGCTAATGCATAATATATGCTACAGGAATCCAGAAAGCTATTCTGAGTATAAGAAAATCCAACAAGCACCCAACTTCCCACACAAATAGAAAAGAGCAAAGAGAGAGGATGTATGAATAATTAAAAAGAAAATGCTTATGGGGTAAGCAGTTATATTATTTTTTATAATAAAGCTGAAATTTCTAATCATATTAAAATGATTTAAATATGTATAAAACATCTCCATTGAATTACCACTTTATTTCTAACTACTTCTGCTTCCTTTTTTTAGCCAAAATTGCTCCAACACATTAAGTTATGGCTTTCTACATTACTTTTTAAGAAATAAATCAATAAAATGATAGCTAAAAAGGCAAACTATCCAGCTAGCTATATAAAACACTACCCCATTTCAGTGATTATTTAAGATGTGGCATGGATAATTTGGCTCATAAATGTTTTGGTGCATTATTTACATGGAGACAGGTTTCTTCTCTAACAAACTCAAGCGTTGGTAATTAAGTGCAGAGAGAAATACAGAAGCTTGGAGGAGTTAAGGCACTAAAAAGTACAAAAAGCACATATTGAATAACACAGACTTAAACCAAAACCAGAATCAAAACCCTTTACTTTGAAGCCCTTGTAGTGGTATAGCATCCCAATGAATGCTTTGATGTGCTGATTCTTAACCTTACAATACGATGTGCCATTTTAAGGGTTCACAGTGATGACTAAAAGATTAGTATAGAAAGAAAAGAAATTCATGCATGTCTAGGGTTTTTCATAGCTAGTATGCAGCCTTGAAGAACCCTCCAAGGGAAATCCAGCTTACCTTTGTGTGTGATTACACACCTGCATTGTTCTTCGGTAGCTGTAGTTCAAATGGGAAAATACCTGGAACATTTGCCTGACACATTGAATTAATTTGCAGGAGATAAATATAATCCTCATGGTTCTATAGCCATGACAGAGAATTTTGTAAGAAGTATCTTTATCATCAGGTGAAAATATAAATTCACAAAATCACTTAAATCAGAGTGAATAGTTGCAATTCCAAAATAAATTATTACTCTTTTTCCCTAGAGAGTAATACATGCTTACAAACATCCAGCTCTATGTTGACAAGTGAAATGACAGTTTTCTGAAGATCACCAGCCTAACACATAGGAAATATGACATATGACATGCACTGGCAAAAATATTTGTGTTTTATTCATTCTTTTGTGCTTGCTATTTAAGTTTATCTGGCTTCTGTTTACCTACAGATTAATATGACTATAAAATTGATACCAATGTGAATTAAGTAGTTTCTTGTTCAAAAGCTTAAGACAGAACCATGATCCTAGCATAGGAACTGTCTATGTACTCAGCACAACATAAGCTTATAACAGAGTTGATTATAATATAACTGGGAAAGAAATTATAAAAAGAAATTTAACAAAATAAAAAGGATTACATATTGATTTGATCTTTCAGTTAGTTCAATAGTTTATTGCAGTGCATGGTATCTTAAGAGTTCATTTGCACAGCAGCAGAGAACCATCCCCCCATGCATCAGTCCAGTGGAGTTTTCCTGAAAAGCTCTATAAGCACAGATTCCAGACCAGAGAGCATGTCACTTCTGATGTTTTAAATATATTCTAAAAACTAGTATGCTTTAAATTTCTCAGACTACATGAAACCAAATTAACTTGGAGGCAAAGGCAACCCCTAAGAAACTGCTTGCCTTATTAGTTGGAGTTCTGGGAAGCCAAATGTTATAAAATGAAGGTAATCTTGTAAAATTAAGCAAGAGGAGCATTATTAGAGTAGAAAGGTAAAAAAAATCCAAAATATAAATCATTGAGCTAGAGTTTTGTCACTTTTAATTTTGTAATAGTTGATAGAAACTGTTTAGTGTAGTTTACAGTAGGTGAGAATTATTCTTGAGAACGAATTGTGCATTTCTCACCATCCTCCCCTACCCCCACCATCCCTGTGAAGTGATAATTACTGTTTCAGAACAAAAAGGAGAACAGAAAAAAATTCTTTCAGAACAGTAACTATGCTGCAGAAAGAAACACTCAGAGAAGTAAGGCAACAAAATACTGGACTAAGAATGCGAACAACAGACTGCATTTCCCAGATTTAAAACCAGTCTTTTGTGTATGTGACTGCAGCACATTAGGTCACTTCTGTGGCTGTTTCTCTTTCATAATCTGTTTTAGACACCTGTTTGAGGAATATGGGCCAAGGAACAACTTTCTTTTTTGATACAGAAATGTAGCTAGAAAATAAGAAAGAAAAAGGAGAGAAGTCTCACCACTGAGTAAAAAAGGAAAATAATAAATTAAAATTCTCCAGAATGCCAATTGTATTAGCACTGTCAAGAATAAAGGAGGATCCTAAAAATAATTAATATACCACCCTATTCTGATTTTCAAACTACTAGGACCAAACTATGATACTCAGGCTTTAGTTTCTGTTACTCCAGGCACCCTTGTCCCGGATGACAGGGATTTAGACTAGCAATCAATTGGAAGAGCAGCTCCATATATGACAAAATAATTCCCTCCAGTGCTGTACACTGTCTGCTGCTCATCATTTACCTTGGGTTTTAAAAGAGAAGTTTTGGGAGGGGTTTGTTTTGTTTTGGTTTGGTTTGGTTTAGTTTTTTGATTTTAAGTAAGAGGTACAACCTTAGTGCAGATAGTTTAAAATTGAGGGCTTTTTGCTGACAAATTTTGCCTGGATCTTGACTAAGATCTGGGCACATGATGCCCTTATAAACCTGCAGAATATTCCCTTTATAGAGATATCTATTGCTTTCACCATCCTCCTGTCCTCTGTAGATGCTGACCTCAGCTTCCCAGCATTGGGAAGCAGCTGTAACATGCTGGCACATTTCCCAGGCACAAGGTCAATGCAGTGCATCTGCTCCCTGGTGCCAGACCTTATCTTCCATAGTAGGAGTAAATGAAGAGCCCTGAACTAGAAACCAGAGAGAATCCGACACGAATGCTGCCAAAGGAGATATTTTCACAAATTTGTCTTTTTCATTCCATCCCACATCCTTTCTGTGCTAGCTTGTTTTGAAGAAGTTGTTCCCAAGTGGCTGCAACGATCAGATGACTTCTCAGCTTCAGAGTGGGGAAAAACTCTGGATCAGCAGTTCAGGACCTGCTGAAAAACTGATGTCAAGACCAGAGTGGCACCAGCACGCATCAGTGTCATAGGGCTGTGAGGAACGGTGACCTAAAATCTGACATTAGTATCAAAAATCTGCACAATGGAAGTTTTCATATCCTTGGAACAGTAACATCCTTTAGTCTCACTCTTTCAACACAAGAAACTGAGGAGATAATTTGAACCAGATTTCTGGTCATAAGCAAAATACTACAGAGAAATTACAATAAGGAAGGAACTTAATTAAAGCTTGTTTGCAGCTTGCAAAGGACAATATAGGTTGAGCTTGCTTGCTCCAACATCAGAAATCCATTAAAGAATGGTGAGAATGAAGAACAAACTGAAGAAAAGGAAATTGCAGTTGTTTCATATAATTTTTTACTGATGTTAGTTATGACATCTGACTCAATTCACACTCCTTGTAAAATTCCATCTCACCTCATGTTTACAGGTGCTACATACCAAAAGCTTTTAATTGAGCAATTGCCTAGCTGACTTTAAGGCAGTTTCCAAGTAGGAAGTTGCAGCTAGTTTTCAGGGCTGACCTTTTCTATTACTCCTATCTTTAACCAGCTACTTGTAAAATTACCAGTTATTCCCTAAACAATGACTAAACACAGGGGAAAGTACTGTGCAGGGCCAACACCTTGTTGTTGAAGAATTCAAGAGCACCCACAGTTTTGTCATCAAACTCTATCCCCAGATAGAGCAGCAGAACCATAGGCCACCTAGTTTCCTATTTTACAAGGTTTTTAAGGTAGCTTTTCCTATAGATTTGTCTTGCCTATGTTTTTTCTTCACATTTCTTAAAGACACATATTGTTTCAGTCTAAAAAGTTGAAGACATTTTTCTTACCTATGAGCAGGACTTTATATCCTGCAGATAGAATATATTAACATCTTTCAGAAGAACAGGCAATCTTTTCTCTGACATGAATGTTTCTCAAGCCCCTTTGTAATGTAGAAAGATTTACTAAGCATGAGTCTCCCGTTAATGAGATACACTAATTAGTGACTTGTACATGTGAGAAGTAGAAAAGGAGCTGGAGGAAGAAAAAAAAAACTGCTATGTTCTGAGGACTTTTTTCTTTTCAAATTTGTTTTCCTCTTTCATCTTTCTTTGCAATAACACCAAGAGTTTCCTAACTTGGCAGTCCTTGGGATAATTAATACTGATTACGGCACTGTTTAGTATCATCTAGATAGCAAGATAACTGGGAGGGTAGAAAAGACTAGATACACCATTTTTCA
The DNA here is from genome assembly GCA_031468815.1 of Morus bassanus. Classification (NCBI taxonomy): domain Eukaryota; kingdom Metazoa; phylum Chordata; class Aves; order Suliformes; family Sulidae; genus Morus; species Morus bassanus. The sequence goes on along the minus strand of CM062567.1, from coordinate 106,025,246 downwards.
AGTACTGTTGCATAAAGTCCTTATATGTTTTGTGTTGTTCACTTCCAGTTTGGCCATCAATTGTTTTCTACCTTCAGAATCACTGAAGTATTTGACTAAAACACTACTGTTACAATAATGAGAAAGTTATTCTCATGAAATTAAACTCTGATTAAAGGAGTGTCTTTCTGCTTGATTTGAAAACTCTGCAGCTGTTCACTGGTACTATGTCAGATGGCTGATAGCATCATACATGCATACTTACAGACATGTTTTATGTCCCTTGTCCACCGTTAGAATCCAGTCAGATTTTTGAGACATACACAAAGAAAGATGACTAGCGCATGTAAACTCAGGTTGCAAATGGCTCATCTGAGCAGCTTTGCTATGACTACACTATGAAATGAAATATTTTGCTTGATCCTTTGCTTTTCAAACTTTTCAAGGGTAAAGACCATTTCACATAAAAAATTAACTTTTTGCTTACTGAAGGAGTTTTTATCTTCCCCCTCCCCACATCTCAAGGTTAGGATCCCATCAAGATTTGGTACGTGGTGTTAAAATAATATTTCCTAGTAGCCTTGTGAACTTAGTATGATATTTCGGTTTTACTGCTCACAGTAGTTTCTTGAATGTTAAATTTCTAATTATATAATTCCTTCAGCAATAGAGTTCAAAGACTTACTGTATTTCTGTCTACTACCTGGAATTTCACCATTGCGGTTAACCCTGGCTGGACCCCAGGTGCTCACCAGGGCCACTCTATCACTCTTCTCCTCACCTGGACAGGAGAGAGAAAATATAACAAAAAGCTTGTAGGTCAAGATAAGAACAGGGAGAGATCATTTACCCATTACTGTCACAGGCAAAACAGACTGGACGTGGTCAAAAAATTAATTTAATTTACTACCAAATGAAATCAGAATAGGATAATGAGAAATAAAAACTAAATCTTAAAAACACCTTCCCCCCCACCCCCCCTCCTTTCTTCCCAGGCTTACCTTTACTCCTGATTTCTCTACCTCCTCCCCCACAGTGGTGCAGGGGGTGGGGAATAGGTGTGGTCAGTCAGTTCATCAGACATTGTCTCTGCTGCTTCTTCCTCCTCAGGGGGAGGACTCCTCACACTATTCCCCTGCTCCAGCGTGGGGTCCCTCCCATGGGAGACGGTCCTCCATGAACTGCTCCAACATGAGTCCTTCCCACAGGCTGCAGTTCTTCATGAACTGCTCCAGTATGGGTCCCTCCCATGGGGTGCAGTCCTTCAGGAACAGACTGCTCCAGTGTGGGTCCCCTGCAGGGTCACAAGTCCTGCCAGCAAACCTGCTCCAGCATGGACTCCTGTCTCCATGGGGTCACAGGTCCTGCCAGGAGCCTGCTGCAGCATGGGTTTCCCATGGGTTCACAACCCCTTTAGGCATATCCACCTGTTCTGGTGTGGGGTTCTCCATGGGCTGCAGGTGGATATCTGCTCCACTGTTAACCTCCCTGTGCTGCAGGGGGACAGCCTGCCTCACTATGGTCTTCACCATGGACTGCAGGGAAATCTCTTCTCTGGGACCTGGAGCACCTCCTCCCCTCCTTCTTCACTGACCTTGGTGTCTGGAGGGTTGTTTCTCTCACATATTTTCACTCCTCTCTGGCTGCAGTTTCTCTTGCACAGTTCTTTTCTCCCTTCTTAAATATGTTATCCCAGAGGTGTTACCACCATTGCTGATTGGCTTGGCCTTGACCAGCAGCGGGTCCATCTTGGAGCCGGCTGGCATTGGCTCTATTGGACATGGGGGAAGCTTCTAGCAGCTTCTCACAGAAGGCACACCTGTAGCCCCCTGACCACCAAAACCCTGCCACTCAAACACTATGTATTCACACACGCACAAATCACTAGGATATGCAAAGATATATTTGTTTTTTCTCTAGTGATCACAAACTACTGAAAATCAACAGTGGTAGCCAAATGTCCTCAGTCAGCAGAGACAGAAGAGTCAGCTGAGAAGTACTACCTGCAAAAATTTCATTGCTATGAGAATACATCATTATATTGTTGCATGCCATGGAGCATTTGAAGATACTCTGTTAACAGAAATTAAAGGGACCTTCTGGAGATTTAAAGTGCATGTCTCCAGAAAGGTATAGCATTATTCTAGATTTGACCACACAAAGCTCATTTCCTGATACAGTAGCTTTGAACACAGAAAGCTTTTTCCTTGAAGTATAAACAGCAGTAGCAATAACATTGAGTATATAGCTGTCAAGCTAATGTTTGTTACAGTTATTAAGTTTTTCAGCTCCATGAAGGGCAACAAAAATATAGTCTACTAATAATAAGCAATTATTTGACAAAATAGAGGGCTTACAATCCTGGTTTCCTATTAATTCATGATAAGGTTTTGTAACATTTTAAATTAAGATATTGTATTCTTACATTCGAGGAGCATCAATTTTACATTGCATATCTAAAAATACAGAAGGGACTCAAAATTACAACATTGCTTTTCAGAGTATGAATACTCTTACAGCATAGTTAAATTAAAGAATTCATTATATCTTACCAGCTGAATCTCGAGACTGGCATTTATCCTTTTACACAATTATTTTCACAAGTGACTACCTTTTCTGATTTTTCCAACTGTAAAATGGAATTGTCTCATCAGCTGCACAAAGCACTAGGATTTACCTGCACACTCCAATGTTAGTCAAATGGAAAAATGAATAATTTTATGTTGTTCTTGATTTCATAGAACTTCCATAATTTAATTACAGGTTGATGGTTTAGATTTCTACATTTTTACTTTTAAATTAAATTGGTTAAAGCATGGAAGTAGTAGAATAAGAACAGCTGCTTTAGTGCATTTCCAGTTCTATGCTCAAACTGTAAATAAAACAAAAGATAGAAATTCAAGAATCTTTTCCTTCTACCTGCACTTGGATAAGGTCTGGGTGGTATGTGTATTTGAATAAATAAAAATTGTAAATAAATTTAGTAAGAACTAGAGTAAACTGAAAATATTAAAACATTTTTATTAAAATAATAGCAACATATATTGATGAAACTATTATTTTAGGAACTGAAAGTTTGTATAACAACTACAAGGTATTTTAACTCCATAGTATATATTCTATGACATTAATTCTTTTTTTTTTTTTTTTCATGTACTGGGCATATTCTTTTGGGGAAGAAAGGAATTCTAATAGCAGAAGAGAAAAAAGCAAAATCCTCCTCCCTTTCACCACAGGGAATCTCATGCTAATGGAATATCAAAGTTGAGATCCATCTATTGGACCCGAGGAAATAATTTTCCTGTAAAGATATGCCAGAAGTAAACTTATCTCCAGAGACAGTTAGAGGGAACAGTAATCAGCATGGCAATTCTGAAAGATCATGTTAAAGCAGGGAAACACATACACAACACAGAAGCTCTTGGATTGTCAGTTACTCCCCAGCATCAGTTTATCTTTCTGTCTGCTGTTAACTTGGCTTCCATTATCTGAATTCATCATTTCTCATCAACACTGAGGTCCTCAAAGCATCCCACGCCTCCCGCTCTGCTGAGGGAAAACCTAATGCAAAGATTTGCTCCACTTCACATCTGCAAGCTAAAAAAGGCCACATCAGACTTTCCTAGCCCTCACAGGACCTCCTTTCTCAGCTTCCTTTCCCCTGGCCTAATCAAACAGGGACAAATTTGTGTACCTGCAAGCCAGATGGGGGCCTGTATTAAGATTTGCTTCTAAGGTGCCTAAAATTCAGGTTATTTCCTTTCTATGAAAGGAAGCTGAAGGGATCTACTCATTGCAGAAAATGAGCTCTCAGCGCTATCCTGGAAGGATCTGGCCAAAACAGTAAGTTAGTTTGTTTAACAAAATCTTTTTTAACTTAGTTTCAAACATTTTTTAAGTGAGTGGTCAGCTCAGGGATTCTTGTTTGCTAATGAATTCTTTCCTTCTGACACAGTTTAAAATAAAAAAAAAATTTGTTGTGGTGAAAAAAGTCTATAAATGAAAGGGATTTAAAGTGCATTCACCTTTGATTACACCATCTCCCCTGACACCCCAAGAGTTTGGGCATGCTTTGAGAAACAGAAGGGAGGTATTTACCTCATAGGACTGTGCCTCACATCTCACTCAACCTGTTAATCTCTCAGCCTTCTTTTGATTATCAGCTCACACAGTTCACGATATCTGGTACCTTCATGTCCTGAGGGCCACAAAACCCCTTGAGTCAGACACAAAAATGAGCATGGATATACTTCTTAATGAGTTATGCATAGATGACATACCCTGACTCACCTGTAAAAAAAATCCTGAAAGATGTGTGACTGAAAGTATGTATTTTCACAAAAAGAGCATTTAGTTTGTAATATTTAAGTTTGGAGTGCTCATTGTTTTCATAGACTCCTTCTCACTGCCGGTTTGCCTTTGTTGTATTACTGCTTTCTTCTTTTCAAACATTTTCCTATCAACCCACTAAGTCAAGAAGATAAAGCTAGTTTCTTTGAACTAATATTAGTACAGTCCTGGGGAACTGGATGACAAGAGATACTCTGACAGAAACTGTCTCTGAAATCCACAATGTGCCAGAACTTGCTCTCTGTTCTGCACCGTACAGAGTCACCATGGGAATGGGAAAGCAAGAACACCCGCCATCCCCTAAATCCATTCTAAAAAAGTTGTTTTAGTATTTCATAACTTACCTCTGGAGACCAAGACCAGAGTAAAACTATTTCATCAAACATCCTGGATGATCTGTGAGCACAAAAAAAATATATGCTCATCTACGCAACGAGGGCTACGGGATTGTAGTCCTGCATTTTCCTTATTTGTTGATACCACCTTTTCCTGAGTCAGCAAAACTACCTGCAGTAGTAAACCATCTCCACACAAGTAACAAAGTTCGGTCCAGAATAATCAAACAAGTTTCCCAAAGTAAACATACAAAACATTAAAATTGTGTGATATAGCTTTTAGAAAAATGTAAAATAGTAGAACCATTGTGACTGCTCTTAAAATTGCAAACAAGGGGAGAAAAATCCTAGTACAATTGAAATCAGTTTTGTGAAAATATTTTGTGCACCCAGAGAAGGAGCAGTCATGACCAATGCCTCTTTGTCCTATAAGTCTTCTTCAAAGCTTTAAGTCACTGACTATTTAGGTTTTAGATATTCTAAGATTTTCTCAGTATTACATGTAATGTGAGTGAATCAACGTGATCTTTCATAATGACAGCTTAGAGATTATAGCAGAAAAACAACAAAAGCAGCAGGTATATATCATTTTTTTATATAACTGAATTGAGCAGTGGACTTAGCGATAAAACAGTAAAAAAAGTACCAAAATGTGTTTGGGAACAGACAGAATCTTCTCAAGGTAGAATTATGCTATGAGTTCTTGACCTACATTTCACTTTGGAAAGCCAAATTTTAAAAATGCAAATAAAGCAGAAGAAATTAGCTTTACCATTGCATTATATGAAGAATATGAAGGTGCAATCTGTGCTATTGGTAGGATGGTGTAGATCAAAAAGAAAAAGAACCAGCAAGGATTTACAAAACTGTAGCATGGACTTCTTTTCCTTATAGTCTTACACAACTTTTCATCAAACATATGCTCAGTGCTGAACATCTAAAAGCTATCAAAAGCAGAATGCACCTATTGTATGAAAGAAAAATGGAAAATAGTTCTAGAGACATAGCTGCATTTTTAAAGATGCAGACCCAGTTACAGTTGAGAGAGGTTTTTTTCAGTTAAGTTGGTGTTAAATATATAAAGAAATTAGATGAAATTGTAAAAGCATTTAACTAAAATAAAATATAATTAAAATATTTACCTGTGAAGCTTTAAATTAATTTTTATATAAATTTTAGAATATTAAAGGAAGTCTACTTTTGGAAAGATTAACATGTATCTACTACCACAGAATATGTAAGATGAAAAGAAAAAGACAAAGAAATACATCCAGATGGGTGTTTCTATGGAACTACAATAATCAAAAGCTAGAGTAGACAGTCATTTAGTATGTTACAGCAAAAGGCATATATCATCAGAAATATGGGGAAAGTTTGTGATCTCAAACTCCAGCCACCATTATTCATGCTGTAGATCTCATGTCTAGTTAGCTCTTTGTAAGATGATAATCACTATTTGCTTTCAGAAGAAAAAGTGGGGGTTTTGAGCAATGGTATGGTACCTTTTTGGAATCAGTTGAAAGAAAGTTGGTTCTTCCAAAGAGGATTCTAAGTGCTTGAATGAGCAGCAATAAAATGTTTTGTTTCTTACATTTATGGCACTATAACATGTGAATTGTTAAGAACTCATTTAGCAAAGCACGCATATGTGATGGGGAAGCTGGGACACAATTTCTTTTTTATATATGCTGATATCAGAAAGGAGAGGAGTGGAAAGGCACACTCCCTCACCTCACTTCAAAATCTGCATCATCCATAACATAACTGGGAACAAATCTTCAGCAGCAGACAGAGCAAAACAATCATCCTCCCTGTAGCACTGTATCCTCAGTATCCAACACTCCTCCTATCTTAATATAGTATGTGTAGCAACAGCTATCAGGATTAAATTATAACTGTGCAAATCACATTGGTTCTTTAGTTACAGTTTTGTAGCTGGGTATCAGGGCTGGGCTAGTTAGCACACCCAGCGAGTGCACGTATGTCATTAAGTCCTCGGGCAATCTGGGAACTGCACAGATGAAATAAGGGACAGGTTTGAGATCAACTGGAAACAAAGTGATTGATTGAATCTTCAGGATCAAATATTTGACTGATTGTTACAGTATCCCTCCAGATGGGAATTTTCTATAGTTCTTGAAAATCCCCAAGGCAGCTCCTGCTCTGTCTCATCTGATTTGTGTGCTTAAATGTGTTGACTGACATCCTAGATGAAGTGTTCAAAGTCTCCCCTGGGTGGTTCCTGCTGCAGAAATGGTCACACTATACATAGATGAAATATTTGTAAGTAGTCAAGCGAAACTGTTCCTGCAGAAATGGTAACAGCGGTCAGTTCATGTACGTGGTTAAGATAATCAATAGCAATGAATTACATGTGTTACTGGGGTGGTCACATATGACTGTGGGCAGCTGGAATATAAGAACCAAACAAAAGAGCAGTTTGGGGATCTCACCTGATTCAGCTAAAGATTCTGTTGCTACAAAGATTCTTACAATGGAGACTCCTGTCACTACTGAACAGTGACAGACCATCCTGTCTCCCCATGAAACTCTCACATTATACCAAGATCCTAATAAATTAACTTTATATATATGTATATATATGTCCATGTTAAATACTCTGTTGTGAGGGTCTGTACAAGATAAGAACACAGCTAATTACTTTAGCTGAACAACAGATTTGCATCTATACGGCTAGTACTGATCTTCATGATTACCAGAAACCTACTTAGCAAATCCATTGGAACATGCACAAGGTACCTTTAGCAAAACTAGGTAATCATTGTTATGTTTTCTTTCTAAAATGTGTATTTATTACAGAGAAAAAGGAGGAAGAGCTGCGCACAAAATCAGGTGATGAAACTTTAAAATCCAAGGGAAATCTTTTGGTTTTATTATGCAAGAGGCAAGTCACAAAAATCTAATCACAATATTCTGTTCTAGTTTTACATGAAGAAAAATCATGTTAGAAACACAACCTTACCTCACTGAAAATCTACACACCATTTTTTTCTTTTTTTTTTTTTAATTCAAGTACCACCTTTGGCAAAGTATAACTACGATTTTTTGACACAGTTTTAAAATGACAGGAATTAAAATATTTTGTAGAGCTAGTGAACAAAGTATTGATATTTTCTGTTCTTGATATAATGGTTCTTAGAGTAATTTTTTACTCGTCATAAAAATACAACATTACAGGAATAAAATATGTTGAATAAACAGATTTTTTTAGGTTTCGCAAGATAGATCCAAGTTTGAGATGAAAACAGATACTAAATGCAAACAAAAAACTCTCATTCTTTCCTGAGAGCATGAAAAGTGGTATAAACCTATCATATAACTAAAATCTTTACTAACAGAAGGTAGGTAAAATTTTGGTAGGAACAAAATAATTAAAACTACGATATATCATCATCTTGCATAGTAGGAGAAAAGGGAAAAAAACCTGAAACCAAAACCAACCCCCCCCAAAAAAAAAAAAAAAACAACAACCCCCCCCAACCAACCAAAATGTGGGGAGCAAAATAGAGATCGAAGAGCAGGAACAGGGAAATTACAAGTTAGCACAGGGAAAATCAAAGCTAGTAGAAGTAAAATAATGGGGGAAATAGAAAAATATTTCAAGAATGAAGAGAGAATAAGAAAAAAACACTTAAAAAGTGATTCACAGAATCACAGGCAATTCAGGTTGGAAGGGACCTCAGGAAGTCATCAAGTTTAGCCTCCTGCTCTTAGCAGAGCCATCTCTGAGGTCCAACCTGCTTACTCAGGACTTTGTCCAGTCAGACCTTGAAAACCTCCAAGGACAGAGACTGCACAGTCTCTCTAGTCAGCCTGTCTCACTGCTGGGCTGTCCTCGTGGGGAAAAAGTTGTTCCTCATATGCAGTCTAAATCTCTCTTATTTCAGCATTTTCAGGTTGTCTCTCACCCTCTCATAATGCTCAGCTGTGAAGAGCCTGGCCCCATCCCCTTGATAACCTCTCCACAGGCTGCTATGGGCCGCCTCCTTCAGGCTGAAGGAACCCCTGTCCTTCAGCCTCTTCCCATGGGGGAGACAATAGTGCAGATGTGATCTAATGAGTGTTGAGCAGACGGAGATAACCACTGCCTGTATTGGCTGGCCATGCTCTTTTTCAAGGCAAAGCTGTTGGCAACCTTTGCTGACTGAGGTTGAGCTCAGTGCCCACCAAACACCAGGACCTTTCCTGCAGGGTTTCTCCCAGTCTGTCTGTCACCAGCCTGTGCCATTGTAGGGGCTCTGTCCCAGAGAAAGCATTTGGCAGTTGTCTTTGCTCAATTTCACAGGGTCCCTGTTGGCCCACTCCTCTAGCCGATCCAGGCCCCCCTGTATAAGATCCTATCCTGGAGCATATCGAGTTGTCTCCCCAATTTAGTGTCATCTGTACACCTGATGAGTGTGTGCTCCGTTACCTCCTCCAAGTTAGGTGTTACACAGTAAAAACCTTAATAAGGACAGGTCTCAGTACAGACCCCTGCAGTCCTCCCCTTCTATGGACCTCTGGGTAAAGCATGTCCTATTAACCATGACCCTTTGGGACTGACCATCCAACTAGCTTTTTACCAGGTGTCTACCCCTCCAGAACATAATGTCCTAACTTGGATACAAGAATATTTAGAAGACAGTCAGGTTTGTCATATACGATTCACCCTTGGTAAACACATGCTGACTGTTCCCAGTCACCCTCTTCTCCTCCACATGCCCAGAAATGTGTTTCAGAAGGACTCACTCCATGATTTTCCCAGGGCCCAAACTGAATCTGTCCAGACTGAGTCTCTCTGGCTTGATTTTTTGTCTCTTTTTGAAGACGAGTAAACCATTTGCCTGTCTTCAGGCATTGCAACCTTCCAAATATGATGGTCTTGGAAGACTATGAGCCTGTTCTCTCACCTCCAAGCCGGACGAAGTAAGAACTAGACAATTATTTTTTTTAGACCCAGAGGGTGTCAGCCAAACTTGACGGTACTCAGTTCTGCCAAGAGCCATGCCTTTCCAAAAGCAGCAGCAAGAGAGGGGTCATTCTTTCCTACAGGTGAACAGTTCTACTAACCATCTGACAAAACTGATACATGATTTTGCACCTCATTTAAGTTTTTATTCTGCTGTGGAAATAAGTTCTTTCATTCAGAATAAAACATCCAAGGGAACTTCAGTGGGACAAATATTTGGGATTCAGTGAAAAATAAGGCACAGACACATCAGTCAAAATTTAGTTACACAGATCTGGATTAGCCTTTGAACAAAAGAGCAAAAAGAATCTGCCAAGAGCAAAACTGGGTACTTAAACCCTAGCTTGGCACTAGATCAGGATGCTTTAAATGGAGCTAAAGGACAAGTTGTTCCCTAAGGAACAAAATCAGCTTGAGAAAAGACAACTCATTTGTTATTTCAGTCATCCCAAGAGCTCAAAGTGACAATGGACAAATGATGACAAATTGAAGGACTGATGTCAACACTTCAATTATTGCTTACGATATGGGTTCAGTGTTACACATTGCTGGCTGAATGAAGCACCAATATTTCTGAGACTTGTTGGTCAGTGTCTGTAAATAACCTGTACTACAGGTACTTGGATTGCTGGTCTGCAAAACAAAGTGCTATATCAAACAATACATCACAGACAAACACAGAACAAAACAATGTTGGCTTTGCAGAATTGACAAGGACGAGCAAAAAGTGAAAACAAAAGTTTATATAAAACCCACAGTGATTACCTCAGGTTTGCCTATTTGTTTCTTTTACAAATTAAAAGCTAATTGATGTGTCTACACAATTAGCAATGTTACTGATGGTCCTGATGATTATGAAAATGTCTACTCAAGAAATCTTAAAGCTTCTTAATGCTGTACGTGAAATAGTAGTATCACTTTTAAGCTGACACTGCCTCAGTGGCTTCCAAGAAGTTGAAAAAATTCTAGCTACAATTTTTAGGGCTATTTATTGTTATTTCACTTAAAATTGTTAATATAAGGAATTAAATTTATTGGGATAATGTCATCCATGGCATTGAATTAGACATATTCTACAAGAAATCAATTTAACATGAGTTGTTTCATAAAGAATGTCAAGCAATAATGGTAAGTCAATTTTAAAGATGAAGTAAAATTTAAAATAGCAGACAGGCACAGAAGTTGGGAAAAGTTTGAACACATTTGAAAGAAGGATACAAGATAAAGAAGACTGAAAAAAATATTATTCCTGAATGGACTCTATGGTTCAAATTTTGCAAAGAAAGAGAAGAGAAAAATAGGTAGGAATTGTTTAAAATGTCTCAGTTCGAGGTCAAAACAAAGAAATAATCTAACCTGACAAAGAAAGTTAATAATATAAAAATGACAGTCTACTCAAGGCAATAAAAACAGCTCCATTATTCTTTTAAGACTTTTGTTCTAAAGCACAAAAGTTATACATTTATATATATCTTTGAGCTCATAGCTTATCTTTCATGAAATTAGCTATATATTGTTATCCAGAGAATGTAAAAAACTTCTGTCAGATTAATGTTTATTACATACTGGATTTCGGTGCAGATATGATAGTTGGACTCAGCTTTTAGCCCTAATTGTGCAGGTACTAAATCACCTCTCATCTGAATATCATAGTTTCTGTTAAGTTAGACAAAAGAAAACATGTAAAGATAACATCAGCAAGAAACATTACCATGCTGTCACCAGCAAGAAGAGTAATGAATAGTTGCAAGATGTAGAAACTTCTATGACATGTTATTGATTACAGTAGTAATACAGTTTCTCTAGCCTGAGATTCAATGCCCAACATTATGATTTATCCCATATATCTCTCCAGTGCTTCTGTTTGTTATGATGACACTCATTAATGGATTTCAAAGCCAAACAATTATAATTTAAGAAGTACAATATTTGCTCTAAAATGCTCTGTTAATATTTAAAGGTAGAAAATGCAATTTCTAATAACTATAATGAGTGGTCTTTCTTAAAAATATATCTCAAAATTTATTGCTTTCTGTCAACCAGGTGTTGCTGGCAAATTTGCCTAAGCAATTCAAAGTTCCTTCAGAAAAGAAAAAACCTAAATGATTCACCTAAAGGTGACAGTACAACATGGGGGGGGGGGGGGGAATCATGTTCCTACTTCAGTTTAAAGCACAAGGATACAAAGGGAAAGACAATATCTTTTTTATTTTTTTGGTTTTCGCACCCTGTTTTGTCTTTCCAAGGTAGCTGAGACTCAGTGGTTAAATACAATAGGTTTCTGGTCACCTCTGGAATTGCAGTATTCTCAATTCTACAGGCACAATTCCAAGATAAAACATTTTTTAATGCTGGAGAGAGCAATAATGTCACATCAGGGTGATCAAGGAAATGGCTTAATAACATAAGCCAAGCAGTTGGTCAAAAAGTGTCACTGTTAAAAAATAAATAAATAATGTTCTAAGATCTCAGTTTATCTTCTTTTCATTGCTGAAACTCAGCTGCTTGGAATAAGTCCAAGATAATTTTAAATTATTACAATAGAGTGAATCGAAAGGAAAAAAATATTTCAGCATTGAACTAGTTAAATATATATATAAAATTGCACAATAAAACTTACCAAATGAATGAATGAAACTTATTATTTTGAAACTAAATTTAAAAATGGAAATTTAAAAAATGGCAAGAGCCAAAACTCACCAAAATTTTGGAAATAAAAGTGCATCAAATAAATCTTTTTCTTTCCTAAATCATTTCATAAAGTCATTGGGGTGACTTGCTTGCATTATTTTGTTAATATTCTGCTTTCAAATTATCTGCAGGTAAATTTACAGATCTATTTAGTTGGTTTTAAAAGCCTGAATAATTTTGAACATTTTTTTTTCCCTTGAACGACCAAAGGCAACGTTAGCTTAGAATTGCTTCTAATTCTATATACAGTTTGTACAATTGATTATTGGGCAAATGACTGTACAAAGTGAAAAGGAACTACAAATTTCTATGATACTCAATGTTATTTTGTTTGTGTAGATGCTTTTGAATATTAATTTAACAACAGACTGTTACATTCACAAGTAATCTAGAAAAAGAATAATAAATTTTCTATAAACAAGACATAAATCCTAGGTACTTAAAAAAAATGAAAAGTTGAAATGCAAAATTAGGTGACTACATTCTAATGAATTCAATTGCAGGCAGGCATCCAGATATCTTTCAATACATGGGCTTAATATCACTTACTCAAAGCCACAAAGGAAGTTTGTGGCAAAGCAGGAAATTAAGCTCAGGCCCAGTGTAGCATCACAGCTGTTTTTATATAATCATATACTCTGGATATGAAGTGACCCTTATTCACAGGAACCTGCAGACACCACATATGATAAACAAATCTGCTATTTCGGAACAAAACTCCTTGGCTGCACCACACACAAATCCCTACATGGCAAGTTGTGGAAGCCAGGAAGTCACTTACACGCTTCTTGCATCTTTTATGCCATTGGTCTAGTTTGGCACTAATTCATTCTTATAGTTCATCAGAGTAATTTTTTAATCACCTACACTACAGTACTGGTCTCCTGCTGTGAAAGCCCTTGGTGCATCATGTTTCCGTGCACTTTTGTATCTGGGCTGCAGCAACAATATTAATTGCCCACTAATGTTTCAGTGAAGACTGATATTCATGCTGAGCAGAGTTGGCTGCCAGGCAAATTGTGTTAATCAAAAATCATTAACCCTAGTGAATGGGATCCTGAGTCAGCTACAACTCTGAGGTAAATCTGTCTAGACCTTTTCCTAATTCTGCATTCCTTAAAGAACACTGGAATGCTTCTAAATTAAAAAGAAAAAAAAAAAAAAAAGTACAATAAAATAAAATGCAAAAACAAAACCAGAAAAAATCAAGAAAAAAAACACAGAAAAGTTGAAGTTAGCAAGTGCAAGAATAGAAATAGAGAAGGTTTATACCTGCTCCCTGTCCTGGTTTCAGCTGGGATAGAGTTAATTTTTTCTACGTAGCTAGTATGGGGCTAGGTTTTGGATTTATGCTGAAAACAGTGTTGATAATGCGGAGATATTTTAGTTGTTGCTAAGTAGTGCTTACACCAGTCAAGGACTTTTTCAGCTTCCCATGCTCTGCTGGGTGCACAAGAAGCTGGGAGGGGACACAGCTGGGACAGATGACCCAAACTGACCAAAGGGATATCCCACACCATATGACGTCATGCTTAGCATATAAAGCTGGGGGAAGGAGAAGGAAGCAGGGGGATGTTTGGAGTGATGGCGTTTGTCTTCCCAAGTAACCGTTAGGCGTGATGGAGCCCTGTTTTCCTGGGGATGGCTGAACGCCTGCCTGCCGATGGGAAGCAGTGAATGAATTCCTTGTTTTGCTTTGCTTGTGCACGCAGCTTTTGCTTTACCTTTTAAACTATCTTTATCTCAGCCCATGAGTTTCCTCACTTTTAGTCTTCTGATTCTCTCCCCCATCCCACTGCGGGGAGTGAGCAAGCGGCTGCGTAGGGCTTGGTTGCTGACTGGGGCTAAACCATAACACTCCCCCTGCCCATTGAGTCCTTGCAGGCAGGTCCTTGCTTCCAGACTTGGTTTTACATACCTATGTTACTTTCTGAGCTGAACTGAACTGTGCTATATCCTGTTGTCCCTCAGACAGCTCTTTCCATCAGCTCTGAGGCTGACTGCTCCCTCCTTCGCACTGCTGTGTGTCAGTCCCTCTGCTTAAGCTGTGAGTTCACAGCTCCATGCTGTGAATTTCTTCCTTGCCACATCTCAAAATTTCTTCAGCCTGCTCAGCTACTCACCAGAGGACAAGTCTTCTCCCTTCACCAAAAGATTCCTCTCACCCAGTCACTCCTTGCTTTAAAAGAACAGTGAATAAAGCTAAAAAGAAAGGAAGAAGAAAATAAAACCCCAATTACTGTCACCCAGAACAAATGTATTTTAGAGATTTCAGTATCATCCATTCATTCTTAACAGGAAAAGTACATAACTTCCCAGCAGGAATGAAAAACAGCCCTGCAATTCCTACTGTTACATAAGTGGCGAGTACCAGAAGTAGTTTGGCAGTAGGGGTGTTTAACCTGGCATAGCATTTTTAGGCAATTTACTTCCATTACCAAGTTGCTCCTATATACTCTATAATACCTAGGTTGCTCTGGAGTAGAAACAGTTCTTTTCTGATTCAGTTATCAATGATTTGACTCGCTGTTTTGGTAAGTAACATCTCCTTCTTCCTGGAATCTAAAAATAGAGTTTCTTTATTATTTAAATTGCACTTTTTCTGTAGGGAAAACAACAAAAAACAACTTTATTGGAGGTAGTATGGGTTGGTTTTTTTATCAATAGCTTTTCACTGACTCAGCTTTTATTCTTTAGACCATAGCAAACATTCAAATAATAAGTGCTGTATTATTAGCTCCACTCCAAGCTGCGATTATTAAAGATAGTAGCTTACGGTGAAGCAGAGTTAAACAGCTTACTTGCCCAAATGATGTATTTTCTTCCTTATTGCAAATCATAGCTGAGAGGTGGACAAATGACCTTTATTTGGACACAATGATTTTGACTTGCATGCAGTTAAGATGCTTTCCTGTTTGAACAAATTCATTGCTCCTGAAGGTATACAGTATTTCACCACATTTCTTCTGCCTAATAGTTCATAAATTATGATCTTCCATTCAAGGCCTCAAAACTGTTCTCACATGTATCTTTAAACATGAGGTCTTTTTAGACAGGAACACATAAGAATACAACACTAAAGTAAGAGCAGAAACTGAAGCAATAGGGGATAACGATCTCAGAAATGTTCATCTAACACTAAAAGACCAGCTGGTTTTACTCTTGTTTTCAATACCATGTTTAGTTAAGATCCTTATATACATTGACTTGTAATACTCTGAATAAAACATGTTAATCCTCACAATGCTGTCTAGAGAATGTCTGGGCGGTACCTGTCATATCTCACTATTACTGCTTGTCTTAATGTGTGTTCATCATTTAAGATTCCAAGCAATTTAACTAGTCTACAGAGCTTAAGCTACTTTTCCAGACCATAGTCAGCAGTGCCTGACTCCAAAAGGACTGCTGTTGTCCAGTAATCATTTCAGTGGACAATTCATTTAGTCAGCATTTCTAAAGCTGTCCTCCAAAACATCTGAATGAAGTGCATACTTTGTGACTTACTTTGCCTATATGGGTTTATTTACTTTCTTTCCATCTCCTCTATTTACATGTCTGCTCTTTTAGCTACTTCCTAAAACAGTGTGGGTTGATGTACTTCCCCTTTCCTTCTCCATTCCCGTAACAGTTTGAGGCTTCACTTGGCACAAGGCATCCTTCTGTCGTACGGTCCTGACAGTCATGCACATCGTTACTTTGCAACTTACTTCTTAGCAAATTACTCCTCTTGGAGCTTGGAAATTGGCTCCTCAGACCAGGGTCCTCCCTCATGCCCATCAGGTATGAGGATACAGGAATTTCGGAAGTTGCCTGATTTGATTTTGTAAGTCCCAGTGAATAATAACTTCCTTAGAGAAAGGGAAAATAGCAAACAAAAAAACAAAAAAACAAAAAACAAAACAAAACAAAACAAAAAAAAAAAAAAAAGAAAAGTAAAGTAGATTAATTATACTGTAAGTGAGATTGGCTCCAGGGAGGTATTTTCAGGGAGATATTCTTATCACTGCTCAATCACGGGCCAATGAGTACACTGGGTCCTCCTTTGGTCTGTTACTTTACAAGAGAAATATTATTTCAGACTTTAGGCACATATTCTTAAGCTTGGAAATGCTCAATTTTATTTCATTCATAACTGAAATTTTCAAGGTGATGCAGTTTATTCTTAATACTGAGGCCTTATAGCTTTGGGTCTTCAACAGATTTCACCATAGCCCTCTAACTTTTATGTTGAGGTCAGTAATGGAAGTATTTTAAAATATCAATATCAAGACATTTTATTTGTGGTGATACTGAAGAATTATTTTTTTACTTTATTCTCTCCTTTTGGTGTAGCCAGCTATTATCTGCCCTTTAGCCAAGTTCTTGTCCAATCTAGATTTCTAGCACTGAATTCTTTCATTAAATTGAGATAGAGGAGGCGTGCTGCAATCATTTTCTCAAAAAACTTCCATTATTTTCCTGGCTGAATTATCTATGTTCTCATTTTGAACCCTGTTTTGTGGTTCCATCATATTTTGGATCCTGTTTTTTTCTGAAACAATTCTGATTATTCAGAACAATTCTTTTTGGTTTTTTTGTTTTTTTTTTTTTTCCATTTGATCTTGAAATTATCAGTTTGTTATATGATAATTTGCTAAGATCATACATTTTTGCATTATCTTATGTAACCTATCATAAATAAATAAATAAATAGATAGATAGATACATAGATAGATAGATAGATAGATAAATAGAGCTGGTAATAGAAAAACTTTGGGAGGATGTGCGGTTAAGAAGTATAAATAAGTTAGAGAAAGGAGGAAGAGAGAAGAGTGAATAGTTTGCTGACATTCAACTAAACTTTAATCATTCTCTTTCCAAAGAAGTAATTGCTATTTACAGGAGTTCTAGGTCATGATCCTATCTTGCATCCAACTTAGAAGAACTACCTGAACAATACAGCACACCATGAGACCTGGGCTGTGAATGAGCACATCTTCAGGCTTCCTAAAGTGCACTGAATCATTAAAAATAAATCAAAGCCTGTAAAAGTTGACATATTGTAGCTGTTTTCCTCACCCCACCTGCTTTAATTTGACACATTTTCAGAGGAAAGTCACTATTCATTTCATATCTAAACTTGTCAAACCCTTTTCCTTCACTTAATACCAGAAAAGTCAAGTTTCTTAGTATGGCTTATTGAAAAGCTGTAGAGAGCAGACAAATCATTGTATGCAATACTTCAGTGGGAAAAAAATAAAGGATATAAGCAAGCATTAAAAAGCTCAAATCAGAGTAGAGAAAAAAAAAACAAAACACTGTTCAAAGCATTAAATTCAATGTTAATTAAGAAATAAAAAGTAATTGATATTTAATTTCCAAACAGACAACTAACAGTATCAGTGTTAGCAGAGCAATGATTTAGTGTTTTGTTTATTTGTTTGTTTTTTTCTTTTTTACATGTAGAATGCAGGCTTCTTACTTCTGAACTTGTATCCCTTAGCTGCTGTTATGCATAGTTAATAATACTTCGTATTTTCTCTAGGTAGGATCATGAGACTTCTTGAAAACTTGCAGTGCCACAAAATGACAAATATCTGACAATAACTGATTACCTCATTCTGGTTTCCAGTAAACATTCCTGTAATAGATAAAAAAGATTTAAGAAGAATGGGGATGTGGGTCTACTACCTGAGGGAAAGAAAAGTAAATACCTTTGACAGGTAACTCAGGCCTTCTGTATGTCAGTATGGCCACAAAGTACCAGTTATTTAGGAGCAGGATGCCCCTCAGACTTTGATCAGTGATTCCAGCATGAACCTAGTTCACAAGATTTGTCAGAGGAAACCAAAATTAAAATTTTTTGTGTAAGAGAAAGTATTAGCTTTGAAAAATATTTAGTTGAAAAATGCATAACCAGCCTTCAAAACCAGATTTATTTTCATGTGCTAACAGTAGCTTTTCAACAACTTATAACAATGCTACCTTTAGATGCATTTCAAGAACATCAGAAGAATTATTTCTTCCCAATTTAAGTCCCCCCCCCCCCTTTTTTAAAGCAATTTAAAAAAAGAAACAACCTGAGGGAAGACAGCAAATAGGCAAGGAAAATCTACCTCCAGAGAATATTATTTTTACGTAAAATTCTAGATAATCAGACTAATGTTTATATGGAAAAATGCTAGGCAATATGAAATTTATGTGGAACTGTCTGCTCAACCCATAACATTGTTCTGTCTGGGAAAGAAATCTTAAAGAAAAACCTGGGCAATAAATTAGGTTTTGTATTAATCTCACCATCTGTGAAATGTGTTATTACTCTGTGATTTTGACTTTGGTGAAGGTTCAGTCTCAAGCAGAGACAAGTCTCCCTTGTTAGTTGGTATTTTCACTGTTTTAATAAATTAAGTTATCACTGAGTCAAAGTTGCAAAGAGGAATGCAGCTACTCAGATAGGAAGGGCAAAATCTCATAGAGTGATGTGAAACCCATCTGCTCTGCTCAGTGTGGGTTTATTGTACAAAATAGTGAACTGGAGCTATATATTTCCATGGATCTCACTGTGTAGGAAAGCTGCAGTTATCTAAGCATGCTGCAAGTCTCCATTACTACAACCAAAATCTTCAAATCTACATGCTATGAATGAGTTGATTGTCATGATTTCCTTTGATCTGCAACCACAGTTTTTACAATAGGGAGAACTGATTCATGAAGGACTTCATGGCCATATAAGACAGTTTAATAACATGAAATATGCTCAATTGCAAGAGAGGGAGCAGATGGCAAGCTCTGTTAAGAGGCAGATACAGCTGGCTTCTTCCTTTGACATCTAGTAGACACAATGGCACCAACCAGCACTGCCAGGGTTGAGCAACTTACACATGAATACACTAACTTTAACAACACATTTTAGGAAGAACGGAAGAAGCAGACATGGGAATTGCAGAGCTGTAACTAGTATTGAATTGCAAATTTGCTTTATAAAATCATACTAGAATCGAGGCCACAGAATATGCAATTATATCAGACTCTAGTGGTCAGAGTACAGTTTTATTACATACACTAGAAACATCCTGGTCACAATAGGTATGGTTAGAACTAAGATCTTCCCGTTTTTAAAAACTCATGCCAACAGAGCTCCAAGGAGCACTTTATTATCTTCTAGCAAAACACTGATATACTGCGTGGACTCCATCTAGTAGTAGAGAGCAATAAATATGCATGCTAGATAGAAGATTAAGATTCTGGCTTTCCCCAAACCTATCACCTGAAATTGCCTGTGAGAAAATTAAAGACTTGACAGGAAAAAATGCAATTAAGCATACTCAGGTGTATTTGCATGTGCTCTGAATGAACAATAAGATACAGTGATAGTGCCACTCACTTTAGATAAAATTACGGAATGGATGACAGAATAATAACATACTCATTAAAAATACATTAAATCTATGTCTCAATGTTTTGAAAAACAAAGGAAAACACCACCACCAAAACCACTCCTTTCTGAATTTTAAAACTAAAATAAGGGTAAAAAAAAGAAACAATTACAGGGAAAGTTTTTTAAGGTAACACAACTGATTATATGAATTTTATGCAAAATACTCAACACCTGCCAAGAATTCTTAAAATAAATTATGAGTTTAATACAAACGATGCAGAAATTTTATCCATTCTTATTCAGGAAAGACTATTTTGCCATAACTAATACTAATTTCAGGTTATTTTAATAGAAAATTCAGCCAATTAATCTTCTATGACTGTAAGTGTGATAGTCCAATTATGCTTAACAGAAAGGTTAACAATTTATGTACATTTTTTATTACTTTTATATTAATTTGATCCAAAAGCAGTCATGCTATATTTTTTTTTACATTATGCATACCCATCCACACTGCTTTCTTAAAAAGTCGAGTGCCATTCCTAAACTCACTGAATTAATACAACAGCAAAACAACTAGAAATGCCTAATTAAATTATTCAGTCACCTTTAATGTCACAGAGTTAAAGCAATATATTTTGAATTTAAAATATGTTAATGTAGCTGATAATTCAACTCATTGTACACCTGTAATTTAAGTTTCTCTGTTCAAAACAGCAGTTTCTTGAAAACAAGATGAATTATTCAGAGTTCGTAATGAACTCAAGACCACAAATCATGTTTCAGTGCTTTCAAACTCCCGGTAGGATGGCTAAGAAGCTTGCTGTAAGTGTTAATTAATGGCTGCATTAATTGTTAATTAGCAAGTGTTAAAATGGTAGCAGAAATGAATGCAGAATACATTCAGACTTTCCTTGGGTATCCACTTTATAAGAGTGGCTGGCATATCTAGACAACTCAATATTTTTATTTAGTCTTTTCGGCAGACTCAGAATACAGCCGTGGCCACCGGTCTTATTTGGCTTGGTCTGGGCAGGTTTTCACTTACTCCTCTGCTGGGAATAGAAAAGTATCAGGTAATCCATTTCAATACTCCAGTTCTTGTGACCAGACCATTTAAAGATTCACAATAGGAAGCAGAGTTATCGCACTGGGTTGGGAATATGTAAGGGAAGCCATTCATCCATCCATGATGTCAAAGTTTTCCTGGTTTTCCTCCTCCTTGGGTCTGAGTCTGCGAATGGGTGAGGTAGCAGGATCAGGACTCAGGGAGGGATTTTCCCTATATTAAGGATTCTCTTCATTAGAGATTTTTTTGAGTTGCCTGAGCACAGAGTCCAGGCCACATAGTGAAACAAACAACAGTTTATTATTAGAATACCACTGTGTGTGCTTAACAATTATTATGGAACAAACTTCAGTTAGAACAAAAAAACTAAGTGACAGCATGCTGTCTTTACCAATATTAAATATATAGTTGCATATCATCCAAACAAAATCTACAATTTAAAGAGACAGGGATACCTGAAGAATCGTCACATACAATATATGCAATTACGATTTCTTAAAAAGTGATGGCAGGTTATGAACACAATAAAGTTCAATAACAAACCTGGTGTTTGGTCAAATACTAAATTGTATACTTCCAGTAACAAGACTAGCATTTATTTCACAGCAATCAAATCCTCAAAAATTCTAAGGATGAACACATTTTACTTTAGAAATAATCACCAACCTTTACTTATGTTTCAGACTTTGAGATTCTAAAGTGAATCATAAATATTTCATGCAAGTATTGTTCTGTGGTACCCATCTGGAAGAAGAGTATTTTCTCCTTCGTTGATTAAAACTTTATTGACCTTACTGTCTGTCAGGTTCTGCTAAGGGGATTTTTGCCAAGCAAATTTTTAATATTGTGCTTGCCAAAATGCATCAACAGATTCTGTAAAGGGTAATCGTAAAACCATGGGGAACATTTAATATTACAGCTAAGACCATGGCATTTACATTTTAACTTTTGCTTACTTTCAGATTTTCTGCAGTTACAATGGGAAAATGAAATGCAGACAACACAAACACCCTTGCATAAAACAGTGAAAATGCTATAGGCTTGATAATTAAGGGATGTGATAGCCTTACTGACAATATTTCCAAAGTGAATTTCCTTACTTAATAACTGAAAGCTTATGACAAAATTCTTCCTACAAAATATCCTTCTTTGTCTGTCAGAAAAAAAAAAAATAAAAAAGCACAATTTTTGGTAAGAGTCATCAGAAAAAGATCTTTGTTCAACCTAAGCTCTGAGCTCTGTGAAAGCTTCTGAGAAGGAGCCTGAGGAACTTTTCTTGGTAGAAAGCACAAAGGATTGACCACTAGGTTGCTCTGCAGGCAAGAGAGAGCAGAAGTTCATGCCTGGCAAGAGCCCCCGGCTTCTCTCTGTAAATCCTGAAATCCATCTATAGAGAGGACAGCAAAGATGGTTGCAGGTGGAGGTAAAGTGGAATACAGCAAGACACAGGAGAAGACTTTGTTCTAGGGGAAAAAAAAAAGGATTTTAAGGGCCTTGGTCCTTAAGGCTAAACATGACAAACAGGTTTTCAGAAATTTACTGAATTGTATAGTTGGTGTATATGTGAATAATGCTTGATAAAATAAGTATCTATACCTTAAGTGAAAAGTCTTGTTTCTTTCTAGCAGAAAGCACTCTGCAAATGTTGTTCTCTGTGTTGAGCCAACTCACCAGATGTTTAACCTCTATCACTGTTCTGCCAGTATTCTTCAGTCATATTTGAATAAACCATTTTTCAGAGAGAAATAAAAGTAGTCTATTGACCAAATGGCTAATTGTGAGATACAAAGTCTTAATCATCATTATTTGTTTCAAGGTATATCAGCGTATTAGAATCATAGAATCAATAAGGTTGGAAAAGACCTCTAAGATCATCAAGTCCAACCATCAACGCAACACCACCATGCCTCCTAAACCATGTCTCATACACTCTAATTTTCTTTCCCATCCTTTCTAAAGCTCCAGGGCCCTTTCAGGCTTTATCTCTTTGTAATGTATAACCTGATCCTACCCATATGCCTAATAATATTCTTTATCTGTCCAATTAACCTAAAATAGTTATCTTCAAAACAAGGGTGACCTGGGAAGAGCTGATATTGTCCAGCCTACCACAGCTATTTGGGATGACTTACCACGGAGTGAAATGCCATGGAGAATTTGGAAAACACACCTAGTCTGGGGGTCCAACAGAACTCCAACACAAGTAGTGTACAAAAAAATCCAATATAGTCAGTTACTTTGCTTTTATTATATATAAATCCCACAATTTTCTCTTAAAATAATAGGCTTCCAGTGGAAAAAGAAAAATGTTGCTTTTCATTGCAAACAGAAAATAACTAAAGTCAAAAGAGTTCACAAATGGGTGCAAAAAAGAGTATTATCACAGACAAGGTCATATGATTACATTACTCTTTACGTTTGATGTTTAGATTTTATAAATGTTTGTGGCAGAGCAGAAACATAGGAAGTGCACCAACTGGTATATAAACAAGACCATATACGTTATTTTCATAGATCGATAAGTTCCACTAAATTTAAGTTAAACTGAAGGGGAAAACAAGAAGTCTTTGCTGAACTGTCCTTCCCAGTTAACTTGCGAAAAGCCCTTATTCTCCACCATCATCAATAGTACCAACTTGTAGCATTCCATATCTTCAAAGGCTCATTTATCTTCCCTTATACCTCTGTCAATGATCCTTTTCTACTAAGTGCTATACAAACACAACACCTTAACAACATCCAGCCACAAGACAAGAGTTAATCACTAGACCGACAGAGGAGGAAACTCAGCTACGTAATGGGGCAATATTTCCCAGCATGACAGGGGATCATCACATTTCCATGCAGTCACACCAATGATTACAATATTGCTGTGGTAATCCAGAAGTAGTTCTGATTTGTCTCAGCATAAGCCACTTAGCTTTTTGGGTAGTTTCTGCACTGCAGTGATAAAAATACACAACCCAAATATTTTAAACACAGTTAGGGCAAATATATATACTCTTTATTGCAGGCACAGCAGCAACTGTACTGTGAAAGTTACATTCTTGAACTAACAGAAAGAAATAAAAAGTAAACTTCTGGCCCACTATATATGTCACTTAAAGAAAAATATTCTTTTTTTTAAATTAATATTATTTGGTACTCCACAAGACAGAACTTCCTTTTTCAGTCTGCACCCTCCACGCTGTATTTACTTATGGCTCTTACATTGACAGTTAGAGGAGGTTCATCCTTTTTCCCAAACCACTCTGCCTGAAGGACTTGACCAGTGGGGAACTACAGTGAACTAGAGGAGACAATGTGGCAAAAAGCATAGTAAAATAGCAGGATATACTTTAGTTAGTTTAGCAAGTGCTTCTGTCTCGTGGCAAGCCAAAAATGCATCATCTAAGGTTTCCATTCAAAAATCACTTGCCCATATGAAGCCTGTTACCACAACTGTTCAGAAAAATAGGCCTCATATATGTAAATAAGGAAATTAAATCAATAAAAATAATCCACTCCACATCTATAATTTCTGACCCAGATAAGATGCTGACCTCTAGAGCTGTTAAATCTGCTAGTAGATGGCAAAGATCCAACAGTGGAAAAATTTATAATTAGAGGAACCACCCACAAACAAATTTAAGGTGACAAGCAAGAGCCACAAAAATTTTTATACATACAGACATGCTGCAACAGCTGGTTTAGGTGACCTATTTTATTTTGTGCAGCAGCAGTGATCGCTTCCACTCTTAGACTATATTTATACCACTGTTCTTTTTTTCCATAACACCACTCCACAGCTATGCTGACACAGCAGTCTCTAGCACACCTGCAGCATACATGGATATATCCAAAGCTGGAATCATGCCTTTCAATTATAGAGTAGATTCCTACATCTGGGGGATGAAATCTGAGCCCAGAGATTACAATCCTTCTATCAGAAATTTCAGTAACCTTCACAGGCCCTGCGTTGATTCCTCCATATCCACCCTCTGAATCCTTCTCAGAGTCTGCAAGGGAACAGTGGTGTACCTGCAAGATTTAGTATATGAAAGAAAAAACTCTGAATTATATTAGATGTTTTTCACTGCTTGCTGTAAATCGTTAGGAAGCTTTGCCTGCTCTTTATAAAGTCCCTCAAACAATCTCATACCATAAGCTGAGCTTTACAATGTCTCAACTTTAGTGGACTTCAAATTAACACACATGTAACTATTTGTATCATGATAAAACATTTTTTCTGCATTGCACTTTGTCAGCATCCCTTGTGATCCTGTTAATCTAATTCAAACATACAAACTATTATCCTGCATTAGGACTTTATTCCAGCTATACTGAAGAGGTTTCATTTCAGCTGCTGGTTTTTATTTTGGGTGTTTTGTTTTTGTTTTTTTGTTGTTTGGGGTTTTTTTTGTTGTTGTTGTTAACAGAACTGCCTAAGAGCACTAACACTGCAAAAAGGATCCATGTTTGCTCGGTATGCTACAAATTTGGAAAGTTCATACTTAAAGTGCAAACAGACAGGAATACAAGGAAACAGTGACACGATACTGGCAGCATGAAGCAAAAGAGCAGCCTAAGCACCACTGTTACTCCACTAATTTTTAAGATTTTTTGTTTAGTTAGGGTTTTTTTGGGTTTTGGATTTTTTTGATAACACAGTTTATTTAAAAGATACTACTGGAAGAGATAACACATTACAGTAGTCATACTTTTAGGGATTTCCTGCCATGTGCAAGACAGGTAAGCTTGAAATACAAGATCTTAGTATCCAGGACCCAGCATCAATTCACGGATTCACCCAGGTTGGAAGGGCATCAGGAGATCTCTAGTCAAATGCCCTGCTAAAAGCAGGGTTAGCTCTAAATTCAGACCAGGTTGCTCAGGATTTATTTGGTTGGGTATCAAATACCTCCACAGACAGAGACTGCACAACCTCTTTGGACAACATGTTCCAATGCTTGAAATTCCTAACAATGGTTTTCTTCCCACCTCCCAATATCCAGTTAGAACATCTCCTGTTTAAATTTTGACCAACTGTCTCTCTCCTGCTGTGCACCTCCATAAAGAGCCAAGCTCTGCTTTCCCAGGAATCACCTCTTGTATACTCAAAAGGCTACATGTCCCCAAAGCCATCTTGTCTCCAGGCTGAACATGTCCAAGACTCGTGTTCCCACAGCCCAGAGTGCTCTTGGCCAACTTTGCTGCCAGGGTTCATGACTGGCTCATGTTCAGCTCTTTGCTCTCCATGGCCCCAAGGAGAGCTGCTCCCCAGCCAGTCAACCAGTCCCCTTCCGTATTACTGTAGGGGGTTCCTTCCCAAGTGCAAGACTTCACATTAGTCCTCGTTGATTTTCATGAAGTTCTGTTGACCTGTTACACTAGCCAGTCTTGAGCCCCTTGAACAGCAGCTCTGCCCTTGAGCACTTTCAGTTGCATTCCCCAGTTTTCTGTCACTCAAAAACTTGACAGCGGTGCATTATGTCTCCTCCTCTACACCACTGAAAAAGATATTAAACAGGATAGATTCCAGGATAGACCCTCTGAGGGACTCCACTTCTAAATGGCCCTCAGGTATAATATGACCATTAATTGCTACATTTTGAACCCACTGGTGCAGCCAATTTGTCACCTTTCTGGCAGTCCACCCATCTAGAGAGTAGCACTGCAACATGCCAACACAGAGACAAGGGATGTTGCAGGAGACCATGTTGAAAACCTTGCTAAATTCAAAGTAGATGGCAACCGCTGCTCTTCTCTCATCCACAAATCTAGTCATTTCATCATACAAGGCAGTCAGGTTGGTCAGGTGTACTTTGCCTTTGATAAATCCTTTCTGGCTGTTCCCATTCACCTTCTCCTTCAGCGTCCAGAAATGGTTTTCAAGAGGACTTGCCCTGTGACCTTATTGGCAACACAATAGACGCTGACTATCCTGTCACGACCACTAAAATTGGGATGAAGAGTTGGAGAATTAATCAGAAGGATCTCAGTAGTCTGGACAAATAGGCTGACAGGAACCTCACAAAGCTCACAAAAAAAAAAAAAAAAAAAAAAAAAAACCAACAAAAAAAACACCAAACTGTCCTGCACCTTCAATGGAATAGGCAGAATAGAAAAAGAACAAGAATCTTCTTAGAGATGCATAACAATTAAATAAAAGAATAGCTGCAAGCATCCTGATTTAACTTTGAAATTAGCCTTGCAATGAGAAGCAAATTGGACCAGATCTCCAAAAATCTGTCCACTCTTAATTATTTCATGATCCTATGGCAGATAAATAAGAGCAACTAGAAATTGGCTGAAATAAATCAAGGCAGGAGAAAATACATTTCTTTCCCTAGTAGCATTATGAATGATACATGCAAGGTAAGAGCAGAAGGACAAGTGTATCCTGATGAAATATCAATAAATATAATAATGAAACCCTCATAAGAAAGGACATAATCAAGAATGAATATATTAAATTGGAAGACATATACCATTATGCAGTCGGTAAGTAAGTGTATCTAATAGGAAAATCTTTGCCTCATATTTATACAGGTTATTTATTATAGAGTCTACTTTCTTATAACAGATGAAGCAACAATACACTGGCAAGCATGACAGCAATTTGACTTTGATTCCCCTCTGGCACAAGCATATCTTGAAGCAGAGGAGGCAAGATCAATATAGGATGCATGTTCCTACCATTCAGGTGATACCTCAACAAGTATTACCTCTCCACTTATTTCCACATTTCGCTCACTCCCAGTGTGTTCTTGCATTACATAGACACCTGGTTTGAATTAGAGGCTTTTTCTGGGTTCAGGTTACAAGACAATTAAAAAAAAAAAAGAACTACACACAAAAAAAAAAATCCCCAAACGAACGAACCAACAAACAAACAAAAGCCCAAACCCTGGACTATCAATCCAACACCCTTACCTGAGATCCTCAGAGTGAAAAGTTCATTATCTGAATGTATATATTAGTAATTCAAAGTTGTAAGAACTGTTACTCAACTCATTTCTCTTTTTCCCTATTCTATAGTATCCATAATGATATTAAAACATTAATCAACAGAGGTAGAAATGATAATGTTGCTTTATGATATACATTTTACTCCTGATTGTTATATGAAAGTATAGATGAAAAAAGTATGAAGTATGAAACCACGATGGTGAAAGATCTAGGTTTCTCAATTAGATGGTTTCTAACAAGTCTGGTTCAATTTCTTACAAGGGGATCCTTATCTAACCAAAGTAACACTGGAAAAACTTACACCTATCCTGTGTCTACTGGAGCTATATTCCCTATGAATTTATACAAACATCATGGAGATATGCTGGCACCAGGGGCAAAAGGGAATCCTGGACAAATTAATAAGGTGATATTGAAAAAAGAGAAACTTTAGAATCTCCTAGGGGAAACATATTTTTACTTAATATTTATTCTGTAGCAAATTACAAATAAAACACTTGCAGAAAAATTATAGGGAACCTTCTCAAATGTAAGAAAAGACTTTTTCTCCATCTTTTCAAACATAACTGCACAGAAAAGAAAATTCTGTCTAAAGAAAAAATTATAAAAAGGTGTCATTGACACCAAGAAGCGAAATAGTTCTTTAAGATTACATTGCAACAATAGATTTAATCTTAACGAAGAATGTTTTCTTTTTTTTTATTTCTGTTAATCTTAATGACATATTGTTTAAGAGTTGGGAGACAGACAGGGACATAAGTTCAGCTGATGAAAAAGACTTTTATTTATATTTCATTTTGAAGAGATGGGGTCCCATATGCCTAGTGTGTTGTATTTGAAATTTATCCATTTAGCAGGATTACAAATATTTCTTAGCAGAGTTCACAGTATATATTCATTAAATTTCATTTCATTTAAAAGATTTAAGCTCAGACATGGCAGAACTTTTAAGTGTTAAAATATTGGAAATTGACAAAATGCATTTGGAGAACAAAATTCAATGTCTGGTATACCTTAATGGAAAGTCTTAAATACCATACATAGCCTTATTCTCTGCTGATTCCCTGACACAAATCTTAATTTCAACCTTTTGAAGTTGATACATCCTGCTGGGGTATGGTTGATTTGCTGTCATCTTAAAATAGGCTCTGTAAGCCTTATGGGAAAGTTCAGGAATCATTCTGAAGTTTTGTGTTTTCATTTTAATTGTATTTGTTAAATTTACACTTGTATTCCCTAGTAGGGAAGGACATATTTTAGTAATAAATGTATTTTTGGAGAATTTTGTGATATTTTGTTGGTTTGTGTATGTACCACTAAAAAGAAAAAAGTTAATGACATTCTCAAAGCATCTAATTTTCTTCCAAAATCTTTTATAGAAACATCCACCAACAGAGTGTTTGTGCACATTGGCTAAGGGTACTTGAAAGAAGAGAGAAGAGGTGAAGACTGCATTTATTGGGGGCGGGGAGGGGGGGTGGGAATAAACTGTGCTTTTCAACAAGTTCTTGCATCTTTCTATGCCTCTGTTTATATGTTTATGTATGTTTACACAGACTGCTTAACTCTAACTCCAGAAAAATACCTGACATGCTTTACTTCCCCACAGCCACTTGAGCCAAGACCTTCCAAGGCCGTTGGGAACTCTGTTGGTATGTCAGCTCCTGAGCGTTAAGGCTTCTTAGCCATGCTGTTTCAGTCCCCAAAAGATCATGTATGAAATTATTCCACTGTTGATGTGGGCAGGTTTACTGTGTGACAAACTATCACTCCAGGTTGAAGTTTAACCTCTATGAAAACTGACAACATAGTTAAGAGCTGAGAGATAAGTGAATGTAGACAGAGCTCCTTCATATTCCCAAAAGCACTTTCTAGATCACATGGAAATAACATTAAGGGTGGGATTAAGGTACCTAAACCGTGTACATCTAGCAAAATTTCAGTGAACCAGAGGCAGCAGATATGATGTGGGATGTGTTGCTGTAGACCTGAGTCCAGGAGGGACAGCTGGAGGCCATCCAGAGTGCAAGAGGATGTCTAAGGTGACTCTATGGTTACACATGCAAATTGCTTCTCTGTTGTCACAGAAGAGTTTGGGAGGAAATTTAGGACCCTTCAGTTTTTAAGGACATTTCTAAATAAAAGCTTTTGTTTAAGATAAAACTGATACTGGGATGTGTAATGCCCTTCAGCAAAGATTGTACAGATTCAGTGGTTCTTAAGTCTTTCTGAAAACCATGTACTCCTTACTCCTCTCAGTTGATCCAAATCTTTGCTTTAATCCTGGAAGCCAGTTTCTTCATCTTTGGACTCACAGTGGGAACTTTCCACCTGCTTTCGTCTTTGAAATTGTCATCTAGTCCTAAACTGAAAAGAAATTCATTCCTCTTCCCAGTTCTGGCACATGACACGATAGCTGCAAAGAATAAATAAGCCCAGAAAAATCAGCTCTAACCGTGGGTCCCTGAGCTTAGAGAGAAATGTCTGAATATCTCTGGTTAGACCTTCACCACTTGCATATATTTTTCATAGTACTCCTCTACTTACAATGTTTACTGAACTGCTACAATAAAATATATTAATTTCTCCTTGCAACAAGAATTTCTTCTTTATGTTTGGTATTTACACAACTACTACCAAGGAATCCTACATGTCTGTATGCCTTTTCTTTGTCTTGGTCAGAAGCTAAAGCCAAAAAAGAAAAAGAAAAAGAAAAAAAAAGAAGAGAGAGAGGCTGAAGTAGTGCTTAACAGGAGAAGTTTTACACATGAAAGCACAGCTATGGTTTTTACTGCAGATTCGCAATCCATTGTATTCTTAGGACATCATAAAAGTATTTTACCCTTTTTGAGCACAGTGGTTAGCTTCTGTTAAAAGACTGGGTTACTTCAGGCTGAATTCTGCTCTGAAAACAGGTTTAATCAGTGGTTACACTGTCCTGTGTTGTGAGATAAAGATTTCGGTGATTAAGCTTTAACATCAGTACAACTGTACTGGGTCATACAAAGGTCCACCTACCAATGTATCCTGTTTCTGAGAGCGCATATCTCGGGGGGGGGGGGGGGGAAGCAGACGTCCTGTGACACTTTACCCCCTATATTTCCTCTGAGATAACAACAATGTGCAACTTGAGGACTTCGAGTCACAGGTTTTATCTTTTTTTTTATCAGCACTTAATGAATATTTTTTCTATAGATTTCAGTAATTGATTTTTAATGCATCTAAACTTTTGTCATGCATATTATTCAATGACAATAATGTGCACAATTTAATAACACCTTTTGTGGAAAATATATATACTTATTTTTTACTCTTTAACTTAAATCTGCTTAAAATTTCATTTGGCTCTGCCTTGTTTCTGTATCATGAGAAAGAATGAATAACCATTCTCCTATTCACACACTGCTGTGCTATTCGTTATCCATTTCTTATTCAGTCCAAAGCATCCAAATCTGTTTCACTTCTTCTTATGCGGAAACCATTTCACACTGTTTTTCATACTTGTTGCCCTTTTCTATTTCTAATATTTTATTATTATAAACAGAACTGCAAACAGTATTCAGGATATGAGGACAACATGGATTTATACAGCTGCATAATGATATTTTCTGCTTTCCTCTCAATTCTTTTCCCAGTTCTCAAAACTCTGTTTACTTTTCTGACCACCACTAAACATCAAGCTGATATTTTCAGGGTGTGATTATATAATGACTCCAAGAGATCTTTCCTGAATAGTAATAACTAATTTAAAGATCTTCACTGTATATGTAGAGATGGACTGTTTTTCCAACGAGCATTACTTTGCATTTGTCAAAAGTGAATCTCACTTGCCCTTTTATCACCAGTCAGTCAGTTTCACAAAATGCACCCTGTGTTCTTCATTCAGATTCCCTACTTAATATTCTGAATAAATTTAGCATTATCAGCAAACCTTGTCACCTCACTCTCCACTTCCCTTTCCAGATCAGTTGTGAACAGTCTCCCCCAGCACAAACCCCTATGTAAATCTACCAAGCACCTTCAGCCATTGTAAAAACAGTCAGAAAATGGTCCTCTTGATCCAGTTAGCTACCAATGAAAGGATGTTCCCTTCTATCAAATGGCAGCTGTGTTTATTTCCTTATGCTTACATGTTTTGGAAAGTACATGAAGTTGGTTCATTCCCTGATGCCTTGAGTGCCCAGTTCTCGCCAGTCATCCCACAGCAACCATTCCAGTTGGTTTCTGGGATCCAAAATAAATAAACCAGCTTGCTCCTTCTGAAAAATGAAATTGGACTGGGAGACCAGAAAGGTCTACTTCGAACACTATACCCTACAGACAACATGGATTCACTCTACATCTGATTTCAATAGAGACCCTCCCTCAGCAGTGCAGCAAATGTTGGTTCTCACATTCCCTTGACCGCTGTCCTGTGCACGTGAGCATACAACTGGTGAAAGCCTGCCATTTGGGCAGTCTGCCCATGACTCTCTTCAAGTTAGAAGGATGCAAGGACAGAAACAGACTAACTTAGGGTCACAGTAGAAGACAGCTCTGGTTTCCCTGCATAAATACCTCGAAGACTGAAAAGATCTTCCCCCAACAATTCAAGAAGATGGATATCAACTTGGTGCTGACAGATACCAATACAGGACTCAACAGAATTTGATATAAGTTAGTATATGCATACACAGAGGTGTGCAGTGCAAACCAGTATGCCAGTGTTGCTTGTCAGAAATGCTTGATCTGTACTGAGCTCCACCATACAGGCAAGCATTTGTTTTTTTCAAAACCTTCAGGTTCTCAGCCTGGGCCTACAAGTAAAGTTTATGGAAACCAAGAGCCAAGGCTGATCAGAGAAGTGAGGTGAGGGTCTAAGGAAGGGACTCAGCTCTGGAGGAATCATTTTCCTCCGTTCTGCCACTGTGTTGAAGTGTCACATGTACCATCCTGTGGAACTGCCTCTCCAGCACAGGCAAGGAAGTTTAAATTGGCCAAGTGTTTTCATTTATTGCATTTGGTTGATGTTAGCAAAAGATGAAGAGAGAAAAACATAGCCTGCTTGAGCGTAGGAGATACACAGAGCAGTCAGTATTTCGCATGCAGATAAGCACTAGAAATATAGTGGTATATTAAAACATATATTACAATTTGTTTAGCAGTAGAAAAGCATCAACCTTTCCTCCAATACCATTATAAGCTATGTGAAGCCTATTTCTTCATTCAGTGATTTCACTTCTACATCCAGAGTGATAAGTAAATGTAATCAAGCACAATAAATGATGGTGTAGATCTTCATCCTACTTCTAAATATTCTTGGTTCAACTTCATTGACATAAGGCAAAGGCCTGGTAGATGTAACAGCTCATCATCAGTGTCAGTGCTGAGAAGAGAATGAAGATAATCTCATTCCTATTTTATGCTATAACACTGTATTAAAATCAGTCACTGATTACTGTGGCAAATTTTTCCCCCAGTATGCACCCTGCTCTACATCTCACTGATATTTTGTATTGTTGTCAGCTAGGTGTGCCTGGTTTTCCTCTAGACTCTTCCAAACTTTCATTTCACACTTTAGACTATTTGCATAGTAAATTTAACATGTCCTATGATAGCAGAGAGATACTAAAATTGGGGGGGGAGAATAAATCTCCTTTCAGATATCAAAATATCTGTGTGAAACCTTCCTTAAACCTACACCTTTAATGGTTTTATTTCCTCTTTTAGGAAAAAAAGTAAGCAAAACCACAAGTACCTTTCAAAGGGTAACCTAAATAAGAACTGTGATGATGTGCTTACTTATGTAACAAGGGATAATTCATGAGGTATCAAGAGGGCAGGGTGGAATTCAAATTTCTAACTGAGGTTTCTGCATGCAGAATACAATGAATTTAAGTGACCCTTAGAACAGGCAATCCATTTCAGAAATACTACAGTACAGATCTTCTCACAACTGAAACTACTTCAGCCTATAGTCAGAAGTACCAGCTGCTGTTACTCTCTTTCTATGTGTTTTAGACACATCTTATCTGTTTCCAGCACTGCTCTTACAGAGGCCTTTTGTATATTGCTTTGAATACTGAATTTTTTAAATCTAGGAGCTGTGTAGAGTAGTAAACATGAGACGATATTCCAAATAAACTTTTGGTGTAGAAGACTACGTACAGGTTATCCACACTATCTAATAAATCCATGTAAATAACTTGGGTTTCTGCAACAAGGTTGTCAATACATTATGTTTTCAGTTTATGTCACTATTGATCAAAATCTTTTGTTTGCAAGCTAGATCTTTTCTTCATATGAGTATGTTGACACACATACACCCCCATAGTCAGCAACACGAAGAAACATCTGTAATTAGAACAAAGCATTTCAAGTTCCCCTCACTCCCCAAAAAGCAGTTACATAAAAGCAGGAATTCCATTAGCACATCTGTGTGAGGCAACGTTTACACCTAAGTACTGTCACATACTGCAGAGGAGAAAAACACAACATGTACTAAAAATACATAACCTTTACTTTTCCCCAACAATCAATGCAATGCTCAGTTTGAGCTTAAAAACTTACTTTGGAGACCAAACCTGTTCAGCAAACTGAATGTTTTACCATCAGCACTCTTTCGATATGCACACAGGTATCTCTGAACAAAATATAGTGGTAGGCTCTACACCTGGAAAAAAATTAGTTTCAGGCAAGTGAAAGTAAGCAAAGGATAAACTGCATTATTAAATCTTCTGTACCTTGCATTCAAATGAACCATCATATATTAAGGACTAATAACTAGCTCACCTGCAAAAATCCTGGTAAGATGCAGTGTCAAAACTCTGCTCAGATGAGGATGGCCCCACTAAGCTACTTGCTGCTGGCCTCAGACACTTTGACATTGATTCAAACTATCAGAAACAAATGTCCCTGCTAGTCTGGGAAGCTAAGGAAGCCAGAGAGCAACAGGAGCTGCATATGCAGCAACTGGGTTCTATCAAAAGCAGGGGGAAATCAGCATGAAAATGGCTCTGTGCAACTCAGGCTATTTTTTCAGCTTTGCAGGGAAATCTCTGTAGAAAAGAAGCACTGAAAAAATCCTGTATTTATTTATTTATTTATTTATTTATTTATTTATTTATTTATTTATTTATTTATTTATTTATTTTTACCAGGAGGAATGCACTGAGAACATAAGGTAGATATGCAGAAGGTTTTCTCTCTTTTATCAAACATCTCATTTAAATTCTAAAGCACAGCAGACCTTCATTAAAATTCAATTGTTGCCAGGAGTTTCAGTGACAGAACTGTGACAGCTGAAGATAGGGACACTCTTAGTGAGGTAGTCCAAACTACACTGAAGATTCTTGCTCTGAGAAATGCAGAGTTTGATCACATTTTTTTTTTTCTTCCCCCCATTGCACTGAATGTTGCAAAAGTAGATTTGTGATTAGACTGGACAGTCTTTCAAGCTAGAACTCCCTCCCTGCATATTCAGATCACTCAGGAACAAAAGCCACAAAAAGATCCACAGGACTACTCAAATAGCAAGAAAGACATAGACAATAGTACCATGGGCACATAGCTGTTAAACAAAGTGGTGAGAAGGACCAAGAAAAGAAAGAATACAAAGAAGTGTATATAACAGTACTAAGCCCTGACAGAGCCCTTCCATCTTATTTCTCTTACTCCATAGCTTTTACCTGTCTCTTTGTCTATCTGGTTTCTATTTCTGTTCTCCTGGGAGTCAGATTCCTGTTACCAGTTAGGCTCATTAGGATATCCTGCAAGGCTCTGCCATTGCCCAATTAAACTAGTTGTCTGATTGCAGACAGAAATGCAGGTGACTCTTCCTGTCTGAAGTCTGGCAAAGATTGCAAAATGATCTCGCTGTATATAGCAGATAGAGTGTTAACTGCTTAGATGCTAGGCATAGCACTGGCTCAAAAAACAATCTTGTTTTGGGAAGGAATTGCTCAATAAATATATGCCTACTCTTAACTGTGGTTATTTATTCCTACCTTTAGTCCCATCTTGAAAAGTAAATCACAAGTTCTTTATAACACCAACACCTGTTATGCAAACAAAATATAAATAAATTAATAAATAAATAAGGAGCAAAAGCAGCCATAATTGCTGCTGTCCCTTGCAATGAAAGTGATCACATCTTGATTTTGCACTGCTAATAATCTGTACATTATTCTAATCACATTATATATTAACTGGTGAAAGTCAAACTTCAGCAAAAAATATAGCTTAGAATGAAATAAATATAAATCATCCCAAATAACAAGCCTCCTGCAACTAAAGTAAAAATCAGGTCTAGGAAAATGTGCATTAAAATCGTTATAGTAGTTTCTAAAAAAATAAATGTCAAAAGAACTACAAAGTGCATTTAAATGGACATATATTTTGTCATCCCTGTCAAAATAAAGGTATACCAAAACTGCTGGAGATTATCATTAAGTTTTAATGATGAAAATTTTAGCACCACAGGTTTCCAGTAAAGCTGGAGTTTTTGAATGGAAAAGATTTGAAAAGGCATACTACGAATGACAGCTTTGAGAATCCCTGTTCTGAAACACTTTGCACCTTTGCCATTTTTTTCCTGTTCAGTGCAAAATTCATAACATCAAAGAGAACGAACATATAAGACATGATTAGACAAAAAGACTGTGCTTAAACTGCAGAAATAGATGTGCTTTGAATTCTAATTTCTTCCACTTCTCAAGTAGAATTTTTCTTATTATCTGAAAGTGGAAAATATTAAGTTATTTTAAGTAAATACAGCCCTACAATATTCATGTTTAGGCCTGCTTCTAGGCTTTGATGAAATTTATTTTTATTTTTTTTATTCTGTCATTTCATGAAGATCTATTGTAAAATAAGAAAACAATTGAAAATGTAACTAAAACCTAGAGAAAGTGTTCCTAATTCAAAATAGCATGGCAACAGCTATTTCATATACAGTCAAGCTCTGATCCAATTCTCACTAAAATCTTGAAAGGTAAGAACCTTAAAGAACATTTAAAAGAATTTCCACATCTTACTTTATTAGGTATTACCAGTGCCAACTTAATGTTTTATTTGTTTTACTTGATGGCAATTTCATCGACATTCTAGAACAACTGTAAAACAGATCAGTATGGCTAGCTCTGACTCCAAACTGACAGATCCAGCTTTTCCCATAACAAAACCCAATATGCAAAATATTACTCCAGATTTTGAGTTGATCTTTGTCAAAACCCAAAAGTTATGTTATCAGATTTTAAGAATATATTCTGATTACCTTCTCCCATGTCACAAGCTAATGATAGAAGATCTTTATAACAAAAAATAGGTGATAGTCAGACCAGTAGTTTGATATACAATGAGATGTTTTTGGCATGAGTATTGCTTAATTTTTAGCACTGAACGGAGAGTGGAAGAAACATAACAGTATTTATCCTAAAGTCAGAGGTAGTATTTGAATTAGGGAATATTAATTCATTTTCTATCTTTAGTACAGATGATCTGTGCCCCACAGAAAGAGGCATACATCTCTGTATTTTTTGCATGTAAGCATTTAAGTGTCTATTTATTAGGTCTTTCCTGCTTTGTAGTCCTAGAGAGCTGAGTAGGCACCATGTGGTCTTACTGGACACCATCGATGTGTTAACACAAGATTAGTTTAACAGCTCCTAAAAACTGATTGGGGCTTCTAGATGGTAACATTTCAGTATATAGCAAAAGTGCTTAATTAGTCCCCAACATCCTGGCAGTTTGTACTGTGAATTTCATGTTATTCATTTCAATCCTTTTCTCTGAGATATTCCAACATCCTTTTCCTTAGAACAATGTTATCTCTGATGTATCAGGGAACACTTTTGTGACAAGTATCCCTCTACTAGTGCCAGGAAAGACGATGGCATTAAACGAGTACTATTCCAGTACTGACCTCTGACTACCCTATAGCACAATACTTTCTCTTTCATATCACCTCTTGCTCTCTCTCCTGGAGTCAACTCCTTATCCATATTTCATTATCACAGTCTAATAATTATACATTCTTCTCCCAGAAAGCAGGATAATAAGGAGGACTCTAGGAACTACCAACTAGCCAGCCTTTCCTCAGTGCCTGGTAAGGTCATGGAACAGATCCTCCTGGCAGTTATGCTGAAGCATATGAAGACAGGGATGTGATTAGAGACAGCCAACATGGCTTCACCAAGGGCAAATTGTGGCTGACTAATCTTAGTGGCCTTCTATGATGGAGTGACTGCATCAGTGGACAAGGGAAGAGCTATGGATGCCAGCTACTTGGACTTCCATAAGGCATTTGGTACGGTCCTCCATGACATTTCTTGCCAATATATTCGAGTGTTATGGGTTTGATGGATGGACTATTTGATAGATAAGGAATTGGCTGGGTGGCCGCATGCAAAGAGTTACAGTTAACAGCTCAATGTCCAAATGGAAACCAGAGACAAGTGGTGTCCTTCAAGGTTCTGTGCTGGGACCATTACTCTTTAATATCTTCATCAGTGACACAGACTGTGAGATCGAGTGCACCCTCAGCAAGTTTGTGGATGACACCAAGCTGAGTGGGGCAGTTGATAATGCTAGAGGGAAGGGATGCCATCCAGAAGGTCCTTGACAGACTTGAGGAGTGGGCCCACATGAACCTCATGAAGTTCAACAAGGTCAAGTACAAGGTCCTGCACCTGGGTCAGGGCAATCCCAAATATCAATACAGACTGGGGGATGAATGGACTGAGAGCAGCAAATCCCCAGTATCAATACAGACTGGGGAATGAATGGATTGAGAGCAGCCCTGAGGAGAAGGACTTGGGGATGTTGATGGACAAAAAGTTGGACATGAGCCAGCAAGGCATGCTTGCAGTCCAGAAAGCCAATCGTATCCTGGGCTGCATAAAAAGAAATGTGGAGAGCAGGTCAAAGGAGGTGATTCTCCCCTTCTACTCTGCTCTTGTGAGACTCTGCCTGCAGTACTGCATCCAGCTCTGGGGTTCCCAGTACAAAAAGACATGGATCTATTAAAGTGAGTCCAGAGGAGGGCCATGAAAATGGTCAGAGGGCTGGAACACCTCTCCTGTGAAGAAAGGCTGATAGAGTTGGGGTTGTTCAGTCTGGAGAAGAGAAGGCGTGAGGGAGACCTTGCGGCCTTTCACTATATAAAGGGGACATAAGAAAGATGGAGAGAGACTTTTTACCAAGGTCTGTAGTGACAAAACAAGGGGTAACAGTTTTAAATGAAAGAGGGTAGATTTAGATTTGATGTAAAGAAGAAATTTTTTACTATGTGGGTAGTGAGACGTTGGAAAAATTTCTTAGAGAAGCTGTGGATGCCCCATCATTGGAATTGTTCAGCGTCAGGTTGGATGGTGCTATGAGCAATCTGAACTAATGAAAGATGTCCCTGCTTATGGCAGCGGGGGTTGGAACAAGATGATCATTAAAGGTCCCTTCCAACCCAAACCATTCTATGGTTCTTTGATTCTACGATCTGGTCACACTCTTTTCCATCATCCAAGAGACATTAGACAAGTTTCCTTTTTCCCAAAAAGCATCAAGCCACTATACTAGATATATATCAGTGAAGTTTCCCTCAAAACCTTTTACTTATTCAAGCTGCTTAAGGGGCATGAAGGATTAGTGAGGTCAACATAAAACAGAAAAAATATTATCATTCTTCAACTCAGAAAATTTGTCTTGAAGTATCAAAGGTATGTGTTCTGGTTTATGCTTTTTTAACTGCTCATGCACTTTATATTTGTAATTGAACTTAAAAAAAAAAAACAAAAAAAAAAAACAAACAAAAAAACCCCCCAAAAAAACCCTAATGGTGAACAAACATCTCTCATAAATACAGAAAACTAAAACTATCCAGAGATTCACATTCTTCATTTCTACTTTCTTTCTGCCCCTTGTTAATTTTGTCTCCCTTTCTACAAAATACAAAAGACTAAATACAAAGTGTGGTCAATGCTGTAATCAGTAAGGTCTTCAACTTTCTAAATGTTATAATCAATGTGTAAATGAAAATGGGAACCTACAGTACAGTTGTATGACTTCTCCTCAGATCATATTTGGAAAGAAAAAAGTGATCCTTGCTTAATTACCATGAACTGCTAAGCTCAGGAGAGAACCTCACCATCTGCATTCAGGTGGTTGAAGGCTCCAGCCCATAGACCAGACTTGTATGATCAAGTTCTGAAGCAGAGTGGGAAATCACTCTTAATATTTCCCATTGCCTAAAATGCAGAATTTTGGTGACCTTTGTGAGGTGTATAATCCTCCCTGCATCCTGTGGAGAAGTCTTAAAGGCATCTGAGGCTGGGTTTTAAATCCCAACTGGAAACCAGGTGCTTAAAAGTTAAGATCTATGGCACCTTACATGAAGATAATTGTCTTTCATTAGAGTTAACTTTAAGTGTGGAAAAAATCTTATTGTAAAACCATACACTATAGAGTAATTCTCAGGCTATTCTTGCCATAGCCAGGAAAGTTATTGTTTTCATCCTATATGCTTTTCTTTTAATCTATGTATCACTAATATAATTTGGTTCTTAGAATAGAGGGAACAGTAGGGAAGAAATAGAAAATATCCATATATTACTGGAATCATAATTCTTTTACAATGTGCCTGGAAACTTCTATATAGCTTCTCTTCTGTGATAAACAGTGAAGTCAACCCTAAGACCTCTGAGGGCAAGAAGAAATGAAGATAAGTGACATAAAAAAATAGTTCCGATTATCTTCTTTGGGTTTTGTTGGGGTTTTTTCCTGCCAGAGGTGTTAAAAATTATTTAGTTTTTAAGGATTTTCTTTTAACACCTACTCTTCACTTTGTATGTATTTATTTATTCCCCAGTGTTCAGTTAGAAGTGTTTTTCTATCTTCTGTACACATATCCTAGGAATAGGACTTCACCAAAAACATTTAAGCATCTCTGTGAATATACTGGTGAGAAAAAATCATAATATATTACTGAGGAGTAATTATTAATGCTTTAAGAATATAGTAAATCTTTATCAAGTCAACAAATCTACAGCATAATAATGTTGTTTGTAATGGGGTAACACAATATTAAGTGAAACAAATATGCTTTTATCATCAAGGATTATTTGAGCATGGTCCCTAAGTCTATCTGCATTGGTAGTAGCATTATTGTCATGTTACCTTTTAAACTAATTTATTTATTTCTGTTCTTTACACTGTGTTACTAGAAGCATGTACTCTATACGCAGCTGTGAGGCAGTACTATAAATGTCTATTGCCACAGGCTGGCTGGAATGACTGAAACAAAATAATGAGCTTGGATTGTCCAGGCAAAAAGTGTAATAAAGGTATACCTACTGATTTGGGCAGGCTCTTTGGCCTAACACTCCCCAAAACCCTGCCACTTTTAGCCATCTGTCCACATAAACATATGGAAACTTTATATTAGGCCTCCAGGTTTGGCATTTTTTATGTAATTTGACATGTCAAGGACAATGCCTGTCAAAGCTAAACCAATATGTAAAAGATGAAGCTTATGGGCATAAGTCCATATTACAAAACTCTGCTCAAGACCTCAATCACTGTTGAATAAACAGTTATAATAGAAATTCAAATCAGAACAAACAAGTTCTGTTCACATTGGTCTAAAGCAATCTGATCATTTGGGCTTTTGGCCATGCTCTCAGCTCCTCTTAGCTGTTTAGGCTAGGGCTCCAGCTCCAGCATGAGTGCAGGAGTACTGTGCAGCCTCTCTGGTAGCTTCTTCTGCTGTCATCCACTCTGGGAAGGATGGCTTACAGGACCAGTGTGACAGAGGTTGATGTCAGTCACCTTGGCATTTGGTATACTCTATGGCTAACTCCACATTCTGGGGGATTTGACAAATATTACAATGTCAGGAGCTTTGAGGACCTTCCTGATGCTGTTTACAACATGTCAGAGGAAGCAGATGTTAGCAGTGCCCTATGTCATGACATCTGTCTACCGATGTCTTGATGACAGGTTGTTTCTGCCTGAAATATTCCAGTACCTTCTCATTATCTTCTCACAAATAGAGGGCCTGGTTCTGAAAAATGCTGAATGCCTTCAATTTCTCAAGCTCATTTTC
The DNA here is from genome assembly GCA_031468815.1 of Morus bassanus. Taxonomy (NCBI): domain Eukaryota; kingdom Metazoa; phylum Chordata; class Aves; order Suliformes; family Sulidae; genus Morus; species Morus bassanus. The sequence continues at coordinate 105,983,471 of CM062567.1, read as the reverse complement.
AGTTAAGTTCAGAAAACACTAAACTTCTCTAGGATATCTGGGTTCAACTAACCAGGGCAGTTCTCTATCCATTACAACATATGCTGACAGATACCATAAATTTGATTGGAAGATCCTTGCCTGACAGCATTGTTCAACAGATATGCTGACAAGGTACAGAAGATTTTACAGGCACATTTATTCAAAATACAGGATCCAGTAAACAAATAAAATAGACTATTCAGTTGTACTGAAGTTTATGCAAAAGGCATAAGTAATGTGTTGTGTGCTTGGAAATTAAATAGATGTCTACACTGTGTTTTCAAGAGCAATTTACAAACAGTAGAGACTGTACACAAACATTAACATGAGAAATCCAATTCTGTTCATTCTGAACAAGACTTCTCTCTATAGCTAGAGAGATACTGTATTAACTAATAGTTACAGCAGCAGAAAGTTGTTTGATTAAAAAGTCAAATGCAGGAGCAGAGACCAGCTTCTTAGCCCCCCTCATTGAGTTTCATGTTATACCCACCATTAAGACACTGAATGATTTTATTAAAATTATTCTGTTGAAACAGCAAATATAGCCATACTACCATCCTCTGTGGGCAAAGAGGTTCTTTAAAAGCTTTTTTTACAATGAATGTAATATTGTGACTCTACATTTGACCAACTTACTAGAAATTCTATTACAGAACGGAAGAAATGAGGGTTTATCTTTATTATGTATTAGGAAATCTATGTATATTTTGCTTTATGACTGCCTGTCTTTCACATTTTAACAACTTAGATTAAAAGTCTACCTACCTGATGTTCTAATATTCAGGTAATAGCTTTCATTAAAAAAAAGAAAGAATAATTTTTATTTTACTCTTACACAATGTCAGTATTTGAGCAACGTAAAAAGTATCACCTCTCTTGAATATAAAGGTTCAACTGGACTATACTGGAATTTTAAGGTTTCTACTAAAATATAAAAAGCAGTAAAAATAAACAATCTTGTTAATGTCTAACTATAGCTCTAAACTATAGCATCCTAAACATTGTCTGGAAGGCCTTAGCTATTTTAAAAACCACAGACTGAATTATCTGGAATAAGGGACACCAACCCATCCTCCTTTGGCTCATTAAAGAAACTTCTAATTCAAACCTTCCAAGCAAAAAGCAAGAGATGTTGTTTTTCCAGCTTTTTTATTATTACTATTAGTTCATTTCATCTGCAGGGTATGTATAAATGAGATATTTTTTAATACTGCTATAGGATTTCTTTTGCATTCTCCAACCTAGCAGCCTGAATATGACTCTCTCACTCATGAGAGTGCCTAAATCCACTCCTTCTTTCAGTAAGCTGTTTGGGAATACCATGACTTGAAGAGTAAATAATGTTCAGCATCTGCAAGTGTCGGAAGATGGGATCAAGAAGAGAAATTTTTAAAATATAACATCATTATCATGTAAAGATGTTTAATTTTCTAAAATCATGACAATTTGTCTTGATCCTGGAATGACTAAACCCTTTATTACAGGCAGAACTTTCTGGATTAAATAGTTGCACACGTAACTGCCCTGCTGGTTTCATGTTTATAAGATTCAGACAGAGTAAAGTATGCTACAGTATTGTTCTCTGTTGATATGAATGTTTTTCTGGCATGCCAGTGGTAGGACGTGGTGACAAAACAGAAGGGATTTACCCAAGGATCTAACATTTTAGGTACGACTCTTCTGTAAGATGAATGCACATAGCAGTCTTCTCCTTTATGCTCTGTTCTTGTTAGAAAAAGTGAATCCACCACTAAGATTCCAGAGTGCCAGAGCAAACTCACAGGCAAAGATCCACACTGGAGGTTTGAAAGAATAGTGCCTGCAGCATTTAGTTCACTACAAAAAATAAAGATGCAAAAGTTTCCAGTTACTTCTTTATTTTCTTTAATTATTCTGTGAATTAAGATACATGTATACATTTAGCCTACTGGTGTTTAGCTTTACTTTCCCTTTCTGCTTCTATTAACTAATAGGCTATGTTTTTAAAAGAATTTAGGTGACATCTTGGTTAAGAAAGACTTCATCATCCATGTTTTGATTTAAAGGCAGTTTTAACTATATGGAAGTTTGTATAATTTTTTTGGTTAAAATGATAAGGAATAATTCCAAATAATATTTTACTCCCTCCTGTTAGTTTGGGGGTTTCTTCATGGTCAATTTACTTGAGAGTTTGTTGTGTGCAACATAGTAGAACTAAGCTATCCATTTTCATTCTGTCCTATTACCCTGCTTGTCCGAAACAGCAGAAAAGATGGCTCCCATGACTTGTTTTTCTGCCTACAGAAGAAAACTAAGGAAACATGAAACTCTTCTTAGAACAAGATATATTTTGTAATTTTCCTGAACCAGGGAAAGAGATTATAATTTTGGAGAAGAAAAGAATTGATTGTCCTTGTTATGGTGAGAATTTTTTTTTCTTGATGCAACAGGTAATGGGGATGCAAAGACCAGTGTTCAAGAGGATAATGCCCTATGCATCCCAACGTACACCACATCTTAAACAGCACAAGATTTTGGTAACCTGGACACAGTCTATGTAGCTGAGAGGCTTAGAAACACTCGAGAATAGTTACCTGCCAGCTAGGTCACTCTGATCCCAAGTATGTGGAAGTTAGTACTGTAATAAAATAGATTTCTGATGTGGGAAATCATTGTAGAGACAATAAATGCAAACAATCTAGGAATAAGATCCTGTAGCAAATGCAATAATAATGTTACTGATCTTCTCTAGTATTGATCTCTTCCTGTGGTGTTCTCCGTAGACTTACTTCATTGGAAATATTTAAGACATGCAACATTTTATTGTGGTTGACCACTGACTAGGAAATTATTTTTGCAAATGATTTAACTTTTAGTGAAGTGCAGGTGAGAATAGAGCTATGCAAATAAGTTTACCTGCAACCTTTAGCTCCAATATAGTCATCAGAAGGGAAAAGGTGATAAAATGTGTTGGCACAGATCATCACTAATATACACACAAGGGTCTGGACTTGCAAAACCACATCTACCTAAACATCTGGGAGGGATGGAAAATAAGAACAGCAGCATATTTATTATTATCTGTGCCTACTAACAAAATATGAACAAAGAAAAAGGGTATCAAGCAACGCTTAAAAATTAATATAGAGGGTGAAAATCCTTAGAGGATTAAAAGAAAAAAAAAAAAAAAAGTTGTTCAGATTAGTGAGGCTACACATACAAATATAAAAACTTGCAGGCCAAGTAGTAATAGCTCTTTTTTTCTGGAGAGAAAGACCTCTGCCTGAAATCACAATGTTGCTGCTTTCGACACTCAGTACCCCAAAATGCCACCAGTACTATAGGATCAGCATGTCGATCAAGACTACCAGCATGAGAGGAGTCATAGTTAAATGGACACTGATAAAATGAGCTCCTTTTTTTAAGTTTGAGAAATAGAGACTAATAGATGAGGAGCCAGGTCCAGTTTTACAAAAGTGTCCAGTAGGAGAACCGTCAAGCTGTACACTGGTTTAAACAGTTTCTACAAAAGTTAGTTTAGCATGCTGTAAGTAGAGCTGGTCCAAAAATCCTGAAGATGCAATTTCAGGCTGTTTTTGCATTGACACATTAGCTTCTTATCCCTTTTAGGGTTGTCTCCATCACTAATGGAATATATTTATTAGTCTGCCTCTCTTTGGTCAGATGCATCTACTTTGTGACTGTGTAGCCAGAATAGATATAAAGACCACAGCCCATGAAAGGAAGGCCACTCACAAGCCCTCCCTGCTTAGCATAATTGGTACCAGCTATTATAGGAGAAAACTAAAAGGGAACATGAAGCTATTAAAAGGTCAGAATTAAGGTGGAAAAAATTCAGGTGAAAATACGAGTTTTCCGTCAAAAGATCTTTTTGAAGAATTATGTAGACTTGGGTTAACATATTGCACTAATCTGTACATGAAGAATTGTTTCAGAAAAATGAATATATGTGCCAACCTATTTCTTGGTTTTAATGAAGCACTTTCAAGGCTTTCCATTTGGAATTTTTTAAAAGAAAATATGTTCCAAGTGCACTGAAGAAAGTGCAGAAAAGAACTCAGAAATTAAATATTTAATTCTACACCTGAATATTTTTGTTCCATTTCTTTCAGTACATCTACCATATTAAGACACCAACTATTTACACAGAACTATTCAGGTAACTTCAAACTTTACCTAAGACTCCTAAAAAAATCAATCCATAGAAATGGACATTTTCATGTGAGAATGTTAAAACTCCTCCTCTCCTGTGAATTTGTTTGGATGTTTCCCTTGTTTGTGAAGTCTAGATTTGGAACACCCAGACTTAAAATCCCCCAGGACAATTTACTGAAACAGGAGGCAGTCCTCCCCTCATCAGGATGGAAGGGGTCCAGTAGAGTGACTGAAGACAAAAGCAGGGCTGCTGGGAAAAAAACCATAACCAGGATTGGACCACCACTATCAAAAACAGCTAATCCACCTCACTGCCACTTCCAACTTGCATCTGAGGAGCCCTTGGGAAAGAGAGCAGGCTGCCTATGTTTTCCTAATCATGACAGCTGACTTCTGCCCATGTGAACTCTCAGACAAAGACAGAGATTTAAATATGTGAATATTTAAAATATTCAGTTCCAAATGCACTTTACACTCATTTCACTGCTGCAAGTACAGACAACAGTACATGCAGGCAAACATGTCTGCTCACAGGACTGGGAAGGAGCAGCAGGACTACTTCTGCAAGATTGATACAACTGCTTTAACAAGAAGTTTGGATATTGTAGGTCATCCACCACAGGAATCTTCAAAAATGTAAGTATGACTTATATCCCTTTTAGCAGTGCAAGTAATGTCTGTTAAGGAACAGATTCGTGTGCACAAAGTTACAGAGAAGAGTGTGGACAAAACATTGGCTCCAATTTGTCCATGTAATGTAAGTATCCAGAAATAGATGACTAATGAGTATATTCACAGAAAGCAAGACTTGTTTACGATGGTGGACTGAGCTAGCCAAATAAATTATTTGATGCAGAGCTCTTTGACCGGCTTCACTACCAGCTCTCCCCCACAGGCTTGTGTGCCCTTCTCCAAAGGAAGGGAGTTACACATTGCTAACGAGGCTCATCAGCATTCTTGCCAACATAGCTGACTCCAGCCTCACCAATCCTTATTAACAGAGCTCTAGGGCAGGTTGGCACCTCAGCTTGATCATGCATGGGGTCACTTCTCCATGCCACAGCACCATAATAAAATCCCAGATTGGAACAACATCTTTTAAGCGTACTCTACAGCCTTTATTTAAACGCCTTTTAATGTAAATTCACTGTTCATAAAAGTGAAGGAATGATTGTTCTGGCAGCCTCTAGGCATCATTTGGAAAGATGAAGTGCAGGCTTATCTGCATAACTGCAAGTGCACTATCTCTGGCTGTGGCCTTGTAACCCTAGCTCCAGTCTCTTCATCAGAATTAGCCCAGCGGTTCCAAATCCTGGAAATGTTTTATGGACTCGGGCAAATGTCCGTTAGGGTCCAAACTGAGTTTTCCACATGTGACCTAATTACAGTTTAGAATTACTGTGTGTCCTGTGAGCTGCCACTTGAGGTGATTTGCACTGCCTGGTGAGTCATAACACTGCCAGTGGGAAGAACTGGAGAGAGATGAGGATGTTATGATGACTTAGCACCCAAGAAGTACAAGAAGGCTTCAGTCAAACTCCCGATCAATCACCGATGGAGACTGAAGCCCTCAAAAGAGTTCATGAGTGTACTGATTACTCTGTAGCTTAACAGTGTGGTCTCTTTCCCACCGAATGCTGAGTCAGTTTTACACAAAATAAATCAGTCTCCCTTCTTCCCTATCACTTCAGCTGCCTCCCACTTGCTCATTTCATAGCAATTAGGAATCAGAGTGGGGACATATAACTATCAGCAGCCACTGATGAGGGACAAAGAAAGAAAAAGAAGACAGGCAAGACAAAGAGAGAGAGAGAGGGAGGGAGGGAGGGAGAGAGGAAGAACCTATAAATGTATGCAGAAGGCAATGTATTTTTCAGCCATGCTTGATTTCTGTACATCACTCATTCAGCCACAGACTTGCCGCTATCACATACAGCTCTAGTGCTATCTCATCATTTATTACTATGAAGTAACAATACTAAAATTGGCAAGCAGGAAGCAAAGCAGTTCACTTCTCTGAGATCTATTTAGTGTTACACTGGGCTTTAAAAAATGTATGATACAAAAGCTCTATCCACATGAGAGAATTTGCCAATTTAGGTGCATTTGTAGGAACCCTCATGAAGATATGGTTGCAGCAGCTCCTGACAGTTTTTCTAATGTACAAGGCAGGATTGTCCAACTTGGCAGGCTGAGAATGAGGCCAGCAGTAGGAAGGACTTATGGGAAATCTTCCCAATAATGAAGGACCAGTATATCATATCAAAGGTCAGAAGTTGGAGCAAAAATAAAAATCTAGGTAAACCCAAAAGACAAGGATCACTAAAATCAGCTAATGGAGCAGAGTACTCCTTTAACATTTAAAACAGCTGAAAGACAAAAAACTGAGCAATACCAAAGGGATCCTGCTGGTGAAAATTGAGTCACGCCACAATAACCTAATCATTGCCTTTCTTGTATAGATCAATGTACTGGAGAAACACTAACCAACATAGAATTTATTGTTAATTAGCTAATAATAATTGCTGATAAGAGCATTAAATTAATAAAACTAAATTAATATATTGAATTTCGATTCTATATAATTATTTATGTTAATTAATATAAAAAATACCACTATTGATTATATGTAGGCATTATATACAAATACAAACTAATGGTGAAATAACAACATTTAAAAAAATTAAAACCAACAATGAACAGGTTAGCTTATTAACCAATAAACAAAACAAAGATCTTACAGAGGAAATATGGGTGCAAAAATTAGCCTAGAATTGTATACCCAATGCCATGCTCAAACACTCAGGGCCCTTGGGTTTTCAGAGGACCCACATTGGCCTCACATGAGGCAGTGCTTGGAAACTCAAATTTTATGCAATAGATCAGTCTGGCCATGGGGCTGCCCTCAGCAGGCAGTGGTGATGCACCCCTAGGGACTGGAAGGCCCCATGTCTTGTCCCTGTTTTCCACAAAAATAGGTGCCTTCTATGCTAGTGATTAAATCTTGACTTCTGTCCTGCATGAACAGTCTCATCACACTGAAGAATATTCCGTTGTAGTTTAATGGAAAGAGCTTTCAAATGATAGATGGCAAGGAATGAAAAACAAGGGCAAGAAGGGTGAAGTACTGTCATTTAATCAACATGTAAATGCTAGCTTCCAACATTCTTTAATGCCACCTCAGCTCAATTTTTTTTTTTTTTTTTTTAAATCAGGCCTCCTCACTATTCCAGTACTACCTACAACATGCAACTTTATCTGTGTCTGTTAGGCCAACATCTAAACTGTCTCTATCTCAAGTACATTGGTAATATACTTGAAGGTGTGCATATAATCACATCTTTCACAGGCTTTGCCCCGGCCAGTGTATCAGACAACTTAGCAGCTCTCAATTTTTGATTCAAAAACAATGTTTTAACTTGCCTTGAAAATGTAGATGAAGTTGAAAAATAATGTGCATTTCCTTCTGTAAACAAGAGGCAAGAAAGAAGGGCTAAATTCTGCTGTTCAAGAGGCAATGTTGTAATTAATGAAGGAGACTAAAAAGAAAAAAAAAAGAGAGTGAGAAAGAGAAATTAAATAGTCCAATACTATAAACAAAAAAATAATTTCCTCAGTAGTCCTTGTATTATTAGTGTGGCTACTAGTAATAACAGTAGAAAATTCCATTACTCTTATGCTTGCACTCTGACCCAAAATTACAAAATACAGCAGCTTCTTATATTGAAAACTCATGCATGCATTATGACATTGTCAGGGGAGGCTGGAGATTTGGACAACTGAATTGGGCATTTTGCCTAAGATCGAAGAATACACTTTAAGTATTCAGATGCACAATCAATACTACCCAAAAAACGCTGAAAATATTTTCAGAAAAACAAATGGAATCCATGCTACAATGGAAATAAATGTCTCCACATGCCTTTGACAGTGTCTTGACCCTTTGTTAAGGGTTCTATGTCTGAAAACTTTTCCTTCTCAGGTTGATTCTTTTCATGCATATGCCTGGAGCCAAAGCCGTTTGCAGACACAGGATCTCTCCTAGCAATGTTCCTTGGACTGCATTCTGGAGACAGGAAAGCAGCAGATCACTGAGCAGAGCCTTTTAATCTATGACCCCTTTGCAGAAGAGTTTTCTCTTTCCACTTACTGGTGGAGGAAGCTCCATCTGCTACAATGTCTGTTGTGACCATGCAACAGTCTCAGCAGGCCATCCAATATTTGTTTTTATTGTCAGTGTACTTCTCCTGGACCTATAAAGAAGACTTTAAAATTTTTGTTGCATTTGAGTTAATTACAGAGAATGTCTAAGTTTGATACTGATGTCCTGGAATAAAATTGATAAGAAAATGCATTAAAATAAAGAAATTACAAGCACAATGCGAAGCAATAGTAATGCAAGGCTGGGTTATTTGCGGGTTTATATTACATTGTTATTTCCTGAGATAATTTTACTCAAACAGCTAAACTGTCTCTAACTTAGTCTGGTACTACCATGGCATTTGTCACTGCTGAAATTCAAAAACACTGAGTAAATTTAGAGCTGTTCTCCACAATATTTTAGTAAGGATAACATAGCATTAGTTAAGGATATTCTGCTCTATGATGGTACAATGAGATCTCATATAAAAGTAGTTTATGGCTGGTTTTACTCTCCTTTATTTATTTAGGAAATTTAGGTCCAAACTTTTAATCTATTTCTTGCTGTTTATTACTCAGTTTTCTTGCTTGGTTAAGCAATGTCAATTTACCAGCTTGTCACAGTGAGTCTACACAGTCTCAAGCTTTCTAAGCCTTTCCTCATAGGAGAGTTGCTCCAGTCCCTTCATCATCTTTGTGACCTTTCGTTGGACTCTGTACAGTATATCCATGTGTCTCTTGTACCCAGGAGCCCAGAACTAGACACAGCACTCCAGATGTGGCCTCACCAGTGCTGAGAAAAGGGGAAGGATCATCTCCGTCAGCCAGTTGGCAACACTCTTCCTAATGCAGCCCAGGACACCACTGCAATTCTTTGCCACAAGTACACATTGATAGTTCATGAACAACTTGGTGTCCACCAGGACCTCCAGGTCCTTTTCTGCAAAGCTGCTTTCCAGCTGGGTGGTCCCCAGCATATATTGGTGCATGGGGTTGTTCCTCCCCAGTACAAGACATTACACTTCCACTTGTTAAACTTCATGAGGTTCTTGTCAGTCCATTTCTCCAGCCTGTTGAGGCCTCTCTGGATGTCAGCACAGCCCTCTGGTGTATCAGCGACTCCTCCCAGTTTCATGTCATCACCACAAGTGGTTCATGTGAACAATGACATTTCAAAGCCAAAGTTCACAAATACGTGGGCTATGGACAGCAGTCTAGACCCTGATGGGGCTGAGCTAAAACCTCTGGACAGCAGAATCCCTGAAAAGACTGATCACACTATTTTTTTAACCAGAGAAGAGAAGAGAGAAGACATAGAGAATCCTATGTTATACCCCTGGATATGTGCCTGATAATTGTTGGCATTGACAAAAAAAGAATGTATGATGATTATCCTGAAGCATTTGTTAATGTTAAAAAGCAAAAAATAAATAAAGTTGGGTCCTATACTTTTTTCATGAGACTTAATACTCTGAATTAATAAAATCCAGCAGATGCAGAAAAAAGCAATGATAGAACTGAGTTTCTAAAATCACATATATCTAAAAGTAAAGTTTTTTTCTCACTGACTTTATGTCAACAGTAGGAGAAAGAAATAAAACTCAAGAAAAAAAACAAACAAAATGTGTAAGAAAAAATAGAGAAAAAGAAAAGTAACTCCCTTTTATTTTAATATCAGTTAAAATAGGTATTTTCCTGTTAATATATTGAAATTAAAAATTTTTAAAAGCTTAACTTTTTTTTTTTTTTTTTTGAAAAAAATTCATCTTGGCATTCCCTTTTGGAAGATTTTGTTCTGCCTGATAAATAAATATAGCAGAATTCCTTATCTAATGCTTTCATGTAATCAATGTTTTATGCAGTCATTAATTATATATTGTAAAATATGTGTGTGTTCTCACTGCAGCAAAGTTTGAACTTTGTGTGCAGTTTATATGCAGGTATGGAAAGAAAACAAAAAGCCAAAATTAGCAAAGAGTTACTAGCTTAAGAAAAAAAATAAATAAGGTTTTAATACCAATTGTATCTTTATTTAAGCATAAGCATTATAAATAGGACAAGCACACTGGCTGAGAATATTTAGTAGGCTAAAGAGCAAATAGTGATGCAGGCATTTTTTATAGATTCTAAGTAGTTTTAGGAAAAGGGGAAAAAAGAAAACTCCAATGAAATTCCAGCTAATTAGAAATACATAGGCTTTTGACGCTGACTTCGGTGAATAAGGATTTCACCTTTTCTGTGCTTTGAAAAAAACATGAACAGAGCACTATCAAACAGAACAGGCAAGAACTAATTATCCACAATCTCAGTCATATGGACTTTTCTAAATTACTTTGCTTTTTAAGCTATTAAACATATAGATTACTTAGCCTCAATTGGCAGCTCATAAAGATAATTCCAGATTGCTTTGTCTTACGTTTTTATGTGAAATAACATGATCCTGAAGGTCATGAAATACTTTCATTGGCCAAAGGTTGCTGCAGTACTTGGCAAAGTTTCCTTGCCTTGCAAAGTCAACTAATTCAAAAGCTGTTAAATATTGTATAAGTATTTTTGTGTTTGAGAAGAATAAGATGTTGAAACCAAACAAGAGTATAGTTGTTAATTACAAAGCATCTCATTCTTGCATGTTTTCATTTCATTTCTGTAGCTAAGGGACTTTCTTAAAAGGATAACAGAAACAAACTTGATTAATTTGTTTACCGTCAAGCAGTGAAGCATAGACTAGGAGTTACACTTTGACTAGGTACACTGTAAAGGACACAGAGCAATCAGACTGATATATTAATTGCTTATGAGTGGCTCAGATGAATAAAATATTTTTGGTACATGTGTATGTTATCTTTATACATATATTCATGTATATATTTAAATATTTATATTTTATATTTATGAAAAATAGTTGCAAAATATTCTCTGTCTTCTTTTACATGGACACTGGTTTGTACTACTTTTGTTTGTGTTTTTTTGTTTGGGGTTGGGTTTTTTTGTCATTAGACTAATATGTTTTACAGAAAAATAATTCTTCAGCTACTACTTGTGATTCTCAAAGACTTCCTAGGATGGCAGAGGAACACATAGCAAGCTATAGCTTGGAAAAATTAAGAAATCTTTATGCAGGCAAGACATGAGTGTAAAAGGATTCCCTGCATAAGTCAGGAAAAACACCATAGAATCTATTCCTAAAATGAAGAAGAGTGTGAAATGTTTCCAAAGTGAAACAAAAATCAAAAAAAAAAAGATGAAATAATAAAGCAAAAAGAGAAACCAGTCAGGAATACAGCTGTGTGGCGGACTCAAAGACAACTCTGGACTTGTCAGCATCACTGCCCAGTGAGCTTATGCAGAAGCTTGCCGCTGGCTTTGTCAGATGCCACAGCTGGAAGAATACATTCCACTTTATGACTTTCAGTTCCTTCAAGTGCCATCTGAAAGAATATTGAGAGGCAGTGGAATAATCTGAATAGTATTCCTACATTTATCTATAATGAAAAGGTCCAGAGATTTGTTAACATAGAACATCTATTAGAAAAATGTTTCTGACATATGAAAAACAGATATTGCCTAAATACTAATTAATTTATTGGAAACACAGAGTGATCTTGATATCATATTCAATTCAGCCAGCAATTACACAAAGTTTACTTTCACACATTTCCAAATAATTAGCCATAACCTCAAATGTTTGTGTGTCAGAGACCTACAAAAGTTTGAAATTATAAACTGGCCTATAAAGTACAGCATATGATTCTATAATGGATCACAAACTCTATATCTTCTATTGTGAAGGGCAAGGATAGGAAAAATGCTGTACCATCTGAAGGATTTCCCGTAATTTCTGAATTTCAGTTATGTCTTATTAATTTTCTATGCATATTTGTTACAACACTCTTGCTATAGTCTTGATGGTGCCCTTGTTTATATCTTTAGAGGAATGGCACCTGAGGTCTACTTTAAATAAAACAATCAAGGGTTCAATGGATTTACCAAGTCCATATTAAAACAATGGAATAACTGAGACTGAAGAAAGGATTCATATGAATCACAAATCTAGCAGTTATATACCAGTGACCCTAGATGGTTTTGTTGACTTAGAGTTGACCAGAAATGGCACAGTAGATGAAACATAAAAGTATACAAAGACTGCTTTTGTTTGAGCTCCTTCTCTGTCATCAACACTGAACAGGAGATTGTGCTGAATACTGAATTCAAGAAAGGCGATCTGGATATCTAAATATATGCTGATCAAATAATACAGATGTGCTTTGACAAAACCAAAATATGCTTCTTGGTTTATATGTAAATATTTGTCATAGTTTTAGCTGGGATAGTTGATTTTCTTCACTGTAGCTAGCATAGTGCTGTGTTTTAGACTTGGTATGTAAATAATGTTGATAACACCCTGGTGTTTTAGTTGTTGCTGGGTAGTGTTTACACTAGTCAAGGACTTTCTAGCTTCCCATGCTCTGCCAGGTGCACAAGAAGCCGGGAGGGGAGGGGATACAACCAGGAGAGCTGATTCGAATTGGCCAAAGGGTATTCCATATCATGTGACGTCATGCCCAGTATATTAACTGGGGGAAATTGGCTGGGGGAGGCAGCGATCGCGGCTCGGGGACTGGCAGCGTCGGTCGGCGGGTGGTGAGCGGTTGCAGCACTTGTTGTTTAGTTTTGGTTTTGTGGGTTTTTTTTTTTCCCTCTCTTCTTCCAGTGTTTCATCTCTCTCTCGCTCATTATTTTCCTTTTCATTATATTAGTATTATTGCTGTTTTATTCTAATTATTAAACTGTTCTTGTCTCAACCCACGAGTTTTCTTACTTTGGCCTTTCCGATTCTCTCCCCCATCCCACAAGGGTGGGGGAGTGAGCGAGCGGCTGTGTGGTGCTTAGTTGCTGACCGGGGCTAAACCACAACAATATTTTATATTAATCTTTATACGAAACCTGTCGTTTTTCCAGCCTGGCTCGTGGAAAAAGTAACATCAGCTTGATTTGTAATTTCAAGATGACCAATCTTCTTACTGATCTCCAGCATTAAGACTCTTCCAAAGGCATTCCTAAAGACAGGGTAAAGGACCATTAAGTTTCAAATAAAATCAAATCATAACATAGCACTGCCTCTGTAAATAATGCCGTATGGAATGTTCTTTTCAACAGTAGAAGTGATCTAAAATCTTAGGAACCTTAAGTCGTAAGGACAGTTGAAGATTTAATTAAGCACAAACAGATCTGTTTGAATTAGAAAAGTTTATTTTGGAGGCACTAGCTGACTTACTGTTTTGAACTTCTTTTATATACACAGACATATTTACAGGTATACATACACATGTAAATGTGCAGATGAAAATCACTGTTTCAGAAAACAGATGAGTAATATTGAATGGATTGATTGCAAAACATTATGGATCATCTCAACAGACAAATTATTATTTTGCTTGCAGAACCAATTTTTTTTCTAATGGAAATTTAAACTATTTAGGGGAAAATGTTCTTGGTTCATTTTTCAGCTAAAATTTTAGGCAAAAATAATATTAGAGTCAGAATTCTTGACAGAAGAGAAAAACACATCCATGTGAAAGCTGCATTCAAATTTTAATACTCGATTCAGAATACGAGAGAAGAGAAGGAAGACAATAGTTCCAGTTGGAAGGGACCTACAATGATCATCTAGTCCAACTACCTGACCACTTCAGGGCTGACCAAAGGTTAAAGCATGTTACTAATGGCATTGCCCAAATGCTTCTTGAACACTGACAGTCTTGGGGCATCAATCACCTTTCTAGGAAGGCTGTTCCAGTGTTTGACCACCCTCTCAGTAAAAAAATGCTTCCTAATGACAAGTCTGAACCTCTCCTGGTGCAGCTTTGAACCATTCCCATTCGTCCTATCACTGGTTATCAGGGAGAAGAGATCAGCACCTCCCTCTCCACTTCCCCTCCTCAGGAAGCCCTAGAGAGCAATGAGGTCACCTCTCAGCCTCCTTTTCTCCAAACTAGACAAACCCAGAGTCCTTAGCCACTCCTTATAGGACATACCTTCCAGCCCGTTCACTAGCTTTGTTGCCCTCTGTTTTTCTTTGGAAAATTCTGAAGGAAAATAAATTATTTTTAAATTTACAAACTTTCTGGTGTTTATTGGGTTTTGGTTTTGGGGTTGTTTTTTTTTTTTTTTTCCTAATTGGAAAACAAATAATCTTTATGAAGGATTTGTCCAGAGCTTAAATGTTTTAGAGGTTTGCCAGCTACGTCTGTAAAAACTTGTGTCAATAGTGTTCTGTGAAATATCTCCCAGCTGACCCAGATTGCTTTTCTTTCTATGCCCCCAACAAACCTATCCTTCTGTTGTCACTGGAAAGATCTGTTGGTTCTGGCTGGATTACCTACAGTTTGAGCTGAGCTCCCAAGACAACACCCAACACTCAAGCAGCATTCTCTAATTAACTTGCTCTGTGACTTTTCCTCAGGACTCTAGGCATTATTTCTTTGCCAGATGAAATAGGAAGTATATAGTAATAATATTTCCACTGATTATTGACGTAGCTCAGAGGTGCAACTATTATATCAGGATGGCTTATTAGGTTCATTATGATCTTAGCTTGTACAGAATACTTCATTTTCTGAATAAATGCACTGTAAATAATGAATATCCATTAGCTACATTAACAACATTTCCAAAACTCAATTTTTTAATGTTCAGCCGTTATATAAACTCCTACACCTAAAATGAGAGCTTGGAACTTTAACCCTGCTAAAATAGTAAACATTGAAACCGAAACTGGTTTTTTCCTTCCTTACACCAACTCTCTAAAAGAGGAGGAAGCTTCTATCATGGGAGCCATATTACTGTTATGCATTTAAACCTCTTTTTCACAAACACTTACTAAAAAACCTTAATAGGAATCCCCACTAAATGTTCCTATCCATCATTTTCTGAAGTTGTTTTTATTAAGATATTTTCAGAGGCATAAACACTCAAAATAAAACAGTATGAAACACAAAAAATAAAGTTAGCATTTAGTTTTACTGTACGTTCAGGAAGGGAAAGTACTGTTCAAGTTGGTGTTTCTTCTCTAATTAAGAATTAAATGAACAATAAGAAAGTACCTTAAAATAAATGTCAGGAAATCATAGTTTAATGAGTCTAAGGAAGGAACACATAATTCACAGTGATCAAAGATCTACTGATTTTATGCATGTTTTTTGTTAAATCCCTGTTTCAATTTTTGTTAATTGGATGGACATTACTAATTTTTAATCACTTGGATTGTGGAAAAGGTCAGGTTTTACAGGCCTTTCAGAGTAACAAAGAAACTTCCAATGTAGTAAATTTTGTATTTTCAATCAATTTCAAGCTCTACTACATAATGTAAGGTTGCACAAAAAGTAGTACTGTGAGTTTGTCAATCAAAGAAGGCCAAAGAGTGAGAATCTCCACAACTGCAGTCACTAAATTTCACATGGCTTTGCTGTGCAACTCAGTTCACACCATTTTCCCCAAACCAAATACAAATTAAGTTTTCTGCCCAGGCAGTTTACTCAATATTTTGTTGCAAACTGTGTCTATGCAGTAATAGTAAAAGTAAAACTTTCATCTAAAATTAAATCTTTTTTTGGACTGTTTTTAAGGGCTGGCTCTGCTGCTGATATTTTAGTAAGAAAACTAGAAAAACTGCTGTGGGTCAGACTAGAGGTCCATTTAGCCCAATACATCATCTCTGAAAGTGGCTAAAAGCAAATGTCTTGAAGAAAAGAGCAACATGGGGCAGATATATAAGCAGAAGTATTTTTACTCACTTTAAAAAAATAAATTTGTGTCAGTTTAAATAATTCACTGGAAAGGATCTCAGTTTGAAAGGAAGAAGCCAGAAAGAAGAAAAAAGTACCACAAACTTCTCTTCATGCCAGCCTACTTCTGAAGGACCTGTGAACTACCTAGTTCAAACTCTCACTAGGAAAAAGGGAAGATGAAGTGATTCAAGTGGCCTGTTGGCTACCTCCAGCCATCAGCATTCAAGGACAAGGCAGCAGAAGAAAGGACAGCTGCAAATAAGACTAGTATAGCAGCCAGCAAAGAGGGACAATCAGAATCCATCTGGCTCAGTCATGTTTCTCCTGCATTAGCAGTTTTTCAACAAAAAAATCGCTGCAAAAGAGTGTGGATCACAGGAAAGACAGACAAGTTACACATATGTAATGTCCAGTCACCCTTCAGTGAGTAATTTAATTAGCAGTAACCATAAAGAAAGGATAGGAATCTACGCCTTGGCTGTTTGAATAGCATTTAGATTTAGACACTGTTTCCTTAATAAATATGACTGTGCTATACTGGAGAGATAAACACTGTGCTTCACATTTTCAGTCATTATGTCCCAGATTATGACCTTTGTTGTATCTGTGCTGCTCTAGTGATATCCAAGGTATAAGCTAGTTTTATTTATTCAGTGATAATTCCCAGTTAATTGCTTTCTAGGGGTAGAGACCATTGCCCTAGTTTGAAATAAGAGTCCAACAGCCCCTGAATATCCACCAGAGTAGATATTAGGAAAAGGAAAAAGTTTTCTTTTTTTTTCTGTAGTTTCTCACCTGAATAACAGAGGGTGTCAATTACAACGATGTTTACAGCTGGTACTAATTGTGCATAGCTTTGAAACATTATAATTACAGTCTCAAGGCTGAGAAATTACTGCATGATAATCAATCTAGACTTCAGAAAACGATGTTTTCACATGACAGTATTTGTGTTTCCAGAGTACGTTTTGTTTCAAGTGTATCCATAACATGATAAATACATCTTGATACTTACTAAGAAGCCAAACTACATCCCAAAAGTACATTTATAGTCAAAGGATGATCATTAAAGGAGAGTGCTGAACAACTCTTGTAGGAATACAGTTGTCAATAACAGCATGAGCTAATCAATTTAATGCAGAATTGACACTTGTAAGTAAGGTTGGTTCAAAAAAGAGTAAATCAGCCTTATGCTCTCCATCAGTTTTGCAACACTGGAAAGAGCCTTTTCACTGTTGGACCAATTGGCATCATGAGATACCCGTCTGAGTCTTCCTCAGTGTTACAGAAAGGAGGTGGTAACAATAACAGTTCAGTTCAGAAGTTGGAAAGAAATATAATCCTTGTTTGTGCAACCTCAGTCTTATTTGACTTATTTGTAGCAGATAGTACACTTTTTACACTAAATAAAAATTTCTAATAGGCTTCAGCTATGAAGACAATTTCCCTACATTATTCCTATTACTTAAGGAGGCAGAGTAAAAGATAGATAAATTTTCAAGACATGCATTAAATAAAAAGTTAATTAAAATCTGCAACCAATATAAATCCCAGCAATGTCCATTAGATTTGACCATCCAGTATTTCCCTTTATCAAAGCAGTTTTTGTATCTTTTTTAAAACAGAACACTTAGATGCACACACAATGTCAGAAGCCATATATCTTTAGTCATTTGGTACTAAGGCAGAATTAGCAGTAAGGTTCATATACTGTATAAAGTTAATATCCCTACAGACATTTTGACACAGCTGGTGTACCTGTGATTCAATTGAAAGATATAACAATTGAAAGATAATAGTATAAAATTAGTCTGCCTTGCTACAAAACTGATGGAAATTTAAAATTCAGTTTATTGCACATATGCCTCTTTCTCCGCATTGCAGTACTTCTAAACATGAAGAAAACAATGATACAGTGATACAGGTGTTTTTAACAGAGACCTTCAAACAGCAAAACAGGAGCTGGAAGACAGGGACAGAGTGGCAGAATGAAGCCCCCATAATACAAGGGGAAATGGTTAGTGACTTGTTACACCATTTAGACATACACAAATCAATGGGGCCAGATGGGATACACCCAGCAGTCCTGAGAGCTGGTGAAAGTGCTCACCACTTGGATGGATGAGGGAAAGGCTGTGGATGTTGTTTACCTGGATTTTAGTAAAGCCTTTGACACTGTTTGCCTCATCATTCTCCCGGAAAAACTGGCTGCTCGTGGCTTGGACAGGTGTACTCTTTGCTGGGTAAAAAACTGGCTGGATGGCTGGACCCAAAGAGTTGTGGTGAATGCAGTTAAATCTAGTTGGCAGCCGGTCACAAGCGGTGTTCCCCAGGGCTCAGTATTGAGGCTGGTTCTGCTTAATGTCTTTATCAATGATCTGGATGAGGGGATCAAGTGCACCCTCAGTAAGTTCGCAGATGACACCAAGTTGGGTGGGAGTGTTGATCTGCTCGAGGGTAGGAAGGCTCTGCAGAGGGATCTGGACAGGCTGCATCGATGGGCTGGGGCCAGTTTTATGAGGTTCATCAAGGCCAAGTGCCAGGTCCTGCACTTAGGTCACAACAACTCCATGCACTGCTACAGGCTTAGGGAAGAGTGGATAGAAAGCTGCCTGGCAGAAAAGGACCTGGAGGTGCTGGCTGACAGCTGGCTGAACATGAGCCAGCAGTGTGCCCAGGTGGCCAAGGCAGCCAGCAGCATCCTGGCTTGTATCAGAAATAGTGTGGCCAGCAGGAGTAGGGAAGTGATTGTCCCCCTGTACTTGGCATTGGTGAGGCTGCACCTCAAATACAGTGTTCAGTTTTGGGCCCCTCACTACAAGAAAAACATTTAGTTGCTGGAGTGGGCCCAAAGAGCAATGAAGCTGGCGAAGGGTCTGGAGCACAAGTCTGATGAGGAGTGACTGAGGGAACTGGCGTTGCTTAGTCTGGAGAAAAGGAGGTTCAGGGGAGACCTTATTGCTCTCTACAACTACCTGAAAGGAGGTTGTAGTGAGGTGGGTGTTGGTCTCTTCTCCCAAGTTACTAGCGATAGAACAAGAGGAAATGGCCTCAAGTTGCACCAGGGGAGGTTTAGATTGGACATTAGGAAAAATTTCTTCCCTGAAAGGGTTATCAAGCTTTGGAACAAGCTGCCCAGGGAGGTGGTGGATTCAACATCCCTGGAGGTATTTAAAAGAGGTGTAGATGTGGTGCCTGGGGACATGATTTAGTGGTGGACTTGGCAGTGTTAGGTTTACGGTTGGACTTGATGTTCTTAAAGGACTTTTCCAACCTCAATGATTCTACAATTCTATGAATTCAAATTAGGGTCTTTAATACCCCAGAATAAACTAATATAACCCAAAGTACTCTTCCATGTAAAATCCTTGGACTGTAACACCATATTTAACTTAATATGTTACTAAACAGTGAAACAAGTACATTAGGTGATAAACAAAACACAACCATGTCATTTAAGCATCCTAATTTTTAGTTCTCTTTCTTGTTTCATAATTCACATATACTAAGAAAGCTCTTAACTGAAAAAATGTTGTAGCATATGTGGTCTTTTCATAGCAAAGTTGGGAAATTTTATTTCTTGGATCTTTATGACAGGCTAATAAACTGCCACAATGCAAAGTCTACAGAATACAATAGTCTGAAAAGGGATTTATCAAAGTATTTTATTAACTTGCATCTGTTCAACAGTGCCATAGCTCGTATGCTTTTTTAAGGATATATTGATACCATGTTAAATAATGCAATTTCAGAGTTTTATGTAACTTTATCAAATTCAAAATAACCAATGGAGATTGTCTGGGTTTCCTAATGCACTCTAATGGACCTTCAAACTGGCTTTTGCATTAAGGATGAACGATAAGCTCCTCAGCTGTCTTCTGCTGAAAGAATATCAGTTGTATGATTAGAGATTACTTCAACCCCCTTTCTCCCACCCCCTGAAAATGTAATAATCATAGGATTACTGTAATGTTTGGAAGGGACCTCTGAAGGTCATTTAGTCCAAGCTCTAGATCAAAGCAGTATCACCAATAATGGATTAAGTTACTCATAGTTTTGCTTCATAAAGCCATGAAATCCTCCAGTGATGGACATCTTGGAATCTGCCATGACCCTCAGGCCTCTTTAGCAGGGTGGTCCCCAACCCATATGGATGCACAGGGCTGTTTGTTCCACCTCAGGTGCAAAAATTTGCACTTATTGTTCACCTTCACGAAGTTTCTGTCAACTAAATTCTCAGGTTCCTCAAAGGATGAGAGCTCTACCATTCAATATGACAACAGCTTGTCTCCATTAATTTAGCATCATCAATACTAAATGCAATCAATAATGCAATGCTTTTAATATTTTAAATCTGCACTACTTATTCAATGAGAATTACCACAGAAAACAAAACTTTTATGGATTACTAAGTAATAATATAGTTTTAAGTGTCAGAAATCCAATTCTATTAACAAAACACTAATCTAGAGCAGCTGAGAATGTATTCTGTCATTTTTAATACTCTATTTTGTATAAATAATATTAATTTATACTCTGCATAAAAATATTATTAATTTAGTCTTCATTTTGCTATATAAAACCTGAAGAAGATGTTGCTGTTTGTAGGAACTGACACCAAGATTAGTATTATTTCTGATATTCATTTATGTGATTTTGTTGGTAAAATAAAAAAAAAAAAAAAAACCTAAATGTGTTATTCACCTGTCAACTTTGATTAATAATGTCTTCTTGCTTCAATAATATGTACTATATAGATGTAATTTTTCTCTGTGAGCAATCTATTCTGTTCTATAAAAAAATCATAGAAGATATGTGCAGAAATGCACACATATTTTAGCTTTGGAAGAAACTAATATATTTTTCAAAGTCTTTCTGCTGAAAGTGATAACAAAGATTTTGTCAGATACAATATTCAGGCATCTTGACCAGTTCTGTTTATTTCAGACTACTTAAAGTTAGTCACAGGAATCTAAACTATGTGGAAAAAAGAATTATTTTTTTTCTTGTTGTCCTAAACAATTATCTAACTAAAACTCCGTGTCAATTTAAATGAAAACATTTATATAAACATTCCTATGCACACATTAACACTTTCTGTCACTACAAAAATAAAAGTACAATATATGTAAAAGTAAAAATATGACTGTCACTCATGTGATGTTAATAAAACTACCTGAACTTAGTTTTCTTATGATATCTCACCAAATATGCAATCCATTTTCTTCAGCTCTACTCCTGCTTGATTTGTGTTTCTAAGAAATTGATCTTTACTGCACATATTGCATATATTACATATATTTTATTGCATATATTTTATATATTCCACAAATATTCATTGAAAGAATGTTACTGAAACAGGAAAGTTTTAATATTTATTCTATGAGTTCTTTCACAGTCAGTGACTCAATAAGCCTTAACTAGCAAAAATTCAGAAACCAGCAGAGATCAATTTGTCTGTACTAATAACATAACCCCAAACGTTCATATGTTGTAAGTATACATGATATTTTAACAAATATATCTACTTACAGTGATGAAAGGGTTTATATAAAAGAGGCTGACGTTCCAGGTAATTCATTTGTTGCAAGGTACTTTGGTCTGCTGAGATGTGTTTACCACTTAATTGTTGAGGTCATGGCTACCGCTTAGAACCCAGTCTTGGTCTTCAATATTGTAATTTTCTTCTATGTGAGTGACATGCTCCTCCTTTGCAAAGGACACTGTGAAAGTCCACTTTGTTAGCACAATAGCCTGCGCATGTGGAGCAGATTTCAGAATTGGGACTCTTCCTGTCAGTTTTTGCTACTAAAATGTTTTTTCACTGCTTACCTAGAATGATATAGTTATCCTAGTTATCTGAGATACAATTACTGGTTAATACTAGTAATAGTATACTATATATATAGTGTGTTTATATATATGCAGTGTACAATTGTTGGCAATACAAAATGTTTCCTCTTACCACTGGATTAAACAGGTTTACTATCAGGAGTCTTGTTGGAGGAGAGAATATATAGTAGACATGGAGAGATCTAACTTTTAAGCATAGAGTCTATTTTTCAGACTATGTTGGGAGGGGAACTGGCTCTGTAAATCAAATAATTTTAGACCCTGTGTACACAACACCTTAAGAAGTTGGTTAAAAACCAAAATAATCTCCCCATGTTTCTCATTAACCATATGGAAAAGTAGGGAGGTAGGAAAAGCGATCAGACTGTCACAAAGTAAAGGCGCACTCAAGTTGTTACTCTTAACATGATATCTAAGGAGGACAAACCAGCCCATCTGCAGCTTTACCACCTGACAGACACAGAGGCAACTTGCTGCTGTGCTAGCCTGGGGAAATGGCCAAAAAAACAGATGCCTCCACCGAAAACAAAGCAAAAAAAAAAAAAAATGCTTACAGAGGAAAAAGCAGTCTGGTACCCTGGTACCTCAGTTTTTCTGGGGATGGAATACTAGCATCCCCAAAATTATTATTTTAATCTTTGAGAAACTTAGCATTGTAATATTGAGTGCAATCAATATTTATAGGAGCATTTTTGCTGATATATTGATTTCTGCAGGTATTTTACAATATTTTTTAAGGGAGAAAAGTGTATGAGTTTTGCAAGTTTTGCTAAAATGTGCTCCTAAACCAAGAAGCCAGGAATGTTATATACAGCCTAGATCTATCATACGGGACTCAAAGACAAGAAGTGTTTAATTGAGAAACTGGTTCATCTTACAAAATATTTGCTTATTGTCAAAACTCTTCATGATGTCTTTAAATGTTTCAAATTTTACAGAAAAGGGGAAAAATACCCAGGCTGTTCCTTTTCTTCAACTCATTTCATTATTTAGTAAGTCTCAGTAAGACATATCTCAAAGTGATATAAGCATATAAATTTGAAAATTCTAGTGTGGATAGAAGTCCATTCTATTGACAAATAATGAAATTCTTTTCAAAGTTATCATAAAGCTTGACGTGTGTACCCTATCCCTTCAGCTTATACTTTTTCCCATATTTGTCTGTCATTTCTTTCTCTTAAGATTCTAGGGAAGTTTCTGGGCTTAAACTTTAATATTAGTAATTTTATTAATCTTTTAAAATTTCACAAGCCTTAAGTGCAAAAACAACATATGGCTGTGCAACAGAGCACCTCTGGAGATTTTATACTCCTCGAACAGCACATAAAATCTTATGTTGTGTTCATTCTGATTCATTGCTTGTCTGTCCACATTTTAACCCTGCAAGTATCAAGTTATCAGTCTAATCCATTATGTTTTATTTGGTATCATCTCCACCTTACGGATTGTATTCATGGAAAATTAAAATCTCCTTTCACAAGGGCAGTGCATAGATGTTATCACAGTAACAGATCTATTCCTGCAATAAACAGCAAGATATGTGACTACTTCTTTGACCAAGGCAGTCACAGCTTTGCCAGGCCAATAAGCTGCAATTGATATATAACACTGAGTAGTCAGTCAGGATTATAGTTCCTGATACCTAGGACAAAAAAATGCAATTACAGTCAGAGATATTTTAGAGCCTAATGACCCTCTCTTGCAATTTATTAAACAAGGGAGGACCCTTGTTTATATTAGGTGATTAAAGAATGACACCGCTGAATGCAGAATCCCATTTAAAAATTATATCGAGAACATTAAGGATGCATAGTTAAGTATGCGTGTCATTAAAAGCTAGTGCTTTATCAATTTTTAATAATAAATGGAAACTGTATAGATGTATATTGCATACAAAAGACATTAAAAGAACATTAAGGTTGCAAAATCAAACATTCAAAAGTTAGGGAATGACAGACTTAATTAGCCCTCTTGTGCATAAGCATTATGATAGTTTTTCTCAACAACACATAGGAAGTCTATATCAGAGCCAGGAATGACTATAAAAATTTAGTTTTCCTTGGTTTCAGCTTAAAGGCTGAGCTATAAATGGCTATCTTTTCTTTTTCTGCAGTCTTCTTATTCATACCCTCTTCTTCACAGTATCTGTGGTCCTGCAGAAAAAGTGGCTATGATCAAGTACAGATAAAGATATCCTTTCCTAGAAGAAAACTGCTGTAGCAACTGGTAAAAGGATAAGCTAGGAAGGAAAATACAGAAGGATAATACAGAATAAGGCATAGCTATATCCCTGTGTCAGCTTGTGCCTCTGTGAGGATCATGTCCTAGCCCCAAATCTTATTGGGCCTGTGGAAATGTTTGTGACTGACCAGTGTTCCTGTAAACATGAAGAAATATAAATAAAAGCACATTGACAGACCACATCCATTCTTGAGAGAGGTCATTAGTCCTTATTAACTAAAACAAAGAGGAAACACATTTCCAACTTAGGCCTGTTAATGAAGTATGAGGTTTTTTTCCTCAAAAAGGTTGATGCTGTCCTTACTCTGTTATTAATTTTCAATCTGCATCACAGATGAGAGTAATTCATTGCCATGGGAGCAAATATTACTTAGGATCATGTCATGGTTTTAGCTGGGATAGTTGAATTTCTTCACTGTAGCTAGCATAGCGCTGTGTTTTAGACTTGGTATGTAAATAATGTTGATAACACCCTGGTGTTTTAGTTGTTGCTGGGTAGTGTTTACACTAGTCAAGGACTTTCTAGCTTCCCATGCTCTGCCAGGTGCACAAGAAGCCGGGAGGGGAGGGGATACAACCAGGAGAGCTGATTCGAATTGGCCAAAGGGTATTCCATATCATGTGACGTCATGCCCAGTATATTAACTAGGGGGAGTTGGCCAGGGGAGGCAGCGATCGCGGCTCGGGGACCGGCAGCGTCGGTCAGCGGGCGGTGAACAGTTGCAGCACTTGTTGTTTAGTTTTGGTTTTGGTTTGTTTTTTTTTTTCCCTCTTCTTCCAGTGTTTCATCTCTCTCTCGCTCACTATTTTCCTTTTCATTATATTAGTATTATTGCTGTTTTATTCTAATTATTAAACTGTTCTTATCTCAACCCACGAGTTTTCTTACTTTGACCTTTCTGATTCTCTCCCCCATCCCACAAGGGTGGGGGAGTGAGCGAGCGGCTGTGTGGTGCTTAGTTGCTGACCGGGGCTAAACCACAACAGTCCTTTTTGGCACCCAACGTGGGGCATGAAGTGTTTGAGATAATAACAGTTGCTGGTCACAGCATTGATTCATCTGTTCTCAATATTAGTTAGTCAGACCTACACCATGCTGATTTTGAAGTACATGTTAAAGATTGGTGTTGGGTTTTGTAGTTTGCTGTGCTCTGCAGTGGTTAGAGATGTTTTGCCTAGGAGATTGGTTATTAAAACTCTGGCCTTGAGTTTTATCGGTTATTTGGGTCTTGCATGGAAGCCGTTACTGTACTTCGGGTACCACCTCATGGAGACAATTAGCAATTATACCTCCTCTTCTGAGAGGTTCTTTATGGAGGAAATACAGAATGGCATCTTAGCTACCGTCTTCTGTAATGTCTCCTCCTTCATTACAACAACTTTTCAGTATCTTGAACATCCTTGGGTAGTTAAGATACATCTGTTGATATTCCTATGGCAGATTGTTTCAGTTTTGTCTAAGGTTAATAAGCAATTCAAGAATATCATCCAGAGATCTGCCCCAAGGCTCGATAATTATGGGTGGCAGGGTATGTGAGATAGTATGGGCAAATGCCTGAGACGGTGGGTACCTCCAGTGTTTTGGGACTTCACCCCTGAACAAGTGCAGAATCCTGAAAAATCAGTAGAATATTTGGGGGAAGTATGTTGTCACCCTAGCAATTCCAGAGAGATACAAATCACTGCAATGTGTTGGGGCCTGGCCCATGCCTACCGAGCCCTATTCAACAGTATTCAGTACCCCCAAGGGAAAACGACAGGCCCTGCGGCTACTCCAAGCCCAACGACAAGCACTGTGGCCACTCAAACCCCCACAACAGGCGCTGCAGCAGCTCCAAGCCTGACGACAAGCACTGTGGCCCCTCAAACCCCCACAACAGGCACTGCGGCTACTCCAAGCCCGATGACAGGCACTGTGACCACTCAAACACCCATGACAGACACTGAAGCTGAATCAGAGAATCAACCCGTGCCAGTATCAGTTGCCCCTATACAAAAGAAGAAATCTTTGAAGAGAAAGTCAACTCGTTTAGAAAAGGATGATGGAGAAGTAGTGCCGTTACTAAGAGAGGAGAAGGAAGAGGAAGAACTCATACAAGAGACGGAAACTACCCGATCCCTATCCTTAAGTGAGCTGTGAGATATACGAAAATATTTCGGCCGTCATGTAGGTGAGCATGTTGTCACCTGGTTGCTCCGATGCTGGGATAATGGGGCCAGTAGCCTGGAATTAGAGGGTAAGGAAGCCAAACAACTGGGATCCCTTTCTAGGGATGGGGGCATTGACAAGGCAATTGGAAAAGGGACACAAGGCCTCAGCCTCTGGAGGCGACTCCTGTCTGCTGTGAAAGAAAGGTATCCCTTCAAGGAAGATGTTATATATCGCCCTGGAAAAAGGACCACCATGGAGAAAGGTATCCAGTACCTGAGAGAATTAGCTGTGCTTGAGGTGATTTATGGTGACCTGGGTAGTGAACAGTCATCCAAAGATCCAGATGAAACCCAGTGCACACGACCCATGTGGCGGAAGATTGTACGGAGCGCACCATCATCCCATGCAAACTCCCTGGCAGTAATGTCCTGGAAAGATGAAGAGGCACCAATGGTAGGGGATGTGATTGATAAACTCCGGGATTATGAAGCACATGTCTCTTCCTCCCTCATCTCAGCTGTGGAGAAATTGTCCCGGGAGTTCCAGCAAATCAAAGAAGATATGTCCTACTCCCTACCTGTACGGACCAGTATCTCGGCCATTAGGAGTAAGCGTCCTTCTGCTCAAGAGAGAAGATACACACCACGGGGCACCCTATGGTTTTACCTGCATGACCATGGAGAGGGCATGAGGAAGTGGGATGGAAAACCTACCTCGACCCTGGAGGCATGGGTATGTGAGTTGCAAGGAAAAACAACCACTCAAGGGGGGACCTCCAGGAGAGTTGCTGCTCCAGTTTCCAGTAGGCAGTTCCCCAGACAGAGGAGTAGAAGTGCTGATTCTATCCGTGATCTTAATAGAGAGACTTCTGATTCCCGTTCACAAGAACTGGAGTGGGAAATCCGCAACTGGAATTAGAGGGGCCCTGCCTCCAGCCAGGTGGAGGAAAGGGACAACCGGGTTTACTGGACTGTGTGGATCCGATGGCCTGGCACATCTGACCCACAGGAGTATAAGGCTCTAGTGGACACCGGTGCACAGTGCACCCTAATGCCATCAAACTATGTAGGGGCAGAACCCATTTGTATTGCTGGAGTGACAGGGGGATCCCAAGAGCTAACTGTATTGGAGGCTGAAGTGAGCCTAACTGGGAATGAGTGGCAAAAGCACCCCATTGTGACTGGCCCAGAGGCTCTGTACATCCTTGGCATAGACTACCTCAGGAGAGGGTATTTCAAGGACCCAAAAGGGTACAGGTGGGCTTTTGGTATAGCTGCCTTGGAGACGGAGGAAATTAAACAGCTGTCTACTTTGCCCGGTCTTTCGAAGGACCCTTCTGTTGTGGGGTTGCTGAAGGTCAAAGAACAACAGGTGCCAATTGCCACCACAACAGTGCACCGGCGGCAATACCGCACCAACCGAGACTCCCTGATTCCCATCCGTGAGCTCATTCGGCGACTGGAGAGCCAAGGAGTGATCAGTAAGACCCGTTCACCCTTTAACAGTCCCATATGGCCAGTGCGGAAGTCTAATGGAGAGTGGAGACTAACAGTAGACTATCGTGGCCTGAATGAAGTCACTCCGCCACTGAGTGCTGCTGTGCCAGACATGCTAGAACTTCAATACGAACTGGAGTCAAAGGCAGCCAAGTGGTATGTCACAGTTGATATCGCTAATGCATTCTTCTCAATCCCTCTGGCAGCAGAGTGCAGGCCACAGTTTGCTTTCACTTGGAGGGGTGTCCAGTACACCTGGAATCGACTGCCCCAGGGGTGGAAATGCCGGCGCGGAAGAAGCAGCACACTCAATATGAGTGATAAAGCGACTTCATTTATTATCCTTCGGTTACACAATTTATAGCATTCTTAATTAGCTCATACATATTGCAAAAGCTAAGCTCCTCATTGGTTAACAGCCTAAAGGTCATGTTCCGTTAGTCTAACCAGGGGGACCAGGGGAGCCTGGAGGACCAGCAGGACCTTGGTTCCCGTGAGAGCTATGCACACAAGCAGGGCCAATAGGTCCAGGGAGACCACTGCTTTAGTGACTCCCCTGCATACCTTCTTATCGCGAGTCCCTGCTTTCACATTCTTTCTCACAAGCAATGGTAACTTATCCTTGTCTCTGATTGGCTCCTATACTAGCCGCTTTCGGTACTTTCTGAGATCCTGATGAGTAATCATTTCTATGTCAGTATGCCTTTGTTCAGCTAGCCATTCTCCCACAATTCCCCCGTTTTTATTTTGTGCTACCCAAATATTGTGCGTAGCTTGTAAAATGAGGCACTTAATACAAGACATAAGCAGACTAAGCAAAACAAGCCCTATTATGACAATGATTAATACCATTAATAAGCTTTGCACTATCCCCTTAAGCCATCCCCCCAAACCTAGCCAGTTGGTTAGGCCTTCCTCATGCAGTGCTATGGTAAAGAAACAGTCTTTCAAGTCTACGATGAGCAGATGCCAGCCTTCAGGTATCATAGCGGGATTAGGCAAGCCTGGCTGTAGTGCCCCCATATCATGCATTTGCTTTCACAACCGGCAACAAGTATTCCTTCACTTAACCTTATTCACATAAGACAGTCTATCACTGGCCTATTTATTACATGCAGCAGCTCCATCCTTTGGTCAGGCTTTTTTTTTTTTTTTTTTTTTTTTTTAAGATAAAGACAGTTTAATAGGCAAAGCAAAAGCCGCGTGCACAAGCAAAGCAAAAGAAGGAATTAATTCACTGCTTCCCGTGGGCAGGCAGGTGTTCAGCCATCCCCAGGAAAGCAGGGCTCCATCACGCGTAACGGTTACTTGGGAAGACAAACGCCATCACTCCAAATGTCCCCCCCCACTTCTTCTTCTTGTGCACCCAGCAGAGCATGGGAAGCTGAAAAAGTCCTTGACTACTGTAAGCACTACTTAGCAACAATGAAAACATCTCCACGTTATCAGCACTGTTTTCAGCGTAAATCCAAAACATAGCCCCACAGTAGCTACTATGAAAAAAAATTAACTCTATCCCAGCTGAAACCAGGACAGTATCCACCCCTTATTCCATACCATTTACATCATGATCAGGTCCCACACTGTCCAATACAAACTCATTAACCACTACCCCCCTTCCCGTCCTTTGATATAATACACAGATATCATTTATCATTCCCTTAGTCTACGGACCACCCCTGTAAAATATCTTTAAAATGTACACAAATGTCCACAAAATGTCCACTGAGTTCATTTAGGCCATGACTTGCGGCTCCATCTGTTGTGGGGGTCACTCAGGACAGGAGAGGTGGTGTGTTTATGGCTCGACTAAGCGTTACCCACACATTTTCCCTAAGATCAAAAGACAGTGAGGGTACCGCTGAGGCATCAATTCCAATGGTACCAAGTACAACAAGGGCTATCGGCCACATCTTTTAAATCACTGGTTGCTAGGACCGCGTTTTCGCACAACTATTGCTAATCACAAACAATTACTTGCTCAATGCATTTGACTATACTGCAACAGTCCTTATGGCACACTAGGAGTGCCTATGGTTAAAGCTCCTGTTCACGGCTTCTTCACTGCGGCCAAAGAGAGGCTCTCAGCTAGTGGCTGCCGATGGTCGTCTGTTGCTATCGCTGGTGCTTCCCTCCACGGCAGGCTTGAAAACACTTCTTGCCGAAAGCCGGGATCGAACCACGGACCTTTAGATCTTCAGTCTAACGCTCTCCCAACTGAGCTATTTCGGCCGCCCAAGAGGCCGGCGGCGGCTCAGGGCGTGCGGGAGCCCGGGGACGGCGACGAGGAAGGAGGGGAGGAGGAGGAGGAGGAGGAGGAGAGCGAGCAGCAGCGGTGGAAGAACCGGACCGTGAACGGTAACCGGCTCCTCTCCTACGGCAGCGGCAGGGACAAGTACTCTGACTCGGAGGAGGAGGAAGAAGAGGCGGCGGGGGCGAGGGCCAAGCAGCAGGTACCGAAGGAGGAGCCTGCAGTCCACCGGCCCAGACGGAGCCTCAGCAAGTCTCCTGCTCCATTCATAACAAGCAAATGCGCTGCAGCCGGCGCTGGCGTGATGGAGACGGGCCAAGAAGGGGCTGGCGGAGGCCGCGGTGCTGGTGTAGTCGTAACGAATGACAGGACGGCGGCGGCGGCAACTCGCTGTTCCGCTTTATGCATGGTCAAAAAGGAATTATTCCTATGGCTGTGCAGTGGAGCAGCAGTAGTGCCCGGCCCCGGGCCTGTATCTGCGATCGGGTCAATACTCATCGCCTCTGGTGCTGCCTGCTCCGCCAGCGGAGACTCCTGTCCTTCACTCTCCAATGTGGAGCTTAAACGAGACAGGTCCCAAGCCTCCCTAGAACTTTGCGGGATAACAATAGTCCGCACAGAAGGGGGCAGGGGGCAGTCTGGAGCCGTTGGGGCCATTGGTTGTACCGGGGTACCCCCAGTGGGGGCTGTGCTGCTCAACCTTTCAGCGGCGGCGGCGGCAACGTGCTGCTCTGCCTTATGCATGGCCAGAGTATTCGTTACCGCTCGCCACGGCTTCATTAATTTCTTTGCTGCTTTTTCCTCATTAATAACAGCATCAAACAATTTATCTCCTAGCTTTCTCCATTCCTCTTCTTCAAACACCGTGTTGGGGTCGGTAAAAACCCCCTTAAGTTCTCCATAGGCTAAGAGATCATTTAGTTCCTTCTTTAAGTCTATATCTTTAATGCCCCGCTTTTCTAAAAAGCATCTGAGCAAATTATACGCCGCTTGTTTGTTCATACCTCATTTAAGAGCTGTATTGCAGCCTTTACAAACTTCGGCGGCGCGTGGCAGGCGGGACAGCCTCTATAGGTGCTCCCGGGCGCGGGGAAAAACTCCCTTCCGCCTCCTGCGCTGCTTACAGGACCGCTCCAAATCTCCGTCGACCGTGGCTCTCGGACTCCGCTATCGGGTCGCCGAGGTCTATTCCCGGACTCCGCTATCGGGTCGCCGGGGCCTTCCTCCGGACTCTGCTATCAGGTCGCCGGGGTCCCTGTTCCCGGGCGCGAATTTGTCGTGCCATTTCGTCAAGACGGAGGGTAGAAGCAGTCGCTCAATATGAGTGATCAGCAAGCTTCATTTACTGTCCTTCAAATCATCCAGGTCCTTTAACGGACCTACCCCTCGCTTTTCTAAAAAGCGGCATAATAATTTTTGAGCTACCTCCAATTCCATGACGTCTTCTTCTTGTGGCAGTCTTTCCTGGGTAGTCTCGTCTGCTGTGGGCGAGAGTCGTGTCCCCGAGTAGATCTGCGTTTGCCGGATCCTTCCCCGTCGTACACTGCCGATACGAGCCCCCCTGTGCAGGCGCCGGTATTATGCTCCTGGACTCCGTCTCAGGTCCCTGTTCCCGAACTCTGATCCTCCGGACTCTGCTATCAGGTCGCCGGGGTCCCTGTTCGGGCGCCAAATGCCGGCGCGGAAGAAGCAGCACACTCAATATGAGTGATAAAGCGACTTCATTTATTATCCTTCGGTTACACAATTTATAGCATTCTTAATTAGCTCATACATATTGCAAAAGCTAAGCTCCTCATTGGTTAACAGCCTAAAGGTCATGTTCCGTTAGTCTAACCAGGGGGACCAGGGGAGCCTGGAGGACCAGCAGGACCTTGGTTCCCGTGAGAGCTATGCACACAAGCAGGGCCAATAGGTCCAGGGAGACCACTGCTTTAGTGACTCCCCTGCATACCTTCTTATCGCGAGTCCCTGCTTTCACATTCTTTCTCACAAGCAATGGTAACTTATCCTTGTCTCTGATTGGCTCCTATACTAGCCGCTTTCGGTACTTTCTGAGATCCTGATGAGTAATCATTTCTATGTCAGTATGCCTTTGTTCAGCTAGCCATTCTCCCACAGTGGAAACACAGCCCTACCATTTGCCATGGACTGATCCATACTGCACTGGAACAGGGTGGAGCTCCGGAACACCTTCAGTACATTGATGACATCATCGTGTGGGGCAACACAGCAGAAGATGTTTTTGAGAAAGGGAAGAAAATAGTCCAAATCCTTGTGAAGGCTGGTTTTGCCATAAAACAAAGTAAAGTGAAGGGGCCTGCACAGGAGATTCAGTTTTTGGGAATAAAATGGCAAGATGGACGTCAGCGGATCCCAATGGATGTGATCAACAAAATAGCAGCCATGTCTCCACCAACTAGCAAAAAGGAAACACAAGCTTTTTTAGGCGTTGTGGTTTTTTGGAGAATGCATATTCCAAATTACAGTCTGTTTGTAAGCCCTCTCTATCAAGTGACCCGGAAGAAGAATGATTTCAAACGGGGCCCTGAGCAACGACAGGCCTTTGAACAGATAAAGCAGGAGATAGTTCATGCAGTAGCCCTTGGGCCAGTCCGGGCAGGACAAGATGTAAAAAACGTGCTCTACACTGCAGCCGGGGAGAATGGCCCTACCTGGAGCCTCTGGCAGAAAGCACCAGGGGAGACCCGAGGTCGGCCCCTAGGGTTTTGGAGTCGGGGATACAGAGGGTCCGAAGCGCGCTATACTCCAACTGAAAAAGAGATATTGGCAGCATATGAAGGGGTTAGAGCTGCTTCAGAAGTGATCGGTACTGAAGCACAACTCCTCCTGGCACCTCGACTGCCGGTGCTGGGCTGGATGTTCAAAGGGAGGGTCCCCTCTACACATCACGCAACTGATGCTACATGGAGTAAGTGGGTCGCACTGATCACCCAACGGGCTCGAATAGGAAACCCCAGTCGCCCAGGAATCTTGGAAGTGGTCATGGACTGGCCAGAAGGCAAAGATTTTGGAATATCACCAGAGGAGGAGGTGACACGTGCTGAAGAGGCCCCACTGTATAACAAACTGCCAGAAAATGAGAAGCAATATGCCCTGTTCACTGATGGGTCTTGTCGTCTGGTGGGAAAGCATCGGAGATGGAAGGCTGCTGTATGGAGTCCTATACGGCAAATTGCAGAAACTGCTGAAGGAGAAGGTGAATCAAGTCAGTTTGCAGAAGTAAAGGCCATCCAGCTGGCTTTAGACATTGCTGAACGAGAAAAGTGGCCAGTGCTCTATCTTTATACTGACTCATGGATGGTGGCAAATGCCCTGCGGGGGTGGTTACAGCAGTGGAAGCAGAACAACTGGCAGCGCAGAGGCAAACCCATCTGGGCTGCTGCATTGTGGCAAGATATTGCTGCCCGGGTGGAGAACCTGGTTGTGAAGGTACGTCATGTGGATGCTCATGTTCCCAAGAGTCAGGCCATTGAAGAACATCAGAACAACCAACAGGTAGATCAGGCTGCTAAGATTGAAGTGGCTCAAGTAGATCTAGACTGGCAACATAAAGGTGAACTATTTATAGCTCGGTGGGCCCATGACACCTCAGGTCATCAAGGAAGAGATGCAACATACAGATGGGCTCGTGACCGAGGGGTGGACTTGACCATGGACGCTATTGCACAGGTCATCCATGAATGTGAAACGTGCGCTGCAATCAAGCAAGCCAAGCGGATAAAACCTCTGTGGTATGGAGGACGATGGCTGAAGTATAAATATGGGGAGGCCTGGCAGATTGATTATATCACACTGCCACAAACCCGCCAAGGCAAACGCCATGTGCTTACAATGGTGGAAGCAACCACCGGATGGCTGGAAACATATCCCATGCCCCATGCCACTGCCTGGAACACTATCCTGGGCCTTGAAAAACAAGTTTTATGGCGACATGGCACCCCAGAAAGAATTGAGTCAGACAACGGGACTCATTTCCAAAATAACCTCATAGACACCTGGGCCAAAGAGCACGGCATTGAGTGGGTGTATCACATCCCCTATCATGCACCAGCCTCTGGGAAAATTGAACCATACAATGGACTGTTAAAGACTACACTGAGAGCAATGGGGGGTGGGACATTCAAACACTGGGATACACATTTAGCAAAAGCCACCTGGTTAGTCAACACTAGGGGATCTGCTAATTGAGCTGGGCCTGCCCAGTCAGAACTCTTACGTACTGTGGAAGGGGATAAAGTCCCTGTAGTGCATGTAAAAAATATGCTGGGGAAAACCGTCTGGGTTATTCCTGTCTCGGGCAAAGGCAAACCCATTCGTGGGATTGCTTTTGCTCAAGGACCTGGGTGCACTTGGTGGGTAATGAGGGAGGATGGAGGAGTTCGATGTGTACCTCAAGGGGATTTGATTTTGGGTGAAAACAGCCAATGAACTGAATGGTATGCTGTTAATTGCTATATGATATTGTATGTCATCACTCCTATGGTTGCTATATGCCGTATCAATGGTATCATAGTAAGAATTTCCAGAATTAATGAAGAATGAACTTTGATTTAACCAAGCAACGTGTAGCGGTGGTGGAACAAAGACTGGCTTCAGCATGCAACAATCCAACACCACGCAGACCATCTCTCCAGCCTTGAAAGACTGTTACGATAGATGGAGCCCAAAGTTATGGACTGAATGAACTCAATGGACATGTGTGGACCCTCTACAGACATTCTACAGGGGTGGTCTATAGACTACGGGAATGATAAATGATATCTGCATATGTCATCAAAGGATGGGGAGGCGGGTGGTGGTTATTGAGGTCATATTGGATAGTATGAGACCTGAGCATGACGTAAATGGTATGGAATAAGGGGTGGATACTGTCACGGTTTTAGCTGGGGTAGTTGATTTTCTTCACTGTAGCTAGCATAGTGCTGTGTTTTAGACTTGGTATGCAAATAATGTTGATAACACCCTGGTGTTTTAGTTGTTGCTGGGTAGTGTTTACACTAGTCAAGGACTTTCTAGCTTCCCATGCTCTGCCAGGTGCACAAGAAGCCGGGAGGGGAGGGGATACAACCAGGAGAGCTGATTCGAATTGGCCAAAGGGTATTCCATATCATGTGACGTCATGCCCAGTATATTAACTAGGGGGAGTTGGCCAGGGGAGGCAGCGATCGCGGCTCGGGGACCGGCAGCGTCGGTCAGCGGGTGGTGAACAGTTGCAGCACTTGTTGTTTAGTTTTGGTTTTGGTTTGGTTTTTTTTTCCCTCTTCTTCCAGTGTTTCATCTCTCTCTCGCTCATTATTTTCCTTTTCATTATATTAGTTTTATTGCTGTTTTATTCTAATTATTAAACTGTTCTTATCTCAACCCACGAGTTTTCTTACTTTGACCTTTCCGATTCTCTCCCCCATCCCACAAGGGTGGGGGAGTGAGCGAGCGGCTGTGTGGTGCTTAGTTGCTGACCAGGGCTAAACCACAACAGATCATAATAGCAATTATGATTATTTATATCAGTCCTTTGTGCAAGTCTTTTCTGCTAGCCGGAAACTAAGAACAAAACACAAAGAGTGTACACAGATATCACACACTTGCTTATTCTGCCGTATGCTTTGTAAGCATTAATGTTGCTGAGAAAAACTGAGTCATGTTTTTTATAGGACTACTCCCGTGCTTGTTTTGATAATCAGGATAGTGGGTCCCTTGACTGTACTAAGTATGTTTGTCACCCTTGGGGGCAGGGGGGGTGGATCTTCAAGAAACTACAGACCTCTGCTGTGCATGGATCTTTTAAGGTGCTAACAATTAAAACAATTGCAAGGTTCTTTTTTGCTTTCTTTTTATGCTAAGCACATGGGCACCCACCTTACCAATTACCGCTACTGTAAATAGCTAGAGGCATAAAAAGTCCGGTATTGCTCAAACACCATGGAACAGCCATCAAAAGATGTAACTCCAAATTCATATTCTAAAATCAGTTTCAAGTAAAATAAAACCATTTTAAGGTATTACAAATGATTGTATTAGAGTAACCACTCTTCCAAGAGAAGTAATATCAAGTCTAAATTCTTTATTTTATTTACTGCATTGTGCAGAGGAATCAACATAAGCTTTGAAACATGGCCTAAGTAGAAATTAAATGAAGATACAAAAACACTTAATGGATATTTTTATCGCTTTATTTCTTTTGTTGGCATACATTGTTATAAAATCACCCATGTATGGTTTCATTTGTTTTGTATCTCACCTTCTGCATCAAAAACTTCATCAAAGATCAAAAGAATGAATAAAACAACAAAAAAGCTTGTATGTCTTTTCATAAATAACTGCCACTGGATATCTAAACAAAGTCACAATTTGTTTCATTCATAGTCATTTCAGCCTTTAGCAGATGTGTGTTTTGAAGAAATTTATTGGCCTTATGAATAAAGATTAGCACTCTTCTGTTCAGCTCTGTTGGAGAGAACATTATTCTACAGCAAATGGACATGAAATTCAACAGTGGGGATATTTAAAACAAAGTTAACCAACTTCATTGACTACATTTTCAAAGCACCACATGGGAGGGATTCACACAAATACTGTTAATAAAAAGCTTTACAAATGTGGACCTTTATCTCTGTTTTTAAACTAAAGATAATTTCTAAATTCTGTGAGTGAGGAAATATAAAAGATGGAAAGAAATTTAAGTAAAACCTACCAATGATACCTTCTAATGTTAAAAATAATCAACCATGTCCAGTTAGGTTATGACTTTGTAATCTTGCTATCTAAGGACTAAATATTAGTACTAGGAAGGAGGCACTCACAAATCAGAAAATGGGCAACAATTAGGCTACATTTCTTAGCTAGTTATAATAATGGGTTTATAGGTAAATTAGTAAAGGAAGAACAATGAAACAACAGGACATTAAATTTTAGATATTGTTAGACAGCATCTAACTTCAGCAAGGGTAGCTGTTGCTAACAATTTATCTGCCAGTTCTCCTTGTGATTTAAACATTATCGCTGTTACACCTGCATGAAAAGCAGATAGTGAAGTAAAACCTATGTAAAACTCAATGACATTAGATGAAAATGGAAGCAAAACTATACATACCTAAAGTGACAGAACAAATCTTCCAAAAAACACACTTTTTTTTAAAACCCCAAGGACTTTTATCTTTATGTATATGTGTTGGCTTCTCAGATCAATAGCAGGTGAAAAAAATCTTCCATCAATAGCAGCCTGGAATGTCAAATGCAATTTTGCTGGATGCGGAATTGGCCAGGAAAAAAACCCGAACAAACAAATATTTATGACTTGAAGGCTGTATTGGACTTGTAAATAAGGTTGAGACTCCTGAAGAAACCAAAAGTTGTTTCAAAGTGAAAGTGCACATAAATTATAGAAGAGGAAAACATAGGGGGAAATTATCTTGGTTTTCTGAACAATATCATCCCTCTATATTAATACTAGATTATAGTCAAGGACTAGGGCTCTATCATCAAAGATCAGGTTATTTTGGTCCCAGGCACCTATAGGCTATTGCTTTCTCTGTTATACGGGGTTTTTTTCAGGAATAATTTATACTGCCAGCCCTGAAGAATAGGAACAGGGCGGGGAAACCAACAAACCAACAAACCAAAAGAAAAAAAAAAAACCCACAAGCTTCATTTCTTCACATGTCATTATAATAGTGAATTTTATTAATTTCAAAATAAAATGTTTCCCTCCCAAGACTTTTAAAAAAATAATAACAGTGGTAGTAATAGTAATAATATAATAAATTATTGCCATATGGCTTTCACTCCTGATCAGGGGAATAAATGAGAGAACCACGCATGATCACTTACTATGCTCAAAGGGTCTGTAGTAATTTATGATGTTTTTAAATTATATTGTTGATGTGGAGAAAGAGAGTAACTGATATTAGTTTTATAATTAATGTTCATATTACCTGCTGGCTATTATTTTGTCTGACTTTCTGGAGTTAAATCAAAAAGACCTCTAGCACAATTAATTTCTGATTAACAATAACATACCATCTAGGAAAATATCCTGTACCCATAGAAGAACAGTGAATTTGCTTGTTTGATAATCCCCAAGCTCACAAAAGGGTTAGTTATTTTTGACAGTGAGGGAAGCGAGGAAGGAGAATGTGGGATCAAGGGGTGTGCCTGTTAATAGCTACTGCCTGACACATGACTGCCCCAGCAGGGCAACCAGTTTCTCCAAGGGACATGGGTGCAAAGCAGCCAAAATGCCTGGGCAGTTAGTTGCTATATCTATGCATCACATTAAAAGCTGTCTCAGATACAATGCAGAATCAAGATCATATGATGCAGAACTGCCTGTGGGTTTGTTTACCTTGTTTCTACCTGTAAATGACCCCAAGTCAAGCTAAACAGTTCCTAGTACCAAAGCTACCTTGTGTCTATAGAAATTATAGGTAGCTTCTACTCTGCACTACAGAGTGTAGATAGATCTGGTAACAGTGACTGAAGAAAAGTATTTTGTCTCCTCCAGTCCACAACTCAGTTTGCTTAGAAGACCCAAATTTAACACACCATTCAGGAAAAGACAAGGTTTAGGGAAGACTGAGGTGAAAAAACTTAATTGTTTTAACCTTTCTCTCTGCTTACTATCTAAATGAGGCAAATTAATGTTGTTTTGTCTTGGAAGGGGGTGGGAAAGTTGTTCTGACTTACATTGTTTTCTAGATACAGACTTAATAGAAGTTTTTTACAAGGGATTACAGATGAAGAAGGTGCCAGCACTGCTATGTGCCCATGACCACTTCATATGCACCTACCATTCCTATATCCATCATGTGTTATCTTTCAACTGTCTAGCTCAGGTTATCTAAATCCACACTTAATTTACATATATTGTTGTGTGAAATTAAGACTTCTCTTCCCTCCTTTGGGAATTACACATGACTGACCACTATCTCTCTAACTAAAAAGTTTGCACTGTCTTTGACTACTCCTGAAACTGGGCTGGGAACTGGGCTGGTAACTGCGTACATTTCCTAGCTCATACACTGCAGAAGTACATCTGGGATGTGCTCCCATTGCTGGAGAGTCCCTGGATCCAAGAATGCAAGATCATGAAGAAATGCTACATATGTCTTCAGGAACAGGCTGCCCAGAGAGGCGGTGGAGTCTCCTTTGGAAATATTCAAAACCCACCTGGACGCAGTCCTGTGCACCTTCCTCTAGGAGTACCTGCTCCAGCAGGGGCGTTGGACGAGATGATCTCCAGAGGTCCCTTCCAATCCCTACCATTCTGTGATTCTGTGTGCGTGTGATATGTTACATATCACGTCTGTTTTAAAATATTGGTTGTTCCGTACACTCAAAGTAGCTGACCTACCTAAGGTTTCTTGTTATTGTTTTATTTAGTTAGTTACAGGACTGCTAGTTATGGCAAGGTGTATTTTTTTTTTTTTTTTCCTGGTTAGTTTTATAGATTGTGCTATGCAAGAGGTGATTTACTTGCTTGAGCAAGTATCTATTTAAATGCAATTACCCCTGCTTGCTCATCTGAGGCTGTGGCATACCACTTTATTATACTGTGTCAATTTCTTGCTGTTTCCTTATGCTTATAAAATTTTTTTGGTACAGCTATGATTTCTCATTTCCTTAAAATAGAGTGGACAGAAAAAAAGACTTAAAAAAAACAAAGCTTTACTAAGCTCATAAATATAGATAGGGAGAAACCTAAGAACAGAAAACTTCTTGGAAGCATAAGCAATTAATAGCAGAACTTCTCACTAAATCGAATCTTAAATCAGTTAGTCAATCAATTTACCAAATACTTAGCAATTGTTTTTACAAATCAAGTAAAACTTGACTAATAAGAGGATACTATATTTTACAGTGCTACCACAACATGTACAAACTGATTGTCACTTTTCATGTTTTTGCATGTAGGTGCTAAATCACACTATTGACAGTTGTAAGGTATGCTTTACTGTTAAATACATTATCTAGATAAATACAAACACACTTACATGTACATATGAAATCACCTGTAAAAATCTAGATGCCATTTCTGCAACTTGTTCCTATGAGTATATGTGGCAGCATGTCATAAAAGAGGTCAAGGAGCATCCTGTACATTTATGTTTTATCTTATAAAAAAAGAAATTGAAAAAATATAGCAGTATAGTGATGAAAGAAATATGTAAATAATAAGATGGCCATTCAGAAAAGGATTCTTTTCAATTAAAATCCAAGAACATCCTATGAAAGGAAAGTTGAGGTTGCACTGTAGTGCAGAGGTGTCCAGAGAAGGATTTGACATAATGCCATAAACCTTCCCAGGGAATGTAGGGGCAAGGAAAGATGTGTCCTCATTGAGCATGAATGTAAACAACAAGAAATGACAAAGAATTCAGCAAACCATCACAGCAGGCAGCAGTAAGCCTGATCTCATGTCAGACTTCATCTGATGATCCTTAGGACATGCGTGAACAACACAGATAAACTTTTTGAAATATGACCACCTAGTTGAAAAGTAACTTCAACACTTAAGGTTAGATTTATGAATCTACAAATTGGCACCACAGTGGGTAGCTTTTTGGAATTCAGCTCCTGAAACAGAAAATCAAAACCCAGAATGAAAGTAAAGAAAAAGATGATGCAATACCTTTGCAGTGAAAGAAGGATGCTCCCACTCCATCTCCTACCTCCCCACCAGAGCTTGTGCACAAGGAAGTTACAAACATTTCTATGCTTACTGAACCCAACCCCAGGGTCTTCTCCTGGTGACAAAGGTCAAAGTACAAGTGGTTACACTGTCTTGAAGTCCAGTCCTGCACTGTGAGCCTCTTACGTTCCTGATGCTGCATAGTCATAGAGATGCTGTGGTAAACTCAGTTGGGCTACCTTGCCTCTCAGAGAGAAGCAACAGGCACATAAGTCTGTCGACAAGTCCTAAGGTTTTGAGGGTTTTATTTTATAGATCTTGGTCTGGAAATCTTAATGCAATATTTTTGTGTTTGGTTGCCTTAGGAGATTACATACAAATACAGACAAACAAGGTGTTTTGGAGTAGGCTATGTTAAAAACTTGCAGCCTATCTCTACTCCACAGTAACTGCTGTTACTGTGCTGAAAAACTGCTGGGTTTCCTCTTTTGGAGAGTTATTCAGCAGTGAGAGGCTAGATGGAGTGAAGAAAAATGGGGATAAAAGCAGAAAGAAAAGGAGGACGAAAGGGAAGAGGCCACCAGGAAAAGTTCAAATCTGTGTCTGTAAGGAAAAAATTGGTTTTGAACACATAGAAATATAAGAAAAGCAGCAGCGCTGAAAAACTCTTGAGGTAGCAGTGAATAGCAAGTCAGCTATGATACTTCAAACACTATACAGCAAGAATGAAAACAAAAATAATAACTTTGATATGATTTTAGGTGCAAACAGAGGTGCATCTATCATAGATCAGACATGTATTAAGACCTTCCTAAAAGGCAGAGTTGTGGCTTAGCCCCATAATGCTGAGCTCTAGGCATCTCAGAGTTTAAAAAATGTGGAGGACTCAGAAAAGAAAAACCCAGACTAAGATGCTGAACAATGTGACCTTTGAGGAAGGAGCCAAAGAAAGACATAAATTTTATATATCCTGGCTAATATATGTCAATGAGGGAAATCCTTGAAAAGTGTGAGTATAAAGCAGCAAGAAAAATGACTTAAACTGATCCAAGGGGGTTTAAATACAGTAAAAGGAGGACCACAAGGCAACATGTAATTTCCTAGCCTTGAAACATATTCAGCTATAGAGCAGTCTTCTAAAGCAGTGGAAGAAAACTCATCACTTCAGTAGCTTCACCCTACATTCTCTTGTTCCAATACAATAGAAAATGACTACGCCAGAAGTAAAATAAATTCTATTGTTCAGCAAAAGAATGTATATGGTATGGACAGGACACCTAAACCAAACCTTTAAAAATAGTCTGGAAAAAATGTTAAAAAATACACAGAAGGGAATAATATCTTATTAGCAAAGAGAATGATAAGGTGATTGAATGAAATTACCATACTTATAGCCAGCTATGTTCATAATACAGAAATTCTCACATAATAGTATCTTTCACTGAAACAGATTAAGATATTATGGACACAGGTTTATGACTTCCAAAATATGGCAGAAAAGCTAATTGGGGCAGAAGAGATTTTTTTTAATCTCACTTTAAGACCTACAGTGTCAAGTGAGAAAAATCATCAAGTCACCATAGTGACAACAACAAATATCTAAATATCACATTGAAAAACTGTTTGTGCTCTTCAGGGGTGGGGTGAGGGGAAGCTCTCTGGGAAATAGCCATTTATACTTTTAAATTAATGCAGGTAAGGGACTTCTTACTTGTCTAAGAGATAATGCAGTACCACCCAAGCAGTCCGAATACAAAGAGACAAACAGAAGGTAAACCACTGTGGAGACACTAAAAGAGAGTGGTAGCAGTCAGTCACACTCCCTACATGGCATACATGCAAACACAGTCTAATATAATAAAGATGTTTCATGAAAGAGGGAAATGAGACAGAACAAACAAAAATGCAATTTTTGAAAAAGCAGTTTCCCTTAGCAGCAGCAGCTTGTTCTCTCTCTCTCAAAGGAATATCTCTGCCCTCTGCCTTGTTTCAACTTTTTTTTTTTTTAATTTATCTGATATTTGCATCTGGTGAAGTTTCAAACTGCAATGAAACCGGTTCCAAACTACCCCACATGACTACAGATACTTGGTGAACTGTTTTCTCATTTAACAGCAATGGGAAGCAGTAGCAAACACCCCATGGGCCTCTGGCCATAAGGGTCCCTGAGCCAAGAACTGCTACTATTTTTGAATGCAGATGAGCTACAGTGGATTATTGACTCAGTTTAAGGACAGATGAAAAATTAACAGAACTAGGTTCGTGAAAAGAGCTTGAAATTAATTAAGATTATACTACCTTCATGCCCCTTCCGCCAAAATAAAGAGGTGCTAACAGGCTTTCTTGGATTTAATGGATGTATAACTAACCGCTGCTAAAGAATTTGAATAACATGAAACATGGATTGAATAGAGCTGGCTGAAAGATTTCTTCTGAGCAGGGAAATACTTTGTGCAACATGACCAGAACAGTATGATATGTTAAAGCACATAGCTGCATAAAAGGAGAAATAACATTTCAGGACAGAGAATAACACAAAGTAGATTTTAAATAGAAAGCTTATGGTTCACATTGTTTCCAAGGCTAAGATGAAACTTTGACAAATGTCCTCGTTTTACTGGCCACATTGGCCTTGTGGCAAGTACAGAATAAAAGATTCCATTTAAGAACTTTCTCAGGAGGTATTTACATGTAAAATCAGTGCTATATGTTATTTCTTCATTTGGTACCTTCTTTCTTCCTCCTTTGTGAACTTACTTACATCTGAGCAAAGACATTGGAGAATGATGCCCAGAAACTCTACTGTACAGGAAGATGAAGGGTTATAAATAGGAAATCAAACAAACAACCCAGCTTGTTGCCAAAAGGAAGTAGTACAGAAAAATAATTTGTGCATGCCTCCTTCACAACCCACAGTGTAATTTGGGACAAATGTAATATAATTTGAACTAAAACATCTTTCTTTGCAATGAATGGCAAACTAGGGATTACATGAACTTGGCTATTCTATATTTAATATGAGCATACATGGATATAAATGAAGTGCATTTACACATATAAAATTTGAAAGCAGTATAGCTCCTTAAAAATTTGTGTTTATCCCCTTCACTCACTAGTATGTTTTAATCAGATTGACCTACAGCATATAATCAGACAGTTTCCATTAGGAAACATTTAAGATCTTATCCATTTCATCTAAAACCTAAACTAAGTTCTTCCAATCACTTTAACCTAATTACTAACAGAAAAAAGATGACTTGTCTGATACAATTCCTGTCAAAACCATTCCAGATCAGGGATCTAATATAAGCTCTGAGGAAACAACCATGACATCCTAAATGCTGACTTTAAAAAAACTTGCTTAATTTGACCCGTTTCTTAAATTCCTCCTAATAATTCAGTGTTTTCAATATTTAAACATTTTTAAGGACAATTTTTAATTTTAAATTCATTAGGAAAGGATTAAAGTTTTCAGCAATGCTATGTAGCATCTTTGCTTCAGTTTGATGTCACAGGTCTTAGACTTGGGCCCATCTGCACATGCATTGATTAATATTCCTGTCCATTTTGACTCTGATTCTTGAAGTAACCTTAGTACTGAATTTAACCTAAATTCCTATTTAATAAGCAAATAATTCCTAT
This sequence comes from Morus bassanus, assembly GCA_031468815.1. NCBI lineage: Eukaryota > Metazoa > Chordata > Aves > Suliformes > Sulidae > Morus > Morus bassanus. Next base: position 105,939,079 of record CM062567.1, on the reverse strand, counting down.
TCAATAAACAGATTAAAACACGTAACCTAACAAGAGGACATTTGATTTCTAACATGGGTATCTAAGATGGCAGTAGACAACCCACTAGCAACCATCTTTCACATCCCTTTGCTATGCTTACCCATTAACACAGGCTTCAGATTAGAGGCAAAAAGGTTTTCAAAAAAATCAAGGAGTAACTCTGCCTATATCATCAACAAGCTCTACAACAGTGCACTTAGAGGTCCATTCCTCAGCTCATTTTCAGCACGATTCATTGTATATGCAAACATAAATGTGTTGTACGAGAGTGAGTACAACTAGAAGATGTTTCTATTTTTTGGCAGGCAAGGCTGGTCTCTCATACAAAGCCAGCACTCGTGACTCTTTTCCTTTTTGTTCTTATTAAAAAAAAAAAAAAAAAAAAAAAAAAAAAGCAAGAATTCCTGCATTCCAAAAAAAGCATTTAGTCTTGGAATGCAGGAAAAACTTTTACCAGGCAACAACGAGGCTGAAGGACTCTCTGTAAAATCTGAACTCATATATCTGAAGTACTATATTCGATTGTGCTGCAAAAAATCCAGACCTGTTTCTACTGCAAAGTCTGTTAATGTAATCTTCTACACTTTACAGAACTTGCAATTATCTACAATTTACAGAACTCAAAATTAGGTATTTCTTTTACACTGACATTACTGCAAAATTTAATTCATTAAACATGCACATACAATCAAAAAAGCAAAACATTCATGCTTCTGCTTTTGCCCCAATGACACTTTAAGATTTATTGCAATTTGAGATTCCTATACCTAATAATAAATTCTGAAAAAAAGTAGAAATATTATCTCTACTGCTTTGTGATTTAAGACAAAAGAGCATACTTAAATACTTCTCTGAATAGAAATGCTTCCTTGAGCTATATGTATAGGTATAAATATTTGCTAACTTTCAGTTAACAATTTTCTCATAAAATACAGAGTAAAATTCCAAACTTTATTTCAACACTCAAAATAGGTAAACCCTGTCAAAATCAATAAAGTTCATTTGGATTGCCTCCAGTAGAGTAGGATTTCCTTTCTTAAATTTAGCAAATGGGTATATTTCTATAGAATTTCAGAGTAGAGCTTTCTAGCCTTTGACAGAACATAAAGACTAATTTTGCACCTAGTAAAAATATTTGCAGAGCTTGCTATTGCAATCCAGATCTTTCAGATTCACCAGTCTTATGTTAGTTTGCAGGATAAATAATCAGAAATTGCTGATAATCATAATATAAATTTTTATCTGCAGCAAAAAATTTGTGATACTCTACTGGGAAAAGCTGAAATAAGATTTACCTTTTTCTTGGCTCATGAAATACTGCAAAACTGTATTTCAAAAGTTGTAGCTTTAACAGCTGATGTTTGTATCTATCATGGACATATGTATATATTACTGAGAGTATTAGCTTACTATGATTTCTTCTATAAGCTTTCCCAGGTATTACATCTTTAAAAGTATTTTTCCTAGACAAATTTTTCCTCAGCTTTTAATTTTAAATTTACTTAAAATTAATCTGATCCTAGATTTTTGCATGTGGGTTTTGGTTCTTTTTAGCGGTAGGTATAGAGGTATAGAAAAGAAACTTTTTTACCAATGTAATTCCCTCCATCTTTCAAAGTACTGTTTTAAAATACTTCAGTTATTGAAAAAGAGTAACAAATGTAAAACTTAATCAAACATGACCAGCTCACAGAGGAGATCAGAAAAAAAACCAACAGTTGCAGAACAAAAAATTAAAAATTAAAACTTGTGTATAAAATGTGTTGCTCTGATATTGCTAAACTTTCACATGAAAAAATAGCAGCATAGTATGAAAAGACAGCAAACCCAAAAGTCAAAGTAAAGAATGCTATATCTTGTTTCCTTATAAATAGTGCTAGGCTTCTTGGAGTCAGCCTCCATTTTACCTTCTTCAGGTTATTTATAAAGCTGGTTTTGTCTGAATTGGTAACTTGTGAGTATACAAGCTTTTGGTTCATTAGCAAACTCATTCAGTGCACATATGTCAGAACTACTCATTCAAAATGCCTCCAATATGAAAAAGGCAGTGTCACCAACATTTTTACATTTTACTGCCCAAGGTGTAAGAACATAAATGAAAATTAGGTCCTTTGCTTTCATCTTGTCTACGTGGATGCTGACCTACACATGATTTTGAATTCAGTTTCCTAAAAATCAACCAGGGAGAACCTGAGCACATACTATTATGGTTGATTTTGGTAGGAGATATAGGAAATATGATTGTTTGTGAGACCTAGATTTAGGTCCCAAATTTGAGAAAAGAACAAGAACAAATTACCATCAACCTGGTTAGCTTGACTTAGCAATGAAGAAGCGCTATTTCATGATATAACTGAGTTACTATAAAACCCTATCTAGTGGGACAGACTTTACCTTCCTCTTTAGCTTTAAACCCACTTCTGAGCCTTGTGCAGCTTTGGCTCTGGCTTTGGCTAGTCAAGAACTGCTGTAATTTATGGCAGGGTGTAACAAAACTCTGCTGAGGTTATGACACTGTTTAAGGAGTGTAAAGGATGGAAACAGCTCTGACTACTTTCTTCTTTTTTATAATTACAATCAGGACCATCTGTTAAGTTGGTAAAGAGTCATCCTAATCGATTTTCAAAAAATGTTTAAATAACATTAAAGCCACAAAATACTGTTAATTCATTTAACTAACACAAAGAGCTCAAATGAACATTGAAAGGAAAAGGTAATCAGACATCAACATTTCAGGGTGCATCTTTTTTCAGAGCTAAGTCTCAAAAAGGAAGGAAATCACAGAGACAGAAAAAGTTCAGAGAAAGAACACAAGGATAATCAAACGCCTACAATAGCTTTTACATAAGGATCAACTAAGAAAATTCCAGCCTAGGAAGTCCTTGACTCAGAAATTATTGCTGTAAGAGACTTGGAGAAACTATGATCAGATGACTCTTCCAGTGTAAGCTCTTTCTGCCAATGTCAGATATGGGATATTGAGCTGAATGGACCTTTTCCATCATTCACTATTCCTACATTCTTAAGACCAATGGATGTAACTCAGAAAGAAAAAGTATAGAAGCAAGCAACGAAAAAATGTTTCTCAGTTGTCACCGTTACCTATCCATATGTTAGCCAGACATTTCCATTTGCAGGAAAATTCATTCTTTATTGCTTCCAGTTCTCAGTGTGTGTGTGTGTACATGCGTGTGTATGTGCACGTATATATGTATGCATATCATAGTTGGTTCTGACTGCAGTTGCATCACGCAAACTCACTCGGGATCAAATCGTTTTTATTAATAAAAAAGAACAATATTGTAATTTATTTTAATTTCCTGGCATTCAAAGAGATTAATATATTTTAATGACACCTACCTGGATGAATTAAATTTCAGTTAGATTTTGATTAGAAACAGATGCCTAGAGGGGTTGCCACTCAAGAAGAGAGAACAAAATAGCCAGCAACACTGCCCTAGAGAACTGTGAACAAACCACAAACCAGAGGGCAGCACCGCTCCGTGGTATTTTCAGTGCCTTTGTAATTGTAGCATCTTTTACCATATACTCTGAAAAATTATGACTTTGATGCTTCTGTCCACTTGCAAGGTCATTCTCTAGCATATTCTACCCTACAATTTTCTGAAATCTTGCAAGTGTTTCATCAGAGTGTATCTTTAAGGTTGCTCTATGTGAGGACTATGAGATAGTTCCCAAGAAGCTAAAAATAGATATGATAAATAAAAGTTCCTGAAAATAACACATAGCTCAAACAGAAGACTAGAGAAGTGCAAGGAATGAATGTCAGGCAGCAAAACATACATAACTTCCGTACAGTGGAGTATGAATATATTACACAGTTTTGATCTGGACATAAAGGTGACAAATAAACCGCTGCTGAACCCTAAGTCTAATCATACTTTCATGTAAACACGCCTATACATGAGCAGGGAAAATATATCAAGGTTTGTAAGAAAGCATATATAAAAATCTTACACTGCAATTGTGCAAAGTACAAAGAGCTAGATACTTCAGAGATGTTTCAGAGAAGCACTAAAAAAAAAAAAAACCACACTGGTTTTGAGTGCTTACACTGCATCCTGAATCATTTTTGCAGCAGTAGTTAATTGGACATCTTAGTTCCTGGGCTGTATGGCATTTCCTGAGGTATTTCCAAATTGCAGCATATACACCTATGCTTAAATTCCACTGCTTTGAATTCATCTTTTTCAAGTTCTGTTTTAGAAATATGGCTGACCTGGCAGCTCCTGCCTGCTTGATGTTACTAAGCTTTAATTCTGAACAGCCATTAAAATTCTGCTTGCTCTACAGTCCCTCACCTCACTGCCACAGGCTCACAGAGAATGATTGTGGAGGGAAACTCTGTCTGAACAGCTAAAATCCAGGAACAGCCCAGCTGGAGTTCAAGTCTCCATTTATATCAGCAAGCGTATTTTCCTACAGTGAGAGTAGAAAATGGCATATACACATGCAAATAAATGCAGTTGAAATTAATGCTACAAAATAACATAAAAATATTTTGTACTTACATGATACCTAATCATCAAAGCATTTTATATGCAGTATTTAATCCTCAAATTACTTCTAAAGGTATCATCTTCCACATTTTTCATACAGACAGAACCTTGGCAGAGGTTAAGCAGTGGATTTTCAAAGAACTAAGTTTACATTTGGACAGCACTTTTAAAAACCAACCTTATCTGGCTTACTAAAGGTCATAACGCAGGAAAGCTTTAGAAATAGAACATCCTTGGTCTAAATCCAAATCAGTCCAGTAAAAAGTGAGTCTATGAGCATTACATATTGGGCACCTTTTAAGAAACTGTTAAAAAAATTACCCAGAATGGAAAGACAACTTGCTTTGCATAAGCCAATGGCAGCAGCAGGTAAAGTGGGGGGAAAAAAAAAGTATTTCTGTACTGAAACCAAATGTTTGTGTAGTAACAACAGTTAGGTGAAAAGGAAATATAGAGCACATTCCAAACAGACAAACTGAAATCATGAATAGACAATACATTTAACTCTCAAGAAGATGAAAAAACAGCCCATCTGCTTCAGTGTTGACCCACTAGAAGAGAGAAAATGGAAAAAGTAAGAAAAGGATTACTCCAGTTCCCTCAGGGTAAAAGATCTGGACATCAGTGAAATGTCTAATACCTGTCTAACTCTCAGGAATGCTAGTGGGAACACACTGAAAATATATTTAACTAAGAGATCTGCCTGGGTCTTTATATTTAGATGGGCTTTCCCCACACATCAGCAGTGTCAGCAGAGAAATTAGCATTTGGGAAACTGTCAGCCTTTGATTCAAGAGTATCTATCAATAAGCACATAGTTGTTTCTGTGTCAATTGAGCCTAAAGGAACAAAGGAAGTCTTAATTTATAAAATGACATGTTAATCAATTCTTTACCAGAGAAGATAATTGTAAGCATCTGAAAACTGAACATTCAGTTTGAACTTTCTGCAATCTTGAACTTCTGGACACATCGTTTAGCCCCAGTCAGCAACTAAGCACCACACAGCCACTCACTCACTCCCCCCACCCCAGTGGGAGGGGGAAGAGAATCGGAAGAGCAAAAGCAAGAAAACTTGTGGGTTGAGATAAGAACAGTTTAATAATTAATATAAAACAGTAATAGTAATAATTGTAATGATAATAATAATGATTATGGTAACAAAAAGAATGAAAAGGAAAATAATGAGAGAGATAAAAGAAACCTGGGGGGGGGAACAAACAAGTGATGCAACCGCTTACCACCTGCTGACTGACACCACCAGTCCCCGAGCCATGATCACTGCTTCCCCCAGCCAACTCCCCTCAGTTAACACTGGGCATGACATCATATAATATGGAATATCCCTTTGGCCAGTTTGGATCAGCTCTCTTGGATGTGCCCACTCCCAGCTTCTGGTACACTTGGCAGAGCATGGGAAGCTGGAAAAGTCCTTGACTAGTGTAAGCACTACTTAGCAACAGCTAAAACATCAGTATGTTATCAACTTTATTTTCATATTAAATCCAAAACACAGCACTACACCAGCTACAGCAAAGAAAATTAACTCTATCCCAGCTAAAACCATACAAGGTTAAAAATATTCTTCTAAATCCTTAGAATTTAAAAGCACAAATTAACCCACAAATATGTGCCTCCTTGGTCTTCCATGTGCCCCAGAGCTTCCAGGGCACACTGCATAAGTGCTGATGCCTGTGTTTACAGGTGCCCAGCAAAAGAACAATTTACTGTGTAGACTTTACTTCTGATAAGTAAACAGAAGACCTGGGCAAGGAAAACTTGTTTTAGTTAATGGAAAATTCAAAAGATTCTAATTTCTGACCCAGATAAAAAAAAAAGAAGCCACAGTCAAAATCTTAGAAATGGCTAAAAACATATTTACATTTTTCCATCCCCTGGCCTTTGTAAGTCTCAGAATTTTATATGAAAACTTTTTCATTTTGAGTTATTGATCTGGTGGGTGGTCACTGCAAATCAGAGACCTTTTACAACCTTTTAAAACTTGGGTTTACAAAGAGGATTTTGATTTGCACACAACTTTAGACAGTTTAGTTACACTTTTATTTTCCTCTCACAGGATATTATAGTTATAAATAGTCAGACAGGGAAAGCTGACTTAGCTGGATTAGTTGCTCTGTGAACCATTTTTTTAAATCATAATTTGAAGAAAACAGAGTACTGTAACTCAGAACAAGAGTTCAAACGATAACACTAAGGACTTGCAATGGTCATATGTTACTTCTAAGTTTATTTCCACATCTAATCAAAATGCTTCTTCCTTTCCAAACATTTTCCTCTTTATTACCATTTTCAAATGAAGAGGATAATCTGTCTTTTCCATACTGCTTGCAAAAGCAAGCTGTCTATAGTCAGGACTTAAGTTTACACAAGACAAAATTCCTTCACAAGGGAGAGGGAGGCAAATTTTATTCTGCTGTATGCATTTACTAACTTTTCCAGAATATTTTGAAGGGTGACCTTGAGATAGTTCAATGACAATCAGTGTTTGTTCAGTAAACCACGTTGGTTACCAAGATCCCCTAGTTTGGTTTACGTATTTCAGAACCATAGAGAATGATTCATATAGGGTGGTATGATATATTTAGCACTGTGGTCTATGCAATACGTTTTTACACATGTAGGATGCTATGTAAAATAGGTAATAGCCTACTGCTTCTAAATAATGCTGTATGAATACAGCCTATGGAAAAGTACACAACATTAGAAAGCTGTAGCAGGTACATTTACTCTGTGTTTAGAGCACATTAAGTCCTGCTATGCGTTAGTCATAATTTACTTGCTTCATCTCTGATCATGGTCTCAGTTCATATGACCTCAGGTGATTTACTTGTAGGAACCACTTAAACGACGACTGCTTATGCTCATATGTTCATTAATATCGGAAGCACAATTGGTTACGTGAAATTGAAAGTGTAAAATGGACAACTGTAATTCCTAGGTGATTTTGATACAATAAATTAACATGCAAGGGATTTGCAGTAAGCTCGGTTTATGAAAAAATCAATAAACACTTGTAATAAAAATGGTAATAAGCATGTTATTTCAGTAAATAATGAAAAAAATAGATTATATGTTTTATTGGACTAATTAAGAAAAGCTTTATAGGATCAAATGTTCTCATCAAAATTAAAGAAATTCCTTTTAGAAAGAGTCATGAAAATAATTTCAATTTTCTCGCTGAACTCAGTAAACTACTGGAAACTTAATGAACTACAGCTCTTCCACAGACTTTATATGATTCTTTTAAATGGGATTTTCATTTGTTTAAGTTGTAAGCTACAATGTCTCAAAACAAAACAAAAGAAATCCTCACCTAAAATCCTGTATGAATACAGATATTCTATATTATGCTTGGTAGATGTATCCAAAAAGAAATATCACAGATTAAAAAAAAAAAAAAAAACAAAAAAAAAACCCTAAACCAAAAACCTTTTCTAGCTTAAAGAAGCTTTTCTCTGTTAGATAAAAGTTTGTTGCCTGAATCAGTGCCCAGCTATGACTTAAGATATACATTCAGCATTGAGAAACACATAAAGGAGCGAGAACTTGCCTGTTTTATTGAATGGGGTTGGTATTACATCTCTGCTTTCCCTTAAACATGTGCTTAACTTGTTTTGCTGAATCAAGGTGGAAATAGTTACCCTTGGAAGATGTCTTACCTGCTCCCAATTAGTTTAACAGCAATTGTCAAGAACTCAAAATATTCCAAGGAAACATTTACCCTGTCATCCTTCTATTTCATGTTTAGCTGACAGTAACAAAGTATATTCCTGTACATTCACAGTTTCAGATGATTCTCTTTTAATTAGCCTTACTCAAAACCATTTGTGACTGATAGAAATAACCACGGTTTCAACTTTTTTTCACCATTAAGCCTGAATTTTATGTATCTTGTCCAGCAGAATTACTGTTTATGGCACATCCTGTCCTAATGCCTTCCAAAACCATTAAGTCTCTTCTGACATCTAAGAAAACTAAAGGGCTAAAATGGCCAACGTGTAAAATGCAGATGTCTTTGAAGAGGTGGAACTTCTACTCAGGCGGAAGTTCAGGTTGCTGCTTCTTACTTTCATGAGGGAATAAAACTTTTCAGATTTATATTTTCTAAGTTTTAATTTAATTTTATCAGCTGACTTTTATTTTTATGATGGAGGAAAGACCAACTTCATTCTTGCCTGGATGGGCTAAATAAAAGAGGTAAAGGAGAATGCGGTGTTTTAGATGAAGAAGTAAAAGCAAATCCCAAACCTTGTTTCTATCGCCTTACGACACACAATTCACATTCTCCCAAATTTCTTAGATATTTTGTGCACCAGACACATATTAGCTATACATTTAATCCTCTATTCAATACAGCTGCAGTGAATGAGATGTGTTTTTTATACCTTGATAAAGCTTACAACTAATCATAGGCTAGTTTTTCCACTGACATGTGGCTGCTTTGTTACATAGCACCTGACTGTAAATCAGTGCAGCTATTAGTTCACCAGTCAAACCAGCTGAAGAAGGAGCTGAGACCATGCAACTGGCTTTAAAGTCTCTCACAGCACATCTTTTTGCTGCTGTAAAAGGAACCATCAAAAAGAGGCATAACTACAAAATCTAGCTGTAAGACTGACCTTCAAGTATGTTTCTGGCTGTCGTGTATACTATCAGCCATATGGGAGACTCCAGTTGCCTTAAGAGGAGGACAGGCCTATGCAGAGCAATCACAGGGACAGGGAAATGGGTACGTCAGCTTCATGCTAGATATGTACATCATGCCCTTCCAACAAAATCCAGGATTTGACCAAGCGAAAGAACTCCTTTATTAAATGTAATTAAATCTTGGTTGGAAATGTCAAGTATTGCTAACTTAAGCCTCTTAGGTGGTTTAGCCGAAAGAAAACAAAACCCACAATAATAACAGAAAACCCTTATATTTGATTTTTCTGAAAAAGACATTTTCTGCTGCAGCAAATATTCAAGGGGTTGTACAGACAATAAAGGAGAATGTATTTCAGTGCAGTCTAGTCTGCAAGGAATATAAATTAGGTTTCTATAGCTTTGAGTCTCAATATCACATATTCAAAACCTGTAACATTTTTAGTTTTGCCCAGAGTGTTATTGTCTAATTGTCTACAATGTCCCCCCAAATTAATACCAAAATATCATTATAGTCTTTTGTAATCAACTTTGCTTTCATTTTGATTAGCTTTATTCTGGGCCCAATCCATGGCCATTTTGTTTAATGAGAGTTGGAATGGGATCATAATTTGCCAGCTGTAATTTTCTAACTATCGCTTTTTCCAAAATATTCTGGTTTTCTTCTCATACGGAAATATATATTTTTAATCAACACCATGTTTTTTCTAAATCATGTACTAAGTGCCATTATATATTAGCAATTAAGATTCCAAATGGTTTAAAATACTATAGTTCATTCCACAGACTTGTTTAAAAATAGAAAGAAAAGCATCTCTCTACACAGAGATACATTTTTGCATAGGATAGTTAGTACAGTAATTAGGTATTTTTAAAGACAAATATAGCAAACGTAATTTTTAATTGCTTCTTGGTAAAACACTGAAAACACACACACACATTTGGGAGCCACGAGCCATTCTAGGATTGTAAAGCCTATAAATTCACTTTAAAAAATTTTAAAATATCTTTCTATTTTTCCCATGTGTCATTTTTAAATCACATTCACCTTAACGTTCTAATTATAGCTATATTTATATGAAGCTGGTAAGCATGTTACTTAGGCTGATACTCCACAAATGCCTCTTCTATTATTACATAATCTCTATTAATCAGTACATTTCATACTGTATTATTCAATCTGTAGAATGAATTGGGAGGATTATGACTAGGAAATTTTGTGGGATAGTTTACTTCATTTTTTTCTTCCCTAATATAGCAGCTTATTAATATAACTGGAGTTTAGGTTATTAAAACTTAATTACATCGCCTGGTAAGATATTTTTTTTTTCCCCAGAATATTTCAATCTTTCGGTGTTTTATATGTGGTCAAGGTAACTTGCTCTTCTTTATAAAAGTGATTTGGTATCTTTTGCAGTCTTAAAGTATTGAATTGTTCACATGAATTTTCACCTTATTCATTCATTTCATTTAGTAAATTCACAGATTCTCCTTTGCATAATTCTAATTGTCAGTGTACTAAATTATCTTCCCACATACTTTTAAGTTTTGGCTTAGTTTTAAGCTCTCCAGTGTGCTAGAAGAACCTTTATTAACACAGCTGTAACAGATGTAAACAAAACAGGTTGGAAATCTCCTAATATTATGGCAGTAAGACACTCGAGATAAGCTTTGGAACATACATTTCTTATATTGTCTGAAAACACAGTATATGTTAATCTCACCATGACTGAGTTGATTACATTTTATAGCCTAAATAAAGGTCCTTCTTTCCTTATCCACTTTATGGGGTTTACATGGCAAGGTTTTGGTAGTGGAGGTGCTGCAGGGGTAGCCTCTGTGAGAAGACACCAGAAACTGCCCCTATGTCCCACAGAGTCAGCTCCAGCCAGAACCAAAACAGTCCTGATGCTGGCCAAAGCTGAGCTCATCAGAAACTTTGTCATTTAAGATATTTAAAAGGGGTAAAAAATACTGTGTAACAGCAGCTGGGAGAGAGAGGAGTGAGAATATGTGAGACAAACAACTCTCCGGACCAAGGTCAGTGAAGAAGGAAGGGAGGAGGTGTTCCAGGTGAGCAGAGATTCCCCTGCAGCCTGTGGTGAAGACCATACTGAGGGAGGCTGATCCTCTGCAGCCCATGGACATTAACAGTGGAGCAGATATCCACCTGTGGAGGACCCCATGATGGAGCAGGTGGATGTACCCTAAGGGAGGCTGTGACCCTGTGGAGAGCCTGTGCTGGAGCAGGCTCCTGGCAGGACTTGTAGTCTGTGGAGAAGACCCCATGCCACAGCAGGTTTTCTGGAAGGACCTGTGACCTCATGGGGGACCCATGCTGGAGCAGTCTGTTCCTGAAGGACTGCACCCCATGGAAGGGAACCATGTTGGAACAGTTCATGAAGAACTGTATCCTGTGGGAAGGATCCATTTTAGAGAGGTTTGTGAATGACTGTCTAGTGTGGGTGGGACCCCATGCTGGAGCAGGGGAAGAGTGTGACGGGGAAGGAGTGGCAGAGGCATGTAATGAACTGACCACAACTCCCATTCCCCATCCCCCTGCGCCACTCATTGGGGAGGAGGTAGAAGAGTTGGGAGTAAAGTTCAGCCTGGGAAGAAGGGAGGGGTGCGGGGAAGGTGTGTTTAGATTTGTTCTTATTTCTTATTATCACACTGTCATGGTTTTAGCTGGGATAGAGTTAATTTTCTTCACTGTACCTGGGTTTTGGACTTAGTATGAAAATAATGTTGATAACACACTGATGTTTCAGTTGTTGCTAAGTAGTGCTTACACTAGTCAAGGACTTTTCCAGCTTCCCATACTTTGCCAGGTGCACGAGAAGCCGGGAGGGGAGGAGGCACAGTCAAGGGAGCTGATCCAAACTGGCCAAAGGAATATTCCATATCATATGGTGTCATGCCCAGTATTTTAACTGGGGGGAGGTGGCCGGGGGAAACAGCAATTATGGCTCGGGGACCAGTGGTGTCGGTCGGTGGGTGGTGAGCAGTTGCATTACTTGTTTTTTTTTTTTTTTTTCCAGGCTTCATTTCTCTCTCTTGTTGTTTTCCTTTTCATTATATTATTATTAATATTATTATTATTATCATAATCATTATTATTATCATTACAATTATTACTATTACTGTTTTATTTTAGTTATTGAACTGTTCTTATCTCAACCCACAAGTTTTCTTGCATTTTCTCTTCCGATTCTCTCCCTGATCCCACTGGGGTGGGGGGAGCGAGCGAGTGGCTGTGTGGTGCTTAGTTGCTGACTGGGGCTAAACTACGACACCTACTCTGTCTGACTGGCAATAGATTAAATTCATTTCCTGAAGCTGAGTCTGTTTTGCCCATGACAGTAACTGGCAACTGATCTTCCTGTCCTTATCTCGACCCATGAGTTTTTCATAGTACTTTCTTCCCCCTGTCCTGTTGAGGAGGCAGAGTGATAGAGCAGCCTGGTGGGCACCTGGTGGCCAGCCAAGGTCAATTCACCACATTGACTTTGTATTTTTTTTCTTTGTTTCTTTAGAGGTGATCTAAAGAAATTTAAGGAAATATAGTTATGTTCTAAGACTCTACCCAGAAATACTGTGAAGGCCATGACAGAGCATATATATGTATGTATATATATTCTGAAGTGTGTGTATGTATATTTGTATACATATAGTCCAGAGTACATTTTAGAATAACTGAAGGTACAGCTTTCAGCTGAGTCATGATCTGAAGAAATTCCTCTTGCTCTTTTTTAAGCTGTGCAGGCACATGGGTTTGGGCAGAGGAAAGGAAGATTGGTTTACCTGAAGTACAACTAGTCTGGGGAATATTCCTCCTTGCTGTTGAAACATATGAAGCAGTTACTTCACAATTGCTAGATGTTTTGTTTACTTGCTTGTAGTGTTTTTTTTAATGATTTACATTCATAGGTAAAGCAAGGAACAAACTAGTTTGTTAAGAACTTTCTTCCAACCCTTTACAAGGGTTTGGAAGGGTTTGTACCCTACAGTTCTCTCCAGATCGGCAACCTGCCTGGAGAAACCATAGCCATAATATAATGCATTATCTCAGTTGCAGAACATCCTCTGCTCATGTCTTGAAAGTTTAGTTTGAATTTAGTACTGAAGCAGGAAGACATAGGCTCATTTCTCTTAACTGGAATATTCTCCTAATTTGATTTTGGTAGTATGTAGGAGTTTAGTAAATAGGGGTAGTAAATTACATCATAAATTAGGATATTTAACATCCAGAATTCAATGCAATATTCTTTTCCATTCTTTCCAGCTGAGGAGAAGGAGATAACTTCAGAGTTTGTGACCTGATGAATGCAAAGTCTAAAACATAGTGTGGCTAGAAGTAAAGGTGAATGCAAACATTTCATTTGCTGCTCAGTATACCACTGTGTTTCTCTGAGTGATATTGACCTCATGTTATTTCCACTGAGTAGCTAAATTTTTTATTACCAGTCCCCAGATACACTGGCCCACGTTTCTCCAAGATGAATCTTCTCTTATTTTCTGCCAGTATCTTAACAGGTGGTCATAGCATTTCTCTACTGAGGACAGCAAAGCAAATTTCATCAGAATTATATTAATTCTGTTCTAGTTCATCCATGATAATGTTTGCATTGATCCTTAAAGCACTCATAAAATACGTTATCTATGCCAATTAATGTGTAAATACTATAGGCGTTTCCAGCTTGCAGTTTCTCAAACATTTTAAAAAAATATTTTTTCACTGAAAACAAGATAGAAAACATGTTGTCTCCTGAGTTACTAGGCTTAAACATGGAAATGGGGCAAGAGCGTGCCTACAAAGCAAACTCTAGTCAGGAAAGGAAGGTATCAGTAGCAGAACTGCCACTTCCTACAGGAAAGGACATACAGCTGGGCAGTGTCCTGCTGTTGTACTACTAAGAACACCTGTTGTTATACTACTAGCATCAGCTTCCAGCATATGATAAACAAAACCACCCCTCACAGGTAGAATATGTCAACTTCATTCACATTAATTTTGTACGTTGTACCTATCAAACTTTGCACTTTCTTTGACTACCAGGTCATCATATATAGAATTAGGGAAGCTATCCGGCTCATCATAAGACTGGGATCATTATGCATGGCTGTAACCTGTATATGCTTAAAGATCTGAGTTTTTCCACAGTAATCTGACTTCAGTTGAAGTTCTGAAGGTGGTCTTTGATGTTATTCTTTTCTACCATAGAAAACTTGAGGCACAAACCACAGAAATTGTTTATTTTCTGTGATTGTGTAACCAAAATATTTAACCAATATGCATTTTACTGTCAAATTTTAGTCTCAAGAATATTAACCTCCTGTTTTCTTTTTCTTTTTTGTTCCCCAATGCAAATTGCACCCATCTATATTAACATTGCATTTATAAGTGTTATCGCATGAACTTTCAGTTATAATCATTAGCTCATAGTCACCATCATTTAGCAACATTGTAGTTAATGATTGTTCTTATACTTCAGCCATTTGTGTATAATCACTTTAAGAAAATTATTATTAATATAATAAGATTCATATTCAGTTGCATAACTCAATTTCACTGTCTCTTGGACCTAGAAGATAAAAATCATTACAATAAACAACACCTTTCCTCATGTGTTGGTTTTGACTGGGATAGGGTTAATTTTCTTCAGAGTAGCTAGTATGGGGCTATGTTTTGGCTTTGTACTGGAAACAATACTGATAATACAGAGATGTTTTAGTTATTGCTGAGCAGTGCTTACACAGAGTCAAGGCCTTTTCTGCTTCTCACATCATCCCACCAGTGAGCAGGTGGTGCGAGCAGGCTGGAGGTGCACAAGAGGTTGGGAGGGGACAGAGCTGGGACAGCTGACCCCAACTGACCAAAGGGATATCCCATACCATGTGTCATTATGTACAACATATAAAGCTGGGGGAAGAAGAAAGAAGAGGGGAACGTTTGGAGTGATGGTGTTTTGTCCTCCCAAGTAACCATTATGCATGACGGAGCCCTGCTTTCCTGGAGATGGCTGAACACCTGCCTGCCGATGGGAAGTAGTGAATGAATTCCTTCTTTTGCTTTGCTTGCACACGTGGCTTTTGATTTACTTATTAAACTGTCTTTATCTCAGCCCCTGAGTTTTCTCACTTTTAGTCTTCCAATTCTCTCCCCCATCCCACCACAATGAGGGAGTGAGTGAGCAGCTGTGAGGTGCTTAGTTGCTGGCTAGGGTTAAACCATGACACCTCAACTCACATGCATTCTAAGCCTTGTAACAAATATTGCCATTCTGGGTCTAGGAAGCTGACACTGCTCTGTATAAATAACTATTAATTAAGTCAGAAGTCAGTCATCTCTCTCAAAAAAAATCAGTCCATTTGTCAGTAAAACATAAATCATCTACCGACCTTGTTTCTTAGGTGGTATACATCTTCCTTTCTCTTTAAGTCTGACCACAGCAGTGTGTCATTGTATTCTGTCTGGGTATTTATTTTCTTTAAAATTATTCTGGGAATTTATTATCAATACTCAGGAGCCAATATACTGACACTGAAAAACAAAGCATAAAGATTTTAAAGAGAGAAAACTCCTTTTACTTCCTTTTATTTGCCATAAAAAATTATGTTAACTGGGTGACTTAAAACAACAGTCTTAACATGTTGATTATGTCTGTGAAAGCCAGTGAAAGAATATTTCTACAAGATCCATCAGAACTACTGCCTACCTCTAAATTAGGCTACATGGAACTTCAGAGTGCAATTCAAGACTCATCTGTTTTCCTGCTTGTGTGCGTGGGCTACATTTTAAGAGTTTTTATTAGAGCAATGCAGATCCTTTCCTCTGGATGATTCTCTTCAGATACCAAAAAAAGCTGATGCATGTGTAAACCTTAGGTGCAAAGGATTGACAGCAAAGGGGGAGAGAAGAAAGAAGAAAACAACCAGCAAAATAACAGGCAGTTGGACTAGCAGAAAATAAATTAGTTTAGACCAGGAAAACACAGTCAGCCAGATGTTCTTCACTGCATCCTTTTCACCTGCTTTTGTATCTTGTTGCAGTGTCCAAACAGAAAAATGCTAGAGTTTCTCTGTCAACTAGTAAAACAGAGCATATAGTCTAGGTGTCATCACTGAAAATTAAACATTTACTTTCATTAAGTTTTGGGTTTTGTCATTAAAAAAAAAAAAAAAAAAGGAAAAAAAGAAAGTAGAGAATGATTTTGTATTTCCTGATATATGCATTATATCTCCTGACCTGACATGAGCTACTGCACAATACCACATTAGATCAGCCATTTCAGGATATGTCTAACAAAGGTAACAGTATTCAAAAAAGTTTGACAGGTCTAAAGTGATGTACTATGATGGGTCAGATCATGTGAAAGGTATATACAGCTGTCCTCAAAAACTGCATCTTCAACTTTTTTTTTCTTCTTTAATTAAAATAAGACTCTTTTATATGGTTGATTTCAATAGCAAAAAGGAAGATATGTTAAATAATAATAATGGTTCACCTGTTACATGCTAGATGTCCCTATTTTTAAAGTAGGTCTGGGTTCTAATTTCTACTTGAATTACATGGGTCTCACCTTTCTTTTGTAACTCTTTTCCCAGTCTGTTTTACTGCAAGATACTCATCTTTCTTTTATCTGTTAATAGTGTGAGCATTTCAGAGATTACCATAGTCTTATTCTGACTTAGATTCATTCTATTTAGTATAAACACTTGCCAGAAATGTTTAAGTTCAGAGCTGGGTCACTTTAGGATTCCTCTGTAGTCAAAGAGAAGGAAATAGCTTCACATTTGAAGGCTAAAAATATATGGCATGTTCCTGTCAAAATGGGATCTTGTTCTAACTTTAAGAATTCAAGACTACTATTTGAAACTATTGTAATATAAGGTAATATATATTTCGGATTTATTGGTGATAATACAATGCATCCTCATCAACTAAAAGTTATGGTAAAATATGCTTTTCTATCATAGAGGAATATAGGAATATTTTCAAGAAATCACTTTGTAACCCAATATACTGGAAAGAAGGAAGGAAGGAAGGAAGGGAGGAAATGAAAAGCACTTTCAAACAAGCTAATTGGAAAAAAAAAGAAAAAAAGTGATTAATATTACAATGGGAACCTCTTCAGGACACTCCAAAATATTATGCTCAGTGCTGCTTATACCATTTAATGTTGAAATTATTATATTTAAGTCAACTTCAAACATCTCCCCTCTTAAAAGAAAATGAGTCATTAACAATGCCAACAGATTTCTACTGTCATATTCAACTAAATGAGGGTGCTAAGAAGACAGCATACATATTTATGAGAATAGTTTATACACAGAAGGATGCTATTAACTCCTGATAAAAAGAAAGAACACTTACAAAATTTTTATGAGGTATTGAATAAAGAGTTAAACTTAAGATAGTGAAAATAGGCAGATAAACAAACAAACAAAAAAAAGGAACATAGCAAAACCCTTTTCCTTCCTAAGCCATTTATACAAAAGCCATTCATATCACCTCCTATTTATTACAACCTGCTTCCTTACCAGACAGCTGAGACAAATAGAGCAATACAGTAAGATTCGGGAGACACTGCGAGAAGGAAAGATACAACTGCTCTCTCTGTGGATATAGACTGTAGGTGCTAACATACTGATTTTCATTATTTTCCTTTTGTTTTTCCATTCAACAGAGTTCAAAGACTTTCCAAAACACTATGGTGAGACCATAGCCTTCAATGTACATGAAACATCTGTTGCTGATACCTCTCCTACAGCTGTTATTTTTCATCACACTGTAAAACCTCCATCCTCTAATCCTTTCTTCATATAAATAACCCCCACCTTCCATGTACTCTCTCAAAATATACATATACCTTACCCCAGAAAGTGACTATAGAATAGGTGCAATTAACTAGTAAAAATCAGCAACCTAAATCATAGGATTACTGCAATACAGATTGAAGGTCTTGAAAGATCCACATCCATGTTCAAAAGCAGGATCTGTAATATCTATGTTATTCCTCTCTTAGCAAAGCACAATAACCTTCCCACCACTGTTTTCCAGAATTTCACTGTTCTTGTAGCATTTTGGGCATAGAAAATGCACAAGTTCTCTTCGTTTTGCAGCAACCCTTTAGGTACCTTCATGTATCTTAGGTACCTGAAGTCTTATTCCCCCATCATCCTTTCCCCTAGGGCTTACCCTTTTTGACCTAAGACGCTCAGTGCCTCTTAACAGGACTTGATTTTTCGACTAATTATTTTCAGTGTCCTACTCTGGACTGACTCCAGTTGAACCACACCTCTCTCAAAGTGCATGCAGTGACAAAACCTGGATACAGTATTGCTCTGAAATCGTATGGGAATGGAGGAGAGGAGGATTACCACACCTGCCTTGCAGAGTTGCCTCTGTGTTTTGCAACTATATGATTGATCACATTCATAATGATCCTTTAATGCTATCTACAAAACTGACCAGTTGCTCACGAGTCTGTATTTGTGTACTTCATTATTTCTGAGTAAATTTTGACCTTATTGGATTTCATCCAACTATTTAAGATTAATTCCTCTGATTTAAGACCATTTTGAATACCTGTTCTGTCCTCCCAGCATCCTTACAGTCCATCCTACCAATTTAATGAGGAGGTTTTCCACTCCATCATCCTGGCTGATGAAACACTGAGCAGAACTGAAGATAGGACAGTTCCCTCTGGTACCTTGTCGAGTACCTCCTTCCTTTCTAGCTGTGAACTACTGATAAACATGAATATTTTATCAGAATTTTGCTCTTCAAACACATACATTCTGCGTACTTATTTAGAAAGATATCATGGAAGATAATATTGTTAGACAATATCAAGACAGTATGACATCTAATGCTTCCCTTATCTACAAAGTGTGTTACCTTCTAGCAGAAAGAAATTTCCATTGTTTGACATCATTTGCGGCCATGTCAGATACTACTCATGTCAGATACTGCTTCATGTCAGATACTAGACACTTTTTTTTTGTCTTCTAAGTATTTCATATCTTAATTGTTGGGATTCTGTTCTGCAATTATTCTCTCAATAGCCCTCTAAACTGCAGAAAAGTATTTCTAACCAAAAGAGAACTCACACATTTTACCAGGACACCTGTATTTGCTTTTTCCAAATAAATTCTAGGAGCAGCTTTCTTCTTTCCAAGGTTTTTTCACTTTTTATTTTCTATTTCAACTTCATATTGTCTAGATTTAAGATGTACATATTTCTACAGTTCTCCACATCCTCATCCACACACTTCACTCAACGTCTCTTTTTAAATGCATTTCAAAGACTTGAATTTTGCTCTTTTCATCTCCGAAACTTTATGTATCTGTGTCCTCTCTTTCTTCTTATGAATAGCTCATCCACACAAATAATAATTGTAGTAATAATACTAATAATGATAACAACAATAATAATAGTAATACCTTTCTATTTAACAAATAAATAAATAATAAATGTTTGGTTTTATTTCTTGCCATAGAGTTGTTTGGGTGATACTCAATTTCTTATCAAATAAGATTTCTTTTGTTCTCTATTCTATAGAGAAACACAATAATATCGGTTGATACTGGTGACAATCACATTAAGTATTTTTTCACCAGTTTTTACAATACCAGGTTATTGAATTATAACTTTTCAGAGAGTTTCAGAAAGCACATCCTTACAAGTATGGGTTACGCAAGGCTACCACTGCTACTGCTGCAAAAAGCAGATGAGAGAAGAAAATGCCTGTACCACCTTTCACTAAACAAAGGAGAACATTACTAAGGAAGACACAACATTATTCATTATAGGAATATGAGTTCCAGCATCAGTTAAGGCAGTACTGCTCTGTGGAAACCAAACAACCCACTCCTTTTCCTATGTCCCAGTTTTACGTCTCCTCACACCCTTACTCACATGTTCTGCTTTGCCTCTGCCCTGGCTCCACAGCTGATGTTCAGTAATTTGGGTGCTGAATTTGTCTCACCCACCACAATTGTGCCACAGAAACAGCATTGTCCTCCACATGCATGCACTGGTAGAGACATGATGCACGGTCCAGCAAAGTCATTAGCATGGGTATGTACAGTGTATTGGTACAGTCCTTTTATCTGTAACAAAAACACAAAAGCCAATGAAGCGTATTTTCTAGTCTTGTTATCTTAAGATTTTAGTGAGACTCATTAGCAATTTACTACACTGGAAATGCACTGCCCTTTAGTTAATAACAGTGGGATACTGAATATAAAGCTATCTGCGACCTATTACAGAGAATACATGGTAAAATGGCAAGAAAGACAAACTGTCTGCAGAGTTATTTTGCTTCTACCTAGGATCAAAAAACAATGAAAACTACTAGATTCAAACAGCACAAATCAGCTGTAGTTGCAGATAGTCAGCTCACTGTTTAATACATATATTTTCTTTCTAAAACTTACATTAATTTATTTGCTAACTGAATGCTACTTATTCTAAACTCTGGACCAGACAACATATTTTAGTTATAATTTGGAAGGTTGAAGGGAGAGAAGCCCTGATCTTCTTTCATAATGTGAGTGACATTAACTGGATATACTGTAGTAATATTCATGTTCTAAGGAGATGACTCATTGGCACCTTAGATCTGGTCTTTATCCTAAATGACTTTTCAGCTATTCCAAAGAGTTAGCAAACTTACTCTTACCATTCTGATGTTATCAGCTGAATAAATTATTATTATTTTATCATGGAGAATAAACGGAAATACATCTCTGCATTAAAAAAAAAAATCAGGTATTAGAAAAACAGAGTATTACTCTTTAAGCACTGCATATAAGAGCTTCAAAAGAATGTCTCAGATAACTGTATCTATAAAGACTGTCACAGCTATAAGAAATATTAAAATATTATACTTTAAATAGAGGACATATATGCTCACAGAGGCAAAAATTCTGCTTCATTTCCACAACACTTTTTCCACAAGTTTATATTTTTTTCTTTATTTTCTTTGGAATACTTTGAATCACATGTCCTAGCTCTCCAAAATGTCATGTTTTATCTCTGAGTTTTCCTAATGATCACATCATTGTCTGGGGATTTGGTTCCTTGTTAGCCTTTAGTCCTAAACAGCCCTGCTGAGCTCTGTTGCTTTCTAATTATTTTAAGCATATCAATTAAAGCTTCTCCTTAGTGTTTACATCAGAGACTTCTGTGCAAGAATGGCAAAAATCCTCACAGAAAGTCTTCAGCTCAGTTCGAATACTGGTGACAAAGGTCATTAAAGAAATGACTGAAAGAGAAGGGTTTCTTTCTACACAGTGTTGAAAAGGGAAAGAAAAGGTAACAAGAAAACTACTCTAAAGCTTCACTTTCTCAGTGCTAGCTGTAGCCCTTAAAAATACCTGATTACAAGGAATCTGTTCAAAGACCTTTTTTTTAAATGGAAATAAAATAACATAGAAAAAGAAAGGGCTTCCCCCCCTCTGCCCAAAAAAATCAAAAATACCTTATTCATCCTACAAATTATACCCTAGTTAGAGTCACTGGTTTTGGCCAGGAGGTGTCACATCTGAGCAGAGACACATCATATGAAAAATAGAACAATAGCCCTCCTTGGAGTATTTCTGTAACATGCTTGATTTCCCAATTGGAATGAAACATGTAGAGGTGTGCCACCATAAAAAGAGTTATGACAACTAATTTATTTCATTGTGCTTAAACCTTATTGAAATTTTTAATTGAATGTTATAGAATTTGAAATCCAATCTAAGGTTTGAGCTAATTATATCTATATTGTGCACAGGATAGGGACATAGATAGATCTGGGTAAAATATCCTTACCTTGTACTGCCTTTTATTTATTTTCCCTTGCAACATTTGCAGGCAATCCCCTTGTCCTCTCATGGGATTGCTTTGCATATACCTGTTTTTGCATTCACAGCCCTGAATCCTTCTCAGGGGTAAGCAGGAGAGACCATCCATGCTAGGTCAGAACAAAGATCCATAGTGCCCAGAATCTCATCTCTCATACTGGTCAGGACTGGATTTTTGCAGGTGCATACAGGTAAAGAGAAAGCATGGTTAGACACTTCTCTCAATGAAGACTCCTTTTGGAAACATGAGGTTTTAGGGTTGTACCCACATTGTTGTATTTAATAGCCCTTAATGGGACTTTTTTCCATTCATTCAGCTAATTGCTTTTTGAACTCATTTATATTTTGTCATTCAAAACATCCTGCAGCAATGAGTTACACAATTTAATTATGTATTATATGAAAGGCAATTTACACTTCTGCCTGATAATTTACTTGGGTTCTTGCTGGCTTTCATTTTATGAATGGTGAATAACAGCTCCTAAATCACTTTCTCCCTGCCATTCATGACTTCGTATATTTCAATTATACCGTCCTTAGTCATTCCTTTTTGAAATTTGAATAACCTCACTTATAAAATCTCCTTTTGTATAGAAGCCATTCTCTGCAGTTCATTATCAAATTTACGCTTGCCAGTACCATTTTTAATTCTGATAATCATAGCTCAAGTAGAACAGTGTGTTTTACTCTTCTGTAATTTTATAGTGGAACAACACACAGTAAACAATATGTGCTACACCAGGCACTTCACAACACTCTGATTGTATTTTTTGTTAATACCAGCCTTTTGTTTTTCCTCTTTTAGACAGTAGCAATTTCATGAAGGTATCTTCCCTGTAATCTCATGGAAGCTTATTCTCTCTAACAGCCTTGATGAAGGACTTTTTCAACAGATTTTTTGCAAATGTGTTCATACCATACTAACCATATCAAATTTGCCTATCTGCTCAAGTGACTTCATACAAGAAATTAATGTGAAATACTGCTCCCCTTTACAAAAGTCACATTAACTGTTCCCCATTGTATCATGTTTATCCATATATTTATTAATGTGACAATTTTCTATAATTTCCAAAGATTTGCTCAATATGAAAGTGAGAGTTAGTTTTCTGTAGTTCTGTGAGTTCCCTTGGAACTCTTTTTAAAGATTGTAACTCCCCAAATCACAGTTTATTCTTTAGCAATCATAGAATCATAGAATCATTAAGGTTGGAAAAAACCTCTAAGATCATCAAGTCCAACCGTCAAATGTCATATACGTTTTCTTTTGGAACTCCTGGTTGAAACCCTCTTGATCCTGCTGATTTATTGTTATTCATGACTACGTTTATATTCTTTTTTACTGTTGTTGCAACCTGAAACTAAGGGATGTCTCCAATGCATCACTGACATGTACATTTACTTTGGAGCCTAGCTGTTAGAGTAGTTTCTAGTGCTAGTGGATGTTGAAGCTCTGCTTAGAATCACAGAATCACAAAATGGTAGGGGTTGAAAGGGACCTCTGGAGATCATCTCATCCAACCCCCTGCTTGAGCAGGGACACCTACAGCAGGGTGCACAGGACTGCGTCCAGGCGGGTTTTGAATATTTCCAGGGAAGGAGACTCCACCACCTCTCTGGGCAGCCTGTTCCAGTGCTCTGTCACCCTCACAGTAAAGAAGTTTTTTCTCATGATTAGGTGGAATTTCCTATGTTCCAACTTGTGCCCATTGCCCCTTGTCCTGTCATTGGGCACCACTGAAAAGAGTCTGGCCCCATCCTCTTGACACCCACCCTTCAGATATTTATAAGTATTGATAAGATAATGTTTTGATAAGGTAAATATTTCATGTTATGAAAACCTTACTTTTTCTTCAAACACACTTACAGATGTCTGCTAAGTTACTATTGATATGACCTTTACATGAGCAGTTTGAACATCTATAACAATGCATAGCATTGTTTATGCAAACTGAAGGTTGCTGTTTTCATTAATCTACAGATGTAAGGAAATAAAACATTACCAATTACACTCAGTTCATACTTCATGATTGCTCTTTCTATGAAAACTTCAAACTTACAGAAAATATGAAGCTGAAATATTAATTTGTCATGTTACTCTGAAGTCTTGATTCTTAAACAGTAGTCTTTATTTCCTGTATCCATTATTTCATCTGGTTTTGCTATGAGAAGGCCTTGTGTTATTTTTGCTTAGCTACACTTACTCACATGCACATATAATTGTGTATAGCTGTTTACTATCTGTATATAGTCTTTCATCTAGCATATTGTAATTATGCTCTGGAAAGATGATGCTGTCTAGGTTAAATTTACCCAAAAAACACAGTCAAAATTTACTACTGAGATTAAAAAGCTAATAAAGTTCTAAAATATAGATCATCCATATACTTGGCAATTATGCTGTCAGTCTGTGATTAGATTTCTATATAAAGAAGTTATAAGAGAAACTGTAAGAATGCTGCATAGCAAACACTACAGACATTAAAGAAAACAATAAACACTAGAACAGTATTTGCAAATTAGAAAGTAATGTTACAGTAATGGTTTAAAAATTACAACTATTAATATTGTTATAAAACAATGTGATTAACACCAGTAGTTTTAGTGAAAAAGGAACTTTTAACAGAAATTACTTAGAAAAATTATTTTACTGCTTGACAAAGTTATATTTCATTAATATTTTTCAGTTTGAAAATTTTTTAGAATAAAAGAAAAAAATATTTATATTGTCAGAGATGGATTTCATTCTTCCATAACTGACATTTTAAGTTACTCAAATATTTAACATATAACTTGCTCTAATGACAATTCATCAGCCGAAGTTCATCAGTGTGTTTCATTACATCCTAAAATATATCGCAACAGTAACTTAATCCTTTTCTCAACTTCAGCTGTTGAATTCCACACCCTGGTATCCCTTTCATGTTTTAATTCATTGAAAGATTATTTAAATTGCAAATGACCTCCTTTCACTCCAGGAACTCCCCTCTTGGCCCTGCTTAAGCTTCAATTCACATCTTAATAAAAAAGAAATTTCATCATTTCCCTACTCAAGTTTAGCAGCAGAATTTTCTTTTGATCTCTCTTTTATGTGGCACTTAATGCCTCTATATTTCATACAAAACCATCCAACTGTTCATTTTATGTATCTATCCACCTTACACACTAATATTTTTTCTTGTCCATCCTCCTTGTGTCCCTTTTTTTCTAATCTCGCAGGTCACCATCTCGCAGGCCTTAGCATTAACACAAGAATTTTGAATTTAAACAGGAACTGTTTGTTTCAGTCACTATTAAACTTTTGATAAATCAGCGCAATATTTTTAAAGATTGAAGCTTTACCTCTCCTTTTGAGAAAAAAAATGGTTAAAATTTTATTTTTCCCCTTTTTCTTCTCAAGGAGATCACAATTTTATTAAAAAAACTGAAAAAATAAAAGCATTAAGTTTATAAATATTCAGTTTTTTAATGAAGTCAAAATATAAAGGAAATGTGTATACATAAACCCTACTTCCAGGACTGAACTTTCATAGCCCACAAATCACTGAAGCCCAGAAACACAGAATATAATAACAAACTGATGTTTATTCTTTGGCACAGGCACACCAGAAGGGTCAAGAATAAAGCTCAGGACATTCTGAGTTCATAACCTTTTCTTTCTTCCAGTCTGCTTCCTTTATTCCTCTATACATAGTTATTTTAGTATTTCTGAGAGTACATCTGTTCATATACAGGAACTCAGCTCTGGATTCACATTTTTGCATTTCGTTCCAGACACTACATCTGTAAAAAAAGCAGGAGCTATTACAAGAAATACAAACACTGATCTCCTGGGATGTACCCAGAGACATCCAGTGTATTAGACAGTAACATTCATACAATTAATGGCACATACACTGGTTCAAAAAGAAAAACCCTGGAGGAAGAGTAAAGTGGTCCTGTCTCCTGTATGATGCCTGGCTTCTCTAAGAGCCTGCACACAGGTAGCTTTGGGAACTGTGGCCTGAAGCAAGCATGTGCATCATATGAAACTCATGGCAAACTTGCTCTTCTGTTCATGGGGGCGAGAGGGGTGAGGTAAGGAGCATCTGCCAGAGGATATGGCACATGATGCACACCACATCGGTCAGTGGACAAGGACTCACTGGAAAGCGGGGACACCAGCCTGGAAAGGTTACATGAAAGGAACCTGCAGGGGGATGGGGGTAGTGGGGTGGGTTTCCGATTGGGAAGTTTGCAGGTGCATACTTTTGCACAAACTTAGTAGGCAGCTGTGGCAGCTCTGTCATGGTCACTGTAGTGGTGATGGCACAGGCTGCTCCATAGTGTTTGCATCCTCTGAAAGCCACCATGCATATCCATCTTGATGTTAAGGTCTCAGCATAGCATAGTTGAGTACCACCATAATAAAAGTCAGAAATACCACTAGAGGGCTTTAAAAACACCATAAATAACTTACAGCTAATACCAACAGCAACAATTGAAAAGACCCAAATGAGAAAAGCCACAAAGGATGACAGCAAGGATAGACAGAAAACATATGGGACCTATACAGTATGTGTTCACAGAAATATAACTGAATTGAAGGTGCTGAAGGTCTTGAGCTAACAATGCCAGATAGCTTCCACAGAGAAGACAAGAGTTAATACTAAATTTTATGTCAGCACTCAGATAATTAGCTAATTTACATATTTCAGCCTGTAGGCCATCTACTTAATGACTAGTGAATGTTATAAAAAGGTGACAAAAGTTACATTGCATACTGTACCTAAAGATCAAATGGTGATCTTTAACTTCATTGAGGGTAATAGAAGCAGCAGTGGGTAGCAAATGCTTTACTCTCACCAGTAGAGGTAAGGAAATTGTTGAGAGGTCTGTGCAGGTTGAGCAGAAGGGCAAAAAAAGGGTGCCTGCAAACATCCAAAAAGCAGAGTTCTCATTTCTATTGTAACAGTTAGACATTTTTGCTTCATATCAGCTCAGCTGTGCAGCAGAACAAAAGACACAAAAGAGGCGCCTTGTAGGTAACAAGGTCTGTCAACTATTGTCACTTAAAGAAATGTATGTTAAGTTCTCCTGCAGGCTTTCCCTAGCACTGGAGGATTTTCTTCACTGCATTCTGTGATTTATCTTAGGAAAGAAATCCAAAAAGGCCTGGGAAATGCTGCCAATGGTGAAGTCACAACATTTCTTTTTAAAGGCTCAATGTCCTAAAGGGTCACATAAACTGAACATCCCTACCACAGTTTACTCTGCCTAGAAGGATCATATAAAAGATTTATTTACTGTTTAGAGATATTATTTGAGGGAGCAATGTCCCTCTAGATTATTTTGTTTTGTTTCTGGTCTGAAAAGGTCTGCATACAAACATGTTATACAGGGTAAAGCCAAAGAGGGCTCAGCCCTTTAGGCTAGTAGTTCAGGCAAGACCACAAATACTTCACACAGGAGTACAGAGATACAAGAAAATGGTAGACAGCCACAGCTGAGAGAAAAACCCAATGTTTCTTATAATGGGAGAGGCAAACTGAATTAAAGTTGTGAACACAGACTTCCTAAAAGCTCGAGTCAACTGTGAAATCCCAGTTTTGACACGCATGACGTATCTCTCACTGTCACTAATGAAAGAAAAAAAGATGGAAATTTTCTTCCATGGAAAGAAGCATAAAACAGACAGGCATCCTCAAGGAAGAGGTTTTTTAAAAAGTTTTCCTTGAAGATCATGAAGTATATGAAAATAAGAATATATCTGAAAACTATGAAAAGTAGAGCCACGGTAGTGAATGTAGTTTTAACATATCACCTCTTCAGACAACAATCATATTTACTGTAATTTTTTATCAGCTAATTCTTGCAGAGAAGAGATTTAAAGCTGAGGGAAAATTTCTTCTAAGATTTGATGATTTTTTGCTGTGTTCTTGTAAATAAATGACATTATCTACCACAAACTCTTGTCACATGCATTTTCCTAACATTTCAGACTACAGATCCTCACCGGTTTAGTACTTACTTCAGTAGACAACACAGTTGATCTCTACCTGTTCCTGACCCTTTAGAAGTATGGGGTTAAAATGCAGCATCCAGCAGAGCACTGTGACAAAAAAGAGCTTTCAGCTGGTGAGCAGGCTGCCTAAGAGAGAGATGCAGAACCTTTTCTTCTCCTGACATTACCCAGATTTTTGTTATAAGTTTCAGCTCTGGCTTCTTGCTATTCAAAATGCAAAGTGTTACGGGAGGTTCATTTTTTTTCCATTTGAAGCATAGGGTACTGGCAGGGTGATCACATTCCCTAAATCAAATCATAGAGTCATAGAATCATAGAATACCAGGTTGGAAGGGACCTCAAGGATCATCCGGTTCAACCTTTCTTGGCAAAAGCACGGTTTAGACAGGATGGCCCAGCACACTGTCCAGCTGAATCTTATAAGTGTCCAGTATTGGGGACAATGAAGTGACAATCACCTAAACAGTTTAATTTGTTAGGTTCCTTTAGGAAAATACAAATTTCTGTAGCATACATCTAATTATATTATCATAAGCCGCATTTATATCATTCAAGTGGTGCTTATTTTACAAATACCAAAATAAAATATTTTACATAAGAATAACACATAGAATAATTAATATATTACATTACATGTAATATAATAATGGTAATTTATGAAGTCCCTTACAGTAAAATTATTTTTCACTTTAAGCTCTGTCATGACAGTAACAATATATTCAAAATTTCTGCAGCTCCACTTACCTTAGGAAAAAATATTAATTTTCCTGTTGCATTAGATAATAATGAACAGAAAGAATATTAAATGTTTTAAGAAACTGGTAGAAATATGAGTTAAAATGGACATTCACTCACAATCTAATATGAAGCTATGACACTTGCAGACATTCTCTTTTGAATCTCTTAGTACAAAATATCTTTCACAAAAACATTCCCTATCTAACTTTTTACCAGATCTTCAAACCTCCAGCTATCCTTATGGTTTTCTATAAAGTCATTTTTTTTTAAGAGTAAGGGGTCTAGTCTGGCATTATGAATTAGGTTTATACAAATCAAAACAGGAAGTCACATTTGGAAACTGCTGTTTACCACTGAGTTGACAACTCTGCCCATTTTTTCTGTCTTAGTGTGCATTTACATGAGCTGTCATTTATGAGCAGCTAATGACATCCAGTCTTTATTGTAATTTCTCTTTCAACAAATGTATCATGTCATAAAATTCAGCAAATACAGGACTAGATATATCTCATTTCTAAGACAATATCAAAAAATCCACATTTAGGACACTGTGACAAATACAGATACTGTTCATTCACTGAAATACTGCTGAAGACACAAAGTATACCAGCCTACCTTAACAAAACCTAAAGAACTTAAGTAATAACACCCAACTGCATAACACTCTCCTAAGGTACCCCCTCACCCCTATAAAAAAAGTTTTTAAAGCATGGCAAATATTTCAAGCTCTTTGAACTGTGTAATATGAAGATAACCATCCTGTCATTATCCTCACTATTGCTGCACACATTCACAAAAATAAATAAATCTGGTAACATTGAAATTCTTCTGGAGTTAAAAAAAAAAGATAATAACCTTTTACAAACAAAACTTCAAGATCAGGTGGCAACAAATCTGTTTTTTTACTGTGGAGTATTGTGTAGCATATGAGCTGAGCAATTAGATAGAATCTGGAGGGTATTCCTTTTTCCCCCATTAGTTTGTCGATTCAGTGATATTTCCCAAACGCGAAGGTTTATGCTATCGGGTACAAAGGGTGATACATTGCGACAGTACAAAAGATGTTATTGTAGTATATTCTTAATACAGTATATATGTATACACATATAATCCAAATGCAGATTCGTTCTTGTCTTAAAGGTAATAAATCATTAAGTTTATTACTACAGTTGAATAGCAGTCAATAACTATTAAAAATATTGATATTCCCTTGGAGACAGCAAGCCATAGGAAAGAACATACCATCTTAACTGAATCTTAAATTGTTTCCTCAAGAGAAACAAAAATATTTGGGGTAATGTCAAAAATTGTGGGGGTTTTTCAACTGAGGATCCATATATTTAATGATTACTCAGTCTTAGAAAACAACACTTGTCTTGCTCTAACAGTCAGACAATATCTTTGAAGTACTATGGCTAACAGCATGCAAGACATTTGTAGTTTCAAAGGCTCTTTCTCTGTCATTTTTGATATTTTCCCAGACATTAGCAACAACAGCAGTTTTAAGAGGTTCTTCATGCTGAGAAGCTATAGTAGAATTATTTCAAATAATACTTTGTTATTAAGCAGACCTAAAATTGCAAAAGTTTTAAAGCAATTAAAAACTACTTCTGCATGTACATCAGTAAGTTTGATTTCAATTAATGCTATCTTTACCATTCCAGACAAAATTGCATTTCCATTCATCTTGTCAATTGCAAAGTCTTTTCTTCTAGAGCACTGCCTCCCTTCCTTGATGAAGTGTTTCCATCACTGTCAGGGTTATGATCCACCTTCCAACCATTTCTAACATTACATTAGTATTAATAATTGGTAGATTTACCCCTAGATAGTGATCATTCTGCTTGTTCTGTGTTGCTTTGTATTAGACCAATAAAACCTAGATATTGTGCCTCATGCAGCTAGTATATGGTAACAGTGATGATAGGGTTGAGTGTTTATGGATAAGAATCAGGGGGGAGGCCAACAAGGCAGATATCATGGTGGGAGTCTGTTATAGATAACCCAACTGGGATGAAGAGGCAGATGAAATACTCTGTAAGCAGCCGAAGAAAGTTCACAATTACTAGCCTTTGTTCTCATGGGGGACTTACCATGCGTCTGCTAGAAATGTAATACAGCAGAGAGGAAACAGTCTAGGAGGTTCTTGGAGTATGTGTAAGATAAATTCCTGACACACCTGGTGAGTGAGCCAACTAGGGAAGGCACCCCACTAGACTGCTTTTTGTGAACAGAGAAAGACTTATGGGTGATGTGATGGTTTGAGTCTGTCTTGGGCATAGCAATCACGAAATAATAGAGTTTTCAATTGCTGGAGAAGTAAAGAGGGGGGTCAGCAGAACTGCCACCTTGGACTTCCAGAGAGCAGACTTTGGCCTGTATAGGAGTCTGGTTGGCAGAGTCCCTTGGGGGGCAGTCCTGAAGGGCAAAGGAGTCCAGGAAGGCTGGACATTCTTCAAGAAGGAAATCTTAAAGGCGCAAGAGCAGGCTGTCCCTGTGTGCCGAAAGATGAGCCGGTGGGGACAAGACTGGCTGCACAGAAAGCTTTGTCAGGAACTTAGGAAAAAAAGGTGAGTTTATGACCTCTGGAAGGGTAGGCAAGTCAGGATGTCTACAAGGATGTTGTGAGGTTATGCAGAGAGAAAATTAGAAGGGCCAAAGGGCAACTAAAAATTAATTTGGCCAGTGCCATAATAGACAAGAAAAAATGTTTCTATAAATACATTAGTAACAAAAGAAGAGCTAAGGAGAGTCTTCATCCTTTATTGGATGTGGGGGGAAACATAGTGACAAAGGATGAAAAAAAGGTTGAGGTACTTAATGTCTTCTTTGCCTCAGTCTTTAATAGTAAGACCAGTTGTTTTTCAGGTACCCAGCCCCCTGAGCTGGAAGACAGGGACAGGGTGGCAGAAAGAAGCCCCCATAATCCAAGGGGAAATGGTTAGTGACTTTCTACACCATTTAGACATCACAAATCTATGGGGCTATATGGGATACACCCAGCAATCCTGAGGGAGCTGGTGAAAGTGCTCACCAAGCCACTCTCCATCCTTTGTCAGCAGTCCTGGCTAACCAGGGACATCCCAGTTGACTGGAGGCTAGCAAATGTGATGCCGATCTGCAAGAAGGGCCAGAAGAAGGATCCGGGGAACCACAGGCCTGTCAGACTGACCTCGGTGCCAGGGAATGTTGTGGAGCAGATTATCTTCAGTGCCGTCATGCGGCATGTACAGGACAAACAGGTAATCAGGCCCAGCCAGCATGGCTTCATGAAAGGCAGGTCCTGCTTAACTAACCTGATCTCCTTCTATGACCAGGTGACCTGCCTAGGGGATGAGGGAAAGGCTGTGGATGTTGTCTACCTGGATTTTAGTAAAGCCTTTGACACTGTTTGCCTCATCATTCTCCCGGAAAAACTGGCTGCTCGTGGCTTGGACAGGTGTACTCTTTGCTGGGTAAAAAACTGGCTGGATGGCTGGACCCAAAGAGTTGTGGTGAATGCAGTTAAATCTAGTTGGCAGCCGGTCACAAGCGGTGTTCCCCAGGGCTCAGTATTGAGGCTGGTTCTGTTTAATATCTTTATCAATAATCTGGATGAGGGGATCAAGTGCACCCTCAGTAAGTTCGCAGATGACACCAAGTTGGGTGGGAGTGTTGGTCTGCTCGAGGGTAGGAAGGCTCTGCAGAGGGATCTGGACAGGCTGCATCGATGGGCTGGGGCCAGTTTTATGAGGTTCATCAAGGCCAAGTGCCAGGTCCTGCACTTAGGTCACAACAACTCCATGCACTGCTACAGGCTTAGGGAAGAGTGGATAGAAAGCTGCCTGGCAGAAAAGGACCTGGAGGTGCTGGCTGACAGCCGGCTGAACATGAGCCAGCAGTGTGCCCAGGTGGCCAAGGCGGCCAACAGCATCCTGGCTTGTATCAGAAATAGTGTGGCCAGCAGTAGTAGGGCAGTGATTGTGCCCCTGTACTTGGCACTGGTGAGGCCACACCTCGAATATTGTGTTCAGTTTTGGGCCCCTCACTACAAGAAAAACATTTAGTTGCTGGAGTGGGCCCAAAGAGCAATGAAGCTGGCGAAGGGTCTGGAGCACAAGTCTGATGAGGAGTGACTGAGGGAACTGGCGTTGCTTAGTCTGGAGAAAAGGAGGTTCAGGGGAGACCTTATTGCTCTCTACAACTACCTGAAAGGAGATTGTAGTGAGGTGGGTGTCAGTATCTTTTCCCAGGTAGAGGAAACAGCCTCAAGTTGCACCAGGGGAGGTTTAGATTGGACATTAGGAAAAATTTCTTCCCTGAAAGGGTTATCAAGCTTTGGAACAAGCTGCCCAGGGAGGTGGTGGATTCAACATCCCTGGAGGTATTTAAAAGAGGTGTAGATGTGGTGCCTGGGAACATGATTTAGTGGTGGACTTGGCAGTGTTAGGTTTACGGTTGGACTTGATGTTCTTAAAGGTCTTTTCCAAGCTAAACAACTCTGTGATTCTATAACCCCTGAAAAACATATGGAAGAGAATTCTCATTAGAAACCAAAACAATGACTGTGTAGCATTATTCTAGTCAATTTTCAGCTATTCTGGATATACATTAAAAATGTATTGTTTTTCATTTAAGCAGTGGCTGAAGTAGTTTCTACACTGAGTTTGTAAAGAAATTTAAGAGGTTTTCCTTTAAAATATTCTTTATTGTCATGGAGCAATTATCAGCAAAGGTGGCTCAAGATCCAACACTCAGACTCCTTTGGGTGAATGAGAAAATACTTTCCAGTCCATCTGTGTCAGCCTGACCAGGTTCTTGTCTTCAGGTAGAAGAAGGTAGTGTCAGAGGGAATTGAGACCTCAGATTTCATGAAAGTGTTTTCCATAACAGTTTTGCCCTAAAACTCTCATCCATATCTTCTCCAAGCTGCAAGGAAACTTTCTCTTTTCTGTACTGTCACCAGGCTCTGAGACCTTGAAAATACACCAGTACCACAGCTAAGTCTGCTAATGGTTGGACTTTTCCATATGTAAGCAACCAGGTCTTAAGAGAAATTTCCAAAGACGTTTGTAAGATCTGTGCCTTGTCCCTGCTATAGTACTAACTGGACCCAAAGCCCGTATGTAACAAGCGGATAGTTGGTATTCAGATTGGAATTGACTCTCACATATGCTTTCTTCCTTGAGTGTCATTTCCTTACAAAATTTACAAAAAAAAAGAGCATCTTCAATAATATCACTCAAAAGTTGGCACAAGTCATATGTTATTGGTCAAAGTTTTGCTTTTCTTTTTGATTGTTGAGGTTAATTATTTTAAAATGCGAAATTGTTTGCTGGCCCAATTGCTTAGATGTAAAGGTGAGATTTCATGTGAATGCTGAATTTGTTTCTTTTTTTCCCTTGGTCATTAGGCAGTGCAAGGATAAATGACAGTCATGTAAAACAGGAGATGAGCAGTCACCTTGAAATGGCTAATGGTAGCTAGCTGGAAGCCTCCAAGATAGCAATTTCCATATTTATGCATAAAATACTGGAGTTTAGTAGTTTTTCTTTTTAAAGATAAAAAGGAGGAACACTGGGCTTTATTATCCCCTTACTAGTAGTCATCTATTACCTGAAAATCAAGCTCTGAATGAATCTAATAGTCTGATCTTGCAAATTTTATGACTTTCCCTGCTAAAGCTCTCTGTTTTCCATATGAGCATGGGAGAAACGTCACAGTGCAAATTCTCTAAATCACTCATCCTTTGTGCCCCAGTGCCAGTGAAATTATAGGTTTCATGCTTAGACAAAACCTCCTTTACACAAAGTTGTGTTTCCTAATATTTTCACTTGAGGGTTTATCCTAAGAGTAAGGGCAATACGTTCAGGGGGCATAAGCAGGAATTCTGTCTGCTCTTCTGTAGAGAGGAGAGGTGGCACAATGCTTCTTGTCATCCTCTCCCATTTTCTCCCTAAATGTAGAAAGACTGTCACAGTAGTACAGTCAAAATATAAGCACTTGATGTCTCTGAATACTGCATAAAGATCAGATAAAATGCATGTCTGGAAGCAAAGGTGGTACTGAAATTACACAGAAACCTCATCCTTTGTTAGTTTTCTTTAACAAATACTTCAGCTGCAGAAAGACCATGATTTTTCAAGACATTTTCATCTGGAAGCTTCTTCCTAAGAAACCAAGACTCTCCAAACAGAAGAAGGAAGGAAACAGCTAGAATGCTTTTTCTTTGTCTGTTTTGTAGTCCAAAAAACCCCCAAACCAAACATTTCAGCCATAGACTACAGAAAAAATAACGTTGACAGAATTCCTTCACAGAATGGCGTCTGAGCCAGAGATAGACTTTTAGCTGTGAACTAGCAGATTTCGTTGTTACTAGATTGGTAACTCCTACATAAAGCAAACTTAACCTTGTTAAGGTTAGTATCATTTCACAATGACTGCAACATCCTAAGCCCAAATTCATATCAATTACCTCCACATTTTGAATGTTATTTGTGTACACTTGCACTTTTCTAGAACTGGTACTGAAAGGAAAAAAGAGAACTAATTGTCCCTAGTAAATCTGCCACTCATTTTTAGTATTGGAGTTCTTTGAGTTCTTTTCTGTAAGTTCAACTTCAGAAATCTGCAGGGTACAGTAATTACACCAAGACATGAGAAAGTCCCGCATAGCAATACATTTCAGTCTAAAACCACACCTCCAGAATACTGATGAAGAGGAAAAATAAGAACAAGAAAACAAATATGCCAATATTACATACTGCTGCAGTCCCCTTGGTGGGCTATATGATACTACTTCATGAATAAAGATGGAGTAAACTACATTTGTAGCATAATAAGAAAAGGTAATTAGTGCCATCTATTCACCACGGTTAGAATTTGACTAGAACAATTTGATTACTTTTATCACATTTTAAACTTTGAGTAAGATTTTCAGCTCTGTAATCCAGTTAGTGGTAAAGTGTGGAGAATATAAGTCAGCTTCCCAATATGATTGATGAGTATGTGCTGTGCAGGAAAGGAGCTAGAAAAAAACACAGAACTCATAATATAGACACTGTCTGCTTGCTTTAAAGCAAATCCCTTCTAAATCAGTTTGAATCCTTCAGCCAGACTGAAATATAAGCTTAGTATCTCCTCTGAACAAACGGGAAATGGAAAACTATTCATAGGAAAGAGGAACCCTTTTTTTGATTTGAACTTAGCACTATGATCTTTCTGGTATTCATTTATTACTTGTGTTTTGTTAACTCCCACATCTTGCTGAGTATTGGGCTCTAGTCATGATAAGTGTTATACAAACACAGAGGTAATTACAGTGATAGATGATTTCAAATTCAGATATAAAGTTACTGACAAGAGGTTGAGTGATGCACCCTGAGACAATGACAAGCATAAGGATTTAAATGACAAGACCCAGTTCTTCATTACCACTAATGTCAAAGCAGCCTTGGTAAAGTGAGGCACAGAGTTTGTATCAAGGGCATATAATAATATCAATTTGCACTAACCAAAACTCCCAGAGTCTAAGTGACTCTGTATAAGGTTAGCGGTTCATTTGTTGAGAGCTAGAAGCCAATTCCATCCAGGTCCACAACTTGATCCCAAGTAGTAATCGCAAAAACAAACAAGCAGACAAGGCTCTCAATCTCTTTGAAGGAGGGGTGCCATTTAATTACCTGTCCACTCCACACTTGTAATCCACAGAAGTGCCATGAAATTACTTATCCCCATCAGTTTATTATGTTCCAGGCACTGTTAAGAGTGGAAAGTTTTGCAGAAAGAAGATTTTGTCATCCTGAGCTGTGCTTATTGTGCTTTCAAACTTCTCTTTTTTGTTTCCTGCAAAATTAAGGTTATTTAAGGACTTTATTATTATGATGATGATAATGTGAGAGAAAACATTTTTCTATTGATGAAAATGTGGAACCTTTTCCTAGATGATGACATAACTAGTTATATTGCATCCTGTTATGAATAATCACACTGTTTTCTGATATGATTTTTTAATAAACTTTCATATGGTGTGTAGTTTTGCTCTGATGATATAGCTTTATGTGCCAGAATACATATTATATTTCTTTATAAAATATTTAAAATGCTGTGGGATTACTTTTTTTATATTTAATTTCCACCCACGGTGTTTTGCAGACTTCTTTATGACAAGATTTTTCTTCTTTTTTGTAAATGTTGTGGAATATAAGGACTTAGATTTTTCCTGTCATTTTCCTTGGTGTTCTGCAATTTTTCTTTCAAAAAGATAAACCTATAAAAAATGGCAGTAAGGGCAGGGAATTGTCTAGGGTTGCAATCTAGGAAGTGAAATAAGAGGATTCAAAATCAAATCCTTATTGAGATCAAAATATTGGCTTAACAATACTCCAAACCTGCAGTTTCAGGTTTACACATCTCTTATTTCCATGACAGGTGCTTTGGTCAATCCTGTCATCTACAGCACTGGGTGTTGAATGCACATTCATCCAGTAGTTTGATTCCTTTGGAACACCCGGTATATACATATTTATTTTGAAGAGATTGTTAAATAAGTACTGTATTTATTAGTGTTATTTTCCATTTAAGGATTTCAATGTAATTTTCAAAACATAAAAAATATTGCTACTCTTCTGAATAGATGATAATTATTTCCTTTTTGACATAGAAATACTGAAGCCCTGAATAATTTAACTGACAGACCTCACATTCCAGAGGAAATATGAAATATTCCTAGTAATAAAATGAAAACTCAAAACTCCAGCTTCTCACCTAGATACCTTAGATACATTTATGGCTTTCCATTATATTTGAGCATTTCATAATGCTTAAAGATTTTATCACAAAGTTCCTCTGCAAGGTTAGCAGCATAATTATCCCTGATTTACAGATTAAAAAAAAAACATGTGACTTAGATGAAATATAGGTACCTGAGCTAAAAATTAGATCTTCAAAACTGTTGCACTTTTGCCTCTTATCTCTGGAGGTGTCTGATGATGTTCATTCACTTTGGGGCTGTGATCTTGATTTCTTTCTTCTATTAAAAAAGAATTATTTTCAACAGTAGAGGATGCAAAGCTGGTTGTCTGATAGCACTTTCTGGGGACAAGAATAGAATAACAGGAAAGCTCTTCAGCAAAAAGAGGAATTCCCTCTTTCTGGCTTGAAACATATTTCACAATAGAAGATTCTAGGTGTGGACCCTGTGTGGGGGATAATAGCATTAAACTGTCTAAGGAGGGCATGTGCACTCTGAAGAGACAGGTTTTAAAACAGTTCCTTTGTCTCTGTATCAATATGGTTAGACTACCTATAGATATATTTTTCCCTCAGACAAGTATACTGGTTTTCTGCAACTCCCCAGTGAGAGTTTTGGAAAAGATTCAAGGGGACAGACAAAAGTTAGGTGTACAATTGCAGGAAAAAATTACAGAAGTTCTTCTATAAATAAAGACAAATATACAAAACTTAATTCTTGCCAAGGCAGGCAATTTAATCTGTTCTAAACTGCTGGTTGTCCTTTGGGCAGACTTCAAGACTTACAAACTGGTTGACTGAAACACAAACCAGTTCTCGTTTTTTTCTGAAAAACAGTACTTGGGAGTGAGCACAGGATAGAAACTACTACTGATGCTCTGCGTGACCTCTGACAGGTCATATTAGCCCACAGTCTTTCTTCTTTTCATTAATCAGATTTTCCACTTCACTCAAATATCAATATGAAAAAAATGAGCAGCCTTTAATGTTGAATTAATGTTTCAAATACTCCTGAGCATTAAGGCATTGCTCCAATAGTTTTAAGGTATAGTTACTGCAAAAGATGAGAAAATGTCAATTAGCATAATGTAAATCAACAGAGCATGTGATATGGCAGGGAAAAGATTATAAATGAGTAATAATGTAGAGGTGTCTCCAGATGGAACAAACCCCAGTAGGCAGCATTACGCTATTCCTTGTCAGAACGGGCCATAGGATTGCAGAGGGAGCCAGCACCGTTACAGATCCTGGGAGAACACGTGCTGCCCATGCTAACTAGTGCAGTTGGCTGCAGCTGCATTAGCTATGTAAACCATGCAAGACTTGTGTGTGTTACAGAAGACATTACATGATTTTGTGTGAGAAGTGAAACGATGTTACCTCCCTCTGCATCTTCACTGAGATCAGTCTGGAAAAGTTATATTCTACTGGGTTCTCCACATCCCTAAAATAACAGTGACAATGAGGGACTGTATGAAGTATAGTCACAAAAAATTATCTGAGGGGTGGAAACACTGCTTACAGTCAGAGACTTCAAAATTTTGACCTTCCAATCTTCTCACTCTTTTTTTTTCTTTTAAGGACAGCAAAAAAAATTTACAAATTATTTGCTGTCAAGTGTATAAATGCCTTTGCAGCCAGAAATTAAAATATTTTTATCGGATAAGGATGCATTACATAGCAGAATGTATTATAGTGGGCAAGCAATATGATGCATTACTGGGCACATGCCCAGATTAGTTAGGTCTGTGGAGAAGATAGACTGGCTTGAGCAGATTCCCTCATTTCCACAGCTACATGGCAGTGGTGTATATTCTCACATCTCTGAGCTCTGTAGATGTACACTAGTGCAGAGCAGCACAAACAGGTAAGAGTTTGAATTGGAAATTGCAATATAGAAAATACAGTCTATCCGCTGAAGAGAAAAGCACTCTAGTATTCCTTTTTTGGGAATCATCTATTTCACTAGGATACAGTCATGTCTCGGTCTTCCTTTTGATAAGCAGATATAAGTAAAATACATTCTATAATATCTACTTAAACAAATTACCAAGAAAAAGTGGAGGACGTTAGATTTCCTGAGCTTTTCAAATGCAGACTAACTTTTTTCTCAAAGAAACACTTAGCCAGACATAAGTTGTCAGGACTAGCTAGACTGAAACTGGACAGTTTATTTTAAAATGGAAGTCAAGATAGGTAGATTACTAAAGTGCTTCACTTAAAACATATGACTCTCTGAAGTTACCTTGAGAACCATGAGAGCCCCAGGCTGTATTACAAACTTGACAGGTAGAAAAACAGCCCTTGCACCTCATTCTGTTCAACACATCTGAGCAACAGGCACCTATTGTTGTCACTGTTGTCTGTATTACAGGTGCATTAACATTATTTTATATAATGTATATATATATTTTATGTATAAAACATAGCCCCACTTTGTTTGGGCTATATATGGGAACAAGGAAAATGCTTTTAGCTACTGGAAATCAGATTGAAAAGGAAAACGTTACAGTAGCTCTTGAGAAATATAATGGTCATATATTTTGTCAGAAGATATTTCAGAAATTTAGAAGCAGTAATAAGAAAAAGTGGAGACACATCAATGCAGGAGAAGAAAGGCGTGACTGAGGGTAAAGCTGTCTACCATGAACATGGAGAAAAAGGAAAGCAACTGATATGAGAGGTGAGAAAATCTTTTTGCTCATTTTCTGGAAGCAATGAGACAACTTTAAGGACATATCTGAAAGATAGGAAGGGATATGAGCTTAGAAAAATCCAGAACAAAAGCAGAAGACACGTTCAAGTTGAGAAGTAGAATTAAGAATTATTAGAATTCTTCCTCCTATTACTAAGATTTTCATCTGTATTCAATTATATGTAAAGTCTCATCCAGAAGTGTATGTAGACTATCATATAAGAGTTTTTAATCAGAAAAGGTTGGTATTTCTTGTTCCTATATCATTTTCTATTATCACTAATACCTCTTCTCTGTTAAGAAACATTGTTTGTGGTCATTAATCCTCAGAAATATGTGCTTTCTGCCTTCAGAAAGGAATATTATTAATCTTTGTCCATTGTTTCAGATCTTCATGTCCCTGTCATCACTGTGTACAGGAAATGTGTGTTATTTAAGAAAAGGTGCAAACTTTAATTAATATTCTTTCATCAGCCCCACTGGTGTTTATATGTTTAGATTATTAATAAAAATAGAGAAGTGCTGCAACTCATCCTGTGTTGCACAAAAACACTTTTTCTAGGAAGCTGCACCTAAGTCACAATGCTTTAGACTGGAACAAACAATATCATTGCAGATCAAAAGACTTGAACTTGCCTTTGGGATTTACACAGACTACTCATTTAATGCAGATTAAGGTCATATGTGTGACTGCATATTCATTGGCACAATAGAAAAATCCTTACATGCCCCATGTTCATTCTTGTTCTTTTACAGACTCACAGAATGGCTGAGGTTGGAAGGGACCTCTGGAGGTCTTCTGGTCCAACCCCCCTACTCAAAGGAGGGCTTCATAAAAGCTTTTTGTAAAAGCGTGAAGTAGAAACACTTCTGCAAGATCTAATCAATAGAAATAGGCTATGTTTTGCAGAGAAGAAACGTAAATGAGAACCAGATAGCTTTCATACCTGGGGCACAGACTTCCTTTAGGAACCCATAGGCCTGCAGCCAAAGTGAAACAGATAAAAGAAGAGTAGTGGCACAGATTTTGGGGCAGATGCTGTATTTGATGCAACCAGCAATGGATAAACAAATCAACTTTAGCAAGATGCAACTTTAAAAGATTACCAAATGTTTCTGCTGCACCACTGAGACCCTCAACTTGTATTTTACAAAGACTCCCATATTGTAACCTCACTTATAGCAGAATAATAAGGTAGGTCAAGGTTGTTGCTGTGGATTTTCCTACTGCTTCTCTCCACCAAAAGCCTGAGGATCCATCTCTGTAAATGTTCCAGACACACATCTTCACTATACAGACTGAAACAAGATTACCTAAGTCCATTGATTAAAGCAGAAAGATCAGATACTAACTTTTTACACCCCCTTCATACCAAGTTCGAGCATTCAGTGCATTGGTTTAAACATTTTATATCATTATACACAAATTGTCCTAAGAAAATGCTATTAAAGATTCAAATGTTACTTATATTGTGTACATAAGTATGGATGATGTAACTGGCTCAGACAACGATGCCTCTTGCCTAGTATCCCATTTTTGGGAGAGGCCTACGGCAAACAGCAAGGGAAGAACAAAAGCCCAGAACAAGCAAACGGTGCCATTTTTTCTTCAGTGAGCAACAACTTGCAAGTGTTGTGTTTCCTGAGCCAGAGGTGCTAGGATTGTCCTCATCACCCTGAGCCCTCATCTCTCCTGCAAGTCAAGCACATGAGCCTACTTTGTATTTAGCAAAATAAACTGTAAAGAGTTTAAAGTATTCCATGCATTTTATTACAGGAAAAAAAATGTTGATGTTGTTGTCGACACAAATTTGGATATGGGAATAAAACTAAATTGGTGTCTAGTATGTCTAAAATAGAGGCAATCACACCACAGAAGTTAAAATAATTATGCGTTTTTCTATTTCATAATTGTTCTTTCTATGCAACATTAAAAAAATAACCAAATAGCAGTATCTCCTAGATATTTTAACATAGTTAAATCTTCTTTTTCTTCGCAATCTTAAAATCCACTTTCTCTGGGATAGCAGTGACTAATATGATTATTCATATGTCAAACACATGACATATGTCTCAAGCTATATAGAAGGAGTTACAGATAAAAGATAGGGAGAGAAATTAAGACTCTGCTCTAAAAATCAAATATGCAATTACCAAAACAGTCTGCAGACATGAGAAGTATTAGTGTCTAAGAGGCCCAAAACCTAAAGGCCTTCACTTTTACTCATTTCCTTCATATTTTTTTTTTTTTGCGTATACTTTTCTGTAATTGTGGAATAGGACCCATAAATGATGCAACACATAATGTTTGAATAAAGAAAAGCTGTGGTCTTCCATTTCATTTAAAAAACCAAACACAATAACAACAAACCCTACAGTATACTCAGCTATATTCATAGATGAAACTAGAATTTCACTTTTCTTTTTTTTTTTTTTCCTGTGAACAGTCACGTTTAAACTACTACTCAGCATAGATAAATCAGCTCAGTGGGACTCTCTGGAACTAGGTCTTTCTTGGAAGTTATTTCATCTCATGTCATTTCTATCAGCATTAATGTTGCATATCTGGGAGAAAAAATATGATAAAATAGTCTATGGTTTTCAAGATTAGTGACAATCATATATCTTTGGATTCATCAGAAATTGAAAGAAAACTTGCAAGTTTTGTAGATTTCCTAAATATATTCCATTAGTCCAATAAGAAAATGCCTGATCTTATTTTGTTTCGTACTCTCAGAATTTGTTTGACCATGTGAATGCAAATAAAACATACATTCATTTTGGTCTGGACATATCTCGCATGAATGTGAAAGCTGTGAACATGTGAAACAAGATTAATAATCCTGGTAATTAATATTTAGATTTCATGGCAGCAATTCTCAGTAATATCTCTAAAATACTTCCAATTGAATCTGCTATATTGCAGATTCTTTCTAGAAAAATAAACACTCCTGGCTTTCTGGCGTTTCATGTAACAGTCTTTTGGAGGGTGGTTACTTTCCTTCTTTGTTTTATTTTGTATTTATGCCAAACACTGAATTCACCCATCTCAGGCAATAAAACTTTTTTTCTTTACAGTTTTTGTTTTGGTTTGGTTTGTTTGGGGTTTTTTTGGTACTGTTGCAGCAGCGTACGTTAATACTAAGGAAACAACTCTAGTGACATGGAAGTTTCTAGTCTGTATTGAGAATACATGTAAAATCAGTAACTGGCATGTTAAAGTTTCCTAACTGAGGTATAAAAAATTCCCACCATCTCACTTTGCACAGATGTCTAAAAATAGTGTGCCATATTACTGTATCAGCATACTGTTTCTGGTAACAGATGCCATAAATAAATAAATAAATAAATAAATAAATATGCAAGAACAGATACACATCAAAAGGCCCACCAATTTAAGGGCATCTCATTTTAGTACCGCTTATTTTAACCAATCATTTCCTTTCAGAAGTAATTCCCTGTTTTCCCATTTGTTCATTCGAAAGTATTCAGTCAAACAAATACCGGAGTCAGGTAATGCCTTGTCTATTTAAAATGAAGGATCTTAAAATATTACTACAAAATAGCAACACTACAACCTTTATCAAACCTTTAGATTTAAAATCATAGTTTTAGATGAATGCTGCTATGGCCTTTAAGAAAATTAAACAGTACATACCTTTCCTTTCATTTAGTTGAAAGTGGCCTGAAAATGTCTTTGAATTAACCTATACAGAACTAATTTATCTTAAATTTACACAAAAGAGCACAATAAATTGGTATTGTTTTTATCCAGCACATTTAATTACGTATTTTTTCATTTTTCAGGTATGAAAATGTAACTGTCATATATTTGTGGAAAATACAGTTCTCTGTTGGATTTACAAGGAAAAATTACTGCTTTTATTTCTTTGCTTCTCAAAAAATGACTTCTTATTTACTGCCTTTCTGTTTGTAAGACAGCATCAATAATAAGTATATTATTTTATAAAATAAATACACAGGGTTTTATTTCTGATGTGATAATAAAAATTTAATAAGATGGCTGTGTTGGAATTGCAAATTAATATAACAAAAATGTGACCAAAACTTTCTCATCTCTTACCATTCCCACATCCCACGTACCAGCTACCTCCAGTAAAGACTGGAGTTGTATTACACAACATAGACATCTTTAATTATACAGGGAAATTAAATAAAAATAAATCCTCAAAGGAAAACTCCAGAGTAATCCAAGATATAATCTAATTACAAAGGAGAGTAAGTTATTAAAAGTGAAGTATTTTGATAATAAAGAATAATTAAGAAGCAGGCAGATAAATACAGCTTTCATCTCTTTCAGGAAGCAGAATTTTGTTGATGGAAACTACAGAATGCACCTGTCTGTATGCTCGTGTAAAAGAGAAAGCTAAAAATAGGTAATTAGATATAGGAATAGAATAGTTTAAGTTTATTGGCATTTCATTTGAATTATTATTTGTTTTCTTCCTTTTAATTACAAAAGGTGTGAAGAATTTGCATGCACAAATATTTGTTAGTCTCCCTCCACCATTGCCTAACAGTGGATTCTTATGCAATTTTTTCTGCACTTAACTGAAGAAACAGATGGTCATTTGTAGTCAGAGGAACCGAGCTAATTTTCACACCTGCTTCATAAAAGTTCATTCCTCCTAATACTGCCATAGCGTATAGATTTAATTCCAAAGA
Organism: Morus bassanus; assembly: GCA_031468815.1. Lineage (NCBI taxonomy): Eukaryota > Metazoa > Chordata > Aves > Suliformes > Sulidae > Morus > Morus bassanus. The sequence continues at coordinate 105,894,162 of CM062567.1, read as the reverse complement.
AAACAGTGTCCTAAAAGAGTGCTGGGTGGGAAAAAGGAAAAAAACAATCCAAACCCAGTTTTCTTGTTTCTTCTGAGGTTGAACTCTTTTCCCTACAGTTGGATTGTGTCAACCAGATCCCATCCTTATCTTAGGTGGAATTAGACTGACTTTGGGCCAGATTAGTACATTTATCACTGCAAATAATTCATTTACCTTATTGTACTGCTCAAAGTTACAACTCCAATGTTTGGTTACATCTTTAGAGCTAGTTTTCTAGAATCTGTATATTTCTTTGGGTTTCTATAACTAATAAGGTTATTTATCAGGAATCTTGTGTTAATGATTTGTTTTGACAATATAAAGCTAAAAGTTTCCTTTCAGATCTACTTTGAAGCTCCAGCGAAGGCTCCACACCTCTTGTTGGTTTGAATTCAGGATGTAGTAGTAGCTCCAAATGTGAATTCTCTAACTTTTGAGAGTCCCCAATCTGACCTTACTTAAACATGGGATTTAGTATTTCATCATCAATTATTTGTGCATACATACAGTTAGATCAAACACTAGAGTCCAGATCTTCCAGGAGATCAATATAAGAGTCATCAGTATACCTTTTACTAATGTACCTGATGGATTTCATTATGCAAATGATGTGACCCGCATTATTACACTAATGTAACTGTACCAGCAGCGTTTCCTGTTGCTGTTGTCAAATGATTATTCTCAGAACAATTGGACAGCTGCATAACTTCTGGATCTATAAAACAACAGGAAAGGAAACAAAAATATCTCCCAGGTTTTGCACTCTTTTAACAACATATACTAACTGTAACTCACATTTTACAGTTACAATAAAATAATTGACACCTGTGGACTTTAGCTTTTTTTCGAAATGCTGATTTGCATTGGCTTTGAAAGCCTGGAAGACACATTTGTCATTAGAAGATTCAGGGACAGAGACAAAAAAATGAGGAAACCTCCGGTTATTTTTGCATTTTCTGAGATTCTAGATAACAAAAGCATGCCTTTGATAAGTCCTTTTCTGTCTAATGTCCTGTTCTCATCACTGATTTGCTGCAAAACTCTGGAACAGTGTTATAACCTACTGTGTTTTAATTTATCCATGTCTTGCCATTAATGATTTTTTAATATGGACTTTCCTTTGTACATCCTATTCTGCCAGGTAATGTGGCCAGCATTAGGTTTACAGTTAGGAAGTGACAGTTCCTTTGCTGTAATGGCTACGAATGTACTAGAAATCACGTGCCATCTTGTAGTCCCCCACAGGAAATAAAACTTTTAGGTATAGACTACAATAGGTACTGGAACCAAAGTCTTTTCCTTTCCTAGATAACTCTTTCCTTCTTAACAGCTGCATAATGCCCTGTCTTGTGTCTGTTTCCATGAGGATGCTCTTTACTAGATTTTTATGACATAAGCGCATAAAAACAGCAGCATCTGGGTAGCATAATGCATATTTCATATGAATTTTGAGCTGTTTGAGAAATTAATATTTATAAAGATCATTGGATAAAATGTTCCATATGAAAACTGAAATGTTAAAATGTTGCTGATTTTGAACTTTCATCCAATGAATAGATGTGAGCAGAATTTAAAAAAAAATAAAAAGCTATTTGTTTTGCAAAACTTTGATTCCAATACTGTTTTACAGGTTAATCACATTCAGAAAGTATGCACCAGCAAGCCTCCCTCAAACTCTAAAATGGGAGAAAAGATGAATACAGTTTGAAAACAAAAGTGTGATTTTTTTACATTTCCTGAAGTATTTCTACTTCAAGAAAGAGCATTTAAAAGCAATTGAGTTAGGTCAAAAAAAAACAAAACAAAGCAAAATCCCAAGAACAGGAGCAAGCATTATAAGAAAAAAAGCCCACAGAAATCAATGAAGAGTCACTGAAGCCAAATTTGACTCAGAAAACATGAAAATGTTGGTTTCTGGTCAAGCATCATAGTGTTTCCAAGCCAAAATCTTCTCTCATGTTCTTGTGTCTAACTGCACTGTCAGAGATCCAACTACTCCTTCAAGCGTCTTAATCTTTTTTGTTGTAAATAACAAACAGATAAATCAAATAATTGACAAAGTACTCAATACCTGAACATTTAGTTTTGTCGGAGTCGGGGCGGCGGTCCGGAGTTACTGATGACAATCTCAATATGAGTACAAGCATCAGCCTCACTTTATTAACCGTCGTTACAGAATATATAGAGCTACAAACGATCACGCGCTTAAACAAACAATCTGATTGGTGGTGAGCTCCTGTTCACGCGCCCCTTAGGACATTCCGATTCGTTCGACGTTGCCGGCCACGCGCCTCGGACCGCCCAGACCCACCCCTCAAGCTCCTGCTCGCCAGCCCGCCAAAACCCAGTCTCCTCCCCCTTGCTCTCAAGGTTGCCTCAAGGACGGCGGGCGCTCAATACTCCCTGAGACAGCTTGGGTTGCTCATATATACGTCGTGGCCTCTGTTAGCTAGCCACTCCTCCACAATTCCCTTCTCTTCTTCTTGAGCAAGCCAAGCGTGGGTCAAAAGGCGGTTTACAAGTGATTTTACACATCCAAACACACAGCTTAACACGAGCAAAATTAATACTCCAACTAAGATTAACATGAAAAGAGCTTTTACAACATCCATTAACCATCCCGTTACGCCTAACCCTTTTAGCCATGCATCAAGCCCTGATTCAGTTATGGTGATCTTATTGAAGTTGTCTTGTAACTGTTTTAGTTTTTCATGTATGGAACTGGAGTGATCAGAGAGGTTAAAACAACACATTCCCTCAAAGTCCTCACATCCATGTCCGTGTGCCAGAAGCAGAAAGTCAATGGCAGCGCGGTCTTGTAAAACCGCGTGTCGGACACTGTCTAAATCGGTCAGGAGACCAGATATCATTTCTGATGTTAAATTAAATTGTTTTTCTGCCCAACAGGCTAGATTCTTTATATTTTGTGCATTTCGCTTAGAAGCTAGTTGAGGAAATAACAACGAAACTAGGGCCTGAGTACCTGTGCCCCATATTTTAACTTCATCCTGACAGTTTTCACCAAACCACGATACAGACCTTTTTTGTCGTTTCGAAAAGGTTCTGTTTAGGTGCCCGACAAGGTCTCTGGCGCTTGGGGTAAACATAGTGAGCTTTCCTATATAACAAGGTCCACCCACTGGATTCAGGGGAATGCCGGGCCAGGCACGTTCCCCACAAATTAGAAACAAACCAGGGGGAAGTAAGTGGCCTCCACTCGTATTGACCAATTCATGACAAGTGAGATCGTCTTTTTGCCAGACTTGGTCGTATCCACTGACGTTTTGCCACAGAATTAACTTCGCGTTATATGGGTTATTATACCCTGGCTCCCCAAAGGAAATAACTCCAGATCCATTAAAAGGAAGTGTCCTATTGTCACTCCAAGTAACCTCAGCAAACCATGGTTGAACGCTAGCCATTAGATCTATTTCTTGCAAGGGAATTGGGGAGGTATGGTTTAGACCTTTTATAAACCCCTTTTGAATGGCTGAATTGTTACACACAGGTCGTGTATTTGATTCCCCGGACTGAGTGTAGGGACCAGTGTATTCTATGGTTCCGTTCCACCAATTCGCATACTCGTTAATTACATCCTCTATTACAACGGGTATCCCAATCAGACACGTCTGAAAAGGGTTTTCTGGCCGACTCATGGACAAGCAAAACGCACTTTGCCCCGAGTAATTTGCCCATGCAACCCACATATTCTCTCTAGGGTCAATTCTATGTATTCCTTCGCTTACGGTAATTAACATAATAGTCAAGAATGTGAGCGTCATCACTTCTTTTGTTTTGTTTTCCAGGCAAACCTCTTTTGACATTTTCTCTTAGTTTGTTCCCACCGTTCAGGGGCTACTTTCCAGTTTATAGGGACTAAACAGTCTCTTTGGCACTCTATTTTTAGTACTGTTGGGTTGTTGAATTGTTCCCTTAACACAAGTCGTCGCCACGCTATTCCCCAAAGTACTTCTGACTCGGAGTCAGGGGCTACGTGGCCAGTGACCCGTAAAAGTCTTACCGTCTGCCCCTGTTGTCTAACGCACAGTTCACACCACTTACATACACAAATAGGTGAATTTATCCAAGAACGTTGATCACAACCTTGACATTCAACAAGAACCCAGGGATGACATTGCTTACAATCTGGACACTCTGTGTTCACGCCGGTTGATTCCGACATCACCTTCCCAGCGCTGGTCTCACTGCACGACTAGGTACCCATATTGGTCCCTCACCTGTGGAGACACACATATATCCTCTCCCATTAAATATGACCGACACAGGTCCCTTCCATTCCCCGGTACGCGGGTCACGATAATTTACTCTTAGCCTTGGCAGAGTTGTGTGATCGCTCAGTGCAAGTTGACGGTTGTGAATAACTATTGCGGGCTCTCCCCTATCTCCCATAATACTGAGATAATTTAAAGTAAACAAAACCTTCAACAATCTCATTTGGGGATCTTTTTCCACATCCTTTTGTTTTGCCAGATAATCTTTGATCACCTGATGGGCTCTTTCTATAACCCCTTGTCCTGTAGGAGAATATGGGATTCCAGTTACGTGTTTAATACCCCACATTTGCATAAATTTTCGAACTTTCTCACTAGTATATGAAGGGCCATTATCCGTCTTTACTTGTTCCGGTACACCCATAACAGCAAAACAGGCCAAAAGATGCTTACACACATGTTGAGCTTTCTCCCCAGGCAGTGCCGTGGCCCAGAGACATTTAGAGAAAGTATCAATTGACACGTGGACATATTTAAGCTTCCCAAATTCGGGCACATGTGTAACATCCATTTGCCAGACTTCTAGGGCCTTGAGGCCCCGGGGATTTACCCCCATGCCAATCCCTGGCCCTTGTCCTCCACATCGTGGGCATGCCTGTACAATAGAACGCGCTTCAGCTTCGGAGATTTCATACTGGCACCTTAAACTCCTCGCATTCGTATGGAATGTCTCATGTCCCTGCCGAGCCTGAGCAAATTTATCCAACGGAGGCAAAGGACAGGCAGCGCTCACCAGGGAATCAGCTAACTGATTTCCTTTTCCTAACCCTATTTCAAACTTGTGACTCCTTATGTGAATGATACAACACAGTTCGGTTCGCTGCGTCAACAGACCCCGAATCGCTAAGAACAGCTTTCCTAATTGTGGATTCTGTATCTCTTTTACCAGCGCGTCTTGTAGTCTTGGCACTAATCCTGCTACATATAATGAGTCTGTGACCACATTTAACGGTACCGTTAGCCAATTCGACAGCGCCCAGGCTACTGCTTTTAGTTCGAGTGTCTGTAAACTGTCTCCTGTCTCGCATTGTACAAAATGCTTGTTCCAGCACGTTCCCTCCTGCCAGACGCACACCGCACGCTTATTTTTCTTTCCCGCATCTGTATAGACTGTTATTCCGTTCACAATAGGCTTTTCTACCACCTTAGGCCGTTCCATCCAGGTGTTGTTTTTCAGTACCTGCAGTAATCGGCCTGCTGGTTTCCTGGAATGCACCGTCCCTTCATAACCTAGCAATGCTTCCTGCAATGCCATGACATGGCGCAACCACCATTCCAGGTCCGCTGCAGTGACAGGTATGCTTATATCATGTGGTTCACGTCCCGTTATCTCCATTATTCTTGTTCTCCCCTTTTGAATTAGCTCAGCCACTGCTTCTGGTCGTGTTAGTACGCTTTTTCGTGGCTGTATTTTTGAAAAGACCCATTCTAATATGATAAACTCTGGTGCCTTATTTGTTGCCTTTTTATTTTTCTGTTCCCTGCTTCCCTCTTTGCTGTGCTTGTCAGTGGCATTGCTAGATAAGGAAGGGGAATCTCCCCCCATTTCTTTTTGCCATTGACAAATCACAGCGAAAGGGGAATCAGTGGCATTGCAAATTAGCAATGACACTGGCATTTCTAAAATACGCCGACTAGTCCAAGCCCTTGTTAGCTTGTCACATATTTTAGAGATGGCTTGGAGCTGTTCTGGCCCTATATCGACGCGGTTTGCAGGGTGGGTACCCCGTAAACTACGTACTAATGGTTGAAGGTCCGTATTTGTAATTCCAACGCAATTTCTGATCCATTGAATCTCTCCGAGAAGGGTCTGCAAATCTTTCAGATTCGCCAGTTCAGTAGTTAGTTGTATTTTTTGGGGCCGAATTTTTGCTTGATCAATAATCCACCCAAGATATTTCCAAGGTGCGGCCCTTTGAATTTTTTCAGGGGCAATTTGTAAACCTTTAATGCCCAGTACCTTAGACAATTCTTCGACATGGGCCTCGGACCATGGGGCTTGCTGTGCACAGAGAATATCATCCATGTAATGATAAATTATCGTTTTTGGCCACGCCAATCTTATTGGCTGTAGAGCCCAGGCAACAAATAACTGGCACAAAGTGGGAGAGTTTTTCATGCCTTGCGGCAAGACAACCCATTCGTATTTCTTTGCTGGCTCCGCCTTATTGATAGCGGGCACTGAAAATGCAAATCGGCAGCAATCTTGCTCATGTAAAGGGATGGTGAAAAAACAATCTTTTAAATCTACTATAAGGATATGCCACCCCTGTGGTATCATATTTGGTGATGGGATACCTGGTTGCAGAGCTCCCATGGGTTGCATAGTTTCATTAGTTTTCCTTAAGTCATGCAACAATCTCCATTTCCCACTTTTCTTAGGAATAACAAAAATAGGGGTGTTCCAGGTGCTAACAGAGGGTCGAATATGCCCCGCTTCTAACTGTTCCGCCACCAGCTGGCGCGCAATTTGCAACCGCTCCTCAGTCATGGGCCACTGGTCAACCCAGACCGGATCGTTTGATATCCAGGTCAGTGGAGGGTTGGGCGGCTGCTCTCCAGGGCCCTGTCCCGAAAAGGTGTTGTAGTCATTACCACCCCTAACTGTCCCAGAATGTCGCGACCTATGAGAGCTTGTAGCCCACCAGGCAACGCCATCACATGAGGCCTGAGAGCTACTTGTTGGCCCTCCGGAAATCGAAAAATTACTGGCTGTTTGCTAATGTAGGGAATAGAGCTGCCCCCAACTCCAGCAATTGTGGTTTTGATAGCTTCGCAAGGCCATTGACGAGGCCACCTGTTGTTATTAATTATGGTCACATCGGCACCTGAATCTAGCATAGCCGTTAATGAAACTGAATGCCCGTCCTGGGTAATTCTTACCCGTTCTAAAGGTCTCTGATCCATGCTTAGTGTGAAACAGACAGCGGGACCAGTAGATCCAAAACCTCGATCACCTCTAAAACAAGGTACGCTGGGTGAGTCCCCTAGAATGTTATCAAAGGCCAGCAGTTGGGCAATCCTGCTACCTTTCGGAATATATAGTGGGGGGCTAATGGTATATGCCATTATACATACCTGCCCGGTAAAATCGGCATCGATTACCCCCGGAATTACAATTAGTCCCTTAATCCCTGATGAGGATCGGCCCACGAGTAATCCCCCAATTCTTTTTGATCCCTTCACTAATGGCCCAAAGGCCGTGCTTGGAATTTTTTGAACTTGTGAACAGAGTAAGGTCACTTCTATTGCGGTTTCCAGGTCAAATCCCAGGCTCCCGGCTGTTGCGCGAGTAGCGTGTTCGAAGAACCCTGAAACTGACCGTTGGGGTGAGTCGGGGGGGCCATTTTTGTCTGCGCGCGGCCTTTCCTCGCGCTCTTTCTGGAGTTTCCCGAACAGACTTTTGTAGAATGACTATCCCTTTGACATCGTTCGCACCAAACAGGTGTTCGGCAATTGCGTTGGCTGTGCCCAGACCCACCGCAACGATAGCAGTTCCCTTTGAATGGTTGATCTATTACCGGGGATCTAACTCGTTGTGCTGCAGCAGCCAAGGGCTGTATTACCTCCTTTACCGCGCCCTGTACCGCGGCTGCCATAGCCTCATTTTGACGCTGCGCTCCCGCCCTTTCTACTCGGGATAGCATTTCATCCACCCCCGCACCCTTAGGTAAGCTTGCCAAGATACTTTTAGTGGCCTTATTGGCATTATCAAAGGCCAAAATCCGAAACATTTGCTCTTTACTCTCGCCCCCCAGATCTGGGTGATTCATTACTGCATCCCAAAGCCTATCAACAAAATGATTGTATTTTTCTGTTGCTCCTTGAGTTAGAGTGCTAAAAGAAGGGGCTGACGACCCTGGCAGGCTCAAAAAGGCTTCTAAAGCAATTTTTGCAGAGAGCTGCAATATATTGGTTGGAAAGGTCATTTGAACATGGTGATCAGCAAATTGACCTCCTCCCACCAACATCTCAACCGTTATCCCATAAAGAGGGTCTCCCAATTGTTGGTGTTGGGCAACGGCGGCAGCCGCTCGTTGAGACCAAGAGGATCCCCACAACAAAAATTGGGTAGGAGTTAACAATAATCGCATTAACGCTTGGCAGTCATAAGGACAGAGTACATCTGCATTGAAAAGCCAAATTACAATTTGCCGTGCGGCTTCGGATTTTACCCCATACTGTGAAATAGTATTTTTTGCTTGCTGTAAAATTTTCCAATCATGGGGTTCCCATTTTTGCCCTCCCTGTGTTGGTACAACGGGGCAAGCCAACGGACCAAGACCCGAGGCCACCTCCCACTGCCCATCTAAGAGGGCGTCTCTAACAATACCACTCCAACGGCCAGGTCGAGTTACCGCTGGAGGCCCAGAAAGACAGGGGGGGGTACAGTCCTCCGTCCCAGCTCGCTTCTTAACCGGAGTCTCTTGCTGAAGCGTCGTCGTCAAGTTCTTTAGCTCTCGAACCACCTCCTTGAGGAGTTTTTTCGTCTCTCCGGTAGATCTCTTCTCTGCCTCTCCAGCTGGGGGTGTTGACGACGCAGAGGTGGTGTCGGATGGCAGTAGGGGAGGGTAGAGAGGCGGTGCGAAGGGCGCCGCTTTTTCTTCCTCTGGCTTTACCGGCGGAGAACAGGGAGGCGCTGACCGGCAGCTCTCCTCCTTTTCACCCGCCCGAGTCATTTCCGCCCTTACCACTTCTGCCCCTCCCTGCAAGGGAGCCGGAGCTGGAACATTCGGGGGAGAGACCCCGCCAGCTTCCCTTGAAAGAGTCTCTCCTTCCACTCTTCCCCTCAGTTCGATGGCATCTTTACAGGGGGTCACCACCACCCCTCGACAAGTGAGAGGAGGGGGTCCGAACAACCGAGCAACTAACCCATGCTTCGGTTCCGCACTCTTCGTTTTTTCCGGCGTAGGCGCGAGCATCTGCGCAGCTGCGCAGGCGACCTCTCTTTCTGCTTTCATAGCTTTTAGCGTCTCTAGAACATCTTTCCAGAGCTCACGCACCGATTTTACTTCCTTTTCCACCTTCTCATCGCCTTCAATGGTCTTTCGCCACATCGTATCGCCTAACTCTCGCCATTCAAGCACGGAAAACAACGTGTGAGTGTCCTTAAAATGTCCCATCCGCTGTCCCAACTTTATTAACTTGGTCAGCTGTTTCACCGTTGTCTCGATCCCTCTCTTAGAGAGTATGCTTACGAGCAACATAGCGGCTGCTTCCCCTTCCATAATAGCAGTCGCTCCCTCTGGGAGGCGCTGGCCAGGCGCTCTGTATCTACCCCGTATCGGTAGTACTCTCCCAGCCGCCTTTTCTCCCGACTCCCCCTCTCTCGCTGCTCTTACCGCAGTCTCGAGGTTCGGAAATCAACCATCCGCTGGTTCGGAAATCAACCATCCGCTGCTTCGGAAATCAACCATCCTCTGCTACCAGATGTCGGAGTCGGGGCGGCGGTCCGGAGTTACTGATGACAATCTCAATATGAGTACAAGCATCAGCCTCACTTTATTAACCGTCGTTACAGAATATATAGAGCTACAAACGATCACGCGCTTAAACAAACAATCTGATTGGTGGTGAGCTCCTGTTCACGCGCCCCTTAGGACATTCCGATTCGTTCGACGTTGCCGGCCACGCGCCTCGGACCGCCCAGACCCACCCCTCAAGCTCCTGCTCGCCAGCCCGCCAAAACCCAGTCTCCTCCCCCTTGCTCTCAAGGTTGCCTCAAGGACGGCGGGCGCTCAATACTCCCTGAGACAGCTTGGGTTGCTCATATATACGTCGTGGCCTCTGTTAGCTAGCCACTCCTCCACATAGTTTCTTGCTTTTTTCAAGCTAAACAGGGGAAAAAAATCTCATAGTCATTAAAAATTTCCCTTTTCTGGGGGGATAGTAGTTTCTTGCTGTTTTTTTCTTGGTTTTTTTCCCCTTTTCTAGACCTGCATTTGTCTGAAATCTTTCTCTTTTCTTCTCTCAGGTATATATCTTTTCTTCTTCAGTCTGATGAGAGCCCTGTATTACTACTATGCAAATGCCCTGAGTCATGTTTTTCCTCCCCAGAAGCAATCTTGTGTCAGTCCCTACCCTAGAGTCTTAGAAAATTCGGGCATTATACCCCCAATACATACAGTTATTCAGATTAGTTCTAGTGTTCTACAGAAAAATCATAATACTCTATTTATTGCCAGAAACTTTTCCAGAAATTTCCCAGAAATTCAGTTACATTTATGGAATATATCCATCTTTGACTCAAACTGGGATCCATGATTTGCAGCAATGGAATACTTTTCAGAAATGCTATCTATATACAAAAAATATTGTTATCCACATTGCCATAAGAAAACAAAAGGAGCCAGGCGTCCTTTTCAACCCCTCCAAAATTTGCAATGACCCTTTCTACGTACGCCATAAGTTTCTCTGCCTGAATGGCAGAACTTCAATACTTAACGACTCCCAGTCTGCAGAGATTGCATAAGACTGTGACACCAGAGGTAAACATGAGCTGGGACAGGTAGGAGGCTCTGCTGAGAACTGTAAAACAATAAAACTATGCCTTCTGCTTTCCTGCTAGTATAAAATGTTTAGATTCAAAGAATTAATATATAGCAGTAAAGTTGCCAAAAATCTATAAATGGTTATTAAAAAAAAAAAAAGTCATAATTAAATTTTCTCACAGTCTAGGGATTTGTACAATGAAATTTCTAATGTGGAAACATTTGAATTAATCTCATTATAACCCAAATACATTGCTTCAGATTTTCAAAGTACTGCTGTACTCACTTCAACTATTTAAAAATTCACCACACTGAAAATGCAAGAATAAAACCAATGAAGTCTTGACAAATCTAAGGTAAATGTATAATCTGTGTTACAAAGGGAGAGATAAGGATACATTTCTTTCTTACTACAGTTACAATATGTTTTCAGTACCAGTATATATGTACAACAGAAAAGGTCGTTAAAGGATCAAGAGTTCATCTGCCCATCCGAACATTTTCAGATGTTGCTTACTAAAAATAGATAGAGTAACTGTTTGTTTACAAACAAACAAACAAACAAAAACCCACCCTACACTGTTCACCTACTTGAAGCCAGGTACAAGAGCTAAACTGGCTGACCAGAAAGCAGGGTAATGTGAGGGCTGTGGTGGGTTACAGACCATATGGCTGATGTAGAGTTCTTAACTCACAAGCAGCTACTTTCAGACATGTGCAATACATAACAATTTCAGTTATCTGATCTCCAGAATCTAATTAAAAAAATGCACTTTGGATGCTAGAAAATGAACAAATAGGTGTTTTCCCATCACAAAATGTCTTAGTTACACTTAGAAAATTCATATTGGATTTTTGATGTAGGACCTCCTTTAGAGGCCACAAAAAAAAAAAAAAAAAAAAAAAAGGATGCCAGTGAGGTATTTAATTACCCTTACTCAGGTAATTGTCTAAACCACAAGAGCAATAGTTGGTATAAACCAGATTAAAGCCATCTGTCTGGAAATTCTCCTTTTAATCCTGACTTTCATTGTAAGGGTAGTCAGAATAACCTTGCCAAATGAAACTGGCTGTCAGGTGTTATTACAGACATAATCTTACCCATTGAATTTGTTTGAGTTTTTTTGTGTGCTGTTTTCAGAAAATTATCTGTGATTTGAAAAAAAAACCTTTTAAGCCTGTCTTAAAATAAAGGAGCTATAATTTTCAAGAGTTACAAAAGTATTTGCCATAATATAATTCTTAAAGGAGGAAAAGGGCAGAGGCTATATCACGTGTCATTCATTAAAGAATTTAGAATTATGCTGTAAAAAATTCTTTTAAATTATGATTTTTAATAACACAGGTTGACATGAGAGATATTCATTCAGTGGCAAAGATCCAAGCCAGATATGGCACCTGTAAACAAAAAGCATCAATTACATGCTAAGCAAAATAAATGAATATCACCTATTGTCATCTCAAGGGCTGTATTGGGATCAAAAAGACAATTAAGAGACAATAATTTTAAATATATAGTCTTCGTACTATTTAATGTCTTTCTGAACTAACATTTTTCAGTAAGTTATCTCTAGATAAAAACTCTAACACTTGATTTGTACTAATAATATAACAGAAGGAATTTAATTAGAAGGAAACAATAAAGCTTAGAAGTCTGAATGACAATGAAGCTTACTGTGGTACCTATGGTATTGTCTGTTTCTGGTGTTTTTATTTAGTGGAAATAAGAATCACATGTTAAGTCAATGAAGAGAAAAAACCAATGATACTGCTTAATAGAAATTTAGAAAAGATCAAAGCGCAAAGCTGGGGCCTCTGAATGAAGTTACATAAATCCTTCTCTGCCATGGATTTGTAGGTATAAACCATAAAAATCAAATACTATAAAATGTTCTCTTCCAGTCCAACATTTGCATGTTTCTTGGAGGCAACATTCCAGGAAGAAAGCAAGCAGCAAAACTGTACCAAGTAGGGATATTTTGTGTACATTATAATCATGAAGCTCAGGAAGTAACATTTAAAGCTATGCTAAATGTGCTCTGGAAGCTGTTTACCACTCCTAAACTCTGAGATTTGCTAACAATATTCCCAGTTAGTCCATGATACAACCAACAAGCGATAAACTAAGACTATGAACTCTTAGAATGAAGTAGAAATTTTTCCCCATGGAAATGAAACAAGAAATTATACAGAAGCAGTACATTAAAATATCCTTATGGATCATCTCTCTTTAGTATTCCTAATAAAAGTTTTCAGCCAGTGGAAGGTTTTGATCATCATAGAAAATCATAGTGACACTTAAGAAATTATTTCGACATCATCTGGAAAACTCTTGGTCTAATCACTGTACTCTGCCTTTTATTTTGGTCGCCATTTCCAAACTTTATGCTTTCAAGGACCATTATCTCACATTAAGCCTCCTATGTTGAAGACTGATTTTGGCAACATTTGTGCTAGACTAATTCTTTGTCCATATTTGCCACATGTAAAAAACCTAAATGTTTGCAAATGTAAAATCTTGTGAGAGAGGAAATGTTTCCAGGGATATCAAGAGCCGGTGAAGTTCATCACTGTGCCTATATCTGGCTTCGAGCCTTCTTTTCACAGCAGCTGGACCAGAAACTACATACTTATAGTTAAATGTCCAAATCTGAATGGCTTGCATACTGGCAAGCTGACCCATCTCCTATAATGTCTGCCTCTGTGTGTGGTGAGGTGAGGTCTGTGCTCTGGTGCATCCATTCCCACTCAGGTACTTTAACCTTTGAATAGTTTATTTTATTTTATAGCAGGTTAAGAGAGAGGCAAGGAATCTATGAGCTCATCTCCAGTTCCACTGACTGGTTGTGCTCTGTTGTGGTTTAGCCCTGGTCAGCAACTAAGCACCACACAGCCGCTCGCTCACTCCCCCACCCCCGTGGGATGGGGGAGAGAATCGGAAGGGCCAAAGTAAGAAAACTCATGGATTGAGATAAGAACAGTTTAATAATTAGAATAAAACAGCAATAATACTAATATAATGAAAAGGAAAATAATGAGCAAAAGAGAGATGAAACACTGGAAGAAGAGGGGAAAAAAAAAAAACAAAAACTAAACAACAAGTTCTGCAACCACTCACCACCCGTTGACCGACGCTGCCGGTCCCCGAGCCGCGATCGCTGCCTCCCCCGGCCAACTCCCCCCAGTTAATATACTGGGCATGATGTCACATGATATGGAATACCCTTTGGCCAATTCGAGTCAGCTCTCCTGGTTGTATCCCCTCCCCTCCCGGCTTCTTGTGCACCTGGCAGAGCATGGGAAGCTAGAAAGTCCTTGACTAGTGTAAACACTACCCAGCAACAACTAAAACACCAGGGTGTTATCAACATTATTTACATACCAAGTCTAAAACACAGCACTATACCAGCTACAGTGAAGAAAATCAACTATCCCAGCTAAAACCATGACATGCTCACAACAGAAAACTCTGCCTTATATATTTATAGTGTTCAGAGCAATAAAATAGGTATATATTTTAGATCTTGCACAGGAAAACTATTCATATTTAAAACTAGGATATATTCTCTCTGTAGTTGAATAGAGGAATTTGAAAAAGATCTTATGGTGTGCCTGTTTAACTCATCAATACACCAAGCATTTTGTCTAATTTGTTGTTGCTCCAATTGTAAGTTCTGAACATTGAAAGAAAAAAAAAAACAAATGAGTTGGGCTATTATTATTATTATTTTAACAATGTATGTCAGCAGGACATACCTCCATTATCTTAAATTAAGGGATGCCTATTGCAAAATAACTACAGATGACTTAGAGTTTTTAGAGAAAAAAACTACAGAACTTGAAAGCATCCCTACATGTGACACCATCTTAAATATTTTTCAGTGTTTTCACTTGAAAGATGATTTGGTTTAAATCCTAGGTTTACTTCAGTATTAAGGCTTGTTTTTTTCCCAGCATTAACACATCTCATCTCAAGAATATTACTTTATTAAACACATCATGTAACACAAATCAAAATGGAAAGCATTTTTATATTAAGCATATTCATCCATGTAATTACCTAATACCACTACAGTAGTAAATCACTGCACCAGTAAATAAAAAAAAAATCAGTGAATAAAAAAGCAGATACTGAGGTGACTTTAGTGTAACTAAAAATTTCAGAGATAATTATGCTAGCACTAAAATTAACTTTGGAACAGATTAAAACCATAATATTTTTATAATGTCAAGGAGAATTTTTGATTCCCTTCTACTTTAAAAAAAACTAAAAGCTTAACTTTATCTGTTTTAGAAAAAAAATAAAACATTGTGAGGTTTTTTGGTTGTAGTTTTTTGTTTGACTATTGGTGATTTTTTCCTAAAATATGAAACTGGGAAAAACAAGAGAATGAGAAAAGAATTTGGGAATCTTGTACATTTTTTGTATGCACAGTAAATTTCATAGAACTAGATTCTGCCTGGGGTGGGAGGGAAGGTGTTGGGTTTTGGTTTGATTTTTTTTTTTTTTTTTTTACATATTGCAGCAAATATAGAGTTGTTACTGGGAATCTTAAAGACTTTAACAGCTGTTGGGAATCATATCTTTTCTCAAACAAGGCAAGAAACATATTGTACATAGCTAATAGTATACACAATAATTGCTGCCCTAGAACCTAATCCAAAATTTACTTACTCCTCAAAAGGGGTTTAGCTTTTATTCAAATTTATTTCGAAGTTGCCTGCAAGTTATTTCATCTTGGAAATTGCTTAACAAACCTTATGGTCAGAACTTCTGTGATAACTGATGTACAGAGGGATGGACATTCATTCTGAATTAGGAGTATATGTGCTTCACATAAAAGTGTTAAAGAAAACATTTTGCCTTCTTTTCAAGCAGACTTTCATAGGACTCTATTTGCTTCAGTTACGCTCCAAAAAGGCAGCTGGGCAAAGGCCACAGCTCCAGTGTTTTGTCCACAGACCACTGAGGAGGGAGTGATATGCAATGATGCAGAATACCATTTGTTCCTTGCATTTCCCAGCCATGGCTCTGTCCTGGCTAACCAGTCCTGCAGAACTTGCGAACAGCAAATTGCATATAACAAAGGCCCCTGAGATTTAGCACCATGAGGAAGACCATCAAAACCATGTTATGATTTGCTTAAAATGCTTCCAGTCAACAAGATAGTCTTCTAAAATTTTCACTGACCTTTCAAATGTTCTGTCCTCAAATGATTACTATATTTTAAACTAACATACAAAACCAATAATCCTCTAAGTACAATTTTTCCCTGGCATTACTTCTCTGTCTCACTGTTGACCAAATCTTGCACATAAATACATAAACTCAGAGCTCAGAGAAGTGTATTTGTTTAACTGCTTCATTCTTTATTGTGTTTATTTCAATGGCTTCTATGAATTATTCAGTATGTTTTAGGATAGCCTAGAGAAAACGTTTTCTTTTAAGAGGCTTATTTCTCAGACATTCTTTTAAGTGAGTTAGATGGCAACAAAGTTTTAGAAACTATATCTATAAATATGGAATCATTTTTTTTTTAAACTAACTCATTCAAAAATAAGCAACACTGTATTAATACAAAAAGACAATCAGAACTCTTGACCCAAACTCTTTCTTTTTTTAATTGTCTCAGCAGAATTCATTTCATTCAAAGATTATTTTCATGTCTAAAAATGAATTTCTACTGAGAGACTGAGGGAACTCTGATGGTGAGTACAATATAGCACAGTTGCTTCAATTTATGCCAAGCATTATATTGGCCAAAGAAAATCTATAGCAGCAAACAACCCATCTAAAAATGCATTGGAATTCACCTTTGCATGCAACTGATATTTTTATCCCTTTTGTCCAGGAAAAGAAAGAGATAGCCAAGAATTTCAAGTGTTGCCCAACAACAGTAGCAATTATCTTCAGAACATAATTGAGTGTGTCATAGAAACAAAAATAAAAACATTTTAACACACTCCTTAAGCATTTACAATTTTTCCTCTTGTAAATCATAACCATACCAAAATTTTATTTTGTTGCCTAAAAAATATACACTTTATCACTTGTAATATTTGCTTATTAATATCATGTGTCTGAAGTCCTGTCTAAAGCGTTAGAAGCAAGAATTAGAAGTAATTACCTCTACTAATAAAAGCGATCAGACATTTTCATTTTAGAAATTGTTTCCTTAAAGACAATTTTGGCATTCATTTCAGAAAGACTTAACTTCAGAAAAAGTCATCTTTGTGCAAGATGCTAGTGAAGTTTAAGGTTATAACTAATTCCATTATGATCTAGGCTATTTAAAACCCAGAAAGGTCTTGGGTTTGATTCAGGTTTGGCTTATCAAGCTTTCTTTGTTTATCTCTTACTTTATCTGAAAACCCATAGTTAAGAGGCTCTCTGACAAATTACCAAAAAAGGCTTTGACATAGTGATTAACATTCTCTTTCAAATATATTGTAGTACGGTGGAAAACACAAACACATGAAGATGCCTTCATTCTCCCCTTGCCTTTATTTATTTATTTGTTGAGAATAGTATGGGTTGAATAGGCATTACTACCCCCTAGAGTTGCTTTTTGGAAGCTGTCAGTGCAGATTCATTTTCTTATGTCAAAGGACAGGAAAAGCCATATTCAGCTGAAACCAAATGGGTAAGCATTCACTGTTGGCTGAGATCCAGGGGTTGAAGAGCCTCCAGTCCACTCCTGGCTAAACTCAGAAAGAGCCTGGGCTCAGTGTAACATTGGGCAGCAAAGGAAAACCTTTTCAAGGACAAAGTAAATCCTTTGGCAAAGACATGGACAAAATCTTAAACTCGTGACTTGAGCCTTACAAATGCAAAGGTCTGTGCATGAAATCGATCTATGTTTATGAACTTCTTTTTTCTTTTTATTCAGATTTTTTTTGCTTGTTTGGTTAAGTTGGTGAATAGGAAGTTCATTACAACTGATGTTTATCTCAGTTCTTTATTTTTGATAGTATCTCATAAATCCTTCCAAAGTAGCATGTTTCTAGATATTGTGGCATACCTTGTCTCACCTCAGTTGAAATATGAAATGTTCTGCATGAATATGTAAAACTGTAACATACGAACATACCAACAACAGAAAAAAATTATCCCTGATTCAAGTTTTGATTAAACACGAAATTCTTCATAAAACTTATGCAAATACCTTAACAGATTATTATCATATCCTTAGGCCTTATTTTTAAATAGGTGAACATGGGAATTTGTATCTTATGCATTAGCAATATTTACCAGATAATCATGATAAATATTAACATAATCAATACTGTTTATGATGTTTACTTATATCTATGCTTAAGCCTACATTCAATAGACATCTCTGCCTTAAAACTATTATCATCTGAATTTTTATTACATATAAACCCCAGACAAATAATTTAACAGCACTGAAACTTCAGCAACAAAATGCCCTCCTCTGCTCTAAGATTTTTAGAGCCAAATGCAACAGGCTAGGCTCTGTGGTAGTCAGCTAAGTTTTTCTGCTGTCACTATAGTGCATGAAGTCTTTACACATTAAGGTCACGGTTCTTAAATAAGATTTGCAAGTTGCAAATGTTTAGTTATGAATTCATGAGCTGGAAATGTGCAGTCATAAAATTTACCAGTCCCACAGCTCAACATTTACAATGTGTGAATCTGAAAAGATTTATGAAGTTGTATGGTAGTCCTGAGCAGATGATATCAACTGCCAACTTCACCTTATGTTGGTCTTTTTATTTTAAAGCCACAGATGTTGTGTTGAGTTACTTCAGGAAGGTGTATAATTTGGGGAAGGACATCAGGACAGAAGGACAAAAGAGGGTTTTCAAATAATTTAGGAGGCAAATGTAAGCTCAGGTGTATCTTTTTATTATCGTGACAAAAACATGACCAAACACTTCAAAGCAGAGTTCTATTTGTCTGTGATACATAGCCTCAAAAAATCCTACTCCCGGTAAGATTGTTGAGTTCAATAACGAGCAGATCTAATGTTCATATAGCTTACTAGCTGACTAACTGCTAAGAGTGAAAGTGACTTTGTTTCTTTCAGCATAACACTCCCTTAAGCCAGTTGGTCCATCAGATTTTAACACACTATATGTACTGATTGATAAAAGTGCATTTTCAATCTTACCTTCTTTCCAGTGCTACCAAAATCACTAAATCCCTATTGTCAAACACTTAATTCATCCTTTTTAATAGTGAACCCCTGACATCACAGTATTGTTCCATTTAATGCCTCAAGAGGAGAGT
Organism: Morus bassanus; assembly: GCA_031468815.1. Taxonomy (NCBI): domain Eukaryota; kingdom Metazoa; phylum Chordata; class Aves; order Suliformes; family Sulidae; genus Morus; species Morus bassanus. Next base: position 105,875,104 of record CM062567.1, on the reverse strand, counting down.
TTCCAAGACCAGGGAAGATAGAGTTCTTCAGAAAAACCGTGAACTATAGACTTCCCTCTTGGAAAGGTTGAAAAGGACAATATGTGGCAATAAAGCCAATTTTGGTTTTGTTTTGTTTTCAAAGTAGCTGATCATGCAATTGTAGAACTAGTTCAACAGCTTGGGACCTCACTGTGTTCTCTAGTTTTCTGTCTGCATTTTTGTATTTGTATTTTAGAATCATATTCTACATATTTTAACACTAAAACATAGGAAATGAAAACATTATATATACTTTGGTATCCACCCTGTAAAGAATTTAAATTTCTTAACTTATGCTCATAACAGTAATGCAGAGCAGGATGTGTATTTGGAACAACCTTTAAATCATTTTTTCCAGTTTCACATATTTCTATCAGTAAATACAGATTTTGTGTACAAAAAGGCATTTTGTATGAATGTATGAAGTGCATACATGACAGAGTTTTTCTAGGACTCCATTCAGAGAGGTAACATGGTAACAGAGATGTGTTTTTACTGACACCATGCAATAAAAATCTTAAAGTTTGACAGATTCCTATTTCATATCCACGAGAGTGAAAAATATTTTGAAGTTTTAATACATGAAATACCTATCGAAGCATTTTTCTTACACCAAAATTTTTATGTCTTCCCTTTAAACATGCCTCAGTTCTTGTCAACCTTTCAAGAATGCTTAGTCACTGCCACCACTACAGTGCTCCTCATTACTAGTCAAAGCACTCATCAATTTTGGTTTTTCATACTGGTTCTTCTTAAAGTAGTTAAATAAACCACATCCTTTTTTAGTGTTTCTTGATTGCTAATAACACTGAGCAAAATACTTCCATTTCACAGTCTCCCACAGATACTTTCTGCAGTTTCAATTTATATGAATTTGCCTCACTCTATAGCTTTATTCTGTCATTTGAACATCAGGACTTAAAGCAACAACTATTTGAACAAAAGAATTTTCTATTTTTTCACACCAAAAGTATGCAAATTGATGAACAGACCTTTTTATTTCTTACTGGGGAACAACTGCTATGTTTACTTTCTCCTTCCTTTCTTCTACCCACTTAACCATTTCCATTTTAATTAACACCAGTTTATATAGTAAAATGTTGTAATATGGGCATGGTTTTCAATAAGAGGTCATGTATATAATGGAAAATTAATATGGATCATGAAAAATACTTGTAAATAAATTAAGTACAGATATTTCAAGAGTTCTAAGGATTTTGGTATGGGGGATTTCACAAGCAAGATCTGACATGGTAAACAAGGCAGAAGGCAGTTCTTAGGACACCCAGAATATAGTGTGTCCTTGACACATGGCTCTTCAAGCCACTCTGAAGTCATTAGTTTAGCTTTCCACAGTGTCACTGTTCAAAAAATATATGAACTATATTAACCACTACTGTCATGTTTGTAAACTCTTAAATCTCTGTTCTTGTTGAAGAACTAAATTGTTAAAGGTAGGATTAGGAAAAAAAAGTTGCTTCCCACTCTGCCTTCTTTCCTTTTTACCATAAATGCCAGCTGACAATAAGCATATTACAGAATGTATAAATTTCTAACTTGGTAACATACCTTACATAGACAAGGCACAAATATGTCATTCAACTAAAACTTATCAGATAAGAAAAACAGGGTAGCATTTCTTAGAGGTCAAATATACAAAAGAACAAATAAAAATGTGAGACAACGAGCTGAGAAAGATGCTCAGAAAACAGACTGGATTTCTTTTGTGAACCACAGAAGAATCTGGAAAGTACATGGTTACATATTCAGGAAAAAATATCCAAATACCTTGGACAGCAGCCTAAGTCATATTTCACATTATATTTTTAAACAAATATTTTGATATAAAGAAACTTTTTTAAAATAAAATAATGTTATGTCTTCAAAAATTCTCCTGTTACTCTGGATTTCAAATATATTTTCTCCTCTTTTTGGCCTACCTTCCTAATAAAAGTAGACTTCTCCAGTATAACTAAATCATGGGTTGTGAGTTACAAAGATTTCTTTGCATAAATTCCTCTCTAAAACTGGTTTATTTGTTGGTTTTTTGTTGTTTGTTTTTTTTTTCAAATATTCTGTTACTGTATCTTTCTTTGAATAGGATTTCACTGGTCAGTGGTAGAAACAAAAAATCCAAATCCTTGATTTCTTTGTGACTTATTTCTCCCTCCCCTCTTATCCCAGATTTTCCCCCTCTATTATTTCACAGACACAATCTATTTATCTGCACCTACTTTATAAACCATCCACCTTCCCCTGAAGTCCCCTTGCATCTCCTGAATTCCTTGGTACCATCTCTTATCTGCTTCACTATTATTCTCCTTTGCTTTTTAATCTAATGTCCCTTTCTGTCCTCAGTGTGTGAGTATGTCTTTGTCTCTTTTACCATCCCCGCCTCAAATCTTTAGCTCTTCTTAGTACTCCAAACTTTCCTTTTAAGTTTTGCCAGGCACGGTCTTCCTGGCCACCACCCAAAATCTTCCTCCTGATCTAGCCAAGACCCTCTTCTATTCCGTTTTCAATCTTTGCTTTTCCCACAGGGAACTATTGCTAGCTAACATCTGGCACAGGGAAAAACTGCTTGGTGCACATGGTTTAAAAGAAATCAGGATTGAAGTGATTTATTGATTTATTATTGATATGCAATTAAGCAGCAATCAGTGAGCTATATATACAGGATCACCATCAGTGATAGGACAGATAAACTACAATAAGAAGACATTAACAAAACATCTTAAAATGTTTTAAATTTGTAGATGTGTATTAACACCCTTTCATGAATAATCCCAAAAATGTCTAGCTAGGCATACAGACACACGTACACACACACTTGCTCACAGGTTTATGTGCATGCCTCCCACCCACTGTGCCATGCGAGTTACAGATGTTCACCCCCGCGCCTGCAGATCCTTCTGTGGTAGGTGTGGGTAGCTCTACCTGATGGCTACCTTTGCCAGTGATACCATTTTGGGGACAAAGGCTCTCTCAGACACAGGGTGTCCCTACTTCCTACTCACCATTCGTTCTCTATGTTGAGTCCTTTTTTCTTTTCTAATCAACCCATGACATTAGTCTTACTGTTCACTTATTCCAGATCCCTGTACACTTTGTCATAATGTCCCTGTGATTTAAGAGAAACTCCCTATAAACATCCACTGAGTGACTCACCATCATTTTTTGTATCTCCTCTTAGTAGACTGCTTTCCTATGACAGCTGAGAAAAAGCTAGCATAGCTTTTGATGTGCTGAGATCACTCATGTTGATCAATATGTTCTCACTATCTCCTTTCACTTCTCTTGTTGATATCCTGTCTGGTATCTTTTATGTTATATTTGTAAGTTTTATGGGAAAAAGAAATGTTTTTGCTGTGTTCATACAGTGTCAAAACAGTATTATTTTGGTCTATGTTTTGAGGTTCAAGCCATACAGTAATATAAATTGCAATATTTCATAAAAAACACCATCCATTGAATGGGTCTTTGTTCAGGGAGTGCTCCACTATATAAGGGAATTTTGTGCTCCCACAAAGCATCCTTCAGAAAAGAATATGACCATTCCAAAAGTCACACAAACAAAGGATCCAAACATGAATAGAATGCTAAGCAATTATCACAGAACTGGTGTCCTTAGTCACAGAAATATGAATCTCAGGTACAAATAGCATAAATCTCTCTGTTCTTTCAATCAACATTATAGGGAATAGTAACAGATGCTGTACGATTTAAAACAAAAATTAAAAATATTATGCAGCTCTCTGATATACCAGATAAGCATTAAAGGGTCAAGTTTTCTGTAATGTTTTGCATATTCTAAATTTAGTTTTTCTTTATTAAACCCTCTTTAATATTTGAATCTAGGAGTATTTAAAATAGAAAAAAAAAAACAGTGTAGAAAAAGTGAAGTGCCATCCAGACTGCAAAATAACACCATTTTTCTTTTGAGAAACAGCATTTTTTTTTTTATGAGGGAATGCTGTTACCCTGGTGTCTGAAAGACTAACCAGTGAACCACGTGATAAAACCCTGCCAAACAGAATAACAGCCCCTGTGCTTATATAGCACCATTCAGTTTGAAGAAGGGTCCTTACATAATACAGTATGTGCAATTATAAAACAAAGACCTAAGATCTCATAACACCAACATACTTTAATCTATTCCATCCCTTGGGTCTCCACTTGCCTCAGTAGCTACAATCCCTTCTTACTTCTCCAGACACATGGCATGTACCACTTGAAGCTCTTAGGGATAAAAAAAAAAAATTAAAAAAGCCTGTATTTTGCTGAAATTTCACTTTTTTTTTTTTTAAGAAATATTGAAAGTCTAATGATGTGAAAACACTGTGATGCTGGGTGAGGGCTGTTTGCTGAGATTCCTTTGGTATCTGCTGGATTATTTGGACCAGTCATTGCAGGGATGGTTCTACAAATACTGCATAAAGCAATATCTCAAAGCACACACTGAAGTCCAGTTCAAGGACTCCTTGATATATTATTATCAACTAGCCTTAAGAGTGACCTTGTATCATGGAAAACCAACACAGAAGCTCTTCATGTCATTTCAGTAGTCATTAAACACAGAGATGCAATGAGGAAGACTTACTTTGCCTAAGTAAAGGCAGGGCTTTGTTGATTTAATTGCTTTGCTTACAGGTCTCACCGACCATCAACATGCCACATTGTGTATCCAGAGCTGGCTTCCAGAGGTGAACTTCACAACTGCATGCTTCAGACAAGCAAAATCACACTTGGGTATAAATGTTAATTTATTGAATATCCTCATAAAAAGCCATAGTTTTCTACAGACAAACGTAAGATATGAAAAGCTGCTATTTGTTTCTATTTTACAAAGATATATATGATCAGATCCCCCTGCACATCTCCTTGAAGTGTCAGTCAGCAATTAAAAGACAAAATCAACATTCAGAACAATAAAGTTTCAACAGAAAGGAAAACCTATCTTTGTTTCACTAAGCTGAATAATATTACTTATTTGATATATGCAGTACAGTTCCAAATAGGTTCTAAGCAGCGTAGAAGTTTAGGGACCTTGTTCTATCAAGGTTACTCAAAATTTATTACCTCCTTATCTTGTAGACACCTTCTCTGGTACTATTATATGCAAGTCTACTTCACTGAAGCAAAAACTTTAAAAGACCAATGTTCTAGAACCACTTTCATTTCACTTTGTTTTGTGTAAAAACTGACTGCTACTACTGGTGCACTGACATCTGAGCAATCAGAATTGCACTCTGATTTTGCAAGTAACCCTGAACCTAAAAAGCCTTTCACATGTTTCTCTCTGCTACCCATGAACAATAGTCATCCCTGCGCACACAAACAGCAGAATTCAAAAACCCTCCATAAACCTTTCGGACACTGAGACCTTTGTGTACTTCACAGCACTACCATATGGATTAGATCATGACGTTCAAATTCAGCCCCTAGATTTTGGCCTATAGTGCAGAACATCAAAAAAGCTTCTATCAGCAACAGTCACATTACCAGCATATGTTTCCAAAATTATTTTTAGATATGTGGACCTTTGGTCCTTGCAGCTATGAAATTTGTATTCACATTTTGGGAGCATTTCTTTCTAATGAAAATGTCCTATTTAATTTGACCATGCACAAAAAATCAGTACATTTCCTAACCCATTAGGCAAGACTGGGTTTCTTGGTCCAGGCAAAAAAGGCACAGGTTTTTACCATCATTAACTAAGAGTTAAATAACCTTGAGATTTTCACAAACTCTATGCAATGCATAGAGTGACAATGTAATTAAAATGTTGTGATGTGTGATTTGTATAGACTTCACTGAGAGCTGTAACCAGATTAACTACATGACTTGCACACACTGCCTGCAATAAGTTATACCACTCTAAATAATTACAAGAATTAAGCTCCAACACAGACTGTCTACAAAATATATTGGCTCTGACCAGATTAAGTACTAGAATTAATAGATTTAAACTGACTATACCCACAAAGTGAAAGTCCTTTGCAATATAAAATACAAGAAAAATGATCATACTGTGCATTGTACAATGCAGTCACAGCCCAGTCTCAGTGGGATGATCTGGCACACTCTACCATATTTTAACCTGGTGTAAAAATGGCATAACCTCATTTCTTTAAACAATGGCTGTGTCATACTGCTTAATTATGATTTTGTACAGGCTAGTCTAAACATAAATGTACAGGATATACCTAGTCTGCCAAACAACTTAAATTCCCCATTTGCTTCTGGTCCCTCAATGTGGGGGTCTCAGGGAACACCAAGGGTCAACAGCTGTGTAGCATGGTTAAGGTCAGTCTACTCCGGACAGGGTTAGCCCTTACCAGACTGGATGCGACCTTTCCCCCCTTATCCTGGGATCCAGGTATGGTACACATGTAAAGCAAAGGTGAGATTGTGGGGTACTCCGTGGAGCACCATAAGCACTAGACAATTTCACCTCTAGTTGAATTCATTGAAACCTTGGTTTCAGTCCAAGGTACGAGAGTGGGCTAAAGCACCAGCAGTTTTGGTTTTGCCTCAGGGGTGCATGCTGAATACATACTTAAGTTAATCCCGGTGTCAATTCCACACAAAAAAGTTTTTCAAAAGCAGATATACATCCCGTAAGAGCTCTGCCTGCCACCCTAAGTAAAGGGAATATTAGAAAATGACACTCAGATGGAAAGAAAGTATCACACAGGACAGGGAAAGGTCAGCCCTGCATTGGTCGGGCAATTGGGCTAGATGATCATTGTAGGTCCCTTCCAACTGAAATATTCTATTCTATATTCTTTTCTATTCTAAATTCTCTTCTCTTCTATTCTATGCTATGCTATGTTATGCTATACTATGCTATGCTATTCTGTTCTATTCTAAATAAGAACTTTTTGAAAACTAAATCTGATTTTACACTTACAGTAAAATGAAGGGGCATGACCTGCATTAGTTAAGATCCCCAAGTATCAAAGCAGTTTCATGAGAAAAACAGGGAACCTGGTTACCAATTCTTCTACAAACCTGAAAGCAGACCAGGCTTCCTCACATCTGTAGCAAGTCCTCTTGCAGGTTCAGGACTCAAATGTCCCAGCATCTGCGTACCACCATACATGTTCTTCTTCACTGTGATAGTCTATTTAAACACAGCATGTAGAGCCTTTTTAGTCTCATAGAAAAATTTGATTTAAAGATTTTTCCTGTGAGGAAATTATACATGCACATACAAAATGGAGAAATAGAACAGCTGAATTGAATATGGTAAAATAAATATTGTTTTCTAATGTTAAGAGTCTGAAAAAAGGTAGGAGAAGAGGCTGATAGGTTGGGAGAGAAGGAAATATAGTTCTGATGCTGGAGATGTTCATTCTGTTATCTACAAAAAGAAATAAAGAAGTCTGAGCCTTGGCAACATTTTTGTGAGCAGAAAATAGAATAGACTTCCAGATAAGGAAGCTGTGTGAAACTCATTTAGCCTGTCTCTGTCACCAACCCCACACCATGGTGCAATAAAAAGCCTAAAACACAGGTATAAATCAAAGAAAGAAAAACTGTCAGCTGTGATATTGTTAAGATAAGCATAAGCCAAGGCAAAACTGTATTATGCCTAGACACTTAGGCTAGAGTTTTTCCATGTGTCAAACAGTCTACATTAGAAGAAGGATGCTTTCAAAATGAGGAGGGAAAAAAAGGCAAATTAGGTTCAGAAGGATTTCTGAGCTGCATAAATACTGAGGTTACATATAAAGTATTTTCTTTGGTTTATAATTTTAAATCACTGTAACACTTGAGGAGCGTATAATTTACATGCATACTCATCCCATGGAGCTATCACATTTCTTCCTAGAGGCAGAAAATTTAAGCTTTGTCTACTTCTCATTAACTCTTAGTTGCTAGTGTTTTGTTTCTTTATTTATTTATTATCCTTTACTTTCCTTCTGTTTCTTTCTTCTTTTTCTGGTATACCCATCCCACTAGCCATGCACTTAGTTTACCATAATTAGGTTTTTCACTTGTCTCTACTGATCAGCTTTTTATTGTTGCTGCAAAAAACAAAGGATTAGTTGTAGAAACAGAACTATAAACAAGCTATATTACAGGACTCACTTTTCCCTAGTAAGAGTTCATCTGACCTGCTCTGACTGTGTTACAGGCAAAATTGGTAAGTGGGAAGACTGAAGAATAAGGATATACTCAAAGCCAACCTTACTACATCATCAATATTTAGAAACAGGAAAGGCTGCAGGCCCCAATTATTCCAGCTAATCTAATTTCCAAAGAGGAATGAACTTCTGGTGACAGAGTCTTGTTCTGCCTAATGTGGTATCAGTTCTGCTCCTAATATCCTCACAAATTCCTAAGTTGATTTATGTGTCTCAATTTCTTATCTGTTAAGTGAAGATAATAACATTCACGCTACTTCACAGAGGTTTTAAAAAGCTAAATTCAAGACAGTGTCAGTTTTTTGAGTAATGTGATAATGAATAAACATAATAAGCAATTTTCTAGTAGGAATTCCACCTCCTGCAAGAAGAATTAAAACCACTAGTAATAACAAGAAAAAAGTGAAATGAAATGTACTAAGTTCATAACTCTATATAATGAACAATGCTCTTTAGCGGAACTTCAAATTCTACTTACGTTTTCACTTTTTCTAATGGGTATTTTCTCCCTCCGTTTCATTCATCTCAGTAAAGTCAGTTAATTTCCTTTTTGGAATCAAACAGTCCAAGCAAGAAGGACCAGAACATAATAACCTATCTTATAACTGAAGTGGAAGCAACCCTTAGGACTCAGTAGGATTCAGCCTGAAACCTAGAATTAAGTCAGTGTGAGCTGAATTTAGAAACCAAAGAAAGCAAGGGAATGATGAGAAAGGATAAGGACCCAGTCAGAATTCAGGCCAGGGTCTAGATGGTAAAGAGTTTGCAGATCTACTCTAAGGTTGCCAGACAAGAGCATTGCCTGAATTTAGATCTATGCTAGCAAATCTGTACAAGGTGAATCTAGTCCAGATATCAAACCAGACTGGAAGAGAGTTAAACAGCTGAGACAGGAGCAGGAATCAGAAAAAGAGAAATGAAGAGGTAAGTCAGTGGGCTGGAGCCTTAACAAATGCTTTAACAAAGTTTGTACATATACATTTGTTTAGAGGCTGCTGACAGCCCTGAGACAAGCTCTGATATCGGGTTCCCTGTGTGTATGTTGACCTTACCTACACTAGCTATGGTAGGCAGCATAGATATAAAAATCTGTGGAAGCTGAAAGAACCAAATTCTGAGACAAAGATCACACTGTAGTAAAAGTTTTGTCTTAGAGGGTATATAATATCTATACAAAAATCAGTTTTTTATTACAAATCAAGAGAAAACCAAGAGGTGTACTGAGGGTTTGACAGCCAACATCTCTTGTCATGTGTTGCGCACATGCGATCATGTCTACAGCAGTTGGATTTACATGTCTTAGTGTTTGTGGGTATGGGAGCATGAGTGGATAAAATTAACTTTCCTAGAGATTTTGTATCATAAAATATTCTTCCTCTTGCATAAGAGTTCACACTGACTTTTCTTACATTAATTTCCTGCACACAACCCCACATTTCTGGAAACAAGGTTTAAATTTAGAGGTACAATTATTATTATGCTGGTTCTAAGAACGATGCCCAATTCCTAGAAAGCAGAAGTGTATAATGTGATTTATGCCTTGTCAATAGCTGAATGTTGAGGCAGTGACCACTTAATAATGATTTTATTATAAACAAGTGAAAGGTTAGAAATCCCTTGGAGAAAAAATTTGGCAAAGGATTTTGACACGTGATTTTGAATATGGAAATGTAATATAAAACACATACGGATAATCTGGCTGTTGTAAAAGAAAAAAACACAGGTCATTGTGAATTACTGAAAAAAATTGTTAGTGATTTACTACAGTGACAGATATTTCCTCTGATCCTGTTTGTCTCACTGTTTTCCTAATTATGTTCTATCTTCTTAAGTAGAAAAGATATCCTATCGAAAGGCTTCAAGCTAAATAAATGGGTTAAAAATGAGATATCAAGTGCCCAGGAATCACAATTGCCAAAAGCTGTTATTGACAATGTGGATGTGAGGATTAAAAAAATGAGAGAAATCAGAGGCAATCCTAACTACTATGAAGTACTTCCTGTACCTATTGCCAAATAACTGCCTGGTTATGACTGCGTAGCAGCAGAGGCCAGCAAAATTGTACTGACTGGAAGACCATTGTATGAGGTTGCTTCATGAAGGGAAGCTGCAGTGGTGCCCCAGGCCTGGGGGCAGGTATATGCTTCCCATCCTATAGCCAGCTAAACCCATCCCATCTCAACAGATGCTCTGCAAGATGAACCTCACAGATTTTCAATGTCTTGTTATTCATTTGGCTGTTAATATAAATGAATAGACTATTTACCTACTTCTAATAAAACTGAGAATGAGATTGTCTTCAGTTACAACCATTTCCTTGGATTTCTCCCCACGTCCTTGATGACTGAGGAAAAGATATCTGAAACTTGTTATGGTGGAGCAGGACTACTTTTTTGTATTGCAAAACTACTAAAGCAGGTTGCAAGAATTATTCATAAACATTGAAACAAAAGAGATAAAAACTAATAAAAAAGAAATTAAATCTACACTAATTAGCAATAGTAATTAATCTGTGTGATGTAACAGAAATAAATGTAGAAAAGAAAAAGAACAAAGTCTTAGGTTAAATTAAGCAGGGAAAACCAGACTAGCATGATCTATGACACAAAACTGACTATAAGACTTAAAAAAAAATTGTATCTAATCTAATGTAGAATCTTTATTTTTTCTTTTTGAAAAGTTTTATGAACAGGCAAAGCTGGCTATAAATGATCAAATAACCTGAATGACTGACAACACTAAACCCATTCTGTGCCAAGAAATACATACATTATTTAGTGTCAGCAGAGGGGACAGAAAAGAATAAGTATATTAAAATACAATGTAAGAAGCAAGAAAAGGAAAAAAAAAGTAAATTGAGTTTATGGGCAAATATTTTTACACTGCTAAATCTGAAATAACTTCAGCCTAATATATGTTTGTGTAAGAGCAGTTCCTGATTCTAATATAGGAATACAGTTATTTTGGAGATGTGAGATCACTTTACAGGACCCAAAGAAGTGAGCAGTCAGTGCTTAGAAGTTTCCATCAGATACATCCTCTGAATGGTACCTGGTTTAAATATCACAGAAGAAAGAAAATAATTTACTAATAATATTGATCTGTAGGGAAGGAAGATCAGTGGATTCAAACAGTAGGTCAAAACAGGTTGTTCTCTCTTCATTCCCGATTGTTTTTATTCCTTTCTCCTCCCCTTAACTTTCTGTCCTCTTTAAAAGACTAGGAACATATGAATCCTAAAAACACCTTTGGAAATAAAACATTTGATAGTCTTAAATAATATACTGAAACAAATTGCAACACATAATTTTCAATAGACATTTTCCAGGTTAAAAAGTAAATGTACATCCTCCCTCCTCTACCCTGCAAATATACACACGCATACACATTCCATACCTAAGAAAGGGGGAGCCTAAATGTACCCTCCACTTCAAGCTAGCAAAGACATTGTATACTATTTGAAAGGAGAAAGATTTTTCTTTTTCTGCAGTGTAGAAGACGGTCCATGACCTTTTATATGACAACCTTAAATTATCCTTACTGAAGACCAGTAAAGGCAGGTTCTATAAACCAAGATTTGGAATGGCATCTGAAAGCCATGGCAACAAAGTACTAAATGTAGGTTTAACTTCAATGGTTCCTTCAGAATCTTTATCAGTATTTAATATTTATATCGTAGATGTCTTGATAAGTATTTAGACAGTACTGTTCTATTATCTGTACAACTATAAGAAAACAGCGTTCTAAGCTTTCACAAACAACTTTTTTCTTAAGGTGTATAGGAAGATAACTGGCCTGAAAAAATGTTATTTTCCACAACCCACCTTTAGTGTTGAGTAGCAGGTATTTGCACCTGCCAGAATACTGGTAAAACAGATGGTCAAAAGCCACAGTGATTAATTTTTGCATTAGAGACTTCCAGGTGGTAAAATTGTGGATAATCTGCTGAATTATTTTCCAAAGACCATTTATTCAGTGAAGGTAGAAGTTTATTTCTATTTTAATTTTTTTAACCTAGTATAACAAATTAATGATATATGATGTTGCATTACATTGCCTTCCATGTAATCTACTATATTACAGTGTGTCAAAACAGCTAATAACTTTCATAGTGCACCAGAAGGCAATTTAAAAACAGCACCAAAACTAATGCACAGAGTTAGTGTCCTCTTCCTTCCCTCCTACTCCATCTGAGAGAAAGATACCTTCCAACCTGGGGGAGCATGCAAGAGGAGCAGTAGTTATTATCCTTCTACCACATTCAGGTGTACCTGCAGCTTGTCCCATGTCTCTCATCCGGAGAGACGATGATTCATTGGTGGTGGCTTATTTTCAGCAATGCCTGCTGTGATTTTCTGGTGCAATGGGGTTACAGATTGTGTTTGATTTGTAAAGCCACCCATCTCTCAGAATCACTGAATTCAGTAAATTTCTAGGAGCCTTTCCCTTTGTTTCAACATGTGTGATTTTGCACTGTGAAGTCTGAGTTTCCATCCTCAATAAATTGAAAACTTAAATTGTGACACAGAAAAAACTGCCTCTGATGATGATGCACAGTAGAGTTTGACTTATATCTGGTGTAAAGTGTCAATTCCTTAAGTGCTCAATGACTTCACATTTTGGATATTGTACATGGTTCTGGGTCAAACTACAAATCTATCAGGGTTCAATATTAATCAAGCTGACCTCAATTTTAAATATGTTACCAGTTTTGACTGCTTTTAAAACTGCTTAGAAGTATCTTTACATAAGCAAAATATCCAACTAAAGGTAGAGATATAGACCAGCTTCTCCAACAGAAACTAATAAAATTACATTTTTTCTTCTACGTAACATTCTTTTTCTTGTGTATGATAAATGAATGGCAGCTGTCCATATGTACTGTGAGACTGCTGTATTCAGAAACCCCACTCCTCTCTACACAAGCACAGGAATCATTTTAGTCTTGAGCCTAAAGAAATAATCACTGGGACAACAGGTATAATTGTTGCCAGCTATTACTATGCTACCCCATTGGAGTGTATGATATTGTTCTTTTTCCTGCTTGGCAGATGGCAAATTGTCTTAATTATCTATTCACACTCTGAAACCTCTTTAACCTCAACCAGTTGCCTTCTTGAAGACCATCAAACAGAAAACATGTTCATCCAGCCAAGCATGATTATAAACTGTGTCTTTCTAATGATGCTGCAGTTTACCACTCAAAGGATTATTTATCCTATTACTATAGTAACAGTAATAGCTTCCTATATTAATATAGGCAATCTTCTGAGAACCCATGTCCTACTACATACCATGGTGACAACAAAAGAAAAATCAACCTTGCAAGTCTACATTGCTTTCCTCCACCCAACTCATTGTAAAATGTTTCTGCTTTCTGAACAAAATATAAGCTTTCCTGATTCTATTGCTCCCTCACCAACAATAACTATGAATGCATTTCCCTTGTCCTTATTATATGAGAAGCATAGGAAGTTCACCACTGATAGTTATGATTTCTTCCTCAGACAGTGCATTAAATGCAGTTCTTGAAAGGGAAAACCCACGCTTCACTACTCAGAGATTAATGAGTTCAGTGTTTTCTGTGGAAGTATTTCTTAATACTGATGAAGTTTTCAGAAACCACTACTCAAACTCTCTGTTTTTTTCTCCCATTTTTTATTTTAGGTGTAATAGTGGGCAAAGGCCAATTTAGTTGACACCTAACCATTACTTTACTGTCCTCTGAGACTCACAAGCCTACCCCAGCACACATGGAAATGCAATAGAGAAAAAAATGAGCTGATTGGCACTGGTCAAAAAGTCTTTTCAAAAAGTTTTTTCCAGTGAAGACTTCTTCAAATTCAGAGGACTCTCTGGTCACTTCCAGTATGAGATGAAAACAAATTCTGAAATCTTACAGATGCTGTTTCACAGCATCATTATCCTTTAGACAGTTCTATTTAAAATACTATCTTTTTTATCTTCACTATATCCAAGAAACATCACAGCAATGTTATATGGAACTTCTGAACACATAAAACAAAACATTTGATTTTACATGTAACTCACAAATACATGTGAGTTATAGAAACTCTCCCAAGTGTAAAAGAATTAAATACTTTAATACTCAAACAAACTCAAAAAAGAAAATTTCACATTTCTCAGAAATGTAGTAATCACTTTTCAACAAGACCAAAGATCAGTCATTACACATGAGAAATGGAAGAGCAGCTTTAAAGTTATTTAAATGTTTCAAAAGAACATTACTGTTCAAAGATTTTCTCTAGCTATCTCACTAGACATACCACATGTTTAACTTCCTGCCAATATATTTTTCTAGTATTGATTTTCAGGGCATGGTTTTTTGGCTATATTGAGCCTAGGTTATTGTGAAAAATCCAATGGAGGAAGAAATCCTTTGCCTGCTTCATGAAAACTTTCGCAATTTCAGGAATGTCTATATTTCACATGGAAATATATGAAAGATGTTTCAAAGAGTTTGACATGAAAACATGTGACTTTATTAAAACTAGTGTCTTTGGGATTACAGTATTTGTTCAAGATGAGAGAAGCAAGCTTAAGTCTACACCTGTCCAGTTCATACCACAGTCTTATCACCAGACTCTGACATCTACCTGTATGCCATTGTGTGACACAATCAGTGTCTGGGTGAACATAAACAGAGAAGCCTAAGATCTTTTTTTCTCAATTACAGAGGACAGAGAGCAGTTTCAAGTGCATCAGACCAATTTCCAGCTGCTCATCTTGGCTTCCCTCATCTGTTAACAAAATCCCACCTGGATAAAGTTGAAAATTTTTATAAAGTAGGTCACATGTTTTTATGTCAAACTCTCTTTGAAAAATCTTCTCCATGGAAGAGAATATTTTTGAAGAACTTCTTCTCAGTTATGCTCTGAATATTTCCATGGTGAATTCAATGTAGTGCAACATCAGCTACATTATCTACTGCTACTAAAGACCAAAAGGAAAAAAAAAAACAACAACAAAAAAAAACAAAACAGAAAAGGAGGCAAAGAAAGGTGAAAACTGAAATTTCTGAGAATACGAATTAGACACTTCTAAAGAGTTTACTTTTTCATTCCAGTTACTTGGCTGTTGCTGTCAATTAGATCAAAATGAGTATTCCATCTTATCTGCATAAGATATTTCCAAATTCATCTGTTGACCTGTGTCATGGTTTTACCCCAGCTGGCACCTAAGCACCACATAGCTGCTTGCTCACTGCCCTCCTCCCCCGGTGACATGGGGGAGAGAATCAGAAGAGTAAAACTGAGAAAACTCATGGGTTGAGGTAAAGACAGTTTAATAGGTAAAGCAAAAGCTGCGCACACAAGCAAAGCAAAAGAAGGAATTCATTCACTACTTCGCATCAGCAGGCAGGTAGGTGTTCAGCCATCTCCAGGAAAACAAGGCTCCCTCATGTGTAATGGTTACTTGGGAAGACAAACGCCATCACTCTGAACGTCCCCTTCCTTCTTCTACCCCACATTTATGTGCTGAGCATGACGTCATATGGTGTGGAATATCCCTTTGGTCAGTTGGGGTCAGCTGTCCCAGCTGTGTCCCCTCCCAGCTTCTTCTGCACCCCCAGCCTGCTCACTGGTGGGGTGGGGTGAGAAGCAGAAAAGGCCTTGACTCTGTGTAAGCACTGCTCAGCAGTAACAAGAACACCCCTGTATTATCAACACTTTTCATCACAAATCCAAACCACAGCACTATACAAGCTACTCTGAAGAAAATTAACTCTGTACCACCCAAAATCAGCACAACCTGCTACTAAATTATATACAGGTCTTTCCTTACACAAATCAGAGAACAAGACTCAGTACTCCTGTAAAATCACATGGTCTTCTAAAAACTGGAATATTTTGCAGTCATAAGCTTCACATTCTGTGTATTTACTCTACATAACATATTTCAGGATTCAAGAACACTATTGATGACTTGATTTTTCTCATTACATTTAGTTCTTCTTTTCGTCTGCTGAGTAAATTAACCACTGTCCCCAACAAATATTTCCAGTGTATGACACCATCAGCCCCCATACATTTACACTTATTGACAGGGCAATAAGAAAAAGTCCTACGTATTTTCTCCTGAGAAACATACCCCATTTTACAGCCCAGGTACTGCTCAGATATCTCCTCTGACAAACCCCACTCAATTATCCCTTTCTAAAACTTGGCATTAGAGTGAATATGTTTCTTCTTGGATTTCCCACACTTACTTGCATTTACAGTTACCAATGAAGAACAATGATAGTGAAAGCAAATATGCTATAGAAAACATAATTACAAGTAATTCCCAAAGTGATACAGTAAACCCTTAACAATGGCAAAGGAGAAGCAACTAAGTTTTCTTGGTTACAAAAGAACCCCAAACCAAACCAAACAAAAAACAAAACCAACAACAACAAGAAAAAGCCCAGAAGCAAGAAATTTTTGTCATGATCCATCAGATTTTCTCTACCACCAGCATTTTGGGCAGGTTTCTGTATGGTGCTATTCATTTTTGTTTGACACTGATGAATAAAGTCTGTGATGTTCTCCACAGGACTCTTCCTGGTGTTTCCTCAAAACTGTGTTCGAAGGCCAATGTACTCCTGAACAAAGAAATTGTCTTTTCACCTCCTTTTTCACTGATGCATCAATAAGAGATGGGGAAAAAAAGAGAGAAGAAAGAGATTTAAGACAAAACAGAAAAATAAAATAACTTGAACCAACCATAAGTCCTTGTCATTTTTCAGGATAAATGGAAGGATAAAAGAGCTATGAATGCAGAAATTTGATGTTTTTTTAATCTATTTTAGGTCACACAGCATTTTCAAAATGTCCTAAAAAACAACAAAATAGATCTGTTTTAACTGATTAATTTAACTGAAAATTAGTTGTAATAATTAACTTCCAACATAAAAAAAAGGATTTTTACAGTTCCATTCTCCAGAGTAGGCCTTCATATTTTGTTACTCAGTCAAATTATCATGTAAACCTTTCCTACAGAATCAAATGTTTCTTTGCCTAACACAGCATACACACAATATCAACAAAGTTAGTCTGTTTTTCCAAACAATCTCCATTGTTTATCAACAAGTTTGCATGTAAATCTGTTCATGTTTTCCCCATCTGTTCTTGGCTATGGGCTCTATGTTGTACAGTTTGGCCTTTATAATTTGATATTTCTTATTTTAAGAAAGTTAACATAGGCAGTGTACCAAAGTCTTGTTATGTACTCCTTCCTCTTCTTCCTCTCTATAAATTCTCTTCAGCATGAAATATCAAATAACATCCAGTAAAAAGTATGAAAGCTGGTTTAGGCCCTCCAGCACAAAAGTGACCTCTAGACTCTACTACCCACACACAAGTTTTAATGACCTGTAACAGCAAGAGAAGTAGGAAGAAAAATTCAGGCATGATGACCGAAATAATTTCTTAGTGGAGCTCACAGATACTGATGTAGTCCAGGATTAAAAAAATACCCCAACCAATCAAACAAAAAAACTGTCATGGTATATATAATCCATCTATTTCTTTGGTAGTGAAAAAAAAGCAAAGCAAATGTTTTATACCAGTCTTCAGTATCTAGGCTACTTCCACTCAGTCACAGTCCCTTGCTTCAGGGCACTTTTTCCTTTCTGCATTTCATAAGAGATCTGGAAACTGAAAGCAGTCTCATAGCCTGCAAATACTGCATCCTATGAGAAAAAAATATGTATAGCTCATTCACAAATGCAAGCACTGCCTCTGCCTCCAGCCCCTTCACAGTGCCAGTGCCCCCATTTCACCTCATATCCATGCATGATGTGAGCTATACCCTGCTCTGCCACAAACAGCAGTTTGGGCAAGAGGAACCTACCTTTTAAGGAAGCAATCTTGTAAAGCACTGAGCAGTGTCTTATAACTCTTTATTATACAATTTAACTCAAAAGCCAGCACATTAGTTGCCAGTTCAATGGTTTGGAAGGTGTTTTGGTTTTATGGTGTCAAACATATTCCTAGGTTTCCCAATACACAGACTATATATATATATATATATATATATTCAAGCAACCATGGCTGGAACTCTGCCCAAACAGTTGCAGAATTACACCAGTTAAGATCAATATAAGAACTAGCATACTAACATTGTGGCAAATCCTAACCTCTTTTTCTGATGCTCTGAAATCTGAGCTACTTCTCAAGGTAAGTGACTGTAGCTCTCATGCAGATTAAGATTCAAGAATCTGCAAATCAAAAATAAAGGAGAAAATCAGACTGGGGAGATGATGTGGCTCCAGTGTCAGGTGAATGAGCTCAGAGCCTTTTGCCTGGAGGTCACCAGCACAACATAACACAGCTGTGTCTAACTAAGAGCTGTCAATGCTGCAGCAGCTCTTGCAGAGTGGGTGGGATGATGTTCTCAGACTAGTTCCTAGTGGACAGATATGTGTATCACTTAAAAAAATAAAGCCCTCACAACTGTCACTAATTGGCTCCCTTCTCAGCAGTTTCAGCAGTGAGGCTTCAGACCTCAGAGCCACTGAGATTAAACTGTTTTCTAATCCCTAGAAATGCTCAATCCAGAGCATGGAATAAAGTAAAAGGTTCAGTGAAGGGGAACTTACACTGGTGCTGTCCGTGCTGTCTGTCTTCTGGGGATAATTAAGGCCCTCATTTTCTAAGGCTGTCAGTCTGACATCTTCCATCAGCACTAATGTTCACTTGATCTTTGTATTTTATTTTGTTAAGAGGAAAGAAGGAGCAGGAAGAAAAAAGGGAAAAAGAAGCCTTGCAGACTGAAATGAAACAGTTCAGTAGAGTCATCATATTTACATTTGAAAACTGAACCCCAAACTGTCAGTGACTTGACAAAAAAATGTAAATTCCTGCTGCTTTTCTGATTCCTGAGTATACAAAGAAGGAATAGAACAGTAAGACCTTTTTTTCACCTTTAAATACTTGTTCACTGACTCATTTTCCCAAAGCCAGTTTGGATACAGTTTCAAAATGAGTTATATGAGACACAGAATAGTCATGGTTATTTCTTTTATTACCTGAAATTATGTAATTAAAACAGAAAGGACTCTTCTCTGAATGAAGTAATTCCTTTCCCAGTAGTAATATTTCTTCATGTTACTGAGATGGCAAAAAAGAGGTATAATTAATCCACTGTCCCTGTATCAAGACCAGTAAACATTGAGCAATATAATATAATTTGATTGTGCTATTACCTTGAATGAATTTTTTATCATCTGTTAGCAACTAAATAATAAATTATTTTTCAACAGCTTTTTAATGAGATGAAAGATAATCAAGGTCTGCAATGAAGTGCCATAATGCCCAGTTTGAATAATCAGTCTGTTTTCTGTGAAAAAATTAGACCTTTGTGTACCACTTTGGAAATGCACAAAATTTTTGAGACCTCCAAGAATTAAAAATAAGGTGATCTGCTCAGGAATTCATTCAAAAGTGCTTGGATGTTGCACCCCAAATTTCACCTACATCTTCACAATGTCAGGAGGAGTCATACCACTGATTGCAGATCAGGCCCATATTATCTGCAATCAGATATTCATCTCAGTGGTCAGTATTTGTAATGAGCTCCACACAAGCAGTGGAGGTTAATCACAAACTTGGTGGTTATAAATTTGCATTAATGTGGAGTTCTAGTCACAGGTGCTGCCAGACATTCTTAGTGCTAGAACAACAGATTATATTCACTTGGTATCCCATTGTTGGTTCATTTTCTCCACTACGCATTAAGCCTGAAGGTGCATATTTTTTATTACAGTATCTGGAACACTAAACATACTGAATTAATAGCAAACTAACAATACCATTATTAAAACCATCAATATCAACACAGGATACTACAGAACTGGTGCATCTCCTTTTCCAGTCTTTCCAGGATTTTTCAATTTGTTTTCTATTTATAAGAGGGAAAGGACTTAAAAAGTGGTTCTTAATGTCATCTTTCTTGAAAGAAATCAACAGCTACTTAATCACCCTGTAACTGGTGTTGAACATGAGATGAAATTCAGTGACAAATAGAAATGTAACATTTTCCACTTGTAAAGCAATATGTATTCAAAATGTTTTAAAATCTAATCCTCATCTGGGATAAACCATCATAATTTTGTTTACTTCCTTTAGGCCAGTTCATTTCTGCCATAAATAGATAAATGCTCTTCGTATTTAGCTGACCAAACTCACATCAGATTTTCAGCTTACTTTTTCCATTCACATAACTGACTGATTACTGACACATATCTGAGTGCTTTTGAATGCTAGACCAGTGCACACCCCCTTCAGTAAGACTATTGCTTACAAGTGCTCAGCTTAGAAATCACATTTACAAATGCTGACCCTATGAACTTCTATAATAAATTAATAGTGTAAGGAACAATACCAGGTTAGGCATAAATGACTTTTGAAAATTATTAAGCTCCAAAATAAAAAATAATATTTGATAATTGTAACAACCATTTTTTACAAGTATACTTTCAAACATTGCAAGCATTACTCTTACTAACTGATGAGGTTATTAATAATTTTTAACACTTGTACTGTGCTTGGCATGTTTGAAACTCTCTACAAGAATTAAATAATCAATCCTTACCACTGCTCAAATAGTTTGTGAAGTGCCAGAACTGGAGCTTAGTGACCACAGATATTTCAGCCTGCCCTGAAACTAATAGCAAATGATATTACCTAAATGCAACACCTCATTCTAAATAAATGCAAGAGCAGAAATTAAAACGAAAGAAAAACAGTTCTGTCAAAAAACATTTGAGAGAGACTCTTACACTTCTCATACCTCTTTGTGACATTTAGCTTTAGTCCTTTCTGAGTGGAACAATTTTGGGGAGTCACCTTCAACCAAACCTGAGTGATTAATTTTGCACAGTATTCGTACTAGGACACATAAGATGAGCATGCAATGGGGGAGTACTTTAAAAAAACTTTTCTACTTGGAAAACTATTGACTTGTTATTCTCTGTTTCATTATCAGTGATAAGTAAAAGCAGAGAGAAATAATTTCAGTTAATACAAACTTGGTGGCTAGTATGAACAAACAACTAACACTTCAAAACATTACTAAGTATCACTTTTTCCTCAGGACCACTTAGCATCCTATCCTGCTCTCATCACTGCTGAGCATCTTACTAAGCATTTTGCTTAATAGTACTGATACATTGGGTTTAATAAACAGCTATCAATCACCCATATTTTCTAAAACAGCTCTTCAGTTGTAAAGTGGGTTTCTACTTGGCTATTTCCCTTGAAATGGCATGTAACTTCCAGTGCTTTAAAGACACCATAAAATATTTTCCTATGTCTGCTGCAATACATCATTTTAGCTGATCCATGGTATCGTGACATGAAAATGAGATCAACCACAAGAATGCTTACAATTTGCTTGAACTGTACATTTTGTTCACCTTTTGCAGAGCAGGAAATGACCTAGGAATTATTTAAAATAATCTGGGTTTATTTTCTCTCTGTGTGTTTGTATAAATTTCTAGTTTACAACAGCTTGAATGTTGGAACATTGAGAAATTACTCAATGTGATACTCATTGCATCAAATGATGCAATCTAATCTAATGATTTGTTACATTTCTTGACATTATACAACAGTGTAGAACTTCATTAGTTCTCATATAATCAGAGGTGACAGGTTTCTGTCCATATAAATGTGATGATCTCAAGTGAGACAAATATTTCATGAGCAAGCATTTAGTTGCCATTGGAAAGGAGGACTTCTCAGGAGAGATAGAACCACTCTCTGACTGTGTTCATCTATGTTTATCTCTTCCATTTAACTTCTGTAATACACATTTAAGCGGAAGCAAATACCTACTTAGCAAAAATATGAAAAAAGACCACTAAATATTACAAGATTCTCTAGCTTCCATCTTGCTACACTCATTGTATATGAGATCATAATTATGTTACCAGAACCCATGTAGTGATATTTGGTAAATGACTATGCTGTAACAGGTTTTTTCTACCTGTCATAACTTGATTGCTCCCTTTTACTAAACCCAAATAAAACATATAATACATACAATATAGACTATAAACTACTAATTGATTCATCTTACCATTCACACTATGAAACTTTTGACAGATCATTCAGAGATTATAGTAATAAACTTGCAGTAGACCAATTTAGAACAGGGAGAAACAAGCTGCCAAATGTAAAATACACATCATTTACATTTTATCCACAACCACAATCTCACTTTCATTTCTTTCCTGACACTTCAGGGTGCCAACATAGGGTAAAACTATGAGATGTTAGGAGAAATTCATTACTATGTGGCATTTGGATCAGAAATAATTCACTTTTTCTATTAAGAACTGCATATGTTCAGGAACTCTACAAGGTTATATAAAGGCAGATTCCAAACACTGATAAATCATGTGTGTTTCTCATAACAAGGTGCTTGGGGACAGAGCAAGAAAATCCCTATATAGCATATAAATGCTTTGTGAATCAACATCACTGAGGATATTTTAAAGAAATATCAGTGACATTCTTGGTTGTTCTGTTATCAAACCATGTACCAAGGTGAAGATATACACACTTCTTCAAAATTCTTCACAGCAAGTCTTTTCTCTCCCTTCCCTAGGTCCCCCTATAAATACTAGATTTCAACTACATCTTGAAAATATATCTTTGGAAGTGCATGGATAAGAAGATAACAGCTGTGTGGTTTCATGATAGCTAATTGCTGACCTGCTGATTTTTCTGCTGAATATATGCAGGTTATTTGACTACAAACCCATTTGGTTTGTAGTCAAACTATAGTATTGTCACAACCAGTGAGTCAGCTGGAGAACATTAACATTGTGATGACAATAAACTTCTAACATGTCTGAATTACTCTTTTAGCAAGCCTGTCTTCTGCAGAATTAAATGATTGAGAGATGCTAAGGTGAGGATAAAAAGAGAGACCAAAGGATACCAAATTTAATTTAGAGACAGTAACAGATTAGTACCCTGCACAAATAACATCAGATTATTTGATTAAATGCTGACTTTAACTGGTTCAACATAAATAGGACTTGCACTCTCTTAGCTCAGGAGGTATTTTCTCAAACATGGATCATTGAACCAGCAGACCATCATGTCTTCATTAAAAACCTTTTATGATCTATTTATGTAGCTTTAGAGCAATTCCAGACAAGTTCTGCCAACATGGCTACTCTCTATGCATGTTATATTCTAATGCCAAAAAAAAAAAAATAATGCAATTCACTAGAAGGGAATAAACACTGTGTGTTTACAGTTATCATGTTCCCATGGCTAAATCTTGTTTTCTTGTTTTTCATTAATATTGTTAGTATGTGAATTCTAAGAAATGAATGTAAACAGAAGGGGAAAAGAAAAGGAAGTAATACATCTCTGGTAAGTTATGATCCCAGTTTAACACTCTCCCCCCTTCTTCAAGAATTATAAGACCCTCAGAAACAGAAGTTCAGACTGAAATTTACAAACCATTTTTCAAACAGCTCTTATAAACCAGAATACATACACCGATGAGCCTGATTTCCATTATTATCTAGATAAAAGAGCTGAAATAACTGGCATTTATTTATTTCTAAAAGTTGACCAGCATTCAAGGGTTGCACTCAGTAACAGCTTGATTGTGTACGGAATTGGTTTGTTTGTTCACCCTGTGAGTGCACCTGAAGCACAACACAGCCAGAAGCTTTGAGCTCCTTTCCATGTTTGGTTGGGATGAAACAAACCACAAATGCTTAGGCTCATCCTGGTTCATACAGCAAAAAGACCAAGAGGTCGCCAGTTGTGGTATATCAAGTATATGGATGGATAGTAAATAGGGTGCAATAAAAGCTCCTTACTCTGGCAGAGAGCAGAATGAACTTCTGCATTCAGAAGAATTCAGAATTCAGAAGAATTCAGAAGTAAGACAGTTTTCTAGCATTAAGGGCAGTTAAGCACCAGGAAAAAAAAAAAAAAAAAAAAAACAAAAAACAAAAAACAACAAAAACAAACAATTAAGTGCCAGATATTCCACTTTTGAAGTATTTAATTTGAAACTGTCTATAGAAGACATGTATTAACTGGAATTAAATGGAATCAATAAAGGCCAATTCATAATATTCTCTGACCTGTGTTATGCAGGAGTCAAACCTACACAACTGAATAATCATTTTATGCCTGAAAAAAATCTATAAATCTATTAGCACATGCATGGTAATAAATGATAAGAAAATACAAAATATTTTATTTAAAAAGAAAAAAACAGGAAAAAATCCACATAATTCATTTTGCAAGTGGTTGATTGTAGAATAGGTGCCTAAAAGAAAAAAAAAATTACCTTCTCATTGCCTAGAGTTTAGAACACCTTTTAATTACATAAGGGACAAATTAGTCTAGCAGAGGTGATCTGATGGAAAGGAAGAATAAAGTATGTAAGAAAAACAGTTTTTACCTGAGTCATAAGTGCTAAGAGAATGTAAAAACCTGAAGAATGAATAGGAGGCCAGGATGAATAAACAAGTTTGCTCCTCTTAATCATAACAGTAGATAAACTTTTCTGGAGCACCTTTTAGAAATACCATTAAATATCTGTTCCAAGTTTTTATCTCAAAACCTCCTCATTGAATACTCAGTATCTCCATATGCAGAAAATATTTCCCAGAAAATGTTGAAAACCAGATTATTTTTCTTTTCATAGTTGAAGGCAGACATTTATTATGAGAAAACCCAGGATAAAGTTTTGTCTTGAAGGGGCTTTCATTGTTAATTTGTTTTCTGTTGCTATAGACTCTTAAAAATTACTTGGAGGGAAACAATATAGGCCTCCCATAAAACAGTGGAGTTAATGTCAAAGAATCAGTCTGACAATATTAAAACCTGAAAATTCTAGGAAGAAGAAAGTAAGAATTTATGTATAAAGAAAATACATATCAAGAAGTATGTCATGCTGACTTTTTTACTAACTTCGTTTCTCATTTTTGCCCAAGTCCTCTCTTAAACAATTAATTTACATTTATTTATGTTGCAGTTTTCTTTAGGAGACTGTGGCAGTTCTAACAAAATATTTGAAGCAATTAGTGAAAGGGTCTCATAGCAGAGGTAGTTTTCTCTCAGTATGCTAGGAATCTGAGCAGTTCTCAAGTCTGATCACAAGAAACAAAAAAGATACTATCCCTGAAGTCAAGATCAATGTCTTTATTAGACTACATAAAATATTTAAATATGTGTTTAACACCTAGTTTGTGTACAGATGCATGATGACATCATGGTAGCTTCCTTGAAAGTAATACTCTCTGGGACGACTATAGCGCTTGTGAAAATACAGGGCTCATTCACAAGCTGCAGAGCACAGAGTTATTGGTCATAGTTCATGGTTCTCTACATAGTGTCCAAGTGCAATTCTGTCCTCATTTTCACTACAATATTACATCCATTTTTCAGAAGAGTTGGCTCCTTTCCCAGATTTTTATTCTCAGATCTCCTGACCTGGAAAAGAGGGACTGGAGGCTAGATAATCTCTCCTTTCCAATGCTATACATTACATTAGTGAAACTTTTTTGAAAAAATGAAAGAACTGAGCTTAAGCTGAGGAGAGTAAGTGACAGCACAGACACTACTACCCTATGCAATAAAACAGCAGTACTTGCAGATGATTCACCTTGCAAGATGGTAGAAAAACCACAAGTTGAGCTGCATTTTTAGATCTCCCAAGTCTGCTGACCTCAAACTAATAACAAAGATAAGGTATATTTTGTCATGCAACTCTTTTTTCAAAGAATCCTTACAATAAATGAAAAAAACCTAGCACAATTCTAACTTTGAAACATCACTGAAGGGGAGCTAGACTAATTCCAGAACACCAGCAATGGTTTGCTTACTTCAGTTTAGTTTTAATATCATTTAGAAAATTGTATTTCCTATTCATTAGAGGTTAATTCAGTAGAAAAGTTAAAATTATGTCCTGATTTGTTACAAATTCAACTACAAGCTTCAAAACTTGAGTTTTAAAAAGGTTATTTTCCTTAATATGTAATTGCAACATAGCACCTGTCATGGTTTAGCCCCAGTCAGCAATTAAGCACCACACAGCCGCTCGCTCACTCCCCCCACCCCTGTGGGATGGGGGAGAGAATCGGAAGGGCCAAAGTAAGAAAACTCATGGGATAAGATAAGAACAGTTTAATAATTAAAATTAAAAAGTAATAATAATAATAATAATATAATGAAAAGGAAAATAACGATAGAGAGAGAGAGAGGTGAAACCTTTGGAGAAAGGAAAAGAAAAAAAAAAACAAACAACAAGTGCTGCAACCACTCACCACCTGCTGACCAACGCTGCCAGTCCCAGACCTGCGATCACTGCTTCCCCCGGCCAACTCCCCCCAGTTAATATACTGGGTATGATGTCACATGATATGGGATATTCCTTTGGCCAATTTGGATCAGCTCTCTTGGATGTGCCCCCTCCCATCCCAGCTTCTTGCACACCTGGCAGAGCATGGGAAGCTGGAAAAGTCCTTGACTAGTGTAAGCACTACCTAGAAACAACTGAAACATCAGTGTGTTATCAACATTATTTTCATACTAAGTCCAAAATGCAGCACTATACCAGCTACAGTGAAGAAAATTAACTATCCCAGCTAAAACCATGACCTCAAATTAAATTATTGTGGGGTTTGGGGTTTTGTTTTGTTTTTTTTTTTTCCTTCCTGGGACTTAGTGACCCAAGATATTTTAAAATTCAGGGGAAACAAACAAACAAACAATCCCATCTCCATCTCAGGCAGAATAAAGACTTAAGGTATCTTAGACAAAAAATGAATAGTTTGGAAGTGATTGCTGCTCCAGCTTACCTTCTAAAATATTTATATTGTCTGTTCTATGCATCAATAAATTCCATAAATCTTTATCAGTACCTGAAATCATAAATGAAATTGTTTTGAAAGGATTACCTTAAGTCGATATTTGCAAAGACAAACCACCCAAGGTACAATGAATGAAGGCCAAACACAAATTAAGTTTACTTACCATCATATGAACAGTGCTTGCAGGGTAATTAAATACAGTAGCACTTGGATAAAGGGTGTAACTTTATTTTTTAATGAATGCTTTCTTCTTAACAGATGACAAAGTCAAACAAAATCATACATACAATTTTGTCCCTACTGGCCTATTTACACTGCCAACTCCAAATGATGACATTTTTTTAAGAACTTATAGTCACACTTCCAGAAATCTCTGCTTTTCTGAATTCTTATTTGCTAGGCCTTCTTACCATCCTAGATTATTGCTTTTTCCTTCCTAACCTACTACCATCGGACAATAAGAATTACTGAGAGTTGACATGTTAGAGAGCTGGTCTTGTGCCGTATCACTTCCTCCAGGTACAGGTCTTTCTGCATTGCACTTATTCAGAAGATGGCTACTGGAATGAGAATGTGATCAACACAGCTTCCTCATTCAGAACATAAAATGTAAACTATAAGTTATTTCAGCCACCTTCAGAAGAAAGTGAGCATATCTACTCAACACCTTCAAAACTTTACCAATATTTTTGAGTTTCTGATCCATATCTCTGTCTCTATGTATCCCTCCCATTTTATCTGCTGTTTTTTAACCCTTATTTCCATCCACAGAGCACATGTTTTATTGTGCAGGGACGAATTACTAAACCCTTATATTCAGTTGTTGACCCATGTGTTATTTTATGCTGTGCACCCAAAAACTAACAGTGTAAACTAGGAGTTGTTGGGTGGGTGTCTAGAGATGGTGGTTAAAAGGAATATCATGATTAAACAATTCTAGAGGGGTGTACTGTGCTGTGGTAGAATCTCTCTGTATTCTTACATTTGTTTTAGAGGAAGGCTAGAAGAACTAATCAACCATTTCATTCAGCCTAAGCCAGATGTCTCAAGCTGGCTGGGTGGTACAAGTAGTTCCTTCACACCTCGGGAGGAGAAGAATAATCAGAGTTTGTTATGACTTCCTAGGTTTTTACAACCCATAGCATTCATAATATAGTATATAAAGTTTCTGATGCTTCTTTCAGGTTGGTGATGCTCTTCCATATGTGCTTTTTTATGGTTCTTGCTTCCTATCTTATTAATGTTTAACATTGAGAAAACACTTGGAGTTCTTCAAAAACAGCACTGATTTTATTAACAACTCATTAGCAGCTCATATTAATAGCCAAAAGAACTGAGTCCAGCTTCAGCTGGATCAAATTTAATCAAAATATGCTTTTCTCAAAACTAATATAGTTTGTTTTCATGCCTCAATTTTAACAGTGTTTTCGTGAGGAAAATGGAGACATAACAAACACAAGGAAATTAAATAGGGTGAGATTCTTTCTTAACATTACAACCAAAATGTTTTACTGTGGCTCTGACGTGGAATTAGATCTAATAGTCTAAACTCACCACCTAGGAAATTGTCTAGTCTGGCTAGACTGTAACTTCCATTTAAAATCTAGTAAAGCTGCATCATTTTACAGTAGGAATGCTGTTCCTTGAAGGCTAATACTCCAGTGTTCTCCCAGAATTTTCTCTTGTGGAAAGACACAGTCCCTTAAAATTTGTATAAGTGCTGGGAACAGACTCCTGGAGAACTTTAATACAATGAATTTTGGGAAATGCTTTCAGGAACAAAGACACTAAAACATAGCAAGAATTGACAGAAAAATTTAAAATTTGGCTACAATAACTCAGTCACTGATTATAATTATGCTAAATGGATTCCTGTGCTGTATTGTGGTCACAAGACCACTAGTCTGATGTGTGAAACCAACATTCAGAATCACGTTCTGCTGAGCTTACTGAATTGACATTCAAAAACTGTTCCTGATGTAGCAAAGAAAAGAATTCTGCCAGATCTCCCAGGCCAGACAGACAACTAGCTACGTTTTTCCCAGACTGAGGACTGCAGTTTTCAAGAGAATGGAAATTACAACACAATCCCATTGTTCATTCCACATGCAGAAAAAAAAAAACCTCAAAAGCTGTCATTCAATGACATTATCTCTCTCAACAGATACATAACACCTTCATAGATTCTACTTAAGCATATCCACTTACAACAGTTAAAGCTCCTTGAATAACATTACATTGAAGACACTGACCCATGCTTCATCAGTGCTGCAGAAGAGGAGGGAAATCAGAGATGTCCAGAGATGTCCAATAGTTGGTGGAGTATTACTCATTTTTTATAACATCACTCATATCTTCATCATCTACAGTACAGGCTTATTATAAAATATTTTATACAAGGGCTACACACAAAAAGAACTTAGTGTTAGCTCCCACACATAGTTCCAAATAGAAGGTATTAGCCATAGAGCCTTAGGTGAAAAAACTTTAGTGTCTCAAAGTCTTAGCAGTAGTGCGATTGGAGGAAAGGCACCTCAGTATTCCCATGAACTCTGGAAACTTCTCCATATGGCCAGAGGTCAACAGGGTTTCCAGCAGAGTACAAGACCTTTTTACTCAAAACCCTTTTGGTTACTGTAACCAGTCTTTTAATATCAATATTTATTTACTCTATAACAGGGAAATGAGAGTGAATATGAATCTCTATATAAATAAATATAAAATATAAAAGGGTACTTCAGATAATATGCAGAGCAATTAATTTTGATTACTCCAAATAATATTTTAATGACATATCTTATTTACTTAACTGGTAATATGGTATTTTCTGAGCTGAAGATTCTTCAGATAGGAACCAGTATTTCCAGCATATCTTTTCTAGCATTGTTTGGGCTTCAGACTACTTCTCTACAGTAGTTTGATTGCCAAATAAGATAAACAACATAATCAATACACTACACTGTTATGATTTTTAAATAAATTTGAAGATTAGATTTTTAGTAATGAATGATGATGGGAAAATTTAGAACATATTCAGTTAAGGAAAGTAATAGGTGAGATCTAATTCTTAAAGTTGGTTACAGAAACCCTTTTAACTTTAACAGGACAAGATCAGCATGTTGCTCATCAGTATAGTCACTCATCTCACAGTCATGTTGTGAATCCTGAAAAAAAAAATCAACACAAAGCACAAATAACAATTTCCTCTGACACATTTTATACGAGGGGCCATACATGCCTATACAAGACTTTCACTATGCATATTCACTTTTTCTAGATGAAACGCTGTCCTTCCACTCTCTCTGCATTGATTTTCAGACAGATTTTGTTAATTTTATCACCAGAAATAACAAAGCCCTCACTTCACAAAATACCCAGATAATAGTGGTGCCAATAACCTGCACTATTCCGGTTTTTTACTGTTGAAAGTGAAGAGGTTTCTATAATGAGTGAAAGGAGTTTGTATTAAACTTGTTTATTCAATTTACTTCACATCTATGAAAACCCAGGCTATCTTGTCACTAATTGGGGATTTTCTCAGTGTAAGTTTGCTCTGCATTGAATTTTTTGCTATAATTCACACTAGAATTTTGAGAAATTAAAAAAAAAAAGTCAACAAGTTATTGTATTAGCCACATAGGCTGCTTGGATGAAACAACACACTTTGCATTATAAGCTATCTCTTCCACTGGGCTTATTAGTCTTCTAGAATGTTGACTACTCTACATGCTCATTTGTTGATATAAACCATTTACCTGAGGTCTTCTCAAACATAACCTACATTTCATTTTATTCCAGCAGCCAAATCCCCCAAATAAACAATTTTGCAAGTGTATAATGCTTGGTTTCATTTTTCTCCAACTCTGATGGACTTCTTCTTGAAGGATATAATTTAAAGGCAGGCTTAATTTCAGGTTTCTTCAGACCATATGAACCTTCTAAAATGACTTATTGAGTTCCCTCACAAAGATTGAGATGGCTAAAAGATATGCTTTTGAATTCTGCTTACACAAAAATTTGTGTTCAGGAGCATGAATTTAAGCATTTCACTTGTCGGTATCCATTATTTCCAGCCCTCTCCAGCAGAAAACAAAACCTATCAGACTTTGCTCATAAACACAAGATAAAGTGGTATTCACAAATTTGTATTTCTTCATCTTTTTTTGTCAAACACTTCTGACTTCACAAATCCTATATACTTAAACTGTTCAAATCTATGTAGGACATTATAAAATATTCTGATAACTCACTATAAGTTCTGATTTATAATTTTCTTTAGTCAAAGGGAGAGAAAGAGAGAGAGTCCTCAAAAGTATAAAACCATTTCTTAACCTTAGAAGGTGCTATATTTAGATTGGAGCCTGTCAGACATACAGTCTGGAAAGGATAAGAACCCTGCATATATATAGTTAGCATATACCAACTCATTAATACCTACTTGATACAATTCTTTCCTTCCTCAATCTTTTAGGCACTGCAACATTTACAGTCAAATTGTCATGATGAGACAGTAGAAAGGTGAAATTCTGTTAAAGCTGAAAAAAGAAAGCTATTCTGGTTCTACCCTTTCACCCTCCACAGTGGTTAGTATGCAGAACAGATACCAAACAGTAAAATATATCTGAAAGATCATGAAATCCCAACTGAGTTGTCAAACTCCTAGAAAACAGAATTATATACATGGCTGAATTATTATGAGAGCTCCACATTTCTGAAAATACTATATATTTACAGAATACGCCTCAAACCATTATGAGATGTTTTCATTCTATAGACCACAAAGTGTTAGTTGCTTAGGATGAGGCAAGATCTGCATGAAACCAAAACCAAATAAGTAAATAAATAGATAAATAACGTATCAGCTAGAGTTGCTTATGGAGAAAATTTAACCAAGACTGCCTTCTGTTGAAACCAATCCACATGAAACATTAAATCCAGTAAAATGAAAATTTTGAATTTTGTTGTGGAACTAAGTATCCTTCTTGGAAATTCAATACAACATTTAATCTTTGGCCCTTCAATAAGGAAAGGAATTTCTCTTGGTTTTAATAAATTCAGAAAAAATTATTCTTCTTAAAAATATTTAGATTCCAGCTGGTGATATTAACATAGAACAGGGTGGGAGAGCAGTATAGGTGCATGGAATGGAATACCATAGGTCTTCTTTGCTTTTGCTTTTTAATTTTTATTACAAAATAAGTAGGAAAACACATTAAAATCATTGAATTGTGGATATTATCATAACTTTTTGTATATTAACATAGAACTATGTGTTTACACACACAATGTATTTCTGTGGTGTTAAGCTGGGGTCCCAGGAAATTTGATATAAAATAAGACAAATATTGTGTTTTCACAGTTCTGAAGACCTTGCAAGAGAGTCTCCAGAAAACTTGTAAGTGCCAGCACAACATTTGACCACAAAGCCATCAGTTCACTTCCTTTTTCTTCCCAGACTTCTCAAAAATCCTCCGGATAATAGCCTCATCTGCAATGCAAGTCCCTCAATAATTAGTATCCCATGCACAGAATGTAAAATCAACTTTTTACATTACAACCACCCGTGTTCACCTGGCAAATATCCACAAGCGAAACAACTAATCAGCCAACTACTTGCAACCTTGTCTGGTACAGGGCGTCCCAGGGTCTGGGCAACTCAGCTATCTCTTCCTTTTCTTCCCCGTGAAGAAGAAGACATGTCTCAGATGCATGATCACAATCTGCATACAGGCACCAGTCACCACCTGATCTCACATTTGGGCTCTTTCATATTATGGCACAGGTAGATTGAGAGAGTCAATCCACTTTGACTCCAGTTTGAGGGGATTTTTCATATGTTACATGCATGTGCACTTATATTCATCCTCCAACACAGAAGTTTTATGTGGCATTTCTCTGCCTATGAATCTTCAACACATAAAAACTTCTGGAATATTTGTTATGGCACTGCGATTAACTAAGAATTGTGTAATCGATGTTCCTGTGCTCTCACACTTAAAAATATGAGATAAATAAAACCAGAAAAACTTACGTAACATTTGTAGACTGATATTTAAAAAACGGTTGCCAGAGGAGCAATAACTACTGAAAATAGGTCAAGCTATTCAAAGCACTGATATCAGAAGGAATCAGCAAATTTTTGCCTTTTTGCTGCCTGTGTTCAAAGCTAAGAATATTTGTTTTCCAGCTTAAAAATCCTGCTTAAAGTACACAAAATATTTCAGATGCTAGAAAATATATTTACTTAAAGAAACAATAGAAAAAACTTGCAGAAGTAGTCAAGTTCAGTTGAACTGTGAAATATGACAGTATTAAAGTTTGAAGACATTTGTCCTTACTGTATTTCTCTTCCAAATAACATGTAGCCTAACCTGCCAAAATTAAAGGTTTGTCAGATGTCAGTTCACTTGCTGTAATACAAGAAAAGGTCAGAAAGCAAACTGAAAAAAGAGTCTAGACAGCTTTAACCTCAAGGCTTTACTTTATTCCAAGAGACAGGGTTATCAGTCATATTATTTCCTATAAAAATAAAAAGAACTAATAAACAGAAAAAAATCATAAGAGTTAACATTCAATGATATGACAAGAGGCTACTATTCTGATTTTGTAAGCAGTTTTAAATCATCTGAAGCAAAATATCATTCACCTTACCTGAACATTCAGATAGTATTTTCAGCTTCTAAAATAGCCTGTGATCATTTAACTCATGGTGAATTTCTAAGTCATTTAAACACACAGAGATAAGATTGGGCAAAACAACAAACAAACCCTCAAAAATTGTTTACACAAAACCCCAAACAGACAAAAATCCTGAAAGCCCACTTGAAGTAATTTACCTGTTGTAATTTATCCACGTGTGATTTGACGTATTAAGCTAATCATTGCTTTATTCATATCCAGGATAATTCCATAAAGTTAAACAGATATTTTCAAAAATAATGATGAAAGAATAACAGCTGTGACTGAAATTCTGCAAGTTCTCTTCATAAAAGAATGAGTAAATGATATTGCTGGTAACACTATTATTACTAGCAGTGAAAATTTGGAAGAACATTTAGATTAATAAAAACCGGAGAAAGAATAAATAAAAAAAACTTTGTTTATTGCAGAACAAGATTGTAAGAAGAAGGGCATTCAGTGTTATAAAACCCTGTGATAATAAATTTTTGGCCAATTTCATGTTCAATCAAATTAGATTTCAAACACCCTCAGAAAATAAGGCAAACTGCACCATGGAGGTAACTGCACACAGCATGTCATTGCCAACCATTGAAGTAAAAGTTGAGTCAGGACTGCTGTAACATGCCTCAGGATCTACCTAAACAAGAAGGTTTGGAGAAAAAAAAAATAAATTGGGCACACACACATTCAAAATTACTGAGTAGTAGCTTTCCCCCCAACACACACCTTTCTTTTTGCTCACCAAAAAGGAACTTGCAAAAACTATTTAGTTGAAACTTTGATCATTTTGATGAGTAAGAGCAGATTGATTCTAAAATTGACTATAAAATAATTTTACCTTTGACATAAAAAACCTGAAAGCCCTAGAAAGGCACAGCTTAATGCTTTCCAGTAATTTTATTTTAGGAAAAACCCCTCTATTATTCCTGTACTCTAAGCTTCTCAAACTTATTATGAACAATAATAAAGTGCCCCAATATCCCTGAGGCAATGACTTTTCTGTGTATTCAAGGGTCCCATATTAACTATCACTTTTCAAAATCTAATACTGACAGAATAGTCCCCAGATTCTGTGCTACTACATGTAAAATAAATCAATCAACCAAACAAATAAAACCCTATCTACTTTCTCAATTTTCACCATTTACATTGAGATTTTAAAAAAATCAGTTTATTGAAATTTTTAAATTTTATGAAACACAAATAATCATACTTCTCTTCTGTAAACTATTGCTAATGTAGAAACTGAACATGAAGGCCACTAGAATCATCCTGTTTACTTGAATTCCACTCTGGTGCTCTCTTCACAAGTCTATCCTTACCCTCTCTCATTCTCACCCAATTCTGTATATACGAAATTGAGATACTCAGTAGACTGGAAACATTTGTTTATTAGAGCATCTTCTTTTAACATTCATTAGGCAGTGTTTACTTCCCCCAGACCCTTTCCTCAAAAATATTTTTAATAATGTTAAGTATATTAGCAAACTTGTATTCTGCTCTGGAAAGTTGTTCCAGAACATTTTAATTCAATTTTGCTCATTACCATCCTATCTCCATAATGTCATTTAACTTATTTGCTCTCACATCACTGTTCTGTGGCAAGGAAGAAAAATGGGCCAAGGAGGGAATACACGACTTGTTCATGGTGCCACAAAAGTCGTTAAGCAAATTGAATCAAGGTTTTCTCATACCAGCTCCCAATCTCTTAAACGTGTTATTTTGCTGAATAATTTAAATTCACTGTTTCACATCATGCAGATACTCTTGAACTGAAGAAACCACTCATATTTCATGTCCTATTACAATGAAGAAAGATTTTTTTTAAAGGAAAAAAAATAATTTACTTTAAAAGCTTCTATGCAATTTATGTTTCTTGTTAATATTTTGAATTATGAATTGTGAAACTACCCAGAGCAAACATTTCAGGAAATGGCAAAACATCCATTTGCACACTTTCTCCTTTTAGTAATTCCTACTTCCTATAAATGCCATTTGTTTCTAGCTCTCTTCTACACAATCAAATATGTGAGGCTTTCAGCTGGTAACAAAAGATCACCTTGCATGCCACCTGACACTAGTTTTCAGCTAATTAAATAATTTCTTTATGAATGCTTCATAAAAATCAATTATTTCATAGGGAAAAAATGCTGAGAGCTAACTGAATCTTTTGAGTCAAAGTATGGACTACAGGGAGGGGAGTTGCAGCAATGCAAGTCTTAAAAGCAGTACAGGATGAGCCAGCCATAAATCCTCCTTGAGGTTTAAGGGAGCACATTCTGCAGCAGAAGGCTGCCATTGGGTAGATTAATGCAATGCATATGCTGTCGTGCAGCTGCCAGCTCTTCCTCAGTTCAGGCTGTTTCCCTGGGGGAAGTCAGTACTATTTGGAACGTCATCTCCAGTCACCACCTGCATTGTAGCTCCTGCAAGGGATTCTCAAAATAAAAAAAAAAAAAACAAAAACAAAAAAAAACCCAAAACCAAACAACAAAAAAAAACTCACAGCAAACTCACAAATGGACCAGTCACTGCCTACTACAGAATGTCTCTTGGAACCATGAATAGGAGCACCCACAGTAATGATACATATGGGAGAATATTTTGAATTTTATTTTTCCTTACTTAGTATTTTATAGATTTAATAACCACATAATAAAATGTAAAGGCTTCATTTTATATGTAATGGAGAAACAGGACATAACAACCCAGAAAATCTTACAGTCAATATTAGTGGTTATCACCAGAGGCTAACCTTTTGATTTCCTACTGGCCAGGATCTGCAGAAGTATTTTGCATTGTGCATTACAACCTAAGGGTTTATCATAACTTAATACGGTAATTATAAGAATGCGATCATACCAATTAAAGACAATGCATGAGAAAGTCCAAGAGATAAATATAATTTAAGGTTCCATATCCATACATAGACACTGAACTCTGCTTTTACTGAATGCCCTTTGAGAAAGGTTTCTTTTTTCTCTCTCTAAAAAGAAAAAAAAACTGAAGGAGGAAAAAAAAGGCCGTCTTTCCTGTATTTAATATGGCTTACTGTTGCTTTGCATATGTTCTTTCTGTTGTTTCAAGATACTGTTGGCAGAGTAGGATACTTCAACACTGTTTTTATCACAGTGTGAAAAACACCAGATGTATAAAATTAAAGTTCAAGTTAATCAAAATATTGCTTGACAAAGCAAATAATTGAATTGCACTTTCAATGCACTGTGGTAGACAATAATTAACATGCAGCATCTTTAACATTTGGATACAACTTCCAATTTCCGTTTTAACATCACAGAATGCTGTCTACACATTTTTTAATGGTACCCCTGATAATAATATATTCTGTTTTTAATCATATTCCACGTTGCAGGAAATGAAGCTTGCAATTTTCCCAGGTGCTTACCAAATTACTACTGCAAGCTAATTCTCATCCCCCAAGTTAAGAGTTTCAACACTGTGCACATTAACAGCCTGCTTATGTTCTTCCTGTACAACAGAAGGTAAGTTAATATGTGCTTCAATTATATCCAGTTTGTGCATTTATAGCACCCTGTGGGCAGCACTAAGAAGGCTGTAAATGTACTTATCCTGCTTCTTTAATGCTCTACTGTATTACAGGGGAGAGAGAGAAAGAGAGAGAGAGAAATGTATCATTTTATCAAGAGAATCAATAAGGAACTCAACTTCACTGTATTGATTCAAGAGGGTTGCTAAGGTACAGCCCTCTCTTTACTTGTTACAAAAAAGCTTGCCCAAGCTTGACTTTTATATAAATTTCCCTCTTCTTCACATATGCGAAAGAGCGCACACATTATTAAGCCTGTATTTGTCAGCTTTAATAAAATGCATATGAAGCGCATTTTCATGTATTGTAGACATTTTATCTTAAATGAAGATGGAAGATATATTGCACAATTGCCTCTTCTAACTGCATCTATTGACCTAACTGAACAGTGTCTTAAAAGAAGGCACTCTATTTTTTCCTAGCTTGTTTATTTTATTGCAGGCCAGCCTGAGGTTTCATGAAATAAGTGCACACTTCCACTCATAAAATTTTGATTTTTTTCTTTCTATTTCCAATGCAACATTCAACTACCTGTGGTTGACTGAGAGAGTGCATACTCACCTTTTGCATTTTAAGATTTTATTTTATTTTTAATGGTAACAACTTTCCTTCTTGTTCTTTATGGAAATTTTCCAGAAGCTTTGGGAAAAAAAAAACAAACAAAACATAATGAAAAAACAGTGTGGAAAAAAAAATCAGTTTTAAAAGTGCCAAAACATTTTGGGAAGGAATATAAACCTCTCCTGCATTAGCAGTCATGACAGATGTATTTCCTGTGGCTAGGAAAAAAAAAAATTCCTTGAGGAAGCTTACATGCAAATTTTTAAACTGACAAATTTTGAAAAATATTTCTCCTCAATTTTCATTCAGATAGTTTTTACTATTTAAAATTTCAAAGTGAAAACATTGATTTCATGATTTGTAATATTTCACTACACAATTGTTAGATTTAGACAACTTGCTACTTCCCTTTATCCTTCTAAACTTAGTTAACCATATCAAAAAAAAAAAAACAAACAAAAATCGTGGTTCAGCAAAAGTGTAATCCACATATATGTGTCAGATTATGATGGGAGAAGTTTATACCAGTAGAATTTTTTCAAGAAAGGGTATGATTTGAGAGGTGATCTTACTGGGATACAAATTATATACATAACAACATTGTTAGTTCCTTCTCTAGTACATTTTTTTTTGCTTGCAAAAATTACATATACATAAGGTGCCTCTTTTCATTTATCATATTCATTGTTAAATATGCAGGTGATCCTAAGCAGCGGGAATCAAATCAAGACTATTTTCAATTTTCTTGCCTTGGAGAGTGTCCCCTTTGCATGAAATTTGTGTGTGGCATCGAATTTGACCAAAAGGATACGGCATTTGTTTTGTGTGCTCGCTTCTCCTTCAGAAGTCCTTGGGCTTGGAGTCTAAATGGCTAACAAAATCTAATATGCATTTTTACTGCATCACCACATAAATTCATTACTGTTATTTTTAAATAAGTTTTCTTTTTAAAATTCTAATTTCTATCTCAAGTTTTTCATATTGATTTTCTTCTCCATGAATACAGGGATTCTGAAGCACTGTTGAAGCAAATGTTATGTAAACATGTCCTGGTTTTTCTCATATAGCAACCTGGTTATGTACACCTTTAGGTGAACCAGAGGCAAAACAACAGTTTGAGCCACAAGGCTAGGACAAAGGTAGAGAAGGAAAATCTCAAGATTTTCCTCTGCCATGGACCCAAGTAGTTCCATTTCATTAGCTTCTGCTCTACCTTGTTGATAATTTCCAGCTCATCTTTACAGGAGATACTGTAAATTACTGTACAAAAATGTATGGAAGAGTAAAGTTAAAAAAAAAAAATACATCTTCCCCCCCCGCCCCGATTCATGCTTTTAATTCTAGGTGTCTTACTAAAGATTAATTTGACAACAGTCAATGGTTCTTAAACCAGATAAGCACAGAGAGTACTAGTCCCTACACACGTCACTTGAGTCTCATTTTCCCATGTCCTTACTGAATTGTAATACAGAAGGTTTTGTAAAAGTTTCAGTTAAATTAAAATCAGTTAAATGAAACTACATCCGTTAAAGTCAATTAATGTGAAACACCAGTATTGATATAAATCCCTGCTACTTAAATCACATTCCAAACTCCAGTGCATATATGAGGTCTATGTTGAATCCAGAAAGATTCAGTAGCCCATAATTTAACAAGTAGGCAAAGCAGAAGAATAAAATGTGTTTGAGCACTTTGATAGGCAAAAAGAAATTTAAAAAAATTAACAAATATTTTAATTTCTATTATTTTTTACTTGATCAGGAGTTTTGAAGTAATTTTTAGGTATTAAGACAGAAGCATGGGAAATACATAATTTGGTTTTCACTCTTCAATTTTTTTGTACATTTATCATTCATGCGTTCAAGGAGCAGGATTTATCCAATAGGATTCATTGCCACAAAAGCAAATGTTCAAAATAAACAGTATGGAGGGAAAATGAGAGTAATATTCTCACATTCTAAGTTCAGTGACTTACTATTTTTAATAACAACATTTAAGTTAGCTTCCTCATTGAATTTTGTGGGTCTATACTTATAGAGCCAATGGAGAAAAGTAAGTGAACTGAATCACAATGCAGAGGATGAAACGTAATTCCTCATTTAGACGAGCCATTTAACAACTGTTTTTCTCTATTAATTCTCTACAGAGAAACTAGCTGCACTATTCTTCTTCAAACTAGTCCTAGTTTGTAAATCACTGCATTGGCTCCCATGTAAGACAGACTTTCTTTTAAAAGGGAAAGAAAAGAGGGGAAAAAAA
Organism: Morus bassanus; assembly: GCA_031468815.1. Lineage (NCBI taxonomy): Eukaryota > Metazoa > Chordata > Aves > Suliformes > Sulidae > Morus > Morus bassanus. Next base: position 105,835,002 of record CM062567.1, on the reverse strand, counting down.
AAAAGACATTGTGGTTACTCTGCTGCTGCCTTCTTTGGGGAAGTTTTGTCAGTACCACCATCAGTCTGGATGATGCAGCCACAGTCAATAGATCACAACAGAAAAGCTGGCAGCCTTTGTTGACTACATCTGCTTCCATAACCTATTTTGATATTCTCAACAGAAACTGTCCCACAGACTCTGTTCTGTGGGGACCAAAGACACTAGGTACAGGTCTTAGTAAATCCCATTAGTTCAGGAGAATCTGCAGTTTGGCTTATCAGCTAGCACAGTTCTTACATTCACCATGCTCAGAATTCAGAAATATGGAAATTAATTTAAAACAAACAAACAAAAAAACACCTTTGTTTTTTATTGAATTAGTAAAATATGTTCAATTTTTCTGGTAACTTCTCAACAACAGTTGGAGGAAGTAAGGGTCAGTTCCTGAAGAGTTCAGTAACAGAGAAGGAGAAAGAAAATAAAATTATATGTAGAAGATTGTTTGACTACCTCCTGTAAATTATTGCATTTAAAAGTTCACTAACAGGATTAAGAAATTCTCATCATTAATCTGTTGTGCATACTCTGTAGTTGGTCTTTGAGGAGGTCAGCTGTTGACAACAATGGCAACATAGCACTTGGAAGGAATATAGAAAACACATTACATCATTATACATTCTGCACAGGATATCCAGGAATGCTTCTTGTACGTCAGTCCTATGGTCATCCAGAATATGTCAGCTTAAAAAATATGATCTAATTATGAAAGAGGGTCCTCTACAGTAGCCCTTGTATATATCCTGTTCTGAATTCTCTTGGAATATTTTCTTGTACAAAAACTGAAAGATTAGACTAGGATTATATGCAATATTTTCTTTGCTCTAATACAGTGGTGATAGGCACAAGACCTGTTATCTAGGTTATGATAAAAGGATATCTACCACTAGGATACATGTGTACAACTACCATAATGAATCTCATTGTGTGTGTATGTGTGTATTAATACACGCATATATGTATACACACACACACAGAGAAATGTTTATATATATAGATTGACTCAGATACCATTACTGATACATGTTGGTTTATACAACAGTATCTCAGTGTATCCTTCCAAGCAATATCTTTTCAATGTAAGAACTTCATTCATTCCTGTCTCTAAAACCACTTTTTTTCCTGATTTGTCTTTCTACTACTTAAGGAAACAAAGGCAAGGCAGACAACAGGCTAACACTTTTAGATAGTTATCTTATGCTTGTGTTTATCATAAGAAGGAATACACTCTATACATGCTCCTTCACTGTATCACTACATTGTTGGCATAATGGGTCCCTGAGCCTGCCAAACCATAGTGCTTCATTCTACATTTTTTTCTCATAAGAATGAACCCCAGAAGGCTAAGTGAAAAAAAAGATTGTTTTTCTTTTTTTTTAATTAGGAGAAAACTCAGAATGGGACTTGTCTTCTTGCAAGCTGGTGTCTTTCCTTCAGAACTGCTCAATCCAGAAGCTGTGCAATTTTTTCTTTGGTTGCTGCAAACTCCAGTCACCTCTGGGTGTCTAGAAAGATAGGTTTTCCAGTCTGTCACCCTGAAGGATAAGATACATGACTCTTCCCTGCCCAATCTCTGTTGTGCTGCAGGCTGCCAGTTCACCCATGACTCCCCAGTTCCCTGTTCCGCAACATGCTGTGGAGACTTTCCCTTCTGAGAGAGCTCTCAGGAAAGAAACAACCTCCCTTCCCCTCCTTGGAGCTCCACCTAACACAGAGTTCAGCAGCCTGGTTGGACCAAGCTAACAGGCCCCTTTTCTGCTGGTATCCAAAGGAGCATAACGAAATGACACACAACACAGAATAATGAAGTACCAACCATCTCAGAGAAAAGTTTGTTAATGTTAGCTAAGTAATGTCTGTATCAATACCTATTTCTAACTTAAGAAGTGAAGGACAATGCCCACAGTATTTATATGCTGAACAGAATATTTTAATGTTCCCTTGCAAAAAGGACTTTTGGCACAAAATAATCAATTTACCACTGACAAGTACTTAGGTGTTCATATGTGAAAGAGTCTTTTGGAATATCTGGTCTTTAGTGAAACTTCACTTCATTAAAACACTGTTTAGAGTTTGATCTCACTGTCCTTGCTCAATCACTGTTTTCACTAACATGGGGATGGTTTTCCTTTTTAACTCTTTTATTCTGGATTTTTAAAACAGAGTTAATAAAAAGGACAGCTCAGCATTCAACATTTCAGCCTCATTTTAAGACATTCCAGTAGATCTCAACTGGCCCCTGTCAGAAGCGAAGTCAGTGACACAAGCCTACTATGTCTTAACAGACTGACAGTCATCGACACCAGCCAGATCATCTGTGGTGGAGGAAGGATTGAATGCTGCATATGAGAGCACTCAAAATATTTTATCACCTGGTATAGGGGTGGTTAACACACTAACCACAGCCAAGAGCAGTGGTGTCTCCCTTCTCCTCTGAAAATGATTAGCCAAAATGCTTTTTAACTAGCTGGCTCTTGGTTTTATGTCTTTTGAAAGACCAAGGAGATCTTTCATATCTTCTTAACTGCTACCACTGTGTTTGGTGTCACAAGATTTCCAGCTTGGACACATACTTTAGCCTTAACCAAATACTGCCTCTTGTTTTTCCATATCTTGACTGAATATAAGATAGAGAGGAGAGAAGAGAAACATGCTTTGCAGAATCCATGTTGCCACCATATTTACCCCCTTTTTCCATTAAACAGCTTTTATACTTCAGCTAGGGAACAACTGATCTACAACACAGAGGAAGCAGTGGTAAAACTTTCACAATAATATAAAATAAATAGTTGGTGGTCTTTTTTGTTTTTTGGTTGGTTGGTTTGGGGGTTTTTTTGTTTTTTGTTGGGTTTTTTTTTTTTTGTGTGTGTGTTTTTTTGTTTTTTTTTGCAGCTGGGTCAAGCCAAATCTTCAAAATTGTAGTTTCATTTTTCCCTATAACAGTTATGCCATATGATGACAAAAAGAAGGCAGATTTTTGATGTCAATGTGAGTATAATTTTGATGAATAAGTGGAAGACTTATTTTGCCAGAACATCAGTTAAACTTTTAAGAACTGCTAGAATAATCATCCCTTCCTTCTCTGCCTTTTCCTTTGTACTACAGATATTCAAGATAAGGAAAAATGATGCATTTTAATGCTTTATGAAGTACTTTGAAAGAAACAGAAAAAGTGAAATAAAAGATAATTTTAAAATGGTCTGTTAAATTTATACTTCTAGGGTATTTTTTTTTAAATTAAGATCATTAACACATTGTTAAGTTCATCATTTTTCCTTGTAACATTAGGGTTATTAAGTATAACACCATTTTTCACTAGAATATATGGTACAATGCCAAATCATAAGCCAAGCCAAATGGAACACACAGGGAGCAAGAAGGGGAGACATACTAACAGAGGTATTTCTTAATAACGGAAACCTAGCAAAAGAGGCATCAATTTTGTCAGCAGAACTGTAGATATGAGTCTATCAATAATCCATGGCACTTTTGTATTTCCCAGCTGAGGCTATTATACAGCTTTGGATGACAGCCTGCTTCAACTTCATCATACAATCCACTGGGACAGAAACTCATAACTGGCTTTCAACATAGATCCTTCATATAAAGGGTAATAACTGCAGCCAGTCAGTGTAGTAAGATTATCAGACAGTGCAGCAATGAGCTGCAAAATGTGAGAAAGACAGCCTGACAGAAACCTGACAAAATAACCTCAGCAGGATAACTCCTTTAAACATCAAGGGGAGAAGAAAGGTATCGGAAAGATCCCCCACAGAACCTTCCTCAACACTGTAAAGCTGATGTTTTTTTAATTAAACTTATCTTGACCTATCTTCAAACATTAGAGAAAATGAATAATTAATCAGAAACTTGAGCTACTTCAAGAAAAGCGAGAAAGACACTACAGAAGGTTTTACCTGTACTGATGAACATTATTGATATTCTTGCAGTCCATTGATTTCCAATAGAACATTGCCACAGGACAGTAACTGTGACATAACATTATTATCTAATAAGGTATTAGATAATAATGTTATTATCTAATAATGTATCTATGTAATGTACATACAGAAAACTTAACTGGGCCTATTAAATCATCAAGGGCAAAAGTCTCAAAACCTTTTACATGGCTTATTTAGGATCCACTGTCCTATTATGAGAGGTTCAACATAAACATTACTCAGAGCCAGATAACTTCATCACCAGTTCCTGAGCTTCAAAATGTACACAAAACTTTGTTCTACATTTGTTCTGATATAGGCTGGCTTTCATACAGAAGTGCAGACTGAAGGACCTGAGTGTGTGCAAACTGCCCTACATGATCAGAGCTATTTAATGGTAAAATTTTGATTGTAGATACAGAGGTAGATATATTCTGTTGGCAGCCGGTCACAAGAGGTGTTGCCCAGGGCTCAGTATTGAGGCCAGTTCTGCTTAATGTCTTTATCAATGATCTGGATGAGGGGATCAAGTGCATTCTCAGTACATTTTCAGATGACATGTAACCAAGTTAGGCGAGAGTGTTGATCTGCTTGAAGGTTAGGAAGGCTCCGCAGAGGGATCCGGACAGGCTGGATCAATGGGCTGAGGCCAGTTTTATGAGGTTCAACAAGGCCAAGTGTCAGAACCTGCACCTGGGTCAGAACACCATGGAACACTACAGGCTTGAGGAAGAGTGGCTGGAAAGCTGCCTGGCAGAAAAGGACCTGGAGGTGCTCGTTGACAGCCGGCTGAACATGAGCCAGCAGTGTGCCCAGGTGGCCAAGAAGGCCAACAGCATCCTGGCTTATATCAGGAATAGTGTGGCCAGCAGGAGTAGGGAAGTGATTGTCCCCCTGTACTTGGCACTGGTGAGGCCACACCTCGAATATTGTGTTCAGTTTTGGGCCCCTCACTACAAGAAGGACATTGAGTTCCTGGAGCATGTCCAGAGAAGGGCAGCAAAGCTAGTGAAGGGTCTGGAGCACAAGTCTTATGAGGGCACTGGGGTTGTTTAGCCTGGAGAAGAGGAGGCTGAGGGGAGACCTTATTGCTCTCTACAACTACCTGAAAGGAGGTTGTAGTGAGGTGGGTGTCAGTCCCTTTTCCCAAGTAGTAAGAGATAGAACATGAGGAAATGGCCTCAAGTTGCATCAGGGGAGGTTTAGATTGACTATTAGGAAAAATTTCTTTACCAAAAAGGTTATCAAGCATTGGAAAAGGCTGCCCAAGGAAGTAGTTGAGTCACCATCCCTGAAGGTTTTTAAAAGAGGTGTAGATGTGGTGTTTGGGGACATGATTTAGTGGTTGATTTGTCAGTGTTAGCTTTACAGTTGGACTAGATGATCTTAAAGGTCTTTTCCAACCTAAATGATTCCATGATTCTATGAAAGAGACACTGTGAAACATTTTGAATTAAGGTTGTTATGTTTGTGTGTGTGTGCGTGTACACTTCCATCTAAAGAGACATTTCAGCAGCCTACTGTACAGGTTTTGGGTGGTACACAGTTAATTTCTTCAGAGTAGCTTGTATAGTGCTGTGGTTTGGATTTGTGATGAAAAGTGTTATAATACAGGGGTGTTCTTGTTACTGCTGAGCAGTGCTTACACAGAGTCAAGGCCTTTTCTGCTTCTCACCCCACCCTACCAGTGAGCAGGCTAGGGATGTAGAAGAAGCTGGAAGGGAACACAGCTGGGACAGCTGACCCCAACTGACTAAAGACGTATCCTGTACCATATGACATCATGCTCAGCACACAAATCTGAGGAAAGAAAAGGAAAGGGGGGGACATTCGGAGTGATGGCTTTTGTCTTCCCAAGTAACCATTACACATGATGGAGCCCTGCTTTCCTGGAGATGGCTGAACACCTGCCTGCCGATGTGAAGTAGTGAATGAATTCCTTGTTTTGCTTTGCTTGTGTGTGCAGCTTTTGCTTTATCTGTTACACTGTCTTTACCTCAACCCATGAGTTTTCTCACTTTTGCCCTTCCAATTCTCTCCACCATCCTGCTACAGGGGGAGTGAGCAAGCAGGTGTGTAGGGCTGAGGTACTTTATCAGGGATTAAACTGCAACACCTACTAATAATAGCCAACAATCCCATAACAACTAGCAGTGAAAGAGGAAGTTAAAATAGGAATATAGCCAAATACAGTTACAACTTGTTAAAAAATGCAAATGTATTACAAAATGCAAATATATTCCTCCAAGTGCTGAGGAAGAACTTTAAGTATCTATTGAAACCATGTAGATACCAAAGATACTTATTAGACTTATTTACATGTAGTTTAGGAGAAAAATAATCTGTATTTTCTGATTTGTTTAAAAGTTCAATTAATTCACTCTTTTTGCATAGGAAAAAAATCTAAAATTAATTTATTTTTTTGCCTGATCTGATTGACATGGGAAAGAAACCAATGAGCATAATGAAGGTCTCCTTCAGATCCTTGCTTATAATGTTAGTATTGTTAAAATTTCAATTTAAATGAAATAATAATTCACAAGTATATAATTGTTTTAACTATCTCCTTTCAGTAATATTTTTCTTCCCCATAAAATACTATGATTTTGCTTTTTTTGAATTTTATCCATTTTGTTTTCAAAAATCACAATTCTTGTTCAAATATTTCATTTTCACAACCAAAATATTTTTAAAGAGCCCAGGAAATAACTGTCATTCCCATTAATACCTTTTCAGTACCTCTCAATCCAGTTCTATGAAACTAACCTCATTTTAATACTATTTGAGGGGGAAATGTTGTGCAAATATCTTGGGATTGGGAGTGTTCCTACTTTTCTTCTTTTTATTATTTTTCTTTCATGTTTGGCTGGTAACAGTGTTGAATAAAGTTACAGGTAAATGCAGCAATTTAACTCTGGCAAAACCCCCTCCCCGAAACAGCATAGTAATAATTAGATAGTGATAAAGTAGGTTTTAAGAGGAAGGACTTAGTAAAATTCCACCATGAGTCTTTATGATTAAATGCCATTCTGTTGTTGTAGAATATACACAAGAGGGATTTCCATTCCCTGTTCAATCCTCTTCACGCTCTTTTGCAAGGGAACAAGAGAGAACTTACTTAATGCTGTTGTGTCACCAGGTAACCAGTATAGCTCTTCAGTCCAGACGCTCTAAATTTTTTGCGGCTTTTCTTTAATGGTTTTCTGAGGAAAAATGTTAGTTTTGAGAATACAGGGAAGAAATACTACTTTTGCTGGGAATCTGCTATTTTCCATTGAGAAAAATCAAACAAGATATGTTATTTAGAGTAATTTTGACACTATTCTGAGAATTTTCTCTTTTTAAATGGAACAAGTGTGTTTTATTTGATGTCTTTTCAATACAACATTAAACTTAATCTTTCTCTTTCTTTTTTCTACTCTCTAATAGGTTCTGATGTTTTCCTATCAGTTATTCCTTGAAAGAACCTTATACCTTATAATTATTTCTCCCAGTGTGCAAGGATTCTACTACCCAGTGCACCACGTAGTAGTTTAATATGAAAATCTTTGTGGACAGTGGGACATCAGGTTTCTATATCTTCAGCTCTCCTAAATGAAGACATTACTCTGTCCAAAATGCAGTTTACCATTAAACCAATTTGAACTCAAGCAGCTTTGTTCATAGCAAACACAATATTCCACAATTCATTAAATTAGTATCTATCAAAAAGGTTTTGTTTTGATTAAAATTTTGAAATTAAGGATGGGATTCATCTCAACAACTTTAGCTGGCTACAATGCATGATACACCAGAGCAAATCAGCCTAGACTTCTATAGACAACAGATAGGAGTAGACATATCTTGAGAATAATTGAACTAATTAATTTTGGATATATGGTTTAGGATTGCACCCTAGAAATGCCCATTTTTTCCCTTGACTATAGTAAGAGTTATTAGGGGTGACTGAAGTCTTGAGGATCAGCTGAATTCTGCTGAAATGTTTTCACATTTTGATAGAAAGCAAGTATTACAAATTTTTCCAACAAGTTATTCAGTTTCCAGTGTTTGCCCCATCCTGCTACAAAGAAGGGAAATGTCAAAACATTCTGCAACATGCAATACCTTTATTTCACTTGTCACTACTTATTAATAACAGAAGAATCTCAGATATCTCTATCTAGTGTCTGAAGTATAAGGTACTATCACCTGAGTTTAAAGACTGTAATGAGAATTCTGGATAGAAAATGACTAGAAGTGCATGACAGTTACTAAAGGAGTACATATGTACTGTGTTAAATTGCCAGGCATACCTACTGAAGCCTACTGCAATATATTAACCCTTCTTCATGCTTCAAGCAACAGACAATGAGCACAAGGCAGGCATAATTCACGTGAAACCTTCAGCTACAAAAAATTATGTAAGATAACTTTTCAGCCCACTACAGCAGTGAAGACATAGTCCCATTCTGTCTATTAAACCCTCCTGTGCCTCTTTCCCTCCTACTATGACCTTTTCTTAACTGTTCTCTTCATGCCTTACTTACAACAAAATGCCACATTCACATTTGAGCATGCTGGTTTGTTTCTGAATCACCCCCCCATATATAACAACTTGTGGAGTTATTTTGATGCAGTTCTGTGTCAGATCTCAAAAATCGTTTTACATTTTTATAGAGGTGTTACAAAAATAAAATGATTTCTTGGGTTCAAACATAGCAAATTAATAATCTTGGTATATTCAAGCACAATTTAATGAGCATTCTTAAAAAAAAAAAAAAAAGAGTAACCTACCTCTGTGCAATACCTGAAGACACATAATTACCTACAGAGAGAATAAGAGAAAAAGCTAAAGAGTCGTGGATTATTACAGAGGTTTCTGTTACATATTGCACAATTGTGTTAGCCCTCAGTCTCCACTGAGGCACTAATTCCATTCCATGGACACCTTAAAATTCAGTTCTGTTCTGAGCCAGGGTGAAAAACAGGCTTATTAAAATTGTCCATGAGAGGAAAACCCTGGAATCCTTTCACTGAGCTAGGTCCATGGTTTTGCTGAATCCAAAAGTCACCAAAATTCCAGGATTTCTGCTCCTTGAAGCAACCTTCTCCCTGACTATTGCAAGGTCATGGATACTTGGTTGCATGATATCAAACAGCTTGACTTAGGACAGGAAGAACTCAGCATTTTTCCAAGCAGATAAGGTGGAAGTAATTCAAATTTACCCTGTTTCCAGAGGAATTTTAGTAGAATATATGTGCTTCTTTTTTTTTTTTGACATAGCAAAAAAATTAAATGAAAATTGCCCAGACTTCTTCCATCAGCTCTGTCTCAAAAGAACCTCTGCACCATGACTTCTGTCACATACCTGGCATGTTTCATAACCTTTTAAATACAGCTTTACATGGTTTGAGGAAAATGTACCTATACAAGACATGAAACTTTAAAACCAGCACAAATTCATTCATAAGGCAATTAATCATAAAATCGTAAAAATGTGGGCAGCAAGAGACATCATTTAGTCCAATTTCCACTCAAAGCAGGACTATCATCAGCACATGATCAATACTAAAAAGATCATTCTTTATTTAAATCTTTCCTCAGTGTTAGAGATGTGAACCATATAAAGCATAAAAATCTTAATAAAACAACTATCATGGACTTCCAGCTTCCCATGTATCATACATCAGCAGCATTCTCAAACCACTGTTCTTCTGGCAATATCCACTCAGGGACAACATACAAGGGCCACCATCAATATCAAATATTATTTTCTTTCTAAAAATGCAAACATTACAGAACTTAGCATTAAAAAATATATGAAAGATCATTTAATGTATGTTTATCTACAGCATAAACACTTATTAAAAATAATGCAAGATATGTTAAATATTTTGTTGTGCTTTATTTATGTTTAGTGTAAAGCTATTCTGTATTTCAGAAGGTGCAGTGGTTGCCATGGAAACTAATTTTTAGTCTATTGCAGAGTAAATAATTCTATAAATCTCACTTTATATCCAGTCCACAGGTATGATTTCCCACTATTATTGGGATGGGAGAGAAGGGGATAATTTTTTTCCTCCCTAGGTACTTTTTTCTATGTAGTAGCTTTTCAGTTTGTCTAGCAGTGTCTTCTAGAGAAACTGAAGTAATTAAGAACAGAAGAGAGGAATCCAGATCTTTTAGGAGTCCTCATCTGAGTTACTGAATGCTTCATGAGCTTATAGAAAATCACTTATTTCTCAGAACCTCATTGCTTCTGTAGGTAGAATACAAGTAAAGGACTTGCTAATTGAGAAGCTAAGCTAATTATTTTTTGTAAAATGATTTAAAATACTGCAAATAAAGGTGCTCTGTAAGCTCAGAGTACTACTGTTGTTCTGAGTATTACTACCATTTATTACTGTGCTGGGATCAGTGGAGTTAATTTCTATAGACAAGAAAGTTACCAAGTGAATTTCACACTTCCTGGAATCTGCACATCACATATCACACATCAGTATTTTAATGTTTTAATAGAAAGAGACTTAGCTTTCATCCGGTATGCAATTTTGTACTTAGCAAAAATGCACGTGGATGTCTATTCAACACCCCAAGGTGCTTGCTTTAGGAGTGTAATTGATGGAATTTCATTAAGAACTCCATCTTTATTGTTACATCTTTATATGCTATTGTGTTATTATCTGTGCAACACTATATGTATTATCTATGTATCTAATAGGAAAACTGTTCCTTTTATTCTTTTTTTCCAGAACCTAGACTTTCACATTACCCTTTGCAGTCTATCTTCTGCCACATCCATGCAGAGCTGAAAAGTAGAAAACCCTATTCTACTGATAGGACTAAAGCACAGTGGAGCTAACAGATTAATCTAAAACTGTGAAAGAAACCTGTGCCAGAGCCAGAAGAGGAATCGCAACTCCAGATCCTACCTCCACTGTTTAACTGGTTTTCATAGCAGGGCCTAACCACCATACTAATAGGGAAGCTGTCGAACAGTGTCAGCTCTGAGTGTTGAATGTAACCACATCCAGCAATGTTATGTGTAGAGTTCACCACTGAGCCCATTAAAGACTTCTTACAGTAAAGGCACAGTTGAACCGTACTCTGAGGAAATGGGTTGCTCTTGCTGTAAGGAAGCAAGGAGTAGAAGTGAAGGAGATCCTGATACCTGAAACAGAAGGAGGAAGGGGGCCAGATGGGAAGTCCCTGGAGAGTTGGTCCCTCTGTATCTGCTAGGAATATGAGGGATACAGAGCAGGAAACACTGAGTAGTGATGCTGGGAACTGATCCTTCACCAGCCCCAGCAGCATCCGTCTGTCTGAGTCTGCTGGCTTTTCCTCCTTCTCTGACATAACAAAAGCAGGCAGCAGGGCCAAGGCCATTTTGCTGTTCCCAGGGTTCTGATGCCAAGGTTAAAAACAGCAAAACTGCAGCCAGGGCAATTTTATGCAGTTGTATCAACATTGTTGTACACACCATCTCTACTATAAATTTGATGCAAAGAAGAATTATCAAGTATCTGTGAATATCAGAAAGACCTCCATAAGAAACCATGTGGAGGCATCACCTACAACATAAACAAAAATAACTAGTGGATATAAAACTGTATTTTTTCAAAAGACAGCCCTGACCCAGCTCAAATGAGCATAGCAATGCCTCTAAATTCATCTTATTAGTGATATGGAAAAATATTTTCAAGTTTGGATTGCATGGGGACTTCTTTATTTTGACTGATGTTGCAGAGTTAGATCTGTCTCTCTCTTCTGTCTGTTTCCATTTATTTCCTACTCAGGCAAAATTGCTTTTAATGTCAATTGGAGGCGCAAGTGCTCAGACTTTATGCAGATTGCCCATGCACTTGAGTATCATTAGTGGTTTAACTACTTCACTTTTGGCAACCATGTTTCAAACAAAAGCAAGGCTAAAATGTCATTTTTGTGATATCTCCAGTGGCTGCATTGAATCGCACTGCTCAGTTCAGTGTTTCCAAGCAATATGATCTTCCTTATACAGGATTTATGGACTTATTCAGGAATAATGAGGGAAAGGAAGATTACCATAATCAGGTTTTCTGACTTGCTATGTATTTATCCATACACTAATTCTGTAGAAAGCACATTTCCTTTTCTGATGCCAGCAAAGTATTCCTCGTGTACCTAATCTGAGAACTTGGGCATTCTGGGAATGTCTTACTTGTTTAGCCCTGAGGTCCTGAATGTTTTGGGTAAATAGCAAAGGAATCCAAATGCATCGTTTGGTTTCAAGGAAATAAAAGAAAGAAAACGTTCACAAAAGGAGACTTTATATACAAGTAATTTCTGTTTTGCAAGTCTTCAGACTGACATCAACATTTCAGAGCTTGCCAAACATATACACCCCTTGAGCAAATGAACTATCACACAACTGCAAAGCTGCTACAGCTAACCTCCATCAACAATCTGCACATTCTTAAGGTGGCTTCTGTTTCTGGCTGTTTGTTGTTCTACTCCATCCTCTGCACTTTTCAAGAATTAAAGTGTTTAATATTAACCATGTTATAAAAAATGTATATTTGTGAAGAAGGCATTGGACTGAATCCTTTTGCTTACAAAGGTTTACATAACTTAATGTAGTATAACTTAAACTAAATCACTCAAAAGAATATGAGCAAATTAAAGGGTGTATTAAGACTCCTTAACTCCCTTCTTACATTACAAGTCAGACTTAAAAGCATCCAAAATCATTAGATTCAGGCAACGGTTCCTTTCATGCCCATCTTAAGACCACAGAGGCCAGTAAAAATACTGTTTAATTTGGCAGATCATCTCAGACATAACTTCAGTTATGCAAAAATTCATGTAAAAGAAGTCAAAATAAGTGAATTTCTTGACATATACAACAAACTATAAAGTATAAAATGAAAAGCAGAACTATAACCAGATGGAGCAAACACTTTCATACTTATCTCTGTAAACTAGTGAAATTTGATTGTGGCATGCACTCAAGTATCCGATATCCTGAAAACTTCTGCATAGCGCATACCAATTTTCACAAAATTGTTCTACTGAGATGGGGGGAGAGACAAATGGTCTTTTTCCTACGTTTTCCACTATTTGAAATACACTATTGTATTCACTTTGCTGAACTAAAAGGTCCAATATAATTTTATATTGTATCTGCACTGATTTTGTTTTGTTTTGTTTTACTTTGACACTTAATATTGTAAAGCAATGTTAATTAATTAAGGTAAAATTCTCCACACACCTTTCATACAGTTTCTTTACCAACAGTTGAAAAATTGTTCATGAAGGAGTTAAATAATAAGGAACTAGGTCTCATTAACAACAGAAGAAAACACAGTAGAACTTGATATCTAGTCTTTACTGTAGGCAGCAGTTTTGTGGGAAAATAAACAAAGGGCAGGAAGGCCATGGCTGAATGAAAGAAAACATTTACTGAGACAGGTAGTATTCAGAGAATTTAGAGAGGTTTGTTTCCACTGCACTGGAAATTACATACTTTGTATATGGTTTTTGTGGACTTCCCCGAAAAGTCCATAAACCAATATAGTTTAAATTATGGGTCATTATTTTTTAATTTTGCACATAGATAACCTAAATGTCTAAAGCATGTTTGCACTGTTTTTTGCTCAAGAAAATCTGATCAATTACATTGATTTTGAGGACACAATATGTCAGTGTTAAAGTATAATGTCCTTCTTAATGCACACTTACAATGCACGTTAAATAAACCCAGAACACAATACTTTGCATAGCTTCATTGCCCCAATTAATCAAACAGCCCAACATCTCTAATTAACATTAGTGTACTATCTGTTCTTAGAGTAGGGTAATATTCATTTTGAGCTGACTCACACACTGCAGACAGGAGCTCAGGTTTAATGCTGATCCCACTGAAAACTCCTACTTCTCTCCAAGAGGAAGGAAGTCATGCCAATCAGCCACAGGTTCAAAAGCCCCACTTCAACTACAATTTCAAGTGTATATACACATACATTACAAGGAAAATGGGAAAAAAGGTCAAAGACAGACCATCCATCAAACACAATATCCATTATGTCCGCATGTTAATGTGCACAACTAAGATATATGAGACTGGGGATCTTCTCTGTAGTTACAAAGATCTGTTAAGCACAAAGTTATTTTCTTTCAGCAGTGGATCAAGCACAGAGTCAGTGACTTTGTGTCCAGCCAAAAGTATCCCAAATAGTCAGGGCTCTGCAACATATTTCTGTAAAATCCACTATTGAAATTACAGCTGGTTCTTCAAGAAATCATTAATTGCCTTTAGCACACTGTGGTTTCCTTCTTCTGTATGACCTCTGTTATTCATTCCCCTTCAGACATGTGAAGCTAGAGCATTCCTCCATCTACCAAGTCCCATGCAGTCTTAAAACTTTGGCCGTCATCCTGCATAGACACCAACTTCCTTGGACATTCAGGGCATAATTTTGTCTGCTTCAAGTGTTTCAAAGTTCCTACATTTTAATGTGCCACCAGAAAAAGCACACGGATTTCACTACGTAGTTTAGTCTGGGGATGAGGGTAGTCAGTCTGTCAACTATGTTATCAATCCTGTTATTTTGTTTTGTTTTATTTTAATTTAATTTTATTTTTATTTGTAATTGTCTATTGTCTTTGCTCAACTCAAAAGACAATCCTTACTCCTGTCCAGATTCAGACTCAGACATCCCCTGCCAGGGCCCTGTTCACAGTCCCACACTTTCTAGCCTCATACCTTACATTCATACCATGAGCTGACTGTTGCTAGTTTGGCAGCAAACAACTGCCATTTTCAATGTATTTTGGCTCATGGAGAAAAAAAAAAAAAAGAGTAAAAAATATTTTCCTGAGGAAGCAGCAGTAATCCAGTAGTTTGTATGGAATCCAGAATGGATTTGCCCCTAAACACCAGAAACACAATATCCTATAAAATGTTCTTGTCTGTGTAAAGCAAGAGGACACAACAGAGAGAGAATTTTGTAAAACTCTTATATAAAAGTCATGGTACTTGAACTCTAAGAGTAAACTATTAGTGTTATTATAAAGAGAAATAGTGTTTAGCATTATTCAAAACTGATGGTGCAATTTTGTTCCTATTCATATCCATTTTTCTTTCATTTTGAGGTCTTGGTCACAGAGCAGGATATCTTGTTTTGTTAAAAGTTTGCTTTTATCATTTTACTAAAAGAATTGGTTTCCAATCAAAATTATAAATGCATTAGCAAATAGTCTGGTCAACATTCATTGCATTGTGAATCAATCTGCTTCCGAAACACCAACTGGGTTTTGTTTCAAACCCTAGCAAGAGGAAGATCTAGAAGCAAGCCTTACGGGAAATATTATTATTTTCGTTTGCGCTCTGTCTGCAATTCATTCTTGAGACACATCCAAGACATGGGAAAAGGAACAGCATCTCAGAGAAAGATGGAGTACACAAAACTAAAAAGACTTCTCTAGGGATGTCATTCCTCTGGTCTACTGGTTTATAGACTTGTGTACAGGACTGTCACTGTCCTAACTGAATTGATAGATTTTCCTTTTATGCCTGAACACCGAACAGGGATAAAGAGTCAAGGCAATACATATCTTTATTCCTTCAAATATTCTGTTCTCTCTTAACAAACACATTTGAGAAGGAGAGTTCAGCAAACCCCCAGACATAATCGTGCTAAAGCAGATTCACCTGGGAATCCATCTATTTATCATACACCACTTTTGTCACATTTATTTAAAGTGACAAAATTACACACAATATAGTACCACTGTGATTTGCATCATTATTTTTTTAAATCCACTGCTGATGTACTCTTCCAAAAGCTAGCACAAGGGAGCCAACTTACTTCTAAATTTTGATGCTATTCCTCCATGGCTGTGGTAGTAGCAATTCCCCATTTTACATACCTTCCTGTTCATGAATAACTTGTTGTATACTCCTTCCTTTTTCCTCCCCACTGCCCCACATTTACTAGGGCTTCAGCAATTCTGGTTATTGATTTAGCCACACAAGAAATAAAGTCCTAGTGCCCAGATGAAAATGTGATAACTGAATTCATCTTTCTGGTAAAGCTACATAAACAATGTATGAGAAAATAACCTAGGTTTGCTGGTAACGCTGCTTTATCTGCCAATTTATCTGCTTACAGAACTCTGACTGTGATGCTTCTATACAGGTATTGGTAAAGTGTTTCAGTCAAATGCCTGCCTGAAACATCAGGTATTTTTCATGACCTCTTTTCTATTTGGTCTGTATTTCCCTCTCATTTGTGTGTCACTCACTAGGTCTCCAAAACACATGGTCAAATTTGGTTAGTTTATGGTGAAAAACAGATTCCACCCCAGAAAGACTCTGACAGATTCTTGGGAGATTTTCTACGAATTTATATTCTCACTTACCTCAGTACTATGGCTCAATAACTTTTACCTGTATTAGTCGCTATCATACATGCTTATCTCATCTCATTAGCTACAATATTCATAGGACACAGTACCGACCTGAACTGCAAATACATTGAGATTTAAAAGTGCTTGTAGACTTTTTCCTGGATTCTTATTAGTCTGACTGGCAATTGTTAGGTGAATGACTAAGCAAATGTTTTCTATATTTTCTGTTTCCTCCATCTGAAGATCTTACATTCTCGTTCAATTTTCTTTCTTAGAACTGCGAAACTGCTCTGAATAAAAGTCAGTTTTCTATGTTTGTGACTTTCTTGCAACAGATAATTAAATTATACTGATGAGTTTCATTAGCATGAGCCAAAGCAGTCCTGAGCTCAGTAGAATTAGTATGTTTGTTAAAGTCCTACTAATTTATGGTTCCTTTCTAAAGTCCCTGGACAAGCTGCATTGTTTATGGCTAATAAAGTTATAGCACAATATGTTTTGACTTGGCAATAGGCCCCAACTTGAAAGCAACTGTAAAAGTGATATTCTGATCCCTGTCTCATTGTAACCACACTATACTTTCTTTCTGGGAAACAATATAATCAGTAACCAGTTTCTTGGTGCGTCTGATGATGTGTTGTGTTAGGATAACCATGCCCATAACGCTTCTTTGCCTAACAGTTTCCTCAGTAATGCAGAGACACCTTGACATTATTAGAAACTTGGAAGGACATTTACCAGACAATTCACAGATTTAAATAGCCTAGTTAACACCTACAAACACTGATGTTAAGTGACTTTTGCCTTGGGAATCAGTTGATAACCTTTAGACTAAACAGTGTAAGTCACACTAGTAAGTACACCAAACAGATACACATCACACTTGTAAAAATAAGGCCATCAAACAGCTGTGACTGTGATCTGCAGCAACCTCTACCATGCCAGGTTCACACCTGTGGTCATCACGAAGATACTGCTTCCTTAATGACCTGATAGCATGCCTCAATGCTTGTAATGGCAGTTTTGGCTTCAGGATGAATCCCAACTGACATTCTCAATTCTCTCTATGTAGTGCTGATATCCAGAAAGTTGCAAGGTGCTTGTTTTCCTAGTCAAACCTGCAAAACCCTTCCACAGCATCTTACTGATAACATTCTTACTTTTACCAAGTAATATCACAAGAGACTTTAAACTCTTGTTTTGTGCTTCAAATACTGTATCAAAGGAGCATGCCCGGCTTTTCAATGGTTACCACGCTCCTTATTCACTTTAGTGAATAAGTCACAGTCGCACAGGAAGGATTTCTAATCCACTGACCTAAATGTAATTTCCATGCTCCTCAAAACTTTTACTGATCTACCTCACCCAAGTACACAGATGACCTAATGTCTCAACTTAAGTTCCAGTTAAGTTGTTAGTTTGTATCAACTGCAGGGTTCTTTTTAAATCAGAATTGTAAAAATGTTTGCCTATATTAACAACAAATTACAGACATTTAAAAAGCTATACATGCTTCTAGTCAAACACTTCAACGGTAGGTAGAAGACACTACCCAAAAGAGCATATTTCACAGACTGATTTCCATTGTTTTTGTCTGTATATACATTTCCCCTTTTGTGATCTAAAGAATGTTCATCTACCTGGAATCAAACAATAATTTAGGTTGTAAAAGACCACTGGAGCTCATCTAGTCCAACCATCTAGTCATCTAGTCAAAGCAGGGCTAACTTCATATCTAGACCAGGTTGCTCACAGTTTTCTCTAGTAAGTCTTTGAAAATATCCAAGGACAGAGGACTCACAGCCTCTCTGGGAAATCACAGAGGTCACCACCCAAATTAGAAATTCATTCTAAGAAATAAGTTTGGCAAGAATATTGAGTGGTTATACTTCATTTAATTTTCTCAGTCAAAACCCTGTGATGATCCTGGATACATTTCCATAAAGAAATAAATAAAATTCTGCCATAGAGTAACAAAGGGCAGATTTAGGATGAGGAAGAAATGCTCACGCATCACTGAAAATGAGCTCAATTCAAAGATATTAAAAGGTATTAAATACACTACAACGTATCCTCTGCCATAGAAGATAACCCAACCCACACAGGTGAAATGGGGACTGGGAAAGAAATATAATGGCAAAAAAAAGTATCACCTACCTCTGCCTGTAAAGCAAGGTTATGCTATAGGGATCAACAGCCTTTAGTCATTCCTGAAAAGTATGTGAAAGTATGAGACTGGAAAAAGACCATGAAACATACAGTGAAGTAGTCGAAAGCTACAGGAAATTTATAGGTGGCTGCATAATTATTTAGAGACATTTTAAAGACTTTTTAGTGTAATCGTTTAGGTTAAGATAACAATATTGCAGTCAACCTGCTTTCTTGCACATCTTGTGTTGGGACTGAATCTGTTGACAAGACCACGCAACCTTTCACTCTCAGGCTTTCATCCAGAAACATTCATTAGGCCAGTAACTATTAAAGCAATACCCACAGCTTTAGAGTCAAAATGATATTCCTTTATCTACAAAAATGAGTGACAGATAAAACCACCCAATGTTATACTTACCAGTGTAATTTGAAGGGTAGGGAGGGAAAGAAGATGAAGCTTGTTCTCCCCTTATAATATTTTACACTTTTTGCATCAGAACCATTCACTAGTGAATTCTGATACAGTGATTCTCATTATATTATAGTGCCAATAAAAAAAATCCGTTGATTCAGTAGCTGACAGCATACAATTACATTTCTACCTATAAGTAACTTCTGCTTACAACGAAGTTTTAAGAGAAGTAAATGACTTCACCACTACAAGAAAAAAAAAAATCTAATTTTCTCTTCTAATTTCCTGACAGTATTAGAGGAAAGTATTTATAATGCAGCAATATAGTTCTGCAGAATTAGAAGGAGAAAAGGGCTGTTGCTGCTGAACTTTAAGATCATACATCCAGCAAAAGCCTCTGCTTAAAAATAGCAAGTGGCATAAATGAGAAAACAGATAAGGGTACAAGGAGTTGCAAATTTTTTTTGTAAATCTCTGAACATAACTTGAATGGGTATGTCATTTCATTCATCAGAGAAAGTTATCTAATACCTTGTTTTCTAAATGGTCTATAAAACAGATGCTTGACCATAGTATCTAAAAAAATAAAAAGCATTCAGTGACTAGCACAAAATAGTACCAATTTGAACAGAAGTGTTTATTTAGTTTGTCTTAAGTCATCTGCAAAGGAAACTCATCTTTATGATACATTTGTCTTGTAACATGATATCTTTTTATAAACAGGCATCTCTCTCCACTCCAGGGAGATAACTAGCTTCTTGTGTTTATGATGTGCTGCCATGAAGGTAAAACAAGAGATGTGTGGCATTTTTTAACTATGACTAGAGTATCTTACAAAATAATTAACAGGGACGTATTTCCTATAAAGCTTTGCTAGAAATCTTAATTATGAGTTCTGTTGCATAACTTTCATAGGCACCTTGTGCAATATACTAAGCTGGGCATTTTAATGTTTTTAATTCCCTCTATCCTATCTGATTTCTGAATTTCGTTCATCTCAATCTCCTGGAAAAGCCACTGACCATTTTCAGTTTATGAAAACATCTACAGAGGATACCAGAAAATATGCAGATGCATTTTAATATCCTTAGATGAAGGAGAATACTTCAAAATTATTTCACTGGTTAAGAATTAATAAATCTACACCACATTCAAAGGGCAATGCAATTATCTGTATTACTTGCTGGCTGAGTTAGACATCTTGCTGCATGTTCGTTTTATTAGAAAGTTAAAAGTATAGAATATAAGTAGTCCAAGAGAATTCACTTTTAAGAACCTGAAATTACAGTGACAAAGAAAAATGAAACATAGTTGAAATAACTTCAAATAGGGAAGAAAAATGTGATTGATTTATTACAAGAGAAAATAGCATGCATAAACCTAGGCAATGAAAGTGTTTATGTACTTATGATGTACACATGAGAAATACTTCTATTATGTAGATTAAGGTTTTATTGGAATTTAGAATAGACTGATGCTATTTGGCTTGAATCTTACAACAATATAGGAGTAGAATCAGTTCTATGGTGTTTGTAAAATTTAAATTATTTTATTTTACTGTTCTCTTTAAAGGAAGAAAAGCCTTTTATAAAGGAAGAATTGTATATTATTTATAGCACTGGAGTAGACTGAGGCAGAAAATGCATTTGAAAGAACTATGGAACTGTTTAAACAATACTGAGGAATGAAAATAAAATTTATTTTTGGCCCTTAATCATATTAATAAAGGTTGTGATACTACAAAAAACTTGTTTGGGTAGCCATGTGGAATAAAAGGTACAGTATTTACTATTTGAACTAAAGAGTGTTATATTTATCAACAAGGAATAAGCTATCTAAAAAAGCAACTGCAAACACCCTTACAGTAAATGCAAGACATTTGATTTATCAAGCATTTCATTTGCTCTGTCATTCATAGAGAGTGACAAATAAAGAAACCTTTTTCAGGTGTTATCTTCTGATTTGCTTCTCTTTCCTGTACCCTTAGTGATCCTAGATTATTTGGTAGTCCCCCACCTCATTTTTGGATATCATAAGCAGAAGGAAATAACTTTTGCCCCAAATGGCCAGGCTGGGCAACAGGTATTTTTCAATTTCCTGGGACCTTAGCTTCTCTGGCAAGGCTCTGATTACTAAGCAATGCTGGTCAGAGTTTACCTGGCACAACAGGGCATCTACTGGAGAAGATGTGTTTAAAGAAGGTCTAAAACCAGAAAGGTTTCAGGAGGCTTGGCCTGTTTCCTGCCAGCATGCCAGCCAGGCTCAAGAGGATCCAAGGCAGGAGTGCCAATCACAGTCCAGCCCAGGAAAACAGGGCTTTGGAGCTACAAACCATCACAGATGCCATGAGCTGAAGCTCCTACCTCCCCTCAACGGTGGCTTGTCCACATAACCGTGGCAGTAGCATCTTCCCACTCTCCAAAAGGAGAAGAAAGACAACACCAAACCTTGACAAATTCAGTGATGGATTTAAAGTTGAAGTTAATTCTACATCATCCAGTGGGTTATTCAAATTTTTATTGCTTATTCTGGAAGATTCGAGGAAGTGCTAACTTTATGCTGAAGCGCGTCTGAAAGACAGTCAAACTAAAAAAGCTACCTATTGATTCTGACAGCCCTTTCCAGAATTCCAAAACATTACTGCAATATGTCTTTGGAAAGAGTTATTCTAAAAGCCAGAAGTTTGAGAGAACTTTAATATGTTAACAGTGAACAAAGGAAGGAACTCTGAAAGAAGGAACAAATGGTGATCGGTTCTTTTTCAGTTAGATTAAACACATTCCTTACTCTTGAGGAGTCAAAGCTCGAAATAACGAAGCTTATGATGACCCTAACAAAAAGGAAGCTTTTAAGACACTAGAGTCATAATGTAATCATCCTGTACTTCTATTTGTAAATTACCCACAATACCGTATAATGGATTTGCTTGGAAATCTACACATAATGAATGCTTCCTGGTACCGTTTTTAGCACCTTTTCTCTTGTCAACATGTTATGCAGGGAACACTTAATAATGATAAAAGTGATTCTTTGCATAATATTTCCATGCTACAAAGAGAGACCTCTGATATGACCCTCTTCTTCTCCCCCTTCTCCAGTATTTTGTATTCTCTTTTATGTCTTCTCTATTTCTCTCTGTGATCAGCACTTCATCTATCCATCACAACCCAGTTAGAGGCTGCAGAAAAAGTGTTTTTTCTGAGTAGTAGACTGAAAATGACCGAGAACTTCCTCAAAGAAGCACAAATTTAGATGCTGGAATCTAGCGAACACTATCCTTGTCAGATTTGCTTGTCACATATTATCCTTGCCAAATGCATGCTCTCTCACAGAATTAATCCTCTATACCTCACAAAAGAATTTAGTCCATAGAATTTGAACTGATTTCTCTCTTGTTTAAAGGAAGAGGGAAAACATGGAAGAGATTCTCTACTGCTAGCTAAGATATTTTAGCAATCATTTCTTCTGCTAATATTTCTGTTTCCCACTCCATCAGTTTTCGAAGAAAAGGATTCCTAGATTGCTGATTTAATCTTAGACTTATAGAATCATAGAATTATTAAGGTTGGAAAAGACCTCTAAGATCATCGAGTCCAACCATCAACCCAACACCACCATGCCTCCTAAACCATGCCCTGAAGTGCCACATCTACATGTTTTTTGAACACCTCCAGGGACGGTGACTCCACCACCTCTCTGGGCAGCCTGTTCCAATGCCTGACCACTCTTTCAGTAAAGAAATTTTTCCTAATATCCAACCTAAACCTCCCCTGATGCAACTTGAGGCCATTTCCTCTCATCCTATCGCTAGTAACTTGGGAGAAGAGACCAACATCCACCTTGCTACAACCTCCTTTCAGGTAGTTGTAGAGAGCGATAAGGTCTCCCCTCAGCTTCCTCTTCTCCATTCTCCATTCTCCTCTAACCCATTTGACAGAGAAATGTGTGTGTTATGGGGGTGTATTGGGCCTAGCTAGGATAGTGTTAACTTTCTTCATAGCAACTTGTATGGTGCTGTTTTAGATTTATGACCAAAACAGTACTGATAACACATGTACTAGCTGTTGCTGAACAGCATTTGCACAGCACCAAGGCCTTCTCTGTTTCAGTCTGCCTCCCTCCAGTGAATAGATTGGGGGCTGCGCAATAGGTGGCAAGGGGATACAACCAGGCAGATGACCCAAACTAACCAGAGATATTCCATGCCATATAATTTCACGCTCAGCAAATAATAAAAGGGAAAAAGAAGGGTGTTTAGGGAGGTTAGCTATCTTTTGCTTGGGAATTGGCTAGACATCAGTCTACCTGTGGCAGGTGGTGAGTGATTGTCTTTGCATCACTTGTTTTGTTTTCTTTCTCTCTTCCGCTTATACTTCACTTATTAAACTTTCTTTTTTTTTTAATCTTGACCCTCCGGTTTTCTTGCTTTTACCATTCCTTTCCTCTTCCCCTGTCCTGCAGAGTCTGTCGGGGGAGTGACCAAGCATCTGTGTGGTGTTTCGCTGCCCACCTGGGTTAACCCAAAACAGGGGGGCAGGGGAAAGAAGACTGTCTGAGACCTGGTTCCCTCCATTTAATGTTAAAGAAAATTAATGTATTGAAATGTATCATTCAATGAAACAGTTAACAACTATTTCAGTAATCCAGCCATGACTGGCAGTTCCCGTATCAGTCCAGCCTGCAAAGGCACTTGTCTTTGCCTTGTTGAACTGTGACTATCTGCCAGAAGTGCATTAAGGAACATCATTGACCTTATGGTCACATGTACTTTGCTCTTTTCTATCTACAGAAAATAATATAGTATGCAATGCAAATCAATAAAAATTAAGCATTTTAGTTGCTTAAATTTTGTTTGTTTTGTAAATGAGATGGTATAGTGACAGGTACATGGGAATTTATGCTATATCCTGAAGTAATTTTCATAACCAACAAGTATTTAGAGAGAACAGAAGTTAAAATGGCAAATGTGATTAGTATTTTTATTAATTTAATAAGGTGAATTAGCAAATCTTATGCGGTCTTCCTCAGCTGTGTTCTATGAACATATCTATACAATTCTTGCCATTCCAAATACCCTACTTTACGCGTGCCAAATTAATTTCTATAGGCAATCACCACTATTCACTTCACTTCTGCTCTTCTGACGAGCTCCTGTGCTAGCATGCTCATCTCACACATTAATAATGAAGATGGGAGTTTCCACAAAAAACTCCTCTCTCCTGTGTGTCATGGACAATTAAACAAAAAACTCTTCTAGGAACTGTATTCAGTGGATTCTTTACAGCTGGAAGTCTCTATTTATGGAGATTTTTCTAAACAGCTGTTACTCAATTTCAACACTGTATTTATAGTGACAACTCCACAAGAAGCTGGAAATAATAGACAAGTTGGATTGTATCTCCTTTCAACAATGCTCAGTTTCTGGTACACAGCAGCTAACCACATAATTATTGCTTTGTTTTCAAGAAGATCTTAAAGCACACATATTTTGAAGTGTTCATTAGTAACAAATAATTTTTTCCCCTCACATTCCTGTTCCAGTGTGTTAATTAATGTATGGCTATTAATTTGGGTACATCGAAAATATAGAGATGTTAATTTGGATAATGTATGGATATTAATACAGATATTAATATGTCTACAGAAAGCTAAGCTATAACACAGTACAAATGAAGTTGTCTTTATAAAACAAAAGAAGAGAAAAAGAAAAGAGCTGAGGAAAAAAATCAGTGTCTTGACACTGTGATCAGCACTTCCAGGATTAATATTCATTTATAACAGATAGTTTTGCAAGAGCTTCAGTAAAAAAGAAAAAAAAAAGCAATCCAAAAAGCCATCTTGCTCACTCTTAGGAAGCAGCTTGTAGGTCTCTTGAGACAGTGATGTTATGGTCACTGCATGTGATAAAAGCACTACATATGTATTTGACATAATATAAATAAAAGATTACCTAATAGAGTTGCTTTTGAATATAATCAACTATTTATATACCCCACCATCCCCTCCATATCACTAGTAACATGACATCTGACTCAGCCTGGTAGGAAAATATTTGATAGACATGTTCTCTAGATTGTAACCTGAGTAAACAAACATCAGCAAAACCAGTAACATTCCTACTACTCGCCATTTTATTAATTTACCTCAGTTCCCCAGTCAAAAATCAAGATGAGTGAAGACTGCTGCATCTCACACAATTTTATGAGAAAAAACCCTTTGGAGTATTAGCAGGAGATTCTTCAAGTACTGTAGTAAGACAATCAGTCAATAACACCCAAATACCTTCTGACAGTTTAGTCTTCCTTGTACTCTGTACTCCTCTGTGAAACCAAGAAACTAGTACCAAGTTTTCTTCTAGGAAGAGGAATAGGATTTGTCTAAACAAATTAAATGCTAATGACTAACCATTTTTCTTTTACATGTATTCACTTGACTATTTCTCATCCTCATTGTGTTTCCATACAGAGGATGAGGCTTTTACATCATGTTTAGGAGACCCAGAAAAACATTCACAACTGAGAGAACTGTTGTAATCACCTTAACCATTCTTCCAGCCCTTGACTTCCCATGGCTACGCAAACATGCTGCTTTTGTGCCTGTAGCTACATAGTTTTGACTTAGCCTCTCAGTACCTCTCTCACCGTGTAGCAACCTGTTTCACACTAAATTCCTATGCACTCACTCAACCACACAGACTATGTCGTGTTTGGCAAATAGTCCAATGTATTGGGAAGTGGGTCTGCAGAGGAAAACAGATGGTACTGAGGAATTAAAGTCTAGAGTATGTACGTTTCAGAGTATACATGATTAGCTCTAGTCTGAGCTGATAGACTGAATGTCCTTTAGCAGTAGGAGGGCATTAGGCATGCTTCTGAAACGCATATGCCAGATAATTTCATACAGAAGAAATGTAGTTTTCAGGAAATGTAGACCATTTCCTAAAGCAAACTAAAGTATGGATGTTTGGAAGTTAGATTCAAAATTTCAGTCCTCATATGAACACTAATGAAGATGTACCCACAGCATAAAGGTTAATTCACACTTCAGTTCCACTTCAGGGTGAATTGAATAGACCTCTGGCTAAAAGTGAGCCTTAAAATGGATCATAAGGGGAAGGTTTCCAGGACTTGTCATTCTAATTGTACCAGGAAAATGAGCCCTTTGTCAGGGAAGGGGAAACGAACAAACGAGAAAAACCAACCAAACAAACAAACAAAAAAAAAAACCCAAAACAAAAACCCCACACATAAATAAAAACATAAAACAAAACAAAACAACCTCCCAAGCAAACCGCTACACTTTTAACCAAGGCTCTTTGATGCTTTTCTAGCCTTGATATAAGGAGGATTACTTACTGAAATCGTTTTGCATATAAGAAAGCATTTGAAGAGTCTGGATTCCACAGAAGACCTGAAACTATTATTTCCTCTCCCCTCAACTCTTATTTTCCTTTCTCTCTCTTCTTCTCTTCAAATTGCATTTCATTCTTTCAGATGTGTCAGAACTATATTTTGTTTAAATAACCTAATTCTTACACTGTTTTATCGTATGGGTTCAGACAGAGGGCCAACAATTACATATACTGGAAGTGATCTAGGTCTGAAGAGGAATTGTCTCCAAAAAAAAACTTTTATACTTACAATATACAAAGCAAATTTGGTTAATAAAGATATCAGTAGACAAAATTTTTCATTAAAACAGGTCAGACATCAATCATCAGGTCTCATACAGATCCAAAATTTTAATGGAGCATGTTGCCTTCAATGTCTCTAACAAAAATGTACAATTATTGCACTTACACACAGTCTCCCATTTTTGTTTTATTGCATTTTTATTAATATATGGACAATTTGTTCTGAATAGTCCTACTTATCAGTTCTGTTTTGTATGACAGATATTTCATAACAAAATTAGCTAGAACCCTCTTTCAGTGAAGTGTCTCAGTTGACCTTTCTGAACATCCTTTGCCTTGAGATTCCTATCAGAGGAACTACCTGCCCTTTGTTTCCAAGGGATAGTTGACTAAGAGAAAAGAGTTGATATTTATTACTTCTCCTTGCTCATTTGAACAGTACAGGGACATCAGTATGCAAATAGGATTAGCCTCCTAAATAACGGAATTTGAAGACCTAGTCCGCTCACAATTCACACAGTTCATTTTTATCTGTGACCTCAGAGGGAAAGCAACTTTTTTCCTTTTTTTTCCCAAATAAAGAAAAAATGAGTCTGAAGGAGCTTTGTCCCTTTGGCTTGATTTTTAAGAAACCCAAATAATCACAAGTGGCAGAGTAGTTTTATGCTGGCCTTGTCCAGCTACTCCTGGCTGAAAAAGCAATAGTGATCCAACATGCTAATAAAAACAGAGCTATAACATTTAAATTTAAAGAGTGAAAGAATCCTTGAGTTTGTCTTATTTATATTTCACAAAAGTGTTTACAAAAATGTTCTTTGAATATATTACTTTCAATCAAGTTTTGCCTTCTGATATCAAATGCCTTGCTGAGTAGACAATTCCAGATGTTAGGCAGAACTTGATGGTATGTTGTGTGTATTTACAGAATAATGGATTAGTCACTTACCAATGATCAGCCTCATTCATGTTCATTTGATGTTGAGTTAAAAGCAAATCTTCCAGATAAGTGGAAGCTGTGACTGCCAGAGCTGAAAATCCTAAAAGCATTACACACAAAGTGTTACCACAGTACTACCTGCCAAAAACATTCTTAAAACACTGCAATATTTGTGTTCATTCACGTCTGTTAGGAGTTCAAGACCAAGCACAGCTAATTCGTATGCCTAAGAGAACATTACCTCATCAATTATTTCTAGGAGACTTTCATTTCAGTTACATTTTGTGTCCATCAAGATTCTTAAATTAAAAAGATCCAAATAATCTGTGGGCACAGCCAAATTGAGACTAGCTACTTATGAATACATTACTTAATAGTCATCCCTCTCCAACAACTACTTTCCTTTTGTTATGCAGTTTATGTATCTGTACTATAATCTATTGGATAGCAACATGCATTCAGGAATACACTAGTGGATCATTAGAGAATATTAAACACAAGAGTAACCAACCTCAGTAAATGAACTGGCCCAGATTTTTCTTGCATAGCTCAATTTGGATAAGCACTAAAAGTAGTTCAAGGAGAAAGAAGCTGTAGTTTCCACAAAACTTCAGTAGATTAAATTGCTTCAGATGATTGAATATACATGAAAATTGTCAAAAAGGAGAAAATTAAGTGCTGTATGAAACACACTTTTTAATTGCTAAGTACAGTGAAACTTGGTGACCCTGAAAATTTTTCATAAAGGGCATTAAGGTCACAGGTTAGAATATACAAGTAAGCCATCAGAAAAGAGCTTCACAGATTGTAACTCTTAAAAAATATAGCAGCAAAATTTACATATTCTTGCCCAAATGAGCATGATTGTTTTCTTCTGGTTGCTGGAAGAAGTGGGCAAACAAGATGTCACAAGGTGCCACAAAGGAAAATGCAAAGTCCTACCTCTGGAATGGAATAATCCCAAGAAACAGTGTGAGCTGTGAGATAGGCAGAAAAGGATCTGGGTATCCTGGTCATCATCACAACCTTGAACAAAGGGCAACACACACAGGGTTGTATCAACAAAAACATAACCTGCAGGTCCAGGGGAGGGATTCTTCTCCTCTACTATGCCCTTGTGAAACCATACCTAAGTGCTGTGTTCAACTTTGGGCTCCCCAGTACAAAAAATGACAGTGCCCAGTGGAGGACCACAATGAAGGTCAGAGGGCTGAAGCACACAGTATATGAGGACAGGCTGGGGGAACTGGATGTGTTCAGCCTGCAGAAGAGAAGGCTGATGGGTGATCTAAGGACCACCTTTGACTATTTAAAGGGAAACTGTAGAGAAGGCATAAGCACAGACTTCTCAGAGAAGCACAACAAAAGAATAAAACCTAGAACAGGAGGACTTTATAACAAGAATGAGGCATGATGGATCAGTGGCCCAGACTGCAAATAAAACCCCACCCAGACAAACAGAAAGGAAGGTGACAACTAATGCTCCTACAGCTCATCGTAGAATGGGGTGCTGTTGAGATAAGTCTGCCAGAACTCCTCAGGGAATGTAGCTTTGGAGGAAAAACTTATATACACTGAAAACAAATAGCAATGGGAATGGGAACGGGGAGCTCTGAACACAGGTGTGGACGTATAAGGAAAACACAAACCCTCAATCTTCACAGCTCTCCTACAAAATTGTTGCTTGTAGCACACTGATTAAGCAGGGTTAGTTCCATGCAAGTAGCTTTTGCAAGAAGACTTTCACAGGACATTTCTTCTAAGCACCTCTCAGATATCCTACACGCCCTTTTATTTTCTTTTCACAGTATTTGTCTTAGTAAGATGAGGAGTTAGTGGTATGTTCTTCCAGAAATGGAGTTGTGTCTTCCTCCTGGAGCCTTTCATCCAGCACTTGGCTCTGTGATATGGCATCAGTTCAATCCCAGGACAACAAAGAATCACACTTGTAATTGCTAAGATGGAAAAGAAGAGTGTTTCCCTCTAGAGAGCTCAGAGTGGATTGCTCTTACAGGCTTGCATTCAGGTTTTTTTTGTTTTTTAAATGATTGTAATGATTCTCGTCTGTCATCATATAATGCAACATCAGGGGACAAAGGAAATTAATTTTCAATGTCAGAAAAATGAATT
Organism: Morus bassanus; assembly: GCA_031468815.1. Taxonomy (NCBI): domain Eukaryota; kingdom Metazoa; phylum Chordata; class Aves; order Suliformes; family Sulidae; genus Morus; species Morus bassanus. Next base: position 105,805,392 of record CM062567.1, on the reverse strand, counting down.
AATTACAGACAGCTGTGAGATTTGTAAGGCAAAATAGACTGGCTCACAAATTATCTATTTATAGAAACTAGCATGCACTGATTCAACAGCCAGACTGAAGTTATGCAGGTGATACAGAAAAAACCCGAACCAAACTGCAGGGCAAGCTGGCCAGGTAAAAATGCATGGAGTGGTGTAACAGTGTCATATTCAGCACCCTCTGTGGTCAGACAGCAGAGAGCCAACCTCAGAATTGAAGGATCTGTTTGAAGCCTGTCAATAGCTAACAACCTACCAGTGGGGAAGGGGTTCCTTCCTTCTTTTGTCAAGCCACTCTCCATCATTTATCAACAGTCCAGGTTAACAGGGGAGGGTCCAGATGACTGGGGGCTTGCCAACATGATGCCCAGCTACAAGAAGGGCCGGAAGGAGGATCCAGGGAACTACAGGCCTGTCAGCCTGATCTCGGTACCAGGGAAGATTATGGAGCTGTTCTTCTTGAGTGCACTCACCAGGCAAGTGCAGGACAACCAGGGGATCTGGCCCAGCCAGAATGGGTTCATGAAAAGCAGGTCCTGCCTGACCAACCTGACCTCCTTCTATGACCGGGTGACCCGCCTAGTGGATGAGGGAAAGGCTGTGGATGTTGTTTACCTGGACTTTACCTGGGCTGAGGTCAGTTTTATGAGGTTCAACAAGGCCAAGTGCCAGGTCCTGCACCTCGGTCACAACAACCCCATGCACTGCTACAGGCTTGGGGAAGAGTGGCTAGAAAGCTGCCTGGCAGAAAAGGACCTGGAGGTGCTCGTTGACAGCCAGCTGAACATGAGCCAGCAGTGTGCCCAGGTGGCCAAGAAGGCCAACAGCATCCTGGCTTATATCAGGAATAGTGTGGCCAGCAGGAGTAGGGAAGTGATTGTCCCCCTGTACTTGGCACTGGTGAGGCCACACCTCGAATATTGTGTTCAGTTTTGGGCCCCTCACTACAAGAAGGACATTGAGTTCCTGGAGCATGTCCAGAGAAGGGCAGCAAAGCTGGTGAAGGGTCTGGAGCACAAGTCTTATGAGGGCACTGGGGTTGTTTAGCCTGGAGAAGAGGAGGCTGAGGGGAGACCTTATTGCTCTCTACAACTACCTGAAAGGAGGTTGTAGTGAGGTGGGTGTCAGTCTCTTCTCCCAAGTCACTAGTGATGGGATGAGAGGAAACGGCCTCAAGTTGCATCAGGGGAGGTTTAGGTTGGATATTAGGAAAAATTTCTTTACTGAAAGAGTGGTCAGGCATTGGAACAGGCTGCCCAGAGAGGTGGTGGAGTCACTGTCCCTGGAGGTGTTCAAAAAACATGTAGATGTGGTACTTCTGGGCATAGTTTAGGAGGCATGGTGGTGTTGGGTTGATGGTTGGACTCGATGATCTTAGAGGTCTTTTCCAACCTTAATGATTCTTTGATTCTATGATTCCATTTCAAAATCCTCAGTCTTCTGTGGTGAGATCTATATGATTAATATGTGCTTGAGAAAGCTGGTATGGATATAAAGACAATTATAGAAGTTGTTTCCTTCTTTTCAGTCCACTTACATCTGTGTTTGTGTTGTTCTTTTGCCCACACCAGTCAGTGTATGGTGGTGTAGCATCAAGAGATGCCTGAGCAGCTTCGTGAAATGCTCTCACCAAAGCACATAGATTGCCGCAGCTCTGTTGCAGAGACTAACGTGTTCGAGATGTTCTGACACCTCACTCACTGGCTCATTGAATTTTCCTCTTCTGGTGTCGGAGTAGAGTCCATATTTCAGTAAGGGATTGCTCCTTTCCAGATTATGTAAACACTGTGGAAGAGCCATATGTCAAAAGTCTTAAGGTCACATTAGGCTGTCATTTCCACCTGTATATGCCCTTTTGACACAGCTCAGTAAAAACGTAAAGGAAACTCAAAAAACAGAGAAAGTGTTTGGATCCTGAATTCTTGTAGGCTCAAATTTAAGATCAAGCATTAAATGAATAAATAAATAACATTTTAACACTAAGACAAAATAATCTCCATGGAATTAGCAGCACACTTTTTGGGGATAGAATCTGTCATGCTTGTATAACTATCACCACTTTGAACAATACATCCAGAAACTAACAGTATGTTTGGTAGAACAGCTTTCAGTTCTTCAGAGGTTTTCATACCACCTAGCTCAGTGTACATGATACAAGCATTTACATAAGGAGAACAGTCTCCCTTTAGAGCTAAGGGAAAGGAAGTTTCAGAAGATTAGATTTTTGAGCTAAAGAATTCTCTCAAGGAGCCTACCTCTCACCATGACCAGACTTCCTGTATAAGCCTCACAAGACAGTTTTTAATGAGAAGTCTCTGTTATATTGTGTCAACTGAAAACCAAGAAATAGGTCATTTGTGGAAAAAGAACCATTTTTGCTTTAAAAAAATATAGCTCTCTGCAGTTTAACATTTGCTCATTGTCCTCTTAATTCTATTCAAATTTAATCTAGCATCTCAACAAAAGAGTCTAGGAAGTCACACATTAAAATGTGCAACCAATATTTTGTATTTATAGAAGCATGTAACACACACTCATTAAACTTGTCAGAAATCTGTAAAAAAACCCCACCCCTTCTTAGAATATTTACATATATAGGAGTAGATTGTTCATTAAGATTGCAAAATCTTAATTTTGTGTTGTGTTGACAGATACTTATGTACCCAGATCATGAACCAAAGTCTATATCTGACTTGATTAAAATAAACAGTCCCTCCCAGTTTATTCCTGTAACAGAATATAGTGTCTGACTTCATTCAGCATTTCTCACAGGCTTTGTATGATCTCTGACAAAAATATTTCCATGACATCAGTGACAAAATATTTGATTTCTCCAGGCAGAATTATATATTGGAAACTCACAAGTGCCCATAATTTAAATTAATTCCAACAATGTAGATAGGATACTGTAGAAAAACACAGCGCACCATCTTCTGAGCATTTTCTAAATTATATGTAATTACACATGGCTAGTCTTTTAAAGGAATTTATTATTAATTTGCTGGGTATTTTGATTAGCTAATCATTGGTAATAAAGACTTGCAATAATCTCACATACTTACTATATAATTATGTTAAACTCATCAAAACAATAGTTTTAAAGACCATTTTATTGGCAGTAGTGTGAAAATTGTTATTAAGGACAGCAATAGATTAGCTCAATAGCAACATATCTGTACTAAGAGAAAACTTCCACAGGACATAGCACTAAGACTGTCAGTCAACAAGCTTGTGCTATTTTGCTTTTGGGGACTTATCATCAGTGTACCTCACTAATGTCTCAGCCAGCAGAACTCTTACCTCTTTGGGAGGCTGGGATTGCAAGATTTAATAACATATTTTGTATGAGGAGAGGCTCCTCAGCCTCACAGTTCCTTCTCTGAACTGCACCAAATTTGGGGGTGGGGAGGTAAGAAGTTTCACACAGGTATGGTCACCTAGGATGTTCAGGGAGGTAGAATAACACCTTAAAAAGCTATGCAGTGCCAGCTTATTGAAAGAAAGAAAAAACCAGCTAAAAATACGCTACTACTGTGTGTACAAATACATCGGATTAAGCAAGAACTGTAAAGTTCACAAAGCGAAGCCTTTATCTAAAAAAGAGAACTCTCCAAAATGTACTTTTGTATCAATTTATCTACACATGATCAGTTACTTAGACTCTAGTTCAACATGAGCCAGGAGTAGACCAAAACAACGGCGAGGATATGGTCAAACCGGTAACAGAGGTGACGCAAGGAACTGTGAAGATTAAGGAAGAAAACAGATGCAGCCAGTCACTGCCAATTTTCACTCAGGCATGGCAACATCCTAAGCTGCTCTGACCCTGCCATGTGAGAGCTGCATTGGATTATCCAGATGAAGATGGAAATGAGTTAAACTGATACGCTTTTGATATGAGGACAAGTTCTAAAAAACCATAGTACATGTGTAGAAAGAAGGAAATTACAAGTTAGAAATGCATCAAAACCTTTTTTATTTCCAGAGGAGCTATCCTGACAGAGGTACTCAGTCTGCTTTTTAACCCATAACTCCCAGGTAACCCACCTCCCCCATCTCTTGTAACTAGCTCACTTTGTCTTGGAGGCAAAGAGGGAAGAGAATAAATAAATCAAACACAGAAAGTTCACACAGTTCTGTCAAGAGCAGCCAAAAACCTGTCCACCACCTGAGATGCGCAGCCACAATCCAGTCTTTCTACTGATTTTACTGGCTGCCAGATCACACCCTGTAAGGAGGAATAAAGGATTGATTCCCCATCCCACCACCAAACAGAAGCACAGAAATCTGCTTTTAACTAAATTATTCAGTAAGCTTGATGTTTGCTTTTTTTTTTTCTTTTAAAGAAATACATAAGATTTTAAATGTGGTTATTTTAAAATTTATTTGGAAATATTCACTTGCAAGTTCTTGTGATTATATTTGAATCCAACTTTCAACTTCTAATGTGAAAGTAATAGAGGAAAACATGCCAAAAACTTAGCACATGAAAAGGAAAATCTCAGTAGGATTAGGGAAATAATCAGTTTGTTAAGATACATACAAACCCACAGTAGGTTCCTAGTCAAGTTGGAATTTAAAGCAATATTATTTTTTTTTCTCCTTTGCAGTCCATTATATTTTCATATTTCTCTAGAGATTAAGTTTTCATTTCTTTGTCCCATTCAGCACAATCTGAAGAACCCAATTGTATTAAATATATGTATAAAGACTGCTTCTTTCATAAATCTGAATTCTAAATCCAGCAGTGGTTGATTAGGAAAAGACTCCAGCTTTTTTGGTTGCCTTTTTTTTTTTTTTTTTTTTTTTAAATATTAAAGCCTAAAATACAGTTGTTTTGGGTTTGTGGCTTGTTTGGGTTTTTGTTGGTTTGGGGTTTTTTGTTTTGTTTTTTTTTTTCTTTTTTGCTAGTATTTAATGAACGTACCAGTCTTGAAGAAACACATTGTGCAATATCAGCATTACGGGAAATTGAAGAGAATACTATATTAGACTGAGGCAAGGAGTGGAAGGAATACAACAACAATGTTTCTTGAAATTTATAACAATGGCAGACCCTGAAAGCGCTTTAGGGCTATACACTGAAAGGTCCTTATAAGTGAATTGGTTCAGGTTACAGAATACCCAAATAAGGTGGGGTTTTGGTGTTTTGGTTTGGTTTGTTTGGGTTTTTTTAACTGGTTTGCAGATATGGTAGTTAGACTGTCATGTATTAGTACAGAAATAACTAATTTTCTGATGTATATAATTTTATTCTTGATATTTTTCCAGAATTTATCCAGAAATTTTACTAGAACGTGTTTTATTTTGGTTGTAGATAGTTGAAGTAGATAGAAGCTAAATATGAACAATATAGTATTTAAGTGATTGCATATGTACCATTTTCTAACCCTCAGAAAATCATCCTTTGTAAGGTACAAATGTCCTGATTTTATACTGGCTGTTGTACTAGATTTAGAAGAGTTCACCAAGACATGCAAGATAAAATCTTACAAGCCATCTTTACCCCTTGATTCTTGTAAGCTAGCTGTGAAGTAGAATTGAAATGGGGCACTGCTATGAAATACTGTAAGCATCACTTGAAGGAAATGTGCATGGTATTTAAATTACCCTTGGTTTTTTCCCTCCCCTTTCTTTTATACAAGAAGGGTTTCAGAACAGATACATTCTAGAAAGTCATTACAACAAAGTACACTGAATTCGGCAGAGATTTTCAAAGAAGAGGGAAGATAGTTTGCCTTTATCACATTGTATCTTCCTCAATATAACATCTCACACTTCTGTCTCTTCAGCTTTTTTTGTTTCTTTCTTTGTTTGGTTGGGTTTTTTTTTTTTCAATTAACTTCCAGCAACCTTCCACTAACATCAAAGTTGCAACAGGTCTCCCATGCAGTTTCAGTAAGGGTTATTTTTGTTAGGGTTTATTTTGTTTGGTTTTGGTGGGGTTTTGTGGGGGAGGTTTTTTATTTTGGGGTTGTTTTGGGGGTGGTTTTTGTTTATTTGTTTGTTTTTGTTGTTGTTGATTGGTTTTGGGTTTTTTTGTTTGTTTGTTTGGGTTTTTTTGTGGGGTGTATTTCCTTTGTTTGGGTTTTTGGTTTGGTTTTTTTTTGGTTTTTTTGTTTTTGTTTTTGAGGGGGAGGGAGTTACGGGGTGGTGTTTTGATTTGTTTTGTTTCTTTTAATGCAAAACTGTCCTTTGAAGCTTCAGGCCCAAACATAAACTTATGAAGATTACTGACCTTTTGCATCAGTTTCTCAAGCAACAACGGTGTTACGATACCAGCCTGCTGTGAGCTTTAACAAGCCAAGAACTAGCGGCAACCTCAGGCTCTGATTTAACGGTTTTCTTACATAAAGGTTTTTTGCCTTTGCCTTGTCAAAGCTCTGGTCTTTCACTAACATTTTACATAACAGGGTGGGCTTATTTAGCTTCCATTTATTTGTTTGTTCCTTGTCTATTCTTTATGCAAATAAACTTAATTTCTCTAAATTGATTTTGCAGCACAGTAGTAAATTCCATAACTCTTACCAAACTAAGCAGTAGTTCAGTTTTTCCCATCACCTACAGTCTGATTCCCTTCCCCCAACAAAATGAAGAAGTCTTTACAAAAAAAAAAAAACCAAAACAAAACATAAAAAACCAAAACAAAACATCTTCTTTTACTCTTAATTCTTTTTTGAAACACAGCAATGAAGTCATCCACACAGGATCCAGGTTAACAATATTAGCACAAAAGCATGATGCCTTTGCACAACCTTGGGGTTTTCTATACTACATCAGTTTGTTTCCAGTGGTGATTTATGTTTACAGTTCCCACAGCTGCCAGCTGTCTCTTGAGACTTCCACAGGAAAAGGAGAGTAAAGGGATGACTTGTTTTGGCCTAAGCTATGAAAAGACAGTATGTGATTCTTTCCACAGGATGGTCCACAGATGTGAGGACCACACTGTACCCTACACACAGCATGTGGAAGCAACATAATAGACATCTTGAAAGGTCTGAGTGCAAGTCATTTATGTCTTTCTAGAAATATTAACATCAAAGTATTCCAGAGTTGAGAGTCCTGACAAGCAGGAACACTGCCTGGAGTTGAGACTGCTCTTTCTGAAGGTTGGCAAGAGAAATCTGGGGTCTTTTACATCAGTGCCAAAAGATCTAGGTTCTCATCAGACATAATCTGCTACCTCTTCTGAAAGTGCAGGGTAGTGTACTTTGGGATACTGAGAGCTGTCTGAAATATCTACAATTCCTTAAGAGTAACAGTTGCACAGTAGATTAATACTCCTTTTGTTTTTAGGATTAACCTTATCTAACCTAGAGTCACAAAATGGTTGATGTTGGAAGAGACTTCTTAAAATCATCTACTCCAATCTTCCTGTTCAAAGAAGTGTGCACTACAACTGGTTGCTCAGACCATGTCCAGTCAGGTTTTAACCATCTTCAAGGGTGGAGACTCTGTAACTACTCTGGAAAACTTGGTCCAGTGTTTCACCATCCTCACAATAAAAAAGTATCCTGTATTTCAGCTGGTGCCCACTGCCTTTTGCTGTGTCACCAAGAGGAGTTTTGTTCCACCATCTTTACTTTTTTCCCGCTCCCACCTCCCCATCATGTATTTAGACACACATAATCCCCCCCTCTCTTTTCAAGGCTGAATAATCCCAGCTCTCAGCCTCTCATCCTGTGTCTGATGCTCCAGCATCATATTTATGGTCCTTTACTGGACCCATTCCAGTATGTCCATGTCTCTCACACCACAGAGTGTAGGACTGGACACAGCACTCCAGGTGTGGTCTCACCATTCTAAGCAGAGAGGAAGGATCACCTCCCACAACCTACTGAAAACGCTTTTCCAAATACAATTTGGGATGCAGTTGGCCTCTTTCTGCAAAGGTACATTGCTGTCTCACTGTCAAACCATTGGCCACCATGGCCCCCAGGTCCTTTTCTGCAAAACGGCTTTCCAGGCACTTGGCCACTATCCTGGTCTGGTGCATGAGCTGTTCCTCCCCTGGTGCAGGACTTTGTATTTCCCTTGGATGAACTTCATGAGATTCCCCTTTGCCCGTGTCTCCAGCCTGTTGAAGTCCCTCTGAACAAGAGGACAACCATCTGGTCTATCAACCGCTTTTCCCAGTTTTGTATCATCTACCTGATACTCATATAGGACAAAGCAGAAGACATGAGCAATTAGGAAAAAAGGCAGTGTAACCTTTGAGAATCTACTTTTTTAGTTATTTTTTTTTTTTTTTTAAGTAGTGAGACTTTCACTGAATAGAAGCTTGTAATTGGAAACGTCAGCTTTACACACCTTCTTTACCTTGTAACAGAAGGGCTTTCAAAACATTTGCAATAGAGTACAAAAAAATTAGCAGCCTTATGCAGGGATGTAAGCACTGTATGTAAGTACATATTGAGAAGAGCTGAACTGGTTCTATTTGCCTTTTATCCACAGCATCCACATGATTAAACAGCAGTACCCATACACTTTAATCAATTTCAGTTAAGTAGCTAGTCTCAAAAGATAAGATCTAAAGTATGTATCTGTGCAAAGTCCATCTGATGGAACAATCTTCCTATTTTAGCACTGAAATGGCTGCAAACACATAAGGTGGTTGAACTGTGATACTGGCTCTAAATTTCTGACCATTGTGTTCCTCCCCAACCCAAAATTGCAGTTTGCTGCCTTTACATCAAGTCAGAAATTCACTTGTTGAACTAAATTAATGGTCATGAGTTCACTAGAGTAATCATCAGAGAGAATTCTCATTAAACAATGTCCCACACATGGACATGGTCTGATTGTACAAACTCTACTAAAAGTAATTACTTTGTTCCATTCAAAACAAAGCAAGATTGCTACTAAGCATTCTATTGTCTGAAACATCATTTGGAAACAATCAAGGAAAAATAAAAGACAAGAGCAGAAAAATTGTGGAAGGAACAGTGACATTTATTAAGCATATACTGGCCACAAACAAGCAACTTTTTTCTGATAGTATAAATTTTTTACTCCGTGTAATCATACAAGACTATTACAGAACAACACACGTTATTGGTAAATAAAACCTGCGCAGTCTGAGAAGATGCCATGCTTCTGAAATAGGCTTCTCTTTAGGAGAAAAAAAAAAAGGAGCATAATGGGGAAATGTGCCACTTTATTTAACAACAGAAATGGAAATAGCATTTCTGTGTTGCTTGTTTAGCTATCAATAGAAAACATTTGGGGGAGAAAAATGTCAAAAGCATGTTTTTATTTAGGTTCAACCAAACTGAAGAATTCTTTTCCCATTAAAAGAAAAAACCCTATTGTGTTATGAAATAGGAAACATTTAAGTTTTTTCATATGGAATGCCCCATTTGTCCTGAAATGCTTCAGTATTTAATGAAGTAAAGGTAAATGTTTACCTTAACATGACGGGGAGGAATCTTACCAAAATGTTAGAGGAAAAGGAAGGAATCAGGTTAGATATGGAGTCAGTAGTGAAGATCACCCAAATGTGGCAAACAAGATTGGAGCAAACTTAATCAAAAAAGCTTTGGATCCCAACTTCCCACCTGGTGATTTTTTTCCATATTCATCATACTTCTGAAGATTTTCATCTCTGTTACTGATTTCATCAGTAACAAATAAAAGAGTCTCCATCTTCACCGAGCATCACTATAGGAAAGACTCACTTTAAGCATTTTATACAAACAGGAACATCCTAAACAGAACAGAAAGACCTGTGTTAAAGTAACCACTTCAAATTCTTACACAGGATGCAAAATAACTTAGTTAAAAGCCTGGAATTGGAAGAGTTTACTTAATTCCAATGGGAAGTTTTAATAATAATCCTGCTCAGATCCCAACATTTTTTAAAAATTAAATAAATGCTTTGTGTAAATAATTAATTCTGCTTTCAACCTGTTCCCTTAAATATGCAAGCATCTGATTTTTCTGACTAATCTTTAGCTACTTACTTTTCTTTCTGATTACTCCAAAAAAAATCCTGATTATGTGGTTCATAGCCTTTTTGTAAATTGAGCACAGAGTGGCCAATACGTCAAAGTGCATTACTTATTGCAGGCAATAACTGCAAAATTCAGCAACTAATAGCTGCTGGATAGTATGTTAAAGAAGAGGGAACTCATAACTTCAGCAAACAGTAGTTATCAAATGGGAATGGTGCTATACATGTATTTGCCAAGACATAAACTCACAGAAATATTTACTCTTTCTGCATGTCTGAATATTATAAATGCTCCCCAAAACATTATAAATCCTCCCAAAATTAACCAGGAGATATTTCAGGGAGACTTTTCTTTCTTATGTCTAACAGGATATCTGATAAGTTTCAAATCATTAGGTGAAATTAAAGTTGTGTACCCTCAAAAAACCCACACTATTTATTACTACTTTAACTATAAGTTTCTGGTTTATTTAGAATCTTAAAAAAAAAAACCACCCACACAGAAAACAAAACAGCCAAAAACAATCCAGCAACAAACAAACAACCAAAAAACCCCACACCCCCAAAAAAACCACGGCCTTTGCTAGGATCTTAATAAGTGTGACAACCAGTGTCATACTCGCCTTGAATCTTCTGGTGGGATGAAAACAGGATGTGATGTGATCTTTTGAATGTAGTTCCGTACTATGCTAGTGTCAGATACTGCATTTCTTTATATTCTACTTGGATATTGACTATTAAAAGTGCATGTTTGTGTATGCATGCATGCCTGCTGGTGCAGTAACCTCTGCCAACAACTGCAGAATCCCTATGTCCTACCAGCTATTGTGTCAGGCAGATTCTTTTAGTCTAACTTTCTCTATACCTTTCTTCTTTCCTCCCTTTCCCAAATTGAATCAACTTCTTTATTAACCTTGAAGAGTGTTTGTTTAATTCCAGGGTATAATGATGAGAGCAATACATCGTCATTGACTGAAGACTATTAGCATACAGTACTTTCAACTCCACAAGTCCTTATCCAATAATAATATTCTAAGACTTTACTGAGATATTGAGAACACAGCCAAGAGAAGGTTTTGGATAGTTGGCTTATTATACATAGTCATTTAATGAGAAGTACTATGCACCTTATTTCATAACTGATCAGAGAGCTTAGATTTGTTCTCCCATGTTTTACATAATGATAATAATATTACTTAAAGTTCAAATAGTAACTTCACATGTGAGGGGACTCACTGCATCAACTATAATTTTAAGTTCACTAGCATCCTATTCTCAGCTTTGTCCTGAACTATAGCACAAACTTGAGAAAGTAATTTAGACTTAGTTAGCCTCAGTTCACTGCAAAATGACAATACTAATGCCAACCTCCCACAATCATTCTAAGATTATATAGTTCATACACAACACAGGAAGACCTTTTAATGAATGCCATTATAAAAATTTTAAGTATTATTTAAATATTCACTTGAATCATCACTGAAGAATAGTTTTCTTAAACAGCCTTTAGTGTTCACCAGGTAATCATCTTGATTACACCAAGATTCAATCATGACCATACAGCATTACTGCCCCGGAAGTAGCTGAGCTTTTTGCAAGGTCTGCCTCAAAGAAAGATTCCCCCAACGTGACCAGGAGCATAAATAGAGGAGGTGGGGAAAAAAAAAAAAAAAAAAAAAAAAAAGGCCTGTTTATTTGGACAAACAAAATCTTCAAACTTCTTTTTCCTCCAAAAAGTTTCAGCAAGCCTAGAAATTATTTTTTCCATTTTCATATATTTCATTTATGCTTAAAAATAAAAACACTCCTCAATTAGAAGTGTCTAGCTAAGATAAAGGCTGGTAAACATGTGATTTTTCACTGGCAAAGTTCATTAGAAGTGCCTTCCACATGCAGGAGGTCAGAGAGCAAAAGCAAAGACATGGTTTGACATAAGTAGAAACAATTTAGTACAAGCACAAGTTACTCCTCTGAGATTGTTTAAGAGGAAAGGCCATTCTCCCAAATACTGAAGCTTTAATTTGGACTTTTGAAGACACTTATTATTTGTTCCTCCTATTTGCAATAACCTTAAGTCTAAGTCTGGCACATCTTATTTTGGGCTGAAGAATCTGGTCTGGTACCAACACACAATGTTTGACACTCACAGCTTTGTAAGAGTGCAAAGACAAAGCTTTTCATTTTTGAAGTCTTTGCACTAGCACAAAGCTATACAAAGAGTAGGAAGGAAATGGACAAAAAACGAAAAAAAAAAAACCACAAAAGAAAAGCATGGAAAAGAGCAAGGAAAGATGGAAAAGGAAGCAAAGAGCAATAAATGGATTGGTTGGAATAATAACAGACTGAGGAGGGAAAGTTCAATACATTAGAGTTAAGAAGACAGAAGACCATTCCTGTGATCATTGTGGGAACCTGTCAGTCAGAGAGAATAAATGTTTCTTACACTGGCAACCAAAGATCATGTCTACAAAATAATAAGTGTTCAGGCAGGACCTTCAGCAAAACAAAACCTAGGGAGACGGTCTGTTCAAAACAAACTGTAACATATAAAGTCTTAAGAAGGTCTGCAAACATGAACAGCTAGATTTATGAATAAAGTATATGACAGTTCATTTCAAATAATATATTACAATGAAAATATATCGCTGATTAATTCTGGGATGTAAGTCAGTAACTACATTTTCAAAATTAATATCTTGTTCTTAAGAGCTCCAAGGTTTTATTAAATGTCCTGTTGAGTTTACAATAGGTTTTTGCTTTACTTTTTAATTTAAGTGTTGAGGTAATAAACCAGATTAGTTTCAAGAAGTGAAATGTGTAGATAGCATAAATTGTTTTGCCTTTTGTTTTCTCCAAGACTTGAGAAATTTCATAGCCACAAATTCAAATCGGTCATCCACTGCATCCAGAAAATAAAATAGCTTCCTTCTGTGAATAGAATAAAGTTTTCAAAGACCAGTATTTCAATACTTTTCGTTAATTCCACAGTTGCAACATGAGCAATGTAATATTGGAAGTGAGATTAACTTGTGCAAACTGATTCAGCATCTTCTAACTAATACAGGGTAGAGACTGAAGGGAATAAACCCTTTGTACAAGCAATTCTCCCCACCTTTACCAACCATGCTTTAAAAAAGAAAAAATAATCTACTCAATAAAGAAAAAGGGCTATATAAATCTAAATAATCAAAGGTGAGTGAAGTGAATTACACTAAACTTTTGACAGGGACATCAAATGGAAAAGAAGATAGCATGTCTCAAACAGAAACAGCCCAGCTGGGATACGTTTTATCTTGTCTTGGAAACATTTTCAGTTAATCAGTACACCTAAACCATCTGTATAATGAATAGTTGGTGGCATATAAATGAAGATAGATTGGACAAATCGGTAAAAATAAGTAAGAACTAGAACACCTATAGCATTTTGTCCATTTTTGAAAAGATGACAGTGAAATTGCTTTTGATCAAACTGTAAATGTATATTCCCCTAGGGCTTCCTGGAGAAGGCAAAAGAAACTGTTTATGCTGCAATCCATTACCCTGTGTTCGTAAATATCTATTGCAAAATTAGAAGGTTAAGTGTTAAAAAAACGTTAATCAGCAGAAGGTTAATACCTTCTTTTCATCAGTATTTCTCAATTTAATTGTAAACTAAAAGTCTTATTAGGTATACCCAGCAGTAAACCGATAATACCAGCTAAATGCTCAACAGATGTCTCTAACTGGAAACATAAAATTTTAGTAGTCAGTTTCTTCAGTATTTAAAGACTATATTGTTATCAACATATTTTTCATAAAGGAAGTCATGCACTTCTGTCAGTTATATTTATTACACTAAGGAACATTTTAATACAATAATGCAGATGTCTTCATTCCATAAACCCCAATGGTACTTAAAGCTAGGATTTTATTACTTGTGCCTGGGGCCAAACAAAGCTATAAACCTGCTATATTCTAATTCAAATACTGCTAGTGGGGTTTGCATTTTTGTGCCATAAATTACAATAGAATGTAATCAAATAGGTGCAGAAATGGTAGTCATGGCAACAGCATTTTTGATTCACAAAAATTTAAGATAAATGAAAAAACTGATTTATGAATAATTATTTTTACTCTGGACTAACATATTTCCCCTCCAAAAGTATATATGCTAATATTACTCCAGCAGTATGAGATATGAAGTACCTTTGGATATGAAGTGCCACTCAAAGATGTTCATACTATTTTCTATTATACCACCTGTTCTGTTCTAACAATGTGCACCATCAGTTGCATCAGCTTTATGTTTTAAACAGACCAATACTGTCCAAGTGTTCCATGCAATAGTGATATATCAAGACATTAAAAGCATCCCAGTTGATGTCTGTCATGATACTGCTTTGTTTAAAATGAGAGCACACATAGCACTTGGAAAGCCTCGTTAATATAAAGTACCACAAGAACAGGAAGCTCTCCAGTACGTTATGATACTTGAAGCTATAAAACTTTTTAAAATCGTAAACAGTGGAATTCCCAGAGTATTATATTAAAGCACACAAAGTTTTTACATCTAACAAGACTTTATATTTTTCTTGAGAGTTCAGTTTAAGATGTGCAGTATTTGGTAACATAAGTGAAAAAATATAGCTTGCTTTACTAACACTGTCTTTCTAAAACTATTTTAACAGTGTTTTTTAAGTAATATGAACATAATTTTGAAAAAAAATCTAATTATTTAATATTTACCTTATTAAAGCACCAGAGCGTCATAACTAGGTTGGGCTTTCCTGCATTTGGTGCAATACAGACACATAATAAATGGCAGTCTGAGACACATCAGGGGTTTATTAAATACATATATATATTACTTGACCGGAGTTATGTACTGTTATCGTGACTTTTTCATGCTTGTAATAGAGGTATCAGTTGTTCTTCATGTAAGCCATCAAGATGCCCAGACTGCTTTATAAACCCTTCTACTCATGTTTGCAGTTTCCAAAAGAATAGATACAGGAAGAGGGGGTGGTGGTGTTGGCGGGGAGGACCCCTCTGAACACTCTTCTATTGCCTAAAGTGACTGGGAACGGACAAAAGAAAGAATGCAGAGGACAAGTCCTCTTCAGAATCCTTTCTGAAACCAAGTTTAATGTAGAAAAAGATAAACCAGATGTCAAGAGGGGACATAAATCAATGTTTATTCCTGAAGGCAAAAGGAGGTACCTTTGATCAGGCTTGCAAGTGCTCTCAGAACAGGTGAGCACATACTGGTTTCTAGTACCTAGTTTTTTTCCAAACCAGGAAATATCCTTAATTTGTGTGTTCCAACTTTGTGCTCCTGGAAATCTAAAATGCAGACTACAACAGAAACAACCGCTATTATTAAGAAACAGCATATAATCCAAGATAATCCATTTCCAAACACGAAAACACTTACTTATCAGTCGAAAGAGAATTTTAGTTAGATTTGGCATAGTAAGAGCAAAAAACATGTAACTGTGTCACCTGTCAGTTAGAAGTTGTGCCAAGTCCCTAAAGAAAATGTGCAGCAATTCTATGCACACACAAAAAAAATGCTTAAGGTTACAGAACAAAAGAAGACAAGTCCCAAGAAATACATGCATGAGTATGTGCAAAACTTCCCTTCTCCAGCTCTCCTAAGCAGCTTCAATGAAGTTCATACAGCACAGCAGGGTGAGTAAGCAATAACATGGTTATCTTTAAAGCATATAAGGTGGCACAGCATCTTGAATTCAGAAGAGATGCTCTTACTTAAGGAATTTGGTATAGAGGAGCCACAACACATAGCTAACCATTCCTGTGAAGAAAACACTTCCAACATCACAAAATTGCACTATGCCTTCACCGCTCCTCTGGAAGCACTCTGGTAGGTCATGGTAAGAAGATAACACTGACGTAATGCATTGTGAATTTCTGCAGTGGCCTACACTAATCACTGCAATAGAGAGGGAGATAAGACATCCCGAACATATGACCTCAGCTGAGCCAAGAATGTGTTGCCAGTCATTTGATACTACATGAAGAAAAGTGCAAACCTATTCATCATTGCTCCTGTGTCAAGACTTGGATGCAAAAATAACATGCAGCTGTGAAAAGCATCGTTCTGATACAATAAAGGAAAAAATAAATTGGGGGGAAGGGAAACAATACTTGCATGCAGTTACAGAGATGAAGATTCATATGCCACCTCTAGATGTACAAGCCTTCCTTCCTCAAGGTTTCCATCTTACAGAAGAATCACACATTCCCTTCCATCCTCCTTCCCTGAACGGTGTAACATCTATGCTACTCAGCCCAAGCTCCCCCTTGTCAAACATTGAGGCTGCGTCTAAACATAAGAGCAAGAGCACTCCACAGCATACTTTTAATTCCTGATCCCTGCTATCAGCCAGATCAAACAATTGCCTGGAGCATAAGTCTCCTCTAGCTCATATGCCCAGGTTTCTTTCTGAAAAAGGACAGAACACAGGAATGGAAGGAGTAATTCTTGCTTAGTTTTTACTTCTGCATGGAGCTGGAATTCAGCTAATACTACTAACCCCAGACCTGAGGGGTTCAGTCAGCAATCCCACAGTTCATCTAATAAATAAATAAATAAATAGATAAAAAGTTCAACTTAGCATTCATATCTAAATTCTCCTTCAGACATACAATAGATGCTGAGTGAAGAACATTACCCAGCAGCATGTCAGGGAGGTATTATAAGATAGAAAGGTAAAGATTCATCTTTCTGTGATCTACTCTTCTCTCAGCAAGGCCCAGCAGCTACTGAGTTCACCTGGGTTTTGGTGTTACGGTGAAATGGTTTCTTATGTTAATAATGATGACAAGATTGCTAGTAGACCATTTTAATTACTCTGCCACTGTTGTTCTTTTCTTACTATGAATCTCTCTTACATCTCCCTATCTCCACCATCAGTACTGTATACGAGGACACCAGGGATTACTTTCAGAACTGGATGTAGTTAGGCTGCAGCTTAAATTCCCATTTTATTTTTCTTAGCTAGAAGCGCAGCCAGCTCCATACATTTTTCTGGTATATGTATTATTTTGCCCCATCATTATACCAAGACATTTCTTAGAGCAGAGTAAAAATTATTTTTAGGTAATATGCTCTCATATGTAATGAGATTTTTATGAATATATATGTAATTTTAAACATAGTATAGGCAGACCAAGTCATAATTCAGTAAGATAAGCCTATGTCCTAAAGGAGAGAAAATAACTTAAAGAATTAACACTGGCTTACTAGCATATGAAAACAATTCTAAATAAGACACCATTCCAAGCATTTTGAAAACATCAGAAGTGTTGTTTTGTTTAAAAAACCCCAAACATAAAAGCTAAAAAGAATGACTTCTTTTTTTTTTTTTTAAATAATTTCTGCTTACCTGCAAATAATTAAAAAGCATGTGGAAGAACTGAAGCGGGCAGAATATATTGTTACCTTTTGTCATGGTTTTAGCTGGGATAGTTAATTTCCTTCACTGTAGCTGGTATAGTGCTGTGTTTTGGACTTAGTATGAAAATAATGTTGATACCACACTGATGTTTTAGTTGTTGCTGGGTAGTGCTTACACTAGTCAAGGGCTTCTCCAGCTTCCCATGCTCTGCCAGGTGCACAGGAAGCCGGGAGGGGAGGGGGCACATCCAAGAGAGCTGATCCAAATTGGCCAAAGGGATATCCCACACCATATGACATCATGCTCAGCACATAAATGTGGGGAAGAAGAAGGAAGTGGGGGGATGTTTGGAGTGATGGCATTTGTCTTCCCAAGTAACCGTTACACGTGATGGAGCCCTGCTTTCGTGGAGATGGCTGAACACCTGCCTGCCCACAGGAAGTAGCAAATGAATTCCTTGTTTTGCTTTGCTTGCGCATGCGGCTTTTGCTTTACCTATTAAACTGTCTTTATCTCAACCCATCAATTTTCTCACTTTTACCCTTCTGATTCTCTCCCCCGTCCCACCAGGGGGGAGTGAGTGAGCAGCTGCGTGGTGCTGGGTTGCTGACTGGGGCTAAACCACAACACCTTTCTAAGACTTCAATTATCCAAATAGTAAATTAATCAATAAAATAAGTACTCACATAAGAATCCATCATAATAAATATAAAAATTCTTACCTTCACCTGCTCCTAACTGCAGTATGTAAAACAATTTGGCAGAAAAAGCCACACAATAATATCGTTCTCATTACAATTTTCTAAGACAGTTTCTATTCAAGTGTTTGTTTGTTTTGGTTTTTTTTTTTTTTGTTTGGTTTGTTTTGTTTTTTATATCATTCTTTCTTCTATGGACTATCAGGGAGTCATTTATTCAGACTTATAACCTTTTGTCTGACTTTTTCATTGGGCCTTCATCCCAGCTTCATTATTTAACTATTCACAGCTTCAGTCTAGATAGTTGAGTACAGCATTAACTTATTAGTGGCCAGTAGCTCAGAGCAGGCTCCTGTCTGTTGTCACAAATGCATATTATCATCTTTGCTAGTGTGTTGGTATATTTAATAACAAATGCTGCTATTTTAGTAGCAAAACCAGGTATTTTATATTCCTATGACTGTGCTGTGCATGCCTTTCAGATATGAGAACTGTGCTACCTAGAGTTTATCAATCAAGTGAAAAAAATGCAGCTGCTGACAACACCTTTTTGCTATATGACCTTTTTGATTTGACAGTAGTACATTTTGATGATCTACTGAACTGCAGCCAAAAAGCAGGAAAATACCACTACAAACAAACTCAAGGATGTAGTCAAATATAACGAAGATAGAAACTGGTGCATATTCCCAGATATTTTTATTGTGAATGTGTTTTCATGACTTCAGACTACAATACATTATTGTTAACTAATGCATAGTATGTAAGAGCAGCCATACTAAAATTATATTTATACTGCTTTTTGACAAGTCTTAAGTAACATGTTCTTATCATTTGTTGCACTAGGACATGCACTATCTTTATGTGTGCTATCTTCTAGCTATCCTTAGGTTTTCCTGTTAAGAAAGGGCTATACATTTCACAGCTGACACATTTACACTAGAATCCTGGCATGGAATAAAGGGAGAACCAATCTCATCACAGAAATTCAAACTGGCATATTAACAGTTAACTTCCTATATAAATAGTGTGCCCTGTTGTTTTCGTATTTAGTTCAGATGTTGTGTAACTCATGCAAGCTCCACAGAAAGACAATGCACATTTGAGTTAGTGTTCAGATTTCGGTACTTAAGAGCCAAAGAGAACAGGATCTGTGTCTTAATTCTGCTTTTTAGTTTGGCCCAAATGCCTGCAAAACCAGAGGACCTATAACAACCCAAATACACAGCAAAGCTTTTCTGAGAACTGTTGCTACGAGTGTTGAAGAACATTATCTTTCTAAACTATTTCATCCAGTGTACCTCATCTTTATGACACAAAGCGTGTAAGTTTTACTGAAGTCAAGCAATCAGAAAACACAATGTCCTCTTTCACTATTTTAACTATCAATTTTGGAACTTCCAAGGGTCCTACCCATTTTTCTTGCAAGATTTTCTTTCTAGGATTTCCCTGTGACACTTCATGGTCCAAACTTTGGCTGCCATAGCTTAGGAAGGAGAGAACCACATTTCTCTTCTGGGATATGTTCTCAGGCACAGCTGAATTTCCAGATGCAAACAAGCACAAAGTAAACAACAAAGCAAAACTAGTTCCCTGACCAGAGCATGAGTCACAGACTTTTTTCCTTATATCTGTCTACCCCAAAATGTCTTCCAAGACACAACAAAGGAAACAGTTTCCCTCCTGAAATTTACCTCTAAAGAGGCTCTGTAGAACTCCTTTTATCCACACCAGCTGACTGCCACAAATGAGCAAGGGTGATTGACCCTCAGCCTCCTGCCCCTCAAGGCACAATCCTTACTGCTACAGTTTGCTTCATACAATTGTCAGCGTGGGTTATCTCTACCAGATTCTAAACAACACAAATATTTAACTTAATCAAATCTAAGGAGGTCTATTATGTGTTAAACTTCAGGTCTTTTGATTTTACTGAATTATGTCAATAAATTCACCAGTTTGTTCCTGTTGTCAAATGTTATCACCCATAAAACAGAGAACAAATCTGTGTGTTTCCTTCCCTTTCCCATAATAAAGAGGCCACATTCTTTTTCGCTGTTAACTATTGGTTTAAAATGTCACCAGAAAATAAATGTCTCTCTTACCAATGTTCCACTTATTTTCCTAAACATAAGAGTTAACTACAGAAACCACTTCTACCATTAACATCAATCAGCATATCAGGCATGAGAATTAGCCTTGATGAGACAGATTAAATTTTCATCACAGCATATTCAATTTTATGTTGTTTTGTGGTTTTTTTCCCTAAGAATCTGTTTAGCAGCAAGAAATAGAAATAATTTAAAAAAAACCCAAACCCTCCATGACTGTTGTAGATAATACTTTAAAATGGACCATTCCACACAGATATAATTCATTCATTTAAGATGTTTCAGCAAGGAAAACATGGAGATTAAGCACACCATTTCCCTGTTCTTCAGTTATATTGTACTAGCTAGATAACAGGCTTCAGCAGTCTGCAGAGCTACTAGTTCCACATCACCTGTATGAATTTACTTCAGAGAATGTACAGGGTAAAGTAGTTTCAGCTGAGATTTCAGCTCCAGTCTACCCCCCAGTCACCCCTGACCAGCTCAGCAAACAATATCATTCTATGATACTGTTATGGTCTTAAAATGATGCAGCTCCTTTAGGCAATGGATGTATCATAGATTTTGGTTAAAGTGGTTTTGGCATTTGATTTATAAAACTACACTGACTAGCTTGAGAGTGGTTGAGAGTAAAAACATCCTAAGAGAATCAAACATTGTCCTTTTGAATATATGAAACCAAACACCAGGAAGGAAAGATCTTAGACTTTTCATTATTGTTATTTAGGAATGTAACAGAGATCAAAATAGACACAAATACCTGGGGGGTTGTTAATTCAATGAACTACATAATTCTTTTGGCACATTGTGTTAATAGGAAGATAGGAAAGAAGTTTAAAAGAAAAGTTAATCCCAAAGAAGGCAGGGCCATACAAAAAAGGAAAAAATATCTTTTGAAATAATTCTCATTTCCTTCAAGCCCATGCTCAATTCAAAGTTTTTTCTTTTGGTCCTCTTTTGCCAATGCTGTAGTCAGGGTAGAATAAAGAAAGGGGGTAAAACTGTGTTTGAAGATTCTCTACACAACCTACACAATTCTGTACATATTTAGGAAAGAAGAGACATTTTTTCAGCAGCGTAATTATTCTTATGTCCTTCTCAGTACAGTTCAAGAGCATATTTCTACATTTCTTTATTTGTTTTCTCAACATAGCATTGCAGAAGTTCCCTTACCTCATGAATGGGTTAGAAGTCCTTAGAAATGGAGGTAGGAAAAACAAGCTATATTTTAGGAAAGCGCTACTGTCTCTTAAACTTACATTGTGATGTCTTCCCAAAGGCTCCATTCCCAGACTGCAAAATCTTCCATGGAATTTTGCGGCCAAGGGAAGCATATGGTTGAGAAAATGAAAAGATTTCAAAGCAAGAACAAAAGATAATGCCAAAACTATCTGCTCAACAAATGTGTTCTGCCAAAGTTTCCTTTGTTTACCTTATTGTCTTTCTTTTTTTTCTTTTTTTTTTTCAGTTCATATGTTCTTCAGATTGGGATCTTGTCTTCATACATGTATATAAGGCACCTACAACACACAGTGATACATAAATCATATCTATTCAATCACACTTAATAACCACCATCTCCCTTGAAAATCCATGGGGTTATTCTGCTGCTAAATTGATGTTGACAAAAATCAACATTGAAGTGCACAGAATCATTCTCTCTGGCTTCAGGAGGCCCTTGAGAATGGATTTAGGTAGGATCACTCCGGCCAATGGCTTCTGAAGAAGTGGAGTTGCCATTAGGACAAGATGCTTAAGGGGTGCTGCAGAGAAGAGTTAACTCTGCAATGATATCTATGTGCTGGTTTTGGCTGGGATAGAGTTACTTTTCTTCTCTGTAGCTGGTATAGTGCTGATGGCATCTTGATGTTTAGCTGTTAAGTAGCGGCTAAGTGCCGCTAAGCAGTGCCTACACTAGTTAGAGACTTCTCCAGCTTCCCTTGCTCTGCCACGTGCACAAGAAGCCGGGAGGGGAGGGGCCACAGCCAAGTCAGTAGGCCCAAACTGGCCAATGGGCTATTCCATATCATATGACGTCATGTCCAGTATATTAACTGGGGGAGTTGGCTGGGGGTGGGGGGGCGATTGCGGCTCGGGGAGTGGTGGTGTCAGTCGGCGGGTGGTGACGTTAGTCGGCGGGTGGTGAGCGGTTGCACCACTTGTGGTTTGGGGTGGTTGTTTATCCCGCCCCCTCCTGGGCTTTCGCACCCCCCCCCCCCCCGTTATTTTTCCTTTTCATTATATTATTATTATTGTTTTATTTTCATTATTTAACTGTTTTTATCTCAACCCACGAGTTTTTACTCTTCTGATTCTCTCCCCCATCCCGCTCGTGGGGGAGTGAGCGGCTGTGTGGTGCTTAGTTGCTGACTGGAGTTAAACCACAACAGCCTCAAAAGATCTGAGGTCATCCATGAGTTAAGAGGGACATATTCTTGCCAGAAGGCAAATCTTATCCCCTCACTGCACTCACAGTAAAAATTCAAGAGCTTAAAAAGCATCAGGTTTTGCTTCTCACTGAGTATTACTCTGCTGGAGCAGTAGGCAGCTGACCTATGTACCAGCAGATCTGAAATCACTGCTTATATTGAAGAGAACAAGAATTTATTCCAACCAGTGGAAACTATTTTAGCTACTTTTTTCATTTTACAAATAGGATTTAGAAGGTTATTTTTTTCTTTCAAGAGAATTCTAATATCTCACAGGTTCAAAGTGACATTTCTTGTCTTAGAAAAAGTTAGCATATTCTTTGCAAGAGTTCTGTCTTCCATTGCCTTGTAGTTTGTAGAGTTCTTTGCAGAATATAAGTAGAAAGTGGATAGTAAATCGTCGTGTTGTCATTATTTTAGTACATCTTCCAATATGCTGAAATCAAGCTCCTTACATGGATTTAGGTGTGAGATTACATAGTTCAGGAATTGTTTTCAGAGAGATGAATGATGAATGTTACATGTAGTGAATTTAGTCAAGGAATGCAGTCAAAGGTAATGGTACAATTTTCTTCTTCTTACTAATTCTGCTGTTCTGGAAAAGTGATTTTGTATGTCTCCATTTACGAACTATAAACAGTAAGTAGACACCCTTACTCATGTTTTTATGAAGTTTAGTTTCAGACAGTAAAGTCTCAGCTAAAACAAAACAGATTCTGAGCTAGTGTAAGCCAATGCAACTATTCTGCACAGACTGAAACACCCTGACTTAGTTTCATAAAAATGGCTACTGAGTCCTCACTGTGGAGTCTGATAAATCTATGGACTTGCAGAATTAGCAGACTCCACAGTGCTATAGATCTGTCATAAACTGGTTTATTGATTCTGGGAACTGAACTCCTGAGACCCTGCATGCAAGAAAGGCATCTCTGTAGTACACCCAGAAGTCTGGAGCATCTTAGAGGGTCCTAGGTCTTCAAGTACCTCTGAAACAGAACAGGAATTTCGAGTCCCTTTGGCAGTTTAGGTTCAACATTTTCAGAACATAGATTTGATTTTCTCCCAAATATTTTTTTCCTAAACCTCATTTGTTTGAACATAGTTCTCTTTCCTTTGGAAATGCTTTAACTCCAAGTAGAACCTTTTTCAGATTTTGTAATATTTAAATAGATATTCTGGAAAACAAACCACTACAAATGTCAAGACTATTTTATTATTTTTAATTATAAAATATTTTCAATTTTCTGTCAAAAGAATTCACAAGTTATCTGACCTTTACTCATGTAGGAGAAGTCAATTCCACTTTCTTAATGTTGAAAACTGCTGGCAGTTATTTTGTTTGTTTGGGGTTTTTTTTGCCTCATGTTATGATGTATAATATTTTGACCCATTGGAGAGGATCAATCCAGATCTCCCACAGACACATTGCTATTAATGAAAAATACCCAATTCCCCTTCTTTGGAGCTGTGTTTAAAGAGAAGGTGCTGTCTCCATAGCCTCTCTGAGGTACTACATCAATACAGGTGTCATCAGCATCAAGATAACTGAGAATTCCTAGTTGCTCATAGATTTAGTATTATTACTTTAAGTGTGTGATCTGGAATACATTACTCAGCATTGCTTTCTGTGTAGCTGTGAGATTTCTCTCTAGCCTCCTTTCCCAACAGATAAACAATGATATGCTGCCACCATGCATTTTAATTTCCACAATAAACCATCCTTTGTTGTCCACACAGGTACAGGACAACTCTAACCCAAGAGAAGCCTTCATTCTCTCTCAAAGCCCTAATGATATGGGAAATTATTGCTGTTTATTTTATACTCCTGAGCAGTTTTCCATGTGAACTGTCTAATGTATGCCATTAAGATGAATGATCTTTAAAGAGATTCCTGTCAAACTGCCTTTTGAGAAGTGATCCTGTTTGTAAAAAAACTTCATGCTGGGACACAAGTCTCTATTTTAGACCTTATCAGGAATCAGAACTTCCTAACCTGTATATTACATCCTGGTAGAAAAATGTTCTTCACCATAATTTAAGGAACAGATTATGGAGTCACAAGGACCCAGTAATGGAGTCCTCTATGGTGCCATATATAGAAGTTCTCCATAATGTAAGGATACCAAAGTGATTCTGATAAAGTTTAATGAATGTAAAATTAAAACACTTCCATACAGAAGCTGTGTATTCAGACCCTATAGCATCTCAGCTAGCAACACCGTTTTACAGAGAGCAATTGAAGTGGATTATGTAGTATGCAGTGAAGGAACTATTACTTTTGGAGCTTTATGGTTACATGTTTTTCACAGCTTTAGTTTGTTCATGCATAATTCTGGTGCAAACTGACTGCACTTGTGGTATTTGATCTATTTTTCTACACTTTCTGAGCCAGTAGAAATAAATCTCCCCATAATTTCAGCATTCCAAGCAAACTAGAGTCCCATTTTGAAGATGAGAATGCCCTGAAAAGCCTTTTTACACCTAAATCCCAACAGGTGGAAATTTGCATATTAGTCAAGCAACAGTTTTAATCCCAGCACTGCCATCTACTGCAGAGATCATTATAATATGTTTTCCTGGAAGATGCACTTTAATACATAGACAAATGATTATCTCGGTAACTGGATTACTGGATAAATGGAGTTTATAACCCGATAAAACCATAAGCTATGCTATACAGCCTGGCAAGATTATCAAATGACCTTAAAATATATATAAATCCAATTATAGGAATGGTGACATTTCAGCAATTGTGAACAGACAAATACCAACTCACTGTGCCTAGGCCTGCCTTGGTCCGACTGAAGGCAAATAAATCCCAGCTGAACTAAATGAGAATAGAATCAATTACTGCTTCAATTTAGTAAGACTGGATATTAATCAATTAATTGCTTAAAAGGAGACCTGAAATTAATAAATCAGTGCTCCAAACTCTGGAGGGATCAATGTAAATTGTGGAGGAGAAATAATCCACTGGAAAAAAAATCACTTTTCCCTAAATAAGAAAATCTAAATAATAACTTAAGAGTGAAAAAAGCTTGATCACCTATGGGCAACCTCATCCCTGGGGTATCTGCCAGTTCCTCACAGGATGAATGTATTTTAATGACCAGATAACTCACTGTATATACCTTGTTTCCTTACTCTTGCATGAAGTACTTCTTTATGCTGTTGGTGAACAGATTAGGCCACAACCTATTCATTGCATTTATCTGTCAGGTTTACTGCACCAGACGGTTTAATGACACCCGACATTTCCAAAATTTCTTGTTGAGGAAGCGAGCTGCAATTTCTGGTGAAAAAGTATGGTAGGCCAAGTACTGGTGACAGAGGTGGGAAAGTGGCTTCCTGCTTATTTAGTGTGGGTTGAAACAACCATTATACAAACAACAGATGAGATATTTGGCATTTTTCCTTAGCCCAACACTGTGTGTGTCAGAGCACCAAGGGGGCTGTTGGCTCCCAGGTGCCAGAGCACTCCAAGACTGGGGGTTCCCCACAGGGCACCAGAGCAGGGCCCATCGCACCTCCCAGGCAGGAGCTGGGGGGCACCGGGGCAGCCCCAGCCCTGGGCGTTGGGCACCTCCATGGGGATGGGACAAGGCTGGGACCGGGACATGGGTCCGTGGGTGGGCTCGGCTCGGGGGTCCCATGGCCGGGCAGGGCAGGGCTGTGGGGAGCTGGAGACAGGCCCTGCTGCGGCATCGCTGGGGCAGGGGCTGATGGCCCTGGTGGGGTCCTGGGCCCTGGGCAGGGTAGGGGGAGCTCTGGGATTGGGCAGGGACAGGCAGGGCTGACGGTGCCTCGGGACCATGGCAGTGTGTTAGGATGGCTCCTAGTAAGCACATTCTTCCTTTAGAAGTGTTTCTATTCACTGCGTTTATCTGATCACCAAATTCACAGACTACAACCAAAAAAGAGTTAAAAAAAAAAAAAGAGCTATGAAAGGGTGTTTAAAGATATGTTCTTTTACATCCCCCTACCTCAAATTTAAAACTGAAATATTCCGACTAAGTCTACAGCAGATTTTTAAAAACTCAACAAAAGTATAAACTCAAAGCATGTGTAATTTATTTTTCCATTGTTTTCAATCAACTTTTGGGAGCCAGAAGGATTGCAGCTAGCCAGACCGTTCACTGCATGTGGCCAGATCTGGACAAACGGCAGCACAGAATGACCATCTCTGGAAGAGCAGCACTCTCACAGGGAGCGTGCCCAGCAGACCAGAGGGAAACAAGGGGAAAGGGGCAGGCTAGCTGGCCCAAAATTAGTTTGATGACATCTTTTGATGGGTCAGGGAAAGGAACCCTTTCTTAGGAAGCAATGCATCCTTCACTTCCCACTGGCATTGTTAGGAGGGGATTACTCATGCTGGCTACATTTTCAACAGTTGGTAGGACTGGTGAGTCATTTGCAGAGAATGAGGGGAACTAGCATAAATGGAAAGGTTGTTAACAAAAAGAAGGTACAAAAGCCCTTGAAATAAATAGAAGCAAGAAAAGAAAAATAAGGAAGTGCTTCGAATTGTGTCCAGTCTATGCATTTTTGAGACAGACACACAAAACCTTAAATCTTTCACCTTTTTTTGTGAATTGATTTTTTTTTCTAACTTGGAAGCCATTTGTAAAAGCTATGTCTGTCACATCAGACTGTATTTAACATCTCTATGATCCTCCTGTCTTACCAGGTATTTTCAGTATTGCATGATTTCACAGCTTCTTTCACTCTCTTTCCCTATACCTACTTCTCACAGCAGTCTGACCAGATGCATTACAGGCCCTGAAACCCCATTTGTTCCGTTCACTCTGCAGGTTTTTTCCTCTTTCTCTGCATTTTGGTACAACTTTCGCCCCAAGCCTCTCATTCTGTAAACACTTTTTTTCCACTGTTGAAAAAAAATTCTAGTCTCTGACTCTTATTCCAGTATCACAAGACCAGTCCCATGTTTTACAACTAATTTGTCTTCCCCATGCCCTATGTATCATTACACTAAATCTTTTCAGTCCTATTAACAGCACCCTCCAAACAGGATCCCTGCTTTCATTCGATTCTCTTTTCTTGCCTTCCATGTTCTTCAATTTGTCATTTCATTTCATTTCTTGTCTCTTCTGGCATAGGTTTATTCCTGTTTCTTCATATTTGCCTGACTTTCAGGTGCTAGAAAGATACATGATGGTAAAAATATGAGTGGAGAGAGTACATCATTGTTTCTATTGCCAGATTACCTGGTGCTGAAGCCTTGAGATACTGTCCAAATGTCACAGTGAATAATCATAAATTTTCCTCTCCTCTCACCAAGCCTCAAATAATTAGTATTGAGGGTGCCAGCTCAGTATCCTTATCTCTTCACCTATTACCTGTTTCTAAGCAGATTTGGAGTGCATCCTGGATCCAGGATTTTCTAGAAATATTGCAGAGGCTCAGCCAACCCCTATATTATAAACCCTTGCTATTCACCCATGTGAGTACCAATGGCCAGGGGAAACCAGAGTGTATCAAGAGGGGGTGACCCTGAAGAGCTTGAAAGGTTAGGTAGTGTCTCCTCAATCTTTCCAGTGAAAGGGAAAGGCTCAGGTAGAAGCAAAAGTATATTGTGTGTCAATACCTGCCTGTGTGGCTCATACCTCATGCAGGGTTTTCACATCTATGATCACAGGACTCTCTCTCAGGAATAAGGAATGGTTGTCTCCATCTGACAAAGTGGAGCAAAAGCATTTTTGCAAACAAGCTTGCCAGCCTAATGATAAAACCTTTAAACAAGATATTTCAAGGGATGAAGACCAAATCCTGAGAGAAGTGGAACAATAGGGGACAACGAGTCTGGGTGACAACCCAGTAAAGAAGGTTCTCAGATATTCCCTAAGAAAACAGCACAACTGGGGACCTATCTCAAGTGTCTGGACATGAATTCCTCCAGCCTGAGAAAAAAAACAGAGGAATTAGAAGTTGTGGGCAGTTGCAGGGTAACAGAAGCATGGTGGGATAACCCACATGACTGAAGCACTGCAATGGGTGGATACAGGTTCTTTAGGAAGCACGGGTTGGGAATGGGAAGAAGAGAGATTATGCTCTATGTAGAATAGCAGCTTGAATGCATGGAGCTTTGCCATGAAATGGTCCCCAAGCCAGCTGAGAATTTATATGTCAGGATCAAAGGAAGGCTAATGAGGAAGCTGTTGTGATGGGTTTCTGCTACAGACCTCCTGGTCAAGAGGCAAAATAAGATTCAGCCTTCTTTAGATGACTGAAAGAAATCTTGCAATCAGGAAGAAGATTAAAAATATTGATTGGGCATGGAATTAGGAAAGCTAAAACCCTGCTGCAACTGAAATTGGCAAGGAATGTGAATGGCAAAAATAAAAACCTCTGTGAGTAAGACCTCTGTCAGTATATTAACAGGAAGACTAGGGGATCTTGTGATGAGGATATGGAAGGGATTGCTGCATTCAAAGCTTTGTTTGCCAAGGTCTTTACTGATAAGATATGCCCTTCGGCTTTCCAGGTCTCTGTGCCTAGTGGCAGAAGAGTCTTGGAGACTGAGGTACTGCCTACGGTAGGGAAAGATTAGTTATGGGTCAGTTGAGCAAATAAATTGGTTATACAGCAGTTCATGAGACTACATGAGATACATCTAATGTCGATGAGGGAGCTTGGCCAAAGTCACCTTTCTAAAACTGGGTGACCAGGAGAGGTCCCTAGTGACTAGGGAATGGAAAGTGTCACATTACCCTTCAAGAACAGTGAGAAAGATGATTTGGGACATTAGAGGCTGGTCAGCCTCACTTCAGTCTCCTGGAAGATCATTGAGAAAATCTGCATATGGAAGTCATTCACAGGCACATGAATGACAAGTAGATGAATGGGAACAACCACTATGGATTTACAAAGGGAAAATCGTGCCTGATCGGCCTGATTGCCCTTTCTGATGACTGGAATGGTGGATAGGGGATGCTATTTACCTTGACTTTACCAGGACTTTGCCATGGTCTCCCATTGTAACTTTGTAGCCAAGCTAAAGAGTTATGGACTGGATGCACAGACTACAAGATGGATGGAAAACTGGTTGGATCAGGAGGCTCAAAGTGGAATGAGTAGCAGTTTGAAATCCATTTGCCAGATAGTTACTAGAGGCTTTCCTCACGGGTGAGTACTAGGGCTGCTACCATTTAAGATCTTCGTTAGCTACCTGGATGGCAGGGCAAAATGCACCCTCAGCAAGTCTGTGGATGAAACCAAATTTAGAGGAAGAAATTGATATGCTAAACAACAGGGCTGCTGTTCAGTGGGACTTTGGCAGACTGGGCTGACAGAAACTTATGAAGTTCAACAAAGGCAAGTAAAAGTCCTAAACCTGGAATGAACTATCCATATGCAGCAGTATTGTCTGGGGCTGAGTGGATAGAGCTAAGTTTTGCAGAAAAAATAATTGAGATCCTGGGGTAACAAGTTGAACAACAGTCAGTAATGCAGCCTTGCAGCAATAAAGGTTTATTGGATAGTTGAATGTATTAGCAAAAGTATAGCCAGCAGATCAAGATCCTCTATATTTGGCACTTGTGACCACATCTGGAGTATCTTGTCAAGTTTTGATTTCCCAGTAGAGGAAAGGCAGTGACCCTGGAGAGTAAGTCCAGTAGAGGAACATCAGGATGGTAAGTTGCCCAAGAGCCTATGGAGATTTTTTAATAGATCATTAAATATATATTATTGGGCAGTTATACATAGCTGGGAACTTCTTTTCCAGTCCAGATTCATTCACCACTTATCCTGTTTACCAGAAAGTGTACACTGATTTGCAGTCTTTGGTCCAGCACCAGAGTACTCTTGAGATAATGAGTCTGTACTTTGCCATGCCAGTTAAATGTTGCTTGTGGTTGTCTTTCACTGCACCTGGCTGCCTTGGGCATGGATAGGGTACAGCCTATATCCAACAGATATCCTGAGCCTGGCTCTTTCTAAGCATGATGTAGACACTTTAAGCCTTACATACAATAAATGTGACAATCAGTAGTGTGGTAAGAAAGCCTACCGCTTATGGGTTTAACATGCTAAAGTACCCTTGCAAATCAACTTTCAATCATTTAGTTCAGACATAACCTATGAAGTTCTGAAAAACATTAGTACACAGGTAAAAAGCATGTGACAGGCAAATGCCTTAGAGAGGATCTCGATATGGAGGCAAATAAGCAAGGCTCTTTTTACTCCCAGTAAAAATTAGATCATGCTATATAGTGCATATGGGTTCCGTTTTTGTTTTCAAGAGGTAAGCTACTTCTTGACTGAGGAGAAGGGAAAATGTCAAAACGTTTATCTCACTTTTTATAACATGTACAGTGGTCTGAACTGTATTAGCTGCACTCTGATCTCTGACTTTCATAGCTCTGTAAAGATAATTTTGTAAAGTTTGCTCAGGAATAGCTTATATATTTGTTACACAGTGCATCATTCCATGCTTGAGTGGAATACACTGTGTAAATATATCTGTATTGAGCCACTGTCCTTATAAATGGTTTGGCACAATCATGAATCACATGTGCATGTTTAATCCCACCTAAATTGCATACACATTTTCATGTAATTTTGTTAATTGCATCAAAATTAGAACTCTGGGAAAGTGTTTTACAGCCATGGTTCACACATGTATGTGCATACGTGTACCCATAGGCTTTTGAGGTTGGTATGTGTGCAAAGAATAGTTAGCGACCTTTCTGTCTGTTAGGAGGTTTTCTTCCCTTCTCCTCTGATTCCTGCAGACTGTTCTCTCTTTCTCACAAGGTGTTCATGTTAAAAGAACACTCAGGTACTTGAAAATCTGGTTTCTCACTTTTGCCCAATGTCCTAACACTTATACGAAAGGGTCTGTATTTTCTAAACAGACTGTAAAAGAAAAAGGGGAGATTCCTAGTATCCCTGTTCATAGGGATATTTTAAGTGGATTTAAGAAAACAGAGAGGTGCCAATCACTTGATTATGCAAATCATGCTTTCTGAGAGAACAGACTGAATGGAATCAAAATATTTACCAGAAATCACTGATTCGTATACAGACCAGTTTCCCACTTTTTTTTTTTTTTTAATTTATTTAGATTTCTATTTTTTCTTAACTAGACTGGGTTCTCCCATTTGAGAGTTCTGGCTGCAGAATGGAGGGATGACATAACTTGTGAGCAGCCAACTAAAGCTGTCACCATTTTGCACGAACAAGGTTTCACACTGTTATGAATGAGAAGCTGAATGGCAAAACATTATTTTAAAAAAATACTCTTAAAAAATTCAGCTTTAGGAGCCTTTGAAATATGAATGAAAGGGTAAGAGAGGACAGGAGAAGAGAATTGAAAGTGTCTCACAGAGGCAAGTGCAGTGGGAATCTCCTTTTCTCTACTGGATAGTTTTAGCACAGTCCATGTAGTATAAGAAAACAATAGAAACCATTGCGAAGAAGAAAAATGGATGCTTTCCCTATCTACGTGAAGTAATTAGGGAAGACCAGTTTTACTAGACAGTCAGGATTAAGGGACAGTTGTATTTAGAGAGATTATAAAGTCTAATGAGGACAAATAGCTCTCCAGAATAGTTAGGATAGGGAAGAAGCCAACTGTTAGAGAATCTAGCTATATCCATTTAAACTCCATCCTAAAATACTCCCAGTCATACTATTACAAACAGGGCTGAGAAAATTCTGCTGTTGGTAACAATAAATAATTTAAGAGAACTTGAAAGAGTCTTTTTTAAAATAATTTCTTACATATTTTCTTTGGCACAGAAGCCTGTAGGAGCAACATAAATTCTGTGCTAGTTTACTTCTCCTAGTGAACAAATACAAAGTTGGAAAACACTTTATCCTTTATCCACTGAAGTCACTGTATTCTTAGTTCTGATATGTGACAATATAATGCATGTCTATACAAAAAACAGTTACACAACCAAAAGTAAGTCAGCATATGAGGATTATTGTTGCTAAACAACTTAAATATAGGGATAAATTATCTTTTTTGGTTATAATATGGTTCACAGGTTTCCCATCCAGTGTCAACAGAAGGACAAACTGAATCTCCAGTCTGTGTATCTCCCTGTCCGATGTTTTGAAGAAATTCCCACACAGCACTATAGGTTCACTCATCACAAAAGCTTTCAACAGAACTTGAGGCAATAAAATATTTTATTAGCAACTCTATGCTTCAGTTTAACCTAATATTACCTAAACTGTGGCAGCTCTCAGCGCTGAAAAGTATACTGCCATTTGCTATTACTCTGTGTACTTTTGGATGCAAGCAAAGATAAACAGTTCTAGGTTTAGAATGACAATAAATAAAATAACAATTAATTTGTTGGGTCAATGTTTCAGAGAAAGGAAGGCCAAACTATATATGAAAAAGTCATCTCTCTGTCCATCCACTCCTAGCTAAAAACGTATGTTTTACATATATGTGTACATATACATATGTGTATGCACTTGTGTGTATATTCACACACAGAGAAATAAAAGCATTTCGAAGAATAGTTTCAATTAATTAAAATATATCAGGTGTAATGAGAGTGTTACACAATAACTACTAATTATTAATTGATGAACTTATGCTTCTGTTGAGTCATTATATCAGTACTCTGAACAAGAGTCTTTTAATACAGCTGATCTCACAAAATAATTTAAATTCTTTTTTAAATTCCATAGTAAAAATAACACTTCATTATTACAGTGGAAGTAGTATCAGTGAGTAACATTAGTTTAAGAACTTAACTTTAATATTTCCTGAGTTTTGGTGCATTTGTCAATACAACTTGAATTTCTGTCGATGCAGACTTTTTTTTTTAATGCAGAATTCATAATAGTACTCATTAGATGCTTCTCCATGTCTTGCTAGGCCATTATTTATATTATCTGTGGAACGTGATCTGCCAGTTAGGCACTTTTATTTTTCTGATGAATAGCAGAGGGGATCCACAAAATACTTTAATGTATATTACCTAGGAAGAAATGGAGTATGTTAGATATACTTGGTATGTGAAGTGTATTTTCATTATTACACTCAAATAATATAAAATACAATTAGTGAAATTTATTGATAATGGCTAATAAGAAAAAAGATCATGATCATGATTATGTTGGATAAGACTGTAAACATTACTGTTTTGAGAATGGACTTAAAACATATGTTCAAATTATGTTTGTAGGATTTTTATTACATTATCAGGATTATGATTAGTGTTGAAATACATTTAAACTGAAGAATGATTATTGTGTTAACTACGGGTTTGCACTAATTAATGTCACTGATTTTTAAAGTAAACATAATAGTTGATCATGACCAAAATCCAAACCCTACAGTTCAGACCAGATACTACTGTTGTTTTTCATAAGCTCCTCTACAGAGGAATGGACTTTACTGAAGTAAGTAAAACAAGCAAGATTAGCCTCTTCATTGAAATGACAACATATTTATTTTAATATGGAGCATTTGAATTTTGCTGATACTTGATTATATAAGCAGCTGATCAAAAGGTTTGCCTATCATCTGCCCAGGCACCTACTCTGTGTCTAACTACAGTCACAGTGGATCTCAATAATTCTCAGGAGTTTATAACCTGTTAATGTGATCTAGTCAACAGGTGGCCAGGAATCATAAAACTCTGTTTTGAGCATTCTGACAGATGAAGACAAGTCAAATAAAAGAATCTGCTCCATTAAGAAAATGGTTGTTTTACAATGAATCATTATTATTTACCACCATGATTAAAAATGGGCATGACTCATCACATCAAACATGATCTTGGAACAATTGTTCAAGACAGTGTGTGGTTCCAAATCTAGAAACTATGCTTTGCCTCAAAGACATTCCTTGACCTTTCAACAATAAATAAAAACAGGTGAATCAATTGTTTTTCTTTAGTTATGCATAACTATTTACTGGACTTTAGCTGACAAGTCATTACCGATGAAAATTACGAAGTATATTAATGACACTGATTTTTGAGTGCTTGTTAACACTCGAAAGTTATCCTGGATTGAAGCAGACTATAAATTATAACAGCTATTTTTAAACAATGCTACCTGTGACCCTGCCTATTCCAGAAATGAATGTCACATTACAAGGGCATTAAACCACTTTCAGCTATTTCTGAATAACTCCATGAGTAAACAAGCCCTTTTAGCCTATCTTCTACTTTGACAGATTGTCCAAGATACAAATTTGGTCAATAAAAACAAAATGTTCTTTCCAAAAGTTAAAAAAGTCACATCCAACAAACACAGTGTAACTTCTAAAAAAACTCCCTAGTTTCATGTCTCTGTCTCTTTCCTCCTCCCACCCAAAATAAACAGATCCAGCTTGCAAGATGCTGACCAGTAATGAGAGACACTGCACATCCATCACACCCACTGCCTCAGCGGGAGGTAAGAGCACATAGGTTTTTGCAAGACTGTGTTCAAACTATGGATAAAAACCTCATAAACCTGGAGGAGGGCAACAAAGTACATGATGACTCTTTATCATTCCTAATACAGGTCCCCATTTCTACTCTGCCAAAAGTATGCTGAAGAAACACTATAACAGTGGCTCCCAAAAACACCCAGGTGAAGATTGTTCCCTGGAAGGGAAACAGGCAAACAGACAGTGTTTTCATAGGAATATCTTATGATATTGTTACACAGCAGCTATGAGAAAATTTGAAAATTGTTGGAAGGAATATTGTGTTATGACACTCACGGGAACAAGAGCCGTTATTGTGCCACTGGCCTGCTTCACTACCATAGTGTTTTACACTTATTAACTCTCATGGTGCTCCTCAACGTTAAATTTACACCAACTCTGAATGTTACCCAGTCAATTTATTTATATAAATTACTTTAGATAAGCCTGCTTTTAATGTGCTGGGAGGCTCCTTTAAGTGGTCTCATATAATATTTCTTGTTGCATGCTACAGTGCTGCTGTTGTACATTTCCCCCCTTCTAACATAATATATATCACGGTATCCACACCTTATATGTATATCAAGTATGTATATCTACTGTTTCCAATGACAGGTAGATTGCACCTTCTGAAACTCAGATACGAAATGAAGTAAAAGGGGAAAGGGAATAAATAATGCAAAGAACATTAAAAAAATGCACCATGATGGTAATTAGCGTACAATAAGAATTTTCTGCCTATTTTCCATTTAATTTAACTGTTTATGTAACAGTCCTAACTCCATAGCTTAGCATGAAGGACACATAAGCAGAAGAGGGAGAGAGGCAGTATATTAAAGACCTTCTTTAATTTCAGAAGAAGTTTGGTTATCATATACACATATTTAGCTTTATAAAGTAAGCATGGTCAAAATTACTGAACTTGAATACATGAAGTGGGATAGTCAGATTCTGCAGTTTCAGCGGCTTAAAAAAGTGCCAGGAATATGTCCAAGGAAAGCGTTGTTATTGGCCTCATTTGGCTTAGAAGAGAGCAAGAACTAAGATGTCATTGCTTTACTCAAGCCAGATGAACTGAGATAAATGGGGCAACTGAAAGTGATTATGGTAGGCAGAATTTCAAAATAAGACTGAGGAAACATAACAGAAACTGAAAACTTGGGACCTTGAACCCACCTCGGTGTCTATTTCCTTGAGAGACATGATCAAGTTTTAAACACAAAATTTTAGATTTAGAAGTATTTGCATTATCTACCATTAAGACAACTGTTTTCATAACTATTTTTGTATTATAATAGAAAAAGGTTGCTGCTGACTCAGGTTTTATTTTATGTATTTAAACATAGCCCTGTGATATTTTGCAACTAGAAACATTGCAGTTGTGCCAATGCACAAGGGGGAACTAGAAAATGCAGCCCATTAAAAAACAAACCTGAAACCAAATCATTCAGTAATCGGCAGAGTGAAACGCCACAGCAAACAAACAGCATCAATGGCAAAAATATACAAAAACATTAAAAATTAAATTGGCTTATGTTTTAGCCATCTGAGGTATCGTAAGCAACACAGATAAGTGGTTTTTTTAAGAATATATGACTTTAATTGACTTTGTCCCTTTAATGATAAATTTACAATGAAAATGACATGTCCACCATAATTGTGAAATACAACATAGCTACCACCGATTTGCTGCAAATGCCTTTGCATTATATTTGTTTGTGGCAGAGGAGTAAATTTGACAAAAATAAATTCTTATACACATCCACCCTTGTGGGATTAATAGCAAGATGAAATATTTCAAATTAAATAAATGAAGCTAAAAATCATATAAAATAATATAAACATTCCTCCTGGATCTCCTCAAGCAAGATTTTCCTCAGCACACTAATACACCAACCTCCATAATTAAAGTGAAGAAACACAGTCTGTTTATTGAGATTGAGGGAAAAGGATGCAATTGACATTGGCCTGATAACTTTACCTCTTGTTGATTGGGGTAATAACTTTTCCTAACCTCCAATATCTATGTCAGTCCACCCCCAGAACTCTGAGGCGATTGGTATTGGGAAGAGTACACACGGCTAATAAGTGCACGGCACCCCTGCAACTTCTGGTGCATTTGCTGATCCTTTGAGGCCCCTCTCCCAAAGGCCGTCAAAGATGCTAGTGGCAAATCCTCCAATACTTGCCACAGACAGGTCAAGTGGAGATGGTTTTATTTAATTTGGAAGAGGAATAGTTTGCTCTGCCATCTCTCCGTGCTCCCACAATGTGTACTCAAGCATTAGTGGACAAAGACATCAAATAAATATCAGATAAAAGCACCCAAAATACGCTCGGTAATGCAAAGAAAGGATATATTTTAGAGTATGGTCAGAGAAGATATTCAAAGCCTCCATTGTTGCTTCTAGAAATGTCAGGACAATTCAGAAATGTCAGTTCCTTTACCAGTTTCCAGATTGTAATTGAAGGATCATGTAGCTCTCTCGCTCTTTCTCTCTCTCTAAATAGGTCTATAAAGATCAGCTGGAAAGTGCAGACAGAATTGTTCACTGGTTAGCTTTACTTAGAGCTACAGGGTATATATGTGCTTTGTTTTGTCTTATTGATCAATCTAGCTTACATTTTTAGCACACACAAACAAAAATCAGGAAAAAGAAAAAGTTGATGAAAAACACGAACAACACAAAACAAATAAGATTCCAATCGTGCAAATTTTGCTTCACTGGATAAAGCACTTCTTGACACAGTAATGTCCAGAATCCCCCTCCCCCAGAAAAATACAGGACTGAGACTGAAGCCATTCTTTTTTTTTTCTTTTTTTTTTCTTTTTTTTTTTTTTCTTTTTTTCTTAAGGCTATACAACACAAAGAAATAAAGCATGGAAAGAACACGTCATTGGGCTGAACACTTCATTCTTCTGGCTCTGGAGCGAGCCTTTGACAAAGCGATCGTGTGGTCCAAGTTATTTGTCTCATTGGGACAACAACAAGAGAAAGAAAAAGAGGGAAAAATGAAAGAGAGGAAAAAAATAATAAGAAATAA
This sequence comes from Morus bassanus, assembly GCA_031468815.1. Classification (NCBI taxonomy): domain Eukaryota; kingdom Metazoa; phylum Chordata; class Aves; order Suliformes; family Sulidae; genus Morus; species Morus bassanus. Next base: position 105,767,336 of record CM062567.1, on the reverse strand, counting down.
GAAAAAAGTCAATGATCCCAACAATAAAATCCAAAATTGACTTTACAATCACAGGTACAAATTGCTCAGGTCGATAATTTCATTTCTCCTAAAGATCACTGTCGTCTAAAACTAATTAGAGGCGCAGGTTCCCGAGGAATTGTCAATATTCAAAGCAAATGTTGGAGTTTAGAAGGTTATCATTCTTCTACCGTGACAGTCTGATGGGGTGACTGGAAACATTGTCATGTGCTGCCAAGTTCAGGGTGTCGTTAACGATTGAATCCCTGCTCCGGCTCATGGATCTGTCTCCTATTTGGCTTTCTTTTATAGTGGAAAGACTAAGAAGCCGGAAAAGGTTGAATATTTCCACCCTCCCATGAGGTTACCCCTTTCCAGTTTGAGATGCACTTTGTCTTCTCTTTCCATGTGGAGCAAGACCCCATTGCTGGCTGCTTCTCTGGTGACGTCCTGATCTCCTGCAAAAGCTGAAATCACTGGGTAGCCGTTTTGCATTAAACTTACCTAAAAAGTGCAAAGAGAGAGAATCTGAGTTTCTCAATACTCTCAATGACTTTTTTTGCCCTGTGCACATCACTAAACTTCTGTGTAGGTTAAAAACAAGGTTGAATTAAGCTAAGGTAATGTGTGATTTCTGTCATGCATACAGACCCCTTTAACTAAAATAACATACAGTCTCATTCTTCATTTGCTGGTTTTGTAAATGCAACTCAGTGTCTAGAAATGAGCATTTGGAAAAAAAAAAAAAAAGGAAAGACAGCATCTTCTTCAGATCACAACCCACCTGGATGGTTTGTCTGTTATAGACCTTGACCACGTGGAAACTGAAACTATATATCCCTTTTCTCGGTGCTACAAATATACTGGAAGCAAGATCAAAATGGTTGCCAATATTAACTAATACCTGGAGAGTAAACGAACAAACAAAACAAAACAAAAGGGGGGGGGAGAGAGAAAGAGAGAAATCAGGCCCCACCTTAGAAAAATGCCAGCGAAAATCTGACAGAGCTCTATGACCAATATAAAACCTAGTCAAAATGGCACAATTAAAAGTGCACTGCAGGGGAAAGGAGCCAAGTTAGAGGCATTTAAAAAGCATCACAGTTCATAAAACGATTTAGTTACGCGAAAACGATCTCCAAAGCCTGTTAGATGAAGTGCAAATGTCCACACTGCACTGTCAATAAAGCAAAGGTGGTGGTGGGGCGGGGGAGGTGGAGGGAAGGAAAGGAGGGAGGGGAAAGAAGTGCGGGAAAAAAACCCTGAAACTCATCAACTCATAATGCAAATGTATGTTTTTTAGCTAGCACTACTGAAATCAGACCTGCCCTCGAATTTAATAGGGTATAGAACTAATATCGTACTGCAGAGAGGGGCGAAGGAGAGAGGATGCTCAGCAACAGCAACACCTGCCCGCTCATGCCTCTCTGTCCCCCTGGAGGGCTGTGCCGCCTGGTCCGCATCCTCCTCAGGCGGCTGGCGTGGGCCTGCTCCTCCTCCCCGACAACAATCTTAATTTGTCATATATTTCAGTGTCTTTTGAAACAAAGAAAAAAAGAGAAAGAGTTGAGCCCTCCGGCAGACGTGCAAAACCTCCCTGGGAAGCGGCGGCCGCGCCCTGCCCCCGCGGAGGCTGAGCAGTGCGGAGCCCCGGCTCATCTGCTCGCTCCCTTTCCAGGCTCCAGCGACGGGCAGCCTGATTTGGCTCAAAAGGCACGGGTAAGGAGGGGAGAAAAACCCGCGGGACCGTGGCGATCCCGTGCGGCGAGCGGGTGAGCCCAAGCCGGCTGCTCCGCCGTGCCCGCCCCCGGGGCGTCCCGGCCACGCTCGGCTTTGCGGGCTACAATCTCCGTCTGAGTAAAGAAAAAGAGAAAGCAGGAGGAAATAAAAACGAAAGCAAAACCCCCCAAAACCCGAGCCTTTCCTCCCAAATAGCCAAACTCCATTGTTTCCAAGAAAGAGGGAAAAAAAAAAAAAAAAAAAGAATCCGTTATTGTGGAAGCACCGAGGGAGGAACGCCTTCAAACTCCTGAGACCGGAGCATTGCCGAGTAAAGGGTCTAAAATACACTATACATGATACAAGCTCTTTTTTTTTCCCTCTACACTTATCTGAGTTTATGAGATCTTGCACGCGAGGAATAGCTGTGCAAACTCATTAGGAAGGACAGGTAGACAGATGAATGACAGAAGGACAGACAGATGAAAAAAGAAAAGAAAACAACCAACAGAGAAAACAGGTTGCGTGTGCTAATTTTGGCTCGCTCACTCTGCAATACTACTTCAGTAGTCAGAAGCGGCAGAAAAAAAGTCAATTTCATCGCAAAAAAGCAAGCGGGAGGATGGGGCATGGGCTCCGGGAGAGGGCACCGCGGCGGGGAAGGGGCAGCTCGTCCCGGCCGGGCCGTCCGCCGCTCTGCCCGGCGTGCGCCGTGCGGGATAACCCCGCTCCGTTATAACCCACCGGGGACATCGTTCGGCTCGTTTGGTAACGCGGGAAACTCCCTCTTGCTCCTCAGCCCTCCCTCCCCCTGAGAGATGCTGTAACATTGCCAAATGCGCACGGAACAGGCAGACCCGGCGACTCCCCGTCGGCAAATCTCTGTCCTCCCCTCGCCCTGTAAAGCATTTCCGACGGAGCACCGAAGGAGGGATGCGCACCTTTCCTCCCGGGTCGTCCCTGACTGCCCGGGGCAACCGTCGGCTGCAAGGCGCCCCCGCAAGCGCCCGAGGCACGAACTCACAGGTTAAAGCCCTCTCCGTACCCGCGATGGGACCGGACAAGAAGTCAGCGTCCCCCCCTCCCACCCCGCCACCACCTCAGGGAAGCCCCGCAGCCGCCTGACAGAACTTCCCAAACTCTTGTTTGGTAGTTGAGCCGTAAAATTGCTGTTGAGCGGGTGGGTCGGGATTAAAAGACAGAAGGGGAACAAGAACGAAAATGCGCGCGTGGTCACGGGGAGCGAGGGGCGGGGATGCGGGCGCAGGGAGGCGAGGGGCCGGCCGCGGGGGTGGGGAGCAGCGAAGGTAAAGCAGGCGGCGGCTGACCTGGTCGAAGTAGATGGTCATGGTGCGGTTGCTCATCTCGGAGGGCTCGTGGTTGGTGCTGCGGGTGGCCGAGAAGGCCACCTTGGCGCTGCCCGAGCGCACCGAGATCCCCAGGGAGGAGGTGATGGCGCCGTCGGCCGAGGGGCTGGAGTCGCACACCACCAGGCACTTCCCCTCCAGGACGATGGGCTCCGTGTCGTTCTGCGCCCGCACCGGGCAGCCGGCGGGCAGCAGCAGCAGCAGCAGCGGCAGCGCCGCCGCCAGGCAGCAGCAGCAGCCGCCCGCCGGCTCCGGCAGCGCCCCCCGCCGCCGCCGCCCCATGCCCAGCGCCGGACCGACGCCGCCGCTCCGGCTCGCCGCCGCCGTGCGGACGCCCCGCGCCGCCGCCGCCGCCGCGGGCGGGCGGCCGCGGGGAGGCGGAGGGGGCTGCGCTGCTGGCGCCGCGGCGCCCTCCGGCCAGCGCTCTGCGGGACGGTGGCTGGGCAGCGGCGGCTGGGGCCGCGCCTTCCTCCCCTTCTCCTCCTCCGCCGCCTCCTCCTCCGCCTCCTCCTCCTCCTCCTCCTCCGCGCGGGGCGAAGGAGCCTCCTCAGAGGGCGGGCGGCGCGCAGCAGCCTGGCAAGGGCAAAGGCGGCGGTGAAGCAGAGCAGCGGGCGGGCGGGAGCCGGGCACCGCGCCGCCCGGCAGCACCCCTCCGGCGCGGGGTCCCCCCCGCCCCGCCCCGGGAGCCCCGGCGAGCACAACAGGTCTGGCAGGGACCTCGCTGCCCGCCGTCCCCCCGCCTCCCCTTTTTCTCCCGTCCCCCGGCAGCGGGGGGTCCCGCAGCCCCAGCCCTGCCTGGAGGCGGGAGGGGGGCAGCGCGGCAGATTTCGTCGCTGAACCCGCGGTGGAGCGTCCTGTGGGCGCCTCGGACAGTCCCTTTCCAGCCCCACAGCCGACGCGGGCTCCAAAACCCGGCTAGCTCCCACTTTTTACATCTGCGAGCCGGGTTTATGTCGGTCTCCTAGGGCCCCAGCCACTCCGGAAGGAGACATTCTTATTCTTGTTGTTGTTAATGCCCCTTCTCCCCCTCGCTGGGGCTGCCCCGCTATCCCTAGGGTTCGTGGGGGGCCGGGGCGCCCCGGAGCCCGCGCCCCCGCCGCGCCCCCGCCCCGGCCGGGCTCTGGGAGCCGCCACCGCCCTCCTCCCCGCCCGGGGGCTGCTGCCCTTGCACTCCCCAGTCCCCCAGGCCAGGCTACCCCCGCTGCCGCCGACCCGGGCGGCTCCCTAAACTCTTGGGAACGAAGCGGCCGGCTCAGACATTGCCCGACTCCCACCCCGGCATGCACACGCATGGCAGGACGCAAAATCTCACCCGGCGTCTCCCTGGGAAGTTGCACCTCAGTTTTCCCCGCTCACCAAAACACACCGCGATCTCGCAGCTGGGAAATCCCCCCTACACTTACCCCGAGGCATCTCTCCCGCTGCCCTATCCCCGCATCTTGTTACTGTTATCATTTAAAATCGTATTTTCCAAAAGGAACAGCCGGCGGGGAGGGGAACGGCTTTTTTACCTGGGAGGTCCATGACTGGAGAGGAGGGCTGGCTAGGTAGCTCGTCCGTGAACTTGTATTGCTTAGAGAAAATGAGCCGAGATTGCGCTGGCAGAAAGAAAAGGAAACAGGAGTCGCCTCTTTCTCTCCCGCCCATTGCCAATAATCCCCCCCCAGCCGCTACCACCCTCCCCCCTTCCTCCCTCCTCCCACACACACACACACACACACACACACACACACACACACACACACACACAACACACTCGCACCCGGCAGGGATTCAGACGCCGGGAGCGGAGCGTGGTCCGGCACCCCCGCACCCGGCCCCGCACCCCAGCGCCTGGCCCGGCCAGGCACCCCGCGCCCTGCCCCGCACCCCGGCACCCCGCGGGCAGCCGCGACGGGGCACGGGGCTCCCACCGGGACGGCCTCGCCGGGGCGCCCCGCCACAGGGTGTCACTGGCGGCAGGGAAAAGCCGTACCCCCTTGCCCGCCCCCCCCGCCCCCCTTATTTCTACTTAAACCCGTCGGGCTGAGCCGCCCCTGCACAAACACGCCACCGACACGGTAGCGCTTACGGGCCACTGCTGCGGCCGAACCGCGCGGCATCGCTAACTGGAAGCTATCTGGAATTCATAGGCTTTAATAATAATGATAATAAAAAAATAGCCATCATTAAAGAGGACACGTTGTACTGGGCACTCCAGGCAGTAAGGCTGCGCACCGCACCCCGAAAGGCCGCCTTCCCGTGCCCGCACCGCCGCACGCAGAGCTCGGCGGCGGCTCCTCCTTCAGGAAACCGTTTCTTCCCCGGGGCGGCTCCGCTCCCCTGCCCGCTCCCGCACCGGGACCTGGGACCCGGGACCCGACCCGAACCCCCCTGCCCCGGTCCGCTCCCGGCCCGGGACCCGCGCCCTGACCGCCCCCGCCCCCTCGCTCCCGCTCCCGCCCCGCGCGCGGCCCCGCCCACGGCCCCGCGCCAAGCGCGGGCGCGCGGCGCCACCTGGCGGCGGAGCAGGGCGGCGCGCCCTCGGCGGCCGGCGGGCAAGGGAGGGAGGGAGGCAGGGTGGCACCCCGGCGAGGGCGAGAGGGAAAAATCCCAAAGGGCAGAGCGTCAGGCCGAGGAACTGAGTGACCACCCCCCCCGTCCCCGCCTGCAGGGTCCGGGCGCGCTGGGCTCGCGGGTCCCTCCTGCCTTACGGAGCGGTAATGATGATGTATGTCACAGGCAAGGTTATCATCACGTATCAGCGGCTGCAAATGTTTCGCCCGTCTCAGCTCGCGTGGCTGCTGCTGAGGGGTTGGCAGCAATGCGAGGGAGGGTAAAGGCAAAGCTCTGGCAATGAAGCTTTGTGAAAAAGAGTTGCATTTCAATGCATTTCTCGCTGTTGCAGTTTGGTTTTCTGGTTGCATATGGCATTTTCCTAGAGATCCCGACACTCAGACTTTAGCATCTGAAAGGAACGTGTCAGAAAACTGCATATCAATCTAAATGGTAGCTCCTGGTATGGAGAAAAATTTGCAGGTGTATCTCAATAGTAAAATTATGATCTCATCTATAAATGAGCGCTCCTCTGTTTCGATCTTCTGCTTTAAGCACAAGTAAGGAACCCCTGCGGGTGTCTGCCTGATGATCTGCACCGAGAAATTAATCATGCCCTGAAATCGCAGCTAAGCAGTGTGCAGGGAATTCCTAACCTATAGCTCCTTATTTCAAATGAGAATTTTATACTAAGCCTGAAATACTTGTGTTTAATGGTCTTTTTCCTGAGTTCGAGCATGGAGAGATGAGAGCAGAAAGCTGAAAAGTGTAGTGCATTAAAGGTATCAGAAATCAGAGCAGGAACCAGTCTGTGGCTGTAAGGCAGCAGCACCTATTCTGCAAGACAGTGAAGAGGACCACAGAAATTCCTCTGGAAGATATCAACGCTCAGTCTTGCATGGGTCTGGTACAATGGGAAGCTGATATTATTTCTCTTTAGATCAGACTACTCATTGATTATGACTCTGTTGATTAAACAAGGAATAAAAGCACAGCCAAAAGATTTGTTCCTTGTTTTATATGACTTACAACATTAGGCCCAGTGGTGAGGGAGCACTTCTGCCTGCTACTTTCAAGAAAGATGAGCATAAGAACTAAAGGGAACTGAAAAGCCCTTAAATCCAATGTGCATCCACAGAAAAAACAGATGAAATCTTGCCTCTCTTTTAATACAAGGAATGAATCCCACATGTACATAAACACCCTTCTCCTTAGACAGCTAACTAGCAAAAGAACTATCAGTACAAATCAGTACAGCATGAATGGAGTGGGGGAATAACAAAATAATAATATCTATTTCTAATAAAATATCTAATTATATGACCTTTACAGTGTTTATTAGAATACAATTCCATGTATTACTTCTCATTAAATACTGTCCTTAATGGGATAAGCCTGCAGCCTTCATGGAGTTATGTAGCTGGCAGAATTATTCCTATATTTTTTCCTTTTTCTTTTGTCAGTGGCAAGGCTGAAAATACAAATTTTGAAATTATTAACATAGGGCAATGCAGTTCATTCAGTTCTGGAGTGACTTCAGAAAGTGTAGCTTCTAAAGTAAATAAACAGGTAAGGTATTTGCAGTCCTCTTTCCTGAGCTCGAAGAATTAGTTGTAGTTGGAAAAGAATAGTGCGTAATCAAGCTCATGCCATTTTTCATCACTTTGCCAAGATTGTTAGGAACACAAACATTTCTACCAGGGACATGTTGAACTTGATGGTGTGGGAGTTCTACAAGAAATGAAACTGCTCATTTCTCTGGAGCCTTCCCTAAGCTAGCACTCACCTTGAACTCCTTTAGGCCAATAGTTTCAAGGGGAAAAACTTTTTGTCTCATCTACTAAATCAAGTTATCAACAGAAAGGTATTATGATCAGCAGGTCCAAAATGTTTCCCATACATTATTTACATTAATGCCTAACAAAATGGGACACTTCCTTCCAAAAGAAAATACTTACATATCTGTTCCTGAAATTATTTCACAGCTATTTACATGTATTATCTGGATGTTACATATATGAATACAGAGAAAGAAGAAATGTTCATTTGACGTGAAACATACTTTTCTCTACCCTTGATATTAGGACAAGTTTGTGACAGGGACACAAAAAGCCTTCCATGATCAGCCAAGGTGCAGAAGACTGAGTCCTCATTTATTAAATAGGTTACGATTTAAATTGCTAGACATAGTCTTCACAGATTATGTGACCTTTAAAAACCAATTTTACTGTAATCATAAACAAATGGGATTTAATAAATCTGATTCTTTTTTCTTTATAAGCATACCTTTGAAATTTAATCTGCTGGTAGAGGAAGTGTAGTCCTCTGTACCTACCCAGTGATGACCTCCATACTAACCACAAGTTGTGGTTAAATCAACCAAGGTATATCCACCCTCTGCAGGAGCAGCCTGTGTTAAATTCAACCATCAGTGTGGCTAAAAGAATGTAAATTCAAATCACTAGTTCATTCTTTATCCTATAGGGGCACCAAGGCAGATTACCTTATAGCTATCAACTTTGGCAAAGAATATATAACTCTGTTGACAACATGCACAACATTCTCAAGTATACAGGACAAAGAAAAAAATTACTTAATAAATTAGAGTTCATTCACAGAGACACTTAAAATTCTTTTCTAGCTCCTGAGCCTTACTACTTCACACATCAACCACGGCAGTTGTATTTTCTCCTGCAAAGGAAGATTCATCATGAGTATTTCTGAAGTGTCAGTTCTTAATTGCAAGGGGCTTCCCCTCATAGGAAGGTCAAGATTACAGATGAAGGATTTTGCATGACCCACCTTCATAGGCAGTATCATGTCTGATATAATTTCACAAATATTTGCATGAGATTTTACACATTGAAAAAACGTGTGATTCCTCAAGAACATTTTATTTGTTCTTGTAAAAATATCAGAATCACCCAAGACAGCCGTCTGTTTTGGAACATAAAACTTTATTTTCTTCCATAAAATATCTTTAATTTCTAATGATTTATTAAGTAAATAATGAAAGCATGATACAACAAAAAAGAATAAGACATTAAGATAATCTTTTATTACAAGAATACAATTCATCATAGAGATCTGATTTAATACCAGATTGGATCTCTGAATGTTGTATCTTAACATTCACAGTTACTTGGACAATGCTACTTTTTCTTCAGATGTGCAGACTTATTGAAACCTTGTCAAAGCTTGTCTTCAATAAAATTTTTGTGTGATGATTATTTTATTAAAATATTGTTAAATACAGTCTTGTACACCCCAAAGAGATGAAATAGACATGAAATGCTGCAGAACTTTGTAGTGGTACCAGAGTTCTTACTTATGCTTGTGCAGTGATATTTCAATGCACTCTTTTAAGACAAGTTTGTAATGCCACTACCTTACATACTGTACCAGATATGTTTGACAAATAGCCCCTGCAGTGAAATGGCTAGCACTTAACAATATGCCACCGTACTCTGTTTAATTCCTCTCATTTCATGGTACTTCAGCTCCAGGAGGAGAGTGGATTAATACTTTTTAAGATGAAAGTCATTTTGTAGTGCCTTTTTTCTAATATCATGTCCTGACTCTATCACCAGCCTCTGTGACCAACACATTTTCAGGCCATTCAGGTTTGTTCGGGAGAATTTAGAGATGAAGGTGTCATATCATTAGGAAAAATTGGTGCAGAGAGCTTGTTTCTCCTAAACATATGCTAATCAGAAATGTTCAGACAATGTGCATGCAGTCACCTATGTGGTCTGCATGTTCAACACTTATGTCCAGTTTACAAGGTTTGGTGCGTCCTCAGGACAAAGCGTTCTACAAAGATGTTGAGCAGCTCTGCTATTCTCTCAATTCCTTCTTTACAGAATAACAGCTTTTAACTAGATAAATGATGACAGCAATGCAGCGTGCCTTCCAAAGACTGAACATGTTTTTGTGTAAAAAGGGAGAACTTGGGAGAAATGTTTACCACAACACCAGCCAGGCATGGGGCTTGGCCAGTACAAATACTTATTTCTTATATATATAACACTCAGTATTGCTTGTGTGCCCAAGTTTTGGGTATGCACTTTCCACTCATACAAACTCACAACTTGATATTTTAAATAAGGAAAGCATATTTTTAAAATGTAACTGCTAGCTAACAGAATTAAAAACTTCATTTATTCTTTTGCACCTGCAAAAATGTATGTGTCTACCTAATATCCTCCCTCTGAGCCTCCCAACTGAATTCAGAGACCGAAGACTTTAAATGAGATTTCTAATCAAAAAGTTGCTATAAACATAGTACATTTGCAAGTTTCTTTCCAGGAGATCTCTTCAGGAACATAGCCAATATATATAAAGTTCTCTGAGGTTTACGTATATTAGATATTATAGCTATTATATGTATATCTCATAATATCTTATAGGTATTGCATATCTTATAATGTATAGATAGATATTACATAAATATTAGATACTATAGTGTTGTGGTTTAGCCCCGGTCAGCAACTAAGCACCACACAGCCGCTCGCTCACTCCCCCACCCTTGTGGGATGGGGGAGAGAATCGGAAGGGCCAAAGTAAGAAAACTCGTGGGTTGAGATAAGAACAGTTTAATAATTAGAATAAAACAGCAATAAAACTAATATAATGAAAAGGAAAATAATGAGCGAGAGAGAGATGAAACACTGGAAGAAGAGGGGAAAAAAAAACAAAAAAAACCCCAAAACTAAACAACAAGTGCTGCAACCGCTCACCACCCGTTGACCGACGCTGCCGGTCCCCGAGCCGCGATCGCTGCCTCCCCCGGCCAACTCCCCCCAGTTAATATACTGGGCATGACGTCACATGATATGGAATACCCTCTGGCCAATTCGAATCAGCTCTCCTGGTTGTATCCCCTCCCCTCCCGGCTTCTTGTGCACCTGGCAGAGCATGGGAAGCTAGAAAGTCCTTGACTAGTGTAAACACTACCCAGCAACAACTAAAACACCAGGGTGTTATCAACATTATTTACATACCAAGTCTAAAACACAGCACTATGCTAGCTACAGTGAAGAAAATCAACTACCCCAGCTAAAACCATGACATATAGGTATATATTAGGTGCGTATAGATACTATGTGTTAGTTCCATGTGAGAGTGAGGAAGAACTAGTGTTTTTAAACTATATTTTTGCATTGACTTGCTTGCCACAGGTGAGATGTGCTAAACAATGTCACAGAAATGCAAAATTTAAAACTGAGATATGGACTGTTTATTTTCAGAAGACAGAATCTTAAAACGGGACTTTGAAAGACAACAAAGGGATGCCACAGCCTTTAATTGCATTACCTAGCTTCTCTAGTTCATTCAGCTACATTTCAAAGCAGGTCTTCCAGTTCTAATTAGAAAACAAAGTTATATTGAATTACATGTTTTTACTGATGCATGGTAATTTGTATTAGCAGAGAAGACTCTGACGTTTCTGAAAACAATCCACAGAAATAAAAATATACAGCATAGATAGAAGATCACAGAATTAATGCTTTCATTTAGTTAGCTCTGAGTTTAGCATTTCAAAGTACAAAATCAAGTTTGGAAAGCAATGCTGTAGAAGACTGTCTCTTTAATGACATACACGGAAGGAAATCTATAACTCTTTTGTTCATATATTTCTTTGCCTCAATTTTTTGTTGCTTCGTTTTTTGATTCTGCTTGAAAAAAACAAAAATTTTTTTGAGAAAGCATCTGCTCTATAAACAGGCCTCTGTACCTTGTCTCAAGTTGCACACTCACAAAATAGGAATATAAAAAGCACTACTTGCTTTGGAAATCTTGTCCATTATACAGAGCTGCAACCATTCTGGTAGGGAGCAAAACCCACTTAGGTTCAGACTTTTTATAATTAGCATTTATTCTAAAATAAACCTGTGATGCAACCAAGAGCCTAATTATAGCTTCAGAGAATTAAAACAGGGGAATTTGGTCACCTTTACAGGTCGTTCCACCTCAGCACATGGCTGCTGCTAACTCTGGTGACATTTGAGAGACCCAAAAGATTTGAGTCTTAGTTTCCCTCACTGAGTAATGAAAAGGATCTCTGGCTGTTGATGACTCAGTAGTGTACTTCTTTTAGCTTTTATTTGTGTCATTTTTTTTTTTTTTTTCACTTTTCCTCCACCAGATTTCACTGTTTTCACCAATAATTGAACTAATGTTTCCAAATATAGGCATATGGTTGACTGTTCAGGGACCATACATTTAGCAGGTTACTACAAGGGATGCATGAATAGTGACATCCCAACATACCAAAATATCACTTTTTCAGTGAGATTTGCTGTCAGACATTTTTAAGAAAATCCTGCCACTCTGGCTGTATAACTTCATTTATTTGAGATGGAGAAGACTGGAATTCCTCATCCAAAGAACACTTCCAACCTGATCCCAGCCTACGAAAATGGTATTTCATCTAAGATGAGTGTAAGAGAAAATCCAGAGTAGCCAGTGGCTGTTGAAATGTTGTCTAGGATGCAGGAAGATTTACATTCATCCAAGGAGTTTACATCCTTTATGTGAATTACAGATACCTCACTTCAGTCTCAGTTCCATGCTGCTGTAGGTTTCAGCTCCACCTCTTATGACAAAATTTCATACCCCTTTAGCTTTCACACATTTTTGAAGACTTCTGTTCTTGCCTCGTTAGAAATAGTTCTGACTAGCAATCTTTGTCTCCTTTGAAAGCACCAGGAAACATATAACCAGTCCAGATCCAGTCATTGTTCATCAGTACAGAATTACATTGTTCTCTTCCAGAATCTAAAGCTTTTATCAAAAAAAGGTTTTAGCTGTTACAGCTGTAGAGATAGCCTCACAAACCATGGCGATAGATGCAATGGCAGCTCTCTCCTACTTTTAAACAATTGCATTATGAAGTATGACCTATCCCATTCATCGTAGTGGCTGCTAAATTGGATGTCCCTGAAAACACTCGTGACATGTCATTTCTTCTTTCAGTCCCCATCAAAGCAGGTAGGAAAAGAGATGGAATATTACCTGTTGAACACTTGCACAATCCACTGTGAATGAAAGCTCATTTGGGCTCAAAAGGGCATCTGGGAACACTGGTATTTGTCTCTCCTTACGATCAGGGACACAAAGCCAGAGTCCAGTAAATGTCTGAGACTCTCAAGGAAATAGAGAGGGAGTCACTGAGGAGAAGCTAGCATATTCAATGCCAAAGGGGTGGAGGGCCAAGCCCAGGGGCCTGAGGAGCATATGTCACTGTGTCTGGAATAGTTATCGGCTTTACTTTTAACAGCTTAATTGGAAGAATTTAAAATAAATTTTCTGTCCCGAACCGAAACTTTGGCATATATTACTGTTTAGTCAGTCCCTGTTCTCCTAGGAAGTGTTGCTGCAGGTGAAAAGATGTTTTTTTAAAGTAACTTGCTGCTCTCTTTTGAGGGATCTTTATATATATTTGTACTATACCTCTGGGAAACCACCTACATCTCTGATCACATCCTTTGATTCAGGCCGAACTCCCAGAGTAGTAGACCCAGGTAATCTTTCACTGTAAAGGGGCTCACATGGCCTGATCTGTGCCTGTCCCAAACACTGAACACCCAACATATCCTATTGCATGTGACGGCACAGAAAAATTGTGGCATCTGAAGGCACAGACAAAAAGAGGCAACATGGAAACAGTCATTCCCATCACCTTGTACTTTTCCTTCCAGGGAATTGTTGAAACACTCAGTACAAGAAAAAACTTTAAATTTGAGTCATTTACGTTAGGGACTTTGAGGCAGACTTAGCATTTCCAATTCTAATGTTGAAAACTTCACAAGGGATTTCACATCTGAAGCTTTTTCAGTGCATTGGATTGAATGACACTAAATTCAATTACTTTAAATTGAAGAAAAACAATGAACCAGAGCCCTGATACACTTTTGCCAAATGCAAGAACAATATGTGTTTTTTTAAAATAAAATAAATTTCACATTGCAAATCATTCCTTTAAGTAGCAATCGCTATATATATGTATTACTTACATTATATAATATATATGTACTAGGGAAATTAATGTACAGATAGCCTGAACTGAAAGTCTCAGGCCTACGAAGATTAAGCCCATGTTTTACTCGAGGCTCGTGAACAGTCCCACTGTGCTTTGCTCTTTATGTACATAAACCTTTGTAGGCCTGGAGCCACAGCACAGGGGAAAAAAATACCAAAAATATTTGGTAGCATTTCTTTTCATTACTTTGTACTTGTGATGCTCTTGAATCAATATCATTATTACTTTATTATGCTTTGTCATTGTGGTGACAAAAAGGATTTCAGTGCAGCTCTGTAGAGACTGTTGTGCCACAAACATGTCTTTCAGATGTCAGCTCTGTTCTGTAAAAAGGCAGAAACCAATTCTGGAGATAGGTTTTGCAATGCCTGCAAAGCAGCTGGCATCTCTGTAACTGTCACTTTTCAAGACCAAGCAAAATTCTTTGATATCTTTTACAGCTCTGCTTAAACATTGCATGTGCCTGTGACAGACTTGTTTAAGCTACTTACATACTTTTATCTGTGTAGAACTTTCCTCCAAAGTAAGGCAAAACAAAATGGCTATTTCTGTTTGGAGGAAGGGAAAGGGAGACATGAATGAGAACAGCAATGCAACCACACTTGAGGTTCTCAGCTTTCAAAGAAAAGACAGAGACCAGGTCATGTGCACAGAGATGCCAGCCCTGAGCAAAGCACTGAGCATGTGTACCCCCTTTCCAGTGTCCTGTGGCATGGGAGCTATGACAAGCCCTCACTTTCTTAAAACTACAATGTTCAGCTTCCTCACAGCTACTGCCAAACAAGGATTATATAAAAAAATTTTCAAGTGTGATGATAGTGGGTAGAGTTGTTCATGGAAGAGCACCAATAGCAATGTATCTAAGGCAGTGTCCCTCTATGCACTATGTGTACATAGACTACAGATTTTTTTTTTTTCTCTGTCAGTGTTTTTTTTTTTTTTTCTGTTTCCTAAGGACTTAATGACTTTTTATAGTTTACAGCATACAGGGCTTAATAAACATGGAATTTAAGGCTACATCAACACTATACTTTCAGGCCAGGTCTAAGCCCATGCTTGTGTCAAAATCTGCTTCCCATCCACCCTGTCCAGTTGCTAGTATATAGGGACTTGGCTGCACCCTCGTATTTGGGCCTAGAAACACACTAGTCAGAGCAAAGCCAGCTGGCTGTGCTGGGCACTGGAAGACAGTGCTGCCAAACCAGTAAGTCACAGCTGGGAGGCAGAGGTTTTACCTTTTAAGGTCACTCTCGAGAAAATAAGAACTCAACAAACTACATACCAAAAAAAGCAATATGTAAATAATTGATTCCTATCATCTAAAACTGTCCGAAAGCAGACTGCAAAATCAGAATAACCAAAAGTAATGCATCTCTGTCAGACTTTTTAAGGGAATAATTCTTGATCTGTCAAAAATTACGAACTCACTGCAAATGGTCACAGTCCAGTTGATGGCTGTCTGCTTACACAATACGGTTGTTCATTACCGGCTTTTAAGTGTAGTGTAACTTACTGAAGAACAAGCAGTAAATGCTACAAATAACATGCAAACATTAATTTCCAGCAATACTTGGGCTGAAAAATGACCCCCCATTGCCTCCCCATTGCTTTTTTCCCCAAATATGGACTAGAAATTCTATGAAAATTCACCCAAATCAATATTGATTTTCAAATCTGGAAATGTTTTATTTTTCTCAATTTTAACTGTTTCCACCTGAAACAGAGTTGCTGCCAGTCATAATTCCTCTCCAACTGCTTCATTCTGACAGTTTGTATCATCCTCCTTTTATAGATTTTCCCCAGCTATAATCAGGTGAATGACCTCAGAAAGCCTTAAATATTCTTTACTAATATCCCATGGTTTCTCACGGGGAAAAAAAATCAAGGTAAATTATGTTGTTATGTTGTCATTTTATAAAAGTAAGCAGAGAAATGCACAATTGAATTCCAATTGAATTCATCTTGAAGTGTAAACAAAGCCTTTTGACTCATGATGACACCTAAATTCTTTAATCAATATTTTCTCAGTAATCAACCTAAAATGTAAACTGGATAACTGCAGTGCCAATATGCAAGAAGGAGAAGAGTATGGCTGCCTGAAGAGGAACAATAGACTTGTATCAAAAGGCATGCAAAGATGTAAAGTATATGGCCAAAGTTCAAATTCAGTTAATCAGTTCATCACATGCTGCACGTTAAGTAAGAAAATCTCACTGGACTAAAAAAAATTAAAAAAACACTGAGTGGAGCTGGGCTGCTCAGGCTTGACTTCTTTAAATACCCTCTTATGTGCTTTGGATCTCCTTAGGCTCCTTGGGCTATAGCATAAATTCATCCATCCATCTTATAGCTGGCATACCTACAACCCTTAAACCATGAAGACTGAATTGCATACTCTGCAATTGATCCCATATGGGATACACCACCCTTCCTACACATGAGCTCATGCGCGCGCACACACACTCTTCTTGAGTAAAAGTAAGTTTTCCAATCTCTTTTCACTGCATCGCCCTATAATATAATCAGACTACTGGGAAAAATATGTACTACTGAGGTTTGGCCTTGGTGTTTGCAGCAGCAGAAACATTTTGAGCACCATTTGCATATCACTATTGTAGTTTGGGAAGAATTGCTGGGAGTGCACTGGGTTTCAACATTTATACATTTTTAATAGTAAAAAGGCGATCTAGTACAATGGGAAATAAAGAATACTTTAAGAGCCACTGGAAGATTTCTTGATTTTTTTTAATTGATTCATCTGTTTTTAATTTTTACTGTTTCTCATCCCATTTGTAATACACTATATATTTAAGCAAAGTTGAGAGGTGGTACATCTGTCTTATAAGCAGCCTGTGATGCAGGATAAAACACATCTTCATGGCTTTCTGAATCTGTATATAGCTAATGGTCTGCACAGCTAATAGATTAGACCCTCTTTTGGAAACTCCATGCTCCCATGCAGAAAAAAAAGTAATTAGACAGATAATTATGACAGTTTTGCAACCCCTGGAAACATCACCACAAACCCCAGTGGTGTATTATGGAGCTTTAACTATCTCATCAGTGGGATAAAATCCCATAATATCTGTCCTGGTTTTGGCTGGGATAGAGTTAATTTTCTTCCTAGTAGCTGGTATAGTGCTGTGTTTTGGATTTAGGATGAGAATAATGTTGATAACAGACTGATGTTTTAGATGCTGCTGAGCAGTGCTTACACTAAGTAAGGGACTTTTCAGGTTCTCATACTGCCCTGCCAGTGAGGAGGCTGGAGGTGCACAAGAAGCTGGGAGGGGGCACAGCCAGGACAGCTGACCCAAACTGCCGAAAAGGATATTCCATACCATATGGCATCATTCTTTTTCATTTTTATTATTTTCCCTTCCTCTTCTGTCCTATTAAATTGTCTTTATCTCAAACCATGAGTTTTACCTTTTTTTCTGATTCTCTCCCCCATCCAACTGGGGGGGGTCAGAGTGAGCGAACAGCTGTATGGTGTTTACCTGCCTGCCAGGTTAAACCATACTGATGTTTATGTTCTAGTTGTAAGATAATGAAGGTCAGGTTCTGTGCAGAAAAACAAAGCATTAGGCTTTTTATGCAAATTCTTGTAGGTAGTAATATTTACCTTCAGGTCCTCCACAAGGCAAAAATTCCTTTCAAATTTTCTTCAGTGTGTTTCAATTGGACAAAACATTAAAAGCTATTTCTTCCAGATTGACAAGTCATTTAGATTCCAGAATAGACTGAATGTAGAAGGGCAGAGGCTGTGTTGAAAAGAAAACAACAAACAGAAAACAAAAACGAATTAGATCTGGACATGAACAAATCTAGAAATAGAGAAAGAGGCTTCTGAAAGCTGATTATGCACTGAATCATCACTCATTCACTAGTTCACGTTTTGTGTTGTCAGAAAGAGCATTGACTCATGAAAACATAGGCAATAAAGACAATAACTGTACAAATATTAAACACACCTTTTATATGGTCACGTGAAATTTTCACATGGAATGAAACTCTGAGTTTCAGAAATTTTTAGAGGATTTTATCCCATGATAATGAGGCTTCCAAAGTGAACACCCATGAATAAATCTCTTCTAGGCCAAAGGCTATTAAACTTACATTTCTGTTTTAGAAAATTGGTCAAATTCCCTGGAGGCAGAAGCAGACTTCACTCTATATAAGCCAGTTTAGCCCTGGACCCCACTGAAGTTTCTATTCCTCCTCTGGAGCTGACCAGCTTTGTGTAAACAATGAAATAACCACTGGAACATACAGAAAAATTAATTTGATAATTCATACCTAAATTCAAGCCCTGCTCAGAGTATTAAAGGCATTACTCACTATAATAGTAATGTTTCAAAATATGAAACAGTCCAAGGGTTTGGAGTTGAAGCATCTTTTCTTTCTAATCCTTAGAAATTTTCCCCAATCACCACACATTGTTACATATCTAATCATTAATTTTAACTTTAACAGTCATGGTGGGTGTCTAAAAAATTAAAGCTCATCAGACTGTAAACATGATTTTTAATACATAAAGCCCACACTGGTCCACTGTGGTTCTATTTAGGATTTCATTTACAAGTGACACTTACAAGTGACACAGAATTTTTGTTGCTTCAGAGAATGTATCCTTAGGATTGCCATTCTCCCAAGACATAATGGATATTTCAGACAAATGGGTAACTGGATCTATCAAAAGATTTATCATGAAGTTTCAACCAATTCTGAGGATTATTTTTATCTTCAAAATCATATCTGTCTAGTGTAGAAAGGAATCATTCTCATTTCTTGGTCTTCAGTTGGATTGCCTTAGGTAGCATTCAGGCTGGAGTCAGTCATCTTAAAATATCCTTCTCCATCTCTTTCCTATGTAAAGTAGATACCTTTTCCCTCCGCAGAAGTTATTTTCACAGAGTCACAGAATCACAGAATCATAGGGATTGGAAGGGACCTCTGGAGACTATCTCATCCACCCCCCTTGCTTGAGCAGGTACACCTAGAGCAAGGTGCACAGGACCGCATCCAGGTGGGTTTTGAATATTTCCAGAGAAGGAGACTCCACAGCCTGTCTGGGCAGCCTGTTCCAGTGCTCTGTCAACCTCACAGTAAAGAAGTTTTTTCTCATGTTCAGGTGGAGCTTCTTGTGTTCCAGCACTTATTTGCTTCAGTCTTTACTGCTAAGGCTGGCCCTCAGGCATCCCAGCCCCCAGAGGTGAGAGAGAAAATCTGGAGAAAGGAAGAATTCTCCTTGGTTGAGGAGGATTGGGTTAGAGATCATTTAGGAAAATTGGATCCTCACAAATCCATGGGCCCCGATGGGATGCACCCACGAATGCTGAGGTAGATGGTGGATGTTCTTGCCAAGCCACTTTCTGTCATCTTTGAAAGGTCATGGAGGACAGGAGAGGTGCCCGAGGACTGGAGGGTAGCCAATGTCACTCCAGCCTTTGAAAAGGGCAAGAAGGAGGACCCAGGAAATTATAGTCCAGTCAGCCTCACCTCCCACCCCAGAAAAGGAATGGAGCAGTTCATCCTGGAGGTCATCTCCAGGCATGTAGAGGAAAAGAGGGTTATCAGAAGTAGTCGGCATGGATTCACCAAGGGAAGATCATACTTGACCAACCTGACAGCCTTCTATGATG
The DNA here is from genome assembly GCA_031468815.1 of Morus bassanus. NCBI lineage: Eukaryota > Metazoa > Chordata > Aves > Suliformes > Sulidae > Morus > Morus bassanus. Next base: position 105,748,026 of record CM062567.1, on the reverse strand, counting down.
GTGTGACTGGCTGGGTAGACGAAGGGAGAGCAGTGGATGTCATTTACCTCTACTTCAGCAAGGCTTTTGACACTGTTTCCCATAATATCCTCATATGTAAGCTTAGGAATTGTGGGTTAGATGAGTGGACAGTGAGGTGGACTGAGAACTGGCTTAATGGCAGAGCTCAGAGGGTCATGATCAACAGGGCAGAGTCTGGCTGGAGGCCCGTAACTAGCGGTGTTCCCCAGGGGTCTGTGCTGGGTCCAGTCCTGTTCAACATATTCATCAGTGACCTGGACAAAGGGACAGAGTGTCCCCTCAGCAAGTTTGCTGATGATACAAAACTGGGAGGAGTGGCTGATACACCAGAAGGCTGTGCTGCCATTCAGCAAGACTTGGACAGGCTGGAGAGCTGGGCCAAGAGGAACCTAATGAAATTCAACAAAAGCAAATGTAAGGTCCTGCATCTGGGGAGGAAAAACCCCATGCACCAGTACATGTTGGGGATTGACCTACTGGAAAGCAGCTCTGCTGAGAAGGACCTGGGAGTGCTGGTGGACAGCAAGTTGACTATGAGCCAGAAATGAGCCCTTGTGGCCAAAAAGGCCAATGGTATCCTGGGGTGCATAAAAAGGGGTGTGGCCAGCAGGTCAAGGAAGGTTATCCTTCCCCTCTACTCTGCCCTAGTGAGGCCACATCTGGAGTACTGTGTCCAGTTCTGGGCCCCCCAGTTCAAGAAAGACAGGGAAGTACTGGAGCAAGTCCAGCAGAGAGCTACGAAGATGACCAGAGGACTGGAACACCTCTCTTATGAGGAAAGGCTGAGAGACCTGGGTTTGTTTAGCCTGGAGAAGAGAAGACTGAGGAGGGATCTTATCAATGCTTATAAATATCTAAAGCATGGGTGTCAAAAAGATGGGGCCAGACCTTTTTTCAGTGGTGCCCAATGACAGGACAAGGGACAATGGGCACAAATTGGAACACAGGAAACTCCACATGAACATGAGAAAAACTTCTATACTGTGAGGTTGACAGAGCACTGGAACAGGCTGCCCAGACAGGCTGTGGAGTCTCCTTCTCTGGAAATATTCAAAACTCGCCTGGATGCGGTCCTGTGCACCCTGCTCTAGGTGTACCTGCTCAAGCAAGGGGGGTGGATGAGATAGTCTCCAGAGGTCCCTTCCAATCCCTATGATTCTGTGATTCTGTGAAAGAAGGCATTCAGTAACTTGCCCTTCTCTGCATCCTGCATCACCTTGTTCAGCAGTGGGCCCACAGTTTCCCTAGTCTTTCTTTTACTACTGATCTATTTGAAAAAGCCCTTCTTGTTATCCTTGATAACCATTGCCAGATTTAGTTCCAAGTGAGCCTTGCCCTTCCTCATTGCATCTCTGCATACCCTGACAACATTCCTATATTCCTCCCAAGTGGCCAGTCCCTCTTTCCACACACTGTAAACCTCCTTCTTCCATTTGAGTTTTTCTAGAAGCTTTTTGCTCATCCATGCGGGTCTCCTGCCTCCTTTGCTTGACTTCTTCCTCCTAGGGATGCACCGTTCTTGAGCTTGGAGGAAGTGGTACTTGAATATTGTCTAGCTAAAAACACAGGTCAGATGAAGCAGAAAAGTATGGTCCCTTCTGAAGAAGTAATGCCAGTTTACAATAGGGGATTATTACAAAGCATTTGCTACTCAAATGCATTTCTGCAGATAAAATGAGTTAAAAGAAAATTGTCCCTTAAAATTAGATACTTTAGATGAATAAGCACATTGCAGAGAACTGCATTTTTTCATTCCATTTTATAATTTTGTATGTGCATGCATGTTGTAAACAATAAACAGCTAGAATACCTGGAGTTCTCAAGAACCCAAAGTGAATAAAGAGAAAGAAAAATGAACAATTATGGTGAGTACTCTGCAATTTAAGACCAAATTGACGGTGTGGAAACTAAATAGACTCAGATAACAAACTATTTAGTTACAGATATATGCAGAATTTTACAGTACTTGATACTGCAGATTGTCTCTGTATTTGGTTTTGATTAGTCTATTCTCCTTGAACAGATGTGAGAGGATGGTAGTCCTGCACAACTGTCTATAAACCATGGAATATCATACTTGGGTTTAAGTTATCACAATGATTTTTGCAGATCAGTAAAGTTGCAACTCACAGGAGTCCTTTATTTCCTAGGGATTCAAACATGACAGTGCACTAGAGTTTGAGGATCAAGCCTTCCAGTGGCCTTCTTCAGCATATAGAATGACTGTCAACTCAGGTGGAAATGAACTCATTTGACTTTAAAATATATTTACTGTACTGCATCTGGTGTTGATGATTCTTTCAGATTTTGTAAGGAGAATGAAATGGTAATGGAATGGTAATAGAATGGTAAATAAGGTAAGGAAAAGATGATTTTAGAAATTTTAGCTAAGGTGTATTTTCTTGCATCGTTTTTACTCCTTTTCTTTTATAAAAGATACATTCTGTCCTCAAGTCTATGCTGGCATTGGTATCAAGAGGTGTTCCCTTGTGAACAAAGAGCAGCTGGTAACCCTAAATTAATAAGTGTATTAAATGCTTGTGAAAGTACCAGCTGACAGCCTTATGGCTGAAAGGACTATTCCTCTGTATACAATTCTACCAAGATTCAAGTACCAGCAGCATTTCCCACAAATGTCTTACAGTGAAGTCATTAGTCCGTCTTGAAGAAGTCAGAACTCCAGGGTCAAACCAGGTTACTAAGATCTGAATTTGAACATACTGGTCCCAAATAAATGAGGAACTAAGCCACTGAAATTAATCAATTAGGCAATGGAAATGGAAAGAAAGTAAGGTACTTAGATGTGCCCCAACTATTTTAACTTTGCCATGTGAAAGATCAATATAATTGTACTGAAGTGGATTAAGCAATGGTATTTCTCACTAGCTGAGGAACTGGTCAATGAATAAACAACAACTAGATTTACAAGGACAGCATTTTTTATTTGAAGAGCAAATAGAACAACAATCAAACTAAAAAATGTAGATTAGCTACATATTCACTTATTGATCAACTTCATATCTGAAATCAATATCAGCAATAAGTATTATCAGTTGTGCCACAAGAACATAACAAAGATTTCTTACCAAAAACCACAGTTCTGCTTAGGTTATGTGCTGAAGATTGTCAAAACACAGGGCAAAGTATCCATGAATGATATGACCATTACAGAAATTGTGAAGAATTTTTAAGTTTCAAATTTTTATTTTCCCTGGTCAGATCTAGGATCTTCTGGTCTCCTAGTAAATATTTATTAATTTAAACAATTTGCAATTATTTTGGTCTAAAGTAATACATTTCTTTCCCAAATACTTAATTAATATTTTAATACTCCCTTTCCCATAACTGCTGATTACATAAAAACAACTTTGGTAGTCAAACAAATAGTTTGACTATTGAGTTTAAGGCAAGACTCTTGGAAGACCATGAGTCAGAGGTTAATTTGGCTTTTCTTCTCATTTGTGGCACTATATGTTCTGCCAAATTTACCATCTCTAGTACAGCCATCCGTGGAAACAACCCACTGTTCTAGTCTCCCATTTGGAGCTTTGCTACCTTATATTTACTTCAGGCCTCATAAACAGCAAACCCATCTTGGTCTTTGGGGGATAAAGTGTCTCAAGTAGTATGCCAAAGTTCAGTTTGGGTCCTCTCTGTTGTTTTGTTGTGTTGTGTTTTTTTTTTCTCCTGGAAAGTATACTTAAAAAAATCAAACCCTAAAATTATCACTTAGGCACAAATACACTTGGTATCTATTTAAAATTTTAATAAAATAGGTAGGGGCCTTTCCTTTCCTTTCTCAGCCCTTTAGGACCAGTGAGTAATGAGTTGACATTTGCTGATATCTAGTGAACAGACTTTTTTGAAAGAACTAATGAAGAGCTTATTAAAAATATTGATAAAATGCTATGTGACAGACAGCCATTAATAGTTTAATTTGGAAAGAAGACTAGGCAGTATATTATGTCTTCTGTATAGAAATGGATAATGTCATATAAAGTGCTGTTAAACATTAAGAAGTTATTTAGGTTTCTAGTGCAGCTTAAGCAAATTCCTTACCATAATTAAAAAGATAGAAAAAATATTTCCAGAGACAGACAGGAACATACACAGACTCCTTTGATGATAACTCAGCTTTAAAACATTCTCTCTAAGAATTGTGCAAGTAATAAAGATGATTCTCAGAACTAGAAACTTTCTTTCTATGGAATGTAATAACATCTGGACTTCCTTGAAATAAAATTTCAAATGCCATTAATCTACAGTAACATTAAAAGTCCTTCAGAAGATAGAAAAAAAAGAAAAAACCCCAACAATCTAGAACACAAACTAGAAACATGTTCTGAGATTCCGTGCTCTCAAGAGCAGAAGCAATTAAATGCCTGTTGCATATTTATTAAGAGTGTCTTCACCAGCCACAAAACCAACATGTACACATACTGAGTTAATGAAAGGATGATTGCAACCCTGTTCAGTCAAACTCTAAACACCAGTGTCGTGCAGCTTCAGCGAGAATGAAGAGTGCACAGTCTTTGGAGGGTTAATGTTATTTTGTGGCTGGCTGCCTCGGTCTGGCTTTGGCAACATGCACTCTGTGATATTCCCCACTCATGAATCTTGGAGATTAGCTCATGTTGAGACTGAGGAGGTTCATTTGGGTATGTGTATCAGAAAAGATTGTAAAAACATCAATTGCAATGGAAACTGTACCCATTCTGATGTAGACAGCGACATATTCCTCTTTCAGTTTCTGTAGCCCTCTGTCTCAGACCTTTAAACTTGTTTTTACACACTTTTTTTTTTCCTTTCTTCCCCCCACCACCCAGCAAGTACATAACACCATATGACTTCAAGGCTACTATGTCAGTGTTTTGCAAAGACAGTAAAAAGGAAATGTCATGAAAATGGTTTTTTCATTCTCTAAATGTAATGCTTAAACCCTGTTGTTATTGAAAAGGTGGTAACTCTTCACCCTACACTGTTCTTACTGTTTAAAATTCAAATCCTAGAGAGGTGATGCTACCTTGTGAATAGAGACAAATAATTGCATTTATCTGAATTTGAGATTTCTAATTTCCACTAATTTAACCAGTTTAAGATAACACCTTCAGGAGCATCTCTTAAGAATTTTCTTTGGTTTTGAAATGCATTGAGCTATTGAAATAGTATATAAGAAGTTAATGTAAAGTTCTACAAAATGAAGTGCATTTACCATACTATGAAAACTCTTGACATATTGATGACATATTCAAGGACAGCTGACTTCTAATTCTGGAAAAAATACACTTTGTCTTTGAATCTGTGGATGGAGAGCTTCTTCATGATGATTTCAAAGGTGCTACCATTGTCCAAACTCTCTAAAAGAAGGCTGTGTAAAAGCCATTCCAGCTGAGATGAACATAATTTTTTGCTTGTGGCTTTAACTTTTTTTCCCTCAGACTTGCTTTTCTTTCATATTTAATTCAATCATGACAGTTCATAATTGTAATTATTGTGCTTGATTTTTAATTTCAGTGTTATTGTAGCAAGGCAAAGATATGTGCAATACTAGAAATCTCAAGAGGAATTAAGAGAGACAATGATGAGAATTGACCTACTATTTATTGGCCTACTATTTATTGTGTTCTAGATTTGCACAAGATAGTAATTTCTGGAATAAATTTACCTAGTATTCAGCAACTGAAAACAACCCTTCCTTCTGTAGGACTGAATCTTTTGAAGCTAACTGAAGTGTAGTTTGTACATTAAGGAAGTTATTTTGAGGGAGAAAATTTCATTAAATTTCAGATCAGTAAGAATTCAGGGACAGCAGCTGTAGTTTAACAACTATATGTGACTTTTCTGAGGATAATAGAGCAAAGTAACAAAGGGAGGTAGTTGACATTATTTTGTTTAGACTTCTAAAGCACATTTTACATGGCATGACAGATAAAAACCATTTTGAAAATAAAAGTCTCTTGGGCTTATAGGAGGAGTAACAAAGTGAATTGGAATGTGTCTATAGGAAAGAAGCCAAGATATATGATTTATGTGGTAAACCTGGGCTAAAAGGCAGTCATTTGCACGGTCCATTAGACCATATTTGTTAATGTTTTTTGTGCAGCTCCTGAATCTTTTTTCTAGCAGTAAACTATAGAGTTTGTAAATTCTATTAACTTGTTTTTGATTCTTGCAAACAGTATGTAATTATACATTAGTAACATAATTCTAGAGCTTGGTGAGCCTGGGTAATCAAATTCAACATAACCTAATTAGGTGTTGAGTGTCAATTTATTTGATCTCTTTTACAAATACTTAATGCACTTATATAATATTGATGGAGAAAAAAATTATAATATTGTACCTTTTTACTGCTCATCTTTATCTGCTTATGTTAAAAGAAAAATTTAAAATTGTGTTAATAACTGTGTAGTAGAAGTTAATTCCTTGCCTGCTGCTAGTCCCTAGTTAAATTTAAAGTGTTAAGTTGTACTGTCAAGTTTGCTTGTCTTTATATTAGTGTTGAACTAGAGACTAATTTGTGTTTTACAGCTCTAGACAAAAGTGTACCTTTCTGTAAATGAGATGGAAGCTGGGACAGAAGCTGCATAGAAGTCCCTGTTCTTTAATAAAATCATATTTCAACAGAGGTCTCATATTGTTTTTTAACTATACGCACAGTCTAGTTAAGCATATTCCTAATTTTGCTGTTTTGACAAATTAGTTCTAAGCTGCCTTCCTTTGAAGGAGGACTGTGACTGCCTCTTTAATTGACTAATTTAATTTAGAGCACAAAGCATTTCAGCCCAAAACCAATACACTATGGGAACAGAGGGTGGAAGAATGAAAAGGAGGTTATATTGGGAGTTGGTTCTTTGTGCTAACAATGCATGTTCAGCTATGCAAATAGTAACAGTTACAAAGGGAAATACAGTCAAAGATTCAAGCCAGCAGCTTTCTTCCTCATACGTAGAATTGTAGAATCATAGAATATCTCGAGTTGGAAGGGATGCATAAAAATCAAGTCCATCTCCTCTTTATTAGATCCTGTAATAAATGTGGAATTTCAAATATCTTTTGCAGCTATGATTAGGAAATATGCATAATTATTTAAGAAAAAATTGTTATTTAAAAAAAAGTTTGTCTATTAAATGATTTACAGTTAGATTTACAGTTTTTACTGAGAACCAAGTGCTTAGGATGGATAGTCCAAGGACACTGAGCAAACATCATAAAGCACTTTAACTCAACATAATTTTTTGGCTTTTTCATTACTAAGTCTGGATGACTTGGCACAATACAGTTATACAACAGGAACTTCAGATTTTGGATCTATTAACAGCAAGTAAATTATTTATTAATTTACAGCATATCAGGAGCAATTTGGCAGGCATCAGTGAGCCATAGATTAACATAACACCATTGTTGTGTCCAATACTTTTTGAGCAATCTATTTCAGATCAGAATTTTTTAAGAGGCACTCATTTTATTTTTTACAAAGGACATAAAAGACACTTAAGCTGTTTTGCTCACTTGGTATTGCTCTGTCTATAGGCATAACACTAGTTTTATATTGACTGAAAGGAGAGACTATGTTGCCCATTGTTTCTGAATGCAACACCACATATAGCTACTTAGCAGAGGAAGGGTTTTTCACTGTATATGAAAATTGGCAGCAAAACCTGGAGACATTCTGGAATAATTTTGTGATCTTGTTACAATGGGGGAAAAAGTGGCAATGATAGCAAGACAGAGTTGTAGATAGCAACAGCCCACTTCTGCAGAATGATCTCATCAGGGAGACTGGGCTCGTTGAAAAGGAGTGGCTTGCTTCCCAAAGGGCTTGTGCCAGGCAAAATGTAGCAGGTAAACAATTGTCATTGTGCTAAAAAAAGACTTTCCAATTCTCCTGTTGCTTAAACTCTGCACTTCTACGCCATATCATGCAACTGTGAACTCAATAACGTGTTGTTGTCTTCTCTAGTTGCTGCTGCTTTTCCTCTGTAGAGTAATTCAAAGCACTGATAGCCTTTGAGGTTTCTGCTGCTTTCTGAAGTACGTTGAACTTTCTAAGCTACCTGACATTTCAGTATCACAGATACTTTTCTCCCTTGAAATTTTATTTTGTCATAGTAGATCAAGAGCTTAGAAAAAAACCCAAGAAACCCTAGACATTTTCCTTTTCAGATGAGTTCCAATGGAAAGAAAGGCTTCAGCAGAAGGGGATTTATCCCAAAATAGGAGCTTTTGAAAAATCCCCTGTAAATTTCAAAATAGGCCCTGCCCCTACTTAGGGTTGCAAGTTAAGCCAAGTGAGAGGAACAGATGAGGATATCAACAAGGAGACAGTTTTCTTTAGGTGAAATAAAAGTTTTAGTATATTGAGTTAGAAATGCTCAGCTATGTGTTTTCAGTTGCTTAAAATACTTGTATACTTACATTTTTTTCCCATAAGAACATTAAAAGGATTAATCCCCTATGCATTCCAAGTTCTGAGTGAGAACTGAGTCTCTTGAACTATTAACTGAATTTAGAAGGGAATGTTACATAGCACTGAAATTGTTCATATAGAGTTTTCCTAATTCAAAATACAGTTGTAATTAAAACATAATATTTCACAGGAAGACATCAGTTATAGTTAAATATATTTGGAAATGCAAAAATTATTTTCATTCAAATTAATGTTTAAAAACAAATAAAACAATTTTAATTTAGTATACAATTTTATCTTAAAAAAAACCCAAACAAATGCCCAAACCCCACCAACTACCAAAATTGAAGTGGTATGGCATACTGCTCTGATTAAAATTGACCAAAAAAAATTCACAAACAATTATGTTTTTCAGATAGATTTTTTTTTAACCATCTGAACAATCATTTGCTAATCCTTTATTTTTCTTTTTCTAAATTTTTATTGACAGGGTTGAATCCATCTCACAACAAAATTTTAGTTCTTAATGAGAAGAGCATTTTCCATAGGACTAGACATGAGAACGCAGCCAGTTCTGTTCAAACCAACACATCATTGTAACATTAAGTGATGAAGCTGCCAAAATACCAAACAAAACTCTAAATTGAAACTTTTTCTGAGTTCTGTGAATGAGTAAAGTTCACATCCATTTTCTATTGATTCAGCCTGGTATAGAAAGATCAGAAATTTCAATAAAAAGGAAACAAAACCATGCAATATTTCTTAAAAAATAAATAAAACCAATAACCTGTGATTAATTTTTCACTATGACTGATAAACCTATGCCATTATTATGTCAGTATTGGCTGACGTATATTCTGTTACTCCAGTATGTTCTAATTGGCCTTATGTCTTAGAAACATACCTGATTTCTCTGCTCACTTTAGTTTAGAGGAAGTTTATTTCTTCCAAACTAAAATGATTACTGTTGGAAGTAAGTATTGAAATAGTAATTGAGCCAGCTCACTGGGTAATTTTTGTGCATATGTTAAGTTAGAGAGGCATTCAACTTTTCAAACAAGTAATAAACAGTTATTAATAATGATTAAATATTATGTTTCTTATCAGTCATACCTTAAAAGATAAAACAAACAAACAAAACCCCAAACCTTGAAAAAAAAAGGGAAAACAGTCCTGACAATAACCATACCTAATCAATGAGGGATACTTAAATGGTATAGGGTACATTAATAAAAAGAGTGAACCCTGAGAGCTTGTCAGACCAGAAGATAGGTTAGGTTAATTAACCATACAGTGATGGCCACTCCTAACAGATAGTGGACAACAATTATGTGGTATGATTAACAATATAATATAAATTTTCTTTTTCTTCAACAAAGAGGGATTGCAGGTAGCTCATCATCAGAGACAAGCAGAACCAATTCCAGAAGTACTTATTAACATGAAACGTTCATTAAGAAATCCAGTGATTTTGATAGCATTGGTGTCATTTCATACCACTGCCATGCATGCACCGGCCACACACCATTTCTGTCACTGATCCTAACACATGAAAATCTTGGTATTTGTGGGATGAGCTGAGTGATCTTTCCAAGTCAAATAAGTCTTTTGATCATTTTCAGAGCAGGACAATTAGACCAAAACATGTCATGCTAAAGGGTAAATGGTGAGAACCAGCAAATCTGAGTTCACTTACACCCTAAATACAGTTACAGGTTTAAGTTAATATGCTGGAGAAATGACAAGGAACTAATTTAATGAAAGGCAAGAAGGTAATTTTTATGTAGAAACCTACTTATTTTTAAAGTCCTCTCTCCCCCTTTCTAAAAATACTGTTAATATATAAAAATATAGTAATATTTCTGGCCATGGACAACTCATTCTCCTTCTTGTATTCCAACTTTTTTTCCTGTTTTTCATGGTATATAGGCTGGCTAGTCTTAAGATATATAATGTTTGATACTATAGAGACTACACAGACACACCACTGCTCCAGGGTATGAAACGGTTCATAAATGTTTGAAAAGGGATTTCTACCTCATTGGTTTTCAGAATGTATTACTGCCCCACAAGCAAAAAGGTCATCCTCTTCTTATGCCCCTAGAGTACATGACTGCTAAGAAGCTGGATACCAGATGCAAATGTGCAATTCAGTTTGGCAAATTTGTATTTCTTGCTCTACTTACATGAAAAATCTGTGTTGGTTTTGTGGGTTGGAGGGGGGTTTGACTTTTTTTTTCATCTTAAAGTATGCCCATCCTGCAGGTGTATTATGAATTGACATTTCTAAAATAAACCCCTTGGAGATCCATAAAGCAGGCAACTGGGAAGCTGGCACATAAACAAAAAAAAAAGGTACTTTTGCATTTTCTGCTGAAGCAAATGATGGTGCTTAAACACCCACTGTCAATTTTTAAGTCATAATTTCTGGTTTGCTTTTTGGTTTTGGGTGGTTTTTTTTTTTTTTTTTTTTTTGTTTGGTTTGGTTTTGTTTTGTTTTTCCCCTGTACCCTACTATTATTTTAAACAGTGTCTCAGATTATGGTAATACAAAGAGATGAGAAGGGGGAAAAAGCCATCTTTCCACTGAAAGAAATACAAGTGCTTAGGTAGGCATCACACAGACTTATTTTCAACGCTTTACACTCATGTGATCTGATTTATTGGCCTTCCACATAAGACAGAAGACTCAAAAGCTAGAATAACACTTGTAAAACAGACATTGGTAAAGGAAGACAGAACAAGACTCTCAGTGCCTGATGTCCCTTAAATTCATGCCTGTATACATGTATATGTATTCTAATGCAAACGCACACAATAGATTTAAGTTCTCACTGGCTAGAGATATGTTTCTTATATTTAAAAACACAAAAAAAACCCAACAAACCAACAAAAAGAAAACCAGACTAAAGGAAAAACCTCTGGGCAGGGAGAGACCAGGAATTGCTGGGTAAGGAGGCAGGCAAAAGAACCCCTGGGCAGAAAACAGAAAGAAAATCTTCAGGGAGGAGGATCTGAGCTTGGCAAGACAAGAACAAACTGGTATGCAGAAATTGGGAACAAAGACAGAATGGGTGAGACAGAGGAAAGCCAACTCATGTTACAGTGCATGACTATAAGTTAAAGGAAAAGAAGTTAAGGTAAATAATATACATGAACATATAAATGAAGCAAACCACTGAAATTTCACAGAAGCAATTCAGGCAATGGTAACAGTAGTAGAGTTGCATATTGGACCTTGCAGCTAGACTGCTTCCAGAAAATGAGTCAGCTTGTACATATACTCTTTGAAGGAAGATTCTTTACAACATTCCTGGAAAGGAGAGAACAAAAGATCAACAGATAGTTTTTTAATTAAAAAAAAAATGCTTCTACTTGGGAAAGCTGAATTATTACTTTGCTACTCAGTGATGGAGTACCTCCAGCTTTCATAAACAGATATAGCCTTTTACCATCTTAATATTACACTCTAAACCAAAAATAGAAAGGTAGGGAGCTTGATATTTAACCTAAGTCAGCTGAATATTCATATAATGTGCTAAGTTAAGTATGTACTGCTAATCACGTTATGGATAAGATTTTCAAATTCAGGTACGAAGTGTGGACATGCATCTTACACTGTCTAATCTGCAGATACAACATCTCTGAATCATCCACCACCTATTTTCTTGTCCAAAGAGACGAGGGTTTATATTTGCCATGTGGTTCAAACCTATATCAGCAGGGAGTTGTGTTGCAGAAGGCTGTTACACTTTGTATCATATTCCTTGTTGCTGTCTTTTACATGGCCAAGAGACAGAATCCCCATTTGTCCACCAAGATTAGAGTAGATGGCTGATCTTGAATATGGAGATGCAGGGGGAGACAATTTCAAAGATAACTAATAGTGCCTGACTCAGCAACTGAATGCCAGTATTTACCTCAATTAAAAAATTAAAACTAGTCATATTTGAGGGATGAAAGGAGAATGAAAGTCTTTCATTCCTGAAAAACTTTCCTGTAGAGGAGTGAACATAAGGGTTATGTCTATGTCAGCAAATAGCTCTGTAACAGTGAATCTACCAGAGAGCTGTTCAAGCTAAAATGTTAATGTAGATGCACCCAGCAGAAGTGAGAGACTCAAACCGGCATTGCAGTATCACTTTGAGGAAAAACATGTGATTTTACTTTCTAGCACATGCTTACACTCTTGTTATCTTCCAATGGCTGAGAATGAAGAGAACTCTGCTTCTTCTGAAAGATCCAGAACGGATAAGGATAATGATATTCAAGAAAATTTTCTCCTATCATCCTCATTCATAGACTCCAAGTAGGGCATTTATCTTGAGCTAGATTGAGGGATGTATTGATTTGACAACCACTGCTTATGATAACAAACATTGTTTTCTGTTCCAGGGAGCTGACATCTGCTTTTCTCTGATGGAAATGAAATTATAGAGAAGAGAGAAAAAGGAAGTCACTCATGACTCATTGCATTTTCATGACAACGAATGTTTTTACAGACATCAGAAGACAGATGCTCACCACATACATTTTAATACATTTAAATTACCATGTCCCACTCCTAAAATCCGTGTGCTTATTATGTTATCATTTGAGAGATACCAGAGGCCACATCTATAAAAAGGTGCCTGGTTTTATATACAATGTATACATCCTAGAGCAGAACATGTAAACCTTAAACCAAAACCCCAGGAATCTGTGTTTGTTCCTTATAAACCTAAATAATAAGACCTTCTCTGCAGGTAAATTTGCCTTTTTTTTTTTATGTATTCCAACAATTATCAGGATGTCTCTACTATATTAATATCAGTAAAAAAGCTATGGTTTATCTCATGAATTGCTCTTTAAAATATGCGTATTTAAGCTATGTTTATATATATTTAACGGTCAAGCCACCTTATCTAATTCAGCACAATAGTCCAGGAGGCTGGAGTTGCTCTTCTAACTTATTTTTCAACTTTTGTTACAGAAGTTTTGAAATAAACTTAAAGAAAATTTTATTAAAATATCTGTATTCCTTGAACTTTACTGTCTTCTTAGAATTCAGTTTGTGGTCCAGCAACTCTTTATGAAAGGGCCACAAGGATCAGACTTGATTTCGTTTTGACAGTCCAAGAACAAAAGTGGTTCAAAGGACATGAAGTTGTGAGACAACAAGAAGCTGTACTATTTTACAGAAATTCATTTCTGTGTACACAAACTTACATGCATATTGTACTATATTTATCCCTATACTTTCCACAAAGCAGAGGCTGTCTGGACAAGGACAATTCCTGCTTTTTTGATAGGCCTAACCATACCTTTTAAATCCAGTGTGACCCAAAATAATGGTCTTCAAAAGTAGACTGATCCTAAACTTAAAACAACTATTACATTTAAGAATGCATTATTTCTTCAGGGATCTGCACAAATGGTTTTATGGTAAATAAGAAATCTGGTTTAACATGGTTCTTCAAATCTGTTTTACTAAAACACATGCATGGTACTACAACACCATGAATTCTCTGTATACATGTATAGATACACACAGGCATTTATACATTCGCAGATATTTATTCATGTATGTGCAAACTCTAATATATGTATAAATGTAAGAACTTTATAAATACATATGAAAACACATAAATAATTACTGAAACCTGTTTTTGCTTCTCATTTTTTGGATTTCATGAATGATATGATAGGAAACACATTAGTGTTTAATTACTTCCAGATGTTCAACAACAATTCTTTATACTTTTTAAAACAAAATCTATTGCACATTGAACACTCTTTTTTGGAGCTTAATACTTTCTAAGAGCTTAATACTTTTCAAAATATTGCTGCTTATGGTTTTTAGTTCAATAATGAATAAAGTTATACCAAGAAGTGCCATTCTGTATTTATTTCAGTATTTCTGAATGTATTTGCATTTCTGCTTTTTATATATATCAACAAGTAGTATCAAAGGAAAGTTAAAATAAGAAACCAGGAAACATGAAAATTATCCTATGGCCACCTGTGCCCTATTTTCCTGTGCAAAACTTCTGCTCTGTTAGACTAAAACAAGCAGAACACAGATAACATGCCTGAAAGCAGTGTTTTTTCCCGGTAAAAGTGCAAAGAGTTGAGATCAGGTTTTTTCTTTAATGTTTTGAAATGAAGTATCATTTGCATAACTAAAATATTTCTGTTTAAATATTGTTCTGAAAAACATTTTGTAGCAATGTTGAGAAAGTTCTTCAATATTTTACCTCTGGGGATGAAATTCTGAGTCCACCAAAGTCAAATCTTATATTCACATTATCAAGGTTGAAGACACATTATTCTTTTTCAAAAGTTTATATCAGAACAGAAATACACATTTCTTACATATATACTAAGGATTTATCTGTAACAGTCATAACTGTAACTGTTAAAAATACTAGATCATGTCCTGGACTAAATATGAATCTTATCGTAACTGAATGACTACTCTTTGTACTGCAAATGAAAAAAAAAAAGCTGACCATATAGAACCAATGATAACTTGTCTATGGAAACACATCTACCTAAAAATATTCACTATCTATGTATAATGTTCAGAGATAATGTAAAAAAAAATATAAATTATATACTGCTTCAAAACATTCAGTAGCAATATGGAGTGGATAACCAGAAAAATCTTTCTCCAACACTAATTTCTGTTCTGCAATAACCTTACGGTACAGCTGCCACTCTGTGTGCCAATCAGTGTGTAAAGTTTGATGCAATTATTGTTCCTGTAAAGGAAAAATTCACCTGAGAAGTTTTCACCCACACTTCATTTTTATGTCAGAATGCACTTCTTTTTGAGTGAGAGGAGGAATTATTATACAAGTAAAGAGATGAAAAGTCAAGGTAGGCTTTTTACCACTAATAGTTCTAACTGGTGGAGCCACGTGGTGTTGAAGTGGAAGAGTGGCCAACAAGACATGTATGTACATGCCATAAAAATGGTTGAGCTGCAATAATTATACCAATCTTTACAGCGCAACTAGGGGATTCCTACACAATACAATTATTGCAGAATATGAATTAGACATTCAAGTACAACCAGCAAGTGACGAATCACGTAAAAGAAAAGGAAAAGGGTAGTTATGCACCAGTGATTTTAAAAAGTGCACAGTAAATTATGTCTAATAGATATACTATACTTTAAATAATGATCTTATTAGGAATGTGGAGCTATATGCCAGGAAGGCTGAGAAGGGCTGGCCTTTTTGGCAAGGAACTTTATAGCTACAATTTTTTCAGTTTACCTATTTGTTCTTTATTTTTAAATTATACGTAAGTATGGCAGTAAAAAAGTAAGAAAACTGTCAGATTAATCTAACTTTTCCTTGTTTTATGGTAGTTTTACAAACATTCTGTCTACATAGAGATTGTTTATATCTTAAAATAAGAAAGAAACATCTTAATGTTTCTTTGGTGGGCTTTTTGTGTCACTGAATTCTGAAAGCCTGTGGCATTTTATGAATGTCTTAAAAAAAACCTCAAATGAACCTAAAAACCCAACAAACAGAACAAGGTTCCTATTGAAGAATAGAGATATACTTCTAGTATATTTTTATGGAGGTTGTTAATGATTTTGTACAAACATGTCTTTAATTTCTGAGCATTTATAGACCTTGAAACAACTTGTTGGTGTTACGTATAGAATGAATATAAATTTATGGTTTAAAATGAACTTATCACAATAAGAAAACACATCCTCAGTGAAATTTCTGTTTTGTGATGTAATTTTGATGCAAGGGTAAGTCAACTCCCTGTCTGAGGGGCTCTTATTATTTTCATGTCTTCCAGTGAGAATGTCAACTTTTCCATAAGGAAATCAGGCAGTTACAAAATGTCAAGGCTTCTAGTTTCATCTAAATTATGATAATTTCTTCTCCACCCAATCTCAAAATAACTTATGTTTACTAGCCAGACAGTTGTGTTAAGAATGCCACCTGACTTTCTTTTTGCCTAAAAAAGAAAAGAAAAAAACCAAACCCCTAAATCCCAACAAATAAAACAAACAAACAAACAAAACCCCAGAAAACCCCAACCCATCCCAAACAGTCAAGAAAACCCACAAACAAATAAAAACACTTTTAGGGAGTGTGTGGTGCAAGACAGATCATTGCTCAGAATGCAGGAAAGCCAGAGCAAGGGCCAGCTCAGACTAACTCTCGGTTTCTTGGGAATGGGTAGGGAAAGCAAGAGTGGCAGGTCAGCTGGAATGTGCTGAAAGCAAAAACTCCTAGAGAAACTGGGGGAAGAGGAACTGTAGCATGGTGACCACGACAAAGATGGAGACTTTCTTTTAACAGAGCCGGATAGAAAAGGAAATCTGAACTATGAGCCAAGAAACTGCCTTCTGGTATTTGTCCCTGCTGCGTTCAAAGAAATAGTATGTTCTCTCTGTATCTTCTGTTAAACAAAGAGTTCTGTACTAATAAAATATGTAGATGAATATCTTCTAACAAAGGGCTGTCTTCATGAGTTTGAACATTAGTTAAGTAGTCACACAGAAGGGAAAATATGTTTTACCATATAATCACAAAATAATTTAGGTTGGAGTGACCTCTGGAGGTTATCTGGTTCAACATTCTTCTCACAGTAGGGACAATTTATATCAGGCAGCTAATCACTTGTATTGTACTGTATCACAGCAAAAACATTTTCCTAGTATGTAATTGGAATTTTACATGTTACAGATTGTGTTTGTTGCCTCTCATCCTGTCACTGTGCCCTTCCAGGACAAGTCTGGATCCATCTTCAACTATATCTTTTCTTAGGATATATTTGAAAACAGCAACTAGATCTACCCTTAGCCTTCTCTCTTTAGGATTGAACAAAGCCAATTCTCTTACCCTCTTCTTGCACTTCATGTGCTGCAGGCCCTTGACCATCTTGGTGCCTCTCTGCTGGATCCACTCCAGTGTGTCCATGTCTTTCTTCTTCTGCAGAGCCCCAAACTGGACACAGTGCTCCAGATAGAGTCTCACAATTATTGAATGGAGGAGAATAATTCCTTCTAGCCTGCTGGTTACAGTCTTGCTAATACAGCCCAGAATGTGACTGGAAAAGACATCACCACAAAGACGCACTGCTGACTCATGTTTAACTTGTGGACCACTAGGATGCCCAAGATCTTTTCTGCAGAGCTGCTCTATGCCTCAGCCTATATGGTGGTATGGGGTTATTCCTTCCCAGGTGTAGGATTTTTAATTTCCTTTTGTTGAGCTTCTTGAGCTTCTTGTCAGCCCAATTCTCCAGCCTCTTGAGCTATTCAGGCAGCTCTGCATTCCAAAACATTGACCATTCTCCCCAGTTTGATCCAGTAGCAAACTGAGAAATGCCTCTAGTAACCAACTTCCACATGGACTTTGTAGCTTTGATCACAACTTTTTCAACCCAGGGCTCCAGACAATTTTCCATCAAGCTTCTTATGCACCTATTCCATCTATATCTCATCAATTTGCCTATAAGTATATTACAGGAGGACATGACAAAAGCCTTACAGAAATCAAGGTCACCAACTTCCAGGGCTCTCCCCTTGTATAGTGCCAGTAATCTCATCACAGAAAGCAAT
This sequence comes from Morus bassanus, assembly GCA_031468815.1. NCBI lineage: Eukaryota > Metazoa > Chordata > Aves > Suliformes > Sulidae > Morus > Morus bassanus. The sequence goes on along the minus strand of CM062567.1, from coordinate 105,730,015 downwards.
CATGTTGACCAGGCACAATTTGTCCTTGGTGAATTTGTGCTGGGTCTTCCCAGTCATTCTTGTCCTTCCTGAGCATGGCCACAGCTTCAGCAACTAAATACAGTATGCAACCAGGAACTAGTTCTAAATTATTTCCTTTGAGCAATATGCTATTGTCTTAGACCTGAGATGCTTTTTTTTTTCTTTTTTTTTTTTTTTTTTAATACAATGTCTGAACATTATTTGGAGTGAAAACTCACTATATTGTTAGAGCTTTGTGTTATCAATAATGGCCATAATGTAGAAAAGTTCAGCTCAAATTTTCTCTGGCCTCAACTGCTCTTAGCATTAATATTTTAGGAATTATTCTTTTTTCTATGAAAGTCATTATTTCTGAGACCCATTTAGCATTTTCTATCTGCAGCACAAGGAAGATGTTCCAGGCAATCCCTACTAGCTTGCACCCTAAATCAAACAACAAGGTATGACATATTATTATGAACATGCATCGAGCCTGAAGGGTCCTGAAAAGTGCAACTGAGGTTTTCCATTTTCCTTCCAATTAAATTAATAGATTGAGGGAATTTTCTGTCTATCTGACTATAGTGCATATTTTATCTGACAATGTTTTGTTTGAGAAAACCACAGGGAAATCCCAGGTTGGAATTTTGATTTCTTCTCTTTGTAATGGACTCTGGCTGCTACCCTGTCATATAATTAAGCAAGCTGTCAATATATATTGCAGCCACTAGAGAAGGATACACTGTCAGTACTTTTCCTAGACAAATGGCACATTAGAAGCATTTCCACATTTAACTGAAAAAGGTTGAAACTGACAAATAGAAAGCTATCTTAGTGCATCACTCTCCTGCATGATTATTGACAATTAAAGCTCTTCATTTTTTCTAAACCTACTTGAAACTTTAGGTAACCTCTCAGAGGCAGATCAATAAATGTGAAGAAAATTAAATTTATTACTAGATAAAATTAATTCTGAAATGTATGCATGGCCTGACAACTATAATGGGAAGGGAAAAACTTTTTGTGTAAGGTATGAGCAAGTACTTTGGTTTAGATTTTTTTTTTTTACTTTGGAGAAAGGTCAGAAGGCGGCCAGATAAGCTGAAACATGACATTAAGAATGACACTACATATTTTATAGCCCTTAGCTCAATGACATGGATTTCTACATGGAATTGCCTACCTTAGTAGCAATAAAAAAGAACAACATAACTGATTAAACAAAAAAATAAACAAATAAAAAAGGAGAAAAATAACATACATAAAATAAGCAAGGTAAAGGTGAGTGCCTGATTCCTCATTAAAAAATATTGTGGTTAGTGGAGATTGTGCAAGCAAAATAAATCAAGATTTGTAGATGTTCTGAAAAAGACAAAGAACAAACAAGGTAGCAAGCAAAGTCCAAGAACCACAGCACGCTGAACTGACTAAACTAATTAACACATAATTGCCATCTTGATAGTTTCACATTTGGAATATTAGAGTCTTTCAACCCAGGCTGTAGGAAAAAAATAAAAGAGGCCTGCTATTTAGCACTGTTGATGATACAACTAACATCTTAAAAAGAAAAAATCCAAACAACTGTGTTTTTTCTAAATTATCACTAGTACACATAACAAATAACTGGGTCTCAGAGATGCTGCATTAACCTCTCTCTACCCTAGAACTGACTCAAGAATCTACCACTGACCACCAGAGTGAAAATGCCTCTAGGCAATGTAACATAAATTAAACAAAACAGCCAGTGTTATTACTGCAATATTAATTAGAAAGGATGAAATCAGATTTGTTACTTCCAACACTCATGATGGGCCAATATTGTCTTGCCTGTAATATTAACAGAGCCCATATAGACCAAAACATGTAGAATGAGTGCAGTTAGAAACGGAAATATTTCCTTTGCTTCCCTAATAATTATCAGAAGTATCAAGATTCTCTCCTTTACACTGCTAAAAAATAAGAGACTGAAAGTCTTCCCCTTGGTAGACATTCCAAGACATTGATGTATAATGTATTTAGTCACTGCAAGATTAACAAGCCTTTCAAATAGTGTATAATTTAGCAAGAGCAAAGGAAATTAGAAACAGATTTTTACCTTATGAATTTAAAGAAATCAGTAAGATACTTTAAGTGAATCCTTCTACAGGAACCTAATTGATTACCAGAAAGGCTTTGGCTGTACCATACTAAGAATCAGGGTAGTAATGCCTGAAGTGCATTTTCTAGCTCATATAAATATATTATTATGAAATTTGTTTTAGAAGACATAAAATAAAAACAAATAACCCTTCCCTCCATGCACAGAAGCTCCAGATAAAACTCTGACTTAGAAGAGAGATTTAGATATTTAAAATATGAAAAATAAATATACTTTATGTGTAGTTTTACTACTTGCACTAAAGACTCCTTAGATTCACATTTAGCAATTTGAGCATCTCAGCTCATGCACAGAAAAGTCAGCATAAAGTCCAGTGTCAGGCAGTAAAAGGGAAAGAAGACCAGTGAAACCATGTGTACCACCTTACCCTGGTATCTGAAGGAAAGTAAAGCATTTTTAATATCTTCTTCTATACTTTAATGGTTGCATTGATGTTGAAGAAAGGAGCAAAAGCATCTTCTGTGAAGTGCAGAAAATAAAAAGATGTGACTAGCTTAAGCTAGCTGTTGTACTAGAGTTTGGACAGAACACCATTATGGACAATTAGTAGTCATTATTAGTGTCTGCAAATTAATGTCACAGCAGAAAGTGAGTATGTACTGAAGCAAATAAATGACTGTTTGACCTACATTTGGGTTTTGTTTCTCTGCAGACTTCTTCTGAGTTTAATACATGATTTTTTCCCCTAATTTGAGCTTCGTCCACTGTCGTGGTTTAGCCCCAGCTGGCAACTAAGCACCACACAGCCACTCGCTCAGTCCCCCCACCCCAGTGGGAAGGGGGAGAGAATCGGAAAAGCAAAAGCAAGAAAGCTCATGGGTTGAGATAAGAATAGATTAATAATTAAAATAAAATAGTAATAGTAATAATGGTAATGATAATAATAATGATTATGATAATAATAATAATAATGATAATGTTAATATAATAGAAAAGAAAATAATGAGAGAGAGGAATGAAACCCAGGGAAAAAGGGAAAAGAAAAAAAAAAACACAAGTGCTGCAACCGCTCACCACCTGCTGACTGACACCACCAGTTCCCAAGCCGCTATTGCTGCCCCCCCCAGCCAACTCCCCCCAGTTTATATACTGGGCATGACATCACATGATATGGAATTTTCCTTTGGCCAATTCGAATCAGCTCTCTTGGATGTGCCCCCTCCCCTCCCAGCTTCCTGTGCACCTCGCAGAGCATGGGAAGCTGGAAAAGTCCTTGACTAGTGTAAACACTACCTAGCAACAACTAAAACATTAGTGTGTTATCAACATTATTTTCATACTAAGTCCAAAACACAGCACTATACCAGCTACAGTGAAGGAAATTAACTCTATCCCAGCTAAAACCATGACATCCACAAAAAGTACTAGAAATTGCATTTTGATATTGTTTGTACTCAAGTTGATCAGCTTGTCAAGGAGTCAAGGCAGGTCACAAGGCAATACAAATCATTCAGAAATAAGAGAAATGCACCATATTAATTATTAACTTAAAAACACTTATTTTAGAGCTAATTTATTTGCTCTCAGTAATTTCTTGCAAAATAAAGACACATCATTAAGCTGACATATTTTTCAACACATTATTGCAATAGCAACACAACTTAAGATTTACTCCATCCACAATATTTAGAATGCTCTACTAACTCTTACAAAATACCAACCCACAAGGGTCAATGGAAAATGGGTCAGTGGATGGCTATGTATCACAGCATGCTGAGAAAGATGACAAATCATTTTGGTTAATAGATGCTCTTATAGACCAGAGGACCAACGAGGCCAGAACAACATACCTGCTTATAATAAGCTGAAACAGGCGTTTTTTTCAGAATATGGAGCAATGTCTAACTGCTCTTTGACTTAGAATAAATCTGGTGCTGGTTTTCATCAAGAAGCACTTTGTTCCTATAATCAATATTTAAAGAAAATAAAAGACTAACAATCATAAGACACGTAAATTTGTAAGAACTGACAACAGCATCCACTGTGTTCTGTTGTTGTATCTCATAATGCAAGGTCTAATTTCTCTGGGGAATGCTAACTCACCAACTTAAAAGGAATGAGTTAAATTGGTGCAACGCTTTATTCAAAACACTTCCAAGTGTGTGTATGTAGACCTGCCTTGAGGATCAGAAGTTGCAATAATAATTTAAGATCACAACAATCCAAACTCCTCTTCAGTGCAGATTTTAAATATAAGCCATCATCTATCCCTTTGAGTTATTTTTACTATTCCACAAATGGTCCAACAAGTATTCTTGTATATTAAATGAAACACATAAATAAAATCAATAGATATTTACATTATTAATTTAAAATACTTATAAAAAAATAGAGAGTCAGTTCTATAAATAACCAGGGCAGAGAGTTCATATTCCTTTATGAATAACTTATGAATTATAAATCACTATTGTAAAGCTTAGAGGAGCAACACAAAGACAATGGACAACACAGCTATCCTTCATGTCAAGACTAAGCTACTGAGAAAACTAAAGAGACTGACATCCATGATTATCTCCAACACACCACTGTAACAATATCACAGTTTGTTGGGTTAGCCCTCACATTTGTGGATAACAACCAAGACTTCACTTGATATCTTCAGAACAGATATTATGAAGTAGGTGGTAGCTTGCATCTTTCATGACTGAACCCATCAGTGTTGTTTTCACAGAACAGCCATAACATGGGGTAAAGTTGTGCGTTAGGAAAGGTTGACGTGTTTGTTTCCATTATCCTTTTGGATACCATCTTTAAAAGTGTGGAAAGTAAGAAAGCAGAACTTTTAGCTTGTAATGCCTCTGTCTCCAGTGAGAGTTTATGGGCTGATTACTATGGTGCTTAATGGAAACGTGAACATAAGAAGCACATTAGGGGTTGACATCATTAGAGTTGTTTTGAAGAAGGATCTTCCATATGCTTTCCTCTTTTGCCTTCAGAAAGTACTAAGGGCTCACTGGAATGTAATTTAATAAAATCCCCAATTACCATGAGTTATATGGACAATATTTTTCCTTTTTTCTCTTCTATTTCTTGTCCTCTAATCCAAAGCACTAAAATTCAACAATTATTATAAATTTTACACTAAGCTGAAAGCAGCACAAACTTCAAATAATGACAATTTAAATACTAAGTTAGGTAAAGACAACATGAAAATTTATAAATTAATGTCTATGTCATTCTGGAATGAAGACGGAAGGAGTCTGAATCAGCAAAATGCTTTATTTTGCTCTGGGGAAAATTAAGGTCAGCACCCCAGTGCTCAGTTTCTAAATCCCGTATTATATTTGTGGCAGAAAAAATGGTGCTTTAAAACCAACATCATTAATCCTAACTATCAACACCTAAAAGCAATTGTAGTAATTAAAGACTCTGTGCATAATGTCTATTTCTTTTGGTATATATGTTATTAAAATATGTCTTTCCCAAACTGACATTTTTAATGTGCAATGTATCCTCTTGTTATAGCTCTTTCAAAGGCAATTGTTTTGATCATGAGAGGAGATTATAGAATCATCGAATGTACTGAGTTGGAAGAGATACACAAGGATCATCAAGTCCAACTCCTGTCCCTGCATAGGACAACCCCAAAATTCACACCGTGTCTCTGAAGGCGTTGTCCAAGTGCTTCTTGAATGTCATCAGGATTGGTGCCGTGACTACCTCCCTGGGGAGCCTGTGACAGTGCTCCACCACCCTCTGGGTGAAGATACTTTTCCTAATATCCAACCTAAACCTCCCCTGGCACATCTTCCTGCCATTCCTATCATGGTCACCAGAGAGAACAGATCCACACCTGCCCCTCCTCTTCCCCTTGTGAGGAAGCTGTAGACCGCAATGAGGTCTCCCCTCAGTCTCCTCTTCTCCAGGCTGAACAAACCAAGTGACTTCATCCAATCCTCCTACGGTTTCCCCTCTAAACCCTTCACCAGCTTCATGGCCCTCCTCTGGACACTCTCTAATAGCTTTATATCCTTGATATACTGTGGTGCCCAAAACTGCACACAGTACTCGAGGTAAGACCGTACCAGCGCAAAGTAGAGCAGGACAATCACCTCCCTCGGCCAGCTAGCAATACAGTGTTTGATGCACCCCAGGACATGGTTGGCCCTCTTGGCTGCCAAGGCTCAGTGTTGGCTGATGTTCAAAATATTTTTAATAATGGCACAAACGTAATGTGGGACTTTAGGCAGCTATATGGAAAGGCTCATTAAACCTCTACCATACAAATATTAACATACTACTAACTGAAAAAAAAGAATGTCAACTGTATAATACAAGGAATTAAAGAAAACACAGTCTAGCACAATTGGTAAAGGCTGCCAGAGCACAAGTTTTCCAGATATCCCAACTATTTCTGGAGTATCAGACCCTTTATAGGGTGACAAAGTTCAACTCATTCCACTCTCACTTCAATGGCAGACTTCTTTCCTCCTCAAAAAAATTCTTTAATATTTTTTTCCTAATAAATAATACCTGTCTCTAAGTCTGAAGTTGAAATTGAAATTATATTTTAGAATAAGCCTGAGCAAACAGGTGAAACCACCACATTCAGTTTTGACACATATGCAGTTTTATTCAGGAATTATTAAAATCTCTAAGGTCTATTATGTTAAATGGTTATTTATGATGTCTTCAGATGTCAGGAGTATTCAGACTAGTCAGATGCTAATGCTGAAGGCACTGTCTATCAGATTTAAGAGTCTACAAAAAGAAACAAACAAAAGATCATAGCCTCAGTTTCAGTTTCTTTTGAGATTTATCATGCTTCCAATTATTTTTGGCTCCTACAGATTTCATTTTGGGGAACAACAGGAAATGTGGTAATAACCAGACTGTAATTAAAATGCTGGGAGCACAAAAAATAACAGAAAAATAAAAGGACAAAACCTTCCCCTTAGGAAAAGTTTCATACTATCAGAGGTGGTCTTCAAAGACTTCAAGCCTGAATTCAGGAAAACAGGTCTACAAAAGAAACCTACAAAGCTATTGTCATTTGGTTCTGAATGACTGACATCACAAGGAACATTTCCTTTGGTCAGCTCAGAGGGAGAGACAAAGGAATGAAAACAAACACAATATTCAGAGTAGGAATAGGAAAGAAGTACAGCCATTACACAAGGCACTGATGGAACCACCAGTGAAATGCTCTGTACAGTTCTGAGTACTCAAGGAGTTCAAGCTGGGACAGGAGTAGGGAGGGAAAGCCACCGCAGGCAACCTAATTTACAAAAGGAGGTTTCATCTCTATCTAAACGGATGGAACCTGCTGGTGAGATAATAAGCCCTGCTGAGATTTTCTCTTTCCTTTCAGAAACATTTATGGTATTGCAATACAAATATAAAATATTAACAATTCTAAATAACACACCTTTATTTGGATGGCTAATTGTTTAAAAATGAAACCTGTTCTGCATGGTACTTCTTGTGTTTTAGCTAAAATTTCTCATACGTAAAGTAAATTCTAGTCTACTACTTTATTACACAGAAAACATGACTCTAGTGAGTGCTGTAGCAGAGTGTTCTCTTCAGCACAGTTACACATAGCCTCCTGTTTTGCTTGGTGGAAACAACACATTGACAATATTGAGTAGAAGGAAACCTTCACATGATGGTAGCAACTTGACCATTAAACGTACTTTAAAGGCCCTCTCCAACACACACATTAAACAAAAATAATAGTATTGAGCTGTATAGCCTTTCCCTGAGACAATTTCGAGAAACAGACAGAATCTTAAAATGAATTAAACCAAGTTTACATAGTGAACTAAAAAAATTGAAATTCACAGTTTTTAAAAAAGCAAGTAAGAACACAAGTGTTTTTGAAAGCAAAAGAAGGTTTACAGTACCTCCCTGAGTTCAGATCACAGCTGATCCCATGGTTCAGAAAGATTGGAGAGCCACTTTGAGCAATGAGATGGGACTACAGTGAAAAGGAAGGCTATTTCACACTGCAACACAACATTTTATTGCAAATTCAAAAGTGATGCTGTTTTGCTGAGGAAAAAAGTTCATATTCCAAAACATAGAAAATATGCACTCTGAGAGTAGAAAACTGAGCATTATTGGGGTTAAGAACCAAGAATAAGCATTTCATTATGTAGAAGAAAACAGTAACAAGCATATCCAATGGATCACCAAGTATTAAATTCCTTTTTCTTATAGCGCACTGTGTCTTGTATTTTAGAAGAGAATGATAACGATTCACTTAAGAAAATATCATTATTTTGCTAAGTAAAGCTGGAAAAGAGTGAATACACTTTAACAAAAGACATCTCCTGAGAACTCAAGTGGTACTAAATAGAAAACCACCAATTCAAAATTTAAAATGTTAATAAAACATACTTCTAGGAGACTAGGAGACATTTCAGATGTCTGTGTCTTCTGATGATAAAAGGGACCTAATATAGAAATCACCATATTTTGCACAACTTTTACTGTAGACTGATCTACCACCTCATTACTGCAGTGGTTCCTGAGGCCTACTATATCCATTTGCTCTCATGCCAATATTATTCCTTAGTTCAAAACAAGACTGTCAAGTATGGTTCCTCCTCTCTGCACCGTGGATTTTTTCAGAACAAGTATATTCTCTCCAGATATTTATGTCAATACACTCTTTAAGGCATGAAGGACATTACAGCTCACCTCTCTTAGCTTTCATTAATAGCTGGAAAAGACATTCATAAAATAATTTGTTGTGATTCAGCATTGAAACACACCTGTATCTCTTAGTCTGGATGCTCAGAAATTAGCGGTTCTTCCTTCCCAATGACAAGTAAGCTAAATTGAACAGAAACTGTGCAAAGGAATAAAGGGAAAACACCACATCAAGCTGAAAAACTCAAATATTAGTAACTAAGAGAACCATCCCCCAATAAACCTGACCTTCATTCTCCTGTTGTACATGACTGAAGAACTAGATATCCCGGGCTCCTTCCCATTCCGAAGTTTTTACCCACCTCAGAATTTATTGTCCGTACTCTGAGGGCCCAGTTTTGGGAACTTACTACAACTGGCTTCTCCTTGAAGCCTGTACAGTTTTCAGGAATTTTTCCACCATGCTGGAGAGAACAGGTCAAAAGAAAGCTCTGCACAGGAGGTTTTAACCCAGATGGCCGTTCAGGGTGGCTCACACATGCACAAGATTGTGTCATTCCCTGCTCTACCTTATGTTATGATCATTCTGTTGGCCATCCCCCTGGCTGTTTGTCCTGGCTCACACATTATATCAGTTATTTTTTGTTTCTTTATCTTTTTTCCCTAAGTGTAAAAAAAAGTCAGTGACACCTAGTAACTTACACTGCATCTTATTGGTGTTTTAATTTTGATCATGTCTCAGTCACTTACTTTTTGCTCACATCTCTAGTCCACCTTAATAATTTAGAGGCTTTTATTCTATAGCAAAAAAAGACCCCAAACCCACCACCATCAACAAAACACCTCTCCCCCCCGCAAAACCAAACCAAACAAAACCCACCACCTATTTAGAATTGGTTGGGGGGGGGGGGGGTATTTAATTTTTTTCTTGCTAATTGAGGGTTTGGTCCCCAGAAGTGCTTTCTGTTTTATATTTTTTCATTGAAACATATTTTTTGTATTAAGGAATGAGAAATCTCATTTTTCCAAAAGCAGAAATTTTCTTTTATACAAGACAAGACAAGCATCCAGGCATTTGGCTTCCTCTGTTTCAGAGCTATTTTCTCTCTGGGAGAACCTGGCACTTCATATCTGTACAATAGAGAAAATTTGCAAAATATGTGTCCTTCAAAATCTTGGGCAGCCCTGAGGCTGGTATACAGACAATCAAACAGCAGGTCATACTCACCCACACAGAGCCACCGGATCAGTTAAACTAATTAATACACCATATTTTCACAGAATTTATTTTTATTATTATCACTTCTATTTGGAAAGTACTTTGAGAGGCTTAGTTTAATTTACTAAATGCTACTCCCCGCTCCTCTACCCCCCCCAAAAAAAAATGCTAAGCGTAGGAGAGAGCCCAAAGAGAAAGGTAGAACATCTACTCTAAGTGGGGACTTAAAATCATAGCTATGAACTGTCAAATGGAAAGAAATTCAGGAACAGCTATTTACTTAGGCAGATCTTTCTCTATTCCTTTTTATTTTTTCCTCCCCAAAAGCTAATTTTTTTCCCCACAATGAAAAATAACAGAAAAAAACAAGTAAACAAAAACCCACCCACAAGCTAAATCTACATTGCCCATTAATTAAATTCAAACTTCAAAATCTTGTAGCCTACAATAAAGTGATACAGTTTAAACAAAATTAGATTGGTGTCTAAACACTGAATCATTTATGAGCACATTACATAAATATATTTACATTTTGTGCTACATTTTTTGCATTTGGCCTAAAATGCAGCACTGGAGTTTGACACTTTAAGTTACCCTTTCTTGAAATCAAGGCCTTTGGATAATTGAAGTTACTTTTACGTAAAATTAATATGAACTCTGCAACCTAACTAATTTCTAGATCTAACTTTAATTTTTTTGGTTTTATTTTATTGCTTTATTTTGAAATAAGTGGTAAAAATATTTGTCAATTACGTTTAATCTTTATACCTATTTTTTCTTCATACAAACTTTTGATTAAGTACCTTCACATAGACATAATTCTGTAAGTTAAAATGAATATGTTTCATTCAGAACTACCTAAATACTTGCAGAAGAATATAAGTAAAATATGATAGAATCATAGAATCATAGAATGGTTTAGGTTGGAAGGGACCTTTATAGGTAGGTCATCTAGTCCAACCTCCCTGCAGTGAGCAGGGACATCTTCAGCTAGATCAGGTTGCTCAGAGCCCTGTCCAACCTGACCTTCAATGTTTCTAGGGATGGGGCATCTACCACCTCTCTGGGCAACATGTTCCTGTGTTTCACTACCCTCACTGTAAAAAATTTCTTCCTTATAGCTAGTCTAAATCTACCCTCTTTTAGTTTAAAACCATTATCCCTTGTCCTATCACAACAGGCCTTGATAAAGAGATTGCCCCTATCTTTCCTATAGTCCCCCTTTAAGTACTAAAAGGCTGCAGTAAGGTCTCCCTGCAGCCTTCTCTTCTCCAGGCTGAACAACCCCAACTCTTTCAGCCCATGCTCATAGGAGAGGTGCTCCAGCCCTCGAATCATTTTGTGGCCCTCCTCTGGACCCACTCCAACAGGTCCATGTCTTTTTTGTGTTGAGGGCTCCAGAGCTGGACAGAGAACTCCAGGTGGGGTCTCACCAGAGCAGAGCAGAGGGGCAGAATCACCTCCCTTGACCTGCTGGGCACGCTTCTTTTGATGCAGCCCAGGATACTGTTGGCTTTCTGGGCTGCAAGTGCACATTGTTGGCTCATGTCCAGCTTTTTGTCCACCAGTACTTTGAAATCCTCTGCAGGACTGCTCTCAATCTCTTCATCACCCAGCCTGTACTGCTATAGGGTTTGCCCCAATCCAGGTGCAGGGCCTTGTCACTTGTGGCTGACACCATATGGATTTGAAAATGGAGTTGAAATTTCTTGTCATTCAGGATCTTTGAAAATTATGCCTGGTTGGCACAGTAGGATCACTGTAGCTCTTCAAACTTTGCATTTAATATATATTTTCTGATAAAAGAAGATCTTAAGTACAAAGAAGTAAATGTAACTGTATACAGTACATTGTCTTCTTGAGTTTTCAGACAAGTCAACAGATAATTCAGACACACAAATAAGATTCCACTAGACTATTTTTTTTGCAACTTACCATAAATTTCAGTTATTAAGTTTCAAGCAAAAAAATAGATGCAAACATCTCACTAGCCCACTGGTGTCAACTGGATGTATGCTGACAATGTAATTGACAGTTGTTCTGTAACATCAACATGAAAAATTTTTTGGATATTTTAATGAAAAGAAGGAAGAGGGAATGAAAGCCACATAGACAAAACACAGGCAGAGTTCACATACACAGAGAGAAAGGTCATAAACAGCAATTGTCCTAAGAGGCTGTGATGGATTCCTGAGCTGGTGGGAGCTCTGAGATGTTCAGGTGTTCAGAGCTTCTTCTGACTTTCTTCTATAGAGAGCTCCTCATAAGGACCAAGACTTTTAAGTTCTGAAAGCACAATTTTATTAGACTATAAACCAAGATAACAAACTTCAACAAAGAAAATTCAAAGTGACTTGAGCAAGCATAACATGGATAAAAGGGTTCATACCCAACTCACCCATTGCCTCATATGTCTTTGCAAGTGAGTCTTGCTTCCAGCCTTGGTTTGAGTCACTCTAACTTTCTGAGCTGCACCAAACTGCACAGCTTAGAAAAGGAGTTTAGAGAAGCCCTTCCTTCTCCCTTAAAACTCGCCTCCCCTTGCTCCTTTCAGCAGTCTTGCTGTTTGAACAGCTGACAGCCTTTCCTCCAGCTCTCCCCAACACCCCTTGCAGTTTCTTGTATCTCCTGTATTTGACCAGGATCAGTAGTCACTGAAGGCAAGGAACAACCTTCATTTCAAGTGGCTTTACCTGGCCCAGTCTCTGAGGACTGATCCTAATGTAATTATGTATAAAGAAGGAAAATTCCAAGTATCATCTCTCCTGATGGTCTTCTTCCTACTAAGTTGTACTTTTTATAGCAAAAAGGCATCAGAAATAATATACAAGATAACAAATTATGGTCAGATACTACCATTAACCAATATCCACATTTTCCATGAACACCAAAGGATTTTCATTAACACTGGAGGATGGCATGCTTTTCCATGTGTAATCCCACCTGCGACTGAACTGACAATTACTTGAAATCAATCTGCAACTCCTCCATACATTTCAAACACTCTTGTCAGGTCAGAAATCATAGGTGAACTACTTAAAATCACTTTCCATCCCCCAAAAGATCTTCAAGAACTCCTATATGCCCCACTGACATCAAGGATCATTTCTGGAGTTTCCCTCAGGTTCCTCAGATGGTCCCCTTGTCTCCAAGACTCTGAAAACAAAGGCACGGCTTTGTGTGATGTGAATGAGCCTTCAGTCAGTGCCTTGGGAATGCCATGCAAACCCAGACAGGCAATTTCCTGCCAAAATCTCTCTGATCCATTCTGTCACATTCCTAGCAGTCTAAACAAATTTACATCATACCAACGACAATAAAGAAAAGTAGAAAATGAGTCATTTCCATGTGCAGTAGAAGCAGCCTGAAACCTGACAAAAAATAGTCACTCTTTTAGTTGCCAAAAATGCAGATTTTCTGGAGGGGATCTTGTACCTACTCAACATGAAGACCCAGGACAGGCAGGTGTCTCACTGCCTTTGCAGATCTGGTCCCCTCTAAGTTTCCTGATGACATTCCCAATCACATGAGCTCCAGATCTGATAGGGGTTCATAAGCAATTAAGAGATGGGTCACATTACAAGGTCAGGGTCTGCAACACAAACACTGCAGTGAATGCTGATATATCCCTCCTGAGACTAACTGACTCCTTGACTTCCTCACTAATGGGCACTTACAATGCTTTAAAGAGACATAAGAGTTAACATTTCCCCACATACAGACAATTCTTTTCTAATACATTTCCTCCATCTGCTTGGTCAGCTCTGAACAGAGGCAGCTGCATGGAAACACCGGACACCTTTTCTGAAGCTGGAGGCAGAGGGGAATGTGGTACAAACACATTAGTTATGCAATCTCCTTCCTATTGTCATTTTGACCTAAATTCAGCAGAGGGCTATGGTTTAACTTTAAGCCTGTACGAAGTCCCACCACATTCAAAATAGGACAAATTTCACAGTTAAAATAGTGATAACTTACATGCTTTACTGCAGCAGGCAACTGTGAGCATCCTTCAATGCTGTGTTTTGGTTATGGTCAAAACTATTCACCAACAGTCCCAATAGCCAAGATGAGATTTCCTACTTATTACAGAAACATTTGGTTACCTGCAGCTCTTAACCTTTCTAAACCTAAACTACCAGACAATTAATTGATTTATCATTGTTGTCCAGGAAGAAACTTAATTGCTGGAAAGTGGAGAAGATGTCAATAGCATTATATTGGGTCAGACAGTGGCTTGGCATGGGAATGTGAGTGGCCACATAAATTAATTCAATGTCTACAGGTAAAACACAAAGGTATCTCATGGCAAAACTGTAAAGCTAACTAGTGAATTTCTGCAAGGATGGGATGCCACAGGGCCTGGAGAAGTCCTGAGTTTAATTCCCTTCCACTTTCTTCTTGCCCCATCTTCCTCTTAAATGGATTCTGCTATTTCTTTTGGGAAAATATTCCCTCAGAGAAAATGAAATAATAAGTTTATTATTAATTATTCTGCCTGTAAAGTGTTTTCTTTTGTTGACCCTCCCTCTACATAAGAAAACTCTTTCAGAGCTACAATATGACCTGGCTAGTGTCCTGCAGGACCCAGGTGCCCTGCCGTACAGCCGGCAGCTCCCTCTTTCATCCAGGAAAGCTCTGCCTCTTGGTTAACTCAAAAGATGTCCCTTCCCCCTTCTGTCTTTTCTCCATTTCTCCCTTCATCTTGGTATTTAAATGCTGTAGTTTTTCCCTGATCCCTTGCATTGGGTGCAGGTGCCCAGGCACGGGAGAGGGGCAGGTCTGCAGGGGTGACCTCTGTGAGGAGAGACTGGGGCTGCACTGCATCAGACACAGCTGGTTTTGGCTGACCCACCCCAGGGCATAGTTGAGCCCCTCAGCCATGAGTGGGGTGCCTCTGAGAACCGGTTTTTAAGAAAGGGTAAATTATGCTGCACAGCAGTCAAGAGAGAGGAGTGAGCAAAATGTGTGAGAAACAACCCTGCAGACATCAAGGTGAGAGAATAAAGAGGAAGAGAGGGTGCTCCAGGTGCCAGAGTCTCCCCTGTAACCCCTAGAGAGGATCATGGTGAAGCAGATATCCACACTGGGGAGGACCCCACACCAGAGCAGGTGGACATGCCCTGAAGGAAGCTGCAGCCTGTGGAAAGGACCCCATGGTGGAGCAGGGGAACAATGTGAGGAGGAAGGAGCAGCAGAAAGGAGCTACTATGGACTGACCACAACCTGCATTCCCCATTGCCCTGGACCACTCAGGAGGGGAAGGTGGGGTGGGTGGGTGGCGGGGGGGTGGGGGTGATTCTGGGGAGATTGAGGAGTCCAGAGTGAAGGACAGAAGTTGAGCCTGGGAAGAAGGGAGGGGTGAGAAGAAAGTGTTTTATGTTTTTTCTTTGTTTCTTGTTGTCCTATTCTATTCTTAATTGGCGATAAATTAAATTAATCTTCTCCAAGGCGAGTCTGTTTTGCCTGTGACAGTAATTGGTAAACAATCTCCCTGTCTTTATGTCAACCCATGAGCTTTTCTATCCTATTTTCTACTAGTCTTGTTGAGTAGGTGGAGCAAGAGAGCAGCTAGGTGGACATCTGGCAGCCAGCCAAGGTCAACCCACCACATCCTTAAACAAAGTAGGACTACCACTGTATTTTTCTCTCTGCTTGAGTATTACATAATCTTTCAGCCCAGAGTACGACTACATAGACAAAACAAACAAAAATCCAAATTGTTGGAGCACAGACCGCTTTAATACTCTGGAACTGTAGAACTCTAAGAGATTATTATCACTTTGAAATGCTCATAACTTTTAAGTTGTTTCTTCAGCACAATTACCCATAAATCTGTCTTCCTTTCTCTATGTTTCCTATTAATGGCTTCTTTGGAGGCTCAGAGAAGCACTAAGGCTCTTTATAATGGGAGCATTTGCAGAAAGGAGCAGCTGCAGTAGCAGAGAGGAAAGGGCAAGGGAAGATCCTTATCAAGTTCATTGCTCTGTAACAAGGAAACCTCCCGTGCCATCACACTCTATTAAATTTCACCTGTGAAGAGAGCAGCACATGTAAAGATGACCAAAATCTCTACACATATCACAGTTGCATTTGGGGATTCGCTGCCTGTTCTGTAAGGAGACCACTCCTAACACATCCCTGTGTCCTCACACCTTGTTACTCACCCATTTGACTACAGGTTTCTCAGCTGTGGAACATCATATGTTTTAAAATAGCTCTTGCAGGCAGTCATTCAAAACATATACCTGATCCTATCTCTGCAATAGGGCCCAGAGGCATTTGCCAGATTGCCCTTGATTGCAGGGCTGTGTGCTGCATGCTTTGGCTCACATGGCTTTATGCTCATGAGAAGTGTCACTCAGAGGATTTGGTGGTCTGTACAATGCCCAGCACAACCTTCTGAGCATGCCTACACAGTAAATAATGTAGCATTTATCTGACAAGATTATTCGAGAGGTCCTGCTTATGAAAGTAATTGGCACCCTCTGGTGGTGTGTGACTCCTACTGCTTGAGAGCTCCCCAAATGACATGCTGTGCCAAAAGTATGGTTCCAGTTTCTGACATGATGACAAAACCACTTACAAGCCCTGGAGAAATGCCAGAGATGCTCAAATCTGAAAGCAGGCTCTACTACATTGTTGTGGTTTAGCCCCGGTCAGCAACT
Organism: Morus bassanus; assembly: GCA_031468815.1. Classification (NCBI taxonomy): domain Eukaryota; kingdom Metazoa; phylum Chordata; class Aves; order Suliformes; family Sulidae; genus Morus; species Morus bassanus. Next base: position 105,713,373 of record CM062567.1, on the reverse strand, counting down.
AAGCACCACACAGCCGCTCGCTCACTCCCCCACCCTTGTGGGATGGGGGAGAGAATCGGAAGGGCCAAAGTAAGAAAACTCGTGGGTTGAGATAAGAACAGTTTAATAATTAGAATAAAACAGCAATAATACTAATATAATGAAAAGGAAAATAATGGGCGAGAGAGAGAGGAAACACTAGAAGGAGAGGGAAAGAGAAAAAAAAACAAAACCAAAACTGAACAACAAGTGCTGCAACCGCTCACCACCCGCCGACCGACGCTGCCGGTCCCCGAGCCGCGATCGCTGCCTCCCCCAGCCAATTTCCCCCAGTTAATATACTGGGCATGACGTCACATGATATGGAATACCCTCTGGCCAATTCGAATCAGCTTTCCTGGTTGTATCCCCTCCCCTCCCGGCTTCTTGTGCACCTGGCAGAGCATGGGAAGCTAGAAAGTCCTTGACTAGTGTAAACACTACCCAGCAACAACTAAAACACCAGGGTGTTATCAACATTATTTACATACCAAGTCTAAAACACAGCACTATGCTAGCTACAGTGAAGAAAAATCAACTATCCCAGCTAAAACCATGAAAGTATCCACCCCTTATTCCATACCATTTACGTCATGCTCAGGTCTCATACTATCCAATATGACCTCAATAACCACCACCCGCCTCCCCATCCTTTGATGACATACGTAGATATCATTTATCATTCCCGTAGTCTATGGACCATCCCTGTAGAACATCTGTAGAGGGTCCACACATGTCCATTGAGTTCATTCAGTCCATAACTTTGGGCTCCATCTATCGTAACAGTCTTTCAAGGCTGGAGAGATGGTCTGCGTGGTGTTGGATTGTTGCATGCTGAAGCCAGTCTTTGTCCCACCACCGCTACACGTTGCTTGGTTCAATCAAAGTTCATTCTTCATTAATTTTGGAAATTCTTACTATGATACCATTGATACAGCATATAGCAACCATAGGAGTGATGACATACAATATCATATAGCAATTAACAGCATACCGTTCAGTTCATTGGCTATTTTCACCCAAAATCAAATCCCCTTGAGGCACACATCGAACTCCTCCATCCTCCCGCATTACCCACCAAGTGCACCCAGGTCCTTGAGCAAAAGCAATCCCACGAATGGGTTTGCCTTTGCCTGAGACAGGAATAACCCAGACGGTTTTCCCCAGCATATTTTTTACATGCACTACAGGGACTTTACCCCCTTCCACAGTACGTAAGAGTCCTGACTGGGCAGGCCCAGCTCGATTGGCAGATCCCCTAGTGTTGACTAACCAGGTGGCTTTTGCTAAATGTGTATCCCAGTGTTTGAATGTCCCACCCCCCATTGCTCTCAGTGTAGTCTTTAACAGTCCATTGTATCGTTCAATTTTCCCAGAGGCTGGTGCATGATAGGGGATGTGATACACCCACTCAATGCCATGCTCTTTGGCCCAGGTGTCTATGAGGTTATTTCGGAAATGAGTCCCATTGTCTGACTCAATTCTTTCTGGGGTGCCATGTCGCCATAAAACTTGTTTTTCAAGGCCCAGGATAATGTTCCGGGCGGTGGCATGGGGCACAGGATATGTTTCCAGCCATCCAGTGGTTGCTTCCACCATTGTAAGCACATGGCGTTTGCCTTGGCGGGTTTGTGGCAGTGTGATATAATCAATCTGCCAGGCCTCCCCATATTTATACTTCAGCCATTGTCCTCCATACCACAGAGGTTTTACCCGCTTGGCTTGCTTGATTGCAGCGCATGTTTCACATTCATGGATGACCTGTGCAATAGTGTCCATGGTCAAGTCCACCCCTCGGTCACGAGCCCATCTGTATGTTGCATCTCTTCCTTGATGGCCTGAGGTGTCGTGGGCCCACCGAGCTATAAATAGTTCACCTTTATGTTGCCAGTCTAGATCTACTTGAGCCACTTCAATCTTAGCAGCCTGATCCACCTGATGGTTATTCTGATGTTCTTCAGTGGCCCGACTCTTGGGGACATGAGCATCCACATGACGTACCTTCACAACCAGGTTCTCCACCCGGGCAGCAATATCTTGCCACAATGCAGCAGCCCAGATGGGTTTGCCTCTGCGCTGCCAGTTGTTCTGCTTCCATTGCTGTAACCACCCCCACAGGGCATTTACCACCATCCATGAGTCAGTATAAAGATAGAGCACTGGCCATTTTTCTCGTTCAGCAATGTCTAAAGCCAGCTGGATGGCCTTTACTTCTGCAAACTGACTTGATTCACCTTCTCCTTCAGCAGTTTCTGCGACTTGCCATATAGGACTCCATACAGCAGCCTTCCATCTCCGATTCTTTCCCACCAGACGACAAGACCCATCAGTGAACAGGGCATATTGCTTCTCATTTTCTGGCAGTTTATTATACAGTGGGGCCTCTTCAGCACGTGTCACCTCCTCCTCTGGTGACATTCCAAAATCTTTGCCTTCTGGCCAGTCCATGATCACTTCCAAGATTCCTGGGCGGCTGGGATTTCCTATTCGAGCCCGTTGGGTGATCATTGCGACCCACTTACTCCATGTAGCATCAGTTGCGTGATGTGTAGAGGGGACCCTCCCTTTGAACATCCAGCCCAGCACCGGCAGTCGAGGTGCCAGAAGGAGCTGTGCTTCAGTACCGATCACTTCTGAAGCAGCTCGAACCCCTTCATATGCTGCCAATATCTCTTTTTCAGTTGGAGTGTAGCGTGCTTCGGACCCTCTGTATCCCCGACTCCAGAACCCTAGGGGCCGACCTCGGGTCTCCCCTGGTGCTTTCTGCCAGAGGCTCCAGGTAGGGCCATTCTCCCCGGCTGCAGTGTAGAGCACGTTTTTTACATCTTGTCCTGCCCGGACTGGCCCAAGGGCTACTGCATGAACTATCTCCTGCTTTATCTGTTCAAAGGCCTGTCGTTGCTCAGGGCCCCATTTGAAATCATTCTTCTTCTGGGTCACTTGATAGAGAGGGCTTACAATCAGACTGTAATTTGGAATATGCATTCTCCAAAAACCCACAACGCCTAAAAAAGCTTGTGTTTCCTTTTTGCTAGTTGGTGGAGACATGGCTGTTATTTTGTTGATCACATCCATTGGGATCTGCCGACGTCCATCTTGCCATTTTATTCCCAAAAACTGAATCTCCTGTGCAGGTCCCTTCACTTTACTTTGTTTTATGGCAAAACCAGCCTTCAGAAGGATTTGGACTATTTTCTTCCCTTTCTCGAAAACATCTTCTGCTGTGTTGCCCCACACGATGATGTCATCAATGTACTGAAGGTGTTCCGGAGCTCCACCCTGTTCCAGTGCAGTATGGATCAGTCCATGGCAAATGGTAGGGCTGTGTTTCCACCCCTGGGGCAGTCGATTCCAGGTGTACTGGACACCCCTCCAAGTGAAAGCAAACTGTGGCCTGCACTCTGCTGCCAACGGGATTGAGAAGAATGCATTAGCGATATCAATTGTGGCATACCACTTGGCTGCCTTTGACTCCAGTTCGTATTGAAGTTCTAGCATGTCCGGCACGGCAGCACTCAGTGGCGGAGTGACTTCATTCAGGCCACGATAGTCTACTGTTAGTCTCCACTCCCCATTAGACTTCCGCACTGGCCATATGGGACTGTTAAAGGGTGAACGGGTCTTACTGATCACTCCTTGGCTCTCCAGTCGCCGAATGAGCTCATGGATGGGAATCAGGGAGTCTCGGTTGGTTCGGTATTGCCGCCGGTGCACTGTTGTGGTGGCAATTGGCACCTGTTGTTCTTTGACCTTCAGCAACCCCACAACAGAAGGGTCCTTCGAAAGACCGGGCAAAGTAGACAGCTGTTTAATTTCCTCCGTCTCCAAGGCAGCTATACCAAAAGCCCACCTGTACCCTTTTGGGTCCTTGAAATACCCTCTCCTGAGGTAGTCTATGCCAAGGATGCACGGAGCCTCTGGGCCAGTCACAATGGGGTGCTTTTGCCACTCATTCGCAGTTAGGCTCACTTCAGCCTCCAATACAGTTAGCTCTTGGGATCCCCCTGTCACTCCAGCAATACAAATGGGTTCTGCCCCTACATAGTTTGATGGCATTAGGGTGCACTGTGCACCGGTGTCCACTAGAGCCTTATACTCCTGTGGGTCAGATGTGCCAGGCCATCGGATCCACACAGTCCAGTAAACCCGGTTGTCCCTTTCCTCCACCTGGCTGGAGGCAGGGCCCCTCTAATTCCAATTGCGGGTTTCCCACTCCAGATCTTGTGAACGGGAATCAAAAGTCTCTCTATTAAGATCACAGATAGAATCAGCGCTTCTACTCCTCTGTCTGGGGAACTGCCTACTGGAAACTGGAGCAGCAACTCTCCTGGAGGTCCCCCCTTGAGTGGTTGTTTTTCCTTGCAACTCACGTACCCGTGCCTCCAGGGTCGACGTAGGTTTTCCATCCCACTTCTTCATGTCCTCTCCATGGTCACGCAGGTAAAACCATAGGGTGCCCCGTGGTGTGTATCTTCTCTCTTGAGCAGAAGGACGCTTACTCCTAATGGCCGAGATACTGGTCCGTACAGGTAGGGAGTAGGACATATCTTCTTTGATTTGCTGAACCTCCCGGGACAATTTCTCCACAGCTGAGACGAGGGAGGAAGAGACATGTGCTTCATAATCCCGGAGTTTATCAATCACATCCTCTACCGTTGGTGCCTCTTCATCTTTCCAGGACATTACTGCCAGGGAGTTTACATGGGATGATGGTGCGCTCCGTACAAACTTCCGCCACATGGGTCGTGTGCACTGTGCTTCATCTGGATCTTTGGATGACTGTACACTACCCAGGTCACCATAAATCACCTCAAGCACAGCTAATTCTCTCAGGTACTGGATACCTTTCTCCATAGTGGTCCATTTTCCAGGGCGATATATAACATCTTCCTTGAAGGGATACCTTTCTTTCACAGCAGACAGGAGTCGCCTCCAGAGGCTGAGGCCTTGTGTCCCTTTTCCAATTGCTTTGTCAATGCCCCCATCCCTAGAAAGGGATCCCAGTTGTTTGGCTTCCTTACCCTCTAATTCCAGGCTACTGGCCCCATTATCCCAGCATCGGAGCAGCCAGGTGACAACATGCTCACCTACACGACGGCTGAAATCTTTTCGTATATCTCGTAGCTCACTTAAGGATAGGGATCGGGTAGTTTCCGTCTCTTGTACAAGTTCTTCCTCTTCCTTCTCCTCTCTTAGTAACGGCGCTGCTTCTCCATCATCCTTTTCTATACGAGTTGACTTTCTCTTTAAAGATTTCTTCTTTTGTATAGGGGCAACTGATACTGGCACGGGTTGATTCTCTGATTCAGCTTCAGTGTCCGTCATGGGTGTTTGAGTGGTCACAGTGCCTGTCATCGGGCTTGGAGCAGCCGCAGTGCCTGTTGTGGGGGTTTGAGTGGCCACAGTGCCTGTCGTCGGGCTTGGAGCTGCTGCAGCGCCTGTTGTGGGGGTTTGAGTGGCCACAGTGCCTGTCGTCGGGCTTGGAGCTGCTGCAGCGCCTGTTGTGGGGGTTTGAGTGGCCACAGTGCTTGTCGTTGGGCTTGGAGTATCCGCAGGGCCTGTCGTTTTCCCTTGGTGGTACTGAATACTGTTAAACAGGGCTCGGTAGGCATGGGCCAGGCCCCAACACATTGCAATGATTTGTATCTCTCTGGAATTGCTAGGGTGACAACATACTTCCTCCAAATATTCTACTAATTTTTCAGGATTCTGCACTTGTTCAGGGGTGAAGTCCCAAAACACTGGAGGTGCCCACCGTCTCAGGCATTTGCCCATACTATCCCACATACCCTGCCACCCATAATTATCGAGCCTTGGAGCAGATCTCTGGATGATATTCTTGAATTGCTTATTAACCTTAGGCAAAACCGAAACAATCTGCCATAGGAATATCAACAGATATATCTTAACCACCCAAGGATGTTCAAGATACTGAAAAGTTGTTGTAATGAAGGAGGAGACATTACAGAAGACGGTAGCTAAGATGCCATTCTGTATTTCCTCCATAAAGAACCTTTCAGAAGAGGAGGTATAATTGCTAATTGTCTCCATGAGGTGGTAGCCGAAGTACAGTAACGGCTTCCATGCAAGACCCAAATAACCGATAAAACTCAAGGCCAGTGTTTTAATAACAAATCTCCTAGGCAAAACATCTCTAACCACTGCAGAGCACAGCAAACTACAAAACCCAATGCCAATCTTTAACATGTACTTCAAAATCAGCATGGTGTAGATCTAACTACTAATATCGAGAACAGATGAATCAATGCTGTGACCAGCAACTGTTATTATCTCAAACCCTTCGTGCCCCACGTTGGGCGCCAAAAAGGACTGTTGTGGTTTAGCCCCGGTCAGCAACTAAGCACCACACAGCCGCTCGCTCACTCCCCCACCCTTGTGGGATGGGGGAGAGAATCGGAAGGGCCAAAGTAAGAAAACTCGTGGGTTGAGATAAGAACAGTTTAATAATTAGAATAAAACAGCAATAATACTAATATAATGAAAAGGAAAATAATGGGCGAGAGAGAGAGGAAACACTAGAAGGAGAGGGAAAGAGAAAAAAAAACAAAACCAAAACTGAACAACAAGTGCTGCAACCGCTCACCACCCGCCGACCGACGCTGCCGGTCCCCGAGCCGTGATCGCTGCCTCCCCCAGCCAATTTCCCCCAGTTAATATACTGGGCATGACGTCACATGATATGGAATACCCTCTGGCCAATTCGAATCAGCTTTCCTGGTTGTATCCCCTCCCCTCCCGGCTTCTTGTGCACCTGGCAGAGCATGGGAAGCTAGAAAGTCCTTGACTAGTGTAAACACTACCCAGCAACAACTAAAACACCAGGGTGTTATCAACATTATTTACATACCAAGTCTAAAACACAGCACTATGCTAGCTACAGTGAAGAAAAATCAACTATCCCAGCTAAAACCATGAAATACATTAAACTGCTTAGATTTCAACCCACCATGCTCTCCAGAGTTAAAAAGTTAGGAAAAAGCCATTCCTCTTCTCAGTACTAGACATTTGAAAAGAAAAAAAAAACAACCCAAAACCAAAAACAAAACTAACCCAGTCTAAAGTTTTACCGTTTGTTTGGGTTTAAGATGCTGAAAGTTAAAAAAACACCATAGGCAATTAAAATGAAGTCAAGCAGGAAGACAGAACTATGAAATTTGCACTGCAGTTTCTTTCTTACCCAGGTGTCTCTTCCTACAGGACATATAATGGTAGAATTAAGATCTGTTTTTAACTGGTTTTGGTTTTCTTTAGGTTTTACAATAGCAAAGTAGAATTTCAATGACAGAACTACTCTAATTCAAATTTCAAATTGGTTTGATTGACATGGAAGAACAAGGAAGCTGGCTTTGCTGGTGCCTATGCAGTCATGCAGAAGATTATGTAAGCTCCCCCAAAGCACTTGTTCATAGAAAAGGCAACATGCAGAACCATACACATCGCATGTCACGTTATGAAGAGCAAAAAGGCAAATGTTACCAGGCCTGGGGCTGCGTGTGCCCTCATTCTTTTCTTTTTGTCAATGGAGCGTTATTGCTGACAATATTGAGGATGTCATGGCCATTACTCTGACAGCACATGAACTAGTGGGGTAGAGATGACTGATTTTGCAAAATCATGTCATTTGCAGACACCACTTCATATTTGTAAAGTACAAGCAGGAGCTGCAGTTTATTTAACGCTGCCCCAACAACCATCTCAGCTGCCTAGTAATAATTGTGGTGATGTATTGAGCAGTTTGCTAAAAAAAAAAAGAAAGAAGTAATTTCCCTGTACACTAGATAGTTTAGAGGCCATGTTCAATGGAAAGAATTGTCTTAATTACCTTTTCCTTATGAAAAAAAGTATTTCTCCTAGAACCAACCCAGTCTTGTCACTTTTTTCATGGAAATGCATTAAATTATGCTTTGCCTTTCCTCTTAAGAACAGGAGCAACTGGAAAGATCCAGTGGCAGGGAGATCCACCATATTTTGGACCCAGTTTGCTTATTTCATAAGTAGACTGGTATTTAATGCTCTCTTGAGAACTACCATCACCATGCTGGATGGTTACACAGAATACACACAGAATTGTATAGGTTGGAAAAGACCTTTAAGATCATTGAGTCCAACCATAAACCTAACACTGCTAGTTCACCACTAAACCATGTCCCTAAGCACTTCATTCAAACATCTTTTAAATACCTCCAGGGATGGTGACTCAACCACTTCCCTGGTCAGCCTCTTCCAATCCCTGACAACCCTTTCAGTGAAGTAATATTTCCTAATAACCAGTCTAAACCTCCCCTGGTGAGCTTGAGGCCATTTCCTCTCATCCTATTGCTAGTTACTTGGGAGAAGAGACAGAACCCCACCTTGCTACAGCCTCCTTTCGGGTAGTTGTAGAGAACAATAAGGTCTCCCCTCAGCCTCTTCTTCTCCAGGCTAGACCCCAGCTCCTCAGCTGCTCCTTATAAGACTTGTTCTCTAGACCCGTCACCAGCTTCGTTGCTCTTCTTTGCACACGCTTATCACCATTATGAAGAGGAGATGAAAAGGTCTCTCAAACAGCAAAACTGAAATAAAGATTTACAAGGTGACTTGTGCAATGTCACGTAAGCTGTCTACATCAAGTTCCTACTGCTAATGTATTGTCCTACCAACACAACCATCTTCCACTAAGTTCCAGAATCTATTTTGGCAACTAAAGGACTGAGACAGAAACACGAAGAGTAATATTTTCCGCTTGGTTTTCTTAAACCCCATATCACAGAACAAACATAGTTCAGAAAGTGTCTTTGAAAGTTGCATAGTCCAATTTCCTTTTCAAAGCAGAGCTAACTTCAAAGGTGTTTGGGGCTTCTGGTTGATCAAGGTTCATCCAGTTCAGCAATATATTGCAATGTATTTGTGATTCATAGATGATTCATAGAAAAATATTCTCCTTCCTCATCATTAAAACTCTTCCCTTCGGACAGTATTTTGTGAGACTCATATCTGAAAAGAAGTTATATTTAATCATCATTTACCACTTTTTCATGCCAGGGGAATTCCTCAGTTTCTTCTTCTTCCTCTCTTCCAGTGATGACACCTAATCAGATACAAAATGGGCTGAAACTGGATGTTCCAACAAAGGAGCAACTACAAGGTTGCACAGAACCATAAGTCCCAATGAAGTCTCATAAGATGACAGCACTGCTTCCATATGGATCAGATACAGTCAATAAATGCTTCATGAAGAATTTTTAATGGCAGGGAAGAAAGAATATTCTCTTCTTTACTTGATGGTAGGTGTGAATATACTTTTTTTCACTAAACATTCTCTTTCATCAGCTAAGCTCTCCAAATTTTGTTTACAAAGATTATGTCAGCCCCCCTCGTGGTTAGAAGTATGGAATTTAAGACTGAGATGGGTTTATTCTTGTTGCCTTCCACCTCAGGACAAGGAGGAGCTGGAAAACATCTTTTTTGTTCAGCAAGGTAATAATTCAGGTATTGGTTGCAACAGTTTAAGGAAGGTCATACTTCCACCACAATTCTAAAAAGACCTAATTCTAATTAAAACTAATTCTAAAAACCTAATTGCTATTCATTTAAGTATCTATGATATAACTTCATCTCTGGCAGCATAAGATAGTGTTGCAACATTCATTTTATATTTACACCAATGTTCTGTAGTCTGGGAAGCTTTCACATGTTCTGCACTGCTGCTTACTGTAGAAGTGGTCTGAAATTGTCTCAGAAAATTAGTTTTCAGGTCTCTATGCAGTATGTGGTCTTTAGAGTGAATTAAGTTGAGGGGGAGAATTCTGGAAATGTCAGCTAAGACTTTCAGTGTAGGTAATATTGTTTGCTAATGTCTGTCACTTGTCCTCAAGTCTTTCCCCCCCACAATGAATATGCATGTTTATTTTGCTTCAGTTGGTAAGGAAAATTTAATATACTGTTCATCATGTTTACTTTTACTTTCTTTTCTATTATATTCAATTTCACATTTTCTTCATGGATGGATCAGCTGTAGTTATCATAGTTATTTAGAAATGAAGCTCTGGTCCGTCATGTCAGCTATTACCTACTGAATTTAGTTTTGAGCATACAAAATTTAAAGACCAAAAATATAACAGTCCACACATACAAGACATACAATAGAAAACACAAAATCTTCTTTAGATTAATGAATCTTGTAATTCTTTTTCCCAAATCTATGAATAAAGTAACCTTTCATCCAGCTGACAGATCTAGAACAAAATAATGCTAATGCAATTATTTGAACATAGGACAGGTATGTCATGTACGACATTTGTTTCATCTCTTTTCCCTGTGGGTCTCTTGATGTGGGAATCATTTGCCATGTCTGATGTTTGTATGCATGTGCTTCTAACGAATAGAGATACAAAAGCCATTTCCTGGAAGATCCTCCAGGATTCACAGTCAGTCCGCCTATTTTACGTTCCCCTCAAAATCTATCAAAAACTCTCATTTCAGTTCTGTGGCAAGACACAATAAGGCCAGTCTGGATCAATTTTCCCCCAAAATGTTACATGTGGAGAACAGGTTTTGGAGACTGTCAAGGCTAGATCTTAGACCTGTGTTAAGTCTGAGGCTAGGGATAAATGTGTTCAGATGAAAAGAAGACAATAAACTAGGTTATGGCTAGGCCATGTCAGGTTCAGACGGCAAGAAGCCATTAACTGGGCATGCTAGGCCAGAAAGGGCTATTTGGCTTTGTTTATTGTGAGACTGGTAGTTACCAGGGAAAGCCTAAAATTAGGTCTGTGTTCAGCAGAGGCTACCAGAGCAGATTTTGGTTCAGATTACATAAGGGTATGTTTGCATGCTTTAAAGGTCACCATTATAGTACTAATGCATATATCAGCAGACATCTGCTTGCTTTGTGTTGCTCTGGAACTGCTAATTACTCCTGTGTGTAATCAAAGCTAAGATTAGTGTTGGGAGCATTGTTCAGGCTAGCAAAGAACTGTAAACTAAGTTAAGGGCTGTGTCTAGAGAGACTGGCTAGTTCAGAACTAGCACTACAACCAGCAAGGGTTGGAAAGCCTGGTCCAATGGTCATGTCTGGGGCTACCAAGGGTGGCCAGCTTTGAGTAGCCTCCCACAGTTGGCACCTTTCTCAGTTTGTCCTGATTCTGCCAAGGATGGCTTGGTTGCTTGGACTGTCAGCCTGGTGAGCTACAGCTTTGTCTGCTGCCTCCAAGAGAAATAAAAGAGGCTATTGGGAAATCTGGTTTTGTTTTGTTTTGTTTTGTTTTGTTTTCTGGAATTGGCATGGGGTACAGAAAGACTGTTCCAGAGGTCTGATAATTTAGAGCTGTAGCTGCTTGTAGGGTGGGAACTAGCATAAATTTAACACAAGCATCTGTATGGCCAGCCAGCTTTGTGTTGGTCTGGCAGGGGCTGCATGGCTGTGATTAAAGCTAAGGGTGAGGTTAGGATTAAGTCAAGAGACACCTTTGGGCTCAAGCGGGTTTACTGCATACAGAATACGGAGTCTGAAACCAAATAATTTTTAGAATTTGTGCAGGCAAGGTTCCCTGTTCAAATTTTTATTTGAAACATTTGTTGCCTTTTGGCACAAGTGTTTCCACATGATGACACCATAGGACTTGATACTGGTTTGCATGAATTAGATTTAAAATTTATCTTGGCAAACTGGAGGTTTGAAGTTCATTGTAAGGAGGAGGTGATGTAAGGGTGGAGAAAGCTCCTGGTCAGATCAAGCACAGAGTTTTAGACTGGGATAGATTTGTCTATTGATGTGTATTTTCTAAGAAGAGAGGTGTAAAAAGCACAACAACCCACAAGTTTATCTATTGCCTCTCTGACTATATTTTTCACTAGTAAGTTTCATGATAAAGAAAATGATCTTTAAAGGACTACAACATTTTAAAATGGAAACATATTCTCTATGTTAAGCTCCTCTGTATTTATAAATACGTGTTGGGTGAAGAGCTCACATTTCTCTATGTTAGACAAAACTGTTTCCTGAGGTTTGTATTTGCTGATACTGAAATTAAAAAGGAGATAAAAAGGCACTTACCTGACAGTTATAGAGTGTTTATATGAAAACTTAATACAGGGATTAGTATGAATGAGAAAACCCATGAAAAGGTTAGAAATACCATTTTTGAACATGGGTTGTTTAATGAGGAAGAACACCAATTTTTAACTTCCACACATGTTTTTTATATGTTTTGGGAGTAAGACCTTTTTGACTTTTACTACTGAGAGAGAGGAAAAGGGAAATGTGATCTTTTATTATTCCTCAGACTTCCTCCTCTCTCTTTTTATGTGGCTGGGATAGAGGAGGAAAATATAGCCATATAACACTGAATATTTTTTTTAATAGAAGGTTGCCTATAGAAAGGTGATTTAAAAAAAAGATTCTGAAGCCTTTTGGAATGAACAATCTTTTAAACACTTCCTTAAATAAGTCACAGAAACTGTTCATTTTTCAAACCAGTCTAGTAAGCATGAAGTCAGTAGTATGCTACAGCAGTTAATCTAAAAACAAAGAAATCAGAAGAGAACTATAGCATAACTATGCAGTTTTATGTATGTCTTTGAATATTTTGTAACTGAGGTTGGCACCTTCACTTCAGGCTGTATCATAATAGCCTAATTAAGGAACAGCCAGACATTCCAAGGGTCAAAGAGGTGACCAGAACAAGAGTCCCACATTTCTCTTGCTGCTGGCATGAGTACTTTGCAATAATCTGTTTGCTAATTTCTGACCCTTTGCTCTTGTTGATGCCTGAGTATGGAGGAGGAGACCTCACACTCACCCTTGCTCCTTTATTGATTAATAGGAGAAGCAGCAGCAGCCGACTGTGTGTTTTTCTTCTCTTGTGCAACCTAATATCTTAAACACATTGAAAACTGTCCATGCACTTCTTTCTCTTATAAAGTGAGAGTTCAGCATGTTTTATGCAATTCTATAACTCCATGGGGTTTTTATAAAGGTTGTAGACTGCTAGTCTTTGCCCATTTCCATTCTCTCAATTGTACCCAGGAACCTCATTATTTCAACCTTTCACCTCCATGTACCACTGCGATTTTGGTGAGCTCCCTGTTGAGGCCACCAGAGTAGCATTTGCTTCACAAGGCAGCTATTCCAAATGTGCTGAATTTCAGGTACTGTCTGTACCTGGTTTACATGTGAATCTGATGTGTGTGTTTGAATTTGATCTTTGCCTGCTAATGACCAGGTGGAACCTGATTTTCAGTTGTCACTTGATTTCCACTTCTTCCACAGTTTTAGGAAGAAGGCAGAGGAGAGGTGTTGTTCCTTTTCAACTGTTTGTTTTTCTTTAATTAAGAAAATCCTCAGAACAAGTTCCTTCATATCTCCTAACTCTTTGAGCTTGTATCAAAAATCCTATTCAATGAAGCTGAAGTTTTGATAAAGCACTATATTTTGATTGAATGGTCTTTTGACATAAATCAAAAATATATTTCTGTCACCACTAATGAAGCATTTTTGCAATGATATTTGTACAGAAGACAAGAAAGGAATTTTAAAATTAGAACTAATTATTTGGAGGTGAGAACTTTGAACCAAAGAAATGATCAGGTAACAACTATCACCATCTATTGTCCAGGTGCATAAATTCATATCCTTTCTGTATCCAACTATATTACAATCAAACTAGAATATCAAAAGGAAAATTTCCTTTGAAGCACATCTCCTATTACCTCGAATTTCCCTGAAAGGAGTTTTGTTCATGATTAATATTAAACAAGTTCCCTTTCTTTGCCATTAGATGTCTCTGTTATCCTTTATAAAACACCAGATGCTACAGGACTTCAGTATTTCTTGAGCTGTGCTTAGAGGAGTCTCTTTATCCCTCTCTCTTATGCTTTTATTTGGAAGGGAGAACACGTATATTAGTTGTTTTAGAGATGATGGAATGCATCTCTCCCTACATCTTTAAAGTTTTCACAGGACAATTAAGTAGGAAAAATTTTGCAGTGTTACATCCCAACACAGAGAAAGGAGTTTTGTAACACTGGTTTGTCAGAGTAAAAATAAAATTAAAAGCATCAATAAAAAAGTATATGAAAAAGTATTTTTCCAGCAATTTTCTTCCCTCAGCATACCTCTTTCTCAAGAGGAGCAAAGCAAGGAGATAAGGTCTTACAATGAGGTATCCATTATCTCTTGAATCTCTATGCCCTCACTGCTTCTACACTGTTATTTAATTATCAACTGGCCTTCTAATCAAAATGCACCTACATTTTGTTTTCTCTGTATTACAACTTTCCAAAGTTTCCAAGTTTTTCCAGAATGCAAACCATTCAGCTAACTTTATGCTAGATTCCTCCATGCCACCATGCTATCAGAGAAAGAGTTAGGAAAATAAATTAAAAACAGAGAGAGGTGTAAGATAACATCTCTCAGCAGCTACTGTTCTTTACTGGAAGAGATTAGTCAAAGCTGCACAATCAAAACAGAAACTTTAGAAAATAGCCATGACTCAGGTAGCAATGACAGACCAGAGTTTTTCATAATAATCTGTATTAACTGGACAGCAGGGAAACTTCATCTGCCGGATTAGTCAAACACACATGATCTGCCTAAGAATTAGATACCTCCTAAGCAAACACCGGCAGCCCATGGTACTTTCTGAGGGGTAACAGACAGTGTGACAGCAATTCCAGCTGCGGATTGGTGCGAACTCCATTTAGCTGACAGAAATACTTCAAGTGTTTAGCTGGCTGGTCTAAGAGAAAGGTTAGTGATACCCTGGTTTACATATTTTTATTTTGGTCTTCCTTTTTTGGTAAGACTAGTACAGATCTGGGGACTGAGCTAGATGCCTGACTGTATGACATGAACAAAATTAGTACCTAAATCCTCATTGCAAATCCTTTTTCCTTTGTGGATTCTGGTACCATTAAAAATGACTTTATTTTCACAAACCACCCAAGCTTGCAAGCAGTTGGAAAACCCAATTTATAACTTACAAGGAAGAGGTAATTTGTTCCAAGAATCATTGAGAAACAATAAATGTGGAATCTGCAAAGTATATTTTATGAAAATCACTTTTCAGAGCAGTAACACATTTTAATGTCAACTGAGTGTGTGCTTGATGTTGAAAAAAAAGCAGCTTAGTGTACCATCTGTTACTTTTAATAGCAAATTAACAACATGAGTTGTAGTTAATACTGTTGATGTAAAATATAAGAGGGATGTTATAAAACTGCTCACTGACAGATATGGACATGTTTTGAAATATGAATGAGCTCAAGCAATTCAATATGCAACTTTTACCAGCCAGCTGTTTTTGAAAGATAAGGTGACACCAGAGTTTTAACAAACCCTGTGCCAGGTAAATGCAAGCTCTCTTCACTGGCCCACAAGGTGATGGGATAGGCATTTCCTGTCTAAAGCACATAGAGGGTGACAGATTCATTCCATTAAAAACCTCAGTCTTAGGGGAAATAATTATGTCTTGTACAGAATTGTCACGTTCTCACAACCTGACAGGTGGTATGAAAATGTCATCATGAAAATATATATATATTTAGAAAAGACTTTTGTGGCAAATTAGAGATTTTTTTACAGAGGTGTCCAGAAAAATCCAAATAGGACTTCTTCATTTTTTGTTTGACATATGATGCTGCAATGAGATTAGTTATAACATAGGTCTTGGTCCTGTAAATGCTCGTGTACTGGGACATGGCACATGGATAACAACCCAGCCAATCTATACTACAACTCCCTTTGACAAGCTCAATATTAAATTATAAGGGAGTGGATTTGTATTACTTCTCTCTTGTTTTAAAATTTAACATTATACACCCTCTGTATAATATGCATTTTCAAATCTTTAGATGATCAAGACTACGATTTAGGAAGTTTGTTTAGCCTTTTGTCATTAATAATTTTCTTGTTACCCTTCTGCTAGATGGTATTTCATTGCTTTTATTTTCTGTGAAATGTTCTTTCTTATCCTGAAGGGTTTAAGAAAACAGACAAAAGTGTTTCTGGACAGAGAACAAGTTGCTGAAATATTTTCAGTATTGCCTAGTAATGTTTGGCCTTTCGGGTGAAGGGTATTTGCTAGTTTTGTTGATCCATCTAGAGCGCAAGCTAGATGGTTTTTTTCTGCACTAATCTGAAATAATAAAACATAGACAAGAACATTTAGTAAGGCCAGTTATCTGTCAAAGACTCTTCAGATTTCATTGAAAACATGCAAGTTATGAAGCATCACAGGCTTTAATTCAGTGTCCTGTTTTATTTCTCACCAATGATGAATTATATTCTAGTTAACTAGAGCTATACTAAGTTCTGACCCAGTTACTTCTCAGCACCTACACTGAACATTGGTCAATAATAGGTGTAAACTACCTGTTCAAGTCAATTTAGATCAAAATTACTATCAATATTGTCAGAAACAAATGGTGAGATCATCTCACAGAATTTTAATCATCCAGAACGTGTGTAGTCTAACATGGTCTCTCTGATTCCTTTTATAATATTTGCCTTGGTTTGTCTGTTGTTCGTTTTTTTTAAACTTGTTTGAAAGTGTGGGTGTAAATTAATAAATTATGTCAATGGTGGCAGTAGTAGATTTACTTGTGGCACTTGAATTTACTCATCTGGGAGTAGGGTGTTAGGAGGTTTATGAGAGTCTAAGTGCACATAAAATTATCTAATTTCATCTGCCTAACACATCTCCTGCATTTGGCCTGCTGAATCTAAATTTTAAATTTACGCATATGAAGATCTATATCTCAAGAGAACTGTTCTTGAAACTTCAGTTTTGTCTATTTCATGTGATAAATGTGCTTTGTCCTGCTTTGCCTTATTTTCATAGAGCTCTGAACTCCCTAGGTATTGAACAAATTGACTTTTCCTTGAAAGAATTTCAGGGACCCCTGTAATGTCCTTGGTGGTTCTGCCACTAATAAAATTGTTTCTTTTCAGATGGCAAGAGCTAACTTAAAATTCACAGTTACCAGATATGCACAAGGTTTTCTTGGTCTTCTTTCCAGGCCACAGTGCTGTGTCTAGATATGTATCTCACTAAAGAAGTAATTATGACAAAGGCAACAGAGAAATTCTGTAACTAGGCTACCTTAAATATGTATGCACACACATATGTACTAAATTCTGCTTGGAAGTGAGTCCTTATAGAAAATGAAATTGTCCTTCAGCTTTCAAAGACATTTTGGATTTAGTGAACAATGCTATAAAGTAAGATGATTTATTCTTTTCATTATATAAGACAGTAGCAATTGCTTTTGATGCAAAACAACTGCAGAAGTAAATGGTACTTGAATGAATAAATGGATTAGCTTGTGGTCTGCCTGTTGGTTAATTTACACACCAGCCATATCCTTTTGTACTTCATATAAAGACACTGTTCTTTCTTAATTATAGAAAAAATGTGATATTGTTCCACTGGTTAGCAGAAATTGCCAAAATTTAGAAAAGATTGACTGATGAATAGGAAAAAATGATAATAAAAAAAGGTTTGGGTGAGCTGACACAATAAAAATGAAATTAATAGATTCAGCTGATAACACTTCTCTACTAGCTTGATTTAAAAGAGCAAGATACATTTTTCTTTTTTTTTTATATGCCAGACTGCTTGAGATTAAAGGATTAAAGAAAGACAACCATTTTATTAGCAAAGAAATGCAGAAGAATGGCGTATCATACATTTAAAAAAAAAAGCCTAATTTATAGGAAGCAGACATGGCAGAATACTTGCCATTTAGTAAATTTTTGCAAATGCTTTATGGATCTAGATATCCCAAAGTTCCTTGGTTGCTCTCACAAATTACCCCTGCCTATTTCTAGGAAAGAAGGTGGCAATGAAGATTACAAAACCAGAACTGAATTTTCCTGCCCTAAAAGTGACAGGCTGAGCATGAGAGGGGCTGAAGAAAAGAGTAGTAAAGGGCCTGTAGGTTCAAGCTTGCTGTTCAAAAGGGTATAGGACAAGTGCTAGGAGCTACTGCTGCTGCTCTCAACCCCAGCAGTAACTGCCCAACTCCTGGTATTTCTCTCTTCTTCAACAAAGTAGTTGCTTTGTTGTACAGTGGTGTGACCCAGGTGGCAGGGTCACAGCCCCAGTAATCAGTTATTTCACTCATGGCTACAGTCTTGTACCAAGGACTTATTTTTTCCCTCCTTGATTGTAACTCATGTCATTCATAGGTCTTCCCTATCTGGGAAATAGCTTTCTCTGTTTATCCCACTTTGCCCAGAGTATCACAAAATTTGTTACATTTCATTCTTCAAGTATGTTACTCTTGCCCTTCTGGCAGACAAACTCTTGACTCTTTGTTTTCAAGATCCCTTCTGTGTACACTAACTAAAACATAAGCCTAGCCAAAAATTTTTTCAAACACCTTAAATTTAGTCCGGTTGGGGAATTTTCACGGTGATTGTTCCACTTCTTCCATAGTCATGTTCAGGAATACAGAGTGTACTGCATTTCCCTGATTTAATTTAATATCGATGCCAAGTAGTGCCAAGAATGCCTTTTTTACTGTTTTTGAACTGCAAGACAAACAGCTCTCTACCCAGTTAATTTATTGGGATTTTCAGATCCTTACATTTTCTGCTGTGGATCAGAGGCAAATTGTTACCAAAAACTCTCTTAGGGATCTATAAATCTGTGCACGTTCCAGTCACATTATTTCAAAAATATTTGATATCTCAAAATTGTTTGGTATTTATTGGTTCTTTTCATCACAATCTACACTAATATTCTGTAGTATTTTTTCTGTATGAGAGATAAATCTATATAAAGGTATCAAAAGTAGGCTTTTGTAGACCATAATGAAGAAGATTTGAGCCTTAGTTTTCATTTTGTCTGTCTTAAATAAAGGTTGTAATTAAAGCTGAGATAACAACCATTCTATTCCATGAATTTGTGATTCATAGAATTATAGAATCATAGAATGGTTTGGGTTGGAAGGGACCTTGAAGATCATCTAATTCCAACCACCTTGCTATGGGCAGTGACACCTTCCATTAGACCAGGTTGCTCAAAGCCCCATCCAGCCTGGCCTTGAACACTTCCAGGGATGGGGCATCCACCACTTCTCTAGGCAACCTGGTCCAGTGCCTCACCACCCTCATAGTGAAGAATTTCTCCCTTATATCTAATCTAAATCTACCCTCTTTCAGTTTAAAGCCATTATCCCTTGCCTTCTCACTATATGCCCTTGTAAAAAGTCCCTCTCCAGCTTTCTTGTAGGCCCCCTTCAGGTACTGGAAGACTGTTATAAAGTCTCCCCACAGCCTTCTCTTTCCCAGGCCGAACAACCCCAACTCTCTCAGCTTGTCTTCATAGGAGAGGTGATTCAGCCCTCTGATCATCTTCGTGGCTCTCCTCTGGTCCAACAGGTCCATTTCCTTCTTATGTTGGGGGCCCCAGAGCTGGACGCAGTACTCCAGGTGGGCTCTCACGAGAGCAGAGTAGAGGGTGAGAATCACCTCCCTTGACGTGTTGGTCATGCTTCTTTTGATGCAGCCCAGCATACGGTTGGCTTTCTGGGCTGCAAGCCTACATTGCTGGGAAATGTTGATCTTCTCATCAACCAACACCTCCAAGTCCTTCTCCTCAGAGCTACTCTCAATTCATTCTCCGACTAGCCTGTATTTGTGCTTGGGATTGCCCCGACCCATGTGCAGGACCTTGCGCTTGGCCTTGTTGAACTTCATGAGGTTCACATGGGCCCAGCTCTCAAGCCTGTCAAGGTCCCTCTGGATGGCATCCCTTCCCTTTAGCATGTCGACCATGCCACACAGTTTGGTGTCATCTGCAAACTTGCTGAGAGTGCCCTCAATCCCACTGTCCATGTCACCAACAAAAATGTTAAACAGCACTAGTCCCAATACTGACCCCTGAGGAACAGCAGTCATCACTGGTCTCCACTTGGACATCGAGCCATTGACCATGACTCTTTGGGGGCAACCATCCAGCCAATTCCTTATCCACTGAGTGGTCCATTCATCAGATCCATGTCTCTCCAAGTTAGAGACAAGGCTGTTGTGCGGGACAGTGTCAAATGCTTTGCACAAATCCAGGTAGATGATGTCAGTCGCTCCTCCCTTATCCACCAACACTGTAACCGCGTCATACAACGCCACCAAATTTGTCAGGCACAATTTGCCCTTAGTGAAGTTATGTTCCCTGTCACCAATCACTTCCTTATTTTCCACGTGCCTTAGCGTAGTTACCAGGAGGATCTGCTTCATGATCTTGCCAGGCACAGAGGTGAGACTGACTGGCCTGTAGTTCCCTGCATCTTCCTTTTTTCCCTTTTTAAAACTGTGGGTTATGTTTCCCCTTTTCCAGTCAGTGGGAACTTCACAGGACTGCCCTGACTTCCGAAATAGGATGGATAGTGGCTTAGCAACTTCATCCACCAGTTCCCTCAGGACTTGCGGATGCATCTCATCAGGTCCCATGGACTTGTGCACCTTCAGGTTCCTTAGATGGTCTTGAACCTGATCTTCTTCTACAGTGGGCAGTTCTTCATTCTCCCAGTCCCTGACTTTGCCTTCTGTGACTTGGGCAGTGTGGCTTGAGCCCTTGCCCGTGAAGACTGATGAAAAAAAGTCATTGAGTACCTCAGCCTTCTCCATATCCCAGGTAATCAGGTGTCCCTCTTTCCAGAGAGGGCCCACATTTTCCCTAGTCTTCCGTTATCACTGATGTACCTATAGAAGCTTTTCCTGTTGTCCTTAATGTCCCTGGCCAGATTTAATTTTATCAGGGCTTTAGCTTTCCTACCCTGATCCCTAGCTGCTTAGACAATTTCTCTGTATTCCTCCCAGGCTACCTGTCCTTGCTTCCACCCTCTGTAGGCTTCCTTTTTGTGTTTGAGTTTGTCCAGGAGTTCCTTGTTCATCCATGCAGGCCTCCTGGTGTTTTTGCCTGACTTGCTCTGTGTTGGGATTCATCCCTCCTGAGCTTGGAAGAGGTGATCCTTGAACATTAACCAGTTTTCTTGGGCCCCTCTTCCCTCCAGGGCTTTGTCCCATGGTACTCTACCAAGCAGATCCCTGAAGAGGCCAAAGGCTGCTCTCTTGAAGTCCAGAGTAGTGAGATTGCTGTGTGCCCTCCTTGGTGCCCTAAGGATCTTGAACTCCACCATGTCATGGTCACTGCAGCCAAGGCTGCCCTTGATCTTCACATTACCCACCAGCTCCTCCTTGGTGAGAACAAGGTCCAGCATAGCACCTCTCCGTGTTGGCTTCTCTATCATTTGGAGAAGGAAGTTATCATCAACGCATACCAGGAACCTCCCAGATTGCCTGTGTCCTGCTGTGTTGTCGTGGTTTAACTCCAGCCAGAAACTAAGCACCACACAGCCGCTTGTTCACTCCCCTCTCAGTGGGATGGGGGAGAGAATCAGAAGAGTAAAAATGAGAAAACTGATGGGTTGAGATAAAGACAGTTTAATAGGCAAAGCAAAAGCCACACATGCAAGCAAAGCAAAACAAGGAATTCATTCACTACTTCCCATTGGTGGGCAGGTGTTCAGCCATCTCCAGGAAAGCAGGGTGCCATCACACATAAAGTTTACTTTGGAAGAGAAACACCATAACTCTGAACGTTCGCCCCCTTCCTTCTTCTTCCCCCAAATGAACATGACACCATATGGTATGGAATATCCCCTTGGGTCAGTTGGGGTTGGCTGTCCTGGCTGTGTCCCCTCCCAACTCCTTGTCCACCCCCAGTCTGCTCGCTGGTGGGGTGGGTTGAGAAGAAGAAAAGGCCATGACTCTGTGTAAGCACTGCTCAGCAGTAATGAAAACATCCCTGAATTATCAACACTGTTTCCAGCACAAATCCAAAACATAGCCCCATACTAACAACTGTAAAGAAAATTAACTCTATCCCACCCAAAACCAGCACATGTGTTGTCCCTGCAACAGATATCGGGGTGGTTGAAGTCCTCCATGAAGACCAGGTCTTATGAACATGAGGCTGCTCCTCTCTGACTATACAGGGCCTCATCTGCTCAGTCTTCCTGTTCAGGTGGCCTGTAGCAGACTTCCACTATAATGTAACCTGTCCCTGCCCTCCCTTTATTCCTGACCCATAAGCTCTTGGTGAGGTCCTCATGTATCCCCAGGCGGAGCTCCATGCATTCCAGCTGCTCATTGACATAGAGGGTGAAACCTCCTCCTCCTCCTCTAAAGCCCTCTTTACAGACTAAAGAGTCTGTATCCTTCCATTCCAACACTCCAGTCATAGGAGCCATCCCACCACATCTCCATTATGCCAATAAGATCAATCCCTGCAGGCATGCGCACATCTCTACTCCTCTTGTTCATTACCCATGCTATTTGCATTTAAGATGGGCCCCTGATGGCTGGAGTGTCTGGAATTCCTCTGTGCTGCTCTTCAAGTGCTCTCATGCTGACCTGTGATCCTTCTCCAGGCTCTGGGCATCTACTGCTGGTACTGGCATCAAACTGGTAGGAGTGGGATGTATCGAGGTTCCCCTCCCCCAGTGACTTTAAAGCCCTCTTCACCAGCTTGGCAAGCCTATGACTGAGGAGGTTCTTCACCTTCTCCGACAGATGGACACCATCTGCCCCTAGTAGACCAGGTTTTCTTCTAACCTTTAAAGACAAAATTACTTTTTATACCCCTTGGCTTAATCTAATTATTATTAAGTTAATGATTGCATGGAGATTCTGTTAACATTTAGTGCATTGCTGTTCCTGACCAGCTAACTCTCAAAACTCTCCAAAATTTACAAATATTTAACTAATGGCTCAGGTAGTGTGGAATGAACTAATCATTCAGGAAAAAAAACAAACAAACCCCACAAAACCCCAAACAAACCAACCAACTAAACAAACCTCAAAATTGCCATTAATAATAATCGAGAAGAAACTAATAGATGTTATATGGCCAAAAAATAGAGAGGCAAATGTTCCTCTACAAATTCTCTAACTCCATTGCCCTCAACAGGAAGCAAGTCTAATGTGTGGAAAGGATTGTTTCGTTCTGGTTCTTTTTCAGCAGAACAACCCCAGTGAATGCTCTGTGCTGCAAGTTCCCAAGAGATGAGCTGCTCTGCTCCTCTGAATGCCTCCTAAGCAGGCAGCCCTGCCAAGGGTGCATGCAGATGACAGGCATACACTAAGTCTGCATTGCTGGACAGAGATACTTTGCTGATGTGGGACGTGGATCTGGGGTCTACAGTTCCCTTCCTTTTCTCTATTTGCTCACCATCACATATTCAGTACCTACCAGAATGTCTTCTCTTTTCCCTGGGCAAGGATCTTTGCAACAGCAGTAACACCAGAAACTAGATGTAGCCTTTACAGATTCTGACATTATTTATTCAAGTCAGGATCAATTTCAAATATTTCCTACCACAGCATTGCTAAGGAATTATATCTCCCTAAAGGCAGCCATCACAATACTGATTTGAAAATGAGTTTTTTATTAGAACCAAGCGAGTCATACTGACATGTTGGGTAAACAATGTTTTCATGTAGATACTTACGTCTGTTTGCTTCCCATACAGCAGGGAGGGATTATGCCTGCTTTTATATCCCTCCAGCAATATACAACATATACCTGCCCAGTTTGGCTGGCAGACACCAATGGAATTTTGCCCTTGACAGTTCCTGTTTATACAGATGGCTTTAAAAATGCTACTGGAAGAGAAAACAGCCCACACCATAGGAAGCACCTTATATAGGAAACAAGTCTTAACAAGTAAAATTGTTTTCATCCTTCTCTCCTGCTCAGCTAGAAAACTTGAGCACAATTTGACTCTGGGTCTTTAAACTAAATTTAAATTTATTTTTTTCTGTTATATTTAGCCTTGTCAAGATTTCAACGTGATATTTTGAAGATCACATTTAGAAGATTCATTACAGATCTGGATATTTGACTTGCCTATATTAGTCATGTATTTCAATCCCCTCAAAGTGGAATAAAGGAAATAATTCAGGTGAATCATCCTCCACATACTTCTTCACACTTGCCTTTGGATGGAATGAATCACTCTCTAGAGACACCTATGCCTTACTGCTGGCTGCAAGGTAAATCGAGCAAAACAAGATGTAGATAAACTATAGATAGGGCCAGCATTTCATTCCAGAATCATATTAAAGTCAGAAAAAAAATTCACATCACTGTCAGCTGTTATCAGCCTCCATTCTTTGTTGTGTGAACTGCCAGCTGTAGGACTTCTGCCACCAGTTGTACAATAATAATGTGCCTCAGCAAAGCATGTCTTTCTTTTAAAGGTGTGGGTGGTAGAAATTCTAGCAGCTGGCTTTCCTGATCCAGAATATGATTCATGCCCATTCACACATAAAAAAAAATCCTGTCCTATCTGGCTAATTTCACACCCCCACCCCCAAAACAATCAAACAGAGCAATACAGGAAAGACGTCACTAACTTTTACCTTGGTCTACAGTGAATGTAAATACCAGAGGTGAAATCTGGCCTATTGAGCTCAGTGAGTCTTTTAACATTGACTTCAGCAGGTTTTGTCCCAGAAAAGCTCCTCTTTTTGTGGACTAAACACCTAAACTACAAAAAGTACATAAAGTAACAATGCATTATGTGCCAACAATTAACTGCCCGCCTTACAATTCCTTTAACATCAGTACATGCTCACCTCATCTGACAGTTCACAAAAACTGTCCATGATACATGGCTTTCCATTAGGTTCAAGATGATGATAGTATGACGTTGCAGTTGGCTGACATGACAGTTGTTCAACAGCAACGATATGTAAACCTGCTATAGCAATACAGACAGATACATTGGTCTATCACTGAGACAGAAATTAAAAAGAAAGAGCTTGCAGAAGGTAATAGTACATGCCATTAGCTGAGAAAATGGAACTATAAGGAGTTAGTGTTTTTCTCATCTTTATGAATTCTAATGATAAAATTAAATAATTTAAAAAATCTTATGGTAAATATGTAAACAAATGAAATTGCTGTATATGGAAAAATTCTAAAGATTGCCCTTGAATTAATATCATGGAGATAAAATCACATAATCACTTAATACACACCCTATCACCTTCATTAAATTATAGAAATCAAAAAACATTTTTTTTTGACAATTTGATCCTAGAACAGTTAAATTCAGAAGCATAATCTTTGAAATAATAGTCAAAGAAAAGTTTCTATATATCAGTGATCAGCAGTATCCAAGTTTGGGGGTAACACAGTTGTTGCCTAAACTTTTAAATTTCTGTATTTTTGTGTGACACATATTGTCCAAACAAGTTTTTACCAACACAGAATTCACAAGCAACACAGCAAAGTTGTTGCCTTTGAAGCAAAGTGCAGTTTTGTACAATCTATTCTATGAAGTTAATCTGCACTGAATAGAATTTATTTTTGAACCAATGTTCAGTCAACTTTAGATGAAACTCAGTAACGACTCTGCATTGGCAGTGCTATGATGAAAGCTTTACATAAACGAATAGAATTTTTTTTCTTTGTTCTAAGTAGAATGAAGATTTTTAGGCACAGTACCTGTAGTACTGGGAAGTAATTCACTTCATCAAGGAAGACCATATTAGCCCTGGGAAAATTATAATGAAAGAGACATAAGAGGTTGTCATGTTAAAAACAGAGGTGTGTTTATTGGGGGGGACCCCTGTTCCGAAGAATGAAATAAAAGTCATCACACTAGAGCCACAACCCAATCCAAAATATTCATTTTCTAGACAGGCAGCAGGCTAGTAGCTACTTCAGTGAAGCTACTGTATAGAATTGGAGTGTAAAATTGTGTCCCTACTGACAGTGTATTGTGAAGCTATTAGGCACATCTGAGAGCAATTTAAATGCAAATAGGATGTGAGTTTGTCAGTGACTAAAAACAGTCTTCCAGGCAACAGCCTTAGTAATTAGAAACCATCTGGTATCATGAAAGCATGCAATACTTTCAATACTTCCACAGGCCAAAAGGATGTGTTTTATCTCTTACAACAATAGAAACACCTATGCTTATATGTTAGAGATCTGACAATTAATACGCAAAATCAGATCCATCTTGCTATTTTTTCTCTGGGTCAATTCTGGAAAATAAATAAATGAGAAGTCTTGAAGAGAGAGGGTCATAACCTACAAAAAGGAAATTTAAGAAGAATGCACACAAACAGATGAGTACCTGACAAAATGAGGGAACCTTGTTGAAACCTTTACCTCTTTTTTACCTGGTAAGTTTATGAAAGAAATAAAGCAGAAGATAAGTTTGATAGCTCACCTGTCAGATCTCCTTACAAGATTATTTTCTGTGTTTTCAGTGTGTGGTATGTAGAAGCTGATTCAAAATAAATTTATCTAAAACCTCTCTCTTCTCTGGCCCTTAGAAGCTTAGAGTTTAGGATTTTAATGTTGCAGAGACTGAAGTGAGAATATTCTAGTCTGTCAGTCTAAACCTAAACTACCCTTCATCATCTTTATTTCCAAGCTAATATACCCTAAAGAATATATGGGCAGGTCTATTAAAAAAAAAAACAACCTCACACCCTCAGTGCTAGTCTGAGAGATTAAGTGATAGTTGAATACTGACAACAGATAATGTGAAATTTAAATTAATAGTTGCTACTTCAACATCACATTCATATGACATTTACAATTTTCAGCTTCATTTGGCAGTTTGTAACAGTTGACTACAACACAGAACTTCAGCTCCAGAATTTATTAGTGATAACCATTTATAAAGGATATGGAAGAAAGTAATATTAAGATATTTCATTTTGAGAGTTCCAATAGTTAGAGGAGTAATAAGAGATGCCCACTGTTGTTACACAAATGATGCAGTTTTTATTCACAGTGAAACTGTTGAAATATCCACGTCTGTGTGTCTATCAAAATAAAGAGGTCGTGATTGATCCACAGTAGTTCTGATCAGCTTGCATGGGAAAGATTTAACAGATCCAACAATACAGGTTACCAGGCTGAATAAACATCTTCTGCAGATCATCTTAGAGCCTGTACCACCACACAGTTGTGTTTCTGGGACTACATAGTATAGAAACTGAAGCTATTAGTACATATTCCTACATTCTTACACGTGCTAAAATCATATCCCTATTTGCTTTTCATATAATTCATGGAAGATTTTCTTTCAAAAAACTTCTCTCAAAAATAAAATACACCAGAAGTACTGAAACTGAGTCATCAGAAGAGTGAACAGCAAATATATCAACTGTGTGTGAAGAGGGTGTCTGAGTGTCTGTGTGTAGGACGTTTCCACAGCTTAGTTAAGGAAGAGTATTTTTTCCATGCATAGGTGATTATGGCAACTGAGACTTTCAAGCTCTAAAGACTCAGCACTCTGTATATACTAATACTTTGGGATATACCGACTCTGAACAATGAAACTAATTTCCAATGAGGAATTCATTTGAGACTATCAACTGTGAATCAAAATGGTTATTCTGCTTTCTGGTGTAAACTCTCAGGTTAAGAGACCTTGATACGGTTTCTCTTCCAACATGCATCACTTCTGTACAAGATCAACATTATCACCCTCTAGGACTCATAAAAGGTGTCTCTCCATGTTAATGGATTGTTTTATAGCCTTATTTCAATCATTACATGCAGTATAAAACAATCAATACTGTTTGCCAACAACAATGCTTCTTTCAATATCCCTGTGTGTAATAGCTATTTAAGTAATTAATTTTCATATCAGCACACATTTGTTCTTTTTGTATATGAGAGGATGAACTATTTTTCTGTATTCTTTTGAGTTATTGTCCTAAATAAACCTTAATCAATGAGAAAACAAACCTATATAGACATTCAATTCCCCATAATTTTTGGTTAATTTTCTTTGCCAACTTGCCCATCAGAATGATTTTCTAATGTTCAGCTGTTTCACCTCTATTCTCAGCTAAGCATACACATTAATTTGATATGAGAAAGTGGTAATAAGATATTCCTGATGTATTTGAAACAGTAATAGTGTCGTAGATAGCTACATAGCTAATATCCCTTAAAAGATTCTTAAAAATAAGACTTGCAGCAACTCTTAGGTGGTCTGTAGATAACATAAAGTTCTAGAGATAACATGTAAAGTTTCTGCAGAACACTCTGTCTGAGTTGGGATAATAGAAGAAAAGAAAAAAAAAAAGTTATTTGTTTTAGGTAGACACCAGAAAAAGAAGTTTATTGACATCCTTGTAATT
The DNA here is from genome assembly GCA_031468815.1 of Morus bassanus. NCBI lineage: Eukaryota > Metazoa > Chordata > Aves > Suliformes > Sulidae > Morus > Morus bassanus. Next base: position 105,685,169 of record CM062567.1, on the reverse strand, counting down.
TGGTCACTTCAAATTATCACACTCTGTAAAACATGCAGATTCTTTTTCAAGCTTAAGATCTAAATCATCATCCATAATGCTAAATACAGCCCTTCTTTTATAACATCACTCACTCACGCAGCTGATCCTCTAAATCCCCATTCATACTTGCACATGTATTTTCCTTACATGACTTTTCTTGCCAAAGCTGTTGAAAGGTTTATAGTTTGTGCCCTTCATAGTTTGTTAGCTCAGCTTTACTGAATTAAAATCGGATAACATAGATGACAGAAATAGTTTACACAGCATAAAAGAAAACAATTCCAAAACTTTTTGGCAGTGTTATAGTATTTTTTCAAGAATATAAAGAGGCATACTACCAACATTCTCTTGCAAGTTAGGAAAAGAGGTTCATTACAGCAGGCAATATATTAACAGTTTTAATTAGTGTTCTTGCATGAAGTCTAAGAACTAGCAATAAGAAAATGATAAAATGAAGAGTCTATATCAAATAAAAGAACAAGTGAGCATAACATTTATTAGGAAACTATACAATATAAGAGCAACCTTCAAAAACCAGTAGCCCAAAGTCAACCTCAAGTCTGTATTTACAATATATATACAGATTTACAGTTTGGTTGCATTATAAACTACAGTCATGTGAATCTGCCCCACAGAATATAACTTTGCAAAACTTAATAGTGCACTTTTCCAGTTCAAAGAGAATTTTTGACCTATACATCATTGTAAGCTGCACAGACGGAGTCAAACAGGGTCACATCAATCAAGGGAGATACGAACAATCACAAGAGTCACCTAGTATTTTTATAAGAAAACAAATTATCAGGTGAAATTATGATCCCAATTATGATACATACTTTGACTATAAAGTTTCCTGTAAAAATGGCATTAACTGACAAGATTAATGCATTCAACTTGTAATGGAAAAAGAAATTTAGATTAAATATAAAAGCAAGCATTCTTGAGGAGTTCCACTATATCATTCTATTTCCAAAATAGATTATTCAAGCAGGTCCATTTCCATTTAAATCCTGTTGCAGTCAGCCAGGGGACTCTACCTTTATGGAATTATTGTAGAGGATGAAACCACCTCAGAAACAACAACAACCTGCCTCATACTATTTGTTCAATAGAAATTACTAGTTTTGTCAAAGATTAGGCTAATTAAACACTAGAGATAACTCTCTTCAGAGGTGCCAGATATAACAAAAATTTCAGAGACATTTTATTTCTCTCTCTGCATCTCATGATGCCTAGGAAAGGAGGACAGAACTCTCTCTCAAAAAATGGCAACTTTTGCCTGAATTTTCTACAAAGTACCAGAAAGTAATTGCTTCAGGCTGTTGGCCAGCAATGGAAGATACGTGCACCCTCACATGGAAGGAGGAAAAGGAGAAGGAGGTATCAGGAGTGTCTGGACTTGAGCTGTCTGAACATCTGGCAGAAATCTTTAAGGCTCCCTCTTCTTCCCTTTGCAAAACACTGGTTTTAGAGCTGTGGAAATAAAAATTGGCAGTGTCCTCTCACTGCTACAATATGGATTGCTGGAAATCCAAAGGCTTTCTCAGCCACTTCACTCTTGAACTTCTAGACTTGATTACAAGTTTGTTGGTCCTGATCACAAGATTTTAAGGTTCTCAGTTTTTATCATCTGAGGAGGGAGGCAGAAGCAAATCATGTGCTCAAAAGTATACATCTATTTTTGAGTTGTCATGTTTGTTCCTTTTATAATCAGTGGAGAGACAGAGGTAGTTTTTAGGCATAGTTTGTCAGATTGACTTTAAACAACTGCATGAGCATGATAAGATTTCTGCTACAAAAGTTCTATCTGTAAAGGAAATCTTGAACAACCAGTTCAGATATAGAGACAGTCCTGCAGATGTCTAAGTCAGACATCACACAACAAATCAGGACTATGAAGCCAAAAGCCTTGAAGCCATTGGTCAGTCTGCTCTCAGGTATTCTGGATTTCAGACATTTACATGACTTGAAACAGAACTTCTTCCTTGGAAAGTATATGGATTCAAGAGGTAGGGGAGGATTTAAATTTCTTCTACTTACTCTTCAATTTAGGAAAATTCTTTAAATTTATTCAGGAAACAGCAACAACAACAAAACAGGAACTTTGTGACCCCATACTATTTGTTCTTTTTAAAGAAATCCTTTCATTTCCTTAAATTTTGTAACATATTTAGATCTTTTTTATAGAAATAGAGATTTTGAAAGTGGTCACTCCATAGAAAAACCGATTTTATCTTGATACTATTAGTTTGCATTACAGTCATTGTGACAGAAAGCTAAGTCTCTAGTGATATCATTGCTTTTCATTTCTGAATGTCAAGGATTCACATCTTAGAGTTCTGGGAGTTTTAAACTTAAATTCTCCCCTTTCCCTTGGGAACTAAAAAATACTCAGAAATGTATCTGCGTTATTTCTCAAAATTTCCCAATTTATTATATGAACATAAATCCCTGCTTTCTAGATCAAATATTCTGAATGCAACCAGTAATGCTTAGACTTTAAGGGTTTTCTTTACTTTTAAGATACACTTGGTAATCCCCACGAGCAGTGAGCCATACATATAGCCATACTCATGAGCGAAGTATGAGTATACTATTATCTTCGGCATCTTCTAAGATCTCAGGAAAGGATGCCACTTGTTTACAGCAGACTTTCTCTGGGAGTCTATTCATTTTAGGAAGTAAAGGCCTGATCCAAACCCCGCTGAAGTCAATGGAAAAAGACTCCCATTGACTACAATGGGCTCTGGATCATGCCCTAAGTCCAATCTCTTCATTAATGCAGGATTAATAATAAGATGTCTTTCCAGTAGCCTGGAGTACCTAAGGTGCCAGCAATTTCTGCTGAACAATTTCACTTTAGATTGCCATCCACTGGAATTCGAAAGGTGAAGCCGAGGTCTTTTTCAGTGATAAGAAAAGCTTATTTGGGGGAATTTTCAGTTCCTAGTTATATTCAATCCCACCAGTTCAGTCAAAATCCTTAGGCATCCTAATGAGAAAACAGCGAGAACAAATGAAGCCAAAGAAATAGATGTTGTTCAGTGCATGCTTCAGAAACACAGCGTAGGCTCTGATTTGATCAATGAACACATGCATGTTGATGCTTTTGGAGAGATTAGTGTAGAGCCTGAATACACAGGACAAATTAAAAGATTATAGCACAGTTAACTATATAAGGGTTTAGTTGTATTTCTTTTTAAACTAACAGACAAGGTGAGATACAGGGTTTCTCAAAGTGTTTTCTCAGTTTGCACAACAAAGCACAATCAGTTCATAAATAATGAAAAGTGTCAGAAAGATATTAACATTACAAATAGTAATAACATCCTTAAGTTCTTGGAACTTGCAGGTGTGAATTGTGTATGTTAGGTTTGTACCAACTTTGACAGACAGACAGTAAATAGGTAGAATTACTGTAGTGTTATTAAATCAGATATAAAAATATATCTGTATTATGATCAGTTTTATACAAAATTAAAATCTGAAACAAACATAGTTTGTGCTTTTATTGTCTAAAATTTGTATTTCTGATAAACCAGTGGACAGATCAACTATTCCAAAAGATCTCTGGAGTTATCCGTTGCTCACATTTCATTGAATTGCCATCAACAGTACTTATTACCTTGGTTATTCATACTGACAAGGATGGCTCAAAAGTTGAAGCATTTTCTTTTTGTAATCGACTGCTAATTGTTCCACTAAAAATACCATCCAGGCTGCCATGCACTTTATAATAAAGATGTTTCTAAAGTTATATTCTAGCACTTAAAGAAAAGTCAATGTAAATTCAATATAATTTCAATAGGATTTACTATTAAAAGATCAGCACATTTACTGATCTATAAATGCTGGTAGACATGTCACCATCCTCACACTAAGCCAGTGAAATTGATCAATTTAAGCTAAGTTTTGAGCTGAAGAAGAACTGGTTTTGCTTTCACTTTTACTTCAGATATTTTATGAGAGCCATTTCTGTAATAGTTTGACCACTCAGATTTAGCTTTAAGCAACTCAAAAACCTACTGATAATATTTATACTAATAAATTTTAAAGATAAAGGAAGCATATCTTAAATCCCTACATCAAAATATGCCAGTTTTCCAGAGGAATAGATTTGTTTTTCATATGCATAAGTACAAATTTGCTCATCCGAGGACTCTCCCAAAATACAGAAAAGCTTCAGGTTTGGATCAATAGTATGAATCACCTCAGACACATGTATTTCTCTCCAAAACACCTGAATATTATAATAAAATATTGTGGTTTGGATCTCTCTTTTCCTTGTTGAATTAAAAAAAAAATATTCACATGATTATTTTGCTGTAAAATAAACTTACGTCATTTTACAAATCTTGCCAGTTTCTGGCAAAGAAAAATTTGCCTTGCTCTACAACATAACTTTAATCACATCTAAAACTCACATAGTCATAAGTGACATCAAGGGATGCCTGATTTGAGATAGATGTCTGTGACATTTCTTTCTTATTGTTCTCCATCTAACAAGTTCTGGCCAGATATGCTACTTCAGCTTAGAATCTAGTATTTACTAACACAAAAGCTAACCCAGTTGCAAGCCTGTTGAACAAATGAAGTACAAAGCCTGTTTTTAGCTTGACTCAATATCTTTTTCCATCCCTTCATTCTTGTTTAAATTGATATCTAGTCAGTACCATTTCATTTAAACTATAGTCTCTTAAACCTGATGGAGAAAATGAAGCCTCCCACCACCTGGATGAGGTAAAAAAAGAAGAAAAGTTCATGCAGTTTATATGATGCTGGCTGGAGCCAAAATAGACAAAATAAAGTTTCACATCCATTTGTTTAAATAAAAGGCATTAATTTGCTTTGATGTGGTTTTCAATTTATCCAAGGATGTCCATTTATCATTTTCCAGATGAAAGGTATGGCTATAATCAGCAAGATCAATAGACATCAAAGCTCTTTAAGAAAGGTTTAGCAACTGCTTGCTCATGGCATATATAGTTTGGCTATTAAAATTAACCTGGGTCATTGGATTATAAATAACATCTTGACCTATAGGTCCCATTTCATTTAACTAAGCAAATGTTAAATTTCTGCCTCTAGAGTCTCACATTGACACTGGCCAAAATTCCTGGAAGTTGTCCAGGATGTACAGTGCATAGAAAACATTCCCCATTGATTTTCAGACAGAAGGAAAAAGCATTAGTCAAGACAAAATGCTTTGCTGGAGAGGATTTTGCAGCACAATGCTGTATTGAGAAAAATTCTTTCTTGCCCTTACTACATCTACAGGAGGATGCTCAAATACCCTAATCAGAGGTAAAAGTTAATGCCATGATGACATCCAATACATTGTTTAACGTAGTTTTAAAGTCAACAATTAGACAAAGGTATTTGTACCTTTAATAGATTGTTTTCAGCGGTTCTAAATCTTTCAATATACATCTGAGACAGAAATTTCAGATCAGTTGGTAATGTTCCCTAGAGAAATTGATAAACAAGGTCATAATGAATTCACAAGACAATTTTGTCATTAGAAAACCTTGTAAGCAGCCAACAGTTTAATTCTTACCAGGGGTGGGAATTGCTATCATGCATCTCACACTCTAGACTGTGTAATTTAGGTTTTTAGAATAAAAAAAATTAGTAGACTTAATCACATTGCACACCATTAGAAATAACTTCTTACTGACTTGGCAAGTCATTAGATCGGGTGGGATTTTCCTTTCTTCCCTTCTATTCCCTTACAGTTATTACAACCAAGTAAAATATTAATTTTTCATTCATTTCAGATGCCTTACAAAGGTCTTCAACTATCACCTTGCATATACCAATATGCTGTGTGTGCCTGCACAGAAGAGACATAACTAGTATTTTTTTGGCCTTGCACATAAGGCCAGTCAGTAACTGTAGTGCAAAATCTTCGCTTAGACCAAAGTTACGATTTTCAAATACTTACCTGAAAAGAGGGCAATATACATTCATTCAAGTATTAGCCAGGCAGTACTACTGGTACATACACTGCAACCCAACAAGTACATGGTCACTAGAACAAATCTGAATGAAAATCAAGCCAAATCATTCCCTTTCTCTTTCCCTTCTTCTCTCCAGCACTCAAGTAAGTATCTTCCTTTTTTATAGAAGCGCATACCAGCATTCAAGTATGGTTTTAGAGGTGTTGCTTTGCTTATATCTCTTCCTTCACACTCTTGTCTGAATCTGTAGTCACTGGTATCACATTCTTTTCACCTGTATTGTCAGGCATAGCAACCAATGCTATGAACTGGATCAAAAGGCATTACTTTTAGTTGTCACTGGTGTAAAATAATAAGCACTAATCTGACAGGTTTAAAAAGAAGAATGAGTGGATATGAATGCGATGAGGCTTCGGAAATGAAACCAACTATCAGTAATATTAATCTTGTTTTCACAATGGACATTCTGTGAAATAGAAAGGAGGTTTATTTTATCTGGAGAGCCTTGATGAGAACCAGGGTTCTTATTAATCAAATGCATTCTTTTTTTGACTTAAAGGAGGACTGAGAGTGCATGTTTGTTCTCATATCCCTTATTTGTCATCTCATTTCCCAATTCATCCTCAGGCAAGCACGTTTGGTAGGTTAGGCCTCCACTAGAAAAAAACATGTTCATATTTTTTCTCTCTTCAGAAACCATCAAAACTGAAGCATATCCTGAAAAGTTTTAAAATAAAACAACACCCTTTACCTACAGGCAAAGGAATGCTTAATTAAAACTTGATGAAGGACAGAAGAAAAAGCAATAACAGAATATTAAGGGACAGGTAGATGAGAAGGAAACATTCACCCTGAGATATTTAATATTTTAATTGGTTATCTGGAAGAAATAAGAAACTGTGTGTTATGAGTCTGATTCTAACCTTATTAAAGTCAGTGGCAAAAAGCCCAGTGAGTTCAATGGGGCCAAGATGAAGCTTTAATTGAAGTAGGAACTGACTTGAGATAAAATATGTTATGTTCTTCCCTTCATCTTCCCATTTTAGCAGAAAGAAATAAACAAGATTTATTGAAATCTGTCACAGAGGCAGGTAATTGAGTTTGTTTTGACCTGGATCAAAATAAATAAGTACTCATGAGGAAATTAACTTTGACTATGAATTCATTGAAATAGCAATGCTGGACACTGAGCTTTCCAACAGAAACTGACTGCCCTACTGAAGTGTCTACAACCTGTCCTGCACTAAAACCTGAGGTGTCTAAACACCTTGCTGATAAGGTAGCTTGATTTAAACACAATAAATATTGAACCCTTCCTTAAAAAAATATGCAGAATTCGTTGAGGAAAAAAGGCACATCCAGTCAGCACTTGCTGTAAGTTCACATAAGGTGTAAGTTCACATGAGGTGTAAGTTCACATAAGGAGGAGCTTTCCAAAGAAACCTTCACTCCCTTTTACTGGATGCAAGATGACTTATCAGTTGTTACTGGTGAAAGAGCAGTAATAACAGACCAGGAAAAGACCTTCATTTCCCTTTGCTAACAACACCACCTTAGGGTCTCATTCCTTTAGCTGCTACTGGTTGCTGCCACCTCTTTGACTTTGGTCACCTGTGAGAGTGACTGAGCTGAGAGGAAGGGAGACTTGGCTATCTGAGGCATATGTTGGGGGGCAGCCCTTCTTCTGTAGGGATTTTCTTCCAACTGTCAGAAGCAGAAGCTTCCAAATTCTACTGAAATAGCAGAACTGAAACATGGAAAGACAGACACAACATCAGAACCTCCCTTCAACTGGAAGGTTTCAGATAGTGTTGCCTAAAGCTGTGAATTCAAGACACTTAATGGAAATAATTCTAAAAATAATCTCCTGCAAGTGCAATACTCAGGCTTTTCTTGCATAGTTTTGTGTTAAATTACTCTTGTGAGAACTATAACTTTTCTCTTTAAAGACAGACAACCCTTCATTAGAACAAGAGGGAAACTGAAGGAAGAGAAGTAAGGAAGAGTCCAACTCCTTGGCCCAGTGGTTAGAGACCATTTTCTTTCATGTGGGAGATGAGGCTTGAAACCTCCCAGGTCAATTTCAGAAAGAGAGACCAATTTTATTTCATGAAAACTAATGCAGATGAAAAATCACCTAGTAATAAATTACAAGAATGTCAGAGAGCTTGAATCTGCCTCTCATATTCTTTTTGATGGCAGCAAAAGAAGTACTTTTACAGAAGAGGAACTTTATTTACAGTGCTTTGGTTTCTGATGTACAATAAGGTTAAGGAGTCCAACAAACCTCTAGAAGTTTTTCAGACAATGCTGTTTCCTTCCCTACTCTCCCTGCAGTGGCACAGGCTTGGGGAAATGCCAAGTACCCATTATTCCCTTTGGCTCCTGCTGTATTTATCCCAGTAAGGGTCCAACCCATCCAAGATCTTCTTGAAGCAAGATCCAGCTTTGAGACATTGCATACCTTTGACCAGCAGCTTTTAACATTCATTAAGAGTGATTGAAAGTCATAAAAACCAGTAACAAAAAACAAATAAAGTAAGTGTGGAGTTTCTTTAGTCATGATCTAATAGAACAGAAGTTTTCTAAGCATCATGACATTTTAGCTGCATCTTTTTTCCCCCCAGAATACACCACCACCAGCATCTTCAGAAAGTGAATGGATAAATCTTTTGAATTTCTGTTCATCATCATAGCAATTGAAATACATTTTGTAATGCCAAGCATGAAATATTCTGGAAATGGATGAAAGCCTGTTTGTATTTCTCTGTCCAACTTCTTTGTGTGATATCAGTCCAAATACTTGCAGCATTAGCTTGGGCACATTTACAGTTTTCAGCAATCTGATGACTGCTTATTGCTGTCTGGGGACATATAAGCTCTTGTGTTCATAATGGAGTATCCATGTACCTGGGAGCTATGCATACTAAGTGATGGAGAGCATGCCATATTAGAAAATTGATTGCATATGTCAGCATATGCACCACATTTTTACAAATTAGTCTGTGTTAAACTCCACTATATGACTGGGGGGAGGGGAGAGATTCATGACTTTTGTTCAAACTTGAGCATCCTGCAAATTTTTGCTCTAGAATGTATTTCCTGTTGAAAACAGCAAAGGCAAAGTGCTGTAATATTCTTATATCATGTTTATTAGATTTATGAATTTTATGAAGCTTCAATAACAAGCTTGGGGGAGGCTTGCATAAGCATCAGCATTACATGTTATGATCAAAAGCCTGTATCAGCACAGAATTCTCCCCAAACAATACATCACCCAAGCAGTAGATGCAGAGATAAGCATTACTATTATCATGAAAGAAAACAGTCTGGATTATGCTTTTGTTCTCCTTTTCTCCTTCACAATGCTTGTTATCATTTTAAACATCAGCATAAAAAGGACAAATTTGGGCTCCTCAGAAATAACTCTGCAATGTCTTTTCACTAAAAGGTCTTTTTACAGGGTTTTATGGATTGGGTCCTCAAATGTGACCTTATATTACATCATTGCATTTTTTCCTTATTTTTCAAACAATGCACTATGATTACAGTACTGGCTAGATGCCATAGCTATGCAATGTTTTGCTAGGCTCAACAGGAGCTCCATAGCATAGTTCTCATTTCTAAATGATCTCTAAAATACATAGAGCAGAAGAAGGTGTTGGAACTGTCTGGCTAACAGCTTTCAGAAGTATTTAGGAATGTAGAGAATTCATAATTCTTAGAACTAGATGAAGCAAACATAATTAAAATGTTAGCAGACAATGCCTGATCCATGTCTAAAAACAAACCCCATAAACTCATTAGAGGATTTGCAAATTGTCCAAAAGGAACAGAAGTGACTCCACTCCATGGTATGCTGTACATTAATTTTATGCACAAGTGTACAATGATTTATTTACTTACCACTGTTGGGGGTTTGGATGTTTTTTTTTTTTCTTAGCAGCCTCCTTTGCTTTCCACTTTCTCTTGTATGTACTTAGAAACTGAGGATAATAAAGACTGTTTTCACATGGTGAAAATACAACTACGGCATAAACCTAGCTAGTTGGAACTTTAGGTTTTGCTTCTCTCCTAACAGCAGGAGGATCCATGTGGCTATCGTACTTGGATTGTTCTTCACACTGAGAAAATATAATAGCCTAGTCTTCAGATGCAAAGATTTTCTTCTTTCTTCTGAGCCAGCTGGTACTCATCACTGACCAAAGTCAGCTCCAAACTGGATAACAGTTTCCGAGAGGCTTGGAGAGCTTTAAAATATTAATAAATGTTGCGGCGGTGTGGGGGGTGGGGCAGGATACAAAAATTTAGATCTTCAGAGCTTCATGCTTAAGCTAAATGCCATTTAAGCCATGGCATTCAAGAAGAAATACTTCAGATAGGTGTTTATCAATGAACATGTCTCAAGAATGCTAAAGAAAATCCAAACAGAATGATAGAATGTGTTTTAAATTAAATTAGCTACCCTGTTCTTTCTGCTTTGACTGATAAAAATACTGAGACAGACACAGTTGATATAGATATATATTTAGGGCTTAACTAGACCAAGTTCTCCATCTCCCACTAAATTCTGTTATTACCATCATAACTGGAGGTGAGATTTGCAGTGTTAACAAAAATGACAACAGGTCTGTCACGAAGACCATCCCCTCTGAATAATCAGCCCATTTAGTGTCATCAGCAACAGAGGTTGGTGAGCCCACCCTCAGAGACTGGATGACAAGATCCTGATTCAGGAACTAGCAAGAGCCTCAGCAGGAAAAGTTTCCTAGCGACTTCGCTGGATATCACCCCCTTGGTAAGTAGCAGCTTGAAATCATATGCCTTATAGTAAGGAACCAAAGGGAGATGTTAACTTTTGCAGTATTTTAGGGCAGTATTTACTAGGTTCAGAACTGCACGCCATACTTCTAAACATTTTCACTACCATGATCTACTTCTGTTGGTTCTTAAAGATTGCATTTTATACCTCTTATTTAAACATTTTGTTCATCATGATGCACAGATTCTACAAAAAGGAGCCTGTGCAAAGTCTGTCTGACTAATTCTGAGATAGAACCACTCATTTTCTCAAACCATTAAAAAAGTTCCTAAATGTTCCCTTTCTTTTCTCCATATACTCCAAACAGACGTGTTTAACTTTATGCTGTATATAGTTTATGCCCATTTTGAGATTTCTGTCTTTTGATCAAAGCCAGTTGAATAATAAAATCTTAGAGAACTAAAATCATGCAGATCTTCCAGAATACTTTCCTATTTTTATTTTTATGCATCTAGGTTCTAATAATTTTCCAGCAGCACATTAAGTGATTCAGCTGAACTCTAATGACATCTGATAGACTTTTTTAAAAAAGCTGTATATTTTATGTTATTACAGCAATTATTTTTTCCTTTTGAGTCCCCACCAAAATAAACTGATGAATTGCAAAAGAGATATTCATCCAACAGACATATACAGAGTATAAAGCTTGCATTGCACAAGGGGAGGAGGAGTAAAACTAAGAATTGTAGCTGAATTTAAGAAGAATCACAGATGTGAAAACCCGAGCATATATAATAATGATGTCACATTATCGTTGCTCCCTTCTGCTATGAACTGAGAGTTTTCCATGTTAAGATCACTCTCTTTTTCAGTCACCAATGTGATGGTGATATGAAAAACTGGAAATGCCATATTCATATTATTTCTAAAAATTTAAGATTTAAGTTATACTAGCTAATGCTCAATATTTGCCTAGATTGATGTAGATTTTCCACCAGCACACTACAAGTTAACAAGATCTTTAATGTCACTAAAGTTACTCTCAAATGACAGCACAAGTCTCTGGGCCTGGATTTTTGCCATGCAACTTAGGTTACAGTTGAAGAAATTCCTCCTGCAGGCAAAGCTGTAGTGTACTGTTTCATTACTAAAGAGGTGCCAGATATGCTCAGAATATCAACCAAAACCACCCCAGGGGTGTCTTCTACACCAGAACAGTCAGTAGAATGTGCAAGTGAAAAAGTTGGAAAGGAGCTAAAATTTTCTCCATTTGGCAAGAAATACTCAAAATGCGGAGGCTTGGCTCTGAAAAAAAGAAAACAATTCTTTCTGGCCCAAAATAAAGGACATCAGCTCCTTGTTACAGGTTTTTAAATGTTAGAGTTATAATTTTAAACTGATATACAAATATAAAATTATTTGTTTTCCTCAGCGGAACTCTATTTTATGAAAATATGAAATTTGTTACAAAAATATGGGTTAGGATTGGGTTTGTATAGTAACCAAGTGTTCAGCTGTTAGTTTTGTAACTCTTAAAAATATTATCGCTGCATTGATCATTGGGAAAGTATGCTTATTTTAGATTTCTGGCATTCTCTTTCATTGTTTTACTTCCTTTTCTAACTTACATGGGTCAGTTAAGTATAGAGCGTTAAGTTGCCTTTGAATCACTGATTTGTGAAACAAAGGGAAAGAGCAGCTCACCTGTATTTTTACTGATGATGAAAACTCCTCTAGCACTAAGCAAGAAATAAGGAATGAAGCTCTCCTTCCCCGATGTAAATTGTATTCTGTGCTTCACTAAAGACCGTGAAAGGCATTCTCTTTCAACAAACTGATTTTTCCTAATTAAAATTTTAACTGAACACAGAAAAAAGCAGGACCTAGAGGGGTGATGTGAATAGAGCATGAATCAGGCCCTGCAGTTTTATTAGCAAAACCTCAGATAGAAGATGTCTTCATTTACTGGTGCAGTTGATGCAGCTAAATGGTTCATTTAACCAGACACATGTATCTAGGATCTGTGCAAAAAAAAACAGCTATTTTTTTGTTTACAATAGCTGCAGCAAATGTCATGGATGCCTTTCACATCCCACTAAACTAAATGCCAAGTAATCAACTTCCAATGATGCCACCATTTTAAAAATAGTTGAGTGCATTTATTATGGCTCTCTCTGGAGCTGAGGGACAGACAAACTTAAATGGCAAACTTAAAAGGTCTATGTAACTAGACATTGCAGAGCTGTCCACTCTGTGTGGCAGCACAAGACTGCCCCTATAGGCCCAGTAAGTCCTTGTCTGCCTACATTTCTGCAAGCAGCTGTTAAGTCCTAAACAGAATCAGTACTCACAGTTGTGGTATCCTGCTCCCTGGGATAAAGAAGGTTTGCGCTTCAGTCTTCCCTTATCTGACAATGAAGAGACGCAATGCTGCTGTGTGGTGTTGGTCAGGCCTGTTACTTTGATAATGAAATCTGAGCAATCTTGTTCTTTCCATTTTTTATCATGGGGTGCTTAGATTGTCTCTCTACTCCTAATTATGGCTTGTTGCTTGAAGAGGATGGCAGCTTCCCTTTTTTCCCATAGTGACCTTGTTGGTAGAATGCGGATCAACACGACTCTTTTTCCTGGGAAAGAAAACGGAGGGAAGCAGCAACTCCTGCTTCTCCTGATAGCTGATGTTCTTACCTTGCTGATGATAGCTCTGCCACACCACTGTCAGATGTTTACCAGGCGATGCAGCCCAAATGTGTTTTAATAGGCATGTGAGAAGGAGGCTAGGACAGGGATTTACGTTGTGTGGAGGGACATACTAATATAAATACAGCATAGGAGAAAACATAGAAGCACTTGAAGCAAAACTTGGTTTGACAATGGTGCAGGTATCACTGGGAGAAGAAAAGGGGTGGAGGTGAGTTTCTTGTTGCTGCACATTGAGGTATGACTATAGCAGAAGCAGGCATGCCAACCCAGAATTAGATGGCCCAGACAACACTGATGCACAGTTATTAAAATACAAATCCACTGTCCCTAATAAGCCCATACTCCAGTCAATTCCAATGCATCTTCATAGCTTTTGTTGTGCTACATAAATTAAAGGTAATTAAGATACACTGCGATTAAATGTTTTTATTTTGCTGTTTACAAGCAAGGTAAGGTTAAGATGGCTCTGAAGTAATAGATGAGGAAGAACCAGGTGGATGCAAGGGTAACACAAGGTCAGTGAGCTGATAGGATTTCAGCATTTTCAGTGAATTTGGAGGAAAGAAAGGAATGGAACTAAATTGACTGTGGACAGAAACGAAAGGCAACAGTGATAAAGATGTAAAATGACCATCAAAGAATAAAGCGATGATGCTAAGGTAATGATGAGGACAAGCAGTGGAACCATGAGTCCAGGGCTTCACATCAAATGTTGAGTGAGGAGTGAAGAGATAAGAGACTTCTAGTTCAGGTACAGAATTCTGTGTTAGAAAGAGTTTTGAATGGTGCAGTTTTCATCCTTTGTATCACTTAGCTCTTCAGATGTGCTCCCTCAGCTGGAATATGTTTGTGGTAGCAGGGAGATTGGACATAAAGTAAAGACAAGAAAACACAAAAGGCCAATTTCTTGTTTGCAGGACAGTGTTCTATAAAGCACAGGTATTACAGATATCTTTTGCAGCTGGACACGGACAGTGCATTTTTATTTGGTGGCTAAGGAATTTATCTGTCTTAAATGTGTCTGTAAATTTGTGAGTGGGTATGAGCAACAGTTCTTCATATTCTTCTTCTAATTAACATACCTTTCTCTGTTTATTTGTCTGCTTTTTTTTTTTTTTTTTTTTTTTTGATGCTAGCAATTTCTTTTGAGCAGGAAACCTTTCTACTTTCTCTTATCCCCTCCCGTTGGTTACATCGTTTCTAGGTTCAGGAGAATATCTCCAGCATAAAAATGGAGAAAAATAGAAGGACAAGGTGCTAACATTTCTCAGAGCCTTTTTTTGTTTTTCTTCAAGCTGTTTTTATAATTGGGAAGATAGAAAAGGTTTACAGTGGGATGGCTTACAAAGTGGACTTCCTGAGATTTCTAAATGATGCTTCAGAAAAGATTTCACAATCTGAAAGGGCCGTATTTCCTGGAGCAGAGAAAAATGGTTGGGAGCAGTTTTTTACAGTATCATCTAAAAAGAAAAGTATATACATAACACTACACCCATGGGGAAAAAAAAAAAAAAAAAAAAGCAAAACTATGAACAATATGGCAACACACTGTGATAACAAAACACCATCTTTTAAAAATATATAAGAAATAATCGTACTGTCAACACGGCTATACATCACACACATTGCACCAGTCAAATCAAAATGGTCTAGTAACTACTATTCTTAGTTTTAGCTTAAGGAAAACATGAGCTAAAATGCATGAAGCTACCACTACCAGCTCACCTAATCCACAGTAGTTTACTAAACTGTTATACAGAATACATGTAGCTGTGTTAAACAAGCCAAACCGTCTTTCCATACAGTGGAAAAGGTGTATTAGAATAAGTTAAATTTCACTTATAGTATGTTGTCAAATACCAGTTTTGAGTAATCTTTTTATAGCTAATTAAATGTGTGTGAACTTGAAGTTGCTTGAACTAGATTGTCTGTTTAAACTAGCTTGCTTAAACTGTTTTCTCTTTTTTAAAAAGTGGCTTCATAATAATAAAAAATACTCATAAGAAAGGCAAACTGTTTACTTTCAGCAACAACCCCTTTTATTTTAATATTTTGAGTTTTATAGATCACATTAAGATATCCTACTATTGTGTGACACCAGTCAAAAGATTTTTTTACTGTTTTCAGTATAGTGGACCCGGCTATTATTTACACTGACTATATACAGAACATAATTACTTAAAATTAAATATTTCAATTATAATATTTTAATTGGATTTGAATTTATTGTTGATTTTTTTTTAAAGATAATTTTATAATTTGACCCTGTTCCCCTAGTATACACATATTTTGTCACATACAATGGTGTTTTTGTTTAAGGGTACACCTAGCTATTAGAAAACAATGTTTCTAAAGGAGTTTCCAAGATCAAGTAAGCATTACAATCCTCACCTTGTTTGAACTGCTCTATTTACATAGGTTTTTATGTTTCTCACTCATTTTCCCTGATACAATTAGGTTGTTGGGTTTTTTTTTTTAAGGAAACAAGGATGTGCATGTAACATAATCATTAATACCCATGTCTTCTCTAGTTAAGTTCTCTCAGTCAACACTTCACTGGAAAAATCATAAAATGGATTTCATTGAGTGCTTGTCTAGGAGGGACTAGACCAACTCTATGTTTCAGTGGGATTTAGGCACTTAAATATATAGCAACTTTAAAATCCAAGGCTTCAACATTTTTCTAGGTGACCAATATAATTCATTCAAAGCTAAATTCACATATTTAGTTTTCTCCTTTACTCTCCTTTATTTATACACTATCTCCATTAGCAAATATTTATAAATATACATAAATGTGTGTGCATGTATATGCATTTCTTTCAGCAAGTCTTTCATTCTTCCTTGATTTTATAATGGATGCATAGATGCGGCAAATATCTTAACATAACATACTTAAGAAAGGATCATGAGATAGGACTTGGAAATATTAAGAAAAAAAAAACAGTGATAAAGTATATGAACTTGAAAAGAGATAGTGATCTGGAAATGAACTATTAGTGCATGCTAAAAATCCAAGTAACCAGGAGATGACTCAATGACTCTCAACGACTGCAGAGGACGGAGGACGATTTTTGCAGCTAATATGTGATAATTAATCAAGTTAAAATCCAATTATGTAAAATACATTGCAAAGATCATGTACAAAAAAGGAGGCAAATACCTGAAACCCTTCTTATTCTCATGTCATTCCTAAATCACATTTGTAGAAATTGTTTTGTAGAAATCAGATTTCCTGTATTTTTAATCATATAAATTAGGTACTATATATTTAAATAGCTGATATAGATCACTTTATATTTTATGTCAGTCTTTCAGGTTTTCTCTTTTCCCATCTATTTATACTTTGGGAAGTTCCATGGAATTCTTCCCACTTTTTCAATAAAACTAGCAAAATTTTTAGGTAGGAAAAACTAACAACCATGAATGACATAATATGTTTAAGAAGGAACTGGGATTTATTTTGAAACAGAATTTGGAAGATAACCTTTTAAATAGATAATAAAACTATGATTTTATGCACAGTTATCAAGTTCTTAAATGAAGAGGTTTTCAACTTTACATAATTGTGGCTTTTCAACCTACAATATTTCCTTAATAACTTAACCTCTCAGGTTTGATTTCGCTGTTGGTTACTAATGTTTATCACTTGAATTATGAATATCATTTCATCTTGCATAAGGAAGTGGTTTATATCTGTATCTCTAAAATTGGAGCCCAGCCATAACATTTGTATAACTGATAAAAATCTGCTACTCTGTTACACTGAAGCAAACTTCCTAATAATTGCCATGGAAGTAAATTAGTTAAGAGTACAGAACTGAACACAAAGGTTATCACAAACCTTTTAACTGAAATTAGGTGATCGACTTTATGTATTATGAAGTTATTTAAGTCTTAAAAAATTAATGTATTTTGCTTTTCAATAAGTGAGGGATGAGAGGCAGCTGATTCTCTGATCTATCTGGGTTTCAAGTTCCTAGAAGCTACATTTTTAGCTTAATCTTCCGAATTACACAAGATTTGTAAATTTGGTAAAAGAAAACATTGCCATTAAACTCAAGGTAAGAAATTATTATACATTGTTTTATGTATCTTTATATAAAAAGTTACAAGTAGCAAGCATATGACACAGAAATGGAACAGTAACAGCAATAATTGTGAATGCATGCTTTTTACAGTGTATCTAATAAATGGATTTTTGCCAACTCAAATATTCAGTAACATACATGCAGGTTATTTCCTCAATGTCAAATTCAGTCATATTGCTAGATGCTTATCCAACAAACATTTCTACTGAAGTGATTATGAATGGCTAAATACCTGATTTCAATAAATTATTCCTGAAATTGGGAATTTAACTTGCAATGAAAAGAAGAGAGAAAAAGAAAAAGAGAAATGACTGATAAGCATAATAACCAAAGTCTTATTGCCTTCTAGTAATTTTACTCAACACTGTTTGCTGAATTTTGTCATGATATGAGAATAGCTGGTCAGAGAGTCCATAAAACCTCTAGCTGGTGTTTCCAAGGACGATAGTTTCACATTTCATTGTAGCATGTTCAAAATCACCCAGGAGCGCACTATTCTCAAGCAGTCTATATAATGAAAACAACGTACATATAACAAAAGTTCAATGTAAATCTTCTTCCGCATATCACACAACATACAAGTAAATAACAGACATAAAACATATCAAGTGAAATAAAACTAAGATTAAAAAAAAAAGATAGTTTCAGTTAGGAGCTAATTTCTTCTTCAAGTTTGCAGCAAATCTCCAAATATATTTTAAAACTAAGGAGCACTTGGTGGCCAGCAACCAAATTACAAAACAAACATATTATTGTGCAATGGGAATACCTTGCTAAGGAAGTAAGATATATCTGTACTTCTTAGGTTTGGATAAAGGCAATGAAATGAAATTAGAAACATGTCCACTCTCTCTTTCAGACAGCTGAAATAATTCACTATAGATTTTTCCATTCAGAGTTTGCATGACTGCATGAATAGTTGTCTGAAAGCAAAACAAAGTTAAAATATGTTCTTTCTATGAGGAAAAATACAGAAAGATATTTACCTAGACTATCTAGAAACAATAAAAGCATTAATGGATTCTTTCCAAGTAAAATTGCTGTTTACATATATACACATGTAAACATGTATATACACATCTATGTTTATATATATACATATACATATATAAATTGACAGACTAGCAGCTATCTATAACCTCATTATAAACATCTGAGATTATGTTTATTGAGATTAAGTGTTGATAACAATTTATACAAAATTAAAAGCCTAGGAAAAATTCAAAAAAGGAAGTTTAATTTGCAGACATGAACATTAGCGCTACAGAACCTCTAAATTTACCAGTACTACCACATACCCTTCCCTAACACTCCACAAGGTTGAATGAATAAAATGAACTGAAAACAGATAGTTCCACATGCTCCTGGTTTGGGTTAGATTGCCAAGTTTTACATACTATTGCACATGCTGGGACTCTAAATTTTATTACCATAAATAGAAAAATAAATGAAACACCAGAGCCATGCAAAGCATCTGTCTTTATAATATGTTTGGAATGAAGTTTATATTTAGCCACGGGATTATTATAGTGCTGTCAAGAATAAGGAATTAATAGATTTTGCTTAGTTTACAATGCTAAAGTGGTCATCTGTCTTTCAGTTTTCTCGGTATTCAAACCTGGCTCTCTCCATAAAAGGTGACATGTAACTTGAGAGCTAACATGCATTTTAGCAATATAACAAATAAAATGGAAAGCAACAAATGGTTCAATTGTTGTATGTTTACTTACCTCAAGTTTGTCTCTTAGACCCTAGTTGTGTTGTACTCAGACTCATGTTTGCTTAGAGACCCAATGAGGCAGAACCTGGAATGTTATGGCTATTTCATTCAAAATAATAATGTTTGCATAGAAAAAAAGAAATATATGCATATAGATACTTAATAAAGAGTACACCTTGATAATCTGATCAATATTCATGAAGTGATTTACATTAGCATGCAATTAGATTAAAATAATCAAATAACAATTTTTTTTAAGAGACAGAAATGCCTTAATGTGCAAGGAAAGTATGGAGGGCATGTAAACAGTCAGAAGTGCATAAATAATGCATGCAAGAAGAGAAAACACAAATATATATAAAAAGTTTCTGTGTTCTTTTTCAAATAAATGATTCATAAATCTTTCAGCTTTTCTTTTTCTTCTACTTGTAGACTTTTAATCATTCATATTTACAGTCAAAGTGCAATATAGAGTAAGAATAGCTCTTTTATTAAAAATATCATGCTTGACTACTTTTTATTGATTAGAAAGGTTTCTTTTAACTATATTCTTATATGTAAATATATGAGTATTCTCTACTCACTATGCTGTCTCATGTTCTAATTGATATATATATATGTTAATATGACAAGCCAAGATACTGTGATTAAAAATGGAACAGATAGAGTAAAGTCTTGCAAATATTGTAATTCACCATATAAAAGATAGTGTTTCATGAGGAAAGGGGTTTCCTTACCCCAGGATTGTGTTTCTCATTATTGTGCCATGCATCAAAATGGATACATGTATTTTTTTTTTATTGATATATTGATTTAGAGATGTTAGAGCAACAGTGGATGATACTCAAGGCCACCTCAGTTACAAGGAAACCACATGTATGTGGCTCTTTCAAAAACTAGATTCACACAAAATCTTCTTTGATTTTTAAAAATTGTACCTGTTCTCTGTTGACCTGTGTGTGTGTATGTATGTAGGTATGTGTAAAATAGTAAAAGAAAAAGAAAGATATAAAGCAGAAAGGTAAAACTGTGATACAGGATCCTTCAGGAAACAGGAGCAGAGATGAGAAAAAGAGAGACAGGAAGAGAGAGATAATATAATGGTATGCGCTATCAGGAAACAGAAATTTAAACCATAAATAAAGAAAGAAAATACGTCTTTACTGAATAAAGAGTGAATATGTTTGGGCAATCAAGTCCTTACAGAATAGTCTTCATCAAAAATCTATTGATACTGACCGCTGAACAGCTTTATCATGTCTGGACAGCCTGTGACTCGTAGTTGGTACCTCTTCAATTTCGTCTATCTCACACGCATCAGCAGCATCTTGTGAGTAGCTATGCTTCATGACAAGGATATTTCTCCTGTTCATGGGTTGAATGAGTGGTTTTACAGGCTGGGGTTGTATTTCTGTCAAGACAGAAGGATCTCTTGTGCTGAGGTTACTACGGCTGCCCTTAATGCTAGACACTTGTGATCCACAGTGATGGTCATGAATGCATTTTGAAGATGATCTCCTCAGTTTATGATAATTTTCAAAGTCATCTGCAACATCAGCAAGGTCAGCTGTAGGCCCTGTCCCTCTGAGGGTGCATAACTCATAATGAGGAGGCTCAAACACCTCCTGGAACACTGTTTGATCAAAGTCTGTTTTCCTTTGGACGAATTTTTTACGAGGCTGCTTGATCTGTACTATAACAGAGATAACAATGAGGATGATCACAATGCAAGAAGTCACCCCAATTATAGTCCCACTGGTATTGGTAAGTTGGTCCAATAGGTTAGCTTTTCTTTTTTCTGTGTGACAGGAGGGAAAAAAAGCACAGCATTAATTACAGTTCAAGAATAAAAACAATCATGATGGGTTCACAGTTTACTGCGAAGCTGAGCCTATTCTATGTCTCAGTTCACTTCATCAATCTCATTGACAAAAAGGAAAAAGGAAGAAATTAGATATTCGTGAAAGCCAAATAAACAACACACAGGTCCTCTGTGTGCTTATTTACTTGGAAAGTGATTTATACAGGGCATATTACAAGCTTAATTAGATGAAAGAATTATTTACATTTTTTATAAAAAGCAACCACCATAACAAGCAGATGGCTTTAGTGTAATTTCTGAACTCCATTTGCCTGCTAAAGCCCCCATGACTGTTACAGATGTTCTCTTCATTATTTTCTGTCTCTTCCAGTAAATATGTGCAACTAGGACATTAGGACCAAAGAAAGAGCAAGGCTTTACAGGATTTAAAAAGAAATTCTTCTCTGCATTGGGAACTCCTATGAAGTCCTAATATTTGTGACTTGACTGGAACTGTTGACAGTATTCAATGAAAAAGCTAAATCAGGAGAAAACAGAAAAGTTATTCATATTTAGGTTTCAGAAAGGAAAAAAAAATATGTGTGCAAGTTATTTCTTTTGTTCCCAACCTACTAATTACCACAACTTTTCTAAACACCAATAAAAATCCAAAAGCTGATCATACCTACTATCCTTTACTCAGGGGCCTCTAGGAAGTTAGCCACCAAATTCTGCATTTTGAGTGAAGAAAAACAGAAAATATGCAGTAAAATAATAAAAAGAAAACCAGTTTCACCCTACTGTTGTGTATATTTCCCTGTGGTTCGCTTTCAGATGGCTGCAGACACATGAGACAGTGACTGAGACTATTAGAAGTCCAAGCTGAAAGCATTCGCATCAGTCTCTCACAGGCATAGCAAGACTCGACAACTGTGATTAGAGTTTCAACACCCAGTTTAATGTAATTTTTCCTGGCAACCTAAAACATATCAAAGGACTCAATAAAAAAAACTTTGAAATGAAAGTTATTGGCACCAAAGCAATAACATCCATCTCTTCATATTCTCCTAGTTACCAAAAATGAACTTTTCAGTATTCCCCATTGCCTACTTTTGTAGAGTCACCTGGGGTTTCTCTAACTGACCGACACAAACTCTGGGGAATTAGCAGAGTTAGAAAAAGCAACACAGCAGCAAACAACCCTTTTGCTGGAATCAGCAAAACTCCTTTTTCTGGTCAGAAAAACAAGAGAGGATAAATACACAAGACCCAATAAAAAGACACTTGGCAAATGAAAGATTAAAATCATTCTGTAAATTAAAGAGTGGGGAAGGCTTTTCGTTTTCCTCTGTGCTGAAGAAGTAGAGAACAGATAATTATTTCCCAACTGTATGTTTAGTTTCCTTGAAGAATATTATACCATGCCACAGTTTTGCTGTGTTCTTTGGAAGTATGTTTTCATTTGTGTTTTACCCTATTGCACTGCTTGTCAGGATTTTACAGGCTTCAGCAGACTTATGGGCTGACTGCTAATCCACCTCATTCTGAATTTTTCCTTGATTGATTCCTAAATTTGGCATGTCCCATGTTTCCAGGAAAAAATCTGCAGTAGCAGGGGGGAGTGGGAGGGAAGCAAACTGTCTCCCTAGCTTACAATGTAAGTTAGTTAAGCTCTTTTCCCTGAAGGCAACACAGATGCTGATTTTTTTTTTCCAGAAACAAAGAGCAATATTTAGAAACCATTGTCAGCATCCGGTTAGGAACATCAGTCCCTACCTATGAAAGAGACATTATGCCTGATTTCCTGTGCTTTTTCCTTGCTCCTCAATTTCATTTGATTATAGGTAGGTTTGGTTGCTTTCTTACAGTGTTAATTCCACTTGACCTTGGCTTTTTAGCCCACCTGGGCTATTATGGACATGGCAAGCAGCTAGAAGTCACCTGCTACCCATATGTTACTCCATTACAAAGGTAACTGACAAAGCAACCAAAATATGACTTTAAATTGCATTTTAGATTGTACGGGAAACAGAGACCAAGTGATCAGGGAGTCTGCCACTGCCAGAAGGACATAACCAGCCAGAAGGACATGACCAACACAAATCAACACCAAGCAAAACAAATGCAAACACTGAAAGTAAAATCCATCAGTATTTTTACCTCTCTTCATTTTCTCTATTGCTTGATGTATGCTCTCCCTGAATTACTCTTCCTGAGCTTTGACCCATCTGATACATACTTAACAAGATACTAAGGATAAGATGTTGTATCCCACATGGTCTAAATGACTTGACATTTCCAATTCTACACATTACCTTTGCAGTGGTTTTCATCCCAAGGATACACACAATTCTGGAGTCCGTTGCAGACCAATGTATTATTAATACACATATTACTGTGGCAAAAGAATGTGTTGGCTTCACAAGGGGCTAAAAAACAAGAGAGAAAAAGCTGATATTAAGTAGTAACTGTTTCAGCTCTCTGCAACAAACACATCTAGGAGTGATCATGTAATCTGTAATAGGAAAAAGCTATACAACACAGGTTTCTTGAGCTTATTTAATATTCAACATGCAGCATTGAAAGCACTCAGGTCACACACGGTTTATTATTCAGTGGCAAGAGATTTTCAGTTCTGTCTAAGATGGATGGACTTTCCCATAGTCTGACTCTCATGGCTGTAGTGGGTTGGCCCCCTATACATTGGTGCGAGGTCATTGATGTGTTATCAACAGTTTTAGCCACAGATCTAAAACACAGTATGCTGTGGGCTGCCACGAAAAAAGTTAACTCTATCCCAGCCAGATCCAATGTATGGGAAATAATTTGTTCTAAAGTGTGTTGCTGAAACTCCAGTTTTATAGGAAAACTTGTGTGACTCAAAGAAGATATGTACTTTAGTGCCCATATCAATGGTGCCTGTACATTCATACACAGAGAAAATAAAATTATTTTTAAAACATTTTGGTCATAAGAAAGGCTGCAGTAAAAATGTACCCCTTTGATCACAAGTGTGAAGATTAAAAAAAAGCAAGCCTTCAGTGTCCCTGAAGCCCATGGCCTAGGAGAATCATGCAAATTAAAGCTGCAGGATGAAGGTTTTATGAATAACATATACTATTACTCTGAAAAAGCATCCTGGAAGCCATCAGAAGGAATTGTACATGCTGCTAAACTGTACTACTTACTCAAGTGTTGGGAGAACCTTAGGTGTTGGGGTTGTAAAGATACTACTTCAAAATTACATAACATAGTAAAGATAAATTACTCTTCATATTTCTTTTATTAAAACCAAACCAGAACTTCTTCCTCCATTTAGAAAAAGAGCTGCAAACTTTATCAGTGTTAAAACAGTAAAAAAGAACTGTTTATGTATTTTTTAGCTCAAACAACCCAAAAGCATTATTATAACTATTTTTAACAGAAAGTTAAAAAATAACGTAAGACCCTTAACTAATCAAAAAGGAGTTATGATGCTCATATTATTGATACTTAAAATTTGATGCTTCATGGCAATTTTTCTCCTCTGCAACTTTAAAAGCAATTCCTATGACAGCATATATGCATAGCACAGGGACTGGCTCAGAGCAGATGACTGCTTCAGTGGTTTGCTAACTAAGGACAGTACAAAGGATTTATACTGCAGAACTTAATGACTCCATATATCATGTCAAGAAATCCACTTTTCAGTAAGTGCTTAAGTTCAGATATCCATAATTGACTATAATGGCTTCTTCAGAGCAGCTATGGTCTGTTAAACAAATAGTAAATGCCATCAAAACTTGTATACACCCCCAAATACACAACCATCCATTCAGGTGTAACAGTATAGGTATACTGTATCTCTTAGCCAATGCAGAAGACTGATCAGCCAGACTGGTTTTGCCCACTGTTCAATATTTGGAAAAATCTGGTATACCATCTCCTAAGCTGCAGTGACCCTGATCAGGTGTTAAGTTTGTTACAGGAAGGATTTTACTTTAAACCGGACGGAAAGAGCAGAATAGCACACGTGCATCTTAGCAAGGAAGAATGCTTTGGGACAGTCCTTATCTATCTATTGCTGTCATTTGGGGACAGTGAGGGCTGAGCCTGGAGGTTACTATGTCACATCATGATGTGACACATCATATAGGGAACCCACCAGAGGTACTATCATCCTTTCACACTGTAGCTGCAATCCCTGCTTCTGGGCAAGGTGGGAATCTTCGGGGGCTGGTTCTTTCCAACACATGGAAAGAGTTTCACTGCCTGCTCTAAGCAAAAAAGTGAAACAGAGATGGAAAGAATATATGAAAGGGAAACCTAAGAAGACCTATGTAGCCATCCATTCAAAATACATGGTAATAAGCAGGAAGTGCACAACAAAGGAAGACCCATATGACAAATGGAGAAAGCACAAGGAGTGAAAGCGAAACAAGGGAAAAAAAAGTCATGCAGGATTAGAAAAGTTTATGTTAATAAAGCCAAAAAAAACCCACCAAACCACCAAAACATCAAGAAACATGCAGAGCGGCATGAAAGGCCTTAGAAGTGAAGTGGTGAGGACAGATTGTTGAGTCTGAGCAGGCAGAACCTCCTAGATGTCTATGACTTTCTCTTGCCACTTTAAAACCAGTCTGATTTGCAACGAATTCAATGCAATGAATTTGCCTGAATGCAACAGCAAAGAAAGGATTAACAGTGGAAAAACAACCCCCAAAAGAATAGAGAACAACTTAAGGGAAGGAAGGACAGTTGTACGAGGCAGAAATAAAGGAATTTAGAAGTATAGTGGTGGTAAGTAGAAAAGGAGAACTAGAGGAGGGTAATAAATGAACTGAAAGGAAGAGGAAGAAAGTGAGAACTGCAGAGCAGAAATAGATGACACTTAAGGCATTCTACACTGAAAGGAATGGCAAGAGATTTGATATCCAACAAAAAATATTAGGAAATATTTCAAAAATAAGAGAGAAAAAATAAGAGCAGTACAAAAGTAATTTTTTGCAGATTTAAGAAGAAGGGATAATTATGGAAAGTGATGGCAGGGAGATCTGGAAGTGAAAGGCATGAGAAAGGAAGAAAAAAGAAAGAAAATTACAGTTTCTCTAAATTGTGCTGTTGAACTATGGAGGAAACAGGTAGTATGTGAATAAATGTCAAAGCTGGATGAATAGCAAGGCAGAGCAATTTCAGAGTAAGTACAGCAGACTTAGCATGACAGAAACCCAAATGTAAGATTCCTAAACCTAATGACAAACAGCTCCTTCTTGTTCATGTTTATAAAATCAGTATAGTCAAGTCCTCTCTGTGGTCCCTTGAACCTGGAGTGATTAAGCTGGACAAGAAATCAATATATTTTCCCCACTCTAATGAAGGCTTTTTGTTGGAATGATTTTCAGCAAGGGAAGCTGAAAACTTGTCAGTCCCATTGTACATTGGAAGAATTAGGTTTTTTTGCCCTTGAAGAGGCACAGCAAAGGAGTCTTGAGATGCTGCATCAAGGACATTCTAGTAATAGCAAAAATATAAATGAACTAGTAGTAAACAGGATTCTTTTACAGCAAGATGGATCTGGTCCTGATGCTTTCTTGAAGCTGTTACAGAACCCAGGATAGGAGTGCAATCAAGCAGACAAGGTATGAGGCAGCAACACTTGATACCTTAAACTAACTCTTGAATGTCATCTATGGCAATGCCTCAATATGTAAATGTTTAAACGTGAGGAAAGCTTGTGGATGTTTTCACAAAAGGAAGCTACTGCTATCACTAGCTTCAACTAGATAAAACAGCACAAACTTCTCCACCCAGCAGAAGCCCTACTCTGTCAATCCATGGTCTTCCCTATGACTATATAAATGCCCTTTATAGGAGAGAGCAGTGGGAATGCACAGAGCTCTGCCTTGGGTTGAGCTTGGAGCCAAGTGAGAGTTTTTGGGTCGGAATTAGTGGACAGCCCAGTGTTGGCCCACAGCCACCAATATTGTAGTTGGTGTCTGTCTGCTATGGACTACCTGGTTAGGGACAAGAAGTAGATGAAACCTTCTTCAGACAGCTGGAAGAAGCCTCACGTTTGCAGGCCCTGGTCCTTATGGGGGATTTTAACCACCTGATATCCATGGAGGGCAACACAGCAGGGGACAAGCAATCCTGGAGGTTTCTAGGGTACATTGATGACAACTTTCTGATAAAGGTGATCAAGGAGCTAATGCTGGGCCTCATACTTTTGTAAACAAGGAAGAACCAGTTGGGGTTGTGAATGTCAGGTGCAGCCCTGGCTGCAGTGGTCATGAGATGGTGGAGTTCAAGATACTACAAAGAGGGAACGAGCAAAAAGCAGAATCACAACTCTGGGCCTCAAGAGAGCAAAATTTCACTGTTGAGGGGTCTGCTTGGAAGAATGCCATAGGAGGTTATCCTGGAAAGATAAGGGTTCCAGGAGAGTTGGTTGATCCTGTAAAATCACCTCCTCCAAGCTCAATAGTTGTCTATCTGAACAAGGAGAAAATCAAGTGAAGGTGGCAGTTAGCCTGCATGGATGAACAATGAGCTTCTGACTAAACTCAGATGTAAAAAGGACACATACAAGAGGTGGCAGCAGGGTCAGATGACCCCAGCAGAAATATAGGAGCACTGACCAAAGACGCAGTGATACAGTTAGGAAAGCTGAAGCACACCTGGGGTTGAATCTGGTGAAGGCTGTAAAGGGCAACAAAAAGGACTTTTACAGGTATGTCATCTAGCAAAGCAAGATGGGGGAAAATGTAAGTGTAATGCTGAATGAGGCAGGGGACTTGGTGACAAAGGACATGGAAAAGGCTGAGGTACTGAATGCCTTCTTCTCCTCCGTCTTTTTTGGTGGGATTTGCCTTTTGCAGTTGCAAGTGCTTGAGATGAGGGAGAAAGCCTGGAACAAGGAAGACTTACCCTCAGTGGAAGAGGACCAGGTTAGGGAATATTTAAACAAACTGGACAGACATGAGCCCATGGACCCTGATGCGATGCCCCCAGTAGTTGGCTAATGTCATTGTGAGGGCACTTTTGATTAGCACTGAAAGGTCATGGTGATTGGGGGAGGTTTCCAAGGACTGGAAGAAAGCATATGCCCTCCAGGTCTTTGAGAAAGGTGAGAAGGAGAATCCTGAGAGCTACAAGTCAGTCAGTCTCATCTCAATTCCTGGGAAAGTGACAGAGCAAATAATCCTGTAAACCATTTCCAAACACACAAAGGACAAGAAGAGTGTTGTCTGCATGGACTTATGAAAGGGAAATCATGCTTGACCAACATGACAGCCTTCTGCAATTGGATGACTGGTTTGGTGAGCGAGGGGAGAGCAGTGGATGTTGTGTTTCTCTACTTATGGAAAGCTTTCAACCCTGTTTCCCCTAAAATATGGGCTAGACAAATAAACAGTGAGTTAGACTGAAACTGGTTGAACTGACAAGCTCAAAAAGTTGTGGCCAGTAGTATGAAGTTCAGCTGGAGCCCAGTCACTAGTGATATACCCCAAGGGTCAGTACTGAGGCCAATAGTCTTCAACCTCTTCACTGATATCCTGGATGATGGGACAGAGTGCATCCTCAACAAGTTCACAGGCAGTGCAAAGCTGGGAGGACTGATTCATAGACCAAGTAGTTGGGTGGCTGTACATATGGGCCTCAATAGGCTGGAGAAACAGGAGCTTAAGCAGATCAGCAAAAGGAAATGCAAAGTCATGTATGTGGGGAGGAATAACTTCATGCACCAGTACGTGCTGGGGACTGACTATCTGGAAAGCAAGTTTGCAGAAAAGGTGTTGGTGTGCAATAAGCTGACCATGAGCCAGCAATGTACGCTTGTGGCAAAGAAGACCACCAGTATCCTGGGCTGCATTAGAAAAAGCCTTGTCAGCAGGTTGAAAGACATGATCTTTCCCATCTACTCAGCACTGGTGAGGCCACATCTGCAGTGCTGTGTCCAGTTCTGGGCTCCTCAGCACAAGAGAGACATGGATGTACTGGACTGAGTCCTGCAAAGGGCCATAAAGACCATTAAAGGCTTGGATCATTTGACATATGAGGAGAGGCTGAGAGAGCTGGGACTGTTCAGCCTGGAGAAGAGAAGGCTCGGGGTAGCTCTCATCAGTACGTACAAATACCTGATGGGAGTGAGTACAGAAGACGGAGCCAGGTTCTTCTCAGTGGTGTCCAGTGACATGACAAGAAGCAATGAGCACTAAATGAAATACAGAAAATTCCCCTTAAATGCAAGAACAAACCTTTACTTTGAGGCTGTTCAAACACTGTGCAGGAGCTCATTTCCCAGAGGGGTTGTGGAGTCTCCATCAATGAAGATATTTAAAACCCAAACAGACACAGCCCTGAGCAACCTGCTGTCGCTGACCCTGCTTTGAGCAGGAGGATTGGATTGGGCCATATCCCAGAGACCCTTCCAACCTCAACCCTTCTGTGATTCTCTGAAAAGATGGCTTCATAATTAGATTAAAAGTATCAGCTAGGAACACACAGTTTTGTTATTTCTCCTGTGTCCCAAAGCTGTCTTCAGTCAAGCTCTGCCAAGTTATTGGCTTTGAAATAAGTGAGATAGCGTTTTCAGGAAAATGAACAATTCATAATAGTTATAACACAAGTGAGCAAATTAGAACTATACATATAATTCAACCTGATGCATTTTAATAACTTTAAGTCTTTGATAAATTGTTAGAGTTTTACAGCATGAAAACACTATAATTTAAATTAAATCCCCAATTAAAGAAAAAAATATTATTAAAGGTTCTTTTTCCAGTTTGGATTTGAACCAATAATTATTTTTATATAAAATTATAGTTTATAGAAAATAATATATACAGAATGAAAAAGTTTGAACACTTTCATTCTACATTATTTTTAATTATAATATTTTCTTTTAAAAACTTGCATGGTATGTGTAGGGATACCTTGTATCTTAATATACAGATTTTATAGTTATTGAATTAATTATGATGTAACATCTTCTGCTTTGTAACAAGTATTAATACTGAACACAAGATGGTGCACTTACCCAGAAGATATATAAGCAAGTGAGTTAACAGGAATAGACATGATACCCCAAAGCCTTTTTCAGGTTTAGGAAACCTATACTTTAAAAAGTCCCATAATAATAAACTTATTTCTGTTATCTGGCAGGTAAATATATTTTGCTTCTAGTATAAGTTAGGAGATTGTTATAATGATCATATTTCCAGAAGGTTACCATCACAGTATTCAAAAAAGCCTGGGTTTCGCATTCAAAGATTACTGCCTTCAAAATTTATAAAATTTGAGCCAATTGAATTGTCTATATTTTCTTACTATTGAAAGGTTTCGGGAATGCACATGGGGACAATAATCTATACTTTTTCATTTATTAATGCAGAATGATCATAAATTCCTTTAATCCTGAATAGCCCTAAGGCAGAGAAACATGAAGAGCATTAATAGTTCTTCTATATGCCATGTTTACAAAATAACATGAAATAAAAGCTGTCATATTTTATATTTTAAAAAAATACTGCTTTCACTGAGACAATAAAATAAATAATCACAATTAATACATACACATTTGTACTATAAAATAACAATATTTATCAAGCATTATAGCAATTAAATATTCTCTGTATTATTAATAATTAGTATACTATTGTAATGTTATGACATTAATAATAAAAATGTTATCTGTATGTGTTGATTGTCATTTTGCTGGGCATTACAGAATACTTTGTGAATAAAATGCAAATATGGCCAGGTCAAAATATTTTTACAAGATGAAGTCAAAAGCTGACTTATTACGGACCTGGTGTGAAGCCTGGCTGTTCCACTTCAGTGCAGTGCTTTCCCAGTGTATTTACACTGTTTCTCAGCACCATGCAGAGTTAGTGCAACTCCTTTGCTTCTAGGGTGTAAACTAGCTCTAAGCAAGCTAGCCTGGGTATCTACGTCATACTTCATTGAACTGTGTGGATTTACCCTTCGAGCCTATTTCAAGACAGGTATTTCAGTCTGGGACTCCCTAATCTTAGTTGAATGCCCTACCCTATATGCTATTTTTAGGCTTCTCTCTCTCCCTTCCTTCCCTTCTTGTCATAACATTTGTGAGAGGACTTGCTTTCTCCTGAGGGTGAATGGGAAAATTCTGAAATCTTAACAATGGTTAGAGGTGAGAAATATTTTACACTGAACTGGTTAGACATTTCACACCTACTCCTTATGTACTCAAGATAGCTCATTGCATCATGCTCTGCACATGAATTCTTTAAGTATAGATCATATGGATTTTCCCATTGTTCTTTATTGAAAAATAGAGATTTTTTTTCTTCACAAAAGAAAGAAAAATGAAATTCTTCAGATGTTCCTTGAATCATCCTTGAAAGTGCGGAAGAAGTTTTCTCTCAGCCTCTCCAAGGAACTGTTCATCAGTGATGCTGAGAGACTTTCACTTACTTTATTAAAATTATAAAATTCTTAAGACGGTTTTAGTATTCTATACTACAAGTATATTACCTAAAGTAAAATTACTTATCTTTTAATTTTCCACTAATGAAGTCTTATTAAAATACAGCTATTAGAAACTTGAAAACAAAATGTGTTTGATACTGAATTTTCTTTCTCAGTCACCTTCAGACAGCTCTGTTCAAGACAAATGTAACTTTTACAGATAGTTAATACCAAATATACATTGATAATCTAGTCTTTAAAAAACACTTATATGTGGTTTCATGGGGTTTTTTTGACATACAAACTCACCAGAGAAGGGCAGCTCAGGAGCATGTGCTCAGAGCTCCAGTTTGTGCTCAGTTTATAGTCTAGGCACCACAAACAGTTACCTTGTTCAGGGTCAAAGAGTCATTGGGATGCTTAGCCAATGAGGGTTTTTCACTAGAGATAGCTGCAAATAGCACAGAGGGGAAGAAAATCACAGATGAGTGCTCACCAGTAAGGAGGCAATACCAATGTTTTCTTTTTTACATATTACTGTGGAAGCAGGAAGCAAAACCAGCAAAGCTGCAATCTATTTATACTCCTAAGTCCTTGCAAAGGGAAACCGCCTCTTCACATGTGTTGCATTTATTGCTTTGTTGTTCCTTTTCTCAGTAGTTCCCTTTGCATTACCACAATAAACACAGTCATTAATACCGCATACCTGCAGTGCCTTTTCCCCATTAGAGAATTGCCCATGCTGGCATGATCACTTTCAGGGATTCTGACTGTAAACAAGCACTTGAATGCTGTTAATGGATAAAGCTGTGCACTACTCATCTAAACATGGCCCCAGATTTCTATCCACATATGGGTTTTGTTAATAAAAAGAAAATAAGATTGATAAGACTTGTGCTCCTTTAAGAAAGCCACATGTGACAGGGCTTTAAAAACAGGCTTAGATTTCAAAGGGGCAACAAAATAAGAGAAAGAATGGTATTTTTCTGGTCAGGAGTTTGTGATGCAGGGTTATGGATGGAGAAGGAAGCGGTGCTACTAAATATTAGTCAGAGGTGAAGGAACAAACCTCTTGCCTGCTGTGCATACAGAGGTATTTTTTCTTATCCCATATGCCCTGGTCCTACAAATCTGCTTTTAGGTTAAAGTGTAGGTGTGTCTGCTCAGGAGCAGCTCTTTGAAGAAGCTGTAGGTGTAGGATGTCTGTCATTAATCAGGCTGGAGATCACTCTCACAGTCATGGAAAATGAAATGAACAGTTAGTCAGTTGGTGAAAAAACAAAGACTCATTTTTCAAGTCTTCTTACCAGATGAACAGACACCTTTTGATGATACCAGCTTTCTTGTTTTCCCTTTTCTGATTCTTAAATTAATTTATTGGATATTTGAAATCTATTGTAGACAGTGACTACCGTACACAAACTATGATTTTATATATATGTTTAGAAGATATATTAAAGATTATAAAGGTAAGGACATAAGCAGACAAAACCTGTAATTGTAGTTAGAATAGATAATAATGCTGATCATGAAATATCAGATCATCACTCTAAATTATGAGCTATTAAGAATTAATTGGTTATTAAGTGTTACTTAGAGCCCTACTACTATTTTGATGATGTGAGAAACATTACTGACTTTCTGGCATAGGTAATTTAACAACTTCTTGCATTGTATGCCTTACCTTCAGACATATTTATAGCACTGCTGCTCTGCAGAGCATCACTGCCAGAGGTTTGGAAACTTGTAAGACCACTTTTTAGACACCAACAAAAAGACATACTTATTTCAAATGTATCTGGAGCACACTGACCAAACCACATGAAAATAACCATACAAGAAATCTCTTTAAGTTTTGTCTGTTCTACACAAATGTCAAGTTTCCAGAAAATGGCTCTATAACAAGAATTAACCCTGAACAGACTTACACAGAAAGAAAACATTCTTCAGGCTAAGTAGCCTGTTTCCACAAAAAAACACTTCC
Organism: Morus bassanus; assembly: GCA_031468815.1. Taxonomy (NCBI): domain Eukaryota; kingdom Metazoa; phylum Chordata; class Aves; order Suliformes; family Sulidae; genus Morus; species Morus bassanus. The sequence continues at coordinate 105,651,696 of CM062567.1, read as the reverse complement.
AGTTCACAGAGCCTTGTGTAAGGGAAGACTCACAATATCGACAACTTAACTCCACATAAGGAAAGGAACTTGGGGAGCTACAGATCACACCACCTCCTGGTCATTCCCACAGGAACAGTAAATACAGAAATTTTACTTTGTCATTCTTTCCCATGCACATAACCACAACATAAATGTCATTTTCTATTTTATTTCTTTCTCAGGTCTAGGTGAACAAAATAGCTTTTTTCTTCTCTCTTTGTCCCCAAGTAGAGACACAGGTGTCTGTTCCCTGATGCACATCTCCCTGAATGAGGTCTGACATTCCTTCTCTTCCATGCAGATGATCTAATTATTCCCACATGCTCACAAAAGACATTACAGTTTACATGCTGTGAGCTATGTCTCGCAGTGTGCACATCGGACATCTGCTCTAGCTGATTCCTGACAGCCAGCACCAGTCTGTGGCATAGGACAGCACATACAGACAACTGACATGGCACAGAAAGTACGATCTGCATCACCTTTAAATCTTTAAAGTCAATTTCCAGCATTAAAAACACAGATGCTGTTTCTTCTACTATTTACGAGCAGGCTTGGTATACATATTTCAAAGCACAATTTAGCCCTTAATAAATTTTCAGCTTTTAGCGCACAATGACTGCTCAGAATAAATTTACAGAAAACACATCATATTAATGTTTTCAACTTCCCTGTCAGAATACCATGCAGTATAAACTATTGTCTGTTTACAAGAATGGAGTAGCTCATAAGATGTAGCGTGTCAGGTAAACATATTAGGAATACTATAAGAGAAAAAACCACATTTTTCCTTATTTTCCTATAAAATATGAAAGCCTTGCAAAACACACACTTATTCAAACCTTCATTTCATGTTAGTCATCACAGTGCTTCACTCTCCAGTTCTTTATATGCTGTGAACCTCCAGTGTCTATGCAGTTGTTTCTAAGGTAACAGATCAGGATGCCTTGTGAAAAAAATGAATCAGATCTTGAATATTCAAGACATCTCCAGTCGCAGAAACAGAAAAGGGCAATATCATCCCAACTGAGGGTTCTCAATACCTTTTAGACCCTGGCCTGATTTACAGACAAGAAAAACATAATCCACCTTAAGGCTGCAGTGTGAGACTACAGTGGTGTATGCAGTTTCAGGCATGTAGACCATCAGAAATTTTTAATCAGAGCCATAATTAAGGAATTACAGAGGCTGCTCTCAACAGAGCCTCATTGCCTCATTGCAGGGTACACACACACAGAATACAGATGAAGAATGAGTTTGGTAGGATTGAGCCTTCATTCCAACCACTGACAGCCACAAAGAAATCTTCCTGTCGTACATGTGATGCACAAACCAAAAAATACATTAAAAATGAACATGAATCAACATGTGAAAATAAATGCATACCGTCCTTCCTCAAGGAACTAAATAAGCATTATTTCCATCAAAGAAAACAAATCAATATCTTTCACAGGCGATTAACTGAGTCAACCATTTTCACTGAATGAGATTATTGGGTTTTGCTGAGGTTTTTTTGTGGTTTGTTTGTTTGTTTAAACTGGCTAGAACTACCTTTTGTTTCTTTCAAAGGTTGTTTTGCTTATTATCTAAGTCCAGAAATCATATAAACATATGAAAGCAGCAAGGTGTATAGAGAGAATATTAACGAAAATATTATGTAAGGCTTTCAGAAAACTTCTGTTACTACAAAAAATTAACTAAATTCTTTGCTTAACAATATCTGACATAGATGTTTATTGATATATGCATTCTGGAATATGCACAAACACACCCACCATCTGTGATAAAATAATCATAAGGTATTTTTCAAATGCCCATCATAATGAGATCTAAAAAATCAAGTTCATAGAAAAGGATCAGGTTTGATAAAAACCTTCAGAGTTGTATTATTTTTCATGTTGTATAAGGGAAAACAAAGACATAGTGGCCCGGTAACTTGGGGATCAGATAAAAGTTGTTGTCATACAACTGGACAGGTCATAACCACCTGTACCTGTCTTTCTGTCTCGGAATCCTGTGCTCTATGTACTGTGTTACAAATTATTACACAGTATAAATGCTTGGAATAAAAACTGTTTCTGAATATTTACATAGCTTGTTTGGGAACATTCTTCAGTGACTACTCTGCATGAAGAAAACATTAACAGTCTTAGGGACTTGTATCATTTAACAAACTGAAAGGCAGACACATTGATTAAGGTCTTACGTTCTTGGAAAGATGTGAAGAGCATCTGGAATCGGCTGCTTCGACTGCCTTCATCTGCCCACATGCGGATTACACCGAGACCTGTCCGCAGCATTACATCATTAGCAACAGTGCTGCAAAACTTCGCTTTCAAATCCTCCACAGAGCTGCTTCCATCATAGACAGCTACAAAATTCCTTTTGCATTCATTGGAATTCTGCATCTCGTAGTCCAAGAATCGCAAATAAATCTATGAAACAAACAACAAAGGCCACATGTACAGACATTTGGGAATGACTAAACAAACATTAAACACCTTTGCTCTACCTCATGGGAGAAAGACTCCACAACACCACCAACAAAATAATTTTTATGGAGCTGGTGATGCATAGGCCACTTCCCTGGAAGGACATTAATACAGAAACTGAGCACTGTTTATACTTCATGGTATTATCCAGGGAACTACAAGCCTGTCAGCCTAACCTCAGATCCGGGGAAGATTATGGAGTGATACATCTTGAGTGAGCTCACCAGGCAAGTGCAGGACAACCAGGGGATCAGGCCCAGCCAGCATGGCTTCATGAAAGGCAGGTCCTGCCTGACCAACCTGATCTCCTTCTATGACCAGGTGACCCACCTAGTGGATGAGGGAAAGGCTGTGGATGTTATCTACCCAGACTTTAGCAAGGCCTTTGACACTGTCTCCCACAGCATCCTCCTAGAGAAGCTGGTGGCTCATGGCTTAGACATGTGTACTCTTCACTGGGTAAAAAACTGGCTGGATGGCTGGGCCCAAAGAGTTGTGGTGAACGGAGATAAATCCAGTTGGTGGCTGGTCACGAGCGGTGTTCCCCAGGGCTCAGTGTTGGGGCCAGTCTTGTTTAATATCTTTATCAATGACCTGGATGAGGGGATTGAGTGCACCCTCAGTAAGTTTGCAGATGACACCAAATTGTGTGGCAGTGTTGATCTGCTTGAGGGTAGGAAGGGTCTGCAGAGGGATCTGGACAGGCTGAATTGATGGGCCGAGGTTAATTGTATGAGGTTTAACAAGGCCAAGTGCCAGGTCTTACACTTGGGTCACAACAACCCCATGCAATGCTACAGGCTTGGGGAAGAGTGGCTGGAAAGCTGCCTGGTGGAGAAGGACCTGGATGTGCTGGTTGACAGCTGGCTGAACATGAGCCAGCAGTGTGCCCAGGTGGCCAAGAGGGCCAACATCATCCTGGTTTGTATCAGGAATAGTGTGACCTGCAGGACTAGGGAATTAGTCGTCCCCCTGTACTCTGTGCTGGTGAGGCCGCACCTCAAATATTGTGTTTAGGTTTAGGCCCCTCACTACAAGAAGGACATTGAGGTGCTAGAGCGTGTCCAGAGAAGGGAAATGAAGCTGGTGAAGGGTCTGGAGAGCAGGTCTTATGTGGAGAGGGTGAGGGAACTGGGCTTGTTTAGCCTGGAGAAGAGGAGGCTGAGGGGAGACCTTATAGCTCTCTACAACTACCTGAAAGGAGGTTGTAGTGAGGTGGGTGTTGGTCTCCTCTCCCAAGTTACTAGTGATAGGACGTGAGGAAATGGCTTAAAGCTGCACCAGGGGAGGTTTAGATTGGATATTAGGAAAAATTTCTTTACTGAAAGAGTGGTCAGGCATTGGAACAGGCTGCCCAGACAGGTGGTGGAGTCATCATCCCTGGAATTATTCAAAAAACGCGTAGATGTGGTACTTCTGGGCATAAGTTTAGTAGGCATGGTGGTGTTGGGTTGATGGTTGGACTTGATGACCCTAGAGGTCTTTTCCAACCTAAATGATTCTATGATTCTATGATTCTATTTTGTCTTGCTTCAAAGTAGAATCTAGTGGAAGATCTAGATATTTTTTTCTTCTTTGCAATAAGCTCCTAATTTCCAAATATATACCCGTCTTTGAGAAGTACGTATAACAGTCCTTCAAGCTGAAGGACAGACAAGCTAGAAATTTCTTCTTTCGCTGGCTAGCACAATATTGCTCTATTACTTGCCTGACATGGAAAATAATAAGGCAAATAATTGCTGCTCCCTCCCCAGAGTCAATATGTGTCATCTTTTCAATATGTCTCAGCTACAGTGATTCAGGAAGTAAGAATCTGGGAGCTTGGCAGAATTCAATCATTAATCGTTTTATGTTTCCTCAAGCAATTTGGCCACCATCTCAGCTTTTTTAAACAAAGCCTTATGGTATATATCTTCATAATATAACAGGTTTGAAATCTAGCATATTTAATGGAAATTGCTAGAAACCTAGAAAGTTTTTTAGGAAAAGTCTCTTGCATACAAGCTAAGTTATCTCATATATGTAATAGATGTATTGCCCTTTGCAAAGAACTCTTTAAATCTACCCAAAAAGAAGCAGGAGTGAGGAGAAAATGCTATTATTTAATATTCAACTCTATATGAACTATAATAGGGAAAACCACTCATTTTAAAAGCAATTGATAATACAAGCAGCATCAAATATTCCAGTAACAGAGAAGGCAAGTAATATTTTCAATAGACACATGATACATAATCAAACTGCCAAGCGTACCCAAGAGATTTCAGGAGAATGATACAGAAAGGTGAGGTAGGGCAGAAATAGCATTAAAAACCTGTAAACATATCCAGTATCCAGCTATATGCATCTTCACTTGCAAAAATAACCAAAAAGAAACTCCATTGTATTAGACATCAGCTGTACTAATTTACAAACAATCTTATTAACTTCAGGTAGTTCTTTACATGCACAGAACAACTGCTTAAAAAGCTTCTCTGGATTTGCATAAAGTACACAAACATAGCATATCCTAGTAGGAACAGGACTCACCACTTCACCTCATTAATACATTAAAGCTCTTATGGTTTGAGAATTATATCCTACTAAGCAGCCTGCCACTGTTTAATAATAGCTCAGATTTTTAAATGAGCCTTTTCAGGTAGTGCATTATGGTACATTTTCACTCCTTGTTATGCTTTGCAACCAGTCTCTCTGTAAAGAATATTTGTAAAACAATTTTTACTAACACATGAAATTTGGTATACTAAGTTTCATTTTGCTTGCCTCACCTCTTTCTAGCATGTTATTTCTTACAGTTATCCTTACTTATGTTCCAACGTTCCCATCCTCCAGAATAACTCAGAGGAAGATACTTCAATCAAGTTCAGCTAAGTGAATTCTAATTTCACCAGGTATCCTTGTTTTTAAACACTATAAATTAAAGAAGCTGCTTGTACTGATCTCTACAAAATGGAACAGTTAACAGTAATATACAAAGTAATAATCAGATGGCAATATCTTATATCAAGGAATACTTTTTATAGTGTTTTTCATTTCATTTACTGGTTGCTCCACCCCTGCAGTGGCATGAAAAATTACTAGAGTTTGGTCACCTAGCATTGCTGAAATTTTCTAACAGTATCCACCAGGTTTTATAAATCTGTTGTCTTGAAATGTCTTGCCATTTCCTCTCCTACTGGGGGACATGCAGTTTCCATTCCTGTTCATTCCTGTTCACAGGCCACCTACTTCCTTGGTGAAGTCATACTTAAAGGCTTGCTTTGAATTCTGAAGATTTGTTGAATGCAGAAAATGCATTTCTGAAGTTCCTCTGCACTGGCTACATCCCTTTACAAATCTCTTATTCTCTACTCTCTTCCTCCCTTCCGCAGGTGCTTTGGCATCTGATCCTTTACTCCTTCTCGTGCTTCAAATCCTTATTCATGGTGCTCTCCAGCTATTTAGAGCATTTCTGTCTTGCTGACTACTTTGGCCCCTCACATAAACTTCATCTTCAGTGTGGCTCCTGCTTTTTTCTGTTTATATAGCATCAGCCACTTCCACGGCCACCAGGCAGATGGCTGACCTTCACTGCCAGCTAATTCCTGCAAACTGTTACACCTGTGATACGAAGTGTATGAAAACATGCAGAAATTAACTGGAACCAAGCAAAAATTAGCAGCAAAAGGCCAGTGAGAAAATTGCAGACAAGAATTTTGGACTAGTCAGTGTCTCAAACACAGCCATGCTCACTGGGGTGAGCAATGTGAGATGGGCTCTTACTCCTCACTCTCATGGTTTGATAAGACCCTCTTGTATGAGTGGCTCCTGGGGCCCAGCTGACACAGGCATGTTTCTGTCCTGCTGGAGCAAGATTACATGTGAGGGAGGGAGGTATGGGAAGAGACAGAACCATGATACCCACACCCAGCAACCAGCCACAGCTAGGACACACCGGAGAGCTGCTTCTGTGTCCTAGAGACCAGTCGTTCCTGCCCAAACAAGAGCGTAACAGGCACTGTGAAACCCTGGCACCCACCCTCTCCTGTGAAGCTGCTGAGATAGTCCACAGTCCACCTCTGCATAACATTTCACTTAGTACAGGGAGTTAAATGCACACCTTGCTTTTCTTTCCTCCACTCTCAGAAGCAGCCTGCTTCAGATGGGTGCTTCAGTGCTTACCAGCTTTGTCACAGGCAATGCAATAAAAACCTTCTGCAGCAGATTATATGCAATATTGTATACACATGACTGTTTTCCAGGAAGCAAAGCATGTCAGATAAATGTCTCATAGGAAAGCACAGAAGGCTCCCAACAGATTATTGTTGTGAATCATTACTTTTATGCAATATATGCCTATCATATGTATGCCATCTATATGTTACATTATACCATATATAGATATGATAGACCATACAGATAAAATGCAATATACATATATCACGTTTTTATCTTACTCCACTCTCAGGAAAGCTCTTACCTACTTCAGAAAAGAAAAATCTTACTCTGACTGCAGAACAGTAGTAAAACTATACCTAATTGGGGAACATTTGCTCTTATATTTGCTTATTTTTTTCTCTATTTCTACCCTGCTGTCTTATATATATACATTTATATGTGCATATGTATGTGTGTATACATATATATAAGCACACATATATCTTGCATAGGGTATCCCATTTCAGTATTGAGATGTAATTGATATCAGTTTTCATTCTTACAAGAAATGTGTACTAATCCTCACTGTGGTTATAAAATACCAGTTCTGACAGCAATTTCCAGCATTCATCAATTATTCCTGATCTGTTCAAACAGATTGTTCATATAACAATACAACTAAAGTCTTACCTCTATGGGCTTATCACTTGACATTGTCTAGTTTCTGGTGGCATGCTAGCCTTATAAAAGAGTAAAATATTTCTTAGAGTAGCAGTTATAAATGCTGAGAAGGAATCAAGAGAGCAATAACTTAGCATTTCACTTTGAGTCTTCTAGTGAAGAAACCAACATTTTCACTTCTTCCCAAGTCTGAATGCTGCTATCAGGCATACCGGTTCATTCCTGTGTGTGATAAATTCAGCTAAGATCATAACATATATAGACTTGATAGGTGCTGGAAGGACCAGAAATAAATATTTGACTTAAAAATCTATGTCCATCCTTCAAAAGAAAGATGACAGCTTCTCCAATGGCATGGAGTTTCATAAATTAGAGAAAATAAATTCCTGATATTCTGAGGTGAGTTGGAGTTTCATTCTCATAGCATCGTTTGGAGATGACTATTCCCACAGCTTTATATAAATTGATGAGGACTTGATACAAAGTTCACTGAAATCAGTGGGTATCTTTCCATTCACTTATTTGGATCAGACCTATGGATTAAGACCGCAGTGCATTTTTAAAAACTGGAAACTGATTACACAAACTGACAACCTGATATTGGATCAGATTTTATTTTAAAGACCTGGAATAATATAATTACATCTGCACGCCTCTGCCAATTTTTATGATTTTATTACTATATATTTGTGATTGTTCCTGTCACTGGCTCTAAGACCCACATTGGTAGAAGAAAATGACTAATAAATTGAGTTCCCCAGGGAAAGAATAAAACTGATTATATGACAAACTGTTATCTAATGCAAAATGTTCCTGATACATAGTTTTCTGAAATCAGTGGCAATATTCTCATTACTTTCAGGGGTATGTGGATCTCACTAAAAGAAATTAAGCAGAAAGTGAGAGAAAAATTATCAATATTTCTGGTTATTTCATTTACTAAGATCTTAGTCATTACTTCTACCAGCAGTGGATAAGAAACTCTGCTCCCCCCAAAGAAAACAAATGAACAAAAAAGAGGTCACAAACTCAAATGCCACCATCTGCCTTCCTTAAGCATTTTTGCATTGATGCCAGTGGGAGCTTTTGGAATGATAACATTTCTGTAGATACTGACACATTGTATTAACATAATCGGGACATTCTTGTTGAAGAGAACATGTTATTTGAAAGAAGCAGCATAAATGCCTTATCTTCTTTCACGTTTTTGTTGTAAAGTTTTAATAAGACACTTTCCTCAAATCATCAGTTCCACATTACTTAGAAGAACAGGCTACTAGTGCACAAGTATTAGCTTTGACTGAGTTTTGAGATGTCACTGCAAATGTCAATGCCATTAGCAACAAAACTGATAAAGCCTCACTGCAACTGTGACATATATAATTTACACTCGGTCACATTATATTTTAAATAATTGTCTTGTCACCTTTAACATTTGTATTGTCATCAGAATAATGAAAAAGGAAATGCTGGATAAGTTTTACTATTTTTTTTTATTTAAATCTGAAAACAACACAAATCTCTGACTGCATATATTAGAAAAAAAGAATGCTTGTAAACTATGAATAATATATCACCTAAGTAAAATGGTCAGATTATAATCTCTTCATAGTGAATCACTTTGGATGCGTTCTGCTTTTTAATCAATCACTGAAGGTTAGGGCTGACAACATGATTGATCAGGCCAGTCAGGAAAAGCTTCAAACCATATCCCAGCATATCAGACTTAATATATGTGCACAGACATTCAGTCCCTTAAAACCAAAACAAACAAACAAAAAGCCATCGTTCAACTGCCAAAAGTAATTTAGATGTAAGACAAAAACCTCCTCTTCATCAGGGCCTAACATCCAGATTTTGCATATTCAGCTCCTAGGTTCAGTCTATTCTCTTGTAAGCACAGACTGGGTTAAACAGTCCTATGTCTTTCCCCATTGCTCAGTGATCAGTTAGAGTGCCTGCTTTATTCTGCATCTTGTTCAGCTCTACGTGATTAACAAAGGACTTTCAAGATGATACGTCTAGTATTTAGGCCTGGGAAGCCCAGTTTTTTAAAGCAGATTGTGCAACAATAATTAATCTCCTTGAAGACAAGAAGACAAGTATACCAGCCTGAAAAGCATATTACTAACACTTGAATTTGTCTTCTAAAGTAGCCTGTCCTGTTGCTTGGATCCTAAACTTTTTTTTTTAAATCAGCACTACAACCCAAAAGTGTTAACAGTACATGTTCTGTTTGGGGTTTGGATTTTTTTGTTTGGTTGGGATTTTTTGACAGTTTTGGGCCTGCTGTTACTAGTCTGGGATCATGCTGTGCAAACAGAGAACTCCATACCACATATTTTCCTCTCTGCTGGGGCTTGGAGAATACTGTCTGTCGAAGGTGACAACCTTATATGGTACTTCTTCTAACACCCTGTGATTCACAGCCAGGCTCAGACAGTGAGTCCCCAGTAACTGACATTTATTAGAACTGTTAAGTCATCCTAATTTTTCTCTCATACAGCGGCAAAATGTTTGCAAGTGACAACATTTACAGCTTTTTGGTGCTGTTCTTCTTTTTAACACTGAAAACTGTAGATCATATCCTGATTCTGCTGTTCTCTTTGGCAGATGTTTTATTACTTTCATCAGTAGCTTTTTTTTATCACATTTACTAACAATTATTTGGTTTGAGGATGCTGATGTTGATTATATTCTTATACCCAAATGAAATAGATCCACGCTAACTTAAAAGTATTTTTTTTGTCAGTGCTATTCTGGCATGTGTATTATCATGTCTGCTAGAAGAGATTCTACATGCATGATTCTACACACATGCTTGTCTTGCATCTTCATCTAACAAAACTGTTTCAAAGAAGTGATTTTAATAGTTTAACATAGGTAAACAATATTTTCTACTTGTTGAAACATAATTTGTTCACCTTTTTCCAGGGATGCCATATGTTGGGCAACACCCCATGTGTTGGGTTTTTTTAATGCATAACATTATTTGCATTATCTGTATGCTAGCAAGCTTCAGAGCTTCTTCGGAGATGGAGCTCCTCTGAAGCCTGTAAAAGTGTCTCTGGCTATCAGATTTTTCCAGTCTCTAATTTTCATTTTTCTGTAACATTTCAGGAATCACCACTCAAATGGCTCCTATTAAATTTTAGCGTACTTCTTAAAGCTTCTCTTCTACACCTGATTAAGAAGCCTCCAAAAATTAGGGATACACTAGTCTGCCAGTGCTGACAGCTTAAACTGTTTTTCTTGCAGGTCTCATCCAAGAGCACAAGTTTCCACTTCACATGTGAGAACAGAAAATGTTTTGGTTTGTCAGATTGATTTATACAGACTTATAGCTCTGCAATTTACTTCACTGTATATTTCTTCCTAACTGTCTAGGAAATGCGTGCACAACAACCCAGTCTCTCTCCAGACTACATTCAATCTGAAGTCAGGCACCTGAAACCGAAAGTGTCATCTCTCTATTTGGTCAGGTACATGGATACAAGGTCCACCATGAAAACAGTGACAAGTGATTTAGAGTCTCTACCAGGTAGCAATACCTATCCTTTGTAAATATGCAAGTGTCTTGGTCCCACTTGGGCTTTTGGCCCATGCCCGGCCTTGTGCCTCACTGCCCCAGCCTCATGCATCGCCAAGCTGCTGCCCAGCTTGAGCTGGGACTGGCCCCATTGCCACAGGCAAACCCAGTCACCACCACAATGGCTGGGCCTGTCCAAGTCTCCTCATTGGCCATGTCCTGGCCCTGTGGCCACCCTCACCCTGGCCCCCTCCCATGTGCTGCACATCCCCCTCCCACTCCTCCCCAACAGCTCTGCTTGAAACAAACGTCACGGCTCATAGACAGTTCAGGTTTAAGTATACTGGAATAATATGTCAAAACTAGATACTCTTTAATTAATGCTTTCCGTTTCTTAAGCTTTTTAAGTCTTGCATCCTATAACCTGTGAAGATACCTTCTTTGCCCAGTAGCATGCTCAGGTGGGGTGGGAGAATTAGGCATCACTTTGCCTAACTAGTTTACAACTTCATTTTATTTCTTGTGGTGTACATACAGAGGGTAGCCTCACCCTTTGCTCAATCTAAATGTTCCTCTTGCTCATTCCTCCCGAATAGATGGTTTCCACTGGACAAGACTCAGATTAATGTTTGTCTATCTGTAGTTTGGATACTCTTTTCCAAGCTGCCCAGAACTTCTGATTATAAGCACTACTTACTGGTTTTTCCCAGCATCAGAACATCATCTTTGTAAATGTTTTATTACTTTTACTGTCAAATTCTGCTGTCCTTTCTTTTTTCTACAAAATCTTTCAAGGAACAAGCACAATACAATGGTTTCATGCTAGGAAAGTTACCCACCAAAGGGAGCACTACCTGAGCACAAACATGCATTCTGTCTTCCTGGGGTGGGGTGGGGGGCTCTTGTCAAACTCTGCTGACATATCCATTACAGAAAAACATTTGTTGTCAGTATTATCCTCCAAAATTTCACCCTTAACAGAAAGGCAGAAAATACTATCATTCTTTTCATTTTCTTATTTTTCTATTCATAAATAGAGATTCTTTGCTCATCCTATGCTGTAGCCAATGATATCTCTGAAGTTTTTCAAATCCCAGTTCAATAAGCTCATCCACCTCCTCCTTTAGGCTTTGTTCTACAGCAAAGCATTTTGGGATGGGGAGGTTCCTCGAGCTCTTTACTGTTCTGGGTGGGTTGGCACATTCAATCAGCAACTCTCTTCTTCATTTTCCATTCTTGCTCTGATTACTGATTGGAGTCAGTTTCTACATGAAGTGCAGAACCCCCAGTATTTCTGAACTCCAGATTTGCAGCTATCTTACCCAGCAGGAACTGACTTCAAATGATTACAAGAAGCACACACTTTGCAACCAGTCACTGTCAAATATAAGGCTCCAGGTCTGCACATAGATTGAAGTCATGTTTAAACTACCTTCTGCTGTCTTCTGCACTTCCAGAAAGTCAGTTCTGCATGCATTTTCAGCATTTTATTTTTTGTGCTATAAGGTAATCAGTGATGGCTCTATTTCAAGTGTGTGCAAGAAATTTGCTGTTCTCTGCCCCATTCCACCTTGCTGAGGATAGAAGCAACATTACACCCAGACTGCCAGTTTGAAGCTCAGGCTTAGAGATCTCAAGTTCATATTCCCTGACTGATCTCATTGCTTATACGTTGAGCTCAGACTTGGCTTGAATCTGGAATTGCAAACCAAGGAAGGGACTTGTGTCTTGCTTCTGCAGACAGTTTGAATTGGATGAGCTTAAGCCAAATGAAATTGCAAGCAGACCTCATTCTGGCACAGTTTAATTAAGAAACTGAAGATGTAAAGGTCCAACTGAAACTCTGTCTGGCCTTTAGGCATAGATCCCAGTAACAAACTGTGCAGCCCAGAGTACAGGAACATGTGGATTTTAAGACATCTGCTGAGTTCTTACTGTTCTTAGCAGGAGAGCCTGTTTTCATAGGTGCAAGCTGCCATAATTTAGAATGATGTCACTGAATTATTGTACTGAATATGTCATTAGTTCAAGGTTAGATAAGCACAAAGGAAGCTGACAGTAAAATATGAACAATAGAATCCAGTTCTATTGAATCAGACCCATAAACAATCCTACCATAAATCTTACTTCATACAAGGTTTTTCAAAATTTTATCTACTAATTCCTTAATATCTGAAAATTTTTCAACCTGTGCCAGTATGGCAGTACCATAACCATATGTATGTATGCATGTGTGTATACATACATGTGTATATTTGTTTGTATGTATATATATATGAAAACCACATTAAGAAAGTTCAAGTGCTAAATTGGACTTACCCCTCTAAGATGAATCTAGGCTTGAAAACTGGGGTTTTTTTTTCCTAGCTTGCTGAAAATCTTTCAACTCCACATGTTAGAAACACTGATTTATATGCTTTCATACTGTCCTATCTCTCTACCCAGAGAATTCTGTAAGATGGAAGCAGCAAGATTCATCAACAGATGACCCAGCCCACCCCTCTGCCTAAAGGTAGGATTAGTAATGTTTCTCTCATTTTTCATAGGTTGTTACCTAACCTGCTCTTTAAGACTGCTAGCAATGCCATCTGAACAAACTTCCTTAACCAATCATTCATAATCCCCTCCCTGCTGTTTAAAATTTTCTTCCCTAGTATCTAACCTGAATCTTTCTTTTGGAGTGCAGGACCATGACTTAACATATATACATGGACATCAGAGCATTCCTTCCTCATTTTAAAAGCCTTTTATTATCTGGTATCATGCTCCTTCACAAGATCTTCTAAATGACATTAAATAACTTTCAGTGTTTCCTTAGGTTTTCTAGAACTCTCTCATTGCTATCCCTTCCAGATGCTCTTCAGCTGATACACACTTTTTCAAACGCAACACAACTAAATGCAGGTATAGAAGTTCATGAAGAGCTAAACAATCTTTGATCTTCTATTAACAGTGGTAGTGTGGCATTCTTCTGTTACACACAGTGTTTATGGTTATGTAGCTACACAATTTGTATTTTTACATCAGGACTGAAGTGTGCATAAATCCTACAGGTAAGTAAATATGGGATTTCTAGCAGGACTTTGAATTATATAGAACTTTAAAGTTAGATCAAGTAAGAATACTGCAATTGACATTATCTGACCAACGAAGCATAAACTGAAGTTAAGACTATGGGACAATTTTATTGGTTTATTTAGTTGTGCTGATTTTAATAAGCATAATTCTAATTTTGTGTTTACCTGTTTTCTTTCTACTAATACCTAAGTATATAACATATGCAATAATCATTCATCAGTCCAGTCATTTCATGTCTATAGCTACTTACTGTAGCAAAGTGGGAAGCTCATCTACTTAATTGAAAACCTCTATGAATATTGAATTTATCCAAAAGTAAAAAAAAAAAAAAAAAAAAGAGATTAAAGTATGTTCTGGAAATAATTTATCTCTAGTCTTTATGAGCCAGCTATTCAACTCCTCTCCTAAACATTCACAATAGAAAAATGCTGATACTAATGACTTTTCCTCTTCTGGAAACCATTCCTCCTGCTTATTCAATATCAAATGCTGGAACAGTTAGATATATTCAGTACAGTCTGCTCTGAGATTATACAAAAAAACCCTTATCTGTTTGAAGATGGCAGAGATTAGTGGAAATATAAATTCTACCTTGTAAAACCTTTCCTGTCCAATAAAAGACAGCTAGAAAAAATATAATGTAGAACTATCTTTAACACAGTGAATGAAAGCAAGTGGGAGGCACAAAGCCGTAATTGCTAAGAGAGGAGAAACGGTATTGTAGCCAGCAACAATTAATCCATATAATAACTGGTAAACCATGGATAAGAGAGGAACTCAAACAGAATCCAGGAAAAGATTTGTTAAATTCCTTGCAGCCCTCTCCTGTTTGTTACAAAGGTATGGCTTGCTGACTGTGGTGGGAGATAAATGAGAACGCTATCTCTTTTTGTCTGTGGCTCTAAACCAAAGGAACTAACGGTCTCATACAAAGGAATGTGAATTTACCTTGGCTCCATTTTCACAGTTCCCAGATGAGAAAAAATGATGACCTGAGGGAGCCAGCAGTGTTCCCTTAGTAGTCTCTCTATTAGGTATTTGAAATATATTGAAAATTAAAGTGATAAGATTACCTTCCACTTAAGAAAACACATTGATTCTTTAAAAATATGAGCAAAATTAAAGATGAATTTAAGAAAATTACTTATGGCACAAAAAACACATTAACGCTGCCCACATCATTATTTATAGAGAAAGAAGGTTATTCTGGCTGAGTTTGACAAATTACCTTTCCGCGGCAGAAGGAAAAAAATAGTTTACAAATTAAAGCTGTAAAGTTATTAAACAGATCTGACTGTACTAAGAAATGCACAACATATTAGAAAAGTCAATTTCTTAAATTAAATGGTAAATCAGCAAGTAGATGAAGTACTGACCTTGGATCGGGGTGGTGCTCGGATGTACCATTTACAGTCTACTGCTTCAGTTTCAGAAGCTTTTCCTTCTTTGACAATTTGTACAGATTCCACAATTCCTTCAGGTCCTCCCATCTCAAACTCACAAACTGAATAACAAAATACCAGAAAAAATGAAACCTGAACAGCAAACAAAAATATTTTCTGCAGCAGAGTGCAAAGGCCTCCAAGTTAAAAGAAAAAACAAAACCCAACATACCAACCTGGCAATGGTTTCAAAACACCAAGGTCCTTAAAATCTGGATCTTAAAAATTGAGAAAGAGAGAATTAGTTTTGTTCAATATCTTGGCTATAATATCAATGTGCTAAAATTTGACAATACACTTCAGTGTTATAATTATACATATATTTCTTAGAAATGAAAAATGTTTCAAAACTATGGCAACACACTAATTATTAATGCAGAAATTATTGACACTATCATACCAATTTCTTTTTTTTACGTTATGAAATCCTGTTCTTCTCTGTCTCTCTCTTTCAGAAGAATGAGATCAAGATCTCAAAATATTTCTGCATAGACTATCAAGCAATAACATCACATAGCTAACCACAAGATGTTTTAATACATCAGTCTAATGAAAGAGGATATATTTACAGAGCCATTCAGAATCCTTTTGCCTATTTTGCATTTTACAGGATAACACTCAACTTAACTAGAGAAATCTAAACTTCATTATGCATTTATGAATACTCTGCCATCCCTACTGACAAAGAGGAGACACTTTCTTTGTCAGAAGCATCCATTTGATCTTCCCGGAATAAATACCATAAGGATTTACCATGGAATTCATTGTGCTAACAAGGTAATAAGTCTAATACATGTGCTATTTTCAATCAGATAAACATGATTATATTTACTGTCTGAGATATTTTGTATCATGCTTTTATAACAGGTATAACATATAGATGAAATGAAATGAGTTCAGTCTTAGACCTATACTTCAACAGACAACTATCCATAGACAAATCATCATTTCACAAAATTTGGCCCAGTTTGAAGATACTGTCCAAAACCAGAAATGTGAAAAAGGCTAAACTATTTCAAAAGAAGATGAATTCTTCAGAATAGTCTGTTCTTGTCTGGGAGATTTTTATCACTTGCACTGCTTTTCTGCCTAAAATGAATGTTCTGCACTGCTTTTCTCATTTTCAGGAAAAAAAAAAAAAAAAAAAAAAAGAGAAAAAAATCCACTGACCTTTACCTTTTATTGATAGGATCTGGTCTTCTAACACTTAAACTTACATAACTGCATACATAAACTTACGTAACTACACTTAAACACTTACATACACTCTGCATTAAGCTTCTCCTGAGCCATACACATAGTTCCCAGGCCTCAAAAGGATTGCACAAGAGGAAAACCAAGGTAGAGTTTGAGCCATGCAGTCTACTCATGGAACAGATCTTATTATCTCACAATTAGGTCAATGTAGAAAAAGTTATAAACAAAACAATGAAGAGAAATTTTGGAAGTAGGAAATGTATCAAATGAAAAAAACCCCAGCTCACCACCAAAATGGCTGTTCCCCTCTAACCTTAGTAAAGCCAGGACAGTAAAAATCATAACCAAATAATATCCCGAAAAAGTCTAGTGCTCTATAAACAAAGTCAGCCATTTTGACCTGAAGAGTCAGAATGTGTTGACTTCAAAAACTGGATTTGAAAAATCACTTTTTAAAACTGTCCCTCAATAACCAGGCTGCTGTTGTTCTTCCCAGTTATCTTTTACAGTTACACAATATAAAATGTGAGTAAGTACTTATGAACTTATGGGATTGCAAATATAACTGAGTAGGCATTTAGCATTAATTGTTAAGCAGTTTTATAGATAAGTAGATAGATATGAAAACCAGCAGCATGAAATGAATTACATTTAATTAAAATATTTCTGTCAGTGTACTCAGATGTTGATATCTAGTGCTGAAAGCAAGATAGTTTAAGGAAACCTACTTTGTCTACCCGTTCAAAGTAACATCCAAACCATGTCTAGTGTAACCATTACATTTCTTTCTTTTGCCGAGTTTGCAAGGATCACTCTGATTTACTGAAAACACTCCACCACATTAGCAAAGTACAGGAGAGGAAAGGAGAAAAAGATCCTGACAGGATTTCTCCAATATGAAGGAGTTTTCATATAAAGGAATGCTAGTAGCAAGAATCCAGGCTGAAGTGTAATCTAGACCAGTCAATTTGACCCACAAAACAATTCTGAAAGTATGTTCTAATTTTTTAACAATACAGTAACATTAGTTACAATGCACATAGAAGTGCATAATCTGTTAAAATTCTAGAAATATGGTAGGTCTTGCTCAGTTTTGAAAAATAATCTTTTTGCAACCTTTCAACATCTGAAGAGTGAGTGAAATAAAATCTACAACACCTGAGGTGATACACTTCATTAAACATTAATAGTATACCAATATTATTATAGTAAAAACAACCATCTGTAAATAAGGTATTATCAGACATACTGAAAATTCAACCACATTTAAGCATATTTGCCCAACAAATGTTTGTTTTTTAAATAGTCTACCATTAAATAGATTATACTTTAGCAGCAATTCTGTATGTAATTCAATCAAATTGTTATTATCAGTCTGGCTGAGTCAGAACCCTTTTAATGATATCTAAACACTGACTGGCTAGATCTTCCAATAGACACATAGTCCTGATGAAAATCATGTTCCCATTAGGAAAGCCTCCCAAGACAGAAAAATTTTGCTGTGGAAAATAAGATTGATCACCTATTATGAGAGAGAAAAATAGGAGGCAATAGGTCTTGAGCAGAATACAGTACATGCAAATTTTTTTATGAGGATCCCCTTACTGGGGAAATGAAGTGTGTAAAGAGAAAAACAGGAATTTTAATAAGAAATGTGAAAATGTGTAAATGTTAAATAAACAGAAGACCTTGCATTCAAAAGAAGTTCTGTGGCTCTTTCCTGAATCATTGAATGTCTCTTTTAAAACTAATTAAAACCAACAAAATAAAGGTTATCCAGAAATTTCCTTTGGTGATATATTACAACCTATTCCGCAAATAATAGATTCCTGCAATGTTTAGTTACGATAAGTTTTCTGTAGTCTCTGTGAAACACAGAATTACATTTGAAACTCCTTATGAGGTGCAAAAATCTGTGCCAGGTTATTTAGTTACTGGCAAACAACCAGAATGAGAAACTTTAGAATGGCCCAAGGAGAAAATGGTGATAATCTGTAATTTCCTAATCCAGTAAAAAAATGCAGTGGATGAGCAGACAGTGAGGTAGACTGGAAACTGGCTGAACAACCAGGCCCATGATGGTGGTGATCAGCAACACAAAGTCTAGTTGGAGGCCAGTGATGTACACAAGGGGTCTGATCCTGTTTAACATCTTCATTAATGATCTCAATGATGAGGCAGAGTGTACCCTCAGCAAGTTTGCTGATGACACAAAACTGGGAGGAGCGGCTCATACACCAGAGAGTTGTGCTGCCATCTAGAGGGACCTCAATAGGCTGGAGAAATGGGCTGACAGGAACCTCATGAAGGGGAAGTGCAAAGTCCTGCAGCTGGGGAAGAATAACCCCATGCACCAATGGGTCCACCCCGCTGGAAAGCAGCTTTGTAGAAAAGGACCTGGGGGTCCTGGTGGACACCAAGTTGAACATAAGCCAATAATGTACCCTTGTGGCAAATAAGGTCACCAGTATCCTGAGCTGCATTAGTAGGAGTGCTGCCAACAGGTCGAGGGAGGTGATCCTTCCCCTCTATCCGGCATTGGTAACGCCACACCTGGAGTGCTGGGTCCAGTTCTGAGCTCCCCAGTGCAAAACTGATACGGAGCTACTGGAGACAACCCAGCAAAGGGTCATGAAACTGATGAAGGGACTGAAGCATCTCTCATAGGAGGAAAGCCTGAGATAGCTGGGACTGTTCAGCCTGGAAAAGAGAAGGATCAGAGGTGATCCTACCAATGTGTATAAATACCTGAATGAAAGGTGCAAAGAGGATGGAGCCAGGCTTTTTTCAGTGGTATCCAGTGACAGAACAAGATGCAATGGGCACACACTGAAACACAGGATGTTCCGTGTGAACATCAGGAAACACTTTTCCACTGTGAGGGTGACAGAGCACTGGCACAGGTTGCCCTGAGAGGTTGTGGAGTCTCCATCCTTGGACATATTCAAAAGCTGTCTAGACATGGTTCTAGGCAAGCAGCTTGAAAAGGGGATTGGACAAGATGACCTCCAGAGGTCCCCTCTAACTCCAGTCATTTTGTGATCCTGTGATTTTGTCATAACTAAACACAGGAATTGGTTAATATTGAAATAACCAGTTGAAAGACAAATCTAAAGTAATAGCAGGGAATAGACAAATCTCTTTCAAAATGCAGACTTGTTTTGGTGAATTTGCTTTAAGTCATGGCAATATATATATCCAACCTGGAGAAATCTGTAATATTTAGGACTGGTTTCAAATGAATCCACTAGGTCCTCATGGGAGCCTCTAAAGGCTTTGGATGCTGGCTCTGGGACCTATTCTATACCTGGTCCATGGAAACCATGCTACATTTCTTTCTTTTTAGTTTCACTGTTAATATGCAACAAGCCTGGCTTTTCTAGGCAGCTGGAAGGCATGGAATTTAAATGCAAATACAAGAAGACAATTGTAATGAGGTAGGGCACCTGATTGCTCAAAAATTTTATGAAATAAAGAAAATTAGTAAAGTAAAAAGGGATTGTAGGTTAACTGGATTAACTCTTCAAAAAGTATGTAAATTACTTTGTTTACAAGTAAACTGCAGCATCTTATGTGGTTGCTCAGCTGTGACATATCCACACAGAAACATATTTATCCACCTATGCACACATGTATGCATGCATTCTCTCACTCTATGTCACTTGCACAGAAAGTGAGATTGTTTAAAATTCTATTACTTGAGTGATTTTGGTAAGAGACAGGTAGATAGTATCTAACAGAAAGAGGGGAAATGCGTAAAGTTCAAACTAATTACTAGAAACAAGATATTCTGCTGGTAATCATTATTACAAATCTGTTTAAAAAGTTCAAATTTTGAATACAAAATCTACAGTTATCAAAACTGTTCAACTTGTCTTTAAAGACAGATGTTGCAAGGTTTTTAAAAGTAATTTTAATTCATGCAGAATTACAGTATTTTCCTTCTTACAAATGCACGAATTTGTGAGTAAACCTCTCACATTTTATTCATCGGGTTCTTTAGCTTTTCATATGAAGTTCATTTTGACACCTTTTTATACTGTCAACATCAAACCTGTTGCTTGTAGAAACAATAGATATCTCACTCTTGGAAGTCAAATGATTTAAGTTAACAGATGTTTCAATATCTCTTTTAAAAAATGGAAGATTGAGTTGGTATGTTCCTTAGCATATGTGGACTAGAATATATTTAATTACAAAGAATTTTTTATATCTGAAGTACAGTGTATACGGTGAGGAATATGAGCAATTACTATATGGTCAGAAGCCAAGACGAAGGAAATGCATACCACAAAATCCTGGTGCAGATATGAGACCTGATTGGTTAATTTTTGATGTATTCTGCTTTCTGTTCTTCTATAAATGAGAAATGAAGGAATTATTTGATCAGATACAAAGGGTTGATGTTTGAAACATAAATGAATCTTTGCTGTCTGTGAATTTGAAAATTTGAGGGTTTTTGAAAACCCTCCTTTTTAGTGGATATATACACAAAGTAGTCACAATATGTAGAAACCATATTTCCTAATGATAAATAGGGAAACTCTCCATTTTCACTCATTAAACAGACAGCTGTAAATACATCTTTTCATTCTCCTGTCTTTGAATGACTAGAAACAGGTATTCAACATCTACCTATCAATATTTAATAAATTTTACCACATGCATGTGGTCCTCTACCATAGAACTTATTAGAGACCTGATTTTACATGTAAATGCTTATAGAAAAGTAAAGATAATTGCACTATTCATCAAGCCACAAGTTATTTATTTTCAAGTCTATGAAGCCGGGTTCTTTTGCAATGATTTCCTAATTGCCTAATTAGGCTAAATGCCTAAACCAGTCCTGCCCTCTTGAGGGGTGAAATATAAGTCTCTGTAAAAGCAGAGCTTGCAGGACTCAGTACAGAACAGCAGGATTATTCTAAGGTATTTTATGTGGTTGCCTCCTAGTATTTGATAACACAGTTAAAAGCATAAAAATCTTCTCAAAGCATCACTAAAGTAGTTCTAAAATAGAAAAATATTTTTATAAGTAAACATTTTTTGTGAGGTATACAAACAAAGGGGACAGCTATTCTGCCGGGGAGACTAAAGGAAAAGTACTAAGTAAAAAAAAGTACTAAGTAAAATAGATATGGAAAAATACCCAAATTACTGTCCTGTTAGCCAAAAATGAAATTTGCTTTGATGAATCTTTTCAGCTCCATAGTCTTGTTGAAACTTCCATATATATGTCTACATCTGTATTAAAGATACCAAAGAATCTTGAAAGAAAGTCTATAGTTTGCTAGACACCCTGAAATATAGTTCTATTATAATTATAGCTGGCAATAGTATGTGCTGTATTTGGTCTTTGTTTTCTATGTTCTTTCTTTTAAAGACAAAGCAAAGGAAACTATTTTGAAGGCTATATATTTGTAAGCTAAAACAATGCTTCTCAAATTTTTCACTCCTTAGAACAGTCATGAAAAAACTTAAAGGTGGTAAGTGCAAATGTAGAAGTGAATATGACTCTTAAAATTTAACCTTGAAGTTCTACCTGCTTTTAGATCAGCAAGAAGTCATATGAAGACAAATAAACCAAAAAAGATTTGTATTCTGGAGAAGTTTGAGAAATGCTATTTTTGAGGTTGTAGCTCCATAAGTAGACACTACTTTGTCTTGCTTTTGGTGATCTGACTCACAGTAAAGTACACTAAAGCTACAATTTGTCTTAGAAAGAAATTTTATCAATGAACGGTACGAGCAGTAGTGAAGTAAAACCATATTTAGAAAAATACAGTCAACCTGCTCTAGTTACTTTAACCAGATGCCTTATATAGTTGAAATAACACAAAGTGCTGCCCAGAAGTTTGATTTCTAAAATATTTTTTTAAGTTTTTTCTTTTGTCACATTTACTAATCTCAGCTCATACTCACAATCAAAGTATCTTCATAGTGTAATTAATATGTAATACTGATTTACAAACTGCACAGATATGGTGACCTCATTAGGATGAGACATACTACAAGTGTTAACAATAGCTGGACATTTGTATACAAAAAGTTAATACTTGTTTCTTTAACATCTATTTGGAAATTAAAAGGCAGTATCATCAGAAAAAGAAAATTCATGTCTTCTGCATAACTTCTTGCTAAGACTGGTCAAACTGAGCAGACAAGAAGTGCCTGAATGAACTCCACTGGAACAGACCACATGATTACAGAGGTTGCACCTAGATTTCTCTTTTCATGCACACAATGGCAGGCTTTGAGATCTTAGCCTGCTTGCCTCCCTTGTCTACTCTGTAAACTGTTTAGAGTAGGTTCTTTCTCCAGTGTAAATTTTGTATGGGTGGGAACCATATTAGAAGGTAAGAGGACTCATGAGAGCCTAGTTCTCATCCTCAGTGTTTGGACTATTTGATAAGTGCACCAAAATCCCAGAAGTGAGAATTGTTTCTTGGAACTGACCTAGTGAAAAAGGAGAGCAAGAATGGGCAACAATGTCATACTCAGACTGGTGAGTGGAAAGAGGAAGTCTGGGAGCCTTGATGATATGTGTGGGATTATTTGGCAGATCATTTTTATTATGTTAAATATTTACACTAGCAGCTCAGTGCTGCAGTTAGGTATCATATTCCCCTTATGCAGCACACTGTGTGTGGAAACACAGAGAAAAATTATCTATGACAAATATTGCAGGGGCTGCATATACCTTTATCTGCCAGTTGCCCAGAAATGTGTGAAACAAGACTGAATGAGCTCAGAGGCCCACTTTATCTGAGCAATGCAGCCTTGCTTTGACAGTGTAGCTTACTTGACTGCCAGGACTGGCGATCAGTCAAGGGCAGCACCTTATATGTGTCTCCCCAAGATAACATCCCAGTGGCTTCCTGTGATTGACTAATGGTCTCTGAACTTGATTAGGAAGAAAGATGTGCAACATAAAAGTGCTATGGAGCTTTTTCTGAATGATGTTGAATATTAAGTATGGCCTAGCCGTGCAATTTCAGCACAATACTACTAAGGCTTGGGATTTGTCTCATTGGTTTGTTATGGATGACCTAGCCCAGCCCAAGGAAATAACACTTTAAGTTCATGACAGAAGTATAGGGAAAAATGGTCCAGAGAGTTTAGCCACAACTGGTTGGTAGGCATTATTTCTTCAGATTGAATCAATTTATACATCGTTATTGCTTGCTACCATTGGGTGCTAAATCTGCATATCCTTTTCAGAGAGACCATTCATGCTCTATCAGTCCATAGAGTGGATTTCCCAGGACAGAGGGAACTTTTGGGTATAGCTTGCTTATATAAAGTAACCTTTGTTATTTTATCATAGGAGAAATGCTTTCTTCTAGTTTTACCTTAGAACATTCAACAGAATGAATACATTCATTGCAATGTTCCCAATTATTTTGAAGAGCTATGTCTTTTTCAGCTGTTATAGTCAACAGAATATATTACTTGTACTACTTCAGATAGTACTGAATAACCTGTAGTTGACTGCACATTAAGACATATTTCCAATACAAACAGAAATGTCAGCATAATGTTTATACCTACTAACATTCCCCTGCTGTAGCTGGTCATGCCAGCTATGGCATGTATGCTATTGGCATCTTTTTGAAGATAACTGCATCTCACATGAGAAACTCAAATATCTCCTCTTGTTTCCACATGTGAATAGTTCGCCATCCACTTTTACAAGAGATTTCTTGCACTGTCTCCAAATATTTTTCTCTTACAGCCTAGCAAAGCACCAGGTGGACTTTCGCTAAAGTGAATAACCATGTCAGAGAGCACTGGAAGGGAACTGAGTTGTGTATGTAAGAACAACTGATTGCTTAATCATCTGGCCATATAAGATACCAGAAAGAGATGAACTAGACACAGTACTCTAGAAAATATGATCCTTAGGGTGGAAACAAGTGAAATAGCCATAGACAAAAAGCCATTCATTAGTTTACTCTGCAACTGCTAGATTTTTGAAAGTTATTGGATGAATTGTGTTGTAGTGTTCTCCTATATCAAAGTCTTTGTATGATTCCAAAAGCCAATGCCACAGGATGTTTTTAAAATGTATTCTATATCCAGAGGAGAAATCTGTTGGTGTTTAGGATCAGAGGGAGAATTCTAAGTTTTCATCCCTACTGGAGCCTGAATGCTCTTTTCTAAAGGAAAAATAAAAAAAAAAGAAAATAAAACATATCAAAGGAACAGTGAAATTCATTTGTTAAACCAAATTGTCAACTCTAATTGTATGTGCCCACCACAGACACTTTCAGTGAACAAAAGGAAATCTAAAAGCCACATAGCTCAATGAATTGCTAAGAGAGGCATTTCAACACCAAGTCCCAGAAACAACTGTGGGAAAAATAAGTCTTCTGTCCTGTCCTTTTAGCATCCATAGCAGTATAGCTTTCAGTGACACCAGAGCTTTCCTCCTTGTTCTGCTACTTTTAGGAGGTTTCCTGCCTAGAAATTGTCCTTTCGGGGAGCACTGAGCTGTTGACCCTAGCAGTTTTCCCAAATGTACACAGCCCTCTCTACAGAATGAGAAGATGGGTTTTCATCAGCTTTAGCTACAGAGTATACTGTAGAGGTTCCTTCAAGGTATTCTTGCACTTTCTTTTGTTTCTTCATCTTTTTAACAGCATAGGGTAGCAGGTTTCTCTGAGGAAGAGTTTCAGTAGAGTCCAGTTGTCAGAAAGAAAACAACGCTGTCTGTTAAACTGTGAATTCTTACTTAAATTACCCACAAACTTATGAATTTTACATTTCATTATACAAGATAACATTAAGATATTTAAAGGATATAAATAATATATGGGAAAGGAGCAATAACACTTTCACTCTTTCCAATATTATGAAATTCAACTTCTCCTGAGATTACAGGAGGAAAACATTTTGATAAATTTTTGGTTAAGTAAGGCTTTACAGCTAGGTTTTTGGCCTTACAGCTCATCTGCTTCCTGTTGGTTACAACTTCATGAGAGTGACATTCCCTTTTGTTCAAATAGATCATTTTTCTCCAATTTCATACAATTAAAAGAGCCAGAAAACAGTCCAAACCACAATTAATTGCTAATACTGACTTAGCATAGACATAATCTGTTAGAAACAAGACACTAGGTCAGCTGGGACTTTTATTATTTTGATGAGGAAAGCCCTGCTGTATGCTTTACTATGTATTTGATCAAAACAAACATAATTCATACCAAACCTAGCCCCAAATGCTTTCTACTTAAATTATGAATAAAAGATGTTTTTCATCAGTAGCAGTAAGACATGTTTTGCTATAACCTCACATTAAAAAATCAACAGGATGGTAAATTCTAAATCAAAGGATATTGTCTTCAACATTTTTAACTTTTTCTTTAAACAACAAGATCCTTCTAATGGATCCTCAGTTCTCTTTGAGTATCATTTATGTCACATGCTCTGTGTTCACTAACCAATTCTCAAACTGGTTTGCCATGAACATCAACAAACAAATGGGCCTGTGGATAACTGGAGATCTGTAGTCTAGAGTTTGAATAGAGTTAGATTTGTGTCTATAAAAATTCAGTTACTGCTGACTTTTCGTCACCCCAGAAACTCCAGGTCCAGCTATCCCTAATCACTAAACAGCGGTTATATTCAATATAGATTAGTAAATTTTTAATTCTATTATCATAACTTGGGAATTTAGATTAAAAAATCACAGTTACAATGGAATTTAGTTTTTCTCCTCTATTCAAAACATACCAGTCTGAAGCAACAATATGATTTCTACTGAATTTACTCATTTTTAATATTGCTTCTAACAGAAGCAGGTTTAGGCCCACGATCTGAGCTGAATTTGGTAATTGATTTACTGAGTGCTACACTGATTGGCTCAGCCTCATACAGAGAATGAAAACTGGTCTTTTGCATCACATTCACAATGAAAAAGCCATTGCGATTCATTGAATCACACTTTGGAAAGGCAGTGTTCATAAGTCCTTATGCCTACTTTATACAATATCCAATATTGCCATTAACTGGCTGAAGAGACTGGGAAAAGAACAGCAAAGTGGGTAGTGATTAAAGATTGTACAGTTCTTCTGTTGATGTGTTAATATTTAGAGGAAAAGAGGTATCAGGGCAGTTTTCACTTTCAGCAGCAGCAGGTCAAACATGATGGTCAGTCACAGCACTTGGGATTTTTAAGTATGGGTCAGCTGCTTATTCAACAAGCAGGCAATAATTAAATTTCATTTGACCAGATCAAGTTTTTGACTGCCAAACAGCAGGATTTTTCCTAGCTTGATTTGAAAGAGTCATTTAAAGCTGTAGTGATAAAAAAAAATCAAATATAAATAAAGCATTTCATTTAAAAGTACTTGATAAATCATTGATCTATATGTATATTGGAATATCACTGATATGTAATATTCTGGAATACAAACAACTATATTAATGCTACAAATTATTCTTGTGGGGAGAACTCATACAATTACAGAGAAACAAATTACCCAAATCTGATTTTTAAACTACTAAGCCAGTATGCATTTTATTAAAAAGAAAAAAAACAACCAACCTATAAGCTTATTTTATATAATTAGAGTAGGGACTTTGTAGTTGGTAGCAGTTAATAACCAACTGTGTAATCCACATAATGAAATCAGCATTAAAAAACAAAATATTTTTATAATAATTATCTGCATTCTCTTTTAATATTAATTTTCACATAAAGTTGAGAAATGAGCTACAGGAAAGAAAAGAAAGGAAAAAAATCAGGAGAAAACAAGAAGTGGTATCATACAAGCTTTTATTAACCCACATATTGCAACCAGCAGATTTGATAACATTGTCTCCTGAGCTTCAACTATCAGATAACATCTGGCAAATGATGTTTGTAAGTCCTGTTACACAACATCTTCTGGCTTCTCAGTGTCATCTAGGGGACTGATATGTGACTAGAATAACACATTTCACACTGCCTGCTTCTGTCATGCTAGTACAACTTTTTAATAATGGATGTGCCACAGACATCAGTTTATTTGAATCTGAACTCTCAGAAAATATTTGACAATTCTGTTCTCATCATCTTACTCATGACTTAAGCAAACTTTCTTAACACAAATTGCTGGATGTTAGATGTAGTTTTGACATCAAAGTATTCAAATAAACTTTCTGCAACTCTAATGTGTAAAGATCTCTGAAGCAATATTTTTAAAATGTTGATCAAAAACATTTGCTTACTTATTTTCACAATTTTGTAATTTATTTATTCCTTTCGATGGCATTCTTAATTGTTTGGTAGATCTCATCACCCCAAACATTAAAAAAAAAATAATCAAAAGTCCATTTTAGACTGTGTAGCACAGACCAAAAAATTTTCTCACTGAAGTTAAATTGTACTTTACAAATCTATTTGAGGAAACACTAATGTCAGACACTAATTTACCTAGTGAATTGTAGACTATGCTGTGATCACATAAACAATGTGCATTTGACATAACTGAGAGGAGTCTTCAGAGCAAGAATAATTTGACGGCACTGGATCTCTCAATTTCAAAAAATATTTGTGTCCTTTAATATTTGTGGTATTCATTATATCATGCATTTTTAATAAGAAACAGAAAAAGTCCATTTTGAGAATTGTTCTCTAAGGGCAAAAGTAACTTTGCTAACAGTAATGTTACCTGATTTGATTATGAATGACTAGCATATTTTTAATTAAAGTTTCTTAATTAGACTGTATGTCCATACAATTGCAAAGTACTCTTAGATTGGATATATCATGACAGACGAGAATACAAGACTAAACCCAACCTGCCTGACCATGCATTCAACTTCACTGGTATGAATAGAAGTCTCATTCTTAAACCAGAGAAGAATTTGGTCTGTTTAGTTGAAATCTCTTCTGTATTGTATGAAGTTGTACATAATGCTTTTATGCATCAGATTATACTAGTTAAATAAACACTGGACTGCAGCAAAACCACTTTGAGAAAAAAATTTAAAACTTTAGGAGGACAAGAAGGATTAAGGAATCCTGTAGTCTTCATTCAGTAGTTATAACTGCAAGTTTTGAAATTCATTTTAAATATGTCCTTACAGTAATAAAATAAAAATATCACACTTTCAGTAATAGAATAGAATTTCTAGCAAACAGTCAGGTTTTGCATTGGTTTTTTGTTAGCTAAAGGGGAAAGAAAAGGCAGACAATACAAATATGAAAAATGTAACTGAAAGATATCAAAGTGCAGGTCCACAAAGAAAATAAAATTCTTAAATTTGAATCTTCCTAAATCCAGTTCTTTTGCTTAAACAATTGTTTATTGCAACAAATGTCTCAACACCTAAATGTCTTTATGCTTGGTCCTAAATGAATTGAGATAATAAATGAACAGAGAATGTAGGCACTTTTAAATGTCTGCAGATTGCTGAATAAATGCATGAGCAAAGAGTAAATAAACCAGTGATAAATAGTCATAGCTGCCAACAAAATACAGCATGGAAGACAGACACCATTCTTTGGAAGATCTGCAGGTGAGCTAGCTCATGCTCAAGAGATCTGAGTTTCTTCATTATTGGAAAGGCATGTGATAAAGGTAACTACTCCTCCATCCTGACCTCTACTGAGTTCCAAAATCAACTAGAGTGAGGAGAGGAGATTTTGCAGAAAGAGCATGATACTGAAGATCATCTTGGCTTTCCCTAGGTGCCTCTTTTTTTGTGGAGATTTTGTCTGGAAGCTTAACTTCCAGTTTTAGAGAAAAGAACACATGATAACACAAAAAATCACAGGCCTCTCTTCCTATCAATAAATAATTGTCTCTTTCAAAAAATTATCCTTATATATGGCTCCTTTTTTATTTTAAAAAGTTTATTTGGCAATGGATGCACTACCATAAGTTTAAGTAGTGGGAATGTAGTAGAAAATCTACTGGAAACTTTATGTTTGAAGTTCAAAATCCAAGAAGCGGAACCAGTACTCATTGCAAATGGTTGCAGAACTAGTATCACTTCATTTTACAAATTGTAAACCTGACTGACAAACTGAGTTGGACCAAAAAACTTATCTGAATAAATTCAGTTCTAAGCATGGTTGAAGAAAATGATGCATTTTTACATACAGAAAATAATTTCTTTTTGGATGATTCCAAGGACATTTTTTTAGGGACACGGATATCTACAGGAAGAGTAGCACAGGAAGACAGACAAATCACTAATCATAATGTTCTAACTCCAACAAAAACTCAACTTACTGTAACAGAATATGAAAACAAGTAAAAACTGGGAGTCAGTGAACAAGTTGAGCCTACTTAAAGCTATATTAGTGTGATATTGATCAAATAGACAAACACTGAATTGATATATATCTACCACATAATTTATGTAAAGGTAGAAAACTAGTATTTAATTCATGAAAAGAGTTGAAGAAATAGTAGCTCAGTTCCCCAAAATAAACAAATATTTCATTTTGACTTAGTTCAATAGATGAAAAGGTAGAGGACAGTATTTAAACGTACTGACCTTTAAGTAAGTACTTAAGCCTAGAGATTACCCAGATTTAGGCACATGCTTAAATGTAGGCTTCCTGAAGTTCTTTGCTAAATTAGTACTAGATTTAGTGGCTTGTCAGTGCAACATTTGAGTATAGTAAACTTAAGCAACTGTTCTTTGGAATTATCCTTGGACATATCAGAAAGTAATTTCAGAGATTTTTGATGCATTACAGTGTTAAATTATAGTAGCTGTTTTTCTTATTTGGCCCAAGGGCTTTAGTGAAATGAACAGGTTTTGCAGAGGAAAAAAAAAGACACTTAGCATTTGGACTTGCCACAATAAAAAATGTGTGCAAATTGAAAATATCTACACATTGAACATAAACTGAACAAAAACAATTTATTGGCTTTCCCAAACAAAAGAAAAACATTAGCTGTGCTAGTGACACTCTGCATGTAAAGATTTGTGGGAATGAAAATTATGTGACTTTTTTTTTTATTTTAAAGCTAACTAATAAAACACCTACAAGATACGGTGTAAATTACATTATTTGACATTATAGAAACAGACCACAGAAGGCTAGCAAAATCTGAAACTTTAAATAGGGATGTCAAACACTTGTGGCATCCTGTATTTGGTGGCTGAACTTTTTGTCAGCTTTACCCCATTGACCAGAAGAATATAGTACTTATGAGATTTTAAACGAATATTTCCACATAATGTGAACCGATATTATAAGGAAAAAAACCCTTTAATCTACTCAGCATTCACAAACATTATACAACACTCACGATAAGGAGGCATGAACCCATTATTACCTTTATATACCTCTTCATTATAAATTTTCATATTTTAAAGTTTGGATTCTTTTAAGATTGGACTTAAAAAATTCAACTTCTCACTTCCTCAATTTGTCGTGATCATTTTTAGGGTAACATACCTGCATTTATTGTTTACAGAAAGTCTGTTAACATTACTGAGATGAGGTTTGTTCATAACTCCCTAGTTTATGTATAAGGTAAAGGTATATAGGGTAAAAATAGCTTGTCAGTAGCTTGAGGTAGATTATAATTGTACAGAGAGAATGAAAAGAGAGAAAGGGAGAAACCAGATAGGAGTAGGTCTAGGTGTTCAGAGGCTTGATTCAAGCTCTTGATTTTCCACTAGGTTTGTATCTAGCAATACATATATTGGCTAGAATTAGGCATACAGATAACATCTACCTCTCACAGAAATCTTTGTATTTCTGCTCTTCACATGGAAAGGACTATGCATGATAGTATTTCTCTACCCCATGAGAGCAGTGTGATATTAAAGATTTCAGGGTCTTTGATATCACATAATAACAGAGAAAGAGAAGACAGATCAAAGGCATAGATACTCAAATGGGCCAGCTAAAAGTTTATTTACAAAATAGTTAGGACAAAATTTCTATCAAAGTTGAAGGAAGCATTATCTTACTTTTGGACCTGAGCACCAAAGAAGCTCAGATATCTGAGACGAGAGAATTACATAGTCTGCATTTCTCAGCAAGCAGTAAACAAGTCAACATCGGTCATAGCCATCAATATCACAAAAGATATATTAAGGCAACAACATACACCTACTAGAACTACAGATATACAAAAAACAACATTCAGTAAGATTCACCTCAGTACTGGTAAGCAAAAGAGACTCTCTGCATTGACCTCTTCACAAAAAATAAGAATATTACCATCAGAAAATGAACCAATACTAAACAGTTGATAAGTATACACAACAAAGGCTGAGAGAGGATATGTTTTGAATTTTACACATTTGCTAATTTACTAACCATTGCATACTGCAAAAATATTCAATTCTAGAAACAGAAACATGACTGATTTTTCCAAAGTTCGCAGTGTGCAGAATCAGAGCTACTAATTATTGGGCAAGTACTCTTTTTATTAGTTACAGAGGACTGGGAGCTCTCTAACAAGGGTTTGTGTGCATTACTTTAAGGAGAATTAGCTAGAAGCACTATTCAAAGAGTAAAAAATCTGTCAAGGAAAGCTAAATATGTCAATAAAGATCCTTACTTATTGCTGTTAGAATTGAGAAATACTTCATTAAATGAACAGCCGATAACAAAAAATCAAGAATCGCAGTTACTTAAACTTTTGCAAATACCAAATTAACAAATATGACTGAAAACAAGTGATATAAACATGATTTTATATCTAACATAAAAGCATTATTTTCTATATGGACAGCTAAAGAATCAGACCACTTGCAACTCTGTGGCTAGAATAAAAAATAGTGTCTCTGCCTAACAGAAGAGCCACAGTCATGCTGATTAGACAAAAGCACTGAGGTGATTGTCAAGATTTATTAGCTATACCCATAACACCTCAGAAACCTGTAGATACAATACATAAAGATGAAAATTCAATGGCTTCAAGAATGGATAAGTAAAGAAAAAGAATTGCCTCAATGTCAGCAGAATCTCTGCAGACATCCACATCACCAAGGTCACTAAGAGAAACTATTACAGACAACAGTGTTGCCAGGATAAGGCCACAACAGAATCAGCCAGAAGTGCATCCCAGTAAGAGCTATTAGAAAATCTGCCAGATAAGGAAGTCAGATGATCTGGAACAACTTTGAAAAGTATTCAAAAATTCTTTACTCATTACATGAGGCATGAAGTTTCTAATCTTTTCTCTGAAGAAATAGGTGTTAAAATGTTTGAATGAGAACTACTAAGTAAGATACCTAACGACAAGTATTGGAGGTGCTATTCTGAATATGTGTATTAGTGAAAATTCTCATTGTAAACAAACTGTTTCTAAACACTTGTGGGAGATGACTACCCAGGCTTTCTGTTCAGTACAAATTCCATATTATCTTCCCTGCTCTGCCATTTCCAAGTGCTTCACAAACATTAGAGAAATCAAGAATTAATAGGGAAAAGTAATGCCCAGGGCTCACTGGTTATTTCCACATTTTGCAAGTGTTTAAAGCAAAGGGTAATCACTCTATATCAGACCTAAGGTTAAGCCAACTCAGTACAGTATTTCCATAAAGCCAAATGTGCATCCTTAGGGGAAAGTGCATAAGAAAAGACCATATTTAATGAAAATCTTCTCCTGCCTCTAGATTTAGTTTTAATTGTTCTGTAACAAATATTAACTATTTTGAGAATGATGACAGTGGTGTTGTAAAAACACAGTTTAATCTAAAAATGTTGGTTTTCTAGTATTATTTTTGAATGCACATCTAAGCTTGCTAAAGGTTCCTCCCAGGTGCTTCTGAAAAGACAGACTTTTTGTCAGAGAAATGCGGTTCCTCTGTAAATAACGTTTCACAATGCAACACCATAATCACCTTTATTGGTAAGATCACCTACGTATCAAGAAAGGTATTTCCTGTGGAGGCAGAAAATAATTATTTGTACCTGCACTGCATTACAATATCTTAGTAAACCTCCTCTGGAAGTCTGTGTTCAGCTTGTTGTGGAACGGATACAGAGCAGAGATTGTTGGAGAGAGGAGGGTTGGTACTGATAGCAGGGGGAACAAAGAGCCTATGGCATAAAAAGACACTACAAGGATTTGGCTTGTGTAGACAGGTAGACTGACATCTTAAAAAAGAGAAGACTGCCATCTCTAAGCTCATGACGCAGTGGCATATAGTCCTGGTGAGAATAGATGTTTCAAAACTAACAAGTAATGTTAGTATAAGAAGACAAAGACATAAGCTGGCTATGTCTTTCTGCTGAAGCAGAAAATACCTGAATAAAATTAACACTGAAAGTCTTTAAAGATCTATCAATAGAGGGATATGAATTTAAATATTTATGATGTGACCTGGAAACTTGCTTTTTGCAGTCCCAGTGTGGAAGACAACATTACATGACTTGGAAAGCCCCTTCACTCCAATATTCATACACAGTCAATACAAATGCAACTCCAATATCCCTAGTTAATGCAGCTCTTGGGTTATGTCTTTCTTCCAATGTTAGAATACTTAAAACTATATCTTATATTTCTATTACTCTTATTTTTACAGCAAAGCTCAACAGGGTAGGAACTTAAGTGTTCAACTTCTTTCTGTTTATATTAAGATACACCCAGCATGCAGGGATTTCTAAACCAGGAAGCTCTATAGTTGCCTTTTGGGTATTGTAGAAAGAAAAATATAAGTATGTGATAACAAGAGGTAATATGGGACCTGAGAATCCCATGAGATCTTTTAGATACTCATTTGCTCCACAGAAGGAATTCTTTTTCACCTGAAATTTAAAATAAACATATTATCCCATTACATTCTCACATTTACGGTACTGAAATACTCTGGGCCTAATCCTACAGTTCCTGTAAGTTAACAACACAACACAAATCAAATTCCCTTGAAAAGACAAAATTTATGTAGCTGATAATGATTTTCAATGTAACATGCAAATGCATCATCCTAGAGGTTACAGTGAAATTCCATATCATTCACAAGACCAGATGCCCTAACACATTGTCAGCAATGAAGTGCCGGACTGTTGCACATTTGTATGAACACAATAAAAGTTCATAACTCAAGGAAGCTGCTTATAAGAGTTAGAAGTGCTGAGGACTAGAAAGCTCAATAAATGAAACAAAATCATGCTTTTTTTTTTTTAAAACATCATAAGGTTCTGTCTCAAAAGGTTAAACAAAGAGTTATAATGAATAATTTCTTATAATTTCAAACCAACTCTGATCCCAAAGGAAAAAGATTGACTCATTCAAAGTCACTTGTCTCTGACATTGTTTATTGTTTCTTAAAAAATTGAACTGGATTACAAGTTGGTTAAAAGTTGTTGTCACCGCTGATGTTAACTTAGAAGCAATCAGAACAAGTTCAGAGGTGAACAGGAAAATAAATAAACAAATACATAAAAGCAAGTGAGCAAGCTCCCACAAGTATTCAGCTGTCCCAGATGCCTGGGAAATACCCCTTCCTTAAATACACACAAGACAGGACACAGACATTAGATTGCAAAATGATTTGACAGTATCTTATCTAAGTTCTTTAGAACTGTGATTGAATTTAATAAATTCATGTGAAATTTTTCATCAGTCCTAAAATACGGAAATTCCCCAATCAGAAAGAATTTGGGTTGTATTTTTTTTTTCCTGAAGATAGATGATGTCATTATTCTATTACTCTGACATTCTACAGCTATTTGTACCACTGCAATGGGGATGTAAAAGTACTGTTATTCTCATTAGACAGTGTTTTACACTCCACTTTTTGGGACATAAGAGTACAAAGCTTTTTTTCTTTTTCCATTATCAGGCAGTTGAACAGAAACCGGTACTGACTGACCTTTATATTAATGAGGTTAAATAAAAACACAGATGGCCTCTACTAAGTGAAGGAACTGAAAGTAATGATGTGCTACCTTAAGCCACTGTCCTGCAAAACCAGGGACCAGGATAAACGAAATCTGATTATTCTAGCTGAGTAAGAAAGCTCAAATAAATGTATCCTCTCTCTGTATGAATCCTTGTCTACACTAAAAAAATTACTAATTTAAAAGAACAGTTGTCAAGAATAAGTCACCCTGAAGTAGTATTTGAATTTTTCTACAGAAAACACTGATTCAACACCATCTCAGAAAATGTTCTCGAGACACAACTTTTTAGGAAAAATGAGAGTAACAGATTGAGTCCAAGGATCCAGAGATGTAAAATGAAATTTCAGGTGTAGGACTTTCAATGGCCCAAAAAATGACAAAACAAGAGCAAGAAAGAATTTTCATGTGACTTGTCTCATTGTGTCTTTCCCTAACCAATCATATTTGCATTCAAAAGGAACCAGAGCAACCTGAAAATTTTTGATGTTATTTCTTTTATACATTAGATTTACAAAAAAAAACAACAAAAGTTTGTGTATATTTATGAAGGTTTCATAGGTTCAGATAGTTCCATTTAGAAATTATTACAGTTAATCAGCATTTAACAATTAAAAAAGAATTAAGAGTACATAAAGGGTAAACTTGTTCTGTTTTGTTTATAAACATATATATATACACAAAATGGTTGAAAATTTAATTTACCTCCCAATTGCATCTGATTATTACTGATATTCAGCTATAATAATATAAAAGAAAACAACAACTTCTTCCCTTAAACCAGAGTTTTGACATTTAAAAGTCAATCCTTATACCATACATACAGCTTCATTCAACCACATCTTGCTTAACCCTATAATTTATAAAATAAAAATAAAGAAAGACTAAATTATCCTCTTAATAAGGAACTTTTTTGCAAAATTTCCAGTGGTTTTACCTACTGGTATGTAGGTGTGTTTGTGTTGGTTTTGTGTGTAGTTCTGGATTTGTCATTAAAGTTGTTTCTTCTGCTAGATCTCACATTTAAGAGTGTTGAAAAGTGCTCTGAAAAAGAATCTATTTAAACAGAACAGAATTTATGGCAAAGAATTATGTTTGTTTCAAGATGCCTGAAACCCCAGCCTGTTGAGAGGCTGTTGAAACTCCACTGGACTTCTGCATCAGTGGATGGAGTTCCAACCATTTCAATACCAAGGAGTCAAAGAAATTTTCGAACAGTAAAGTTATAGTGATTGCAAAATATTAGTTTATTTTTTAGGATTGTTCTATATAATTTATTTTTTTAGGACTTACTCCAAACTAGTTTTAAAATGCCTCAGGTGACAGGGCTCTTTCCATTTGCACAGACTAATAGATCCTCATTGGAACATTTTTCCCGATACCTTAATTGATCTTTTTTTCAACTTCATCCAGTTAGATGTTTTTGTACACCCTGGAGACATAGTAAATAATTTCTTTCTCTGCTTCTCCAGGTACCATTCTAATAATAATAAATTGTTGCAGCTTCTATTTAGTCAAATTTACTTAATTTTTTTAAATCTTGCCACACACCCACACATTCAACATCATGTTTCTTGTCTTTATCAACAAACCAGAGCCTCCATCAAGATATCAGATGCAAAAGTGGCAGCTGAGGAACATTTCAAGGGTGGGTGGGGACCACACAGATGGGGAACATCAAAGATTGCTGGTACTAAAGAAATAGCTCTGTTGCACTTGTCACTGGATTGGAGAAAGCCTCCTATGCAGGCTGCAGTTAGGCAGAGTGTGCTGCTTGCTCCCAGTGAGATGGATGCAACAAACTGCATGTCCGCTGAGTGCTCAGCTGCTCTAGACACCAACAGTTTCCAGATTAGTCTTTTCTTTGGATCATTTTCTTGATGTTCTTTAAAGAAAGATTAACTGAAAATTTTCTTCTGATCTCTCTTTTGTTTGTAGTATAATTTCATAACTTGTCACTACCCAAGATGGACCTAGATGGTTTAGGTGATATATTCTGTAGGCAATTCCTCTCTATGCTACTCTTTTATACACTCTTGAAAGCCATCACTCTTTTTGATGAGTTGACAGTGACCCCTCCCACTGCACACATTTGGACAACAGATCTCAAAATGTCAAGCATTATCCATGCCTACGTAATAAAGGACAGGTCAAGTAATCAAGTGGAATGAGAACTGCTTCCTGTTACTGGTGATCAAGGAGGCAGCAGTATTGTTTTGCACTTGTCAGATTAATCATATTCTCATTTTAGCCAATATTCCTATCACTTGCAGAGCTCCATACTGAAATCTATGCAGGAAAGAAAAAAAAAAAAAAAAAAAAGGAAAGAAAAAAGAAAAAAGACATAGCTATTCCATCTGAAGTCTGGAATAATTTATGCCGCTATAGCAATTTACCAGCATTGATCTCTGTGTAGAAAGCCACCTTACATCAGTAGAAAAGGAATGAGGATAAAACATTGTTCATGAAATTGTTTTTTCACTTGAGAGTTTTTTAGACAGAATAAGCTGCAGATTGTGCTATGAACATCTTTTCAACTGTAATGCATAACCCTTTGAAACAAGAAGCACATGAAATCTAAAGCAAAGAACTTTTGGCGGAGGT
This sequence comes from Morus bassanus, assembly GCA_031468815.1. NCBI lineage: Eukaryota > Metazoa > Chordata > Aves > Suliformes > Sulidae > Morus > Morus bassanus. The sequence goes on along the minus strand of CM062567.1, from coordinate 105,613,701 downwards.
GGAGAGGAAAATGGCAAAAGCCCAGAGAGCCATAGCAAATGAGAGATACAAATTTAACTCACTTTTCAGAGACAAGTATGTCTGGATATAGTAAAATTTCATCCATTGTCTTTGTATTTACAATAGATACATATATCTGGCTATCAGGTTATTTGCTACAGAAATTCTATGTTCTGTTGCTGTTTGAATCTTCTAAATATGTTTACCCTCTGGAAGACAGTGCCTTTGACTTAAAAGAAAATGGAACTATGCTGGGTAATCTTATAACTATTTTTCTTGCATTAAGGAAAGAAAACTGCATAGAGGAACATTAAATAGTCCTGCTATATTCTATGATGCTACTGGAATAATTAAGCAAGTAGAATGTGGGACCTGTTAATTTTAGCAGATATTCTAAAGACTATTGTTCCACCTAATACAACAATTTAGCTGAAACAATAGTGACATAATTGACAAAATTACATAATAATTACAGTGCTTTAGAGTGAGCTATATTAAGGTATGACTCATCACTCAATACATAAGAAGGTACAGAACTACGTCAAATCCAGCAGTGCAGTGCAGTACAGTGTAGCTGCAGCCAAAAATGAAATTTAAAATCAGCAATCTTTTTTCAATAAGTGGGGGGAGGAGGGGAATTAATGGAAAGTATGACTATGAATTTTGTTTTCCGTTAATGCATTAAATTTAAAAAGTGACAAGAAATAATTGTACAAATTACAATTTAGATTTACATCTTTTTTAGAGAAATATTTAATACATTTTACTATTTGAACCTCACACTTCCTCTGGCAATACTTTTAATAGTTTGCTTTATTGAAAAGGGAGATCTATTCCACTCCTCAGTTGGGGAAATGATTGGTGAAGTGGAAAAGCAATGATGGAATTTTCTGAGATAATTACATTTTTTTATTAGAATTCTTTATCAATGATCATTTTGAAAGAAAAGCTGCACAGTGTAACAATAAAGCATAAAACACAAAACTTCCCATGAAACATCGTGAATGATTTTTTATAATAGAATTTGATTGAAAACAGTCTTTTAAAAACTGCAGAGGCTGAATATATGCATCTTGGACAAAACTGTATTGAAAATTTCTTCCTTGAATAAGCCTTACTTGTTATGCAAAAAATATTTATATACCTTCTATCATTTTTCCATCTGTTAATACTTTCCTTGATAATAAACAGTCCCAGTTAAAGATATTATTCAACAGCAAAATTATACATCATTAGCAAAATTACTATGCTAAGCTTTTTCTATCAGAAAGTGTGATGGTTTGTACTCACCAGGTGTAAAATTATACCGAGCAGAAAACCCGATAGATTCCAGCTCACCATCAGCAAAAAATTTAATCCATAGAAATCTGCCACTGGATTTTATCATAGGTGGATTTTGCTGTCCACAGAAACGTCCAATGATTGGGGAAAAGCCAAAAGGTCCATCTCGTACTTCAATATGGTCAAATTTACACTCCCAAGAAGGCTCGATGGAATATTTTTCATCAAAGTGTAGTTCAATGCATTGTCTAGGGGCAGCTAGAGATGAAAAGAAAATTATCTTATTATTATCTAAACCAAGACCCTTCAAACCTAAACCAAAATTAAAGAAAATTAAGTATATCCATTTTTCATGCATCTTAACATTTTGCTTAAAAACTTGTTTGAGAATTAGTACATCTATATTTTTATAGATTTTACACCATCAGTTTACTTGTCTATTCTTTTCCATTAAAAGAACTGCTCATGACATCTGTTCATAGCAAAACTAAGAGAGATATCTATGATGTAAAGTAAAATACAGTTTAGGAAAAATTGGTTTAAATACAAAATCTTTCTAATAAACTTATGCTTCTGGAAAACCAGTGTTTCTTTGGGGTGGGAGGAATGTTAATCAGAATACTTTTTTACTTACTGCTCACAAAGGTAAAGAAAAAACTGATCAGAACTGTGCATAGTAAGGACAAATTCTGTTCTTATATGTATTGCAGTAAATGACAAGCTTGAATGTAATTGCTTATACTCAGAATTACTTATAATCTCATTTGAAACATAAGGACAAATTCTTACTTAAAAAACTAGATAAGGATGAAGCAAAATTAACATCAAACTAAAGACCAAACAATATTCTACTGAAAACCTTGAAGAAACTTTATAATGGTCACTTAATGAGACATAAAAAACATCTTTATTCATAGATGATAAGGCTAGTAGCAGTCAGAATGATCTGTAAAATAAATATTCCCTAGCATCTCCTCTACAAAGCAAAATACTGGTTGAACGATAGTATTTTCTTAAAAGGAGAAAAAAAAATCATGGTTTTGTCTACAAGTTTTAACAGATCCAGCCTCCCTGGGGTGTGCTGTTCCTACAATTAATCCTGTCCATAGAAAAAAATGTATGCCATCAATGTCTAGATCACGATGTGATATAGCCTTTTGCTGACAAAGCCTTCTGCTAAGACAAGGGTTTGTTGTGTCACTGCCTGCTATGCCTCTCACAGGATCACGTCCTACACTTTACACATATTAAAGGAGGTTGAAATTGTTTGAGCTTTGCCTAAGTTACCCTTCTTTTCACATGAAAACATGCAAGATCAAACTCCAAGCCAAGTGCATAAGCTTAGTATGGAAACTGCTGCCACTCCAGCAGTCAGTATCCTTCCATTTCTTTTCTCAGGATTAATAGGAAAAGTATCAGTGTGATCAGAACCTAGATGTTGTATGTATTTTGAAATGTTTTAAATTGAAGCATTTGGAATGAGCTCATTACTCACATAAGAAGGGACAATATTTAAAATGAACTAAATAAGATGACATTAGATAAATCTTATAATCTTTACATAAGAGCACACAGTCAGATCCCATTTACAACTATTTCATGTAAATAAACACAGCCTCATTTTATAAGGATTGAAGAAGTAAGTTAATAAAGCACATTATTTGAGAAGAAAGATTATTTTAATAACTTTACTTTCAATGTTAATATAATTGGGTGATTGATATTTATTTAAATATTTAATTTAACATAAGAAAGAAACCTTATCTGCTGTTCTTAATTTGAAGAATTTCGTATTTAGGGGCGTACTTACTATTGGCTTGGTATTTATACCAATTTACAGGAAATTTGTGATTTTTGTGCCCATACAGGTTCAATAGCAAAATCAAAACCTAAAACTTTACATATAGTTGCACCAAATTCACAGTCCATGGAAATGAAACTACTTTGAAAGTAGGAAAAGAATTAAAAAATTAAAATCAGATAATAAAGCTTGTAAAGAAAATCTCATTAATGTTACCTTAGTGAGGTTAAAGACAAAAGTACATATTTTAGGTTGTAGTAAAAGACTGAATAACTTGAAGACATCATCAATTAACTTTATTCAGCTGTTTCTACCCTTGACTTCACATATTTATAACAACTATTGATTTAAATTTAACTAAGCAATACTAGGGCAGAAGAGAGCAATCAGCACCTTTCACTCTGGGATTATAGTTTGTATGCTCTTTTTCTGTTTAAGGAGATTTGTTGAGAACTACTCATCATTCACCTAGGGGCTGTAGAGTCAGGTATCAGAAACTCCATCCTGACAATGCTTTAGATAATCTTAAGAATGTTCATTAAGGCTTGAAAATCTTATATAGTCACTATTCATATATTATGCTATTAACTTACCTAAAGCTTTATTGTAATGTTTTAATGTTGCAAACTAGATATGAAGATGAATTCTGTTCATATTGTTAGTGTCAGACAGCATCATACCACAGTGCATGGCTGATCTGCTTTCCACAGTAACAGATACTCACTTCAAAAATGGCTTACGCCATTAATGTAATTTGGCTTAAGCCATTTGTCCTTTTAAAACTTCCTGTGTTAGGCCTCCACTATTCTATTTCATACCAAGAGGAGGCTTACAAGGGCTGGTCCATAGTTAAGCCCTTAACAGGTCTTCTCTGAATCCAAAACACGTGTAACGTATGATAAAAATGGGCATGAGGCCCCTTCTGAGTTATAGCTCAGTCATTTGATATGACTTTTGGTGTTGAAAAGGAGCCCTAAAGCCAATTATAGCCTTAGTATAATATAAAAGGAGTCTTTGTGGGTAAAAGAGAATCAGGCCTAGAGTTATGCATGAGATCTATTGCCTCAGAGAAAGCACAGCCTGAGAAAACACTGCACAATTTCCACAACTTCCATATAGTTCTCTGAATCTCACATTGCAAACTAGTTCTACGATCAGAATATTGCTATAGTTTACTTTTCTCTGCTTTTATTTATTTTTCAACAAAGTCATGATGAGGCTTTTCCTAGTGAAGCTCAGTTCTTGCTAGAGGATCAGAGAGAATCGCATCAGCTCAAGGAGCGCTCAGGAAAGAGTTTCTACTTTCCCCCAAAACTCCCATGTGTAGAGGCTACTCTGTTTTAAGAATGGAGCATTGACTATTCATTAGCACCATTTCTCCACTGCTAAATAAAACAAGGCTGGGGAATGATTCAGGGACTGGACCACTGACAGTTCACACTCCTTAAATATTAAAATCACCTCCTGGCACCATTTTGGCCATGCCAGTCAAAACTGCCAAAACCCGTTCTCAGGCATAATGTGGTGGTTTGCACTAGTCAAGGACCATTCACAGGCAGCAGTTTGTGTCTGTACTCTTGACTGGGAAAGTGAAAGGAGTATATCTGTACATGTGTGATTGTGCCTATCAGCCTTAAGGCCAGTGAACATTTCCTAACCTGTTTTAGGTATTAGAATAGGTGCTGCCTGTGTCCCAGCCTGCCCCGCAAGCTAGTCCAAACACCAAGAGCCTTCCTCCTAACTCTCCCGGGGAATGCAACACTTTGTGTTTCTTCTGTAACTGTGAGGACTGTGGTGATCACAAAAGATTGGGCAATGGGAGGAAGGGGTGCTATACACATATCCATGCACCTTTTCATCACATGCTTTTAAGTGCACCTCTATGCTTTATCTTGTATGATATTTAGAGTTAAAGGTTAAATGGTTTGTTTGCAATAATCTACCTAAGAAATGAAATTATTCAAATCTTCCTGGAAAAGACTATAAGGGATGAAAACATACAATTCAAACTCCCAACTTTAACTTCCTTTTAGTGAAAAATGTATCTTTTTGGACTTAAACTCTGGCTTTAGCAAAGGGTTTCCTTGCCAAACACAAGTTAAAACAGGTAGGTATTGTATAAATAGACATCTTGTGCTACAGCTTTTGCAACAAAATGTGTGCAAATATGGTCACAGTAAAACTTACAGAAATACAGTGAGAATAAGTCCAGAATAATGACTAGTAATAATGTATGTATAGCTACAGAAAACCAAAACAAACCAACCAAACAAAAAGCCCAGAATATGCAATTCTTCCAGACTGGATTGGAATCTGGCCATCTAATCAGAAAAGGAGGGATGGAGTGGTCATTTCTGGTATCCTTGTTCACAGGTAAAGCCCATTCACATCTTCAGAACTTCTTCTGTGGCTACAGTGTCAGGAAAAGTTGTTGTCAAGTCCAAATGAAATATATTGAAGCTGTCTCATAAAATGATTTTAATTCAAATGTTAAAAATCTTCCATATTTAGCTTCCAATTATCTTTCTTCAAAAATGTTTAATACCGTGGAAAGACTACTTAATACTTGCATGTCTTGTCATATTTTTCATCTAATTATCTTACACAAGTGCTGTCTTGAGATTTTACATTCAATGAAAAAAACGCATTGGTTTCCAACTTGCAGTAGAAGAACTGTTGCAGCAAAAACACAAAATTAAGTTTTTAATTCTGATCAGCCTCTAAGTCTGTGTAACTGACAGCTGAAGTTAAGCAAAAAATCTGTTTCAATTTACCAGACTGCATGGAAATGAGACATTGAACTCAACACCTACCCCCATCTATCTAAGCTGCTACAGTATTAATAGTTTTCAATAATCCTTGGTCTTTCTGGTTGTCCAGCTATTATTGATAAGAAAGCCACTTATATTCTCCTTTTAAAAGAGGATTCTTTCCTTGTTTTGATGAAAACTTTCTGAACACAAAAATCACTGTGAAATACACAAGGACTTTGAGCAGAGATTTTTTTGTACAGTGATACATGACCATTTTCTAACACCTGTGGAATATCTAGGATTAAAGAGTTTAATGGTCTTTAGTGAAAACATGGAAGACGCTCAAGAGAGCTAACTCTAAAAGTCCACAAACACATAAAGTGGAAGATTTATTTCATATCTCTGTAAAGCAATTCTAGTCCATACCTATATTTATAAATAAGCATTTAATTATTAAAACCTGAAGAATGGATAAAATCTCGGAAGTATTTCATTTACAGGAATTCCAAATCAATTCTTAAGATATATTGTATAAAGTATGACTACCCCACTCCCCAAATATTTTTAACACAAACAAAAGCCTTTGCTCCTGCAAAATATCCTATGTAAATTTCCCTTTAGAGCACACATGCCAAATTTTCTGCAGTCTGGCAAAGGCTAATGCTGCCACTGTTGCAGTTGTTCCCGGCAGCTGTGAATTTTGCCAGGTTAGAGTCTTGAATGTGTGAAACAAGGATGAAATTGGGCCTAACAGGGAATTTAACATGTACACTCAGCTATTTCCTACATTTTCTATATGCCCAATAAGACTGAGAGAAAAAGAAAGAATAAATTCTCAGTGCATCTTGAAAGGCAGATGGGATTCAACAGAAGTTCTTCTATAGCATAATAATTTTTGAATTTTTATACTGAGTCTATGACTTCTGGATGACTTAAAGGATTTCTTTTAGAAAGGCATCCAATATAGACTTTAAAATTCCTAGTTGTTCCAATAGTTAATTATCATTACTACTAAAATAGACAATCAAGAAAAAAAAAGGAAAAGAAAAAGAAACTTCTAGCTGTTTGATCTGCTTATGCCTTTGACTACTAGGATAGAAATCCTCTTCTCTTTTAGAAACTCAGTCTATGATCATGGCAGTTTTTGCCAGCTCCTTTACATCACCAAAGTAATTTTGAAATCATAAAAGGCTTGCATACATTTAAGATGAGCTACAATGTGGGGGAAAAATTCATATCATGAGATTAAATTCAATTTTATTATCACACACTACATGCTGGAGTCCTCAGTCATGTCCACTAGTTTCAGTAGGAATTGTGTTTGAGGGAAGCCATCAGAATTTGCTCTAGATTGTGTTTGATAGCAAATAATGAAGGAACGAAAGCAAGCAGGCAGGAAGGAACCTGGTGGTTCACATATGTATTTAGACTCACATTGTACAGCTGTCAGTATGGTATGTACAGTCCTGGTATGCTGAACTCTCTAAGACATACAAAGGGGAGATAGCAATGTGGGAATGCTATTATGGATCATATTGACAGTTCCCCTAGTTTGGTACTTGGTATTCAATAGCAGCCAGAAACTATCTGAAGCTTATTGGAATCTCAATAATAAATATAGGAATAAGATGTATATGGAGATGTTTCTGTCTTACTCTAAAATTGAATAGAAGTTTATGTCCTGGATTAGCAAGGATTATCCACTCCATAGATTGTTATCTGACCTCAAAGATATTGCTATTAGTAAAATAATTTTCCTTTTTTTGCAGTCCTTTAACTTCAATATCTTATGCCAGTGAGTTCCACAGAATATAAAAGATATGGGGAAAAGTTTTCACTTGCTAGCCTTCTTTATAGTTTTCTGCCATTTTTATGTGTTGTAAAAATAATAAATAATAATTGACTGTAATTACAAAACATTTTTTGTTGTCCTTCAGTTTTTCTCCTTTTGCCTTTTTTGAAAACTGCCACTTTTTAAAATATCATTGCTCGGACATATTACTGCATCTCTGTTTATTTTTGTGACATTTTTCAGACATGCCTATTCCTGATCTTTTTAGAAGATAGAAAGAGACATGGGGAGATCAGAGCTGAAAATGCTGTGCAATATGCATGGTCCTCATCAAATTATATGCTGATAGAGCTGGTATCATCATGGGTTTTAAAATACCCAGTTGCAATCCAAACTGTTGGTTATGGCTGGATGGGAAGCAGAAAATATCAGTGTCATAAGAAATTATGTGCAACTGGTTTTTGCCAGATTGATTTTTCCCATAAAATATAACAAGATGTCTGTTGAGTTCAGATTACTCTTTTTACTATACATCGCTCCAAACTTGTCAATGTGGAATTTCATCTTCATCATAGAAGTTGGTTGATTAAAACTTTCCTTTCTAAATTGTTCTTGGACATTTCCAATTTGGCTATTCTAAGTCAGGTTATTGCAACAGCATATGCTGCCACCTTTCACATTATGAACTGTATTTTTATAAGTACTCAATTACTATAACAAAGATAAAGGTTTTTACAATAAAGAGCTTTCAGGCACCTGCTTACTAAGAGGAAGAACACCTTATGGCCTGAGATACTGGACTAGGGTTTACAAAAATGGTCATATTTTGGGTTTTTTCCACACCTTTTCTCTTTAATGATAAAACATGTCTTTCAACGATAAAATAGGTTTACTTCTTCCCAGCCTCACAGAAATGTTAGAAAGATAATTTAATCAATATATGCAAAAAGACCTGGATCTAGCAACATAAGTGTAATGAAAAATATAATGCTAAGTAGTACAAATTGAACCTATAAATTTATTGGTTTTTTAATTTTATTTTTATTTTAAATCAATTACTAAACTATGAAGGAACTTAAATGTTTACCATATATCTGCTTAAATTTTGGACTCAAGTGGGAAGACTGGGCAAGCATAAATTTTCTTTAAAGGGCTTGTTTGACTCCATGATTTATGATCACCTCTTTACTTCCGACTTCTCCCAGGTTACCTGGCACTAAAGTGGAATTCAGAGATCTCAGTCATTGCGCTGTGATTTTTTTCCTAAGCAATACATACAACTTTTACTATCCATCATTTCTTTGGAAGGTTTTTATGAAATATATTTCTTTTAGTAACTCAGCACTAGATTTGGAAAGACAGACTGGTTTCTAAAAGGTCCTAGTGGGAGGTTCTAAAGCAGCTAATTCAATTTGAATCAGCTATACACCTTTGGAAATCTCTCTTGGTGCTACTGGCATCTTTAGCAAAATAAATATTTCTATATTTCCTGGCTCCATCATTTGTAGTTAATAAATCTGTCCAACCAAGCATGGATAGAACAAGCGTCAGTGTTGTGTTCTGCATGTAGTCACAACTCATGAATGAATCTTCTTGGTTCCAATGACTTACCATTCTGTACCTGATTCATCTTTTCTGCTACTAAGCTCTGACAGCATCTAAACTCTATTACTTTCCACAGGTTCATTTTTACAACAATCCCTTCAACATCGGTTGCACTAAGACTGATGAAAAGAAACCATGTAACTTGCTTGTAATACATCTCTAGCCTTTCTTACGTCACCTCCATGCCTGCAGCTGTCTACTCTTTAAAAACTGTCTTACAGCTGTTTGGTGTTAGTTTATTCTTTTCTGGTTTTGTTTTGATTTGGGTTTTTTTTTTCATTTGTTTTTATTTCTCGTGAACAATTGGATGGAAAATTATTTTTATACTCACTATGTGGATATTTTCTGTATGACTTTCTTTACTGTATTTTGCCTAGCTATGCTTGTCATTCCTGATTCAGTTATGGTAAGTTTAAAATATCTATATGAAAATCAAAAGCACTTTTGTTTCCTGTGTTTACTTTTTTACTAATTTTAAAATATTATTTCTTCTGTCATGTTACAGCATTTTTGGTTCTATTCATTCTCTGAATATCCTGAAATAAATTATACTGTGTTTATTACTAAGTGACTCATGCATACTTACCACCTGAACTAATTTATGAGTGATGGCAGGAAATAAATCAAGTATTTTCCAGTATTTCTTGGTAAGATCTACAAAATTTTTAAATTAAAAAATAAGAAAAAGAAAAAGTACAGAGACAGAGCTTCTCTAAATCTTGTGTCTTGAAAAGATTTATCATGATCATATAGGCTTTACCTACTCTTCACATACAGTAAAGTAAAACACTTTTTTTTTTAATACAGTCGATGACAGAATATAAAGATTCTTCGGCTTGTCACCTTCTATAATGTAGATGCACTCTCTGTCAGGAGGATACTTGTTGGGGTAATTGGGAGAAGTGAAGATGCCTCCTTCTGCATATTTTGTCCAAGTTCCACACTGCACTGGTTTCTGTCCTTCGGAAGTAGTTTGCTTTTCTGTGAAACAATCACATTAAGTATTATATAATTAGCTCACAAATTATGATGTCCCTATGACACTTAGAACTCTCTTACAGAATAAAACATTCCCTTCTGTCAGTGGCCTCAGCTTTCTTCTATTGAGACTAAGAGTGTGATCACTGACCTGGGGGAAAACGAGGCTGTTCTTTAGGGCTTAGGATATCTAGGGGAAGACATATTTATATTGTTTTTTAAATAATAACCTTGTAGGGAAAGCATGTACTCAAGAAATGGGAGACATGAGTTTCCCACTCATGTATCTTAAAAGGCTCAAGCATGTGCTCTGTCAGCAAGCTATGTACCATAATACAGACACACATCATCTGCAAAAGCAAGAAAAAAAAAACCCACAGAATTATGATAGAATATACAAATTGTTTTAAATTCATAGCAGCTTGAGTCTATATTCACAAGACAGAGATAGACAGAGGAATTCCTGGATTCTGGTTCATAGACTATTTTTATCTTGCTGTTTGCTGTAAAATTAATAAATAGCTCTTAGGCCAGGAATCACAGCCCGGAACCTTCCTCCTCTTAGGTGAATCATCAGAGAGCAGAGTCAGACCTTCTTGTTTGCTTTCTTCCTAGCCCTGAAACTCTTGCACTCCTTTCTGCACATTGGCAGAGAGCCTGGAGACAAAGGTTTGAGGATGTTCAGGCTGAAAAAAATGAAGGATCACTTCCTGGGCATCAAGCTTTAACAAGTAGGCTAAAATAAGATGGATTCTTTGGAGAGAAAAATGCCTAGGCTGGTATTAAAAGGAAGGATAGTAGGTTCTATCCTACAGTTCTGAAAAGGACTCCTGTGTTTTGCTCTGAATGAGGTATCTATATCCAATGAGCATCCCATCTAACTTAAGTCTCTGATGTGTAGAGCCGAGTTGTTTGAGGCTCCCTCCTATAATCAATGGAGGGAGACAGGCACCTTCCAAGGATAATTTTAACCACCTGAGATCTGCCTTATGCTCTGCAAGCATTTCTCTCTCTTCTTGATCTGTATCCAAGCTGAGTACGACACAGATCCTGCTTTCCTGAAATGAATTCAGGGCTGCAGGGATTGAGCATTCAGACGCAAGTTTGGACACACACTGTGCTTAGCAACTCTCCTGGCTTGGCTGTCACAACACTTAGCATTCAGGGCTTCTAAGAACCTCTTTGTATCCCCACCCTGCACAAATGCACCCATGATACCCAATTTCAGATTTTGAATTCTACTTCCACAAGCAAAAAGATCTTAAGTGTAGATAGCTTAGTGCCCAAACTGGACTTCCCAATTTGAAACTGGGGGCACTTTACAGTCTTTAGAGTCAGGCTGAGTCTTTAGTTAGATCTAGCTGTGGATCAGGTCACTAACATGTTAAGAAAAGTACCACTGGATTTTTGTGTGTGTGCAGACACAATATTCAAAACAAATGAACAAAGGACAGACACTGGAAGCAGGTGAACTACTAAAAATTTCAAGAACTAAACTAACAACTCAAATCCATACTTTGGACTCTAATATAATGTCTGAAAAAAATGTCTGAAGTTTACATACCTGTTCCTTTTTTGGTTGCCCCAGACAAATGTAGTATGATTAGACTTGCTACAACTGAAAGAGAAATACGCATTAGATATCACACTGTGATAGTGCCTGTAATCAAATCAATTCTAAACATCTGTCTTAGAAGAATACAAATTAAATAGAATTACTGTAAAAAGTTTCATGTTTCCTTGCATCTTTAAATTGCACATTTTGTATAAACAAATTTCTTTGTGATCTGTCCTTATAAGTATTTATCTTTGTAAATGTATCCAAATCAAGAGGAGATCTTTTCGGTTTAAAACAAAATCCCCAGGCAGTGATGTTTCCCTCCTATTTTATTTCTTTTTTTTAAAATATTAGAGAAAAACATTTTACCAATATTTATTTATATAATCATAGCCTGGGCCAGTAATAGAAAAGTGGCTGCTTTTAACAGAGGGAGGCAAAGGCCCGCTAAGTTCCAGTGCCAGTGGACTCACTAGTGTTTCTTGCTATTGCATAATAAAATTTGAAAATGAGTATTGGGAGTATGAAAGAAGTGAGGGGTTGGGCTTTTCACATCCATCAAAGCATTTGCAAATCCCCAGTGAAGTAAATTATTGTGTGTTCTTAACAGTCTCATTAATCTAGTTTGTTTGACTTGTCGAGAGGGTGTTGCTTTGTGCTGCAGTGAATCTGCAGCCCATTTTACAAACAGAAATCTTGTATCTCCAACCATGATAGGACAGCTATGTCTTTTGGGAACAAATGTGACCTTTCTGAGATGGACTTCAACCTGGACATAATTCCTGAGTTTCTGGGTGTTTCTGAATGTAACATTTTAACTAGAAAAGGCTAAGAGGCAAACACTTAGGCCAGTCATACTGAGACTACTTTGGAAGATCTAAGTGACTAGCTAGCTACCTAATAAAGAAATCATGCACTGATGATAGCATTTTCTTGTCATCACCCATATCTTCTTTGGCTATTGAAGAAAGTGGGATAGCAAGAGCATAAGAGAGCAGATCCATCAGTTCTTGGAGTACTCGGGGTTTTGACCCTAGCTGGTTTGGCGTTAAGCCCAGACAGAGTGCCCAGGCTGCACTGAACTTGAAGTGGAGATGAAGTTGCGTGTTTATTCTGAGTATTTTGGATCGATCAGCTGCCGTTTGCATTGTTGACTATGATGAGTAATTGATGGACCTGTGGTCTTCAACAAATGTAATTGAACAGCATACTTTCCTCTTCTTACTCCCAAGAGACACCAAAAGTCATCATGGGCTAGTAACCAGCCACTTAAATGATCTTTTCAAAGATGGTGCTTTCATAATTTTCAACTTTTATACTGCAAATTGTGTGCAATTTTTACCCCGAAGGAAGCCAGTCTCCATATTTCTGGTATTCTGATGGCATTGAGATCACTATTTCTATGCCTTTGACCCTTCGCATGTGACAGAGGGTTTGAGGTATGGATGATGGCTACCTTATTAAGCAGGGAAAGGCTGAAGTTCTGGGAAAATGAAGGCTTGGCAACATATTCACTATTTCTTGATCAGGCTCACAGTCCCTGTGTCTTTTTGAATCCCTCAGCTAACAGAGACGAATGTTGGCAGAGCTGGTAGTTAAAAACTCTTCCATGTCATGGGCATTCAGTGAGAACATTACATCTTCTGCTCATATCTGAATGTTACCCAACCATTCACGCCTTTACTCTCCCCAGGGATGGATTCTGGAAATACGTGCTAGCTGGGACTCTGCCTGTTGGTTGTGTCAGAATCTGAAGGCAACACAGGATTTACCCATTTACTAAGTTGCTCATTTACTTTAGCTATGTTTCATGCAGTGAACATACTGCATTTACGGCTGTAATCCTCACCAGTCAAAACCTAATTTCTCAGTAGTGTAAGGTGGATTGGTGGCAGAATATGAAGCCGGCTGCTGGCATTCCTTCTGCCCACAAATTTGTGAAAGCTAGAACAGGACTCACAACAGCCAAACCCCATGTGAGAAATGTTTCTTCTTAGGCAATTAATAACAATTCATATCTGATTCTTACAGGTTCATTTCAAGCACCTTTATCTAACAGCTCTCCCCTCCTCTTCTATATGGAAAAAATTGAAGTTCAGAGAAGTAAAGAGAGTTGGTCCAAGTCACAGTGATATTATTACCAAGATGACGGAAAAAACACAGATCTTTTCAATTCCACCTGTAATCACTAGAAAGGATGCTTCCAAGTCGCAGAGCTATGTTATTCCAAAGCAGGGAGCTATACTTGCATATCATCATGTCAGTATTGATTATTAATAAGGAGTCAAAATAATCTTGATAATAAAATGTAATAGACAAGAAAAAACTAAGACACAGTTTTTTTCTGGACATATATCTAATATTCAGATAGATGAAGTGAAATACTTTTTCCATATTTCAAAAAAAAAAAAGAGAAAGCCTCTTGATTTAGTGACATTAACACCACCATCACCAAAATGTGTATATTGCCAGAAAGTAATTAAAATTATAGGCTTTATCAGAAAAGATAACACAATATCTTTTACTTAAGCAGTCAAGACAGTCCATTTTATTCTATGGCCCCTTGCCTTTTTCTTTCTCAAGCCACAGGAAAAGAACAGTGCTTCTCACAGAGAAAAAAAAAAAAAAATAAAGACCCCAAAGAGACGAATCATGCAATCTTCCCTCATTGAAAACTGTCACTTGGGAAGCTTTGACAGTACAGCAACAATATTGTGATTGTCTGGGTTTAGGAATTATTTTAAAGAAGTTTCCACCAAATTTCTTGTTGCATTCTGTCTGTCGTCCTCCTCCCTCCTATTTCCCTCCTAATCACGGGTGTAATTATAATCATGCTTTCTAGTGCCACTCTGATTACACATCTTTGCATCTTTTTGGATCTGTGCATTTTTCCATTACGAGCTGTACATTAAGAGATACATCTCTTGGACAGGCAGCATTTTGGAGGCTGTGATTTGGCTTAGACATGGCTTAGCCTAGCGAAGAGTTGTTGGACAAGCAATACCTGGCCATAGCGCTGCTATTGTACAGGTGTGGGCATAGAGAGAGGTGCTGGAAGGAACCGTGGCCAGTCAAGCCCCCTCCGTAGAGTGGACCCTCTGCCAAACTGAGGCGGGAGAGGGTGTCTCATCCACGCAGCCTGAGGCCCCTGGGGGTCTTCCACAAATAAGTGTTACACTTCGGTGCCTCCCTGCTGCTCCTGGAGGATTTTGCTCGAGGGGGTCACCCCCGCCCCGCGGCCCCCCACAATCCGCGCCCGCTGTGGCCGCCCCCGCCGCGGCGCTGGGCGCTACCCCGCGCCCTCTCGCCCCTCGCTCGCCGGTTCGAGCCCCGGCTGGGGCTGCGCCGCACCGCCGCGGGCGGCGGGGGCCTTTCCCCCCCCTCTCCCCCGTCACCCCGAAAGTCATCATCAGACGCGTCGCGCCCAGGTGAAAACCTCCAGCCCGCAGGAGCGTGCCCCCCCCGCCCCACAGCGCTGGCAGACACCGGCTCCCCTCCGCTGCACCGCAGAGTGGTGGGGAAGGGGGTGCTGTGTCTGCGTGGGGGGAGTTTATCCCCAAGCCGCGGAGGTCTGGGCGTCCCGTTACGCTAGTTGTGGAGGCGGCGGAGGGCAGGAGCCCGTGCGCGGCGGCGGAGCTCAGCCGCGGGGGCGGGAAGGCGGGAAGGGGGGATACTCACTGTGAAAGAAGCTGCGCCCATGGGTCATGTCTGATCCTTACACAAGGGGCTTCGGTCTCCACTAATTCCATTTAGATACGGGAGGACTTCCAGTGGCGGGGAGAGGATGGAAGTAGGAAAAGAAGAAGAAGAAAAAAAAAAAAAAAAAATCCCGAAGCCCACACACAGCAGAGCGGAGCAGCCCTTCCTCTCACTCGCTCTCCCTCACCGCCTTCAAATAATCACCGCCGGCTCAATCCCATCACAGCCGAGCTATCATCAGCACCACCATCAGCGTTGCATCGCGGCGGCGGCGGGCAAGGCGGCGGCGGCGGGCAAGGTGGCGGCCCGCGCATCCAGGTGCCGGCGGGCGGCGGCGGGGCGAGCCGAGCCCCTAGTCACCAGTTTTATACAAAACCAAAAGCAGATCGAAGCATCTCCTGCAGGACTCCGAGCCCAGCGACTTCCAGCCCTTCGGCTTCTTTTGATGCATTGAAGAAGGGATTAATGGGTCCGTCATCAGCTCCCTGTGCTTGCTGCTCTGAAGGGGTGGGGGCGGGCGGGAGGGAACCCAAAGAGGAGGGGTGGGGGGAAGAAAGATTTACCAAATAGGGGATTTAGTCATATTTCTGGGCAATGCAATCCTTATTAGAGAAGAAATCCTTTAAAATCGAACAAATCCATTTTTGCAAAACCCTCTCCCTGCGCGTAGCATAGTATCAAGTGGTAGCAGCGGCAAGAGGCTGAAAACACATTGCACCGTCGGAAATCCTCTCGGGAATGGATGGAGCGAAATAGAGATGGATGAGGATAGAGAGATGTCCCCTCACTTCTCCAGTCCAGGACAAGAAACAGAAGAAAGCCCTGGAGACTCTTCCATTCATTCAGTGCAGGGGAAAGGGAAAGGGAAGGGGAGGAGAAGGGCGGGAGGGGGGTGGTGGTGGGGAAAGAATGATTTCAAAACTGGGAGAGGAAGAGTAAGAGGAGAGGGATCGTTTCCCCTCCCCTAATCAGTTCATGGATCAGACAAAACGCTCATGAGTTACTCCTTGAACTGCACCTGCCAAAGGGGAATCGAAAAGCTTTTCCCCCTTTAGAGGCGACTTCTCCGTTTACACACCCCCACACACGCACACGCACACACACACGCACACACACACGCACGCACAAAAGGGAGCAATAAAAGTTTAGCTGCTAATCCTCCGGCCGCAAATACAATGATTGCCTCTTCCAATCAGCCCAGAGACGACAGCAAAATCTCCCCCTTTCGCTCCCCCCGCCCTGTCTCAGGCTTATCTTCGTCCCCAGCTACATCCCACTCCAAACACCCATCCCTTTGACGAGGTTGCGGGGGGCTTGTGGCCAGGGCGGGAAGGGAGGGGGGAGACTAGAGTCGAGAAAACATATTAATAATACGAGTACTGAGAGAAGCTGAAATGATCTCAGCGAAAAACAAGAGAGGAGGAGGAGTGGGTGGACAGAAAGGGCAGTGTCCCCTCCTGGCCCCGGGAGCCGGCCCTGCAGGGCCGCGGCAGCCGGCAATTGCCCCCCGCAGCCCCGCGGCCCCGGCACCCCCGGCCCGGGCCCGGGGAGGGCGCCGGCGATGGGCAGGGGGCGAGGCGCACCGCTGGGGCGGCGGGGAGGGCCGAGGAGAAGGGAAGATTCGTGCCGCAGAAGTGCGAGGGGAGCAGGATGGCATCCCCCGGCCCTTCCGCACCGCTGCCGCGGTGGGCTGGGGCAGAGCCGGGCGGGAGAGCCGCCACCGCCCCCGCCGGGGTAGGGGGCAGAGCCGGGGGCCCCGGGGCACACCCAGCCCCTTCCCCGGGCTCCCCACGCCGCAGCCAGCCCCTGGGAGGCACGGGCGCCCCCTCTCCTCCTTGCCCGCACCTGATGCTCACGCCGTTTGCAACGAGAAAAGTGGGTCTGGAAGAGCGCAGCCGGGGCGGGGGGCGGTGGGTGGGGTGTGGGGGGGTGTGTGTGTGTGCTGGGGAGGAGGCTGTAAATCAGTTAAAAATAAAATGCAGTCCGGGATCCGCCTTGGCGCGGATGAGGAAAGGCAAAGGGGAGGCGAGTGGAGGTCAGACGGCGCCGGTTTTCCGCGGCACCCGCGGCCGGGCGCGGAGGGGCGGTGCGCGCCCGCGGAGCCCGCCGGGGCCGGGGCCGGGGCCGGGGCCGGGGCCCCCAGCCCGAGGTCTGCCTGGTGGTCTACCTGGTGGGTA
Source organism: Morus bassanus (assembly GCA_031468815.1). Classification (NCBI taxonomy): domain Eukaryota; kingdom Metazoa; phylum Chordata; class Aves; order Suliformes; family Sulidae; genus Morus; species Morus bassanus. The sequence continues at coordinate 105,596,057 of CM062567.1, read as the reverse complement.
CTCATAACGCGGTCGGGCGACCTGTGTTCTTTCGGGCAGCTTTTTAATGAGGCAGGTACCTTTACTCCCTTTGGGACGGCAGTGAACTGCACAACTGCTATTCCAGCAGGTGAATGATGAGGAAGCGCCGATTTTTTTTTTTTTTTTAATTTTTTTTTTCAGTAAATGGCCGTGTTTTAACAAAGAATCTCAGGACTTTTTTTAGCCTGTGGAATGTCTGCTCTGTACTCTGAAATCAAGAATATATCAGCCATCGATGCTTACAAATGCAGACAGACAGCAATAGCGGCATGCACATTAGGATAAGTCTGACGTGATCTTGGCTAGCAGAATTCATCCATTCAACCAGCCAGCCAGCCATCATCCGAACCAGCCTGACACTGAGCATTTTAAAATCCTGCTGGGTGAGAATGGCACAGGATTCAGCTACAGGGCTCTGCAGTAAGCTCCTTATAATAAGGAATATAGAAGATATAAGACTCCATGAAAGGATTCACCTATGTTTTGTGTAATCTGTTTTGCCATTAGCAACATCATCTGCAGCTGTTAATCTTAATAAACTGTCCTACTCTGCTTTCTAACCCTCTCAGCACTTTCTCTGACCTTCCCTATTCTCTCCTGCCTCAAGTTAAAGAACTTTATTTGTGCAGTAATTGAAAGTCACCCAATTTATCTATAGGATAAACTTTTATAATACAGATGTGCAGTCTGCCTTAGTCAAGCAACAGTAGAGTAACTAAAAAAAGATAGTGTTGAAAACAGTCATAGGAGTGTTTATAGACAGTCAGATGTTTCTTCTGCAGCATGATGCAGACATCCATATGGCTAAGTTTCAAGTTATATTACTTAAAAAAAGAAAGGTTATAGAACAAGTAGGCACAAAACAGCTGATTTTGCTGTTCTGGGAAAATGTGCTGTGTCACGTCATATAACAACAAGCTTCAACATTTTTCCTTTTCTGAAATTGGGTGGTTTCATCTTCAAAGAGATCTTCGATCTCTTTTGATTGGCACTCATAAGGACACCATTGCAATAGCATTGACAAATAGCACATGGTATATATCAGTTATGTTTAAAATATGCCAAAATGTAATTGGTCACGATCATTATGGAGTGAGACATCCACAAAATAGCTGAGGAATGGCCACAGTGGCCATTGCATGTTCTGCTGATGAGACCTTAAGGGCATATCTCAGGAACTGCATAGCTGGATGCTGAAAGCTTGTTCAAATGTGTTTGTAAGCAAGCACACAGGGTTTCTAAGATAGACTGGTCAAAATCACTTTCTACCTCAATAGATCTCCCTCCTGTACAGAGTTTGAAATTTTGAATTTCATACAACTACTAAGGTCTTCACCACCACCTTTTTTGCTTTATGTCTCATTTTGTTGCAAAATCTGTTTATGGAAGATTTGGTAAATGCTCTTTCTATAAAGGTAGCAGCTTACCAGCCAGCATGCACCTTTCACTACCCTCATTTTGTATAGGTAAATATTTATATACCTAGTGTGTATTTTTTGCATCCTTAATTAGCCAATAACCATTGGCTGCACTTCTACTAGGCAGTAAACTAAGAAAGGGAGAAAGGTATTCACATTTAATAGAATATGAAACGTTAAAAAAAAATGGAAAAGAACAGTGACCATAAACAATAGTCTCAAATGACATCTTAGTATTGTTTGGAATCCTTTGGATTTTATTTGGTAAGAGTCTTATTGATTTTTAAATGGGTTTAAGTTTTTTTAAAGTTTGAAGTTTTGCATTTTCCTTAGAGTAAGAACATTGCCTTAATTTATTACCTGGAATGACAACTACACTTTTAAATTAGAAGTGTACTTTTATTAGTTCTTTATTAGATGTCAGCTGAAGTCTTATTTTTAAAAATAAGCAAGACTACCAAACACAATTATGTTTCTTGATTCAGTACATACAATATTATTCTTTGTAGTTTTAAACCATCCATTACATGGTAATCTCTTCATATAGTGCATTCTGTCAGCCTCTCACTTTCAAAGCTGAGTTTTTCTACTGATTTTTTATGGGAGTTTGTTTGAACCCAGAATATTTTATTCAGCAAGATACAAAGCACTTCCTTCCTGTGGTCTAATATCTTTAGGCTAATCTAAGACACTGATCAGCCTGAGGTTGGGTAGCATGGCAGAAAGGAGATCAACCATTTGGAGACCAGTTTAAACACTATGGAACATTTTTAGATTGAGATTACAAAATGATGAAGGGCAAAGAAGTATAAAAATATTTCTAACAGTTTTGTTAGAAACAGTAGTGTACAGTCTCCTATTGAGAGCTAAGTGAAGGACTGGACACTTTTCTTTAAGGGACAGAAGAAAAGCTTTTGCCTCTGAACTGTGTTATGCTGGTGTTTCAATCACAAGAAAAGAAAAACAAATCTGCCTTGCTTTCCCCCTTCTGTGGTTAATCTGTGTATTTATATGACAAAGAGCAGAAGTAAGTCCTGGGCAACTGACTGTAGCTGGCCCTGCCTGAGCCGGGGTGTTGGACCAGATGACCTCCAGAGGTCCCTTCCCACCTCAACCATTATGTGATTCTGTGATTCTGTAAGCAGTGGGGGACAATAGAGCATAAAGTAGGTGAACAGTTTCATTTTTATGGTAGTGAGAAAAAGAAACTCCTTAATAGTCAGGATTGAATTAGCTTGCTTTCATTTATAATATAATAGAATTAGACAATATATCTGGATTATTTCCTCCTTGAACCAGAGGAGATTATTCAGTCTCAGTTAAAATGGAATATTATTCAGTCTCAGTTAAAAATTCCCCGACATGGAGGCATCCTAGGTAAATCGCCCCTGTACCTTTCTCCATTAAAATCTTCCTTGTGAAAACAAAACCTCTCCAGCATTTATACCTTTTCTTGGCTGTTTCAGATAGTCTTGTCCTATCCCTGCTCTGCCATTAACTACTGTTCTAACTATGCCCCTTAATAACTGAGTGAATTAATTCCTCTTTGTGTAGATAAAAGACTCAAAGGACTCAAAGTAGCCACGAGTTACTCCCACATTCCTACCAAAAGACTCCTTGAACTGCAAGAAACAGCGAAGTTATGAAATGGAGGATACATTGGCTTCCTGATTTATGGAGAGGAATCTACCCATCTGAGGGTGGGAAAGAAGAAATGAGAGACTGATATTTCACTTCTATACACTTTATTTAAAACCAATGTGGATTCTGTGCTGACGTATGTAATCACAGATGCACTTTTTGTCACGATCTCTTTGTGAATGGTTTTTGTTGCTAGAATGTAGCAATTCCAAACTACAGGCTCAGCAAAATACAGCTATACACAGTGTGACATTTGGAAATGCTAAAATGAATCACCAAGCCCATCAGCACATCTACGTTCGTGTTTTAGTTCGAATTAGGAGTGTGGTTTTGAAGTGAATCTCCCAGTTGCCCCCACTTACCACATTTTGGATTGCAAATTGGAGCAATCTTTGAGTGTATGAGCTGTTTTACTTATGGATGAAACTAAGCTGAGAGATGTGTTCCAGGAGCAGAGTCTGTTTTCCAAATTCTAAAGGGCATGCTGTCCACAGGAACAGAGTAAAACTAATGCTAAATAAATACCCCTTAAAACACATACAGAGAAGGCGTGGAAATCTCAGCACCAACCATTTCACCTCTCAGATAAGCTCCTTTTGCACGGAGTTACTTATTAATGTGGACTTATCTAATATTGCTTTCAACTGGGATGGAAGATGAAACAAGAAAAACTGAAATCTATTCCATTCTTTTTGTGATGAAACACCTACCAAGAGGCGTAATAAATATATCCTTGTTTGATATCAGGATAATGGCACCTTTCGGTCCCTTAAGACAAAGCCTGTTCTCTCATTATTAATTTTCTGGTCATTCACAGACCTCTCTTCTGCAAGCGCAGGAGGACTCTGGGTCTGCACCCTTCCAGCAAAGGCTTTCCTGAACACAGCAGGATTAGAACACCTCTTCTTACAAACTTTTCTTGGAAATTGAAGTGTTTCCTCTCTACAAGCCAGTGTGGGTGACAATACTTAAATATGAGAAGAAAGCAGTTTAAACAAGGAAAGAAGAAAAACCTGATACTTTTTATCTGCAGTTACCCATAATTAGCCTAGGATTTACTAAGTGCAGTTTGGATTTACATGATACCCCATGATTTCAATGAGATAATAGACTTCTCTTCTACAGGATGCTTACTCTTCCTTTTCTTTCTTTTCCTTCCCGTTTGATTTGTCTCACTCTGAAATGGAACAAATTAAAAAGTATTTGTTGTGCGATACAGGAATTGGCAAGGTTGTCTGCTGTACTCAGTTTCCTTTGCTTTATCTAGACCAGTGGTCTCCAAAATGGGGGGAGATTGTGCACTCACAAGGTGCACAATACAACCCATTGGGGTGTGGGAAGAAAATATTTTTTGCACTATTATTAAACAAAATTAATTTTTTTTAAAAATAACATTTATTTCATCTGTATCTCATCGTCTTTAACTTCTATTTTTGCATGTTTTATAATGTACAAAATACATTAGTACAGTAGTACATATATGTAATTTATAAATAAATAAATGTACATGTATGAGGGGTGCATGCTCAAAAATCTTTTACTGGTGGGGGTTTGCGATCAAAAAAGTTTGGAGACCACTGACCTAGAAAGCCACTGCCAACTATCTTCTCTGCATCAAGTGATATGTGCAAAAGTATTAGCCAGGATTCCAATTTTTAGGCTGAGATATAATTGGTGCTTAAATTAAGGGTTTCAAGAACCTTTGATTTTACCATTGCAAGAATAAGGGTCATTCCTAACAGAATTTCTTAGCATGGAATATGGGATTTTTTTTTATTTTTTTTTGGAATTCACATGTTGGTGAGTTACTTTATGAATTAAGCATAGACATATTGCTATGTGAAAGAGCTCGAGAATTTCCATGCTTATTATTGGCGAAGTCTGGAAGAAAGCTGTTAAACAGGAATATTTGAAAATATTTTCTCCTTTCCAACTTATCCAGTAGGAATTTTGTGATTACTATTCTCTGGCCAAAATAACTAATGCTAAAAAAAAAACAAAAAACCAAAAAAAACCCAAGAAAAAAAAATCAGTTTTCAAAGAAACAACTGTAAAAGTGCATGAATCTCATGGTAAACCTTTCCCAAGATTATATCCTGAATCATCATCACAGGCTAAGGATTTGAAGACAACTGTGGAAGATAAACCATGGGAATATCCTTAATTGAAAATTGAAAACTGAAATGGCAGAAGCTAAAATTAATTTTAAGAAAGATAACTTACTTCTTACAAACCTTCTGCAACTTACTATACAATGAAAATATTTTTAAAAATTGCTGCTTGTATTTTTTCTAAAGAATAACTTCCAGCTAGTTTCCACACAATGGACATGTTGTGTGAAAGTCAAAATCTCTTTTACATAGATCAGTCTAACCCAAATCACTAATATTACAGCAAGAAAGTGCTGCTAAATTTGGATAACACATAACACTGACTAAGCCAATGTTTGAGATGGAAGACTCAGATCTTTATATAACAGTTAAAGGCAACCCTTTAAACCTTATAACCACCATATAATCAATAATTGGTATAACAAATTAAGATCTATTGCAAAATCAAATGCAACACTTTTCAGCAGAATGTTGTGTTGGGCAAAGGCATTAAAGAATTAAAACTATCTGATATTTATGTTGAAGTAATAAATTACAAATATATCATTATATATTAATGGCAAATATTTTAACAGTCCTTCTGTAATTGCTTTATTAAACCTGCTATTTAATAATAAGAAAGACTATGTTAGATTCAAGAACAATATGATATTAAAGGATTAAAAGAATTATTAAGAATGGTTCAAAATGCTGATATACCTACCTTTTTTTAAATCCTGAAAGTAATCCCTTGGATGGGAAAATATGCTCCTCTGTGATTCATATTTACACAAAAAAAAATTTGTCAGTTTTTCAAATGTGTAAAATATCTAGGCTATCTTTCATTTTTATATTCTAAACTATATTTCACATTTTTAAATCTTCCTAAAATCAAATGCTACATATATGCATAACGATGCATATGCATAATTTTGAAATTAGGTATTCATAATAGCACTGCTTTATCTTGTGTAATGAAGACTAGAAACAAACCAACTTCGAGGTTTCTAACTTCATCTTTTTTGAACTATGCCAATTCAAGTATGAATACTCATACAAGTCAGAGCATTCATTTCCATTTTTACTGGAATTAAAAGGAGTCCTTGCAGAGATTTTGCTCAATCTTAAAAAAGGAGAAAAAAAGAATCCTCCCCATATGATGCCAGCTGTAGAAAATGTTAATCCAAAACGAAAGCATCTCATAAAACTGCAAGGCTCCAAAGTGGAGTGAAATGTAAATTGTAGGATGGATTTCTCAATAAAATCAAGTGACTGCATACTCCATAGGGGGACTCCAGTGCCCGTAGGTAGCCAACAGAAGCCTCTGATGAACTGCAGAAACTTTCTGCTTACACATGTAAGACAGTTCTGGGCCTTGCTCCTGTTGCTCTTCTGAAGGAGAACTTTCCCTTTTGAGTCACAGGGGAATAGAAAATTCCTCCTGTATCATCTTTAACTAGTTATATGTAAATATGATAACAGAGTATTCATTTGCCTGTTGGTCTGCCATGCGTGAATAGAAAATGTCTGGAAATAAGGCAGATAACTATTGTGGTAATAAATTACACCTAATGACTGATGCCGTTGGGACCTCAGCACAACATGCAGATAAAGTTGACTGTATAGCCATGTTCTGGTGTCATTAACTATTAGCTGTTTCATCTGTGCTTACTTCTGAGCCATCCCATTGCAGCTTTTCTTGCACTCTTTTTCCTCTAACTGTGTTTAGGGTAAATATAACCAAATACCAAAGGGGGGTCCCACCCAAAAAACTGTATTTAAAAATAATGTGACATATGTAGGTACTATATGTACTTGTTCTTCATTGCATTTTAAGGCACAGTTTAATTTAGTTGTAAAGATACTTGCATATTTTCCTGAAGCTCATTAAATATTCTCTTTGGCATTGACAAAAGAAATGATCTCCTTATTAAGACAAAACAGTATCATTTCTCCTACCTAATAGTATGGAATCTTAAAAGGATTAATTGGAAAGTTCAACTTATTTTTATTACATTAGTGTTCCAGCAGAACACTGCGATTAAATGCATTTTTCCAGGGGATTGTTAATAGGATTCAATTTATGTTTTAAGACAAATACTCTTTTTTACACTAGGGAGGCAGGGTAGGTCATCTTTATTATTTAAATTAAATGTTTGCAATATCACGCCATGGAAATAAGAGCATGGATCATGTTGTCTTACCAAACTTTTCATCCTTGTGAGAGAGTAAGAGAAGCAGTGGCAGGTCACACATTTTGGACTCAAATTAGTTATTGTTAGATACCATGAAAATATTAATTACTATAGACCTGGTTCAAAAAGGGCACTTATTTATAATCTCTTCAAGAAAAGGTATTTGAATGCTGCATGCAATTTGCTAACTGCCAAGTCAGCATCTTTGCTATATCTAGCACACAAGTTATATACATAGCATATACAGCAAAGCTATAACTAAATAAATGATGTACTGAAAATGAGATTGAGATGACAGTAAAAGAGGAAGAGTTATACGGGAAACCTGAATTAAAAGCAGAAGCCTAGCTTGGTCAGCAGGTGTAAATCAACAAAATATCATTGAAGATGTTGGATGCACATTTATCAGTCCAAATGAAGTCCTATTTTAATTACTACCTTCTAGATTAACACATAGTTTAGATTTTGATTGTATGTTCTGTTCTTAATCTTGAGGTGGGGAGAAAAAGGAAGGTTGGCAAGGGTTGGAAAGAGTACATGTATGCAGGCTAGCGTGACATACTCCTAATGGAGAAACCAGGATATTAATGGATAGCATTTCAGACTTAACTGTTCTCGGGTAAAACTGCTTCATTACAAATACTTAAAAATCCAGGAAGCTCCACTATTAAATATCAGATCAACACCTGGCAGTAGAAACGTAAAAAATACTGAGGACCTGAATTCACGTGACAGAAGTATTTGGAGACAACCTCTACCAGGGTAGGATTCATTCAGGATCATACCACTCAGCTTACACCCTCTAGGAGGTGTTTGAGTTTTAAACACAGTGACCATGAATGAAAAGAGACTCACACTGAGGTTCCCAGCAACACAAATAAATTCAAGTGGTAGCAACCCTAAAATGGGGACAGTTGACCTGGGCAGAACATGAAAAGCACTCCAAAGAGTCACTGCCCCAGCAGCACCTACACAAGTGGGACTGGCAACAGCTGCTGCAGGGAGTGTTTGTTAGCACCCCAAATGTCTGGAAGAGATTGTTGCCTGTGTATCTGTACTGGGTTTGGGTGGGATAGAGCTAATTTTCTTCAAATAGCTTGTATAGGGCTATGTTTTGGATTTGTGCTGAAAACAGTGTTGATAATAGAGGGATGTTTTCATTATTGCTGAGCAGTGTTTACACAGCGTCAGAGCCTTTTCTGATTCTCACCCCACCCCACCAGCGAGCAGGCTGGGGGTGCACAAGAAGTTGGGAGGAGACACAGCCGGGACAGCTGACCCCAACTGACCAAAGGGATATCCCACACCATATGATGTCATGCTCAGCAATAAAAACTGTGGGGAAGAAGAAAGAAGGAATGGAGGGATGTTCAAAGTTATGGCATTTGTCTTCCCAAGTAACCCTTACGCGTGATGGCGCCCTGCTTTCCTGGAGATGGCTGAACACCTGCCTGCCTATGGGAAGTAGTGAATTAATTCCTTGTTTTGCTTTGCTTGTGCACGTGGCTTTTGCTTCACCTGTTACACTGTCTTTATCTCAATCCCCGAGTTTTCTCACTTTCACCTTTCCTGTTCTCTCCCTCACCTCACTGCAGGGAGAGCAAATGAGTGGCTGTGCGGGGCTGAGTTGCCTGCTGGGGTTAAACCACTACAGTATCACATGTGGTTCACACAGCCAGTCTCTGTCTGTAATAACACAGGACACAATACTGCCACGTCTGTCCTTACTGAGGTCTTTTTACTGCTTCCAGAAGTCAGTTGCGTTATGTAGGAGCCTACTTCATTAACACCTGAAGTTATCTGGGGTGTTTTTCTTGTACTGCATACATGAGGGTTTTACTTTTAGGAGACTGGCATCAAAATACTCTAAATGAGGCAAAATGTTTATATTATGCTTTAGGACAAAGTGTTAGTAGGTATTAAGGTTGTAATTTCTCCAAGGAGATAACTACAAATACAGAGTCCTTCTTTGACTATTATTTACATCAGTAAGTTGTTACCAGGTGAAAACTTTTCTCAATTTCTGGTTTAAAATGTGTGCACTGTCATTTAAGTCCTATAGCACTTCTTCATTGTTAAGAAAAATATGTTAAAACGCAGCATTTCAGTACAAATTTCCTGTAAAATGCAAAATATTTCTTTCCAAGGCCTGGGCTCATCGAAAAATAGTCAGCTGTCTTTAAAGACATAGCTAGGGCAAAATTTAGTATCATTAGGTCAATAATGCTAAAATTAGCTTTGACTTCCACTTTTTGAATAGCCTTTCATTCATAGCACACATATGCAAATTTTCTCAGAGGTCTTAATGGTTAAATGAATAGTATGCACTTGCACATGACAGTTTTTTAAATTACAGTTCAACTTACTCAGGATATTCTGCATCAGCTTTCTAAGATGAATAGCCTCAAGTTTAGCTATTCTATTTTAAAACTGCCAAACATTATTAGTAAAGCCAAGAAGCGGTTCAAAACGTAATTAATCCCAGGGCTTAAAGTAAACTGCTATTTTAATTAAAAGAACATTAAATACTAATGTCCTGCTTCGTTGTACTTAGAACATGAAAAAAAAATCTAAATCAGTTACATTTCATACATTTTAAATGTAAGTTGAAATACATTAAAAGCATATGTTCTGTTCCTGCTATTTATAAACTGACTCAAAAGAAAAAAATCAAAAGTTAGAGGGATCGTATACCATATCGCTTGGTTATGCTGTGCCATTTTTCTTATTGATTCTCTTTCAAGTTATGCTGAGTAGGAAAGTCAACTGGTACATAATAGGTCTTTTCACCATATTCATATTGCATAAGATGACAGACCTCAGTTGTGCAGTTATGATAGTTGCCACCTATAGGTCCATAGAAGATGTAAGGTCCAAAACACTTCTCATCTGAAGTTGTGGAGTAGTGCTTTCTATGCTTTGTAAATTTACAACTTCTCCAGGTTGTCCAAAATTTAGGTTATACACAAGGAAGGCACTCTACATGTGAAGAAATACGAGTTTTAGGCAGTTTGGTTTCTAATACAATTTTACAGTCTCCCATTTGGTGATTCTGTCTCCCCATAGAGCAGTGAAAGTCTCATCAGGTGTGTCTGCAGTATGCCATGGAGCATAGCATGGCTGCTCCCAAACTAACACTGATCCCCCTCACTGCCAGACATGAATCTCCAGTAGGATAATCACCATGACCTGAAGAAACTTGAGCTACAAGGCACCCATGGGAAACATGGTTTATTTTCTTGAACAGGACACTGTGTGTGCCACATAACTGTAGCAGCACGGCTAGCTCAGGTATCTATATATGAAGGTCCTTTGCACAACATATGCCTTATTAACTTATGCCTGTCATGCTTATCTCACCTTGTAGTTGAATTGCAGTAATGTAATAAGCATCACCACAAAACTTACCATGTGGAGAAAATTCCAGCTTGCACAAGATTGAAAAGGCACATATTTTTGACAAGAACATCAGACTACGCTTGTCCTTCCCTTTCCATGATACTTGACTTTCCCTATAATTTCTAATTCAATTGCTACTTTATGGCCAGGGCTCAGGGAAACTAAAAGATCAATTCAGATTTTGGGGAGGAAGACAGAGACAATGGGCTTACTCTTCTAGTAAAAAAAAAATCAAATATTTTTTGTAGATTGTAGGTCTAGCCTATAAGAGCATCAGATAAAATTTAAGAAACTGACACAAGGTTTCGTCATCACTATGAAGCAAAGGACAGAAAAATATTCCCCTTTCTGTCCAGCTCCAAGGTTTATCTCTTTGACTTTGTGTTTTCTAACACACTTTTAAAGAGTTGGACAGGAAACCTGCACCTGGAATCTGAGATATCTTTGTTCAAGTATTTTTTTTCCTGATCCAAACTACAGATTTAATCTAGGGGTGCTGCGTCCTAAGTAGTTATCAAGATGTTGACCATGGCTTTTTGGTTTACTTATTTACTTTTCTTGGAAAATCCAATGCTGGACAGAATAAATTTTCCCAAAAGATATTTTCTTGAAACTAGCTCATTGCCACAATAAGTTGCACTTCAACAAGTCATTGTGTTTTAACAAAAAAAAAAAAAACAAAAAAACAAGCCTCTTCTGTCAAACTGCTGCACTGAAAAAATCCTAGTCCTTCTAAAATAGAAAGTAATATATTTGTGAGCTAGAAAAACCAAAGCAAAGCATTCTACTGCATACTGAAGACACTGAGATACCAAATCCTCAAATGGTGTTAGTCGCACTAATTGGTGCAACACAAAAACTGTGTTGGACAGTCCATGAGGATTCTTAGGCTCAGGTGTCAAGTAGGACCAGATGCAGAATTAGAGGCTGAAACTCCAAATGTAAAGCATAAATATCCATACCAAGAGCATTAATGAATTTGGCTCCTGAATTACATTACCAACAGAGATACCCAGAGAAGAATGTTCAATCATTCATTATCTGCACAGAGAATGAGATTAACCATTCACTGAGTTGGCCATTCACTGATCCAGGATCAATAAAACTTGCTTTTGATGTACTGCACACTTGATTAACTATTCTTTGCCCACAGATAAAATTTTATGTCATAATCTTTTTTATGGTAGAAAATTTTATCAGGCTTATCATTGCATTTTATGAGACAGAAATTTTTGCAAGCTACGTTATTGTCATGTGTCATGTTAATATTGGCCCAATGTTACTGATATGAGCACATATCCTGGACGGTGTATCAAGGCTTATGTCAAGATTTTCAGAATTTTCAACTTTAAGGTCCATTCTCAATTTCTTACACTTTAGTAAGGTTTATCCATTTGTGTAGGCTTTTTCTGCCAAGTAAATGATTCTATCTTCATACTTTGGAAAAATTCCAAGAATGGTTCAGCCATTTCTCAGTCTGATGTAAAGGAAAAAAACTCTGCTAATTAATTCTTTATCTTTATGACAATTATTTCACTGAAAAAAAAAATATAGAGAGACCTTATTTTAAATAGAGGGATATTAATTTAAGTTAAATTTCTAATGCCTCATACAAATCATAAAAGTAATAAAAGTCTACCCAGATTTGACCAAATTGGGAGACTGAGAAGCACATTAGGGCTGTCTTCCACCCAGTAGGAGGGAAAGAGGAAAAAGATAGTTATGAAAAGACTAACACAAAACTGAAAGTATACTTCTTCTAGATGGTGCTATTGCTTCGCCTTTGTGGAAAAAAAAATCTTTTTAGAAAAAAAATAGATTGGGATAAATTAATTAGAGTCTATACTATTGTTATACAAACAAGGGTTATTATTAGGATATCAAATAATCTCTCACATAGCATACTTAACTTCTGAATATATATTATATTTATGTTTTCAGGTACTTTTAAAGGTAATTTTCAATTTTATACGTATTGCCATAACTAAATTACATTGCAGTAATTAATACCTCTTTAAAATTTATACCAAAATGAGCCTTTGACCACAGAAAACTTGCCTTTTCCCATTGACGATATTGAAAGGCTTGAAAGCCAGAAAAGACTCATGCAACCCTTTGAGATCTGCATGTACATGTTGCTAATCAGATGACCTGCACAGCAATCAGAATTGAAAGAGGTGTCCAAAGGTCAAAAATGAAATGGACTAAATCAGAGAAATGTTCTTTACAGAAGTATTTATATTTATTAACTTTTATAACATATTAATCAATGCCTCACAATTAGAATGTGTTCCCTTCTGTTCTGCCTAATTTATTTATATGGATTTCAAAATAAATCCATATAATTACACTGGGAATAAATTGAGGGATTCAGTAGTATAAGTGTTCACAAAAGCTGTAGTTCAAAATCACTTACCTGGCAAAAGTCCCAGGAAGACAGCAATGGTGTCATCTATAGAAAACATTATATGGCTCCATTACTGCAGTTTGTGAGCATCTCAAAGCTTTTATTATATTTATTTTCAAATCTTCATAGAATCATAGGAAAAGAAAGCTGAGAGGGACTTTAAGAGGTCACTGACTTCTCTGGCACAAGGCAAGATGAACTACATCTTTGTTGTTCCTGACACATTTGTGTAGCCAGTCCTTAAAAATCTTGAGTGAAGGAGATATAACAAAGTCTCAATGGGCAATTTCTTTCCGTGCTTCAGTAACCCTATTATTACAAACAGTTATGCTAATATCCAACCTGAATCTCTTTGGATGCAAATCCACCATATACTGACAAAATGCCATGGGCCAGCTGAGCATGTTTAAGCATCACGACACTCTGGGCTTCCACTGCTCTGGGTGCAGTGGTGCCACTCAGTTGAAGCTTACTGCCCCATTAAGGAAAATAGATTTTGCGCTTAAACATTATAATCAGTCTAGTCTTTGGCTTAAACAGAGATCGCAAAAGAAGAGTACAAAAAAGACATATCCTTAAATATAAACTGTGGGCTTAATGCTCATAGTCCCTCCCTCCAAACTACCTGCAGAGGAACTCTGCCAAACTACTGCCCCTGCAAGTTATATATGAGATACTTTAAGTGATTTCTCAGTGGTTTATGGAAAGCATTGCAGTTTTAGTTCAGTTACACCATTTATGCTGTTTGTGGCAGAGGATATAATATAACATCACATATCTGACACTATTGGGGTGCCAAGATTCCTTCCTCTTTTCCCTCCTGGCTGCCTAGTACAGCACATGAGACAATGCCCCTCACTATTGCTCACCTTTCCCATTTTGATTGCTGCTTCTAATCAGAGCTTGGTTCTCATAGCCCACTTCTGCATAAAGCTTTAACAAGCAAGAAAAAAGAAAAATTATGAAGCACAGAGGTCTTTATGCTTTATCCACAGCATATAATATTACAGAACAGTCTAGCACAAGGGCCTGTGATCAGAACATGTTTGCTGGAATCTAAATAATTCCCAGATAATCCCTAAATTTTCATATAAATCTCAGGAACAGTGAGATGACATCATTTGTGTAAATAATAAAATAATAATCCTCATAAATCATACAAGTTCACTTTCAAAATATTTAGAAACTCACCTGCCACACAGAAAGGGAGAAATTACAGGTGATAACATTTTTGAGATCATTCAAATGTTAATTCAAGATTGCTCTGAGAGTTATAATCTGTTCATCCTTTTGTATGATGACTACCGTGTTATGAAATTTCTACAGTCCTTAAATTTTCTTTGAAATTCACTTTAAAAAAAGGACCCAAATTCATCATGAAGTTGTCTTCACCCTTGCAAAATAAATTATTTCAATTAAAAAAAATCCTATTGATCAGGTTTAATTTCCACAGTAGATCTGAACCAAATAAACATATCACTTGTTTCATTTAATGAAATGCTGTATTTGCCAAAAAAGTCTACCACAAACCACATTAGCATTTTGAGTTATAAGATGAAAATTTTAATAGGATTAGCTCTGGATTTCATACTACATTCAGAATCATAAATACATGATGTAGTGGAAAAGAGAATGTGTTCATTAGCTTCCATTGTTTCATAGTTCAATGAAAACCTGACAGAGCAGATATATAAGGCATATATATATATATGGCAGATACAGACAATATATAAAGAATATGCAAGAAAACTAAAGTTTTATCAGAAAAAGAAGTAGATATATTCTATGTATTGATTTTCATCACAGAGGAGATGAGGATGTTCCCTCTCTGGAACTATTCTTTATGGGTGTGTTTACAATACTGCTAAAACTGGAATTGGTGCTAGAGGAATAAAAGATAACAGTAGCAATGCCAGCTTGTGAAAGAAGCTGGATAATGGTCTGGATAACTAGAGATCAGCCTGAACTCCACAGTGGGCAAAATGGTAGAAACAAGAGGAAAAGGAGAACTGATGATAAATACTGCATGCTACAAAGAATCAACACAGCTTTTGTAGAAGAAAGACGTCTGATACATCCACCAGAGTTCTCCAAGACAGCAATAAACTTGTGGGAAAATAAAAGGCATTTTGGTTAATTGACCATTCTTGGCTTTTCAGTATATTTTACACAAAACTTCCTAAATAAACTAAGATGTCAGAGATACCAGGTAAGATTTTCCCATGGTAAGAAACGAAATACAGGGATAAGTGGTCAGTTTTCACAATCACAAGGACTTCGCAGAGGAATCTTTTTGGGTGTTTGTTGTTAAATATGTTCACATATAAATCTGAAAATTATATGAGCAACAATGTGATATAGCTTGCTGAGAATACAAAATCATGCAGAAGAGTCAAAGCTGAATTCAAAGTATTACAAAAGGACCTTATAATATTTGGATGAAGCTTCAAGAAACTGGAAGATAAAGTGGTAGATTAACTCAGAGACAATACAATGTAATTAATTAAAAAAAAAATCATGCAGTGACATACTCACAATAACAGACTCTGCTTTATTGTGATGAATGAAAGAGCTCTTGAAGTTTTTGTGGGTAGCTCTTTAAAAATATCGGTATTTTCAGCAGGCAAAAAGGCAAAATGTTTGTTAGCCATGATCAGGAATAGAAAAAAGAACAAAATAGGCAACTTGGTTAGAATGCACATTCTTACATGCTGCCTACAGTCCTGTTCATCCCGTCTTAAAAAACTTATATTAAAATGAAAAAATATTGATTAAAATATAGGAAGTGTGTTGAGAGAAATGGAGTAGCTTCTATAGGTTTGGAAAGAGACTGCTCACAACATATTTGATGGGGGCCCCAAAGAATTATTAGTGACATGAAGTAGGTGAATTGGGAAAGCTGAAGGATAAATACCTTATTTCTTTTTCTCCTTTAAGAATCTGCTTTTGTTGATTGTGAGGGACAGGACATTGGACAACAGTTTGGTTTGATGTAATGCCTTACTTTTTAAAATATTCTTATTAGCATGCTTTTCAGGCTCTGTTTAAAAAAAAAAAAACGAATGTTGAAATATTATTTGCATGCAATCTGTATGATAAATCTAAAAACAAGGAAATTTTTACATGGACTCAGTCATATCACATAAATTGCTGCCCAAGTATTAGTATGTGCTGGTACAGACTTCCATTGGGTGATGCTGGTTCTTTCAAAGCTCTCTGGTTCCCCATCAGGCATCTAGTTAAACCAACTGCTACAAAAGCCCTGAAAGATTCTTTCTTTTTTCCCTGTGTTTTCTCAAGAAGGTCACAAGGACTTGAAGATATTCAGATTATCAAGCTCCAAGGGAGTCCTGCCAAGCAATCTTCTTTTGTCTTGGTGACCACAGAGCTCTTGCAATATTCGAGGCTCCCTGAGGTACTTGGAAGTCCCAAGGGCTCTTAGTCTTCCTAAGTGTCCTTGAATGAGATTAAGAGTCTGGAGTTTTCAGGTTCTTTCCACTCCAGGGGTAAGCAAGAAGGTCCTCTCTTGGCCAGAGGTCCTTCCTGGGCTTTCTGGGGTCCCTGATTTACCACTGAGAAGCTACAGAGTCAGGAAATATTGGCTTACAGACTCACTGTCAGTGTACCAGTAATGTCTCACAGCCTATACTTATTCTGCAATTTGGGCAAAAACCTGTAGCCAATTACACAGCTTTAGTGCTTGAAATACATACTCAATTATTTGATCGGATTCATTAACATTCTCAGAGGCAAAATCTCATCTTAAATTTAGTCAATATAAGGATCAAACTGTTAATTCTACAACTCAGGTCTGCTACAGACTCCTATGAAGAGTGCAGAGAAACCTTACCCAACAAAACAAGGAACCCCAAAACCAAAACATCCACACTAATTTTACAGAACTTTACAGAAAATTTAGAAGTTTGGCTATAATAAAAGCTGTGTTTTAAGCAAAATCTTTTCTCTGTTTCACAATCCTGAGTAAAATAGAGCTTGTTCTATTTTTGTCTCTTTTCATAACGCCACATTAAAAGGCCATATTTAAAAGAGGAAGAATGAAGTTCACTTTCATTGTTTGACTCAAGGTGCAAAAGGAAAGAAATGCAATACATTCAGAAGTTTTGCTGTTACTTAGTCCACAATGTACTCTGCATTTATGTGTGTTTTGAATATATTGAATGAATGATATTCCCAAAATCTTGCTGTAACCACAATATACAATACAATACCCTTAATTATATATTAGGAAAAAATCTATTTAAATTCTTGGTTTCAAAACCAGTCTCTCATCCTTAATCACAGCCTGAATTTCATATCTTTTCTTGATTTAACATGGACCCAAAACTGATATTCATATTTTCCCCTGTGCTTAATTACAGACTTACTGGATTCTTCTTCTAAACTAATTTAGGTTTGGACACTGCAATTTGGATGGGAGCAAATATCCTATTTGTATGACTGACTAAATTAAGGGAGAACAGAATCAAAACAAAAATAAAACCATGATTAAGATGCCAACCAGTAGATTTATTTTGTTATGTGCCTTACAGATGTCATAGATGAAAGGGAGTGTTTGTGCCATGGTGAATATGACATTTTTGAGAACTGCATTAATAAGGTTTGGCCATATTCCAGAATAAGCAGAACTCTTTCTGAAGTGTCTGTCACAACTTTGCTTGCTTTCTCCTACAGCACAAGAGGAAGCCCATTCTCTCTTGAAACTCTGGCATACCCATCCCATCTACCTTTCTTAAAGCACAATATTGTTGTGGACCATCTGATTGTAATCGCATAGCCAAGCTTGAAGAGTTGTCCTACTTTCACAAGTAAAATAAACTCATTTAAAAAAGAATACATGCCTCTGCATTGTGGTTGTGTGTTATCAATTACAGGAGTAGGGTGAGTTTTTTTTTTAATTACTAAATTGTGAAATTTTTACTTAAACAATAGTTGTGGCTAGAAAAATACTGAATAGTGCAAAATGTGGGTGTTACAGGGTGTTTTAAAGAAAATTATTTTGACAGGGATAAAGTTAACATGGTGAAATTTTAAACAGCTGTGAATGAACAGACATCACATAGTGCATTAGAAATGATGAAGAACTTATTTTCAGCATTAATGTAGCATTAAGCTATTTCAAAGACATCATAAGAGGAAAGCTTGAATGAGGATGGACAATCACCACACATGCACATTAAACACATAGAAGTACAAGATGGCTTTAGCCTTCAAAGTCGCAGAATTCTGACATACATCAATAAGATCCAAAACACATGACAATACATGTGAAGATAAATAGAATTCAATAGCAGACTACCCACTTACCAAAATACAGCCAAGATGACTGCATGATCAATTGACACCATGAAGAAAATAAATTATTATACAAAGACTTGATGATGACCAAAGCATTTTGCAAAAATAGGACTTTAGTATCACAGTCTTTTCCTCATGGCTGTCCATATTCATGGTACAGGGAAGGAAAAAATGGAGAGGGACATTCTACCCATAAGAAAGCATAGATGATCACTTTATGCAAGCTACAAAAAACCTGTTCCTCTGATCTTGAGGTAGTGAAAGGTTACTAATTAGTCTTCTCTGCTTTGACACCTGCATTTCACTGTCCCCAGGGCAAGCAATGTGTGGCAGTTTATCTCTGCATTCTTTAGTAGCTTGAAAAATGAGATGGTAAGACATATCTAGGTTTGCAACTAAGGTTCATGTCATGACGAGAGTGTCTTACCTTGTCAGATATTTTAACATTACATTAGAGTTTCAAAATCATCAGGGTATTCCATCATGTAAAAAAACTCTGTGCAGAAAATGCTTTTCTGTCTGCAAAATACCCTTGAGCAGTATATTCTAACATTTCTACAGGATAGCCTCTGCAAAAAGAGAATGTAGCTCTTCCAAGATGTAATAAAAAGTCAGACAAGATTTCATCTAGCAATAACACCTGCAGATGCTCATCTTGAAATCTTTCACATGGTGTCAAATGCTGGTGGTGTCAAGAATAATATGACAGTTCTGAATATATTGACAAAGGTCATGCAGGGTAACAGACGTTGCTAATGGTATAGTCACATTCTGGGGATATGGAATTTTTGAGGGAGGCACATATTATACAAGCTGTTCAAGTACCAGTTCATAGGTAAGTACCACTTAGAATGTTGTTAAAGGCAGCCTAGTAATGGTGACATGAATGATAAAGTGATATTAATAGCAGATCCTTGGGCCTTTTTTTGTTACAAGTTGAAAATAAGTGACCACTTGAATTTCCAGTGTCTTATGAACTACCAAATGACTGCTGTAATCCTCTGTAAAGCTGATATAGATCATTGCCTTAAGCTGCAAGATCTGTGAATAGAACACAGCAGAAGATAATAATTACATTCTTCTTATGATATATTTTCTTTTTTTTTAATTTAAAATGAAATAGAAACCTTTGAATGCTTTAAAAGTATACCTTTTAAATGCAAAGGTTAGGGTATTCACTTGGATGATAAGATTCAAAACACTTTTTAGTCTACACTGATATATCTCACTCAAAATATCTTATATCTACAGGTCAGGACCTTGAGCAATCAGCCTGAAATAACATTTTCACCAACATAGGTAAACAATGGAATACAACAAAAAATGTTCTGACATAAGGTGAGGTCATAATTACTTGTTTCTGAGTACACTTTTGTCTCAGAGTCTCCACTCTGATGCATTTTTATCAAAACACTTTCAGAAGACCTCTAAAAGTTACAGCCAGTATATGTTTCCTGGCAAGAAATCTTTCTTTCAAATGCAGTAAAGCAAGAGTTCTCTATCATATGGTTTAACAGTCCAGAGAGAAACAAGTCTGATCATATTTGCTGTCAGTAGGGGGTTATACTTCCATTCATTTAAATTTTAGTTAAACAAGACACTGAATTGTAAAAGTACATAAATGAGATTTGTTACTATCCAAGAAACAGCTACATAATCTGCTTCTATTAATGTTCTCAAATACTTTCGGAAACATTTATGATCATACGTGTTTATGACTAGGAAAGTATCCTGCATGTGCAGATGTTGGCACAACAAATTTGATCTCAAAAGTTCTCCTCAGGAGCTCAAGCTACCAAGCAATATCAACACATACAGCTTGCATTACTACATGCACCATAACTTGCATTTCACTCATATGTGAACTATTACCCATGCATGCAGTTCTATTTCGAAACACATTGAGAAATGAAAGGTGGAAGTATTAAGAGCTTTCTTGTCCCTGATCTTCCCAAGCAGCTTCATGTTTTCAGTTGCTAGACTCAGTTTGGATGAATCTCTATAATTTTAAGCCGAGGAATAACTAAAGAGACCGTTCTGTGTTTGCCAGCTGGAAAATTGCAGTCTTAAGTGAAAATCAACATGAAATCAAGGCAGATAAAGATGTTTATCCTATTAAAGAAATGCATCCATGGAAATTGTTTAAAATCTTATGGCAGTTTTGCTAGTTTCAGAAGGCTACAATGTTGTGCAGGTACTTGTCTTAAGGCACTTATAGAAATTTCTGAGCCATGTTACTTTCTCTGTCCAATGACAGTCAGAAAGAATGAATGGGGATTATGGCCAAGACAATGCCCAGTAATTTTTCAGTGGTAATTAAAGCAGGCTTCTGAACTTATCGACAGGTCTTAACAGAACAAGTAAAAAGACATGAATGAATGAAGTGTTTACACAAGCAAAAAATATACAAAAATACACTAACAAAAAAGGCTTTTCTTCACCTTGTTATCCTAATTTTTACACCTTAGGTATTGTAAACATCCTCACTTTTTCTTCAAAATGGCAAATATTTTGTGACCTTACTGTATCCCAGTTAGGGATCACGAACTTATCCCTGAATGGTTTTAGAAAAGCAGAAGTAGTATCTTCCCATTAACAAATCCCTGTAGATTGGCCACCTGAAAAATAAGTCACAAACCATCAAATATTTTAGAAAGAATAAAACATATGTTAAGATTTTCTGGAGAGCATGCTTAAATAGACAAATCAGGCAAGTCAATTCCTTAAATTGTAGGCAGACAAACTTCTTGACTGGAAAGAGGAATGAGACAACTTGTCTTGGAACCTGTGTGTCACAGGTTTCTAATGTCTGTAGAAATCATCTGCCATGCACATTCAAAGTTCAGCTACCCAAATATACATTGAATTTATTGCTTAGATTCCCAGCATTTTCAATGCATTTGGTTTCAGCAGATTTTCAATCAGTAAAAATTCAGTACCATATTTTTAGCTGCATTGCCGTAATTGCAAAAATCATTTCATTATATTGCACAGGGTGAGGTGAAATACACCTTTGACTGAACCTGAACTCCTTTAACTTCTGCTTCTGTATAGTAGTTTTGCCATCTAAATGTCCTCCTCTTTCATGACTAACATAGTGGCACAGTTCATACTGACAGTAAGTGAGGAGTTTGCCTCAGGGATTCTACAACTTTTGGGTTTTAGATCATTAAGCTTATTTTGGTGTAAAGTGGTAGCCTTTTGCTGCAAAGATCTCATCACATCTTGCCATAATCTGATTTCAAGAAAGGGATTTATCAAACCAGTCAAATATAAATCTAACAAAGACACATACTGGCAGATAGTGTTTCAGCTGTTGTTGATCTTATTTCTCTTCAGGCCTTTGGCAATAAGTGTAAACTTACAGTGACTTTTCTGTGCCTTGATTACAGGCAAATCAAACTCAAATTTAAATATCTCTGGTTTGTATTTACAAAAAATATTTGCTTATGTTTTTCTAATAAGATTTTGATAATTATCTTGTCAGGTTGTTGCACAGGCCAAAGAAAGATTTTTTGGTAGTATAATCACATGATATGCAGTGTAAGTTCTCCACAATATCAGGCAGTAAAGTGGTCTTTTTTTAATACAGACTTTTTCCTCTTTCATATTTTTCTGCTCTTAGATGAGCTGCAATAGCACTTTGCTAGAGCTACAGCAGATATATGGGGTATGAGAGATATGCCTTTTTTAAATCAGACACAAAAGAAACCTAGAAGCTTTAGAAAAAGGAAACATAAATATAAAAATTGAGTGGAAAAGTTAAATATAACCATTTCCTTTTTTTAAGATTGCTAAGTTATTAACAATTAATGGGTTCTTGATTTATTCCCTCAAGTTCCTATTACTACTTACTACTCTCTAGAATCCTAAAATTCTTCAACCTGTACAATCTTTCCTATCATTTTGATCATTTGATTAAGAGATTTCTTAACCTCAGACAATTACTGTTATGTTACATAGCAGATCCCTGGAAGCTCCTCTGTCTACAGTGAGGACTGCAGTATACAGAGACTGTGACAAATGAAATGATAAAACTGCATGGCTTGGTTAAAATCTTGATTATACTGGAATAGTAAGAAAAACATGATTACGCTGTTTACATTTCTTTCCAATCAACAATCATACAAGATGTTTTAAAGGTAAATTGTCTAACTTCTTGTACAAAAAAATATTCTTTTATAGTTGATAAATTCATAATTTTTCCTTCAGTCTAAGATTTCTGTTTACTGTCCATTTATATTAGTGTGTGTGTGTGTGTGTGTGTGTGTGTCTTCATAAATACACAGAATTTGTCATTGACATCAGAAATTCTGGTTTCCTTTTGCACAACGAAACTGCTTTTAGACATAGGTAGACACAGACCGCTGCCAAGAGGAATAATTACTTAACTGCAAGTGATATTTTGTCTAGCATTGTCTCTCCACATGCAAACTGTATGGCCAACTTCTGAATTGCTGTACTTACAACTGTAGGGTAGTAAGGAAAAAAAGCATGTGGAATAGAAAAAGAGATGCTCTGAATTGACACGGGAACTCTTGGTTCAACAAGAGTTGAAAAGAATATGACAAGATTGGTTTAAGGATACTCTTTGTTCCTGTTAACTAGACATGTTTCAGATGAGACTGAAATTATAGAGAAGTTGAAAAGAAATGTTAGTCAGTTACATTTCAAAAGATTTTCACGATGGTAAATTGTCTCTTCTGACTGTTAGTGTCACACATAAGTATTGTGCATGATTTAATGTGCCTTTTGCAAAATCCATATAAAAGCTTTCTTCTCAGGGGCACTCTGGTAGGACCTGGGGATTAGGCAGTGAAAAGTGGGAAGAAGAATGGACTGCTTATTTGTTTGGCAAAATATACAGAGACCTTGAGGCTTTAAAGAATGTAAGAGCTGGTATTCACACCATAAATGGCATCACTTCTAATTCAAACATCTTGGTATACTAGTAAGAAAAAAAGTTATAATTCAGCAAGAGAGAGTAACAAGATAGCTATCTGCAATAAATGTCCTTGTTTACTATTCAAGAATAACAAGAGATCTCAGTAAAAATACTAAGATTCATATATTTTCATTATGTACAGAGTTAGTTAATTATGGTCAACCATCCCATTCCTTAAAACAGTTAATGGCCATTCAGACTCAATGAAAATAAGAAGAGGTTTTTGAAAAAATTATTTACTTTGTCGTTCATTCTGTAAGAATTAATATCCTAAATGCAACCTCTCATTACATGTATACTAGATTTCCTCAAAGCTATAAGATTTTCACCTCTCTCTGTGATCATCAGTTTGAACCCTCAAAGCCCTTAATGTGATAAAACAGGTGTGGTTTCACAGTAGTGAAGTAGAGTAAGTGCAAATCTGGAACAAGTCTTAGGTTTGTGTCATCTGCCAACACTGCACAGAGAGGTAATTCAGTGTTTAAAGGAATTACCTACTGCCTCAAATCAAACTCCAGCGTGGCTGTCCTTAGCAATAATAAATGTGATTTTTAGTGTATCCTATGACAAGCTGATTCTATGGTAGTTGCATACAACTACCGTAAGTGTTCTTAACAGGGCCAAGATCTTGCTTTGTTCCATAATGATGGAGTGCAACACTTAAAGTCTATCATCACAAGAAAAATACAGTTTTATGATTTCAGTCAGTCATAAATGGCCCACAATTGATTTTAAAATCACAATTTAGGAAACAGAAGGACATAGAAGGTGGTGAGAGGGAGGAAAGTTAGGGAAGAGAAAGGAAGCGCAGGAGAGGGCAAGACAGTTCTTGGGCCTCATATGTTCCAGGTGAGCTCTCCAGATGGATTGTAGGTGGATTGTAGTTTGTAAGAAAAGCATGCATCCTCTCAAATTTTGGCTAGAGAGGTAGAGAGGTAACACTGGTCACACCTTTTGAAGCAGGAAACACATCTAAGTCACCTAGCTGTGAATGTCACTGGACCTTCAGTGTAAACATCAAACAATGGTCAAATTCAATCAGATAGAAGTATGCCCCATTTCAGAAATGTTCGCTTATAAAGGTCCTTTTGGCATTAAAATATGACACTTTGGAGATTCTGGAACCTCTGCAGCTATGAAGAGATTTTAAGGATCTAAAGTTTGGATTTAGACATTTAAATGGCAATTATCAGCAAAAAATCTTTGTCTCAGTAGTCTTCTCTCTGTCTTATTTTAAGACATCAAAAACTGTTCAAGATAAATAAATTCTAACACTCTTCTTTAGGGTGCTGTGATCTTTCAAAATATGTTTACGTTTTCATTTGAATTGATTTCATCATCTGTTCAGATATGTGTGGCTGCTAAATGATGATCTGCATAATGATTCTTAAAGTTTCTTTCACGTGTTGGAAGCTTTTGATACAAAACCATCTTTGGCTACTGCCCTACCAACTAGTAGAGTCACTCGCTGAGAAGGGCAGGAAAACTTTTTAAAACTGGTTTTCTAAAGGTCTTTAAAAGCTGTGAAAACCCTGAATAGATAGTGCCATTAGTCTAGCTTTTATTATATTGGACGCATTTGCATGCAGTGAAGTAAAAAACATACTTAAATTAAGAATACATATTCCTTAATTTGAAAGAAAATGTTCATGATTACACAGCTATGTAAGCTATTATAGGAAACATCAAAAAGGTGTTTATATATAGATTATATAAGTGTAGAAAGGATATTTGGAGATCCTGGAATTGTTTCACTTGAAAAAAATAGTGACCTAGGATGTTCTGCATGATTTTAACCAACCAATAGTCACAGCAAGTTACAAACCTGTCATATTTTAGAAGGTTCGTCAAGTAGTGAAATTAAAAGATTGAGGCATGCTGCTCTGGTGTTTCATTCAGATATTCTGTGACTGGTGGGTCAAAATTTAATTTTATAATCCTCCGCCTCTTAATATGAAAATGCTAATTTCAGGTCAGTTAACTTAAGGATGAGATACAAAAGCTAATTCTGGATCCAAGCACCACTGACAGTTGTAAATGGTTCAGCTCTGGCTGCGTAGTCCTAATCTTATATCCAGTCACACACATAACTGATTTCCACTTCTGAGGTTTTGAACTATGCTGAAACCCTCTGAATTTCATTCTTCCCAATGCGTCTTTTCTCTCCTTTTACTTTACCTATGACTTACTTTAAATTCATAATCAGATTTTGTTAGCAGAGCTATTGTTTCCGACTTTGTAACCCATGAGAAAATATTCTGGTCTTTGGTGATCAGTAAACAGGGCAGACATTAATTTCCTACTGGAAATGTTGAGCTAAGTAGTGCCCTGCTGTAATAAGTGGACTGCTTTGAAGAGCCTTACAGAGTTTGAAGTGATTGTTGGGAATGCAAGAAAAAAAAAAAAAAAAAAAAAAAAAAAAAAAAAAAAAAAAAAAAAAAAAAGAAAATGTGCCAGGGAGAAGCAGTAGGTGGATTTAGCCCAAAATTTCATGAAAACATTAGACAGCATGAGGTATCAATGTCTCCATAAGAAATCTTGCCTTTTCTTTAGCCTAGCAACTCATTTCTGCCTTTGTGTGACACTGAACCAGCTGTAGGAAATGATCTGGCTTTATTTTTTATTTTTCTTCTTGATTTAGTTCACTAGTTAACTATCAACTCATTGAAAGTCTGATGTGGGCACTGCCCATCCTCTCAGGAAATGTTTTTTTTTTTTGTTTTGTTTAAGGAGGGACTGCCAAGGTCTAAGTGAAACCTGTATTGAAATTGATGAATGTCTTATTCTTAACAGATTAGGTTTACCCAGCAGATACTGTTTTTGCAGGCAAATGCCTCATACAGGGTGAGGCCTTTATTACTTTTTTAGAAGGAGACATTTCTGTGTCACTTTGGAAACATCAGCATGCTAGCATCCAAAAAAGTTTTGGCTGGATGAAGACTATAAAAAATGGTCAATGGGTTATTAAACTGGTCACTGAAAGAAGCAGAATAGCCTCAGGCATACAAGGGTGCAGAATAATATCAGGAAACCTGTTATTTACAATGTACACCTTTTGGCTCTCTAAAGGTCTTTCACAGGAAAAATCTTGGCAAGTTTATTGTCTGAGTCTAACCAAACAAAAAATTTAGGAGCCCATTACTGTGTAGGACATAACTGCTAGGGTTTGGGTAGTGAAGGGGGTGGGGGAACCTGTGTAGAAAGGGGCCAGCTGCCGCTCTGTGCCAGACACAGCTTCTTCCAGCCATGTCCACAACAGAGAGCATAGATGCCCTGTGTGCCAAAACTGAATCAAATGTGATGAGTTTATGGTGCCTCTGTGAAGATATTTAAATAATGATGGTAAATGCCAAGAAAACAATGCCAAAGGAAGGACAGTGGACAACAAGGAGATGCAAGAGACAACGTCAGGGCAGGGGCAAAAGAGAAGCAAGAAATATGGCAGGACAGGAGGGATGGTAGAGCAGGAAAAATGTCAAAGCAAAGCTAACTGCCCCAAGCAGGGCAGGAGCAAAAGAAACACTCAAGCAGGGACAGAAAGGAGACCCAGGTAGAGGCATGACTACAAAGGCACTGCAGCTGGTGGAGGAACCCACACTGGAGCAGCTGAGCAGGAGCCACAACGAACTGGCCCCCATCTCCTGCACCACCTGTCACCTCCCTGAAGGGACCGAGTGTAACCTGCAGCAAGGGGACTGAAGACTAGGAAGGGGAGAGGAGGTGTGTCCAGGTGGAAGTTGAGATGTTTTCCCTAAGTCTTTGTTTGTTTTTATTTTTCAACACAAGAATCAGTAATGAAAAGTGTGCTAATTGGCAATAAATTAAATGGATATAATTTCCCTGACTCAAAACTGGTTTTGGGACTTAAGAAAGAATTACTAAGAAGGAAGATTCTACACTTAATTTTCCTGCAAAGAGAAGAAAAACTTTTAAGAAGTGGTTTGGTTTTTTTGGTTGTGGTTTTTTTTGGGTTTTTTTGTTTGTTTGTTTGTTTGTTTGTTTGTTTTGGGTTTTTTGTTTTTTTTTTCCTTGAGTATCAACTTTGGTGAATGCTATTTACTACAGTAAGAAGTATATTTCTTTAGTTATTTTAAGATCAAGCACCTAAGAGATCATTACTGTAATTCTTAATTTGTGAAATATGTTCAATAACTCTTTGATCTGATTTAATCAAGGAGTCAGAGAGAGAAAATATTTTCAGAATAAAAGTAATTCTACATTCTCTCCAGTTATTCTAAAATACTGGCCTGAAAACAGGTAAAAGACTGGGGGCTAAATTTCCTTGTGCCTTTATAAATGCTGAAATTGATTGAGACTACATGAACATGGTCGAAAAGTTAATTAGGTTATCTAAAGGTCTGAGTTTAAAGTAGATTACTTAACTCCATCTACTACTCATATGAATGTGTTCATGCAAAATTTAAGTGGAATAATTGATTTGGTGCAATTCACTTCAGAAGACATTAGACTAAGCTGAACCAAACTGAAATCCTGTAATTCTGCTTAAGCATCACCATACAGAGGTTTACTGTAATTTAACTAGTCCACTTGAAAGGTTAATCCACAGTAACTTTGTAACATCTTTGGACCCCCTTTCTGAAGAGACTGGATGGCTCACAAAGTAGCAACTGTTTGTTATCTTTTTCAGGAACCTTGTTAAAAGTTTATCTGGACTCAATATAAATAGAAGTTGTTCAGTAAAAATATGTTCAGCAGTGTGAGTGTTTCTTTGATTTACCTAGAGGGTAAATCAAGGCTGAAAAAATTACAACTGCGGTTGATATTAAGTATCTTGTGAGCTCACTTAGAAAAGGTCAACAACGTAGCTAACAGGAGAATAAATTGTTCTTTCATTTACTTCCAAGGCAGAATTAAGGGAAGCTGACAAGGCAAGACTCAGAAGTCGTGTATTGCTGATTCATTAAACTGAATACATTTGACCAGGAGATGTGACCCTTGCCCATTTGTTAGGACTAATTATTTACATTTATTCAAGCAGAATAACCCCAAAACATAGAATTTAGAGCACTTGTTGGAATTTGGGAGAACAGCTTTGAAGTTCTGTGTGTGGCTCAGGTAGAATGGAAATTTGAGCCTGGGAACACCACAGTGAATCTCTCTATCCTTCTTTGTGGAATAAACAGACAAACAAACAAACAAACAAATAAATATTTTTAGAAGAACTTCCTGAAACCTCAGACAAGACCATTTCCCTTTTAGTCATTCCTGCGTGTATCTGTTTGTTTGTTGTAACTACTGAGATTTCTTTCTTCATTATATTTGATCAGATCCCTTGATAACTAGTGGCTTAAACAATTTGACAAGTATATAAGCCACCTTCTAGTGTATGTGCATGCATGTGTGTTGCATTTCCAGAAGTCTTACTGAATCAGTCAAAGTGAAACAGTGGTAGAGATTATTCAGATCAATCACTCTAACTTGACAGAGAGCTGTGATCCACACTTCTTTGTTTGGTTTTTCTTTAATTGCAGTTTAGTTTGCTGAAAAACACTCAAACTCTGGAAATCAAGGCCATTTATCTGCAGATGTATTTGTCATACAGAACAAAACTGTCAGCACCAAGCTTCCCATATGAAGAGACATCAACTCACTAATTTCTGCTTGCATTCAAAGCACAAGTTAAATACTTTGTACTTCTCTGATCTTATCTCAGAGGTAATTTCTCTTAATGAACAAATTCAATTCTGTCAGTTGTGACAATACAGCAGGACACATCGGCCTTTTTCTTGCTCCCTTAACAAGCACTGAGTATTGTTCCTTTATTAGGGTATTGCTCTGTTAATACTCAGTCTTGTGTGGAAATAAAATATTTTTTCTCCTGTGGAACTCACTGGAGATTGGTAGCAAGTATCAGATCATGAAACAGACTACACGCTCATAAAATTGTAAATAATTTTACCATATTTCTTCCTCTTTGTAATGTAATATTTCACTGCAGTTCCCATTTCACATAGATTTCTGTTTTGGATCTTGATCACTCCTCATCTAAAAGTTTAAACTGTGCAAAAGCCCATCAGATAAGGTACTAAAAAGTGTATTGTCTTATTTTTCTACATTTCCTTCTTTTTATTTCCACTGGGAAAGGTGGATGAAAAAGACAGGAAGTGGGAAGAAAACACAAGAGAAAAAGAATCTAAATACTTCTACTAGCTAAGAAATTCCAATGTCATAGAAAGCAGCCCAAGCCATTGCATTCACACCTAGAGCTGTAAGTATGAAAAAGATTGAAATTCAGAAAGGTCTGGATATAGACTTTTAGTTCAGCACACTATAAGTGTAAAACTGCCTATATCTGTACTCAGAATTTAGGCCGTAAAAAAAAAAAAAACCCAAAAAAAACCCCCCCAAAAAAAAAAAAAAACAACAAAACAACAAAACCAGAAACCACCCCAAAATCACAAAAAACACCTAAAACCAAACCAAACCAAACCAAAAACCACATACACACACACACACACACAAAAAAAAAAGCCCAAACAAAAAACAAACCAAAAAAAACCAAACCCACACAAAACCCCAACATAAATTATAGACAGGATGTTGTAGCACTGATTTCATTCAGGTTCATTTCTAAAATTTAATGCTAAAAATCAGGGAGTAGAGTAGTAAAGGTTACTCAGTACTGTCAGTGACCATGAATTTTTTAATTAAATTGTGTGTACTCAAGAACAATAATCCTGTTTTAAATTTGCGTTATCATAGGTTTTTCTTTTTAGTTCTGTATAACTTCTTCAGTGATTTCTGTTGCTAACGGAAACCTGAAGGCAGATGTGTGAGTTCAGAAGCTGGCAGTGTACACCCTATGGATTTCCTACATATACATTTTACAGAAATCGATTGCATGGACCAAGAAGAAAAGATGTAAGATGTTACTAGATTAACATTTTGGAATGTTAGCATTCAAAGCACATCAAAGAAAATTACAAGAATGAGGATTTATTTCTTGGGACTGGAAGAGTAAATCTCTTGGTAACCAGGTTGATGAGATCGTGAATGAACTAAAAATTAAGAGCATGAGGACTTTTGGAATTACTGAAAAATCTAAAATAAGTGTTTTGTCCAATTCTCTTTGTTCAGGTTGCTTGCCTAAAGTTATCAGGCCAGAAGTAAAATGAGGATGACACTTTAAATCAAAATTTGCACTTCTATACCTAATGAAGTTTGACCTTGATTTGAGAAAGCCTTTCAAACATGGTATTGAACAATACAAAGAGCACTCCCTCCTACTCCATAACACTCCTCATTTATTATCAGGAATCCCTTCATTTTTGATGACCTGTATCTGCTCTGTTTGCCCTCTCCAGCAGTTTTTCTAGCACTGGGAGTTCTTTTCATACTTACAAAGAATGTGGGGAAATTATCCCTGTCCGGTAGTGTGGACAGATGGGAAAGAATGAAGTACATCAACTTAAGTCCAACAGGTCCTTCGGGTAAAAACACTGGAAAACCAGTAAGGACACTGCTTTGTAAAATCTCTCCAAATGTAACAGCCCATGACTAGGTCTAGGAAACAGAGCGTTTCCTTTCAATACTCCCTTTAAAGCCTGTATAAAAATTCAGAAACATTGATCTACAGTTAAGGACTCTACAGAGACCATTTGAGAGAAAGAGCATCCTGGGTATCTGTTCAGGCTCAAAGTGATTCTGATTTTAGCAGCAAATGAATCTCATGACAGACAGCTGTGTTTAAAAGGTTTAAGGAAGGACAGATTTTTTTTTTTTTTTTTTTTTTTTTAAATACAAGAATTTGGACTTTGTATTGAACAAAGTTTCCAGAGAAAATGGCTTGGCACCTTTTCACAGCAAGACATCAAGTCTCCAATTTTTATGGCCCTTTAGGATACACTCCTGCCTAAAAGATTCATTTTAAGTTACTATTTCCCCTCCTACAGGAAACTGAGCCTTTGGTAACTGAAAAATGAAAAAGAACATTATTGAATTTTATACCATACTGGCTAGAAAAGGGTAAGAACAATTGGTGTCCAAAAATCTGAGTTTTATTTGTCACTCTTAAATTACAAAAGAAACAAAAGAAGTGAGAAACTTCAGTTAGTTCTGCCCATCCCATATGCACAACGGTGTGTGTGTGTGTGTACATATATGTCTATATATATGTAGTAGTGCTTTGAATAAGGTTGTATTCCATATAAGTTGAATATGGGGGTACCTACACAATACAGATATGAACAATTTGTTCATTTTTTCAGATTTTTTTCCTTGACTGAGAAGACTGTTAAATAAAGGAATCAGAAAAATATTTAACAGGAAGACACAGGCTGCTGTGAAGCAAAGGATTAGATCTACTGCCACAAGTACACAAGGAACAAGAGGTTTTTTACCATTAGTTATCATGCTTTGTACTTTGAAAAGACTTAGGCACATGACCAAATTTCTTCAGGAACAACAAATAATGTACATCAGCTGAAATTAACACCCTTCTCCCCATCACGCTCAGCAAAGCTAGCAAAGCTGAACAAAATGTATCTAAATGTTTCCACAATTCATGTGATTTTGGTAAAGATATTATTTAGGAAATAAACAAGTTATATACACATATTGTACAAAATTCATACTCAGAAAGGAATAGCCATGCTAACTGACAAAGGATTTTTTTCAGAATGCCACAAATGGAAGCTATTTCCATTTTGACAGCTGCTGTCTATTGTCTTGTAAAAATCATACTTCTTCATAGAGATTATTGCAGTTATTACAGTTAAAAGTAGGACAGATATGAGAAGGTAAATACTAAGGAAAAAGCAAATCAGAGACTGACAATGGAAATTAAGTAGGTCAAGAAATACATGTGCTACCCACTGCAAATACACAGTGATGCACTCTCACATTTGTGCTCATTCCTCTAACTCTAGCACGCACTAGTTACTTGTTCCAGGGATGACAGGTGGGAAGGAAAACATTTAATTATTTGTACAACTTATTTAAAGCAAGCACTCCTACAAACTCATGTCTTTGGTTTACAGGTTAAGCAGGCAAGTTCAGTGCCAGCCTGTAAATGAATGGAGTTCTAGCGTAGAGGGGCTTCACCCCAAGGTGAAGGAGGAATATCTGTGTTCTTTGCCCACTTGCTGTGTTTCCCCTAATAAGGGCATTTTCAAAGGAGGGCCAAACTATGGTGAGGGATCACATAGCCCAGATGGCAGCTCCTTGTCTTTATCTCTAGTTAACATTTGAAGAGAAATGTGTAAATATAGCCTATGTGGAAACAGAGGAAGGATCTGAGTTTTGTTTTGTCTTTGACCTAAAACCTTCCTGTAACCAAGACACTGAGCTGTGAGTTAAATGCATAAAAAACCTCTGAGGAGATGACAGTGAGACCTCATAGACTCACAAGCTCCAATAACAGAAATTGCTGAAGTATTTTTGCTCTGGACTTGTGCTTTCAAATCTTTTCCCAAGTGAGCTGGCAAGCAGGGGCTGGCAAAGGACTGCTTAACGTGCCTGACAGCAGCTGCTGTGTCTGGACTAGGAGTCTGGGCTTCTAAGGTCAGTCATGTCTCAGGCCCTTAGAAAAGAGCTTCTCACTTTATAGGAAATGCAATCCAGTCGTATAATGAAGGTTTGACAGAGAAGGGGAGATTTATATGTCATCATTGCTATATCTTAAATAAAGGCATTTTATCTACTGCTTATAAAAATACAGAAAATTGAAAGACAAGTACACACTATATAGACAAGACTAATTTGATTGAAAATATGTAGATCCCTGCAATAGCTACTAGTGCAGTCCCCTTACCTTCTGCTGTGGTCCTTGTGGTGTGGCTGTGTTATTCCCTCAGCAATGACTGTGATAACACATTAATTCAGTTTGTTAAAAAGCCTGCAAAAGAAAAATATTTAAAGAAAGCAGGAAAAAAGCTAAAACTTAACAGGAGTTGGCAAGTCTGACAGGAAACTATACAGGTCCGGTCACACACTGGAAATACTCAAAGAATAAGGCTCACAGGCCATTTTTCTGAAAGAACAGTTTAATTGAATATTTCTGCTGTGTTTCTCTAATCAAAGCCAGCCTGACAAGCCAAGAAAAACAATTGCTTTTCCCATGCAGTATTAATACTCATTAGCAGCTGCTGCATCCCAGATTGCATCATATCTGTCATTACTTGAAGGTTGTGGTTTAACACTAAAGCACCTGCAGCATACTAAATGCATCCCAAATAGTAACTGTGTCTCGTACAGTATAGTTGAATACTGTATGAGTAAATTGCATCAAACAGTTGGAATTATCTAGTCTTCTGTCTGTATCTTGTCTTACATAACCTACATGAGGCTTGTGAGTTCGGAAAGTCATATTGGCAGCTTGCCAATCCTCAAGAATTCATTGGGATTTTAAAGCTCCTAATGAACTTAGCCAATATCACTGCCAAATATTTGTGCAAGTGACTTTGGTTTGTTGCTCTTCAGATGAAAAGATAATCAAATGAGAGATTCTCCTAGGCTTTGTAAAGTGCTTTTTCCTAAAATTAACTAGCAAGTACAACTATCTTACTCTTTTAAACAATTATTTCTCAAGGAGAACATATTGAAGTCATAAAAAAATTTCTGATTCAATACTTCTAAATTTGTGGAAATGGAGGAAATTCTTATCCTTGTTCAACCTTCATATCCTCAGCACTGCATTGGAGAACAGTAGTTCTCCAGACATCTGCATGCAGCACTAGAGGCAGCAACTCTAAGCCACTGTTTCATATTAGCATAAATGTCACTTCCTACTAAATAGCCTGGTTTACCCCCAGCATTGCTGTGATATGTAATGACAAAAATTCAAGTGGCAAATTAAAGACTTTGGTCTGCCGTTGTCTAATATGAAGATTAGTTTCCAAGATATTTACACATTTTTTTACACTTTTAAAATAGAAATTAGATAAAAACATAACTGATACTCTAATCAAATTATAGTTCAGTTTGGTAATTCTTGCTTATTGCATAATATATAAAGAACCTGGTATATGTAAAACAAGACTGGAATAGTATAGCTGAAATACTTCAGACCCCTGCATATTTGTAGTCACTGGTTTATTTCACTTCAAGGAGATGACTCATCCTTAAGGAGGCTAAGCTACTCGGTAAGGCTCCAAGACCTTGCAAAGATTTTCTCTAAGTCAACTCCTCTACCTCTGTGTAAGTGTGTTTTACATATTTAAATGGTCACATTTAAATATTTCTATGCCTTTTCAGCTTAGTTTGAGCAACTGCTTCTCAATGAGATATTTAAACCTTTGTGTACTCTGCTCACAGAAATAATTTTTCCTCATCTGTTTGACATCCACTGTGAAGGATGGGGCTAGCCACAATTACAAAGGATGTTTGTCAGAGCTAGAATTGCAGCATCAGGCTCTCAAAGAGGTGGAGTGAGATGAGGTGCTAAGGACAGTATGATCTTACTTATATTGGAGTTGTGTGTTAGCTACTTTGTACTCACAATGAATAAAAACTTGTGAAGCTGGGCAAACTAGCTCAGCTGTAGGGTACAAACAGTTTTCTGATAGCAACCTTACAGCTTTGTATCCTGATGTTCATTATGGAGCCTATAATTGACTTTTCCTGCTCTCATTAAAGTCAGATTGTGATTTCCTGGAATAAATTTTATTGAGTATAAACATCCTGGAATTATACCTTTTTTCCATCATCCTTTCCCATAAGTAACTGAAGGGAAATAGTTTGGTCCTAAGTAGCTCTTTTCACACTCATGGTACTCATATATTTTACCAAGTACGGGTTAAATACTGAAGGGCCACCAACTGTATGGAAAAATAAAGCATTCACTATGCTTTCAGCAAAGGCTGGACAATGTCCAAAGACATAGGCTTATTTTAGCGAAAGGGGATGTTGGCTGGAATCCTGCAGTTACTTGGTGGCCTGATAAGGAAAAAGAACAAATCCAGAAATCAAATCAGATTCTCTCAGGCAGACAGTGAAGAGTATTACTCATAGCACGTCATTGGCATTGACTTTCTATAGTTTTGCTATTTATTATACTTCAGGTCCTCAGTTCACTGGAAGGTCTTTTATTTTTTTTATCAGTCCTTCAGCACTTTCACTGATATGATTGAATGAATTCTTATTTACCAATACAAGAAGGTTCCCTACTTATTCTTTTACTTCATATCATAGACTCATAAAATCATAGAATATTTTGAGCTGGAAGGGACCTTTAAACGTCTTTGTTCTGGTTGTGGCTGGGATAGAGCTAATTTTCTTCACGGTAGCTAGTGTGGGGCTATGTTTTGGATTTGTGCTGAAAACAGTGTTGATAATGTGGAGATGTTTTAGTTGTTGCTAAGTAGTGCTTACACTAGTCAAGGACTTTTTCAGCTTCCCATGCTCTGCTGGGTGCACAAGAAGCTGAGAGGGGACACAGCTGGGACAGCTGACCCCAACTGACCAAAGGGATATTCCATACCATATGACATCACGCTCAGTATATAAAGCTGGGGGAAGAAGAAGGAAGGAGGGGACACTCGGAGTTATGGCATTTGCCTTCCCAAGTAACCATTACGTGTGATGAAGCCCAGCTTTCCTGGAGATGGCTGAACACCTGCTTGCCGATGGGAAGTAGTGAATGAATTCCTTGTTTTGCTTTGCTTGTGCTCATGCCTTGTGCTTTACCTATTAAACTGCCCTTATCTCAACCCATGAGTTTTCTCACTTTTACTCTTCTGATTCTCTCCCCCATTCCATTATGGGGGGAGTGAGAGAGCGGCTGTGTGGTGCTTGGTTGCCAGCTGGAGCTAAACCATGACAGTCATCTAGTCCAAATCCCCCTGCAATCAGCAAGAACATCTTCAACTAGATCAGGTTCCTCAGAGCCCCGTCCAACCTGACCTTGAATATTTCCAGGGATGGGGCATCTACCACCTCTCTGGGCAACCTGTTCCAGTGTTTCAACACCCTCATTGTAAAAAAATCTCTTCCTTATATCTAGTCTAAATCTACCCTCTTTTAGTTTAAAACCATTACCCCTTGTCCTATTACAGCAGGCCCTACTAAAAAGTTCGTCCCCATCTTTCTTATAAGTCCCCTTTAAGTATTGAAAAACTGCAATAAGGCCTCCCTGAAGCCTTCTCTTCTCCTGGCTGAACAACCCCAATCCTCTCAGCCTTTCTTCATAGGAGAGGTGTTCTATCCCTCTGACCATTTTTGTGGCCCTCCTCTGGACCCGCTCCAACAGGTCCATGTCTTTCCTGTGCTGAGGGCTCCAGAGCTAGACAGAGAACTCCAGGTGGGTTCTAACCAAAGCAGAGTAGAGGGGCAGAATTACTTCCCTCAACCTGCTGGCCATGTTTCTTTTGATGCAGCCCAGGGTACAGTTGGCTTTCTAGGCTACGAGCGCACTTTCCTGGCTCATGTCCAGCTTTTCATCCACCAGTACTCCCAAGTCCTTCTCTGCAGGGTTGCTCTCAATCCCTTCATCCCCCAGCCTGTATTGATATTGGGGGTTACCCCGACCCATGTACAGGACCTTGCACTTGGCCTTGTTGAACCTCATGAGGTTCACATGGGCCCACTTCTTGAGCTTGTCCAGGTGAGATGGCATCCTGTCCCTCAGGCTTGTCAACTGCACCGCTCAGCTTGGTGTCATCTGCAAACTTACTGAGGGTGCACTTGATCCCACTATGTCACTGATGAAGATATTAAACAGTACTGGTCCCAATACAGACCCCTGAGGGACACCACTTGTCACTGATCTCCATCTGGCCGTTGAGCCATTGACTACCCTCTGGATGCAACCACCCAATCAATTCCTCATCCATATGGTTGTTCCCTGCACAAAAAAATTCTTTTCATTTTCCAAATTTGATACCCGTCACTCTTAACGGACAGTCCTTCATTTACATATTCATATTTTCAGATTTCTTTAACTGTTTGCTATCCTATATATTTTTCAAGCATTCTGTTAATTTGGGGCAAAGGGTGGTTTATGCCTCATGAGTAGAAGTAGCTAAATGTGTTTAACATTCCATATGCTTTTTCATTAATATATAATTATTC
This sequence comes from Morus bassanus, assembly GCA_031468815.1. Classification (NCBI taxonomy): domain Eukaryota; kingdom Metazoa; phylum Chordata; class Aves; order Suliformes; family Sulidae; genus Morus; species Morus bassanus. The sequence continues at coordinate 105,558,597 of CM062567.1, read as the reverse complement.
CTTTTAGTTCAATACACTAGAGGTTTATATTGAAAAATATAAAGTGCTAGCATTAAGGAACAATGCTAGGATTATAAAGTAAGATTTATTTTGAATATTTATTCGTTTTGAATTTTTAATTTTAGCGACAATAGAGTTCACATTTCATTGCAGTCACTCAAACATAATAAAGCAATGTCAAGCAGTACAGAATAGTACAAAAGGTTTCTGGTATAACCAAGACACACTGTGTGAGTGCTATAGTCTATTGCAGTTTAATGAGCCTCAATAACTGTAGCCAATAGGTCATATTGTGCAAAGAAAAAAAGCATAATTAAATGCTATTTCTATGTAATTACACCGTTCATTATTCATTGCTAAAATTAAGACAATTTTAGAAGCCTTCTATCACAATTAATTATGAGGGAAGAATAAAGATGCTTTGAGATTAAACCTTGTTTTTATTCTTTTTAATATTATGTATCTAAGTGAGTGTCTGAAGTATATCCTGGAAAAGGAACTCATTAACTTCCTGAGAGGGGAAAGTCACAAGAGCACACCAAACCATCATTATCCAACACTATCATGGAAAAGGATGCAAAAGAGACATAAAAAAACCCCATATCAGAAAAACACAAGATGTCATGCACACATTTTGTAGTATACAACAGCCGTACAGGAAGAGGGTTGTACATATAAAAAAAGGTGTTGAAAGCTAGGTGCATACTTGATATGCTATGACATAAAACCAAATAGCTCAATTTTTGCCAATGCTAAGCAGCAAACTCAGCCAGTGGACGAATTTTCCAAGTGGTCTGAAAAAATCCTTGAAAAGTCATCTCAGTGTTCTATTTCATTCTTCCTTTCCCTTCCCATGGGAGTCTGGGAATCAGAATCACAGAAATTGAAGTTAATCAAAATTGCAGTATCAGTCAAAATATGGAATATCATCAGTAACAAAGTTTCCTATGAAACTCAGTAGCATACAAGACCAATCACCCAACTGTGTTAAAAGCATTTTTCAACAAAAATAAACAAATACCCTTTCCTTTTTTTCCCCCCTATGCCCCCTACTGAAAAAAACCCAGAACACTGTTGAAGTGCTACAAAAATGCCAGAGAAATACTCTCAAACTTCAAGCACAGGGACTTTCTACTTGTCTGTTATTGCATTGTTTAAATGCTGTAGCTCAAAATGCAGTAGTGATAGGATCCCAAAACTAAATTCTAAAATTTGATATTACATAAGGTCAACAGTATCCACAAGACAAACAGGCTGAAAAATACCTCCAAGAACAAGATTGTCAGCAAATCATCTATGTTTCTAAGAACACATTTTTAACACTGAGATCTAGTGAGATAAACTTAAAACATTCACACTGGAAATTTTCAGAGAGGTTTGGTTCCACCTCAGCAATTATATATATTTTCAAGGACAAGTGAAGACCAGAAAATGGGTGGTAGTGAGATTCAGGTTCCTTTAATATTTTATGTTTCAACCACCTAATTATTCAGATTGTAAAGACAGGAGGAATGATGCTGGAGGAATGATGCCCTCTACCATCCTGGACACTGGCTGGCAGCAAAGGAATAAGTGAATCAAGCTGTTCAAGATATTCTTGGGAAAAAATTGTGCTGTCCTATTTATTGATCTACTGTTGTAGTGCAGCTGTCTACAAAAATCTCAGCATTTGAAAGACAGACTCCATAAAAAAAAACAAGAAGAGACTTTCAAAACAGGGCAGACAGCACACGGGCAGTGCAGAGATGGTAGCACATTTCTTTCCATAATATTACTGACAAGACAATTTTGACTCTTAGAATAACTTGACTATAATAGATAAGGGAATTAGAATACCAAAGAATTTTTCAGCAATTACCAGCAAAGAAACAATGAGTCCACTGATACCAAAAGAAGAAATGGGCATTTATAACAACAAATAATATGGAACAGATGAAATTAGAGAACCATGTCAAGTCAGTAACAAATGGGAAGATGAATTATATCTAGAAAGAAATGAAATGAGCTAAAGTCATAAGCTGAAGAGGATATAATGGCATGTACAAATTCTGTGGTCAGACTTGTTTCACATGGTATGTATTAGATTTGTTAGAAAATAGGTAAACGCCTGCCAAAATAAGCTAGACAACTATTCAATGACAGTCATGTTTTCCAGGCTGATAAACAAAAAATCCCCCAAACTTAAAGTGAATTTAAGAGAGTAATAATTTCTGCAAAGGAAAAAATAGTAATAAACCATGTAACATTTTAGAAGACGTTAAAAATAGAAGATATTCTACAGACAGGAGAGGCAAGAAAGAGAGAGAAATATTGTTCTTTACATCATAGATAAAATGGACTTAGGTCTTGGTTTTAATATTAGTGTGAGGTTAATGAGCCAGAAGCTTGAGTAAGACAGAAACTGCCCCACTGCAACATTACATGGAATTGTGATTTGCATCCAGTGTGACTGACTCATATGAGTAATTCAGGTTTTAGATTAAATATTTTTAATTTTCCAGGTACATAAGAATATTTTGAAAGCTCAGTATCCTAGAGTTAAACTTCTGCCAAGACAAAATTGCTGCACCTTGTAAAACACTGGTAGCAACTGAGAATTTAAATAACAGTGAATGCGTGAAATATATTTCAGTCTGTTGTTGAGGTGTCTTCTACCGAGCTGACTTTTTATATTGATCACTTTTATTGCACATAGTTTGCCAAAAAATTACAATATTTGAACCAAAAAAAAAAAATTCTATAGTCAGTGTTGCTATATCAAAATATCCCATTTTACTGGCTAATATAAAGAAATGCTCCCATAGGAAAAAGAAATGACACAGAAAGTTACGCAGAGCAGCACCTTTGGAATATATTGTCTCAATGAATATTGCATTAAAGGTCCAGAAAATTATGCAGAAAATACAGAAAAAGGAAAAGTAAACTTTAGTTAACTTCTACAGTATAGTTCACAAGTTAAAATAAAATCAAAAGAGAGTATTAGCTGCAGTCATGGTCAGATGTGCTCTGTGCCTTCTGACTGGAATCAAAACAAGGCATGGGACGTTCCAATAAGGGAATATGATCTTGCCCTCTCAGCTTACATACTGTTAGTTATCATTACCTAGAAACATAAAGATTCTCCCATTTGGCCTTAAATGAGATTTTTACTACAAAAGTAGCTTAATTGCCAATGGAAGTCAAGATGTAACATCAACCCTGTGTGGCAAAGGCCCCTTATGCACTGGTCAAAAAGCCACCTTTCCCGCGGAACACCAAAGAAGCTTTCTAATTATCTACTCTAGAGTTCCTGCAAACTAAGCTTCTTGCTGTGGTATTTCCTAAATGCTTCCAAAATGTGATGCTTACAAATGCTCTGAGTACACTCTTGTAAAGCTGCAAAACACTGCAGGACTGACAGAGAGCAAAAAGCACCCAAACAGTAACTACAGAGTTTTTAAAGCTTCATTGGTCTAGACAAAAAGTTGCTGCTGCTGCTACATGACTGCATACCTGAAGAGACTGATAATCAAAATGATGTCATTTTCTGGGTAATCTCAATTAAGTAGCTTCTAGCATTCAGCAAATTCTTCTTAAATGTATTTTTCTTCACTGAAGTGGACAAAAAGCAAAGTGACATTGTTTTAACCTTGTAGGAAAATGTCAGGCTTCATTAGCAGTTTTATGAAGATTTACATCTTCACTTAATGACACCATCTCCTTAGGTATATTTTTCCCAAATCATAATTAAAAAAGCACTGGTTTAAAGGTTACGTAGTTAAGGGTGGCTTAAACTGTTTTCATTCTAATCAACCCATGTCTGTCTTTTATTACTTTCACTTTTTGTATAAATGTTTTCTAGTATTCTCCATTTGACTCAAACGTCAACACTCCGGAGGAGTATCAGAAAATTTGTCAGATGTATTTACAGAGTAAAAGCAAACTGTCTTCTCAATTTTTTTTGCTGTGTGCTAGAAATATTGCAGTCCGTTTTAAAACTTTCATTTTAAAGCAATATTTTCAATTCTTGATTTAACCTTGGAAATTTACCTAGACTATAGAAAATTACTACATTAGATGAGACTGAAAACAAATTATGTAAGTCCAAACAAAATTATCCCAATCTGATGTAAGCTGCAGGTAACTTAAAGTATTACTGAAGTTTGAAGGGTTTAGGGTTTAATGTTTTGTTTAATATAATGCTCTGACTGACTTGTTCTTAGATAATAAAATTATGACTAATGCAGGAAAGGGGAAATGAAATATTTTTCACTGCTTTTTCTAGTCCAAAAACAAGAGGACATCAAATAAACTAGCAGATAAAAAAGAAACTAAAGAAAACGTCCATACACTACATAGAGGACTTGTGGAACTCCTTACCACAAAACTTTTCCAGTGCTAAAGGATTCAAAAAAGGGTTAGACCATTTCACAGAAGAGGATCCATGGCCTTTTATGTACACCATGGAATATCCTGCTTCTGTCACCAGGACTCCTTGGGTTTCAGCTCACTGGTTATTGGGAATGCATTTGGAGAGTATTACAGAATCACAGAATCACAGAATGGTAGGGGTTGGAAGGCACCTCTGGAGATCATCTCATCAAAGCCCCCTGCTTGAGCAGGTACACCTAAAGCAGGGGGCACAGGACTGCGTCCAGGCAGGTTTTGAATATTTCTAGAGAAGGAGCCTCCACAACTTCTCTGGGCAGCCTGTTCCAATGCTCTGTCACCCTCACAGTAAAGAAGCTTTACCTCATGTTCAGGTGGAACTTCCTGTGTTCCAACTTGTGCCCATTGCTCCTTGTCCTGTTGTTGGGCACTACTGAAAAGAGTCTGGCCCCATCCTCTTGACACCCACCCTTCAGATATTTATAAGCATTGATAAGATCCCCCCTCAGTCTTCTCTTCTCCAGGCTGAACAAACCCAGGTCTCTCAGCCTTTCCTCATAAGAGAGATGCTCCAGTCCCCTGGTCATCTTCATAGCTCTCCACTGGACTCTCTCCAGTAGTTCCCTGTCTTTCTTGAACTGGGAAGCCCAGAACTGGACACAGTACTCCAGATGTGGCTTTATTAGGGTGGAGTAGAGGGGGAGGATAACCTCCCTTGACCTGCTGGTGACACTCCTTTTAATGCACCCCAGGATACCGTTGGCCTTCTTGGTCACAAGGGCACAGTGCTGGCTCATGATCAGCCTGCTGTCCACAGCACTCCCAGGTCCTTCTCAGCAGAGCTGCTTTCCAGCAGGTGAACTCCCAACCTGTACTGGTGCATGGGGGTGTTCCTCCCCAAGTGCAGGACCTTACACTTGCTTTTGTTGAATTTCATCAGTACATACTTGAACGAATTTGCATTCTTTTCCTGGGACATTTACATTGACAGAAGGGGTGTTTGGCTGGGACTTTGGTATAACCTGCAGTGGGCATCTTACGTTCTTAGACAATATATCCGTATGCTTCTGCAAGTAACAGGTAATAGAGTTCTTTCTATACTGAAGGGCAGAGGCCTGGTCTAAATTTGTACAGGTTAACTAGAGTCAGGGTCTTGAACTCATCATCTGGCCGATCAGATTGCAGCCTCATCTATTAACTATTTACTTATTTAGTGAAAGCATTCCTGTAACAGCCTGTTAAAAACCATTATGATTTCTAAGAAGTATTTTGTATTTATCCAGAAAAGGTGCAGTTTCCTGAAACTTACATAGATTACATGGCCAGGGACTAAAAGTTAAATTTCAGAAGGGAAATAATCTTCACCACAATGTGCCTTTGGGTGATCTGCCATAAACTGGTGTTTTTGGAACAGGTTTATACTGGGTACTGGCCAATCAATGTATTCTGCAGCTTTTTTATTACTACAATTATCAGCCATGAACTTAGGTGTTGCTGCAATTAAGCATGTTGTCATCTAATTCAAGTTAAATTAATTGCTAACCTAACTTCCATTGTCCACTGCAACACTCAGGACTCATTTTCAGACTGGACTTGACAACATGGGATCTAGATAACAGGACTTCTCCTCTAGGTTGAGATGCAGTAGTGTCAGTGACCTGTAAGGTAAAATACCAGTTTTACTCTAGCACTTTTTTTTTTACTTGCTATGACATCATAGACAAGTTATTTGGAGTCCCTGTGTTCCCCCTTTCCTAGGGATTAATATTTATGGCACTGTTGGTTACAATGTCAATTAGGCGTGCTTGCTTAATAATTGAGAAGACACAACACCAAAATTAGTTATTATCCCTACTTGCTCTCTGGAGTTTAAAGTAACAGCACAGAATCGTATTCTAAAGGACAGAATTTCCTCCTCATATCCAAGTCTTCTCAGGGGGAAGGTCATCTCAGGGCAGATAAACGATTGCAGACTGACACTTTTTTTGCTGCCAGAAGAAGAATCACAGGCAAGGCACAAAAGAGCAAAATGAAGTTTTTAGGAGCTGTTGAAAGAATAGTTATGGTTTGAATATTTACTCTAGCAGAATTGCTCAGGTTTATAGCAGGCAAAAGCTGTCTTGCACCACTCCACTCCAGGGAAGAACAGGCAGTTATGAGTGATGAAGTGGTGACTGTGATTTTCAAACAAAGCCTAAACAAAGATTTTTGCTACCTCTTTCAAAATTACCATAAACCACGCCTATTGTTGGACGGTGATAAGGGACAAGAGAGAAAGGTAGTATGATACCCACTTGTCTTGCCTTTGTGCAAAACCCTAGTCACAGGCCTGCCTCTTTTAGCAGTTATCTACTGAGTTTCTGGCTGTCTGGGCTACAGCATAACTACAATCCTGGGAAATGCGGACAGCCCATGCACAGAACATTGCTACACATAAAGAGTGAATCCGATACATGCCATGCCAAACATATTGAATTATTTCAGGACATGATACAAAATAAATGTGTGATAGATCTAACATAACTGGAATTTGCCATGCCATCTGACATGAGGGATATACTGGAGATGCTGACCAAGCTGTACAATCAAAACTGTACTCGAAATTGACTCAGCTTACACCAAAACTGTAACTTACTTAATCTCCTCCTGTACATGTGAATATAGACTTGATGACATGCCTTGGGATCAAATGTCCCACTGTGACAAGACTGAAATATTTCTACTATATATGTTAATGTCCTGGAAAAGCTGAGCTGTTAGGTTATCTCAAAAAAAAAAAAAAAAGTTGAGTATTACAATACTAAGTGATAGCGAGGGCCTTGAATTTGGACATCATTAACATAATCTCAGGTTGTGCAGTAGCTAAATGTCAAGAAGGTGTGTAATGTTTAGAGGGGCCTCAATTAAGACTGGAGACTGTATCCAAAGTACTGGAAACTTTGGAAAGTATTAAGTTCAATACAGCTTCACATCACAAAAACTGTGGTTTGTTTAATGTTTCTTAGAAACAACAGAATTAGATGCACTAAAACATTTGTTTCTGTTGATATCTCTCCCTTTGCAGTGATATGAAACATGTAGCTAGTTCTCTAAAAGGCAAGACTGGGCTAAGTTTCTGAACCTTAATAAAAGACAACCTTAACTCAATGCCTTCTGCTTTCACTACATATTTCAAAAGTATTCAAAACTTAAAATATATATCATTTCTTTTCAAGAAAAAATGAAATAGAATCTTCCTTGCTTGATTTTTTTATTGGGAGCTAGCTTTCCTTGGAAAGGAACAGTTTCTACAAAGCAGTTGGAAGTAGAACATAAGGAAACATTAGTTGTTCAGAGCTGGCGAAGTCATCGGAAGATCAAAATTCAATTTATGTGATTGAATACACATACGGAAATACCTACTATGTACAATTTTATGCCATTTTCCTCTGTGACACTTTTAGAGTATATATATGGAGACAGTTTGTGAAAAGCATGCACATTAAAAAGATACTGGAAATGGAAAACAGACTATGAGAAAATGGTCTTGTAAGTTATTTTTATTGTTCCCAACAGATAATCAGATACTTGGAACAGAGGAGCTTAATAAGTGCTGAAGAAAATTAGTCAGACTCTAGTACAATCAGTATATATTTTTTTTAAAACTTACGGATACATCAGGTCAGTGACCCATGCATATTACCTATCAATCAGTGAGACCAAAGTGATAGCATAGTCAGCTCAAAAAAAGCCCAGCAGCACACAGGAATTTTTTTAAAGTGTGCTGTCACAGACTTTCAGAAGGCAAAGGCAATGCAATTTGAGCACTGTTACAACAAGCAACAAATGTACTTTAAGACAAATGGTTATTATTTCTGAAGTCAACAGCTACTGTATTTTTTAAAAAATATAACCAATGTCTGTAGAACATTTCCAAGAGAATGCAACCATTATGCTTCTTATTCAGTGATCAGGCAAATTTATCATCCACGATTTTTCATGAACTCCAATAAATTCTGATCATCTACTATCTGCTCCAGGTAAGCCTTGGGGATTCAGATCAAAAAAAGTAATTCTTATTATTATTATAATTATTATTATACAGTTCTTTGTACTAGAATCTCAGATTTTGGATATGAAACTAAAAACAAAAATGGAAAACTATCAAAAAATATCTTCTGAGAAATATATCCAAATTCTACGACATAACAAAATTAATCCAGAAATTATTTGTTCATAATACAAAAGATAGCTTTATTGTTGTTTTTACACAATGCTGTAGGAAATTAAAGCAAATAAACCCCACAAACTCCCACAGTACAAGTACTTGCAGGAGCTAGAGATTTTTAATAGTGACTATTCACTATAGTAAGAGGTATTGACTACATTATAGGTTTCATCATATGTCAGAGAGAAAGAGGATGAGGAGAGCTAGAGTGAAAGGAATTGGACAAATTTTGTAAAGTTTGGATAGTCCAGAGTAGGTATGTTTCTTAACCACTACTTTTATTTCTAAGAAAATTAATCGATTTATTCAAAGAATTTAGTGTCAACCTGATGTGGTAAACAGTGCTAACAAGCAACATTTGCTTGTGCTATATGCTCATCAGTTCTGTGTATATCTCGTAATGATGACTGCTATTCCATAGGCAAACACAAGTGATAAAAAATAGGCAGAAGGAACTGGATAGTACTTGTGGAAAAAACAGAAGTGGAGAGAGTGAGCCAAAGCAAGAGTGAGAGGGGCAAGGAAACAAACATGACAGCAAAGGAGAAAAGAACATGCAAATTATAATTAGGATAGAAGGTGGAGAGCTAGTGCAACTTCATAGATGAAAGTTAGTCTTCAAATGAACATGTCAATAACAGATTTGCTGTATTCTTTCCACAATTAATAATACTTGAAGTATGTTATTTATACCAGTAAAGACCAATATAAATCTTATGTTCTTAAAAGTAGCATTATCTCCTCTTCTTAAAAACCTGATGTACAAGATGATGGTGAACATGCACAAGATATTATTCATCCAAGAACTGTAAACCACTGTGGAAGTCATTCCTTTATAGTGCCAGTAACTCTCTACAAGCACAGTATAAGAATCTTTATTTTCACTTGACAAAAAAAATATAAACCTTAAAAATATGTTTACAGTACAGTGGAAAATCAGAAACCAAACCATAAAAATGAAGAAATACAAACTGGAATAGAATAAGGAAAGAAAAAATGGAAATTCAACAGAAAATATGTTCGATTTCTTCCTAACTTTAGAAGACATGCTGACTTTGCAAAAGAAAGTGGACAAGTTTGATTAAATATGTTTAATTATATATGACATGTTAACTATAGATGGAAGGAAATGTACTTCATGTGTTTGTGTTATTCTGTTAAAACACATGAACACTTCTCTCCATTCTTTCAAAGCTGTTCTGAGTGTTCATTTGTTCAATGGAAGCAGAAGGAGCTAAGATGCACATCATTATTCTTAATTCATGACTTGTGATTCCTTTGTAAATTCCAGCCTGGATTTTATTAACAGAATAAGAAGCATTGAAGCCAGACTGAATCACCATTTTTATGGGAAAAGTGTAAATTCTTGGAATGTGGCCAGAGGACAGCCAATGCAAAACTAAAATTTTCTTTTCATTTGTGAAATAATTTCCTTTCCAGAATTTTGTTGAAGAAATAATGGTCAATTTTACTCATTTATGGTGGTTAGAAGAAAAGCTATACCATAGCTGCAGTACGGTGTTGCTTTCATGACAAATCTTCTCAGAATATATTTCTTGATTTGTTTTTGTTTTATCTCATGGAGAAAGTTGCAATATATTTCATTCGGACTTGAGTAGTTATCTTTACTAGTATTACAGAAATATAAAAAATGTATCCAAACAAACATTGTTGTGGACTCAAACTGGTGTCTTCTTATTTTTAATAATATTTTTACAGGTACAATGATGGGTTTCTCAGTACTGTGCAAAGCCATAATTTACAGAGATACCAGTCTGTTTGAGGAACTGAAAGCAGTATAGCCATTTAAATATTGTACAGTTCTTAATTTATTAGCATATGGTATATGGACACCTTTGCCCAGTCTTCCCCTTCTCGTCCCCTGCCCCATCCTCTTTCCCATCTGATTTTCCTTTTTCATTTCCATTTTTTTTTCTTTTCTGAATCCCTTGTCTTCGTATTCCATCTTTAAAGAATGTTTTAAGAAGAGATGTCAGTCCATAACTCAGAACAGTCCACTTAGGATGTTGGAATCTGGTTCTGTTCTTTCCTGTACCCCTGGAGAATTATTTGATCACATGGCAGTAGGACATCACTGTCTATTTCTATTTTTGAAGATGTACACTTTACAAAGGAGAATTACAAGTTCATTAGACTGAAAAATTTGAGAAAAAGAGAATTACGCTGGTTCACTATGTATGTTTCACTATGTACTCACCTGAGAGAAAGGAAACCTGCCTTCAAATCCCTGCTCCAATTGCTTAGTATTTTTATTCCAGTTATAGAATCATAGAATCATAGAATCATAGAATCATTAAGGTTGGAAAAGACCTCTAAGATCATCAAGTCCAACTGTCAGCCCAACACTACCATGTCTCCTAAACTATGCCCAGAAGTGCCACATCTACATATTTTTTGAACTCCTCCAGGGATGGTGACTGCACCACCTCTCTGGGCAGCCTGTTCCAATGCCTGACCACTCTTTCAGTGAATAGTTTTTTCCTAATATCCAATCTAAACCTCCCCTGGTGCAGCTTTAAGCCATTTCCTCGTGTCTTATCGCTAGTAACTTGGGAGAAGAGACCAACACCCACCTTGCTACAACCTCCTTTCAGGTTTATCTTTTAGGTTTATCTATTAAACCTTCTTAACACGCAGTAATTTATCTGTAATATCTTCTTTCTCTCCAAGAAATTAATTTGTGAGCATCACCAGGGTTAGACTGCAGACAAAGGAAGAGTTGAGGACCTACATTTTGGATTTGGGCTCCCTAAAATTCCATTTAACTGTTACACCAGACAATGAAGGTTTTTTATGGATTAAGGCTTTAAACTTTTATATCTCAAGTAATAAAACAGGGATACAGAACTTTCAATATCTCACAACATTGCTGAAAGGTTTAATTTACTGACACTGACTTAAAACGTATTGAGAAAACCTTGAATGAAGGGTGTAGAAGTGCAAATGTAGTTATCTTTGCAGAGGAACTGTGGACAGGGTTTCTCTCAAGAAGGTTTGTCAAGTTTGACCAAATAACACTCATTGCTTGCTAGGGATGTCTATTTAATAGCTGAATGAAAACAAGACCTACTTTCCCCCCCATTTTTTCTCTTTTTTTCATGAACAACTCAAGTGGGCACTCTTTCATTTCAGAAAGAGAGCAGATAGTTTCTATTTTCTTTGGCAAACTGAATTTCCTTTAAATTGTTTGTTTTGGTTTTCCCTCATCAAGACAATAATCTTTCTCTGGGTGAAGGAATAGTGAAGTTCAGCCATCCCTTTGCACTTATATTTAGGGAAAAAACCACCCAAAACAGAAGCTATGTTCTTCTGAGCATTAACATCCAAGTGAAAAGGAAATGATCCCCTCTCATGCTTGATAGCATATTTTATATGTACACGAGATGAAATCTCATGCAATCTTTGTTGAAAAAAATATATTTAAATAAGCAATGAAATTATCAAAGTCAGCTGAGGAGATTTATAATTAACTCCTCTTAATCTATACCACAAATAAAGCCACTTTTATCTTCCTTATCTTATACCCCTTCCCATCTACCTTCTTTGAAGAACATTTTAAAATAATAAAAATATTTTAAAATTTAAAACAGACAGTATCTATGATACACTGTGATTTATTTAATGTAGTTATACCTTTAGCTTCCTTAATATATGTCCTCTAATGTATCTTATTGCGAGATAATTAATAGCAAAAGAGGCTTCCAGGCTTTACTGGCCACAAATCTGTTCATTTACTTCTCTTTCAACATGTTAAGTTTATTTTCTTATATTTTTACACTACATAATTGTGAAATATTGAGAATGGCCAAAACTTTGTATGGATATTTTATGACCAGAAGTGGTAAGACTTTACTTAGATTAAAAAGCTTAAAAATGTGTATGGTACAGATACAGTATCATGAAGAAATATCAGATTTCAGGGGATGATAATTATGTTGAATGTAAGTGATCACAAATTCTAATACTGCAACCAGCATGATGGCTGAAATTAATTAGAGGGATTGAATACAAAAGCAAACAAACATTTCCTCCCACAAGAGCCTGAGAAAAGAAAAGCAATTTTTCCATAATCTACTCCACCCCCCATTTTCTAAGAGGTGCAGACTTTGTTATAACAAAAGCAGCAGGGGTTGTTTATTTTCATAATTCAAACCACACAAGTCTTTTTCATGACACTTCCTTAAACATCAATATTTTACTTGTAAATTGAATTTATTGGATGAATAACTCATACATTACACAGAGTAATGACAGCAAATGAAAAATTACCCCTTTGGGTTTGGGGGAGGGGAGGATGCAAATTGAAGCTAAAGAATAAGCATGAGATGGGATATTTAAAACATTGGATTGCCCTTATTGAATTAGGATTTTAGTATGCCTTATAAAAATCAATGCAATCTTTTTAATACTTTCTCTATTATTGTACAACCACTGTCTTTTATGTCATCTGAGTGTACGTTAAAGTTTAGCAGTGCAAACTATGGTCTGAACATGTTTGCGTATCTTTTTAGTATTTATTTTATTTTAGTTATTTGCTTTTGACTATTTCAACACTTTTAATACATTTGTTTGAATTGCACTATACATATTTGAGGATAAATTTACTGTTTCTGCAGTTATGTGCATTAAGGTGGTCTCTAACCAGACTGCTTTCAAAAAATGGACTTGTTCTTCAACTGTAGGAAGAAGCAAAGTTTAAGAATGATGCAGGATGTAATATAAAAAAGTGCACTGAAAGAATCTTTAAGTCTTATATCCCCCATAACATTATGCATCTAAACTTACCTGCATTCCTGATTAATCAGTCATAAAAGATAAACACCTTCAAAGGCAAATCTTGCTGTTTGTCATAATATTGGGGTGAGATAGAAGAATGGCTGGTTATCTTTAGATTACTCTCAGCCTTTATATGCATAATTTAAGCAAGAAACCCACATGATAACAAATAATATCTGAGATAAATCTGCAGTGGTACAATTAATCTTCTCAGCATCTTTATGATTATTAAATCACTGAATTTATGGTTTAAAATACCACTACACAGGTAAGACAAAAAGGCTGAACAAAAAGGGCAGAAAAATTATAGCCAGTGTATAAAACTGGATCAAAAATATTGGTATACTATTCTTTATTTACCAAGTAAATGCAATGGAAAGTTACACACAGGCAATTTTATACATAGTGTTTGAAAGTGAAATAGGGGTGATAAAACACCAAAACATATTAATTTATGAACATTCAGGGAACACTTAAAATGGCCTGCTGAGATATAGAAGTTTTTAAAATGCCAAATCATTTGAAAAAAATAAAATTAGATCTTAATATTACTAACTCTGAAGAAATAATAAGTTGTTAAGCATAAATATATCTGATGTATTTATTTGCCTTAACTTTGGTTATTTCAAGAGCATTTAGCAGTTTTATATATTATCTCTCATTTACAGTAGAACCTCAAGAAAACTAATCTGCTTATTATTTTCTAAGTATAATCAAAATAGGAAAATTACAGAAATCGACACACATTATCACAGAAATCTGAGAGAAGTACCAAACTAATTCTTTTAAATTGTTGTTTCTCAGTTATACAGAAGCTGAAAGATGAATGATTCTAACCTTAATGAAAAGAAAGCAATAAATTGTACTCTGAATATTTTCAAAGTTTTGTAATTGAGTGGGCAGAGTAAGAATAGGCTAATATCAGAAGGATATATTTACTTTGGAATAAAGTCAGCTTTCTGCGCCCTGCCTTTAAAAAGGACAGTACAAGAATAAAAGTTACAGTTAAAATTAACCTTGACCATGGGCCAAATGTGACCTGCTGATACATGTATTAAAATCGACAGTTGTCTAAATGTATCTAAGAGAATTTGTTACTAAATTTATTCAAGCCTGAAATCTTTCCTTACATGAGTTTAATAGGCTACGCACATGACCTCAGAATCATATCCTGTAAGCTGAGGAAATTTTAAGATTCCTGAGTATTAAAAAACAAGATAGGTTGAAAAGATGAGCAGCATTACTCTCTTTTGTGGGAAAACATAAAAACTATATAAATCGAGCAAGTTTGCAGTTCTATCAGCCCCATATGGCCTGGGTTTCTGAAGTCAGAAAACACAATTTTCAGTGGAGACTCCATTCTCCCATATTTGGACTGTAATCTTTGTCTGACAGTCATCTCCCAGCTGTAATGTTGCATTAATTTTTCTTTTCTAGAGCATGGTTTCATAGCTGTTGCTTATTTGAAGCTCTTTTCTTCAAATTGGAGATAAAAATGCCCCATAGTATATGCTGCCTATTATAAGTAAGAATGAGCATTACATTTTATTCACATTACAACAGCTACATTAAACAAAGGGCACTCCTTTAAAGATCCATATATGGTATATTAATAAGATGTCTGAACAGGGGTAATCATAAGATACAGTAAACTCAGCTTTTCAAAGCCAGAATTTGCATCACTCACAAACATTTTCTGTTCTTTATTTCTATTCATTCCAGAGCTTCACTGAAGCTGGAGGTTAGGGAAGGAGAAGACATGTAAGTGGGAAGTTTACCAAAGGATTTAATAATGACCTTGAAAATTGGTCCTGTTTTTGTGTTTGAGATGTATGTATGCAAATTAACAAGTCAGAAGGGGCTGCCAAGGACCTGCCCGCACTGAAAATATTTAACTTATTTAATGTCAGGTTCTAGCAAAGTTTGAACCTTAACTGCTGATTCTAAACGTGATTTCCTGTGAGCTATGTTGTCTACCATCTGTCAATCAACATCATATCTTTTAACTTGTGATCTCAGCACAAGAAATGAACTGAATACAGATTGGTCTGTGGGACAAATGTCACCACAAGATGTGCAGAGCCACAGCACCCCACTCTTTCTAATCTAATAATTGATCTGACAAATACAAAACAAAAAAATCATTAGCCTCTGATGATAAAATGGTGTCAACACACATTCATTTGTAATGAGTAACAGCAAAACACTTCTGCTGTTTCTGTGCTTATAAAACAGCTTCCTAGAGTGATGATGGTCATTGAATGGGTTTGAAAATGGCCTTTCCACATAGTTCTGTGCTTAAAAAATATCAGAGCTAAAAACTAATTAAAAAAAAAAAAAAAAAAAAAGAAAAAAACCCAAACCCAAAACCAACGAAATCACCTTCTCCTCTCCCTCCTTCTTCCCAGGCTCAACTTCACTCCTTCACTTCCAACTCCTCTACCTCCTCTCCGCTAAGTGTCATGGGGGTATAGGGAATGAGAGTTGTGATCACTCCATAACAGTTCCTCTCTGCTGCTCCTTCCCTCTCACACTTTTCCCCTACTTCAGGGTGGGTCTTTTCCATGGGCCGCAGTCCTTCAGGATAAATCAGCTCCAGTGTGGATTCTCCAAGTCTCCATGGGCTGCAATTTCTTTCAGGGAATATCCACCTACCTGGTACAGGGTCTTCCATGGGCTGCAGGGGGACAATCTGCTTCACCATGGTCTTCTCCAGAGGCTGCAGGAGCATTTCTGCTCTGGCACCTGGAGCACCTCCTCCACCTCCTTGTTCTTTGGCCTTGGTGTCTGCAGGGCTGTTTCTCACACTGTTGATTTGTTTTTGTTGTGGTGGTGGTGTGGCGTTTTTTATTTGTTTGTTCCTGCCTCCCCCCCGCCCCCGCGATCCTCTCTCTTCTCCCTCTGGTATTTTTGCCCTTTGCCCATGTGTTTTGCCAGAGGCATCGCACCGGTAGCTGAGGAGCTCCGTTTTGCCCTGTAGTGGTTCCTTTGAAACCAGCTGGAACTGGCTGTTTCTGGCACAAAGCAGCCTCCTCACAGAGGCCACCTCTGCAGTCCCCTCACTGACAACACCCTCCCACCTACACTTAATAAACATAGTTTTATCTATTACTAATGAGTGTTTTCTATGTTAATTAGATAATTTGAACTATGACTACAATTATGTGTTTTGATGTATTTTGATTAGGCTGTTAAATCACAAAATAGGCTAACAATACATTTTTAGCTCCAAATATAATGTGTGTTCCTTTGTGTCCATGACAAGATTTTGAGTTTAGCACAACTAAGGGGGAAAAAAAGAAATGTTTTTACCTCATGTTACGTTAAAAAAGCTCCATTTATAAGGATCATAACATTTAACCAGTATTAGATAGAACCCACAGTTTAAATAAATCAACTGTCTAGTTAGGTATATTGATAATAGCTTAAAATTAGTATGATATTGAGGTATTGAGTACCAGTGTTCTACTAACGGTGTGATGCCTCAGCATGAGATGTACTTTGGTATAGGCAAATAGTCCTAGTTAGGTTCACGAGCACTTTACAAGTTGGTCATCTTATTTAAGGAAGCACCTTATCTTTGATTAAATACATCTAACTCAATGAGATTACGATGCCAGATAAGGCTGCTGACACTTGAAAAACTGTATTATATTCTTTATCAAGGACTCCTGCTCTTACTCTTGGACAGTCTAATATAAAATGCCAGCTGAAAGCCTGAAGAAATTCCCAACTCCCAAACCTCCATTCTGGCCTTTTTCCCACAAACTTCAGTAGGGTGCTTTTATGTGTAAAACCAGTGCCTTGTCTATCAGAAGGCTTAATTCAGCAGTTACTTATGGTCTATATGGGTAACAAAAAAGGAAGTTTCTCAAAGAGAGTTGTTGCACAACATTTCAAAGATATATAATTTATATTATGAATAAGTTATTCATTTGAAAACAGCTCATTTTTTAACTGTACTTCAACTTTCTCACTGTTTCAAGAGACAGTTGTAATTATGAACTTTCAATGATGTGCAAGACTTCCTATTTAAAAGAGCTTCTCTGCCCCGAATGACTGTCACAACTGCCTTCCCTCTACACCAGAGAGAGTGGTGGGGAAGGGAGAGAAACTGAGCAAAAATTTCACTACTAGAACCTTTTTTGCAGGACTAGTGGGAAAGATGCTAAAATAGTAATGAAGATAGTTGCCGTTATTAATATCTAACTATAAAATTCAAGAATTAGGAATGGATATTTAACATGCTTAGTCACCTATAGCTTGATATAGATGTCATTTTTCTTATTGTGTATCTTAAGGATTGTTAAACAGTCCTGGTTTTATACAGGACTGATCTTTCTTTATGAGATCTGTTCCACAGGATAAAGGATTAAAAAACCGTCATAGAATCATAGAACACCTGGTCCATTCTTTCTTGGCAAAAGCATGGTCTAGACAAGATGGCCCAGGACCCTGTCCAGCTGAATCTTAAAAGTGTCCAATTTTGGGGAATCCACCACTTCCCTGGGGAGATTGTTCCAATGGCTGGTTGTTCTCATTGTGAAAAATTTTTCCTCGTGTCCAGTCGGAATCTCCCCAGGTGTAACTTGTACCCATTACCCCTTGTCCACATGACTCCTTGTAAAAAGGGAGTCTCCATCTTCTTTGTAGCCACCCTTTATATACTGGAATATGTTTTCTTTTCAAGAAAATATCTGTATGAAAAGCAAGTTGTCAATCCTTTGCAGAATCCAAAGTAATTAACTAAAGGCAAGTAGTTTAATCTGTCTTTAAAATCACAAAACCAATACATCATAACTGTATTGTGAATTAGCACATAAAAGTCTTACCAGAAAGGTGTGGTGTTAATATATTATAGTTAATGGATTACCTCTAAAAGACTCCAGCAAAGCGGAGACAATATGCAATAAAAGACATGGGGGCCTACCAGTTAGTGCTGCTCTGCCAGCACTTTGTTTGCCAGGTCCTTGGACCGGAATGCAAAGTTTAAAATAGTTCCTTGACTAGGGGCTTCAGAAGGATAAGCCAAAAAACCCAATATTGAGCACTGGTCTGCATAATGTTAGAGTTAAATCTGAATTCCTAAGTCTCCCTTCAGCTTAGGCACCTAAGTCAGAGATCCAGAAGGATGTCAAAGCTATTTAGTATGGAAAGCTAGAGATCCTTTCTTCAGAGTAGATGATTAAAACACTCCTTCTGGAGAACTAACCTAAGACCACAGTTTCTTTTCAATGCAAGATTATAGAAGGAGGTTAACTGTGGTACAACCAATTGCCCTGTGCAGAAAAACCTCATGGCCACAGCACTTGTATGAGAAACGGGGCCCGGAGCCAGTTCCTGGTTCACCTGAATGAGTTAAAATCCTGGCTTCCCACCCCAGAGGCCTGAAGGACTATATGTATTGTTATCCTTTTGCTGGAAGCTGCGAAACTGTACCCAGGAGGCATCTGGTTTCTGCTTCTAGAACTTCTTAAGTATTTACTCTTCTGTAGGACTATTTCTAGATTAAACCCAGAGGACAACTGCACAACTTCAACAAGAGAGACCTTCTATTCTCTCCTGGGCTTGAGACTACTTGTTATCTTAATTAAGAATCTGGGTACTCACTCAAAAGGGATGTGTGGGACCCCTCAGACTGCAGAGGAAACAGATCTCTCACTTCCCTGTTAAAGCTTCCATCATTATTTTATAAAAAATATGCTGGTACCTCAACCCTTGGCCTTATTTTTTAAAAGGAAACAAGTGCAAATGTACAGGTGAGGGGACCTGACCATATTAAAAGGCCATACAAATTGCTCTAGGGTACCTCTGCTGCAGATTAGCAGTGAGCAGGGTGATTCAGCCCTTCCTAGGGAATGTAGAAACTGCTTCCAGGGATCAGAAAATGTTGGCAAGGATTTTTTGTATCACAGTTTCAGATCTGGGTGCACTTTCTCTACTCTGTGTGTTCTGTAACTCATTCTTTAGAACCAGCCCTACAATTTGAGGGTTATAACTCCATAATATGCTTTCCCTTACTTCTCCAGCTATACCCCTGTACCCTGAGGAAGACTCTTTCTGAGGTACTGCAAGAAGAGTGAGTCCTGTGGACCTCTGTGCTGGTCAGTCATCCGCAGGTTGCTTTTAACTAAATGCCAGGGGGAGAATTGATCAGATATTGATCAATGCAGCTGCAAATGCTGTTCAGTTACTTGAAGTTTTCCATGAACCTGAAAGGAGATCAATCAGTAGAGTAGGTATGCTATAGATCAGCCAAGTAAGATGCACTTTAATTGAAGAAATTTTGGAGAAAGTTAAAGCTTGCCAAATAGCCTACAGCAAAGATCATACTCTCTTTTTCTGGTTCATTTAGAGACAAAGGAGAACCGCCAGCTCTCAACACACCAGTATCAATACTTTTTGATAGTAGTTTTTTCATACTTAGTAAGGAATGTAGCTTAACATAGCCTGAAGACAATTACCACTGAATACTACCACAGCTATTCTGAAAACTATGTTGGCTGGCATTCTGGGCTTTCCTTATGTCCAGAAGTTTAAATTGGTTGTCTATGTTGAATATAATGAATGCATAGGGAAGAGGGATTACCAATATATCCCTCCATGTATATTCAAGAAGTTTCCTGAAATTTAAGTATTTTATCAATTCCCTCTATTTAAGCAATGACATTAAATATTTAATTGGGATTATGCAGTAATTGCAGGCAATAACTCTGAAAAAGTAGGTGCAATTATCTTCCTTATGTGAGAAGGAAAGATAGACATTAAGTCAGTTCTGCTAGTTTGACAACATAAGGGCTTTTTTTGTTAATTTCGATGTCAAGATGTTACAAGACACATAGGAGCCAAGATCAAATGTTTCAATTTTCCAATAATTCACCTGCGTGATTACAGTTTAGCCTTTTTTGTTAATTTGCTTTCTTGTAGGCATGAGTATGAAGATTAATTTGTTAATGCATGTATTGTAATATTATGTCTCAAATTAAGGAATATTCATGTTATTATTAATTGTAATTTTTAATAATCTGGCATTTAGATGCAGTTTTTCTCTCTGACTTATGAAAAATTATTTTGTCTCAGTGCTATATATCAAACTACTTCTGGTTTGGGGTAGTAGAAATGTTCAGCTACTGAACAAACATGCTGAGTTCCTGTGTCAATATCTAGAACCGGCTGCAAAGATGTTCAAAAGAAACAAATCCTAGTATTCTATGCATCTTTAATCCAAAAAGCATTCATTCCCCTCAATTATTTTTAACTGAATGATTCTCAGAATGCAATGATACATACGTAAAAGAGGAGTTATTTGATATTCTAGTTTTGTGTTTCAACTTATGTTTTTAAAGGTTTTGGATATAAACAAAGCAATTTGACTAAAATGTTGTAAGAAATAATTCAGTGCATCAAAGAGGTAAAATAGTAATAAAATATTCTCATAGCTACAGTGAAGCAAAGAAGCATATCTTGTAGGGGTTTTGAGCTCCATTTGATGTTAATTTATTGGCACAGTTCTGTAAATATTCCAAGGTAGAAACAACTTAACCATCTATCTGTGAAATCCTATATGTCTGCCAATTGGTGATTTCCTTTTGGAACTGTCAGCACTTTTCACTGTACATAAGGCCACTTACTGAGACGGATGAAAGAATAAACAAAATCAATAGCTCAACTTTTTTTGGTATCAAAATGCAGGTGGAGCAAATAATCTATTGAAGCCAAGAGCATGAGTTAATTGAATCACACGAAGACACTGTCGTATATTATTCTGGAAACTTAGAGTGTAGTATAATACTACTCATTATTTTTAAAGCAACAGTCAATTGCTGTTCCAATGTATTTCCTTTTGCTGTACATGGAAAAAGTCAAATTACTGACATATCATAAGAACAAGTCAATGAAACCCCATTTAACTTTTTTGTTCCCGGTGAAGTTGTAATGGACAGCTTTCCTTAGATACTTTAATGACGTTTGCTTCTAATATACAGTGGTCATGAACACAACCAGAACATATGGAACAGTTTAACTATCTGATAATATCAAGTCCCTCTCCAGCCTGCCTCCTCTACTGAAATGAATTGGCATTCTGTATTGATTTCCAGACCTAGATTCTACCTCCACTGCTTACAGCAGTAGAGCTGTCTCTATAAAGACTCTAAACCTCTTTATCATTGAATAATACATATTTAAAAAATGAAAAATAATAATAATAAAAAAAACCTTCCTAACATGACAGAGCTCCTTTTTTAGAAGAAATGGCTTAATAGCTCACATCTTGGAACACAGCCCAGGTCTTCAATTGCAGTCTTTTCATCCCTCAGTTTTTCAGCCAGCTTCCCATAACTTTGGTCAGCTTAAAATTACTAGCAACAGGTGTTTGGGCATTTCAGACTTGACTTTTATCCTTCTTAGACCACTTGTGCTTGTCTTCCTCGGCACACAAACTGATGACAGTCTTTCAGTAACGTTGAGGAAGGAAAGAGGGACAAGCAACAGGGTAATAATATATAGAAGTTGTTCATTATGTTATGTGAAGAAAGGTTAAAACAATTGAGTTACAATCGAGTTACAATCTCAGAACTACTCTGGCATTTTGTTTTGCTCCAAAATACAAAAGGAGAATGAAACATGAAACCCTACTAGCTAAAAGGGCATCTGGCTTGGAAAGATTTTAGCCGCTGTAGAGTCAGTCTAGACAGCCGCTCAGTCCCACACTAGCTCTGGCAAAGGACAACAGGAGAGGATGTAGCCAGAATGCAGTCACTGTCACTTGGCATGCGGCCCTGCATAACTAGCTGACATGGTTTCAAGCAACCATCTACACTGTGGAAATGTTTTCAGTCAAGCCAATTCATGTAATTTATCTGGGTTTTTAATGTAAATATGAACTTTCAATTTTGCAACATAGTGAAAATTTATTTGAATATTCAGTGTACTATGAATATCATTATTTTTGCAATTTGTAGTTTATCACAACACTTGAGTCTACATATTCTTTCTCCAGAACAAAACAATGACTTTAGCTATTTCATGATGGATACTTTTAAAAAATATATACAGAGTAGCCACAGTTCTGTGGGTTGTCTGAGTTGTCAGCTTTATCCATCACAAACATTCTTCACAGCTCTTGTAGTGATTGAAGCAGATTTAATATGTATATATCACACAAAGGCATACATAAGTCTATATTTATATATGCAAATAAGTATAGAAAGAAATACATATTTCACACACAATAATCAAAGTCTTGCATTTGTATCTGAAAGGAGTATATAAGCTATACAATTTCAGTTTTCAGTTTTCAGCAACACAATGGCCAGCTGAACATGTCTGTCTCTTGAGTTTCAAACTGAACAAGCTCTTTCTGGCTGTACCAATAAATCTAGTTCCCACATAGTTTTTTCTTTTTCAGAACTAATACTAACCTTGTATCAAGTTCCAACTTTTCCCTTTGCTTCTTTTTTAGTATTTTTTACATTCTATAATACTCTTCCTTGCAATTCAAAATCCTCCAGTAGGGCATGCTGAATTTTTTTCAGCAAAGCAGCTTTGTCAAAAACAAAACATGCTTTTTAGAAATAGCAACAAATGATCAGGGAAAGTCAAAATGTATCTTTTTTATTTAATCAAGCATTTGTTTGACTTCAATAATTAAAAATGGTATCAACATTTTCAGGTTTATGCTTTTTTTTTTCCCCTGACATAATGCATATTTAAAACAGAAAAAAAATCCACCAAAAATGTATTAACAATTCCTGGATAATTTTCAACAAAGATTTTGAAATATTGGAACTGTCTGCCTAAAGAAAAATCCCATTTTGGACAAGTGTTATCCATATTTCATTTTACCATCATTCCTTCTTTTTCTCTCCTGTTATGTCTATAAGACATATTCTTACCTAAACATCCATATTGTCTACTCCAAATGTCCCTTTTATTTCCTTTGAAGTACCCAGTATGGCTCACTTTATTTATCCATAGCATCTGATTCTACAAAACAATTCACCTACTGGTGTTAAGTCCTGTGGGTGGGTGGAGGAGAGAGGCTGTGAACTTTGCTATAGTTGGTAGATCAAATATATTGTTGTCTTTGAAGCAAAGATAGACATTAGGGGTATTACATCAGTTTTCTTCTTTTGTGAGCTCTGATGTATCTTAATTTATGATCACAGATATGTCCTCTACATAAGTATAATGCAGATGTGTCCATCTCACCTGATGGGTGCAGTTCCAGTTGTGAGGGGGAATGTGCAAGCTGCAACTTTCTCACAGTTCTGTGTTCCTGTGGGTCTGATGCAGTGCCAATGCTCCCCCTCCTGCTTGGTACTGGGGTCATGCAATCATACAAACGTGTGGTGTTACATGATGTTATGTGATAGCATAGCAGCAAAACCCTGCAGGGTCCTCAGGAAACATGATGGCATGGGGTGGGTTACCAGAAAATTTCATACTTTCTGTCCTCAGGAAGTAAGACAGAGTGGAATATGCCATCAAAAAATTGAGCACCTCTGATGTTACAGATGGAAGACATCAATGAGAGTCAAGTTGTCTCACTTCTGTCCTTCTCTAAAAGTAATTTTCCATGACTCTAAGTCTAACTCCCTGTTTTTATAGTAGTAATGATTGTATCACTTTATTATGTCTCCAACATACATATGACATTTTAGAAATGCCATGTGTTTGTAGAGCTAATTGGGAAAAAAAACATTATGCCCATGCTTCTAAGCCTGACAGATTCAGAAGTCTGGTACCAAAAGTTCTTTTTGAGTTTCAGCATGAACTGGGACAGAACGTTTCCCATTTCAGATCTTAAATTTCTTTCATTCTGAGTCAATCTTTTTGCTATATAAAAATACAAAGTACTATCCTCTAAAAAAAAAAAAAAAGACAACAAAAGCCCAGCAATAAAAAATATTCTAGGTCGGAATCATCTCCCAAAGGAGTTTTTTTGGTTGGTTTTTTTTGTTGTTTTGTTGTTGTTGTTGTTGTTGTTGTTGTTTTCCACAAAGTAACCTGTAAATTTTCACTATTTATTTCTAATGAAAATGTTTTCAAATTGTCTTGAAAACCAACTATAATTGCCTTGAAACACAACTACAGTTTCCTCAACCATCTTTCTTCCATGAGAAGAAATACTCAAAACAGTCACCGGAAAAATGCATGAGTGAAATATGGAAACAGATTTTTTTAATTGCCTTAAACATTTTGTACCAGATAGAGAAGGTTTACAGATCATGAGAATCACCCATGTTGACTAGAGAGAGAGCTCTTTAGGGTACAGCTGAAGGTGACTACCAAAACTACCCTGAGCTCAATCAGAAATAAAAGAGAAGCTGGACAGGGACAGACAGATGTATGCTTTCAACAGGTTTCTGCAGGAAGTTTACCCAAAGGTTGACTGAGGGCACAATCTGTACCGGGTCTTGGCTTCCCATCCCTCAGGGAGCAGCTGGCCCTTACTGCTCCCTGACAGAAGTCAGAGGTTTAAATTATTTTTATTTTTTGAATGGCAGGAAGCAGATTTCTTAGTTGGCCTTTAGCAGTGATGGGTCCTCGTTCTTCCACACAGGCCTTCACTGGCTCTGAGAGACATCAGGTCAGGAGAAGATGACCTGTGGCAGGAAGCAGTCCTTATACTTCCAGCAGTGAGTAGCATGAGACAAAACTCAAGGAGAGTTCTGGCTTTTGTTTCCTTTACCTATTACTTATAAGTAGGCTGGAGACAATTTAAACTCATCACCATAATTTTATCTGGAAAATTGTATAACATTTCCCACAACTGGAGAAACTTACCTTAGTTACTAAGTAAAACCAGCTTTAGTAGGCAGCACCTAGCCTACACAAGACTCAAATGATATTTGAGGTTTTTTTTCCCTACAGAGCTTGAAAGTTATCTTATATGTTACCTGGAGGAAAATATGTAATACTGTAAAATCTACAGTAAGCTCTGCTAACAGATGTTGTATTTCTACAGAAGATATACTCATAACAGAGATATTTATATAGTCTGATGAGGTAAGCATTTTGTTTCTTCTGATTTTTTTCTGATGTACATATATCAGTCTTGAATTTTGCCTTTGGAGCAACATTGTAATTTCTACAATTATTTTTTTCCCATTAATGTGAAAAATGTTTGAAGTTTGAGCAACTCCTTTCAAAAGAAAAAGCTTCATATCTCTGTGGAAACCCTCTTCAAATCTTCACGTTGCAGTGTGAAGAAAAGCCCTTTAGAAAAGCTCATATTGTTTGAAGCAATTATCTTAATCTCTACTGAGTGGATATATAATTTTGAAGATATCTGTGTAAGTGAACAGGGCCTTTCACTCTGCTCAGGCACTTTGTTTATTTAAAGTTCTTTCACCCCTGTCAGTGTTAGTATATTAAGTAAATGTCTCTCATTAAGCTGAGAAATGTGCATATTGCATAGTTAAAATAATAAATTCCCTTTACAGTACTCAATTCAGGCTTTAGAAAACAATGTAATGAAAATTAAAACTGGTTCAGACCATTTTATTAAACACCACAGCAGCACTGGATAGCAATGTAAGACCCAATAGCAGGGGAAAAAAAGGGAAAAAAAGAAGTGAAGCCAACTATTTTGTATATATATGCATATATGTATTGGAGGTATCTGTGCAAGTGATATATATGGTGACTGTAACTAGCCTATATTAAAATATCATTAAAAAATAAAGTTTTACTTGTTATCCTAAAGCAACATTTTTTGAGGTGTTTTAGAACTAGTTGTTGAAACCTGTTATATTCACAGAATCACAGAATGGTAGGGGTTGGAAGGCACCTCTGGAGATCATCTCACCCAAGCCCCCTGCTTGAGCAGGTACACCTAGAGCAGGGGGCACAGGACTGCGTCCAGGCAGGTTTTGAATATTTCCAGAGAAGGAGCCTCCACAACCTCTCTGGGCAGTCTGTTCCACTGCTCTGTCACCTTCAAAGTGAAGAAGTTTTCCTTCATGTTCAGGTGGAACTTCCTGTGTTTCAATTTGTGCCCATACAAATCTGAACTACTAGTTCAGATAAATCACTTTTGAAATAGTTAGTGTAGACCTACAAAGTTGCAAAGTACTCAGTATAAATAACATAATCTGCAGATAAATTAATGATGGTTTCATGGTTTCCTATAAGCTGAAAATGTCAGGTTTCAGCTACCAATAATGAACATTTTCAACTTGAACCAACTTAAACTTGAAACAAACTATTTTACCAAGTTACATAAAATAGTGTAAATATTTAAAAACAGAAAACATCTCAGCAAAGTTGTAAGTTAGAGTAATGATCACCCCTGACACAGCAGTGTGTCATGCTTATAATAAATTGCTTATTCATTATCTCACTCTCAATGAATACTGGACAGCAACTTTCATGTTGAGATGGTTGACATGTTTTACTGTTTTCAATTTTCAAATTAATTTTCAAGAAGTTCTCAAATTTCTGGAATCTTTAGTTCATATCTGCTTAGCTTTAAAAAATAATCTCAAAGACATTTCTCTCTAGTGCAACATTATGCTTTAAAGATTGTATCAGCGGTATCACTGAATCAATACATACAGCAAAGAATGTGCAAGAAGAAAGTACTTAATGATCATAAATGTTACTGTAATCACTGGAATTTCCTTGGGTTTCTCTAACTGTCGCTAGTAAGATCTTCTGTCATTTGCTGACCCTTTATTCTGATCCACTCATTGGCCCTTGATTAGAAGAAATGCAGAGCTAGTGAGAAGTGTTCATTACTCATGCCAAGTAACAGGTCACAGGAGAGAACTGAAGCAGGTATTTCAAGAACTGAAGCAGCATTCACAGTTTTCACCTTGAAGAAGACATAAATAGCTATCCACAAAGCTCAGTATTTTTTTTTTTTTTTTTTTTATGGTAATGGTTTAATTTATGTCACTTCATTTAGGAGACAATATTTTCTTAATTTTACTTTTTGGTTTTTCACATTCAGCCTAAATCCAAACATATTAAAATGTATATTTCTCCTCTCTCCCCACCCCAGAAAAAAGATGGCTCTAATCTAGCTTTGAATCATGATCTCTAAGGGAAAGCATTTCCTATTGTACTATAATCCTCAGTACCACAAGTATTTTGAATTTTATTGATCTCTTGGAGAGACTTAATTTATGCCCAAGCAGTACTGTAATGAGCTGATAAAGGAGTAATTTTCCCCACTCAAAACCTATTTCACATGGTAATATGCATTTGCATTTTGGTTCAAAATGCTGGTATGTTGAATTAGAAATTAACAATGGAATTTAATTAGAAATTAAAAATCTCTTCAGAGAAGAAAACATGACCAGATCTGAGACTTACTGTTATATCATGACATTAAAATCCACCTGAGCAGACTCTACATGAGGAGTTTTAATACAACAGGTTTTATATTGGTGCTTGACTGTGTGCAACTTCTAGTTTTGTTATCAAGAACAAAACTTACTGAACATGGGAACATAGGAAAGGTGTCCTGCCATCATAAGCTGCAATATTACACAGTCTTTTTCATAAGGTGAGCAAGCTCCCCTAAAAAGCTGACAAATGGCGTTTTTTTGAATGGATTTTGTTGCTGTTCCTCCACTCTAGAATGATACTCAGCTCTTTATGGCACAGGGCTTAGAAGACTTTCATGTTTCTAAGGGCTGTCCTAGTGGACCTGCAGCTCTGCTCTCCACCTTCCCCTTGCAGCTCTCTGCCCTCATTTTCTTCTAAAATATTCCAGTCCTCTTCTGTGCTGATTTCATCTCTCAACTTTGCGCCATCTGCAAGTTTCATTAGCACAATCCTGCTGTTTGCACCAGTGTCATTAATAGAAAAAACTGCCTGTAAGTCTAAACCTCAGTGAACTCCATGGACAAACCTATCCAGCAAAATCATTGCCCACTCAGCAAAGGTTTTTCCACTCACTAATAATTTTCTTTTGGTACAAATTGGGCTACTCTGAGTTTTTAAACAAAGCAATGAATCCTTTTATGCTAAGTGCTACAAATGGTTGTAAATGCTGAGTATTCAAATTATTTGAGTATTCAAGCATTTCAAGATGTCCTGAAATATTTTGCACCACAAAATGCACAAAAAGCACATGCATGCTTATGAATTGCACACAAAATAAAGTGATTATGAACTCATATAAAATTATATTAGCAGGAAGTTAATAATAGACACTATCTTGACCAACATTGATGATGTAATCCATGCTTTCATGACAACTACCATATTGACAAAACACTTAAAAGGATCATAAATGATTTTCAAAGTACAAGCTTTTCTCAAAAAGTGTATTAAATATGCATAGGGTGGAAATCCATAATCTACTTGCACCTCTGAGCACTAAAATACAGGTGTTCTTTTTTCTCCTGAGGTAATTTCCAACCATAAGGCAGTCATTCAGAGAAATCACATCCCTAGCTCCTTAAGGCTAAGCGTCTTTCTACTGTAGGAAATGCTATCTAATTACACTGGCAAATAAGCAGACTTCTCAAATTGAATTCCCTGTGACAGTAACTTGTGATGACATTTAGTGGTGTTTATTTCTGTGGAGTTTTTTCATATTGCAAGAATAGTCTAACCTGTACAGGCAAAATACGTTATACGTCCATCTCTTTTCAGGTTGCCTAAAAGAAAGCTATTTAGGCCTTATGGGAACTGTTTGGGTACAGTAGAGGTGTTTATGGGATTTAGGTAAAAATCTTTATATACCGGACTATGAGAGTGTTGTGGTTTAGTGCCGGTCAGCAACTAAGCACCACACAGCCGCTCGCTCACTCCCCCACCCTCGTGGGATGGGGGAGAGAATCGGAAGGGCCAAAGTAAGAAAACTCGTGGGTTGAGATAAGAACAGTTTAATAATTAGAATAAAACAGCAATAATACTAATATAATGAAAAGGAAAATAATGAGCGAGAGAGAGATGAAACACTGGAAGAAGAGGAAAAAGAAAAGGGAAAAAAAACCCAAAACTAAACAACAAGTGCTGCAACCGCTCACCACCCGCCGACCAACACTGCCGGTCCCCGAGCCGCGATCGCTGCCTCCCCCGGCCAACTCCCCCCAGTTAATATACTGGGCATGACGTCACATGATATGGAATACCCTTTGGCCAATTCGAATCAGCTCTCCTGGTTGTATCCCCTCCCCTCCCGGCTTCTTGTGCACCTGGCAGAGCATGGGAAGCTAGAAAGTCCTTGACTAGTGTAAACACTACCCAGCAACAACTAAAACACCAGGGTGTTATCAACATTATTTGCATACCAAGTCTAAAACACAGCACTATATTAGCTACAGTGAAGAAAATCAACTATCCCAGCTAAAACCATGACAGAGAGTTAACATACCACTTAAAAAAAGACAAAAAAAAAAACCCCTTAACCTCTTTATTTGCAAACCCTTGCAAGTAGTGGCCTAATACCAGACATAATCTCCCAAATTTAAAAATCAAACATGCTTAATTAGAACAGGCCAGAACAGCAGTGGAAAAATCTCTAGAAACATCTACTTTTACATTGATTTCCACTTAAAACAACCAGACACACAAATGTTTAATATGTGGTGATATCACAGGCAACTGCCTTTTATTCTCCCTTTTGAATAAAGCAGTGGCTTTGGGGAACTATGCACTGATGTGGATTTTAGTGAATACTGCCTTGCTATAGGTTTGTAAATGCAGAAGAAATTTCTAAGGGAGAACATTTATTCAAGTCAGAGAGCTTCAGAGATTTCATGGTTATTGCACTGGACTTCAGATATCATTATTGCTATAGAGGTAGGCTATACCCATACTTCAGATGGCATTATAGCATACTGGTACCTTAGACAGTTTAAATTATCTAGTTCAGGTACCAGAAGCAGCCTAACTGCAGCTGGACAGGGCTCTTGCAGCTGCACAAAAGTGTACTAATTTACCTCGCTGAGAAGACTTGATAATTCCCTCAAGCTGAGCTCCACAGTAACATAGTTAGCCTGCCTGCTTTTTTAAGTTAGGCTGAGTAACTTCACAGTGCAGGGAGATACAGTGTAAAAAAAATCACCAAGTCTTGAAAGCTATGAATATGGTCAATGGTCTCACCAGGAGGTGTGTTTACTAGCAGTTCTAGCTCATCCATCACCATGGTGATGTCCAAAGCATATAACAATATGCGATGCATACTTTTCCTCTGCATCGTGATATCACGTAATAATGCATGTGCTCTGCATTATTTCTGTCTTAAAAATACACCAGTCAGTTGCAGCCTTAGTCTAGATTTCATCTTTTTGACTCAATATGAATGGCAGGAATAGGGCTGCAGGAAAGGGTGTTTCAAGACTCAGCAGAAGTATTATGTTTAATTCCTCTGTTTCCTTCTTCTGTTTTGTCTGTAGCACTATCTTTGATTTCCTTGATTTTTGCCACGGGAACTGTTTATCTGATTCTCAGTGCCATTTCAACATTGCTCTCAGGAAGTGCTTTCTCTGTCCAATAACATTTGTGTGACAGATGGTGCAAATGACCACGACATCAATGCTAGAATAGTGTGAAGTGATATTGCTTCTTGATGTTTCACCAGCTGGCAACAGTGGATGACTAGCAAGGATAAGTCTGGGGAAAAAAAAAAAGATCTGTGTTCAGATTTCTCTGATTTTTGGAACTAGATTTTAAGCATAGTTTCTCTTCACCATTTTCTAAATGTCTTATTCTTATACATTTCTTTTTGCCAATACCCTTGATCTCTAAGGGCATTTGCAAAGCAAATCTCTTTCCTTTGGAGGCAGAGCTCACCATCTTAGTCATTCTTTCTCCTTGACCAATCTATTATTTAAACTCTTCTAGTTTTTGTGGTACAGGCAGGTTTTCAGTGAATGTGTGTGGAATATATCATTCCATCCAGATGCCTCCAGGTCTCTCAGTAGGTATTTGGGTTGCTAGTTGTTTTGGTCCACCAAACATGTCAAGAATTCACTAGTCTGGAACACTGAAGTCTAAATGAAATAAAATGTAATCTTTATCATCTCTGATTTTCTTCCTAGTATGCACATCCTGACTCTCCTTGTTTTACTCACTGAACTAGAACCTAACATAAAAAATACACAGAATTCCAGCTTCAAGATGACTGGAATTTTCTTGTCAGGCTGAGCAATCATTTTCCTATTTCTATTTGTACTGCATGTCTTTACTCATTACATCTTCATCAAATTCCCTTCTCACATGGCCCACAACCCTGCTTGTTTACTGCTCAAAGCTCAACAATTCCCCTGTTTCCTGCTCCATCAAGCTTCAGACTGATGGTCTCTCAGGTAATTTTCTTCCCTAATTTCTACCAGACTCCTTTTTCAAAACTGTTGGTGAAAAGACTGATGCTAGTTCTTCTGCTGACTCCTGAACTTGTTATTAAGATGTATTATCTTTTTTTTTAATTTAAAAGGTACTGTTCTCTCTAAGCATACAAAAGTCTACAACATGTAAAGTACCATGCATGTGGTAGAACTGAAGAGTTCCTTTTTACTCCAAAAGAAAGACAATGTCATGCAAGAACATTCCTGATTACTGTCCAGTCTGTTGGTGAATATAGCTTTGAGCAGCAGTGTTAAAAAGGTAGAAAATTATTTTGCAAAACAAACCTTGTTAATAAAGCAACAAACATTCAGCTTCTGTAAGCCTGAAATCCAGGTGAAACTTCTATTTAGTTATATTCTGTTTTCTATGTTAGAGAGGCCTGAGAATGCTTTGCAATGATTTATGACAACTGCCTATTCCTAAATGTAGCTATGAGTAAAACCATCTAAAACACCTGAAAAAGAGACAAGAAATTGAGCAACACTGAAAGAAATCATATTTTCAGAGTCATTCAACAAAATATGTCCAAGACACATTCTCCTTCCCATCCATACAACTAAAATTCTCTCTCAGCTATAATTTTATGTTCCATTTAATGCAAAAATTTTTCTCTGAACAAGACTGGGGTTGTTCTACTGTTAACCATTCAGAATTTTGTCTGACAGATCAGCTCTATGATTTGTCTCTTTGACCAGATGTTTCATATCTCTGAATGCTTTTATCACTTTTTCCTTTACTGTAATATCAAATTTCTACAACTTGTCTTCAATTCCACTTCCCTGTTAAACTTTTCCTACAGTAAATGAGAAATAGCAGTTTCATTTCTGACTACTCCATGGTGACAGCTGTCATTGTCCCTTTTTTGTGTGTTTGTTTTCGGTCACTCTTCTCTCCCTTACACTGACACCTAGCATTTGGAAAATCAGCACCACAATATCTTTCTGCAAACCTCCCATTTCATGAAGCCTACCTAAGGAACAATAATAAAGCTGAAAATGTGCAGCAATGACTACCTGTCATACCCACCACTCTATAATTTACTTTGCTCTTTCTTTTTGATCATCAATCATCCTGCACATGTCTATCTCTTGTGATAAAATTCAAGCACAAACTCTCGGACACTCTTTTTTTGTCCTGCATTTGTACAGTAGCTACAACAGTGTGACCATCATCCAAGATTAACATACTTTAATATTACAGAAATACAACCAACAGTTAATGGAGGCATCAGTTATTTTGAAAGGAAATATTTCAGTTTGGTTTGCATATTATATATCAACACAAAAACCTCTTGTTGGAACAAATTGAAACAGAACTGTTACTATGATTTGGCAGAGTTAAAGAGGTAAACACTATTGTATTACATATTCAGCCTTAAATCATGAAACCATATTAACTGCATAGTAAAAGGCAAATAAAAAGTATTTGTTAAAGGGAAAATCCTTCTTATCTAATTTTAATACTTATGAACAAATAGGTCACCTTGAGAAGGCTCCATTGACTGTATACTAAGGTTTAGATTTGCATATTGAGATCAACTATATAACACATCTCGGTGTAGAAAAATATCTTGGTAAGATACAGAGTATTGCACATTCATCTCTAAGGGATTTGCCACATCCTTTCACCGCACACTCTGTTACATCCCACTGCTTCAAAAGGACAGACACTCTCTAAAGTCTTCCTTTACATGGATTTTATAAGATGGAAAAATTCATATCCTACTGATTTTATACCAGGCCAACTATTGGAAGTAGTAAGATTCAGTATAGAATGAAGAAAAGAAAAAAGAAAAAATCTTTCTAAAAAGAGATTTTACTTTGAAACTTCACTTTTTAAACAATCCACCTTTTCCTTGCCTTCATCCTAGAGGAAGAAAAAGCCTTGGTGAAATATAAAATCTTTTGGCTATACTGTATGTTAAGGACAATGAGTGCTATAACCTAAAATATGGAAATATTTTGTCATTTATTTCCTCAGACCCTTAGTGGTTGTTTTAATCCTTCACATTTTATTACTGTTTTAGTAGGCAAGACAACAAAAAAAGTTTGGTCTTCAGGAAAGGTTATCAAATAGTAAACAAGAACCTCCATGACATAGGAAAGAGAGAAAGATATTCATGTTCTGTTCCAACAATAATGATGCTGATGTTCACATATTTGCTCGTCTATTTTATCTCTGCTTAACCTCAGCTGTCCCAAGAGAAAAGACACTTGCCACTGACAAATTATTCACATTGTGTCAAATGACACTAATCAAGTAATTTATTAGCATAAGTTTTCAACTGTTCCTCAGAACAACAGCACTAAATATGCAATTAATTCTCAAGTCATGCTGTAAGTATTAATAGCAGTTGAAATGGAGAAGGACAGTGTAGCAAGAACAATTTGGTCAATTGGGTAAACAACACATATAACCCCACGTAACTTAATTTATTATTTATCTAGCATTCAGCTTGATCTATACAGTCCATAGGAAAAAAAAAAGGGTTGCATGAGGATCAGCAAGAAAATACTGCTCCAGGAGAAACTGAGATTATAAAGATGTGTTATTTGAATAATAAAGAAGAGTTTAGTTTCCTTAGTGCTGCGTCACTTGGTTTCAGACTGATAGTAAGTGGCCAGATTTTCAGAATACTTCTTCATCATTTCCTATCTGCATATCAGTGTCAACAATTGCATATTGACAGCCAGTCCCCTTCAAAAAATGGCTTTATGCTGTTACTGTGCTGTTTCTTTTGCAAGCTCTTTGTGCTGTTCACAGCGGTCGACAGCAAACATCCTTGAAAATCATTCTGTGGGCATGTCTAAAATGAAGATTAAAGCACTGTGTAGTGTGAGCCAGCAAGCTACCACAAATGTCACACAAAAAGGAATCTGCCTACAAAATGCCTAACTCATGTTTTTGGCCTGAAAAAACACAACACATAATTATGGTCCCATTCATTTTCAGAATTATTGAAAAAGCTGATTAATAGTACTCTTGAAAAACCATACTTCCTCTTCAGCTTTTGTTTATGCTACTAATTACTGGTATCTCAGCTATTCCAGGAACAAGTTTGTCAATCTCATATTTGAAACTGCACTTATTCTGCCATAAAAAATATCGTCACCCATCAAGTAGAAAAAACTTTCTTCACAGTTTCCTTTTCTCATATAAACAGATTGTAAGATTGGGTCTAGGTTTGACATTTATCATAACTTTTGGAGGGACAAAACTACCATATGAAAAGAGAAACCTAAATTAATGCATCCGTAACAGAAATTCAGCATGTTTTACCATGCATTGCCAGTAGTACTTTGATTCAGCACTATCCATCATTTTTAATTTCTATGTACATTGTTTTAGATTTTGGTGCAGATCATATTTCCCACAAAATGCCATTCTCTGCAGCTGCCTATAAGCAAAGAAGAACATGCAATCAGACAAGTTTGTCACAGTTCCTATTGGCTCACCTTCTCCCTGAGTTTGGTTAAACTGAGTTTATGTGATTTAATGATATTGAGATAGTCAGAGTACAGCAAATGAATGGATGTTCTGCTAATAAGTAAAGCTCTGGTCTTGTCACTTACCCCTGCTTGGCAGAAATCAGGTTGAGAACAACACTTCCAAGTGTTAAACAAGTTTGATTCTACCTCATAATGTTCTGGATAAGTAAAAATAACTAATCTGCAATAAAATTATGAAGATATAACACAAATCTTTATTTAACAGTGTGTTGATCATACTGTGTGCTACTGAAGTAATTGAACAGTAAGAAAGATCTGGCATTAGTCTGCATATACATTGCATTTTTATTAATATTACTTCTGGTTTACTTAAAAAAAATCCTCCTATACTTCTCTGCATTTGAGAAACACTACTGAAAATAATGTGTGGGCTTTTTTTTCTTTTGATGAAGACATAAATTGCCTAGCTATCCGTAAGAACTCCTGGACTGCAAGTGTACAGAGAGTTGTTACTGAGAATGTCATGGAAAATTAGGGGTTTCTCCATTGAATAATTTGCTCAGCTAGTTCTTCAGGTTAAGTACAACCATTTTTCTGAAAAAAATTCTGGAGTTGCTAGGCCTCTGCCAAGCTATGCATTTTAGTAACATTCAGCTGTCTGAATTATGTTTGAAGCTCTCATATCTCTATGCTGATGAATATACTTTCTGCCATAAATTGAGAACAGCAGTAGTTAGAAAGTTGTGTTGTTCCCTTGTGTGATATCTTCATCCTGGCTGACAACTGTTTCTCTTTTCTTCTCCTCCTCCCAGGCTAGGAGAAAAATAGATGTTAAGAAAAGGTTGGGTTCATTCTGTTTCCGTCAGGCTGGACAAGTTACTTGTTCCTTCCCTTTTCACATTATATCCTCCCACTAACTGCTGTTCTGTTCATTTCCCTGGTTCCACTGATACTATTATTGCCTAGAAGAAATCTGAAAAAGGCAGGTGAGCAGCACACCAGATCTGCATTTATCACCTGTAGAGATGCTGTGCATCTTACTCCTCACTCCTGGCATCCTCTTTTAAAATCAAGTACAATTTAATTGTTGTTAATTGAAATTACTTTGAGTATATTTCACACCAACATTTGCCTACTGCTGTGTTGATTGAACAGCTGAGCTATAATTTTCATTGTTGGAGCTGGCTTTGGAAGGACAGCTATATCTGTGTATGGTAGCTACTGAGTCTATGTTTTTATATACGTTTAAAATTCAGACATTTTGGGGTGCTATAACAACACTTCAGAAACACATTTAACGTGATTACCTGGAGACGTGCCACAAAGCTGCAGTCAGTTCTCTGTTCCATTCAGCATTTTCTTCCTGTCTACCCAGACACACATATTTGTGTATTTTCAAGATACAAGTGTCCAGTGAATATCTGGACATACTCACAGTTGGTGGGAATTAGCTGATCATTCTGGAACCATTTTCCCTGGAGTCCCAAAAGGAAAAAAGTCGCAAGTCCCTGAAGACTGACCCAGCATTAACCCACAGAATGTCCACTGCTGCACCTGTCTCATTCCTCTGTGTCACCATAGGAAAAGGCAGAGGTAGGCAAGGCAGATGTTACCAAAACATCTGTGGTAACAGGTGGGGTTCAATGGAAAAAAAATTGTGTCACTCTTCCTTCACACAGAGGCATAAGCTCAGTGGAAGTGTGGATAAGGGCAAGAACCTAAAATAATGACACTTTTCTTCTGATAAGCTAAAAAAATGTCTACATTTCAATGAAACTCTCAGCAAAGCTGAAGAGGAGGCAGAGTCACAACAAGGAATACTAGGTTGTGTCTTATCTTTGGAAAAGTTCAGAAAGATTTAGTCTATTTAGGAATTTCACAGACTCATGAAGGTGTACATTATACACCTATAATGAGGGAAAAAAAACCACTAGGGCTCCAGAGCCATTTCTTTCAAATATTTCCCCTGCATTTTCTTATGCAAAAGTTCTTTCAGAAACAGAAGCACAAATTTCTGTGCATAGAAACATCCATTAAAATACTGATGGAAATTTCTAGTGCTGAGTATCCATAACACTTATTGTAGTTGATTCACATGCCACAAGGGCTCAGGATCTGTGAAAGATAGCTCCCTTCTCCCATTTTCAATACCTTTCCTAAACATTCAGGGTTTTTTTTTTTAATAGATATTTGGGAGAAAGGAAGAGGAAGACTCATATTCTCTTGAGGGAAATAAGTAGACATAAAATACTGCAAAGCCTACCACAACAAATTGCATATCAATTTTGTAGACAAGTAGGACCCCACTCTTATGCAAAAAGGATTTTAAAGTCATCCTTGAGAGGCAAATATCAATTTTCAGTATTTATATTGACTTATTAAGTAATTTAGTCACAAAAATTCATTATTTAAAAAAAAAACCTAGACTGCTAACTTCTCTTCTTAACATTGTCTGGTGATCAGGTGATGTCTGCTAGTGGTGACACCTCAGGCCTTCACATTCAAGCAAGTCATTTATAAAACCTGCAGTTCAGGGAATGCCACAGATTTTAACACCATTCCTCTATTAAAAAGTAGAAGGAACATCACTGGGCTCAGATTTTTTTAAAAAGTTATGATCTTTTGCATATATTCCTGGAAACAGGTTGTGACTTGTGCAGTTAGGAAAGACATAAGCATTTGAAAATTGTCTCTTACAGTGCTGACTTGTGAATAAGGGAATGCATAAATCATTATATGTCTTTCTGGGTTCACCTAGACAGCTCAGTGGACCAGCACATGGTGCCCTGTGATGTGACTGCATCAGCACTTGAGGTGCAACTCCTCATCTTAGCCCACTCCAGAAAAATTCTTAAGGGAGCTTTCCCAGTTGCCAGGACTGCAGTTTTGCCTAGCCCTCACATACATAATGAGTTGGCGAATTAGTACTTGATCAATCACAGACCTTCACTGTGCACTAAAATTTCTTGTAATGGAGTGGAATAAAAATGTTTAGAAAACAATATTTGGCAGTCCTTTAAAATAAATGGTAAAAATTTCTTCTGCAGCATCCAATGCAGTAACATTATTCAAATAAAAAGGCCTTATTCAGCTTTTTTAATAAAAGATATCTTATTGAGACATTTAACCATCATAAATCTACAAAGGGGATTTCTGTTTTCAGCTTTAGAATGTACAGAAGTAATTAGGTTAATAAGTCCAAAATGGATTTTTGGAGAACCTGGGATGGATAATAAAAAGAGTGAAGACATTTACTTTTTCGTTCTCATATCTGCTTTGTGGAAGGATTTATCAATTTTTTGATATACATAAATAACTTCCATTAACGTTACAGAAAATCCCTAATGTGTCTAATCATCCTCATTCAGTCGAGATGACCACAGAATATAATCACACTTATAAAATCAACCCACCATATTCTTGCCCTTTCTTCACCCAGTTCCCCATATTAAATCTCATGGCAAAGGTAGAAATGGTAAACTTAAAAAAAAAAAAAAAAAAAAAAATAATCAAACATCCAGGCTTCTATTCCACATGAAAGCACACAGATATCTAGTTCACTTTCCTTTTTTTCCCCTATCAAGCATATATTTCACCTCTAAAAACTTAGCGTTTGGGCCTCCATCCAGAACCTAAGCCTTAAGTTAATAATCCAAATCAACTTGCAAGTTCTAAGAAATAAAAACAAATCATAGCTAACCCATCACCTCTCTTCCTGAAGATAACCATAACCTACAGAGGTCATTTCTTGCCACTGCTGCTTAGGTTTCTCACACTAGCAAGGTATGTTGGAGTGGGAGTGAGAGAAGGAAGCAACACGACAAGACACGTCCTCCACTCTCCCTTCTCAGGTGCTGCCATATGGTACATCTCTGCACCTGTGTATGTACGTCTTTCATTCTCTGCATTCTCCCATGGGCAATCATCCATCATCCATCACTGCACTGCATTTAGCATGCTGCCAGTACAGTCTGCACCTCTCCAGGGGTTCGTTCTGCTTTGGTTATGCAAACCCCAACATCATTGCTTATTTCCTACAGCCCAGTATGTTTCCCTGTGCAATTTAGCTTCATTAGAGTTACTGTACAGCATGCAGAAAAAGATAATTTCTCTTTTAAAGTGTCTCTGCATAAAATATTACAAATTCAAATTAGGAGTTCATGGCTTAACAAGAGATAACCCTGGCCTTGCTCAGTATAAGGTCAACAAAGATCTTCCTCTATTGGCAAAAAAATGTTCAGTGAATAAAGATTTTAGAAATAACATCATGGTTTCAAAAGGGCAATGCAAATGGTTTCAGCATGTGCAGCAATATTAGCTTTAAGTCCAAACACTAAATTGAAAAATACTAAGTAAACCAACATCAAAAGCGGTGGCTCACCAGGTAATAAGATGAAAGCAGTGTGAAAACTCAGGGAGACATTTTGCAAATTACATGTCTAGAATAATAATAGTAGCAGTAATAATGATATACATAATGCATATATTAATAGCTCTATATGTTTATACAAATCTATATATTCACTTTTATGTAACATATATCTGTATTATATATATGTAAAATTAATCACCCTTTATATGTGGTTTTTATATATACATTTATATATACAAATATGTACATTTATCTATGCATCCAGGCATGTGCATGTGTATGCATGCATGAAAGCTTAATTATATATGTATGAGCTATTTATTTGAAACTATATGTATTTTAGAGTTTTCTTTTATGAAAGTAAATGAATGGGCAGTGATAGGTGTTGCAAACAGGATAATCTGGTTACAGTGAAGTGAGGGCAGACTGACCTTTTAGAGGAGCCAGCAATGATTTGCACGTGGTAATCTCTGCTCTGTATTTTTTCCACCTCACTCTTTTTGCTCTCTCAGCCTTGCTAAATTAGTAAGTCACATTGTGACTGATATACCTAACAGAAGAGGTCATTTAGTGAAGTCTGGGCCAGCACATCCTGCTTGAACAGTATGTGATATCTTCAAAATCCCTTTCTTTCCTGCGGGGAAAGCAAAAGCTTCATCAGCTCTGCTGTGCCAAATGCATTCTTCTGCAAGTGGTAGTTCCAATAAAAAGTCTTTAAAATCTTCACTCACACAGAAAAAGAGCCACCCAAGTTGTACCTCGCTTCACATGTGGCTTCACATACTAGTGAAACCACAGGCACCCGTCTGCATGACAGCCTTCTGCAGAAGATCAGTAGTGGAGGTATATTAATGCTAAGGGCCAAGACATTGCACTAATTCCGTGAAGTACATTATGCAAGGAGACATAGGGGAAGGTAAAGGGTAAGGGAGTTCTGGGGTCACTGAATCTGTGATTGTTTTGCCCAGGGGTTGGAACCACAACATCAGAAAAATCACCAAGCTCCTCTGGGTAAGTGGACAGAAATCTGGAGCTGAGCCCTGTATCCTTATCTATCAGTGGAACTGTGCCAGCAAGAAATGTTTTATCTCCAAAACTGTTCTGGAAAATTAATGTTAAAAATACAATTCCACATTCAATTCTAGGTAACACAGAAAATAAATCCAGCTTGTTTTTTTCAGTCTCTATGTCCCATTTTTTGTAGTTTTTTCTGCTGATTTTAATGCAATTTCCTACTGCTGTCTTTAAAAGCTAACACTTCAGAGAAAAACTTTTAGCTGGGTCTCAGTCAGGCCTCTAGAATGAATCCATTTCTGACAAAAGAAAATGTGATCCTAGTGCATGCAGTGAACTGTAGGGGAAAATATTTGTAGTTAGATGTTTAAGTGCCTAATTTGCTGCTGCTGACACATGGGCAGACAGATACAGTATCTAATACCTAGCAATTAAATTATGCTGAAAACAAATGGAGGTTTGAAACTGACTCCATCAAAACAAAGAACACTTGAAAAGTTGAAGCTTAGAGTACTGGAAGATCGCTCTCAGGGTTTTCTAATATCAATATTTAAAAAAAAAATAAACTCTTTAATATACAGTAGGGAGTGAGTAATCAGTAAGCTAAGCACCCTATGGATTTAGTACTCATTCTACAGCAAATTGCAGCATGTACACTGCTAGCCAGAATACAATAATAATTCAGTGTCAATTGCAGTGTTTTTATTATAACACTGCATTACTCTAAAGCATGCTTTTTGGTTACAACATGTTATGTGAATCATTAATTCTTATACTTAAAAATGTGTATCTTTGAGCTATAAAAGATATGGTACATCTTCATTCTTTACAATCTGCAAAAAGTATCATGCTCATACCAATTATTTTGAAGCAGGTATAAAGAATGACAGCACCACTTGGTTTTAGTAGCATGTAGTGCATTCTTCTATAAAGCTATTTAATACAAGCTTGCCTCATGCTGGTTTCCATTTCCACTGATGTTCTCTACAGCTCATCTGATTTTAAAAGAACAGGAGCCAGATCTATTTTCAGGATATGCAGGGTAGATCGGAAGAATCATATTACTCTGACCTATCACAGACTATGCTAAGCTCTAAGTAGTTTCTCAGTTTCAGTTTGTAGGTGGCTTTTGACCCACAACACTCCCCAATCCCCATGCTCCAGGGCTGCTTATCAAGGCATAAGCTACTGTTTCTGCTATTTGTGATATCCACCAAAACATCCACAATAATAGCCATAAACAGAAAACTGAGGACTTGTAAGAAATTTATAGTTCTATTTTACAAGTCAGTAGCTTTAGTTTAAGTGTTTTCCTGTATTTTCAAAGCACTCAGAGACAGAAGTTATTAACAGCGAAACAAACACACAACAGATTTTCAAGAAATCAGAGAGGGCTTTTCCATCATGAATGACTCCCCACCTTTTTCTGCTTTGTATAACAATTCTTCAACAGAAATGATGTTTTATTTATTTATATCAGCCTCAGATTCATCAGTTTTAATGGAATCATATTTGCCTGCAACAGATATGGCTTTCTCTTTCTTTTCTACTGTAGT
This sequence comes from Morus bassanus, assembly GCA_031468815.1. Taxonomy (NCBI): domain Eukaryota; kingdom Metazoa; phylum Chordata; class Aves; order Suliformes; family Sulidae; genus Morus; species Morus bassanus. The sequence goes on along the minus strand of CM062567.1, from coordinate 105,516,519 downwards.
CTTGTTTCATGCCTCAAAAAATCTCCTTGAGTTTCTCTCTTCTTCCTAATACTAAAGGCAACAGTGTTGTTTGGATTCAGTAATGAATAGTCAGAAAAGGGTGAATATTCAGCATCAGAATTAAGATGCAGAATCTTCCTCTCTCTCTGGGCAACACTGAAGTCGAGAATTGAAAATGTTCTAGGGCTAGCAGGGTTAATAAGTCTTATTTACAGAAAACAATTTGGGGGCCTATTAAACTTCTACATCATGTGAAGATGAACCTTTACATAGTAAATTAATGAACAGGGGTTTCCACATGCCCAAGATAAATGTCAGGGTATAATTAGCAGCCCTGAAACTCTAAGGAACAAGCAGACAGATGTGGATTTCTTTTAGTGAAATTGAACATCAGGCAGACTATTGAAATGCCTGAAGAGAGAATCCCAGAGGTTTGTATGGCTTGCAAAAGGGCTGGGAGATAAGTTCAGGTATTTTTAAAGTGCTCTCAGGAAATTCCTGTGCTATTCCATTGATATACTTCACCTGCTACCTCCTAGTTGTACTGAGAAATGCAGTGGGGAGATGGAGGCCTTGAACAGCCTAAAATTTAAGGCTGCTTACATTTATTTTTCCCTTAATATGTATGTTTTGGTTTTAGTTACAATACTTTGTGATAGCAGTTTGAGAACAAAGTAGTCTCCAAATCTTAAAGATTTGGGGCTGATAATATGAAAAATAGCATACAAATAATATTACAAGTGCACATCTGTTCATTTACCCACAGTACCAGACATGAGAGTTGGAAGTTCTTGTTTGAAATCCTGTTCTTGTTCCAGGTTTATAAATTCTCCTAACATAAGTAATAGGTGAGATTTGTGGACCAGATTTTCAAAGGTACTCAGGCAACTAAACATGCTGCTGGATATCTAGAAGGACTTTTTTTCCACTGGCTTTAGGCATGTAAATGCTGCATAAAGTTTGAAACCCTCATTAATGACCTTTGAAGATACAAATCTATGTGAAGATTAAATACTTTGTTTGAACACAGGAACCAAAATTTTCATCTTCTTAACCAACGACTGCTGGACAGCCACATTCTGGGATGCAGAAGAAACAGGTAACAGTAAATGAAGAAAGTAAGCAATTCAGATGAGCTAGCTGAAACTTTCCTGTATAGCTATACAGTTGAAAGATGAATACTCATTTTTTATGCAAGGCATGTTTCCCTGACTGTATATGAAAAATATATCTGCACATTCAGACAGAAAAGAAATAGACAGAAATTACCTATTATGACAATCTATCATAAAATAGGTTGTTATAGTTCTAATATACCTATACTGAAATAATTCAGGTGATTTTAAGCAAATGGAGAAGTATAAGAGAAAAATGCAAGTTATAGCAGTATTAGCCTCCATCTGATACTAAGTTAATTTATCCTGTTCTTTGGGTCTTCACAGATACATTGGTATGCGACCTGAGCTAGCTAGTTTAATACCACCTTGTTAGCACTCCTATATTGCACACACTTCTTTGGCTTCCATGAAGGCGTACTCTCTCAAGTTACATTGTCAAAAAGATAAAAATTCAGTTTCATCTCTTCCTACATGAAGTGTGTGTGGTTTCCTGAAGTAAAATCCATGTATCCTTTTGTAGCCTCCATTGAGATCTGCAAGTCCCATCCCACATCCAGACACTATCCTTGAGCTGGAATATCATATACTGTTAGCTGCAACTTGTACTTCTTACCAAGGACATGACAGTAATTAATGGCCACTGGCCTTGGAACTTACATGTTTGGCAACAACTGCATAAGACTCCTTAACGGCGGTGCCTTCCAGTAGTCCATCTCACACAAAAAACATAATCACAGCCCTCAGAGCTATCGAATATACTAGTACAGCCACTGTGATGTGGTTGAAATTCCAGTCAGAGACATTAAGTAACTTTTTCAGTCACAAAAGCTTTGGTAGGACAGACTTGTAACTTCCTGGTTTAGATACTTCCCACAATGAAGTATTTTCTGTACCAGTCCCTAGGAAACTCCAGGTTCTGTGACTCCACCCAGGATTATATTTCGTCTCCTCCCTGGTACTACTCATAGCATTTTCCATAATAAACCAGACCTTAAGTCTGCCTCTGTCACAGATCAGGAATTAAGAACCTACCTCCCATCTACTGTCCCCTCAATCCTCAGTTCGATACTGGCACAGAAACAGGAGCACACCATTTGAGGTAGAATATCCTTTCTATACACAGCAGGCCTTCCTCTCAAAATTTCAACCATGGCATTTTTACCTTAGTTTGCATAAATGTAAATTACATTACAGTTCATTAATTTATCTAGCACTTAAAAACCAAGTCACAGAATTTGTCTCCAAAAACCTTCTGCAACCCTGAATTTCAAAACACTGGAAAAATGTTCTATGGAAAGACGTCCTGGTGTTTTTTTCTATGGCTCATATTTACAAGGTATGATTTCATATTCTTTATGTAATAACAACAGCCAATAGATAGTCTTTAAAAAAACAAAAACTTTTCATTCAGTCCCTCTGTTTCTTCTCCCATGCTCATCATCATCTTAGGCATACACAGACACACACACGAGCTTTTCTGGACTTCTCTTTTCTCAAGCAAAAAATATTGAAGGAACATAAAAACAATAATAAGGAAAAATATATGAACAGGTCAAATAAACAATGATAGTCTCCCAGACTTTGGATTTTACCTGAAGGGACTTCCTGAGGTAGAGGTAGAGTTTTCTGACAATATCAGAGAAGAACATTCCATCCAAACCTATACAAGTCAATCAGTTCTGGAATCCAGGCAAATGTTCAACAAGAAGTTCCACAACTATGGGCTTTTTTGTTTTTTAATTCAACAATAATTTATTTTGATGCCCCTTAATTCCTAAGTAAGTAAACTTTTGAACAATTATTCCTCATCCAGCTTCCCTACGCCACGAATGATTTTAAATAGTTTTTTAATGTCCTCCATACAGTCATGTTTTCCAAGATGAACACTCATTTTTCACATGTAAGGTCTTTCACACCTTCACTAAAACTTGCTTGCTTTTTTTTGCACCTTCTCCACTATGGGACTTTTAAGGCTGGAAAACAACAGCAGGATCTGAATCTGAAATATTTGGAAACCAGCAAACATTTGGTGAACTTCTTGTTCTTATTTCCTGTTACATAAAACAGAGCCAAGCTTCATTGCGTGTTCTTTGGCTTTCCTGGGATGAATGCACTTCAGTGAATTCATTCTTCTGTACATATACCACAGCTCTGGCTGGGGTAAGAATTAGTGCTTTTGTATTCTGGTGTCCTCTTCAGGCTTTAAAAAAAAGTCTTGAGCTTCGAAAGTAGGAAGCCCAGTGAGTTTCCCCCATTTCAACTTCACAGAATGCCAGAGGGTCACATCCTGTGGCCACAGCTGCCCAGTGCACCCAATCACCCATGTGCTGATATTACAAGGTGGCAGCTGCTGCATGTGTTATAGTGGAGAAACAGTCCTTGCTCATGCAAACATCTATTGCAAAATATAGGCAGAGGAAGCTAAAAGCAAGTCAGTAAATCAAACCAAAGCTTAGAAAATCATCATGGGCAATCTTTAAATTCTCTGTGGCCCAGACAGTTTCAAGCCCATCCATTAAATATCTGAAAAATGCAATTTTTTTTGGTAAAAATAAATTAAATTACATGTGAATAAACAATAGGTACACACTTAGAAACGAAAGCAAGTAAAATTGGGAATAATCTAACAGAGATATTGCATGCATTTTTCAGCTAATTCTGTTTATTAAACAGCCCTAAATTGTTCCTTTTATACCTACTATTGTATATTTTATTTTTAATTTTTAAATTGATTGGAAAAAAAATTAATGCACAGCTCAATTTTTATGCTAGTTCAAGTCCTAACTACAGAATCACAAAAAATACACCAAAATTTTAATGAGTTAAACAGCTATCCCAGACTAAGGGGATAAATGACATTAAAATTTGGAGTTTTGTTTAAACATTTCTATTCCTCCCAACACCTCTCAATAATCAGAACAGGCTGTTTTGAATAATTAGCAAAACAAGAATCAACAATCAGTGTTGATATACATCATAACTCCAATCAAGTCAGTGAGTTACAAGGTCATAAAATGAGAGTGACAAGAGCATAGTTTCTGCTGGAATTAGTTGGAGTTGTACCAGTTTATATCAGAATACTTCTCAGGAGTAACTTAGCCATATGTCCATCAGACACTTACAAAGACATATTTCAATACCTAAAGTGACCTGAGAAATGTCTACAACACAAATAGGCAGCATCAGCTTTAATCTCCTTTAAATTTGCTTTACACACGGAAGTGAGCTGGTGTGGAGACCAAAGTCATACTGAAATCAGTGTAAAATCAGTGAAAGCAAGACAAATAATCATGTCCTATTTTTAGCTCTTTGCCCTAACAGTTCCTTCTTTTGGTATGATTTGTTAAAGAGAACAAAACACTTGTTAAGATAGATTTTAATTTGTTCTTGCCCTGTGCTGCAGGTCATCCTTTTGTTTTCCTATCTTAGAAGTTTGCTTCTTCTTCCCCACCCCTCTCACCTCAGCTTGCACAGCATGGGTGATTCACCCTGCTTTTGCTTTGACCTTTAACAGTACATTACAGTGCATTAGTGTTTTGTCTGTGAGGAATATTGGAGCAATACTGCTAGTAGCTGCTTTCATCTTGAAGGAAGAACAATACTGTGGAAGGAGGCTCTTGCATCTCATTATCTAACAACCTAGTGAAGTTCTTTATAATTAAAGAAACATTCTTTCTACTGAAGAAACAGCTAGAGCTTCACACTGTGCATTAGAAAGATAAACACAGGGGGCTCATGTCTTCATTCAGAACTATCATTAGATGGGTTTAAAGAAATTATTAAAGCTTCCTCTGTTATCAACAAAACCAAGTGTCTGTAACCCACTCTAGCTCCACAAAGCTCCCTGAAAAGAGAACATAGACAATTCCCTTGGCACAACTGAGACCTTTGATACATGCATCTTAAGTGGCTGGTACTGATAACCTGAATTTATACAATCTTTTATTCACCATTGCTAAACTGAATCCATTATGGAAAAAAAAATATACAGAATCAGACTGAGGAGAGGAATTGCAAGAATCATAGGAACAGAATAAGTGCCTGTTTTTCAAAAGTAAAGCCATTCAAAATCCTGTCATCCCTGATGAGAATGAGATGTGAGGTTACAGGATGGCCAGGTGTAACAAAATAGAGCATAAGATTTTTTTCCTCTACTTTATACTTGCCATTTTCAAATAAGATGCTTTTTGTTAAACACATAATAGGAATAATAATTTCAGTGAATACTGTTCTTAAAACCCTTTGCACTGAAGAGATACACTAGATGTGCCCATCTCCTTGAAATTTTTTGTGATTCCTGAAGTATCACCATACCTGGCACTACAGAGACAGAAAAAGACTAAACTATTATGCTGATACATTAGTACAATACAGAAATACTGAATGAAAACTCTACTTATGCCTACTACAGTATCTGAACATCCATCCATACTTGCAATGAGTGGTCCAAAACAGTGTTATGAAAACCACATGATACCTCACACATTCAGGAATAATCCTTAAGAATTTACAGCCATGTTCAGGAGTAAACTCTCAGTCATTTTTCATCAAATGAGTAAAATTTACAGTTTCAAATTTCTGGTTCCCTAGAGAATCTTTGATTTTTTTTTTTTAATGCATTTTATTGTCTTAGAAGAGGAAAAAATAATTGAACTTACCATATAAAAGTATTTTATGAATAATACTGATGAAAGCTCTCTATTAATATTAATAATGGTATTATATCTGTTTGACTAATGATGACAACATACATTGAAGACCTCAGAAGTTAAAAGCAGTTGCTATATTGCTACAGGACCTGATCCAAACTCCCTGAAATACAAACAGAAGTTTTCAGTGGGCTTACCTACAGTGAATAAGAGAGAATTATAATTCAGAAGCCCTTATCTTGAGTGCAGTGAGAGACATGCTATCTGTATACAGTCTTCCTGATGCTTGTTTGTATATCATATCAACGTTGCAAGCAGAGAATTCTTTGTGAAATGAAAAAGGCTTTTCCATTATCTTAAATACCACACATAAAAATTTGGGCAGAGCTGCAGGAAGGAAATCCTTTTCTGTACAACCCACTGTGCTCTCAAAGTAAAATTATACCCTTCACCAAATTAATGAGCACTGCATAAAATATTCTTTTTTTCTTAACTATTTCAGATTTCACTTCTTCCCACAGGAGACATTTCTATTTAATTTATGTCAATACGCATATTTCTTCCTTTCACTTATTTTACACTAAACCCCACCTTCAAATGAAAGGACATTTAACTCTTTTTTCATGTTTGCATCTACCAAATAAATTATAAATATTTCATTTATGAAGTAAACCTCCTTGCTTTGTGATTTTCCTTTTTAAGTAAATTCATACAGCTCTAAGCTCATTTTATCACTTTTATGATCTCCTTTGGCTTATTTGTGCTAAACTTGTATTGAAGAGTGTATAGCAGTCTGTCAATACAGCATACTGTAATTATACAAAACCCGTACTGATATTCCTTAGTTTATGGCATCAGCCTTCACTGTGTTAACCAGAGCAGAACCCTGCCACTGTATCAAACTATAAACATACTAACAAACTGCAGTTCACTGTATGCTATTGCACATCCTCACTCTACTCATCCCTGACAACTCTCACTAAATTACTACTTTGCAGAAGTTTAATTCTATTAAGTAAATCTTCTAAGCTAATTTTCCCTGACTTTTCATTTTTCACACTATAATTCCAGATGCAATCTATTTGTACTGCTGTCAACAGCTTATGTGTGTATACGTATATATGCACTCCTAAATGTGCATATATTAAGCATGTTTGTGTCCTTTTTCAAGCCATTAAGATAGAAATGCAGTCTGTATCCCCTTAGACAACCTGTTACACCTCATCAGATGTCTTTCTACTAATATGTTCCCTGTGCATTAACCTTTTTTAATAGTGTTCCTTTAGTATTTCAGACAGTGATTTCAGTCTCCAATAGTGCTACAATCCAAGCCAGTCAGTTGAAATCTTTCAACCAAACTTTCATGGAGTAGTAGCAAGGCCTTTATAAAAATACAAATGCACATAACAAATACCATTATGTCTGCTAATTTTGTAATGCTGTAGAAAAGAATGTTTGACAGGAATTCTTGGTGAAGCGTTGGTTGGATCAGTACAGTTTAGGTCTTTTTTCTTTTGAAATTTGTTAAACTGTAGAATCATTCAACTTCTGAATATTCTGTCCTGACAGAAACACAAATTTATTTTTTTCAATATATTTTCTAGGATTATTACTGAAATGTGGTGATCCTCAGCTGAAACTAGACTGATACTACAAATCTATATTTCTACCCCTTACCTAACTTCATCAAAATCAAATAATGTTAAAAAAACATTTAAAATTTACTTGTTCTTAAGAATGCACCATTTTTGCTGGAAAATTTTGTGCTAAAAGTTTCAGAAAAAAATGTTTGCATATGACCCCTCAGGCACAAGAAAGAGAAAATTATATACCAAAACAGAAGGTATACTTTGGATATCAATGAATCGGTCATTCATTTGAAAGGTGTCTGGAAATTTTAACTGCTTTTTACTTTTTTATTTTAAAGATATTTCTAAGCAGATAATGCCAAAAATGCAGAGTAAACATCATGCTATAGCATTTAATTGTAACTTGAGAACAGGTTATAGAAGATTAAAAGCTTTCATATAAAGGGGAGAAGGGTCAAACTTCTCTGTTGGATTCAGTGAGGAAAACCTGTCCAGTGGAAATCACCATTTTCCTTGGCCCCAAAACTATGCTGAGAAAACTTAGTCATCTCTGAATCATACCTGTGCCACTCCAAGATACCCAAAGTGAAAACTTCAGGAAGAACTAGCCAAAAATCCCGGATGAGAGGAGCAGAGGAAACTGAAGAAGAGGCATGGGAGATTCAGGTGGATGATATTTAGAGTTGAAGCCAGTGTGGTCTTTTAGGAGAGTGATTAGCCTCAGTAAAAGAAAATGATTTGGTTTTGTGGGTTTTTTTGGTTGGGTTTGTTTGTTGGTTTTTTTTTTTTTTTGGTTTTTTTTTGTTTTTTTTTTTTTTAGGTAGAATAACTTGGCTCCAAGGTAAAGTGACTGGTAACATGTTTTATGTGTCCATATGTGCATGCATATATATGTGTATGGAAATAATAGTCTTCATGTTCTCTAGAGCAATGCTGTCTGACTTTGGATACTGGCAGTTAAGGTGTCTAGACTACAACAAGGTAACTCCATTTTACCATAAATCATCAATGTTTACTGCTCTTTTTAACTTATTTTCATCATAAATTAAAAGCAGAATAACATACGGGGCAATTTAGATGTGTTTAGTACAACAGGACAGAACAGACTTTATAATATAGAAGGAAACTCATTTAACTGAAGTGCAATCCCTAGTTTGCCCAAAAGTTTGGCTGTCTTGCACTGGCTGGCTGCTGTTTCCAACCCTTGCTCCCTTCAATTTCACTCAACATCTTCTCTAATTACACTCTTCTCTTTTAGGCAGTATTTTTCCCAGTGCTCCCCTTCACTCTTATTCTTTGATTTAGTGTCTCCTTTAACTAACCAGAAAAATAAGGGAAACTTGTGGAACTAATAGGACATTTGCTTCATCTATACTTTATGTTTGATAAGAGAGATTAAAGACTGGAGCTTCTCTTTTCAAGAAGAGCTCATGTATAGGTCTATTCCCACATATGAAAAGACATATTTTGACTGAGATCTCAATCATCCCATAATAATCATTATTAATAAATGGCAACAATATATCTGAAAGACAAAAAATATTAAAGGGACATTAATCTCCCTCCTTTAACTAAATATAAGCATGCACATGCATTATCACTCCCACCTAAATGACCTCTCCACCTACTCTGAAAATATATGAGAAACTTAGAAACACTTTGAGCTACTCAATAAAAGCTCCCAAATGCATATTTTCTGGACATATAAACTAAACTTAGCTGACAGTGTTCAGAAAGTGCTTTTGTATGGGCACAGGTAACATCATTTGAATGGCCTTATTTATGGTTTTGAATCCTTGGGGAAATTCATAAAGTAGGTCTTTAATTCAATGTTTCAAGATCAATGCTGGTATTTTGGAAAAAGATTATAACCCAAAAGTACAATTTCATCCTACAAGTTTTGACTGTAAAAATGGTTGTTTCATACTTCATTCCAGACTAAAATGCTGCCCTACTGAAAACCAGGTTATAAGTCAGAATTCAAAGATTGCACTTAACAATTCAATTCATTTACCAGGTGATTTACAAGGGAAAGCCTTCCTGAATCCACAGGTAGGTGAAATAATTGCAAATAGAACAGGTTCATGAGGGCTTATGCTCTGTTTTGATGGTGACTTTCTATTTTATCGTTGCTAATGAAGTGTTTTGGGACACCTTTGTGAGACAACTTTGATATAACATATCACACTTTTTCAGCAAGAGTTGTATTAGTTCATCGACTAAAAAGATTATGTGTTCTGGCATACATTTACTGTGCAGTATTTGATCTAAAGTAAGTTTGGGTTTGAAATCATTATATTTGAGTAAGAAGATAAGATTTCTGTAATAAATTTCAATAGAATCAAAATGCAAAACCCCTAGATTTCCTATTTAATTGTTGTACCTTTAACTTCAATACATTTCCTGGAGGTGTAGACTGTTCATAAATATCTGAAGGAGAGGTTTTATTGATCTATTATGAAAGTCAAATAATTCCAGGTGCCAGATTTTACTGAATACTTAATTCCATTACCATATTTATGACTGTGAGCAAGGAGATAATTTTGTGGAAAGCAAATAATGGGTGCCAATATATATGCATGTGATTATGAATACATTACATGATAATAATTCAAAACTATTCATCAGCTTAGGCAAAGCAAAAAATACGTACTACAGAGATATGGTACTGTGCAAAAATGAAATTAGGTATGCTTTCTAGTACATACACGGTACTGCAGATAGAATGTAGGTGGATTTCTGGTTCCTACAGACAAGAAGTGTTTATTTTTTTTGTAAGTCTCTTCTCCTTATTTTTTACAAGTAGAGCTACTTCTGCTTACTTAATTCCCATCTTTGCATGCTGAAAAAGAAAGTCATGGTAATTTGACAACTAATATAAGCCAAAAAGAATTAAAACCAACAATTTTAAGAAGTGGCTTGTAATTCTGGCTTCTGGTTCAGTATTTCACAAAATTAAAATATGCAGACAAAAATAATCTCGTATTGCATATAAGATGACGTATTTAGGCACTTTATGTTCTAATTTCAAATTTTGGATTTCAAAGAAAACAGCATCAGAAAGTGTTCAGAGAAATCAAATCTTCTTATGTCATTCCAGAAATCAAAAAAAAAATCAAAGGACAGAAAAAGAGATGGATAAAGTCTTACATCACAATTCATAGGAACTAAAAACTAAATAAAAGCGGGCAAGAGTAAATATTTATTTAATGGAAAGATTATTTTATAGTAACTCTCTTATTAAGGGGTATCAAATAGCCCAGTATCCATATAGACAGACTATAAGACCATGTTTTTTACCTTGTATTCGTAAAATGACTTTCACAATACAGTCTTGGTCCTAAGATTACAAGGCACTCTTAAAAAATGAGCTAAGCAGTAATGCCAGCAGTACAGTTTATTTTTAAATAGAGTTGTCACAAGCTAGAACCTACAAAAAGATGTATATAACACACTGAATTTTCCCATGTGCTTAAGCATTTAAAGGATCAGGGTCTATGCTAATAACAAAACCGATAGGCAAAACATGCAGATGGGTAAGGTCAAGAAAAAGGAAAGAACAACAATAACACAAAAATATGTTCCACACAGAATGTGTGAGTTGCTGCCTGCCAAACAGTTAGCAGTAGGCAGTATTGTGTAGGCATCGTGGAAGAAACAAGGCTTACTGAAGGATCAGAAAGAGCATGAGCTAGAGATTTGCTTGGCTTCTCATGTTTAAGCTTCATAAGTGTTACATGGAAACATTTGTTTAAGGTCAGTCCTAATATTTGAGAATGAAGAATCATCAAAACCACACCTACTGATCCCGTGTCTTCTAAATGCTTAATTCAGCTAAGTGATCTAGCGGGATAAATCTACCATTTTCATCTAAATACTTTAGACACAGAACAGTGTTTCAGAGCAAAGAATATACATAGCTGGAAGCTTCTTATACTACCTTGCCTGGTATTTTTTGTCAAAATTTGTTGTATTCAAAATGAACTATTTGCTAATAAAATCTGTGTGGTTGCTTTATGATTCTTGTAACAGCAACATTTAGTCTTCGATATTTGGAGAAATTTGGAGAGCGGTGGATGTTGTTTACCTGGACTTCAGCAAAGTGTTTGGCACCATTTTCCACAGACTTCTCCTGGACAAACTGGTAAAATACAGATTGGATGGGTGATCTGGGTAGGAAATTATCTAACAGGTCACATTCAAGGTGTGGTAATGGATGATTTTACCCAGGCTGCAAGCCTGTCACAAGCAGGGTCTCCTAGGGACTGATATTGGGCCCCACGCTGTTCATCATCTTCATAAATGATCTGGATGTTGGGGTTGAAAGCACCCTTACCGAGTTTGCTGATGACACCAAAATGGGTGGAGAGATGGACACATCAGAAGGAAGAATCATCTTACAGAAAGGCTTGGAAAGGCTGGTACAATGGGTTAGCAAGAACAGTATGAAGTTTAACAAAGACAAAAGCAAAGTCCTGCACCTGGGACAGAATAACCAAAGAGCCCAGTACAGGATAGGATCTGTGTGTCTCAGCCTTGCTGAGAGGGACCTGGGGGTTCTGGTGGACATCAAGCTGAAAAGGAATCAGCAGTGCACTGCTGCATCAACAAAGAAAAATCAGCTCCTGGGCTGCATCCACAGCGGCATTACTAGCAGAGATAGATACATGATCATCCCACTCCACTCAGCACTTGTCAGGCTGCACCTGGAGTACTGTCTCCAGTTCTGGTCTCCACAATTCAAGAAAGGCATGGACAGACCAGAGAGGGTCCAAAAGAGGACCGCAGATGATCAAAGGGCTGGAGGACCTGCCCTGTAAGGAAAGGCTGAAGGAGTTAGGTCTTTTCTCCCTGGAGAAGAGAAGGTTCAGGGGGACCTCATCACAGTATTGCAATACTTAAACACAGCTACAGAGTGGAGAGAGGCTCTCTCTTCACAAGGAGACACATGGAGAAGACAGGGAGCAACAGGTAGAGGTTGCACCAGGATAGGTTTCATCTCAACATAAGAAAGACATTTTTTACAGTAAGAACAATCTATCACTGCAACAACCTCCCCAGGGATGTGGTAGAGTGCCCATCATTAGAGGTGTTCAAGGTGCAATTAAACATTGTGCTAGATAACCTCATTTAGGCTTCCGTTCCCCTGAAAGGTTGGACCAGATGATCCCTCAAGGTCCCTTCCAACCTGGGCTGTCCTATGATTCTATAAGTCTATCATGCTTGCTACTGTAAATTGTAATTGTGTTTTTATAGTCTAATTTACACCAGTTTTTACTAGTTTTTGGATCTAAACAGTCTTGGACTTTATCGGCTGTCTCCTTGTGATGCTTTTACCAACTTGAAGGAAAAGTCAATGCAGTTCTATTACTTAAGCAAATTTTATGTTACTGTGGAGAATCATTTTATATAGTTAAAAAGGAAGCACAAAAATCAACAATTTTTTGGAAAAAATGTATTACTCTTATGATATCCCACTGAAAACCCACAGCCACAAGAGATAAATACGCTTCCTTTGTATGGGATTTTGAATCAATTTACTGTAAAGTTCATAAATTGTCTATGTTAGAACCAGCATTCTAGATCTGTAAATTAAGTTCCAACTACATTAACCTGCCATTTTGTATTTGGGAAAACTTGACAAAGACCATAAGTATTCTCTAATCTTGGTGAAACCTGAGTTATTTATATCCCTTTATTTTTCATTAACAGAAATAAGTCGTTTGACCTAGTGTGTTAGTACACACATTTACCTTTTTAGGCATGTGTTCCATGTGTGACACAGTGCACTGTTACTGCACAGCACCACTGGTGAAGCATGCTTCCCACTAAATTATCTGATCTCATATTCAAATTTTTGTAACTTTATGAGACTAATATTTTAGACTGAAATTTGCATGCCAGACATCAGCCAACCAAAATTTTACTTTGCAATGTTAGCATTGTAAGGGAAAGTAAGTCAAAGGAGAGGAAGAAAGAGTCATTCTGGGTTTTTTTTTTGAGGTCTAGTTAATTACATGTGAATTCAGGAAATATCAAATACTGTTGTGGAATGCTATGTCTGTACACACCAATCCAAAATGCAGTGAACCTCATGCAGAAACAGAATCTCAGGGCAAATCTGGTTTTATGCCTAGCATGGGAAGGAAAGAAACAAAGTAGACAGTCCTTGCTTAACTGTTTCCCATTAAAAAATGATTCCCTAAAGTCTATTTCTATTTCAAATCTGGAAAGACACTGTTTTTAATTGTTCTTGATATTTTTCCATCATAGAAAATATTCTGGGCAAAAGAAGAGAATTAACTTTTTTTTTTTAGAAGTCACCTCTTTTAAAGCTTTTATTTTGTAGTCAATACTTTCACCTCACTCTCAAATTATAACCAGTATTCTGGTCCATTAAGTAACTTTTCTTAAAAAAAATCTGCTTCAGTCTAAGCTACACTTAACTAAGACATAAATCCATTTCTCTAACTAGAATGAGTCAAAAGAACTTGAAATATAAAGGTCAACTAGTCATCCACTCTATTTCTTCCACTGTACACCCACACCTTTTCCAGCTTCTCTTCCTTTCTCTATTAACTGTACACAGCTATTAACCATGCATGGACAAATTTAATTACTGTATGAAATCAGTGTCACTTCATAACTTTGCTCTAAGCATCCTTAATGGATTTCTGTGTCAGTTGTTATGAAAAACTGATGACAGTTTAGCTTGCTGGGTTAAAATCTCTTCCTATGAAAGTATGACACTCTTCACCTGCAGTGACTTACTTAAGATAGTAGATACTTAGCATCTTGCATGGATTGCTTCAGAACTATCTTTCATTTGCACATGTGTGCACTATGCGTGAGGCAATAAGCCTAGTGCATCTAAGCATCTCTGCAATATAGTATGGACCTAGTTCCAGCTTTTTTGATTATGTCATTAAAAGGTTATCACTGGACCTAGAAAGCAAGTCAAAATTCTTCATTCAGTCCGGAACAGCAGCAGCTGAATATAACTCAAAAACCATCTAAAATAGCTGATTCTATGAAAAAAAAATAGAATTAAATTTAAAATTCCATAAAAATCACAAATTTTAAACCCAAGAAACTTCTAATAACAAAGACTGTGACAAAAAATGGATGGAAAAAAAGACTGTAGGATACTCAAAATTTGCATGGTTTGATTCCAGACTGCATGCAAACAAATATCACAGTACCAAAATACACCTGTGAAATGGAAATGCTGAGTTTCAAAATGTAAAGAAAAGAAAAAGGCTGTGAGACAATGTACTGAGTTAGTGCTGCTAGGAAAACTTTGCCAGCAGGGTCTCTTTGGATCCCATTCTTCTTTTTCAGGAACAAACAAAGCAGAAAATATGAATACTTTCTGCTCTTTCTCAGAAGTCTGACATTTCTATGCTCATGTTGAAAACAGGAGAATAAACTACTAACTCAGTCAAATGGAGCCTCCATTTGCCCAGATCAATAGGAACTGTGCTACTGTGCTTGTCTCAGGAAAATTGTGCAATGCTTTCTCTATGTATTTTTTTTCTGATCACTAATTAATTAATTTCCTTTCTGTTTGTTTTTTGGACAGCTTTCACCCAGTTCCATCCTGATAATACAATGCAAGATGAGTTGACACCATACCTGTTAACTGAATAAGCCTGTAGGCTAAATTAACTCATAGCTACCCGACTGCATTAGATAAATATAATATAATTTCCTTCCAGTATTTAATTTCTATTAATTTCTTTTAATAATACACTCAACGTATAAAGGATTACTATCCTGAAAGTTTTAAGCAATGCAGGTAAGTTCAATTTGTTGAAAAGTAATTTCTCTCATGCAAATAAGATGACAGAATCATAGAATGATGTGGGTTGAAAGGGACATTTAAAGACCATCTAGTCCAGCCCCACTGCCATGGGCAGGGACATCTTTCACTAGATCAGGTTGCTCAAAGCCCCATCCAACCTGACCTTGAACACTTTCAATGATGGGGCAGCGGGCAGCAACCAAACAGCAGACATATTCATGACCAGACTTGCCTTTTTTTTTTTTTTACTTTTTATTGCAAGTGGAACTTTATTAATAATTTTCCTTTCAAATACCTAAAAATTGCTTATTTTGCTATGAGAATTCTAATAGAAGAGTTGTAATTTTAGATAACATTTATTTACTCCTAGCGATATGATTGCAGTAAGCCAAATCACTTTGTAAAAGTAATCCTCTAGACACTTATTTCTAAGAATAAGTACACCATTCTTTGTTTGCAAATTGTACCACAGGTTTTTAAAAAAGGTAGGCTTTGGAGTTAGAGGTTTAGGTATTGTTTATGCACAGAACAAATGGAGCAAACCGGTCTTTATATCCTCCTACACTAAACTGATAATAGCTTTTGGGAGAAGGAAATTTTGTTTTGCTTAAACTTTGGCCTCAGTCTGTAAAAAAAAGTCATGCTTCATGTCCAGAAATAGTCTGAATGCAACAATGAAAAACAGTAATGGTCTGTTTCCCTCTTTTTTTTTTTTTTTAATAATTTAAACTGTAAGCCTAATACTAAAACATATTGTGGTCTGTATACTTAATATTCAATCATATACTTATTTTCTCTAAAATCAATAGGAGACTCACTCTCAAGCAAGAATATTTGTAGACAACCGTACATAGTCCTTCCAAGACTGACCATTTTCTTTAAATTGCACCCATCTCAATCTCACACAGAAGACCATGCAATCAAACAGCTAAGTTCACCTGCCTTCTCTATGCTGGCTTCCATACTAGTGAGTTTGTCTGCAAGAAAACCAAGCAGATAGGAATTGTACAGGTTTTTATTGAATTAAAAGAACACTATTACTACAAATGAAAACAAAACTGAGGAATCAGTGTAAAAAAAGAGCTGACATGAGTCTCCAGATAATGTTTGCAGAGACCTATAGCAAACATTTACAAATTAAAAGGGTGAATTTCTTCAGTGAGGTCATTGTAAGTACCACAGCCTGTGTTAATTAACTGCTGTCTGCTGTCTAGTCTACTTTGGTGGCTCGTGTTTCCCATCAGAAGCATCGCCAGCTATGTTGGCACTGACTTGATGAGATAAAGGAAGTAAGTCTGTGCACTGGGATCAGATTTCTGTCCGTGTGTTAAGTTGTATTCAGACAGGAGACAGCATTCCAATATTAACAATCCCTTCTACCATTGCAATATACAGAAGGAAATTCTTCTGCTTTCCCCACAAGAAAGGAAAATCAAGCATATTAATAAATAAATAAATAAATAAATAAATTTTTTTAAAAGCTCTCAGAAAATAACTTGCCTGCTATATCATTGCACTGAACAGATTTGGTTGGCTTAAATTGATGTTGTTTTCTTGCATTTTCATTTTTTTTTCCAATGCTGACTTCACGTTCAAAGGAAACCCTGGGAGCAGCTGGGACAGAAACAGCTGTGGAAGGCTTAACTCAGGCTCTCACCTGGTGAGGAGAAGAAGAATGGGAGCAGAAGCTGAAACAACTTCTATTTCGTTCACTGAAAAGGAACTCTGCCACTTCAAATGGAAACTAAGGAAAAAATGTGAATGATGATCTGCCACTTGCCTCTGCTGAGATGTAACTCACTTGCTTATATCTGATCTTATCAAGCCACTTGAGCTCAGGACTCCAGTCCTTAAGTTTTGCCAGGAAATATACAGACTTGCATCAGACTTCTGAGTCCGGTTAAACTGTCACACAGGTACTCTATGCTTGCTGTGACTCCTAAAACCAGAAAAGACTCCTAAGATGCAGAAGACCAAAGCAGACCTACACAATGAGAACAGACTATTAACAGAACATATGTAAAGTGAATAGATTAATAACTTTAAAGGGGAAAGTGTTAAAGAAGTATTAAAGTGAAGTGTTAAAGCACTACTAAGACCAGTTCATTTCTCAAAGAATCCTCTCTATGCTTCCATTTTTGTGCAAGAACCAGGCCATATAAGCTTTTGCTTCCACATATATGGGGTTTTTTTTTATTGTTTCTCCTACAGAAGTGACCATAGGACCATCAGAGACATGCAAAAAAAAGAACTTTGAGTTTTAAAAATGTCCTTCAAAATGCCATAATTAAAAGTCTTACTGATTCCCACGTTTGGCCTTAATCATCTGTACTCTGATGTTCTTTTCTGTCTGCATCTGTAAGCTATTAACATTACAGCCAATTATGTGCCAAAATAAGTGCTTGGAAAGTTCTAACTACACTTTCTCTGGGAATTTAGAAGGAAAAAGTATTCATTGCCATGATTCTTTAAATTCAGGCATCTTTAAAACTTCAGGGGGAAGAAGCATGTAATTTTAGATGTGCCTTAATTATGTGGCTAAGTACAGCTGAGTAGAAGTGTCTCTGATGTTATTCAGTGTTTTACTGTTATTACACCATATGGACAACAAAGTCATCACTCATTAAGTTAATAAATAAAGAAGAGGAAAATCTGACTCAAAAAATCCCAAAATAAACACATACAGAAAAAAAGTCTTCTAGAACTGCACTGTCAGAGATTAGACCCACCAGGCAGTACATTCTAAAGGTCCCTGTTTCACTTAGCTGTGCTGACAATAAGTAATAAACCTGATACCTGATGTACAAAAAAAAAAAAGAAAAGAAGGAGAAAAAATATATGGGAAAGCACCACTGAACTGACAACTCATATAAGCTATGACCAGGAGTTATCAACAATCAAGAAGGAAATAAGGAAAATAGGGATGTATGACAACTGCAGACAGGATTTTTACAGAAGAAACGTTAGAGTTACTCCAGGAAAACTACAAAAAGGATGGAGCAACAAAGGAGTTAGACTCATAAGTCTGCTAAACGCCACTTTAAAGGCTGAAGTTGAAAGCCCAGACTCGCCCTTCTGCCTCCTGACGATGGCACAGTTCATATTTCAGCATCAGAGTCCCCTGACCATCAAATATTGCTTCTGGTGGCACTTCTAACACCTCAGTTTCAACAGCACCTATTTCACTCTAAGTCCATGACAAGTTATACATTTTTCCAGCTCTGTGGCTGAAAGAGTTTACTGATTTCTGTATTCACAGGTGTTTACTTAGTCTTTCAGATTCCTCATTTTGCCTTTTGCCCATCACTCAGTGGTACCAGGCAAGGAAACACTTCTGTTCAGCCACCATATCTGTATCCCTTAATTTTGTCTTCCCATGAGACATTCATATGAGTTCATGCTCATCTATTTTGGAATGAAACAATTTTGTGAGGAGGAAATAAGGTTACATATGCGACCCTAAGTGTGTCCGCTCCAGGGAGCATCCTTAGTACCCAGACCAAGTGGTTATGAATGGTTTACGTTCACATTGTTCAGGGTTGTCACCCTCTAGAAAAGACCACCTAATTCCACGCTAGACTGTGCTTAGCTTTGGGGCTCCTCTGGTCCCTGTGTAGTGTTTTTGCAACTCAAAAAAAAAAAAAAAAAATTGTGTTTATGAGTGTGTGTGCCTTTATAAGAGTGCATAAGTGTGTCTATAAGGGACAGGATGAGGGATTCAGTTCTATGTGTCTGAAGTGAGTGAGGGCAGTGTTGCACTTCACTAGAGTAGTATTTTTAAGACTATGAAATTATAGATGTATGTAGAGCATGAGCAGAGGACATTGAGCATGTAAAGCTTGCTGTGATTGCACGGAAGGACTACAGCAGAGGGTGCGATTTTTTTATCAGATACAGTCTTCTCTTTCCTACCTGCTGGGAGTGGGCACTGGAACAAACAATATTCAGATGTGCAGCTAGTTTTTGTTTTGGAGAGCACAAGATGGTTCACAGCAAAAAGGAAAAGACAAAAAAAAAAAGAAGCATTTGCTCGGAAGAAAATGAACGTTTGGGGAATGTGGGCAGTTGGGGAATAGGGATCTCTGGGACTAAATGGAGGACCTAAGTTATAAAACTTAGATATATTCTTAGCATTTTCCTTGCCCAGAACAGCCCATCACCAGGTGATTAAGGTATTCTCTGGGCTAGAAAAAAATGTGAGATTTGATTCCAACAGATGGAGAAGGGAACTGATGCTACAGTTTCAAGGCAAGTGCTCTAATTATTGGAAGAAAAGGAGACAGTACTCTCTCCTCTTATAACTACAGAAAAAAAAAAGGAAAGAAAAAAACAAACAAACCAAACAACTGGCTCCTGTTGGGCTTTTGAAAGCAATGTATACACGCATGTAGTTTCATGAGACAGTTTAGGCTGGTGAAGCCCAGGTGTTGCTTAAGCTTGAAGTTCTTATGCCCTAGGAGGGCTGGGTTTTAACATACATCAGTGAAATTAGTCTTTCTTCTGAATACTTCATGCAGCTCCCTCCTCAGCCAGTTACCTTGTCAGAGACACAGCTCTACACAAGTAGTGGGGCTTCACTGCCTATTA
The DNA here is from genome assembly GCA_031468815.1 of Morus bassanus. Classification (NCBI taxonomy): domain Eukaryota; kingdom Metazoa; phylum Chordata; class Aves; order Suliformes; family Sulidae; genus Morus; species Morus bassanus. The sequence continues at coordinate 105,496,772 of CM062567.1, read as the reverse complement.
CAGGGCTGAGGGTCTTGCTGCAATGGCAAAATATTCTAGCTCATTGTTTGCAAGCCATCTACAGAAGCGAGAACTAGACAACTATTTTCTGTCACAGCAGTTAAAGAAACAGAGATTAATTAAATCCAATAAGGTATTCCCTTCCCAGTGCCCATACACAGCTCATCCTGTCATAATCAGCTAGGAACAACAAAATAGACCAAAACTACCTACACCTGCTGTTTCTCACCAACTTAATGACAGAATTATATTTTACACTAAAAGAAATCATAAAAAACATTTATTATTTTTCTAATAAAAAATAATGTACATCCTAGACCACACAGTAGTTAGCCTAGGGAAAACTAAATTTGTTTAATGGAATTTTTTTATTCATCAAACTTAAATCATACCAATTTTAATCTTAAAACAAAGTACGCTACTTTATACACAACAACCATATATCAAGAAATACAAAATTGTTTTTGACAGGACAAGGCTGCGTGACTATTATTATGTTTTCCCCCTACATTTTATAATTAGAAAATACTTTCTTGAATAACACATGAAGCAATGACCATCATGTCACAATTTTCTCCCCAGGCTGCTGATTTTTTTTTTCTCAAATGTGAATGTTAAATTTTTGCATGTGGGTCAGAAACTCCTTGGTCCCAAGAAGATAAACATTAAAAGCACATAGATTTGGAAGGGTTGTTTCTAACATTAACCAGAAAAAAAAAAAAAAACAAACCCAAAGCTGTGCATTTAAATGAGCTCCTCCAACTTAAAAGTGCTCAGGTATATAAAGAGGTTATTCTGTTTCTAAGATCAAAGTAGGAGAAGCAGAATTTAAACCTCCAGGAAAAAGAACATTGGCTAAAGTGATCAAGAAGTGTAAGTGATTCATTAAGTATAATTGGGCTGGTGTTACTCCTTGTGGGCTTGTCTTAGCAGCAGATCCAACTTGTCAGGAGCCCACACTAGTACATATATCTGTAGGATCAGAATACAAATTAGTCTTTATATGTTAAGATCATCATCAGCATCACCTGGAATTTTCAGTGGGTATTCAGCACTCAGTGTATTATTTTGAGAATGTTACATTCCCTCTGTACAATTGACTACATTTTTCCTGATGAAAAGATACAAATAGGATACAAAAAAGAAAGCAGGAGAAGGTAATTATTTCATGCTGGCAGCTAGAGACCTTTCCAGAGCCATTTACTTCAACACACTTTCAGTCAACTGTTAACAATCTGTCATTTTGCTTTGTATATCTGGACATACAATTCCATGTCGAGTAACATATGCACATGCACACACGATGCATGCACACGCTTTGTTCCCATGTTACTTAACAAGGAGTAATATGGCCTGTTCCACCCCAGAATTTCAACAGACTTTACAAAAATTGACAGATAAAATTGACTGATAAAAGACCGTGGTTTCACTAGGATAAACCTTCAGATTTCATTGTTACTATACCCATTTCAGCACACTTTCACTTTATTTTCTAGTTCTTTAGATCAGACTGCTGGTCTCTGCTTGAGGAGGGGTCACCTTCATCGTAAAGATGAAGGCAAATCTGTGAGAAGCCTATCGGGATTGCTTTTAGCCAAGAGGAACTGTTGTATTAGTTTCAGCTCTGAAAGTCTACAGATCTATTTCTGTCACAACAGAACAGTAGCTCTGTCAACAGCAAACCACATTCAGCATAGGGAGTGCTTCCTCCTTTTTATGCCAGGGCACATGGCATTTCCAGGCTTCTTTCTAGCCCGAGCAATAATACAAGAGGTCAAATGCCACCCTTAGGAAAATGTGTTTTAGGTTAAACAAACACACATTCCTGGCCGCTTGCTTGTCTGATTTTTTTAATAATCTCTAGGAAAAGAAAAACCATACCTAGTCTCTCTGCTTTGCCTTTGTTTATTAGAGTGGTCAGAGCTCTCCTCTGAAAAAACAAGTAAACAACTCACAAGGAGGGCTTAAAAAATATTTCTCTTCTTCAGCTCCTCTCTTTCCTTCTTGCAGTGATTTGACATTATTTGTCCTTGTTTGTAGCTCCATTTATTGTTTGCAGAGAGGTTCTTATCTACAAGACCTCATTTAAAAAAAAAATACAAGCATTTAGAACAACTGTTGGTTTCAAGTATTTCTTTAGAAGGTGGGGCACCTAAAGTCTGTGTCCTTTCTCCCAAACCCCTGAGCTATTCCTTATGACTGAGTGAACTGAAATTCATAAGGAAACATCCACATGCCAAAAGCTGCAGCAGTTTGGCCCTATTTGTTTTCCTGTCTGTAAAACCAGGGAAGCCCACTACAAATGAAAAGAAACCTCATTAACACATCTGCTAACTATATTATCCCAGTCTAATTGGAAAGCTCAAGTGGTTTTGGTGAACAGAAACAGTAAATCACTGATCCTTGAAATTATTTTGAAAGAAAATTTAATGTGGTCAAGGCAACTAAAACTAAGAATTAGTCTGTAATGGTTTTGTGAGGAGAGAGGTATGGCTGGTGTGCACCATAGCTGAATTCAGTTATTTAGAACAAAATTGCAGCCCGTCAGTGTTGGTCAGTTCCCTCCCAGTCTTAAATAAATTAAATAGGCATGAGTGGGAGGCTGTAAAATCTGACAGAGGGTTACCAACAAGAGGTTTGATTTGGGTAATAAACAAGTGGATAGGAACTGAGCCAGATATGAACAGTATAAATTCTATAGGGGAAAAAATAATATTTTCTTGTTGGTGTATTTCTCTTTGTGTTAGATAACTGGGAGTTTTTTCATTATTCTGTTTGCTTGGGAAGGGGCAGAATGTTATTTTGGGTTAAGTGAATGGGACAAGTTAATCCTTGGGGTTGTGGGTTGTACAATAAAATAGGTTTATTTATTCTTCAATATGACAGAAAACATGATTTATTGCTCTTTGTCCAAACATTTTACAGCATAAATCAGTAAGAACTGAGAGAATGAGACATGATGTCTACAATCAGTGATGCTGAACATTAACACAAAAACTAATCACATAAGAGAAAAAAATCATTAAATTATTCAGTTTTATGTACTAAATCAATGGAGGAGAAGTGGTCTGCTGTGCAGAGAAGCTCTTTTTTAGCTGCTTCTTTTCCTGTGGACTGGAGGATTGTGTATTTTTTAATATATTTGAGATCATTAACAGGACAACCAGTGAAGTCTGACATTTGTTCTGTGTCATCATTAGTTTTCTGCATAACAGCAATATTGTTATCAATGTTCTCATGTTTGCAAAAGAACATATGTAAAATTAGTTTATATGGAAGACTATAAAACATATCTCTTTCTGTCCGGCCTTTGGTCCTGGAGTATATCCTGGGGCTCCTCTGAGAACTAAACATTTATGTTGATGCATGGCTGCCTAAGACTTGCCCACCTCCCCAGACTGTTTTTTTTTTCTTGAAGAAGGATGAGCTGCATATCCCTGAGTAACACAAACATTTCTGTTACATTGATTTCATTTGGTGGTTTTCTTTAAGATTTCATTTGAAAGGAAAACCCACATCTGAAGAGGATCATGGAATTTCTAAGGAACTCAAGTATACATTTTAAAATGAACAATATTGACTAGCTATGCAGCTTGACTGCAAAAAGCCATAGATTCATGTTGTTTCAAACTCTGGCTGGAAAAGAAGGGTACTCCAAGATGAAAAGGTTGTGAATAAAAGCAGTTAAAAGTGTTCCCTGAGCCTGCAGTGGTACAATCAAAGCCTCTGTCTGGGCTCCAGGGGGTTTACCCCATCCTATTGCAAAGGTGAAGGGTAAACCCTTGAGTCCTAGAACCCTGGCTGTGGAGCAGTTTTCCTGGCTGATCTGCCCTGGATGCACAGATCCAGAAAACACTGGCTGTTTTTTGGGAGACAGTCCTGGGGAGTCTGCCTGCTAAGGGCAGAGGAGCCACTCAACCGGAATAGATGTGACTACCTGTGCCCCTGGTATCCCGTGCTCAGTCTGGGTGTCCCTGCAGAGGTCAGATGAGGTGGAAGACATCAGTTCAGGCTAACTTAACCTTTCTGATCTTTCTGTTGATAGTGAATATTCAGAAACTTTCGAGTTATAAAAGAAGTTTATATATATATCGAGATGTGCGTGCGTGTGTGTGTATACAGTATGTATGTATATATACACAATAGCTGTGCTTCTTGGACAATATATTGTGGATCATGATCTTCCTAATATCAAATGAATTTTTTTCTCATGAATCCTATTCCCTGAGTTCTTGCCCGAGAGGGAAGGCTTCTACATGAGTATTTCCTCTTGGTACTTGAATGAAAAACCTTTCCTACCACTGTTCTTTTGTAGTAACAGGGATGGTAAAAGATTTCCAATCTGCAAAAATCTAACAGCTTCACTATGCTTGCTATGCCGTAGTCTATAATTTCTTAGAAACTCATTTATGAAGACACTGAGTTGTTTCTGGGTTTGTCTGGCCATTCTAGACTTCTACTTTCTAATATGGAAGATTTGGAGAATGTTTTTCAGTGGACAATTTTTTCACAAGGCTTTTTCTGTAGTTATTGCTTTTCAACCCCTTCCCCATTGATGGTGCATGAGGATATACTGCTCAAAAAGATTTGTCTAGTCTCAGAATGTAGCACCTAAATATGACAGGACAGTGTGAACTAATTATTTGTGGGAGAATGGCACCTTTGTTTTTTATTCAAGTGTAACCTCTATAATGAAAAGATTATTAATTGAGGAGCTAAAAGTCCAGGAGGCACTGGAGATAAAAAACCACCGACTTTATAAATCTCTGTGGATGTGACTGCTGTAATAGTCCTCCAGGATTCAAGTGAGGTAACTTCTCCATTTAAATGGGCTGGTTTAATGGAATGGGAATTGTTATGGCCAAGAGTGCCAAGCTGAAGGAGGTTTGGAGGGCATCCCTCCAGGGCAAGAATAATATTCGTGATTAAAATAGATTGTGATAGAAGCTAGAAATTACTTGCTAAAAGATATAGGTCCTTGGGCTAAGAGTAAGTGTGGTACTATTCAGCTATCAGATTAATATCTGAAATATCATCTATTTTTGAACTGTATTCTATTTGGAAGGGAATGCGTAAATGATTAAGTAGACCTTTACCATCTCTGATGGCTCTTCTCCTGTGATTTATATATTCAAAAAAAGAGAAGCACGTCCTAGCATGAGGGACACAGAGAAAACGTGTGAATAAAGAGGAAAGCCTGAAACCAGAGACTGTGAGTTACTTCAGCTTCCTCCTTCAGGGACTGATGGATTTTTGAAGCCAGAATGGTCATATAGCCTGACCTCTGTAACATTACATGCCATAAAATTTCACTTTGATACTCTAGCTCTAAGCCAAATTTATCTTACTAAAGAAATTAAAAAGTAGAAGTCATATTTTCAAAGATATTTAGGTATTTAAAAGGTGGAGGTAAAAATATCAGTACAGATTAGGTGCTGCTTATTGATTTCACAATAGGTTGACATCCAACAACTTTTTACACTGTTTTTGAAAACCTGAGTAGATCTCTCTCTGAGGATTTTAAATGCCATTGAAAATCTGGCCATACCTACATGGTTGCATAGAGAAATCACAGTACTTTACACTTTTCTAAATATAATTCATGGGACAAGATAGAAATGCTCTTAGGAAATTACTTGCTAAAAGATATAGGTCCTTGGGCTAAGAGTAAGTGTGGTACTATTCAGCTATCAGATTAATATCTGACATATCATCTATTTTTGAACTGTATTCTATTTGGAAGGGAATGCGTAAATGATTAAGTCATCCCCTTATGACTTCACTATCTAACAAGGGACTAATGTTTCTTCATTGTTTGGATGGGGATTTATTTTCCTAACTCAAACATCCCTCAGATGAATGATAAAGTTAATATCTAAGGGGGTAGAAGAGTCCACCATTCTAAGCACCGACCCTGAAATGTGCCTCGATGTCATAATGTAATTTAATTCTTAAAAAGCATTATAAATGAAAGGTATCACACTTGTGTATAAGAAAACATTTTAAGTGCCATTGTTGATGGCATTTTAACAGAGATCAATACAAGCTTCTTATTTATGACCATGAAAATTCTGCATATAGTGATTTGGGAAATTATATATCATAGAGAAAAGTATTTTATTTTCTGAAGGATATTAGCTTTCCAGATGTTTTAAGTAAAAATTTGAAGGAGTTCAGTAACAATATGCATATTAAGTTTCACTTTAGCTTTTCTCTTTTTTAAATTACATAATTGTTCTTTTTTTTACTGCTGAGCAGAAGGTAAGTAGGAGTAAAATTACAAAACACTTAGAAATATGTTATTATTTTTGCTGTGGGAAAAAAAATATGTTAGAGAAGCAGAAAGAGCAACACTAGAAAGAAATACATTTCTTTCCCACATCACTTGAAATTCCCCAATATGCATTTCACTACTACATCCTGCCCTCTCATAAAAAAGGCTGAGCCAGGTTTATATTTCATTAAGTACTTAGGAATTTCTTAGTAAATCTTCTTCAGTTTGCAGGTGGGAATGCAATGGAAACAGAATACTTCAAACTGTTGCATGCACTTGAGAGAAAATTGAATTTAAAAATAAGTCTAAGTAACTGTACCATGTAAATCATATTCCTCTAATCAGAGATCTTGGATGGGGGAAGAGCAGTAGATATCATTTACTTCAACTTCAGCAAGATTTTCGACACTGTCTCCCACAATACTCATATATCCAAGTTATGACACTATGTTCTGGATGAGCATACAACTGGTAAAAATATGTTCAGATGGTCAGACCCAGAGGGTCATGGTTAATGGGGTGTGCTCTACCAGCCTATCAGTAACAACTGGACAACTCCAGGGACCTGTACTAGAACCTCTCTTAACTAACACCTTTATCAATGACCTGTAGGAGATAACGGATTGCACACTTCTGAAGTGTACAAATGACGCCAAATTAGGTGGGAACCCATTGATACTCTTGATAGCAGTGTCCCATCCAGAGGGACCTGAATGGGCTGGAAGAATGGTGAAACAGGAACCTTCTGAAATTAAGCCAGGAAAAGTGCCAACTGCGGCCCCTGGGACAGAGGAGGGCCTGCGATGGCACAGGCTGCGGACGGACAGGCTGTGAGCAGCCCTGCAGGAAAAGCCCTGGGGCCTGATGGGCAGCGAGCTGAACCTCAGCCAGCAAAGGTGGCCAAGAGCTCCCTGGGTTGTATGAGCAGAAGCATGGTCAGCTAATACAGGCAGTGATTATGCCCTTCTGCTCAGCACTGATTAGACCATATCTGCAATACCATGTCCAGTTTTGGGACCTCCTATGTAAGAAAGAAATCAGCGAACTGGAGCAAGTTCAGTGGGATGGAGGAGACTGGAGCACTTGCCCTGTTAGGAGACACTGGGAGACTGTGACTGGTTCAAACCAGACACAAGTGAGCTTTGGGAACCCCTAACAGTAGCCCCCCCAGTGCCTGCAGGGAGGTTATCAGGGAGACAGTCAGCTCTCCACAGCCACACATGGTGGGAGGATGAGATACAATTAAACTGAAACAAGAGATTTCAGGCTGCATATAAGGAAAAACTTCCTGACTCTGAGAACAGCCCAGCAGTGGGACAAGCTGCCCAGAGAGGCTGTGCAGTCTCCATCATTGGAGGTTTTCTAGATCCAACAGGCCAAAAGCCCTGAGCAGCCACATATGACCTCAGAGCTGCCCTGGTGTGAGCAGGAGGGCCTAGAGACCTCCTGACATCCTGTCTGAACCTGAATTGCTTGTGATTCTGTGAAACATTAGGCAATAATAACGATATTTCAGCTGCTCCCCACCCATCAGTAAATGAGTAAGGAGAAAGACCAATTCCTTAAATACCACAAACAAACAAAAAGACAATAGGAGTTGTTGGAGCTCCAATTTCACAAGCTGCCTTTAACCAGCTATAAAAGCTGAGTAGTTTAATATACAAGCCTTTTGAAGTCTGCCACCCTGATATCTGCCAGGCTGGAAGCTCAGTCTGAAGGCTAAGAAATTCATGTCCTTAAGAAATATCTACCTTGGTGGGCATATCACACCATCCCTCCAGTTACCTCTACAGGGAGCTGGTATTAGGGAGGTTCATTTTGTTTCACACCCACTGCAGCGGTTGTTCCCATCTATTGATAATTTGGTCAACCATTTCTTCTCTTTATTAACTTTAATTATGACCTCTTACATGACCACAAAACCCCTGTTGGCATTATTTCTGAAAATGTTTGACATACATGAGACTGCATATACCAGTTTGACCTGGATTTCCTTTGAGATCACTAATTCCCTAAGATGTTTTTTCTCCATCTCATTAAATAGAACTTGTTTCAAATGCAATTAGGGTGGTTTAAATTGTATTACTTTTTACTTTTACAAACAATGGATGGAAGCAATCTTTCTGTTTCTGAAGATCTATATCAGGGGTGTGATTACCCACCTTCATTTGGTAAGTATCAGATGAACACTAACTTCTGATTCACTCAGAAGATGTTTTAACAAAATCTGGAGTAAATATTGTTGCCTACTTAATGTTGTCTAAACTAAAATGGTATTTTAAACAGTCTGGTACTAATTTTTTGGTCTACCTGGCCAACCCAAATCAAGTACAGCTGGGAAAGCAGTGTCTTTTTCAGGTGCATGACTTAGTAATTAGTATCTTACAACACTGCTTTAATTTTATTGTCTTTTAGAGCAACATGTATGTAAGCAATTATCTTTGCTTAAGACAATGACTTTAAGAGAACCAACTACAACAGGCATAAAAAGAGCATGTTTTACAGGCCTTATGCCTTATTGCTAATTTAATTACCTCCCACTTACCCACAAACACAGCTTGATGGATACATTTTGTTCTTTATGATATCAGTTAGAACCCTGCAACATGGTGCTTGCTAAGATTATCTCATCTGACAATGCTCCTCAGTGGTCATGTTCAGCAATATATAAGGCTTACTAGAGCTGGTCCTTGTCAGCTCTTCCTAACTTCTACTTCACTGAGGCTAAGACTGTAATTATTAACAGAACCCTGAAAAAATTGGTCCAAAATGACCTCTCTAGAGGGAGAGGAGAGCTTGAAGTCATCAGTAAACAGCTCCAAAGACAGTTCTTCAGAAGTCTTAGCATCACCTATCAGTGTTAAAAAAGCCAGCATATTAAAATACATATATTTTCCTTTTGTTTGCAGAGGCATGGGCAAACAGGCACCTGGGAAAAAAAACCTGCTGAACTTTGCTGAAGACAGAAAAAGCATGACCATCTTCACTGATGTCAGCTTTCACATTCCCGTGTTTAGAGAAGCCTAGTACCACTACTAACATCCAGGAGCCATGTATTCTAAAATAAAGAAAATAATGCACACATGCACAGTAAAGACCTAGTGCTGATCCTGACACTTCCTGATTAACTGTAAGGAAAAATTACAATCTGACCAGTGGGTACCTAAACCCAAATATTATTACTGTAGCTATGGGTATTCATTTCCAACAAATAGCACAACAAACATAGCCTTTTATTTGTCTCCACTTTTCTGACAGATCCACTTCATTGCTAAAGGGGAATGCATTATTCACTGTGTAATTCACATAACAAACTTCATACTAATATATTTGCTATTTCTTGTGACTACACGATTTCATGCACTGTAATGACTAGTGACAAACTGGAGGCATTTCCACCTTCTTTTCTTAGTGTAAATACCAAAACTTTCAAAATGAGAGTATAAAGCCTCGTACTGCCTTTTCAGTGTGGCTCTCAATCCTCTACCCAATCACACAGAAGAGGTCCCTTTTGCCCATACATAAGTCCCTCTGACTGCAACAGGACATCTGCATTCAGAACCAGAATGTAAATTGCAACCCGAAGGCAAGAAGGATGCCACCCTCTTTTACGACACCTTCTCTGAGGCCGTCTAGAATAAATATTTGTATAACTAACCCAATAAATCCCCTAGCACTCCTAAACCTGAAATGCTATGAACTTCTGGACTGCAGCAGAATTAACTCATCCCATTTGTTTGCAGACTGTTTTCCCATCATACCGTCCTTTCTGAGCAGAATTCAGTATCTGAATGAAGCATATCCATATGCACCAATTCATAGTGTTTTACTTAAAAAATAGACTGTAATAAAGGTTTGTATAATATACTATGAAAAGTAATTTAATTTTGAAACAGGAATCATTAGTAATAATGCTAGAGTTACTTATACCTGATTGATACTTAAAGAAGACTGTTCAACAGAACGTATTTGGTGAATTTTCTGGAAAAGCTTTTCTGTAATATTAGGTGTGAACAGAATATACGTAGAAAAGTTCCTTACCAGAGATGAAACAAAGACACCATATAATCTGAACTGAGAATTAGTGTTTTCAGGAAATCAAGGGCTTCCTGAATAATTAGCATACAGCTGCTAATCACCCTGTAAATTGTTGTTACAACCAAACATAACCTTGCCAAGGCACTTCACTAGAAATTACTTCAATTGCTTGCTCACTTTCAATTCCCTGTAAAAGAAAGTTGATCAAAAACAGATATAAAAAAGACAGGCCTAAGCCAGAAAAAACTCTCAGCTCTCTGACTAATTTGGGGGCTGAGTTTATTCTCAGGCCTCAAGAAATAACAGCTGAACAAATCCAAGAGTTAATTCCTACAGAATTTAGCCTTTTGCCAGATACAGTAAAAGTCTTTTTTTTTTTATTTCTGTCATGAGCAGCTTCTTTAAATTCTAATTAAAATTAAATGAATATCTAATATATAGAAAGAATTCTAATATACATAGAGAGACATAAAATTCTAATGTTTAATATTACCACCTTCCCCTCCTCTGCTCCCTTATTGCTCTAAGGAAAACATGTGAATCCATTACTACATTTAAATCCTAGCTACCACCTGGGAACTTTAGGAAGCAGAGGAGTGTTTTACATTGAAATTCCTATTAGGAATATTGTCAAAGTGAAATAAGCAGATAAAATTATTCGGGAGCACTTGGTGTTACCTTGTATTGCACTTCTTTATCATGAGTTACCTATTAATAGAGTATATCTTTATTTTATGCAGCGGCTTTCATCTAAGAGACAAGAAAAAGGACAAGAGAGAGGAATTAATCTGTTTATGGGAAAAAAATTAACCTTTTTTTCATGAGACTTTTAAAAAAGAGAGAGAGTTAATGAGGCAGAAAAATATACCAAGTCTGTCCTAGATGGTAAGCACTATACAGAAAAAAGCTCTTACATCGGAAGTGGTGTGAGTTTGTTAAGGGTCAGAGAGGACGCTTATGAGTAAAGGCAGAAATAACATTACATGGTATTAGATGTGATTCCCCTTGACTATACACTAGTTTTAATCATTTTCCCTTTGTGATGATCAGTGCCATCAGGAAGGAGCATTAAAAGCTCATTGGTACTTCGGGGGCTTCTGCTGGTTTTACTGTTTTTGGCACTGTGTCCATTAGTAACTAGGCCTGGGGAAACCCATCCAGCAAACAAAAGAATCAACAAAATTCTTCATCTAAAATGCAAACGAACTCAAATGTACTCATTTTAAACTCATTTCAAGACCATGGCAAACAGATTATAATACCTAAAGTATTTTGCCTCATTTCCTGACAGTTTTCTTAACTCAAGCATTAATTCGGGTAAAATAGGGTGTGAATTTTAAGTGTAATAGCTGTCCTTGAATAAAATTAAATGGTTACACTTCATTTCAGAATAAAAGTGCCTTCTTTCTATTTAGTTTAATCCATTTACTAGTCAGTTTATAGTTATTTGTCTGAATCAAAACCAGAAAATAGATTTATCCAAATGAAGTTAAGATGATTTTAATCTAGAGCACAGCATAAGTTTCCTTAGGGCTTGTCTTAAAAATGGAGATAATCTGTTTTATGTACACAAGTGCCTTCCATGTCAAATCTGTGTGTAGCAAAGCCCTAAATCAGATTGGTATATTTTGATATACTTCTTTCTAACATAGTTCCAATGAAACCTGAATTGAAATTTCCAGTACAATTAATTGACTTGATTGCCTGAGACAGCTGATGTCATGGTTTTTCCTGAACAAACACACACCTCGGAACATTTACTTCACATCTGAGGCAGCAACCATATGATCCATGCAGTAGTAATACTGTAAGTAAGGATAATATTAGAAAGACAATGAAATCTTGTCATAACACACAGAAATTGGATAGCTTGTTTCTGTACAGCTTTTGATACATTTCACAACAATGAAAATATGACACATAGAAATATGCAGCAAATAACAGAAAACTAAACAAGAAAACAAGATGTAGAACAATCACTAAAATTTCCATAATAGTAATGAAATTTTCCCTTCTGAAATCTAAATGTTGCAACCTGGTATCTGCCCCAAACTGCCATTAGATTAAGAAAGAGAAGCCTATCCACCAACAATCTCTTTTAAAAAATTTTTGATTTTTTGTTGGGTTTTTTTTTGCAAATGTTTTTCTCATGATTGGTCCTAATACAGAAGGAACCTAACTTGGTTTAAGTACAGAGTGGACAAAAAGAAAACATGGATTTAATGACAACTTATTTCTTTATCTTTGAGTTATCTAGGCAGAAAGGCATTCTTATCTTTGAGAAATGATTAGATGTTTTTGTTATTATACTCATAACTCAACAGTGTTTCTTAATCTTCATTTGAACAAGGGATTTGAATACCTAAGCACATTGTTTCAGTCCCAGCTATGTCAATGAAAGTGCATTAAGAATTATGAACTTGGTCTTCTGGGTAGGGATAGATTTAAGCACACATTTAAAGTGATTACCAGAAGAGTGTCATCGGGCTGGGACTTGGGCCTGGCCTCTCCAGTAACTCAGTTTATCTTCTCAGCTTAGCCTCTCGCCATTGTGAAAGAACCACATTTAGGGTCCAGATCATGGAACAATATCAAGGTAACAGGTTTATTCACAAATTTCTTCTGTTTTCATCTGTTTCAAAGAGTTGTCAGTTACATTGCTGTGTTATCTACTCCATTGTGACTGGAGCGCTGTATTCACAGAAACTCCTTCTATGCCAGTAGACTGAAAGTTTCTGAATTTCTGAGTCCAGATATTATCCCATCCCTTTTTCTGACCCCACCAGACTTCTTTCCCTTTCCTCTTAGGGAGCAACAAGCCTGTAACATGGCACCTGGCATGGCAGATGCCTGAACTAGATATCCCAAGTGATAGACCGCACATACCAGCCAGCAGAAATTAAGCATGAAGCATCCACATTCTGCTTTATTATTTTAGTATCTTTGGTATTTAGGAGTATCCTCTCTCATTGTTTTTTCTGATGCATATCTTGGGCAAAGCAATACGAGTTCTTAAGGAATGTAACATACCAATATCTGCTTTTGTCTTTTTGTAGTATACAGTTGTCCTAAGGGGCCCTTCTGTGTGAGTCTGCATAAGCAGGTTTTGTAGCTATCTGTAGGTTTGGATGAAAAAATATTTGGAATTTACAACATTTACCACTTAACCTCTCCTTCATTCTCCCTGCGGTTTACCTTTGATGGCCTTTCCAACAGATGCTTTTGTCTTCAGTAAGGACTATAAAAATCTGTGGTAAAATCTATGTCTCCCACTTCTAACTTATATAATCAAGAAACAGCACTGGAACTACAATCTAGGCAGTAATAAAGTATGAAATGAGATGTAAAAAATTAGGTCAGTATGACCTAATTCATCTTTCCTAATGCACTTCTTTTTCCCCTATAGTTTATCAGTGTCCATAATAGAAAATGGCATAAAACTGAGACTTTGGTGTTTGCAAACTATGTGAAAGGTTAATTTGATTTAAGAAAAATACAATGCCAAAAAAGAGGGTAGGACATAATGTGTTTGAATAGAGGTATTTTAATATTTCTCTTAGGAGTAGAAAAATCACAGATCAACTGCAATAGTTCAATGCCTTACCTGAGACTACTACTGGTAGCTAAGGACTTGTGAATTCTACTTCATTTATTGCTGGATGAGCTAGAAATAATATAAAAATGTTATAAACAAGCAGGTTAAAGCCAAGCTGACATTTCACTGGCTTCCCTGTACTTGTTGGAAGTTGAATGTTTTTGTCTAGACATTTGCCCTCCTTTGATATCATGGCATGACAAACATTCGATGAGAACAAATATTTAAAGACAAGGTGCCAAGGCTAACAAGCCACAAATACAGCTCCTTTTCTTACACATAGGTGTAGAAACCATTACATTCTTCTTAGGGGAGGGATGCTAGTTGCAAAATAAATTTGACTATGTTCTTTTCCTATTTAAAATATGTTTCTTTAAATGCTTAAATTAATTTGTGATGAAAATAGTGAACATAATGATAAACTTATGGCCCCATGCAAAGCAGGGAAACACTCATGAAGAAATAGACTGCAGCCTCTAAGGAATTATTTTATGCTCCACTTTATATTATAAAAAGTAATACTTAACCGCACACAACATTGCCAGGAACAATTTTGTCATAAAATCACTTTAAATGTTCAAACAGAAATGGTGAACTAAAATAAAACTGGCAAGAAATAAAATCTGCTTTCCAGTGTGCTCTGGTAACTGAGAGCAGAGTCTGACCTAAAGATTTTTGTCTCATGCAGATTATAGGTTGAGAAGTAATAGCTATTAAAAAGGCCCTGTGGTCTCCCTGTCTTATAATTATACATATATCTGAGAAGCATAAGACTTTCAGCACTGAGCATGTGTGTTTGTATCATTAAAAAAAAAAAAAAACAACTGCTAATGAGAAGTTTATAGGACTAAAGCAATCCAATTAAATGCCTTATTTAATTAATATATCTATTCATTTACTTTTTCATCTAGCTACATGTCTCTTTTTTTTTTTTGTTTTATTCTCCCTCTGCCACAAGTATGTGTTTATGGAGGCTAAGAATTCAAGAAAGGAAACAGGAGAGGAGAACACAGTTTTTGAGGTTGTTCCTCTGGAGGTCATAAACCACTACGTCATAAAATCACTTTCAGAACTCCTCTCGTCAATTTGCCTTCTTTCTGGTCCCCATTACTCCCATAGAAAGGACATTGCAAAACTTCACTTCCAAGGTAAGTCTTAGCAAACATTTCCAAAAACCAGTTGTTGGGGTTTTTTTAATGTTCATGTTGGCTGGTTTTCCAAGTTTAAACAGTTTCTCAGTTCCACATCTCTCTCTCTCTCTGTAAGTAAGGAACTCTGCCAAATTCTGCTGGTTTTGTACAAAATTGCTGAAAATGCATCCTAAAACTTTCCATCCATATAATAATTCTTTCTAGTTGGTTGATATAGCTAATGTTGAGTTCCTTGAAGAACAAGAAGTATTTAAGAATGAGATTTTTGATACTCATTTTGATACAATTAAGTATACTCTTCTCATTAGAAATGGATGAAAGTACAACTTCTTTCAAGGGTGAGTGGGCCATTTTTCAGAAGCCTATATTTGCACTTTAGGAAGGACACAGTCTGTGTCCTGAAACAGTGAACAGCCAAATGAATATATAATTGTAGGGGAAAGGCAATTTTCTTTAGTGAAACAATGACAATCATACTGAAAATGTTGCAAAAATTGTGAATATTGAAAGACCTGAGAGATAATGCAATACCCAGTAAATTTTACCAGAGGTAATCTGTCAGACTGAATACCTACATTTGGGTGTCCAGCATCAAATGCTTTGTTTTATGGAAAACATTGTGCATGAAAAAAAAGTAGAGTACTCGTGCTGGCCAAAAACACTGAAAGAGGCAACAGTCTTGTCATATTTGAAAATTTTCATCCTTAGTTTTTGCACAGTAAATTCCAAACCTTCTGTGGTAAAAGTTATCCAGAAACAGTCAAAATTTCAATTTATAATTTAAGAAGACCCTTTAAAATGGAAAACACAGAGGTGATTTGGTAATCTATTTTATTATCTAATGTGGGCTTTGGGATTTGTTATCTCTCCTTGAAGCTGCTCTGTGTTAGGGAGGCCATCTCTGCTGAGGATACAAGGACTGTTTCTCCACATTTCAGCATGTCAAACCAGCTGCCCTTGTGAGGTAGAATTACATAGACCAAACACCTGATTAGAGAGTTCATCTCTCAAGTGGCAGCATGACCCGTCCCTAGCTCCTGATAATCAGGAAGTTTTTCCGTTTCCACCTAAAAATAATCAGGCAATGTTGAAAAACTTTCTTCAGTATCATGCTTAAGTTACAAGTTCCTGATAATAAAATAATAAACCTTAGAGTTTTGAAAGCATTCTAAAATTATTACATTAATGGACCCTACGATATATTAAACCCAGGATAAGATGTGAAGACTCAGCACAACAGTATGCTCCAGAAGGTAAAAAACTGCTCTGCTGACTGGTTGGTACTGCAAGTTTAAATCATACGCCAGTGTTTTATGCATCAGATTTGGGAAAAATACAAAGTACGTATTTATTGCTGTTCCTCTCCACAAACAATTATTGTCCTTCCTCTTTTCCCATTGAATTTAGGAGTCCCACTTGCTTCCCCCAAAGCAAAATTAAGCCCGTGGTTGGGCTAAAAATAACTCCTTCTAATTTAGTACTTTAGCTTCACAGTAAGTATGTTAAGGAAGGAATGCCTGAGTGGCTTTCAAAATGAGATAGATTGAATTGACTAGCTCTCTTCTGGGGCATGTGCCTCTTTCACTAAAAAAATAGAATAGTTTGGCCAACTTTTTTCCTCAGCTGTAACTGAAATTACTGTGGAGTGAGTGTTCAGTCAGTTTATGGCAATTCTGCTCAAAAATCCTATTAAGCAATAATAGGATTTGTTTCTCGACTGCCAGTTTCTGTTTTGAAAATACACCCCCGTGCACTCTGAATTCTCAGAACAAATTTTGATTGGTTTCTCATCTTTCCTTTTGAAAATAAAATTCATGCTCTTTACCATTTTAAAGCATTTTAAGAGGTGATTGAACTGCGGCCACTAGCTTGTTTTTCAGATGTATAAAATTCTGCCCACCAGGAGCTTAAATTATATGTCTAACTGCAACCAGAAACTATCCTGTTTTCAGCTCTTGTCCTTAAAAAAAACATTCACTACAAGTAACTGCAAAAGGTTTATCTATTTATTTGTCATTTTAGAAATACTTATCCTAGAATAAAATAATCTATAGAAGTTTTATTTTTCATATATTCCTTATATCAAAGAAGATAGAGGGTCTTTGAAAGAGAAAACTCCTGGAGTAAAAGGGTTTTGTATAAGATAAACAAGATAGTATCTACCCAGTCTAAAACAGACAGGATTTTTTTTTAGTGATTTTGAATGCTTATTAGGGAACAGTTTATGAGTATGAAGACTAAACTGATTGCCTTTCTTAATGCTGAAAATTTTATGCTTTAGCTTTCAAGAGGCTTAGATAGCTATTTCTAATCCATTTTTACAGAAGGAAGTGAATAACAGACTTAACATTGTATTTCAGTTAGAAATTAAAAAAAAATAGGAGGAGGAAAGTGAAAGAAGGAAAGAAATGTTATTTGGAAAGATAAATGTGCATTCTCCCAGCAGTGGGTTTGTCAATCAAAACAAATTTAGTCCAAGAGTTGAGACTTATTCTGCAGATGTAGTAGCAGGAGTACAAACAGCAGTTATGGAACAACCGTACTTGAAGGTGTGATTTATTTGACATATTTTCAAAGTATATATTAAACGCATAGGGACTTCACATGTAAATGAAGCCCATACCCCTTACAGTAATTATATTAAATTCCTGCACCTTAATCAGAGTTCCTTCATGTACCTCCTTTACTCTCTGGCTCTATGAAGTGCTGAGCACTGTCTGTGTCCATGGCGATCATTACTGCTGAAAGTGGATGATGAGTATCCTGGGGGACATTGCATTTCAAGACACACTGTTCAGATTTCTCAGTTACTCACTGGTGAATATTTTGTGTCGGAGCAGGACATAACCTGTCCCCTCTTTCAGCTTTCTTTATCCTGATCTTTGACCTTCTGTTTGCTAGCCAGTGGTTTGCTAGCCAATAATGATATTGATGAATGTCCCTTTGGACTTACATGTTCTGTGGATAGACCTCTCATATCCTTATTCAAAGCTGTTTTTTTTTTGCATCAGATGGCCCATTTTTCTCTGATTAGTTGTTGTGCAGGAGGTATTTCTTTCCTGTGAAATAATCCTGAATCAGCAGCTGACTACTTGTGTCAGGAATGATAACAGACCCCTCTCATCCCTGCATAGGGAGGAACTGAAGAAAATTTGTGGCCTTCTGTCTGCTATAGCTTCCTTTTTTTATTATGTTTGACATTTCTAAAGCTAAGTCTTATTACAAGCTATTACTTTGTGACTGTGAGCTGAGAAGAATCCTTATGGAAATCAGAGAACACAAACATAACTGTAAATGCAAACACAGGAATTGTGAACATGGGAAAGCAAGAAAGCTTCTAATGCGATATTAGCACATTTCTAAACTACTAAATAAAAGGTGAAATAGCAGGTGAAGGAAGAAAATTAAGTCAGGAACAAACAGGGTTCCATCTAATACACCCTAAATATTTCTACAGTTTTGAACAAAGAGTTAAGGGTTATTCTTTCTTCTTATAAATTAAAAGTCAACTTCTTTACTCTCAGAAAAACATAGAAGTTAGTAATTAGAATCCAATACTAGAAAATTTTGAAGAAGTATAAAGGGAGGCACTTAGTCTCTCTCATTAGCTTTTATTAACAACCTTCTGAGTTTGTGAAATCAGTGTAACAAGCTACAAATGATGCATGAAATTAAAAATTTGTGTTTACCTTATAGAGTTTTCATCCATGGTTGGCAATGCCCTGCTGCAATATATGCAGTAACAGGTTTCTAGACCTAGCCAAAACCTCTCAAAAAAGTGGTTTCTTAGCCTAAAATGAACTGTTGAAATATTGGGCGGGGAGGGGGGGGGGGGGGGGAGGTGTCAAACAAGTCATTGTTTTTCCTTTGTACAGGAGCAAGTATCTCAAATTCATTCCAGAAGTTTACCATGCCTCTCAGTGACCTCATGAAATAAGTACAGCTCAGAAACCTGCATGCAGAGTACATGCTGAAGGGCAATGGACAGTAATAGGCATCAGGCTGATGCTCAGATCAGAAAACAAAACAAAACAAAACGAAATCTAGTATTTGGGACACACCGTCTCACTAGACCACGCATTAAACATGTCCATAAATCCAGGGCTTACTAGGCCAACACTCAGCAAAATGGTTCTGTGCCTTCTTGGTAGATTATGGTGATGTTTAAAAGAGATTTTCTTTGATACAGTGCATAGAGTTTCTGACAGAAAAAACACCTGTAGCTCTTTAAGCTGTGTTTTCAGGATAACCATACTTTCTAAGAGACACAAGATCTCAACTCACTATCCCAAATTCAGCTGCACTGAATATATATGCTTTCTTTCCCATGCTTTCAGGATGTCATCATCATGTGAATTGTGCACATTACGTGTCTTTCTATGGCTCCATGTTCATGTAGGAGAGTTTTTACTTTCTTTTTTTTTTCTTCCCACTGTTTCTTCTTTCATTCATCTCCCTCCAGGTATTCCTCATGAACAAACTGAGCATTCTGAATGAAAGATTTTCCATCCAGAAAATGTAAAACCTACATTATTTTATCTTTTCCTTTAAGGCTGTTAAGTTACAACCTCTTTCCAAATTGCTTCTGCATTGGAAACACTTTTATCCATAGCTGAAATTTTGCCTTAGAGTTGGAAATAGATTCCTGTTCAATCACTATTAGAACAGGATAAAACAATGAGATCACAAGGCATCATCTAAGTTATGAGGTCTTCAGAGGGCCAAATGATGCATAAAAAACATCAGGTAACTTAAATTTTCCCCACCATTACTCCTAACTATTACTGCTTCTTTCTTGGGCTTTCTTATGCCTGAATTTGATAAACACATGGACGCTTAGGCAACAGTTTTAGTTTTCAGTGCTAGCTCTGACAGCTGTTTCCATAACAAGCTGCAGTAGCCTCCCATCTCTTCTTTGTTTTGGGGTAGCAGTAAATAAATCAATGAATATAAATCCAGTTATGAATAAACATAACTGTTTGGTGTTCAGTGTTGAACAGTGAGAACCATGCACATGAGAAGAACCTGTTCATTTACCTCACACAAAGCTTCTGTGTTTTTTATAATTTATTACATTTAGGCATAGTACTTTGCATTCATCCTTGTTGAACTGAATCTTGTTAATCTTTAAGAATTTTTTCAGTTCACTGTAACTTTCATTAAGATTGTCCAGTGTATATTAACAATAGTTTTGATAACTTTGTAAAAAAAATAGTTATCTGTTTTGCAACCCCAATGGACAATAGCACAAAGTAACAAGAAGTGCAAAAACTATTTTCTGTGTGTATAAACTGTTGTCAAGGTCATACTTTTCTTACTTCCTTCCATGTTCCTTCTACTCAAGACATTTTCTTATTCTTTCTCTTTTTTGTTTTGGTGTCCTATACATTCTAGTGTTATACAAGAAAATTTCCTTCTGTAAATTGACTTAATATAGGTATTTAACATGTGCTAAGCACATTATTAAATTGATTAAATCCTTCTTAGTGAAATCTTCCAAAGGAGAGACTAAATAAAATAAAAGACATCAGTGTGTTACTGAAAATATATTTGAACTTCAGTTGATGAAATCTTCGGATTCAAAACCTTACATTTTTAATACATGCATTTTTACTGCTTACTATATTTAATATAAAAATCTGTAAACTTTCCTAATGTATTTATGCATAACAATGACAGTGAGGTGACATTTTTCCTTAAATTTAGTGGAACACAACTGATGTTTTTATCTTTTACTACAAAAGAGTGCAGCCAAATTGCTAAGGGCAAACCCTTGATGGATTCCTTTTTAACTAAACTGTTGAATAGCCCAAGTGCCTTGTTATTCTGAGCATTTCTTCACTTTCTTGTCCAAAGGATAGAGCTATTTTTGAAATTACTTTGCTTTGTGTGAGGGGTGTAGTGCCATGCAGCCTTTTAGTATTTATTTCTCATTTACAGTACTTGTTACGAGAAAAGAAAGCAAATAACAAAATGCATGCACTTACTCCTGTAGGAAGCAATAACAGTATTTCTGGCTGTACTAAATCTTTTATAGCTCTGTAAATTCTCAAGTTCTTGAAGAGAAATAAATTCCAGTGCAATTATGCAAACTCATAAATACTTACAAATACTCAGACAGTAGATAGCTACATGTTCTGCTTTAGGTAGTTTGCTTCTGCTGCTTATGTTTCAAGGAAACTTATGTGACCAAAGCAGAACACACATTCCAGCAAAAAACGGATAAATCTTTTAACAATAACAGCAGAGCTATATGGGATGTGCCTTGGTGTTTAGCATCAATTGTCAGGTATCTTCTGAAAAATTAAATGTTGCAGCCAGTCAATTCACAAAATTCCTCAAGGCTATTAGGGAGGAAGAATGATAGATGAGTGATCAGTCCACCTTAAATATTTCTGTGATATCCATCATTGCTGTACCTTATTTCATTTAGGAACTCAGGACTTCCTCAGTCATCCCCTTCTACTGCAGATAGTCATATTATTTAAATGGTTTGATAACTCATCAAACTCCAACTTAAAAAAAACCTGTTAGGTACCCCACGACTGTTACATTTATTGGTTACTTTTCCAAAATTTCATTCTTATGGTTGCCAAAAAGTCTCTTCTGCTCTTTTTACTTAAATGTATTCCTGCCCAGTTTAACAACCACTTATAGCTATGCTAGAGTCATAATTTTGTTTGAACAGCTCTTGTACCTCAACTAATGTGTTTGAAGAGAACAATCATGTGCCCCTTATGCCTTCACTTTGCTAAATAAGCCAGTCTTTTAATGTCCTCTTTTAGAAAGGCTACATCCTTCCCTCTATTATTCTAATAGAGGGTTTTTTGCAATTTTTCCAGCTGATATGTGATGAGTGAACAGAACTATACTTGGTATTGTAGATGACAAATTATCAGTGCATGACAATTCCTCTCTGCACATTCAGATGTATCTTTCTTGATGTATCCAAGAACTGCCGTCACCTTTTAGTAGCTACATCTCATTGCTGATGCCTTGTAATCCTATCATTGATTCCAAGCCTTCTTCACTTAATGTTTTGGGTTCATTTTTAGCTAAAGTATATGGTCATACTTTTATATTATTGAGTTTAATTTCTGTTCTGTTATTCCAGACTTTGAGACATATAAGATGAGGTTATATATGAAAGGTCATCCCTCCAATATGATATTTTGATCTTCCTCTGTCCTGACAATTTCTCCCAACTTTTTTTTCATAAAAAAAAAAATTGCATCAACTTACTACCAACTTATTTTTTTCATGAAGGTCATAAAAATACTAAATAAGGTCTCTCTTAAGATCTGACCGTCAAGAATTTCACCAACAATCTCTTCTCTTTTTTTGACACAAGTAAATTCCTTTCCTTGAGCTAGTTTTTTCCCCACTTTATGATTCTTACAAAAAGCCTGTCTTCCTCATTTTAACCTAATTTATTCAACAATGTACTACATTAAATGCTTCACTAATGCCAAGATAGATGAGATGTACACCATTTCCCTTTACTATAAAACTCAGTTATCTCATAAAGATACGAGAGTACTCTGTTGAAATAATCTTCGTAAACCCAGTTAGGAATTAAAGCATCTGAAACATAGCCATATTTAGAAATCTATTTCCTCCTTTCTCCAGGGCTGTAAATAGATGCCTCTATTCTTTTATCCTTTCTCTACTGAGCCTTAGTGTCCTACAGGCTTAAATTAACTGTCCACACATTGTCAGATGTGCTTGCTTGGAGGAGAAAGGCACCTTCTTCCTCAAGCTTTATGTTGCTTCCTCAAGCCTGTTTTGCTGTAAGATTTAGGAACCCTAGAGAAGATAAGTTACACATAGCAAGAATGCTTAAGTTTTAGCGGCAACCTTTCTGATGATGACTTACTGGTGAGAGCATTAACCTACAGAAAATAAGCCTATGTTCAGCCTGAGAAAGAAGTAACATCTCAGAAAAGAAAAAAATCCTTAACTTCCTTGCAATGGACAGGCTTTGCCTCTTCTGAAAAGCCAGAAAACTATGAATTGCGAGTCACGCTGCACAAAACAAGTGCAGCCTAGACCTAGGTAACTGTTTAGTGCTGAAAGAGTAATAGAAAGATTCTGGTCTCTGCTGACACAGCTTCTGTCTTAGCCAGATATCACTGCAGATAAGGGAATGCATAGTTCAGATAACTAGCTCTGGAAGCCAGCTTTCATTCCTGTGCCTTGACTTTCTGCACCATTAGGTAAGAGGGATGCCCTCGTGTCTTGCTCTCCCACACGTCTTATGGCTCACACACTCCAGGAATTCATCAGCCTAACTTCAAGTGATAAAGCAGCAGCTGCCCCAACTCAGGTCCTACGCTTCCAGGAGGGAATGCTCTAGGAAGGGTGAGGCTATTGATTAATAAGATATTATTCCAGAGATTCCACTTCATTAAGTACCCATTAACAGTAAGCAGAATGCCCCATGGGGTCTTCATTAGATGAAGACTGTTGACATCTTTTTTTTGATCTTTAAGTTTTCAAAAGGCAGATGTTTAGCTCCAGGGATGGTCCAGTTGTGCTCTGGAGATACCTAAGTGCCATTCACAGTCAACAAAAAGAAACATCTAAACTATGTGGTACTGCTTTCCTTCTTGTGCAGTTCTCTTTCTTTACAGTGACTTCAGTCAGTGTCATTTAGCAGGCAACGGGAGGTGGAGACTGTGTTGCTCCCATCACCATATCAGGAAGTGGTAAAGTGGTATCTTTATTCTGAGTTTCAGTATTGGAGTATTTTGATGTTTTTAGCTTCATTTTAATAAGTTTTAAAAAAGAAAACCTGAGAAGGCAACTCAATTTAAAAAAATCACAGGAAGAGAAAGCAAATGTTTTTCCAACCATGTTACTGATATAGCATGTATAGATCTTCAAAGAAATGATGTCTAGGCTACATTGGCCACACTTGTATTGGGTGTAGGTGGCAAGTTTTTGGTAGTGGCAGGGACTGCAGTGAGAAGAGGCAGGGGCTGCCCCGTGCTGGACAGAGCTGATTCCAGTCCATTCTAGCTGACTCCAGTGGACCCACTACTGGACAAAGCTAAGACCATTAGCCAAGCTGGTGGTTTCTGTGGGGAAAACTGTTGAAGAAAAGGTAAAAAATGCTGCGCAGCAGCTGTGAAAGGGAGGCATGAGAGAAAATGTGAGAGAAACAGCCCTGCAGACACCCAGGCCAGAGAAGGAGGGGGAGGAGGTGCTCCAAGCACCAGAGCAGATGTTACCCTGCAGCCCATGGAGAAGACCCCAGCTGGAGCAGTTCAGGAAGGACAACAGACCATGAAGAGGGACTCTACCCTACTCTGTAGCAGGGAGAAGTGTGAGGAGGAAGGAGCGGCAGAAACAAACTGTTACGAACTGACTGTTAACTCATTCCCCAACCCCCTGCACTGATTGTGGGGGATGAGGTAGAGGAACCAGGAATGAAGGAGAGAAATTGAGGCTGGGAAGAAGGAGGGGTGGGAAGGAAGGTGGGTTTGTTTGTTTGGGGTTTTTTTTTGTCTTTGTTTCTTACCAGTCTACTCTATTCGTAATTAGCAATAAATGAAATTAATCTTTCCCAAGTTGAGTTTGTTTTGCCTGTGATAACAACTGGTGAGCAATCTCCCTGTTCTTATCTTGACCCATGAATTTTTCACCTTATTTTTTCCCCTTCTCTTGCTGAGGAGGAAGAGTGAAAGGGCGGCTGGCTGGGTGTCTCACAGCTGGCCAAAGTCAACCTACCACATCTACATTACTGGAAAAAATATTGCTTTATATACTAGAGTTAACTGGTGTAAAACTCCTCAGAACTAATATAGACAAGGATTTTAATCCAGCTTTTCTTGCATCCAGAATTCTTGAAATAAATCTGGCCCCTCAAAGAGGGAGATTTATTTGGGTTTTTTTTAAAGAAACTTCTGGACCTGCATCTCTGTCTTCTCTCCCCCTTCATTTTTCCAAGCCTATACATGCCCCAGAATACCTTCAGTAGGAATACAAAGATAAAAAGGAGGTAAAATTTGGCCCATCACATTGTAGACATTACTTCAAAGTCTAGTCATATATAAGCATGATGATAAATCCATACAGTAGAAGTATTCTGTTTTACTTGTCATATATGGATGCAATTTAAAGGAGTATAAAACATTTTTGAAAAGAACAATCTTTCTTAGCTGTTTTTTTTTTTTCTGAAGATGTTCGTAGTTATGTTTGTTGGAAATGGAATCAAAAAATACCATCCTGGACACAGTCGTAGAATGAGTGAGTCACTAACAATTTCTTTTAGTCTGCTAAAGGAGAAATTCTTTTATTAGTTTACTTTACACTTAATTCCCACAATCCACCTCTGAGGGTCTTGGAGATATTTCATTCATATAACTGAATTTCCTCTAGAAGTGTCTGTCTAATCACACACAGTACTTCAGTTTTACATAAGAGACAGTTTCACTGGTTTACCTTTTCTAATGGTGGAATACTTGCATAAACCTGGGAAGATAACGTATGGGACCTTAATCTTAATTTATGTAAATATAAAGACAGATTTTGAAGTTGTATTTACTCAAGGGCTATTCTAAATAGTTGGATATTTTAGTTACTTGGTCATCATTTCACATCCACTAAAATTGTTTTGGCATCTAGAGGATTTTGGAGCATAAAAGTCAAACCAACAATTGCACACCAATCCAGAGTCCAGGATGCAACAAGGAGTCTTAGTTAAGCTGATTTTAAAAGCAGTTCGTGGTACCTGTCCCTTGCAAATCTTTCCACCTGTACCAGAAAAGGTGGCATAAGATGTTTATTTGAAATGTAATGCAATGTCCACGTGTAATCTACAGTTCAATGTCACCTCCTCCTTAGGTAGACTGATCTCCTCGCATTGCATTTATCTAGATGAAATGTGAATATCAGTACGCATATATTTATATGTGTATGTTTTACAAATATTTACATATGTACACATGTATATATGTGAAAACCAATGTTGTAGCCCAGTGAAAAAGGAAATAGTAAATCTCTAGTGTTTGAACATGCTTGATATACCAGCTTAATTTCTGCATTCTCATCACATACTGTCAGCCATTAGTCTGAACACAAGCAAAACTGTAGGAATCCAATAAATGACATGAAGTGCCTTTAATTTTGAACTCATTTGCAATATGTTTTACATTACTCTGGTATTTTTAATATAGTCTTTCATTAAAACACCCATAACAGCCCATCATTCTTTGACAAGTTGAAATGCAAAAGTAGGCTATGATAGTGCAATAACAACTACTGAAATGTTTAAATGACTTATTTAATTCAAATTTTCAAATGAGAAGTGGAGGCAGATTAAAATTTTAGTGCTGAAACTGCTTTGGTTGGCACCAGAGCAAGAATGAAAAAGCTGGAGACTGCAGTCAGAAACCCAGGCTGAATGTTTTTCCACATAAAACCATTGATTAAAGATAACCAAGAAAGAGTTTTGACATGACGCCCACTACACTTTTCAGTTCCTAGGTCCACTCTTTTCAAAACAAACCCTTGTTAATATAGACATAGGCAATACTTCCTCTTTATTGCATTTTGATGCTATCTCATTCAGGCTAATGATAGCTGATTGTTTCCTATTACCTGTCCCTTTCAGGGAGTTACTATTCCCCAGGTTCTTCACCAAGGGTCCACTCTTCCTGCTTCCAACTGTCCCACGTCTCTTTCTCCTATGTTTCTGGGATCCCAGTTCACACAGTCACAAAACATGAGCCAGCTCTATATTCATCACTGGTTTTTCATTACTGTTAAATTACATCAAAGGTAAAGCAACTATCATTAATTTAATGGAAACAGTGAGCTCTAGCCTTCCAGTAGCTTCTGCTGGTAGGCTGCAGCTATGACTATTCGTACAGGTGGATGCCATACTCTATTGTATAGTGACTAGATCTGTCACACATCTATCATGCAACTCTAATTACTTGCATGTTCTTGACCCAATTATTGTAGTAAGTGTATTTCCAAGCCCCCAGTTACTAGATAGATGACAGGGTGTCCAACTTTTAGTAGTGATGTAGAGGCTACATATTCAGCAGAAAGGTGGAAAGAGCCTTTTTCTCTCTTTTATTCAGCCAGCAGGTCTTACTCTCCTTGCATTTCCAACTGCACACCAGGCATGTCCAGGTATCATACTTCAGATTAATTTTACCATGTATACCACTGTTCAAACATACAAAATAATGCTAAGGCTCTATATACTACAACTGTTCTTATAGCTTTTCACAAACATTTCTCAGTGATTAATCCCGTAAGCAGGAACTGCAGAATAGGTAACTTTATTACTGCTGTATGAACATACACCTAGTCATGGTAAAAAATAAGATTCTTGTAACTGGAAAAAAAATAAACAACATTGTACAAATGCTGTATCCTCTTCATTAATAACCTTTTCCTTGAATTTTGTAACACATTCACATTTATCAGTAAAGATTTGGTCAGTGATTTGGAAGAAAAAATAACATAAGATCAAAAACATTCCCATTAATACAACTAGTTAATGGCTCTTTCCTCATTCTGTTTTGGGATATATTATCTAATCCACATTCAATCCACTTAATATGTGCCATTTTTCTTTTATACCTTTCCAGATTCTTAATAAAAATATTGTATAATAACTACAATGCATTAGAGATATTTAATTGTCATTGCGTTAATAAAATATAAACAAATTTGTAACACTTAGCATTTCAGTAAAATTACACACAGCTAGTTTAGTGGAGTCAATTTTCCATAAACTCATATTGAATCCTTAATTATTATTATTATTTGTGTATACAGCTTATTTTGTATGAAGGAACTGCAATCATCCTGATCATTAAAATTGCTTGTATCTAGTATAATTTTTCATGCAATGCTCTGTAAATAACCGGTGATCTAGGGCTTTAACCACCCTGATATCTATTGGAAGGACAACACAGAGGGGCACAAGAAATGTAGGAGATTTCTAGAGTCTGCTGATGACAACTCCCTGACATAGGTGATTGAGCAGCCAACGTAGGTGATGGAGGAGAGCAGGTGCTCTGCTGGGCCTGATACTTACAAAAAAGGAATAGCTGGTTGAGGGTGTGAAAGTCAAAGGCAACTTTGGTGCAGTGACCCTGAAGTGATAGATTTCAAGATCATAAGAGGAGGGAACAGGGCAAAATGAAGGACCACAACCCTGGATTTTAGAAGACCAGACTTTAACATTAATCCATCAGCATTGCATTCAAGGTGGAGCCCAGTACAACTTGCAGATAAAAAGACAAAGGCCAGTTACTTGAAAATTAATCCAGCAGAGAAAATCTGGTCTATCAATTTCAGTAAATACTTTAATAAGATGAAGTAGAGGAAAAAAATGTTACCTTAAAGGTGAATAAACATATAAATTAGATCAAGAGGGACTTAAAACCATAAAATTATTTAAAATCATGCTAAGTTGAGTCAACAGTGGGCCTTGGCAGCAAAAAGGGCTTACTGCATCCTGGGGTGCATCAAGCACAGCATAGCTAGCCAGTTGAGGGAGGTGATTGTCCCACTCTGCACTGCACCAGTGCAGCTCTACCTCGAGTATTGTGTGCAGTTTTGGGCAGCTCAGTAATAAGAAGAACATCAAACTATTAGAGTGAGTCCAGAGGAGGGCAACCAAGATAGTGAAGTGTTTGAGGGCAAGACTTCCAAGGAGAGGCTGAGGTCACTTGGTTTGTTCAGCTTGGAGAAGAGAAGGCTGAGGGGTGCCCTCATCACAGTCTACAACTTCCTCAGGCAGGGCAGCTGAGGGGGAGGTGCTGATCTCCTCTCTCTGCT
The DNA here is from genome assembly GCA_031468815.1 of Morus bassanus. Taxonomy (NCBI): domain Eukaryota; kingdom Metazoa; phylum Chordata; class Aves; order Suliformes; family Sulidae; genus Morus; species Morus bassanus. Next base: position 105,467,908 of record CM062567.1, on the reverse strand, counting down.
GACCAGCAACAGAACATGAGGAAATGGAATGAAGCTGCATCAGCAGAAGTTCAGACTGGTCATTAGGAAAAGGTTCTTTGCTGAGAGAGTGGTCGGTCACTGAAAGGGCTCCCAGGGAAGTGGTCATGGCACCAAGTCTATCAGAGCTCAAGGAACGTCTAGATAACTCTTTTAGTCATATGGTATAGTTTCAGGTAGTCCTGTGAGGAGCAGAGAGTCAGACTTGATCTTTATGGGTCCCTTCCAACTTGAGATATTCTATGATTCAAAGCTAAACAGTGACTGACATTGACACAATAAAATAACAGTTAAATTTACTATATAGGGGAAAAAATTATGATTGAGGATGCATCCAACAGCATTTATAGCTTATATTATCTACTCTGATTTCTCCAAACCAAACGAGGCTCCTGACATTCAATATTTAGCAGTGTAAAACTTCAATGCTAATTTTTGTAGAACTTCAACAGGACTGCAAAACATTAAATAAAGATATTAAATAGCAATACAAACAATAAAGCTAGTCTGTCTTGTGCTAGACATCTCAAACTGGAGATGTTTAAACCCAGTATGCATGAAGCTGATACTTCAGAGGACACATTTATATATCCTGATGGAAACCTATTTGATTTATAAATCTGTTACATTTTACTATGAAGTCCTATTTCTCAGAGAGCAACGTTTTAATGCTGCTTTAAAGGTAAACTCAGTGACCTGTCATGATGGAACATTACCTGATTTTGAATCATGCCATGAATGCATGTAAGGCTCTTCTCTTATACAGAAGCCTGGTTGTATCAGGACAAACCCTACATGCAATGCCCACTCTGTGTTACAGTATGGACACTGTAAGCTATGCAGTGACAGCATATTTCAGCGTTCATGCAAATACATTGCCTATCTTATGTCCTGAAGCTGCTGGCAGGGCTGACAACTTGTGTAAAGGGAGGATACAGTATCCCAATACACTAAGCAAACATCAGGAGCTCAGAGTAACAACATTTTAACATAGATAACAAAACAATTAGATGTGCAAGAGTTTTTTCTTTCCTCTGTTTTTCCCTCACCTCTGAATCTCCTTAATTTCTTTTCACTGTTTAATTTTAATTGAATTGAAAAGGAACACCACCAACTTCAAAATCATTTAATCTCTTTGGATATGCTATTTTTTGCAAATGATATCTTAATAAAAATCAATATGATCAAATGGATTGCTTCCCATCATACCAGTTGATGTACTTTATGCATTTCACACCATCTTATTTTTGCATAAGCTGCAGTTTTATAATTTTCTCTGTATAACCAGCAAATCCATATATAGATAATGTGAAAAAAAATGGTTTTGCTTTCTTAAGCTAAGCAACATACATAACATTGAAAATGAAAAGTAGTTTCAGAATTTCCAGCTGTCTTTAAAACTGTCTGAATGTCAGAGAGTGCCTTTCACATACTTACCTAAGACTCAAATCTTTCTGGCCTGGAAAACCTTCAGGAAAAGGAAGCTTTGAATCTTCTCAGAACATCTGGAAAGGATCCCAGGCTGATTACTGTTTAGATCAATTCTCATTTATTTATGGTTTGCTTTAGAAAAAAAAATCCTTTCCTTTCTCTCTCTCCCCTTCTACTTTCCTCTTCCTTGCCTTCTAATCCTTATATTAGAGGTGTGTCATCCTTTTTTCTCTCCTTCTCATCTCTAAAAGTTACCTGTTGCCATTCTATCAATCTGACACCCACATAATTCCTCAGGTCACATCATAAATATATTTCTAACATAGTGCAAGTACAGCCTGAAATGCATGAAAGGTCTATGAAATACAATCCTAGATACCAGTTCCTTAGGGCTCCATGTGGTATAAAGAGTCAAGATTTATAACAGCCTTAGCCTGCAACTCTTACTCTGCATCTAATGTGGTTCTCTCCTTAAAGAATCAGCATAGGAAATAATCTTGGGAACATAACTACTTCAGGGGTGATAAGAGAGCTGGTGATGGAAAATAATGCTTGAAGAATGGTGGATCGTATCTGAGAATATTAATAAAATAAATTAAAACAAAAGCAAAGTAGCACTTCAAGTGATTTTCTTTCACAGTAGACTTTTAACTGGGTGAAGTTTATAAAGTTTGCCTATGTCGAGCTATGGGTCATAACACTCAGCAGTCCTTAAAACACTTGGGATCTGAATCTAGAAAGTTGTTTCTTTGGATTATGATTGTTTATTTCTTATGGCTGTTATAGCATGTGGAACACTTTTACAGGAATGGTTTCCAAAATTATCTGCATTCATGGATTTAAATGTTTTAATGAGAAAGAGCCCCCATTTGTTATCATTATTGGCATATTATATCAAGAATGGCAATAAAGTTATCAGGTAATACTCCCAAGCATCAGTCTGTGCATGATTTAGGGAAAAGTTCCTTTGAAACAGCAGACTCAGTAAGATCTATCCTCAGGGATAGATCTTTTGGGGACTTCTGACAATTGCTACTGCTTCCACATGCTCTGGTATTTAAAGTCCATCTGGGTGCTTTAACTTGTAAGGGTCAACCAGATGCTCCACCCGTCCTTCTGGCATGCTGTACAGGCATCACCATTTTGACAGTCTTTGGCTGCTCCTTTATTGGAGTGAAGGAGTTTGTTCAGGGCCTGACATTATACTTAAATGAGGAAGGAGCCTGTAAGAGTAAGTTAATTATGGAAAAACATGCAGGCACATCAGAAAATTTTAATTACCTTTTATGGCATCTTCACATACCTTGGTACCAGGAAAAATAAGCTCTGTGTCACAAAATCATTAATAAAAAGTCATGGTAACACCTAATGACCTAGAAATGTTCACAGTTAAAGTGGATAATATTCACAGTTAAAGTGGATAATATTCCTATCTAGAAAAAGCAAGAAAACACATGCTTAAGCTAGAAAAAATTGCCTACTGATACACAACACACAAATGAAACTCACCTTTGAAGGGTTCAAATTCAACACATTAAACACAGTTAGTTTGGCACTGAGGCACATAGGTTACTCACATACACATCCTTGTAGCACTCAAAGTACAATCACACCACTGGCAGGAATGGTACCTTCTGCTGTCCCTTCAACGACAGCGCAAGAGGTGACCGGTTTTAAATCCACAAGACGTGCCATGGATGTCCTGCTTGTAAAACAAGTCAATGCTGTGTCAAAACCCTAGAGATTAGAACCACATAGCATTGCTTCAATAACCACAGAATCACAGAATAACAGCTTCATGGAAGGGTTGAGGTGGGAAGGGATCTCTGGATGTCGCCTGGTCCAACCCCCCGTGCTCCAGCAGGGTCATCTAGAGCTGGTTGCCCAGGACCATGTTGTACTGACATCATTATATGGGGCAACACAACAGGGAAACTGTTTGAGAAAGGGAAAAGAATAAACCAGATCCTTCTGAAAGCTTGTTTTGCCATAAAACAAAGCAAGGTAAAAGGACTTGTGGGGAGATCCAGTTTTTAGGATAAAATGGCAAGATGGGCACCATATTTCAATAGATGTGATCAAAAAAATAACAGCCATGCCCTGACCAGCAAACAAAAAAGAAACATGACCTTTATTATGTGTTTTGGGTTTCTTGAGAATGCATATTCTGGGTTACAGTCAGATGGTGAGCCTTCTCTATCAAGTGATCTGAAAGAACTGTTTCAACAGTAGCCCTGAGCAGTGACAAGCCTTTGAAATGGTCACAGATAGTTTGTGCAATAGCTCTTGAGCCAGTCCGGACAGGGCAAGAAATAAGAAATGTGCTTTATACTGCAGCCAGGGAACATGGTCCTATCTGGAGCCTCAGCCCAAAAGAACAACCTGGGCTTTGAAAAACAAGTTTTGTGGCAACATGGCACCCCAGAAAGAATGGAATCAGACAACAGGACTAATTTCTGAAGCAAGTATCATCTGTCTCAACCTGTTGGCAACATTCCTCCTAATGCAGTCCAGGATACTGTTAGCCTTCTTTGTGGTAAGGGCTTATCATTGACTCATGTTCAGCTTGGTGTCCACCAGGACCCCCAGGTCCTCTGCAAAGCTGCTTACCAGCAGGGCAGCCCCCAGCATATACAGGTGCATGGGGTTGTCCCTTCTGAGGTGCAGGACTGTCCACCATCAAACCCATATCTCTACAATTTAGCAACAAAAGTGTTGTGGAGGGCCGTATCAAAGGTCTTACAGAAGTCCAGGTAGACGGTATCAGTAGCTCTGCCCTTGTCCAGTGATGCAGTCATTCTGTCATAGAAGGCCACTAGTCAGGCACAATTTACCCTTAGTGAAGCCATGTAGGCTGTCTCTAATCACCTTTACTTAAAATTTAGATACAACAGGACGTCAGAAATAATAATTCAGGCAAATTGAAGATAAATAAAAGACAGCTGGTAAGCAAACAAGCAATGTAATGAGTGGCAATGTAATGTTCTGTTTATTTCCATATGTCAACAGATTTAGTTGAATATTCACATAGACAAAACTTAGAGGTAAAAGCCAGAACTTTTATATGACATTGCTTGTCACAGAAGTTTTAGAAATTTAGGGAGAAAATCCATTTCTTTTTATATACACAGTGCTACTTTTTTTTTTATTCCTACAAGGTATTAGAAGACTTTCAAACAGACTCATTTTTCACTTGAATATCCTACGTCTTCATAGTGCTGGTGTTATGTGTAACATCAGATCAGGTTTTACTCTCACCTAGATTATTAGGTAGTAGAAAGCATACATTATTAGATAGTAGATAGTATATTATCTGCATTAATTGTGCTAATATTTAACACCTGAGCCAAAGGATAAAAATCAAATGTATCTATTGAACTCAGTGGGTTATTGATCAGCAATATTCACTGAGTTGAAAAAAGTAGTTATACGAAGAAGACATATTCTATCTTGACTACTACAATGCATGCTTTAAGAGGTATAAAGATAAATAATCCACCCCCCACCCCCCGCCATATGTCAGAGGTAGGTGGATACTACATATAGCTACACATTGCAGAAAGTAGGTTGGATTCACTGTGGACCCTTCCTTGTTTCCTCTTGGAGAGGGGATCTGTAAACTATATTTAGTCCAGTAACATATACTTGTTGGCCCACTATATGGATGACATATCTCAGACATCAAGAGCAACTGGTGGTGCACTTCTGATTAAATAAATCAAACCATCCTAAAAGCAGAAAAAGGACTGTGCAAGGAGTGAGGATTCTGCAATGTAGACACACTTGTAGTGCATTTGTTCTCAATTTGCTCCCTATTTCCTAGGATTTTATGATGATTTTAGTAATTATCACAATCAATTACCTCCAAGGATCAGAACATGATGAGGACCATTAAAACTAGATACAAACTAGAGTGTATAATCAACAACAATGCAGGCTTCAAGTAATCTACATTGTAGTCATAATTCCTGAATAATATGCATTTTAAAGAATAATTACTTGTCAATGTTACGTTAATATGCTAGGAGGTTTTGCTGATCTTTAAATTGCTATCATTACAATGCCTGAAATTATATACATATTATATATATTTTTATAAATGTTTTTACAAATGAAATTGGAAAGTTACAAAATGCATATAGATCTTTGAAGTGCTTGTAGTCCTACAGGTCACATTATAATCAGATATATTATTCCTTTTGCTTCCAAACATACATTTTTATAAAAGTCTGCATAGTCATTAAACTGTAATTTTCTCTTCTAGCTTATACTCTGGTAACAGACTGTGATAAAAATATGTACTTTGTGCTTCAATTCTAAAGGAAACTTCTACTGAAGGAAATAGACCTAACAAACTCCCATCTAGAAACTGCATAGCAACTATATAGACTATATCTTACAACAGTAAAACCCAAAGTCTGAAGGATCCATTGCCCAGTGTGCCCTTTATGATGGTTGACTTTGCTTGGGCACTCTCAGGATATTTCTAAATCATCAGAAGAGAGGGCCACAGGGAAAAGATCCTAAAGCAAAAGGCTTGGGAGATGAAGTCACCAACACCTCCTTTAGCTTAAAACATTTGCCTGCTGATTCACAAGGCAAAATGTCACATGTTCATGAACAGCAAAAAGTCAAATGCAACAGGAAAAAAACATTCATTAAGAAAAAAAAATTGGCGTTCAGTTTTTCCCATGTCTAACATGCTGGCAATTTTTTCTAAAACTGGAGGTCCATCCAGATTTTTTAATAATTATGTTAAGCTTAAGCCATCTACTTAAAAGTAGTGTAGTTTAAAGTAAACACATAAAAATATTACATCTCCAACATATACTGAATTTAGGCATACAAAAATAGGATACCTGCATTCCTCAGAAATTAGACTATCAGGTCTGCCTTGTACTGTGACTTCTTATCAGGATATTGGTTAAGTTGTAAGACAGTCCTTATCAATGATGAAGGGAAACAAAAGTCTTCTTGGTGTATCCCTAAACTTGCCTGGTTTAATATAATCCCTCTACCCAGTCAATGCAGGACATTTTACCTGCAACAAAATCCAGAGTTTATTGATCAGTCCGGTAAGGCGTAAGCTGAATGATTTCCTCAGCAATGTGTTCTCATGGAAACAAAATTCTCCTAAATGTACCAACCCAGAAAAATCAAAAATAATGCAATTGCACATTGATTTTATTTTACGTCTATGCAGACACCAGGCAAAAATTTGAGAAGGAAGTTAAGAAAAAAACAAAATTAAAGTGTGTCAATTTGTCTTTTTTAACCAATTAAAGTTTACTCATTTACAGTCTTCCTTAAATCTCATTGCTGAAGTATCTGTTATTTTAAAAAAAACCAAATAGAACAAAGAAGTCTTTTAAGTTACTTATGTGAATGATTACAGTGATAATCTTTCCAGAATTAATACATTTTAATGGAATGAAATTTTTCTAAAAACATTTCTACAGGTATACTACATCTGTTCAAAACATGGTTCTCAACCTGACCTGGATGCACTACAGATCACACAAAATCTCAAGGTTTTTCTTCATTTATTTTGTGGGTTTTGTTCATTTATTTTGTGGTTTTGGGGAGATATTTTAGTGAAGAAGAAGAGAGATTCAAATGAGGCAACTAGTAAAGAAATGTCACAGCAGTACCTTTACATTGAAGGGAAGAAAATTAACTAATTCTGCAAAATTTCCTTCTGAATAGAGGAACCACGAACAGAACCATGTCAACAGCCCATTTATATCATGGAGCCATGGCAAAGTAAAAAAGAATCTCAGTGTTCTTGGGCTTTGTACAATTTCTGGTTTTTAATCTTCTAGTTGATACTGTAGAGCATGGCAAGGACTCTAAAACAGCACTTGACCAAAAACCCATGGGAAATATGTATAGTAAACATTCAGCATCAAACCTCTGTGCTTTTGTACTCTGTTGCTCTTTCACTAGTAGCAGTGGCATGTACCTTGCAGTGTTAGTGTCAGGCTTTCCTACTCACTGATCTGCTCAAACTGGTTTAGATTTTGATTTTTGCTCTCTCCATTTTTATTCTCCTGTATTAACCACAGAAAAAGGGTAAAGAAAGGAAAACATTGAGATAAAACAGCATAAGAAATAGATGTTTGTCCTTTTCTAGTTTTGGGAGAAAAAAATATTCTTTTTTATGTAATACCTACGTAAACCCAGCCTGGAACATTCTGACACCTTCTGACTTCCTGAGAGGAACACATTGCTTTCCTAACCTCTCCTTACCTGGCCTGTGCAGTAGCAGCACCAGCAGCAGTAACTGCATCACACAGAACAACCACAGACAGGACATACACAGCTTCAAAGATTATACATGTATGCTAGAGAGAAATCTTACTAGTTGCAAAAAAAGACATTTGAGTGACACGTCCATTAATAAGTTGGACTTGCAAGAGGTTGGAGGGCCTTGTCTGGGACAGGCAGATGTTAACAAAAGACAAAAAAAAGAAAAAAAAGAAAGAATAATGTGATTTCTGGTCCTTCTTTTTCCCCCCTTTTTCAATCTCATAATTAGTAACTCTCTCTTCTATAAAGGACGAACAGGACAGTGACACTTATCTGTACAAAACATTGAAAGCCAGTGTTAAATCCACTAGTGGTAATAAAAGAAACAGTAAAGAAAATGTCCTGCATCTGAAAATTAAACAGAAGCTGAATTGTCTCACTTTGCAATTACTAACATAGAGATAAAAATTACATGTGGAAGTGATCCAAGAAACAGAACTGTTGCACTACAGAGGCATTTCTTTCCTTGTGGTACAGATTAGTAAACCAAAATATTGCCCGGTTAAGTAGGCCCAGCAGCATAGAAGACAACGCATGGATTTATGTCTATTGAAAATGTACTTCTAACATTCAAATTTCTTAAGCATAGTTTCACTTCAAGTGGTTCTTCAGGCAAAGTTTAGGAGTAATTGGCATCTTTCCATAAAAAACATTAATACATTAACCTTGTGAACTGTTGAGCCAGTGAGCAAGACTAACTGAATTAAAAAGGGACAATTTACTTAGAATAGAGGGGATGCATTAATGTGAGGTCTATGCTCAGAAGGTAACCGAATAAGGAACTGACATTTGATAAGTATGAATTTAGCCACAGTTTTGTGAGCTAAATAAGGACCTCATCCTCAACTAAGTTACTGTCCCTATTCTGAATCTTATTTTTCACATTGCTAACTGTGAAGAATGAAACAGCAGAACAAAGTTAGAAATAATGTTTGAAGTGCTGAATCAATTCAGAGGTCATTCTAGAGAACCAGAAACATTCATACTTTACTAAGCTACTTTACCAAGCTACTTTACCAGTCTCTAAGTTCTTCTTACTTATGGATCAAAAAAGGCCACTAGTGAGAGAGTGGTAGACTTAGCCAATGATGAAAGTATCATCCTGTATGTTCTCTGCCACCCCAGGTTTGACATACTCCCTGCACATCTGGGATGCTTCACTGAGCTTCTTAAACTTGGCTCCCCATCAGCACAACTTGGGTTCTGCAGTCAGAATGTGTTTAAATAAACCTTCTGTCTGGTATTGTCAATATGTACTTACTGAAAAAGGATGAGCCATGTGTTTAATCAGGAAAATAATTATTTGATTCACAGGCTAGGAGAAATTAAGCAGGGAAAATATTCTTGAGGGGAATAATTTCTGCCTATAATGATGCTGGAGCTGCTGACCAGGAAACCCTTGAAAGATACCTGAGTCCACATAATAGTTCTCTCTGTTGTATGCAAAGAAATTATCAAAACCTCTGAAAAGAATTAAGTGTGTCCTCTTTCTATATACAGAAATGGTTTTTGAAAGCAAATGTTTATTTCATCTTCAGGAAAAAAAAATTAGCCATTTAGGACATCTCCTTAGCCAATTCCTTTTGATAGGTCTAAAACACAAACCCTTTCCCTTACAGATGCATAGGGCCTTCCAACCATGCCAAAAATAGGTACAGCATCAGCACTTGATGAACATTAGGCTCCTCAAAAGTTGGCAAAATGAAGTTCTGGAAATGTAGCAGTAAAACTGTGACAGAACTCTTGTCTTGATTCAGCACAACTAGTCTGAGTTAGAAGCAGAAACAAAGCTCTTTGGCAGAGACAGTCAATTTTAAGCCAAATATCAAGAACAGTACAATTGTAGGGAGATTGAAAGTCCCTCCATGAAATCCTTTGAGAAGCAAGAATATTTTTTTTTTCAAAACTATATTTGGATTTGTAATACTGAAATTTGAGAATGCTTACAAAAATGATCACACAACTCCTAAAAATTCTCAGTATCCCAAGAGACTGTTAATTAAAATTCGTCAAAAGCAAAGGAAGGTGTCAGATAACAGCATTCCAAGGATATTAATGCTAAAAATAGAACCAAATGCTTAAGGAACTGAATACCATATTCATATGATACAATGAATGCTGAGGTTGTTACCCAAAAATCTGTTCAATGAGCTCTTCATTTATAATGACAGATGTTATTAATAGATAGCCATAGAACTTCTTACTTTACCATTATCTCTTTACACCTTTAATAATTTTCATTACTTATTATTAGTTCCGTATCCACTAAAAGCCACTGCCCCTACAAAATCTTGCTCATCTGCTTTCTGACTTTCTACATCAAATGGGACAAATATCGAATGGAAATAATTGACACATCCTCAAAAATCAATGCCTTATTAATGATTTGAAGTGGATAATTCTATGTTAATAGAAACCAATGTCTGTGATGAATCTCCCACAACATTTTTAGACAGGGTTGCCTTGATTTTGCCTTGGAGGACACTTTTCTGACACTCCTCATTCAGTGGAAGGTCTCTTACCACATCCTTGCTGGTAACAGCTGAAAATAATACAGATCGTAGCATCATACCACCTCTCTAAGCAACAGCCAGTAAGTGTTCAAGGAAAGGTATGATTGGAAGGAGCTCTGATGATGCTGAAGAGAGGTAAAACAGAAAAAGATTGTTGCCTAATGCTTTTGCAGTCCCAATGGAAAATAATTATTAGTTTTGTGTCTCCACATGAAAAAGAAGATATTTTTTACCCCACACAGGTGTATTTAAACAACAGAGCAGTCATTTTATTTCAATACTGAGCTATGGCAGCTGTTCTTATAATCTGCAGTTTAGGATGTGAATTAGTCACCCATTATATGCATCTCTATTGGTTTATATTTGCCCAAACTTCTTTACGATTTTGCTTAGAACAAGAAAATTAAGGACTTTTTCCTGCATCAAGAACTGTAAAAATAATTTGTTGTGTCACAGCAGGAGTCAATAATATTCATTACTGTTTAATGTATTTGTCAGTCTGACACAAGCAACAACCTAAAATGAAAATAATCAAATATATAAACCAACATCTTTCCACATTTAATGTGGACACAAGTAATGGCATCAGTTAATGCTGAGAGATAGAAAGTCAACATCATCATTAATTTAAAAATTATCTGCAATGAAGGGATAAAAGCATATACATTTGTAATGGAATATCAGTCTAAAGCTCTTCTATTTACACTGACAATAAAGCAGGGCAATGGTGAGGCAAAATGTATATTTCTGAAGTTGTACATCATTATGACAAGCAACTTTTGCACTGGTGCAAACTGTTCTCCACATAGCAAAATATAACTACCTTTTTTAGCAAGAACTATCTGAAGTAACTGCAAACAGTTGAGATGATGTCACTTAAATCTCCTTGTGACTGAGTGAGGGGAGTTCTGAGTAGGGAGGCCTGATCATTTACACTCAGAAAGGCCTGATGGAGTCTTGCCTCTGATGTCAGCAGAAACAGGAGCAGTCCCAAGATCCACTACGCTAGAGTTCTCCAGAATGTAAAGTTATTGTGCATTGGGCCCAATACTTAAAAAAAAATTTCTCATTCTAATTACCTAAGTTGAAAACATACAAACAGAACCTTAATTAACATTAATCCTGCATCAAATACCAATAGAGCTTATCAGTAATAAACAGCAATCAACAATAAATGAGATTACTCTAGCTGCACTTTCTGCCAACAATGTGAATTTTAGGTGCACAATGAATGACTTAAAATCCAAATATGGTCCAGGACTCTGCAATTAAACAAATTCTACTGTTATTCTTTTAAATTGATTGCTACAACCTTGTACATATTATGTTGTACAGGTGCTAAAGAGGACACTGAGAAATTTGAACTATAAAATAGCAACTCCTTTTCATTATGCAAGATTATACTAACTATTTTTAAAAAAGATGACTTTTTTCTGCAGCCAACTTATAGCTTATTCTGTTATTTGGAGTAATTGTTGCTGGTGGTGTAGTTATAGATGAACAAGCCATTTTAATTTTTAAAGACCAGGAAAACAAAAGCAAAATGCTGTCAGCAATGTCATTCAAGGGAAGGCAGAGTTTGCATACAAGTAGAGTTATACTTTATCTCAGAAAGGGATAATGACTGTATCTTTTCAAAGAAAGAGCACTATCATTCTAGGATCTACTAGTCCTGAACCCGCAAAGGAAATCTAATTGAGTCCTCTGCAAACCTTCTAAGAGTTTCCCTTCTGCACTGGTCTGACTCATGGATTTTAAAAAACAATAAAAATATCCTCCACATTTGTCCTAGATTAGGAACACAAGCATCTGCTTTTTTGCTTTCCTCTTTTAATGATTTCAGTGCTTGTAGAATCCATGTTAAAGCTTCCGAATGTTCTCCACGACTCCATGTGTCAGACAAGACACTCAAGAAAAGCCATAGCAGACTATGTCATGTAGGTTGACAGATCATGCTACACTCAAAATCTTGTTACAGGCAAAAGGGAACACACCTTATATATCAAGATAAGAATTTATTTTTAGTCCAGTTAATGTTTTAATCATACAATCCACCAAATTATCTAATTAATAAAGAAACATCTCTTTAATAATACCATTCAATAGCTATACAAAACTTTCTCTTCCCAGATGTTACCCTCACTCTGGATCCTGAGGTTGGCAGTTTAATTCTTCCTCAAGAAGAATAGGGAAGAGTTAAAAGGAGTTATCAATGTCCTGAGGTCTGAACTGGGAGGAATCTGATCATGGTGATGGTGGCGGGGTCCTTTTCTCCTCAGACTTGGTGAAAATTTGGGTCATTTTTATATGTTTACTTATCACAGTTTGCTTCTTCCTTGTTGGTTCCCAGCTACAGCTTGCACAACACACTTCCCCAGCCCCAGTTAGCTGTTGTTTAATACACAGTGACAAACCTAGGTTTTTCAGACCTTTTAAAATACACTGGATTCACAGAGCTTACAGTAAACCAGGTGAGGTTATGGTCACTTGACCACCATGCAATTGTTAAAAAAATGCTAAAATAAGCTCTGTCCGAGACAGACCTACTGTCCTGGTTTTCACTGGGATAGAGTTAATTTTCTTCACTGTAGCCGGTATAGTGCTGTGTTTTGGATTTAGTATGAAAATAGTGCTGATGGCATACTGATGTTTTAGTTGTTGTTAAGTAGTGACTAAGTGTTCCTAAGTAGTGCCTATACTAATCAAGAGCTTTTCCAGCTTCCCATGATCTGCCAGGTGCACAAGAAGCTGAAAGGGGAGGGGCCACAGCCAAGGCAGCTGATCCGAACTGGCCAAAGTGATATTCCATACCATATGACGTGATGCTTAATTTATAAAGCTGGGGGAAGAAGAAAGAAGTGGGGGACATTTGAAGTGATGGCATTTGTCTTCCCAAGTAACTGTTAAGCGTGATGGACCCCTGTTTTCCTGGAGATGGCTGAACACTTGCCCACTGATGGGAAGGAGTGAAAGAATTCCTTGTTTTCTTTTGCTTGTGTGCACAGCTTTTGCTTTTCCTTTTCATTATATTATTATTGTTGTTATTATTATTATTATTACTACTATTACTATTCCTGTTTTGCTTTACCTATTAAACTGTCTTTATTTCAACCCACAAGTTTTGTCACTTTTACCCTTCCAATTCTCCCCCACATCCTGCCAGTGAGGGAGTGAACGAACGGCTGTATGGTGTTTAGTTGCTGTCTGGGGCTAAACCGCGACACCTACACAAGTCCTAAAGCAGCAAAACCGTGGCAAAAGTGCGAAGACAAAAGCACAGGGAGAGAGAGGGTACCCCAGCCCCCCTCCCCCAGAGCAGGAACAAGTGAGCTCCTGGCGAGAGGTAGCTCTGACCCGGCATGGGCAGGGACAAGAGCAAAGGCAGCAAAACCCCCTCATATACAAAAACAGCCCCCAGGAACCAGGGCACGGTGAGTCAGTTTGTGCAGCAGTTCGTGCAGGGAAGGTGAAGAGTCTCCCAGCACAAGAGGTAAGTTCACTAAGTTCAGTTGGTGAGAGGGAGCATAGCCATGGCATCCACCTGGCAGAAGGCTCTATCCTTTGCACTAGCCAGAAAGGATGTGTCAACCCAGACTGAGCTCCCAAGAAAATACACAGCTGTCCAGGTCTCCAGCTGCAAGGAGTGTCACTGGCTTACACTAGAACAGATAGCAGTAGAGAGAACAACTGTGTAAGATGTGATCAGGTGGACTATCTACTTGGCCTGGTGGCAGAGTTAAGAGAGGAAGTAGATAGGCTAATGAGCATCAGGGAGTCTGAGCAACAGATAGACTGGTGGAACCATGCTCTGACCTCCCAGAAACCTGAACAGGGTCAGCTACCAGAAGGAGCCCATGATCAAAGAGATCCAGTATCATTCCCCCACCAGGATGTAGGCAGGGTCTTAAAGAGAAACAATGAGTGGAAACAAGTCCACAAATGGGGCAGCAAGAGAACCCTTCCCTTGCCCACCACATCCCTCCAGGTGCCTCTGCACAATAGGTAGGAGGCTCTAGATGTGGAGGACCAGTCAGTGGATCATGAGGATGTCGATCCATCTACACCAGAGGAGTTGCCAAGATCAGGAAAACCTAATCCCCATGTTACTACCACCTCCACAAGGAAAAAAAAAACGGGTCATAGTTGTAGTAGACTCCCTTCTGAGGGGAACAGAGGGTCCAATATGCTGGGCTGAACTTCCTCATAGGGAAGTGTGCTGCCTCCCAGGAGCCTAGGTTAGGGACATCACTAGGAAACTTCCTAGTCTGGTATGGCCCTCGGGCTACTACCCGTTACTGCTCTTCCATGTGGGTGGTGATGAAGTTGCAATACGTAGCCCAAGGGTGATTAAAAGAGACTTCAGAGCTTTGGGACAGTTAGTGAGGGAATCTAGAGCACAGGTTATTTTGTCCTCCCTCCTTCCAGCTGTGGGCAGTGACGTTGGAAGGAACAGGAGGACCCAATCTATCAACACATGGCTCCATGGCTGATGTCACCAACACAACTTTGGGTTTTTTGACAATGGGATGGCCTACACAGCACCAGGATTGCTGGTGTCTAATGAGAGCTACCTTTCTCAAAGGGGAAAGAGGGTCTTTGCTCAGGAGCTTGCGGGGCTCATTGACAGGACTTTAAACTAGAGGTGAAGGGAGAGGGGGAACATACCAAGCTTGCCTGTGACAAGCTGTGGGATGATACACAATGCTTAGAGGGATGAGCTGCTAGTATGAGCCCTCAGCCTGTTGCCTAGAGGTGTGCTGGGGACACTGCAGCACAGTCAAAGTCTTGCAGAGATGAGCTGGGGGCTCCTGAGGTAGTAGGAGCCAACAAGGAAACTCCTGTGAAGCACCTCAAGGGAATCAAAGGGTGTTCTGCTAAGAAGGAGGCACGGCCCACAGCTGGGATGAAATGCCTCTACAGTAACACACGCAGCATGGGAAACAAACAGGAGGAGTTGGAAACTACCATGCTGCTAGAAAGCTATAACCTCATTGCCACTACTGGAACTTGGTGGGATGAATCCCATGACTGGAATGCGGCTATCGATGACTATAGGCTGTTCAGAAGGGACAGGCAAGGAAGGAGGGGCGGAGGCGTTGCTCTCTACATCAAAAATCGATACAGTGTGAAGAGCTGTCCCTGAATAACCATGAGCAGGTCAAAAGCTTGTGGGCAAGAACCAGAGACAGAGGCAACAAAGGGAACCATGTGGTTGGTGTTTACTACAGGTCGCCTGATCAAGGGGAGCATACTGACGAAGCCTTCTTCCTCCAACTCCAGAAGGCTTCGTGCTCGCAGGTTCTCACAAAATCACAGAATGGGGTTGGAAGGCACCTCTGGAGATCATCTTGTCCAAACCCCTGCTTGAGCAGGTACACCTAGAGCAGGGTGCACAGGACTGCTTCCAGGCAGATTTTTAATGTCTCCAGGGAAGGAGAATCCACAAACTCTCTGGGCAGCCTGTTCCAGTGCGCTGCCACCCTCACAGAAAATAAGTTTTTCATCATATTCAAGGGAACCTTGTGGTTGGTGTCTACTACAGGCTGCCTCATCAAGGGGAGCATACTGACAAAGCCTTCTTCCTCCAGCTCCAGGAGGCTTTGTGCTTGCAGGCTCTTGTCCTACTGGGGGACTTCAACCACCCCGACATCTGCTGGAAAAGTAGCATGGTGAACTGTAGGCAATCCAGGAGATTCCTAGAATGTGTTGAGAATAACTTCTTGAGCCAGGTAATAGACAGCCCTACCCAAGGGGATGCAATACTAGACCTGATGGTCATCAATGCAAGTGAGCTCATCAGTGACCTCAAGATTGGAGGCAGCCTGGGCTGCAGTGATCACACATTGGTGGAGTCCATACTCCTGAGGAGTATGGGAAAAGCGAGGCATATAGTCAGGACCCTAAATTTCAGAAAAGCAGACTCCCAGTTCTTCAAGGAGTTAGTCAGCAGGACCCCCTGGGAAATGGTCCTCAGGGACAAGGGAACTGAATAGAGCTGGCAGATCTTTAAGGATGCGTTCCATACAGCTCAAGAGCTCTCAGTTCCCAGGTGTAAGAAATCAGGCAAGGGTGGGAAGAGATCAGCATGGCTGAGTCGAGACATGCTGGTCAAACTAAAGAGCAAGAGGGAACTGCAAAGGCAGTGCAAGCAGGCACAGGTATCCTGGGAAGAGTATAGGGACGCTGCCTGGTTGTGTAGGGATGCGGTCAGGAGGGCCAAGGTGCAGCTGGAGCTGAACTTGGCAAAGGATGTGAAGAACAACAAGAAAGGCTTCTACAGGTACGTCAACCAGAAAAGAAAAGTCAAAGAAAGTGTATCCCCCGATAAACAAGAATGAGGGCCTAATATCAACAGGTGGGGAGAAGACTCACAATATTTTGCCTCAGTCTTCACTGGTAACCTCTCTCCTCACCCCTCCTGAGTCAATGGACCACAGGATGGAGACTAGGGGGATCAAACCCCTCCCACTGTAAGGGAAGATCAGGTTTGTGACCGCCTGAGGAATTTGGATGTACACAAGTCTACAGGATCTGATGAGATGCATCCCAGAGTCCTGAGGGAATTGGCTGATGTAGCTGCCACACCACTCTCTATGATATTTGAAAAGTCATGGCAGTCAGGTGAAGTCCCTGGGCACTGGAAAAAGGGAAACATTGTGCCCATCTTCAGAAAGGGTAGAAAGGAGGACCTGGGGAGCTACTGTCCTGTCAGCCTCACCTCTGTACCTAGGAATATCATGGAACAGATCCTCCTAGAAGATATGCTAAGGCACATGGAAGACAGGGAGATGATTTGAGGCAGCCAGCATGGCTTCACCAATGGCAAATCCTGCCTGACCAACCTAGTGGCCTTCTATGATGGAGTG
Source organism: Morus bassanus (assembly GCA_031468815.1). Classification (NCBI taxonomy): domain Eukaryota; kingdom Metazoa; phylum Chordata; class Aves; order Suliformes; family Sulidae; genus Morus; species Morus bassanus. Next base: position 105,450,771 of record CM062567.1, on the reverse strand, counting down.
ACTACATCAGTGGACAAGGGAAGAGCCACAGATGTCATCTATCGGGACTTCTGTAAGGCCTTTGGCACGGTCCCCCACAGCATCCTTCTCTCTAAACTGGGGATATACAGATTTGATGGATGGACTGCTCAGTGGATAAGGAACTGGTTGGATGGTGGCATCCAGAGGGTAGTGGTAAGTGGCTTGATGTCCACATGGAGACTGGTGATGAGTGGTGTCCCTCAGGGGTCTGTACTGGGATAAGTACTGTTTAATATCTTCATCAACGATGTAGACAATGGGATCGAGTGCACCCTCAGCAAGTTTGCAGATGACACCAAGCTGAGTGGTGCAGTTGACGTGCCAGAAGGATGGGATGTCATCCAAAGAGACCTGGGCAGGCTGGAGAGGTGGGCCTGTGAGAACCTCATGAGGTTCAACAAGACCAAGTGCAAGGTTCAGCACCTGGGTCAGGGCAACCCCTAATATCAGTACAGGCTGGGAGATGAAGAGATTGAGAGCAGCTGTGCAGTAAAGGACTTGGGGGTACTGGTGGGGGAAAAGCTGGACATGAGCCAACAACATGTGCTTGCAGCCCAGAAAGCCAACCATATCCTGGACTGCATCAAAAGAAGCGTGGCCAGCAGGTTGAGGGAGGTGATTCTGCCCCTCTACTCTGCTTTGGTGAGACCCCATTTGCAGTGCTGTGTCCAGCTCTGGAGCCCTCAACACAGGAAGGATATGGAACTGTTGGAGCAGGTCCAGAGGAGGGCCACAAAAATGATTCGAGGGCTGGAGCACCTCTCCTATGAGGAAAGGCTGAGAGAGTTGGGGTTGTTCAGCCTGGAGAAGAGAAGGCTGCAGGGAGACCTTATTGCAGCCTTCCAGTATTTCAAGGGTGACTATAGAAAGGATGGAGGCAATCTCTTTAGCAAGGCCTGTTGTGACAGGACAAGGGATAATGGTTTTAAATTAGAGGAGGGTAGATTTAGACTGGATATAAGGAAAAAAAAATTACAATGAGGGTGGTAAAACTCTGGAACAAGTTGTCCAGGAAGGTGGTAGATGCCCCATCCCTAGAAACATTCAAAGTCAGGCTGGACGGGGCTGTGAGCAACCTGATCTAGTTGGGGATGTCCCTGCTCACTGCAGGGGGGGTGGACTAGATGACCTCTAAAGGTCCTTTCCAACCCAAACCATTCTATGATTCTACTATTCTAAGTCTTGAAATCCTTCACTCCCAGATCAATATAAAATCTATGGCCTTTGTTAGTAATGGCAAAATCATATTAGTCAGGCTACAGTTGTGAATGTACTCCTGTCCAGCATCGCCCAGTGGAAAATAATCTATTTATATGCTACTTGGGGGCATCTCAGAAGAAGTGCATGAAGAATGATGTTGTTTGAAGAATGATAGTTTTAATCCGCCCAGTATAATATGAAATTAAATTAATTTAGCAATCCTAAAACTTACCTTGCAAAGGATATTGCATACACCACACGGTTCAAGACTTCATTACCTCAAAATGTCAGGAAAAGTCATGAATTCTCTCATGCTCAAAAGATAAAAACTGAAGCTGGTAACATTATGAAAACCTCCCTTGTGAAAATCAGACAACTAAGGGATCTAACCTTGCATTTTCCTCAGACCAGCTGACATCATAAGGTTGAGAACAGGACAAAATGAGAAGAAAAATGTGTTTCTGTGTATTAATGCTAATCCCAAAAGTGGCTTTTACCTCAAAATATAATACAACAAAAAAGTACAAACAGGGCAGATAACAGATATAATAGAAAAGAGGTATATGCTCCCTTTAAAGCAACAAGGATAAATTGTCAGTAAATTTCTGATGTGCTGAAAGTTTTAGAGATATAGAGGTTAGTATCACTGTAAATGCAAATAGCTAATATAGAATATTACACTGAGTATTCATTATGCTCAGAAAGTGATCTTTATAAACATTTTTGCATTAATATGAAGTTTGTATTTATTCTTCTGATGTTCCATGGAAAAAATACATTAAAGGATAAAACAAACGATTTTTTAATGCATAAAGGATTTATATAATTTCCATAACTTAGTGAAAAATACTTCAAAGTCCTGTTCCCTTTACTGCTATTTACAAAGATAAGAATTTATAGTCACCATTTTTTTCATATTCTAGCTAGTGGGATAAAATGTCATTAAGTTGTTGCTTTGGGATGAATGCAAGCACATGGATTATTTGCCTTCTTGAAGAGATACAACTTCCTGAAGTGGGATGCAAGATGCAAGAACACAAATAATAGGGAATCAATCATCTTGGAAACTGTGGCAAGTAGTAGTGTGTTTACTACCCTTTAACACAATTAGCTCTCCTGCCTCTTAACTCTTACATATATTTAGTCAGACACATTATGATGTGAGGCCAAGGTTCAGATGAACATGTACTTAGACTTTTAAAAATTATGAACAATGCATTCACACCCCCAAAAAAGTAATGCTAAGTGGACAATTAAGTTGCAATATTCAAGAAAGACAAAAATTGCAAACACCTTGTTTCCTTTCTATTTGATTGCTCAGACTAGGGATCACTATTATTCTCCTGACTACATTTCTGCTTTTATTGGCTTTTGTGTCAATCAAAGTGAGACAATGACACTAATTTCCTCCCCATTGTTTTCTCATGCTCACCACATTTTCCAGTCAAATGCTTAGATTGTAAAGCACAAATAAATGTATTCACAGAATAAAAAGTATATTCTGAGTTAAACAACTCCTTCTATTTTTTTTACAACAACTTTTGTGGCCCCCCACACCTCAGACATGCCTTTTAATTAATAACAATAGACCATAGTTGACTTGTAATCTTCCTGGGAATCTTCCTTTGCTAATGAATCTCTCCTATACGTATCATGTCTCTCTTTCAATGAATATATTTCTTAATTAGAATATATAGCTCTTCAGCTTGCAAAGTTAGAATGTAATTTACACATAGAACTAAACAAGGATTGTTCCAAAGAATGGCAGTTTTTAAATTGTCATTCTCACTCAGCTGTAAAACATAAAGATTCACCAAGGATCACGATTATCACATCTTCATGAAGATTAAAACAATTTAAAATGAATACATCAAAGAACAACTTTGGGAATATAAGATTTTATCTTAGATAAACTTTCAAAATTCAAACTGGAAGCAGTTATATCTTCCTCACATTTATGAAATGACTGATATGGGAAATTGAAATAAAATAGTCTGCAAGTCAAAAAGTTGATGTCTGGTAAAATGGACAGAAATAGCAAGTCTGAAAAAGTGTTTGTAATTTCAAAGATATGCAAGAGAGTGGGGAACAGGGTTTGAAAAATATTTTTAATAATTTTGACTCATCATAGGTGATCTTGAAAAACTGATTCAGTTTTCAGCAGCAGTGCTATTTACTGTTTATTCATAGCTTATACATAGGAATAGTTCTCAAGGGCATCATTCTGAATCTTTTAGTGTATGTGAGTTTCACTACTGAAATTCTAATGCACAGAAGATGCAGTCCTAATGAAATGGTCCCATTCTCTGAAAGAGAACTTACAAAGGATGGATGTGGAAGCAGATGACAAGCTAGCTAATTTTTATCTAATGAGGTGGTAGATTAGATTTTTAAAGAGGTGTGATCTCATCTTATTTGCTCATGTACCTCTGCATGCTAAATGAGATGCCAGATGCACATCAGATACCTTAAGCTCTAATCATGCAATTTTATATGAAAAGCCAATATTTGGTGGTTTCAGCAATTTATAATTGGAGCAAGAATACCTTCAGATTGCCTGTATCTGAGGCAGACTCTGCTTTTCCCAAGCTTAGCTAAATGAGAACATAAAAAAGTATTAAAAAATGAAACTTGTCTACCTACCTTGATAATAGCTGGTCAAATGAAAAATTTAGTTAAGTGTAATGCAATTAGACTTCAGTAACATGCTTGCCGTCGTACTCTGTGACATATTGCTAGGAAGCCAGAAGACCAGAAAATCACCATGGCACACATTACACACATTCAGCTCTGAATAACCAGCAAGTCTCAAAGTATAATTAATTGTAAGTGAAGACTCCTCAGTAAGCAGGTCTTCGAGTCCTAGAGATTCCACAGGGATCAGTTCCTTATTCTAGTCTGTTCATAAGGTTGTTAGCGACCAAAACATAATGATATCCTTACTGGCTTACAAAATACAGAAAAGAATAGGTAACAAATAAAGAATGGTCTTCAATTTTCAGTCAGGTGGCTAAAACCAAACCTTGCATGTCAATATGGCAAGGTTTAACATTAATGTAGGAAGTACTTACAGAACGAAGAATGCTGGTGAGCAGCGGCTCTGAAGAAGGATTAAGATTCATGGTACAGAAAGATATTAGTACTTTTGTATTTGCTTTAAGGTGGAAGTTACTAAAATGCTGCACACAGCTTCAGTGTTCAAAATTCAAAAATAACTGGAGAATGACCAATGGACTAGAAATCTGAGGTGAAATACATTCCATTCATTTGTTCTGTTGAAAAAAGAATAATTTGTGTTACCTTGATTACAATTTATGTATAAGCATGGGCATGTGCATTCATATATATGATGCATACTGAATTGATAATACATTAAACTTAGTAGTGATGTCAGATGAAAGTTTTTACAATGGTAAGAAGCAGTCAACTTGCTGAAAAACAGTTATCTTGTTCCAGTGAATTGATTAGTTAGACACATTGATTTCATTACCTTTACATTTTTTTTTTTGAAGAAAAAAAAAATAAAAAGACAAATTGGTTAATTCACATAACATCAAAACAAGTTGTTTCTGGTTTTTTATTTTGGCTATTTGTGTTTACCAACCTAAAAGATTCAAACTAAAATAAGTGAGTATGAAAAGACGATGTTCTGTAGACCTACTGGAATTTTCCACATTGATTTGATTCACAAATAATAACAAAAAAAACCCCTCATCTTTTGTGCAAAAATTAGCATTCACTTTTTTCAGATAGATCTAATTATTAACAGCATGGAAAAAATATCATAGATAAGTTGGATACGCCATTGTTAAGAATTTTAAAATAAAGAATAAATATTTTTCAAAAAGATATGTTCTAGTTAAGTCTTAGGTCCCAGACTTAAAAAAGACATTAATTCAGAAAAGCCTTATGCCTTTCAAAAAGTTAGAGTAGGTTATGGTGGTTCTTCCTTTAACTTAAAAAGGAATTTTTTAAACAGTAAAAGAAAAACATACCAGTTAGGTTGGTACAGAACATTTCCTTCACTTTTCTTTAAACTTTTTTTCATGGCACCATGAAAGGAGAGAGTCTATGTACCATCAATTAGGATTATAATGACTTGTCAACCTACTAAGGCAGCAAGAAAGAAGAAAAGCAGGCAGGCACTGTCTCTTCTTGCCTTATGAAATATGGATATAGTTTTCAGAGTTCCTTCTGCAAAGCTGACTTTGGAGTCAAATTTTGTGGTCTCTCTTTTCCCTGTGCAATATAACTGAAAGGTCAAAGAGATTATCTTAATTCTGTCTTTTCTTAACATTTGTGATTTCACAACCAGTCAGAGAGCAAACGAACCCTTGCAGATAATTATCCTTCTGAAACTCCCTCGCTTCTCCTACCAAACTGTTTAAAGCTATTTCTGTATGACACTGTTGTCTTTTGCACTATCCTTACATAAAAACATATAGATGTCATAGGATCAAGAAAACACTTTAAACTAGCAATACTATTTATACTTCTCCTATCCTCATTTTCATTCATAGTTCAATTATTTTATGAAAAATTTCTAAGAATTTCAGGCAACTATAAGATGGAAGTGTAAATAATCTCAAATAGTTGAAATTCAACATCATCAGAAGAAACTGAAAGACAAGACTTTAAGTGAAAACTGTTGGACGACACTATGAGCCTTATTTCACTGCCACTATAATGAAAACTACAGTCAAACATCTTCCAAACATTGGAAATAATATTACAAATAAACAAACCCCAAATGCTTCAACATTTTAAAACAAGATCGATTGTTATTTTCATAGTCTCCACTGTAAGGCTGAATACAACAGTCAAAAATTCAGGATTTGAAATTTCTTTTCTGTTATTGTTTTTATAAGAACTTCTCTCTTTTATTCCTACCAGCTGACTTAAATAGTTAATATTTAGTACTATAGATCCATAAAAAGGAAAATTATGATCATGATCTGAATTACCCTTTCCTTTGTTAATTATTAGTCTTCAGCATCACAAAACATATCACTTATTACTGTTATGGAAATAGTAATGGATCTAAAACTTTTTATTGGGTCTCAATAATATTTAACTCTTATATTTTCATACCTTTCTCAAGGCAAAGTGACTAACACAAGTCACCTACATGTGGTTAATGGTTTTAATATTGGCAACCATTCTTCAACAAGGTTCTACATGATATCAAAAGAACTGCCAATATTCATGTCCTGCCCACTGAACAGAGGCTGTCCCAGGAGAAAACGAGAAACATGGTTTGAAAGAGAAGTAAACAGATAATTTCATACAGGAATAGCAGCAGCAAAGTCAGATGCCAGATCCTTAGCCCTTCCATTTTTAAGAACTCATTTACAGCAAACTACAAAAATGGTGAATCCAAATTTGTTTTTTCAAAAGAGAATATTATTCTTTCACGGTGTAGATTCACCCTTCAGAAATGACCTCTGAAAGACCTGCATTCACTCTAATCAGAATTAAACCTAATTGTTACTTGTTACTCAGCATGGCACATTTCATTTTACATATGCAACTTCAGCCTTCTTTGCAGGAGTGTAACACTTGTCCATCACTAATTATTATTTATTTTTATTATATTCTTGCCTGCAGCTTCTGTCACAAGCTATGATCCCATTATAAGTAACACTGTAAAAACACAGAATAAGATGGTGCCTATCTAGAAAACTTCTTTACAAAGAAGTTTACAAGCTGAGTGTAAGATGGGATACAGCAGATGGATACAGACTGCCAGAGGACTGCATGGAAATAATGAGACAGTAATTATTAGTGTGATGGGGAGCAGTATTGTAAAATTCATGGGTGTGTTATAGGATAGGGAAATTCAAGAAGAAATTTAAAGGAAATAGCTCTGGCAGTGCTTCTGGTAAAGTCCTGAGAAAGACAACAGAGAAAAAAGAAAAGCTACTAGTTAAACACACTTATGTCTTGTTTGACAGGGCTAAGGTTGAGGGCTAATCAGAAGGGAAGTTGATATCTATACAGATAGTGAGAAATAAGTAGGAGAATGATAAAGAAAATCTGCCATCTTAAGTTTCATGCAATAGAAAAGAGCTAGTGGAATTGCAGGACAGGAGGGAATGACAAAATCAAAGTAGAAAACAAGATAAAATTTGTCAAGTCCTGAGACTTGGAAGTACTGGAAATTAAGACACCAGCTTATAAGAGTTTTACCTGTAGAACTATCTGCTTAAGCAAGAAAAGTAAAGCAGCCTCATCCCAGGAAATGTATATGTAAAAGCCTGTGCAATCGGGTAAATGCTTGCTCAATAGCATGGAGTCCTAAAGAGAAAAAACTCAAAAACAGATTCGTTATCTGAACTCAGTGCTCCAGCACATCACAGAAATCTACCAAATGGTTCTTTCCTCATGCAAGGCACTCCCTGCTTTACGAACTTCTGACATCACTTTCATCTAGCAACTTGTTAGATAGGGAGCAACATAAAACAGATGGACTGCCTCGTCTCCTTCCCAACTTTGCAGATGATGGGGTCTTTTATGCTTTTATGATTTCTAAGGTCTCTAAGGTATTCCTAGATTCTCCATCAAAGATTGTTTCTAGACTATTAAGCAGTCATCCCTTACAAACCATTGGAACAAAGTTCCAAATGAAATTTTCTACAGCTGCTACCACCTCCCAGGACTTATAAAACTTTCCACAATTCTGTGCCTCTTCCCTCTCCTCCAGTCTCCCAGCTTGACCCAAATAGAAAGGAAATGTCATTACTGCCTTTAAAAGAAAATAATTTTGCATTATTTCTCTAAATTTTCCTGAGACTATCAGTAAACTGAGTTAAACATCGTTTAGCCGGACATACTCAGGGAATAACAATGTCCTAATTTCTGGCAACAGTTGTTTAATTTTTGTATTATATTTGAAGTGGTAACTGATGGTAGTGTATAGCCTAGCCTGAGGCTGGTAGTTAAAAACTGGGTATACGGTAAGTGCAGAGAGTAAATTCCAATGATAGTTTAGAGCAGGCAACATGGACTGTGTTGATTCGCAGCTGAAGAGTTAAGCACAACTTTGGACCGAAGGTAGTTGCAAAAATCACATTATGGCAGAAATCACACATTGCTATCAGGATTGCATAAATTTATTGGAAGTTATTTTGTGATTGTCTCCAGCTAATATAGAAACTTGGCAATAAAGGCATGTCATAGAAGGTTTTAGTAGCTTTAACACCTAATAAAAAGTAGAACAGAAAAAGGCAGAATAATGACTTATATTTGAAAACCTTCCTTGCCGCATAAGGCAATGATATCTCTGGCACATCAAAGTGCCAGAATTTCAGAAATATCTCTCTGTTTAGAAGTTTGGGGAACATACTTTGCAAAATAAGAGCTGAGCTTAGTTTTTAGAAGTCTTCCCTAATTAAAATGTAGGTTGCATCCCTTTACAGTGGAACTTGTTTGTATTTGTTTTGAAGAGAGAGAGGGAACCTTCCCCATAGTTTATGATAAGTATGAGCTGGTTTAATCTACTTGTGTAATTCCCCTATCTCTCTGAGACAGTGAGAGCCACTCCAAACAAAGCAAGCAGCAACATTTCTAATGAGAGAACAGTGACAGTTCACCTTTAGCCAGGAGCCAACATTTTGAAGGCTTTGTCAGATATGTGCAAGCACACACACACACATGGGCTTGCTCAGCAGCAGCATCCACCAGTAAAACAGATTCAATGAATCTGGACTTTCTGTTTCATTGAAGGTGTCTTACTAGCTATGATCTTATTTGTCGCATACATGGGCTTGTTTCCAGGAGAGTCATTAAAAAAAAAAAAAAAAAAAAAAGGGTTTGAAAGTGCTGACAGGTTCTCTGGGCTAACATTGATCCTGTTAGCACACATAACACTAAACACATTATGTTGTAGCCTATGCTGCTTTGTAGGAGGTTGTGCAATGCTGTTAATTTATATAGCAAATAGTGAAGAAGAATTAACTTCCACTGTCTTTATCATAAGATACAATTTTATCCATTAGTCTCTCCATTAGTAAGTTATCAAATATTAGTCATCCTCATAAGCAAGTCACAAAATTTGCACATTCCAGTGGAATTTGTTTACCATACCAATCTATATTTTTTTTGCAACATAAGAGGTAGTGAATGGACAGGAAAACCGCATCAACAGCAAAATGAAATTGAGGACTTTAATCAGCCTAGAATTTGTTTCTTTGAGGAACTCTTAAGAAAAGAGAAGATAAATTACTGTCATATTCCAAACTTCTGCCCATCTGTTTTACAGAAAGGTGACATCCCTCTACAGCTAAAATCTTCAGAACTTCTGCTAAAACAGTTTTTGCTGTTCTTTAGGAAGTAATTTCTGTTATTCATCACCATTAACCGCAGCCTGGATGCAATTTTCAGTGGTTAGAGTACTCAGACTTTTGTTTTTGCAAGAGTTTCTGTGAGGAAGTTCATCAGAGCCTTGTGACTTTGGTTTGAAAACAACCAATTATCCTTCAGTTTTTTCCCATCTATCCTTCCGTGAAGGCCTGAATACTTACTGACAGTGATACTGGCTGGGCAACAACAGCTGACACAGAGTGAAGAGACAAATTTTGCTTTATTTACAGCACTTTGCTGCAAGGAGTTGCTAATTATTTTGTTTCAATACAAACAGGAAACAGCACTTCAAAACCTTGCATCTGGATTCATAACTGCTGCAGTCAACTATGTGAAATTTGTGATTTGGAGAATGACAATGGAGGAAGGTCACTAGCAAATACTGAGAGCATTAGAACTAAAGGAGTTTTAGATTGAAGAGTGTGATTGCTGGTTGAACAATGAAAGCAGAATAATTGTCTGAAAATCTGTCCCCTGCCCTCTGCCATTTTTCTAACCACTTAGAGTAATACTTCATACCAGTCCCTTGACATTTGGCTTTTTTCCAAGGTTATGTTGTCGTTCTTTCCTGAATCTGCATGACCCTGCCAAGAGATCTGTTTTTATAAATATATAGTTTAAAGTAAATACACCCCTGAGATGCAGCTAATACTTCAAGCTCAAGTTATGAGTTTGAAAAACCTCAGTCTACATTTGTGCTCTGGAGGGACTATCAAGATCTTGGCAGAGAGCTAAGATGAAGCTTGAAACTGTACTGAGGATGTTGAATGTGCTTATTGCTCCTAGACATCAGGGATCTGCATCCCTGCAGAGGGACCCAGCATGCTATAATTTAGTGATGAAAGACAGCATGGCTTTCAATGAAGCTGTCTCTAATGGAAGCAACTGGAAGTGAAACAGTAAAGAGGACATCTGGAGTAGTAAGAGAGACGGGACAGGACTGAGTCAGACAAGACAGTTATAGATAAAACAGGTTGTAGGAAGGACAATATATTACGAGAAATGTGAATTGTAAGAAAAAGAGAAAGGAAGGTATTACAATTTTAACAGTGGAACACACATTTCCACAGGTCACAAAATCAACGATAGCTCTGTATTTTTTGATTTGTGGTGATCAACTTCGCACTGTTCATATTCCTCTAACATATGAATTTAAAAGATTCATTGTTTATACATTATTGGTACACATGAAATTTTGTAGATGCTGACACCTCTAATAAGTAGCTTGCAGACTGGTTAAGCATTTCTACTCCAGGATTCCTTCTACACTACAGAAATTACTTTGGTAATCCTATCTTCAGTTTCTGTCCCCCATAATCTTTGCTCAAAACAATCTGTTTGCTAATGAAGTTGAGTTGCAACCTTTTTAATAGCTGTTACAGTAGAAATAGTCACAAGGCTTTAGGCTATAGTAGTGAAAACAGCTTCCTTAATTCCCATAACAGCAGTTCAACCAGCTGCAGCATTGGTTCAAGTGCATTAGTTGCCAATAACCATAGCCAGGTGCTTATTAGAGCCTTCCATTCATTAACAGCCTTTAGTTGCATTGATTCAGAAGCACCCTTCACTCTTATATAACTTTACTTACACCAGCAGTGCTGAAACATCATTTTTGAACATCAGTGTTTCATGTTGCATTTTAGCTATACAAAATGGCAAAAAAGTGAGTCTTCAATAACTAGTGAAGTGATAGACAGACCCTTAGATTTTTCATGTTCCCAAGTGGCAGAGGTTGAAGTTTCAGGCTACAGATGAAATATACATGATACATTCCTCAGCTAATTATTTGTCAGTATATTAATAAATCACACCAGTCCCTACAAGGCCATCTAAATTTAGAAGGTTCATGAGATGTAATACATAATTAATATCCTTAGATTGGATGGCTTAAAGGCAAGTGATTTCCTGATCTCATATGAAGCAGAGAGCATTTATCATTGTTGTCCAAGGAAGGAATTGCGAGCATGCCTGCTTTTTGGGACTGTGTATAAACGTCTCTGTCATTTATTCTGGTTCATGAGTAGAAGCCAGAAAATACATAACAACTGGAGCTAGATTTTTCTTCTAAGTCCCATGCATGTTAATGCATGTTTATGCATGTTAAAGATACAAAATCCAATATGTGAACATATGGGTAATGAATTGATGGTTGAACATAATAATCAATGGAAGTTTTACCACTGATATCACAAAGTTATTGTCAGGTCACAAATATATGTGTGCAAATATCTGCATGCAAAATTCTCCAATCATTTGCGCATATGACTTCATGTTCTACAATCCTTTTTTCAAAATGATTATCCATAACCTTTTTGGAAGATGGTCCTCACAGTATCCCACACTCCACCTTTCTCCCGGCTTTGCTCTGTGGGTCTCCATAGGACCCCTTCCCTGGTCCCATTCTCTCCTCTTGTATGTTTTATTTCTGAGAAAAATCACCAACAAATACTAATTAACTTCTACAATAATAGTTCCATTTTGCCAGCTGGACATGAATGCTACCTGAATAAAACAAGATCTGACTAAGAAAGCATCCCCTGAATATCAGGCTGCCAAAACCAGAGCTCCCTCCTCTCCTTCAGACCTTCCCTACTGTCTTGCTGTAGACAGTACAGTGGACAGCACAATCTGAATGCCTTTCCCACTGTAGAAAAAAAACCAAACCCTTCTTGCTGAGGTTACTTCTCTTCACGTCTGTGACCAAGTCTGTGCCATCATTCATGGGGTATTATTTACTCTGTTAACTCCTCAAAGCTCCCTCAAGCTCATGGTTTAAAATCTTCTGAAATTCGGCAATTAGAAGAGAGCCCGTACTCCCACCTACAACAAGGGTGACCATTTTTATCCTGTCTCTTAGGTCTCATGTGAACCACTCAACTCAAAAAAGGCAAAGTACAAGCAGAAAAGGTACGGAGGAGATCAAGGATCAGAGGTATAAAATGAAGTTGTTCAACTTTCTATCCTACCAGGCTCATATAATCAGAAAGAGGAACAAGTAACAGTTTATAGTTCAAGGAAAAGGAAAAAAGGAGCTAATTGTGCCATAGATACAAGTGCTGAAATATCAACTTTTGAAATAGAATTATCTATCAAATTACCTAATTCTTAGAAATGTTTCCCAAAACTTTCCTTCTGCAATTGAACATATCTTTGTAATTGTAATTTAGGCCACTCCTTAACTGTGTGGACAGATACACAGGTAATATTGAACGTAGGCACAGCAGCAGCAGATAGGAAGCTCACCTAGCTAAAACGCTCCTTCAGTCAGATATGTAGCTTTAGTATGGATCTCATCTTTGACTTGATCTGACTTCAGCAGCTTTTTCCCTGGCTTAAACATACACAAACTTATTTTACAAATATTCATAGATTATGCTGATCAGAAGAAATTTTCATCTTGTCCCTGTGACCAAGTCACTTTTATATTTGCTTTTCTTTACTGACTCCCTACTTTTTGTCTCAGCAAACTTGTGAAAACACATGTATTTTAGGTAGTCAAAAAAATGTTTTCATACTACCTCCTTGCTGTCTCTGCTTTGAAGGAGCTCTTGCCATAAATGTACAAAATGACATTATTCTTTTTATCACCTCCTCTCTGTCTTCTTCAACACCTATTTGTTTCAGGACTTCAAAGAATTTCTAGTAAAACTAATGGAGGACCTCCATAGGCCTCACCGTTGTCTGTTACTCAGAAAGTACTGCTTGCTGAATGTAGAGGGAAAGACCAAAGAGGGAAACATAGACACACTTTGTCAAAGATGTCATCTTCAACATCTCTGCTTAGTGTCTTATCTTGCTAGTATTATGGGAGTCAAACGTCTACATTTTGTAAATGTCCTCCTTTTTCTGTTAAGCAGCTGGTGCTGGGACTGTGAGAGGGTTTTCTGTAATTCAGTTCTGGTTTTCACCAGTATTTTCAGAAGGTTGTCCTTCGGCAACCTCAGTGTCTAGCATTGTTATTTTACAAATATTCTTTTCATCTGTTACATTTATTTGGCATTATAATACCAAATCATTTTAATAATTTGGGATTATGTTTTGTATTAATTTTATTGCAATGTAAAGAGTTAAATCTGCAAATCTAACGTAAACTTATTTGAATGGATTATTGCTGCTGTTTTGATGATATACTAAGCAGTTGTGTGATTTGTACAACCACCATACACCAAATAAACATTGAATGCATTACTATTTGAAATAAAAGTTTGTAAAATCTGACCAATATCTTATTAATACTTTTAGAATTACTTTTCCTCTTCTGAAAACAGCTGTAACTGTGAAGTCTGTCATCACTGTTTTGTATGCAGAATTTCCTATTACAACAGTTAAAATGATCAGACAGATTTTGAAACTTTACATATTTCATTATAGCAAAGGGAGAATTTTTCCTTATAAAATTTGTAAGCAGCTTCACTGATATGTTTTATAAAGTTATTTCATTTTTATATTTCAAATCTTGTCAAAAACTGCTCTAACAGGCAAAAAATGTTTTTCATATTGTTGGAAGATTTTGTATAAATGCCATACCACTAGCTCCAAATTATTCTTGAACATAGGAGTGCTTGCAGGCTGATAAAATAATGAAATTATTTCTTAACCAGTTAGCACAAACAGTTATCACATTTTTCAAAGTATTTAATTTAATTTTTATCTCACTTATATGCTTTAAGGCTGTAGACTTTGCTGCAGCACTACAGAAATGTTAAGAAACTAGATATTCAGTAGTACTTTTAGAGACATGTCTTTAGAGATATCAGGAGCTACACACAAAATGCTTTATAATTATAAAAGTAGTGTACCTGAAGGTGATGGATTGAGTTCTTTGATCTCTCCTCCTCTTTCTGGTTGAAGGGTAAGATCAGACTCTTCAAAAGTTCCAGTTTAGAGCCAGGGGAAAAAAGAATGTTTGTTCTGTTATGCAGTTGAAAAGAGGAAGATTTATTTTAAGATAGATTGGTGGTTAATATAGCAAGGAAAGGGTGAGAATAATAATACGGGACCTAAAAATAATGTGGAAGAAAGGATAACAGAGATTAAGATATTTTGGTTTGGATTTTTGTACTGAGGCAAAACATGCCAGTCTTTCTAAATTACTTGTGTGCGCCTTGTGTTTTCATTTTGTCTTGCTGAACTGCTTAGAAGCATTCAGATCAGCATTAAAATGCATGTATTGTTTAACAACACTCATGGACTATTTCCCCTATCCGGAACAGATCTCCAAAACAAGCAAGATGCTCAATCAAGGAGGAGACAATGTATCATGGAAATGCAATCCAGCTAGTGAACATGTTCATAGGAAAAAAAGGGATCATCTTTCATTCAAGCTTTATAATCTCTGAATAACAATAGCTAATTCTAAAGTAAAATCCCTTGGACTGTAGCTCCAACAAGCTAAAATAGTCTAAGTAAAAAAAAAAAAAAACCACCAACAACCAAGCCTCTGAAATAAAATACTTTTGTAATTTTTCTCAGCATAAAATTTGAAGGAAAGCTGTCCAATAAAAAATATGCTACCTTGTAAAAACCGCCCTTTTTGCTGAAAAATCAATGGGATAGAAAATTATAAAGCAGTCATAGAGTCCTTTTATAATTAAAAGATACATTTTTTTTATTCACATTATGCTAAAAGTCACAGTAATATCATAAGATGGTGTTTCTCCTAAGACAGATCACATCTTACATATGTGCTAGCACTCCAGTCATGCGGTGACTGCACTCTGAACCAAGGCAGGGCCATACCAGTATAAGTATTCATATTTTGGAGTGTTGATTTTTGCATATGCCAAATGGATATAACTTTGGGTTTTTGTGTGAAATCCAGTTATTACACAGAAAATGCATCCATAGCACTCAAGTTGGAGAACCTTGCTTCCATTCTTCATAGGAAGAAACTGACAAACATTAGTAACAAAGAATGAAGAAAAATGCCTTTTTCAGGCATAAATAGTATCCTTCTGTCTGATTAACTACATGGGAAATAAGACCTACTTGTCATATAAATCCAATAATAAAGGAGCTGTGGACAGGCTGACTACCCTAAAGAACATTGCAATTTGTGAATGGCAAGCGGAATTCTCTGTACTATCCCGTAAAGTCAAGTTCAGACAATCAGGTAAAATGCTTCTTGCAAGAACTAGTTAAAAAAATACATAACATAGTTTGAATATTTTTAAAAATATTTAAATAAATAAACCAAAGTGGAAGGATGTAGCAAATAATTTTTTTTTAATTTAATGTCTCCTTTCATGTTCTGATTATTTTGTGGTTCTGAGCTATCCAGTTACTGAACTTTTAGTCCTGAAGAGGGATTAATGGACAACAAATTATTCAACACTACAACCTCATCCAAAGACCAGACTTGGATTTTGTGTTCAGGACTGTGCATACTTGGAGACATAAATTCCTTCACTGACCTGTTCCAGCATCCTGCATCATATCGCCCAATTTCATCCATGACTGAAAAAAGAAGATAGTCATGAGTGTTTCACAATGACAGTCTGTAAGGTATATTTTAAGTCATGGTGGTGATAAAAATGATTATATATTTTTCTTTAGGTCACTCCATAACTTTCTAATAGTGAAATCAAATACTGGGTTATAGATAGAACAGCTAAGTCACTTAGGGAAATACAAGACAAAATACTGTGAATTAAGTAGTTGTAAAATTCTTATATTTAAGATACAAAGATTTTTTTTAAATCCAATTTATTATTGAATGTGTGTGTGCTTTCATTTCTTTATTAGTTTTTTTCTTATTTGATTTATAGTTTCATATTCATAATCAATACCAAGAGCCTGACTAGAAAGCAAATCCCATCATTGTTCTCAGAATTTTTTGGAAGAAGAAAAGACTCTCTCATACAGATATTTCATTTAGTTTTGTCTCAATTTTGCTAATCTGAAATCAATAATCTATTTGGACCTGGAGCCAAAATGAAGATGTACTCACTGAGACTGGTGGTCCTCATGTGAAACACGTTTTGTGGTGCTCTCTACAAAACAAGAGGGAGGGACAGGAACCCTTATAGCTCTTACTCATCCAAGCAGCTAATAGGGGTCTGTGAGGAAATACATCTTTTATCACATTGGTACATATAAATGTGGTTCAAGGGCTGCCAGGAAAGCTCGACAAGTGGGCTTTCCGTGCTCAGTTCCTGAGGCCTGTGGGGATGGCTGCACCCTCCAGCTACTGGAGGAAAAGCAAATTTCAGTAGGAAAAGCAAAACTCACATTTTACCAAAAAGCCCCTTTATTTTGTCAGACAACTGATAACTTGTTCAGCAGAAGCAAGTCAAAGCACGTGAACTGCTGCCAGGTGGCCTTATGCCATTCCCAGGCACAAGGAATTTTCCCAGATTCCTGGACTAATATAGCTAAAAATTATAACCACAATGACTGCTGCTTGACAGCTTTACTGTAACTAGGCTTTTCTGTATCCACATTTTTATTGTAACTGCTAGGTCAAATACACTAGTAAATCAATTTCTAAACACCCTCAAGTGATATAGGGTAGTAGTTTCCCCATTTGGTGGGAAAGGGACATCAAGCCACTTGTTGCATTTCACACAAAACACCAGTAACACAGCCAGATATATAAGCCAGAAGCCTCAGTGCCTGTCTGCCAGTCTGAAATGAGCACTTGAAAATTTTACATACTGTTAATGACAACCAACACCGTGGCTTTACATCTTTGTCAGAGTGATTCCAGATGAAACCATCCCACAGAAACAACATTGCTTGCTTAATAACCAAGGAAATGCTGTGCTTGCCTATATTTCCTCTTTCTGTTATCTTTAAGATCGTGACAGATGCCAACTAATTTTTCTCAAATAAATACATCAGGGCTAGGCAATGAAGTGTCTCCATCAGTGAGACCAACATACACAGTATTAGTGAAATGATCTACAAAATATTTTAATGATCACAGTTTAAGAATTGGAAATAATCAAGCTTTTTATTATTGCTGGCTCCAAGCAAAAACATTGTTCACTCATAGTTTGCTATCCCAAAAAAATGCTAATAAAACTGGTGCCTTAGGACATATCAGAGCTAGCTCCAGCTGGGAAGAAACATAGTCAATTTAATCCTGTACTGAAGCTGAGCTTTCAGCTCCCTTGGAATACAAGTAGATAAACATTATACCTGATTAGGGCATGGGTCATATCTATATGAAGTGCCATGTAAGTTTGTCTTCCTAGAATATAGGATATAGTCATATTTTTCCTCAGGTATATTGTCCATCCTCTTACATCTTTTCTCAGACTTCTAATTCTTCCTAAGCTCTCTAATCTTCCTCCCTGCTAGTTTCTAAATTCCTCCAAGTAAATGCTACAAATGGTATGTTATTTCTCTCTTATCACAACACAGATTTTATTTATCCACACTTTCTCATCTAGTATTCCTTGCTTCAGGCTGAAATTCCTGTGCCCTTTCTGCCAACTGCAGCCTTTGAAATACGTGGCTGCTTGTGCATGCCTGCGATGAGGCAGGAGTAAGCTATAAACAAAGAGGATCATATACAGATACATTCAACAAATAAACCAGATACACAGAGGCCAAAATTACACAGCCAAGTGTTTCATAGGGCATAAATCTGTGCCCAGACAATAAAAGTTAAGGTTGAGTACCCTTTAAAAATGTATTCAGAAGAAATCTGGAAGGTGGTAAACAGTAAGTGAATCCTTAATGTGTCATTAGGAATAGACTCTAAAACTTTCAAAAATATATAGTGTTATCAGGGGAATTCAACATCACCAGCTTAGCCCATTTAGAGTTATATCTTCATACTGGCCTCCCTTTTGCTACCATCTGTGCTTGCACAAATCTCTCATATAGGATTGAAAAATACACTGTCATTCTGGTAAATGATAAGTGTCATTAATGCTAAGCACACCCAGGTAGTATGTGTGCATAAATCTTAGAAATATGTTTACTCCTATCATGGATTACAGAAGTACCATGTCAAAGTGCTTATGTATACAGAATTAGAGACACTGATTACCTTTTAAAATGGAGTCTTTAAAAGTGATGCAAACTCACACAGAGTAAGTTAAAAAAGAAAACGTCACATACTCTCTCTACAGTTTCTTCTATTGGCATAAATGGCACTGTCTACATTAACAAATCCTGATGTTAATGTCTATCTCTCCTTTTTTGTATTTTGTAAATTATAAATTATAGATACCCATTTTTAACATACATTTTTAATTAGCTGTTAGGAGGACATGACCATATATGCAGGCTCTTCTGCTACCAGAGCATGCAGGAACTGAAATCTGTCTGTGTCCATATAAAAAGTCACGTACTTCTACATTATAAACCCATGATTTGAATAACAAATTTCAGTTATAGGCATATCTGGAACAAGTTGTCATCTATGTATTTAGATGAGCTGTTATTTCTCATCATTCAATTTCCTATAATGATACTTAATATAACCCAAGTACTATAAAAGTAGTTTTTTAGATGGATACCCACTAGTAATTGAAATAGCAACGATTTGATTTAAAAATGAGAATTTTAAGCTGATTATCTGTCACCTGCAGAATATGCATGGATAATTCAGCCCTATCCATAACTCACTCCTTGAACAACTCTCATTTGTACTATGAGAGACTATGAGAACCATATGCCCTGCTTTTATTTAGGCTTTGATACAAAATACCTAATTTCTGGCACAATCAGTCATAACCTCTCTAGACATTAGATCCTATTTCCCTTTCTTTCCATGTGACTTCTTTTCTGCATAGGAAAAAATAGTGTTCATATCAATATTTGCTGAGTAGCATTTCTGTCTTGCTCAGGTCTCATTATGAAGCTAAGCTGCTTACAGAAGTTTTGTTATTGTTAAAAACACATTTCATGATCCTAATGAAGCTAATCCATGTGTACAAGAAAAGATGGATATAAAAGTATCTACCTAAGGAGTTCAATAGCTTTCAAGAAGATTAGGTCTACTGACTTTATGGATATCAAAACAGATTACAACATGCACTGAAGTAAGCAGACATCTCAAAGTCCACCATGCAGATGGAGAATGCAAGGCTCCAAGAGACAGGCAGACAACCACTGCTCATGTCAGAAGCCAAGTCACAGCCAACAAACCAGAACTCAGGTACCTGGAATTTACTTTTTATGCTTTTAAGTCTTGATGTAATAAAACCAGGGCCATCCTATGGAAATATGATGAGATTGCTTTGCATAAATTTAAGTGTGCATTGAACACTGCTGTGTGGGAGAACACAACTCTATCCTTCTTACCAACCGTGTATTTCTTCATTACAGGATATATGTATAGAGTTGTTATATGTAACTTTTACTTCAAATTCTTATAGTTTCTAGTATTTATCTCAGAAAATTCTTTTGGACAATATCAGACTCAATTATATATTTTCTAAAAAAATGATATATTGTGTCTACCTTTATCTTGTTTATTATTATTTTATACTTATTAGAAACCTTCTAGTTGATATATCTGTAAAATTATATTGTAGAAATATTCACCATAATCTTCAGATTAACAACAAATTATTAGTGTGGGCACTGGCATCTTTTGTGGCTTCCAAGTACTGGTACTAAAAACATGAATTTACACCAAAAAGTATGAAAGTTGCTTTGACCTACAGAAAGCTATATTGTGTCAAGAGCTGGTTTGATACATGAAATCTTTAACTTACTTTTGAAAGAAGAGAATGGAGAGGTGCCATTCAAGCTGTGGATGAATATGTATTGCACCAGCTGAAGGCAACTGCACTAATGCACATCGCCAAGGCTTGATATTTGACATGAAACAAGATGTTTGACATTGACATCAGTTGCAGATGATAAGCATTGCAGCTACTGTGAAAACAAGCTATTGTATACACTTTTCTTTATGGGACGTGTGCAACCACACCATTCTTCCTTCTATTTACTTACATTGTAATCTTTTCACCACACTCTTCAAATGAAAAGTTTCATACGGTATTGTTGTGGTTTAGCCCCTGTCAGCAACTAAGCACCACCCAGCCACTCGCTCACTCCCCCCACCCCTGTGGGATGGGGGAGAGAATAGGAAGGGCCAAAGTAAGAAAACTCATGGGTTGAGATAAGAACAGTTTTATAATTAAAATAAAATTGCAATAATAATAATAATAATAATAAAAATAATATGAAAATGAAAATAATGAGCGAGAGAGATATGAAACCTTGGAAGAAAATTAAAAAAAAAAAATCGCTGCTTCCCCCTGCCAACTCCCCCCAGTTAATATACTGGGCATGATGTCACATGATATGGAATACCCTTTGGCCAGTTCGGATTAGCTCTTTTGGATGTACGCCCTCCCCTCCCAGCTTCTTGTGCACCTGGCAGATCATGGGAAGCTGGAAAAGTCCTTGACTAGTGTAAACACTACCCAGCAACAACTAAAACATTAGTGTGTTATCAACATTATTTTCATACTAAGTCCAAAATGCAGGACTATACCAGCTATAGTGAAGAAAATTAACTATCCCAGCTAAAACCATGACAGGTATACTCACAGTTGTTTAGATTATGATAGCACTCAAAGTTAACAAAGTGCTGCCAAAATAGAGATAAAAATATGGTATTGGTGCTCTCTATGAGAAGGCCCCAGGATGGCAGTGCTGGAGCACTTGCCCTGTGAGAAGAGACAGAAGGACCAGGGCTGGTTCAGCCTGGAGCAGGGATGTTTTCTGGGACATCTAACAGCAGCCCCTTAGTGCCTGCAGGGAGGTTGTTGAGAAGGCAGAGTCAGGCTGTTCACAGCAGTGCACAGAAAGGGAATGAGAGACGATGGATATAAATTGAAACAAGAGATGGTCAGGCTGGGTTTAAGAGAAAACTTTCTCAGCATGAGGACAGCTCAGGAGTGGGACAGGCTTCCCAGACAGACTTTGCAATCTCCATCCCTAGAGGTTTTCAAGACCTGACTGAACAAAGCCCCAGGCCACCAGGTCTGATCTCAGAGCTGGCTCTCTTGAGAATGGGAGGTGGGACTGGAGACCTCTTGAGATCTCCTCCAGCTGGAATTATCCTATGAGTGTATTGACTCAGAACAGAAGTTTGGAGCTTGCAGAAATTATTGGAAGAAATTGCTTAACCTCTTTTATGCTGGAGGGCAGCATAAGAATGCCTCCCGAACCTAGATTTAACAAATCTATGAAACTCAAGGCCTGGATCTACATTAGCACTTTGGTTCAGAGTGTTGCAGTTCTGAACTGAATGTCCTGATCATATCCCCCCTTACAATGCATCAGCTCAGTTCACAGGGCAGTTTTAATTGATGCAAACTAGATTCCTTTTGGAGGAAACTGAAGAGACAGCTCTGTGCCAGGTGTGCACCAAATGCAATCTAATAATGCATTCATAAAGGTCCTAATCGGAGGTTAGTGCTTCAGATAACTTCAAACTACATGTGTGGTGAGGACATTTGAATCAGGAAACCAGACTAAATCTAGTTCAAAATAAACCCCCAGAACAATACACAAGACTCTGCCAGAGGCCTCAACACCAGCTACTTTGATCTGCTGATCTGTTTCTCCTCTGTCAAATTTGCTGATGTAGACACAGCCACTACTAGAAAAGTTAAGCTGCCTGGCACTTGTACAGCCAGGAATAACTGCATCAAAAGAAAGAGAAATGAAAGAAATACTAATCACTTAGGTGAAGGTCATAGCAAATTTCAAAATTATTCACCTAAGTCTAAAACTTAAGTCTTACAGAATTCTAGGGTGTTAATTAATCTGCAGGGTGGGAAAGGGAATTACAGTTCCCTATCCTTCCAAAACTGCGGCACCAGCTACTGAAGGTTTTGCTTTAATTTTTTATGTCCTTTCCCTTTTGGACATCCTGAAACTCCTCTAATATAACTAACCCTGAAAGCAAAGCAAAGTAACAGTTCTCAGTCCTAAGTACAGGATGAAAATATGCAGATAAACAAAGCAGCGATTACGAATTCAATGCTACTCTGTTTAGTAGCATAATAACCATTCATTTGAAATTCCATGACAAAAAGAAGTGCTTAAGCCAGAATTTGGGCCAAGATTTTGCCCTTACCTCCTACTAATTTCATTTTATGTACATGGAGAGTATTTCAAATGAATACCAAAGCATATAAGCACAGTGTAACATATAAACATATTACAACACACTAAAAAATGTTGTAAAATAGTAGAAAAGGAGGGGTCCAAGTGGTTTCTTATGAGCAATAAGTAGTCCTTGTAAAATATCCAAAATCACACACATATTATTATTTCAGTAGGTAAAAAGGTGTCACAATGGACCCCCAGACACTTTATGTATCATATAAACATATGCTTCTCTAACCTCATCCTGTCCAGAAACCAGTAAAAACACCAGAGATGTCTGTCGCATAGCTTCTGTGAAAAGGACTGCTTGCATGTCCTTGATGAACATGAATCTGCATCAGAAAAGAGATCCTGCCCCAACTTTAGCATCAAATCACTTTCAATGATGCCTTGAATGAGCAAAATGATGAATAATTTTCTTGACCTTAAATTTTTCAGGTAGCTGGGTTGGACTTAGTGACAGAAAACAAATGGATCCTCACATCCATCCAGTGTCTCAAGCTAACACTGTGCACAGCCCATGGATAATGAAGCAACTTTTTTCAGTAGTCATTCTATCAGTTATTACAGCAGCTTTTATAAAAACTGAATTTTCTTTATGTATCTCAAAGCTAATAAGACATTAACACACAACTCAGAAACCTACAGCAAGGTTACAGTTCCCAGAACTTTGTGAAATCTGCACTCAGTCCATCTTTTCTAATTATACTATAAAAACATACACTTTCATAATTTTACCAATAGAACCATAATAAAAATTCCCCAAAACAATTCTTTTAAGACTATTTTTAAGTATGGCTAAATGTTTTTCCAGTTCTCTCGGTTGATTAGAGGTGCACATAATCAACATAAGTAAGCTCCGCTTTAGTAAAATGTTTAAGTTTCTGCATAGCCTTAAGCAAGTCCACACGAAAGTCAATGAATGACTTTGCATGCTTAAAGTAAAATATGTTGATGGTGCTATGTTGAATCAAGACCTTAATGCATTTTAGGCATTCATTAGTGTTATTGCATAGGAATAAGCGATAACACCTTATTTCTTGATGTAAACATCAGAAGAGGGAAGATGATGTACAACCTAGAATGCAAAAACACACACCTTAAATCACCAATACCAACTTTACTGATTTGTTATAATAATAATGGGAACTGTCTTTACAGACCCATTAGAAGATTATTTCTTTCTGCTCTGATGATTTAAAATTGCTTTTGATTTCTTTCATTTTCTTCTTTCCTTCTACTGATCCTACCATAATATTGATGATGTAAATCATCATAGTGCTGTTGATTAGTGCCATTGCATATTTTTGGTTAAAAGAAAGAGACAAATTAATGTGAGTCATCCCTGCTTTCAGTAAATAAATGAGATTGAGTATGTTAAAAAATAAGATTAGCATGAACAAATGTTCTGAACATGCTAAAATTTGTAGGTCACTGCTTAACTATTCATGCATCTTTCCAAGACATCCTGTATAACTACCAACAGTTCCTGTGGGCTGGCTGAAGCACAGTTACACAGTAAACTAAGTGTGTCAGCATCAAGGATAGAGTGAACTTCACAGTCTTAAAGCTAAATATATTAGTCATTAACCTCAATGTGAATTTTTTCAGTCAAAAATCCACACGTACACACACACACACACACATATACCCAGTTTAGACTGACTGAAACATTTTTCAAATCTGGAACAGACTAGGTGGTAATGTCAACTATACCTTGGTGGTATATAAAGAAAAAAATATTTATTTATTTTTAAAAAAGCATTTTGATAATGTTTTCATTAAAAAAATAATTTGAGGTTAAAAGACTTCTTACCAAGTCAAATAAAATAATTTCATGTGACTTGAAAATCTTGTTTTATCCTACTTGAAATCAAGTCTAAAAATTTCTTTAACCTAAACTATTTTTTCCTGATTTTTCAGTTTGGTAAACAAATTGAAACTTTCATTTGTTCACACAACTGCAATGTCCTATAAACACTGGCTGTAATTACTTTCCATAACAGCTATCCTTCAAATGTATATGCTAGATATAAGAAGGTCAATAGCTCTTTAGAAGTTAATCAGCACAGAATTTGCTAATTAATGTATAGAAGAAGATAGTAACAATCATGTATATAAAGACTTCCAAAAATGCAATGCAATATAAACTTAAAGACAGCAGTAAATATATTCTGATTAAATAATCCCTTAGTACTCTTATAGCCTATGGTCCTATAGTACTCTACACTCTAAATACAGATAAGCTCAAAATTCCCAAAATGCAGGTTGGGGTTTTACAGAACCTGAAGAACTTATTCACTCAGTAAATAGGAAGCAAAAAAGACAGCTTGTGTAAAGTATTTCAGCCCTACCATTTAATCCAGTTCTAAAATTAATAAGCCAGTGACCTAATAGGATCTTATTCTCTTTCCACTTTTTTTTTTAATGCGTTTTGGACATTGGAGAAACACCTGCCCCGGCCATCCTCTTGCCACCTGCTGTTCAGTGTTGATATTGTTACGAGAGTTGTCTACTGTTTATCACAAATAACTAATAGTGTTTCCTTACCTAGATCATAGTTGGAGTTCATAACACTGTAATATCTTCTTTTCATTCACTCCTTTGTTTAGTGACTTAATATGAAATGGCAATTTTCTTCCTTATAAAATCAAACTAGACTGTATTCATACTTTCAGTTCAACACAAGCAAAAGAAAATGAACAAAGTCACCTAAACCTGGGTCTCATCAAGCTTTCTTCTTCCAGTTACAGGGGTTCAGGGCCCCTAGATTACTGCTTGATGTGGTGCCTGGGATGACCTATCATAAAAGGGACACTGCCAGGGAAGTTCCCAGGCAGACCTAATAGCCATCCACCTGAAGTTTAATACTTCCAAAGTAATTCCGCCATCTGTGAAACTAATATGTGTCCTCAGTCTAGGCACATTCCCTTTTGTTCCTGTTTATATTAAATTCCCAGAGAGACTTATCTAAACTGTTAGCAAAAAATATGTGATTATAACAAAAATACTTCATACAAATGAGCATCATTGTCTACACAGACTGACTACTGAAAAGGAAAGAAGTTTGTCTTTTTTTGGTTTTTTTTTTTTTTTGCACCTCTTTGTAGCAGAATTCCCTCCTGAATCACAGTCTGATTAAAATTTATTCCTTTCTTTTCTTTTGTCACTTTGAAATAGGAGTATTACATTTTTTACATAAATTATTATTATCTACAACATTCCCCATCAACTGAAAACAAAAAAAGCATTTCTATTGATAATTCGGTACAATGTAGAATGGTTTTGTACAAAATCTTTTATGCAGCACTAAAGATTTTTTTTTCATATGATAATTTTTTACATAGGCTCAATATTTTGAATTCAGCTGAGGACTCACTTTGCTATTTATTCAATAGTTTTCTACTTCCTTTAAGGAACAAAAACTTTCTCCTGTTTGCATGATTTAATATCAATAAATTCAATTGCTACTAAGGACAGTATAATCCACAAAGCCCAATGGTGAAAACATTTACTTTGTGTCCTGAAGACAGCAGTATACTCTCAAAAAAAAAAAAAAAAAAAAGTGTATTCCTTAATACCGTTTTTACTCTCATAAAATCAGTACTTATTTCATTGTGTTAAGTTCAGTTCAGAACTTTCTATTTAGATATACTATCACTACATCCAAACTAATTCTGGAATCGTTCCTGAAAAAAGAATTTAAAAAATGAAACCTTGTGCCTTTATGCTGGAAAGCACTGGTTTGTCACAATTTCAGTTTAAATCAGTGGGAATTAAGACTGCTTATCTCACTGTTCTGTTGTGATTGTAACTCAAAGCAAGTAAGGAAGAAGAGCTTTGTCATGGTCCAAACAGCACCAAGACAAACAACACAAATTTTTCCACTCCTGGGATTTCAAGATATTTGAGTTTTGCAGAATTACAATAACAGAAATCATACTAGATTTCTACAGCTTGATGAGGATAGAAATAGTCCAAATGAGAACACTGTTGTAACATTTTAGCCTTACTATACTACCAGTTCCTGTAGTTGTACATTTCTGTAATAGAGGGAAAGAGGAAGGAAAGAAGGAATAAAGTTGTTAAAATCTTAAATATTTATTCAAGTTCAGTTCTGGATAGGATGTTTTTCAAAGAAATGTTTCCAGAAAATACACATTCACACACACCCTCCTCCAAATTTTTGTGTATATTTTCCTTCCATAGGTCCACCATGAAATTTGTGACTGGGACCAGAAAGAGCACTGAATAGCCATTAGCCTGCTGTTCAGGGAATTCACTTGAACCATAGAGCAGATCTTCTGAGCAAAGAGTATTGCTTTACGAGAATCACTGTCATTTTCTCAAAAGCTAACATTCAGTCAAAATTTTTGCCTTTATTTAGTTTACTTAGGTAATTTTTGCTTCAGAAATTATTCCAAGTCTATTAATGTGATATTTTATTATGCTGCCCATTCTTGAATGGGCGGCCTACCAACAATGGATCTTGCATCTCAAATTGTTTGACAGAGGGATGGGAAGGGGAATTGAAGGCAGCAAGATCAGTGGAGGGAAGGCAATGCTAATACAGCCTGTTTATGTTCTTTCATAAAACAATTCTGAGGCATGGAGCTTGTGAAGAGGCAATTAGAACACCAGCGTATTGGTGGACTTATATGTACCACCTAAGGCAATGGACAATATCATTGTCCCAGCAATCTAGACAATATGTGGTATATAAACTGTATAGAAAGCAACTGAGAGAGATATGAGACCTCTAATTCAACAAAAATCTGTGCTGTTAAAAAAAAAAAGAAAAGCTCTAGGACACAGGCACTAGTTCAGAATTGAAAGGTATGCCCAAAGGTAAAAAGAAAAAGGAATAATTTTTTAAATTAAATTGTGTAATAACGCCTTCATTGGAACAGGGTCTAAACCACTGAATCAGACCCATCCCCTAAACATTATTTATTCTCCAACAGAGCAAAATCAGAAAACAACAGAAAAATTTCAGAGACAGAGGAAGGCAGGAAGGAAGAATATTTTGTTATATTGCTAATCATTAGTGAGGCTGAAAGAAAATTTCTGGGTAGAACAAATCCTTAAGACATACATAAGCATATATTAACTGCATGATGCTAAGTACCCAAACACATATGCTTGCGATCACATACATTTGTTCATATAAGGTTTTCCATATTAAATGTTAGAGCTGTTTTAAGAGGCTGTTTTACTATTTTATTGTTTATGGAATTCATGTCTACTCTATTGAGCTTTACTGTATATAAGTAGTTGTTGATTTTCTGTGTATACTTTATCAGGGAAATTCCACTATAATACACTAAAATCTAAGACTTCAGAACTTCAAATTCTTTTTGTGACCCTGAAATTTCACATTTTATATATAATAAATACTTTCATTTTTTCATTAAACCTTGCCTAACTTATTTTACACTCGGATTACCTGAATAAACTTTTTGCAATCTGTAGCTTTCCTCATATTTCTTTCTTTCCTTTTTTTTTTTTCTTGGTAGTTCTGTCTTGCAACATGCTTTATTTCATAGGTTACATCTGGAGGCAGATGGCATCTGAAACTGAAATGAGCAAAACTGGTCTGTTGAGCTCAAAAATGAGCTGAATTCATGTAAATTTGTACCTGTGAGTAAATATGTGGTAAACTCATTCAAGATGGTCTAGGCCAATAAATCATCCTTAAGAACCAGCATCTGCTTGCTTTCAACAAAGGACTACATAGACACTGCTCCTTTATATATGTGAAATCCTTAAAATGGATATTATGCAGGTTCCAGAGATCTAACATGCTTCAATCCATTTTAAAACAAATGTTAAGTTCTACTTCTTTACACCGATCACAGTTCTTTGCAGGCAACTCTTTTTATTTTCTTGGATTTGACCTTTGCATTCCATCCTTAAAAATTGTTCAAAGTCTCAAATGACCTATGTTAATCTCAGACTCTGTCCTTCATTAATCTTTATCTGTCAGCTGCTTTCAGCTGGATATGTTCCTGGATTTCGGTTACAATGCCATTCTCTGCTGGTTCTCTTCTCTCTTCTCAGGTTAACATTTCTTTTAATGGGTACTTCTCATTTCTCTATCCAGTTTTCTCAGAAGATCTCCTATGATTTTTCCTTATGCTCAGAAAAAACATACTGAAGAGGGGAGTACCTACGGAGAGAAAGGATGGAGAATGCCTCCTCTAATGAGGTGAAATTCTCTCTGATCATGATCTAGATACATGAAGAAGAGGGTAAACTAGTTCTTATGAGGTACCAGTCTCTTTAAAAGATGCAAAAGATGGAAAAATCATAGTACACATAATCTTTTTACAGTCTTCAACCATGAAAGCCTTTTTAGCAATTAATAACAAGTTTTTATATACTATCCATTACACACACCTCTCCATCTTCCAATCCTCTTGAAACTTAAATTAGCCTAGGACTATTAGGCCTCATGCTCCCCCATTTCATTAGACAATGGCTACATATAATTTATTTCCAGTGACATTTCTTTAACTATTTTCATTTAGACTTTCAATTCATTTTTAAATACTTTGGAGAAAGCAGCAAAATTTTACCATCATAGGTATTTAAACAAGCAGCATGCTAGATAAACTATGGGTGGGATGGTTTTAACAAAGTGCATTTCCATGTCTTCAAAGCAAAAACAGTTAATGTCAAAACCTGCTTTATAAATTACCAAAATTAATAAGGTGAACAAACCCCAGTGCATAAAGAATTGCACTTTCTTTCTGCTACCTTGCAGTTGTTTATTCTCCTTAAAGAGAACAGGAGTATATCAGGGAACAGTGGCAAATGTAACTTCACTATGTCAGTGATGAAGTGGCATGACAGAATTTTACTTTCTTATTATAAACAATGATGATTCTGGAGTCCTTGGATGCATAAAAACAAATAATCTTTTTAAAGTAAGAAATTTCTGAAAGACAACTGAAAGTTACCATGTGTGATCTGATCACAACACATTAAATGTTCAGAAAATTTTGGGTATGGGGAATTCCTTCATTTAGCTGGGGCACAGACATTCGTGGATTTCTGGAAGACACAGGATGAGGCAATCACTTGGTGGCAGAGCTTAAATTGACAATGTCAAGCAACGGTAGGATGAAAGCTGAGCCTTATGTAGCTCTCTGACTACCTCCTCCCACTCAAACACACACAGACACACAAATAATGCAAGGTAAATCATGAGCTATTTTATTAAAATTTATAATGCCATATTACTGTAATAAGGGTATAAATGAAATCAGTATTAGGACCACATTATCTACAATTATGAACATACTTTTCATTCTATTCCTTCCTCTCTGCTTTTTCCCTCACTTTCAAACTCCAGTTGCCCCCTGAAATCTGTTCAGTATATTTATACTATTAATAAAAAGAAAATATATCCACTTCTGATGAAGGATTATGTATGTGGAAATAGGGAAATATCTCTCTCTTAGTATCGAAGAAACAGAAATGATACAAAGTCTTTTGCCTGATTTATACAAACTGACCTACTGAAGTCAACAGAGCTAGCTGTGCAAGGAGGGAAAGCAGATTTTATTGATAACATGGTTCATCAGAACAGAAACTTAAGAAACAGGACATGGTCCCTCAAATTGAGGGGAAAATATTAAAATCATTCAGTATACTGAAGGTTATTATGGACTAAGAAATACATTATCTGAAGTTAAAGGAAATGGTCACATAAAGTTATAATAATTTACCTTTGCCATGAATTTTGTGATAGGACTTTCACAGTCACTGGTATCTTTTTACAGCACAAAATAATTGTATTTTCCTTGTATCCTATTGAGTTATCGTTAATGTTCCCAGCTAAAAATTCCCACCTACACTGGCTAAAGGATCTGTTGGATTCAGAGGTGTATGATTCCCTCATGGCAAATTAGTGGTTTGGACTCTCCTCTAGCTGGTTAGCATGAACACATAAAGCTAAATAACAGTCATACAGGATTCATAGTTGGTGAATCACTCTTACTTTGTTTAGATATGTTAGAGAATCATTTAGGTTGGAAAAGACCTTTGAGATCATCAAGTCCAACCATTAAGCTAACTACATTGATATCTGAATACCACACAAGCATTAACGTATTTGTTTCCAGAACAGTCCTAAAAGAAGAAAGTGTTGTTTTCCTCTATATTTCTCCTGGGAACTAAAGAAAAGAAATACTAAAAACTAGATCCACAAAGGGTCTCTATCAACAGCCAACATTCACAGACTAAAGTTAGACTCATTGTCCCCCATAGAAATAATTACAGGCTTCAAAGGTGTCAGTAAGCTGGCAGGGAACTTCCTGTGCTGGCTAAGAAAGAAATGCCTGCAAGTGTTTGATCTTTGCTTGAGCATCCCACTCATACCTCTCCCTCCTTCCCCCCCAAAAAAAAAGGGAATTAATATTACATGAGAAAAGTCACAGAAATGCAGATACCTGCCCCGTGAACCAGGCAACAGAGCACTCACCTTGGAGATCATTATGCTGAGTGCCCCCTTCCTGCTTGATGAGAAACAGCATTTGATCTCAGCTTTTTATATCCCAGGAGAGTACCACAGCGACAAAACTACCGGTCATTTCTGCAGAAGGAATTCCAACTGAACTTGGTTCACATGTATAAATAAATTATCTTTACTGCACAAATGAATCTCTTAAATACAAAGCTCTGCCATCATTTTTGTGGCTTTTAGTCTATGTACCCCAGTGAATAATTATAAAGTAAAACGGACAGGTTGAGAAAGACTCATTCAATCTCCAATATCTTAAGAGTTTAGGACCAAGTCAAAATAGAAAATGTCTAAATTAGGTCAATGGAGAGCCCTCTAACCAGCTGGTTATTGACTCTCAAAGCTACTGAGAGGCCAGATGTGATACAAGTTACCTCTTAGACTGACTTCTTTAGGTAAGATCCAGTTTTGGGAAAAATGCCTTAATTTCCCTGGAAGGTAGGGGTTGAAAAAGCTCAGTGGCAGCAGATTATTCAGCCACTTGAACATCTAGAAATTTAGATTGATGAAAACATGGAGTGTATTTCTCTATAGTACAGTGCTCCTTGCCAGAAACAGCACCACTTCTGCTGGGCAATTCAGCTCAGGCAGAGCAGTGAACAAGCATGGCTTTTCTCTAAGATTCCAGCTAGTTTGTTAGGAATGAGTTTGAATATCTCTGCATAACACCCACATGCACTTTTTCTCCTGTATTTATCCTCTGGAAAAGACAGTGAGCCACACTCAACATTCAACCTACCATGGATCCATTTAACTCAAAATCTTAAGAACCATGCACACCAAAAGAGAATAAGAAGAAGCCATAGTTCATTATGAAACACCAGAAGTGTCACTGATGCAGTGATTTGTTATGCTGAATCCTTCCCCACCCCTTATATTCATATCACTGTGATTATTTTAGATCATTTTATCCAAAACCTGTTAAAAAAAATCTTTTGTATTCTAACCAACAAATGTACATATAATTTGTGTTTTAATTGGAAATAGTGAATACAAAAATGCAATATTGCCAGTTAAACTTATCACCATTAAATCCTTCTTTGATATCACACAAACCAGCAAACACCTTTTTCTCTTTTAATCAAAACTGCAGGTGGCACTAGTAACTTTTATTGTTTAAGATGCTCAGTGCCAGTGACTCAGCCTGCATAATTTGACTTGGAGAGGAGGATGTACACTTTGAAAAGTCTGCACCATGAAAAGATTCCAAATTAGTTTTCTTCCAAACCAGGTAGCCAGCCAAAAAAAGTGGTCAATTCAGCCTCTGAGGCAGCAGGCAGCAATGGAAGTGTCCCTTTCTTCTGTAACCAAGCAGCTGCTGAACAGCTTTTTGTACATATATTTCCTACCAAGCTTATAACTGGGCATAGAAAGACTAGGCATCTGCCAATGTATGTTCACACTTTTGGAAATGAATGCACATAAACAAAATATTCAAAAATTTAAACATGCTGTTAAAGCCAATATTTCTGTTTGACACTCAACCTGGAAAGCATTGTTTTACTTGACTACCATGATTACTGAAACACTTCACTATTTTTGTCACAATTTCCTCAACAGAAACACCTAACTGAAATTCAGAGAAGTGTTCATTGACAAAATGAAAATACACCAATCAAGGAATTCAATGATTATATCAAGCAGAGTAAAGAAACCCCCTCACCACTTCAAATCCTTGCTGTGATTCACTAGCAGAAAGGGATTTAAGAAACAGCTCTGTTTAGTCTTAGCAGGCAAGAGTAAAGATGCATGCACATGACTACTGATTTATTAAGGTTTATTAAAAGCTTCTCCTACAGGGCACAAACACAGAGACACTTCTGACTAAATTCACTAGACGATCCATAAAAATCACACATTTCTTCATTCTGAACTTTAGCTGAAGGGAACTGTTTAAGCCACCATGAACATGAAGAAAGAAGCAAGTATACAAATCCTTTGCCTTGGTCCCCTCTGTAGTTGTGTCATTCAAAATCATAAAACCCCTCAGAAAAGGAATAGTTGAAAGAAGAAAGATTAGCAACAAATTCCTCTCTGTGTTAAAATTTATGGGAAATATATTGATTTCAAAGGGTTCCAGATTTCATCTCAACACTCCAAATGCAAATATTTTTGTAGGAAGGAAAATCAAAACTTCAACTTTAGGGTACTCCAAAATGATCCTGCTTTCTGAATGAACTAATCTGTTTTGTTTAAATTGACAAAGGAAAAAGTATCAGTTGCAAGAGCAGCCTGAAGAATTTATGACTTACTCTGATACTCTGAGTGGACAGCTTATTGGTCTGAAGAAGAAAGGACTCAAGTGAAACAGAATTAGGAAGCAGAGCAGTACATGAAGCACTCATTATGTTTTTAGATCCCTGATTTGAAATACACAGTGCTTATTCCCCTCCCATGAGTGAAGGCCAATCTAGAACACAGCAGGCACATCCTTTTGAGTAAATTTTCCAGTGCCAGCCACATGTCAAAGATGATTAGTGAGGCAGAGACATCAGCCACCTTCTCTGACATCAGAGGTCAGATAAAGGAGAGTGCGACAAAAGCTGAAAAGCATCAACCCTCTGATGACGATGTAGCTGATCTGGCATACCTGCTATTCCCATCAATTCTCAGTACTCCTTTTATTGGCATTACCTGCTGTGAGAAAAGTCCCTCCAGAACTGGCAGCTTGATTTTGGTCTGAGGAAAATAATCCTAATATTGTAGGAGAGAATCAGACTGCCAGCTCCTGCCTTTCAAGTAGTGAATTTGGCGCACTGCAAAAAGGCAGATAACATTCAGCTCATACCTTTCTTAGATGGAGCAAACACTCTAGATTGCCATAAACCAGGCAGGTTCAGCCAGCTGCATTAAAAGCACACATTTTTGCCCTTCTTTGTGAGAAATGGTCTGCAAAACAGATAAGAAAAACAGCTATCATCCTTGGAGGATGAGAAGAATTCCAGAGAAAAGCTATGGTAGGGCTGCTGGGCTACCAAATACCCTTGCCAACCAATGAGGCTATCTGATTGTAGGCTACAAGAAAGCTGCTTCTCCATTAAGCTGTTCTTCTCCTGTGAACCATCTTTTATATGTGTTGTATAAGTAATGCACACATCTTTTATAATATTTTGTCCTATAAGTCCTTTTTCCTGGATATTTTTATGTTCTTTTCCATTAAGAATCAATGACATTGATTCTTAGGCATCTCAGAGTGGTGTTTTATCAATCATTGCGGCATATCAGAGATTTTTCTCCTAAGGGGAATGATAACCTGGTGTAGAGTCCTGCATCTAATCCCTTCTAAAGGTTTGAATACATCGGGCCAAATGTCATTCTTGTGTACAAATCTGAATGGGCTTGTTTGCAGCTCTGCAGGCCCAGGAACCAGTGACACTGAATAGATATTCCAAAGGGCAGTATTAGTGTTTATGAGACATTTCAAAACTTAGCAATGATTATGGAGGGGAGAAGGAGAAGGTTATTCCTTCTTGGGTTTTTGTATTCAGGAGATAACGTGGTCACAGCTTTCTGAAAGGTTCTTTCCTTATTATTTTTGAAAACCAAAATTCAAGCAAGGTACCAAACATGGAGGCACCTGAAGTCTCCCTTTGCTTTTCATATTCTTCAAAACTCATAGCATAAAGGTATCTTATTTGTAAACAGAACTCTAAGCAGAGATCATCACTGAAGTGATTGTTGAAATTCTTCATCATTAACACATCATTTTTCTTAACCTCTTATTCATATCAGTTAGCTTCCAGCAGCAGTAATAAAACCATTTAATCAACAAGTTTATATAATGAAATTGATTATTTCAACATTATTTTGAATTTAGCAGAGAATGAGATGGAAGGAATTGGCTGGATATTGCATATCTATTTTTAATTAACCCACTGCAGTGTTATTTAAACTGAGTAAGCCTTTCTTGCTTTATATTGTTGAGCTCACAGAAACAAGAAGTGCTTTGTGCTCTTTGCTGCCTCTGCAGAATTAGTCCATTAGCAAGCATTATTTCTTCAGATTGTGCCAACCTCACTGGTGCTGTTGGTCAAGAATGCCCTTTCACCATACGTCTGTGCTGTTGTTTATGAAGGCAAATATTTTCACATCAGCTCCACTCAGATTAAACAAAAAAGGTTACAAATTAGTATCTCTCAAATGGATAATGTGTTTTCTTATATGTTAATATATCTGTCTCCAGGTAAACAAAGAATCTGTAAAGTTCTATTTTTCAGCTTCTATGATGCGGTAAGTCCTCATAGTCATTCTACATCATAGTAAGCAAAAGCAGGATGCATAACTCAATTTTACTTAAAATGTTTATAATACTTTAAAATAAATTGTTTTACTGACCTTAGATATATGCCCTGGATTTTATTCTCCTGACTGAACTTTCCTTTCACAACTCACCTCTGGAATCATTTCAAAATACTATGCTTACAATTATCTGTTCATTAGTTCTCCTATCACTTCATTTCTCCATTCTTTTATCAGTCTCAAAACTCCCTGAGGATGCACTGAACACACAGAACACAACATCCAGCATTAAGAACATTCATAGAACTTCAACAGTGTATTTCAAAAACATAATTGCACTTCTACTCTAAGGTACACTTTAAAAATTCAGCTCCATTTTTCCACATACTTACTGGCTCAAGTCCTCTAACACTGCTGCTGAGACACAGAAGGCTTTCTTTGAACTGTAAAAGTGAAACACACTGGCACAGGAAATAAAATTATGTTGATTGCACATGCTCAGCAAAAGTACCCGTAAGAACTCAGTAAAATTGCTCATATTTGCTTATATATAAGAAAGATGATAACCCGTAAGATTGCTGCAAAATATTTAGTAGGTGACTTTTAAAGGAAATATGATTATACTCTTAAAATATGACTGCAGGTATAATGATGGGTATCTATAATGATAAGTATCTCACCATGAAACCCCTAATCAACTCTCTTTAATTATATAACATTTTAAAATCATTTAATTTAGCTGCCTTTTTTTGTATTATTAAATTAATTTTAAACAAGATAGTACTAATGATAAAAGTAAGAGCACACACACAGAGACAGAGAATAAGCCTGAGCTATCCTGGGTTTATCACAACATGGAAACTGGAGGTTGTTATCTTGGAAGAAATGTCTATTGCTAGGTTGCATCTTTTTTTTCCAGCACCATTTATAAACATCAGTGTCATTTTATGTTTTTCACTCCTATGTATCAGTAGATACTATTAATCCATTGGAAACATTTTTTATGCTTTATTTTTTTCAGCATATATGAATGTGCAGTGTGCAAGCAACACATGTTTTTAATACACCTGCAGATAAAGACAAAAACAAAAAAAAAGCTTTAAAAGGAAACAAAATTAGGAAACAATCAAAGAGCATGAAGTATGCAAAATTCATAACTCAAAATAGAAGGGGTTTTGAAGTCTAGAGGTGGGGTTGTTTGTTTGTTTTAGAAATGTCTGGAAAAAATATATTCATCCTTTAACCTTATCCTCTGACATAGATGAAGAATTTTGAAGCAGTAAAAATAACAGGGAAAGGAATAACCAGAGGCAGATGAAGGAACTTGGTTTGGAAAATCCTTACCTAAATGTTACAGACAGCAAAGTTATATGCAATGAAAAATGAATTTCATGATTTTCACCATATCTTTAACTAGATTTTTTATCCAACACCAAGAATACCAACAATAATCTGTTTTTTCTTTGTAAAAGCAATTGTAAGTAATCTGAAAGGATTTTCCGTATGCAAGAATTTCTTCTAGTATACCACTGGCACTTGCAATAACTACATGGAACTATTTGTTGTCTGTCTTTGTCTACACCTTCTCAGGTTGCCTAGAGAAGTTGTGACTGCCCCATCATTGGAATTGTTCAAGGTCAGCTTGGACAGGTCTTTGGGAAACCTGATCTAGTGAAGGATGTCCGTGCCCATGACGAGACGGGCTGGATCTTTAAAGATCCCTTCCAACCCAAACCATTCTATGAGTCTATGAATCTATTTATGTTTATCTGTGGCTCCTTGTAGTTATTTGTGGAAAAGATGTATTACATTCAAAGAGTTCCTAGCCAATAGGAATTATAACCTTCTTGTTCAGTATTGTCATCTTGTAGCAGCATTCTAATTCACAACAGGGGATTCTTAGCTGTTATTACAATTCCTGTAAATAACCATGGTGTCTGCAGTTGGTAAAAGCCCTATAATAGTTTGTACAATGAAATGCCAATGAAGACTAAACTGCAGCAGCATAAAACTCAGATTTTCTCTTTCTGCATAATAGAACTGAATTTTGGCTCTGGTTTTATAAACTTGAATATTTCATCCTGAATTATGGCCCACTAGTATTTTACAATGTCAGTCCTTCTCCATGTCCAATTCCAAATTTAGTGTTGAACAAAGATTATCACTCAGAAATCTATTTATTCCTTGATGTGGCCAGTAAGGACTTCAAATCCACAGAAATGCTGATTTTGTGTGCTGTTTTGTTAGCCCTGCTGTCATGTTCATATCATTTTATAATTATGGAGATCCCTCAACAAACCCTCATCACTGCTTGTTTCTGCTTACATAGCTGCTGTAGATGTCTAATTTTATAGTCATTCTTACTTGGAGATTTGCCCACAATGAACAACTTTGGCTGTCTGCTAGTAACTGAAGGTATTTCCCATGTCAAACCCCACATTCCTCAGTCCAAAACACATGCCAGTTTGAGAAGGTTTCTAATGGATATTTCAGTCTGACTACCTTTATTTGTATTTCTGAAATGCCCATTTCTTAATTCCTGAGCAGTCCTTGCAAGACAAAACAGAAAAAACCCAACCACACAAACAATAAGGAGAACAAAATAAAAAGATCTACTTTAATGAATTATGTAAGTTTACATAAAGATTTAAGATAAGGTTCTCAGTTTTAGCCAGCATGTCACCTTTATATACAACTCTAGCTTTATCTGTGAGGTGTTATTTTTGACAAAACAGTGAAACACTTCTCCACATTTACTGCTGTGGAAGAAATTTCTTTTGTAGTGGATATGGGTGAGGCTGAAGAAAAACTCCATACAGCTTACTTTGAGAAAAGTTTCCAGAGACTACAACTTAGAGAAAACTTGAAATACTGGGTGTCATATAATCAATGCTACACTGGAAAGAGATTCATCAGGGAGATAACATATCCTAACAAACTGAAGGCTTTATAAATCAATGCGAGAAACCTGCAGTAGACCTGGTAGCATGAGGGGAATTAACAGTTCACCAAATAATGATGTAAAAGACTCTGTATGGGACACACTGAGCTAGCAGTCAGATACATGGGCTGAACCAAGTCAACCCAACAACATTTCCCTGGAGGCCAAGGAAATGTCACATTCAAAGAGGAAATGCTGTATAAAGAGCTCAATGGCTTCACACAGAAACAGCAAGTACAGAGCCAGAAGCTTCTGTGTCTCCCAGCAAGTGGGAAGATACAGATGTATGTCAACATCTGGACAACGTATTATCCAGCTAAACAGGGGAAAGGAGCAACCTCATTGTGGTGGGTTGACCTTGGCTGGATGCCAGGTGCCCGCCAAGACACTCTATTACTCCCCTCCTCAATTGAACAGGGGAAGAAAAATACAACAAAAGGCTAAGGCTTGTGGGTCAAGATAAGGACAAGGAGATCACTTAGCAATTACCTTCACAGGCAAAATAGGCTTGACTCAGGGAAATTACTTTAATTTATTACCAATCAACTCAGAGTAGGGTAATGAGAAACAAAACCAAAACTTAAAAACACCTTCCCCCTACCCCTCCTTTCTTCCTGGGCTTAACTTTACTCCTGATTTCTCTACCTTCTCCCTCCCAGAGGCACAGAGGGATAGGGAATAGGGGTTACAGTCAGTTCATCACATGTTGTCTCTGCTGCTCCTTCCTCCTCGCTGCCTTCCCCTGCTCCAGCATGGAGTCCCTCCCATGGGAGACAGTCCTTGGCGAACTTCTCTGGTGTGGGTCCTTGCCACAGGCTGCAGTTCTTCACAAACTGCTCTAATGTGGGTCCTTTCAATGTGTCCATTCCACAGGGTCAGCCCTTCAGGAACAGACTGCTCCAGCATGTATCCCCCATGGGGTCATAAGACCTGCCAGCAAACCTGCTCCAGCGTGGGCTCTCCACAGGATTACAGCCTTTTTCAGGTACATCCACCTGCTCTGGCGTGGAGTCCTCCACGGTCTGCAGGTGGATATCTGCTCCACTGTGGACCTCCATGGGCTGCAGGGGGACAGCCTTCTTCACCACAGTCTTCACCATGGGCTACAGAAGAATCTCTTCTCTGGTGCCTGGAGCACCTCCTCCCCCTCCTTCTTCACTGACCTTGGTGTCTGCAAGGTTGTTTCTCTCACATATTCTCACTCCTCTCCTCCGGCTGCTGTTGCACAGCATC
This sequence comes from Morus bassanus, assembly GCA_031468815.1. NCBI lineage: Eukaryota > Metazoa > Chordata > Aves > Suliformes > Sulidae > Morus > Morus bassanus. The sequence goes on along the minus strand of CM062567.1, from coordinate 105,411,160 downwards.
ACAGAGGTGTTACCAGCGTCACTGATGGGCTCGGCCTTGGCCAGCAGTGGGTCCGTCTTGGAGCTGGCTGGCATTGGCTCTATCAGACATGGGGGAAGCTTCTGGCACCTTCTCACAGAAGCCACCCCTGTAGCCTCCTGACTATCAAAACCTTGCTGCGCAAACCCAGTGCATTCATCTAGCTTGTCACTCCATCCAAATATAAAATAATAGGAAATACACTGGGAAGTGTGAAGAGGTAGAACTTTGCTGCTGTTATTGCAGCCAAGCAGTAAGATACACACCCAAGTTGACATCCAAATCTAAGCTACTCAGAATCAGCTTTTCCATTGTCATAATGGAATTCTATAATAAAAATAAGTAGATAGTTTCTTTAAAAGTATTCATTATTTTCACACAGCTCTGCCTAACATAGTAAGAGCAGTAATTACTTGCCAAAGGATAAAGCTCTATGTCTCCCTCATATGTAGATAATAAATACTGTACTGCTCTGCTAAAATTTTACACTCCATCACAGCTAGTTATCTAACTGCTGCTTAGTTCAGAAAGTAACACAGAATACCCATTCCACATCTATATCACCATACAGGACATAAAATAATTTCCCATTACCTGATAGCAAATTTAAGATCCTTCTTGTGCAAGCTATTGTCTCCTGTACAAGATTTCTTCAAGAGAAACCTTCAGAAAAGTGTTCTAAAATGTACTACTGATTCCACAGATAGATAAAAACATAGGCAGAGTGGGGGAAAGGGAAAGAGGAGAAAAAAAAGTTTTATTCATACATATTTTTAAATTAAAAATATGCAACAGGGAAGGGCATGGACAGAGAAAACAGAGAAGAAAACTTGAGTAAACAGATTCTATACACTCCTCCAACACAGCCTTTCTGTGTAATTTTGGGCAAGTTCCATATCTTCTCCATACCTCCAATTCCCAAATGCAATAACATGCAGCATGTTGCTCAGAAACAGAGGAAAATGTAGTCATACAAATAAGCCAGACAGGCAGATTTGCACAGATGGATAGAGATTTAACCTGAATGAGTTTAATAAAGTGTTGCATTTACAGATGTTTGCAAATAAAATTAGCCTAAATTAAATCAGAACCTGTAGGAATTAGAAGTGGTCTGTTGTTAATAACTATACTTTTAACATGTGCAAGAGAGCTCGAACTCTCAGAGACTATCGGTCAGAGACAATACATGAAATATCAGAATCCATCTCCAAACACCTTCAGGTGAGATGGAAGGATGAAGAGGAAAAACTCCATCATTTTTTAAATCATTGTAGATTTATTATAATGCTAATATTCAATAAAGGCTTAAAAGACCATTGAGAATACAGAAATGTCTCTTTTGTATGCATTCAGAAGAGAGAATTTGGTTTAACAACCATAATGACTCATGATGAATCTTTCTCCTTCTTCTATTACTATAATTCCTTCAGAGTTTTATAATGTATCTGTTGGCCTTTTCCTATGCAATAAAGCTTTTCTGGGGAAACCTGTAGTTACAGTGGATTGGTAATACTAAAATAAACTCTGTTATCTAACCCCTTTGGCCTCATTAAACTATTTAAAGTATCTGAATTGATCTCTTAGTAAGTTAATGACTGCAGCATTCTCTGGAATCTGTTCCCTGGGGCAGACTCTTGGCTGTTTCTTAGAGCTATTTCCCCATTCACCCTTCCTTGACCTTGGAGGTCACTTTTTCATCAGATTCAGTTGGGAAACTACTATGAGACATTTGTTTAGTCAATAATCTGTATTGGCGCATAATCACAGGTATAGTTCAACCCTCATGCAAAAGCAGGATTCAAAACTTATATCATCAGAACTTGCAACTTTGTCGCTATGAAATAAGTGATATTAAATATTTCTACAAGAGTAAATATTTTATGAAAAGAGAGAAGGAAAGGTAACAGGTAGTAAATCTAAAATTTTCTTCAACCTACAGGCTATTTTCTATTACGAAGGATCATTTTTAAGCTATGGGAAAATTATTTCTTCCCATATGTAAAAACATGAAAAGGAACTAAATCTACATATAAGACAATATTGACATCAACAATTAAAAATTCCAGTGCAAATGGAGCCACTAATCTCATCTTGCATATTAAGATACCCTAAGAACACTGCATAAGATTTCTTAGTAAGCATCAACTTTTGAACAACTATTATTGTTACTGCTTATCTTTTTTTATCTTATTCCTGAATTATCTGAGAATTTATTTTAAATGAAGGGAAAAACACTACACAAAGAATGTGTCCAGTCAAAGAATTATATAGGTACTCTCTCAGCAAAATGCATGTTTTCATATTTTTGTGTTAAATGTATGCTTTTTATCTTTATGCAAACTAAACTTGGGTTTGGTACATCATAAAAGTATCTGATGCACCTTTTTGGAGTACTAATTAAATACATGGATTTCTTTTATTGAGTCTGGGTCTACAGAGAAATTACATAACAGATTCAAAAATAATCAACAATATTATAATTATAAATTAAGTTCTGCAGGGATAGCTGTTAGGTTATTTGGTGCATACAGTGTGCAAAGACCACCTGGCAGGACCTGAAGCACATAAATATCTAACACGCTTCAGAATTAGTGGTGCTGTGTTCCTCCAGATCTTCTTTCTGTAATTTCCGTATTTAGACACAATTTGTCAGGGTAGGAGCCTCTGTGATGAAGTTTACCATAATGCAGAATGAACATATCCACTACTTCTATGTTAATATTTTGCTGGAATATCTCAGAGACATCATGAGGAGCAGTCTTCAGATGAAAGAAATTCTGCCTACCTCAGGGCCAGAGGTATCATATCAAGAAGACTACTACAGCCTGAGAGGGTTAAAAGCTAATGGCTCTAAAGAGTAACGTGTGAAGTTCAAACTCATCAACACTGATGTTTTAAAGGTTATCTTCATCATCAGCTGATTTTCAGATGCCCCACTGTTCCCCTGAGCTACTCTGTACGTTTTATCAGTGTCAACACTCTTTCGAAATGATACAGGTCTTCTACAATGACTAGGTCAAAGCTTTTTAGTCACCTCTCCCTCTTTCTTAACTGGAGCTCAACTACCTGTCTCTTGTTTCCTGGTCCGCACCTAGGTTTCCTGTCTTTTATTCTATTTCAAATAAAACTCAGGAATTTTGGCACACACTGCTTACCTCCTCCTCAACCTCTGAACTCTTGTGCAGTATTATCTGGCTATGTTCATTCTGCTTTCAAATGCTCTCATAAAAGGGTGCAGTGGAGGGCCTCCTGGAAAAGGCTAAAATGTAACTAGCTTTGTCTCTAATACATTTTGATGTAAAGCACCTGTAGAGAACACCTGATTCATGAGTAGTTATGTGGGAATAGCATAAATGTGGGCTTTCCAGCTGTCATCACAGAACAGCCTCATGGACAGATCTTACAGTTTCTAATATTGCGCCAAGGCAGAGAGCACCCTGAGAGCCTACTTTCCCATTTACATGTGTGTAAATACTAATAACACTCTTGGTGTCATCAAAAGTCCATTTAGTTCCTTCAGGACGGTTCCCCACTTCAGTGCTAAGTATCTAAAAAGAATACAGTAAAATAAAAAAAAATCTTTTACAGAAATCACAGAATCACAAAATGATAGGTGTTGAAAGGGACCTCTAGAGATTATCTCATCCACCCCCGCTGCTTGAGCAGATACACCTAGAACAGGGCGCACAGGACCACGTCCAGGAGGGTTTTGAATACTTCCAGAGAAGGAGACTCCACAACCTGTCTGGGCAGCCTGTTCCAGTGCTCTGTCACCGTCAAAGTAAAGAAGTTTTTCCTCATATTCAGGTGGAACTTCCTGTGTTCCAGTTTGTCCCCATTGCTCCTTGTCCTGTCGTTGGGCACCACTGAAAAGAGTCTGGTCCCATTCTCTTGACACCCACCCTTTAGATATTTATAAGCATTAATAAGATCCCCCCTCCATCTTCTCTTCTCCAGGCTTAACAAACCCAGGTCTCTCCGCCTTTCCTCATAAGAGAGATGCTCCAGTCCCCTGATCATCTTGGTAGCTCTTTGCTGGACTTGCTCAAGCAGTTCCCTGTCCTTAAACTGGGGGGCCCAGAACTGGACACAGTACTCCTGATGTGGCCTTACTAGGGTGAAGTAGAGGGGGAGGATAATCTCCTTCGACCTGCTGGCCACACTCCTTTTAATGCACCCCAGAATACCTTTGGCCTTCTTGGCCACAAGGGCACATTGCTGGCTCATGGTCAACTTGCTGTCCACCAGCACTCCCAGGTCCTTCTCAGCAGAGCTGCTTTCCAGAAGGTCAACCCCCAACCTGTACTGGTGCATGGGGTTGTTCCTTCCCAGGTGCAGGACCTTACATTTGCTTTTGTTTAATTTCATTAGATTCCCCTTGGCCCAGCTCTCCAGCCTGTCCAGGTCTCGCTGAATGGCAGCACAGCCTTCTGGTGTATCAGCCACTTCTCCCAATTTTGTATCACCAGCAAACTTGCTGAGGGGACACTCTGTCCCTTTGTCCAGGTCTCTGATGAATATATTGAACAGGACTGGACCCAGCACAGACCCCTGGGGAACACCGCTAGTTACGGGCCTCCAGCCAGACTCTGCCCTGTTGATCATGACTTTCTGAGCTCTGTTATTCAGGCAGTTCTCAATCCACCTCACTGTCCACTTATCTAACCCACACTTCCTAAGCTTACCTATGAGGATGTTATGGGAGACAGTGTCAAAAGCCTTGCTGAAGTCAAGGTAAACAACATCCACTGCTCTCCCTTCATTTACCCAGCCAGGCATGCCACCATAGAAGGCTATCAGGTTGGTCAAGCATGATTTCCCCTTGGTGAATCCATGCTGACTACTTCTGATAACCTTCTTCTCCTCTACATGCCTGGAGATGACCTCCAGAATCAACTGTTCCATCACCTTTCCAGGGATGGAGGTGAGGCTGACTGGCCTATAGTTGCCTGAGTCCTACTTTTGTCCTTTTTGAAGACTGAAGTGACATTGGCTACCCTCCAGTCCTTGGGCATCTCTCCTGTCCTCAATGACCTTTCAAAGATGAAGGAGAGTGGCTTGGCAACAGCATCTGCCAGCTCCCTCAGCACTCGTGGGTGCATCCCATTGGGGCCTATGGATTTGTGAGGATCCAGTTTGCCTAAATGATCTCTAACCCAATCCTCCTCAACCAAGGAGAATTCTTCCTTTCTCCAGATTTTCTCTCTCACCTCTGGGGGCTGGGATGCCTGAGGGCCAGCCTTAGCAGCAAAGACTGAAGCAAAGAAGGCATTCAGTAACTCTGCCTTCCGTGCATCCTGCGCCACCAGGGCCCCTACCTCATTCAGCAGCAGGCCCACAGTTTCCCTAGTCTTTCTTTTACTAGTGATATATTTGAAGAAGCCCTTCTTGTTATCCTTGACATCCCTTGCCAGATTGAGTTCCAAGTGGGCCTTGGCCTTCCTCATTGCATCTCTGCATACCCTGACAACATTCCTATATTCCTCCCAAGTGGCTGGTCCCTTTTTCCACATACTGTAAACCTCTTTATTCCATTTGAGTTTTTCCAGAAGCTCTTTGCTGATTCATGCGGGTCTCCTGGCTCCTTTGCTTGACTTATTCCTCTGAGGGATGCACTGATCTTGAGCCTGGAGGAAGTGGTACCCGAATAGTGACCAGCTCTCTTGGACCCCCCTACCTTCTAGAGCCCTAGCCCATGGGATTCCTTCAAGCAGGTCTTTGAAGAGGCCAAAGCTGTCTCTCTTGAAGTCCAGGGTTGTAAACCTACTTGTTGCCCTGCTTCTACCACGCAGGATCCTGAACTCCACCATCTCATGGTCACTACAGCCAAGGCTACCCCCAACCCTCACATCCTCAACCAGACCTTCTTTGTTTGTTAGTATAAGGTCCAGCAGCACATCTCGCCTCATTGGCTCCTCCACCACCTGTGTCAAAATGTTATCTTCAATGCTCTGCAGGAACCTCCTGGATTGTGTGCACCTCGCCATGTTGCTTTTCCAGCAAATATCAGGGTGGTTCAAGTCCCCCATGAGAATGAGCTAAGGTTACTTCACTAGAGCAATATGTAGCACTGCAAACAAAATTACAGAAATTTGTAGTTTTCAGGATATAAAAATCAAGAATGGTATTCCCTTAAGACAGATTGGGAAAATAAAAATTCTTTTAGAAAGAAAGCTAAAGCGATAACAATAATAATAAAACAAAAAAAACTAGAACAAAACCATTTTTGCAGCCAAATTAAAAAAAATAATAAATAGAAAGCTTAATAACCTAATTTTCAGACTTGGACATCTACATTAGTATTTTAATTCTGTAATGGGGGATGTACTCACAATGGGGCCTTAATTACATGTATCACTTGCTCTTAATTCCCTTTCATTTTACCCCACACTTTAAAGATAGTTGAAAGGTATTACAGAATTCCAGGACACTGGAGATCATTCAACCAAAGGCAGTAAATCAGATTTTTACCTCTAAAAAGCTGGACTTAATCTAGCTTCATAACAATTACTATAAGATACTTAATTTGAAGTAAGAAAATGGTATCTGTCCAGTTCCTCTGAGAAAGCTTTTTTAAAAAGTTAGCAGCCTAGATGACAGATGCAACAGGAAAAACAGTGACTTAACTGGCTTATGAATTGAGCAATAAATTCAGCATCATGGGTTACATACATAGCTAGTGAGCAGAAGGAAGCTTGCACTACCCTCATATGTGCTGTTTCCACTTTGCAGAATCAGTGAAGCTTCAGCCTCAAGTACTGTCTATTTTCATTTCTACAAATGCTAAGCCATTGAAAAAGTATAGATTGAGATTGGGAAAAAAAAAGAAAATTACTCCTCTTTTTCTACATCTGTTAATATTTGTGCCTACAGCCATAGTGAAGGTCAGCATGCTACCACATAAGAGATTTTGTTTGGGGAATCCAGACACGCTACAGTCTGGGAATGAAAACAAATCCAAATGTTAAGGTGACAAAGTGCATAGGGTAAAAGCACTGCATTATTGTCAACAGTATGTTCAATTTACTTCTAAAAAAAGGTACAGCAAAGAATGATCTTTCATTTCTACATAAAAGAATATAAATCCCAAACTATACAACTGCTAAAGCAACTAAAAAAAAAAAAAAGAAAGTAGTGACAAACATCAACACAGCGAATTTTTCTTCATGAGAAATGCTAAATCACCTGCAGGCTTTTTGGGAGACTGAACACTGAAATTAAAAACATTGCTTGAGATACATCAGTGGTGGTTTTACAGTGAATGTACCACACTTTTTCAACAGGAGAAAAGTCTGATTACCATAATAGTTTTAAACATTATTACTGTTGTGTTTTATAACTGTACTGCTCCGTTTGGAAGTAAAGCAGTATCTGGCTTCTTTAGTACTTAGGTGGAAAACAATTACATGGGTGGGTTCAGTAAAAGTAAGGAAGCACTGGAAACCAACTGTCATTTTTTTCTCCATTGTCTCCTTTCTCCTTTTATGTATAAAATACCTTAAAATCTATATGAGTTAGAAAAATGAGGCTCTTCTCATTTGTCAAAATGAAAGCTAGTTAGGGGTGGTAGCCCGAATTTTCTTTTTAAATTACAATTCAAATCATTACATTCTGCTTAATTTAGTTCCTGTAGTAGTTTCAGTTAGATAAGCTATTCCTTTTTTTCTGTTCTAAAGGAGAGCTCGTAGTAATGACCATAGATGAAGCCATACAGAAGCCATTGTTTTGGTGACCTGTAAATAAAATAAGCATATTGTTGCCTAATTTGAATGATATAAAAGCAGAATTCCCTTATTTGGGTAGTCATATTAAAAAGTTGAAATTCACAGGAGCTGGTTTACCTTTGGCAGCAGGGCGACTGCAGGAGTGTCTGTGGGAGAAGAGGACAGGGGCTGCCCTGAGCCAGACATTACCAGTTCAACAACAAACCCACTGCAGGACACAGCCAAACCCATTGATGAAGCTTGTGGCACCTCTGGGAAAACATATTTAAGTAAAAAATAATTGCCAGAGAACAGAAAGAGTGAGGGGAAAAAAGAGTGTGAGAAACAACCCTGAAAACACCAAGGTTGGGGAAGAAGGGGGAGGAGGTTCCCTAAGCACCAGAGCAGATATTTACCTGCAGCACATGGAGGAAAACATAGTGGAGAAGGCATTTCCCAGCAGCTGGTGGAGAGGACCCATGCTGGAGCAGATATGCACACCATGAAGAACCCCATGCCAGAGCAGGTGGATATCCCCTGAAGGAACGGTGGCCCATGAAGAGCCCACACTGGAGTAGGTTTATCCTGAAAAACTGCAGCTTGTGGGATGGACCCACACACCAGGTTTATCATGAAAGATTGTGGCCCATGAAAGCCCATGCCAGAGCAAGGGAACAGTGTAAGGAGGAAGGAGCAGAAGAGAGGAACTGCTAAAGACTGACCACAACACCCCCATTCCCCATCTCCCCCTGCAAGGTTCATCAGGGAGAAGGTGGTAGAGGAGTTGGGAATAAAGGAACGATTTTGAGCGTGGGAAGAAGTGGGGATGGAGGAAAAGTGTCTTAATTTTTGCCTTTGTTTCTCAGCATCTGAATCTATTTTAATTGGCAATAAATTAAACACATTTTCCCTAGGTTGACTCTGTTTTGTCTATGATGTCAATTGGTAGGTCATCTCCTTGTCTTTTTCTTGACCCACCAGCTATTTCACCTCAATTTCTCCCCCTGTCCTGTTGAGGAGAAGGAGTGACAGAATGGCTGAGTAGGCATCTGGCAGCTGACCTTCAGAACCTTAAAACTTTCTCTGTTAAATTGTTAGTGATTCAAAGATCATCTTTATATTAAACTACACTTTTATTAAGTAATGCTTGCATTCATGTCTGTAGGAATTTGCACCCTCAATACCAGTCTTATTCATGGAATAAAATCTGCCAGACTAGGTTTATTTCTATGAACAATTCTGTCTGGAGTTCAGATAGTTAGCAATGTCTTTAATTTTTTTTTTCTTTCCATGGTTTTCAGACCATGGTTGTGCTTTCAGTGTGACAAGTGATTCTCACAGAGGTTTTTCATTTAGTCTCCAGAATATCTCCTTGTTAGGTAAATAGACATATACTCAGATCCAAAGCATAAAAGACTAAGGTATCTATTGACTTAAATGTGAACAAAAGCAACACAATTTTGCAAATAAATTTATGATAAGTGCGTGTGCAGAAAATATTTATACTTCATTTGCAAAAAACCTATTATGTGTATATTGATAATTTAGCACAATATTCAACAAGCATAACTTAAAATTACCAGAAATTCAGGGAGAAAAACGTTATTTACCACCTCTGCTTGGTTAAAAAGAAAGTAAAGCTTCTACATGGCTTAATATACAGCCTACCTACCTAATTCTTTTGGAGCCATCATAAGTATGCACAAATTGGGACTTCAGAAAGCAGCTTTTCAAAGGGTATGGGGAAAAACCAAAACAGAACAAAACCAAAAAACCACCCCAAGTTAGATGGTTAAAAGGCAGTGTCTTCAAGTGACATGAGAGTAGTAACTGTTAATACTGGATGCAGCTCTGCACTATTTAGACTGTTTTGAGTGATTCAGCTGCAAGTGGTGATGTTGGATGGGTGAGGTGTAGTGAGTCATAAGCCCGCAGATGGTAGGAACTGATGGTTACATGTAGGATACTTCTCATTGGAAGTGGGAAATGGTATTGCATTTTTGACTTAGTGAAAACTCTTTATTGTATACACACTTTGCCTGTGTTTTTCCAAGTTTTCAGTCATGATCCTTTCCCCAAATATAGTTTTTTTTGTTCCTATGCGGTCTAAGAAGGGAAAATTCAGAGAAACAGCTTTCAGGATTTCCCCATTTCTGGGTACCATTTAAGCAAAGCTATCATGTTTGTCAAGAAGGACCATAAATACTTTGTCCTTGACTCTTGCTGCAAAACAATTATCTGAAAAGTTATCAATATCTAAATGCTTTATAAAGCACATACTGGACAAGGTCTGTTTAAATGTGTACTGGAAACATCCCAGAAGTGTTGTGCTTTTTGTAGGTAAGGTATTTCTAGACGCAAATTATTTTTATGAACCTGGGGATGTAATTTCTGTCAAGAATGGTGAAGAGCACACTGAAAGGAATGCAAAGGCAAGAAAAACTCCTACATTTAATGGAATAATGTTTAAAGAAACTTGCCTGTGTGTTAGTTCTTCACATTTCCAAATTGTTCAGGGAAGGTGACATATTTAGGATTTGCAAAAATACCAGAAAGACCTACACCTCTTGGAACTTCAGTTTTCTCCCTACGGTTCTTTGACTTTGATGAAATTCAGGAATACCTAGAAACCTTCAGAATAAAGCTTCTTTGCCTTCTTTCTTTTATTTTCTTTTTTGCCAAAGAGATTTATGGACCTCAAACCATGCCATTGACACTTTAACAGGAAAAAGAAAAAAAAGAAAAGGAGAAACTCACATGAAGCAGAAAGACGTGAGAACTCTTAGAGAGGAAAAATAAATTGCTTCATTGCAATGGTAAGCCCCTCTTGTATGTAATTTATGAAAAGTCAACTGTCATCAAGATTCATAATTTATAGTGTTCAACAAAATGCTACTAACTGAAAAGCATTAATCAATATCACCAACTTAATGTGCTTTGTCAAACTTCTCAGTCTCTTCTGCCAAAGAAGAACATTTTTGACAGGGAGATTGATTAGTGAGCTAACAGTGTCTGACTGAGGGGAGTGTGACAAGAACCTTAAAAAAAGATGTTATTAGTAATTCTATTTGCTCATACAGAAGCTGTGTACAATACTATTGTTTTGCAAAATGCATGTCAATAAGACTGATAAATTATTATGTGGTTATAAGAAATTCTGTTTCAAACTTGATCTCATTCTCCTTGTGAAATAATTTATAAAGAGTGAAAATGTGCAACTGATCTGAAAGATGCCCATTAGACCTGAATAATAAATAAACTACAGAGTGCTTTGCTAGCTCAAGTGCTATAAAAAAGGTAATCTAGACTCTAGGTTTCAAGCTTAAGCACAATGAAAAATAATATACTTGGTTCTACTTTGTTAAGTGTAATAGATACTCCAGAATTAAGATAGAAAACAGCTCCTCTTACAAAGAAGGCTTAACTGGGAATCCCATACTTCCTCACAAAACAAACCACTAGTATTTCTTGTTTGTCCTAATTTTCAGATATTCCAGCTATTGCCAACAAGACTTTTTTTCTTGAAAGTTGGTGTAAAGAAAAAGAATTTTAACACAAGAGGCTTATAAACAAGACTACACATCTGTCCCCTCATGCAATGCCAGTGCTGTTTCGAACAAAGACTTGTCCACAAGCATTTTCGAAGAGTGACACATCCCAGGTGGCAGGGATTTGACATATGAAATTCTGTGCCAGCCACTTAATGTCTGTGCCAGTGTCTGTTAGTATGGTAAGCATGGGAGAGTATGGCACTGAAGTCTTTTATATTCTGTTCATCCTGAGCCAAAAGGGTAGCACAAGATAAAGCTGTTTTGTATTCTAAGTATCTTCCAAAAGTCAAAATAATACAAAAGAAGAGTCCTTCTGGATCAGACTGAGGGATTTATCTAGCCTATTCTACTTCCGACAGTAGCCATAAGCAGGTATCTAGGGAAGAGTAAGATCCAAGCAAAATTATGTAATGCTTTACCCAATTGTTTCTTCCTGTCCTCTGACCAGTTTTGGTTCAAATTTTCTGAGCATATTGCAGTTTATCTATTTAGTAACCCACAATGATCTCTCATTCCAAGTGTTCGTACAGTCACCCCCTTGAGCCCACATAAAGTTTCTCATCTCTCTGACATCTTTTGTGAAAGTGTTGAACAGGTAAATCATCATTGTGGGAAGAACCTCTTCTTACAACACTTTTCAGATATCGTCCCCCAGAGACATTGACCGGCAGTCTTTGCCTCTGAAGACAGGATTCTTTCTCTAAGCATGCTTTACACTAAATTTAATCTGCTATTTTGTTACCTGTTCACAGTTTCCTAATGTCCATCTGCAATTCTTTGGTTTCAGTCTTCATTCTACCTACCCTGAAAAACTTTTTACCATCATCAGATTTTATCGTCTCACTACTAATCTACTTTTTCAGGTGATCTATGAACACACATATCCTAGCACAGAGCCGTTCCACTGCCAGTGACGTTCCTCCAATGCAAAAAAGCACTATTTGCTTATAATCTCTTCCCCATTTTTCTATTTATTTCTTATGCAAATCATTCATTCCCTCTTATGTCATGACCATTTAATTTCCTTACAAGCTTTAGGGGAAGGATTTTGTCAAAGTTTTTTGGAAAGCCAAGAATATACCAATCAGATCATCCCTAGCCACAAGCTTGTTGGCTTTCTGAAGGAACTACCAAAGGCTGTAAAGAAGGATTTCACTTTTCAGAAGTAATTTTCCAAGTAGCTTATGTTTACCAGATATTCACTAATTGGCTTCTACTATAGCTTCTCACAGTTTGCCTGGTACAGATATTAGACTTACAGTCCTGAGTTATAATTAGATTTATATGTATATATATAACTAGAGTTATATTTGCCATCCTCTAGACAACAGCTTCTAAAGAAGACATAGGTAAAAGGTTGCACACAGCTATTCATCCCAGCCATTAACTATAAGATGGAAATTTGGATGAACTACTTTATGTCAACCTCTACTTAAATGTGCCATGTAATACAAACCAGCTTCCACTGGTTAGCCTCCTGCCTAAACAAGTTTCTCTTCTTTTTTAGTGGCCTGTTTAGGGAAGCATGTAAATTTCAATGCTTTTGTTTCTGTCTTATATGAGATGAAAAAAGTGAAGTCTTAATGCTCAGTAATGTCAAAAAATACTTAGCGTTCTTAATATTTTACAGTTATCAAATGTGCAATGTGTCTTATGAATCATTGACTTGGACTAGAATTTGAAAAAGCAATGCTTCACATTAGCAATACTGTAACTCTTATAGGTGGAATAAGGCAAGATGCTACTGGATTCACTTACCTTCCTCTAGCCACACTACTTGCATTATATGTTTTTTCTGTAATACAGCTACACAGACTAAAAGTCTGTAGGCATTTATTTATCTCTCCCTCTACCAGAACGCCACACTAGTTTTCTATTTGATAAATATTCACTCCTTTTTGCTTTTTGCTCTTTGACTCATTGTTTAAATTCAAATATCAATGCACTTATTGAGAAATAAATTTTGTTTTTTAAAATCCCTCCAAAAATTGATTGTATTGTTTCTTAGCTGTCATACTCGGTATTTTAAAATGGAAACAATAGCATCCTCCCACATTTTAACTACAACATCTAACGTGTATCTGCAGGGTCTAAGTGCTAAACATTCAGTACCAAATCACAAGAGACCACTCATGTCAGCTGGGAGCAGCAGAAGTCTGTAACTGGGCCAGACCTGCCACTGGAGAAGTGCAAGAGTCACCGGGAGACACAGCTGTCGGGAGGGAGGTCGATGTAGCTAGTCTGCTTCATCAACAGAGCTTCATCAACAGAGCTGTTCAGCAGAGCACCTATCAAATATTCCTAACACTGCATATACTTCTGCAATTTAAATCACAGTGCAAAAAAAAATCCTGAGAGATTTTCTACATTTGGTTCTTCTGGGAGGAGAATACAAGACTAAAAATCAAACCCAGATAAACGATTTTACACAGCTAAATGAACCAACCATGTGCAATAGTCCATATGAAATTGTTGGCCAGTGTATGGTTTATCCGTAACAGTGTGTATGGTTTATCAAGTTAGCTTTCCATAAGAAAGCTCATATTATTTTATGTTTGCCCTGGACTAAGAGCTTTCATGTGCACAATTACAGTAGGTGAGCTGACTCACATAACCTTGTTAACCTGTAATGAGTTGTTTATATGCCCCAACCCTCAGTCAAGCCTGGCAGAACTTTCTGGGAAGAGAGCACTGTCCATTTCTAGCCCTCAGCATCTCACTCTACTGCTAATAACAGTTGTGCTTGCTACAGCAAGCTATATATGCTGTTGCCAACAGACTATACTCTATTTGAGATTATTACACATTTCAACAGCCCCCCTCCAAACCCCACAAAAGCAACTCAGGAGCAGAAATATCTTTCATAGAAGAAAATGTTACGCAAGTTAAATACATGGCTACTAGGAGGTTTAGAATAGTGGAAAAAGTGTAAAGGAGACTATTATGGCAAGCGTGAAATGTATGTGTGTGTCCTGTTGGGTTTTATGTTCCACTGTCACCCATCATCACAAATGTCATATAGTTATGATTATTTTGAGATCCCCATTCCCAAAACCAAGGTAATGGCTGAGAACATTCTAAGAAGCAAAAAACCCTTTAATTCATAACAAGTGGAAAACACCAGAAAACAACTCTTCTCCCAAATGTTTCAAATCAAATATTTTTAAGCCAGTCTTGGATGGGCAGAATAGTTTGCATTATGATTTATGAAAGCTGTTGGCTTGGTTTTTTTTAAGATTATGTGCATTTTTAATCAACAGTCGTTCACATAAATAAGTTGGACCCTCTATTCTCTAGCAGCATTTAAACTTATTTCCTCTTTCAGTGGGAAAAAAATCAAATATATGAAATTCAGCTTTCTGTGGCAATTGTTTCTCAAAACTATCACTCTTTTATCTGAATGACTCTCTTGCAGTGTCAAATATATCCCAATATTTTTCTGAGTAAGAAGTAATGGCAGGACCTCAAATATTTGGATATGCCAATAAGAGATATTACTTTTTTAAAGACAAACATTTGCTTAGCTTCAATATGATAATCGTAACAAATTTTGCAGTCTAAAATAGATAGTTACGTGGGTTATGAGGAACCCCTGTCTTTCACACTCAGCTTTTTCTTTGGGTTAATTATATACAAACATACTAGAAAAATTATGATAATACAGGAAATAAAGGAATTGTTATTTTACTCCACAATATTCTACCTAAAATCTGTCAAAAAAAGAGTTTAGTGAACAATTTTGCCTGTATTACTACATACATGTTATTACTCTACACATTTTTTATTTCATATAGTACCTTAGGGAACTCACTAACAATAAAAAAAAAAAGTTATGAAGCACTAAACATGTACAACTAACTAGTGAGTTAAAAGTAGCAGCAAAGATTTCCTTCTTCAATCTTATTTTTAAATACGGACACCAAGTGGGCAGCAGGGAAGGATCCTGCAATATATTTAAAAGGGTAGAGCTACAAAAACTTCATGACTCACAACTCACCAAATTACAGTCTAGAAAAAAAAGAAAAGTAACCTTATGATTCAGACTGTAATTAGCAGCTTAGAAAATGCAGAAGAGAAAATTAGTCAAATACCAGTGCCTTGGAAATAAGGACAAGAACTTTAAAAATCACTGCACAAAATTTACAGGAAGCCTGCAGTGAAGAGATTTTTAAAAGGGAGACATTTATAGAAAAGAAATCATACCTCAGTTAGAGATGAGAGATTTTCCATTGCAAAAAATATCCTTTTCCTAGAAATAATACAAGCAGAAACTTCAGAAAATAGTGATCTTTTCACTGATCAACAGTTTCAATTTGTTTACAGTCAGACAATAAAATCAGTTATCAATTAACTATTTCCATAATCAGTATTTAAATGCAAACAAATACCATTAGGTTGCACAGAAAGTATGATGTGAGAGCTTTATTTTTGAGCAAAAATAAATAATTTTTTAATAAGGAGTGTACCTGTCATTAAAAGTCAGCCTCAGTAACAAAACAATGACTGAACGGGAAAGTAGATTATTGAATCTTGCAATTCAAGATATGTGATTGCTCAGCTCTTCACCTGAGGCTGAAAAGACACACAGAAAGTTCATTTGAATACTGTTTTTAAATCCTCAGCACCGAGAGGAGAGAGGAAGCTAAGGCCTGATCTGGATGGTTGCCTCATTTAAGAGTAGCTACACAAATGCTCTTTCATTGCAAGGTAGCAGCTCCCCCAAGGCCTTTCACAGCCAGGACCCAGAATAGCCACACAGATAGAAAGAGGCTGTCAGCAAGCAAACTAATAAAAAAGTGTCCTACAAGCTATCTCCCACTGTTTTCTAGGGCAAACCTAGATCTTTCTTTATAACTAATCTAAACAGCACACTTCTGAGCCTGCAAAACTTTGTTCAGTCTTTCTATACTGTCAATTCATCTGTCCCTGAGGTCAACCGTAGATCTCTCAAAGCTTTACTCTCTAAGAAGTTGTTTTTAGCAAGTGTGAAAAGCACTAATCACATCCAGTGAACAAGGGATTATAAGTATATGTTGTGGTTTAGCCCCAGTCAGCAACTAAGCACCACCCAGCCACTCGCTCACTCCCCCCACCCCTGTGGGATGGGGGAGAGAATAGGAAGGGCCAAAGTAAGAAAACTCATGGGTTGAGATAAGAACAGTTTAATAATTAAAATAAAATTGCAATAATAACAATAATAATAATAATATAATGAAAAGAAAAATAATGAGCGAGAGAGAGATGAAACCTTGGAAGAAGGAAAAAAAAAGAAAAAAAACACAAACAAATAACAAGTGCTGCCACCGCTCACCACCTGCCAACCGACGCTGCCGGTCCCCAAGCTGTGATCGCTGCTTCCCCCGGCCAACTCCCCCCAGTTAATATACTGGGCATGATGTCACATGATATGGAATACCCTTTGGCCAATTTGGATCAGCTCTTTTGGATGTATCCCCTCCCCTCCCAGCTTCTTGTGCACCTCACAGAGCATGGGAAGCTGGAAAAGTCCTTGACTAGTGTAAACACTACCCAGCAACAACTAAAACATTAGTGTGTTATCAACATTATTTTCATACTAAGTCCAAAACTATACCAGCTACAGTGAAGGAAATTAACTATCCCAGCTAAAACCATGACAGTATAGGCACTTCTAAACTCATAGTGGTATTTCCAGGAGCATGTAGGTGTTTATAGGATAGAAAGAACATTTCCCACCCAGTCTTGACTTCTCTATACTTACTGACTTACTCTTTCCTCTATCTCATGCATCATCTTCAGTGCTAGAATATGCACATATGCAGCAGGAGTCTTTCCCAGGTTGGCTGTGGGCTGCTTACCCTCTGCAACCAAGAACAACCATCAGTGACTATAAAAATAAACAAGCGACAAGATACACTTTATTTTTTAATGAAAGATCTCCAAGATATTGTGTGATATGCACTGAGCTAGTAGCAGATGACAATACTCTTGTGGTGCATTCCTTATAATGACAAAAATGCGTAATGATTTCCTGAGAGAAGGCATTTCTCTGAAAACTTAGTGGGTTTTTTGTATGGATTTTTTTCCTAACATGACCAGGGGAACTTAACACAGCACTGTTATACGAAAAGGAAGTAAGAAATAGGATTTTTTTTTCAGTACAGCATTAGACCTAAAAATATTCCAAGAAAGGTACACCCAGATATACACAAAATGCTCAGATTTTCAGTGGGAATTTCGGAAGGGGATTAATACAAGATAAATCTAATTAGCTTCAAGGAAGTGACAATAAGAGATCAGAGGAGCAAGTAGAATGGTTAAATCTACACGGACTTCAAAAGCTTCTCAGCAGAAAAACACAGGAAAAGACTAATGAAGAAAATGAGCTACTGTGATGCAGATAGCATAATTCAAACTGGATTCCAAAATACCATTGTTAAGTTAATGATTTGTTGTATAGTGCATGCAGGGAACAAGGCTTTTTGAATATAAAAGGCCTAGCACTCAGCTCAAAGCTGTTGTAATTAGATCACATATATACTACTTTTTCCTTTCTGCTCTAATGCAACAGGGGTGTGAATTCACCTGATTCTGGTTCCTGTACCTGCTTTTTAGCTGTATGCTAGTAATTATTGAATCAAAAGTAGAGCTTGGCCTGTAAAAAACCTAAAAGATCCCGGGGGACCTGAGGAGCTCAGAATTCAAACAGTGATGTGATGGCAATTCTGCAAACCTGTTAGAGATTAATGGTTATGAACTATATGAATCAGGGGAAAGTGGAAGTTGGAGGACAGTCAATCAGGGAAGGAGTCCATAGGAAAGAGGGATGGATATAAAGTGAAGAAAAAATGATACTGCTGCAAGTTCTGCCTGAAGCAAAATGTCTTATTAAAATTACTTTAAGACTGCTAACCAATAAAAATAGGCAAAAAAGAGATAGTATAAAATGGGCAAAAAAAGCTGTTTAGCAAACCTTACTTCAAAATTCAGGAAAAACACAGATGTTTCATTACAAAGATATCATGAGGACTGCTCTACAGTTATTACTTTGGGACATATGGCCATTATTATAGATCATGCCATTCCATATGAGTCCATAGCCATGCACCAAAATATCACTGTTGTTTCTCTCTTACCCAAATGAAAAACTTACCTTTCTTTTAAGTTTACAGTTCATATGATCTTCAGTTCATGGTAGTTTAGTCCAGGTAGTACCTAGAGAAAACTATTCAGTTGCCTGAATCTGAATTTACACACAAGAACACCTAGTTTTAAAGTGCTAAATCCTGAAGCAGCAGTATGCTAACATCAGCATTAGTCAACTCAAATCATGTTTGAAAGTGATCTTGTTTTTTTTTAGTGGTCTGCAAACAATATTAAATGATGTGTATTTTGCATGTTCTATACCAATCATACGTCCAGCTTGCCAGGAGGTGCTGCACATAGAGGCAACACAAGCTAGGCAAAGGGCAGCACAGTGGTAAAAGGCATGGCAAGGTGCAAGGAAAACAGGCCCAAAATCCTACAGGATGATCCCTATCTTCAGCTCCTGGACAGCTGACAGCAGTAATAAGACAAATTAATTCTTGGTACCTGAAATCAATCTAACATATTTAATATACCAAGGTAAAAGACAACCAAATTATGCCAGATTCTCTTTTACAACCAAATCAGATGTAACCAAACACTTGGAATGGAAATTTCCACCCTTCACCAGTGTAATAGAGTAGCATACTATAACAGCTTATCCGGGAGAATGTCTCATTTTAGCCCCACAGAAGAGAAAGCAGTTCATCAGATCTACATAGGAGGATGCACATAATACAGTCCAGCGAATTTAAAACCTCTAAAACCAAAATAAATAAATACGCAATGACAATTCATAACTGTCCGAGAAGACCAATCTGGGAACAACAAAAAGAATTTAAACCTTCTTTCAGAGTGAGAAACAGTTAGTCTTTAATATATATATATATATATATAGAATACATTTTCCCCCCTAGCAAACTAACATTCTCAGACAAAGACAGAAGAAGCTAAAACCTCAAATATATTCTTAATTTTGATGACACAATATTAAATATCAGTTACACAGGATATTGATTTAGTGTATGAACCATAAAATATTCCATAAAGCCATAGCATAATTGTATGGGAGCTCTGTAGAAACGTCAGTCAGCTGAATCCTGCAGAAGTTAACAGAGAAACTCTCTCAAATGTGCTATTAGAAGTCTTCAAGCATTAAAAAGCCTCTAAACCACTCAACTGAAAACGTGACATGCTTGAATAATGGTGACAAGCACAATAATAGGTGTACAGTGTCTGAGGCTGTTTGCAAACTACAAGATACTTGGTATTCTTTTCTCTGAATGGTAAATCTCAAATAATGTGTTGTAGGCTAGTTATAGCACACATAAAACAAAGAAACCACAATTTAAGGACCTATGTTTTCCTCATAAGCTCATTAATGAGGAACAGATAGGGAAAGAGGTGATGGCCTCTTTACCTGGGGAAAAAGCAGTTATCTGGGGACAAGCAGCAGTATTAAACATTGAATAAGATACAGACAGCTTTTTATTGCATCATTTTGCATTTTTAGAACACCACACACCATGAACTAATTAATCTTCACAGTTACCTCCTTGAATTCTTTGAGGGGTTTAATCATTACTTTATAAACACAGAACAGAGATATAATGGGGACAGTATCAGTAGGAAGGCTGGAAGTGGGCTTCAAATTAAAAATTTTCAAGACATTTTGAAGGGTTCAGAAACACAAATCTCATTGAAAGTCAGCCCCTTTCACTGACAATCCACTACACTGTGAGGTGTCTAACTCATAGATATTCTGTTGACTTATTCTGGGCATGTGTTTTTGGACGCTAAAAGGTTTAGAATAAAAGCAAGTCACTTTACCCTTGTGACTGCATGGTGTATTTCATTTTCAGATACTACATTATTTATAACACTGGCCTTAATAAATCATGTATATCACAAAATATAATGCAACTGAACAGCCATCTCTTACAGCTTCAGTCAAATGCCGTGGGTCATTAAAATTGTGAATGAATTCAGAAGTTACTAAAATCTGCCTACTGTGAAAGATAAAGCCTCACATCCAATAAACACTGGTTGTGTACATGACTGAGAAGTGCTATATACAGCAATGTAGAATCTATGGTTCTTCAGTTTATAGTTCCTCTTGCCATTATGTCAGCTGGTCTGCAATCACAGAGGTGAATCACAGCTGTCAGTGCAAAAGAAGTCTGAGGAATCCTCTTAGAGCATCTGTCTGCAGCGTCACTTAAAGTTTTTTATATATTTGTGTATATGACACCAAGATTAAAATTAAATTGTTGTCCTTTTCAGATATTTCCTATTGCATGAGACTTCACTGTAACTACTTTCTTGCCCAGTCTATCAGTGTATAGCGAGCAGTATAAGAGAAAACTATAGCAATCAATTGTAGAAACCAGAAGTTTGCATCACTCCTGTCAATAATGTACTTTATTCTGTAAATGAGAAAATTAACTTTTCCAGCATGAAATCTGTTCTTTGACAAAGCTTTTTATCACTTCTATTAACAATTCTTGTAGTCTGGAGTTGTTGATACAGATTAACTATATTTTTGGAGAAGGCAGCTGCAGATACATAGCCTTCCTTGAAAGAACACCTTACTGTAAATGTTTAATGTGAGACAACTTTGTTGTTAGTCAGTTTTACGCATTAGGACCTGAATTCTGATATTTCACCCTCTTTCACTATTTTTTTTGTCTCTTTCAAATTGTGGGTTACACC
This sequence comes from Morus bassanus, assembly GCA_031468815.1. Classification (NCBI taxonomy): domain Eukaryota; kingdom Metazoa; phylum Chordata; class Aves; order Suliformes; family Sulidae; genus Morus; species Morus bassanus. The sequence continues at coordinate 105,390,111 of CM062567.1, read as the reverse complement.
TAATGAGTATCTAATTTGAAGTAATCACATGCTGGATTATGGGTTGGCTGCAAGATGTTCTGGTTTCTAGTCAATTTCTATCACAAAGTTATCAGGTCTACAGTAGAGCTCATAAACAAAATCTGCAAAACAGATATCTAGCCTAGGTTAACTAAGAGTAGTTTGAGATATCTATCACTGAGTATTTTACAGTATGTTGATTAGTTTCTTATATTCAAATATTTTCTTTTTTTATGTAAATATTTAGGTTATTTGAAGGAAATTTTACATATTACATATTTACATTATGTTATTACCCAAGTGAGATGGGAAAGACACAGATTTGAAACTTTGCTTAGATTAATATATGCAGTGTACAAGTCTAACAGGAAGCTCATAGCTGTTTAGCACAACATTTAATGGGAAAGTAACAGATCTCATCCTTACACATGATCTTATTCAGGTAGTACAGGGAATTCAGTCTGTATCCACCATGTCCTATAAAGACTTTGAAATTACTTTATTTCCCCTGAATATGATTAACCGCAAGTGTTTCCTATTTAGCTGTATTTGTTTGTAGAACAAAAATACCCCAAGATATGAATTAATGCGTTAATGACTTTAATTATTATTCCCAAGCAAACAGTTAGGCCTAATATGACTCATTAAATATATCAATTTCAGATTAGTTCAAACCCAACACAGTAAAGAGTTTAATCTGCTCAAACAACGTTACCCCGGAAAAACTGTGGCAGTATGATACTGTGGACTCAATCTTACATTATTTTCTGGTCTGCATGCCCAAGGCTTCTTAAGTAAAATAACCAAATTTCTATTGACTTGAATGGTTTCAGGCTACAAATCACAGAATCCTTGTGTTTGATAACAACACTAACTTTGTATCTAATTCTGTATTCCTAAAGCCATTGTCATCAATGGCATATTTCAGCTGAGGTTTATTTAAAAGTTTTTAAACTTTAAAAAAAAATTTAACATTGCCATTTCACTTGTTCAGACATTATTCTATACTGTTCTTGCAAGCTTTAATCTAGAACATGATACAGCCTTATTTCCACTAACTCTTAACAGCATAAAATTACGGAAGAGTGTCCACAAGCAAAGAAGGAAGAAAAGAGCAACAAGGTCTGAAAGATACTTTGTAGAGTTTCAGAATGAGGAAAAAAAAAGTAAAGTTTCCAAATTGCATTAAAACTCAACTAGGAAGTTGTGCAAATCTAAGCTCACTCCTTTTGTGCACTCATTCCAACTCTTTAGCACTTTTCTCCCAGATATTATCATTCATCAGAGCTTTTGCATACACCAAAGTGAGGGATGAATGCCAGTAACAAGCTGTGTTCTAGACTGATATGGAAGTTTATGGAATAAGGAAAGTCTGGTGGGAACCTTCCTTTTAATACATACTTGTATATGTATTACATATTACACCCTGAAAATAAAAAAAAATATTTCTGTTTCTTCACATTTGTGAAACATTAATAATAAGCAATTAATAGGTAGCTAATTTCAAAAGAACTTTTGCAGAAAGACAAATAATTTCATTGGATGTAGCCTGTGGGAATATCAGAACACATACAGAATATCAGTGCTTTTCTCTTCAGATGTTTTTTAATCATGTATTAGAAAAAAAGTGTTATAAAATAAACACAGAGGTCTTACAAACAAATTTTGGTCTAACTGAAGAATTTCTGCACGTTTGATAGTCATATTCTCACTTTGAATAACATTGAAAACACATCTGTTTTGGCATCATTTGCTTTGCTGTTTACTGCTGTTTACCTCAAAAAAAAAAAATGGTTTTCTCCACACATTCTATTCCTTTTCTTTTCTACTTTTTTTCTTGTTTCAGAACCTTTATACAGAATTTCACTACTTCATGGTCATTTGTCTTTGATATTAAAAATCATACATTGATATTTTTATTCTTTTTTTATATGTACAATTGTTCTGTATTTTAAAATTTATTCTTTGTTATGCATCCACAAGAACCAGGACTGAACCATTTCCACATAAAATTTCTTATACATTTCAAACTGGAAAACATTAATAGTCCATGTTTATTGTGGCCCTCCAGCAACTCTCACAGGAGATCATACGGAACTGCATGACAGCTATGAAATGATGCTGTATCATTAATGAATAACTTATCATAAAAGTCAAAATCCCTCAGCTTCTAAAGTCTGCTTTAGTAATTATGTTACACTTAATCTTAAAACAGTGATATTCTGCCCTTTCCTTCTTCTTTCCTGTACCTCCATTTGGTGGAATGTCTCCTCCATAACAGCAATTTGTTATGAATGAGACTACAGAGCTTTAAAATTGCTAATGCAAATTAAGTCATTTGATAGCTTCAGACTGAACAAACACTAATATTTTTTTTCTAATTGCCTAATACATTCTCTTGAATAACTTGCAAACATTTAATACACACTTCTATCATTAGCATAATATAATCATAATGTTCCCATTTAATTACAATTTATTTGAATGACTAATCACCAGTTTCGTGTTTTAAAATAAGGGGAACATTTTACAAACTGCAATGTACTATCTGCCTATCAATTCATTAGTAAAAAGACAAGTTGCAAGATACATAGCTAATACTTTTCTTAGAACATTGTCTTTAAAAATATTTCCTACTGCTTTTGCAACATCTGTGATAGACTAGCAGAAAGTAAGTTTGCTGCATGCCTACAAAAGATACAAAGAGAGCTTTGTCCCAAGAACAATTTATCCAAACTACTGCTTTTTTACCAGCCTATGCCACTAATAAACTGTTACTGGCATCAACCCAGTAAAAATGAGTCATCTTAAATCTGCAGGATATCAACTGCATTTTTATAGGCACGTTAAAAATAAAGGACTCTATAGTCAAATACAGGGTTATTTCAGTTAAATCTTCTCTACTTTCATTAAATGAGAGAAGAGCAGAACATAGAACATCACCTAGGAGAAATCAAGAAAAAATGTCCAGATGAACCTTTCCATACTTTTTATTCAAGCTGTCACTCTCTCCTCTCAGATGTGTGCATCTGTGCTTGTTATTGTTCAATAAAGTCTGACTATTTTGTCACGTACTCCCCATGTCTCTGTGGCCACATGCAAATAGGAAAGCAGAAAGCATTGCAGATCAGCACTTCTTCCCCTACACCCCCTTTCTGTCAGGTCCCTCTCTCTTCTACATGTGCATCCTCTTCATCATCACGTCTGTGATGGGACAGGCACCAAGAAACTGTCAGCAAGTTTCTTGCTAAGAGATAATGCTGCTTGTAGCCTTGTTTTGAAACCCAGACACAAAGTCTATTCATAGCAAAACTTTACCACGGTGACTAAGGGAAGAAAGGATCACATCTTACTTATTTATCCAAAGACTTATGCATCTGAGAGAGAATGAGTTAGCATAATACCATACAGCGGTGACAAAACTCTCTCAGTAACAGACTCATGCCAAACTTAAAATCTTACTCAAGCTATTTGCTATAAGTGACTCTCCTTGAACCAAATACAAGCCAGCCTGATTGTTATTCAAGCAGCTTCCAAATCCTACAGTAAAACATAGGCACATATCTACTACATGTTTTAAAACGGTTTTCAAAAACCCCTAATGTTAGTTGGTAATGAAAACTCTCCCTGCTGGTAAATGTGACTTCAATGCTCACCCTTTCAGGTCCTTTTGCTAGGAAAATGTCTTTCCTACTAAATATTATTATGAAATTATTAACGGGTGAACAGATGGAAAATTAAAGCAATTTAAAAATCTTAAATATTTATGTCCTTAATCACTTTATACTGTTTTATTGTGAATTACTCATTCACATAACAGAGGCTGTAGTATTACAAAACAGCTTGTCATAGTGTATTCTCCACTAGTAATCCAGAATATGTCCAAGTTGTAGCCATTAGTATAAGCTCTTTTAATAAATCTGCCAGTTCCATATGGCTTTTGTAGGGGAATAACTGTCTCTACTTGAACATCATCAAAAAGATTTAATTGACTTCAGAAGGTTACCATAAATTTATTCCTCTAGGGTCTTCTTATTGGAAGCAAGATTTCTCCCAACATCTTTTTTTCTGGACAGGAATATTCTTCATGGACGATTTCTTTGCTAGGATAACCTTGCTTATTATGCCTGCATGACATGTAAGAACAGAGCTCTTCTGTTTTGCTATTGATCATTGCTCTGATTCATCAACATAATTTGCTAGGTTTTTTCCCCATGCATATTCATATCCAAGGAAAAATTACTCTAGACTTCTCACTCACTTGCTTCCCTCCCCCACCCTCTCTTTTGCTATATTATTATTTTAAAGGCAAATTACTAGTAGTTCCATAAATTAAAATAATAGCAATGGAATAAAAAGCTCCTTTAAATTAATTGAAAGTATGGCAAATATCTCTTAGAATATGGGGCCATTCTCCACTTTCAGAGATACAAAACAAGAAGAAAAGGTAAGCTAAAGCATGATGGTAAATGGCTGATGTGTTAGATACAGCAAAAAAGCCACACAATTCCTCCAGGTCCTTCAGTCTGTTAGCTTCCATTTACTTAGATTCTGGCAGAGCAAAGCTTCCCGTTTCAATCTGATTGCAGCCAATACAACCATTATCTTTCTGATTTTTTAGCTAAATCAGAAGAATGAAACACTGGACTCATCCAACATTTTAAGCTGGAAGGACACCTGGATGTTCAATCTCCTGCTCAAAGTAGGGCTAACTTTAAAATTGGATCAGCTTGCTCGAGGCCTTGTCCTTTCAGCTTTTGAAGATCTCTAAACATAGAGATGCTAACAACCTTTCTACAGAAATTGTTCCAGTGCTTAACCAGTCTCATTGAAAAATAAAGGTATGAACCATTCAGGTAATTTTGGGCACAGTTTCTGAAATCTAATGATAGTACTCAAACAGTGTCTACTTTAGCACAGATATTTTGGTGCTTATTATTTTAGTGGGATAAATAAAATTCTAAGTATGAAACCGGTGGCAGCTGGAAATAAACTGCTGTAATAGAGAAAATGGTGAGACAAGAATACAGAAAAGGATACACAAAAGAGAGAAAAGACTAGAATAGGGAAGTGAAAACAACAGAGAACAGAAATGCCATTGTTCTGATAGGATAAAGATATGCAGAACAATATTTTTATTGTGTAAGACTAAATAACAACTGAAATACATAGTTCCTACTCAGCAGCAAAATTGTGTTTTTTATTTATTGTAAAAAATTCCTAGAGCTTGAATTTATATTCAGGATATTTTACATATGTTTGCACAATGTGCTGTAATCCATTGTTTAAGTGTGTATCGCTACACTGGGTGTTCTTATTTAGATCTTTTTTCTGACCAATTACAGATTCTTCCGCTGATGCATGATGACATCCTCTCTACTGATCCAGTCACAAAGTTCAACTTTTATTTCCTCAAAACCTAATTTTGGATCACATCTTCTTATCATTTGATTGCAAAATTTATTCTTAACCTCCAGGAAGACTTAGCCTGACACAGGGTGTATTTAAATCTCTACCCTTAAAAGTTAATTGCAATGTGTGGCAGTCAAAGCAGCCAAATAGTGGCGACTCTTTCCGAGTACATATAGTACCTGTCCAAGATGACTGAGTATCTCTTTTGATACCTTTGATAATTCTCTGATTTCCTCTTTGCTGGCTGTTCAGAGATGGGAAACCAAACCCGGTTGGTCACATTCTCCTTTGTAGTGCCATTGACTCTAATACCTTGCATCTATGTTTTTGCCATATTTGACTTCAAAAGATAATGACATTATACACATGGAAAGCTGCTATAAAGCTTCCCTCATGTCCCTTCCTTGAAGATCAAATCAAACTGTAGGCATTAGTAATATGGTTTTGGTATTTGCTACTTGCAAGAAATAATAGAAGAAAATCAGTGCTTTACTGTAATATCTTTTTCCCTTTAAGAAAAACTAGCAGGTCTGTTGTTCAAATGAACATGTCTTCTTTTAAGATAACTGAAATGCTAAACAAACCCTAAAATAAATCTACAGGCACCATGACAAGGCTCTACATTAGCAGAAACCCACAGGTTCTAGCCAATCTGACCTTTTGTAGAATTCACCTTTCATGTAGTTGCTATGCTTATTTCCATAGTTACCTCTGCAGCCTGTGGCTCTAGCTAGTTTGTCAGGACAAGAAGCAGCAATTTACACATTATTTTTCTCCTCCTGACTTCAGACCCAGCCACAACTATAAATACTAAGAGTAGGGCAAAAATAATGACCATTATATGTATTTGGACTCCTAGAAGGAAAGGATTGCTTTGATTTTGGGGAAAAAAAGTTGCTCTTATTTTGTCCATAGCTGTTCCTCTATTCCCTTTCCTCCCAGTCATCTGTCCTCATTTCTAACCTACAACATTACTGCTACAATGGGGAGGAATGAGTTACAACATAAATATTTCACTGGTTTGGTAAACAATTCTTGTTGCAAGCGCAAATCACCAGTTTGTTAGTAGTGGCAATTGAGGTGGAATCTCACTTCTAAGGACAGAAAATATCTGTCATAGCCATTAGATACAAGCCAACGACTAAAGGTTTCTAATATAACCATTCCAGTCAAATCACTTTGTTAATATGGAAGGAAAAATTGGAGGGAAGAGGGAAGGATGAAGACAGAGAAGGAAAAAGGAAGTTCATGTAAAGCTACCTCCTACGAAGCTTTCAGAGTCACTGCATGAGAGATGGAGAGCTCTGAAAAACATATTACCCACACAGGAATAAACCCACACTAGTAGAAGGGCTATTCACAGAAAGATTCATAATGCTTCTGCCCATTCAGACATGGGGACTAAAGAAATAATATAAAGTGCAAAAGAGCACTGGATATGTCATTTTCCCCACAAAATGTAGAACACAGTGATGACTTCAAATAATCCTGATCAAAAATAACCAGGCAATAACTGAGATCAATAATTGCCTTTATTGGTTTATCTTGCAACAATATGAAAGCAGGATTATATGCTGCAGAACAGCTAATGGGCTAAAAATTGGTTAAAGACACTCTAGAAAGAGTAAAATCCTGCCCAGCAATGAAATATTGTGTTAAAATAGATTTAGAAATTAAAAAAATAAAAATAAAGAGAGAAGTGCGGTCCTGGAATCCAGAGATTTAAATTCTCAAGCCATCAGCACAAAAACCTTGCCTTCTGTCATGTGATTCCATCACTAGAAATAGAAAATTTTACAGAAATAAAAAAAATTGTTCAAATTCTCAGATTTTTGCCAAATTGCATAGGCAGGAGATAAAAGAAAAATAATCCCAAGCAGACAATTTGTTTAAGCTGTATAGCCTGACAACCTGGCCTTAATAACAGCAGTAGTCTATACTGCTCAACAGAGGGAAAACAAAAGCTTGCAGAAGTTGAGTCAAATACCCTGATTCAAAAGAAGTTCAGTGAAAATACAAAGAACTTGATAATGTTCTATGATCATCCACAGCCTGCTTTCTTGGAAAAACTGAACATTGTTCTTTGATACTTTAATAAACTATTTCTATAGCACAGTTTCCTTCTAAAAGCTCATCTGTGCAACACAAAAGAAGCCTATTTGCACAAACTTCTGTTGGTCTAACAATTCTGAGACCAAACCAAGAGACCTCACCCACCCAGAAGCTTCCATCTCTGAAATTTTTGCCAAAGAAAACCAACAATGACACCTCCCTGTTATTGTCAGTGATCAAGTCAAGGGCCCTCCTATAAGATGATTACAGGTCATGTACCTTCCTGTAGAATGACAATTAGTGCAGAATCCTGCTACACATTGCAGACAAGTGCTGGGATTTTGCAAATTGTTCCATCTTTGCCAGTGCTTAATTTCAGTTGAAGTAGCATTAGATCAACTTGAAGGGCTTTTAAAAATCTCATTGAAATCATGCATCAATATCTCATAGTTTATCTTCCTCCCTGCTCTGATTAACCCTCCAGAACTCTTGCACTTTGCTGTTGTTTTTTTCTTATCCACCTTTCCTTCCATGTCCATTCTTGATTTCTGCCAGCAGTGCATACCTGCTTTGAAATCGGAGGTATAATTATAAAACTGTCCAAGCTGACCCTATTCTTGCGAGTTCAACAGTACAATAAAATAGTAATGAAACATGGCATTTCTATTCAGACATGCAGGCTGTGCTGAATTATATTCTGTTTCTTTCCTGTCTACTATAGGCAAAGTAGCTAGATTAAAAGTGGATTTAAATTGCCCAGCCAACCGTAAGCACATACCCACCCATGGTGAAAACAAAAGTAGTTGTTTCCAGAAGCTGTTGACAAAATGGAGAAGAAATCCAGCCATCCTGCCTCCTGGTAACATTCTGAAAAAGTAATTCCTCCTCTGTGCAAAAAGATGCAGTGTTTCTTGGCCATCAAGTCATCCATGACAGCTTCCCATACCCTTCTGAAGCCAAAAACTTGCCCATTCTCATCATCCTCCTTTCAGTTACATTTTTCCAAGCCTTCATGCTTTATAAGTATTTCTCAGAAATATAACAACAGCACAAATGCAGAAAAAAGTAGAAATTTGGAGCCGCTATAACTAAAAGTAATAAAAATCTTGGACCTTTTTTGAATAATTAAAGTTTAATGGCCTTATGTTGAAGGGACATTGTATAATCCAGTGTTCCCAATGTTCACCCTCTGAATTATTCTACGAACACATGTAATATCTTGTTATGTTTGCCTCCCCCTTTTGGGGCATAATCTACTTAATATTAGAAAACATTTTATTTCAATTAACCTCCCCCTGCAATAACAGATCTTTGATATCATGTCTTCCTTACTGTATTTACAGTCTCTTTCAAGAAATTCCTTTGTAAGAAATTAGTGCTCTGATTTGTCATTATAAAGCATATAATGCTGTCTGTAAAAGGGTGGCTTACTGCCTGGGATCACTTGGAATTAGCCGTAGATTTATACATTTTGTCCTTCTTTAACACACAGATAATTGCTGCTCATATCTCATAGTAAGATTGGTCTCAGCCAGGAAAATGTACATACCTTTCTCCAAGCTCAACCCCTTTTTGTTCCCAAAGAACAGAAACAAGTTCCAAATAACACTGGTCTCCAGTACCAAAACCTCTTCCACACCTCACTGGAAAATCCTCTCCAAATACCCTCTTCATTTCAGATGCAAGACCAACAGAGTGACCAAACTTGACTCCTGAATAGCCCCAGACAAATTAAATTTGAATGACCTCCACCTCCTCCATATTCAAGCTGGTTTATATATCATTGAAGCAGCAGAACTGAAACTTTTCAAAGGCCATGATACATCTCACTTCTACTCTATGGAGTAAACTGTTACTCAATAGGAATATATTTCTATCTTCCTCTCTTTCAGGTGACTGCAAGCACTGTATCTGATCCTGCTGTTCATGGCATATTGGTCATGTTTTGCATCCCGTGAAGAACTTCAAAGAAAATCACAATTTCTGGATCCCAGTTAGACTAGGGCAAAAGCCAGCAGCTAAACTATGCATCACTGCTAAGATTAGAATTGTTCTGCAAATGTTTACAGAAACAGCGCTTGGCATCTGGGAAACTACTTGTGTCCAGCGTTAAATGACAGCTGAGAAAACTCTTTCTGAAACTTGTTTTTTGACATAGACATCTACAGCCAATAGAAATTCTACTTTGGTCATTTTTATCCTATAGCACAAATCTGACTGGAAAGACATGGATAATGTTTTATATACATGGTAATCTATTTGGGAGAATATGGCTAGCTAGTGGACGTGAAACATACGATGCCTGGAAGGCAAGATAACATGGAACAGGCTTTCTACTAACACCAAAGAATAAAATCTTAAAGAATAAGCTTTATTCATCAGGCTGAAATTCCAAGGTACAGTAAAAAGGACCAAAGTTATAGGCATACCTTTTCTAAAGAGTATATATATTTACATCATCTGATAAGTGTGAATGCACATTTTAAAATGTGGATGCTAAAACTTCACTGCAAATAAAATATATTTTAAATTAATTTTACATGACTGTTCAAGCACCATGTTTAGAATTATGCATATTCACATTCCATTATCATTTGCATATATTTAGGAAAAAATTATGAGTTAATTAGTTGTATAATAATGCTGAGCATTTTACAGCATTTACATGATCACAGAACTGTGAAAATATTGACTAATTGTTATCAAATACATCCTTATTAATGTCAAGCGAATGATTAGTTATATATATCGTAAATATCTGCCTGGGAAACTTGATATAACACCACCTGTCCTTATTTATCTGATTTATTCAACACTTCTGGTACCTGGAACTATGAAGCAAAACCAGAGTAGTATAAGGCAAAAGTTTATGATTCATTACAAAAAAAAAACAGTTCCTACCACTGTCTGTCATTCATAAATAATTTGCTGGCTCAGTTATGCTCGATCATGGATCTATTATACATGCTTTATCCACCCAAGATATATTGCAAAGTGCATATACCTAGGAGGATGGTTGCAGATATTGTTACTCCTCTTTTCTTTTTTTTTAATTCTTACACATAATTTTTTCCCCTCTATTACAGAAAAAACTTTTAAAATACAAGTAACATGAGATAAAGAGATATTATTATGGTCCAAATATACATTGCTAGGAATGTCAAACAAAGATAAATGAAAGTGCTAGAAAAAATATGGATAATTATATTTACAGAATTAAATACATCTGTTTGTATGTGACACACTCATTTTGAAGGAATCTGCTTCATTTTTACTGGAGGGTGGAAAAGGAGATAGAAGGGAGAGGCTCTTGTTTATATGCTTCATTTTAAATACCATCATCCATGGCCTTTTAAAAATACATTAATTTTCCTCACAGCATTCTATTTGGTACCCTCATTTATATCCTACCTCTGTAAGTGTAATCATACTTGTTTTGCTTTAAGCATGTGACTAATGGAATTTATTTTTCTGGCTCTACTTAGGTAGCTAAAAAAATAAAAGACTGAGGCTTACTAGACTCTCATGAGAAAGCTAATACAAGTTATGTTTCTGAAAAAATACATTTAATTATTTAATAAAAAAGTGGGCAGAGTTAAGGCTCAGAGTTTCATTTTAATATTTCTTAGTCTTAGAGGAAAATAAATATAATGTTATAGCAGAAAAATAAGGGGTAAAAACTCCAGTCATGTAAATAACCAACAGAATAAAACTTACTGTAAAAAAGCATGGATGCTGGTGCTAGAGCTAGAGCTAGACCTCCTACCAAAAAACCCATCCCACTCTTCCACTGTTCAGGTGGAAGATCAAAGGGAATGCCATTTCCAGGAAGCTTAGTTAGACCTTAATGAGTCCAATATTATAATTATTTTATAGTAATATGGTGGCACTTGCACAGCAATACATATCACTTCAGTGTTCCGTGCTGCCTCAGAGCTTATTATCCGGTTTGGTCCTGTTCATTTTTTTGCCAAGAATCAGAGTGATTTGCACAAATAGCAATAGTAGCCATGCTACTTCCACATTGCAACTAAAGGTCAAGGTCTCTAATACCCAACAATAGTATAATTCTGCTCCCAGAGTACTGTCAGTACCTTGCTTTTCCTGGAATGGCTAGAACAAATGCATTGTGTCTGCAATATAAACCTAATTCATAGATATGATCTCTGGAAACAACCCTCAGACAAAATGCAACTCTACATAAATCCAAAGAATCTTCTAACAGAGACAAAAATTATGTGTAATTGCCAAACTAGAGTGGTATCTCATCTCAAATACATTAGGTCAGAAGGAAAAGCTCAGGCTATGTATAAAATGTTTTCAGATGTTCATACAACATAGCATTTTTCATTGTTTTACATAATTCCTAAGTGATTTAGATAATCAGTTCAACCCACTAAAATACCAGTGAAATCACAAGCTGCATTATTATTAATGGTGGTTAAAGAATGATTAAAGGATGTTGAAGAGAAGAAGAGAAGAGAAGAGAAGAGAAGAGAAGAGAAGAGAAGAGAAGAGAAGAGAAGAGAAGAGAAGAGAAGAGAAGAGAAGAGAAGAGAAGAGAAGAGAAGAGAAGAGAAGAGAAGAGAAGAGAAGAGAAGAGAATACTTTCAGTTGGAAGGGAGCTACAATGACCATCTAGTCCAACTGCCTGACCACTTCAGGGCTGATCAAAAGTTAAAGCATGTTATTAAGGGCATTGTCCCTTAAACACTGACAGGCATGAGACATTGACCACCTGTCTTGAAAGCCTATTCCAGTGTTTGACCATCCTCTCAGTAAAGAAATGCTTCCTAACGTCCAGTCTAAACCTCCCCTGGTGCAGCTTTGAGCCATTCCCATATGTCCTATCACTGGATACCAGGGAGAAGAGATCAGCAGCTCCCTTTCCACTTCCCCTCCTCAGGAAGCTGTACAGCGCAGAGGTTACCCCTCAGCCTCCTTTTCAGCAAACTAGACAAACGCAGAGTCATTAACCACTCCTCAGAGGGCATGCCTTCCAGCCCTTTCACCAACTTTGTTGCCCTCCTCTGGACACATTCAAGGACCTTCACATCCTTCTTAAATTGTGGCACCCAGAACTGTACACTGTACTCAAGGTGAGGCCACAGCAATGTGGAAAACAGTGGGATAATCACCTCTTCTGACTGGCTGGTTATACTGTGTTTGATGCACTTCAGGATGCAGTTTGCCAGGGCACACTGCTGACTCCTATTGAGCCTACTGCTGACCAGCACCCCCAGATCCCTTTCTCCAGGGCTGTTTTCCAGCTACTCCTCTCCCAATTTATATTTGTGCCCAGCATTACTCTGTCATAGGTGCAGGATCCTGCATTTGGACTTGTAAAATTTAATCCCATTAATCATTACCCAGTGCTCCAATATACCTAGATCCCTCTGCAAGGCATCTTGTCCCTCAGGAAACTTAACAGCACCTCCCAGTTTGGTATCATCAGCAAACTTGCTAATGGCGCATTCAACTTCTGCATACAGATCATTGATAAATACAGTGAACAGCACTGGCCCTAGAATTCAACCCTGAGGAACACTGCTGGTGACCGGTCACCAGCCAGATGTAGCCCCATTCACTACAACCCTTTGAGCTCTGCCCTTCAGCCAGTTCTTCATGCAGCACACCGTGAGCCCGCTCATCCCACAGTTGGACAACTTGTCCAGAAGGATGCTGTGAAGGCCAATATCAAAATCCTTACTAAAATCCAGAAGAAGTACATCCACCACCTTCCCTTCATCCACCACTTATAGAAGGATATCAAATTAGTTAAACAGGACTTTTCCTTTTGTGAACCCACGTTAGCTGTCCCTGATGATTGCATTATTCTTTAAATGCCTTTCAGTAGTACCCAGCATAATCTTCTCCATAATTTTTCCAGGAACTGAAGTTAGACTAACAGGTCTGTAGGTTCCTGGGTCTTCCCTCACAGCCATCCTGTAAATTGGAATAACATTGACTAGCTTTCAGTCAGCAGGGACCTCCCCAGACTCCCAAGACCTTTGGTAGATGATTGTGAGGTGTCCTGCCATAACATTTGCTAGCTCCTTCAGTACTCTGGGATGAAACACATCAGGCCCCATGGACTTGTGAACATTGAGATGATACAGCTGGTTCCTAACAATTTCAGTGTCCACAAATGGAAAGTCACTGTTCCTGCACTTGTGGTCCTCTGACTCTGGGGACCAGGCAGCCCAAGGTCTGTCAATATTATTAAAGACTGAGGTAAAAAAAGCGTTGAATGCCTCCACTTTTTCTTCATCCCTATTAGTCAGGTGACCATCTTCAATGAGAGCAATGTTTTCTTTAGACCTTCTCTTGCTATTAACGTACTTAAAAAATCCCTTCTTGTTATCTGACACAACACTGGCCAGTTTCAACTCTAACTGAACTTCGGCCTTCTGTGTCTTCTCCCTGCATATACAATCACAGTTTTACATGGCATAAACAGTGAAACTGTTCCCTAATCCCAGGATACTGGAAGAATCTCCAGCTTTAAATGGGCTTTACACAGACCAGTTTTCATGGACTATCTAGAAGAGTTTACAATTCAGCCATGTTTCCTTCATATAACATGTACCTGAGAAAAATTAACAGAAAAAGGAGGAAACAAACCCTTGAATTTGAGTATTTAAGTGATTATGTAAGTTATTTCACTGTCGGGACAATATAATAAATTGCAGAAATCCTAACAAACGTATAAGAAATGAGTTACGTCTGGGGAAACCTACTTTAAATATTATTTCACATCATATCTGTGACCTGTCATTTGGAAAATTCAATCGACCACCTAGTAAAGCATTCATGGGACTATTTTATCACTGCTTAAGTATCTTTACTGATATAAAATGAATTTTGCACTGGATACATAAACCTTAATTGAAAAGCCTGGCAAAGATCTCAACACAATCCAATGGTCCAGACTTCATAGAACGTATCTGGCAGCCTTTCAATGAATCTTTTTTCCTTGTGTGGAGTGACATATTTATCAAGCACGACATATGCATTTTGCATCAGTGCCATAAAAACTGATCTTCTCTATTTGTTTTTGCTTCTAAGCAGCTTCAGTACATGCAGAATGAAAAGTTGGGAAAATAATCCAAACAAAAACTGTTATGCCTCAGAAATGAAAAGTAAAAAGCCAGATTCTAATAGAAAATGAAAAAAAAATTCTTCAGCAGAAATGTTAAATACTGTCCTTTTTAACTGCACAAGCTGAAGTTACCAACCACAGGAAGAAAAGGATAGAGAAGTGCAAAAGCAGAAACAACTGCTCACAGGATCTTATTCTTTGAGCTGGACATACACCTGCTGAAATCTTGAAGTTTATACCAGAGATGAACCTGAACTATATTACCTACAAAAACTATTAAAATAAATTACTTCCAGTTTTCACCACTGTCTTTCAAACTTCTACAAATTCTGAGCATCTGGAGAAGTTAAGACATCATCCCAATATATCTATAGTTAGATAATTTCAGTAATAGACAGAATGCAAGATTGCTCAAACATGCACTAAGTGCTCTTCAATTCTAGTCTGTGTCACTGAGCCTCACTACCCGTGCTATGTCAGTTCAGAACAATGATGTATTTGCCTGCTTGTACATGGGACAAAAAGGCTATTCATATGTAAATGTTACTCTTAACATTACAGAAACTATTAAGAATCAAAAATAACAAGATGTATCCTGTGGCAAAAAAATTCAGGATTCAGGCATCTTTGTCATCACAATCACATTGCAAATTGCATAGAAAAATCACAAGAAACATGAATGTTCAGAAAATTTGTACTCTCAGTCTGACATCATGTTTTTACAAATAGTCATACATGTTTCTCTAGTTTAATCTCAGACTTCCCCAGTTAACTCAGTCTTTTCACATCAAACTGAATGTGAAGGTTTAAAACATTACATGATTACACATTTTCCAATATTACCAACTCTTTTATGAAGCATAGAAAATACACTGCTCAAGCTGCCACTGAATTTGAATCTAAGGCGTTGAGATCTGCAAAGTTCAGCAACCTCTCCGAAATTGGCACACAGTCCATCCAAAATTGCACAACTACATACGACATTATAACATCTATGCTGAGAGATGCCATGCTGGTCATAAGCAGAGTTAAGCCAGAAAGAACACTAGACTTCTCTCAGGGGGTATATAAAGTCATGTTAGGCAGTTCAGGCTTATCTATTTTTTTCTTATTTGCAACGTGAGTGGTTAACTAAGGAAAAAAAGACCTACATATAATATAAGTATAGATCTACATAGATAAACATATATGTATATAGTGTAAAAGTAATTTACATTTTAGACAGGGATTCAGCAATTTAGTTTACAGTTGTAATTGGGAGTGCAAACTAAAAAAAAAAAAACAGGTTTAAATATTAGTGCCCACATAAGACATTGCATTATCTTTATACATTCTGTTTGATATCCTGTATTTAGTTAAACTATTAACACTTTATGTTTAGAATAAAAAGAGTAGACAATGGCATGTGCACAGAAAAAATTACAAAATTTGAAAGTAATCCATCATTTGCTGTTCATTCAGATCCATGTTGTTCAAACACAGGAACAGTGCCACCTGGGAGGCAAAAAACACATTCATAAGTGGAATCTTTTCCATTACAGTTAATCAGTTCATTTCATTGGCTAAATTCCTACTTTCCTCCAGGACAGATGACAGCAGTAGCTGAATAAGTAATCAGAAGACTATAAAAAAAGGTAAGTCAAACCTGGTGGCTGTTCTTCTCTTGTTTAGTAAAGCTTACAGTTAGGAAGCAAGCCAGTTCATTGAAGGCAACGCAACCAACTCAAACACTTGCAATGGAAATGTTCTTACTGGTGCCAGTGATGTTGTAGTTACTTTTCACACCTACGTGTGATAAATGATTTCTTGTGGTCCAAGTCAACGAGGAATCAGGATTTCTGGCAAGTGAGTAGTGGAACATACAACTGACTGGCAACCTCACATGCAGACCTTGCTGCTGGAGCAGAGATAGGATGCACTGCAAAAAGACAGTTCTGTGGAGTTACAAAAAAATGAAAGGGCTTCTTTGTAAAAATGCAGGCAGAATAGTGCATGATTGATTCTGAGCTACTAAGCTTGAAGCAATACAAAAGGTTTCACCTCAAGTGCCAGTGATGAATCATGCTGAGTCTGACCTGGGCTTCCAATCTGCATGCAGGGGAGAGCATGTGTTCCCCATTCTGCACAACTCTTGTGTTGTTTCAACACAGATTCAGCCTCAGACATGGAGGAAAGATGGAGTTGTGAACAATGTCAGATTTGTATCTCCTGATGCTGCACTCAGCCACCACCTGGTGTCTTGAGGTAGACAAGGCTTGTTGTTACACAAGAGGTGTCAGAGGACAGGAAAGTCAGAACACTCACTTTTCTCACAAAACTGGCTTAGAGAAATAAGTATCTCATTTCCTCTTGTGTACTAATGTAACCTGTGATTTTCATTCAGTACTTCTACGTAGGTGCAGGAGAAACACATGTTCTGGGTTAGTACTGGTAGTAAAAGTAGCAACGGTTGCACTGGATTAGTATACTACACATTTTCCAGGGCACACACAAGAAGAGTACAGTCTCTGTTCCTGGAAGAATGCAATTAAAGATGTTAATTCTCTAGTTAGCTTTATAGAGACAAATCTTAAAAACAGCAGAAGATCTCTCTGAAGTCAACAGCACTCCTTGCACCTGTGTAATTTTAACTATCTGAAAATTGCTGCGTATTAAGTGGGTAGGCTGAAGAGACTTCAGTAATCACCAAAATGTCACAAAAGAGACGATATTTAGACATGTGACAAGAACAACAGAGTAGGATTTGGATGAGAGAGAAAGGTAAGTAAGCATTAGATGTTAGCAGCCAAAAGAATAGTACACATAGGCAAAATGTAGCTGTATGATCCCAAGAAGAAAAGACAGAACATGAAAGGTCCAGGACACAGGAGATTATCTTGAGGAAATGAACATGTGAACCAAAACACTGAGATACTACAGCACAATGATGTCAGGAGTAGAAAGAGAAATGCAGACCTCAAGTTGACTGGTAAAGCTGTAAAAGGCCTGGAGGGGATCTAAGAAGGCAGCTACCAGTCTAGGCAGCAGCAGGAACCAGTGATGGAGAAAGACTGCTAAGCACCGTTTGCATCACAATGCTGCTGTGATGAACCGTGTGAAAGGGAAGCCTGCAGGGGAACCCTAGCAGACGACATCATGTTGTGATGTTGTTTCTAATGTTTCATTCATTTCTATGATAAAGCAGCAGCAGCAGAGCCAGAACTGCTGAGGATGAGAATGAAGGATGATAGCATCTCACTGAATCTGTTATGGATCTAATGGATCATTTTCGTCACTGAAAGAAACAACACCAGGAAAGAAAGGATCCTTGCATCATTCAGTGGTTCCTCCCAGCACCATCTCCCTTGTATCTTCCAAACAGTACAGCTCAACATAGCTTTGATTTAGCTTTCCATAACTAATATTTCTTTAAAAAAACCCAACACAGCTGAATTTTTAAACAATTAATAGGTGCATGACATAGCCATGGTGCAATTAAAAACCACAACAGTGATCAAAAGAAAGGTTTTGAAATGGAGGGAAATTCAACCTTCTCCCCCCTTCACATGCTTCTTGAAGCTGAAATTCATGAGCTGAGTTAATGAATAACGCATCCATGGCAAATGTTTTCAAAGTACAACTTACAAGGTGATGGAACCAAAAGAATATTTAAATTTACAATTTTACTCAGAATAGCAAAGGAATGAAGAATAAAACAGAAGAGACAAAAAAGAAGTATGCTTTTCCTCAAAAATTCATTATGATATTTAGTTACTTTTTTATATAGAAGCAAGTCTCTGAGCAAATAATGAGTTTTTCACATCAACTCCTTAGCAAGTTGAATTAAACTTCTTTCTGTAAATGTGGTTATTCACAATAAGTCAACTCATTAAAAAGATGGCTGAAGACTCACTAGTAATAAAAGTCATTTACAATGCTGTCTGCTGAACAGCTCACATATGTAAGCAGGCCTCAACACACAGGATGCTGCCACAAGCCACCCTAAGTCAGGTATTTGCATTGTTGTATTGCTCCCATTACTAGCTAATGCTCAGTACCTGTGCCATGAAACTTTACTTTTGCTGCGCACTGTAGTTGAAAGCATTTTATTCTTAATTCATGTAATAATGAATAAATTGTTGATCTAACCTTCATAAAGTGCAAGCAATATCTAACGCCAAGAAGCTACCAGATCGTCAGATTTTGTTACAAAAATGTACAATGTTACTGATTTCAGCTTTCTGTCCTCAGACCTAATCTTTCCACTACTGTTGCACAGCAGAAGCAAACACACTGCAGCTGCTCCGCTTACTCAGCCATTCAGAGGCTAAAGCAGCATCTGAGGGACTAACAAGCTGGAAATTAAAGGCCAATAGATGGGTTGGACCAGGCTTTATCCGGTGGAGTTCAACACAGTAGAAAGAACACTCAGCAGAGTGGACTGAAGTCCATGTTTGTCAATTGGAACTGCAGCAGATTGTGCTAATGGATTTGATACAAGGTGGGAAGCAGCTGTAATCCAAAATGGAGGAGAGGGCAAGAAATACCTTGCTAGATTCCTCAATAGAAGGTGAATCCTACAAAATCAAAAGTCTTCTGTAAAACACCTTTGGGATTATACTCATCCTCAGACGCGAAATCCCAGTGCCAGCACATCTAAAACAAGCAGAACTCTTACCAGGGGTAGATGAGCATCTGGGAGATGAAAGCACCTTAGACAACTGCATCTAGAGTCCAAAAACATACAGCCAGGAAAAAATAGTTCTACAGGAACAGGAGGACACAATATGGTAAGAAGGGAGGAACATATGGAGGCAGTGTGTGGCATAATTCACAAGAAGCCTAAAGAAAGGTTTTAGTACTGCCATAAAGGGAAAAGACCAAGGTAAGTACTGCAGAGTCTTTGGGTTTCCGGGGAATATCTTCACCATTCATTATGCAACCCTGCACACTTACTTTATGGAAGATAATCCACTCCTTTGTTTCTATGTACTGTGCATAAACCCAGGTTAGAACCAGATTGGTTAGTTTTTCAAGGTGGTGCTCCAGCTGATGTAATCTCTTCTTGTTATTTGCTTAATTTTGGTGCAATTGGCTACTCTGAACTACTGTTAGTTTTGCTCAGGTCATATTTCTAGTCTTTATTCCAAGAAACTGCTACTTTCTGAACCATGTCTTTAAAAGATAAAGAGTAACTTTAGTACTTTTCTGTTCCATTGGTGCTGTAATTCATACTATAAACAGAAGCTTGTTTGGGGGAGAGTTGACAAATCATTCTGCCATTTTAATTTTAGTAAGACTTATTATACCAGACCTATTACTGAACACTTCACCCTCCATCTGTGCCTTTTCTGTACTAAATATTGCCAATTTCACACAGATGTCATATAAAGCTGTGCATTAAAATGAACATTTCTTCCACTTATTTGTGCCTGCACTGGACTGCTTTACCTCCTCCTTTCACAAATCCTTTTCAAGATATACATGTTCTAAATCCATCCAACTGTTTCTGTCCTTTTCCACTCCAAGAGATTTTTCTCATGGTCACCAATGAATACATTAAGATTACTTTTTTGGCTTAAATGGACCAGCTGCTCTTTACTGCTATCTGAAGGGGAATGAACAGGGCCCAAAATGGCTTGGGATTACTTGTTCTGTTCGGTGACTCTGGACTATTTTACTACAATCATATTTAAGATAAGAGATACTATTTTTTTGCTTTCTTAGATTAATGTGTTTCTGCTTCCACTAAAGATTTTGCTTTTTTTTTTTTTTTTTTTGTTTTATAAGGTGGTTATGACTATCCACATTTATAAAGTAGCATGCTATTTCACTACAGTCTCCTTAAACAATTATTTTTCTAATGAATAAGGACAATTATCAGAAAAGTTCCTGAAAAGAACTTCTAGGGTTTTTTTCAGGAAATTTCAAATATTATATTAATCCAAACTGCTTGTGATTCTATTCCTGACTGCAAAGTTTGTCAGTTTATTCTAGCCATCTGTAATATCTGATTAAGTTTTTTTTAGGAAATACAGTTTATCCTCAAACTTCTTTGTTATATTGAGGATTCTTTATAGAAAGGACCACAGAAGGATACCACAGCACCAAAGCATATTGAACTGAAGTTCCCTCTAGACATGCCATTTGTCTTAAAATGCAGCTGAGTAAACCATATTTTCTGTTCTTGCCTCTTTAATCTCCCAGGTCCTCACAAAAATTTGTTAGAGAATTCTCAGGGCTCAGATCTCTGCAAAAATAAGCTATTTTTATTTATTTTCTTTCTATCTGATGGAAGAAAACACAATGCAATGTGGCTACATCCTCACAGATATTCAGTTAAAAATGCTTCTGCCAATTTTTTTGAAGGAGTAATCAAACCCATCTTAAGGCTTACATTTTCCATTGCACCATGAAAACAATGCATCAGAAATTTCAATACCAGGCCTCAATAAGGTAGAAAAGGAGTGTCCAAGGACAGAGGGAAATTACTTATTATTATTTAAGTTATATACCTAATTTTCAGGTTAAGAAGCAGGAACACCAAAACAGCAACAAGGTATGTTGGATGTCTTGTAATTGTTGTTCAGAGGTCAACGTCTTTCTCAAGTCCCTGGAGGTGCTCCTCTGCACGCCTCCTGTCTGCCACTCTGCCAGCAAGTGGTTCCCTGTCAGAGCATTGTGCAAACAGAGCTAAAAAGAAAGAATCAGGAGTGCTTCTGCTGTACAAAGTAAATTAAGTCAAGAGGATATTGATGAGATTTCTAATTTATTTAACACATACACTGAATTCAGAATGGGAATAAAACTTCATCTGTCACCATTCATCAGCTACATATTGCCTACGGCCATAAGCCTGCTGCTAGCTTTTTCTTCATTCTCCTTGGTTTTGCCCAATTTAGTTCTGTTTTTCTTTTTTTCTCTTGTCCTGTACTTAATTTCTGACTGAACAATTTAAAACATAAATGTTCCAGTTTGTGGCAGTCAACAAACTGTCACCTGACAACCTTTAAAATGACAGATGCCAATTTTTTTAAAGTAATATCAGGTTTTCTATTCGCAGCTCTCTACACTGTGCAAAAAGAATCCCTTTCTGAAAAATACCTGTGAGAAAATAAATTTTCACTAGCAGCTGGTCTTCTTGACTGCCTAGGTAACTCTTTTCAAGCAGAGAAAAGATACATACATATATACAGAGTTACAACACTAGTCATTCCTTATAGGATTTTCTCTTTCATCAGGTAAGCTGGAAATGACTTTGAAGAGAACTATACCAAGAAAGGCAAAATGACAACAAATGCCACCTCTAATCCCTACAGCTTTCAATATCTTTGCCATATTCAGAGATCTGCTGAATAAATGGTCATCTGGATATGTAGAACAGTCTTCAGTTACAGGCTTTAAGAGACAAATTATTTAGTTCCCTTGAGGACTACTGTAGGGGAACCGCAAATGTTGTTCAACTCTGGAGTTCTGAAGGACATGCAGTGCACAGACAAAGTGGCCAAAAGCACAGAGGACTGGCATATACAGGGAAAATGAGAGAAGCCAGCTCAGACCCACCTCTTCCTCTCCCAGATTAGGTATTATTCTACAAGGCACTATTGCCATCCCAAGTGGGATCACACTTCTGCACGGAAGTGTTTGTACTGCCCTAACCCATTGTCATTACTCTAGTAAGTCAAACTACAGAAGAAAACATTGATCAATAGGTACCTCTACCCCAACTAACACAGTTTTCTATTGAATGGAAAAGGGAAATCAAACTGCAGAGAAGAAAGGAAACAAGTCAGATGACTGAAAAGTAAAAAATTAATTAAAAAAGTGTAAAGGGACATAAAATAGAAAACAGACAGGAAAACTAAATAGTAAGCAAGTGAATGGGATCATGGCAGGAAGAGCAAGGGAACACAGCTACCTGCCAGTACCATCAGGTATGCTGAGAAGGGAAGGTGTGAGCAGCCTGGCCCTTCTGCTGCTGCATGCATGCTCCCTTAACCAGAAGCTGAAGGAAATGAGCTTTGCTCCCTAATCTTACTGCTACTAGAAAAGCCTTCAGCAAATTAATGTGAACGTAGTACCATTATTTCTAAGAAAGCACTTCACTCTGAGGGTTTCTTACATCTTTCTTGTCCTCAGCATCTGCAAGTTTCAATTTCTCTCAAGACAGTCATTTTCTGACCAAATTTTCAATGTTTTCTTTCCCTCTGCTCCTTTTACATCTGCTTCCTCTCAGCTCCTTCCTTCTCCTCTTCCTTTTCTTTATCTTTCTGTGTTTATTCCAGTGCTCCTGGTCTCACCCACTCTGCTTCAAGCTAGTATTATCAACTTACTTTGAAATGCGCACACACACACTTGTGACAGCAACAAGAATCAACTGCCTGTTCGACCACAGGGAGCAGAGGTTTACACAGTATTAGATTTAAAAGGGGCTCAGAACACAGACATACTACCAATTCATTCAGAAGTTTACTTTTCCAATTAAATGGAAAGTTAATGAAGATAACATTACATGGAAACATGCTTAAAACAAAAAACAGTTCACTGAGTTCTGATTATTGCTTTTTATGGTAAATTCTGAGCAGAATAATTAAGCTAAGATGGCCATGGCTAACAAAATACCTGTGTGATTCTGTTCAAGAAAAAGCAATGAAAGGAATGAGGTTTTTGCTTTTCCTTTTTTGAGTGGGATGTTCATGGGAGTGGGGTGTTTTTGAGTGTGGGACTAGAACATGAGAATAGAGCAAATCAGAAAGACCAAGATTATTTTTTTTAAGTCTAATCACAGTAAAATTCCAAAATTTTAAAATTTAGCGTGATTAAAAATTTACCTAAACCATGTATTTAAGGGCAGCTGAAATGTTTTTTGAAATGTTTTGGAAATGCTGAAGCATTTCCTTTTCCTTTTTTATGCTTTAATATAAGTATCTTAAAACAAAGATCCATCTAGTGACCTTTATGCCTTCACCCAAAACCTTTCACTTCTATTCAACATATTCAGACAAAAATTGGAGTGCTGTCATCTCTGCATTTTCAGAAATATGCAACATTTTGATGATATTTTCTTGTTTGGGGTTTGTTTGGGTTTGAGTTATTTTTGGACAAATTCATGAGAAAAAGCAATGGATTCCTGGATAAAAACCCTACGTTTCTCAGTTGGAAGTCATTACACAGAATGTATCCACTTTTACCCAAGAGCTCTAATTTTAGTCATTAGCCCTGGGTCTGATATAACATACGACTTGTGAAATCCACTTAATCCATCTGCTGAACCTGCACAGAAATAGGCTGTTTCAGATGATGATTGAGAACATATCTTTCTCCTTCTCTGTTAACTGTAGGGAGCCTAATAAATGCAGGGTAGGGAGACTACACTGAGATGCTCACAGCTGGACAATATGCGTATCCTCCTTCTCTACCTATTGAATCAGGACATTAAAACTTCTTTTGTCCATCTCACCAATTTATGTCAGCAACACTCTGGAATGACAAACATCTTAATATAGAAGTCTCGAATCTTGCAAAGAGATATAGGCTTAACCTCACTATTGATATACCTGATAACTATTGCAGTTTCTCAAGACAGGAACACACAGGTACCAATACAGAGAATTCTGACCTTGTTTGTTGCTTTCAGTGCTATATTCCTACTAACACAATCAATTACCGTACAAAGTTTAACATGGGACTTTCTGGCACAATACCTGCATGCAACTCTGTACTACTGTCACAATATTATCATTTTGGTAGATTCAGTTGTTCTGGAATAGTCACACACATTTACTCAATGATATTTAATTATTGCCTTTGTGATTTCAGATAAGAAACTGTGTGCTACTTGAATACAGTAAATGATTAAAATTTAATTACTCTCTGTCCTCCCAAGGTATTAAATGTTATATTGCATTTTACAAGACCTCAGGCTAGCTCAGTGATTGCCTTTGTACCTGCCCATGACTGGGAGAACAGAAGTTTTTCCTGATTGTTTTCTCTCCCAGTACTTACACTGTTGAGGTGGGACCACTTCCAGCCTGGCGAAGAGACAGCATGCAAGCATCTGTACAAAGTCTCAGAACAGATGCATTGCTGAATGTAAACTGAAAACAAAATAAACAAATAAATAATAAAAATATTAAAACATCAGATTAAGAACTCTTCCACCTGCCAAGGTTTTGATGTATAAATTGAATGTTTAATGGGCTGCACTAATATAATTAATTTATCATCATTATAAAAGTACACTAACATTGTAGTTTCATTTTTTAATCTGATTTTTCCTAGTAAATTAACATTTTCAGCTGACATTTACATTCCCACTTGTAATAACTAGATTCTTTAGGCTTCCAACCTTTGAAATCTTAAAGCAAAAGGAATTCTTCATAATCCCATAACCTCCAAAATTCTCTTTTCTTCTAGAAGTATGATTAGGAAGGCAAGAAGGAAATGTCGCTTTGCTTTTCACTGCAAGCAGTAAAATAAAACGTCTAGTATTATATGCAACCTGGTAAGCTTCCATCCTGCTCTTAAAACAGTTAATTCAACTGGATCTCATGCATACATTCCCCCTAGATAGATTTCCCTCATTAACTTACATAACAGCAGACATAAATCTTGACATAATCTTCTCTCTGAACTTTACTGTCCGTAAAGCATATGGAGTTTTCTTTGCCAGAGAGACACTCAGTCATTTTTATGCTCCTGGTGTGGATCCAGGGGATTATATCAGTCTGGCTGGCAGGATGAATCAGCAAAATAACTGTACCTCTCTATCTTTTATTGAATCCTATCGGATTACCAAGTTTTTAACAGCCTCATAAAAGGTTCACAAACTGAGCCTTAAATTTATAACTGTAGATAAACAGACTGTCTGTCACTATCAATGCCAAAACCCATACTTGGTTACAAATGTGGATCCGACATGATGAACATCACCAAGATCTAAGTCTGTCTTTTTCCATTCATACACCTGGATCAGGGGTACTGCAGCTACTGCAGCCAAATCATTGATTTCCTACTTTAGACCCTTGCTCTGAGTTGAGTACCTACACATATAACTCATTTATCATTTCCATTTCATTTCCCTTTCACGGCATTTGAGCAGGAAGCAAAGTTTTTCCTGTTGGAAAAGGGAAGGAATTCTGCCTTCCACATGTGTCCTGAGGCAGGGTGGTGTGGGCAGAAAAAGACCAGATTAAGACTTGCAATAGTTGAGGAAAGTTGCAGCATTTACTTTAGTCATGAGTTAGTTGCACTGGGTGCGTTGGTTAGTCAACAGTCCATAAGGAAGGGCATTTAGCAGCACATGAAGGGTAGGAAAAGGCTGAAAAAGGAGAGTCCAGAAAAAAATTTAAAAGACTTAGAGCTGCTACCTGGAGAAGGCTGGGGAAATACTCAAAGCAGTGGAGCACTTCAGTAATATGTCATATTTAGAAGGCAGCCGGAAGGCAATGTGTGAGCAAGAACACGGGCTGACAGACCCTAAAGGGGGACAACCCAGCATTACCAGTTCCAATGGGCTGCCTCTCCCTTTCTTTCTGATGGGATGGCCAACCTTAATTTTCCATAGGTTTAGCCATCAGATTCATGAGGACATCCGAAATTCTTTAATCTATGAAATCCTATAGACATATTTCTAAATTTTTTAAGACCTCAGAAAACAATGGATACTCTTGAGTATCATGAACATTTAATTGGAAACACTATCATGAGACTGTTATTTCATATAGATAGACAGATAGCTGGACAGGCATTTATATCAGTCATAAATTACCTTCCATGTCCCCGCAGACTACAGTTTAAAAACACTATAAGGTATATAGAGTCAGCAGATAGGCAGATTTGTAAAGAAAACACATTAGACAAATCTTTTTTTTCATCTCTTCTGTGGTTCAAGAACTGATGCACCATCACTGCTCTAAGTAAAATACTTAGAGAAGATATTTTTTAATTTGTTTTTTACCCCAAGTCCTCTGAGCACATGGAGAGAAAACAGTGATAAACAAGGATTTCTCTTCTCAGTAAGACACAGATACGCAACAAATCACAGGAGGAAAGTTCCTTTGCAAAAATGGGAAAGTTAAACGTATTTCTCGATGTCCTGCTTGAAAATTAATCTTCTGCTTAATCGAACCAATATAGATAAATAATATTTTTCCTGTCAACGAGACTGGATTTAATAAGACTAAGATGCTTACAGATTAGACATCTGCAGCCCCAGATTTCTTAGGCGCCTCTGACTATCTTGTCCAGAAGTGGCAGTCTGGTTAACTTAGGCTTTGGAACAGCATTCGCTTTAAAAAGAGAGATTTTTATAGATTTGTATATTCTGAGGCATCAGAAAGCTAGAATAGCTCATCCCTGGAAGTTCAAAATTCACAGTCCCCTATACTGAAGCTGATTACCTCAAAAAGACTGTAATCAGTATCTAAATGGCAAGGGTTAACACACTAGTGTATGAGAAACCCAGTTGCCTTTGTGTCCAGGAACCTTGACTGAGACTGTAGTCAGAGACCAATATTGTCTGTCAGAATCTACCTCTATTCTGTCAGAGAATAGAGCAAGAAGTGGGAGAGCAGGCAGGAGTATGCCCATCTCCTAGGTAACTCTGCACTAACCACTCAGCTTACTCAAGAAGAATGATCTGCTGCTTGCTCAGCGTCCCTCTTAACCCAAGAATTTAGCACTCTCCCCTGCATAACAGCCCATCTTCATGTTAGACATGGGGACTGCAAGTTACTGCCTGGGTGGAACAAAAGACTATTAGTCAATAGCCTTATGGTTAAGACACTGACTGCTCAATGAGATTTTAAAAATATGGATCCAAACACCCTTAAACGGAGGAAGACATGCAACCTAGGGCTCTCACTTGCTGGGCAAATGACCTAACTACCTTTACATAAAAGGCAGTTGGTACCAAGTGTCACAAACCACTTTTTTTTCTTTTTTTTTTTCCTATTTTTTCTTTTTTTTTTTTTTCAAATAGTAACTTATGACTTCTTGTTGTGTTGTATCAGCTCTGAGTCCTCTATTCCAGACCTCTTAGGCAATTTTGGCAGGCATAATCTAGGTGATCCTCAAATCAGAACATTTCTGCATGTGTAGAGCAGAATGAGAGGGAGGGACTTATCAGGAGAAACTTCATGAGTTGAAGTGCTCTCTCAATTGGACAGTGGGTTTTTCAGAGCACAGTCTAAGGCTCAAGTCCTTAAATTCTACCTGTTCTAGGTGGAAGTTCTTTGTTTCAACTGCTCCTCATTAATAACAAGTTGTGAATTGCCCTCTCTAGTTGATAACTCCCTATTGTATATTGTAAACTTAAGGGCTTTAATTGTAAACTGTGTTTAAGTCTAATATTCACCATTCTTCTTGCCTTGCTTTAAAAGTTTGGTTTCTTTTCTTCCTGTCCAGTTTTCTGTGGACCAAACTCTGTCTTCATTTGCTTTGTTGCAGATTTTTTTCATCTCTAATGTGTTTAATATAGTTTCTCAAGGTTGAAACTGGAAAGCTGAATTTGAATTTTCAGATACATGGAGATTCACCATTTTCATACATTTCAAGCTTGGGTAATCAGTGATGGTTTTGCTCAATGATATGGTTTCAAATGAAGCTAGACTGCATGCTTATATGATAAAAAAGATGTAAATATAGTTGGCATCTATGTGCATGTAAACTGTTACAAGGATTCCATTTAGGGTGTAATTTTCAAGCCATAATTTTACATTACATTATATTTGTGAAATTGTTGATTCTCTGACTATACTCCTTTCATATTGAGAATAAATGGATCAGGATGACATTGATTCAAATTATTTTCTTTCTAACATTTTGCTTTGTAAATATGATAAAAGCTTACGAGGAAAAAATATTTCATATACCAAGAGACTTGCTAACTGAAATACTTCTAACCTTCTCAAGTAAAAGCTATTACCACAGCATCCTGTACACACATTGCTGTAGATAGTTGTTTTCCACAAGTAGTTTATAGATAAGGCAGCATTCTCTAAAGTGAAACAATGGGACAGAACTACAAGTCAGGGACAGATTAATGCTAAGAACAGTGATGGAGAAAATACAGTAAAGCTCCCACTGAAAAGGCTTTCTATATTATTTTTCTTGGCTGTAATTGTTTGTTATTCTGTCTCACAAAATTCAGAACCAGAAAAATAATAGATTCAGTTGAAAACTTCAGCTTTGGTCTCATGATAGGCTTTTATGACTTCAGATGCATACTGCAGAATTGAGCCTAAAACGTATTTATCCTTTCTTCTCAGAATTCCTCATGTGTCCCCAGATATTTTACCCCTTGCATAGTCACACTGACATGCAATCTTCAGATACAAAATCACACACAATTTCCTCTGCAACCCCACCTCATTCAGTATACAGGGGATGGATTAAAAAACAGCTCAAAGATTACAGCTGTACATTGAGTATGCCTCAAATTTTGTCTCTTTGATTCTGTAACCAAAGCAGTATTCTTTCAAATGCCATATATATGTACATACATATCATAATTTACATTTTCTAATAAATATTCATCTTGAAATAAATGGAATTTTTCCATTTTGTTAGTGAACATTCTACTTCATTTTCTCCACATTTATAGATTAATTCCTTTTTACTTGTAATCAGCTATTGAATTATTACAATTATAGTACTGCATAGTTCACATGTGATATTGGAACTCTGTTCATTTTTTAAAAAGGACTCCTTAGAGTAATTTACAGAAACTTCTGGAGATAGTTATCATTGGAAAAATAAATCAACTATGAATTAAATGTGAAAAATAAAAAGTAATAAAAAAAAAAGAATCTTAGCTTTTATCAGTTCACCCAGATTGAATGAGCCTTTGGGGGAAAAAAGTCTTTTTTAATTGCAGCTAAGAAACCAAGTTCTTCACAACAGAATTGAGAGAAACTCCAAATCAAGCTATTACCTAAATTTCTGTAGCAGGTCAGAATTTGATTTTGTCTTTTATTTCTCCAAGATTAACTGAAGAAACTCTAAAAAGAAGGCTTTCTGAATTGAATATTAAAATGCATGACAGTCCAAACTGTATGCAGCAGTTTCACTCACTTTAATATTAAATTCAGCATCAAAACTATGTTGCTAATTTAGTTCATTCTGAAACATGAATATCAATTTGCTGTGGCATTTAGCTTAGACCATGTTTCATTCCTCCGTAGCACTCATCCAAGGGCAGGAGAAAGTCACAGAATCCCTGTGCGAGGCAGGATATCGAGTTTGTGACACAAGAACAGGAGTTATCTGGGATTTTTTTTACTAGGTTGAGGAATTGGAGAGAGAAGGACTGCCCATATAGGTCTCTGCTGAGGAGACAGCAAACTAAGACCATGGAGGTTTGGAATTAAATATTTGCTATGCAGACTTCTGCTCTAAACTTGAACTACCTACATATTTGTCTTGATTCCACTCTCTAAAAGACAAGGTAAGTGGGCCATAGTAACTCTCAATATTATAAGGACTTCAAAAATATCAAACACCATACTCATAGTTCTTTCTAACAGCAATGAGAGTGATATTCAGCTTGAAAATAGCAACAGTTGTTTCTACCACACAGAAGAAAGAGCAGTGCCACTGTGAGCTGTTCCAGCTCAATATTTGCAGTCACCTTTGCACTGCTTTTTACATTTACTGCAAACCCCTTCACAAGTAGGCAGCTTTAAAACATTAGCATAAACTGGAAGAAATGACAGGAGGATGCAAGCTGTTGGGGTTAATGTGCAGAAGGCACCATGTTCTTTGGTTGCGTCTTACTCCAGGGACCCAGCCCCCCTAGCTATCTTTACTTTTCCTCCCCCTTTCCTTTTCTTCCTATTCCCTTCTTTTGTCCTCCTTATCTCCCGAAACTCTGCAGAAAAAGCAATTTCCAAGTCTTCTTGTTTATATTTGTGTTAGATTGGGTCAGGCAATCTTGGCCTCTGCTCTCATCAGATGCAACTCAAAGCACCATGCAGACACGCCATCTGCCAGTTAGCCAGCTCCAGGCCTGGAAGCATTGCAGCCACCTCAGCACT
This sequence comes from Morus bassanus, assembly GCA_031468815.1. Classification (NCBI taxonomy): domain Eukaryota; kingdom Metazoa; phylum Chordata; class Aves; order Suliformes; family Sulidae; genus Morus; species Morus bassanus. Next base: position 105,359,529 of record CM062567.1, on the reverse strand, counting down.
GTGCTGCACTTGTGTTAATTAACCCAGGCACATGCTGATGTGGCTATAATGATTCCAGAGCCTGAGAAGTATCTGTGTTGTACTGTGTGTGTATAGTTGTTCTAGGCTGTTACTCCTTATTGTCATTATATTTTATAATGCTTCCATTGATTAATTCCTATATCACCCACTTGGTTTTATCTTTTTTGTAATATCAAGTCTTCCTATCTTTTCTGACTTCACCATTACATTTGTCTTTTCCCTTCTTTTATGACTTGTACCCACAGTCTTGTTTTGCTATCTCTGTTCTATTGACACTTTGCTGTTCTGTTCTTCTTTCAGCTTTTTTAAAATTAATTTATTTATTTTATTATTATTATTTTTAACCTTCTTTACACTCTGGACTTTCTGAGGAGGAGGCTGAGTACAGGAGTATGACCCGCAAAAGCAACAGTGTTTTTCAAGAGGAAGTCAGCACTTGAGATCTATAGTGCTGTTAACCACTACAATACAGATGAGTTGACAGCTACAGGTTTCTTTCTTATATTCTAATTATTTCAGCTCATTTCCTACTTTCCTAGAAAGTGAGTCTTAAAGCAATAGCAGGAGAGAGGAAGTCCTAATGTTAGACCTGCTGCCTTCCAGAATTTGAAGTATTCTTAGGCTGAGAAGACAAAGATTTCTATTCCCTGATACCTCATGGTATCTCTCTTTCAGAGGGAAAAAGAAGGCTGCCAGCAGCTGCTTCCTGTGTTTGCACCAGCTTTTGGCAGTTCTCTGCTCCCACAGGGTGTTAGTTGCATGTATCACTCTCCGTACACTCTCTGGTGATGGAAGAACACTGCCAAAAGCGCAGCAAAGAAAGCTGTCTCTTGGGGCCTCATACATCCAATAGCTAAAGGACTGTCTGCAGCTCCTTTTATGGTTGTTGAATTAAGAAATTCAGAGAACACTAATCTATCCCAGCAATTTCCATGCTACTTTTGTTAAGCGACTCCTACTAAGTTTTCACTGCACAGTGCATCAGCCAAGTACATGAGAAACAGACAATTTCTTCTGACTCTGCACAGAGATTTGTATTAGAAATGTTAAAGTTGCTAGGAATGGAGAGTGCATGGGTGTGGAAGCACCAGAAGGAACAAAAAGAGAAAGGGATAAAAGGATGGTAAGTTTTGATGACACATCCCATCATGAAGATTCCAGCACATCTATCTACACAGGGTTTCCCAATAACACCAAGTGTAGGAAAACAAAGGACAGTCTAAAACAAAGGATAGACCAAGGACATTTGGAGATGATGTCAGGAAGATAAAGAACTGATCTGAAGCCCTCAGTCATCCAGACACAGAGAGAAAGGGCAGTAAGTCAGCAGTGCTGCCTAAAGGCTCTCAGAAGTTGAACAGCATGGAGACACACAAGACCACAATCACGATCAGATCACAATGCACATCCAGCAACCAGCCCATGGCTGCCAACCATGCTAACCAAATGTTTCTTCCCCTCTTCTTTCTCCAGCCCACTTCACACAAAAGGAGGGCAGTCATCCTCTGTAGAGACTACATGGCCCACAGTGTTTAGCCATCTTAAACACATTAAAAAGGTATTTTAAGGAAAACAAGCTATCAAGGCATAAATCCAGAGACAGCAATTTAAGCCAAAGTACTTCCATATGTATAACTGCCACTTATCAAATCTTAGTCCCCGTGGAGCAAATACCAAAGACAGAATGTCACTATCTGAGGAAAATTAATTAAAACTTGGTGCTTTCAAAACAGAAGGTTGCAACATTAACTGGAACAGCACAATGGGAAAATATGTCCAACTCTGAATATAGCTAAAAGAAACAGTCTCAAATATGAAAACTTAGAGAATTTGAAGAGTCTTCTATGAGGATTCATAGATTTTCTGTAAAAATCAGCATGCAGTTAATCATTTACACCAATGTGCCACAGCATCAACAAAACTAAATATGGTTGGCCAATAACTTCTGGCACAGCTCTTACCCTGCAGGGAAAAACTTCCTCAAAGTGTTGTTTACATGGTAGATATCATTCCTCTGTGCAAAGATTTTGTAGGGGTTTTTTTCACAATCAGCTTCCGTGGCTGATTTCAACTATTTATATCAGAGTGAAAGACACGTTCAAAATGCCTCCAGCAAAGGTCTGACTGCAATATTTTTAAAAGCTTTACAGCAAGTGGTCTAAATTAATGGTCAACCCATCTAATGACAAATCTATTCAGTAATTAACTCCTATGAATTTCACTTTAGGCAAAACCTCTGTTTTATTATGTGATGAATTGGTGCTAATTGGATGCCTGGTGGCAGGATTCTGAATGGGACTGTTTCACTGCAAATACCTTTGCAACTCCAGTTGCAATTGCTCAGTTCTCAGACAACTTCCCTGAAAATGGGTTGCAAATAACACTAATTCTTACATGGAGTTGGAGAGGAGGAGGTGTGGGGGAAGGGGGTATGTATGTGTGTGAGGTGTCTTCTTGAACCTACATTTATGTAAACTCCTCGGTTGCTACATAACTACCATTACAGTGCAAGGTGTTGATAGAAGACCTGGGAACCAAAGTAGCCTCCTGAAAAATGTCTGTAAACATATAACCCTCAAAAGACTAATTATTCTGCAACTTCACAATCAAAATTCATTCTCTCATGTACGTTGGCTGAGTCACTAGCTGTTTTCAGGGTTAGAACCAAGACTCGAAGTTAACACCAGAATCATTGAACCAAATCAAAAATAAAAGAAAATCAAAAGTATAAAGATGGCATTGTAGGGAAATATGCAGAACAGAACAGATTAAGATACTAAAGAGTTGAGTATTTATCAATCCTCTAAAGATTCAGCTATAGAGAAAGGAAGTCTGAAAAGGACATATAGACAACAGTAACAGAATTATGTAAAGTGAAGGAAAATTTCAAGGTACTGAGATCTTATAATTGGATCTGGGACACCAGAATTCATCTTCCTAAACTACTTCTCTGAGACAAGTTAAAAAAAAGAAAAATCACTAAAGAGATGAAATAGACTAGCAGTCAAATGTTCCACTTAAGTAAGTATAGTAACAACATGACTCTCCCACTAACAGAAAGACTGAGAAGGTGGTAAGTGGTGCATCTTGCACCTCTCCAGGTTAAAACCCATTTGCTTTTTCTGAAGTTTTTGTGACTAAAACCACCTAATAAATATTGAAAAACAATCCTCCACTCCGCCCCCCCCCCCCGCCCCCAGTCCTCAGTTTCCAAAAGCATTAGTACCAATGCAACAACTCTGTAGAGAAAACTTCCTTATTTATGTATTGTTTCAGGATAAGAAGCCTGCTACTCTATGCGCTTTGGACAACACCTTGACACTCTGTTGGGACACTGGGAGAGAAGGGTGCTGCACAGCATAAAGAAAATTTGCTAAAATGGATCCACTCCCTCACAACATTCAGTACAAGTAAATTTTACATCCCATTGGGTTCTCTTCCTTTCTATAATAACACAGAGCCTGGTATTTTTGAAGACAACATTTACTACACAATTGAAAAAGGGCTTCCATCAGCTGTTTTACACAGGAGTATAGTCACATTATTAAGCTCCTTACATCAATCTACTGGTGAGCAAGTTGCAGCCGTGGGACTGCATATATGGGTGCTTCAGACTTTTCTGAAACTGAAACATATACTCTGGCTCACTAGGTATACAGTTTTAAAGAGGAAAATGTCCTTAATCCCATTTGCAATAAAGCATTCCCAAAAGACATGTTATCATTGAAGTGCCAGTTGACTGATGGCCCAAATCTTAGGCTCCTGGGATAATTTGGAGAGGGTACTGCTTCTGAAGATTACAAGAAGAGAATGCTTTTCTTTTTTTTTTCTCCTGAGGCTGATGAGTCAAAGGGAAGTAGAAGATAAATGAACTGGCCTGAGTTCTTATTGACTTATACCTCACAACTGACCCTAAAATGTGGATATCTCCAGGTGGATTTGGCATCCTCGGGGTGAAATAGTATAAACTGACTGAATTCATTTGGAAAGAGCATTTTGAAAAATATTTGTTAACAAGAAATCAACTTCGAATGGAGTTTTCTTATTCTCTATCTCTGTAGAGACACAGGCATTATTTACAAGTCCAGATGGTAAAGTAATACAAAAAACAAATATGCAAGCAGTCACAGCCTGTATCATTAGTATAAAAGTTGCGCAATACCTTGTAGTTTCTTTCTGTAAGAGAAATACTTAATATTAACATTTGCAATAGTTTCCTAGAACATTATCTCCTGTACAAAACAACCAGAAAGATAGAAAAGGCAGTTCTACAATTTATTTCAGGAATTGTAGATGTATTTGAAATTTTAATATGTACTTATGTACATTTTTTTATCCTCTGTGTAGTTCTCTGGTATTTCCCTAGGTTTTTTTTTTAAACTGGTAGCTCTCAGAAATATCATTAGAATCTTCACAAGGCACTTTTTTGTTTTCATTTTTTTTTGTTTGAAGTCAGCACACTCCAAATCAATTGGAATATCAAGGGAAAAAGAAAGATTAACGCATATAGCCCAATATTCGGGTTTTATTTATAGCTGGCTAGTACAATAAATTAATATATCCCTGAAATTTTCATTTTCATTAAAGACTGCTGTAGCAGAAATGTAAACCCAAAACAAATTATGCAAAAGATAATAGTAACCTGTTTAATAAGCTTAAGTTCTGTTTCTTTCTATATACTTACCTGCCCTAAATTCAGGTGGAAATACTCCATATCAGCAATAGATAGCAAAATATAGATTAAAACATTTTACCAAGTTTTCATGCTAGTCCTTTACATGGCAATAATAATGGAGGGAAAAGGTCAAATCCAAAATTACATAGCTGGTTATTAACTTCTTAGCAAATCTCCATGGAGTCTTTGGTAACACGACTTATTTTCCTGCATAAATGCTGTTTGCAATGGCAACGTACCTGCAGTCATCCCACACAAGTCATTCTGTGTTCTGAATTATTGAACATACTGTTCTCATTACAAAAGTTCTGTCAGTAGTTTTAACTAAACAGAGCTTGTCCTGAAAGAGAAGAAGCACATTTAGAACTGTGAATAAGAAAAAAACATAGTAAGGTAGGGCTAGGAAAGGTCTCAAGATCCACAAGTCTGCCCTCCAGCAGGAACGGAAGCTCATGTAGATCATGTCTGACCAATATCAAATTTGTTGACTCCATCCAGCATGAAATTAAGGAGGATCCACACTCCTTCTCAGTAGGCTATTCCAGTGTTTTACGAGCCTTATCATTTAAAAGTGGTTTCCGCATTTGTTAACAACATCTACAAATTATTCCTATTTTTTTCTGGGTGTGTGGGGAAGTACTACAGGGTGTGGGGAAGTAATTCTCATCTTTTTATTAGGGATTTGTGCATCTTGCAAAAGATATCATACTCTTCTGTTTTTAAACCTACCAGACCTGAATTCTTTCATGGTTTTCAACGTTTTCCAAACCTGTTGGACTTCTTTTCTTCTGGACATCCTTCACTTTCCCTACACAGTCCTTCAAGGATGATGCTTAAAACTTCACACACTATTCAAGTTGAGGGTTTCACCCATGTCAGAGAATAATAATTAACTTACATGTGTTACAAGCAAAACTCCTGCTACTTCATTTCAGTTTAAGATCTGTGATTTCCTTCCTGCAACAAGAAGAAGAAAAGTTTATTTGGCCTTTTTCTTGTTCTAGACATGTGGCTAGCCATCTACTGCAAGCCCTGAGATCCTCCACTGCAGTAGCAGTGATTAGCCAGTTCATCATTTTTCAAAGCTTATTCTGGTATTTTCCTACAATATTTAAAATATTCCTAACACAGTGAAATCCAGAGACATTCTAAGTATATGTTCTATTCTATCAGCAAAACTGAACTTGAAAACATTTGATAGAGCTGCACCAAGGAACTCTTTGCACGACCCTACTGAATGCCCTTTCCATCTGAGTGAAAACAGCGGGGGGGGGGGGGGGCGGGGGGGGGGGCAGGGAATCAGCCAGTTGCACATATACTGCATAGCAGTTTCACCTGGTCAATATGCCACTAGTTTGTTTGCTCATGTCACGTATGATGACATTAAAATTTTTATCAGGGTAAAATATCACAGACTGCCTTCCCTTTCTTTATCCACTTGTCATGGTTTAGCCCCAGCAGGCAACTAAGCACCACACAGCCACTCGATCACTCCCCACCAGTGGGATGAGGGAGAGAATCAGGGGATTAAAAGTGAGAAAACTCGTGGGATGAGATAAAGACAGTGTAACAGGTAAAGCACAAGCCGTGCATACAAGCAAAGCAAAACAAGGAATTCATTCACTCCTTCCCATGGGCAGGCAGGTGTTCAGCCATCCCCAGGAAAACAGGGCTCCATCACGCGTAACGGTTACTTGGGAAGACAAACGCCATCACTCCAAACGTGCCCCCCTTCCTCCTTCTTCCCCCAGCTTTATATACTGAAGCATGACATCATATGGTATGGGATATCCCTTTGGTCAGTTGGGGTCAGCTGTCCCAGCTGTGTCCCCCGCCAACCTCGTATACACTCCCAGCCTACTCATTGGCGAAGTGGTGTGAGAAACAGAAAAGACCTTGACTATGTGTAAGCACTGCTCAGCAATAATGAAAATGTCCCTGTGTTATCAACACTGTTTTCAGCACAAATCCAAAACATAGTCCCATGCAAGCTACTATGGAAGAAATTAACTCCATCCTAGCCAAAAGCAGCACATCACTAGATGAAGATTTTCCATTGAAGAAAGTAAACAGATTTGTTTGATGCAATTTGTTCTTGTCAAATTCATCTGGTTGCTTTCTCTTATTTAATTATCCTCTAGGTCCTATAAATTACTTCATAATTCATTTAGAGTTTTTTTTCTTCCCTAGTACTGCATACTGTGCTCATTTTTTCCTCACCCTTAAACTACATTTGCTATATACTGTTTGTTCTTCTTCAGTCCCCTAGGATCTAACCTGTCCTACACCATTTCTCAAAAGTAATTAATGACACAAAGAGTGCTGCTCACTTTTTTAAGCCCTTGAGAAAAAAAAATACTTTAGAGTTTGCCAATTAAAAACATCCAAGTTAATGAAAGACTCTTAAACTTATTCTTTCTTTAAAGAAACAATATTCTATTTAAAGAAAGAGTAGAATATTCTTTCTTTAAGGACTTTTAAACCTATTCGTTCTGTGCCTGTATTCAAAATTAATACATTAGAAATCTAATTACAATGCATCTTTATTCTGAAAGCCAAAACAAAGGATTTAATGCTATCATTCGCTCTTCCAGTTTAAAGTGTGATGGATACTTTCCTTTATTTCTCCCAGTTTTCCATGAATGTATTATGATCTTTTCATCTTCCTTTTCAGTTAGGCATTTTACATGCTAGTTTGCTTTCCTGCATTACTTGTTTGATCATACTATCTGTTTATTGTTATCTTTAGCCATTTTTCTGCCCCTCAAATACATGTAAGAGGCATGTACAAATAAAATGTAAGAGAAATGCAGAAAAATTATTCTTAAGCACATAAAAATAATGGAAGTACCTTCCCAATCATTAGTGATTACATCTGAGAAATGATGGAGGAAAGGTGAACTGCCAGGAACTCAAAAAGAGCACAGAAAATATATTGAAAATATAACCAAAAAATGAGGACCACAGGCAGCACTGTGGAAATACTAAAAACAAAAAGAGAAAAAAGCAAACAACCAAAACCACAAAAATAAAACAAAATGAACGCAACCCAAAATAACATAAAACCCAACCTCTCCATATGCCTCCTATCCCTTCTTCTGCGCTAGGATAGCTTGCTACTGTTTTTTTTAACATATTCCATTTTATCATAACATATTCAAAAAATGTATGAAGAGAGAGCTTTATTACTTAGATGATTTTTCCCAAGAGACCCTGTCTGTCATTTCCAAAAGATTGGGTCCTACGTTTATTAACTTACTCTGCTACTCTATTCCTTTCTGTGGGGTTGTGAGCACTATCATTTCACAAACACTTCCAACACATTAATAGGTCACTTTAACTTCTTTATGCATTCTCCCTATGGAGTGAGAATATAACCTAAAATAGTTACAATCTGTACCTCCTCCACCTTCTGAGAAAAAAGCAAAGCTGTCAGTGTGGCATTGCGATGACTTCAAGGCTTTCTGTGACCTGTCATGCTGTTTTTTCCTCAATAACTGAAGTCTACCATTATCATGAGCTTCTGTTCATTGGTTAGCTATTTAAATTTCTCAGAAACAGACATATGACAAATAGATGAACTTCTTGTTCTTTGTGCTTAAACAGTGACATTGTGTATTTGAATAAGTTTGCAAAGCAGGGCAAGACCTTGATAAGCCATTGAATACATCAAGTGGAGAAACTTGCAGTTCCAGAATAGCCAGATTTTTCCATCTTTACTCATATTGGTAGTACCTTGCTCCATAAGTAATTACATTGATTTAGTTAATTACTCCAGGTTTATTATAAATAATGCCAGAAAGAAAACTTTGGCTGAAATAATGGTGGGGAAAAATAATCAGTGACATAACACTTGACTTTATGTTTCTTAGTCAAACAGTTCTTTCTCTAGCTGCTCTTGTGTGACTCACGGTTAAAGACTGGAAAATCATGCTAATGATTTATTCATGCCCAGTGAGAATTTTAAACTGGTTAGATTAAGTATTTTTAATAAAATACAAATATAGGATGCAAACATATGTAGATAAAGCAGTCTAGGTTAGATAACTATTGCTATTTACATAAAAATATGCAGCAGAGAGTTAAACATGTAACATACATTGTTTAATTAACAATTTAACAGGGGAACACTGACATACACTACAGAATTCAAAGACAGTTTTTTCTTCAGTGTGACTTGACTCTCATAAGCATAAAATGTAAGAGAACAGAGATCAGCTAGGGCCAGGAATGACATATATAATCAGATATATTGGAGTCATTTATGTCCTTCACTATCCAATTCCTACTAGATTTTTTTATACCAAATAGAAAAGAAATAGAACATTCTCAAGAATGTCAGTATAAAATAGCAAATGAATTTTGAAGTGCTCATTTCTCTCCAATCAATATAAAAGGAGTCTAAACTAGTTTTAATGCAGACATCTACATGAAAGTCCTCTAAATTATGATGAAATTAATCCTCTATGAAGTACCAGTTCTACGGGTGCCCTCCTCAAACCTCACACAAAATTGGGATAATCATTTCAACTGCAAAAATATAATTTCAATTACAGACATAATATAAAACAACACCTGATTAAGAAGAAGTCTGTGTAATCCCCGAGTATAAAGACTCCCAGTTGGTGTCTTAGTTTTGGCTATGACAGAGTTAATTTTCTTCGTGGTAGCTGGTATAGTGCTGTGTTTTGGATTTAGTATGAGAATAATGTTGATAACACACTGATGTTTTAGTTGTTGCTAAGTAGTTCTTACACTAGTCAAGGACTTCTCAGCTTCCCATGCTCTCCCAGGTGCAGAAGAAGCTGGAAGGGGACACAGCTGGGACAGCTGACCCCAACTGACCAAAGGGATATCCCATACCATATGACATCATGCTCAGCATATCAAACTGGGGGAAGAAGGAGGAAGGGGGGGACGTTTGGAGGGATGGTGTTTGTCTTCCCAAGTAACCGTTAGGCATGATGGAGCCCTGCTTTCTTGGGGATGGCTGAACACCTGCCTGCCCATGGGAAGGAGTGAATGAATTCCTTGTTTTGCTTTGCTTGCATGCACAGCTTGTGCTTTACCTGTTACACTGTCTTTATCTCATCCCACAAGTTTTCTCACTTTTAATCCCCTGATTCTCTCCCTCATCCCACTGGCGGGGCGGGGGGGGGGGGGGGGTGGGGGGGGGTGGTGGTAAGCAAGTGACTATGTGGTGTTTAGCTGCCTGCCAGGTTAAACCACACAGTGAGTGAGCAGCACTGACATCTGAAGTAAAAGGCTGAGCTGCAGGTGTCAGTAAAGGCAGCTGGCTGAGAAAGAGAAATGAACAGGAAGAAGGTTATCCACCTTATGTGGAACACTTGGTGTGAAGCCATACCTATGCATCAAGTGTAACTAGGACAGTCTGAAGTTTACTGCAGTGTTTGTTACCACAACCGAAGAGTCTGTGCCATCCTTCAGAGTATAAAGATGACACACCTTCATGCTGTGTCCTTCCTCCTATTTTACATTTCACTATAATCACCCAGCAAGTGTCACCCCTGTAACAGGGATGCCAAGAACCCTGTTAAAGTACCTTCACTATTAGTATGCACCATTGGGGCCCAACCTCCTTGCTACAGCAGCTACAAAGCCCAGGTTTCAGCCACAAAGAGATGTTAAACTGCATAAATAGGATAATTCAATCTACATACAGTTTAAATTTAGTGCATCCCAAAACTGCATGTGTGCAGATCCAACTGCACTCTGCTTGCATCTGAAGCTTTTGCCCACAGACAGCAGATCTTCTCTGCTGTCAGGACATGACAACAGCCACCTCCTAGTTGTCCTCTTGCCTGAGGGCCCAGATGACATAGGAAAAGGCTAGGATGCATCCTGGTGAATAGTGCTAGCAATGACAACCCACCTCTGTATGGCACCATTGCCAGGGGAAAACCTCTAGTCACAAGACAATAAATGCATACATCATTTCATCAAGAGGAACCACAGGTACACCAGGAAAGTTGAAAGCTACTTTGCCAGTCTGCTCCTGAAACTTATCTGGAGGAACATGGAAAAGCAGCAGAAGCAAGCTGAGTCAAACATTTTGGGCTAGAAATAGCCCATGGGCTGATGGCTGGTCCTCCCTCTTCTCTGTATGCAGTCACATATTAAAGCAACTTTAATGAGCTATCTCTTCAGGGTACCCCCAACATACAGCAAACAGCTACTACAAGATGTTAATTGGATCCCAGAGGTTAGTAAGGTCAAAGCTATGTCAATAAAGGATTAAATAGACATGACAGCAGAGGGAAAGTCTGTACCTGAACAGATCAGAGAATGAAGGCCTTGTGATTGCATTTCAAACATTATCTTCAAAATTGCCAGTCTTCATATCTTATTAGTGCTTTTAGCTAGGGCAGAGAATAATACCAGGATGCATTTATGGCAAATCTAATAAATCAGCAACAGCATTTTGAAGATTCCTCAAGTTCATTTTCAATTTTTGTCACCTTGTTGAGATGGTTTTAGCTATTTCCTTCATTAAGTACTGAAATGAAGAACTTTAAATAAATGAACAAAAAAAACCCAAAAACATGACTCCAAACGTACAATATTTAGATTCCTAATTCTTATATGCAGCTAAAAGCTTAACAGAAGATTAACCTCAGTTTGATATTTCAGCTCCTTCAAACTATAATTACAGAGTAATTCACAAGGGCACTTTCCAGGAGTTACTATAAATGTTAAAGGAAAGAAGGCTGCAAAGTCTCTGAGGAATTCCATTTTTTTTGTGAATCTGGCTAAGCTTTGGAGAATGTAAATTGATGTTTTACTAATAGCTAATAAAGAAGGCTGACAACACTGAACAGAGGGTTCTCCATAGTAATTTAAAAAGTATTGTAATGTCAAGTGAAGCAATATATGCCTGTATTTTTCCCACCCAATGATACTTGTTTTCCCTCAAGCTTGCTAGTTTTCTGTCTGCCTCCTTTTTTCTATAACCTCTTAAATTTCATTTGGAACAACAGGTTTGGCAAACACATACACTTCAAAGCCAGGCTCTACCATCATTTACTGAGTGCTTATATATCACCTGGTAAATACCTAGAATGGATTTTCCACTGCCTTATCAGTCTGACCACAAAATGAAAGATGGTTGATTCAGGCAGAAAACGTCCATGCCAATAGAATTATTAGATCAGAACCTGAAACTGGGCTACCTTGTATATACAATAAGTACCGATTTGCTAATATCAAAGAGATTATTACTCAGCATCAAGCATCAAGTATAGGTAAGTAAATTGCAACTGAATAATCATACTTTTGTCAAATTCCTCCATTCTGATCAGCTGTGATACCTGTTGCATCCACGGTCAAGGAAGTACCCCAAACAAAAGCAAAAAGTTATGAAAAGCCCTATCAGAGTCAAAATTGCCAAATACAGTAAAGGACAATTATAGATACTTAAACTACACTTGCATATGGCAATGGGAACAGAGGAGGCTTGCAGAATGGGATAGTTATTTCTTTTGTACTTTGTGTCTTCCTAGCAGTTTTTGGTATATTCAGAAGAAGCAGCTGTCTCTGAACCTACTTCATTTCAGTAATTGGAAGAGTGCTGACTTTTACACAAAATGTGATACATAAATCATGTGTTTTTCAGTAAAGAGTATGAAACAGAAGATCACAGAACAAAAAAAAGCCTGTGATCAATGCAAGGCTGATGACCCGGTCCCCCAGTTTCAAAGGGGAAAAAGGAAATAATCACACCCTTTGGCAAGAAATATGATTATTATTGGGGTCTAGGATAAAAACAACTAGACCATGAAGCTTAGATAGAGGGTACTAAAAGACCTCAAATTAGTCAATGAAAAAGCCACTGAACTGCCAGTGTCAGATAGACTGAGTAGATCATTATGGAAAAGTAACAGTTGTCTGACATGACAGACATGACACAGTTTCCAAACTAGTATAAGAAGAGAAAGCAGTGACATAAAGCAAATGGAGATCAAGGTCAGAAAATATATATATATAAAATATATATATATGTGTATATATATATATAAAGAAAATACACCAACAAAATCATAGAGAGCCAAGTGTGAAGAAAACTTCACGGGGCAATACAGCACTTGGAAGAAGCTGTTGTGAAGGACAATAACATAGATTACCTTTTTGTAAGGGGTGGGGGGAGAAGAAAAAAAGCCCTGAAAGCCCAGCAAGGTCAAACAGGATTATGTTCGCTAGTAGTTTAGAAGAATCTTTAGCAGCATTGAGCAAATGTTGGGTAGGGGACTTTGAACTATCCATCAATAGTAAATAATCTTTCTTATTTTCAGTCCTGGGCAGCTGAACTTAAGAATAGATGACATTCAGAGCATAAAGTAGTGAGCTAATCCTCATTAAGAGTACACTCAAACGAGGGGCAAGGGATCAAAGCAATTGTGTGAGAATTTATAAACACCTTCCATAGGTTAATGAAGCTCTTGAAACTTGTTGCATATGGCAGAAACAAAGGCCAAGTTAAACTTTTTTTTTATTTTTGAGGTCTTAGAGGTAGAGAACATTCATATTCAGTCATCTGAAGAATAATAGGGCTATTTAAGTAAATGTTTCCCTTAGATTCATACACACAGACTTCGAGATATGCATAATACATGAAGGAGGAACATATTCATGAACTAAACGGATAGACTGACATTTGTGACAGCCATCAATTTTCACTGATATAACCAAAGTGTTACACAACTGGATTTCAACATAAGAAAAATAACTTAGCCCATACTATGGTATGGCATTGTATTTACACGCATGATCAAGTACAATGCAGAGATCCCTGACCTAGCGGAGAGTCAAGAGGACTGTGTTAGTGATTCAAAGAGACATTTGTAACAACTTGTACTCAAGTTAATTATCCCTTTATAGGCAATAGCCTTGTGACTCTGGGTTCTAGGATGCGTATTTCTGCAACCTGTTTTGGAGTAAACCTGGAACCAAGCATCCTCAACCCCCACGACATAGGAAATTTGAACAGGCAAAATTAGAAGGTCCATGGAAAACAAGAAGCTTAAACGCCTTTTGCCTACTACTTTCTGCTAAATTCAAAGCATACTTCAAGTGCAGACTGCTTTTTGAGCCTCAGCTAAATTCCACCTTATAATAAGAGGTATATTAAGAGACTTGCCAGAATAAAACACTTCACTTTCAAGTGAATTTAAATAGTACAAATTCAGAATCCTACAAATTCATGTTATTGACAGATCCTTCAGAGTAAGAAGAAAAAATAAAATCAAGATCACAAAATGGACATTAGTGCAGTACTCTTGCATACACACCTAGCAGATAAATGCACTTTTTCAAATTTACTAATAGGCAAGCAAATTTACTAATAAGCAAACCTGGGTCAGGACAACCCTCAGTATCAATGCTGGCTGGGGATGAAGGAATTGAGAGCAGCCCTGCCAAGAAGGACTTGGGGGTTCTGGTGGAAGAAAATCTGGACATGAGCCAGTAACGTGCTTGCAGCCCAGAAAGCCAACAGTATCCTGGGCTGCATCAAAAGAAGCATGGCCAGCAGGTCAAGGGAGGTGATTCTGCTCCTCTACTCTGCTCTGCTGAGACCCCACCTGGAGTTCTCTGTCCAGCTCTGGAGCCCTCAAAACAGGAAAGACATAGACCTGTTGGGGCAGGTCCAGAGGAGGGCCACAAAAATGATCAGAGGGATAGAACACCTCTCCTATGAGGAAAGGCTGAGAGAGTTGGGATTGTTCAGCCTGGAGAAAAGAAGGATCTGGGGAGACCTTATTGTAGCCTTTCAATATTTAAAGGGGGCTTATAAGAAAGATGGGGACAAATTTTTAGTAGGGCTTGTTGCAATAGGACAAGGGGTAATGGTTTTAAACTGAAAGAGGATAGATTTAGACTAGATATAAAGAAAAAATTCTTCACTGTGAGGGTGGTGAAACACTGGAACAGGTTGCCCAGGGAGGTGGTAGATGCCATATCCCTAGAAACATTCAAGGTGAGGTTGGACGGGGCTCTGAGCAACCTGATCTAGTTGAAGATGTCTCTGCTGATGGCAGGGGCAGTTGGGCTAGATGACCTCTAAAGGTCCCTTCTAACCCAAACTATTCTATGATTCTATAGTCTGGTAATAGTTAACATCCTAATTTTGGCCTTTGCTCAAGTCTCAACCATGAGTTGGTGGATTTTGTGCATGATCCAGCCTCTTCAATTTCTTCTGTTACTGTGGTTAGAGGCATAGGCCACTATTGCTAGGTTTAGAACAAAGTGGACTACTTCAAGCTTCTTCCAAAGGCACACAGTGACCAGAGACTAAAATCTAGCCCAAAAGGTGTATTTCTTCCTGTCTTTCCATTCCCTGTCTCCCATGCCTGCAGGTAGATGACAGCAGGGAAGCTCATCAATAATTAAAATTATTGGAATCAGTTTTCAGCCTTAAATTTTGTTGGAATGCAGTTCAACAGATTATTATTTGAATAAATGAGTGTTACTAGGAGAAAACCTCATAATGACCACCTAATTTCCAGTAGCTGGGTTGGTTTGGTTTAGCCTCCAAAATATCTTTAGTATGGAAAGTCTGTACTGTATCAGATTCTTTTCCTCACAGCAGAGTGGAAATATTTCCTTACTAGCCACTGTGATCTTGTATGTTGGTAAGAACTTGCTCTGGCGATTTGTTTCATTTTACCAGGTACTACAGAGAGCAGCACCCAACCTGTATAACATACTGGGCTTTCAAACACACTCATAACAGCATACTGAATGTTTTTTTCATTCTAATTGTGCTTCCTAACACGACTGAATGGGTATACCCAAGAGCTGGTATTACCAACAGCTGCATCATCAGCTACTAACACTACAGAGATAAGCAGTCATTGTTCCCCATTTACCTACAAAGGTTTGGTGTCTTTGAACACTCACACACAGACCACACTATTCTTAAACCATATTTTGGATGACAGGCTATAAGTCAACACAAAAGTATCATTTATATTTTTCCTAGTTTGCCATTTATGAAAACATTAATATATCAAATTGTTTACATGGCATCTTCCAGAGATTATGTCTTTTGCTGCTGGGCATTATAGATTTTAATGGGGGTATATACTCACCAGCAAAATGGTGACCTACCAAAACAACATTAATAAACCGTCAGAGTTTCGATCAGACACCATGCTTCTCTAACAGAAAACATACCTCAAAGCCTTAGTTGCCTGTTAAAAGCCTTACACATTACAAAATCTACAACGAGCTTCGCGATGTGGTAATACAGTTTGTTTGTTTTCTTCCTCCTGTGATCTGCTCTTCATAAATTGCCTGGCATTCTAGAGAGACAATCACAGTAGCAATAGCACTTATTTTTGCCCACTGGCACAAAGTAACAACGGAAACACATTTTGTTTTGTTCTTGTTCTGAAAGCAATTCATTCCTCTACCACAAATGCACAGCTGAATTTCTCTTGTATTCATAACACCATCAAATGGCAGAAAATGGCATGGTTCCATGAAACTTGATAAAAGACGGACCAACTTAGTCAACAGGCTCCTGATGCAAAATTTGCCAAACAAACCTAAGTAAAACAGTAATAAAATAACTAGCAGCTTGGAATATGTTTGGTGAGGTACTTAAATAAAATATGGAATATTACTTGCTATTTCTATATTAGTAACCTATCAGACACACCAATTACCATGTACCATACTACCTTAGGGCCATGGTTTCCAAGCATAATCCTCCCATAGGATCAAAACCACCCACCTTCCTATTAGTCTTAAACTGTACTTTGGTATACGACCTATTTTTAATCTAGATTTGTACAGGATGCAGCAGAATAGTTTTCACAAATGACAAATTTTCCAAGTTACTACTAGAACAGAACTGTTATAATAACGCTTTTGATTTATCCAGTGTATCAACAGGTATTCTCCCCCTGTGCCTTGATAATATTTCTCCCAATATAGTCATTGACTAACTAAAAGCATCAGTCATCAGGGCAAAAAATAGGCCTTTAAGCATATCAAGCCTTTATAAACTGCACTGATACTTTTCAGTACTTCTTTGTAGGAGACTATTTATCTCACACATTTCTCTATTCATCACAAATTACTCCTTTCCCCATCCACCCTTTTCTCTCCACAAAATTCCAAGGCATCAGAAAAATTGAATAGGGAAAACAGTCTCTTGAAATAGCTCATGTCATATTTTACAAATCTTTCTTTACATAATACTAAAAAAAATAACTTTCACCATGGAAAGAGTGGCCACAAGCGTATGATGAAAGTGTATTTAACACCCTTGGGATGAAAAAGCTAAGCTATCTATGCAAACCTAGTTAGTCATGTTCCCTTTCCCAGTGGAGAGAGGTAGGTATCTCCAGGGGTAATTCTGTCTCTAAAAGATTGGCTAGAACCCACAGCAATGCCCTTCTATTCCCTCATCGCTGTAGAGGAAGCCTAGGCATCTTGCTTAGACTATCTTTTAGACAGAAATTTTTAGATATCCAAAGCATAAATTCCTACGTTTTGTGACTCTACCTTCTTCATGTGTCTTCATTCTATGTTCAAGATCCAGCCCTATCCCCATTAACCCAAATTATCCCAGAACTATCATTTAGTGGTAGCAAGACTGGAGATTTTTGGTAATCCATCCTCCTTTCCCAAACTCTCAGTGAATGTGTTTGAAAGATAAACTGCTCTGTTAAATCATCTCTAATGGATATAAATATGTTTAACATTTTGTGTTTCCTGCTGAAGTAGAATATTCATATAAATGAACTAGAAAACATTCATGTAAATATGCTGAATATTCATTAAGATATGAAATATTAAAATAACATTCTGACTTCATTCTTTAAAGTGTTACTGTAAAAGACATTTCTAGAAACAAAGGTTGATAATGTCCAAATCACTGGCAAAAAAGTTACTAGGAGTTTAATAGTAAAGCCATTCATCAATTTCTGTGTTCCTAAACTGTTTCTTCCCACACTTGCTCAAATAAAGAGTGGAATTGAACAGAGAATCGTTTCTCTGCCATTCTTGCACTTACTAGAAGTTAAGACTGGTATCTCAGAATGATAAACCCCTCTATTACTTCATAACCTAGATGAAAGTTTTCAAGGAACCTTTTACTCTCTTTAGAAAGATGAATCCCTTAGCCAAATGTGCATCCTTTGGCATCCCTTAAGAGTTTCCTTCTTTTCCAGTACTTATAGTTATTAACTTTTGAATCTTATCCATCAAGTCTGGCATTGTGGCCCCCACAGCATTCATGGTTTATTAGAAGTGCTGCTGGTTTTGGTTCAAAAAGGCACTGAATATGCGTACACTTCTGAATGTTTCTGTGCTGCAGATATTTGTAGGGACATCACTATTCTTTTAATGTCATTGGTGCTTAGGCTGCAATTACCAACTTTATTTTTAGGGCATATTCAGCTCCAAAGAAAAGCATAGAAAAATATTTTAAAGATTTGCTGAGGTGTTTCTTGCTACTAACAAGGTGAAAGCAGTCACAGTTTGTCATGCAGAAATATATCTTATACTCTAAGAAGCCCACTGGAAAGGAAACTATAAACCCTGGTTTAAAATTAGGCTGAAATCTCTGTAAGATCACTGTAGCATAATATATGGGTTTATGAGATCCCAAGATACAGCTATAAAGAATGATGAGTCTGGCAAAAAAACAACCCAGACATATATAACTCATTTTCTTTCCTGCTCTGAATGTCTGTAAATAGGTAGAGGTTACCTAAATCTATTGTTTTTGTAAATCACTGTGTATGCAGTGATATACACAGATACACAGCCACCTTTTTTCTTCCCTCCCCAAAAAAAACCCAATGCAAAACAGAAGTGAGTCTTAGACTACCTGAGAGAGCAGGAAGTCAAAACAATGTTTATTTTATAACATATTTATAACATAGAAGTAAGCTGAGAGTGCAGCACAGGTAAAGCCTGTGAAAGAGTTAATTACATGCTGTTAGCAAGCAGTCTCAGCCCTACAGCAAAACACTTCACATATTGGGAAAGCTTAACAAGAAGACAGGAATCAATAAGTTCCCTCAGAGACTAGAAAAGACACTTAACAGGGATGAGCTCTTAAGATTTCCTCCATGGATTCCCACTGTTATTCTTTCCATACTCCCATTTCCTTTCCCCTCATTTCCCTCACTAGAGGATTATCTATATCATTCTCATTCCTCTATGGACCTTGTACCTCCCTGTGAAACAGGAAGACATGGTTCTTACTGCTGCACCAAGCAATACCTCAATTCAAGCTTCATTACTAGCTCAAATCTTAAGCCAGATTTATCAGCATGTTAGCCAAGGTTAATGAGCCTACTTTTTAACAACTCTGGACCTAGTCATGGTTTGAGTGTCAGTGCAAAAGACATGTAATTACTGAAGAGGAAGCTTGACTGTAAATGAAACTTCAGTAGGTCCTGAATTGTGTGCTTCTCTCATCTTTCTAGACAGGGTATGTTTCTTACCCACAAGATTTATTTATTTGAAAAATAAAAATAAATTGAAAAAAAAGAATGTAGCAATATTGACTCTTATTTATGGGACATCATAAATCATTCTGCTGTTGGCATTTCACATAGTAAGAAGAAAGGACTAAACTAGTCAATGTGTATCAAAAACCTTCCTGTCTCTGGTGCTCAATTGTCATTGCTGTTGTGAAGTCAGGGCAAGTCCCTGAAACAGAGCTTTTAACAGAAAATGCTTTACTGAAGATTTACTTTTCCACTAGCTGCCACAAAGAATCAGATGATGGTTCTGAGTGCTCACAAGCTGACTACAACATGGCTGTTTTAAAAGGGCATTTTCAACCATAGAGCAATCAATAAAGTGTGTCATTTTAGGGTAATGTGTACATGAGCAAGATTTTCCGAGGGTACCTTGTAAAGACCTATGGCATCTGCAACAATATCATTGGTGCCTGACTGCACTTAGTTTTCAACCTTTCTCACAAGGACCTTCATTCCTCTGTGAAAATGTTTTCTATTAAATTGACTGGTAAGTTTCTGGCAGTAGGTGAAAACTTCCATTTTAACCCATCTAACAGGCATCTTAGTGACAGCAAAATAAAATACTGAAAGTCCATACAGTTACATAATTGATTTTGATTTTTTTTCTTCATTACAATCATGGATATTTTTCAGAAGTTTTTATATGAATGGAACATAAGTATCAAATTCTAAATTGATTAGTTTTATGATAATAGCATATAAATTAATCACAGGGCAGAACTAATTTCCTTTATCTTTAATTAAAACTGAAATGCAGCAGAGGTGAATCTAAACATTCTCGCCTCTTTTAGAATGATTATTTTCTATACTACTAAAAGACAGCCATATATGGAGACCAGAATCATAAAGATAAACAGTTGGGCTTAATGTGACAGCCACTTCTTGCTCTCGGCTGTCTTGCATCAAGTGCTTGGTTGCCATTTTATGGTGATTGCTATTGGACAAACCATTGTTAAAGACACTTTCAGGGCTAAGTACTGTAGTACTCATTTTGACTGCTGCTGGAACCTGAAGTGTGAATCTCCCAGGAGACACACTATTTAATAGAGAGATTAATCCTGTGCCATTTTGTATAGAATAGGAGGGCAGCAAGAGGGCAGAGGGAAAGAGGGAAGTCAGGAAGGCAAGCAAGAAGTAGCACGGTGGAAAGACACAGAGGAGAAGACAAGAGAAAATAAGTTAACTTTGTAAGAACTTGAAAAGATTGAACAGCAAACACTTTATTCACATGAAAGCCCCAAATTCAGTTTTCTTTTAGTTCCACCCACTCTGCCATAATAGTCTCTGTCTGACAATAAATGACTGTCACACCTCCGTGCCAAGACTTGAGTAAGTCTAAAGAAGAGAAACCACATTTTAGCAAAGATAAAATTTGTCAGAGCCAGGGTATCCTTAGGCAGATCCTAATACAGCATTTTTAAACCCCTGGAAAAAAGAATCTAAAACCAATAAAGATCCTCCCTGTTTTGATCCAAACCAACCAAGAAAGCAAAACCACTCAATCACCAGCTAAAGACTCCAAACAAGAAATGTAAGTGCATTGTAGAGATGACTAGCTAGAATATCAAGAGCAACATAAAAAAGATTGTAAATAATTCTGGAAGTTAATCAGCTCCTCATAACCATTTACACATTTGTCATTACACTGCATTGCATTAACAGAGCTGCATTAATGTCGACTCTTTCAGAGTTATCAAAGTGTATGAAAATAAAATTTTCCTGAGAAATTATCTAACCCTATTTTTTACTTCAGATGTCTATTTCAGAGTAAGGAATATTGATAGTGCTCGCTCTATAAAGAAAACCTCTACAAATACAGACCCTCAAAATTCAAACATACTAACATGCTAAATATTCCTGACATTTAAAAAAAGCTGGGGGGGGGGGAGGGGGCAGGGAGAGGGAAGTATATTCCAGCATGCACTCCTAAACTACATAACATTTCCTTACAAGAAACAGATTACTGCTTGCAAGTCTGCTGAAAAATACCACTATTCTGACATTCTGGTTTGTTTTAGAACGAGACTAGATAAGTATGTTTAATATATTTGCCTTGAAATTGGAGTTCATTAAGTGTACTGCACTGACAACTGTGAGAAAAACAGACCTTTGTTTAAAAAAAGTGAATCTTTGGAGAAATACTTCACCTCGATATTAGAAATTATAAGCTGAGAGTGACTGGGGTTTACTTCTCAGTATGTGAAGGAGCTCCTCATGCTTATTCAATCTAACCATGAAGGCTGTGATCTGGGTGCTAAGCAGTGTCAAATGCAGTCTTTTCCTCCTGAAGGACTTCCATTGAATGAAACTACAAAATCATTTCACATAATTACTTAGAAGTATTTATTAACCTTGTGCCAAGAGGTACCAGTACCCAAGAGGTAAGTGGTTACAAACACCAATATCAAGCTGTGTAAATTCAATCCCCAGTGCTTAGTTATAAAACCTTTTCTTACATATGGGATGAATAAACTATTCTTTCAGAATACTATTGACACATAATTTAAAAAGGAAGGTTGATAAATCACTCTTCCATAATTATAGAGACACCTGACTTCAATCAATAGCAGGCAAATTTTATCCAGACTAATGCTGAAGTTGCTATTCAATCATAAAAGCTGTCATTTCACTTGAAAATTACTATGGATTCCAAGATAAATGAAACATCATGGAGAAGATCCATTAAACTTGACAAAGTCAAGAGGAGTGCCAAGAAAACAACACAAATCGATATTTGATATTTATCAGTTTGACAAAAAACATTTGATAAGAGTGTGCAGAAAAGGATCATGAACAGTCATGGCTCGATAAGTTTTGTTCTTAAAAACATAGTCCTATAATACCTCATCCTTACAAAGTCATGTACAAAAAGATAATCTTTGAAAGGCAAATCTAAATGACATGGCCTACCCTCAGCAGTGCCAGGTATGTCTATGCTGTTGCCTTACGTTTAATATCTTTTCAGTTTTGGCAAATAGCAGGGATATCAGACCTCAGTGCATCTGCTGTCTATGATTCAGATGGCAGACTATATGAACTTTGCAAAGGGCAAGTCAAAGCCAAACTTGACAGCATCTATTAACAATGTTTTGCTGATGACTGTGAAGTACAAATAGCTTATATGTAGACAGAGTGTCCTTATACCATTCTTCTGAAAGTGCAAAGCACTAAGCAATTTATGGGCCAAATCATGACAGGCTTGTAAGTAACATGGAAGCATAAAAGCCCTGAAAGGCTAAATAAACCAGCTTTGCTTTCAGCTTTGTGATCCTGAATATAGTCAGGAGCCATGAGCAATATTCTAGGTATAAAAATGAAAGTTGATTAGAAGCCAAATATTTTGAACACATAACATTCTCCTTCATCAGTTACACATTTCTCTTCCTACCAGTGTCCCAAGTTACAGTAAAACCTTGGGTAGCTGCTTTAAACAGAGAAAAGTGGGTATAGAGATCCTTTTCTACGTGAACATAAAAGGAGGAAAGTTTGGCCCAGTGGTCTGATGAACAACTCCAACGTTGGCCCTGATAACCACTGAAACATCTAATGCGTTGTGATGCTATAAGCTCCAGCATAATGCAGTGCTCTGCATACAGCGAGTCCTCACAACTCAGCTGCTGTGGTCAGTGGTCCACTTCTGCAGAGTGATAGAAATGTGAAGCACAGTCACTGCTGTTGCTAACATCAGTTTTTCTCCTTCCTCTTCAGGATGTAGAATGACCTACACCACTTCATACTTGATATGGCAATATGCTGCAGTTGGATTAGAAGGATCTAATAAAGGGTGTGTGCATGTGTTATATATGCACATGATGCTTTGATGTAAATAGCCTGATTATCTGATGAAGTTTCATGTGCTTAGGCCAGGAACTAGAGTATTTCAGCACTTAAGATTGGTAGCTGCACAGGCATGTTCACTGCAGTGCTGCCACAACCACAGCACAGCACTTAGGTTACCTTGTTTAAAACAGGATTATGTAGCCGTGCCTTTGACTGTTGTATATTCTCACCATTAGTTTGTACACTTCTTACACAAAATATATTTATCAATCACCTACCAACACTGTAGTATCAGCGACTACTAAAAATTATTCCCTGTCCATATAGGAAATGTAACAGAAGTACAGTGTACAAGATACATTTCAAATTACTAGAAAAGTCTAATTTCTAATGATTATATCAGAGGAGTGGCAGAAGGGCTTTCAGCATTAAAGACTTTTTCCAGAGCACATAGACCTCTCTTTAGATCTGTAAGGCACTTGACACAGTTAGACAATAGCCAGGTCACTCAAACATCAGAAAAACTATTTCTCAGTTATGAATTTTATTTTCAGCTAAAGTCAGGTAAGTGATTTTTTAAAAACACCAGTCTCTCTTGACTATCCCTCCGCTCAGTGAATCCCCAATACCATAGCTTTGGTGCAGAGAAAGGATTGCAACATTGCAATGTTGAGAGAAAAACAATGCCCCATACTGGCTTCCTGAAGTTCTCAGCATCAGATTTGTGCAAAGATGCTACCAGTAAAATCTTAGAATCACTTTAAAGAAATCCTCATATATATTTGATTTTTTCATAAAATTACAGAAAGTATTTTAATGGCTGGTAAATAAATATGCACTGTTGCTTTGAAGAACTATTAAATAAGATGGAATAGTTACCATTATACAGTAAGCAATCCCAAGGCTGGAATCCAAGCCCAAACATGAGATGATCATCCTGATATAGACAGCATGAGAAACAGGTCTTTTTTGTCTTTTTATTATAGATTCAAATAGGCTGAATCAAAAAAGTACTGGGAAACTGCAAGCAAGACTGGACAGAAGGTCAGGTGGGGCATTGGTGAACGTTGTGCCATTGATTTCTTGGCATTCAGGATTTTTCCCAGAAAATTTAGGGATGAAGAACATTTTCTCAGAAGAAAGGAATATGCAAAAAGTGAATGAAAACAAAACAAAAAAAGCAGGGGAAGACCACAAAAAAAGTTTTTCATTGACAGTTTGGAATTAAGGCATTGGCTACAGCAGATGCAGGTAATGTTATTGATAGTTTTTCCCATTTCCACCAATTTCTGACTTTCGGCTCTGTAGCAGAGGCAATATCTGAGTGAAAGTTTACCATTTATCTGAGCTTCCTGCTTTGCCTGATCTATTAAACTTTGGTGTAGTAAACAAAAATGCAAAATATGAGGAAAAAAACCCATGCATTTAACTGTGTGGATTTATCAGACTCAGAAAGGGGACTATCCTGTTCTGGGTGGGTTGCTCCTTCACTAGTTCATTTTAGACCTCAGTCAATACAAAACTGTGTCAGACTAGTGAGGAACTCTTAGACTGAATTTGAAAAACACTAAACTTTATCATTTGAAAATAATGAAAAGATTTAGAGGTAGGAAGGATTGCATGGAGGGGTGAGAGAAGGGAAGGAAATCTCTGTTCCAGAAAACTGAAAAAGCCTGAAGCTTGTAAAAACTTCATTCTGCAATAGGTCAAAACTTCTTAAACCTAAATCCCTATTGATTTCAATCCAAGCCTATAATTTTTCTTTCATTATTTTCATACGTTTAATTTTAAATGTCAGAAATTTTTATTCTAAAAATGATTACTAGAACTATTTTCTCAGTTCAAAGCAAAAATGTGAAACTTTCAAAACTTGTTCTAAAACCAAAGCATTTCTCAAAACCAACTCTTTCTGTAATAAGTTTTATTTTTGATTAGTCACCATTATCTAAGACAGGTACATGGCAAAATGTCTTGCCAGCTCCAATTGGTCACAAATGTTTCTTCCTAAGAAACCAGTGGACTGACTGACTAAAGACTAGCAAAATTCTTCTGCTCCTTGTGCCTTTGAAAAAAAACACTCCTCATGACAAAATGTATGTGGTCAAAGTGCAGTAAAAATTCAATTTTCTCCTTGCTTTAGTCTACAGGCAGTCAAAAACTGATCTGAATGAGAAGAGGCTCTCACATCTTAAGTGAACTGTATGCACTTCTTTAACTGTCCTACATGCCATGAAGGAGGCAAAACTTAAGGTCTGCTTCCATTTGTCAATTATATTGATACCCAAACGTTCAAACAAGAAGTATGTTTCACAGCCTTAGTTGTCTCTTTTCAAACTTGAAATGTCTTAAATGGACCTGATTTTCTGAAATTCATACTTTTAAAAACACAACACATCAGAAAAAGCAAAATTGCTAGAGGCTTGGAAGAAATGTTGGGTGCTACACTGGAAATAGTTGAATTCCTAAAGTATCTGAAGCCTAAACAGAAAAGCCACAGACAGACATCAGATTAACAACCAAAAAAAATTTAGGTAGCAGTTAGTAATCCTGCTTCCTTCCTTTCTTCAGTGTAAGTCCTCCTCAGAACTGTTACTTTCGGTTTCATGAGACTATGAAAGCCTTTTCAGAATTGGGCTTGGAGAATAAGGAGGAAGATAAAATTAAAACTACATCACTTAACCTGCTAGATAAATTAAAAAGCAACATTGACAGGTGTTTTCATTTTTATAATGGAATAAAAGAGGACAAAATAAAATTAAATGTTGGAAATAGCTGAAAAAGGAAAACAATTTGACTAGAATCAAAGTTATTTTAGTTTCAACATCGAGAAAAAGTATTTTAAAGTTTTTATCTTAGTTCTCAATAGAATATTTTTCTCACAAGTCTTGGTTCTTCTCATGCGATATGAACCAGAGAAAGTATTATTGCTGAAATTCAAAGTCTTTTATCCTTGAAATTCATTGGCCTTGCAATGGGCAATATCCATTGAAACCTGCCTGTTCCTCTATTAGAGCAATAGAATTTTTTAATTCCCTCTCTCCTTTTAGAGTACACCTTAAATATCCTATCTGCGTTATATTTAAATACAGGTCTTAGAAGAAAGAAGCATCTTCAGTCCACCAATATATTTATGACAACCTGTTAGGCTCCACATTGTATTTCACTAGCTGTACGGTCATCTTCCAACTTGCATTGTCATCTCAAACCCAGGCCCATTTCAGCAAGATCTCTGAAGTGTGACACTATTTCTGGAAACTGAATGTAAGCACTTGCTGCTTTGATGAGCTTAAAACCCACAAATGGATCCAAAGCACAAAAAGTAGAGAGGTTTTGGCTGTCCACCAGCCCAAAGGTTCATTGTTTCACTGAGACATAGCACATACCCTATTTCAAAATTGTTCTGAAGTAAACACTCAGAGTATTAAACTTTGCACATTGTTGCTTAGCAAACAATTAAGTGAATGTCGGAGGGAAGATATTTTTTCTTTCTCCTGACTGAGTCTTTTTAACTTCTCTCTTCTTCACTTTTTTCCTTTACCCATTCTAAATTGGAGAAAGTCATGAAAGAAGAAAATAAAACACTATTAACCTAAAAGTGAATCTCCAAGAACATAAGAAAGCTTTTTTGTACAAGTTAAAGATACCAAACTGATTTTTAACAGGAAATATATAACAAAAGTCACTTAAAAATAATCTGATTTTACTTAATGTTTTGCAAGGTTATGCATTATGTATTTTTGCTGCACAGTTGGAAGATATTCTGTTCTTGAATATTGCAGAGCAAACACTTTACTGACTAAACAGTCAACAGGAGATCATGGTCAGAGTTCAACCAGACATAATGACAACACCCATACCAACAAACCCTGCCAGCTTCTCCAAAACCATGTCAAAAGAAGCTCAGCTGCCTTGCCAAAATATTGCTTTTTATCAATAGCACAAGGTTCCTATAGAGCAAGATGTTTTATCCATCATTCCTGTAATTTAACTCAGAATATTTGCAAATCATGGCAATAGACACCTCTTGTGGAACAGTCAATCACCAAAAGAGTTGATCTGTGGTGACAATTTTACTTTGGAGAAAGCACATTGAACTCTATGCAACCTTAGGAACACTGGAAATGAGATGAGGGATAGACTTGTTATTTGGGACTCAATATTTTGGGGTTGAAAATTTTGCAGATCTTCAGATCATAGGTTAGTGGTTGACCTCTGTCTCATCAGCATGTTTCTCTTTAGAACTTCCTTCTCATGGCTCTTTCAGACAGCTGGGCCAGAATGTTCTTTTACTAAAAATGATGTATTATATGTCACTCTAAATACCCTAGTAAGAGCTTCTGTTGGAAGAATTTCCAGCAATATCTGCAGTGCTTCTGTCTTCTCAAAGTCATTAATTGTTCATGACTTTCCACTTCTCAAAGTTCCCTGGAAAGTGTAATATCAGCAGATCTTGACCATAAACTTGAACTGCATTGCAAGGCAAGAAGGTAGATGGTTGTTTATCATTCTTTGAGTAACCACAGAGTGTGAATTAGGGGCTGAATTTCACATATTTGCTACTTCTTATTCTACCCTCGCATACAAAAATAAAATATTTATTGTAGTATTTAAAAAAAAATATAAACCGCAAAGTAAAACAGAAGAGCATTCCAGCTTGCGACCATTAGTTCAACATTGGTTTACTGCCAATAAGAGAATGTTTTAAATAGACTTGGCAATTACCTTTTCTACACCTAGAATTGAAAAATATTTGAGGAAAATATGTCAAGCAGAGGAACTCCAGCTTTCAGGCAGAAGAAACCTGCCATAAACAACATTCTGTTGGAAAGAACAATTTTCCAGTAAAGTTCATGGCCTGTAATATAAGCTTGTGTTGGTTCATTCTTTCATCCAAAAAGTGTTTATCTATATTAGACAAAAGAACAATTGATGTCAAATAAACTAAACAATAAATTTCCTAGCGTATATACTACAAACTCGAATCTAAAGGCTCTAATGCTCAATGGGCCAACTTGAAAACAGCCATTCTGCCTAGGGAGACTTATTTGAAAATTCCCAGGAGAGTGTAGGGTGGGCTTTACTATCCTAGACTACTTTTATCATCTTCCTTTCTTGTGCAATTACCTTAGAAAAAGTGCTGAGGATTCTGTGCTGGCTGAAAATGAAGTGTAAAAAAAATATCATTTTTCTGTGAAGGGAAGAGAAAGTGTTGCTATAGCAAAAATCTATTAAAAAATGTTTCTTTCTGACAGTACTAGGGAGAGATTCAGATTTGATTCTTGGACAAAGAAAAGTCTTTCTCTGAGCTATTATACCTTTTTACTTAAATCGATATATTAACCAAAAAAGTCACTTTACTGGTTAATTTGCACCTCTCTCAAATTATCAATTCTTCCTTTCTATCAAGTTTTTGCTGTAATGAACCTTGTTTAAGAGCTTAGAAAAACATTTAGAGAAAATGTCTATTAAAGTTTCTTAAATCTTGATGCTTCGTAATTGTAAATCTCTTCACATCAAACGTTCCTTTCAGATGGATAATGTTCAGCCTGTGAGTACAAGTCTCTGCAATATTTTAACATTTTGTTACACAAGGCTTAAAAACTATTACACTCTTCATAACTGCAAAAATTATATTTTAATGAGGCAATTCTGTTTGTATGTGTCCCTCACAGTACTTAGTTAAAGCAAGAAAAGTGGAAGAAAAAGACCTTACACAAAACCAACACCTGCTAATGGCATACTTCTGTTAGTTAATGTAGAGGTGCTTTTGGTAACAAAAAGGCTCCTTTTCACTACAAACACCACTGAAGTTTTCACACTGAAATGCTTGGTATATTTGGTATGAATAATAATAAAAAAATGCTACATTTACAGCACGTAACGGGACTTTCTTAAACTTCATAGTAAAAACACATTCATACAGCATACTTCCTGTATGGAACAACAAGTTTCTGACAAACCCCTTTACAGAAGTCTCTTGACCACAAACAATGCAGAGTATAAAATGCATCTCAAAGCATTTTATGAAGTTATAGATATTTATAAACTAAGTACTTATATCTAGAGTGGCTTTGTCCCAAAAATCATCACTTCATATTATTACTTTTTATCACAAAACTGAACCAAATTCATGATATGTAATGCTAACAATAGAGAGACGCCAAGCATCTCATCACAAGGCTGTGTTTACAGAAGGCTGAGGGATGATTTAGAGGATAAAATAATGAACGGTGTGAAAGCTTTCACATATAAGAGACTTTGATGAATAAGTGTTTATTGCTTCTTTAAGGTCCGAAAGAACCTGTGTAGCAAATTTGAAATAAATTTGCCAGTTGGTAGACTTGCAGCTTTAAATTTTTTTATTTTACTTTTAATATTTTTTTACTTAATTTAAATTTAATTTACTTTACATTTAACTCTAACTTTTTAGCAAAAATCCATTTCGAAATGAAACTAACAACTGCATGTGGCTAGAAATAAAGTGGAATCAAGTTGCAAAAGGAACAAGCATATTAGCATCCCAACAACGTGCAGTATGTATTTAAAGTGTAAACTTTACAAGGATGCCACAGCAATTTGGGCAATATCTATATGACTAAAGTGTCTTCCACTCTGAAGCCTACTCAATAATACTCTAGTTTTGCACTGAAAGGTCCTTAAGTCCTTTGAACTCTTTTGGAAATACTGAGCCAATACACATCATCAGTGTCTTGGCACACTGTTTACTACCAGAAAGAGAAAGAGAGAGAGATTTAAAAGTGATAACTAAAGATGTGAATAAAAACATCTCCTGATCATGTTGTATTCACATGCTAGTCAATGGTAAAGCCACTTTTACATTAACAAAGTATTTCCAGAATTCTTTGTGTACTTTCTCTGACCTGAAAATGACCCAAACTCTTACCTTTGCTTCTAAGATATTTCCAGAGGCCTGCTGACTGTCTTTGATCTTCTCTAGCTTTACAAATATTGACAGTTATTTTCTCCTTATCTATCCAACCAAAGCAGAACTTAAAAAGTCAAACACTAGCCTCTTCCATAATGTTTCATCACAGATAGTGCTACAGTGTCTCTGGGGACCAACAGCATGTTCATTCTCATTATTCTGTCATGAGTATCCTCTGTGGTTGACCAAGGAAACTGGAAACTGCTGGAATAGCCTCCCACAGTGCAAGCTGGATACCGAGTGGACAAGTCAGCAATGTCCAAGATTGCAAAAGAAAGATAATGACCACACCTTTTAAAGGGTGGGAAGAGGGCAGGGAATGATGCACTTTATGGGAATTGCACCCAGAGGTCTTCAGAGCAGTTGGCTTAAAATGATTAGGAAAGCTAATGGAGTAGAATATGTATGGGGATTTAATCCTGTTTATCAGTGGAGACAGTATTGTCACTTTGGGATTAAATCCTAATAAAGTGTAAATACACAGAGTACATTAACCAGGTATCTAATTATTGCTAGCTAGAGAAAACTGCCTTTTGTAGAGTGAAAAACATTCAAAAGCTGAATAGGATGGATATTAATTTAGTGATCTGAAAGAAAATAAGCAAGTTTAAAAGCTGCATGCCATAGCCATGTAGGCATAGCATCTGTTTAACCTAAGTAACACAATAGTAAAAACATGCGTGACAAGGTGAGAAAAATCCATTCTGTTAGGGTTAGACCTATTTTGCAGAAGTTATTGGACAACGTCCAAGGATAGCAAGCTCACAGCTTCACAGTTATTCTCATGGTACAAAAACAAGCATAACAATAATTCATTAGACACAGAGTTTCAAAGCAGAATGATTAGAGGGGAGAGAGCAGCCCCTGCCTGAGCTGATAGGTTTGACTATGTGAGCCAGCAAAATGGTTTGCAAGAACAGCCAGAGAGGATGAAAGCTGTTCACCAAAATTCAGGCAACAAACATCTAAGAAAACGTGAAAAATACATGAGTCTTCTATCACTTGTTTGCAGCCAAAGCCAGTAAGATACCTTCCCCATCATTAGCACTCATATATTTTCCATAAGCTAAATTTCTTAAGTGGATTTTTCAGGCTGGTAGATTCACCTAATCAGCTCTGAAACCACCTACTGATCACAGGTTTCCAAGAGAAGCACTTCTAGCTTCCTCTGACATGTCACCAAGGAAATATAACCAAGGAAATACAGAGAAGAAATTACAGATCGTGTTACCTACCAGAAAATATCTGGGAAGAAAGTCAGATATTAACCGGGGTTTTTTGAAAAGTAATGAAAGAATGTATTCAACCTAACTATGCCCCTGTGCCAAGACCCCCCAAAAGAGCATGTTTCAAACATATAGAATTTTTTTCTCAGCCCCTCACCCCCATCTTAGCAGAGAAATTTTAATAAAAAAATTTGGAAAACAGATATTGGTTAACACTTACCACTGGCTTTTACTAGACAAGTTGGTTGTCTCTTTCTTCTTCCAAAGGAAACAAACCATATTGATCATATTATTGATTAACTGTTCTTTATAATCTCTTCTAGACTTAAAGTCTACATAGTTATGGAAAATTTAAAAACACCAACATGGATATAGCAAGGATATGGACAAAATGGAAGAGACAATTCTCAAAAAATATAATGATTTCTTTGTAAAGCTATTACTCAAAGATTATTCAGTATAATATCCTATGAGTATATAATTTAATTCTTTCCTAGCTTTATTGTCATGCAAAAGAGGTAGTTAACATGAATTGACTCAGGAAATAGAACACAAGGTGGAACACTAAATACTACATACTTTTGTTCATCTGCTTGTCTGCTCTATACTGTTCTTTCATGATGCTGGGAAAAGGAGACACATGAGCTTGGACTTCAAGAGGAAGAAATGTATTTTTTGCAAGTAATTCCAGAAACCAAGAAAAGTTTGAGATTATTTAGCAGTTTGTTGAAGAGGCTAAGAAACTTTTGATATTGTTTTACAAAATGTACTCTCTAAGATTAAGCTGAATTAAAGATTCAAAAGTTTCCTTTTCTTTAGTGTTTTTCTAAATAGACTTCCTTGTGTTTGACATTAAGACCATTCAGAAGCTAGCCAGTTCTCCTGTTGACAAGCATTTTACACTACTGGGACTGCATCTCTAAACCCTCCTGTCAAAAAAAAAAAAAAACAAAAAAAAAAAAAAAAAACAACCAAAAAAAAAAACCCCACCAAAACCCAACAAGAAATATTCTGAGTATATACCAAGCAGACATGATTTAACTCATAACTGGGAATGGTTACATTAAAGGAAAAGATGCCAAAACCATGCAGCAGCTCATTCATTGCAGTTTAGTAGTATTTACAGGTTTCTGTCAATGTTGGGTAGACAATATACCCTAATTGCTCAATAAGGAGGGTTCTACTCAACCCTAAGTACACTCAGACCCTATGCATCCAGACAGCACTGGATGTTGAAGCCCTTTTTGGAATCTGTAAAAGAATTATGTGATGTAAACTGTAGCTCTGGGTTGCTACTCAGTATTCAGGGATGCTCACATATTTCATGGGAGAGAAGAAAAAAAACCCACTAAAGTAACCGAACAAGAGAAAACCCTTTAGTTTGGACATGTAAGTTGGTGCACATCCTGAATGAGAAGCAGAAAGGTGTTACTGTTTCAGCTGATCGTGACAAGAACAAGAAAGGAAATGCAAAGGAGTAAGAGGAGTTTGTTGAGTCTAAGCCTACAGCTAAGTCTGCTATTATGGTTTTAAGGATCACAAACTTGGTTTTCATTAGAGATGCCTTCTTAATTTGTATCCATTACAATTCTGTAGTTTTAACTAAGGTTTATTCACAGATTAATAAAGTACACAGTAAACACTGCAAAAATGTCAGTTATCCACCTTTTCACCTAATACAGCTTTTTCTCATTCCCTCTTCCTTACGCTGTGATAGTAACAGCATCTGCAAGTAAGGACAAAGGAATCAGTTCATAAAATGAAAATAACATTGCTAACATTTTTTTGTGGAATAAGTATTACTCTGACCATCTCAACTCATCTTTCTCAGATGTTTAATGTTAAAACTGCAGTTTAAGTAATATTGAATCGCATGTTAGAAAGCCATGCCAATCTGCAAAAGAAAATTAAAAAATAAATCTAAAGCAATTTTAGAGGCTTTAGATTCCAAGATTAGAAGTAAGCCCTGATATACATGGAGGAAAAACAGAAGGATTATTTCTCAATAAAAATCAATCCCTTGGGGGGGAAAAAAAAAAAAAGAAAAAAAAAAAGCCACCCAAACCCAACACTAATTTATGACCAAATTTTCCACATCTTCCTCTGAATATTTAACCTTTTCATATAAGAACCCATCAGAAACACGAAGGAAACTGTTTTCAAGGCCATTAAAAAAGAAAAAAAAAAGAAACAAACAAGCAAAACCTAAACATATGAGCATAGTTTTATTACAGCTCAAATCCTTACATTTACATAGAAAGATTTCTCAAAAAAAAAAAGAGATAAAAGATTAAATAAGATATTTAAATAGAAGGTAGGTTATGTACCCAAATTATGACTTGTGAAATTCATTCTTATAGTCTTCTCAGGATCAAGGGCAGATCAGTTCATTAAAAAAACAACCAAACAAAAAACCTCTACCAAACAGCTAGTAGGGGTAATATTGTTTCCTATACGTATGACCATTTTGCTGTACTTTGGGAACAAGTCACTTACAGGGCAAGGCTTCTCACCCACCCTCTCCCCTTTTTCTCTAGGGATAAGGAAATTACGTGAAAACAGTTGTCATAGCACAGGAACACAAGCAAACTACTCAAAGCACCATGTGCCTGACTGAAGCCCTGTGCTCCACCACTGCACATTGCTAGTCACAGAAAACAGCACAAACTGTTGAGCAGAATTCTACAGGACAGTATTTTCCTCTTATCACATTTTACCATTCTCCTCAGTACAAAATATAGCAAGACATCCTGATGTACTAGCTCTTCAAAAATTTTTAAATGCCAAAAGAAAGAGGATGGCAGCAGCAAGGAGCCAAGAACAAGGGAAGACTTTGGGGAAGGGTCTTATCCACCAAGAACTCCTTCATTGTCACTTCACCTCAGCCAGTGTGATTTTGGGAGGCCTGACCAACAACAGCAATATTAAGCTATCAGACAAAAAGGTATTCTGCTTACACAAGAAGAATCAAGACCCATAAATCCATAAATTCATATTATGAAAATAGTTTTCTTTCACCTATATATTCATCCAATAAATACCTTGTACTATTGTCTACAGTCAGTAAGTCCATAATCAGCAGGATTTTTTTCTACATCTCAGGTAAATGCACCGAAGATTAAACTTGAAATAAATTTGGTTTGGCATCTTGATACACTCTTTACCTAGATTCCTCTCATGAATATTCCTCCCTCTTTGTACATTTTCCTCCTTTTGCCAAACACATAGCAGTGTTTACAACAGCTGCTCTTCAACTAATTAATAACAGAAATTCAGTGACCTATCACTCATAAAAATGTTAATTAAAATTAGAAATAACTCGGGATGTGTGCATGTATGTGTATTTGATCAGCTGTACTGGAAGGAGCTAATTAACGCCAGTTATTAAAGTACATTAAGTAAGGCTCTCCATATGCTTAGCTTGACCTTTTTGACCAACAACGGACATGCAGGAAGCCAGAAGTTCAGTGGTCAGCTTCACAGCAGTTGTTAAAGGAGCAGCTGTCAAAATCCACTGATCATGTCATTCTGGGAAAGTTAGCGAGTGTGCCCCACAAGAATGAAGTGTTGAAAAAGGGACTGCAAATAGGGACACAGTGCAGCATGCAGCTTGAACTTGGAAGTTAAAGCTGTAACTTGCTAGCTGGTACCCCTGCCTCTCATGCCTTGGGGTAGCTCCTTTATACTCTTGGCCTTACAACATGTTAGGGATATGAGCCTACTTCAGGAAAGACTGAAAGTTTCCCCAAAGACCTTCTGTGTATTTAATAAAGGGGATATTTTAATATAAATTGCTATTGATGCAAAAAACCCAAACAAATCTGAAGTTGAATGTGGAGTGAGAAAGGAGAGTGAAAAAGAGATAATCAAACTTACCATCATACTGAGTACACCAGGCACTGATATCAACAGATTCCCGCTCTCTGCTTGCAGATATTGCTAGCACTTCTCTTCTACTGGTGATGGTCTATTGTGACTGCACAGACTGCTGGTTGTCTTTCGGCAAAAGGTAAGGCACCTTAGACAAAAAGCAACTATTCTGTAAGATAGTCTTAGCGCTATAACTTCAGGTATGTTTTTGTTGAGTATATCGAGGATTATTACAGATTGTTACATTTCTATTTAAGGTAGCAAGATAAATGTTTGTCTATATAAATATAAAAAGAAAACAACAAAACAAGAAAAAAAAACAAAACAAACAAAAATAAAAACCCACCTACAAAAATCTTTCCTTTAAAAACAGGAAGCAAAAGTATCAAAAGATTGCTTCATTAATCATGGGGTTGCTCTGCAGAATATTTTATTTTGACACATTACCAAGTGTCTCACATTTTATGGAATCAGGTTCTAATGTTAATCTAATTTTAGCACAAACAAAGAATTCTGGTTGCCTAAATAACACCTTATAATCTTCTCCTGAGCCGCATTCTTGAGGCAATAGCACACATTCCCCAAAAGTAGTGCTATTTCATTTACTGTGGAAGGTTATACCCCCATTATCTGTATCACTCCAAATCAGTCTCCAAAAATCTCTCTGCTGCTACTATCAACATACAGTTTTATTTTTCAAGAAACACAAAGAAGAAAAGGGAAATGAAGGTACATTTCCTATTGAAGCATCATTCCAGCATAAGTGAGCAAATAAAAAGGTAATTCCAGCATATGGGTAATGTGCTGCAAAAAGCATTCAACCATAAGGCTATAGTTTCAGGATCATTTTAAACCTACCTGAGTGGTAACAAACAGGAAAGTCTCACTGACCCATCTCTGCTTTTTCCTCAGATTTCTTTGCCATCCTCTGTGCCTTATACAGTTTATACATCAGGTAAAGTAACACATTCAGCTGGCCAAAACCCAACATCTTGTTCTGGTCAAACTGTTTCCTGTATTCCTTGATCTAATTTTCTATGCAACTTCTACAAAAAAAAAATTGATAGAAATGGCAGAACTACCTTTTTGGATCCTGACCAAATTTAGATCTACTTTAAGCAATCAGAAGACTTCAGTCTTACAATATAATTATTAGAAATGTTGGTGGTTTTTTCCATCTGAATTAGTTTAAAACTTGTTTGTATATGTTTACTGAGACTATGGTAAAACATACATTCCAGACATATTTCAAAAGATTGTGTAACCATCTACCTATTTACATTAGTTCAGGTAAATGAAATATAATTTGGCCCATTGTTGTGGTTTAGCCCCGGTCAGCAACTAAGCACCACACAGCCGCTCGCTGCCTCCCCCACCCTCGTGGGATGGGGGAGAGAATCGGAAGGGCCAAAGTAAGAAAACTTGTGGGTTGAGATAAGAACAGTTTAATAATTAGAATAAAACAGCAATAATACTAATATAATGAAAAGAAAAATAATGAGCGAGAGAGAGATGAAACACTGGAAGAAGAGGGAAAAAAAAACTAAACAACAAGTGCTGCAACCGCTCACCACCTGCCAACCGACGCTGCCGGTCCCCGAGCCGCGATCGCTGCCTCCCCCGGCCAACTCCCCCTAGTTAATATACTGGGCATGACGTCACATGATATGGAATACCCTTTGGCCAATTCGAATCAGCTCTCCTGGTTGTATCCCCTCCCCTCCCAGCTTCTTGTGCACCTGGCAGAGCATGGGAAGCTAGAAAGTCCTTGACTAGTGTAAACACTACCCAGCAACAACTAAAAACGCCAGGGTGTTATCAACATTATTTACATACCAAGTTTAAAACACAGCACTATGCTAGCTACAGTGAAGAAAATCAACTATCCCAGCTAAAACCATGACAGTATCCACCCCTTATTCCATATCATTTACATCATGCTCAGGTCTCATACTATCCAATATGACCTCAATAACCACCACCCACCTCCCCATCCTTTGATGACATATGCAGATATCATTTATCATTCCCGTAGTCTATGGACCATCCCTGTAGAACATCTGTAGAGGGTCCACACATGTCCATTGAGTTCATTCAGTCCATAACTTTGGGCTCCATCTATCGTAACAGTCTTTCAAGGCTGGAGAGATGGTCTCTGTGGTGTTGGATTGTTGCATGCTGAAGCCAGTCTTTGTTCCACCATCGCTACACGTTGCTTGGTTCAATCAAAGTTCATTCTTCATTAATTTTGGAAATTCTTACTATGATACCATTGATACGGCATATAGCAACCATAGGAGTGATGACATACAATATCATATAGCAATTAACATCATATCATTCAGTTCATTGGCTATTTTCACCCAAAATCAAATCCCCTTGAGGCACACATCGAACTCCTCCATCCTCCCGCATTACCCACTAACTGCACCCAGGTCCTTGAGCAAAAGCAATCCCATGAATGGGTTTGCCTTTGCCTGAGACAGGAATAACCCAGACGGTTTTCCCCAGCATATTTTTTACATGCACTCCAGGGACTTTATCCCCTTCCACAGTACGTAAGAGTTCTGACTGGGCAGGCCCAGCTCGATTGGCAGATCCCCTAGTGTTGACTAACCAGGTGGCTTTTGCTAAATGTGTATCCCAGTGTTTGAATGTCCCATCCCCCATTGCTCTCAGTGTAGTCTTTAACAGTCCATTGTATCGTTCAATTTTCCCAGAGGCTGGTGCATGATAGGGGATGTGATACACCCACTCAATGCCATGCTCTTTCGCCCAGGCGTCTATGAGGTTATTTCGGAAATGAGTCCCGTTGTCTGACTCAATTCTTTCTGGGGTGCCATGTCACCATAAAACTTGTTTTTCAAGGCCCAGGATAGTGTTCTGGGCGGTGGCATGGGGCACGGGGTATGTTTCCAGCCATCCGGTGGTTGCTTCCACCATTGTAAGCACATGGCGTTTGTCTTGGCGGGTTTGTGGCAGTGTGATATAATCAATCTACCAGGCCTCCCCATATTTATACTTCAGCCATCGTCCTCCATACCACAGAGGTTTTATCTGCTTGGCTTGCTTGATTGCAGCGCATGTTTCACATTCATGGATGACCTGTGCAATAGTGTCCATGGTCAAGTCCACCCCTCGGTCGCGAGCCCATCTGTATGTTGCATCTCTTCCTTGATGACCTGAGGTGTCATGGGCCCACCGAGCTATAAATAGTTCACCTTTATGTTGCCAGTCTAGATCTACTTGAGCCACTTCAATCTTAGCAGCCTGATCCACCTGTTGGTTGTTCTGATGTTCTTCAGTGGCCCGACTCTTGGGAACATGAGCATCCACATGACGTACCTTCACAACTAGGTTCTCCACCCGGGCAGCAATATCTTGCCACAATGCAGCAGCCCAGATGGGTTTGCCTCTGCGCTGCCAGTTGTTCTGCTTCCACCGCTGTAACCACCCCCACAGGGCATTTGCCACCATCCATGAGTCAGTATAAAGATAGAGCACTGGCCACTTTTCTCGTTCAGCAATGTCTAAAGCCAGCTGG
Source organism: Morus bassanus (assembly GCA_031468815.1). Classification (NCBI taxonomy): domain Eukaryota; kingdom Metazoa; phylum Chordata; class Aves; order Suliformes; family Sulidae; genus Morus; species Morus bassanus. Next base: position 105,320,945 of record CM062567.1, on the reverse strand, counting down.
ATGGCCTTTACTTCTGCAAACTGACTTGATTCAACTTCTCCTTCAGCAGTTTCTGCGACTTGCCGTATAGGACTCCATACAGCTGCCTTCCATCTCCGATGCTTTCCCACCAGACGACAAGACCCATCAGTGAACAGGGCATATTGCTTCTCATTTTCTGGCCGTTTATTATACAGTGGGGCCTCTTCAGCACGTGTCACCTCCTCCTCTGGTGACATTCCAAAATCTTTGCCTTCTGGCCAGTCCATGATCAATTCTAAGATTCCTGGGCGACTGGGGTTTCCTATTCGAGCCCGTTGGGTGATCAGTGCGACCCATTTACTCCATGTAGCATCAGTTGCGTGATGTGTAGAGGGGACCCTCCCTTTGAACATCCAGCCCAGCACCGGCAGTCGAGGTGCCAGGAGGAGCTGTGCTTCAGTACCAACCACTTCTGAAGCAGCTTGAACCCCTTCATATGCTGCCAATATCTCTTTTTCAGTTGGAGTGTAGCGCGCTTCGGACCCTCTGTATCCCCGACTCCAAAACCCTAGGGGCCGACCTCGGGTCTCCCCTGGTGCTTTCTGCCAGAGGCTCCAGGTAGGGCCATTCTCCCCGGCTGCAGTGTAGAGCATGTTTTTTACGTCTTGTCCTGCCCGGACTGGCCCAAGGGCTGCTGCATGAACTATCTCCTGCTTTATCTGTTCAAAGGCCTGTCGTTGCTCAGGGCCCCATTTGAAATCATTCTTCTTCCGGGTCACTTGATAGAGAGGGCTTACAGTCAGACTGTAATTTGGAATATGCATTCTCCAAAAACCCACAACGCCTAAAGAAGCTTGTGTTTCCTTTTTGCTAGTTGGTGGAGACATGGCTGTTATTTTGTTGATCACATCCATTGGGATCTGCCGACGTCCATCTTGCCATTTTATTCCCAAAAACTGAATCTCCTGTGCAGGTCCCTTCACTTTACTTTGGTTTACGGCAAAACCAGCCTTCAGAAGGATTTGGACTATTTTCTTCCCTTTCTCGAAAACATCTTCTGCTGTGTTGCCCCACATGATGATGTCATCAATGTACTGAAGGTGTTCCGGAGCTCCACCCTGTTCCAGTGCAGGATGGATCAGTCCCTGGCAAATGGTAGGGCTGTGTTTCCACCCCTGGGGCAGTCGATTCCAGGTGTACTGGACACCCCTCCAAGTGAAAGCAAACTGTGGCCTGCACTCTGCTGCCAAAGGGATTGAGAAGAATGCATTAGCGATATCAATTGTGGCATACCACTTGGCTGCCTTTGACTCCAGTTCGTACTGAAGTTCTAGCATGTCCGGCACGGCAGCACTCAGTGGCGGAGTGACTTCATTCAGGCCACGATAGTCTACTGTTAGTCTCCACTCTCCATTAGACTTCCGCACTGGCCATATGGGACTGTTAAAGGGTGAACGGGTCTTACTGATCACTCCTTGGCTCTCCAGTCGCCGAATGACCTCATGGATGGGAATCAGGGAGTCTCGGTTGGTGCGGTATTGCCGCCGGTGCACTGTTGTGGTGGCAATTGGCACCTGTTGTTCTTTGACCTTCAGAAACCCCACAACAGAAGGGTCCTTCGAAAGACCGGGCAAAGTAGACAGTTGTTTAATTTCCTCCGTCTCCAAGGCAGCTATACCAAAAGCTCACCTGTACCCTTTTGGGTCCTTGAAATACCCTCTCCTGAGGTAGTCTATGCCAAGGATGCACGGAGCCTCTGGGCCAGTCACAATGGGGTGCTTTTGCCACTCATTCCCAGTTAGGCTCACTTCAGCCTCCAATACAGTTAGCTCTTGGGATCCCCCTGTCACTCCAGCAATACAAATGGGTTCTGCCCCTACATAGTTTGATGGCATTAGGGTGCACTGTGCACCGGTGTCCACTAGAGCCTTATACTCCTGTGGGTCAGGTGTGCCAGGCCATCGGATCCACACAGTCCAGTAAACCCGGTTGTCCCTTTCCTCCACCTGGCTGGAGGCAGGGCCCCTCTAATTCCAATTGCGGGTTTCCCACTCCAGATCTTGTGAACGGGAATCAGAAGTCTCTCTATTAAGATCAGAGGTAGAATCAGCGCTTCTACTCCTCTGTCTGGGGAACTGCCTACTGGAAACTGGAGCAGCAACTCTCCTGGAGGTCGCCCCTTGAGTGGTTGTTTTTCCTTGCAACTCATGTACCCGTGCCTCCAGGGTCGAGGTAGGTTTTCCATCCCACTTCCTCATGTCCTCTCCATGGTCACGCAGGTAAAACCATAGGGTGCCCCGTGGTGTGTATCTTCTCTCTTGAGCAGAAGGACGCTTACTCCTAATGGCCGAGATACTGGTCCGTACAGGTAGGGAGTAGGACATATCTTCTTTGAATTGCTGGAACTCCCGGGACAACAATTTCTCCACAGCTGAGACGAGGGAGGAAGAGACATGTGCTTCATAATCCCGGAGTTTATCAATCACATCCTCTACCGTTGGTGCCTCTTCATCTTTCCAGGACATTACTGCCAGGGAGTTTACATGGGATGATGGTGCGCTTCGTACAAACTTCCGCCACATGGGTCGTGTGCATTGGGCTTCATCTGGATATTTGGATGACTGTTCACTACCCAGGTCACCATAAATCACCTCAAGCACAGCTAATTCTCTCAGGTACTGGATACCTTTCTCCATGGTGGTCCATTTTCCAGGGCGATATAGAACATCTTCCTTGAAGGGATACCTTTCTTTCACAGCAGACAGGAGTCGCCTCCAGAGGCTGAGGCCTTGTGTCCCTTTTCCAATTGCTTTGTTAATGCCCCCATCCCTAGAAAGGGATCCCAGTTGTTTGGCTTCCTTACCCTCTAATTCCAGGCTACTGGCCCCGTTATTCCAGCATCGGAGCAGCCAGGTGACAACATGCTCACCTACATGATGGCCGAAATCTTTTCGTATATCTCGCAGCTCACTTAAGGATAGGGATTGGGTAGTTTCCGTCTCTTGTACAAGTTCTTCCTCTTCCTCCTCCTCTCTTAGTAACGGCACTACTTCTCCATCATCCTTTTCTATATGAGTTGACTTTCTCTTCAAAGATTTCTTCTTTTGTATAGGGGCAACTGATACTGGCACAGGTTGATTCTCTGATTCAGCTTCAGTGTCCGTCATGGGTGTTTGAGTGGCCACAGTGCCTGTCGTCGGGCTTGGAGCAGCCGCAGTGCCTGTTGTGGGGGTTTGAGTGGCCACAGTGCCTGTCGTCGGGCTTGGAGCTGCTGCAGCGCCTGTTGTGGGGGTTTGAGGGGCCACAGTGCCTGTCGTTGGGCTTGGAGCTGCTGCAGCGCCTGTTGTGGGGGTTTGAGTGGCCACAGTGCTTGTCGTTGGGCTTGGAGTAGTCACAGGGCCTGTCGTTTTCCCTTGGTGGTACTGAATACTGTTGAATAGGGCTCGGTAGGCATGGGCCAGGCCCCAACACATTGCAATGATTTGTATCTCTCTGGAATTGCTAGGGTGACAACATACTTCCTCCAAATATTCTACTAATTCTTCAGGATTCTGCACTTGTTCAGGGGTGAAGTCCCAAAACACTGGAGGTGCCCACCGTCTCAGGCATTTGCCCATACTATCCCACATACCCTGCCACCCATAATTATCGAGCCTTGGCGCAGATCTCTGGATGATATTCTTGAATTGCTTATTAACCTTAGACAAAACCGAAACAATCTGCCATAGGAATATCAACAGATGTATCTTAACTACCCAAGGATGTTCAAGAGACTGAAAAGTTGTTGTAATGAAGGAGGAGACATTACAGAAGACGGTAGCTAAGGTGCCATTCTGTATTTCCTCCATAAAGAACCTTTCAGAAGAGGAGGTATAATTGCTAATTGTCTCCATGAGGTGGTACCCGAAGTACAGTAACGGCTTCCATGCAAGACCCAAATAACCGATAAAACTCAAGGCCAGAGTTTTAATAACCAATCTCCTAGGCAAAACATCTCTAACCACTGCAGAGCACAGCAAACTACAAAACCCAACGCCAATCTTTAACACGTACTTCAAAATCAGCATGGTGTAGGTCTGACTAATATCGAGAACAGATGAATCAATGCTGTGACCAGCAACTGTTATTATCTCAAACCCTTCGTGCCCCACGTTGGGCGCCAAAAAGGACTGTTGTGGTTTAGCCCCGGTCAGCAACTAAGCACCACACAGCCGCTCGCTCACTCCCCCACCCTCGTGGGATGGGGGAGAGAATCGGAAGGGCCAAAGTAAGAAAACTCGTGGGTTGAGATAAGAACAGTTTAATAATTAGAATAAAACAGCAATAATACTAATATAATGAAAAGAAAAATAATGAGCAAGAGAGAGATGAAACACTGGAAGAAGAGGGAAAAAAAAACTAAACAACAAGTGCTGCAACCGCTCACCACCTGCCAACCGACGCTGCCGGTCCCCGAGCCGCGATCGCTGCCTCCCCTGGCCAATTCCCTCCAGTTAATATACTGGGCATGACGTCACATGATATGGAATACCCTTTGGCCAATTCGAATCAGCTCTCCTGGTTGTATCCCCTCCCCTCCCAGCTTCTTGTGCACCTGGCAGAGCATGGGAAGCTAGAAAGTCCTTGACTAGTGTAAACACTACCCAGCAACAACTAAAAACGCCAGGGTGTTATCAACATTATTTACATACCAAGTCTAAAACACAGCACTATACTAGTTACAGTGAAGAAAATCAACTATCCCAGCTAAAACCATGACACCCATGATGATTCTAATTGATGTTTTTTATAATTATACATGAAACTACAGCTAAAAACAGAAGGAAGGAATATAGAGAAATATGCAGCTGAAAGATTTTAGACAGTGAGGTATCCATCTGCATAAACATTTCTGTAGGGAATCCGCAGCAGTGCTATCTCTCTCTCTCCCTGAACACTTTAAGTGGAAGCAGGAAAAAATGGCAGACACACCACAGATCATAATCTTCCAATGCATTTATGAACTGAATCTGGCAGAGCTAAGGAGTCTTTTTATTTTTTCAATCTTAAATTCCAGAAGCAGAGCTAAAAGGGAGTTGCTCATAGTAAATCTAATTAATCAAACTTTGATATGATAAAAAAAGTATTTAATTCTTTTTTTCCTGCTTGTGAAATATTCCCCAGGAAAGAAATGGAAAAGGAAAGGTTTAAAAACAAACAAACAAACAAACCCCCACACCAAAAAAACCCCAGCCGTAACAATAGAACTCAAGTAGGGAAGCACTTTCTTATATTTAACAAAAATCTGTTTTCCAATGAAAAATTACAACCCACTGTAAAAATAGTGTAAACTAATTCATTAAAATAAGACCTAGAAAGAAAACACTATTTAGACAAACCTAGCATAGTAGTTCACTTGAACTTCTTTCTGAAAGAGCAAGTCAATATGAAGTTTTTAATATCAGTCTAGCTTTGGCAGCAGTCAAGTACTTTTCAGTATTTGATACATTTATGTCAAAAGAAAGTATATTATTTTTGCTATTGGTTGGTCCATTCTTGTCAAAATCCAACTCACTTTCCATTTTTCTTCGTTCTTGGAACATCATTCCTGCAGTTGTCAAGCAAAGATAGAGCTGGATGGAAAGAATGAGGTTACTGGATTACAAAGCACAGCTTTAAAAAGAAAAAAAATACACAAAAATTTAAGCTTTTAAATATTCAAAGTTATATTACACGGTAAAAAGTAATTATCTTCAAGAAAAACAATTAGGAGTTTTGACTGAAATCTCTACTAAAATAAATAAACAATTAAAAGAATAATTAAAAGAAAAACATAAACTAAGCATGAATCAAAACCAATGGGAATTTTCTTGACTTCCCGGAACCAGATTTCGTATTGCCTAATAAATCTTCAGGTCTCTTGAGCTGGCCAAGAGAACTATGTCAGGAAAAAAATGGACCCATTTGTTCTTTCTTTTATTCACTTCAAATAGAGCTACCAGTGCCTCCATTAAAAAGTTGCTATAAGATAATACTCTATTAGCACAGCTATAGCCAGTTCTGTGAAAGGAAATACAGTAAGATTTAATCCTAACTGACATGTAACTGGAGTCTCCTGTGGACAAGTTATTAATAAAAACATGTTCTAAATGCGTTATTACTGAACATACGCTACTACTAAAAATACCTAAAAGCTTGACATATGCAAAGCCAGTTCTTTGGTAGCACAAAAGATGTAGGATAACAGAAGATATTTTCAGCTTGTACTAGATGTCCCTTTAGCAGTTTTCACAAACACTTATTCAGAACACGTTAGCTACAGTAAATACATATAGGAAAAGAGGACTTTACTTCTTCATTACTATTAACTTGATTGCTTTCACAAACAGTTAAAAATAATGAGATATAGTTTTAATTAAAGATATGCTTATTCCACAAAACATAAACCTTGTGCTTTTGGCTGAGGTAAACCAACAAAGTACTTTGGACATCTTCAAAACTCCCAAGCCCATTGACATCGGTGCTTTGAAACGTATCTAAGATATGCTGTTTCTTTTCTTGTAAAATTTAGAGATAGAAACATCCAAAACTTTATGGTATGAAAAACAGTGATAAGAATTTGAAGATAATTTCATAGAGGGCAATTATAAAAAATAATGTTGGCACATGCTTAAAAAAATTTCAATAATTTGTACGACACATGTTTATGCCAAATACTTCCTTTAATTTCCCATATACTTTGGTCACCACATTATTATCTGATATAATCCATCATGGAATAGTGACCTTATTCTGGAAATGCAATACTAAAAGGAAAGCAAGAAGTTACTACATTCAGCAACTCAGAGCTGTGAAGTAGCCAGTTTCCATAAGATGATAATACTACATAGCAAGATATATTTCTTGGTTTTTTGCAGGAAATAGCAGAGGTGGAATCCTATATTTTAGACACATAGCAATACTCTATTTATGGAATAACAAAGTGAGAAGCAAAAGAGAACGTCAAAAGAAGCGGATGCATGTTTGGAAGAGAGTATTCTGGTACCTGGTTGACAGCAGGCTCAATAGGAGTCAGCAGTGTGCCCTGGCAGCCAAGAGGGCAAACTGCATCCTGAAGTGCATCAAACACAGTATAACCAGCCAGTCAGAAGAGGTGATTATCCCACTGTTTTCCGCATTGCTGTGGCCTCACCTTGAGTACAGTGTGCAGTTCTGGGCACCACAATTTAAGAAGGATGTGAAGGTCCTTGAATGCATCCAGAGGAGGGCAACAAATCTGGTGAAAGGGCTGGAAGGCATGCCCTCTGAGGAGTGGTTAATGACTCTGCGTTTGTCTAGTTTGCTGAAAAGGAGGCAGGGAGGCAATCTTATTGCTCTCTACACTTCCCTGAGGAGATGTGGGAATGGTTCAAGGCTTCATCAGAATAGGTTCAGATTTGGCATCAGGAACTATTTCTTCACTGAGGGTGCGGTAAAATGATGGAATGGGTTTCCTAGAGAGGTGAGATCAGTGCCCCAAGCCTGTCAGTGTTTAAGGGGCATTTGGACAATGCCCTTAATAACACGCTTTAACTTTTGGTCAGCCCTGAAGTGGTCAGGCAGTTGGACTAGAGGATCATTGTAGGTCCCTTCCAACCAAAATATTCTCTTCTACTCTATTCTAAAATCTAACAGCACTGACTAATAAGAGTCCAAATAAAAGATGGCATGAATAAGCTTTTGCAGTTCAGCAACAGAAACTGGATACTATCTTAGTATGGAATCTGTACAGGTAGCTGGAAGGTAAGCTCCACCAGCTATGTTTAAAAACTATGATACCTCATTGTGGAAACACAAATATGTTTTGTCAAGTCTGTGGATGACACCAAACTTGGGGAGCAGTTGATACACTGGAGGTCAGGTTTGATATTCAGAGGGACACTGATAAGCTGGAAGTACAGGCCCATAAAAACCTCCTAAAGTTCAACAAAGCCCTGCACTTGGGATGGAATAACCCCAAGCAACAGTACAATATGGGTGGTGACTAAGCAGAAGCTTGGAGGGAGCAGGGGGGGAGAAAGAGATAGAGAAAAAAAAACCAAAATGAGAGTCTCAGTGGACAACACTACATCTTCAGCCTTTTGGCAATGAAGGCTAACTGCAAACTGGGCTACATTAGCAAGAACATACCCAGCTGGTCAAAGGAAATCACCATTTTCCTCCTCATAGCACTTGTAAGGCCACATCTGGAGTAGTCTGGCAGATGCTTAGGAGGCTGGTGTATCTGACTATATGGCGAGATTAGGGAGCTAGGTTTCCTACCCTCAAGGAGAGAAGACTGAGTGGGGAAACATTTGTGGCCTTCAGCTACCAAATTGGTTATTAGAGAGTCAGCTTCTTATAATTCATGATCAGAGACACCAACAATAGGACAAGATGTGATGAACACACATTACAACAAGGAAAATTTCAACTAGGTATAAGGCAAACAAATTTTATAATATAATAAAATATTTCAGTTAGAAGGGACCTGCAATGATCATCTAGTCCAACTGCCTGACCAACTCAGGGCTGAGCAAAAGTTAAAGCATGTTATTATGGGCATTTTCATAGTGTGTGGTTCTGTGGTAGAACAAGTTTCCCAGAAAGGTTATGGAAATGTCATCCTTGGAGATTTTCTCAAGAAAGGGTTGGGGGAGAAGTCATCCATTTTTTAAAGGACTGGTCCATTTTGAAGTTGCTCTCATTTGAAGTAGAAATTGAACCAGACCTTCAGAGACCCCTTCCAATCTAAGTTATTCTATGACTCTGTAAAACACAAGAAATGCATTTCCTAACTCTTCAAATAAAAGATAGTTTTAGATGTCCTATTTTCCACAGTTTTGTTCAGGCTACCATCAGGTTGTTTTTAAATAACTGACTTGCTTCTGTAGATCATTCCACACACTAATAAAATCTGCAGTTAGGAACCTCTTCTTAATGGTCAGCCTAAACACAGCTTTAACAACCTCTGTAGAATCCAGGCAAAACAAAAGATACTAATATTTCAATATTTGTAGAAATGTATTGATCCCTGAATTATCATTTAACAAATCTAATGCCTTTAATATTTTCTTCAGGCAAGAAAACCTTCGTCATCTAAAGATATATTCCTTTTCTGTGCCTATGTGCTATAATTGTATCAGTGATGAAAAACTTAAGGTTTCCTCATGACAAGACAGACATCATTGACATCATTTCTAATATAATGTTGTTTTCCCTTCTTGTTCAATACTATCACATTTCAGCTAAAATTGTTATATTGTTGGGATTACTACTGTGCATTAAAAGGTTTGAGTTTTTTCCTTTTTTTTTTTTTAATCTGTGTGTTGGATTATGAATTATTATGCCACAGGTGCAATAGACTACATTTTTCCATGTTGAATCTCATTGGTTTCCTGCCTATACTTCAGATCTCTCAAGACTCCCATTAGTTCTGTTCCTATCACTATTTATCTTGGCATTCTCTGCTTAATATGAATGGCAAATTTAATTACTTATTTCATGCTGTCTTCTAAATCATTAGCGAGGACATTTTTTTTTTTTTTAAAGAAACAACCCCTTCTGTGGAAGACACTACATTGCTTTTTAAACATGTTGGCAACAGTATTTTAAGTGACGTTGTAGTACCTGACTTTTTTTAGCAGCCCAGAACTTGGTGGCATCACACAGAGTTGAATTCAAGCCCCTTCCCCAGAGCTTTGCATTTAATGTTGTCATAAACACTGAAATAGTGCATGCCTAACTTGGGATCTTCTTCAAGAGCCCAAATATCCCCACAGTAGCATTGCACTCTAGAGACCTTTTGCCTGAAAGACATACCTTGTTTCAGAGTTTCTCACCAGTATTTTAAATCAGAATCCCTCCACTTTGAGACAGAACAGCTTCCAATAGCTACCTCATACCTGGCTGGCCAGAAGCCCCCAGCCCTCCTTCCCTACTCACGATCCATATCGATGATCTATTTCACAGCCTTTAAAAAAAATCACCAGATCCCCAATCAGGCTGGATCTCTTTCCCCTAATAGGGCCAGCAATTTCATAACAAACATGAAACTATCTTAAACAGGCTAAAGGAGACAGAAATTTAAGAGTCCATACCTGTATCATTTTATTTGGCACACCAAATTATTATACATAAGTTACCCTAGATTAAATACAACAAGATATAATACAAAATGACTGAAGCAGTCCACAGTAAACTACAACACAACATAACACGATGGTGAGAATCATTTCTTCACAAAAATAATGTTTGGAGAGATATAAACAGTCTCCTGGCTGCAAAGGTTTCAAGTTTGTTACCTACTGCTGTTCTCTGAGCATGATAAATAGCTTGTTGTGCACAGGATTGAGACATAATTCCACTTTCCATGGCAAAATGCAGGCATTCTTATCCTTCTGGTATATATCTGGCCTCCACACATTGCTGTTTTTAATATCCACTAAATCCTAAGAGGTCTGAGCTAAAAGCATGCTAGGTAAACAAAAAGATACAATTCTTTCCCAAAGGGACAATCAAGGAAATGATTGCAAAGTATCTTCAGTTCCAGTGACTTGCTGTATGCTAACAATCTTTTAATTCCCTCTCACACCTCCTTGCTTTTAATACCATATTAAGATCTTTCATTTGGATCAGCTAAAGAAATTCAGGAGAGGCAATCTATTAAAGTGGAACAGAGAAGGACATCTAGCTAGAGGAAAAGCAAGAATCTCCTTTGCTTTTCTTTGTAAAGAAAACTAACTGTTCTCAAAATAAACAAGCCATTAAAAATACAGGGTAGAAAAGTGTAATTATTAAGATCTTCACCACATGTTCATGATCTTCACTGGATATTGAGTTCTATAACTGAAACTAATGCAAGAAGTATCCAGTGGTGACAATATAACTTCAAAACAAATAGGAAGTAAGCAAATGAAATCTTTCTAAACATTATCAGAAGCTGCAAAGTTGAATTTATTTAATTAGCCTGATGGACTATCAGAAGTAGAGGAAGGAACAATACCAAAATCCCTGTCTGCCTTATAACAGCTCTTTCATGTTTTCTAATCAGGAACTGATCCCTAGACTACCATGTCAGGGCTCAAGAACAGCACACAAAGTACCTAAAATGAAGCCTAACCAGAGTTTGCCTGCATAAATCTGAGAAAATTATTCTTCCTCTCGTCCCACGTGTCTGAGACATCTTCCAAAGCTGCTTTATTTCCTGATAAAGCCACTAGTGTCTCTTCCTGGAAGTGCTGCCATGTTCCCAGTGTTTGCTCCCCAGCCACTGCCATGAGGAATTCACAAACTGTGTGACAGCACTGCAAAATTCCTTATCTGCACACACGCTAAGAGTGTGCTCAACAGCTCTGTGTTCAGCAGCATCAACCACTGGCCATTTTCCCAAATGGCCAGAAATCTAAGCAGTTGCTCAGAGTGCAGCTTCTGTGCCAATCTCAGCTTTGAAAGAACAGCTTAAGTCACATCTTTCATTTGCAAGATGAAGCCATAACAATTAGGCTTTATTCCAAAGCATTTGCTTTCTGACATATTTGTTTGCATCTATAATGAATATCCAGGGTTTTTTTTTTGGCATAGTCAAAGGAATTGGGAAGATAACTGATTTGGATGAAAACTAACAAAACCTTCTTGTCCTTTCTCAAAAAAAGCCCCTATAACTAGACATGTCAAGGGAAAGCAGGAAAACTCATAACAGAAACAATCTGTTTATTGAAATAATTTTGTTCTTGTCTACTAAGCTTCAACTACATATGTAATAAAAATCAGCACTGTTACAAAAGTCATCAACACAATGTAAATCACAGCACTGCTAGCTGCAAAGGCCAATGTGGACTGTGCTTAAGCTCTTTTGGTGTCTCATTAAAACTGACCTTCTAAATATAATAAAATTTTCATCAACAAGCTAGCTTTGTAGCATTAATTCAAACATTATAAATCACAAATGTTAAAAGCAGTGGTATAAGAACATACTACTGATTTGGGGTTTCAGTTTGTTCTTCTTTCTCTTTTTAAAACTAAAGGCCACTTGCAGTACTCACATTCAGCATTTGTACAGCAGAGAGAGAAGGCACATATAAGGGGTACCCTAAGCTGGGATTTTCCTTTGAGCCATTCACTAGAGTGGTCTTGTTAAGTACATGCAACTGAAGGCTGACACACTTCATAATTTGTAAAATGAACTCTTAAATCACAATCATATCCAAGATGTTACATTGAATCCTGGAAGTTTATATATAAAATGTCTTATAGAGCTGTATAAAATGATCTTTCAGCCAACAGTGAAATTAATTATTCCTGTACTCAGCACAAGAGGAAAAAAATTATACCCACTGACATTCATTCCCACAGCTCCATAAATCACAGCATTTTTGAATATTCATCTTTTTTCTGAAAGTTAATCCTGTTATCAAGCAACATTTTTTGGTTGGCTAGTTTGCTAGTGCAAAATACTGCAAGAAAACTCAGGAAATTATTTTTAATGTAAAGCACAAATTAAAGCAAAGCTGGGGCAAGGGAGAGGAGAGAGTCAAAAAAAAAAAAGTTCTGTAGATTTTGCTGACAACCTCTCAGGGAGTATATTCTTGCTAGGTTCAGAGAAAACTATTTCTCCTTATTTCAGAAAAGTATTTTGCCATGCAGTAATTTGAGTTTACCCAGTATACAGTATATGAGAAGGATCCTTCCCTCTAGCACTCATCCTATTTTTAGATTATTACTATGTTTTGCCCTTGCATGATCCATGCATCTTAATAGGGCCCCCTAGGGAATTAGACAGATAATGGAAATAAGCAGACAGCTCCTAATAAGAATACACCAGGAGGCGTGGGAGTAGGAACCCTGAGAAAATTGATCAGGTTGTGTAGGAAGGCTACCTTTTTTCTCTTAGTCTCTTCTTTTGCAGAAACCCACCTGTGACAGGCCACCTCCTGCTCCCCTCCTACACCTGCCAGACAGGAAGGATGCAAAGAACACAATGTTATTAGTGTCATTAATGCCACTGCTTCACCATTACTCAGTTTACCTACTGCAACACAGCATCAGGAAGAACCAATAGCTTTGGATCCTTGTAAGCCATTTCCAGACAATGAAATAAGAAGACTAGATTAAGGAAGCTCAAAAGAAAAAGTGCCTTAATAAATAACTTTGTTGGAAAAATGCCTTCTAAAGCTTGTACATGGCCTACTACACATTCAGTAACATTTTCCTAATCTATAGTTTCACTCTAGGTTATTTAAAAAGATATCCTTACATAGCATTCACTTTAAAGGGCAAGCACAAACACACACACACAAAAAAAAAAAAGTGCAAGATTTTGTTTTTCTTTTTTAAAAAAATAAAAGAGTACTCAACATCTTCTTAGTTCTTCTATATTATTATTATTTTCCTTTATAGATCTTCCTATAAAATGAATGTAGAGATGGAATTTGCCGCTTTTCTCTGCATTTTTTTCTTGGCAGGATATAGTTTGTAATGGATTCCAAGGATAAGCCAATTTGAGAAGATAAACCAGGAGAAAAAAATAACTGTGCAAGAAAACATGCGTTGTTTTATGCTGGTGTAACTCCCTGAACCGACTCACGGGATCAGAGAAGAATCTGTATTTGCACAATGGCTGTAGTAGGAGGACAGTAAGGTAAGACACCTCTGTCAGAAGTCACAAGAACTCTCATTGGCTTGACTGTGTCACAACACCACAACCTCCAGCCACGTTTACTCTAAGTAGGGTGTGGAAGCTGAGCAGGAGCATGAGCCATTTCCCCACACAAATAAAAGTGCAGAGAAGATGGGGGCTGGCATCCAGTAAGACTTGCCCCGATCAAGCTGTGGTCAGATCTGAGAGCTCAGAAGCATTTCTAGGTTCACCAGCCTAGAAATAATAACAGCAAAAGTAACTCTTTATCCTCTCTGCATCTCACAACAAATCTCAGCTTTATATCGGGAACCTAGCTAGCCTGTAGAATTTGCAAAAGTTTAATTTAAAAAAAAAAAAATATTCTTTCAAATGTAATAAATTGTGGAAATAATAATATCTACATCTTAATATAGACTTTTCATCTGTAAATACTGACTATCTTTAGAAGGTAATTTACACATCAATACATAACACCCTAATAAATTGAACAAAAATATGGCATAGACTGGACAAGTGACTTTCTGAGGATCCTTCAGCAAATCTCTCAGTGGCGTAGGTAAGCTTCAGGTGCACATTTACTAATCCCGGTTCAGAGCTTTATCAAGAAAGCACACTTGCTTAGTGAGGTTGAGAAAACTAAGATTGACATCGAGTAACATGCTCCTTAGGCCTAAATCTCAACAGTATGGGTGAAGGCTGAAAAATTTCATATTTACCAGTTTCTTCTCTGGCATTACCCATTCTCTTTGTATTTGATTTCTCTTGTCCAGATAATCAGCAGTTTTTCTACATTAAACCCTCACAAGAAGAAGCTTTTTTACTGCTCCTGTAGCTTTATTACTGTATGGTGGTCAGCACTAAAAGAATTACTTCTCTCTCTCTGATAACACAGGGTGCTAACATGAGGCAAAAGTATACAATTACCATTACAACAGGCAACTTGCCTATTTACATACAGAGAGAGGGGAGGAGGGAGAGAGGGACATAGATCTTCAGGAACTTATTGACTTGGTTTCACAAATGCTGGTAATTACAACTACAACCACTGAAATTATCCAAGGAACTGAACAGAACTTGTACATTATTTTTCTTCTTGTAAAGCAATGCTTTTTGCACCCCTTCCCCATAATGCTATCATCCAAGTAAATCTTCTTGATGAAATGAAATTATCCTCTTCCTTTAGCTCCAGTGCAAGAAAACAGAAAATAAGTGGTACTTGTCCCCATTACAGTAAGTGCACAGGCATTACTTTACTACTATTAGTAGAACTGTACTGTCTTCTACCTGTCTTTTTGTTTTCCTACACAAAGTCTTCTATAGTTTTTCAAGAGTAATTTTAATTTCAGAAACTGAAGGAATAACTACCTCATAAAACATTTATTCTCTAGTATCTTCAATTTAACAACTGGCATCCCCCAGCTATTGAAAACATTCAAGCAAGCATTGAATGTTTTCTTTCCCATTCTCAGAGAAGGAAAAACAAAAGATAAATTTAAGAAAGACTTCTTAACAGTAAATAGCATTTAGGATACTCATCTCTTTTGTTTTTCTTTACCACAAAAACATTTACTACACAAAAACTTAACCTGACTGAAACTTACTTCCCCTTGTTTTGCAATGAAAATCCAGAATGTACAAACAGAAACTTACTTATTGCATAAAATATATTTTTTGCCACATTTTTGAAATACAAGGATTTAATCACATCATCTATTACAGCTCTTCCTAAAGTGTCACTCACCAATGACTGCTACAATCTCTGAACATTGAATTAATAGTCTGTATACAAGATAGCTTTCTTGCTTGATAAGGCCATGCTTCTCACCTGTCATTCAAAGGAACCTCCTGTAAAGTGACTTTATAGTTTTATTGGATTAGCCTGCAAAAATATCACTCAGTACATCCTTTTTAGCCTTCCTGTTTCACCAGCAAATTCAAAACTAAGTAGATTCATTTTAAAGAGGAAACCTCTCACAAAGATCTACAGGCTAAGAAAAAAACTGACCCAGTGGCCTGATACAAGGAATCAGTAACAGTGTAGACATTGCCACTGAAAGACTGGATTAACTGAATTGTTTTTCCCTGTATTTACCAAATACAGAGATTGATACATCCCACAGATGCATATTCCTAGGGAAAATGTGAAATGTCAAAGCTTTACCACTTCACCAGAGCAGATAATTAAGTAATTAGAACAATTAAACGTTGACAGAACACCAGTGACCCCAGGTGAATTACAACCCTGAATTATGAAAGCATTAGCAGGGGAAGAGGGAAGACTTTGGCACATATGTAGAACAGATTAAATGCAGTTGTAGGATCTGTTTTACAATTTATGCATTTATCTTCCAGATGTGCTCAGCAGTCCACAGCTTTTATTGTCAAACTGCTTATTTAGATGCCTGGGGGGAACTCATCTAGGTACATTTTCTCTCTGAAAAGCCAGTGAATTAGACAGCAGGGGGTATATAGTCATTCATATTCTTACCCTTTTACACCACATGAAAGGGCTGAAATAGTGTAAGAGTGTCCTGAAAGATCTGTGTCCATCTGAGCAAAATACTTCCCTCCACTCAGGCACCTGGGAAAGCTGATGTTCAAGGGGCCCTTTGCAAGAAATGTGCATAGGACATCAATAGCTAAATTATGACAGAGACTTTTAACCTCCATCACACACTACACTGAGGACTGTCTGCACTTCAGTCACTGCTCTGACTGTATTCATGCAGAAATACCCTATTTGCTAAAAAAGGAATATGAGCAGTATAGTCATCATAGCATGGAGTTCAGGATAAGCTTCCTCTCTTACTATTAGGGCAGGCTTGCTTTACTTGGTTTTTTGGGGGGTTGGGGGATTGGGTTTACAACACATTGGACTGCCTGCTGTGATGAACCAGCTCCAGGTAGAACAAGCTGGTGCTGGGGAATGGATGCGTTATCTGGATGGACAGCAGGGACAGCAACACAGACATAGCCTTAGTATGTGCCTGAGTATGGCAGAGATGGGTAACACATGTAATTCCCAGCAAATGTCAGCTATGAAGATTGCAGCTACTGGATTTATTGCAAGCGAGAGCGTGTGAACATGTTATAGGCGGCAACACTTTGTAAGTGGAAAGTTGATTTAAAAATTAAGAGAGAGCAGGGAAAACATTATGAGAGAGATCTATGGATACTCACCAAAAAGTCAATACAAAAAAAGGTCACAGACAGGAGATTTCACACTTGTTTCTCAAAAGCACATTTCATATTCTTCTGTTCTGAAATTGTTAGTAACACTTCATTTCATTGCCTTTACAAAATGGAAAGAAAAGCCCTAGAGAAAAGAAGATTAAAGACTCTTAACTATTAGTTTCTAAAATTAATTAAACAATTTTCATAATAAAAACATACTAAGAAGATAATTTTTCAAATAATTGAAATGTGAAATGTACTATTTAAAACCTAATTATAGTCTCTGACAAGAAATTATATAAAATCCATATTTTAAAGTGGGGATCTACTTAAATCTGAATTTTTAGAATTTTATGGCTTCAAGCCAAATCATATATTGATATGATTTAACATAAATTACTTACTTAAAAAAAAAGTCTACATTAGTTGATGACACAAAATGGGTAGAAAGTATCAAAGATTATAGGGTAAGAAACAAACCTTTCAGAACGGTTTCTGTAGATTAACCATGTGGGTGGATAAGTAGCTCTCAGAGTTCGGAGCAGAGAACAGAGAGGTGTTGATGTAATGAACAGAAGTAGGTGGATGGTTCCAGTTCGAATCGGAACATCTCCCACTTCATCAAGGCTGCTGAAAATGATTCATTCTATGCTACATCATTTTACATACCATGGTCATTCAGTAAGTTTTCCTTCCTACTTGTCAAAGCCATACACATATTCAGAGGAGGTAGCAAAGAAAATGGTCTTATGATTATGCTCCAGCAACCTTTGTTTTCATTAAAAAAAAAAAAAAAGAGAAAAAACAAAACTAAAAAAATCCACAAAAAATCCCATAAGTTTGGAAACAAGGAAGAATAGGGAAATTTAAGCCAAAATGAAAGTCATACAAATAGAGGGGAAAATACAAAATTAAAATATGAAATGTACAATTGGGAAAAATAGACATAGAGGGAATGTGGAGAAAAAATTCAAAGAAAGAAATTCTGAAAAGCAGTATTATGGAGAACACTTACCTTTTTTATATATATCAGGCCTTAATTAACATCTAGGTTATATAGCTGCATTTACACCTTAGTGAAAGTTCCTCTAGACGTTTCCACTGCAGAAGAGAGAAGCATCCATTCCTCAGGAATAACTAGATGAAATAAAAAATCAACAACCCTCCACCACTACCCCCCAGAATCTATGCAGCTCACGAAACGACAAGTTTTCTCCCTGTAAAACAGCACCAAATCAATTAGCGTCATTATTTTGTTTAGTAAAAAGCCTAGAAACAGGAGTCTTCAGATAGTCCTGCTACTACTTTACTAACAATAACATTAATGCTCCAACACATATCATTAGTTTAAAAGGAAGTAGTAAGTAGGTGGAAAACAAAAACTGGTAATTCATAGCTCTGTGAAAGAAATATTTCTGAACTTGCAATGACCACTAACAGTACAGAAGTATAACTCAGTTACAACTGAACTGGCCATATTTTGCCTCTCATTTTACTTAAACACATACTGAAATCAATTTTCACTGAACAAGGAATGCAAACATATGTTTAATTCTGAGCACACGCTCTGCTAAAGGCAGCAGAACTAAAGCTCATATCCTATGTAATAAAGGAGGTTAAGTAAAGTGCTTTTCTAGATCATTATATTCCAGCATGCATATCTGTTGAATTACTTATGAATATGAGAGTTTGATTACAATTTTTCAGATCCACCCTGTCTGCTAACAAAGTTATCTTAGGTTTGATGCCTAAGGCTACTGGTGATTTCCTTTGGAATAATTGCAAAAACTTAATTTTCAGAAAAGATTTTTATACATTAATATTTTGCTGGCTTACAAACTAACCAGAAAGAACAGAATACACGGACTTTTTAATTGGAGCTGAGAATCAGAAATATGCCTAATGGCTATAGAGAATGTCCAGTGATAGTGGGAAATTAAATGGAAACCTGGGGATTTAATCCAGTCCATTTGGCAGACATTGCAGAGCATGATGCATTATGTAGGGAGACTAGATGAATGAACAGGAGTGCTCTGAACTTCTGGCCATTTAATGAGTCACACAAAAATCTGACTCATAATTCATAAGTAAGTCTTTATACACTATGACAATCAAAGAATCAGTACCAAGAACTGGGACTTGAATTGGGGGCAGGGGGGGTATGAGGGAGGAGACACAGAAACAGAAAGACATAGAAAGAGAGGGAGACACAGAGAAGAAATTAAGATGGTAAGTAGAGGAATGAAGTTCAGCTACAAATATGATCACCAATACTGAAAGTTATAAAGAAGAGATTAATTTACCAGTTCAAAACTTAAGCAGATACCATTCCCTGTATTTGCAGTTTTGAGAAAACTAGAGTGGCTAAAGATTAGCAGCAATCACTACAGTCTTCTAACAGAGAGCAAGTCTTCTATTTGTAATAGCAAGAAACTCATGTCATTACTTCTTGGAATAAAATTTAGTGGTAGTACATCAAGTCCTTTGCAATAAAAAGATACTAGCAATGTGATAAATGTGCAGTAATACTCATTTGCTCTTTATCACAATCCCACTAAACTAAATAGCAGAAAAACAACACATGCACCATTTTAATGGCCAGGTAGACCAAAAGAACATTTGCAGGTTTGCTTTCATCCTTTTTACCCGATACTGTTAACGCATGCAAGCTACTCTGTAGTGTTTTATAAGTCCAAAAGTAGATTCTCTTTCTGTGCATGCATATGATTGCAGTGTATGTCTAATTTTGTCATTTGTAGCCCCTCACACCTACTGCAGCCAATAAAATTCAAATCATCAGGCCAATTTTATAGATGGGTCTAAATTTAGTTACCAAATACAAGATAAAAAAAATTCACACTCAATCTAAAACATGTGCCTTCTACATTACTTCTTCATTCCTCCTTTTTTTCCCAATTCTATCAATTTACAGGCCCCAACTCTACAAACATTTTACAGAAATCAAATGAACTGATTTGAGTTGTTATTTACCTAACATGAATCTTTACAGAAATCCCTCTTTTAAGGATTGGTCTGAGCATCCTAAGAGTACATGTAAAGCTTCCTAGCAAGGGTCACGTATGATTGACTTGCAATTTTTTCAGACTACCATTCATGCCTTTTCAATTTTCTGAAAAGTGTACTCTGTGGGGTACTTAGTAACAAATAGATAGAAATATAAGGCCAATGAAGCAATAATTGATCACTTAAGCAACCCTTGGGTTAACTATGAGTGACTTCAACTACCCAGACATTTGTTGGAAGAACAATACAGCAGCTCACATGCCATCCATCACATTCCTGGAACGTGTAGAGGACTGCTTCCTCATACAAATGTTAGATGTGCCAACAAGGAATGAGGCACTGCTGCACTTGCTACTCACAAACCAAGAAAACCTGCTTTGTAATATCTTGGTTAGCAATAGCCTTGGCTGCAGTGATCACAATATTGTGGAGTTTGAGATCCTGCTGATCACACCGGAGGTTAGTACTAAGACAATGGTTTTAAATTTTAGAAGAGCAAACCTCAGCTTACTCAGAGCTCAGCTGGGACGGATTCCGTGGGAAGCTTCCATGGAGGACAGAGCAGCTAGCGAGTGCTGGGAGTTTTTCAAGAACACTCTCCTGGAAGCACAAAAACAGTTCATCCACTTTAAAGGCAAGGGATGTAGGTGGAGCAAGAGACCCCCTTGGCTTAACTGTGAGCTTCTAAGTCTGCTCAAAACCAAGAGGGAAGTGTACCAGAGATGGAAAAGAGGGCGAATATCCATTGAGAACTACAAGGGTATTGCCAGGATGTGCAGAGATGCAGTTAGAAAAGCAAAAGCTCAGCTTGAATTCAAATTAGCCAGAGATATCAAGAACTACAAGAAAAAGTTATTCAGGTACTAAAACAACAAGCAGAAACAGAAGGAGAATATTGGCCCACTGTTAAACAGGAGAGGTGAATTAGTCACCAGCAGTGCTGAAAAGGCAGAGGTTCTCAACACTTTCTTCACCTCTGTCCTTATCAGCACTGTTGGGCCCCAGGACTTGGGAACAAAAATCCAGGTTGTTGCAAACACAGACCCACCGTCAGTGAAGGAGGAGTTGGTATGTGAACTATTACAGGAGCTTGACCTCACAAATTGATGGGCCCTGACAATATCCATCCAAGGGCGTTCAGAGAGCTGGCTGACATTGTTGTGAGGCCACTCTCCATAATTTGCGAGAAGTTGTGGAGATAGAGGGACATCCCAGAAGACTGAAAGAATGTTAATGTCACCTCCATCTACAAGAAGGGCTTAAAGGGGGATCCAGGAAATTATAGGTCCATCAGTCTTACTTCAGTCCCTGAGAAAGTTATGGAACGAATCCTCCTGGGGGCTATCACAGGTCAAACAAAGCACGTGATTGGGAAGAGGCAGCATGGATTTACCAAGGGCAAATCGTGCTTGACAAACCTAATCACCTTCTACAGCGAAGTAGCCCGTTTCCTTGATGTGGGCTGAGCAGCGGACGTTGTCTACCTGAATTTCTCTAAGGCTTTTGATACGGTTTCCCACAGCCTCCTCCTCAAGAAACTGATGCATTATGGTCTAGACAAGTGGTCTGTGTGGTGGGTGGGGAACTGGCTGACAGGCCACACCTAGAGGGTGGTTGAAAATAGCTTCTTTTCAAAATGGCAACCTGTCACAAGTGGGGTCCCTCAGAAATCAATATTGGGCCTTAGGCTGTTTAATATCTTCATAAGTGATCTGGATGATGGGATCACGTGTACCCTGATTAAGTTTGCTAATGATACCAAACTGAGTGAGGAAGTGGACACTTGTGAAGGGACAGCCACCCTGCAAGAAGACCTGAATAGGCTGGAAGAGTGGGCTAACAAGAACCTTATGAAGTTCAACAGAGACAAATGTAAGGTCTTGCACCTGGGAAAACATAATCTAGGAGTGCAGCACAGGCTAGGATCTACCAAGCTGGGGAGCAGCTCTATGGAAAGAGACCCGGGGGTCCTGGTGTACAACAAGCTCAAAATGAGTGAACAGTGTGCTGCTGCGGCAAAGAAAGCCAACAGGGTGCTGGGTTGCATCAACAAAGGCATCACCAGCAGAGATGAAGAAGTCATTATCCCACTCAGCACTTGTCAGGCCACACCTGGAATACTACATTCAGTTTTGGTTCCTGCTATACAAAAAAGATGTGGACAGGCTAGAGAGGGTCCAGAGAAGGGCCACAAAGGTGATCAATGGACTGGGAAGCCTGCTGTGTGAGGAAAGGCTGAGAGAACTGGGTTTGTTCAGCCTTGAGAAAAGAAGGCTTAGGGGAGACTTCATCACCATGTTCCACTATTTAAAAGGTGTCTACAAAGAAGATGGAGACTCCCTTTTTACAAAGAGTGACATTGAAAAGATGAGTGGTAATGGGTACAAGTTAATCCTCTGGAGATTCCAACTGGACACAAGAGGAAAATTTTTCACAGTGAGAATAATCAGCCATTGGAATAATCTCCCCAGAGAAGTGGTGGATTCCCCAACATTGGACACTTTTAAGATTCAGCTGGACAGGGTGCTGGGCCATCTTGTCTAGATCGTGCTTTTGCCAAGAAAGGATGGACCAAATGATCCTTGAGGCCCCTTCCAACCTGGTATTCTGATTCTATGACACGAAATTCCAACAGTAGCCAGAAGAGAAAGCTGACCATTTAAAGTTTGACTAGTTTGTGGGTTTGTTTTTTTTTTTTTTTGATCACACTCTCCAGGTGAAAGAGCACTTTCTCCCACAAAACTAAATAATTTTTGCACTTTTGAGCCTTCAGCAGGGCAGATTCAAACCTCTGGAATTAAATCTGAAAAGAACCAAGAACTATTGCAAACTTCACTTTCTTTTAGGTGCAAAGTGTCTTCTTTGATGTGTTCTCCCTGACAGACACAGCAGGGTATTTTTTTTTTTAAAGGACTTGTATCACATTTAAACCAACTACAAAGAAAACTCTCCTTCCAAGAAGAAGATAAGAAAGGAGTAAACAACATATGACAGATAGTAGTTGCATTAGTAATATAATACTGGAAGGCTTTTACCTTCCTCCTGCTCCCAGAGGAATATGTAAGGATATATATTGCAGGGCAGGGAGCAGGTAACAACCCTGTGTGTGGGTACATTTGGTGTGTATAACATATACGCACAATAAATAAATAAGTAAGACCCAAATATCTTCTCCAGTCATCATGTATCCTTTTGGTCAATGTTGGCTCTGATGACTTTTAGGTGGTGATATTCTCAACAGAAAGTTTTATAGTAGCAAATGCATGTATATATACAATGCTTGTGAATTCTTTTAAATTAAAAGGACAGAGGGTGAGCACTTTGTAAACTGCCATTACAGTGATCTTGTTCACCTCCTGTGGAAGTAATCTAAGCCATTTCTATCACTAACATAAGCAGTGAAAAAAAGACAAAAAAAACAGAGACTCATCTTTATTTAGACAGCACATTATTATAAAGGCACTGAAAAAAAAATCAACAAAACCTAAGTTAAAAAAGAAAGAGATTGTATCAAATTAGCATACTGCTGAAAAGGACATTATTTCCCAGGTTCTCCTTTAGTGGAAATAACCATTTACAGCATTAAATTCTCCTCTATGAAAGCAGGTATATTACTTACACTAGACATAAAAAGCAGGCATTAAAAAAAACTATTACTAAACATGCATCCCAGGGAATATTAGAGAATAATAAGGAGAACATAAAATTATTTTACCAAAAATACCAACCATTGGTTGTATCAAGTTCAGATTGCTAAACTCTTCCTTAAGGAAAGGCAAAACAAAGCAAAACAACCATAAAAGCAAAATTTAAAAAGGCTTGCAGGGAGGGGTGTCTTTGTTTTTCCTTATTTAAGCACTTAATTAATTTCTCCACTCTCTGCAGCTAAGCCTCTAACATAAAACCAGTAGGCAGCTCATACATTGGGGACAGCAGAGATCCATTACCACCAAAACTTAATGACCCTTGTTAAAATCTTTCAAAATTTTTTTCCCCTCTCATATTAGGCGAGGATGGCATATGTACTAGCAAGCCTGGCAGCCCAAGATGCAAGTACGAGAAGCATACTATGCCTTTACACTGGTCCTCAGAAGGGAGTTCTCTGGCTGTCCACAAGTTCACAGAGATAAGCATGTGACAACTCAGGACAAGCACAAGTAGGGGAACTTTAGACAAAGTGATAAGGTCTTTGACAAGGTAACAGCCAACTTTTCTGCTTCCAAGGGGTATCAAATAAATATTTCCATCTTGTTCATATTAATTTGATGATGAATAACCTAAAATGTTCTTATCCTATATGATGTTGTCCTCTTAAAACCTTATTGCGCATGACTATTACAAAATTTTCTGTTGAGATCCCCACCAGCTAAAAAGCATTTCAGGCACAACTGGTTAAAAGGAACCTTCATGACTAGGGAGGATGTAGGGCTATAGGGACTTAACAAGAGATCTCTGCTTCGTTTCCCATCATTAATTAGTCAAATTGCACTTAATAGAGGAAAAGTAATTTCTTAGATGAGACAGCTTGTGTTGAGCACAATAGAGGCAACTTTGTCAGTATTCCCAAACACTGTGCTGGGAAACTCAGCTTAAAAAAGTATACCGCAGGAAGAGGAAGGAGTTGGGCGAATCAGCCATGTTTATGTAATTTTTGTGCCATGGATTAAACAGTTTTTCCTGCTACATGCTTTGAAGTCTTGCTTCTGGTTCCTGACCACTAAAGAAACAGGGGCTGCCAAAAATTTTATTTACCATTTGCAGAAAGCTAAAGAGTTCCTCTTCCCCATCTGAGAGCAGCTATCACCAGCTTTTTTGAAGCAGTGGAAGCATTTTTTTATATAAAGCTAGACCTTACAAACATTCAAAAGTGACAGATATTATCTAAAACATTTTCACTTTCGTTAAGTTTTATTGATGTAGGAAAAAAATAACCAGACTTTCAATGTATAGAAATCCATTAGGTTGACCAGGATCTTTTATAAAGAGATTTTCTGGTTGGCTGGCAACTCCCTTAGAAACTGTTCTCTTTCACTGTGTGAAATGAGATGCAATAAACTAAGCACTCAAGATAACATCTACCTACCTCAGCAGGACAGGGACAATAACAAATACAGCTTTCATTATGATTGCAGGCTATTTTTTCTCTGAAGGACCCTCTCCCACTCAGAGCATAAGTTAAGTACTTTGTAAGAATAAGGATCACAGAAAAAGCTTCTATCTGTAGAGCTCCTGTTCCTCTGTAAGAGTTAGAAAGTATAAAAGTGAACAAAGAAACTGGAAGAATGAACATGCAGTTCCTGTAACTTTGTGCCCTCTGGAGAAGTAGACCTCATCCTAGCATCTGCCAAAAAGATCCAGGGTAGTGCTAGGGAAATCCCTTAAGCTGGTTCCACCTTTCATTAGTGGCAATTTCACTTTTCACAAGTGGTAATTAACCATGCACTCTTCACACAATTGTGATATTCACAGCTGACCTATCTCAAAGAAGCCATCCACAGTTAGAGCACACTGCTGACTGATTTTGTGAACTCACTGTGAAGAGTTGCTATGTTTTGGAAGACAGAAGATCAGGCTGTTGTAGTTAGGCACTTTCAACAGCACAGCATGGCTCCTTAGAGAGCTTTGAAAATGTCATTAGCCATGTTAATGTGCTCAGTCTTACACAAGAGACAGCTGAACTAGTTCTTCCACCTGGTGGGAACAGAAGCAAACTGTGGTCCTCAGAGCAATCTTTCTGTCAAAGGAGACTCAGCTTCACCCCCTTGTCACCAACATCAGCCAGAAGAAAAAAGATATGACTAAATGTAGAGTCTAGAAACACTTGAGACTCTTCTGTTTGTCACAGAGGTCATGGGGCCCAAAGCCACTGGTTGCCTACGTGTGCATACCTCACCATCAGCCAAGGCAACACCAGTACCAAGTCAGGCATGAACCTTCAGTTCTGATGGAGATCAGGGGTCAAAAGCACAGTAAGAGATTCTTCTGTGTTTTAGTGAACAGGTTATCAGCAAAAAAAGGCACTAAGTTACTGACAGAAAATAACTAATATTTTACTCACTCTTTTGCCATTAAGTAAACAAGTCAAATATCTTCACATGATACAACAGGAGCAAGCTATAACCAGAGTATCTTGCAGGGAGAGCTGAGGATTTGGGGTTCATCAATACCCTCTGGTCAGCATTTTCTGTCTTGGCAGTATCTCAGTCCAGACATTGCCTGATTCACTCTTTTTATCAATAAGCACCTGTCCTGTGTTAAACTTCTGTTCTTGGGACTTTTGGATGAGGTAGCTGAAACCAGATCTCTTAGCTGGTAACTAGGCAAGATTCAAAACGCTGAAAAGAAGTCTTTCTTAACTGTAATATATGTCCTGCATGCTAATGAAGACTCCATGTGCTCCTTAGTACATGTACTGCTCCCTGTTCATCTCATTATCCTCAACAGCTGCAGAGGCCTATGAAGAAAAAACCACACTAGTTCAAAAACATAATTCAAAAATTTGAGATGTGAAAATTAAAAAAACTAATTCAAAACACAACAACACAGATAGGTACATAACAACATGCAGACTAAATGAGGTTACATAATGTACCAAGTTGTTTAAACAGCACCATATGCCTATACGCACCCCTAATTTTTGAAATGTTGTGGTTTGACCACAGCCAGCAACTAAGCTACTTGCAGCCGCTCACTCAATCCTTTCGCCGGTGGGATGGGAGAGACAATCTGTCATGGTCAAAGGCAAAAGTCAAAAAGTCAAAGGCAGCGAAGTGGTATGCCACAACTGATATCGCTAATGCATTCTTCTCAATCCCTTTGGCAGCAGAGTGCAGGCCACAGTTTGCTTTCACTTGGAGGGGCCTCCAGTACACCTGGAATTGACTGCCCCGGGGGTGGAAACACAGCCCTATCATTTGCCAGGGACTGATCCATCCTGCACTGGAACAGGGTGGAGCTCCGGAACACCTTCAGTACATTGATGACATCATCATGTGGGGCAACACAGCAGAAGAATTTTTTGAGAAAGGGAAGAAAATAGTCCAAATCCTTCTGAAGGCCAGTTTTGCCATAAAACAAAGTAAGGTCAAGAGACCCACACAGGAGGTCCAGTTTTTGGGAATAAAATGGCAGATGTTATTAGATCCCAATGGATGTGATCAACAAAATAGCATCTGTGTCTCCACCAACTAGCAAAAAAAAGGAAATAAGCTTTTTTAGGCGTTGTGGGTTTTTGGAGAATGCATATTCCAAATTACAGTCTGACTGTAACCCTCTCTATCAAGTGACCCAGAAGAAGAATGATTTCAAATGGGGCCCTGAGCAACGACAGGCCTTTGAACAGATAAAGCAGGAGATAGTTCATGCAGTAGCCCTTGGGCCAGTCCGGGCAGGACAAGACGTAAAAAACATGCTCTACACTGCAGCCGGGGAGAATGGCCCTACCTGGAGCCTCTGGCAGAAAGCACCAGGGGAGACCCGAGGTCGGCCCCTAGGGTTTTGGAGTCGGGGATACAGAGGGTCCGAAGCGCGCTACACTCCAACTGAAAAAGAGATATTGGCAGCATACGAAGGGGTTCAAGCTGCTTCAGAAGTGATCGGTACTGAAGCACAGCTCCTCCTGGCACCTCGACTGCCGGTGCTGGGCTGGATGTTCAAAGGGAGGGTCCCCTCTACACATCACGCAACTGATGCTGCATGGAGTAAATGGGTTGCACTGATCACCCAACAGGCTCAAATAGGAAACCCCAGTTGTGCAGGAACTGTGGAAGTGATCATGGACTGGCCAGAAGGCAAAGATTTCGGAATATCGAGAGAAGAGGAAGTGACATGTGCTGAAGAGGCCCCACTGTATAATAAACTACCAGAAAACAAGAAGCAATATGCCCTGTCCACTAATGGGTCCTGTCATCTGTTGGGAAAGCATCGGAGGTGGAAGGCTGCTGTATGGAGTCCTATACAACAAGTTAAGAGAAGGATTCTGAAGGAGAAGTTGAATCAAGTCAGTTTGCAGAAGTAAAGGCCATCCAGTTGGCTTTAGACATTGCTGAATGAGAAAAGTGGCCAGTGCTCTATCTCTATACTGACTCATGGATGGTGGCAAATGCCCTGTGAGGGTGGTTACAACAATGGAAGCAGAACAACTGGCAGCGCAGAGGCAAACCCATCTGGGCTGCTGCATTGTGGCAAGATGTTGCTGAGAACCTGGTTGTGAAAGTACACCATGTGGATGCTCATGTTCCCAAGAGTCGGGCCACTGAAGAACATCAGAACAACCAACAGGTGGATCAGGCTGCTAAGATTGAAGTGGCTCAAGTAGATCTAGACTGGCAACATAAAGGTGAACTATTTATAGCTCGGTGGGCCCATGACACCTCAGGTCATCAAGGAAGAGATGCAACATACAGATGGGCTCGTGACCGAGGGGTGGACTTGACCACGGACACTATTGCACAGGTTATCCATGAATGTGAAACATGCGCTGCAATCAAGCAAGCCAAGCGGATAAAGCCTCCGTGGTACGGAGGACGATGGCTGAAATATAAATATGGGGAGGCCTGGCAGATTGATTATATCACACTGCCACAAACCCGCCAAGACAAACGCCATGTGCTTACAATGGTGGAAGCAACCACCGGATGGCTGGAAACATATCCCGTGCCCCATGCCACCGCCCGGAACACTATCCTGGGCCTTGAAAAACAAGTTTTATGGCGACATGGCACCCCAGAAAGAATTGAGTCAGACAACGGGACTCATTTCCGAAATAACCTCATAGACACCTGGGCCAAAGAGCATGGCATTGAGTGGGTGTATCACATCCCCTATCATGCACCAGCCTCTGGGAAAATTGAACGATACAATGGACTGTTAAAGACTACACTGAGAGCAATGGGGGGTGGGACCTTTAAACATTGGGACACACATTTAGCGAAAGCCACCTGGTTAGTCAACACTAGGGGATCTGCCAGTCAAACTGGCCCTGCCCAGTCAGAACTCTTATGTATTGTGGAAGGGGTAAAGTCCCTGTAGTGCACATAAAAAAATATGCTGGGGAAAACCGTCTGGGTTATTCCTGTCTCAGGCAAAGGCAAACCCATTCATGGGATTGCTTTTGCTCAAGGACCTGGATGCACTTGGTGGGTGATGCGGGAGAATGAAGAAGTCCGATGTGTACCTCAACGGGATTTGATTTTGGTGAAAATAGCCAATGAACTGAATGATATGATGTTAATTGCTACATAATATTGTATGTCATCTCTTCTGTGGCTGCTGTATGCCATATCAATGGTATCACAGTAGGAATCTTCCAATTCATGGAGAACAAACTTTGACTAAACTGAGCAAAGT
The DNA here is from genome assembly GCA_031468815.1 of Morus bassanus. Taxonomy (NCBI): domain Eukaryota; kingdom Metazoa; phylum Chordata; class Aves; order Suliformes; family Sulidae; genus Morus; species Morus bassanus. The sequence continues at coordinate 105,291,802 of CM062567.1, read as the reverse complement.
GCAACGGTGATGGAACAAGGACTGACTTCAGCATGCAACAACCCCACACCATACATACCATCTCTCCTGCCCTGAAGACTGTTACGACAGATGGAGCCCAAAGTCATTAACTAAATGAACTCAATGGACATTGAATGGACATTTCTGGATATTTTACAGACACCTTACAGGGGTGGTCCATAGACTAAGGGAATGATATCTGTGTATTACATCAAAGGATGGAAAAGGGGGGGAGGGGGGGGGGGGTTAATGAGGTTGTATTGGACAGTGTGGGACCTGAACATGGTAGAAATGGTACAGAATAAGGGGTGGATACAGTCATGGTTTTGGCTGGGATAGAGTTAATTTCCTTCACTGTAGCTGATATAGTGCTGTGTTTTGGATTTAGTGTGAGAATAATGTTGATAACACACTGATGTTTTAGTTGTTGCTAAGTAGTGCTTACACTAGTCAAGGACTTTTCCAGCTTCCCATGGTCTGTGAGGTGCACAAGAAGCTGCAAAGGGAGGGGGCACAGTCAGGACAGCTGATTCAAACTGGCCAAAGGGATGTTCCATATCATATGACGTCATGTCCATTATATTAAGCAGAGGGAGTTGGCTGGGGGAAGCAGTGATCAGGGCTTGGGGACTGGCAGTGCCGATCAGCGGGTGGTGAGCAGTTGCATCACTTCTTGTTTGTTTTTGCTTTTTTTTTTCCCTCTGGGTTTCACCTCTCTCTCTCATTATTTTCCTTTTCATTATATTATTATTGTTATTATTATTAATATTATTATTACTATTACTGTTTTATTTTAATTATTAAACTGTTCTTATCTCAACCCCTGAGTTTTCTTACTTTTGCTCTTCCAATTCTCTCCCCCATCCCACTGGAGTGGGGGGAGTGAGCGAGCAGCTGTGTGGTGCTTAGTTGCTGACTGGGGTTAAACAACAACAGAATCAGAAAAGTAAAAGTAAGAAAACTTGTGAGTTGAGATAAGAACAGTTTAACAATTGAAATAAAATAAAGTAAAATAGTTGTAGTAGTAGTAATAATAATTATAATATACAAATCAAGTAATGCATGATAGAACTGCTCACCACCCACCAACCAATGCCCAGCCCATGCCCGAGCAGCAATCACTGTCCCCCAGCCAACTCTCCCCAGCTTATATACTGAGCATGACATCAAATGGTATGAAATATGCCTTTGGCTGGTTTAGATCAGCTGTCCTGGCTGTGCCCCCTCCCAGCTTCTTGCACATCTGGCAGAGCATGGGAAGCTGAGAAGTCCTTGACTAGTGTAAGCACTACTTAGCAACAACTAAAACATCAGTGTGTTATCAACATTATTCTCACACTAAATCCAAAACACAGCACTATATGAACTACTAGGAGGAAAAGTAACTCTATCCCAGCCAAAACCAGGACAAACATGTAGCAACAGCTTATGGAAACAACTGGCCCTTAAGCTCAGTGGTGGCTATAAACATAGCTCCTCCCATGCTGTATTCAATCTTGTGATCAGGTTAGAAGAGATGCAGGTAAACAAGTCTAACTGCCCACTTCTCTTGACAGGTAGAGAACCCCACTCCCACCATCACTTTTCCTTCTGAAACCACGCCATGAGCCTGTACAACACTCTAACATAGCAGGAATTTCACGTGAGGGGCAAGAAAAAAATTAGTTTTCTATATAACAAATTGAATTGACTCATGAAAGGGCCTAACAAGATAAAAGAATGAAAAAAAACCCAGTGCATCAGCTTAGCTTCTTGCAAAACTGCAGTCTTAGTTTCCATGTATCTCAGTAAAACAGGAATATTCATAACATTGTACCTCAGAGGAGTTTGTTGGAAATGTATTCAAATAAATGCCTCAGAAGCACTGAGAAAAGCACGATGTACTATACTGAACACTGCAGTAAACTCCATGAGGAAATGAATAATTCCAGCTTCAGTGCACGTTCTTATAATTTGAAATAAATAAAATATAAGGCCAAATACTGAATGAGGAAGATAAAAGTGAAAAATTAAATAGCTGGTCATGAATGGTGAACACCATTCATCCTGTATGCTAAACAACACACTGGTCCTATTAAACAAACAAACAAACAAAACCCCAAAACCCAGATAAGACTATTTAATTAAAACTTATATTAAAACCCAATTGCACTTACTGTTTTTCTGAAGAAAATATGGAAAGACAACTGTAGATAAATTCTGCAAATGATGCCAAAACTCACTGTAAAACTAGTAATGCTGAGAACACAATAGCTGGTGATGCTTAAACTGGCCAGCCTGGATACCCTGTAAGATGGGCTCACCTGAACAACGTGCACTTCAGAAGTTCCAAAATACAAAGGCAGGCATCATGAAATGACAACAAGCTACAGTTATATAATACAGTTGTACAGATCTACAATATGCATGTAATACAAAGGAGATGTAGATAATGAGATCAGACTGAGCATAATGCTACAAAAACAATGGAAAACAAGCCCTCAGTATAAGGCTGTAGCTAAGATGCTAAATATGAGGTTTTGGTGTATAAATGAAGGGAATGTCACATAGAGCAAGGGGATGACATTGCATAGCATTAATGAATTACTAACCTGGTGCTTCTCTGTCTCTGAAATTCAGCAATAAAGAGTAAATTTCATGTGTCTACTCAAGCAGGAAATTTTACGAGCTTCTGCAGCAGAGCTCACTCACCTTTTTCAAAGAAACTGATGCTCCCAGGTGTAAGGTTCCTGCTTATCAGCTGTGAGCGCAAACAGAACAAAAGCCTGGTTAGTTACCACTGGTGTTTTGCTTGCTACATCAGCAAGGTTGAGCTTGATTAGCTGGTTGGCAGAAAAAAATTTGGTATGTATAAACAGAGAAAGTCAGTTGTGAGACTCAAAAACATTTGGAAAGTGCTGATTAAAGTCTTTTGATCTTCAGATGTAAATACATTCTGCCATGTCTACCACCGCAACAGGGATGTTAGAACCTGACAGGCTCTAGAAAAAGTAAATCAGCAATGACAGATAATAGGGAAGCGTGCAGACAAAGAAGTGGCTGAAGAGCTTCTTCTCACATGCTCTTAAGTTTTTCATTTGCAGGGTCTGGAAATTTCTGTGTTTCTGTATGCATATTTCTGATAATATACTGTTTGGGCTTTCTCTTTTTTACCTGGGCAATCTCACTGATATTTCCTTATTTTTCTTGTTCGCCAAAACTTAGAACTCATTTATTTCTGCAAGTCTGTGCTGACTTGCACGGGAATAAGAAAAACTTCTTCTGCTTTCACTTTGGGCAAAAGATACCTATACAAAGCTAAAAATATTGCCCAGTTTATAGAAATCTCTACCATGTGCCATTAGAAGCACATTATGTACCTTGGTTCCAAATGTATCAACAAATCAAGGATGAATTTCACCCCAGATGAACCCAAGACAAATAAATTATTCATTTAAAAAGGAAGGAGAACTAGAGAAAAGTGGTTGAACCAATTAGAAAAAATTAACCTCATGCCAAATGCTAAGAAATTTTTGATTGTCCCAGTAAAGTAAAGGTTGGCAAGGTATAACAACTCTTTAATGAGCTAAGCTAGCTCAATTGACAAAAAAAAAAATAAAAGAGAATTCAATCCGTTAAAACTCGGTATCAATACTATGCTAGAAATAATCATTTTGCAGGCAGGTAACCTTTTTTTTTTTTTTTTTTTTTTTTTAACAGAAGACAAGCAGTCAGCAGGTAAGAATGTTGACGTGGACTGAAATTCCCATTCAGTCATTGCATCTATGGAGAAATTATCTGTCAAAGGAAAGAGAAAAAGACATGTTTTGCCATTCAGAGTCTGTGTGTTTCAGAAGCAGATGAAACATTTGAGCTGGACAATTTCACACTTTGAATCCATCTGAGCCTGACTGAACTGATAAAATCTTGAGATGTGTGTTTGCTGGTTGTGTGCTGACCTACATGTTATTTTTCACTTTTTACAGCTCAGATGTTTATATCTGAAGTATTAAGCCCCGAGAAAAGTTCTGACAATAATAACTGTATCAGCATAAAACATCTTGCTCACTGTTAATTTATTCTTTCATGGCAAAAGCACAAATTTTTTAAAATGAGCCATATTATCTGCTTATTGAAAGTCTTGAGGAACACAGTCAGAGTGGCATGGTTACCAGTAATATTATTAGGTAAAAAGACTAAGGAGAGATGGTTAATGTACTGTTATGTACTAATAAAGGGGTTGGGCTCTAGATTCAGCAAAGTATTTAAATATACCTTACAAGGTGTCCTAAGTGTCATCCCATCCCCAAAAATTCTTTAGAAGCTCTAGATAGATGAGACTGAGTTAAATGATGCAGGTAGAGCATGTGATGGACAAATCAAACAAAGACACTGTGTCTAACAAGGCAACAGTACATAGAAAAATGTGTTGACACAGAATGGTACATACTCCGGCAATCCATGGGTGAATTTTCAAATACACATACTAGTATCTTCTCTGGAAACAGGGTGAGCAGAAGCACCAGCACACCCGCATTCTCATAGTCTTACATGGAAATTCTGCTGCGATCACTATATAACTGTATGTGCGTACCATAATACATATAAAATACCTATATATGAAACAGTTGTCAGTTATAAAATTAAATCACACCTTGTACATGACAAGAATGGGACTCACTGAGACCCTTTTTTCTCCTGGCCTGATACCTCACCTTCCTGAAGACAGTAAAATAAATTGGTGGTGCGAATGTGTTCATACCAAAAATTCCTTATTTGAAAGAACATAGAGAAAGCTTTCTTTCCCTGAGCAATGAAGAACCTAGGAAATAACTCTACTTTGCAGGTTTAAAGATGTCTTTCAACTAAAATAGATCTCTGCATGGCCCACAACTGCTCCTTTCTGGCCTGCCACGTTGTGGGTGGGATTTTTGCTCAGACATCCACCAGCTCCCCCAGCAGTTGAACCGCTGTGGTGACATATTTGGAGGATCCTGTTAGAGAGCTTCAGGAGGGCGCTGTCAGGCAGTGCTAAGGGAGGCCAGGGCAATGCTGGCCACAGGGCTGGGATGTGGCCGACAGGGAGAGCAGGGCAGTGTGGGTCACCATGATTGATCTGATGTGTAACTTACACAGGTCAAAAAAACAGGCACTTTAGAAAATTCTTTATTTGTTTCTTTATTTTAAACGATGCCTGCCTTGTAGATAATACCTTGGTCATTCAAATACTTACCAGGAATGGTAAAATTCGGTCTTCGTGTCCTGCCCATCTTCCATCTCTTAGAAAGAAGTCAACAGCCACCAGGTCATCAGTTTAAACTAGGTGAATTTACTTTCCATTTTGAATTGTGCCTCTCACAGGAGAAAAAAAAAAAAAAAAAAAGAAAAAACCAAAAAAACAGAAGAAGCCTAAGAAAGTAGAAGGAGTGACCTGAGTCCATGTTCTCATGGTCGGGACACCAACTGGGACACCAACGTAGGATGAGGGAATCCAGACCCTGGTTCATGTTTACAGGGCAATCTGCAGGTTTTTCTCAATGGCCACTGAGCCTCGAATCCATAAATGGTGTGAAAACAGGACTGGAAGACAAGATTCCCCTCCCTTACCCCCCACAAGGTAAAGGTCCTAATCGCTGGACTACAGAGCCTTTCTTACTCTCCTCCATTCTTCACTCACTGCAGATCATTAGATAAAACACATTAGCTGGCAGAACTGTTATATTGCCTAACTCTGTCTTGACGGAAAGAGGGAATATCTGCTCCATTCTTTCAAAACAAATGCCAGTATGTATCTGTCACGGGAAATCTTTTAGTCTCCATACCTGGAAGGAGATAAGTTTCTGATATCTGGAAAGGAGTGAGATTTGAGACAAAGCAATCATGTTTTGGATTTTTCTCTGGCTTTTTGCCCAAGGTTCAGGGTTGTCTAAGTTGGTTTTCTGAGCCGTTCAAATACCACAGTGTTGTTTCTGAGTCCGAGTTCCTGACTTTAGATTCTGTTCTTCCTTTGCCTTTTAGAAAACAATATCTTAAGTGTGGGCAATGTCTAACTCATTAGCATTTTAGGCCATTCTTAAAATTCTAGTTCCTAGCATAGGGAAGAGTATCTTCTGTTGTCTCCAAGTCTCTCATGCCTCCTTTATTTTGTATTCCCATCAGCTTTAGCAAGGTCTAAGACTATTCATAGATGAAAGTCACTCACATTTTCTAGCATAACAGAGTATCTTAGCCTCTTCACCATGCAAAGGACTGAAAGGTTCATCAGTAGTAAAATGAAAGTAAAAACTAATAGAACTGGAAAACCAGTACACTGCAAATAATATCCATGATAATTTTGCCTCTCTGGAATTCTGATGCCTTTTTCTAGCAAACAAAGTCAAAATGAATTTACTAAAATATCTGAATGGACTATTCAGCATATATACAGTATTCACCATGCAATATTGAACTAAACAGTGAACCAAAAGAACCGTTCTACTTTCTTTAAATCTCAGTTTGTAAACAGCTGATGCTACCTGACTAAATCCAGATTTCCAAATATTATCAAATCTGTCCTGCTTGAGATATGTTATCCTGCCAAAACAGTCTCCAGTATCAATAAGTTGAGCTATAAACTGATCAGCAGGAGAATCATATTGATGACTGTATCGTTAGGATAAGGCAATTGTCAAGCATTCACTTTGCAAGAGAATACAGAACTAATGATGGGAATCTGCAGCATTCTCTGCTTGCAAAACAGCTGTTCATATATTTGTAAACAGTGTTTTCCACTTTCCCCTTCTCCTTTCTATTTTAGTTCTAATGTCTTATTTCTAAGATAACTAGAGACATCAAGAAAATTGTGTCTTTATTTCCATGACAAACATAACTTAGAGGGGAATAATAAATCTAATTTAATTTAGTTTAGCATACAAATTGAACTATTGCCTGCATAGTTCATCATTAGACCTTCATCTATATCCATTCTTTTCTTCATGTGTTTATAAAATTTGCCAGATTTGCAACTACTAAAACTATCACATCACAGTGCCATCACACTACCAGCAAGGGAAGCTTTGCCAGCATTGAGACACACTGACTATGAAGAAACAGATTCTAGTTGGTGGCACTACTATTGCCTCCGTCTCTCACAGGTAACATGAGCTGTATCCTTTCTGATGTTGTAAGCAGTCTCCAGCATGCCTATGAAGCTGACACAGTCCAGTTGCCTGTCTGCTGAGAAACTCCTGGGGGCTTTCACATGCTAGTGGGATGGTTATTTTTGAGCTCTCTCTCACTGCATGTGGAAAGCAAACTGGCACAGCAGATAGTTCTGACCCATTCTCACAATATCCCTTAAATTCCAGAGTTCGTCTTAAACCCAATATAGCTATTTATTTCAGATACAAACAACTCCTAGGTATACAAAAAAGAAATTACATCAGTAGGTACAAATCCCTTTTCCTGAAAAAGAATGGATAAGGGGTAAGAGAATGCACTAGAAAAGAGAAAAGCATTAATGTTCATCTTGTGTAAAGGAAAAAAAAAAAAGCTTTTTAACCTGGTTGACATATCAGCCTCAAAAACTGACTGACAGCCTGCAATCAAAACATATCCATTTATGAAATCAGAATCCAGTGGATTTCTATTTCTAAGCAGAGCTAATTCAATTATCTGACAGGTGTGAAACTACCACCTTAATTGCATGCATTTAGTTGGTGCTAGATAGAACACTGATGTAAACATAAGAGAGAATGGAGATATTAATATGAAGGAAACTGGAAAAGTTAGAATGTCAGAAATGTACTGAGAAGATAGTCAAGTGAAATGTCACTGGGAAATGAAAGTCAACACAAAATTATTTGTATAGTGAAAGGAGAAGAAGTGCTGGGAAGAAACAGCATTGACAGTAATTTATACACATTTAGAACTCAACATAATGAGGAAGCTACAGGAAGAAAATGCAGGTGTAGGCTGTTATCTCAAACACATTGCACATCAGAGTCAAAGAGGAGAAGAGCCTTCTGAGAGCTAGCAATAAATACTGCCCAAGAAGATAACGCAATCAAGTCGGTTAGGAAAGGAGTAACACATTATTGCTAGTAGAGGAAGTTCTCCTGCTGTTAACTTATGTTAATTTTCCTTCATCCATCACCCAGCAAACCAGCTGACACCCTGTTGAACTTGTGTTCAACATGATTTCTTGAAACAGGATTCTAGCCTGGTTGGGAAAAGCTCCTGTTTTCTTACATCATCAGGGGTGCACCAACCAGGGAGACTCAGACTGGCCAGTTAATATTCCAGCAGTGAGCAAAGTCCTTAGATATTCATTACCATACATAATGTAAAGACTATGAACTACAGTCAAACAAAAAGAAAGAAGAAAAAAGATCCAAATCAACAGAGAACATTAAGATAAGTGCTTGTTTTTAAGGTGTAATGATCAAGGTGAAAATCAGTTGCTTACAATTACAGGAACATAAGTTAGAGAATCAGATAAATTTCCTAGATCACAGGTAATTAAAAGTAGTTTGATTAGAGAAGAAAATGGATACAATATGTGCTTTATAGTAGCATAGTATAAATTTCAGAACTGTTCATAGTATGTTCCCTGAGAAAAACAATCCAATTGGAAAATTCCATCTTGGAAAGATCTAGGTGTAGTCCAAACAGCTTTTCTGCTTCTAAATTGTATGGTTCACAATTATACAAAGCCTGCTTTTAAGATATCCTTTCTCTGATGTCTTGCAGTATAAAGGCAGACATTTCTGGTTATCTTTAGAGGGGATACGAGTACTGTGCACCATAAAATAGACAATAGACATCTTCTTTAATTAAAGCCTTCTCTAATGTGTGGATGATACCAAGAATGGTTCTGTGACCTTCTGATTCTGAAGAAAATAAAGCTTTTATTTTGGTAAATTATGTTTAGTGCAATTTCTATCAGGATGCTTGTGTACCACTGAGAAAGCAGATACTAACAACAAAGAGGAGAACCACAGGCAGCAGTGTATCTTCCCATCAGCTCCTGCTAGTCGTGACAGCTTTTGCTATGATGAAAAATATAATAGGATATATAGAGAAAATGGATTTCTTGTTTTGATTTTACATTCTTTACTTGTTCAGTCAAGTGCACCGAAGCCAAGCACAAAATGACTGACCCAGAGAGTTCAAATTTATCTGGTTCTTTCAAAGTCCTGATTTCTCTCAAATATCTGCAAGAAAGAGGGGGAGCAGAAAAGGAAAATAAGACAATGTTATTTCTCTGCCAAGAGTCAGTCCCTAGGTTAGAGAATTCTTCTTTAAAATGCAATATTGTTATATTTCACATAGGATGCAATAAGAAAAATAATTTCTATGGGCACTTTGAGGGATTCATGTTGAGTTTTGTAATTCCCATTGATGTGAAAGGAAGTCATGCCAGTAAAGCCCAATAATGTGCTTTGGAAAGCAGGAAAGAAACACATAAAAGAGAACTGAATGAGAATGAAAGAAAACCGCCACTGTGGATTCCAGCTCTAAAAAAAAACAAAATACTTACTGCTGCTTCTGTGACCCAAGGGATATGTTACCCCTGTCACACCCCTGTGGCCAAAGCTCTAATTCTTGGAAGAGATTAAAAGAAGGTTTTTTTATGAGGAGGAGGGTGTGAAGCAAGGTTGGCCCTCCTGTGGAAAAAAGGAGGTTAAACAAGCAGATGTGTTTCCTGAATCAGCCCTAAGATCACAAAATAACTTCATACAATTGACTCTCTTACACTCAGTCACTACGGAGGAGGCTGAGTAATGAAAGGAATAAAGAGCTTTAAGTCAGCTCTGTGCTACATTTGGTAGGCTTGTTCAGAACTCGGTATGCTCCTACTATAAACCCATGGCTTCCCAGACAGCTTTCCATGCAATGATTTCCCCCATTTCCTGACACCTGCCCCTCCCTGAATCATGTTGTGCTGTCACTCTTCTTGCAACATTTCAGGCACTCATTGGACCTACTGCCCATTGACAAGTTGATTCAATTAACTAAAGCAGCAGCAAACTCATTTGCCCAGAGGAAAAAGAAACCATAACTTACTGGGACAGCAAGCTGAACTAGTTCAGAGAAGAGTTGTCAATGAGTTGTCACTGGGGAGGGAGTGTGATTGCCCCTTTTGGCAGCAAAGAGCCATTAGCTTAGTTCAACTGTACCTTCAGCTGGCAGTGAATTCACCAGCAATACCCCTTGCAGAGAATGTGTTTTCTAAGGGCCTTTTCATTCATCTTAAAGGGTCTTTACATAGAGAAATAAAGAAAAAGCAGTAAATCAAATCAAGCTCAAAGAGCTTCTAGAAGCTCTAATCAAAACACAGTTACAAAGGCAATCATAGCTGCTACCTCCAAATAGGGGAGAGCTTGCAGCTCGAGCCCATGCCCTTGGTTTGTAAAACATGAAAATGCACTGGCTGCTACTTTGCATATAGCTCAGAATAGGACAGTAGGAGCTTGGTGGAGCACAAGGGCTAAAAGTACCTTATACCCTTAAGCTCCCTCTTTATAACTGACTGGGACATCAGTTCTGTCTCCCCCTCTACATTTAGTAAGCTCTGTAGCACCCAGAGTGAGACAAGTGTTTCCTATGTATTAAGCTCTAGATACTTTTAAGTAAAATTCCTCAGAACAGTTCAGGTTCAAAACTAGAGAAATGATACTTTATAAAACAAAATGCTAATTGTTCCTCAAAGGTCTCATTCAGGATAAACACACTCAACAGATAAAGCCACAGCTAAACTCTTGTTTATGAAGCTAATTCCAGGGGGCTATTCCACAGACTAACTCTGCAAGTTCTTTCCTCACACATTGGGAACAACCAAAAAGGCAATAGAGATGAGATTTTAAAATAAAACTAATTTTAGGAGTAAAACAAAATGAACCAAATGTAAAAGATACACAGTGATTTGCGTAATATAGAATGTAAGATTGCCATTGAAAAAATAAGTGAAGAAAAATTAAAAACTTTAGAACATTAAAATGTAGTAGTACAAATACCATTAAATTTTAGAGGCTTTTTAAGACATTTATTTTAGTTCAATTTAAGGATCCTTTCTAAAACACAATATCTCCGCCCCGCCTTTTTTTTAAGAAGCAAGACATGGAAATCCTAAAATCTCTTAGATAAGATCAAATTAATAGAAATGTTTAAAATACAGATATTCAGTGTCATTACTATGTAGAAGTCTTGTAACCAAGAAAAGATTTTTCCTAAGAACTGTGCAAGGAATCTGGAGCTATAGAAATATAAATGTTATAATCCAAATTAATTCATAGATCAGAGAGATACTTATAAGCAAATATTATCAAGAAGTACACAGGAACACAAGCTGAACACTTGCTGAACAAAAAGATAAAGGAACCCATAGATATATAGTTTGACAATAAAAAACATCATTCCAAGTAACTCACCTGCATGAGTCAAAGCGCAGCCCCCCAACACATCTACATTTTCACGTACACTGGTGGGGCAGTATTTTATTCTGTATCAATAGCAAAGCATACAGCAATTAGCTGAATGTAGCACTAGTCTCACTGTTGACATTTTCTTGCATGCTTCTATTTTATGAAACAGCTTGCTTTCATTTCTCTTCATGTCAACACTTAAGTATGTTCAGAGTTCATCAAATGCTAAAATGTTCTCTTGAATTGAAAGCTGGAATCACTTTCCTGTCATTCTGTTAAAATCATTACAGAGAATTAAGCAGGATTTCAGCACAAAATATGCATACATAAACATTTCATATATTTAAAAACTAGACACATCTCATTGAAGTAACAACTATGGATACTAAAAGCCATACACACATGCAGCCATGTGGAGAATGCACAAACTCACACCACTGGACAAGGGAGTGGAATCACCTAAGAAATCTGCCATAAGACTTATCTTGCCATTGCTCCTCTTAAAAGTCATCCTCCAAATGGTCTGTGACAGATGCAGGGAGGTAATAAAATTATTCAGTCTAAAATAAGTTGCTCCCACTACAGTGAGAAACTCTTTGTATGAGAAAGGTGTATAGCGGAATGGGACATAAAATGCAGAATGGCCTTGGAACGTGCAAGCAGAGTTACACATTACCATGAGGGAAATGGCCCAGATGGCAGGGATTTTTCGATCCTACAGTATTCACATATAGCTCCCCACTATTCCTTCTCACGCAGCACTATCGGTGCTAAGGTCAGATCAAGTCATGGACGGAAGACATCCATTTAAGGACAAGATGAAAATTTTGCCAATGGATAGGGAAAAAACACATGCTGGAGCACTTCAGGCCTCGTGAAATTTACTGTGGTTGAACAACCCTCCAAACCTGGAGTATAGAAGTGCTCCTGGATTCATTCCTCTCCCACACTAAGCTAACACATCCCCCAGCTATGCTTTCTTCTATATTTGACTGGCTGAAAAATCCATCCTGTACTAACTTAGCAGTCTTTAACCATGTGATGAGAGGAGTGCTTTTCCTGCTTGGTTTTTGAAACAAATCAATATCACAAATTGTTGGAGGCTTTCATCCACAGGACTTTTATCCTACTCTTGCATAGAGGTATGGAGACAGTAAGGAAAGATGTTGCAGGTAAAGGTGGCAATCCCAAAGTGAGGCAGTGCAGGGAAGGTCTGGATTCCATCCTTGCATTTACGACAGAGCAAATAGGGAGGTCACTTATTCTGTGGTTTTCCCACATGGTCAGGAACAGTATGTTATTATATGGTTGTCCAGCTTGAGGCATAAAGATGTGATTAACTGCTTAATACCCAAAGTATGAACTGAATAAATTCAGAGTAAGCAATTAAAAGTAGGCTACATCTGACCTGAGCTTTGGGTGCTCCTTGTTAAATAGAAATGTCGTCATTGTGGGTTTGTGTGCGGAAGTCTAGATGAGAGCCTTGGGTTGCATTCCAGCTTTGCTGCTTTAAGAGCTGTGAAGTTTCTAAGACATAGGGTCTTGACAACCTCTGGTTAAGGCAGGAAAGCCATTCCACTGCCCCAGTCACTTATGTGAAGGGGGGGGGGAGGGTGTGTGTAAGAAAAAGTGCTTTAGGGAGCTGATCCTTATTGCTAGTGAGTTCTTAGTTGTTGCTTTTCAGATGCACTCTTTCTTCACACTATGCCTCTGGGCAACAGCAGATTCTGTTGCCAGTCATATACAATTGCTGCCTTCCCTCCACCCCCCAGCACTCCAAAGCTGCATATTGGAATGAAAGATTAGTACAGAAAGATACATGTATTTTTATGTGACACCAATGCTTTTAAACATTCACAACAGTACTCCTGAAGTCCAATTTCAGCTGCTGATTACATATTCATGATCATAAATATATTCATTGTGGTTTTAGTTGAGCATGTTCTTCAAAGTTTTAAAATGTTTTGTTATAAATCCACTTACACTATACTATAGATAATTTACATCATTTGCTTTTTTGCAAGTTTATGAGAGGTGTTACTGCTCATTGAGCAGACCACTATCCCTGACTCTTTTACATAAGGCCACTTTTATCCTTTCACATAGCTTCCAATTTAATATCAGAAAGAATAAAATATATATGCAGCTGCCACAGTCCAGATAAGGCAATGTTTTCCTGAGGCTCAGAGTCATAGTTTGCTTGATAGGTTGATGCTTCAATCAAAAAATTTTTTCACCATGCTGGCCTGAAAAGCTATTTTGATACAGAACTTAACAGAAAACACACCTTGTCTTTATCCTCCTGGACTTTTCTTACACAATCTCCAAAATTCTGATCTAAGGTTCTATTCGAATACCAGCAGTGTTACAGATACAATGGCACATGCTGAATTTCACTTCATACATGTTTTATTTGTTGATCTTCACACCCACTTCACTTTTGGCTCCATATGCCTCAGGATTAGTCAGGCTATGTTAAGTAATTGCAGATATCGAGACAACCAAATTTCTACTAGGATGCGAAAGTCCTGTGATTATGGTGTATGAATGTGATCAGGAAATGTGCTTCAACAGGCAACAATGCTATAGATTTTCAGTCAAATACAGTCTAAGCTTTTGAAAGATAAGCTCAGAAAGCTGCTTAAAGATGGGTACTTGCTTTAGCATTTTTCTGCATGAGGCTTCATATCGGTTCCCCTCATCTGTTAAATGAAGGCAACATAATTTCTTTACAGACAGATACAAAGGTGATTTTTTTTTTTAAAGCTAGTTCCTGTTTATATGGTCATTTCGCGTTTCTTTAGCAAAGTTGAGGGTATATAGGTTATTTTCATGCCCTTTAAGACTTCTGCACCCCACTTGCATTCAGAAGATTGTTGTTGTATAGATAACAGGTTTCTAACAAATATGGTTTCATAATTTCTTCATAAACCAAAGCATATGGTCTCTATTTCCAAGAAGGAACACAAGTCTGCAGACTATTAGGCCAATGACTTTTGAAAAGCTATGACTAGGTGCTCTTTTAAGGCTTGCTTGTTTTCTCATCCTCTCTCTGAATGTCCTCTAAAGTTCTTAAAATCCTAGTATTCTATTAAACTCTGCAGGAGAATTTTAGCACTGAAATGCTTGCATGTGAGATTCTTACAAAAGGCATGAATCTAGACTGTGTTTGGGCTAACACCTTTGCCATTTCTACAAATATGTGTTCACATATACAGATACATAGCATTTATAGATAAGTCAAAGGTATGTGTGTGCATAATACACATACATGAATTATGTTACTGTCCAAAATTGTCCCAGTGGGTAAGAAGCAAGGAGGTAGCTTGATCTCAGATTTTGATATCAGCTGGAATTGTGAGGAAAATCTGTGACAATGCAGGTGATTCCGAGGGCATTCCTTTCCAGCTTACATACTAATTGTGAGCTAAGGAGATCTTCAACTACTATAACATGACCAAGTAGCACATCACAGGTTTAATCTTACATTTCAAAAGTCCCAGCAACATTATTTAAATATAAGCATTCAAAAATGTACTTCCCAAGTCTTTCTTCTCTTTACAGAGGGACATGATAAACAAACACAGCTTCTGTAGCAGACTGACATCTGAGCTGTCCATGTATATCTCTTCTATTTGTTACGGTGACCATTAATCCAAAGCAAAAGAACACCAGAGAAGAATGACCTGGGCCATCAAGTTCAGTCCTCCAAAATCACATGCATGGAAGTGATTTTTTAGTACTGAGAGGCTATGAAGAACCTGTTTCATCCCCATAACACTTTCCATCACCCGAAAACAAACATAAAATTTATAATAGACCACAAACAAACATTTGCTACAGGAATATGCCAGGAAAGATCATAGGCACTGTTGTGTCTTCTACCCCTGCAGTAGAACAAGCAAAACTATGGTTCAAACTTGAATTTAACCAAGGAAAACTGTGATAACCCATAGTAAGAGTAATCATGTCTTACAACTTGATTTGCTTTGCTAAAGAAAGGCATCACTTTCACCCAGTACTTGCCGCATAAGCTTGTACATTACAGAGCATCCATGTTAAGTTGCTATAAAGGAGAAGGCTAGATGCTCTTCCTTTCCATCCCATTTCTCCTTTACTGTTTAAAGACCACATCCCTTAGATGTTGGACATCTTTCTTTCAATATTTGGTTGAACTTACTGCTTATTGTGCTACTACTCATAAGAAGTCCACCTGCAGGTTTTGCACTCTCTTTGTTCTTCATACACTTTTGTGTGCAAAAGACTAAAAAAAAGCTAAATCACTTCCCAGGCCCTGATGTGCAATCACCTATGTGGTTGAACATTAGCTATTTAGACAACACAGAGTACATCTCTGTGCATGAATTCAGTCTGAGATAAAGCAAATCTCTAGAAGAAAATGCAATTGCAGAGAGAACCAGTTATGCATGATGTCATTATCCATAAATAATGCCCTGAGAAGGTAAAAACATCAGTTTTACATCACCTAAGGTACTCTTAGTGTATAACACAATTCTACAGTGATGTGACAAAACTTGCCATTGTTTCCTTTACTTGCAACTAAAAAAGTCCTCTTTGCTCAAACTTTAATGCTTTTTTGATCTGTGAACTTTCCAATTTTCTCTACTACAGAAATATGGATCAGTCTGGACATTTATAAGGAAGGAGAGATATAAATGCATCATAAAATTAGCTCATATCTGACAGCCTGACACAGATATTATGGCTTATATTAAAAAAACAGTATATCATGGAAAATGATGTGTCACCATTGATGTATAACAGCTAAATGATGAAATGCTTGAATTCAAGCAGCAAGGGAATCCTGGCTTGCCATAGGTTCCAGACAACACAGCTGCTTCACCTCTGTCCCTAAACTTCATTTTTTATACTTCATGCTAGCAAAAATGCAAAATTATTTAGTTTTATTTTTCCGCTGATACTATTGGGCTATTCCATAACCCAAATCCCGTAGCTTTAGGTCTAGCAATGTGTACAATCACTATAAGGAAAGTTGGATTTTATCATGACATTATATGAGACACAAAGTGATGTGTTGTTAGTGCTAAAAGAGAAACATCACAAATACAATGTACAAAAAAATTATTCTCCCTTGCAGACACAGAGCTCCTGAATCTCTGATTAGTGGTGAGGGATTAAAGTACACTATCTTCCAAAAAATGCCAGCTTAAGTAATGGTACCACTGCGGAATAAAGAAGATATATTGCCAGAAACAGTAATAGTTTCTCCATTTAACTGATTTTCTCTATACCACTTCAAGTAAAAAATAAATATTGGAGTATGAGGTAACCTGTATCAGTCTGATAAAAAGATATTATTGAAATGTGTATATACTAGGAAGTGAAGAACACCTTATTTATCTTAAGTTGTTGCAGAACCAGTCTCTACCAAGGAATACAGTTTATTACATGAATGTTAGGATGTTAGGAAAACTTGATATTGAAAGGGAAAGAACATGCCTTACTAAAAGTTCATCATGCTTTATTTTCACTTACTAAGCTGATATATATATATATATATAATATTCAGATCATACTTACCTGTAATACCACTGGCACTAAAATCAGAACTCTGATGAATAAAAATGGACTGAAATCATCCAAATAACAATTGGAGTTATGAATGTTGCACATTAAAAAACAGAACAAACAAACCCAAACAAACAAACAAACAAAATACTAACCATACTGTTAGTATCTTGGATATGTCTTATTTTGTAGGATAAAGGGAAACATTGTGGCACAGCTCACTTGAGATACTAACCCCAGAGAGCAGCTAGCTGTGCAAGCCAATGGCAGTGGGCGAGCTCTGCCAATGTTGACTTTTTTTTTTAACTGCAACCCAAAGTAACTAAATGTTCCTCACATCTTGCTCTAAAAAACTAGTTAAGCAAGGAAAACAAAAAAAAATCTCAAAAGTCAGTCTTCCTTGCTTTCTCTCATATTCTAGAAACTTCAGGTAAAACTCTGGGTTTGAGACCATTGCCTAAGTATGGTCTACATAGTCACGCAGAGAAACACCAAGCCAGTCCTGTTATTGTCCTTCTTTAGTATTGTTATTTCAAGAATGTTTTGCAACATGTTGATGATGCTCATTGAATTTTTTCTGTCCTGCAAAATGCATCTTCTTTTTCATGTAGTTGATTAGAGTTACCCATTCATAAGGAACAAAAATTAAGAAACAATAAAGAGCATCAAGTAAACCAACCAAATTCCACTTTCTTAAATCCAACAAACAGTACACTCCAGCATTATCCAGTTAACTTCCCTGATCGAAAAATAAAACTTCTTTTATCTGGTGTTGCCCATATAAACCTATTTTTGAATTGCTAAATTAGAGAGATCTGTTTGAACACACTGAAATATTTATATAGGATGAGCCCATTTCAAAACACATTAATGACTTTGAGCTCCTTTCACTGGAAAGAAGAGACCTTTTACACCCATTGTACATTCAGATATTGTCTTTTCTTATCATCTTTGCTCTTTTCATGATGTGCCTCTTCAGATTCTTTGTATATTCTCTCTAATCATTGGAGTATTAAAACATTCCCTGGTCATAAACAACTTTGTAAGCAGAGCTACTCACTTGTAGGGCAGAATCTAGAGATGAAAATGAACCAGAAATGCTCTTGAAAGTCATATGAGAGTCTTCACTTAACAAAAGAATAGGTATTAACATGTGTGTTTCTACAAGCCTATTTTCTGGAACAGTCAGAAAAGATATGCGAAGGAAGCCCTAAATGATGGATGCCCTGCTGGGACTAAGGGAACAGTTTTCAGCGTTGTGTTCTCAAACTATTTTTCAATGCTAAACTGAATTGAACTTCCCTATCGCAGTGTTGACCTTCCCCTGTGGAAGGATGTGCATTTATATCAAGCAGTGCTAGGTAAGAACATGGCCACTGAAGAGATCATTCATGCAATTTTACCACAGACAAGACTGAATTTCTGTTTCCACAAGTGAAAAACTAGAGCTGCATAACACTCTTCTGTACACTTAGTATGAGTGCTTAGAACTCATTGCCTCTCACATATTGATACACAGGGTAGAAAGGAAAAAAGTTAAAAGACAAAAAGTTGGTTTTCTTCTGAATAAGTAACCAGAAAGCACAATATCAGGAGGCAGTGAGAAGACTAGCCAGCAAAAGAGAGAGCTGTTGGTAGCAGCTCAGATATAATATATTTACTGACACAGGCACTAAGGAAAGCCTAGCAGAAAGCTACGATACAGGGGGTTTTTTCCCTCCCAGGAAGAAGTTTAAAAGAAACCAAACAAAACCTCCAGCATTTATTCACATGGAAAGACTTACTGGAGCAGCCTTCCTGCCCATTCTTGCTGCATCAAGTCCTGCATTCAGAGTTGGATTTGACCCTCAATTCTGAAAGCCATCTATATGCAGAACTTCCACGCATATCAAAGCATGGTTTGAAGAGATGCACAAGGTTTGAAGAACAAGACTTGAGACTGCCTTGTTTATAAAATAACCCACTTCAGAAAAGCCAAGTGGAATTCCTGGGTTACACGGGTTTTTCACAGACAAGATGTTGCTCGGATGCTGCTAAGCAGTAATGTTGTAATTCATTAATTAAAAGGAGTTGGTGCCATCAACCTCAGTGTTATTTTGAGATGAGCGAGCAGCCGCTCTGCTCTAGTTGATTACAGAAGCTGACGTTTTTGTCACCATATTGACTTTCCAGTTCCAGCATTTCAGCCTTAAGTGAATATTGAGTCATTTCTCAGGAACTGCAAGAAACAGCTAAGCAGATGCGCTCAGTCAGCCTTGTCAGCTTTTCCCTTGTGCAAATCCAAATGTATCAAAGTTTGATTAGCACTGTAGGGAAAAAAGACCATCTGCTAACAAACCAAATGCATGTC
This sequence comes from Morus bassanus, assembly GCA_031468815.1. NCBI lineage: Eukaryota > Metazoa > Chordata > Aves > Suliformes > Sulidae > Morus > Morus bassanus. The sequence continues at coordinate 105,272,518 of CM062567.1, read as the reverse complement.
CCTTTGCAAAAAAGGAGCAAAGAGCTGTTAGGTACCTGCACTGCTGAAATATAAAGGGAACAGGAAATTGCTGTTTCTTTCAAACAAATGTATGCCCAAAATAATATGGTAAACTGTGAAACCAACATAGCAAAGGTGAAATCACACAATCAGAGCACTTTTTCTTACAGTCCATTTTTGCCATATGTAAAAATACAGCAAATACTGCTGTTGCTTCCAGTTTTCAAATCAGATTAAGGAAATCCATTATTCACTGGATAAAATGATCATGATTATTTTTTGTGGTTAATCCTAAACAATTTAGATTAAATTCCTAAGCCTGTGTCTGCTTAAATTCCTGTGGAAGACTTTTGGAACACACTTTATAGCCATCTGCTTAAGTGGATGATGTAAGGTCACATTCAGTAGAATTCTTCAATGAAAGATAAAAAATCTTTTCACAACTCCTGATGCTTTTGAAACATCAGTTTTGGGGTGGACAGGAAAAAGAAAAAGAGATCCTCACATCAATTTTGTTTCTGTTTATCCAACAGCTATTGCTCCAAAAGGATTGTTAGCAAAATACAGAAGTTGGAGTGATATTTCATTCATGCCTGCAATATCTATTACTTCATGAAATAAATGACCCTGAGAAATGTCAGTTTATACATTTTAAAACAAGTTTTAATTTAGGCCTGTTGTCACAGTACAGAGCAATATCATAATTAATGATGTGAAACTGGTAGCTAAGATGTCATTACACACGGGAATGTCACAGTGAATCAAGTTAAACTAGCTACTAAAAAAATTCAGCACTGGAATATTAGTTTTTATACGCACAGTATATCAAATAAATCTTTGACAAGCTACAAAAAAGGGTATGGATTAAATATGATATGGGATGAGCAGATTTGGTACAAAGCTGGCCCAGAATCTCAAAATGGCAGCAAATCAAGGCCTGTGGGTAAGTCAGGTGATTTATTTGCCAAGCTGACCTACTTCTATTACACTTATCATTCTTCTGAATACCATTCACAAGAGTCTTTCTGTCAGAACAAAAGACAACGTTAATTCATCAGAGTTCTGATGTCATTTCTAAGAAGGCTGCATACCTCCTGACGACATGGTTACAAGTATTTCTAGGAAGTCCTCTGAGCTGCTCAAAACATCTTTATCCTATTACCAGCTGGCTTCTTCTAAATCAATTTTGCATTTACACCTAAAAATTAGGTGTAAAATCAACTTGGCATTTACACCAGATTAAAAAAATATGTTCAGTTGTTATTTTTCATTACAGAAATACACTTTTGAGCAGCATAAGTTAATTCTTATCTAAATATTCATGAACAGTACAAAGTTTTAAGACAGCATAACATAACTGAAACTGTGTAATAGACTGGAAATATGGTATCTGCTGGAACTGGTTAAGAGCCACATAGTCCATTCCCCTTGTGTCACTGTCCTTGTGGTTCCTATGAGTAAGTAGGAGGCATTTAGGCACACCTAGCTAACAAAAGTCCCAGACCTAGGGGCAGAGGTGGAATTTGCACTGGGAATCTGAGCTGTTGCTTTTATAAAAATAATTTGCAGTTTGTCATTATTACACTGTTTTCAGGATATTGTCACTCAAACAGTACACATTATTCATTGACTGACTGGAACAGAACAAAGCCATTTAAAAACAAACAACTACTAAACCTCCAAGTTTCGCTTATTGTATATGCATTAACTTATGGCAGAAGACAATTACCTGTCTGCTACTACCATGCTCTGATGCATAGCCCTTTTCATTTCAACAAATGAGGACATATAAGAGGTATTGCTGCTCTTGTACACATTGGTGGGTTTTTTCTTTCCATTTTGTAGACAGATTTTTTTTCCCTTTAATAATCCTCCTTTATTAACCTTCTCTTGTTTAAACTTGATTTGTACTTTTGAATCTAATTTTTCCCCTTAACTAAGGACTGTGCTCCTGTGGACAGTTTCATTGGCCACTCATGCTTGAGTTTTGTACCATCAGACATTGCAGCTATCGGAAGGTCTGACTGCAACCTGGGAATATACCCAGGATAATTTGGAACTGGTTTGTTCAGTCAATAACTTCAGTGAGGATTCAGCCCCACAGGCTTTCTCCTGCCTCTTCCCTCATATATCCAAACATATCCATAGGTTTATATTTAGAAGCCCATGCTGCTGCTACTGCAATCATCAGCCCCTTTAACCAAAAAAGCTGTTGGCTGCAAAGCTATGTACAAGTCGCTCCTCCACTGTAGTATAAATTCACCTTTAGGTAGCATAAATATTTAAACAGGATGTTTTGGGAGGACCCTTATGGGGAGTGCTTCCTCTGCTTCTCTCTTCACAGCTAGACATTTCACTTTCTTCTCACGTAGCCCTGGCTATCTGTATCTTACTCCCAGTGTCTATCTCTAATGAGCTCTTTTGTACATGCACTCAGCCAAGCATGCCTGCAAGGAAGATATTTACAACTCTCACTGAGGACTTCTGGCTCAGGGAGTACCTGAGAAAGAGTCCATCAGCTCCACATCAGCTTCTCCTCCCTTGATACACAGTTCAACTCCTGAGTTAGTAATGTGATCGTGGCTTTGTGTGGAATATTTATACAAAAAGTCATGTTAATGAAATGTACAACACTACTGAGTGCTGTATGCAAGTAACTGTACAAATAGATGCCCCTTTTTTGTCAGAGAAAGTATGTTTTCAGTATTAACTGCATTTTGTTATACACACTGGTCCCATTTTGTTATTGTCATAATGGCTTCAACCTAGGCACTACTCATGCAGTCCTGTGGACTACTGAGAAGGGAGGAGAAAGGAGAATTTCCTATGCTTTTTCTTCTAGTCAGCTTTTAATGTTTTCATAAGCCTTTACAGATGTTACTGTTATACAAAGATAAGGTAAGAGTGGTTGTGTGTTTTCTTAAAAAAAGAATTTCATGCTGTGCACGCTGTCTCAGGTCACCAGTTACCTAACTTGCACCCACTCATACTCCAGGAGTGTTTTCTCTTGTTCTTTCTTTCTAAAATCACCCTGGCTCTGATTTTATGATACTAGCACCAAAGGAGAGACATAAAGGAAGACAAGAGGATATCCTATCAGCAACACATCACCACTAGTACTGTCTGTAGGGAAGACTTGGTGAACTACTGTTGTTTTGCTCGTACCACTATGAATATAGGAAATGTACATTTGTAGAAAAAGGACATACCCAAAGTGTAAGGCACACCCTCTGAGTTCACAGATAGGATGCCAACCTCTGCTCATGTTCAGTTTCATACCCTACAGTCCTTATTCCTTAGGATGTAAGGACAGGAGGAAACCATTACTTCATTCTTACTTCCCTCCTCTCAAACCCTTTTTTTTTTTTTGGGGGGGGGGGTTGGATGGTGGAGGGGGAGCAGGAAGAGATGTGTGGTAAGAGAACTGTGCCTTGATTTGCACTACAATAGCTTTCATGACTTAAGGCAGAGCTGGGCAAATACTGGCCAGGAAGGCTTTTAGGATAGTTATTAATTCTGTACCTAAAATCGCTCAGTATGGGGCAGGAACATGCACTCTGAACTCTCTTTATTACATGACTGAAGGCAGAAGAGAACCTCATTGCTCGCTGCAATAAAGACAGCACAGAAAGTCTCACAAATTCAGCAAAGTTTCTAGGGCACACCAGGGATAACAGATCATAAAAGTGTGCTATGTATTATGCAGTATGCCTTTTCCTCAAATAACTTACAATTGTCAGATCTAGCACAGGGTAAACTGAGGGTCATTTGGTTCAAATGACTAGATGAAAGTGAGGCAGGTCACCTTGCCTATCTGAAGGTGTGTATGGTAAAACACTGGCAGCACAATTTTGAAGGTGGGAGAGGGAAAGGAAGTGAAATATTCCCTTTCAAATTCAATGTTATTGAATTCAAATACCCAAGAGAACATGGTCAGTGTATAGAGGTCAGCTTTCTGCCAACCACTGCAAACTGCAAAAGGCTCAGATATCTTATCCGTCCCTTTGTATGCTGAGATGCAGAAGCAATGAGGAAATATTTAATAGTTACAACATAAATAAGGATTAAAATAATATTATATCAAAATATCAACTATTTCAAAGTGCAGCTGCTGACCAAAAAAGGCAAGTTTGAATAACACCCCACACAAAAGAAACCCAGCAAATCGTACCAGGAGATAAAGTGAGCACTTACTAGAGCGTGTGACAGGTATATTATCACTGTTCATAAATAGTTCTGTAGCCCAAACACCATAGCAGGCAGTTTACAGACAGACTGAGTAACAAGATCTGTGCTGTGAAGAGCCTCCAGTCTCAGCTGACAGTTATACAAACAGGGACAAGAAGTGGAATAACAAGGAGGTGTGAGGATACACATTTTCATTAAGTACCATTTCAAGAAACAGGAGAAGCCCACATACCAGTTCACTGCTGCTGAAACAAAAAGTCCTTCTCTACCCCCTCCCCATAGTTTTTGCCTCCCATCCTTACACTCAAACACACCTCCTGCATCACATTCTCTTCTCCCTCCCAGAATCACAGAATGATTGAAAGGAACCTCTGGAGATCATCTGGTCCAACTCCCTAAACCACCCTCCCCTCCCTCCGTTGAGCCAATTTGATTTACTAGAATGTCTACAAACTACTAATAAACCCCCTGAACTGTTTTTACTGTCTTAATCAGTTAGATCAGGTCCCAAAAGGGGCCACTGACGTCAGAACTCATGTAAGAGTGTGACCCCAAACTGGGAGAGAAGAAAGAGCAGCAAGACTCCTCCCTCTGAAGACAGCAAGCCATTACTTAGGTTCAACTGCACACACAGTCATCCCATCCTCTCTGTCTCATGCCTTATGGAATATTGCTACATTATTTTTAATTTTAGATTCTTTTTTTTTTTGTTACCAGTAAACTAGCTGAGTAGGTGCAGGGAGGTAGTACATTACGTCTCTCTCTGAAAGTATGCTTTCAGAAGCAATTTTATTTTGCTTTCTTTAGGAACTCTTCTCCAGCAAGGGAAACAGCCACATTTACTGAGGCTGCCAAGGGGACTGCAAATGAAAGATTAAAGATCCATGATATTTGTCCCCCTAAAACTCATAGGTATTTTCAAAACCCCTGTTGTAGGATTCTTGAGGTTATTTTCCTCTAGTACACATTTTTACATCTAACCTCACCGTTCTTTGAGTACCTCAGTAGATGCACTTCAAGGTATTTGCCCTGGTGTTGTACTTCTGATGTAGCCAAACCATGAGAGATTTCACCGGGAGCCAAGCCAAAGTAGGTTACTACAACCTTTGATACCACATGACTCCACTGTCTTCTATGAGGGTTTCTTTCCTTTTGACTCCTTTGCTTTAAAAATGTGTAGGTGTTTGGTGGGTTGTTGTTGTTGTTGTTTTAATAAATTCCCACTACCACCTTCCTTTTTCTATAACCAAAACATATTTTAAAGGAAGTGGAATTTTAGGCAAATAAATTTAATTCTGCCTTGCCCCCTGATTCAACATTTATTTTCCTCTCCTTTTAAGAGCATAACACTGGGCTCTCAATTCCATTTTCAAGCCAATATCAGACAAGTACCAGTTCTTACCCTTTCCCTGACAGGTGGCCAGCTGAGCGATTTTGCAGCATTAATGCTCAATTCATTTAGACTTCCTTCAAGACTGAGTGATTTCTGGGAAGAGACTCAACCTCTATGACCTCCCACTGCACTGTACTTTGCTGCTAATCACTCTACCATCAGTCCCTGAAAAGCAATTTCACATAATCTTCACTGGGCAAAAGGAATTACAAGTGTTCTGTCTGTCACTCTACTTCTGTCATCAAGTTACAATGTCATTTATATTCTAACCAAGTATTTGCATCTGTCTTTATCTACATATGCATATGTATGTGTGTATATCTATATATTTGTATGTGTATATGGACTGAAAAGACAAGTCAGTTAATAGACTATGGTGCCAGCTTCAGAAGCTTCTCCAAAGAATATAAACATAGCCAAGGCATCCAATAATATGTAATGGGAAGGTCAAATTTGAATTGAGTATGTTCACAATTTATTCAGCATGTCACATCCATTTATCTATAATAATCCTAAAAGCACAAGATAAGAATGACAGTAGTGACTTGGATGGATACTGCACTGACCTCTGACTCCTACTTTGATAGGTCCCAAGTATAAACCGCTCACTCTAAATTCTGGAGGCTACAGCTGCAGCTGTTTAAAACATATGGATCCATCTGTTGAAATTATCACCAGTCCGTTGCAGAAGTTGCAGAAGGGATCACATCAGTGCTTCAGTCTCCTCCAGCATCTAGAGCACATTACCACCTGATATGAGGTCAGCACAACCATGCAACCACTGCAGGCTCTAAATTGGAGCAGCTGAAAACTGGGTACATATTGATTCAGCTGCTCCTACCAGAGAGATGGTAGCTCTTAGCTGAGAGCAGTTTTCTTAAATTACCATAGCTAGACTTCTCTGATTGCAGGAAAATTTACAGCAGTTTTTGGTGGTGTTACATTACAGTAGGTGATTGGTGATACTCAGGCCTGTCAAATGCATGTTTTCAATTAAAAGTATCAGTGGATTCCACAAAAGATTCTATTGACAACATATATGACAACTATGCTGTATTTGAGGATACTTTCCCTTTTGAAATCAAACATGGGGAACTAGTCTCTGCCAGAAGAGCTCAGTGGCTGAATAAGATCATCCCTTTCTCAAAAGCTTCGCATTTCCCTCTCCTGTGTGCATTACCATTTAGCAGAGCAGAGTCTTGAATGCAGCTGTCAGGGCTAAAGCAGGGATTGCCTAAGAGAAGGTGGAGAGGAACTGAAGGAGCAGTGGATGTCAGGTGTGGTCTGTGCAGGAGAAAGCAAGTGACTGAGGAAGAAATGAGAAAGCATCAATGGGAAAAAGCATAAGTCAGCAAGGAAGAACAACAAGCTGTCAAAAGATGTTTTTTTGATTGTGAATGTTGGTATTGCCACTAACTTCACTGCAATAGTCTTGAATGGTAAGCAAGAATGGTTCCCTCTCAGATATTGGCACCTAGTTAAGTTCAGAAATCCAGACCAGTGCTACAGCAAAGAAAGCAAACTCACCCTCAGGCTAAGCACTACATTCATATTCCAGCCACCTCCTTTCACAAGGGAAAAAAATGGTGTCTAACTTGAGTTCAAGAGTCTAACAGTCAGTTACACTTAAGTGCTTAGAAGAAATGCACTGTGCAGCTAAAGCTACAAAAGAAATATGGGGATTATCACACAGCTTTGGACCTGCAGTGGTGAGGGCAGTGGCAGCACTTCGCAAACCTAATAGAGAAAGGCAAGGAGAGAGAAACCCTCTCACCTTTTTGGAAAGGCATAGCTAGAGAAGGTATTACTGGAGTGTTGGAATGGAAGGATACAGGCTCCTTAGGAAGAACAGGCAGGGGACACAAGGAGGGGGTGTCACCCTCTCTGTCAGTGACCAGCTGGAGTGCATGGAGCTCCACCTGGGGTTGGATGAGGAGCCAACTAGGAGCTTATGGGTCAGGATTAAAGGGAGGGCAGGGACAGGAGACATTATAGTGGGCGTCTGCTACAGGCCACCCAACCAGGAAGACTGAGTGGATGATGGCCTGTATAAACAGATGGGAGAAAGCTCATGTTCACAAGTCCTGGTCCTCATGGGGGACTTATTCCACCCCAATATCTGTTGGAGGGACAACACAGCAGGGCATAAGCAATCCAGGAGGTTCCCAGAATGCGTTGATGATAACTTCCTTCTCCAAATGACGGAGAAGCCAACAAAGAGAGGTGCTATGCTGGATCTTGTTCCGGCCAACAAGGAGGGGCTGATGGAGAATGTGAAGCTCAAGAGAAGCCTTGGCTGCAGTGACCATGGTGGAGTTCAAGATCCTTAGGGCACCAAGGAGGGCACACAGCAGGCTCACTACTCTGGACTTCAAGAGAGCAGCCTTTGGCCTCTTCAGGGATCTGCTTGGTAGAGTACAGTGGGACAAAGCCCTGGAGGGAAGAGGGGCCCAAGAAAGCTGGTTAATGTTCAAGGATCACCTCTTCCAAGCTCAGGAGTGATGAATCCCAACACAGAGCAAGTCAGGCAAAAACACCAGGAGGCCTGCATGGATGAACAAGGAGCTCCTGGACAAACTCAAACACAAAAAGGAAGCCTACAGAGGGTGAAAGCACAGACAGGTAGCCTGGGAGGAATACAAAGAAACTGTCCAAGCAGCCAGGGATCAGGGTAGGAAAGCTAAAGCCCTGATAGAATTAAATCTGGCCAGGGATGTCAAGGGCAACAAGAAAAGCTTCTACAGGTATGTTGCTGATAAAAGAAAGACTAGGGAAAATGTTGACCCTCTCTGGAAGGAAACGGGAGACCTGGTTACCCAGGATATGGAGAAGGCTGAGGTATTCAATGACTTTTTTTCATCAGTCTTCACCGGCAAGTGCTCAAGCCACACCGCCCAAGTCGCAGAAGGCAAAGTCAGGGACTGGGAGAATGAAGAACTGCCCACTGTAGGAGAAGATCAGGTTCAAGACCATCTAAGGAACCTGAAGGTGCACAAGTCCATGGGACCTGATGAGATGCGTCCACAAGTCCTGAGGGAACTGGTGGATGAAGTTGCTAAGCCACTATCCATCATATTTGAGAAGTCGTGGCAGTCCAGTGAGGTTCCCGCTGACTGGAAAAGGGGAAACATAACCCACAGTTTTAAAAAGGGAAAAAAGGAATACACAGGGAACTACAGGCCGGTCAGTCTCACCTCTGTGCCTGGCAAGATCATAGAGCAGATCCTCCTGGAAACTAGGCTAAGGCACATGGAAAATAAGGAGGTGACTAGTGACAGCCAACATGGCTTCACTAAGGGCAAATTGTGCCTGACAAATCTTGTGGCCTTCTATGAGGGGATTACAGTGTTGGTGGTTAAGGGAAGAGCAATTGATGTCATCTACCTGGATTTGTGCAAAGCATTTGACACTGTCCCACACAACAGCCTTGTCTCTAAATTGGACAGACATGCATTTGACAGATGGGCCACTCAGTGGATAAGGAATTGGCTGGGTGGTCACCCTTAAAGTGTTGCTGTCAATGTCTCGATGTCCAAGTGGAGACCAGTGACGAGTGGTGCTTCTCAAGGGTCAGTATTGGGACTGGTGCTGTTTAACATCTTTGTTGGTGAAATGGACAGTAGGATTGAAGGTACCCTCAGCAAGTTTGCAGATGACACCAAACTGTGTGGCATGGTCGACATGCTAAAGGGAAGGGATGCCATCCAGAGGGACCTTGACAAGCTTGAGAGGTGGGCCCATGTGAACCTCATGAAGTTCAACAAGGCCAAGGACAAGGTCCTGCACATGGTTCGGGGCAATCCCAAGCACAAATACAGGCTGGATGGAGAATGGATTGAGAGTAGCCCTGAGGAGAAGGACTTGGGGGTATTGGTTGATGAGAAGCTCAACATTTCCTGGCAATGTACACTTTGTATCCTGGGCCGTATCCTGGGCTGTGTCAAAAGAAGAGTGACCAGCAGGTCAAGGGAGGTGATTCTCCCCCTCTACTGTGCTCTTGTGAGAGCCCACCTGGAGTGCTGCATTCAGCTCTGGGGCCCCCAACATAACAAGGACATGGACCTGTTGGAGCAAGTCCAGAGGAGGGCCACAAAGATGATCAGAGGGTTGGAGCACCTCTCCTATGAAGACAAGCTGACAGAGTTGGGGTTTTTCAGCCTGGAGAAGATAAGGCTCTGGGGAGACCTTATAGCAGCCTTCCGGTACCTGAAGGGGGCCTACAAGAAAGCTGGAGAAGGACTTTTTACAAGGGCATGTAGTGGTTGGACAAGGGGTAATGGCTTTAAATTGAAAGAGGGTTTAGATTAGATTTAAGGAAAAAGTTCTTCACTATGAGATGGTGAAGCACTGGACCAGGTTGCCCAGTTGTGGATGCCGTATCCCTAGAAGTGTTCAAGGTCAGGTTGGATGGGGCTTTGAGCAACCTGGTCTAGTGGAAGGTGTCCCTGACCATGGCAGGGGGGTTGGTACCAGATGATCTTTATGGTCCCTTCCAACCCAAACCATTCTATAATTTATTCTATGATTCTACTCAGGAGAAAGCACTAAAAAATGTTTGTAATATATGCTGGTAATTGAAGAGCTACTGCTTAATCCTGTTCATAAGTTTAATAGCTTTTAAGGGAATTTAAATAAGTTAGTGAGGTTTAACATTCCTCTGAGAGATGATTCCATGTATAAGCTTGTATTTCATAATTAAAAATCTCTTTGATCTGTAAGACCCAGAAAATTGATTATAGTAAATTACTATCTGAACAACCAACCACTTGATGGTGTGAATAATGCAGGAAAAATTCAAGACCAAATTTAGAATGTATGGGTAGTCTTCCCTGGATGTGAGGCAATGGAGGTCTTAGCTGCATAAAGAAGCACGTGTTATTGAAGAACAGGAATGACATCATCATCTGCTTCCCCTTACTCCTCATTAGCACTATCCACAGAGTAGTAAAATGTGAACTATTTAAGTAATAATATGAAAGGTATAATAATAATAATAAAAGAATCCTTAATCCCTGAAATGGTCTGAATGTCTAAGGAAAAAAAAAAGCCAGAAAATTGAGACAAAAAAAATCTACAAAAGGAGTGGGAGAGAAAAGGAGATTAAATAAGTAAAATGAGCTGGCCTTATTGTGGTTAAGAAGCATAAACTAGGTCAAAGGAAGGGCAATGCAAATAAAATAATAGCTCAACCTAGGACAGATTGACACAAGATAATATTACTTCAGTAACAAATTGTAGTAATTTAGATTAAATATTCGATACATTAATTCAGTAACTGAACTAGACATAAACAAATATAGGTGTATACAAGTCAAAAGCATATTAATATTTAAATGCAAAAACCCTGAGTCTACACCTTGCTCCCCCTCATCACCCCTCTTCCAAAAATCAATCCCTTTTTCCCAGAAAATAACATTTCAAATTAGGAAGCATGGAGTTTACCATTAAGGTTATAAAGTCAAAATGAACCAAGGGAAATAAAGTTAGGGAATATAGAAAATGGAGTTTTGAAGGCAATAGTAATATGAAACTATTTTAAAGCAAGAACATCTCAATACTACACCATGTCAAGGAAAGCATTAATTCCTACATCTCAGGCTATTCTGAACTCTACCAAAACAATAGCTGTCCTTTATTTTCAAACCGTAATCACACAGAAAATACCATTCTCAGCCTTTTCCCTGTTATTGAGCCATTCCAAACCAGAGAGCTATGTCAGAATTTGCATCATACGGGGAAATGATAAAATGAAATTACTTCATTCAACACTCTTTCCATCCTTGGGTAGCCTTCATATGAACCCTCATGGACAGTGTATGCTACAAACCCAAGTTTTTGATAAAAACATGCATAGATAATCGACAAGTGGTGAAAGTAGTGTTATACATGGGAATCACATCTTTATCAGCTTTAATTGTTTTTGTTTTTTAAACAGGTTCTATTTAAGGATGTTTATAAGTAATTTTTCTCTGCAAAGGTGAAACCCTGAAAGATAAGCTATTTGATCTTAGACCTAGCTCCTAAATAGAAACTTGATGAAACACCTTGTTTGTAAGTGAAATGAGACCATTTATTGTTGGAATATAGTTCACATTTTGTCAGAAGTTGAATGTTGACTGACTTTAAGGTGTAATAGATTTTTTCAGTAAGTTACCATTATGGAAATTCAACTGAATTTTCCCTAATTTTTTAGCATAAAGAATAACACAATGTTTGGCGGGTTTTTTTTTTTTTTCATTTAGATAACATCATGTGCTTGTGCAACTGCTTAAATAACTTCTGGAAGGTTTCAAATTCATCAATTCCAACGCATGTTCCAAAATAGGTACTTACATTTGGATAATACAAATCATCCTATTTAATCCCATTCATTGGACCAAAGGTGCATTTTCATTTCAGTGCAACTAGTAAAGGCAGGAGACATATGCCAATCATAACAAGTGAGACTAAGATGAAAATTCACCTCCATTTTTTCTTCAGTAGGATTTTATACTCGGATAATTATGTTCAATCAATCTCTCAAAGGAAATATATTCTTTTGCAGTGAAGACATACAACTATTTTATTAAGCAGTTCAGCTTGCAAAAAAAGTTTCATAATCTCCACAGCAGCTTGTATTTAATAAGTCAGAAATCTCTTTCTGTACATCTCATTTTAGTGTTGATTCCAAAAATAATGCCAGATAAAATCTTTCAGGGCTTTCCACTATTCTTTCTCCCTCCCTCAACTAATCTTGTAATTTATTTTTTTTTCTTTCTAATGACTCAAATCTATACATTAAATACATTCCATAAAATAATAATCCCTGTAAAAATAAAAATCACTTACTGAAGGCACTATCGCCTTTTAGCGACTAAATTTCTGTAACAGACAAAAGGCATCCTTTTGTGTTTCTCCAAAAACACAGGAAGTCATGACATAGGTGTTAAAGAAAACTGGGTCACAAAATATCTCCTTCAACCAAAACCACCACACACCATCCTCCACCTAGTATCCTATCCTGTGGCCATGTAATCAGCACTAAAGCCAGCACTGCATTCTAGCAAGGATATGAATACATACTACAGGTAATTTCGATCAGGTCTGGTAAGTCATATCCTATATTCACCAATTACATGAATGTTCTGTATATATGGCTAGAATTTTCCATCATGGGGCAGAGCAAGGTCAAACTTCTATTGTAGACCTGCATTTTCTTTTAACTATGTGTTGCAGTCATTTGATTGCTGTATACACAGCACACAGCCAAATAAAGAAGGAGAGCATTAAGCAAAAGCCAGATAAGAGGTGATTGCTGAGAGCTGTGAACTAATGATAATACTTTTTTTCTGGTTTTCAGTAATGTACTCAGCAGCGTACCTGCAATAACTAAAGTAGCAGATAATTCCCCTATCTTCTTGTAGAATCCCAATGATACCAATTATTGTCAGAGGGCTACATTTTTAGTCTTACAAATAGCATCCACTGATTTCAATTTTTCCCTCTTAAGAATGTTGAAAATAGTGGTGGCTCTTTTACACTTTTGTTGACATTGCAAAACTATGTCTGCCCATACTATATCAATGTGATAGCTTTTCTAATTGGATCTATTTGTGGGAGGAGGAAGCATTAGTAACAGAGACAGATACAGAGAGAAACACTTTCAGAGGTGAGCTAGGAAAAATATTTGAGCTGAATTTTCATCAGTATGACAGGAGCACTGCATCTAATTTCCATGAATATGGAAAATAGAAAACTTTTCCTTACAAATGTGTTATTTTTAAAAAACAGACGAACATTCAACTAGATCAGATGCTGTAATTATTTTTTTTAAGCAGTCTCAAAACATGCTTTCAGAACATTTATCTAAATCTCTGAGGATGCACATATTATTTGTGAAGAACACAGAGACTGAGATACAGCCCATGATGGGCAGCAGACAGTGACTCATGCAGTCAGAGGCTGAGCTCTTCATAACCTACAGGCCTCCCCGCACTCACTATCATGACCATGCAAAGTGTAGTAAGTTTGCCATAAATAGAGCTTCTATGCTGGCTTATTATATCAGACATTGTACAGAAACTAATATCCAACTATATGAAATGTCTTTAACTCCTCATCTTATTTTAATGGAGTAGAAAAACATCAATAGCCTTTTCCTCTCATATGGATCCACAGGAGATACAGGTGTTGGGTAAGGAACCACTGAAATTGTTCAGCCCATGACTCACTAACTGCATCACTCATGGATCTGGACCTCTGCCAGTCCTTTAAAAAAAGTGGTATGTCATTTTTTGCCTAGTATTAGTATAGAAAGATACTGATACCAGAGGTTGGCAAGAAAAAAAAACAACACTCCCACACACACACTCCAGTAAAAAGTATGGGGCAGGAGAGTGAATTTGTCAAAAGTACAGCCAACTTAAAATGGCTCATTACTTTACCCCAGGTACATCACAAGATTGAGGCTAGAAAAAAAAATCTTTTAGCATTGTTTTGCCAAATGAAGTAGCAATTAATGGCTCAGAAATTGTAGCTCTACAACAGGTTATGGGAGACCAAGATCCTATTTACTGCTCAGCCTGAAGGGATGAAGGATTCAAACCTCATACTTTTCACTGACCAAAAGAGTCTTGACCATTGACTAAGCAGGGATGAGCTCAATCTCTTGCTGTAAAAGCTGATCCATTTTGTAAAAGCTACAAGTTCAGTGGCAGCAGGAATAATGCCCAAGTGTCCCAGCTCCCAAAGAAGTGTCTCATAGAGATATTTTTAGACCAGCAACTCTCAGCACCTGTCAGATTGCATAACATAAATTTTCACCATAAAACCCCATAGTTTTTGGCCTATCATCTTAAAACAACAGGACTTTAAGTCCTGTAAAGTTAGATAAGAACAAATTGATTTGAGTCAAAATGTCTCCCATAGCCTATCGTCTACTGCAGTGTGTAGGCACAAGGCAATTTTCAAAGTTTCTGTATAGTATTTGTTAAACATGTTTTTAGCACTTTTTTTTTTGTTTTGGGGGGGGGGGGTGTGTGATGACTGAAAAAACAGCAGCACCTATAAAGGTTAGTCACAAGCTATTAGTAACTGGTTATTTTTGGTTCAGGTGTTTCCAGCACACAGGCTTTGTAAGGTCAGTGTGAACACAGAGCTATTATTTAGTTGATAAAAGCATTTCTGTGAGAGTGTCATTCAGTTTTCCTGAGTGACTTCTCACAGATCCAGGGGGATATGTTAAAATTCTTGCCTCACTACCTTTACTTTTGCTTCATGCTAAATTGATCCCACACTGCAGTGTTCCTGCCAATAGTGCTTTTCCTTACAACAAACATCTCTAAACTTACGAGATAAAGTCTCTGGTTGCTGCTGTGGTGTTTCCTGAATTTCTGTTTCAGATAAGAAACTTCTGAATTAGCAAGATATTTTATATGTAACTACTGGAGTCAAGTTTCAGGAGAATATCTATATTCCCCTTCACAGAATTATTTTTCGTTGCTTTGATTCTCACAGATTGTACCTTCTATTAAAGATGTAGATTGCCTAAGATCTAAAATCTCTGAGAAACTCCAGATTATATTTTAACTGCAAGCATTTCCATTGTTGAACTTTTTTAAAAAAATTGTCATACAGGTACAGTTGTCTGCTTACTTTTGTTTCTGTATTCTTACCCCAGTGAAACTGTGCATATCACCTCATTTCAGGACATGCATACACCTACATTTCATATCCAACATGGACCACCAAACCTCTCCAGTATGTTTACAGGAATGCACGTTTTGAAGATTACTATCTATGCCTTGAAGCAAAGAAGTATAAATGCACACACTGTACCTATGACAAATATAAGGCTAGTAAGTAACAGCATTCTGTCCCTGACTGGGTACAGACCCTGCTGAGAGAGGGATAGTGAGAAAAGAGGCTTAGCAGTTCTTTCCAAAGTTGCTTTCCAAGCTACATCCACAGGCCTCAGGAAGCGGTCCAGAGGAGGTTAAGAAAACAGTATAATCTGTATAGCTCTTTTTAAGGTTTCTTGGTAAGGATTATATATGCTTAAAATATAGTAGGCGTTAAATTCATTTCTTCTGGCACAAGCCTAATTGCTCTTGTATTGGAAGAGAATACTTCAGGGAATACTTAAGCAAACTGGACATACATAAGTCCATGGGCGCTGATGGGATGCATCCATGAGTGCTGAGGGAGCTGGCAGATGTCATTGCAAGGCCATTCTCGGTAATCTGAATGATCATTATGACTGGGTGCCCAAAGACAGGAGAAGAGCCAACGGCACTCATCTTTAAGAAGGGCAAGAAGGAGGATCCAGGAAACTGCAGGCTGATCAACTTCACCTAAGTCCCTGGAAAGCTGACGGAGCAGCTAACCCTGGAAACCATTTCCAGACAGATGAAGGACAAAAAGGCCATCAGAAGTAGTCAGCATGAATTCCCAGGGGGAAGACAAGCTTGACAAATTTGATTAACTTTTATGATGAAATGACTGGCCTGGTAGATGAGGAAAGAGCAGTGGATATTGTCTACTTGGACTTTAGAAAGGCTTTTGACACTCTTTCCCAAAAGATCCTCATAGCCAAACTATTCATGTATGGGCTGGATGAGCAGACAGTGAGGTGGACTGAAAACTGGCTGAATGGCCAGGCCCAGAGTGTGGTAATCAGTGGCATGAAATCTTGTTGGAGGTCAGTAACTAACAGTATACCCCAGGGGTCAATACTGGATCCAATCCTCTTGAACATTTTCATTAATGATCTGGATGGTTGGGCAGAGTGTACCCTCAGCAATTTTGCTTAGACTACAAAACTGATAGGAGCAGCTGATACACCAGAGGGCTGTGCTGCCATCCAGGGGGACCTCAACAGGCTGGAGAAATGGGCTGACAGGAACCTCATGAAGTTCAACAAGGGGAAGTGTAAAGTCCTGCACCAGGTAGGATCAGCCCCATGCACCAATATATGCTGGGGGCCACCCAGCTGGAAAACAGCTTTGCAGAAAAGGTCCTGGGGGTCCTGGTGGACACAAAGTTGGACATGAGCCAGCAATGTGCCTTTGCAGCAAAGAAGGCTAATGGTATGCTGGGCTGCATTAGGAGGAAAGTTGCCAGCAAGTTGAGGGAGATGATCCTTCTCTACTCAGCACTGGTGAGGCCACACCTGGAGTGCTGGGTCCAGTTCTGGGCTCCCCACTACAAGAGAGACACAGACATGCTAGAGACAGTCCAGGGCCACAAAGATGATTAAGGGACTGGAGCACCTCACATATAAGGGAAGACTGAGAGAACTGGGACTGTTTATCCTATGAAGTGAAGGCTCAGGAGGGGTCTTATTGGTGAATATAGATAGCTGAAAGGAGGGTGCAAAGAATATGGAGCCAGGCACATTTCAGTGGAGCCCAGTGACAGGAGAAGAAGCAATGGACACAAACTGAAACACAGGAGGTTCCCTCTGAACACTAGGAAACACTTTTTCACTGTGAGGGTGACTAAGCATCGGCACAGGTTGCCCAGCATGGTTGTGGAGTCTCCATTGTTGGAGATATTCAGAAGCCATCTGGACATGGTCCTGGGGAACCAGGCCCAGGTGGCCCTGCTTGAGCAAGGGGATTCCATGAGATGACCTCCAGAGGTCCCTTCCAGCCTCAACCATTCTATGAGTCTTTGTAAAATCTCCCAAGAAATAAGTCTACAGGAATAGCCACTTGGGCTCTGTCTTCTCCCCTTTGGTCAGGTGGAGCAGCAAGCTGGCATGAAGAAGTCGTCCCTTGAGACATGGGAGGTGCAGAAGATCTTGTAGAACTGAGCTATGTTATACTGCAGTTTTTTTATAGAAGAACATATTTAGCAAAGGAAGATATCCCTTTCTTTTGATTTTGTTCAAGAGAATCAAAATAGCATTATAATGGAAAAGCTGATCCATTCTTAATCATTCCATCAGAATTAGTTTGCCACAAACACTCCATAACTGAATTATTCTAATGAATAAATATAACAGTGCAAATCCACATACTTTCCCCTTATTAAAGAATTCTGATTATCTTCATTATCTTTAATATGAATTCTAGATAGATAAAAGAAATAGAATATGCAAATTAATTGCTTGCTTTACCTTTGTGAAATTAACTTTTCATAATTCAAATGTTTCAAAAATGCAGTTAATACATATCTAGTCTTAAAATAATACTTTGAGTAAAATTCAAACCCTACAGAAACCACTACAAACTTCTCCTTTAACTTCAGTTCAGTCAAATACCATTCTAAAAATTAGCTCCTTCCTTTTTCTCACAAAGCATTACTTTTTAAAAATTACTTTCATTAGCAAGACAAATAGCTGTAACAGCATCACGGGAAATGCATACTTGAGAGAAAAGGGCAAAAATCTGTGTAAAAAGAAGACACATTTAGAGCTTGACAGAGTACCTTTTTGCATATGGAATTGTATTAAAATTGAAATAAATGTTTGCTTTTACTATTTTTACAATACAAAAGAGATCTTTGGGAGTAGACAGCAAGTTACTGCACACATAACAATTGTGAGATTTCTGCTTGGAATTTTTCACCTGTTGTTTCTCTTCCTATGGATGTTCACATCTTATGTGTAAAATAACAATGACACCTGGAGCATTATGTCACGTGTCTTACCAAGGAATCTGCATTTTTTTGGTTCTGACCAAAAATCACCTGCTTTTTTCTTTGTTTTTTTTTAAGGAGCTCACTATAGGATTAATGAGCTGGCAGAAAAAATAATTAAATGGTGGCGTATTTAAGCTTCAGTTTTTTTCAGGGCACATTGCTGTAACATACATGATACCTTGATTCTTCCCAACATTATAGCACTAATCTACTAGTTAAAGATAAGGTATCAGAGAATTTATCTAAATGGAACTACCAAATTAATACTTAACAGGTATTCTACCAAAAAAACCCTTTACAACATTGGGGATTTCTAGCAAAGTCCTAGCAAAGTCAATCGAAAGACACAGATGTTTCTGTAGATTGTCATAGGATCATCCAATCCACTTCAGTTACATGTTTGCATGTCTCATTGACTGTATAGAGTTGACCTGCTGAGAAGCTGCTAACTAGTTGAACTCAGGATAGTAAGATCTCTCTCACACCCAACTACTGGGTACAAACAGGCAGTGGTAAATTCCCTCCCAATATCTATATGCCTGTAAAAGCAAGAAGGAAGCCTGACATGATGCAGAGCATCAGCTGACACAAAACTGATTTCCACCCTGTCTCTATCTTCACCTCACAAATCAACAATTTACCATTTATCCTTATTCTCCTTCCATCTCTTCAAGCTATTTGTCAAAGTAGATGGCATTTTTCTTCTACTGCAAATATCCAGACATTGTATTCTCCAAAGCTCCAAATTTAACCTATGCTAAAATCAATTTAGCATAAGAGTTTGGTTTCCAGGGTCTTAGTCCTACCTGCCAACTGGCTAAAGCGCTGGTATTTAAGGATCCCACTGAAAATGCTATTGAATCCATTAATGCTGCAGGAACAAAAAATCCTGCTGAAGGTTTCTTCCTATTAAAGAAGAGCATACTATTTATTCCCCTGCTTTTCATAATGTAGTATACAGGCAGCCAGCATAAGTGAATAGCTGGTATCATCACATACCTTTTCAAAGGCATTTCCCTTCCTGTATCTTACAGAGCTCTAAAAAGAAAAGGGATCTCTCTCCTCCCACCATTCCCATCCCAAGAGGACAAGTATACAACTTGGAAAAGAAGATACTAAGTTATGAGATGTAAAGGGGGTCCATATTTGTTTAAACCAGCCTGCTCAATTCCCCCAGCACTGCTGGGGAGTTGCAGCCACTGTCTGAAAGCTGATACCTAGACCTTTATTCAAGGAATAGCAGTATCTAGAAAAAGATACTGAGAAAAAGCCCCAGTATGACAAAGTTCTCCAATGTCTTGCTCCCTTTCCTGTAACTCCAGAAGATTCCTGGTGGAAATCATGACGGCTAACACGTATAAAAATGTTGTGATCTTTTTCCTAGTTTTTGTATATTTATTATATTCTTTATAGTGAAGAGATAAGCAGTTTACTTTAATCAAGTGAATTACCTTCATAATCCAAAATTATGAGATTACTTCCCTTATGGTTAAGGCAAAAGTTTTGTCAATATCTCTACTAATAGGTTTTCAGCTGTTCTTGAAAATGTTTCTAAACTAAATGTAGGACTAATGTTTGAACCCCAGGTTTTGTCCCAGCAAAATTTGTAAGCCACTGCTGTCTCACCCAAATTAGATCTATGACTGGCTTCTTCCTCAACTGCATAAGGTGGTCATCAGAGTCTCCTTTAAAACAGTGGTATGTATAAGATTTGTATTAAATCTTTGTTTTCTTTGCTGCTCTGCTCCAATGTAAAACCAAACTGTGAGAACAGAGAATGAGCTGGAACACAAACTGAGGCTTGGATTTGCACTGGACATGTTACCATGGAAGCAAACAGGACCTCTCTTAATTAGACAAGTACCTGTCTTGGTTAGAGGACACCCCAGAAAGAAAAATAGTACCTAAAAAAGCTAGTTGAAGAGGCCTTTACAGTCTCTAAGAGAAATATGTGCTTCTCACTGCTAGAAGTAGTCACCACTACAGTAGTAGTTAGCAATTCAAATAGAACTAAGGTAAACCATGTTTACATGGATTGCTTACAGAAGTGGCCGCCTCATCTGTGCTCCCACAAGCTCGTTTGCTGAAGGACTGATGATTTCCTTCCTACACTGCCCACAGATGCCTTGAAGAGCTCAGGAAACTGACAAGGACATAGGATCATGTGTGTCTGACAACCCAAACAGTGGTCCCCCAAGCAGATGGGGACCAGTTGCTGATAAGCTGTATCTCCAGGTTTTCTCCTCTTCTGATATTCTGCCACCAGCTTGGCAAAAAAAACAGGTCTGGTACGTTTTGCTGTCATCTCCCCTTAAGCAAAGTTGTGTAAGGTGTGCCGCACAGATCAAGACAGCAGAGAAGACATGTAATTAGGTATCGACTTGACAAATCAAAGAGGATATTTATGAAATGTACACACATGGAGAACCCATCACACGAAAAGCAGATCCAAGAGTTTCAAAAGAAAAAGGACAGGCCTGGGATAAGAGGGATGATTACTGCAGAAAAAAGAGTTAAATTTTAAGATCATATGGAAAGGACATCCAAATTGGCAATCTTAGTTTCAAGAAAGGTGAACCAACAGATTTACGTGCACAAATGGAATTTTAAATCATCCTAGTTTGGTCAAGTCACATACACTTATGTCTTTTTAATCTGAACTGATAAAGAAATCCCTCTTCACCTTAACACTGATCAGGCTTAACAAATATTTTTCTACTTTTTATTTTTCATTAATAGATTTCATATTGAGCATTTGGCTTTGTCAGAATCACATCCCAGCTATTTTTTACACAGCTTTATGATAGCTGCTGAGAAAGTTTCTGCCTGCAATTCAAAATCTCAAGAGGTGCTATGCTTTCAGACAAAGAATCATTATAATTAGTTAATATAGGTTGTTAGAAACAAATGTTATAGATACCAAATTATAGTGTTTAGGCAAACCTTGTTTACTGCTCAGTGTAAGTTCAATTGCAATAACTACTGGTCCATGTTATAGCGACTTGTATTACAAGTCAGTGTATTTAAAATATAAAATGCTGGGTTTTGCCCAAGCTGCTAATGCTTCAGAAGTAAAAATGCTTAGCTGTGTGCATCTAGAGAAATAAAAGTTGCTGAGTATAAAATATCTTCATTTGAGCTATACAACCTCAGCAATTCTAAAACAAGCTGGCCCACTCTTATATCTCTTATATAGCTTTTGACTACCATCAGTGTTAGGCCAAGATTTTTCAATTTTCTCAAAGAAATGGAAATAATATCAAAAGACAAGCTTTTAGCCAAAAGTTTCAAATGCATGCATTTTATTGCCAATTATACCCCTAGATAAATGGCATAATTTTATTTTTGTGTTTGTTTTTACTTAAAGTTTGGGGTTTTTACTCTTAGAAAGGTGCTTAAAGCTGAAATCATCAAGACAATACTTTCTTGTAGCAGTGAGGCTTCAAATGATAATGCTTTATGAATCACTTTAACACCAACAAAATGTTTTTTCCCATAATTAATTTTCCTAAAGTTTAGTATTTCCACTTCTAGCTCACCATCCTTAACTGCCTTACCACTCTTGTGACAACCTCCTAGTATGCTCACCGGATATTAGTATTAATAAGACTGTTTTCATGTCCCTTAAGCCCTAAATCCTCTTGTCTATTCATGCACCAATCTATTGTGGTTGTGTACAAAATAAGTCCACAAAGGAGTGTTCAGTGCAATGCCATAAGGAAAGGATTTCCGTAAGAGGACAGTTTGGAGCCTGTCCACTAGTCATTTCTATTCCTCTTGCCACATACATATTTCTTAAAAACTCTTTGTCTCCTGCTACCCAAATCACATAATTTAGAATATTATGCAATATCCTGCATGGTTCTTGATGATACAAACTGAAAACTATACCTAATCTCAACACCCTAACATCCTTTTCCTATAGATCTTGTATTTCTAAATGTAATATTCTATGTTTTTTCTGTAAAAAATATCAACAAAATTATTGCACTAATGAGATTTCCCTCACACAAGAAATAATGAGGATTTTAATTTCCCATCACACTTCACTAGTATCTAAAAAATAATATGGTAACAGCAGCAGTCTTACCTGGCTCACAGCTTTTGCTGTTCATCCAGTACAAACAACTACAAATACTGTTAATATGAAAAATGAAAAATAAAGAATTATAAGAGAGCACCTTGAATCCCAATCCCATGGTCTGTTCCAGCTGCTGCAAGGAAAATATACTCTCATGGTTATTGATCATGTGAGTAGCAAAGAAATTAAGTGTTATATATTGGTTCTTCTACCTGGCTTCAGTAAGTGTGATTTTGCATTTGGTTTTTCATCTGATTTGTAAGATAACAAGATTTTTTTTTTTTCTTCTAAATAAGGAACACGAGTCTTGGATCAATTAGAAGTATTAAAACAATATAATAAAGGATACAAGATTTGAGCCAGCCAACAATTACCATCTGCCTAAATCATGTAGAGAAATGCCAGTATCTGTGGAGAAAGATGAAGTGTTCATGAATAAAAGGGACACCCAGTGCAAGATCTCATGCCTTCTGAAGTGGAAAGTTCTCAGGAAGGGAATCCACACAGCAGCTCCAAGAAGCTCTGTTAATGAAGGTGACCCTCAGTCTTTGAAACCTTTGTTGCTATAAAGTCTCCTGACTATTCCTTTTCTCTGCCAAGTTGTTCATGCAATGAATACTTATGGTTGTCTGATAGCTCTAAGGGTTTCTTACAGCATGTAAAAGTCATATTGGACTATCTTTCTGTATGGGACCACAACTGTTTCTGGTTGTCTCTTCAAATAAGTGATGTATTTTTTATTTTATGTGACTGTTTACAGTAAGCTACCGAGCAAGTGAAATTCTAGTAATAAAAAGACTGGAAATGTCTAGTAACCTCTATCTGCTTTAATCTCAGCATGATCTATTTTACCTACTTGTGATACAGTCCTTTTTGTTTGGCCACCTACTTGATTTCAGTGATTTCTTAAATTACTTGGGCTAAAAATATACTTCTTTTTTTAGACACTTCTTTTACTTTTTGCAGGTAGCTTATTTGCATTGTAAAGGAAAAATCCCAAACTGGCCAAGAGAGAGATATGGTTTGCAGTTCTCTGGTGAAGGGATGGTGAAGGCTGCAGAAAACCAACAGCCCAGTTTCAAAAAAAAACATTATTCCAGGCTTGTTTGTGCTAGAAATACTGCTTTGCAGGTCATTTACAGGTCATCTATCATAGTTTGATTTTTTTGGATGAATACCTCAAAAATATTAATAATTTTTCATACATGTTGAACAGTTCCCAAGAAGAACAAGCCCTAATAGTCTTTGAAGCATCAGGAAGCTCTCTGGTTGCCTGCAGGATCTCTGTTGCATTCTAGCTAACATACGATCCCAAAGGGGAAAAATAAAGAGTAAGGTACCAACACTGAATAAAACCTAAACATCACTCATATCAGCTGTCTTTTTCACTTGGGCTAAGAAGCAAATAAGAGTCTCTGAACACCAGCTGGAGACTAATTTACAGCTATCAGCACTTCGCTCTTGGTAGACAAATGCTTGGTGTTTGTTGATATGAAACTATTAAAATATTACAGCATACCCATACTTTAAATTCACAACTCACGAAGAGCATGCCAGTATGCTCAGACATAAGAAATCATTAACACACTAACAAGGCAACAAGAATACTACAGGGAAAATAAAATTTGACTTAGTTATCAGCTTCATAAAGTACATCAAGGAGTACAGATAGAATGGCTGTTCCTTTCAGTGCATTTACATGGCCCCAGTTGTTACTTTTCTCATAGTGTTTCCTACTAAATTTTTTATTTAGTCATTAGCTTAAATCAGAGATCAACAAGCAAGGTACACCATGAATTCACAAGTTTTTCTATTTGGTGATACAAGAATGATATTGTATTGGGTCTGCCTGGGATGGAATTAACTTTCTTCATAAGCAGCCTGTATAGGCAGTGCCTTGCGTTTGTGGCTACATCAGCGTTGGTGCCACACCAATGTTTTGGCTGTTGCTGAATGGTGTTCGCACACCATTGGGGCTTTCTCTCCAGACCCCCACCACCACCAAAAGCCCGTAGGCTGGGAGTATATGTGTATTGTCCACATTTGTCAGTGTTGTGATGATGTTACTTTGATCTTTGTGTATGAAATTATTGTTGTTGATGCAAGTGAAGTTTGTGAAAAGCGTGTGATGAATTTATATTTTCATGAAAATTCATAAATATGTGTTTCAGAGAGGTGTGGGGTGGAATGTGCCAGGTGCAGGTGCCCAGATGCTGGCAGTGGGAGGCCTCTGTGAAGTGAGGCTGGGGCTGCCCCGAACCAGACACAGCCTGTTCCAGCCAGCCCCAAAGGACCCACCGAGGACACAGGTGAGCCCTGCAGCTGAGGTGGTGGCACCTCTGGGAAGATGTATTGAAGAAAGGGCAAAATACTCCACAGCAGCTGTGGGAGAGAGGAGTGAGGAAAAAATGTGAAAGAAACAGCCCTGTAGACACCAAAGTGAGAGAAGAAGGAGGGGGAGGAGGTGCTCCAGGTGCCCAAGCAGAGGCTGCCCTGCAGCCTGTGGTGAGACCACACAGATTTATCCTTGAAGGGCTGCAGCCTGTGGGAAGGACCCATGCTAGATCAGTTGGCAAAGGACTGTATTCCCTGGGAGGGCCCCCATCCTGGAGCAGGGGAACAGCGTGAGGAGTGGCAGAGACAAGCTCTTATGGACTGACCATAATCCCCATTCCCCATTCGCCTGTGCCGCCAGGGGAGGGTGGGAATGAAGAAGTGAAGTTGAGCCTGGGAACAAGGGCAGGGGGCTGGGTGTGTTGTTTTAATTTGTATTTGATACAACTCTGTTTTAATTGACAATAAATTAATTTTCCCCAAGTCAAGCCTGTTTTGCCCATGACAGTAAGTGATCTTCCTGTCTTTATCTCAACCCACAGGCTTTTCCATCTTATTTTTTCCCTCTGTGCTGTTGAGGAGGGGGAGTGAGAGAAAGGCTGGGTGGTCATCTGACAACAAGCCAAGGTGAACCCACCACAGCCAGTTTATGGTATGGACTTCTCAGTCCCAGATTTGCACTGTGGCCTCAGTCCATGTATCCTGTGTGCATATTATGTCCCTAAGTATAGCTATGATAAATCTAACAGAAGAAATCATTGTCATTCCACATTTATTTCCCACTCACAGCTTGAATAATCATTTCACTCTATTATGAACATACTTTCAAAGGTCTAAATGTCAACAGTAAAGCTTCTTCCTTGCAAATACCAATATTGAATTTCAGTGCCTCTCACTTCATCCATCAGTAGAAAGCAATACTTTGTCAGTAATCCATGCAATTTTAATTGACAAAATCTGTGCTCTTAATGTCTGTCATTCAGGCATCATAACTGTAAAATCAATTTTCACCAGCACCATCAATACAATGTAATGAATATTAATGCAGAAAGACAGCATAAGACGCAGAAGGAAATTAAGCAGTAAACATAAGGAAAATTTTGAGACTCACAGCTAACAACAGACGGAAAAGTAAAAGTTTAGTACCATATGAGTTAGGGGAATAGTTATGTATATGAAGCATATTTTGCAACCCTGTACTGCACTTAATCAAATATCTCTAACAAAGGAGAACTATAAAGCAACAATTTTACTTAAGTTAGTATTACCATTCTATTTCTAGCCTGTTCATGCTATATTATTATGATATATGATGTAATACATGTGATTTAGATTATAAATTTTAATTTATAATAGAAAGAAGTAAGGAAGTATCATAAACACACATTGTAAGGAATATGACTAAGAGGGATCATTACTTTATTCTACAAAATTTGTTTCGTATTTGAACTAAAGTTCAAGACAACTGTGGAGTGATAAGAAGGCTCTGGTAAAGCACCAAGCATATGCAAAATTTCACAGTGTGTTTTCTGTTGTGTTACGTGCAGAAAAAGTCACTGAAAAATGTCACCAAAATGTGCTTCTCCCAGATTGAACCATTATATATATATATATATATATACACACAACTCCTATTTCTCCTATGTACTGAAGTAAAATTAGGGTAAGATTAAATTGTTTTAAAATGTAACCTCACCCTTAAATTGAAAAGGATCTCAAAATAGAGGTGAGGAATATGCATTGCATATTAACTGACTGTTTTAAAAAGATGAAAAAATTCCTTTATGATATTACTGTAAAAAATTTCTTTCAGTGAGCTAATAAATCTTGCAAATAAGTGTTTGTGTACTCTAAACTAGTGCCTTAGTAAATTAATAAACTTGAAGTTAGAATGGAGTTTTGCATACCTACAGTCTTGCCTGAGAGCTAATCCTGAATCTTACAACTTCTTAAAATACTCTGCATGGTTTTAATAGAAAATAGCCACTTTTACCCCCTTTAATAGCTGACAGATCAAAAAGGTTCTTGCTTATCTCCTGGAATATCTAAACAGTGACAGTATATGAAAGCTCCTTTTACATATCTCCTAGGTGACACTTAATATGAATTCCATTCAGATAACATCCTTGTTGCCAGTCAATCAGAAAAAGAAAAAAACAGTATCCACATGCCTATACCCAGTAAACTTAAACTAAAGCCTCCACAAAATTCAGTAAGCAGTTTCTTCATATTCCTTCAAATTATTGTGAAAGCAAAAAAAAACCCAAACCCCAAAAAACCCCAAGCCCCCCTAATAACAATAAACAAACTAAATATTATATATTTAGATGAATATTTTGGCTTGTATTTCAATAGCTTACACTAATTCAGATCAGCAACATATAAACTGTCCTTAAACACAGTCTAATTATAAAACATTGCTGCATTCCTAGCTTCTTATTACTGCTTGGACAATACCACCTGGAAAATCACGGACTGGACAATATCTTCTTTACTGCAGACAGATCTGGCTGTTTATGACCATGATTTGCTGAGGCTCTTCATTTTTAGACCTCTTTTAAGACCTCTTCCTTTTTTAAATAGGACGAGTTCTTCTGCCTGCCTCAATTTACAGTATATTACTCTGAAGATATCAAAATATAGGGAACACATACCTTTTTATGACTTTCAGTCTCACCTTAGAAATTATAGTGACAAACTTCCAAAAATAATAATTCAGCGTTTCATCCAACTGAGTTATTGTTGGCTCACACATTTTATTATACATGCATCTATTTTATATCTGCTTATGTAAATCTTTAAAAGACAGCTGTTCTCTGCCTTCACAATTCAAGATTAGTCATTAAAATACAGCACGTATTATTAGCCAGTATAGAGCAAAGAGACTAGTCTAGAAAAAGGTTCTCTTTCATTATTCAGTTTGACATTTGACACTGTATTTTGATCTCAAAAATAAAGTTACTGTTGCCCCATCACATTTTTTTCTCCTCACTCTTTAAAACCAAAGCCAAAAGTGCAATCCTTTACCAAGAGGGACATCAGGACTACCTCTACATGAACTCTGCCATACGGTATATTTATCAATTTTTACTTGCTTAAAAATTGAGGGAACACCAAAAAATGGAAACTTTCATCACTGATTGAGGAAACCTGTCTTGTAGTCTCTCTCCTTACAAGATCTTTTTGTTCTGTCTTTATTATTTCCCCCCGAGAAATTATTCTACAAGGATGTTGGTATAACTGCCAGTAATTTCATTTTCAAAAAAACACATTTCCAAGTACAACAGAAAACTATTCATTACTATTAACCACAAATTTGTTTTTAGGTATCTTTAGCAATTTCCCTTAAAAATTGTTCTCAGCACATATTCACCCTTGCTCTTCCTCCAAACCCTCAAAACATTACAAAGAGGTAAGAAAAATTGGATCCATTTCAAAGTGAAAATAACACTATTTTTAGTCCTAGCTGCTTTCATATCAATCCTAGATGCTCAAGTCTTTATGAGAAAATAATAGAAACTTAATGGAGGAAGATTGTATCAAAGCTATAGATTTTAAGATTTTCCTTTAAATTTTACAAAATCTTAAAATTTATTCACAGATCCGCTCGCTTAAGAAATGCATAATTCTTACATTAAAATTAACCCAAAACATTCAAAATGTCATTAACCAAGTAGACAAAATTTTTGTTTTAATACACAGTTGCTCTTTTTTCCCCTGTGATTGCTCCCCTCTGAACCCTGGACTACAGCTGGGACAAGTTCCTCTCACACACAGAAAGACCAGAAACATTTTTGAATCACTAGAGCCAAGTTTTAGGTTATGTTCAGGAGCATGTGTGCACTGAGACATACATCTGCTTCATGCACACACTCCTCCAGGTGAAGCAGGACCCAGCTCTGCTTTAGAATCCATGTTGTAGTAGCAGAGTACCACGTTGCTAAAGCTATAAAAGAAATGAAGAATACTAGCCTGATCATACCTGTCTTTAACACAGCTTCTGAGCTTCTGAAGCAAAACATCCAGTTCCTCTGGAGCATCGACTGGTTTGACCCTCTCTGCCCAAACACGTGGTTGTAAGGTGCAAAAAAAACCCCACAAATCTTTAAAACACATGTTTGAATTTCTAGTGTAAAATAAACAATTTTTAATATCAGATTGCAAACTTTTACACTTCTAAGTCCCCACCTTTAAAAATAGATATGAGAACCAATGTCTTTTTTTTTTTCTTTTACCTAGGTATGACAGCTGAGATGAGCCCTCAGAGGCCTAGAGGGAAAAACCATCAGAATCTAAATGAAAACTCCAGACAGCTTGCTTGAAATCTGAGTATCCCAATCTACTGAGTAACTAAAATGTACTGAAATTAAAGCTTCCACAAAATTCTCAACAAGAATAACGCATAAGAACCAAAACATATTTACTTTTCATGACAGATTAAATTACAACATTTTACTAAAAGCATGTTTTCTTAGTCAGTGAAATTCTGTTGAAGGTTTATTGACAGCTGCTCTGAATCAGGACAATAAAAAAATACTATAGCCATATGAGGTATTAAATTAGATCTAATGAGTTATTTTAAATGCACACTGGAACTGGAAAACAAGGTTTTCAACTATTTTTGGCATGCATTTGTGATAACCTTTTTGTTCCACTTCCTGAATATTATTGTCCTTCTCATGGTAATGCAAAATGTCTTATCTTATTATTAGCACTACTGGACATAGAAATATTTTATCTTTAAGGCCAGAATCTGACAAAAATACTCACATGATAAATATAGACTGCCTCTGCCCCTAATATACATATTAGATTGTAAAATGGCCATTTCTGTCAGGTTGTCTGAAAATATTTGGGTCAAATGCATTGTGGCATACTAGGAAATATATTTTCCCCTTTCCCTGCTGTAGCAGAAAGGTGAAAGTTATATTGTGACTTTTTGCCCTGGAACAGGCCTCTTCTCCTGTCAATCCAGCATAAACTTCAGCAAAAAAGAAAACATAACTACACATTCAAAGGAAGAAAAAGCCAAGGACAAATTTGTTTTGTATCGCTTAACGCATGACATGAATAATTGAGTCAGCCTTTTTTCTCTTCAGTTTCTGTGCATAAATCCCATCATTCAGAGTGAAAACACTACCCCCACTCAAACTGTTTACAGATGTTATTATAAACCATAAAGTCAAAATCACATGCCTGAAAATCTATTTTGAAAACAGTGAATACCTGAAGAGCATATATTAATTACAGAACTTGCCTTGGCAGGGCAAAAAGTTTTATCTTTCTCTATTAAGAACAATTAAATTTTTTTCTTTGGTCTAAAACTTGCTTTAATTTTTTCATGAATTAGTAATGATATATAACTGATGCACCAGAACTGTGTCATGAAACATTACTGGAGAAAAAGTAAGGAACTGCAACATTGTATTTTGGCTGCATGAAGAGGTATACTGTAAAAAAGAATTCTGAAATACCTTCACATGCTTCAGAAATGAACAATTAACAACCTGTGAATGAATGATTTAGACAGTTTATTATAGATACATTTGATCAAGTGCATTTACACCTAGCTAATCAGAAGACTATTGCTTAAAGCAGTCCCAGGATGCTGATTACCACCAACATGTGAATACTAAACAGCTAGGCAGTTTTGCTCATAGCTGGAGTTTTGTACATCAGGCAAGAAAAGATTTTTAATAAAGCAGCTCTGTCTAACTCAGAATGGCCCCCAATGCTATCCACAATGACAGCTCAACCTTCATTACATTAGGAAAATACAACTCACTCAAAGAATGTTGCAGTCTGACATCTTAATGCAACTGATTCCTGCAAAATGCTACAACTGTAGCTCCAGGGAGTGAATTCCCCTATTGTTGACACTGAATCAGTTGCTAGACTGGCACAGCACTGGCCAGCTGGTGACATGGGAGCTGGACCAAAGCCCACAGGATGCTCCTGGCTGCCAGTTCCCTAGAGGACACCACCTGAGAAGCCAAGCCAGGAGAAAGGGGCTGCCACCGCAGCCCCGACTCCCAGCCAGTGGCACAGCAGGGATTTGGCAGCAGTGGCTGCCGCCACTGGCTCCTCCATTGCATCCCCCTTGGCAGTAGCAGCCCACTTCACTGTGCCAGGCAGAGCAAGCAGTGACAATTGCTGGCAGTGGCAAGAGGGCCTGAAGAGAGGGAAAGGAAAGTGGAGCCATAGTGAAGTGGCTCTAACACTCTTGTAGCAAACAAGGTTGCAACATAGGGCAGTATGATCAAGCGGGCTGCATGGATGAAGAGAAGTCCATATCTTCCCTCAGTGCCAAGAAAAGCATCAATGTAGAACAGACTCTTAAAAGCCTGTACATGAAGGCCAGTCTTTCCTGAAAAATTTGCTCCTCATTCCTCATTCCTGATGGTGTTCGTATTTCTGCAGAAAAAGGGAGGAAAAGAACAATTCTTTTATCAGTCTGTGAAAGAAATCATTGCATATACTTATATTGGTTGTACTTACATTTCTACATGCAAATGACCTTTTTTAATCCAACTTCATCCCCCTAGAATCCCAGCAACTAACTCAGAGCAGGGGCAGACCATAACTACTAGAAAAAAGCATTTAAAGAGTTCACCTGAAGGGGGAAAGAAGACAAAGAGTAGGACCAAATCCTGACAGTGTCTCAGCTCACAGAAGTCTGAGGCACTTTGCCTGCCCTGGCATCTCAGTCCTGAGTCATCACCTGGGGCTGACAAGCCCTCCTTTCCCTCCCCATTCCACATAATTTGAGGCTTTTTTACTTAACAGTTTGCTGTATCCAAGCCCAGGATAAGTAATAACAAGTGAATCTCAAAAGGTTTCAAGGTTTAATTCAGAGAAACATCTGAAGGGCTTTATATCCCTTTAAACTTAATGAGCTGAATAGCTCATAGGAATCAGGTTTCTGTTGTCATTTCCAGTAACTTCTTTTTAACAAAGATTGAAATATTACAACAGCCTCTCCTGTTGTTTCAATATTTCATTATATTTTCCTGAGCAAAACCAGATACAATAGATTATGGGGAGGGAACAACAGAGAATGAAATTAAAGAAACACTATTTAGAGGTATCTGAAGTTTCAAACAAAAAATTCAAAGGTTTTTAGGTAGCTGGTTGGTTATACATGGTTTCCAATTTTGCTGTCAATTTTTTCCCAAACATTTTAATCAAAACTGAAGAAACAGTCTGACGTTCTACCATAACAATATCACATCTTTGGCAAAGTGTGAGCTCTTCTTCAGAGTTTTTTTACTTGAAATTTGCTTGTTCAGGCTACTGAATAGGCCTAAATCTGAATGATTATCATTGGATAACACAATTCTTGTGTACAAAGAATATTTATTTTCCATAGGTCATGGCCTGATACCTAAGCTTTGCTTTAGTCTCAGTATGGGCATAATACAAGATAGGCAGAAATGTCACTAACTGGCTATGTGCAGCCTTGAAATTCAGTCACAGGTGAGGTTTTTAAAATAAGCAAAGCTGATGGCATTATTCTGTTCAAATACACATGTAAATTTTTTAGAACAACCTTTCTTTATGTGCATTTTTCTTGAATGGTAATTTTACATCTTTGCAAAGTGTCAGCCTGTGTGATTTCAAAGTTATGTGATAGGACTACTCATTACTGACATACATGTATCCTTGATAATTCTACCCCCACGGGGTTAATTTCCATTTAATAACCAATTTCATTCCTATTCTCCATGCAGTGGCTGTCCTCTGCAGCCATGGTGCTACGTCACCCTATGACACAGTTAAGGTAAAAATGCATCCTGGAACAGATTGTTCCCTGCTGTAATTCCTTTGAAGCCAACTCATTTTCATCAAGGGCGAACCCAGATCACAGTTTTTTAAATTGGACTCCTCAGTACTTATTGAAGGTAATCCAGAGAATGACTTGTTTCAAAAAAATTCTCATGAAACTTTTTCAGATATTACTGTGTACTATTTCAAGGCAGGATTATTTTGTTTATAATATTAGTCTAATCTAAAATGTACAATAGCTTCTGAACTTTCCAAGACACAATTACCTTTTAAGTACCTGAAGTGAAAAGGTCATAGCAAAGATATTCTGAGTGGATTTAATAAACTGATAATAGGTCTGGGTCTCCAGTCCTTAAGTAGGGCTTGTCTTTGGTTACCTACCCTTAGTTTCTAGAACACAGAAAAGTTTACAAATGTTACTTCATCAGATATTAAACCAATTACCCCTACTTTTCTCTTAAGCATAACATCTTTTTCCATTCCCTTTCATTTTGTCTTGTGTTGCTCAGTCTTTTTGACCTCTGAACACAGTTGTCAGGAGGTTTTCCAATTGTATTTTAATATTTTATGGTCTGGATTCTCTTTCTCCATGTCCTAATCTGTCTCTAACAAGGCTGGGAGGTTGCATTAGTCTCAGGAATATAGAAATAGCTACACTTTTGTGAGTTTCACATCAAATTTAATACCAAGAGCAGAGAAACAGTATTTTATGTAATGTCAAAAATGAACCATGCCAGTCTGCTTGTATTGGAAGGGGCAAGTTAGTAATCCCATAAAACCAAAATCAAATAGTCCACAATGCATTTAGTATTTCCATTAACTAACATGGAGGCTACAATCACACAAAATGTGTCATGTTAATAGATATCAGATTATTTTTCCCCCCCGCAGAATATTAAAATTACAGTACAAGTAGTAAAACAAAAAAGGTCTAGCATGATACTGTCAAAATGGTGTATATGGTAGGGGTGGGTTTTTTTGTCTTGAAAGCCAGATGCTTTATCCCCAGTAAGGCAGGAATTTATTTTGAAATGTTCTATTTAACATTGGTGCAGTTTCATCCTGAGTATTGTGTGCAGTTCTGGGCCCCACAATTTAAGAAGGATGTGAAGGTCCTTGAATGCGTCCAGAGGACGGCAACAAATCTGGTGAAAGGGCTGGAAGGCATGCCCTCTGAGGAGTGGTTAATGACTCTGGGTTTGTCTAGTTTGGAGAAAAGGAGGCTGAGGGGTGACCTTACTGCTCTCTACAGCTTCCCGAGGAGGGGAAGTGGAGGGGGAGGTGCTGAGCTCTTCTCCCTGGGATCCAGTGATAGAATTTGTGGGAACAGCTCAACGCTGCACCAGGATAGCTTCAGACTGGACATTAGGAAGCATTTATTTACCGAGAAGGTGGTCAAACAATGGAACAGGCTTCCTAGAAAGGTGGTCGGTGCCCCAAGCCTGTCAGTGTTTAAGAAACATTTGGACAATGCCCTTAATAACAAGCTTTAACTTGGTCACCCCTGAAGTGGTCAGGCAGTTGAACTAGATGATCATTGTAGGTCCCTTCCAACTGAACTATTCTATTCTTTTCTATTCTAAATCTTAAAAATTTCAAAAACACGTAGAACAAGACAGCTATCTCCTGCTAACCTACACTCAAAAAGAGTTTTGCTATCAGTTAAGGGGGTAGGACTTGATCCACTTTTATGAAGCAAAGAACAATATAGTCCCCTCCTCGCCTACTAAAATAGCAAGAGCTGAACACCCTCTTTTATCCTCTGTCATTTCTCCCAAACACGCTGCCATGTTGGGTCTGCCAAACTTGTCCCTGCCTTTCTTGTACTGTTGCCAATGCAGTTTGTCCCAGGAGATGGAGACAAGCTTCAAGTTAGTGGCACTGGTCTGGCAGAGGAGTGGGAGACTAAGAGGTAAATTTCCGTTTACTCTCAGCTAAATCTGCTTCTTAGTCATGTCGCAAAGAGTGTGAATCAGTTGTAAATAGAAACGATCCTTACACCCTGGAAAAAATCCAGGTGATATCCCCCTGCTTGTGTACACATGAACCCCACACCGTTCAACACCTGGACTTGCACAGAATACCACTATATCAGACATGAGGTATGCTTGGTCAGAACAAGCTCTATCTTGCCCACCTTTTCCTGTCTCTGGTGATTATCAACAGTAAGCACCTACATATAAAAACTGAACAAATATGTAGCAATACTTTTCCTGAATATTCTCCCAGCCCTTGACTTTAGAAGGAATTTCTGTGGAAATTCAGATTCTGCCCATTTTCTTCCAGAAAAAAAGGGGACAAAAGAAACTGAACTGTAAGAGCTGTTGTTCCCCAGAATTGGTAACTGTGTTGCTGATGTAACAAAATGTAATGGTCAGTGTACCATCTATACTGTACATTCTCTAGCCACATTTTTACCATTAGTTGTGTAGCTCCTAGATGTCAATATCTCATGTTCACGTAAAACAAAAAACCCAGCAGAACTGCATACCCATTGTAATAATTGATTGTTTTATTTAGAAATTCTTTAATTCAGTGGAGAATAATGTACTTTTTGGTGCACCTGACCTAGGCAAAACAAATAAAACAATGCATCAAAACATGTTTTCTCCTTATTTTCCCACAAAAATCCACTATTAATAGAAAGCACTCTACAATTAGGACTAAATTAGGTATCTAAATATTTGGTGCATCCTTAAAACTGCAGGCTTCCCAGACAGACATATCCTTCCCTGATACAAAATTGTATGCATCTTAGAAACTCAGCTTGAATTTTATACTAAGGTTGCACAAGTAATTAAGTACCTTATTTCTTAGGAAGGCTACCACTTCCTATGTATAAATAAAACATTGAGACTTGGTATGCATAGCATCATTTGGACATATGCCAAAATTCCTGATTGCAGCTGGCTAATTGCTGTATGATATTAGATACTACAATGTCAGTTTTTAATTTTGTCTCTTGTCTGCCGTGCCAAAATCACTCACAGGAGCAGAACCTACAATTAAAACTTCTGCAATATGCAAAGAGTGACAAGAATGTGAATAACATGCATGTAACAGAACTAGACTAGGTCAGCCTTTGGCCTATGTGTTTCCTGAATTCAACTGATCTTCAGCAAGGCTTCATTGCATTCCTCCCACAACATCTAATGTATGTGATACAGAATGAGCTCACTCCCCCAGAACCAGAAAAGAAAGGAAGGAATCCACTGCTGTGTTATTAAACAGTTAAAGCTACTATACAAACAAGACACTTGTATAAAATCACAAAATCAAGGCAATGAAAATGCAAAAAGCCTGACAATGTCACTGCCTTAGAGTGTAATCATTCCACTGCATGCTTTTATATTTCTTCCTCTGAGACCTCATCTACTAGGAGTTAAGTAACTCTATGAGAACATCAACCCTCATTAATTTCTACAGTCTCTGCCTTCATAGCTGAAAAAACACTTCAAATTACTACAGGAGTATAGCTTAAGAGGTGAAAGGCAGCATGCAAATTACTCTAAAGAGTAACTTAAGATTTTTAGAATGATCTTATGACTTGAGGATTCAGCATTTTTAAATGCTGAGAAGTTGCAACATTGCAACATAAAGCCTTCATTTTTCTTCCTAGACACAAGCTTAATTTCTCCCTCCTGTAGCTACCAGATATCAAGAAGCTCCATCCTTTCCTCCTTAAGCATATCAGCTTTTCAGCCACACTTTATTCCACACACCAGATTATGTACCCAGCTTCATCTCTGCATATTGCTTTCAGGGCACTACCACTCCTGAACAGACAATAGAGACAGTCTGCAAAGACAGGAAGGCCAGAATCCTTATGTGATTCATGTTTACCCAAGGCAATTATAACTTTGCTCTTGGAAGAAGCTGGAGGGCAGTGTTTATCATAATTACTTGAGAGAAGCCCATAGGTTCAGATCCATTGAAAATGCTGGAAGAACACAGCCATTTTTGAAAAGGTAAAGTTACAATTCCTTCAAAGATGATGAATGAACATCTCAGTCTCTGCTTAAGAAGGTGTCAGTTGCAGAAAATTGTAGTCTCCTTAATATTTTTTGACAATGTCAGCACACCAGAACATGCCACAATTCACCCCCATAACAATATTAAAACGTACACCTTGAGGATGATCTGTTCTGCTCATTCCAGACTCTTGCTTGAAGATGCCTCTTTTTCTCCAAGGACTGTATGCGTGTTTGAAATGGCACCAAAAGTTACACGAGTTACACTGGCCCTGGTCACTCACAAAATCTGGAGAAGAAAAAATCCCTAAGCCAATGACTCTCCAGATATGCAATTAATTGCCTACTGAAAGAGAAGACCAGCACCAATATGTCTCTGGGTGAACTGGTGACAAACAAGCACAACAAAAATGTGCGTATGAGAAAACCCTTAATTTTAAGAGAACTTGAAATAAAGTACTTCATTTTTTTCTGTTTTATCATTCTTCACTCAAAATAAAACACCTCTACAAGCCCTAATTTATACACTATATACAAATATACTACTTATGCAATGCAGACCATACAAAAATGAACATCTTCCAAAATAGTATCTCTAGTATTAATGTTCATATTTATAGTATTAATTTTCATATAATGAACTTCTGAATTGTTGGCGGTGGTATCCCATTTCCGTAAGTACTAATTTTCTGGACTCTTGTTCTGATTCAGCTATTTGATACTGGTAAACAAAAGGTAAAAGAAGCCAGTGTAGGCCAGCATTTTTTACTTGTCTGTTTACAAAATAAAAACAGAAAAGCCATAAGAATCTATCACCAAGGAAATTATTTGATAAGAATATAGCAAAACTACCTTATGCACTCAGGCAGTAATGGGAAAGACTTCAGGGATTGTCATCGGACGGCTTGTAATACATTCTCATATAGAAATCATGACTATAATAGGATTTCCCAAATTTTTGTTTGCATATCTTAAAAAGGGAATAACCTTAAATAAAACAAAAAGGAAGACTATCATGTTTAGTTCCTGGTTAGAAGCAGGATAGGAAATACATCAAAAAGACATTTATGGGGATAGTTGCTGTGGATCAACAACAAGAACTACAGAAGTTAATGCTTATGAAAATGAAATCTCAATATCAGCAGTTCAACAGCTCAGTACCTAAACATTAATGCTAGCAATACTGTTTTGGAAGAAATTGTTAATTTTCTTTTTGGATGATCACCATCACTTCATTACATGAGCAGAAAAGCAGATGGTAATACCCCTCAAGAGATCAGTTTTGTTCTTGTTGAAAAAGACCTAAAATAGCAGAAGAGAGATCAATAAGAACTGTATCTGCCAAAAGCTAACTTATAGTACTGTATGATTATTATTCTTCACTAGGCTTAGAAGAGAAAATTTCCATTGTCAAATATTTTTGATGTCAACCATTATCACTTTTGGAGGTGATAATTAGTCAGCTAACACTACATGAGGAACATAAACTGAAGACATAATATGTTCTTTTCTAAATAAATGAAGAAGAATAATTACTCTTCTATTGCTGTAACATCCCAAAGTCAATAAAAGAGAATAGGTCTGAAAGATGAGATGAAACAGGATAAACAGAAGGCATCCCTCAGCAGCAATCTTCTCATTTTAAGTTCTGTCTAACTTCCACTAGAGGTTGAATTCCTTCTGAGAAATTCATTTCCACCCATATTCTCCTATTGAGCTCCATCCTGAACAGATCCAACAGACTTTTTTCGCATAAAAATACCTGCAGATTATCTCATAACCAACTTCCCAGAATTTAATCGCAAGAATTTAGTCATATATTTACTGTTTTGCCATGATAGAAGTTAACTTTTTTCATTAGATCCGATTATGGTTATTATACTTATTGCACCTACAAAACCCACTAAAATCAGCTTAATTCTCCTTACTCTAAAACTGAACTGTCTGCTAAACCTATTTCAGAGATAATAATTTGCTAGATTTATAGTGAGTGTGTTCTAAATTGATCTAATTAGAGTGTCTTGAGAATAAAGGTTGCAAGACCTATTCTGATTAAAGCACTGATTTTAGCAATTTATGGGGTTTTTTTCTGTAACAAACTCCTTTGGGGCTGAGGCTGTTTATTGTTTTGCCTCAACTCCATAACTTGGTGAAAGAAAGGGTACAGTATCAGTTAGTTATCCTTATATTTGTCTTTAGAAATTATTAAAACCACTACAATTTTTTGTGTTATTCTAAGCATTCCGAGTAAGTGTAGAAATTACCACACATTTCACAGCAACATCAGATAGTATCTGCAACAAAAAAGAAAAAAAAAAAAGAAAGGAGGTTTTAGAAAGGGGGGTTTAAAGGGCTTTTTTAGAAAGAGATCCCCAAACTACATGAGAGCTGTTAAAAATCAGTACTTTTCCCAGTTTTGGAAACACAATGGCTTTTTCTGTTGTTGTTTTAGAGTGACACCTAAACAGAGATGATGACATCTGTCCATGACAAGAGTTGTTTGGCAGGGGGTGGATCAGGAGAGACGAATGGTACTAGATGTGATAGCATTCTGAAGTGGATTATCTTCCCAGGATTGCTGTGGTGCCTCACTTTGCCAGGGACTTAACTCTGCAAGGTGCTGGGGGTTTTGGAGACTGATTCAGCAAAATACCCTGATATCAAATATATCCTTAAATATATCTACACAAAATGCCCTAGTGTAATATTACACATACCTTTAAACCAGCTTAATCTCCAGGAGCTCTCTGTCCACAAATATAACATTTTTGCACATAACCTCAGCACAGAAAAGCACCGGACTATAAGCTTATGATTCCTGCCCCCATATTCAAAGATAGACACTGCAGGACAAATTAGCCTGAATTGTTTGCCACACTGCCACTGATAATACCACTACCATGAGATTAAGTATTTCTACACTATACTCCAGTTTCCACTACAAGCAACACATGAGGCAATATGCCTCATCAGGTCAACTGTCAGGAAAAAAAGTACCATACAAAAACCCCCAAACTAGAGAGACTTTCAAGTGTGCAAACCAAGACTTTGCCTGGTCTAGATCCTTAGATCATTAAGCCATAACAATGCTCATATTCCAGTGTAAGGAGGCCTGTAGGCATGTTAGCTATGCCCCTGGGCACTTCAGTATCACTGACCTTTAAAATTCAGCAAACTGCATCAGCAACCACTCAACAAAGAATGAAGGTGCCAGTGCAGATGCCCTGAATGCTGACAATGTAAAGTGTTGACAATATACACACTCAAATAAAGCAAAACGTTTTGTGTTTTCTGTGTGAACAGCCACATAACAAGGGCACTCCTGTGATTGGACTTGGCTCAATATTTTGTTGGACAGAAGGCTGTTTCTTTTATTCAAAAACCAAAATCCTTAGTATCCATTGCTGACATTTCATCTGCCACTGTATAAGAGCATCCCGTGTAAATTAGAGGATATATGTTCACATACAAATGGAGAGACAGAAGATTAAGTCATTGCATTTAAATGTTTCAGACAGGGCCAGGCTAGTAAGTCAGGTATCTGTAATTACGGAACTGAAGCTTATGGTTTTTTGAAGAATAGGGAGAACTGGAAAACAATTTTAATGTTTTTTTTTTCCTTCATCTTCTGTCATAAACAAACAAATAAACTCCCTTAATTCTCCCCCATGTATTTCACTGAGGAATGGATTAAATGGACCAAACCAAACATAGAGAAAAACTGTTACAAAATATATCACCTTGACCAGGGAGGATGCAAGCAAGAGGTTACAGTATGAGACACCGGTAACAGGATCCTGGGACAGGTTCACTCTTAAAGCTTACCAAAAGACATTCACGGTCTTCACCTTTTGTTGAAAATTGAATTATTTCTTCTCACATAAACAGGAATGAAATCTCTCTAACAATTTTTACATTTATCATTCCACAATTCTTCAGTAATTACCATTCTAACTCTAAAAGATAGGGCTTTTGAGATGATAACGTGAGCAGTTCTTTTGTTGGCTGAAGACATAATACACCAAGCACTTACACAAGAATCTGCTGTTGGAATATCTAAACCATAGCACCTGAGTGTGGAGGAGTGGCTAGCTAACAGAGGCCACGATGTATATATGAGCAACCCAAGCTGTCTCAGGGAGTATTGAGCGCCCGCCGTCCTTGAGGCAACCTTGAGAGCAAGGGGGAGGAGACTGGGTTTTGGCGGGCTGGCGAGCAGGAACTTGAGGGGTGGGTCTGGGCGGTCCGAGGCGCGTGGTCAGCAACGTCGAACGAATCGGAATGTCCTAAGGGGCGCGTGAACAGGAGCTCACCACCAATCAGATTGTTTGTTTAAGCGCGTGATCGTTTGTAGCTCTATATATTCTGTAACGACGGTTAATAAAGTGAGGCTGATGCTTGTACTCATATTGAGATTGTCATCAGTAACTCCGGACCGCCGCCCCGACTCCGACATCTGGTAGCAGAGGATGGTTGATTTCCGAAGCAGAGGATGGTTGATTTCCGAAGCAGCGGATGGTTGATTTCCGAACCTCGAGACTGCGGTAAGAGCAGCGAGAGAGGGGGAGTCGGGAGAAAAGGCGGCTGGGAGAGTACTACCGATACGGGGTAGATACAGAGCGCCTGGCCAGCACCTCCCAGAGGGAGCGGCTGCTATTATGGAAGGGGAAGCAGCCGCTATGTTGCTCGTAAGCATACTCTCTAAGAGAGGGATCGAGACAACGGTGAAACAGCTGACCAAGTTAATAAAGTTGGGACAGCGGATGGGACATTTTAAGGACACTCACGCGTTGTTTTCCGTGCTTGAATGGCGAGAGTTAGGCGATACGATGTGGCGAAAGACCATTGAAGGCGATGAGAAGGTGGAAAAGGAAGTAAAATCGGTGCGTGAGCTCTGGAAAGATGTTCTAGAGACGCTAAAAGCTATGAAAGCAGAAAGAGAGGTCGCGTGCGCAGCTGCGCAGATGCTCGCGCCTACGCCGGAAAAAACGAAGAGTGCGGAACCGAAGCATGGGTTAGTTGCTCGGTTGTTTGGACCCCCTCCTCTCACTTGTCAAGGGGTGGTGGTGACCCCCTGTAAAGATGCCATCGAACTGAGGGGAAGAGTGGAAGGAGAGACTCTTTCAAGGGAAGCTGGCGGGGTCTCTCCCCCGAATGTTCCAGCTCCGGCTCCCTTGCAGGGAGGGGCAGAAGTGGTAAGGGCGGAAATGACTCGGGCGGGTGAAAAGGAGGAGGGCTGCCGGTCAGCGCCTCCCTGTTCTCCGCCGGTAAAGCCAGAGGAAGAAAAAGCGGCGCCCTTCGCACCGCCTCTCTACCCTCCCCTACTGCCATCCGACACCTCCTCCGCGTCGTCAACACCCCCAGCTGGAGAGGCAGAGAAGAGATCTACCGGAGAGACGAAAAAACTCCTCAAGGAGGTGGTTCGAGAGCTAAAGAACTTGACGACGACGCTTCAGCAAGAGACTCCGGTTAAGAAGCGAGCTGGGACGGAGGACTGTACCCCCCCCTGTCTTTCTGGGCCTCCAGCGGTAACTCGATCTGGCCGTTGGAGTGGTATTGTTAGAGACGCCCTCTTAGATGGGCAGTGGGAGGTGGCCTCGGGTCTTGGTCCGTTGGCTTGCCCCGTTGTACCAACACAGGGAGGGCAAAAATGGGAACCCCATGATTGGAAAATTTTACAGCAGGCAAAAAATACTATTTCTCAGTATGGGGTAAAATCCGAAGCCGCACGGCAAATTGTAATTTGGCTTTTCAATGCAGACGTACTCTGTCCTTATGACTGCCAAGCGTTAATGCGATTATTGTTAACTCCTACCCAATTTTTGTTGTGGGGCTCCTCTTGGTCCCAACGAGCGGCTGCCGCCGTTGCCCAACACCAACAATTGGGAGACCCTCTTTATGGGATAACGGTTGAGATGTTGGTGGGAGGAGGTCAATTTGCTGATCACCATGTTCAAATGACCTTTCCAACCAATATATTGCAGCTCTCTGCAAAAATTGCTTTAGAAGCCTTTTTAAGCCTGCCAGGGTCGTCAGCCCCTTCCTTTAGCACTCTAACTCAAGGAGCAACAGAAAAATACAATCATTTTGTTGATAGGCTTTGGGATGCAGTAATGAATCACCCAGATCTGGGGGACGAGAGTAAAGAGCAAATGTTTCGGATTTTGGCCTTTGATAATGCCAATAAGGCCACTAAAAGTATCTTGGCAAGCTTACCTAAGGGTGCGGGGGTGGATGAAATGCTATCCCGAGTAGAAAGGGCGGGAGCGCAGCGTCAAAATGAGGCTATGGCAGCCGCAGTACAGGGCGCGGTAAAGGAGGTAATACAGCCCTTGGCTGCTGCAGCACAACGAGTTAGATCCCCGGTAATAGATCGACCATTCAAAGGGAACTGCTATCGTTGCGGTGAGTCTGGGCACAGCCAACGCAATTGCCGAACACCTGTTTGGTGCGAACGATGTCAAAGGGATAGTCATTCTACAAAAGTCTGTTCGGGAAACTCCAGAAAGAGCGCGAGGAAAGGCCGCGCGCAGACAAAAATGGCCCCCCCGACTCACCCCAACGGTCAGTTTCAGGGTTTTTCGAACACGCTACTCGCGCAACAGCCGGGAGCCTGGGATTTGACCTGGAAACCGCAATAGAAGTGACCTTACTCTGTTCACAAGTTCAAAAAATTCCAAGCACGGCCTTTGGGCCATTAGTAAAGGGATCAAAAAGAATTGGGGGATTACTCGTGGGCCGATCCTCATCAGGGATTAAGGGACTAATTGTAATTCAGGGGGTAATCGATGCCGATTTTACTGGGCAGATATGTATAATGGCATATACCATTAGCCCCCCACTATATATTCCGAAAGGTAGCAGGATTGCCCAACTGCTGGCCTTTGATAACATTCTAGGGGACTCACCCAGCGTACCTTGTTTTAGAGGTGATCGAGGTTTTGGATCTACTGGTCCCGCTGTCTGTTTCACACTAAGCATGGATCAGAGACCTTTAGAACGGGTAAGAATTACCCAGGACGGGCATTCTGTTTCATGAACGGCTATGCTAGATTCAGGTGCCGATGTGACCATAATTAATAACAACAGGTGGCCTCGTCAATGGCCTTGCGAAGCTATCAAAACCACAATTGCCGGAGTTGGGGGCAGCTCTATTCCCTACATTAGCAAACAGCCAGTAATTTTTCGATTTCCGGAGGGCCAACAAGTAGCTCTCAGGCCTCACGTGATGGCGTTGCCTGGTGGGCTACAAGCTCTCATAGGTCGCGACATTCTGGGACAGTTAGGAGTGGTAATGACTACAACACCTTTTCGGGACAGGGCCCTGGAGAGCAGCCGCCCAACCCTCCACTGACCTGGGTATCAAACGATCCGGTCTGGGTTGACCAGTGGCCCCTGACTGAGGAGCGGCTGCAAATTGCGCGCCAGCTGGTGGCGGAACAGTTAGAAGCAGGGCATATTCGACCCTCTGTTAGCCCCTGGAACACCCCTATTTTTGTTATTCCTAAGAAAAGTGGGAAATGGAGATTGTTGCATGACTTAAGGAAAATTAATGAAACTATGCAACCCATGGGAGCTCTGCAACCAGGTATCCCATCACCAAATATGATACCACAGGGGTGGCATATCCTTATAGTAGATTTAAAAGATTGTTTTTTCACCATCCCTTTACATGAGCAAGATTGCTGCCGATTTGCATTTTCAGTGCCCGCTATC
Organism: Morus bassanus; assembly: GCA_031468815.1. Classification (NCBI taxonomy): domain Eukaryota; kingdom Metazoa; phylum Chordata; class Aves; order Suliformes; family Sulidae; genus Morus; species Morus bassanus. Next base: position 105,228,426 of record CM062567.1, on the reverse strand, counting down.
AATAAGGCGGAGCCAGCAAAGAGGTATGAATGGGTTGTCTTGCCGCAAGGCATGAAAAACTCTCCCACTTTGTGCCAGTTATTTGTTGCCTGGGCTCTACAGCCAATAAGATTGGCGTGGCCAAAAACGATAATTTATCATTACATGGATGATATTCTCTGTGCACAGCAAGCCCCATGGTCCGAGGCCCATGTCGAAGAATTGTCTAAGGTACTGGGCATTAAAGGTTTACAAATTGCCCCTGAAAAAATTCAAAGGGCCGCACCTTGGAAATATCTTGGGTGGATTATTGATCAAGCAAAAATTCGGCCCCAAAAAATACAACTAACTACTGAGCTGGCGAATCTGAAAGATTTGCAGACCCTTCTCGGAGAGATTCAATGGATTAGAAATTGCGTTGGAATTACAAATATGGACCTTCAACCCTTAGTAAGTAGTTTACGGGGTACCCACCCTGCAAACCGCGTCGATATAGGGCCAGAACAGCTCCAAGCCATCTCTAAAATATGTGACAAGCTAACAAGGGCTTGGACTAGTCGGCGTATTTTAGAAATGCCAGTGTCATTGCTAATTTGCAATGCCACTGATTCCCCTTTCGCTGTGATTTGTCAATGGCAAAAAGAAATGGGGGAAGATTCCCCTTCCTTATCTAGCAATGCCACTGACAAGCACAGCAAAGAGGAAAGCAGGGAACAGAAAAATAAAAAGGCAACAAATAAGGCACCAGAGTTTATCATATTAGAATGGGTCTTTTCAAAAATACAGCCACGAAAAAGCGTACTAACACGACCTGTGTGTAACAATTCAGCCATTCAAAAGGGGTTTATAAAAGGTCTAAACCATACCTCCCCAATTCCCTTGCAAGAAATAGATCTAATGGCTAGCGTTCTGCCATGGTTTGCTGAGGTTACTTGGAGTGACAATAGGACACTTCCTTTTAATGGATCTGGAGTTATTTCCTTTGGGGAGCCAGGGTATAATAACCCGTATAACGCGAAGTTAATTCTGTGGCAAAACGTCAGTGGATACGACCAAGTCTGGCAAAAAGACGATCTCACTTGTCATGAATTGGTCAATACGAGTGGAGGCCACTTACTTCCCCCTGGTTTGTTTCTAATTTGTGGGGAACGTGCCTGGCCTGGCATTCCCCTGAATCCAGTGGGTGGACCTTGTTATATAGGAAAGCTCACTATGTTTACCCCAAGCGCCAGAGACCTTATCGGGCACCTAAACAGAACCTTTTCGAAACGACAAAAAAGGTCTGTATCGTGGTTTGGTGAAAACTGTCAGGATGAAGTTAAAATATGGGGCACGGGTACTCAGGCCCTAGTTTCGCTGTTATTTCCTCAACTAGCTTCTAAGCGAAATGCACAAAATATAAAGAATCTAGCCTGTTGGGCAGAAAAACAATTTAATTTAACGTCAGAAATGATATCTGGTCTCCTGACTGATTTAGACAGTGTCCGACACGTGGTTTTACAAGACCGCGCTGCCATTGACTTTCTGCTTCTGGCACACGGACATGGATGTGAGGACTTTGAGGGAATGTGTTGTTTTAACCTCTCTGATCACTCCAGTTCCATACATGAAAAACTAAAACAGTTACAAGACAACTTCAATAAGATCACCATAACTGAATCAGGGCTTGATGCATGGCTAAAAGGGTTAGGCGTAACGGGATGGTTAATGGATGTTGTAAAAGCTCTTTTCATGTTAATCTTAGTTGGAGTATTAATCTTGCTCGTGTTAAGCTGTGTTTTTAGATGTGTAAAATCACTTGTAAACCGCCTCTTGACCCACGCTTGGCTTGCTCAAGAAGAAGAGAAGGGAATTGTGGAGGAGTGGCTAGCTAACAGAGGCCACGATGTATATATGAGCAACCCAAGCTGTCTCAGGGAGTATTGAGCGCCCGCCGTCCTTGAGGCAACCTTGAGAGCAAGGGGGAGGAGACTGGGTTTTGGCGGGCTGGCGAGCAGGAACTTGAGGGGTGGGTCTGGGCGGTCCGAGGCGCGTGGTCAGCAACGTCGAACGAATCGGAATGTCCTAAGGGGCGCGTGAACAGGAGCTCACCACCAATCAGATTGTTTGTTTAAGCGCGTGATCGTTTGTAGCTCTATATATTCTGTAACGACGGTTAATAAAGTGAGGCTGATGCTTGTACTCATATTGAGATTGTCATCAGTAACTCCGGACCGCCGCCCCGACTCCGACACCTGAGTCTAAGAGCAGTAAAATTGCTGAGCATTAGCCATGTCATGGTTTTAGCTGGGATAGTTGATTTTCTTCACTGTAGCTAGCATAGTGCTGTGTTTTAAACTTGGTATGTAAATAATGTTGATAACACCCTGGCGTTTTAGTTGTTGCTGGGTAGTGTTTACACTAGTCAAGGACTTTCTAGCTTCCCATGCTCTGCCAGGTGCACAAGAAGCCAGGAGGGGAGGGGATACAACCAGGAGAGCTGATTCGAATTGGCCAAAGGGTATTCCATATCATGTGACGTCATGCCCAGTATATTAACTGGGGGAATTGGCTGGGGGAGGCAGCGATCGCGGCTCGGGGACCGGCAACGTCGGTCAGCGGGTGGTGAGCGGTTGCAGCACTTGTTGTTCAGTTTTGGTTTTGTTTTTTTTTCTTTCCCTCTCCTTCTAGTGTTTCATCTCTCTCTCGCTCATTATTTTCCTTTTCATTATATTAGTATTATTGCTGTTTTATTCTAATTATTAAACTGTTCTTATCTCAACCCACGAGTTTTCTTACTTTGGCCCTTCCGATTCTCTCCCCCATCCCACAAGGGTGGGGGAGTGAGCGAGCGGCTGTGTGGTGCTTAGTTGCTGACCGGGGCTAAACCACAACAACAGTCAGTACCCAAAATATGGTGACAGGCATTCCCTATTACTATATCATCAATACAGCCCTTCAAAATTATCTTTCCATGCACTGAACCAGTTAGTTCTGAGAAACAGCAAAGACAAGGAACAGTTTATAATCTATCATTTACATTACCCTTTTTTATTGAAGATAAACTTAAATATATCCCTATAGGAGGAATTACTTAAATCTCACTGAATTTGTCAGTACTGTATCTTCTTCCCTAATGAAAAATGTCCTTTAATTGTGCAAACCTGTAAGGCCTGACTGATTTTGGCACTGGAGCTATGTTTGACTATCCTCATGGTACCTCTCTGCTTTATTCCAGAGGTGTAATTCCAGGTAATGTTGACATATATTATCTTGGTATCTGTTAGAAAGGTCAGCTTGGGTTTCACAAAGCTAGCAAAATTTGTCAAGAGGCCTTAGTCAAAATTGTTCCCACAGAACACAGCGCTCCACTGTGCTAGCGGTACCAAACTACCTCATTTAAAGCCAACCAAGGTATACCTATATGAGGTCCAGGTACATCTTGGAACCTGACCAGTGACAGGTTATTTATCCTCAAAATAACCCTCAGGAGTGTCTGTATTTTGTGTCCTATTACATTAACTTCTATACACCATTTTTTCAGCCAGGGAGTATTTTGAAATAAGAACATAAAATAACATTTGAACATTTCTTCATATGTTCTCTGAAGGATGGACTTTACATCAAGTATTAAAGAGGTATTTCTATCAATGTTTTTCAAGAAGTATTCTATTTCAAGTATCAGAAAGATCTAGGAAGACAATGATGGTACATCTCAAATAATGTAAAGCATTACCATTTTTGTTTTGTTAGATTAACACATGCAGCAATTTCTAACACCAAACAGCTCAGCATATACTACACAGGTTCCATTACTGTTGTTTACACCCAGTCAATATTTAAAAAAAAACAAGTCCACATATTACAGGTCTACATGGGGCTAAGTAAGAAAATATAAAGATACCTCACTACAGTTTATGAACCAGATTTTTAAAAGAGCTCATGCCAGATTTACTCACCTTCCAATGTCAATGGTAATAGACCACAAGGAAGCCAACACAGCCATATGTTTTTCACAATCATATTCTACACATTTATGCTTTTTCTAGAGTATAGCTCATAAGAACCTTTACTCACAATAGCTTGGAGCTGAATTGGCCTCCACTGAATACAGTGATCTGAATACTGTGGACATACAGTATGTTAAAAAATTGGTTTTTATTTATTTTCATTTAAGAAACATGCTATATTTTAGAAGACCTCCCTACACTTTACAATTTTTTAAAAACACGAGGTCACAGAGAAGGAAGAAAATCTCTTGGGCAACCTCACACTGGTGTGTTAATAGTGAGCATAGCTACTCCTAGTCAGCAACAAGTTTGCAAGCACCAGCTTGGAAACAAGGTGACATACTCCACTTTAAGTAGAACTGAGGCACTAATTGGAACAAAATATCACTTTGCTTGAGAAAAATCATAGGTTATAGTTGCATTACTATTTTGAATCACCAGTCAGACCCATCCTACTGAAAAGGGTGAGTTTTAGACCCTGACTGATTTCTGGGTGCTATGCTGAAAAGAAAGTATAGGAGCACAGTCCACCCACAGTGCACTTAAAGTAATTCAGAACTGACAGGCAATAAAAGAAATATTGTTCCTCTTCTCATTTGGAAGAACAAGAATAACTATATGCAATTTTATTTCTGAATTTGATAAGTGAAAAATGACTCATTTTATTAGACAAAGACCATTTAAAATGTTAAAAAAGCTTGCTGTTATAATTTGCGTATTTTGAAAAAGAAATTGGTTCATCACAGAACGTTTAAATAGAGTATTATGAGATACGTGAAAGCCTGTAGATATAACAAATGGTTTAAACCATATTGCTCTTCAGTTTTGTGTTACATTAATGGTCATAAAAAGTACACAATAAAAATCTTATGTAGCTGTTCATACGTCATTTGAGGTTTTGGACTATCAAGATAGGCATGATTAGAAGACAAAATCAAATTGCTCTGCTTATACACAGTAATAAAACAAAAAGGAATGGACTAAAAGGGAGAACCTGTTTTGAATTGTATGCCTCTTCCCTGCATTTACAAATGGATGTGTCCATCAAAACTGCAACTGCAAATCAGTTCATCACGCATGTGACTCACAAAGTATGTAAACAATTGACCTTGTAACTCTGTCGCATTGCTAGTTCTGTGCCCCAAATCAGGCAGGTAATGAAGGTTTTATAGCTTGAGAGGTTGTCCTCAAATGCACATACCATTGTCTCTCTCACATACATACACACTTCTAATTAATATATGTTGGTATACCTGTATAGTCATCTTTCCTCCCTCCATCCTTTTCCCATCTAGGCCATCAAGTCAGAGTGAGTGGTGTGGAGGCAAGATATGGTTACACACCCAAGGAGGAAACAGTTCAGTCAGGCTGCCTCGATGGATGTTAATATAGATGTAAAGTAAAATCTCAAGACAGATTTAAAAAAATCATGTTGACACCATTAAAAACTCACTATAGAATTGCCACTTCCCTATTTATAGTCAAAATATAAATAACATCTATCTTGCCAGTTGTTTAGTTTTAAAATTTTAATTTGAGGGATACTGGGGGGGGTGGGGGGGGGGTGGTGGTGGTGTGGAAAACCCTCTAGGAGTCAGAGTAGGAGTCAGAAAAGTTGATTTAGTATTTAAGTCACTGGGCTGGAATTCAGGACACACAGTTCAACCAAGTAACCAAGTTCACTGCAGACTTTTTTGTGTAATTTTAAAACCATCTAATTGAATGTCTCCATAAATGTCTTTTGTCTACAGTTTATTCAGGCTATGAACTCTTTGGGGAAAGAAGCAGGTTTTTCATGTGTATGAATGCTGCACCTAGCTCACCGGGTCTTGCAATGGCCACTTACACCTGAAAAATTAATAATGAGGTGGTACAACCTTTGTGCTTTCCCCATCCCTCATGCCTGAGAGGAGCCCCCAATGAACATCTGCAAAGCAAATAGATTATCCTTCTCCCAAAACATTCCTTCCTTCAGATGTCTACAAATAAACTCAACTGCAGCTAGAAGTGGTGTGCTCAGAAACCAGTGCTATGCCAGCCAGTACCATCTCTCGTTTTGTTTTACTCTCCCCATTTTCCCCGTGCTTGTAGGAGTGGATATTGTCTCTTTGTCCCGTGTTTTTACACCATCTAACACCAGAGTCCTGATCCATGATTTGGGATTATGGCACTCCTGTGTTACCAAAAAACCCCACTTCCAGTACAACACCCTCGGGCCCCTGGGGATCCCCTGTTCCTCCCAGCCCCTAGGGAACCCCCAGCCTTTGAGGCACCCTGACAGTAATTTTGGTGCATCATTTTTACTCATTTGAAAAGTAACAGTACAGTGGAATCCTGTTTAAGCCACCTAGCTTTTATAAATTTATAATTTATAGTAAAATAATTTTACATTTTATATAAAATCGGTAACAATAAGCACCACAACCAGAAGTCTTTTGCTACAAACTATTTGATAGCTTTACTTCTCTGAATTTTTCTTGGTCTGTGGTCTCTTTACTTCTATCAAGTCCCTCACTGAAACTTAGCTTAAGGTACAGCTATCTCTACTTCTTATCAGGGTGTGGGAGGGAGAGGGGGAATTGTAATCAAAAGTGTTACAACAGTTTTGCATTTCTTTTAATTTTATATTTCTTTTTAAGTAAAAATCATTTTGATATTATTTAACCTAGCAGACAAAAAGTTAAAATTAGTGCAAAAGCAGAAGGGGAGAAAATGAGCACATCTAGAAATGAGAAAAGGTGAATCTGGAAGAAAACAAACTTATGAACAAGGTCTGGAATGAAATTTATTCATTTTCTGAAACAAGCTCACTTCCCCTTTTTCACACTTTGAATCATTATCATGTAATGAATCATTTTCACAGAAAAATAATATCTCACATGGTTTTTTTACTTGTTAGGTGATGCAGCATTATAAACTTTTCATTATGGAAAAAGGAAATTAGTGTTATTAACTTTATAATGCAAAATCCTTTAGTCAAAGAATGAACTTGTCACAAATGTTAATAATTTTTTAAATTTTTTTTTGTTTGTTTTAATTTGGAAAAAGTTGCATGTGTTATACCAGGACAATGGCCAAAATGTTTGTAAAAATCTGTGAAGGAAAGGGCAAAACTGCAACACTGAGAGCCAATCCAGCATTTCCTGATAGATCTTGCTGATCTCAGTAACTTTGGGAACATGCTTGGCCTGTCTAAGAAGTTAGAGAATAGCTAATGAGTCAATGTGAGGTCCAATTTTCAAATGGGCCCAGAGTGTAATTTCACATGTGATCTCTTCATCCACTTCATGACATATAAAGCGTGCAAGTTTGTACACTGACATATAGAGTGAGGTGGAGTTCTGTATCCAACATATGCACAGTAACCAACATGTCAAGGGTTCTGTTCAGAAAAATTATCTCTTTGTGACATTTACATAAAGTGCAGCAGATCTGAAAACTGTCACACCCAAATTTGGAGCACAAACATTTGGTGGTTTAGGTTCTGTCAGTACAATTTCCATTTTAAAGGTTGGAAATGGAGAGAGAGGTTGTGATTGGCACCAATTATTTGAGTAGTATAACAAGTAATTCTGATTTTTAATTCCAGTTCAGCAGATATAACAACTTGCCTTGAAACATCATGCAAGGATTGCAGATGGTCAGCAGATAATGAAAGATCCTGTTTATAGAAGCTAAAATATTTTAATTCTGAGGAAGTGATCATTACCTAGAGTTGAGAAGCAGTGGAGTAGTCTTACACTTTTTGTGATAGACCAGAGAATGACCTTGTGATGTTAGAGATTTAGTTTTGTATCAGAGCAGCCCAAGAAGAAAATTGCGCTTTGAGTTACACCAAGAAGAGATTTCAGTGGAGGTTTCACACTGCTCAATGTCAGTCTAGCTATCAAGACTCCCTTTTTCTGTCTTTCACATCAGCAAGCTCTGATTTAGGGGAAAAGTCTGAAAGGTTGGAATAAAAAAAAAAAAAGCACTGCAAAGAAAAGCTCAGAGAAGTTTGCTCTGGAGCAGAGAGAAGTTGTTCTGGAAATGCATAGCCATCTTCTATGAAACCTTGTTCTGGGTATTTGAATGTTTTCCAGGGCAACTCTAGGCACAGATGAAGTCACTAGCTGCCTAAGGCAGGACACTGCAGAAGACAGCCTAAGGCAGGACACTGCAGAAGACAGCAAGAGAGCCATGAGTACTCTGTCTTGTCAGTCTGTGCCAGTTCACCAACATGCCAGGCTTGTTATTACAGTTGTTGTCAAACAGAGAGGCAGAAGGTCTTTCTTTTTTGGGGGGAAAAAAAAGTGTGTGTGTATATATGTATGTGTGTGTATATATATATATATGTATTTCCACTTCTTCTTTCTCATTCTTCACCTTGACAATAGGTTTATCTCAAAGGAAAAAGGAGAAAGACAAAATATGTGCTATTCACAGTTAAATATCCAAAAACTTACAAATTACCAGATCCAGTTTTGGACATCCAAAATAGAGTCCCAAACTATTATCAGCACTTATCAGTTAGGAAGATGTTAAAATATCTGACTTGACCATAAATAAATGGAATTTATATGTATATGTCCAAGATACAGGGCATACATAATTTTTTTTTTTTTTTTTTTTTTTTTTTTTTTTTTTTTTTTTTTTTAATATGGGCAAGATGCTTTTGAACCTCTAAGTTCTATGGAAACTTCTCTTGACAAATGGCATTTCATTTTGGATTAAACCTACCTTTATTAACTCAAGTTCTGTTAAGCATAAATTGTTCACTATTGACCCAATTATGTAACTTGTGTGTGTACTTACCTGCCCACATACACTCTGGCAAATGCTATAATTAAACTGATGAATCACAAGTAGAATTTTCATTTTACCTTGCAAGTACCAGAAAGCAGTGGCTAGAACATGACTTGATTATATAAATGCTACCTTATTTCCAGGAATGACGACAGAGCTGGTAAAAAGTGTCATTAAATATAGCTCTAAATGAGCCACCCTGTTCAGCAGATAGAGAGAAAACAAAAATCGGAATAACATAGAGAAAGAAAAGAACAAAAGAGGAAAGACCTGGAAAAAATCATCATAGTCTGATGTAAAAGCTGGAAGACAAAAAAAAACACCAATAAGCCGAAATTAAAAGCCTTCATAGGAATGATGTTAAAGTGGGAAGACAGAAAACATATTACATAATGTAATACTCAAAAGGCAGGAAACACACAGCTGTGATTCTTCTCCTCCAGTTTTCTAATGTACTTAAAGCCACTCATTTCCACACAGACTATACATATGAAGCCACTGAAAAGCCCCAGCTATTTCTCCCAGTGTTCCTTGTAATTTGCACTCAGCAGATTACCTCCAGATCCTTTTTCTGGAAGGGCACTTATTTCAAATGCACTATGACTGGAGGATACAAACTTTTTCTTACAGATATGTAATGTCATAGTGAAGTCCAGCTATGTTCTGCCTTCTGACAACTCTTCAAATCATGGAAACCAGAAGGCAAGAAGGACATGAGAACATTTGCAAAGCTATTAAGAGAACTAGATAAGAGTGTCTTTGAGTTCTGCACAGTAGGACCCAAGAGATAACACCAGCTTTGGTTTGCTTTGGTTTACTCTGGCTTTCCTTTTTGAAAGAAACATTAGAAAATACTTCCTATATTTGCTTAGAAAATGATCGGTGAACTTCCAGCTACTGTAGCTACATTTCCATAGAATGGCATCGTGATTTATGAAGGCATCTTTATTTAGAAAAATGTTTAAGCAAATACCTCACGGGAATCTTCTTGGGAGGTAAACATGTGCCTTCTGAAACAGCTACGGATGATCATGATAACTTTGAATCCACCTGAGGGTTATTAGGTTACCAATCAAAATATTTTTCATTAAAATTCACCTCTTCTAATTATAAACTCTAAAAATATCTAGAAAAATAATATATATTTTGATACAGTTTATGTTCTGATGCATGGGACTGAGTTTGAGGTTCTGTTTCTGTTCTTAAATGTTAAATCTCTCCTTTTAAATCCTGATTAGACGTTGTTAGGAGGTGGGAGGGTTTGTTTATTTAATTGCTTTATATTTTTAGGGGAAGAAGGTACTATTTTTCCTGGGAAAAATCCTAGTCTGGCTTTGATAAGAACACATGAGAACAAATGCAGAACCAGTTTCTAAAATTTAAAAAGACTGGAGCAGCAGCTAACATGGCTTTATCAAAAACAAAGCTTGTTAAACCCATCTAAATGCCTTTATGGCAGGGTAATAGGCCTTACAAACAGAGGAGATGCTGTAGGTATTATACAGCTCAATGTCTGGCACTGTTTCATGTGACATTTTCAAAGCAAGCTAGAGCAAATAAGTCTAGCTGAAATTGCTGTTAAGTGGATGCAAAAGAAAGAAAAAAAAAATACTTACAGAATATCAGTGGTTCACAGTAAAACTGTGATGAAGGATGTATCAGGTTACAGTGGTCTGTCCAAGATCTGGTACTATTCAGTACTGCCATCAGACTATGGTAAAAATAATAGGCTTATGAGATTGGAAGAAGATATGAAGCTGGAATAGGCTGCAAATACACTGAGGGAAAGATTATAACTCCAAACAAATTAGAAAAATGACCTAAAAAGAGAGTAAAACAAAAATCATTAGATACATGCTTATGGGAATAATCCAACTTGCACAAATAAAGAATGGCAAAACTAACCTTAAAATTTAGTCCACAGTGAATCATGACCTTGAAAATAGTCAACATAGTGCTATAAAAAAACTGCAAAGCACCATGCAGAATGCATAAACAAGAGCATAACAGACAAGTAATGCATCTTCTTCAGTCCATACTCTTAAGTCTTCAGTTGTAAGATCTTTTGGAGATCCACAGTTCAGGAAGGGCACGATCAACAGCAAACAATCTAGAATAAAATCAGGGATCTCAGAAACCTGTTCTATGAGAAAAGGCTACTAGGAAGGCTGAAGAGAAGTATGATAACCGTCCTCAAATGCATAAATGGATGTTACAAAGAGGAAAGAAATTATGTAGAAGTAATGGGGTTAAATTGCTGCAAGAAATAACTAAATTAGACATTTAGGAAAACTTTCTAGTGGTGAAGAAGGTGGAATACCAAAACATATCCCCTAAGGAGATGTCTTCCATCACTGGAGACCTTTAAGGATACAATAAACAAACACCTGTCAAAATTTTTATTTATTCATATGTGCTTGTTCCACCATGAAATGAGATTACCTAGGTGATCTCTGAAAGGCACATCAGATCTTGTTTTTGTTGGTTTCTTTAATTCTACAACTTGTTTTCAAATGGGAAGAAAGGGGAGAACATGAAAGAAACAGGAAACATACAACAGATTTTTTTTTATTATTTATATAAAGTTAATAATTTTCAACATTCATGTAAATATGAAAGTTTAAAAAAATTATTACAAAATGTTTACTTGTTCATTACCACTACTGCAAAATTTCGAATCCTTGTAAGACTAGTCATGGTTTCGTTTTGTACCTCAAGAAACATGATTTCCCCTCCTTCACCCCCATAGAAGAGACAGGATGGGCTTGTGTCTTAGTTTCGTAAGAGGTAGCCATGTCCTTCAGCAATAATCATCACTTGCGTCTTGGAAGCAACTCACTGTCTTCATTTCTTTTCTCCGTTATTTGACCAAACCCCTTTATGCTCCAAATATATTCTACCTACCATGGTCATAAGCACGGATTTATATATTGAAAAGCTCTAGATTATTCTTGTTTTAGAGGGTTCTTCAAAATAATAGTAGAAATATTCCCTGTTTTCATATAGAGCAGATATTGTCCATGTTTGACCAATAACACCACTTGACGAATTCAGCTCAGTAAAGGAAACTTATGAAGCAGATCAATTTCTAATTTTTTCTTCAAGACACTATAAAGTATTTAAATCACAAATGGCTCTGAGTCTGAATTCTCAAATATCCCACAACTAAGGGCTAATTAAGACATCAAACCTAAGTATTGCTAACAAAATCTTACACTTACTAAGCCATTCAAGGAATTGTGTCCACTCTAATATGCACAAAGCTTTGCTGCTTTGTGATGCTTTTAAAGCCTAGGTCGTAACACTATCTTGTTTTGCAGAAGTATGTTTTGCACAGTGAAACAGCATTACGGCCAGACAAAAATATCTACATCCCTCACTAACCTTTCGAATTACACCTAAATGACAGCTACGCTACTTAAAGATATACATTTATTTTTAAAGCTGTTAACTGTCATTACAGAAAGGCTTGATTGCTAGCAACACGGCACTCATCTCTTACACCTCTGCATTAGTAAGTGCAAGCTACTTATTCCTGCAGAACACCCCTCGGACACAGTATTAATAACACTGCCTCTAACATTTCCAAGTGTTCAGCATATGAAAGTAAATGGACAGCATATGAAAAAGTAACACTGTTCTGTAGAATCCATTCTAAATAAAAAGGTACATTATGTGTTTCCTACATGCATTTTGGCTGTGATATCTTATCAGATCTGGACATCCCCTATAGTCAGTACAGGCAAGGACAGAGTTCAGTCATTTTCATTGTATTGGACACTCAGAGAGAAATGAAAAAAAACCCCGTGTTTTTTGAAAAAACCTTCTCCAACTTCTTTCAATGATGCACTTTTGGATTATGCAATTTGGAGGTGAAAAATTTATGTTCCTAATTTAATCATTTTACACAATATTTCAAATAGAATCTAGGACCACACTGACTTTTCCCCTATGAATGTGGTGTAGGTAAAATAGGCAAACTGGTATGAACAACTCTATATTATCACAGTACTTTATTTTCTATCAACAAAATAATTTAAGCCTTAATTGTAATATAAACCCATCAAAGTCTTTACCCACAACAATGATCTGCCTTAAAATCAATTATGCACTTTCATATCCAGGCCCAGACTTGTTCAAGAAAAGACGTAGTCTACTTTGGAAAACACGTATTATTATGTCTGCATATTCTAAGATATTTCCACAAACATATAAAATCTTATTCCTTTCCTACCTTTGCTAAAAGTGTCTCCTAAAAAGTGTTATGTTCTACATTGGGATTCTTCCCATCCTACTCTATCATTATATACTCTTCATCTGTAGTAAGGTCACATTTCTGTAAAGAAAATAGTTTTGATTTTATGCATTAGAAAAATTCAACACTTGCTAAATGCAAAACAGACCTAAAACCCAACAGTATCTTGTACTTTATGAAGAAGAGGAGAAAAAACAATTTTTATGCTTGATTAACCACTGTCATGGTGTTAGCTGGGATAGTTGATTTTCTTCACTGTAGCTAGCATAGTGCTGTGTTTTAGACTTGGTATGTAAATAATGTTGATAACACCCTGGTGTTTTAGTTGTTGCTGGGTAGTGTTTACACTGGTCAAGGACTTTCTAGCTTCCCATGCTCTGCCAGATGCACAAGAAGCCGGGAGGGGAGGGGATGCAACCAGGAGAGCTGATTCGAATTGGCCAAAGGGTATTCCATATCATGTGACGTCATGCCCAGTATATTAACTGGGGGAATTGGCTGGGGGAGGCAGCGATCGCGGCTCGGGGACCGGCAGCGTCGGTCGGCGGGTGGTGAGCGGTTGCAGCACTTGTTGTTCAGTTTTGGTTTTGTTTTTTTTTCCTTTCCCTCTCCTTCTACTGTTTCATCTCTCTCTCGCTCATTATTTTCCTTTTCATTATATTAGTATTATTGCTGTTTTATTCTAATTATTAAACTGTTCTTATCTCAACCCACGAATTTTCTTACTTTGGCCCTTCCGATTCTCTCCCCCATCCCACAAGGGTGGGGGAGTGAGCGAGCGGCTGTGTGGTGCTTAGTTGCTGACTGGGGCTAAACCACAACAGTCTTTTTTGGCGCCCAACGTGGGGCACGAAGGGTTTGAGATAATAACAGTTGCTGGTCACAGCATTGATTCATCTGTTCTCGATATTAGTCAGACCTACACCATGCTGATTTTGAAGTACATGTTAAAGACTGGCATTGGGTTTTGTAGTTTGCTGTGCTCTGCAGTGGTTAGAGATGTTTTGCCTAGGAGATTTGTTATTAAAACACTGGCCTTGAGTTTTATCGGTTATTTGGGTTTTGCATGGAAGCCGTTACTGTACTTCGGGTACCACCTCATGGAGACAATTAGCAATTATACCTCCTCCTCTGAGAGGTTCTTTATGGAGGAAATACAGAATGGCACCTTAGCTACCATCTTCTGTAATGTCTCCTCCTTCATTACAACAACTTTTCAGTCTCTTGAACATCCTTGGGTAGTTAAGATACATCTGTTGATATTCCTATGGCAGATTGTTTCGGTTTTGTCTAAGGTTAATAAGCAATTCAAGAATATCATCCAGAGATCTGCCCCAAGGCTCGATAATTATGGGTGGCAGGGTATGTGGGAGAGTATGGGCAAATGCCTGAGACGGTGGGCACCCCCAGTGTTTTGGGACTTTACCCCTGAACAAGTGCAGAATCCTGAAAAATTAGTAGAATATTTGGAGGAAGTATGTTGTCACCCTAGCAATTCCAGAGAGATACAAATCATTGCAATGTGTTGGGGCCTGGCCCATGCCTACCGAGCCCTGTTTAACAGTATTCAGTACCACCAAGGGAAAACGACAGGCCCTGCGGATACTCCAAGCCCAACGACAAGCACTGTGGCCACTCAAACACCCACAACAGGCGCTGCAGCAGCTCCAAGCCCAACGACAGGCACTGTGGCCCCTCAAACCCCCACAACAGGCGCTGCAGCAGCTCCAAGCCCGACGACAGGCACTGTGGCCACTCAAACCCCCACAACAGGCACTGCGGCTGCTCCAAGCCCAATGACAGGCACTGTGACCACTCAAACACCCATGACGGACACTGAAGCTGAATCAGAGAATCAACGCGTGCCAGTATCAGTTGCCCCTATACAAAAGAAGAAATCTTTAAAGAGAAAGTCAACTCGTATAGAAAAGGATGATGGAGAAGCAGCGCCGTTACTAAGAGAGGAGAAGGAAGAGGAAGAACTTGTACAAGAGACGGAAACTACCCGATCCCTATCCTTAAGTGAGCTACGAGATATACGAAAAGATTTCGGCCGTCGTGTAGGTGAGCATGTTGTCACCTGGCTGCTCCGATGCTGGGATAACGGGGCCAGTAGCCTGGAATTAGAGGGTAAGGAAGCCAAACAACTGGGATCCCTTTCTAGGGATGGGGGCATTGACAAAGCAATTGGAAAAGGGACACAAGGCCTCAGCCTCTGGAGGCGACTCCTGTCTGCTGTGAAAGAAAGGTATCCCTTCAAGGAAGATGTTATATATCGCCCTGGAAAATGGACCACCATGGAGAAAGGTATCCAGTACCTGAGAGAATTAGCTGTGCTTGAGGTGATTTATGGTGACCTGGGTAGTGTACAGTCATCCAAAGATCCAGATGAAGCACAGTGCACACGACCCATGTGGCGAAAGTTTGTACGGAACGCACCATCATCCCATGTAAACTCCCTGGCAGTAATGTCCTGGAAAGATGAAGAGGCACCAACGGTAGAGGATGTGATTGATAAACTCCGGGATTATGAAGCACATGTCTCTTCCACCCTCGTCTCAGCTGTGGAGAAATTGTCCCGGGAGGTTCAGCAAATCAAAGAAGATATGTCCTACTCCCTACCTGTACGGACCAGTATCTCGGCCATTAGGAGTAAGCGTCCTTCTGCTCAAGAGAGAAGATACACACCACGGGGCACCCTATGGTTTTACCTGCGTGACCATGGAGAGGACATGAAGAAGTGGGATGGAAAACCTACGTCGACCCTGGAGGCACGGGTACGTGAGTTGCAAGGAAAAACAACCACTCAAGGCGGGACCTCCAGGAGAGTTGCTGCTCCAGTTTCCAGTAGGCAGTTCCCCAGACAGAGGAGTAGAAGCGCTGATTCTATCTGTGCTCTTAATAGAGAGACTTTTGATTCCCGTTCACAAGATCTGGAGTGGGAAACCCGCAATTGGAATTAGAGGGGCCCTGCCTCCAGCCAGGTGGAGGAAAGGGACAACCGGGTTTACTGGACTGTGTGGATCCGATGGCCTGGCACATCTGATCCACAGGAGTATAAGGCTCTAGTGGACACCGGTGCACAGTGCACCCTAATGCCATCAAACTATGTAGGGGCGGAACCCATTTGTATTGCTGGAGTGACAGGGGGATCCCAAGAGCTAACTGTATTGGAGGCTGAAGTGAGCCTAACTGGGAATGAGTGGCAAAAGCACCCCATTGTGACTGGCCCAGAGGCTCCGTGCATCCTTGGCATAGACTACCTCAGGAGAGGGTATTTCAAGGACCCAAAAGGGTACAGGTGGGCTTTCGGTATAGCTGCCTTGGAGACAGAGGAAATTAAACAGCTGTCTACTTTGCCCAGTCTTTCGAAGGACCCTTCTGTTGTGGGGTTGCTGAAGGTCAAAGAACAACAGGTGCCAATTGCCACCACAACAGTGCACCGGCGGCAATACCGCACCAACCGAGACTCCCTGATTCCCATCCATGAGCTCATTCGGCGACTGGAGAGCCAAGGAGTGATCAGTAAGACCCGTTCACCCTTTAACAGTCCCATATGGCCAGTGCGGAAGTCTAATGGGGAGTGGAGACTAACAGTGGACTATCGTGGCCTGAACGAAGTCACTCCGCCACTGAGTGCTGCTGTGCCGGACATGTTAGAACTTCAATACGAACTGGAGTCAAAGGCAGCCAAGTGGTATGCCACAATTGATATCGCTAATGCATTCTTCTCAATCCCTTTGGCAGCAGAGTGCAGGCCACAGTTTGCTTTCACTTGGAGGGGTGTCCAGTACACCTGGAATCGACTGCCCCAGGGGTGGAAACACAGCCCTACCATTTGCCATGGACTGATCCATACTGCACTGGAACAGGGTGGAGCTCCGGAACACCTTCAGTACATTGATGACATCATCGTGTGGGGCAACACAGCAGAAGATGTTTTCGAGAAAGGGAAGAAAATAGTCCAAATCCTTCTGAAGGCTGGTTTTGCCATAAAACAAAATAAAGTGAAGGGACCTGCACAGGAGATTCAGTTTTTGGGAATAAAATGGCAAGATGGACGTCGGCAGATCCCAATGGATGTGATCAACAAAATAGCAGCCATGTCTCCACCAACTAGCAAAAAGGAAACACAAGCTTTTTTAGGCGTTGTGGGTTTTTGGAGAATGCATATTCCAAATTACAGTCTGATTGTAAGCCCTCTCTATCAAGTGACCCGGAAGAAGAATGATTTCAAATGGGGCCCTGAGCAACGACAGGCCTTTGAACAGATAAAGCAGGAGATAGTTCATGCAGTAGCCCTTGGGCCAGTCCGGGCAGGACAAGATGTAAAAAACGTGCTCTACACTGCAGCCGGGGAGAATGGCCCTACCTGGAGCCTCTGGCAGAAAGCACCAGGGGAGACCCGAGGTCGGCCCCTAGGGTTCTGGAGTCGGGGATACAGAGGGTCCGAAGCGCGCTACACTCCAACTGAAAAAGAGATATTGGCAGCATATGAAGGGGTTCGATCTGCTTCAGAAGTGATCGGTACTGAAGCACAGCTCCTTCTGGCACCTCGACTGCCGGTGCTGGGCTGGATGTTCAAAGGGAGGGTCCCCTCTACACATCACGCAACTGATGCTACATGGAGTAAGTGGGTCGCACTGATCAGCCAACGGGCTCGAATAGGAAACCCCAGTCGCCCAGGAATCTTGGAAGTAATCATGGACTGGCCAGAAGGCAAAGATTTTGGAATGTCACCAGAGGAGGAGGTGACACGTGCTGAAGAGGCCCCACTGTATAATAAACTGCCAGAAAATGAGAAGCAATATGCCCTGTTCACTGATGGGTCTTGTCGTCTGGTGGGAAAGCATCGGAGATGGAAGGCTGCTGTATGGAGTCCTACACGGCAAGTCGCAGAAACTGCTGAAGGAGAAGGTGAATCAAGTCAGTTTGCAGAAGTAAAGGCCATCCAGCTGGCTTTAGACATTGCTGAACGAGAAAAATGGCCAGTGCTCTATCTTTATACTGACTCATGGATGGTGGCAAATGCCCTGTGGGGGTGGTTACAGCAGTGGAAGCAGAACAACTGGCAGCGCAGAGGCAAACCCATTTGGGCTGCTGCATTGTGGCAAGATATTGCTGCCCGGGTGGAGAACCTGGTTGTGAAGGTACGTCATGTGGATGCTCATGTCCCCAAGAGTCGGGCCACTGAAGAACATCAGAATAACCAACAGGTGGATCAGGCTGCTAAGATTGAAGTGGCTCAAGTAGATCTAGACTGGCAACATAAAGGTGAACTATTTATAGCTCGGTGGGCCCACGACACCTCAGGCCATCAAGGAAGAGATGCAACATACAGATGGGCTCGTGACCGAGGGGTGGACTTGACCATGGACACTATTGCACAGGTCATCCATGAATGTGAAACATGCGCTGCAATCAAGCAAGCCAAGCGGGTAAAACCTCTGTGGTATGGAGGACGATGGCTGAAGTATAAATATGGGGAGGCCTGGCAGATTGATTATATCACACTGCCACAAACCCGCCAAGGCAAACGCCATGTGCTTACAATGGTGGAAGCAACCACCGGATGGCTGGAAACATATCCCGTGCCCCATGCCACCGCCCGGAACACTATCCTGGGCCTTGAAAAACAAGTTTTATGGCGACATGGCACCCCAGAAAGAATTGAGTCAGACAACGGGACTCATTTCCGAAATAACCTCATAGACACCTGGGCCAAAGAGCATGGCATTGAGTGGGTGTATCACATCCCCTATCATGCACCAGCCTCTGGGAAAATTGAGCGATACAATGGACTGTTAAAGACTACACTGAGAGCAATGGGGGGTGGGACATTCAAACACTGGGATACACATTTAGCAAAAGCCACCTGGTTAGTCAACACTAGGGGATCTGCCAATCGAGCTGGGCCTGCCCAGTCAGAACTCTTACGTACTGTGGAAGGGGATAAAGTCCCTGTAGTGCACGTAAAAAATATGCTGGGGAAAACCGTCTGGGTTATTCCTGTCTCAGGCAAAGGCAAACCCATTCGTGGGATTGCTTTTGCTCGAGGACCTGGGTGCACTTGGTGGGTAATGCGGGAGGATGGAGGAGTTCGATGTGTGCCTCAAGGGGATTTGATTTTGGGTGAAAATAGCCAATGAACTGAACGGTATGCTGTTAATTGCTATATGATATTGTATGTCATCACTCCTATGGTTGCTATATGCTGTATCAATGGTATCATAGTAAGAATTTCCAAAATTAATGAAGAATGAACTTTGATTGAACCAAGCAACGTGTAGCGGTGGTGGGACAAAGACTGGCTTCAGCATGCAACAATCCAACACCACGCAGACCATCTCTCCAGCCTTGAAGGACTATTACGGTAGATGGAGCCCAAAGTTATGGACTGAATGAACTCAATGGACATGTGTGGACCCTCTACAGATGTTCTACAGGGATGGTCCATAGACTACGGGAATGATAAATGATATCTACGTATGTCATCAAAGGATGGGGAGGCGGGTGGTGGTTATTGAGGTCATATTGGATGGTATGAGACCTGAGCATGACGTAAATGGTATGGAATAAGGGGTGGATACTGTCATGGTGTTAGCTGGGATAGTTGATTTTCTTCACTGTAGCTAGCATAGTGCTGTGTTTTAGACTTGGTATGTAAATAATGTTGATAACACCCTGGTGTTTTAGTTGTTGCTGGGTAGTGTTTACACTGGTCAAGGACTTTCTAGCTTCCCATGCTCTGCCAGATGCACAAGAAGCCGGGAGGGGAGGGGATGCAACCAGGAGAGCTGATTCGAATTGGCCAAAGGGTATTCCATATCATGTGACGTCATGCCCAGTATATTAACTGGGGGAATTGGCTGGGGGAGGCAGCGATCGCGGCTCGGGGACCGGCAGCGTCGGTCGGCGGGTGGTGAGCGGTTGCAGCACTTGTTGTTCAGTTTTGGTTTTGTTTTTTTTTCCTTTCCCTCTCCTTCTACTGTTTCATCTCTCTCTCGCTCATTATTTTCCTTTTCATTATATTAGTATTATTGCTGTTTTATTCTAATTATTAAACTGTTCTTATCTCAACCCACGAATTTTCTTACTTTGGCCCTTCCGATTCTCTCCCCCATCCCACAAGGGTGGGGGAGTGAGCGAGCGGCTGTGTGGTGCTTAGTTGCTGACTGGGGCTAAACCACAACAACCACAAACTGTACAGCAAAGATCAGCTAAATGTTAAAAAAAATGTAGTTTAATCAGATTTTTATTCAACAGTGAGAACAATACATATAAATAAAAATCTGAAATTCTGATTTTGATTACATTTAAAATACAGCCAAATGTTCTATTTTTCTTTCAAAATCTGCAGAGTTTTTCGTTAGAGTCAAGACCAATGAAACATTTTGTCATCATCTGATATTAATTAATGGTTTTGTATTGACCTCAGTGAGTACAGATGTTTTGCAAGGTTCATTCTGTTAAAAGCTACTGATAGTCTAAACACTTCATGGTAACTAGCTCTGTCTTCCTCCTCCTTGCATTTCTCATGCCCTGAACTAATTAAAACTAGGAATGATTCCTAGTAATTTAATGAAAAAGGCAATAATCTTCACCTTTACTGAAATTGTTTTGACTTGCTAAAACATTTGTGTTTTCCAAGCTAATCTGTAAACTGAACAACAAAGACCACTAGATGTAAAGAAGGTTAAAATGTGAAATCCAGAGCAAAGACAATCAGTGAAGATGCAATCATTCAGGGGAACGCAGAGTAGCTGTGGGAAGTCAAAAAGAACTTATTAATTAGGCAGTGCTATTAATTTAATGGCTCAGAAAAAGCCATGTTTTGCTGAAGCAGGATATTACTTTATTGCTAATATGTAAGCAGACATTTGAACAGGCAGAGAGCATCATGTCCTTCCTGGCACTCAGAAGTATATTCCTGTTTGCGTACAATCCCAGCAACAACCCCCACCCTAAACCTAGACTGTTGTATATGGGTATGCACAGCCATATATTTTGAGAAAAGAAGTTTATGTTTTATAAAGCCAAGAGGTTAACACTCAATCTCATGTTCTGTGTCTGTGACAAATTAAAAAGCTTCAGTGAGTTTAAGCGGATGGCCTTTTAGAGCAAACCAAAAAGTACACAAGACCCTTTAGCAGTCAACAGCCTCACAGCCCTGACATTACCTGAAGAACTGGGTCTTCCACCACATGCTGTCATAAATGGCAATGATTTGTGATACACAACAGCCCCAGCAAAAGTAGCCAGGCTCCACTTTAGTGGGAACAGAATAATCAGAATCTGAGTACGGTTATCCACAGCTTTCTATCAATTAAAGCCATCAAATTTGACATGCTTTTATAACCCTTCAAATTTCCAGACCCTAAAGTCTGTTGCTGTCCCACAGCAATTGGGATTCACTGGTACCAAGTACTCACTGTTGTGGAGATGCAGAAACAGTTCGATAGCCACACTTGGAGATAAATCTGGAAGAGAAGGACTTGTATAACTCTGTAGAGATCCTACCAAGGCCACCAACAGCTGTAATCTCACACCTCTGTCTGTGACCATCTTCCCCACCTTTCTGCCAGTTACAGATCTGGTGGCACAACTTCTGGAGTGAAAGGAGTGCATCTCTTTCAATACAAAGTTTAGCACTATGCTTAACATTACTTTTACCAGCAGCATTGACTCACTACTGGTCTTTACCTAGAAGCAGCTGAGGTACAAATTTGTTTTGTTTTTTTGACTTTGCAGTGATAGCAATAGCTTCAAGTAGGAAGATGGCAACCATCCATTGGTGAGGACCACTGCAGGTGTTTCCTAAGGGACTGCAAGCAGAATCCTAATTGAACTTCCAGGCTATATCCAGCCTACTAAATTAAAACTGCCAGGAACATGCCAATCCTTGAAGCCAGCTGACAAGGATCAGCCTGCATTTATGCTGGCAAAACCTTTTAGCCTCTGACCCAAACTGGCTACATGCTAAGACCTGTCAGGAGTGGGCCTTGACAAATTTTTAACTCCATTTATGCCCAGGTACTGTTTCACAGTGATGCACTCCAGTACCTGGCAACCTTCTTAGAGAACAAATTAAAAGTACAGGTGTAGATACAGAATCCTTTTTGGTATTGTCAAAGTCCAGCTTATGGATGCATGGGTTGGTGTTCAGACTGTGCTAGGTGGGGAGTGACATTTTCTTTTCCTCACACCATTAAGTTGTCAAGGTGCAAGAGATTTCTGCCAGTTCCTTATGTAATAATGTATCATAACATCCTATCTTTTTGGATAGGATATTTGAATGTATCATAAGATCATAGCTTTTTGGTTCTTTTCATTCTTAAACTTGTAAGACCAAACATTGGAGCCATAAAATAATATCAAATTTTCATTCATCATCCTAAAATGGCAAATCTTAGTTTGTTTACTCTTAAGACTGACACTTCAAAATGTCATACTTTCTTTACTTACACTTTTTCCATAGCTCAAGTTTATTTATATTTTTAAGAATACTTGGATGAAGTGGTATCATACAAAACAAACAAGTCAGATAAACAAAAAACGGGTCAAAGGGCTAATACTATTTTCCCGTCAGTGGAGCTATAGCAAAACATAGCCACCTGGTGTCACAGAACTCTTCCGGGAATCTAAATCAAAGAAGAGCTGAAAATGCCACACAAACACAGGCTACTCAAAAATGAGAGGTACTGGAAATTTCCAGAGAGATGTGTTCATGGGTTTTCTAACATTCAAGTTAATTTTTTTTTCCAGTTTATATTTTGATCCTCAGCTAGAGTGAATCTCTGAAGTTGTTGCGCTGTGTCTCTACTTTTTTCACTCTCCAACTTGTGAACAGCTTACTGAAAACCCCCTGTATTTATGCCAACACCATTTTAAAATGACAGCCAGCTTTGGCAGTCAAGGAGCTGAGCCAGATGCTCCAATGCAATTTCTGGAAACTGAAAATAAAAATACAACAATTCAGAATCCTGATAGGGAAGGTCTAGTACTAAAAAATATCTTGTCTGATCTCCAGAGCACACAGCACAAGAAGACTCCAGGTTTAGAAGAGCTCAGGCATAACAGCATGGAGCTACTTCAGCACATGCTGAGTGTGCTGATTTTTCCTAGTTCCACAAACTGTGCTGAGGTCCTAGCTGCTGAAGCTAGATTGTTGGCAGTCTCTAAGTTAGCTAACATAAAGCCTATCTCATATACATATAGATTACACTGAAGCTTTGATACTTTTTTCCACAGAATAAACATCAGTATATTCTGTCATAACTGCTTTTCTAGGGGAGACACAGAAATCTTGCCTCATATAGGGTTTTTTTGTAGCTGCTTTGTAGCACAATGAATTGCACTGTTGCACTCACTATGATAACATATTCTTGTGTATGTTAAGCAAGATGTTTAGCAAGGTACAATGTCTTGTAATGTTTCTGCATTTTACTTTTTACATGTGCTTTCTGTACCTCAGGTACAGCAAAATATCCCATATTGGATAGAAGGCAACTGCTATTGTGTGGGCTTTTTTTCACATGGGCTTTACCTTTTTTATTCCCACCAGGACAGAAGAAATCATTGGTACCCTTGCTTTTTTTTGCTACCAAAAGGTGTTAGGAAGTTTTGTGATACTAATGCTATTCTCTCTGATCCCAAGACTAAGCCTAGCAGGTTAACTTCATTTTAGAGGAAAAAGTCAGGGATTATTTCAGTGTAACTAGTTTCCTTTATATATCTATTTACTACCGTGGAATAGAAATTGTCATCCTGCTTTAGCTTACTCCACCCAGGGATCTCTGCCAAAGAGGAGGCTCAGGAAGACATACTTTCCAATATCCATATTGAAGTATGATGATATAATGAATACTTCTAAATCATCTTTCCCATTAATACCTCTACCACCACAAAGACAGAGTATCTGTGTTTCCAGCACTAAGGGGGTGGGGTTAGCTTTAATATTTTGAAGGATGAAAGTATTTCCTTTTAAAAAATTTCCACACAGTGATATTCAGCCAAGTATTAAACCATTCTACTATTGTAAAGATATGCATCTTAGACGAAATTGTCATTGACAAAATTCTTACCCTACCCATAGTCCCAGGTTTTCACTTAAGCTGCAACAAATTAAATAGAACTCTTCATTATACAGCATAAATTAGATACCTCCAGCGTATGGAACAAACTCAGGATGTAGCACACAGGTTTACTCTAGGGAGGTGTGTTAGGTTTTTTTTAACCCAGGATTGTATCAGCGATCCTGTTTACCAGTGGAGTCCACACATAGCATCTGCACAGCTGAAAAGATAATGAACCACAGCAAGGGAACAAGCCTCTGGGAAAAGGGGAAGATTTTACAGATGAAAAACAGCTCACCACGAGACTATGCCCTGACACTGGGCTCAGGGTTTTGTATTATTTCCTCCTATTTTTCTTAGCGACAACTTGTTAAAAACATGCATACAAAAGATTTATCCTTTTGTAATAAATTAAAATAAAATGCTATTCTTTCTCTAGATTTCAAAATACTTTAGCACCCACAAAACATTAAACAAGCTCCCATCAGTCAGTGGAAAGTCCTTTAGTAATGCTAATGAGCTTTGTATCAAAACCAATAAAGGTTCCTGTCATTATCACCTGTTATCACCTTATATTTAGAGAGCTACATTCACACATTTATAATAGAAGTATAATTAGCTGCTAGCTTTGCTTAAGATCAACATCACCTTTACAGAATGATAAGAAACATGATTTGATTAGCTTGGTGGGTTTTTTCATCTTTCCCTCATTTTTGTTCCTTTTTTTTTATTCATTTAATCAAAGGTATATAATTAAAAATTGTATAGAAATGCTAAGACTTCTGTAGAGTATCATGTTTACCATTGGCCCTGCTGGTAAAGGGTGTTGATTTCACCAATGTGTTGTTGCTATCCAATCTCTCAGCAACAGGTAATAATTTCCTTCTTTGCTGCCTGTAACTGAATTACCAGCTTTTCAACAACTAAATTTCTGTTGGAGACAGAATGGAAGAATTAGCAATTCACCTGCACACCTGCAGTGCAAATGTTGCCTCTCTGGGGAATATTAAATCTATGTCCTTAGCATAGCTACATAGAAAAGTAAGCATCCAGCAGAAGAAATTGTTGCAAAGGTACTGGCTAGCAAAATCAGACCAAATGCTGCAGCAAACTCAGCTTAAATCATTGTCTCAGCAGCGTGGGGGAGTTCTGCTTTTCTATTTTTTTAATAAAATCCTATCAGTGGAGAATAAAAAGGTGCAGCATGGCAAACAATGCTGTCAGATATTAGATATAAAATAAGAATTTTTTTCCCACCTCTGAGGGACTATAGCAATGGGCAACCCACACTGGGACAGGGACACAAGGACCAAGGGACTGCAGCCATGGGTGACACACACCGGGGCAGAGAAGCAACAGAGAGAAGGTGTTATACATGGTCCCCAGCCTCCGGCACTGCCTCACCAAAGGGATTGGGAGGCACTGAGTGTAACACCCAGCAAAAGGGGATGTGAGACCACGATGCGGGAGGACGTGTGTCGGAATGAAATTGAGGTGGGGGGAGGGGAGTCTCTTTCCCAAAATATTTGATTGTTTATTTTCTGTCTCTTATACCCTGAATCAGTGATGAAAGTCTTGTGTTAATCAGCAATAATTAGCAAAATTAAGTAAAATTCCAAGCTGAGCTACTTTTGCCTGCAATGATGCGTAATATAGATAACCTGCCTACATCTACCTATCCACTCAATACCAGTTCTGCATCGCTTTTAGAGCTTGAGGCAAGTTTTTATTACATTTCATGCCTATTTCCCATGACTACCATTATTAAGTATAAGGCACCCAACTCCTGTTCACATTCCACTCAAATGAAAATGAACCTGAAGTACCGAGTTCAGGTTAGATATAAAGAACTAGCTGTAAAGAGTGGGGGGTTTCCTGTCCTGGTATGGTCAGGTTGCCAGAACAAGCTCCGGCTGATCTTCTGCCATATCATTCTCCTTGTTATTAGAGATCTCTTAAATCTTGCCTTCTATTACCTGCCTATTTAGGGAAAAGAAAGTCACCTCAAAAATCTGAAAATGGATACAAACAATAAACCGCTGCTTTTAACATGCAATTTTGCCGATGAATACAGAACTAAAGAAGTACGTATAAATTCTAAGTGGGGAAGAAGCTATAAGTCTTAATTCACCAGTATTTTGGGGTAAGGGCAGTTCCACACAATCTTCAAGACACTAATAACAGTCCTTTGATAATTTTTTTTTTTAAATCCTGTAACATAAGTTTATGTGTGAATGTTCATTGTTTGAAATATTAGAGTGCCAACATACAAAGATGGTAACAGAAGCCAACAGTCAGAGGACTACGTGAGGCAAAATACATCAACACATTTCTCAGAAATTGCATTTTCACTTGTTTTTCTGGGCTTAGATTTTTGTCATGCATTTGGGTCTAAAAATATGAGATTGTTACCATAATATGAAAACAATGAAAACAGCTGAAACTTGAAAGGACTATAGGATTAACTGTCAATAAGAATGAAATCCTGAGTGTTTTATTTTTCTTTCATACATATTTTTGGATTCAGAAATTAACTTGCATAATTTACTAACACAACGATCATTAGGGATTTAAGGGGACTCTGTAGTGCAGTTGCACATTTGTTGTGTGTACATTTTGCTGTCAGCCTACAAAAACCTGTAACTGAAATAATAAACAGCTACCAAATGCCTCTGTGGACCTAGACACGAACTCCTGGGAGCTAGTAAGCACTGACATGAAGGAAAACCCTAATTTTAGGGGAACTTTTTCCACTTTTCAGACTAAACATACCCTAACCATATGTGTTAGGACGAAAGGTATTGCATATTCATCTCATGACTGCATTCACTGGAGGCTTCCAGCCAGGGTGGGATTCACCTTATTCTACCTCCTAAAAGTTCAGGATCTGATCCAGATGTGTTTACTATGAGAAGTATAGTTGTATGGTGAGTACTCAGAAACCATCCCTAGCCTAAGCTGCTAGGAACATGATCAAATTCAGCATAAAAGTTTGCAACTACTATGTATTAGAGCTGCATTTGGATGAAGTCTGTATAATTCCCAAAGGTTCATTACTGGTTTTATTTTCATTTCAGAACCAGCTCCTTCCTCTCCCATGGTGGTACTCAAGATGTATTCATAAAAGAAACAGTTTTACATGTCACATCGGGATAATGAAAGCTCTCTCACCTGTGTGAGAATATCTAATAACAAATTAATTCTACATAAAAATATATACTAAAAGTGAGTTAAAGTCATTATCATACAAGTGGGATTTTGTCTACTTCCTTTAAAAAACCCAAATTTAATCCATTCCCTCTCCCCTCCCCTCCTTCCAACCTTTAGAATTAAGGTAACAGAATATATAGTCTAAGAAATCTTCATTATATCAAAACCCTAAATTGTATACTAGGTAAAATTCAGAAACAAAGTTAAAATAACAGGCCAGTGCAGATGAAGAAATTGTAATGGAAACACCCAACTGTAAAAATTGGAGTCTTTTTATCTTGGATGCAGAAATGATGATTCTATGATATTTGTCATAGGAAGGAGGGGAGGAGGAGGTAGAGTACTTTCATACTAGCTAAATTTAGTGCCAGATTCAAAAGCCATGAAGATAATACTGCTGCAATTGAAAAGATGAAAACTTCAGTTTCATATCCCACAATACTTATGTTCAACGTCACAGCAAGCTTAACTTTAAATACATTTTTATCCACATCATACCTTATTATTTTCTTGCCGGAGTTGCTCTCTTTTTAATTAAAAAAAAAATGAGTTTTTTCACTATAGCTTCTAAAAAAAACCAAGTGATTAAAGAAATAGTCTTTAAAACTGAATTCACAAGACAGCAGTTAGCTGAATGTTTAAAAGGACTACCCTGGTGACTTCAACTGTGAAAGTAACCCTGCCTATGTAATTTCTTTAAAGCTTATTATTAAAATCAGAAGATCAAATTGTAAAAATAAAAATTTAAAAAATGAAAGATACTTAAATTTTTAAGACAAACATTGGTAAACATGGCCTGGGAGAAATTTTGCATCAGGGGAATGTTTTGAGGCCTTTTGGAGGTTTAAAGGAAATATTAGGGATAGTGTTGCAATAGACAGCAAGAGAAAGCCAGGATCTCCAGCTGCAGCAGTCTCAGCAAGCGGTTGCCAAAACCTAGTGTGAGCTGCAAAAACTTCTTTTTCAGCAGAAAATTTGTGGTTACTGTTAAAGTAGAGACGAAAAAAAAAAAAAGTTAGATCTGTAGGTGCAGTGGGGCTGGGAGGCAGCTGCCCAGGCAAAGAACGGGTGCAAATGGACCTGCCCTGGCAGAAAGTTTGCATCAGGGCCATGCCTCCAGAGCTCTGCAGATTTTTTAGCATTATTTTTAGAATGTGGGTTAAGGCAAAGAGAAAGCCTAGACTTTCCTGTGAGCGGGGCTATCAAGTGACTGTCCTCTTAGGTGTATGCTTCCACTGCTTCTGAGCTGGGGGAAACTTTTCTTCACTCACTGAAGTGTGGGGGGGAGATATCTGAGTTTGTTTAAGGTAAGGTTGTTTTCATGTTTCGTCAGGTCAATCTCAGCTACATCAGCTGTATTCTCAGGATAGCCCAGTCATCACTGTCTTGGTGAACTTGACCTCTTCCTCTAATGCACTTTCATACCAGTGTTCAGCTGTCAAAAAAAAAAAAAAAAAAAAAAAAAAAGCCACTGGCCATTTGACTTAATATTCATCCATCTATTTTGCATTTTTAGCAGTTTAACTCATTGCCTTTGGTCATTTTATTTTATAAATTTTGTCCTAGGAAAGAAATAGAAAGGGTGTTAGGAAGCCCTATTTGTGCTTTGTGGTTAAATTCTCGTTTTACTTACAGTAGCATCAATTTGGTATGTTAAGTAAAACAGTGAAATTATACAGTGAGTAATGGGTGAAAATTATTTCACAACTCCTGAATCATAGCAAATGACAAGGTGTTTCCAACAGTTCTTAAATCAACTGTCCTCTGTCCTGAGAGGCATCTTAATCTTTATCATTATAACACCACTTATTAATTGGTTCAGTACCATTAAGAAACAGCACTATTGGAAGATCTCCAGGCATTACGAACCTAAGAGCAATCATGCTAGTTGTGGCCTGGCTTTTTCCGACACTGTGATTCCCTTTTTGCCTCTTCCCGGGGTTCACCTTGCTATGAGCTGGATGCTACACAAACACTTCCTTCAGGGTAACCATGGGAACCAAACTCAGAGCATCATCTGGGATGCAAAGGCTTGACCAATGTTTTTAACTTACAGTGATGCTTTGTTTTAAGGATCCAGTCCTATCAGTATAAAGGTTTTTACAGATTAGTGCTTTCCCTACCTGAAAAACACAGTGAAGGTCAGTGGTTGAAAATATTAATTCTGCATTTCAAGCAGAGATTTATAGTTTGGCATAGAAAATTGTCCTTTTCAGTGAATAACAGCAGCAATGAGAAAATAAAACCATCTATCATGAACGCAGGAGTTCTTAGTAATCCCATGACAAATTCAAACAATGCACCCATAAAACTGGAACTCTTGAGTTCTCTTTCTGTGTAACCCACTGGCTGTTAATCTTGTCAAGTCAGTCAAACCACCTGTGCCTCAGTCTCTGTGCATTAACCTACATCAAGTACATAGATACTTGGTTGCTGAGCCATTTCATCCATTCAAGTTTGTTAAGCGGTTTTCCCAGACAGAGATAGTACATAAAACCTTAATATTAAAAGTTATGATTGGTCATAGTGAGATGGTATGGCCAAGACAACTTGAATGTAAGAAAACTGTAACCTACAAAGCCTCCTGAGTGGGCACAACTGAACTGGGTATCTAAGAAACACATGGTATCATGTGAGATTTCTTCCATATTCTTTGCTTTGTTTGGACCATAAATATTCCAAGCACAGTTTCTTCCTCCATTTGAGCTTCTGTTGCTTGACTGGTAAAAATGTTTGATTTTGTTTTTCCATTTAAAAGAAGTTTTGTTTATATTAAATTTTTTGAGAAAGACTCAGGACTACCGACTAGGCTGCATTTTAGTGACTGACCCATTCTTAACACAATAATTTGCCCTCCTCTTTGTTTGTACCTTGGCCCTAACCATCTCTCCTCCCCCCACATGCTTTCCTTTCTAATAAAAAATTACTCTCAGATCTGCACACAGAGCAACTCAGTAAGTACTCCCAGTGATGTCAATACTGACTAAAGCAGTAGTCTAAAGATCAGATGGATGGAAATGTGCCTTTTTAATAACACAGTACACAGAAATTCATATTTTAACTGCGAGAGGTTTATGTTAACAAGAGCATAGCAAGTTATCTGCCCACTCTGCTTTCCCACCCTTTCAACCTTCATGCCATGCAAGTTTCTATTGTGTTCATCTTTAAACCTTACAGCTGTCCTCTATTCGTTACCTGTAACAGTAATCCCAGATTTCTTTTTGCCTCAAACAATATTGCAGTATCACACTAGGATATACCACTGAGTTTAATGGATCCCTGACTCTTCAAATCTACTGACTGGATAGACAAAGCATTCACTCGCAAGTAAAAAACAGCATCTGTAATGACCCAATCTAAAGGAATCTTATTATAATTTTTACTGCCTAAGGCTCTAGTAGTAATTGACTGTCACTTTTTGAACAAGCATTACACAGATGTTTTCACGAACATGAGTAAAATATACCAAGTGAAGTCTGAGGTCAATTAGGCAAATTTGAGGTTTATTTGCATGATTCTTTCCTGTTTTCCAATAAATGTGTCACTTAGAAAACATGACAAGTAATATAGACACCTTTTACAGTAACATAAAGTATTCTCTGGCTTTCACCACAAACCATAAATATATTTGGAACTGTGCTAAAATCCTGCTTCTACTCTACAGAAAAATAAAGCAAAAATTTTTATATAGCATTATATTACTGTATATTTATGGCATGGCTTTTTATAATTGTTGATGCTGTTACAATGCCAAGGCTAATTTCTTAGAGGCCAGTAGCTGTCAAGCCTGTATTTACTTTGATTCTAATGCTGCCTTCTAATCAAGAAGCCAGACTGAGGTTATCAGGAGAAAGTTAAGAAATCAGGCAGCAAGTATTTCAAATTAAGTTGATGTGGTAAAAATATAAGCTCTGCAATGATGGCATTTACCCTAGAGGAGGATTTATATTTGAGCCTGTTACCATCCAACAACTCAGACAGCATTTCAGAGATGAAGGGTCTTTTATCTTCCTAAAATAAAAAACACTGAATAACATTCTTATTGAAATGCTGAGAGTGAGTAAACAGAAAGAACACAAATATCAAATACTCCCTTTCTGAAAGAGGACATCATCTTATTTCTACCATATTTGTAAGGTGTTTGGCACACCATTTTTTTTTGGTTGTTTGAATCTCTCTACATCCCAAATCATTACCTTCCCTACCACATGCTTACTCTGGCAGAGCCAATCTTTACAAGATGATATAGCTGATAAAATATTCTTCCCAATGTTGAAATAAATATTACTAAAATTGTAAGTACTACTGTAGAGTAAACAAATGTATGGGGTAACTAAGTGCATAAAGAATTTGTTGTGGAGTCCTTAAAGGAAAGAATCCTCATTTCTTTGTAGAAACTTTTCCTGAATTCATCCTTGTGTTACCTCTTCTAATATCCCACATCTGTGGATAAGGCACAAAACACACTTTTGAGAATACAAGGTAATAAATGAGAGCAGTAGACTGCATCTTCTAGCACTGGAGAAGAAAAGAAAAGAAAACCCCAAACTTCCCAGACTCAGATACCAAAAACAGAATCCACCCTTGACCCCCACACCTGCACCTACATTACAGACAGACATATTATGGGACATACATTATGGGATGATGTACCACAGCTTCCCATGCAGTCCTTGTCTCTGGCTAGATACTTCAACCAACATAAAGACAACCATGTCATATACCTTGGTTTTTTGATCCAGAAGAAAACCAAGCAGGCCAGAAGCCAATACTGCCTTTCTGCAAATCCTCCAGTGTTGATGCCAGGGGTGCATACCTGTTTGCAGGCAGACCTGGCCAGGGGTAGCCCTCAGGAGGCAGTGCCAACACACACACCCTGAAATTACATAGCATCAAGGTCACAAAAGCTGTTCAATTTCTTTATTTATTATTATTCAGTACTGTTATTATTCCAACACAGTTACCAACCTTTTCTCCTAGTCAGACACCTATCCTTTGCTTTGTATTTTCTGATTCATACAGACATGATTAAATGTTTTCCTTTCCAGAGAGGGGTTCTCAGAGCATCTTTGCTACAGATCGCATACTCTTGAGTCTGGACATCTAAGGACAGGCTGTCACAATCTTTGGGTCCAAAGCAGCTCATAAGAACTACAGATCATGCAAGTATGAACTATATAATAAGTCTCTGCAGAAAATACAGCCAGGTTCACTTGGATTTTTTTTTCCATGCCCACCAATGAAGAAAATAGACATTAGACTGCAACAGACCTTATGTGTTTTCTGTGTGCTTTTCTTTCTTTCTCTGTCACAGAACTGCCTATACTCCACACATTCCTTCTGTTCACAGCAATTCACCTCCAAGCAAGGCACAGCAAGGCCCAGGAGAACAGTTTACAGACCAAATGCAAGGTCAGCAACAATAGCTCTGATCACAAAGCAGTGCTTTATAGGGAATAATATTTGTCCCATTTATCTTTTGTTTAATACCATCATTTAAGCCATCCTGTTTTGTGAGAGGTTATCCAAAGGAACCATTCTCCTCCACACAGCATTGAGTATTCGACTTCTGCCACTCTCATCATACCAGTGCATTCTCTTTCGTACGTTAAGTGCCATCACCTGTTATCATCAGCAGTTTCAAATAGCTCTCCTATGAAAACTAGACTTTTATTATATATAGGCTCTAAATTTATTAGCTTTATCACAAATGTCACTAGAAAAGAATGTTTCTAAAATAATAGAGGTAAAAACAATATAAATGCAAGTAAAACAGCTTAGCTATCACTTCATCTTTGTGATAAATTATTGATTTAAAATGCCAATAAAATTGTTTTTTATTGTCTTATCTATAACATGTGAGTTTCATTCTAAGACACCTCCACTGTTATTGATGCACATAATGGTGCATACAAACATGTAAATCTGTCCCATATACAAACTTTGAATATCAGAATATGCATGCTTAGCTGCACAAAACAAGTCATGCCAACATACACACTGCTAATTGTTGGCTCGATTTGATGAATAGTGAGCTGGCATCAGGACATTAGAACCTCAAGCAACAGAGGAGATTACTCAGAGTCACATAATTTCCGTGTTACAAATAAGAAACAAATATCAAATATGTAACAGAGGGGGATCACCGGGGTATTTTTCTTCTCTATATCAGACAACTAAAAGTCCTATAATTGCCACAAAAAAAAAAAAAAAAAAAAAAAAAAAAAAACCACAGAAAAGCTCTTTCCTTATTTGCACATACTGGGTTGTTTTTTTTTCTAAAATATAATGCACAGTAATAATATTTGCGTGGGTTTTGTCCCAGGAATCAGAAGGAAGCCAAAATATCAGAATCAGGATCAGAATCACAGGCATACTATGGATCATATGTCTTATAACATTCTGTGGTGATACAAACCTTGTCTCATCTTCAAAAATTATTTACACTAAATCCTCATGTTCACGTCTCTTTCCATTCATTGTTATAATAACATATGCAAACTACTATACAGACAATACATGCAAAGTAGCCACTTGCGTGGAATTATTCTGGAAGTATGTGAAAAACAAAGTGAGTATTTGCAGATGAGTTATGTATTTAAAATCAATACATGTCATTAGTTTTTACACAGGTTTGAAATTCCTTTCATCTATGACAGGTGTGTGATGATCAACAGGCTTTCCTCAGATTTTGCATTTCAACCCCTGATTTAGCTAAAAGATTCATAAAACTTCATTTAGTAACCCTGCTTTTAGTTGCCTTCGTAACTGGTATGTAAGGATTGATTTTAAAAGACCTCTACTGCTACTTCTGACAAAGTCATTCAGTGCTTGAACTCCAAAGTTTATTTTGAGTGTCTGATATTTAAAATGTCCCCCAAAACAGAGGAGAACTTTTGAAATCTGGCATGTATGACAGCATATTAATAACATTTCAGGTGTATTTGTTCCAAATGCTATGAAATACCAGACGTTTTTCTTCTTAAGGATACCCAGCACTGACAACACAGAGAATGAATGCTGAGTTTCTAAATTTAATACAGAATTCAGTCACTGGTCCAGTGCTATAGCATACCTGTTTCAACAAATGAAATAGAAGTATTCACTCACTTCCTTCCAAACCTATAAAGACACAAAGTAAAAGAAGTATTACTAATTAATCCACCTAGATGTTTGTTATTTCTGCAGGGATAGATTTGCAGGTAGTAGCAGTATTATGTGTGTGTTTGGTGTTTGTTGGTTTTTTAAGCTAGGTAGCATATTTGGAAGGGATGGACAAGCTTTTGGGCACATGAGCTCTTTAAATCTGAAACAGAAGCAGCAAAGGCCAAAACCAAATACAGTTTGAGCATAATTCCTCTTAGTTTCACCTGAGTCACAGCTGAAGCACCTTAAAGAAATCCAAGGTGGACAGAGTGGAAAAGAGGAATGTTAACACAGAGAGGTCATGACATGGTCAGTTAACTCCTAAAAGGCATACTTCATGGGACACACACAAGGCAATAGGTGAAGATTATACTGTGGCACAAAATTTAGGGTCCAGCAGAACCATGAATTTCAGATCCCAGGCTTGTTTTTGGATGGTGTTCAACCTTTGAAGATCAAGAGCAAGAGACCACAGATCTGTTCTGTGAAACAAAATCGTCCCTTTGGTTCCTGTTCTTTTCTGATCGTGTGTGAGGGTTCACTCCAAAACTGTTGTTCAAATCCATCTAAATTTTTTTAAAATTATGAAAAACACCATAATTCTAGGACCAACAAATCTTAGATTCAGTGACTGTTTCAGACTATCCTCAAGAAGGCACTTTCCAGTGTTGGTCTAATAGCTGTAATGTTCATCACTTCTCTTTAAGATTGTAAAATATTTTTCCAAAAATCCTAATTTTCTGCTTGATTCACATGAAAATAGCTTTGGCATTTATGAAAAATAGATTATTTTTAAAAAAATTATGGAACTGTTCTAAATAGCCTTTTAAGAACGACAGATAATCAAAACCAGCTAAACAATGGCTACTGAAGAGAGAAGAGCTAAATTTTTTCTCTATGTCTTAGGTCCACAGCTGTATGGCATATGCTCTTTGCTTCTTATTAACACTAAAATTAGCCAGAATTATTTGCCAATCAGCAGGAAATGCCACCATCCAAAAGGAGAGAGAGATTTTTTCTTTCCCCTTCCCCAGAAAGAAATGAGAGGAAAGGGGAATTTGGACTCCATGGACAGCTTCACAAAAGAAAGGAGCAGAAGGAAATGCCAAGCCTTGACTATAGAAAAGAAAGAGAGAAAAGATAGAAAGAAATAGATAGAAAAGAGGGGGAAAGACAGAAAGCTTTCCAAACTCAGTGCTCCATTCACCTTCCTCTCACAGGGACTTGTGCCTCACTCAGATTAAAACCTTGGTAGCTAGCCTTATATCAAACATCCCAGAAGTTCAACGTGGTAAAGATTCATGGGGTGAGATCCATCTCTATAATGAAGAAATCTTGCCCAAGCTGTGTGTTTAGCTCATGTACTGCCTAATATTTTTAATTTCCACGTAACAGAGATCTCTTTGTTCTATCCATTCTTGCACTGACCAGTAAATTTCACAGCAAGGAAAAATATGTTTGCAATACAGATTGAAATTACGTCATTATAATCCTTTAACACACCAGGAGACATGGGAAGTTTTAGGCCTAAAAGAAGTCAAAAAAAATGACCAGACAAGATGTAGTAATTCTAAAGGAAAATATCATTGGTCAAAATACGACTTCAATTATTTGCTGGTTTTGAACTTTTCACTGATTACCAAACAGAAACATGGGGTTTTGTTTTCCAAAGAAGAAAATATATTTTTACGAAAATTACACTGCAGTCTTTTAACAGATGTCAGGTCAGTTTGACATACCCTGGTCATAAAGACAACAAAATAAATGACTGTATATAAACAGTGCTCACACTGCTAAGAGTCTGCAGAAAAATGTGCACACACAAAATGATTCAGCACATTCATTGCCAGGTTTTTAAATGGCTTCACATAATTTAATGAAATTTAAATACAGAAAAAGGGTAAAGCTTTGATGCCCAAACTCTCATTTCAATACTTTCTTTTTCATGAAGTAAGCAGAAAACCCCAAAAGAGAGCAGCTTTAATTAGCTTTATTCTAATCAGATTTAGAAATTAGGCAAATAGATGGCTCAGAATGTATCTACTTTTGTTTAGAATAAAAATTATTCCCAAGAGAACTTGAGACTGCAGCATTTCCTGTAACATAAATAGTGAAGTCTGTGTGGGAGGAGGTCTTATATCAAAATAATTTGGTAAAGATTACCATAACAGAGATGTTTAGAGTTTTAGATTTTTCTCACATCCCACATCTTTTTTTTTCCTTTTTTTTTTCCCTTCACATTTGAGTGAGTCAAGTAATGCAGATCTCCTGTCAAAGAGTGCCAAACAAATTTGGTTCTCTTGAAAAGCACTGTTTGCATAAGCCCATTTATGCACTTGAGCTTCTCTTCCCGAGTAGCTCTTCAGCTCTGTGCTGTGTTGCGTTTTTAATGGGAAACCTGAATAATGTTAAGCAAAGCTGGGGCAGGAAAACACATTTTTACATCTAATTTAAAGCCCTAAGTAGCATACAGCTCTAATTCTGGGTCAGAGTTATGTGAAAGTAGTAAATGGCTCCATGATTATTCCTATTTTAGGAGCAGAAACAACAGCTCTTCCGTTCTCAGTACAAGGAAAAGACATGGACAACTTTGGAAAGTTTCTCAGTATAAACTGTCCACAGCTTGAAGGTGTGTGTTCCCGAATACATCTCCACAATAAGTTCCCTATTCAGGTGCATGAGCACCCCAGCAAACATCTTGAAGTATACCTCCACAGTGTCTCTCCTCAGAACTAACTCAGGCTGAAACCGTTCACCATGTTAACATGGCTGTAGCTGTTACAAGAGTTAAGTGGCTGAGGAATGCACAGAAGCAGGGAGTGTAGCATGCCCAAGGGCTTTAGCCTGGATTTAGCATTACTGAAACAATTCAACTCACTTTAATAACATTAGAATTATCAGCATCAATTTTAGCTAATGAACTTAGGTATTTCCTTTCCTGAGCTTTTCATGGCACCACATGGCTCTGCCCCAATCTTAGTTGCTAAACTCTTCAAGGTCATCAATTAACTATATAATGGTCTTCGCAGAATTTTTACAGTCCTTTTAATATTTTTTCTGTACACTGTCAGTGATTAACAAGACTTATCATACAAGTCTTGATCCAGAAAAGCACTTAAGGACATGCATAACTCCGATTTCTTGAGCTGACCATTTAATCTGACAAGACCAGGCGCACACTTGAAGTTAAAGGCATGTTCCGCTACTTTGCTATTTATAAGTGAAAATGTTTGCCACTACGCAAGGAGAAACACAGCCAGGTAAAACATATCCCTGCTTTGGGTAAAAAAATAATGTTCTCAGATTTAATCCTTGGAGTATGCATGAATTTACTTACAATTTTGACATTTCCCCTGAAGATGTTCTTCAGGATAGGTCTTATTCTCAACTGCACTGGGACAAATCAAGTCACAGATTTCTTCAGGCAGCTCTTCATAGTAATTTCTTTATATTTAAGTATACAGGACCCAGCAGATTCACTTAAATCAAATGTCCTCTCTATTATCCTAAAATACACTAAACTCATTCTTCCGCCTCTCAATTTCAGCAGCAATTTTGTTCCACATATTATTATGCTAATAAAGGGGGAAACTTGATTAACCAGAAGGTTCTAAAAGAGTTTAGATGTAACAATCACCTCAGCTCAAAGTAAATCGGTATTGCAACGAAAATGCTTGAAAAACTCTACCATATCAGAGGCTTACCAAAAGCAACACTTAGACAGAAAACTAGATTTTGACAACAGAAGTAAAATACAGGTAGTTTACAAAGCATCTAACCATTAAACTGTATTTCTTTGCTTGTTACACTACTAAACCCAAACTCTTCTTGTGAAAAAGCTACTCCTACAGAGGGGTTTTATGCAACGGACATTATGTAAACAGCCAACCAATTCTTTTCAGTAAAGATTGGTATTTATGAGCAAGACCTATTTACGAAATTCTGGAGATTAGACAGATAATTTGTGCCTGCAATTCAAAAAACTCTCAAACAAAAAAAGACCCCAAAATTGGTATTACAGGCTAGAAAAGAACATTGGAAAATGCCGTAAAGAACCAGGAAAGTGATAATGACTTCCCGATGAAGTGCTTGACAGTCTGTCCAACTATAACAAGCACCAAATACCACACAGTTTCGTAGATTCCTAGTAACCAGATTGGTTACTTGAATCTCCACCTAAACAGATAATTTTGAAATATCTGCAAACATCCTGGCACATCTGGGTATGTTTTTGCCCATCTCCCAGTTTCTTCATCCCAGCCATGCATTACAGATCCTGGGTAATAAAGGAAATATTATTCTAATAATCTTATTACAGTGGAAAAATTACAGTTCTAAACTGGACAATGTCAACTCAACAAGACAAAAAGTGTAACATTTATTTGCTTTCTAGGAATAGCCAACTAAGATTTCAAGCCACTATCTCAATAGAGTAATCAATAGCATTAAGTGGTGGTGTAAGCTGCATTCTGTATGACTGTACCAGTGCGTATAGCCCTATTCTGTAAACATTCACCTCCTGCAATGAACAGATCACTCAGTTCTCTGCGCTGTTCATTCCATGACCAAGATAACAAACCCAGAAACCCAGAAACATACCGAATGAGAGCAACAGGTGATTTCACATAGGTCACTGTAAACCTTGACTGAAGAATGCTCTGTTCAATATATCCACATTTCCTTCCTTATCCCACTAATAGAATACTTTCATGGAAGATATCTGACAACAGTTTGTATTTTCAGCTGGTGCAAATAGATTCAAATGGAGAGGAACTTGCCATGGTGTAAGGCTGGAAGAAACTAGTATAATTTGAAAGGCAAAGCTGCTTATACCCTTTTGCAGATGTCGTTACACTCACCAGCTTTAGAGAAAACATGAGAAGGCAGAAAATAGAGCAAGAGTTAGATACAGAGCTCCAAGAGTTTCATCCAGTCACTACTGGCTCTGGGAAGAACATGCCAACGCCAGCCAGCACCAGCCTCTGCCTCTGAATGTGCCTGCTCCCTGGCACTGCCCACAAC
Organism: Morus bassanus; assembly: GCA_031468815.1. NCBI lineage: Eukaryota > Metazoa > Chordata > Aves > Suliformes > Sulidae > Morus > Morus bassanus. The sequence goes on along the minus strand of CM062567.1, from coordinate 105,188,965 downwards.
ATGAGGGCAGAGAACTAAGGAAGGAGGGGGGAGACCGAGTACAGTAGCCAAGCTTCCACAGAAATAAAATCTATTCAGTTTCACTCCTCACACCTAGCTGCACACTCTAGAAAATTCACCAAACCGTAAGGGTTGCCAGCTGACTGGGATGGGTTTTTATATAAAGAATTTAAAAAAAAAAAAAAGTTGTTCAGGATGTTTTAAGATTATTACTGTTGCTTTCTCCATTCTCCTGCCTTCCAAACTTCACCGTTTTGTAAGACAGTACGCATTCAGAGAGATTGCAAGGAATCTATTTTGTTTGCTTTTGGGTTTTCCATCTAAAGTATATAAAAACCCCATGAAAAAAAGCATTATCACTTTGTCTCTCAAACATACAGCTTTTAAAGTCATTACAGAGGCAGAGAACAATCTATGGAAAAAATGTAGACAACTGTATACTTTGAAGTAAAAATAGAAAATACTCAGCTGTATACTTTTAAGTCATTGTACTTCAAAAGCGTCATTCTGATTACCTCTCTTTTGGGAATTGTGCCAGTGCTAGCTGGAAAAAACACTCTTATCTAGCCATCAGCTACAAAATATAAAAACAAATTGCAAGAATTACTGAGCTTTTGGAGTTTGGAATGATTGAGACCTAGTTAAAGAAACATATGCTACTTTGATTACATAGCAGCCTCTACTCTATGTACTCAGATAAGAATATACTATAATACAAGACTTCAAACAACATACTGAAAAATTAAATACAGTGTCCCTGTATCCTGCTTTGTTTGGGGGTGTGTGCTGTCATAAGACAACACCTTGTACCTTCCAGAATCATGTATATTCATGTCAGTTTACAAACTAAAGTCTCATGATAGCTAAGAAGGTAAGGACATTAGTATTAAAACAGGAAGACAGCAACAAGGTCACTGTACAGCAAATTACAGAAAATTTTAAGTTAAAGGTTTTTAGTCAAAGGTTATTAATGTTAATGTGCAAGAGTGTATATCCAAGTGAACAATCTACAAAATTTTGCCTAATTTCTTAGCCAGCTCAGGCCAAGGGTGTCTGTGATCACGTTTGCCCCATGCAAAGAGCACTCACAAACCAGAAGAGCACTGCACAAGCCGGTGTATTTCAGTTCCAGAGTATCCTAACACTGGTTCACATCTTGAAAGCAGCGTAGCCTGAGCCTCAGCAGTAGCAGTTCTTGTAAGTAGCATAGCTTAAGCAGGGCTATGGAATTTGAGACTACATCAGTAAGGATAAAAGTCAGCCCAAACGAGGCTGGGTATCTCGGTCCCCGTGCTCCACAGCATGGCTTGGATACGTCAGAAAGGTTACTTCAGAATCCTGAGTACTACTACCAAACTGTCATCACACCAAGAGCACTATGGAGTTCACAAGGTATCTTAAGCCCCTTAATCAATTTCCATATGTTATTACCATCAGCATTTTAAATACCCAGCATGTTAGAGTTCAGGTAATTTTTTTCCTGTATCACATATACCCCAGCCAGTAAGCACTAAAGTGCTATGAGAATCTCTCCAACTTCATTTTTCTTGTGTCTTTGCAGTTAACTGAAAACTATGTTGCAGCAAGAAAGAACAAGCTAAAAAGAACATGACACAAGCCTGGTGTTGAGTTTGGTGCTTTGTGAGAGTGTCTTGTTTCTCATCTCTGCTTGCATCAGTAGGGGAAGCCCCCACTTCAGCTTCTTGGTGGCTGCCTTAAGTGTTCCTCCATGCAACAGGCAGGGTTTTTTACAAATCCTGTTTCTATATCGATTTTGTATAAGTCAACCCACTCAACCTATATCCCAGAAATTCTGTTCCCTCCTAAGCATGAAAAGGCATTAGAGCTGAAACCCTGTTAGTTGCTAGCCCCTCTTGCATGTGACACACAGACAGCATCACTGACACCAGACCAGCCAAAAGCATCAATCCCATCTGGGTTTGGCACAAGTATAAAACTGCCTGTCTGATATCGCTGCTATACCCCATGGTTCCATGGGGCTGCTATGCTTCTATGGTTCATGGAAGTTTCATGCTTTCTTGTGTCATCTACAGAAAAAAATTATGATACATCATATAGACAGAGTGGCATGGAAAAATAATAGCAGTTCCATTGTAAGGCCTTCAGTGCATAGTTAGCTTATTTAAGTATTTTTAACAAATGCGAACCATCACAGTAAGCTTATCAGTTTTTCAGCACTTCACATCATACAGTCATGGTTTTATTTGATCTAATCAGAGGAGTCTTAAAGCCCAATTAATGGACTTTATGGTCAAGCCACAGCCTCACCATCACCATTTTAACTCCTCGGATCCAGGCCAGACTGCTTGGCTGGAAAGAGTACTAATCAACAGACTTGAAACTGGAAGGGGTATAAGGTTTTGCTATGCCTAACTTAGAAAACCTGCTCTCCTAGCAGATCCACAAAGCTCCTTTTAGTATCATTACAATCATGCAGAGCAATTATGTTAATTCTGCTAATTAGTCAGTATGGGTAAAACTGTGGCCAAGCTCCAGTTTCCCAGCCTTTTCCCCATTATAAGCTGTTAGAACCTCCAGAAAAAGACTCAACAACTCTTGGTAAAATTTATTTCTATTTGGATTTGATCCAAGCCATTCTACACAATTCCATTAAAGCACAGCAAACAAGGCTAGATATTAATGCATAACTGAAGTATGTTTTATGCTGTCAATATGGATCAGATTCAGACTGGCTCCATTCCAGAATTATGCTTTTAAAAGCTTATTTAGAAACAAATTACATAGAAGATAAACAAGCAATTAACCAATCTCCCAAGAAGCTAACAATCAAAATATTCTGTGCCGATGTATTAAACATATTAGGTTGTTGCCTTCATCTATCACTTGGTTCTGCAGTACCTATGCTATGTGACTTTCAGCCAGAGCAAGGTCATAGTTAATTGACGTAAGTGCATGCCACCATTTCTTAATTTTAAATTCCATGGTTTTGTTTTAAGTACACAGCAATATGCTGAAAGTAAGAGGGAATACAGATCAAAGAATGAAAATTTACAGATTCCATATGTATGTTGTGGTTTTCAGAGTACTCAGAAGGTAGGCTCACAAATGTTCCATTCACAAGTCTGAATGCATATCCAAACTGTGTGGATTTACAGCTGTGTGATATGACTGACTTCCAGTGTAACTACCTGTATCTGTCACCTTAACACTGATACCAGCTTTCTTTACTTCAAAATCAATATGGGGCCAAACCCCAATCACTTTATTCACATTGTTACATTAAAATCAAATACGAGATGAGGCAGCTCGGAGTTCAGTGACATCTCTGCACATTGTAAATTTTCATTAGATCAGACAGAGAGGTTGGAGCCTAGTTTCTTGTTTCTGCTGAAGTTTGGAAATGAAATAGGCAGAGTTTAAGACAGTCACTTCTTAATACGCTAAGGAACAGGGCTTTATAAACCCAAGGTCATTGGGAATATCTGAAGCAATTGTTCAAAGCCCTTACTTAGCATGCTTTTAAGGTTAGCAAGACTCCAACTGGAAAAGGTAATGACAGCCAAGAGTCAGAGTAAGTGACATAATTCTGTCTGTAAGACCACATAAGAAAGTTTTTATGACTTTGGGCTCAGCTGTTTCAGGTTAAGATTACCAGGTAACTGCCCTACTCAGAAAATATATTTGTCACATTGTGCCTGGCCAGTGATGTATTATACATCTCTGACTTTTCCTTACAAAGGATCAGCTTGCTTAGCCTACGTATCCCTTCAATGCATTTTTGTACATCTGCTCCTTCTACTGGACCTCTTGCTTCCTCCTTTCCACAGTTGTGCTATGACTGATCATATTTTTTTTCAAAAGTCTCTCATGTATCACTTCCAGATGCAAGCTTGTCTTCTCCTTTTTCAAAGTCATATGGCATTGAGTTATCTGAATTATTTCGATACATATTTACTTGCCTCTTTGGTCACGCTGTTGTTCACACGTGCATGCTATTTATAGCTCTCAATTCTCAATTTGTCATCAAATTTCTACAGGTCTACTTATTTTTAAGAAAAACAATGACTGGTTACCCATGTCCTTTGTTACATTAATATGACATTTTTTTCTGTTCCTCCTATGCAATGTATGTGCATAATTATTAGTTATAGCTATTGAGGGTGCCGCTACCAAACTACAACCATAGGTATGAGTATGAATGGTGCACTCTTCATGGGCAGAACCATGTTCAAGGGAGGTCTAACCAGCCAAGTGAGCAAATGCTGCTGTCAGAGGATAACCGAGACTTAGATTCACCCATGGCAGTTCCTCTCATTCTGCCCTGACAAGACACAACCTTCTGAGCATATTTTCTTCCCACTTTAATTTTCATGCTATTCCAATTTCTGAAAAAACACCAATGGAGAACACCATGGTGGTGAAAGAGCATGTAGTCTCAAAACACTAAGGAAATGAATTTAACTTTGTTTCAACTTAATGTTGCATATACTTAATTTGGGAGGGGAAGACCTTGCTACAGGGCTAGAATAATAATAGTCAGAATGAGACATAGAAAGTAACAAATGGCTCTTACGGTCAGGCTTCACTTTACACACTTCAGTTTTGTATTCTTATGTTGGAGAAGCTTTGGTGGAAAGATTCAAAACCGCTTCAAGGCACAGAGAAATTGACCATATTTGCAGGACTTGAGGAAAGAAAAGAAGGACAACACATGGATGTAAATATATCTATCACTGCAGTAGAAGTGAGAAATTCCTAAAAAACCTTGATCCTGGAAGTAAGTGGATCAGTACTCCTCCTACCTGTATCTTTCATACCTTGATACAATGTTCCCAGTAGCTTCTTTCAAGCTAAGGTCTCTGTCCATCCACCAGCTACTAATCCTGTGTCTGGTCTTTAGAGGTTCTCTGAGGTACCTTGACAGAGTCCTGTCTGGAATACCTGGAAAAAACATTGCCCCACACTGAACAAAGAAAACAGAATTTGGAAAGGACAGATGCAGTCCATTCCTGCACCAGTGCATCCTCTGGTTTTCACACAAAAATGCTTCCTTTCAACTCTCATCTGACATTGCAAGTGATAGAGACCAGTGGCAGCAGTTGACCCAAATCTGCTTTATATGTGCCTCCCATCCAAAGACAGCAACAACTGCCACGCTGCATATAAATAGCTGTCACTCTATCAGTGTCTCACATATTTGTCAGTCAGTAGCTAAATTTGATACTGGGCAAAATTTGCTGGAAGGCAATTAAGTTCAGCAGCTTTGGAGATGACCAAAGTGACTGTTTGTTGTACTCAGCACAGAAATAGATCAGGGACAATGTATACACACACCTGTCTGGGACCACCTTCAAAGACAGCTTCCTCCACAGAGACGGTGTCGTGGTTTAGCCCCCATCAGCAACTAAGCCCCACACAACCGCTCATTCACTCCCCTCCAGTGGGATGGGGGAGAGAATCAGAAGGGTAAAAGTGAGAAAACTGATGGGTTGAGATAAAGACAGTTTAATAGGTAAAGCAAAAGCTGCGCACACAAGCAAAGCAAAACAAGGAATTCATTCACTCCTTCCCATTGGCAGGCAGGTGTTCAGCCATCTCCAGGAAAACAGGGCTCCATCATGTGTAAGGGTTACTTGGGAAGACAAACGCCATCACTCTAAACATCCCCCCACTTCCTTCTTCTTCCCCCAGCTTTATATGCTGAAGCATGACTTCTTATGGATTGGAATATCCCTTTGGTCCGTTGGGGTCAGCTGTCCCGGCTGTGTCCCCTCCCAGCTTCTTGTGCACCCAGCAGAGCATGGGAAGCTGAAAAAGTCCTTGACTACTGTAAGCACTGCTTAGCAACAACTAAAACATCTCCGCATTATCAACACTGCTTTTAGCACAAATCCAAAACATAGTCCCATACTAGCTACTACGAAGAAAATTAACTCTATCCTAGCTGAAACCAGGACAGATGGTCTAAGAGCTTGAGTCCTGAAAATGACTATCAGGAAGGTGTAGCCACAGGGAGAGTCTGGATACAGTGCTGTTTCTTTGGAGCTTCCCTTTTGGTGCTCCACATAGTTTTCTCCAAGGCAGTTGCCGGACTTCTGTCCTTATCTGACAGCCACTCTGGATAGAGAGATTTGCCTGTCTTCTTTGTTGAGGCTCTGAACCAAGGTGAACTCATCTTCCTGCCTAAATCTCTCAGTTCAGAAAGAGGCAACCTGTTGTGGGGACAAGTAAGCCCCACTGAATGACACACTGTACCTTCTAACCCATACACCTCCCTGTGTCCTGAGGAGGAGCCTAACACCACACACCTTCAAACATACACACCAACTCAAAGATGGGTCTGTACTCACTTCTAAGCACCTCATGCCATGTAACTAGAAACAAGAGATCTCTGTCAAGAAGTCTCAAAGCTCTCTTCATAAAGCAGGAATGCAGGCTGTCATCTTAAAGAAGTGCTGGGATGGGGGTGACCAGGCAGCAAAAACAGTATGCCTTAGCCCTAAGTGTTGGAAAGGAAAAGGGGCATCTTGCTCCATGCAAGGATTCAGCTGAACTAAGGAGCTAGGAACAAGTGCTGACCAGCGTGATCTATTTGAGTTGTCAAGTTTGACAGCAAATACAGGCTTTTGGGAAGCATGCTGAAGGCTGCCAGCTGACACCTTTGAGCTGTCTCAGGGACAGCTCTCTGCTAAATGATGCTGGTATAAAATAATAGAAATCCTGCAGCACAATAAACCATGGTGGGTAGGTAACAACATACCCATGGTACAAAACTCAGAAGGAGGACAAATGTTGAAGGGCCTTGTAAGGGTGTTGTAAAAGGCTGTGATATAGGTGTTGGGTCCAACCACATCTGAGGCAGTTGGTGGAGCGAGTCATACACACATTATCCATTTTTGTTGCTATTTTTTTACATTGACCTATTTTTTCCTGTCTGCAAAATCCTTAGAAAGCAAACAGTAGCACCATGAATACACTATAGTTATTATGATTATTCCAGCTACTCAGCTTGTGTACTAGAATGGATGAGGTACAAAGGTGCCTCACACAGGTGGGATGCAGACAGCTGTATTTTCATCTCCCCATTCAGCCACAGACTTCATACATGCCCCACACCACCAACACAATCTTTCTGGAAACTGGGACTACATCCATCTGCAAACACAGAATAGTAATACTTCTGCAGGGGTACTACAACCATAATGGTCTGATGTATATGCAGAAAAACTTAAGCTCTTCTATAAGGGGGTCACACCTTAAAGCAAATGGGAAGGCAGTGGATGTATGTGTTCATACACATCCAAGTGAATGACAGCACAATTCGTTCAGCAGCTCTACAGCAATGTCATTTGCCCATGTTTTCCTCACATGTATCTTTGCCCTATGTTATTTGCTGAGAAGCATGCAGCTGAAGAAACGGCCTAGGTGCAGCAAATACAAGAGAACATCACTGAGAAACTGAAGGGCTACAACACAGCAACACCACAGCAGCCATTCAAAGATCTGTTACACTCACTCTTCTGTATTTCTTCTGCAAAGTAGTAGCAGGAGCACAATTAAGTAAACCTTTGGATGCATCCTTTTCATGGCCACTTGGAGCCAACACACACAAAGCATTCTTCTTCTCTCTCTACTAAGTATCTTTTCTACAAAAAGAACGCACAGCATGCCTGCATGTCAGAATTCAATAGGATAACATAGACAAGAACAAAGCAAAGAAAACTTTGAAACTTTACAACTCTATGAAGGTTTTCCACATGGTAATGTGGGCCTCAGCAGCAGTAAGGGAGCAATTTTTATATGGTAATGAACTGTTCCTCTGATACACAGCACAAAGCACACTCCTTCAAAATCAGGCATGTAAGTCATATCTTTGTCTCACTAAACTTTTCCTCAGAAAAATGCACACTGTTTTTTATAACTGCATAACTAAAAAATTCTGAATTTAGGACAAAATTATTTTTTGTTACTTACTCCATAACTCGGCACAGCACTACAGTGCCTGATGCAAATCTGTTTCTCTCTTATTAAGGAAAGTGTCACAGAACACTTTGCCAAGTTCCAATGTATAAAAGCGAGACCTACTGAATGTACCCACAAGAAGTAGTGGCACTCCAGCTTCCCATCTTCAGAACAGAAGACAGATACAGGCATGCAGGCTGCAGGAAAGCACAGTTCACCAAAATCATCAGCAAATCCTTGACTATACATAGGGCTTGAATTTCCACATTGCAGAGGAATTGTTTCTGTAAACAGGTGTTCTGACATCAGTCTAACTTAGTAACAGGGGGCTGTTGCAAGAGAACAGTTGCAAAGATGAAAAGCCTGCTCTTGTATCCTCGCAGTTGTATATCATTAGATTCTGTAATACGGTGGTCATATTTCTATAGCTCCCAAATTGGAGTGATAGAAATTTTTCGAAAATATGTCAAAATACTTTTTCTTAACATTTTTTTGTGCATCTGTTTGGCCATCTTTCAAACCGCTCTACCACATTACACTGTACAAACAGAACTAAGACCAATATCAAGAACTTAATCCTTGCAGCCGACTGCATTTCATCTTAAATATCTTCAGTTTATGTTACCTGTCAATTATCCTGACACTTAACCTCCTCTAAAGACAAAGGAATGCATTTTGTTTCTGTATTTAGTTTCAGAGGAGAGAAATACTCAATATGTTAGGCCTTCTTCCCATTAGCAGTTATCACCCTCTGTGCTGTGAGAGTATAGCTAGCTTTCTTGAGCCAGCTTGAACTGGCAAACAGCTAAGCAGTCTTTTACCTTCTATTAATTTACTGTAGCAAGTACTTTCCCTCTCCTGCTCTGCTACACTTATGCTCAGAACTTGCTCTTAGTTGCTAACTTTTTTTTCCTTAAAAGAAGCAACGAAATAAGTTTTTTATACTTGCCAATCCTCCGTATTTCCAAACAATGTATTTCTAAACTATATGGTGTACACACAGTAAAAAGAAACAAATAATGCTGACAAATACTTCTTGAAGAACATTAACATGAGATTTAATGCAGTGTCACTCCATTGTAAGAGAATGTAGAAGAAAATAAATTATGGCAGCTTTTTAAAATATTTTAAAATTATGTTTTGTATTGCATGTTCAAACCTTACTGGTTTTCATAATCTATGGTTTTTCAGAACTGCTAGTGATCTGCAGAGAAAATGCTCGAGTGGCAGGCCGGTTTCTTTGGAAAGGCTTGTTCCTCAGTACACAAGCCAAAAAGCCGCTATTGCTGTTAAGAGGTAGCCTGATCTATCAAACCTCCTAGCAAGCAAAGCCAAGCCTTTCCCTTCCTCCTCTCATCCAGAAGTTTAAAATCCTTTGATGTCAAAGCTGGGAAGATGTTTACTACTTTTACCAGGCAGCCTATTTCTCCCCACATTATTTCCATAAGTGAAGTGGTGCCTATGGTCAACTACTGCCCCAGAGGCTGACCAGCAAGGCTGAGATCAGGGACCCCAGCCACCTTCTGAAACTCTCCTGCTCCCAACTGCATCTGCTCTTCTAGAGTCGCCATGCTGCTCGTGCCCTCATGCGCCACCCCAGTTCTTACTTACTCCTGTTGCTCCTTAGGTGTCATTACCTCCTTTCCCCTTCTTTACCACCAAAACTCCCAGGCTCCGAGATCCCAATTTTACAGGTGACTTCTGAGGATATGAGGAGGTGACAGTGGGATATTCTTATCTCCATTCCCTCTATCACACTCCCTCCCTTATCTCGTGCCTGGCTGATGGGAATGCTCCTCTGCAGATTCCCCTGCACTAGTACCTCACCTGCTGATAAGAAATCATGAGTTTGAGTACAGGTTTCAATATGAGTGAGGTCAGTGTTTAGTAGGGATATTTTTTCTAGTTTTAGTGACACTACCAAGGTCAAAGCCCAAAAATTAAGGAGTGACAAAGACCTACTGATTTTGAGACAAGTCTTCTTTCCTTTCATGCACACACACTTTTGCCTTTTTTCATAGGATGAAACAAGAGTTTTCGAAATAGGCCTTTGTAGGTGATGGGAGAAAGAATCTATTGACTCCACTGCAACTACAAAAAAAGTTTATATATACATGGACCAATAAAAATCAACACTACTGCAATTAGCAAAAGAATGTAGACACTCCTTATGGCAATAAAAGGTTAGTTATTTGGATATCATTAGAACTAACATAGAATGAAACCACTCTGCTGGGACTATGGTTAAAGAAATAATACCTACTCAGCATCTTTCATCCTGAGAAATGCCAACTTTTTAATACTATCAACAGAAACTGAAATGTAATGCCAAGACTGTAACACTCACCACTCTTGGTTAATTCTCTGTGGAAAGAAAGTGGATCAAGCATTTAACAATACATGGAAACTTCATTGCTGTGCTTGAGGGAAAGAATAACCTGGCAAAACAGCAACATAACTCCTCACACTGGAAATGAAGCAAGATATAAGGACTGGCACCTTATTTTCAGCAGGTTTTCAACAGACTCAGAAATGCTTTAAAGTATTACAAATACAGTTTTCTTGACTGAAAATGAAGCCTTCTGAACGTCTTACCATCTCATCCCTTATCACTATGAAAAGAAACCGGATGTTTCAGATGTGATTGCTCAAATATAGCTGCTTGTGCCTGTATTTAGAACTGTGAAAATCAAATGGTCTAAATCCCATGAAAAGTATTTTGTTTGTTTTTTAATCTAGTATTGGGACAAAAGTGTCTTTCAGTCTAGAACTCTATATGTGAAGACCTCAGAATTATTAAAATACACAACTGTCACTGAAGTAAAAGCCCAGTTCACAGGGTCATGGGGTGGCGGGTGGTGTGTCCTATCATTGTAAGTTATCAAACTTGGCTTCCTCTCACTTCAGAGTGAACTAAACACCATCATTCATCTTTAATGCAAAGTTCAGAAAAGCAGGGGGAAAAAACCCAAGATCCACAGTTCTTTTCTCATTACAACTCTTGAAAGAGTGTTTTGATTTCAGCAGAGAAGATGGTTTTATTCTCTGAAAAGATGACTTCCAATTCCTGTGTTACCAACATCATAAATACACAGATGTCATTGGGTAACATCAACTCAAGAAGAAACCATGTTTTAATTTATCATCTGCTACGTTCCTGAAGATTTGTCAGAAGATCATGTCTTTTCTATACAAACTTGTATTACGTATGAATAACATGATATTTAAATGAAATTTTAATACAGCAAAAAATAATCTGACCACTACCCTCTAGAACACCTTTGAGATTGTCTCTCTCAAAATGCTGGCAGAGCCTTAAGGGTATTTTAAATAATTTCATTTAATGTAATCCCTTTTACATGGATTTGGTCTGTTCTATTTCAATCTTAACACTTTCCATAAAAGCAGCCAGGGGATAGAATCGCCTTGGGCATATCAAGACATGTTTGTCCATCAGTGCTGCAGAGGACAGTCAGTTGCTGCTGCTGCTATTACATGTTTCTTTGATAAGTTATAACAGAATAATCAGTATGGAATTGCTGAGATTAAAACAGGAGAGTTATTATAAAGGAGTTCAACTTCCTAGAAAGTTGTCTAGAAGTGTCATGCTGGTTCAACTGAAGTAAACATTACTGATTTTTAGAGGTGCATTAATTCAGAAAAATAACTAGCCAGAACATCCCATTAATTCTAACCCAAAGCCACAAATAAAACTCCTGTTTAAAAGTAATGGACTTTATTTCACAGACTAGATAACATTTTACCTGACAGTATATTCACACAAAGATTGTGCAAGTCATCTACTTGACTCCCAGCAACTATCACAATAAATATTGCAACAGAAAGCTTTATTGGTAGATATTAATAAAACAAAGCATGCGCACAGTATGTATGCAGGATTAAGGCCTACATCCTTGTAGCTACAAGGTTTATGTTTTATTTCAAGCAATGGTGTAAGTCCTGTTCCAACACCCTTTCTGCCTATGCAAGTCTAAGTTATTTGATTCAGATTTTTACAGTAAAATACAAACTGCACAACAGACTGCCCAAAAGCTTAATATGCAAGGCTCAGTTTGATGCACATGCTCTTTCTGAAAAAATAAGAGAATAACTCATGCACCTACACCGATAAGAATCTTAGCAAGAAGCTACTGTAAAAAACTTTTATTCCAAGGTTTACCTACAAAGCACAGTATAGATCAGCTTTTCTCAAACTGGAGCTCAAAATAGGCTGCAATCACACAATCATTCTCTCTTTTACTACTATTGGTATCACACAATTGGATTCTGTGGAGATCCCGCCACAGAAGCAGAATCACACATGCAAATTAAACACATTCATTGTTCAGTTGAAAAAAAAAAATGTTAAAAATCTAAAACTCAGAGCTAACTATGCACTTGTGTGTATTAATGTATTAAACAACTCAGATAAAATTCTGACATCAATAATGGCCACATCCATGTTATTCTTTCAGATCCACTTAGGACTAGACTCCAGCCAGTATATTTATATCATTCAGAACTAGTTCTAGTAACTCAGTTCCATGCAAACACATCCAGCTGAAAAACCACCATTGAAAATATGCTAGAAATTGATAGGGGTAAAGGGATAAGCAGAATTAAAAGACCTAATAAAAAGCCAATGAGATAGGAAGATTTTAATGTGTTCCATTTGTTAGATGCTAGTTCAGTATTTGTAGCAGAACAATCTTTACTTGCAAGTCAAGCACACTCCAGAGGAGACGAGGTATATTCTCAGAGTTTACTGATTAGTTATTTCAAATTTGAAGGTAATGCTGTCTGCCAGCTTGGCTCTTCATTTTTTTTATTAATGGTATTGACAAGAAAAACTGTTCCTAGCCATGCAACTTCAGCGGCAGTTTTCTGAACTCTCATTCTAGTGATGGTTTATGACCATCAAAAGATGCAGTTTATGGGAGAAGTCAGCCACCTCTAAAAATGGAAAAGGCTCATGTCTCAGTGCAAATACTAAGTTAAAAAGGAACAAAGTTCATGAACAGCTTTGTAGTCTGAGCCCAAACTTTGATTTATGCTGTCCATCTCACTGGTTTTAGTCTTATCAGAACTCAGTTTGTAGGGCCTGGCACATATGCGTTATTATTTATTGACACTGGAGGTGGTTTTTGATAGAGATGGGGATACATGAGGATATGGGAAAAAAGATTAATGACAGCAGATAATCAAGGGTCTTAAATAATCAGATAAGGAAATTTTTATAAAATCTGCTTTGGATATTTTTATAAAATCAGCTTCAACAGAAGTCAAGTTTAAAAGCAAAAAATATAGTTAAAAGTAACAAAGCTTTTAAAATCTGAATACTTAGTGGTGCTATGTTATCTTTCTGCATGCAATTTATTAAGAGTATAAATAAAAAAGATATAAAGAAATATTTTAACTTGATCAAAAAGGCTTATAGAGAAAATCTTGTAAAACAAAAAGGTTATCGCTACACTACTGAATGTAACAGGCCAGGGATTCCTCTTGCCTTAGGAACAGAGCAGCGCAGCACAGCTCAGTTTACAGCTACATGGCTGCACTGTTCTCCGTCCTCTGCTCAAAATATCCCACAATAGCCACAGCCCAGCTTCCCACTGGAAATAACCCTCACAAGAACCGTGCTGGAAGAGTGCTAGTTGGCAGGAACAAAAATGATGTACTAATGAACAGTATAAATGCTGGTCCTCAAAGGCCATTCTTTTCTTTACCAGCAAAGGCATAATTAAAGATTCTTTGCACCATTCAGTATTAATGCAAGACTCCAAATAACACTAATAAAATCAATGCAATGAGTCGAGAATAACGTCCATTACCAGCTTACTCATCTATTATTTTCTTGAAGCTACTTGATGTTTTAAAAAAGTACACCAAATTATATTTTACTAGTTTTATTAGATGTTCTTTTGGCACAGGAAAAATCCAGATGATTATATATTTTAATTTTTAAATGTACTTATTTCATGGAGAACCTTTTAAGCTTTTTCACTTTTAATCAGTCATTCTATATTATCATCACCAGCTTTAATTTTTCTAATTCATAATTAGCACAGAATGAACTCTCCATATCTGAATAGAATTTCAATGAAAATGAAGATTTCCTTCAGTGGGAGAGATTTTAAGAGTGAGCAGTGAACTCAGATGACTGGCATTGCGTTATTTCTGACAGTCTCCTGCACTAAGCCTAGAAGAGTGCCATAGGTGAAGTGTTCACCTAATTCTGGAATTAAGCAGAGCAGGGAAAGGGGGCAAGAGAAGTGACAAGCCAAAAGCTGTCAAATTCTTCATAACAGCAAAATTTTGGCCAACAACATGCTTTTGCCATTTGCATTTTTGCTGTTAAGATGACTTTGATACCTTATTGCTGAGTATTCACATTTAAATCAGCAGAGGGAAGAAATCAATAAAAAGTAAACCAGTGGTGGACAAGCTAAATATTTCCTTTTTTCTTTTTCCCGTGAAGAGCAGCCATTTGAATATACTAAGCAGCACCAGTGACAGTAATTTTTGGCGTGTCACAACAAGGTCAATATGATACTAACTTTAAAATTCTTTAGGTAATAGATGAGACATGTTGAAGCAGCTTTTGGTTCATTTGGTCTTATCCTCATTATGGCTTTAGCTGGCACAAGGGATCAATATTTCTGAACATTGCACTACTCCTGAACAGACAGAAGGACATATTGTTTATTTGGCTTCCTAGTGATAACTGACACAGGAGCCTATCAATTATATTATGGTATGAAAACCAGTGCCAGCTAAAAGGACTCTTAATTGAACACCACGATATGGTTACGCAAGAGCAGATTATTCAGGAGCAATCAAAATATTAAACCTAGCAAATAATATTTAATCTGAGGCCGGCCCTATAGCAATCTCTGCTTTTTTAATCTTGCAAGACTACTTGTCACTGACTTTAAATATTCATTTTATGAGGTAGTGCAGGATTCCCCAGAATCTACTTGATTTCAATTGCCAACAGTTAAAGCCTTTGGCAAAAAATATCCATTTAAGCAAATACAGCAGCTAGGCAGGAGATGGAACTACATTACTTTCCTACAGCTAGTTATGTTCTTGCCCAGTGTGTCCATTATTGTCCAGAAGCTTTTACAAGCACCATTACCCTAGACCCTTTAAAAACTGGCTGTAATGCAAGGTTAAATCTCTCAACTGCATTAAATCTCAATTCAAACAATCTCATTGTTATCACATATGCATCACTATTACAGACACTCATTATTGCATCTATAGTTAAAACTAAGTTGTGGTTTTATAGCAAATATTAGGTACAGAAAATTGATCTGAGTCCAGAAATGTCTACTGAGATCATCTGGATTCCTCTGACCAGTCAGGAGCAGCCACAACACTTTATTAAAATGAAAGGACATTTTGCAAATATAAGCTTTTCCCTACTGCCCCATCCCTTGCAATCAAAACCATGTTCACCCACCAGCTGAGATAGGGAGAACATTCTGAAATCAGCTGAAAAAGAAACCTTAGACATACATTGGGTAAAAGAGAAGAGACAGGATGAAACAGCCTAATACATGTCATAGACTTCTAGGAGTGAGGCCATCTGTATTGCAATACTTCACTTAATATCAAGGCTTTCCTCTGCATCTCTTGCGACATTTGAAGATCTTTTAATATACTTATGATACATAATGAGGTGCATCTTGTGCATTCTAACAAATGTTACAAAGGCCAATTAAGGCTTCCTACATATGGAAAAAGTGTAAAATTTAATTAAGACATCTGTCTTTAGAGTATAGACAACAGACAGCATCTGTTTTGTTTCTCAGCTTGAAACTAATATCCGCTCAAAATGGGACTGATAGGATCACAGAGAATCCTCTGGAAGGAGGAGCAGATTACTTCTGCTCTAGAGAGTATGCTGAGGGATAAAAGCTTTTTAGATTGGGATGAGTTTAGGATGGGAAGAGGCAGAGAATGAGACTGAGGATGGAAAAAGCCCTCAGCATAGTAAAGAGACTAAGACAATTCTGAGAGGAACAGGAAAGAAACACACAACCAGGTCCTTCCTGGTGGACCACACACCAGAAGAACACACAGGTTTTGCTGCAACACAAAAGACATTAAAGCTCGCAGGTAAGTCCAGACACAGGAGACAGGACAGAGGGAAAGTTATCCATAAACATTTTTGGTTTTCTTACCTATTCTTTTATTTTAAAGTTAACTATTAAATTTTTCCTCCTAATAAAACCTTTTCTAAATGTTATTTTTAGAATCTTACAATTCAGGTTAGAGGGGCCACAGTATTTTTTGAGAATCCTCACTGTAAAGACAAATAGACCCACCTCAGATCAACGGCTAAATGTGGTTTCTCAGTCAGAAAAAAACCCCAAAACATATTTTAAACAATATGAGCATAAGATTCAGATGTTCTAACTTGATTCTTGATTCAGATGCACTAGCTTGAACTCTCTAACTTTTTTTACCAGGTAGTTTGAAAGAAAACACTTATTAAAGAAATATCACAATCATTAGGTCCTGGACTTAATGCAATGAAGTCAGTTTTCTTGTAAAAACAATAAATACTGTTATTAGGTAAGGTTTCCTTATTCTTGGGATAGACTTATTTTCCTCCTCTCATTGCACCATACCAGAATTTTTTTATCACCTGTTACTTATTGTGACAGTCATACATAATTTAACTCAAGCCTTCCTGTTTCTCTCTTCCTGCTCCTGAGAACTCTCAATTTGACCACGATTCTTACCAAACTGACCACAAGAGTGGGCAAGGATCCACCGTCATTTCACTATAATTTTACAGTGTAGAAGCAGATACATCAATATACTTTACAGCTACTTTCTTTTACAGAACCTTTTGTTGGAACACATTTACAACTTTGGCCAAAACTGTCAGATTTATTCTTTCAACAATAAAAGCATGCTTTTGGAAAGGTTAAAGGAAACTTGTCAAGGGGTTTTCAAATTAAAAGCTTTGACTTAAAATGGTTTGCAAGATTACCCTTTTTAAAAATCAAGTGTTATAAAATTAAATGTTCATCAAATGTTTGAAGCAATCTTCAAAGTAGACATCAAGGGATGCAGAAGCATTTTAAGATAAAGGGCATTATAGGGAAAAATAAAAGGCCTCGATATACAGCAGCAGTCAGCATTGTATGTTAGAAAGAGGAGAATCTTTCTAAATAAGTTGGGGGGGCAAGTTTTCCACAGATGTGCTTTATGCTACAATTGCATTCATCAACGTTCATCTACACTATTAAGAACTAATATTTACCAGGGCTTGTTTGTTGCTAGTCATTATGTGGTAAGAACAGAAAAAAGAAGTAGCAACAGAAATGCATAGGAGCAGTCTTCACTCCCATTTCTTTTGTCAACACAGTGACAGCCAACCAGGTGCAAAAACCTCCTTGAAAATTATTGCATCTGCATGTCCTGGAATCACAGTGGTAGTTTTTGTTAAGATTTCAGAACAAAGATTTCAGACAATTGGTCTGTCATGTTGTTTACTTTAGACAGGCAAGTAACAGAGCTGCCAAACAAGCTAGAATATGCAGCCCTTAGGGGACCAAGTGCAAGCTTTGGGTTTTGTTAGTTTCTAAATAGGGTTATTACAAACAACAACAACAAAAAAACCAATACAAAATTAAAAAAAAGAAAAAAAAAAGAAAAAAAAAAACAAACAAACCACTTCTGAGTTCTTCAGTAATTTATTTTGCTTAGCTTGGGAACCACCAGGAGTACTCAAAACTACACAGACACAAATTTTGTCTTATTTTCTTGTGTAGTACTTCACTGAACAAATGCTCCTTCCCTCAGCTAGGGTATTTATGGAGTAAGACAAAATACATTGTAAGGGTGGCAAAATGTGTTTGTTGGTGCCCAAAATAAACAAGCACTAAGTGCAGGAATACCTTGCCTGTTTCTGAAGAGATCAGCCAGGTTTTACAGATTTGTTAATTGTTTCCACGAGACCTTCACTTCTGGTTTCCACAACCGTCTGTTCCTTTCCATTGCCAGGAAGCTCATTCTGTGGATTCCTAGGGTTAGTCCCCTTTTTTCCTGTCGCATATGTTAAGGATGGCAGAAGCAGAGCAGCTGGGATATTAATGGAGCGCTAAGTAGAACAGCGGGAAGGTAAATGGAGCAGCAGCCAGCAAACAACCAAAAGCTGAGGGAAAAAACTTGGTGAATCACTTCTTTCCTCCTTAGCACTGAACTACAGGAAGGTGAACTACAAAAGTACTTATTTATTAAAATCCACATGACATACTGGATGTAGATGCTGAAGGAGAGCAGGCTTTTTAGATTTCTTAAAGATGTTTTGTCTAGACCAAGGGCATCAATATATTCTAACTGTTCTTTAAAATTTTTTGGGGAATGGTCAGGAACCAGAAAAAAAAAAAAATCACCCACAACTTTATTTCACAGAGTCTCTATCACAATATGTAAAGTATCTCCTGTTTCTTTTTTCCCAAGATATGAGCTAATGATTATTTCAAGGGACAAAAACCTCATCAAACAGCATAGCCAAATAAATAACTTGCAACAAATAATGTGTCCAATTCTCTTGCCATGAAGACTTCATTACACATATGTTTAGGAGTAATTTTTAACAGAAGCGACAGCATCATCAAAATTAAGTAGTTGTAGATGTGTGTTTTCCCTCATTTAGCTGTAACAATAGATTCTGGCCTTTTGATATTCTCAGAATTTTTGAAACCAATAGGTGGGTTTGGTATATTTTTATAATTGCCTCTGGACATTATGCCAAAGTTGAGGGTTTTTAAAATAAACAAAAGGCTTACAACTAAAACTTTTCAGTTCCCACATGCAGTTGCTACTGTATTCTTTTTACATATCATTACATATCTAAGCCTCCTTTGGCATTGCATCAGCAAAGGCAACTGCTACTTCTCCAATGGATACCTTTCTTCCTCCTCATCTTCCACCTGCAAAGAGAAAAATGCATGTAAAATTTTCTAGGTGCTACTATTGTCAGCTTTTTGCTTTATCTTTTCGTGCAGTGAACAGCACTGAAATATGTGAAGTTCAACTAACATATCACTGTTCAGTGCAATATCATACAAGATGAGATGATGTTTTAATTTTAAGAAATGTTTTACTCACACACTCATTCTTTCACAGTCAAATGCTCACAAGAATGAAGATGCACGTTTCCAAGCAGTCTGTGCAAGATGACTTGTAGTGAACATGGAGATCAAGGAACATCAACAACAACTGAATTCTTAGTGTGTCTTCTGGGTCCCTCATAGGCTGGCAACATGCTGGCTTTTGGATGTAACTTTTATACAGTTTATGACTTGACAGTGACTGCAAATTTTTAATCCTGTGCCACCTCTATGACTCATTAAACAACATGTATTCACCCTTTGTATCTTCTTTTCTAACTATAGCCTGTCCTTTGGTTTAGGCTTTCTTTTGGTTCCCTAAACTGAATGTTACTGAGAAACTGCATGCAGATGTGCTATGATTTTATTAAAATACTGACCTAGAAGCCATCAACACATACAATTCTTTTAACTCTTCTGTCACCGTTTCCTCTGGTGCTTTCATACCCAAACATTCCCATTCATACTTTCTTTATACCAACAGTAACATTTCTATTGCATATTTCTATAATCCTTTCACCTGAACCTTAGTCTAATCATATCATGTAACTTCTGCTTCAATCATATGACTCTACTGAGAATCAATGTCACTCTTTCCAGACTGAAGCCTTGAAGCAAAGATTAAAGTCTGTCACACCTAGAGCAAATATATCTAGAGACTTTCATTTTCTCAGAATGATACTAAACCTAACTGTAGTCCTTAACAAATTCACATCTTTCAAGATCAAGAAAACACCCTCAGTGAGTTTGTGAATCATACTAAACTGAGGGGAGCATTCAACATATTGGAAGGCTGAGCTGTCTTTCAGAGACCCTGAATATCCCCGCATGTTGAAAAAATTACTCTACAGAAACCTTATGAAGTTCAACAATGGCAAACACAAAATCCTGCAACTGGAAGCAACAGAAGAGGCTGATGATGTCTGGCTGGGGAGCATCTTTGCAGAAAAGGACCTAGGTGTCTTGGTGGACAAAAAGTTGAGCAGGAATCTATAGCATGGCTTTGCAGCAAAGAGGGCTAACCACATCCTGAACTGCCTTAGCAAGAACATAGCCGGCAGTTCAAGGGAATTCCCCTCAATTCAGCAGCTGTGAGACTGCATCTGGAGCACTGTGTTCACTTTTGGGCTTCCTAGTCAAGAAAAGTATCAGCATATTGTAGCAGGTCTAGCAGAGGACAGTCAACATCATTAGGAAGCTGGAGCATACTATCTGTGAGAAGGGGCTGACAGAGCTGGCGTTGTTTAGTCAGAAAAAGAGACTGCTATGGGTGTGGGGGTGAGGTATATATGTGTATCTTACTTCCCTCTTCAAATACACCCTAATGGAAAGTATAGGTGAAGGTAGATGGAGCCAGACTCTTCTCAGAAGTGCATAGTGACAGATTGAGAGGCAACACGTACAAGTTGCAATATGGAAAAGTCCAATAGGGTTTTAGGTAAAAACTTTTTAATTCTGAGGGTGCTCAAACAAGACATTAAATGATCACATATTCTCTGTGTCTACCTGGAGTGAGAACATGAACAATACTACTTGCCTGAATCGGTGTTGGGGCAGGAATCGGATACAAACTCTCTCACCAACAAAGAGCTCTCCTATACCATACCACAGCCTCAGCAGAACCCATTATTGAGAATGTTCCATGCGGTTTTTGCCGTAGTCTAGTTTTCTCTTATGTTTTAAGGAGTTAAATCTCACTTCAAACATCTGGTATTCATCTAAATCACTTCATACTAATTTTCAAAGTCATAATAGTCACATACTACTCTTCCTTTAAGCCACTGTTATTAAATAGAAGCAAGAGTTAAAATCACTAAATAGTCTTATTTTTTAAGAAAAAGTGCTTTCACTCATAGATCAAAGTCTTAACTACAGTATGTTTCAACATCCACCTATGTCCACCTATGTAAAAACACAGATTTGTAAAATCAGGAGCTATATATTAATTTAACAAATATATCTAGCTACTTAGCATTCATATGTGTATATATACCTATATACAATAGATATTTTCTGTATGTGTTCCTTAATCCAATTCTCCTAAAAAGCTTATCTAAGGCTTAGTGAATTTTACATCCACAACAAGGTACCATACTGAGAAGTAGATACAACTGACACTAAGAGCAGTGTCAAATGTATTTTTCCTTTGTTTTTCAGTTTTGTGGTTGCAAAAATTAAAATGTTAAGCAAACTGAATACGAAATGTGATGTAGCATCAACAGCCAACATATACTTACTATTGTCCTTATTTTGCTGGCTCTGTACAGCAAGATGTATTCCTTATTAGATAACTACACTGGGACTATACAATTGGTTTGAAAATTTTTGCTTGAATAACCACACAAAATTGTATGAAAAACTATTTCTAAAGACTTCTAAAAGTTAAGACCAAGAAAAGAAGTTAAAATGCTTTAAGTTGAAGTCTTAAAGAAGAAATTATAAAATAGTAAAGTAAATTAAATGCCTACTTGTCACTGAAATTCACTGAAGTTGGGAACCTCTTTCCCACCCTTTGAAAAAAAACAAATATGCAGTCCCCTATAGAGGCACTCAGTTTTGAGAAAAACTGAGCAACAGCCTTCATGGAAGGAAAAACAACTGCTGTCTACTTTTGAAATTGAGTTAAGTTAAAAAAAATGACAAGGTCAAGCCTTGAATCAGGATTCGTTCTAATTTTAGGACTAACCCAAATGTCACTACCTCTATGCTGCCCATATGTATTTGGCACAGTTTTACAGAATTGTGGGAAAAGTCTATCTGAAAACATGCCAAGACCAGATTTGGTCTTAAAAAATCTTTATTAATTTAAAAAATTAGGTCCATGTTTTCTGCCTTTATATTTTAACACACCTAAAAACTCATTTTCAAGTTGGCACCTGAAAGCAGACCAAAGGGAAGGAGAAAAGAGGAAATACCCGGTTTCTTCTCCGTCATCCTCCTCCTTTTTATTTTGTCTGATATATGGGTGATTTTTCAGCTGTCGTTACTGTGTTCTGACTGTAAGGCTCTGTCAAGGGCTGCCATCCAACTCTCTAAGCAAAGGTCACTCAGTGGCAGGGATTGGGAAGTATTAAAGAGCTTACAAGGAGAAAGAAATAATGACAAAATCCAGTGTTTTAAGCCCCTTGCCATAACCCTCCCACAAAATCCTCATAATGAACTTTCTATGCTATGAGGTTTTGGGGTTTTTTAATCAACACTATGTTGTAAGTTTCACTGAAAATAAATGATATATTTTGCTACATCTCTTCATATCCTGGTTCAACCCACTGGATTTCAGCTACCAATGTACAGAACAGATTAAAAAATAAGCGAGCACCAGTCTCTAAAATAATCTTTATACAGGCCACCTGATTCACAAACATCTATTATCCTCAAAATGCAAAATCAGGTCAACAGTGAATTATGTTTTAACCTATTAGCATCCAACACACCTAATAACCCATGGAGTATCAAATGAGCCTACAACCATATGTGTAGATCAGAAGTTAAAATAGCCTCTCACAGTGCATTTTGACAAGCATGCTTAATGGCTTCCCAATAGGAACAAAGGTGAAGCAAAATCAACCAAAGAGGCAAATGCCAAATTATAAGCTTGAAACTTCCAGAATTCAATGTATTAGAAAAGAAACTACAGCAAGATTTTATAAACTACTTGGTTGAGTCTTCAGATGAATTATTGTGGAAAATATTCAGATCTCATGCAGATAATTTGACATGCTTCCCATCTATAATGTACTAGTTCTCTGATGTAAGGCTCTATAATTATTATAGTACTGACAAATAATACCGTTATATTAGTGACAAATAATTATTGCATACGCCTAGTTATACAGGGTATTACAGCATTCAAGTAAAAAAAACCCACCTGCATCTTTGCAATTTTCTTGGGAAGAACTGCTGAATCATTTTGGTGATGATAATAGTGATGAGCAGTAACACAGAGTGCAGAGCTGGAGCCTCAGAAATTCCAGATGGGAGTCTGCATCATCAACTGAAAAGATGCTCTGGAGCATCAGGATGGGTCAGAGGGCCAGTCCACATTCCACATCCAGACACTGGCAAGAAAATAATATGCTTTTAGAAAACCAAACTGTGAAAGACAGATATGGACCAGGCTTGATTGCTTCTGGGATTTTCTTGAAAGACATTCTCAATCTCTGCCTCTTCCTCACCAGAGTATGTGCCAGACAGAGTTAACAGGCAAGGAAAACACTTCTCCATCCATCTCACATCAAGTGTTATTAAAAAAGGAAGACAATTCATTTTAGAAACCCTCTTAACCTAATCTCAGATTACTTCTATCAAAATGCCTTAACTGGAACCATATTGTTATTATATGGCAAAATGAAGCACATGTGAATGTCTTATCAAAAACTCAGACCTTTAACACTTCAGTTATTCTTTTGCCATTTTAGAGTTAATGCTACATTTTCTACGCTTGTAATTGATTTCCTTACAGTAATCATAAATCCTGAAAATCATTTTTACTTTCAAAATATTGAAATATGCTTTCATCTATAGCTATTCTGCCATATGTCTGTAGTATAGGATCTCATGCCAGGTTATAATCAGAAGAAAAGCAAAATTCTGGTATCATTAAAGCTATAGATGTTCCTTCATACCTTACTAGGTAGAAGTTAGCACAGGAACTTTTTCCTCCTAATCATCCATCCATCTCCATCTCTTCAAAAGAGGCTTCACTGAGCAAATGAAAAGCAACAGTGAAAATTTTTACCTTGGTCAGAATTTTCAGTTTCTCCTTAAATTATAATGTGATCGCATGCCAAGCGCTTTGGGGTATGCTTGCTCTATGGTCTCTGCAGTAGTATTCAAATTAAGGACTCTGCATAGAGTAGGAAAATATTTGCTGAATATTCAGCCACATATTTTAGTTATACTGTTTGTAACTTTCATATTTTGTTTCCATCAATAAATTAGCACTGACTTTGCTAATATAAATGTTCATAAAAGCAGTATTTCTTTGTTTACAAAGTCCAATATTTCAAGAAAGTGCTTCCCAAGTCTTTCTTAAGTTTTGTTTGTAAAATTCAGCATCTACAGTAAGTACTGGATCAGTCCCGTTCCACTCATCCTCACTGACCAAGTTCTAAAACTAGTTAGTACACTATGAATGGCAAATGCTGCCAGTTAACCTACAGGCTATGTTAATTTAGTTATTTAAATTATAAACTACCCTTACATAATGCACTGGGTGCTGTCCCACAGACTCAACGCCACATTTCTAAAACTCAGTCAAAGCAGAGCTCTACAGCTGACTCTGGAGGAAAGGAGGAAGATGAAAGGAAAAGTGGCAAGGTCAATTGAAGGAGTAACAAATTACTTACCAAAATATTTTTAGCGTTGATAGTAGTTCAAGGCTATTTTCAACATAATTTGGAAAACACAAGAAAAGAAAGAGGAGAAAACAAGACTATTACGTTGAAAAGACAAAGAAGAGCAGTAAGAACATCCTCAGGTCTAGTAATTTTGGATGTTACTGAAAGTCAACAGTCGCACTGGGAATAGAGTTGAAGTGTTCCAAGAGACAGTGAAAGTAAAGGATCGCAAGCAAGACAGTGCCTCTTTGGGCATTTCTAAGTCAGCTTAGTGAGTGACAGCAGTAACTACCCAGGCTCTCCAGTGTGTTACTGGATTACTAAAAGCTAAGAAAAATTCTAGATTAGAGATGCATCACCTTGCTCTAGAGGAAAGCAAATTATTTAACCAATGATGATTTAAATGACATGCACATTTTAATTCAAAATATTTTCATTAATTGAATCCAACTAAATATTTCAATTTGCGCAGTTACATAAGTCACCATAACATAACATTAAAAAAACCCACCCTGTATTACACACTGACATTAAGACATTTTCCTCAAAAAAAATCTGTAAACCCTTGAGTACTAAAATAGCTTTTTCTAGATCAAAGCAACAGACTTTAATATTTTAATAAAATGCAAAATAACAGGATTGTTAAGAAACACCTGTAAACTGAAGGAGTCTCTTTATGAATGCTGCTGTTCTAATCTATTATTCTACGAATACTAACTCCAGTAAAGGGGTGAAAGGTTTTAGACATGCCAACTGCCACCTTCTTTTTTCATACCCAATATGCAATACTCAGCTCTCTGCCAAAATCAGCCTGCTGATACAGGCCCTTGTTTCAATAAAACCAAGAAATACTTGAAGATCTCTTCAAAGCATTTACCTGGTGGTTAGCCACTGTATATCTCAAAAGGTACAAGGTCAGTGTACTTCTCAGAGGAACACACAACAGGGATGATCACGTTATGCTGAAGAGAAACTTACTTCCATTATGAGATATTTCTTACCTTCACTGTGTTCTCTCACTTACATGGAAGTGTATACTTGAAAATTAACACAGAATGTATTTTTGCATTGACCATCTCTTCTTGTCTCCAAATTAAAAACATGGACTCTTTTTTCCTGCTCTTAAGATCAATTACCTTTCATGCTGCAGCCAGCTCTTCCATTTATTATTTACATTCAATTCTCACAGTCATTTTGTTAGAAGAAAACAAATAAATTCATGCAAACTACTTCAATCTTAGAGCTAACAGTTGTATACAGATTATGTTAGGCTAAAATTATTTACATTGACGTTTGAAATTGGCTGTTAAGGGGAAAAAGAACTTTAGACAGGTGACCTGATCTTGGCTTCCAGAGACTTGCTATACAGCCAGTCAAATTTGCTCCTTTGTGGCTATAAAAATCTGTAATTAATTTTTGCAAGTCAAGAAGGACCATAGTTACTGGTTCTTGGGCAATTACTTTAACCCCAAAGTCCAAGAGAAAATATACATTTATTCATAGATTTATGTCTAAAATTCACATAACACCTGCAAAGAGCAAAACAGGTGCCTTATTTTATGCATCATCTGGTGACAGATTAATAGGAAAAGATTAACAAAATACTAAAAGTAAATTGGTACTGTTAAAACTGTGATTGTATTCTCAAGCGTATTTTCGCTTCTAGAAAGTTACAATATACATATTAGCATGTCACAAAATATTTCGCATGTACAGAGCCAGAAACTTCTAATGCTTAATGCTCACAAAGGTGAAAATTTGATCCTTACAGTATATATCAAAATGCCTAAAATTTACATCAAAGAACAAGTAATATAAGAATCATTTGAAACGTTGTAGAGAGCTGACTGTTGGGGTGGGGGAGACTTGCAACACTGATATCGATATCAGATTGTGTTAAATATCCCATTCTCTCTTCACATGCACTGGCACTATGCAAACAGTGGCACCAAACATGGTTCTTGAGGGTGTATTCTGTGCACATGCCCAGGTATACACAGACCAGCATCTACTGAAGCATCCATATATGTGCAAATAGAGAAGAGAAAGGATAGTCTTGAATACTTTTGGTTAACTTGATCATTTAATGCTTGATCTACAGCACTCCAAAGAATGCTCCCTTTGAGTTCTGAAGGCTTTACACTAAGCCAATACATAACTAGCACATAGTTTACATCAAATTTTTCACAGGCCTTCTACAGATGTACTGAAAGCTGCCAGAACAGACCCACATGCACTATTGCAACTGTGGATCTAAATATACCTCCAAATCAAAACTGTGTTAAAGTTGATATTAACTGGACACATTAAATAAGATTAATGTATATTTTAGAGTATTAATTACATCTCTGTAAACAAGTGCTAAGTTTGCTGGAGTCTAGATATGTTAGTTGTCAAAATGTGTTGTTAATGTGCATCTACAACATTATGTTATCTACCTCTGAAATTCTCCATTGAGGAGTACTCTCATCTTTGATCAAGGCCAATTCATGAGTTATGGAGAAAAATTTTAAAAGGATAGCATTTTTCCCGTATAAAAATAATCAACTGCAAATGAAGCTGAACAAAGACCTAGAGAGTTTTAAGAGTTTCTGATACTCCATTAAGATCACTATGGACATAAAAATGGTCTCACAAATACTAATGTTCTAAAAAGGACTGTGTTTAAATTGATTTTAAGTCAAAATAATAAATGGCTTTTCTTATAAATTCTAGGAAAGCTCCTTGTGCATCACTGCTTGCTGTACTGCTATACTGCTTATCATCTTACTGTGCTGTGCCTGGGAACATTCTGATAACAGCAATGGCCATGCGCCTGGGCTGGCAGATGGCCAGGGCATTGCTGCTATTTCTGTGCTGCTGTACTAGTCAGTCTGGAACTCCAGTGTGAACTGGAGTTGAAGGGACTGTGACCTGTGGATGATTCCACATGGGAGCAGGACACCCTGAAGCATCTGTGAATGTGAATAAGTCCACACCAAAGCAGGTGCATCTCAAAGTGTCTGTGGCCGTGGTTATGTCTGTGCTGCAGCAGTTATACCTCTGAAGGGACTGTGGCCCAAGGATAAGTCCACACTGGAGAAGGTACACCTCAAAACATCTGTGGGTGTGGATAAGTCCATGCTGCAGCAGGTACACCTTGAAGCATCAGTGGCTGTGCATGAGGTCATGCTGGAGCACCTCAAATTTGTGGCCATGGATAAGCCCTTGACAGAGCAGGTACGCCCCTGGAGGGACTGCAGCCATGGCAGGCCATGTTGGAGCAGGTTTATTTCTGAAGGGACTCTGCCTGTGGGTAAGGCCACGCTGGAGCAGGTATATCTCTGAAGACATTGTGGCCCATGCTGGAACAGGTGCACCCCAAAGCAACTGTGGCTGTGCATAAGTCTATGCTGCAGCAGGTGTACCCCTGGAGAGACTGTGGCTCATAGATAAGGCTCCACTTAGAGCAGGTACTCCCCCAAGGGACTGCAGTCTGTGGGTAAGTCCAAGATGGAGTAGGGAAAAGGGAGGAGTTCATTGCGGTGTTAAACCCAATGGTCTGGTCCAAAAGGACACAGGATGCAGATTGTAATGAAAATACCTTTAAATTGTTGTAACCCAGGATTTGAGTGGTGTGTTGTAGGAATTACTATAGCAGGAACCACCTGAATGGAGGAGAAGCCTTACAAGAAGCAGTGTAAGTGCAGCAGTGACCCAAACTGAGCTGGCTTTGGTGCCCAGAAACTGCCCACCTCTCCTGTCCTGAATGACCTCCATAACAGATGGAGCCCAAAGTCATGATGGACTAAATGAACTCAATCGACATTTTGTGGACATCTGGGGACATTTTATAGACATTTTACAGGAGTGGTTCATAGACTAGGGAAATGATATCTGTGTAGTATATCAAAGGATAGGAAGGGGGATGGTGGTTAATGAGGATGTACTGGATAGCGTGGGACCTGAGCATGACAGAAATGATATGGAATATATCTTGTTTTCAGCTCTGATAGAGTTAATTTTCTCTAAAGTAGCTAGTATGAGGCTATGTTTTGGATTTGTGCTGAAAACAGTGTTGGTAATAGAGAGATATTTTCATTACTGCTGAGCAGTTCTTGCACAGAGTCAAACCCTTTTCTGGTTCTCACACCACCCCACCAGCAAGTAGGCTGGGGGTGCACAAGAAGTTGGGAGGGGGCACAGCTGGGACAGCTGACCCCAACTGACCCAAGGGATATCCTGTACCATACGACATCATGCTCAGCATATAAAGCTGGGGGAAGAAGGAAGGAAGGGATAGACATTCAAAGTGATGGCGTTTGTCTTCCCAAGTAACCCTTACACATGATGGAGCCCAGCTTTCCTGGAGATGGCTGAACACCCCCCTGCTGATGGGAAGCAGTGAAAGAATTCCTTGTTTTGCTTTGCTTGTGCATGCACAGCTTGCACTTTACCTATTAAACTCTCTTTATCTCAACCCATGAGTTTTCTCACTTTTACTCTTCTGATTCTCTCCCCCATCCCACAGGCGGAAAGCGAGCCAGCGGCTGTGTGGTGCTTAGTTGGCAGTTGGCATTAAACCACAACAGAGTGCATTATGTGATCTTTGGTAGGAAATAGTACATTCTTTGAACATGAAAAAACAGACTCCCAGCTTAAAGATAGTTGGAGTACAGTATTACAACAGTATGAAAAAAATATTTATTTTTGTTTTACGTGCTTTTCTCCTCGATACTATGCTAATGCCAGGTTCTGTTTTGAAATTACAGAATTTATCTAGGCAATAGAGAATTACAAAAACAAAAGCAGAAGAGAGGAAACAAAGGACCAAATCCTGTCATTTTCCAATTTCTTTTATCCAGAAAAGTTTTTGCTATTTGTCTAGATTTTTATGATTCTTATCAATGCAGTTTCTGAGCTTCTTATGTATATTAATGGATTTGTGCTCCCCAAATAACTCTGAGACAGAAATATAAACTGCTGCTTTACAGAGAATACAGATAGTGCTTCTTTCACCCCAAATCACACAAAAATACTTTGGGCAACACTGGAAAGTGAACCCACATTCAGATGTGTGTCTCATTTATGAAGTCAGTTTTCCTTCCTGGTAAGGATGGATGTGACAGTAGCTCATGTAATAACGAGTACTTTACATGCATTAAGTCTCAGTAATAACAAAGGAATAGCCTCAAAAGGGATCTAATTCATGTCCAGCCAGGCACTTACAACACCAGTAGAACTGGAAACTAACTCCCTGAACTTGCATCTATGATATCAGAAAAGCATTTACAAAATGACTAAATTTACACATTTTGCAGTATAATTTGATCAGAAAAAAAACCTGAGGGATAAATACAGCAAGAAAGATATTTCAATTCCATTTGAAATAGAGGATTAGCCTGAAAGAAGGTAAGTAGATGGAAGGGGCAGCCACGTTTGCATGTCCCATCAAATATAGCTTCTGTTCTTGAAAACTCGGGAAATTAAGAGAAGATGAGCCCAGAAGACTATGTACCCTGCAACTACACCACATATTTTTTTCTGCTGACTAGCACATTTAAAATGCTTATCCTCCTGAACTTAAGAAGTTATAACAGCAACAAACTGTTCAAGAATGAAAACTTGCTTGTCTTATTGCCTTTGAGAACTGCAGCAATGCCTGCTTTTGAGAAATATCCTTTTAACCTTGAAAAGGATTGGTGTCTTCGTGCAGTGATGTATGGGGATATCTGTTCAGTAGTTATGAGCAATCACTTCACCTTGCAGGTTATATCTATCAGTAGAGATCTATGCAGTTGCAGGAACTAGTTAATCACTGCATAGTATGGGCATTCGCTGGATTTATAACCACAGCTCTAATAGTGCAGTTGAATCCAGTTTCAATGTTCGGGAAAATTGTGTCACAACTGTGACAAAACTAGAAGTTTCAAGGGAAAAAAAAATCCAAAGATAAGGTTCATTTTTGGAATTCTGATGCCATATCAAATTTTGTTGCATACAATTTTAATACCAAAAACACTTAAAAACCACTACTGTAAGACTAAACAATAGACATCTGACAAACCTGATTATATCCATGACTCAGATGTAAAACAGCAAACTAACTTTCCATCCAGCAATGCCACAAATTACTCAAAATGTCATTTTGACTCCTTTTTAGCAGCTTCTTGCTTTTGTATGCAACCTAATAATCAGCTACTCAGGACAGTAAGAAGGTAGCTCAAGGAGTGGGTTGCAGTAAGAATACAGACATCATTAGCAATGAAAAAAGCAATGGGAATTACATTAGTGCCCTAAGATGTCACAGAGTAACATATATTTTAGCCTTTATTCAGAACAACAAATGTGTAAGTCCTCAAGTCCTCAAGTTTCTCAGCTAACAATCTGGGAAATGTTCTTAAAAAAATGAAAACCATTAAGAACAACAACAAAAATCCAAAATCAAGAAAAAAAAAACACAAAATAACACTCCAACATCTACCTTACATTTTCTGTAACATCAACAGGCACGGTTAAAACAGTTCAAGTTCTGTTCTTCAGATACTGAGACAGCAATTCCCTCCTCCTTTACCTACCCAATACAAAATGCAAGCCATGGATTGAGATGCCTTTGCCCTCTATTTTTTACTGATTTACTCAGCAGCCTTAAAGCCTCCTGTCATACTTTAGGAGAGGCTGTCACATGTTTAGACTTCCCTGGGCATATCTTCTTTTCCCACTTGGACATTTCTACTTCATATACTACATTGGGGTGGGTTGACCCTGGCTAGATGCCAGGTGCCCACCAAAGCCACTCTATCACTCCCCTCCTCACCTCGACAGGGGAGAGAAAACATAACAAAAGGCTCGTGGGTCAAGATAAGGGCAGGGAGAGATCACTCACCAATTACTGTCAGGGGCAACACAGGCTCGACTTGGGAAAATGAGTTTAATTTATTACCAGTTGAATCAGAGTAGGATAATGAGAAATAAAACGAGATCTTAAAAACACCTTCCCCTCACCCATCCATTCTTCCCAGGCTCAACTTCACTCCCAATTTCTCTACCTCCTCCCCGCTCAGCAGCACAGGGGGATGGGGAATGGGGGTTGTGGTCAGTTCATCACATGTTGCCTTAGCCGCTCCTTCCTCCTCAGGGGGAGGACTCCTCACACTCTTCCCCTGCTCCAGCATGGGGTCCCTCCCATGGGAGACAGTCCTCCACGAACTCCTCCAGCGTGAGTCCTTCCCACGGGCTGCAGTTCTTCAGGAACTGCTCCAGCGTAGGTCCCTCCCACAGGGTCACAAATCCTACCAGCAAATCTGCTCCAGTGTGGGGTCCTCTCTCCACAGGTCCTGCCAGAAGCCTGCTCCAGCACGGGCTTCTCACAGGGTCACAGCCTCCTTCGGGCATCCACCTGCTCTGGCATGGGGTCCTCCACAAGCTGCAGGTGGATATCTGCTCCACTGTGGACCTCCATGGGCTGCAGGGGGACAGCCTGCCTCACCATGGTCTTCACCACGGGCTGCAGGGAAATCTCTGCTCCAGTGCCTGGAACACCTCCTCCCCTCTGAGGAGGGGAGGCATTGACCTTGTTGTCTGCAGGGTTGTTTCTCTCACATAGTCTCACTCTTCTCTCCAGCTGCAGGTGCACAGGGCTTTTTTTTCCCCCTTCTTAAATATGCTATCAGAGAGGCGCTACCACTGTTGCTGATGGGCTCAGCCTTGGCCAGCGGTGGGTCCATCTTGGAGCTGGCCAGCATTGACTCTGTCAGACATGGGGGAAGCTTCTAGCAGCTTCTCACAGAAGCCACCCTGTAGCCTTCCCACTACCAAAACCTTGCCACACAACCCCAATACAACATATCTGGTGTATCTGAGACATGACAGCACCACTGTGCATCATAAAAAAATGTATGTGTATGCATTTCCAACCAAGAAATCTTGAAGAACAAGATGCCATTACAGGGAATTAAGAATGGCCCAAGATTTTTCTTGCTAGAAAGCACCGTATTTACAGAGCTGCATATTACATTTGATGTCAAAATAACACCAGCAGAGAATTGAGCCACCCTTATCAAACAATTCTCCAACTGCGTGAAGTTTGAGATAATGAAGACTACTGTGTAACCCTCTATTTAGACGGCCTTTGCAGAGGAGTACAGGCATGACAGGGTAAGTGGAAGGGACAGGATGGAACGAATGAATGCAACAAAGCCAATTCAGTAATGCTCAAGAGTAGTCTTGTCCATATGTATGCATTTGTCCATCTCTACATTGTGTATGATCCTCTCTGTTGTGAAAGAAGTAGTAACTCCACAAGCCTAAGGAAGATCAGTCAAACAATAAGGGAAAGACAATTGCTTTTCCCTACTATAGATGGCACCATTAGCTTTAAGGAAAGCAATATTTTTGTCATTACTTCTGCAGAATCCTAACTTTCCTCTGACTTGAAGTACCGTCAGCAATTGCCTTAATGTCAAGGCTCAAAAAGCAGAAGAGAAGCTGTGGAGCTGTTGAAAATACATGAGCCATAGACAGGGACCAAATGAATGAGCCCTATGTATAACGCATGAGATTTGACAGATCTGTAGTAGCTGTTGCTAAATGATTCACAGCCCTAAGAGAACCAAGCTGACAACTTCAGAAATCTTTCAGAGAAGTACTACTTTTGTCAGCCAAATCATAAGAATTTCTAAAGCCTTCCAAAAGAAAATGAGCAGAGTTCCTCAAGACCAAGCAATAGTAAGAGCAACATGAGTGGCACTTCAGGATCAGAGAGGTAAAAAGAAATTAAGAGGTAAAACTTTAAACATGATAGATTTAAATCAACTTCTCAGCAGTTAAACAGAGGGCAATCATAAATATAAACAGAAAAACATAAATAAAAAACCTCCATCCTTATGGCTTTTTGGGTATAGACATAATAAAACTGAGATGACAGCAAAATCAGAGCTGTTACTCTGTGCTGATGAGAAACACAAATTTATATATGTTAAAACAACAGTCAAAATGCCATCACTTAAAAATGTGTCACAGGCAAGGTTCCTTAGCAACTAGTTTTCTAATCCACTCTACTGAAAGAAGCTTCTCTGAGTGCAGCAATGCATAAGACTTCTCCAAAATTCCTGGTTTACATGACAGCTTTGTTATCACAGGCAGTACTTGCTTACATGTAAGGGTAAGGGCTGTACATGTTGAAAGCACATGGTTCTTCAGATAACTGCTCTTGAAGGGTTCTTGCAATCACTTGTCATCTCAGAGCAGAAAATATCACCAATAGATTTGCTAGGGAAAAAAAAAAAAAAGAAAAACTAATCTTTCACTCCAGGTATAAATACTGTTAACTTACCCTAAAACAGAATATAAACATACAAGAGTCCCAGCTCATCTTGTGTTTAGAAATGCACATGGAAATATGTATGCCTTTGAAATCCAGATTACCGCTCTCTCCTGCAACATCACAAGCGGAAACCAAGCCTTAATTCAACACTGGATTTGATGCATTTATATACATCATTTATATTCCCTATTCCTGGGAATCAATATCTCACTGCTTCAGCTAGCCAAAAATCCAAGCCACTTCTCAGCATAACCTTCCTGCCACAATTCAACTGACAAGTACACAGCTGCCTTCAAATTTAACGGACTTCCTAGATAAACACTTGCTTGAAGACCTATGCAGAGACCTGGGGAAATTATAGTAATTATACTCAAAGCATCCACTTCTGCCCATCTACAGATTTAAGTAAAACTGTTTAACATCTTCATTAAAAAGGACAAAATGAGGTAAGTAAATGGAATAACAAGAATTAATTCCTAAAGAATAACCAAAGCCATAAAATTTCAGTCTTTCCCTCTGGGGAAGCAACTGAACTGTTCAGCCAGCTGGTTGCTTTCCCTTCCCTCCAGTAGCAACCATTCACAGTTTGAGGCTCAAGTCTTCTAGATAGCAAGGTCTGATCTAGATGCACTGATCTGCTGGTCTCAGCCAGGTGCCCGTCAGTCTGCAAGCCATGTCTCATCAGCAGCTTCCACCAGCCATGCCTTACATCCAAAGCTCCTCTAATTTTTTTCTTTATCAACACTTTGCTGTTTGAGATCTTAGAAATACATTTACTGTGTTGAGAAACAGTCTCTCAGCTCACTGGAAACCTCAGCAACATCTTGTGTCTCATTTGGTCCAGAAGAGATGGACAGTCCCCTGTGCCTTTCTTCTCTCTCTTCTAGACTGTTTCCTTTCCATGTTTAGATGAGTGACCTACAATTTTTCTTTTCCTTTCTATTAGAATGTATCTTAAACATATCACCACATGCTGAGCAATACAATCATGTTTCAGGTCTGTTTGTTAACCCTTTCTTTGTGTCTCCTCGTCTCCACCAGATACATATCCATATCAATAAACTGTATCTTCCAGCACCACTCCCCTTCCAGTTCCTGGGGAGGGTCAAAGACAGGGATTTTGCTTTTTGCTTCATCAGCCTGCCTCCAGGTCTTTCAACCGTTGCTTTTAAAACATTTATCCTTCCTTTTGTTACCTGGGGATTTCACATGGAGACCAATGCACTGCAGAGCAAGCAACTGGTTCAACAATACATATGCATTTGCACTCGCACCCAGATTCCTGAGTAAGTTTTCTAAAACAAAAAGATTATTTTCATTAGCTATGAACAGTCTAATCCCTGCCTGGCCCATACTGCCTTTGGAATTATCCTCTTTCACCTATTAAGTCTGTGTTTTTCAGATTTGTTGAAATAAAAGACTTACACAAAGTGTCTTCAAGGCTTCAGATGACTAGTTTGGTATGATGACGGGTTAAAACACTAACATCTGTTTCTATCACTATTATGCTCGTTCCTGCTTTATGGAGGTGGAGGAAACAGAAATATATTTCTTTAAAGTCTATTCCAAAAGGCAATTAAGTAAAGTTGTGAAAGATAAAGCAGCAGTACTGCCACAAACAGTAAAAATATTTAGGATTGTTATAAGGTGGTGTTGTCGATAATAAAATTCCTGCTCAGCATTAGGAAAAAGCAACTATTTCTGTGAAGTTTTAAATTTGTCATACAGCAGTATGTCCAGGTATCATGCAAATAGGCTAGCAAGATTTCTCATTGAGAAATCTGTGTATTAACTAGGAACATGCTTGAAAGGAAAAAGGTAATATATTGACTTATTTTAAGTTGCTGAAATAGGGCAATGCGATGGAGTAAAGAACAAAGGAACTGAAACCAAAAGCAGGAAGTTAAGCTAAAAAGGATGGTTTGAGGGGGAAAAAATAGATAAGATCTTTTTTGCTTACACTGCTATAAGAAAGCAAACCTGCTCTTGTAGTTGTTGACCCTGTGATGATATGGAACAGCCTGTTTGGTAAACAGTATGTGATATTTACCAGCAGACTCTCAAAGGGAAAATCTCTATGGGTATTTGAATCTCCTTTTGCTTTTCCTAAACTTGACAGTGAAGAAAGATATCTCATGCTTTTAGCCACCATCAACACAAAAAGATAAAACTGAATCCATCTAACTCATTCCTAGTGAATGCAATCTTGAGAACAAATGTTCCTTCTCTCCCATACACACACATACATCCCTAGTGACAGCAATACAAAAAAATTTGAGCATACTTAGGTGAGCAAGAACAAATTGTTTAGTAAGCAAAGTTAAAAGTCATCTAATGTGCAAAACTGCCTTGTCTGAATATAATATAAAAGTCATTTAAAAAAGCAAGTACCTATGTAAAATATGTTTAAGTCTCCACATTTAAGTATGTGCAAGAATGCCAGCTAATTTTGTATGTACATATTTATCTTTGCATTTGGAAGTTTTTTCAGAGTTTTCTTTTTCTGCAACTGAATTTGAACATGTCACACTACAGTCAACCATGGCATACTTGATAACAAGGACTACTGTAGAGTTGTATCTTGCACACTGAAGTTATGATTAATGCAAGATATGGATTTAATAAGCAAAAAAAAACCATAGCAAGTGTATTTTTATTCTTCAGCTGTTCAGTATTTGTTACAGATAAAGCTATGTAAAGGAATAAGTGAATATATTTATTTCCTAATACTGCTGGTGGAAAAGAGTGTTGACTTAAAGAATAAAATCACTAATAATAGTCATTTGTTTTTCCTAGGCAATGCCAGAATTTCAAACCCTTAGGACTGCACAAAGCCTAGGAAGAAACCCTGTTCCTAAAATCACTTGTTCCTAAAATCATTTATTCCAAATAAAAAAGTGTTCAAATACTGCCAAATCTCATAAAAATTGAAAATTTAAATCATAACTTTGAGATGTATATTTTTCAATAAAATAATCTGACTTGTTAAAAGATTTTTTTTAATGTATTGACATAAACATTCATTTTGTTGCAAAAATGCAAGACAAAATAAGGTCTGTTTCATGTTTCCCCAGCTGAAAAATACAAATTATATCTGTGAAAGGTTGGTATGTGTTTCACATTTTCTAGTTCAATTTAAAACAAATTCTGTGCACAAAGGTCTGTCTCCCAGCTTATTATTTCAATTTTTGCCCCCATATTTAAACCAATTTCCTTGGTCTTACTGGTTAATTCCTGTCCAGTTTCCTAAGCCAGTTCCCTGGAACTGGGGAGCTGGGTCCTTACTTCTGTGTAAAGTTCCTAACCAACAGGTGAAGCAAGAATCAAGTAGTAGCAACTCATTAGGTGAGTTACTCCCATACCTTATAAAAATGTGTTAGAAGAACCTTATAAATTATGTTCCCCTGTAAATGAATGCATATCATACTGGTTTTAATGCTTCTCAGCTGACACTGAGAAACACCAGCATGGACCCTGGAGTACGGGGCAACACATTTCCAGTGTTCATACAGGACTAAATGTTCTTCACAGCTCCCTAGAATGATTTAATGAGAGGCCTGCACAGCACATTCTTCCCACACACTTCTAGAATTAGGCATTTTAAAACATTACAACCACAAATATCTCTGGTTTTCAGTGGCTGGAGTACACCTTTTATCCGATAGCTCAGTGGCTAAATCACTTGTTCAGGAAAGGACTATGCAATGTAGCCTCTTCAGCCTGAGGAGGTTGAAATCTATATATTTTCCCACAGAAAGAACATCCCTGGCATACACAGGCTGTCTGGTCTGAGATAATTTACCTTCCCATTGAAGCTGTGCCACTTAGTAAACTGTGATTCATGATTTACTGGACCAGAAAGAGGACTGACTCATTGCAAGAGCATGACCCTCCCCTCGGGGATAAAGACGTTCTCTTGGTAGAATACCTCAACCCCTTCACCCAGACTATATGCAGAATCTCATTCAATTGCATGAACATATGATGGTCTGCTGTCAACAAATGCTTGGTCTTACTTAGGCCTGTATGAGGCCAAGAGCTAGCTAAGCTTGAGCTTACCAGTCAAAATATAAGCTGTCTGTGATACTACAGCTTATAATACATTTACAAGAAAGAAAAATGCAGGAAGTGATTCATAAGGTGATACTGCCCACTGAGCATTAAATGTAAAAGAATCCTCACTAGTCTCATTTTCATTCAAAAACCACAGTGCCTGTGGTAGATTGACCCCAGCTAGCAGGTAAGCCCCCATGCAGCCACTCACTAACCCCCCCCAGCAGGACGGGGGAGACAATTTGGAAGGACAAAAAGTGAGTAAACTCATGGGTGAAGATAAAGACAGTTTAATAAGTGACGAAAAAGAAAGAAAAAAAGCAATCCCTCACCACCAGCAGACTGATGCCCACAAGTCCACAAACAACAGCTGCCTTGGAAAAAACTCCCCTCAGTTTTTACTGCTGAACATGACATTATATGCTATGGGATATCTCTCTGGTCAGTTTGGGTCAGCTGTCCCAGCTGTGTGTCCCCCAGCGTCTTGACTACCCCCAACCTACTCACTGAGGGGGCAAAGTGAGAAACAGAGAAAGTCTTGATGCTGTGCAAGGACTGTTCAGCAATAGCTAAAACATCAGTGTGTTACCAAAACTGTTTTGGTCACCAGTGTAAAACACAGTACCATATAGGCTGCTCTGAAGAAAATTAGCCAAATTTTCCACCCCCAGCCAAACCCAGTACATGCTGAATCAGCTTGGACCACTTTCACGCTCCTTTTGATTTCCATGTCCCTATGTTCGTCTTCCTTCATAGAACTAGATGCATAAACAAGCAGAACTATCTGAGGACTTTCAGTTCATGAAACCGACTTTTTTCTCTCCCACTTGTGAAGACTTGGATGTTCAGGCACTGGCTTGAGATACTGTATCTAGCTTCTCTTAATCAGGATTTCATTTTAGTAAAATCATTGTCATTCAGCCAGTACCCATGGGAGCACAGGGATAGTATAAGATGAGAAATACTAACATGTGGAATGGCTGAGGGCATATTAGCACACCTGCTGCTATCACTGCAGCCCATGGAGGGCAAATGAATTTAATTCTTCACTTTCTGTATGCCTACAAATAGTTCATTTTCAAAAAGATGCACTATATCTAAACAGTAGATGAATATGTTATAGGGAGACTACACATGGTAGGAACAACAAGGAAAGATCTCATTCTGAACCAAATCAATACCTACACCAAAAATCACTCCTTATCTCCAAACTGAGAGAATTTACAGTTGGAGGCAAATACTACACCTTCCAATATCTGACTTATTTGTAACAAGCAGCAAGATCTTGGTAAATGGAGCTCTACAGCTGCAGAACATTACACAATCATTACACGACTACAAAATGATCGACAACAGTTGCAGCTTAACAACAGTGATACAAAGCTGTTAGCACAAGCTGCAGACCAAATGCTCACCCAGTTCAGTTCCTTTAGTAGCATTTTGGTACTGCAGCCAGATGGACAGCTTGTCTGGCTGGTGCTTTGTAGAACATAAGGAAGCCTTGAGTGGGACCAGCCCAACTCCAGCAGGGACAGCCCTCCTCTCTAAGGGAAGGAGGAGAGCATGTTGTCACACTTCTGCATTTCAGCTGGCCTCTGCTTGCTCTACCAGCTCTGTGGAGGTTTTACCACCTGAGAGAAAGGCACCCCAGCCCATGACACACAATTATTTACAGTGGTAGCTTACCATGGCTGCAGCCAGCCATAGGCAAGCATGGCACAGATCAGTTGTTTGCTTGTTGGCCCTGGGGGAGTTAGGTCTGGATTAGGCCTACAAGTGTTCCCTGACTCCGTAAATAATGAGTTCATTTTCAGCTGTTGCCAAACAAAAGAAACAGGAAGACTGAAATTAACATTAATTCTGGCACATATTTTCAGAAGGGACTTGTCCTTTCAACTTAGCAACCTTGCCAACATCTCAGTACCTTTTTATAGAAGACATTTTTGCATAGCCTGCATTCCATGTGATGCTACTCTCCTATTCAAGCCAATTAGATTTTTTTAAGTAGAATTTCCTGCTATCATGTATTTCAAGATATATTGAGGATGTTCCCACCATTCATTGTGTAATCTCATCAGTAAACCCAAATCTTCCTAGGCAAACAAATGCTGTCTATATTATAGTACATATTGATTAAATACATGATTTAGAAAATTAAATGGGCAATGAAACAATAAAAAGCTTTTTTCTAGGATGAGATATTTTCAATATGCAAGATTATTCTATCTTGATTTAACATGTTTACAAATCTCCAAGACAAAAATTTGCAGTTTTCCTTGATTAGTATATCCCATATCCTATGATATTTTAATGAAGACATTTTTTCTTCATTACTTATGGGATGCAACTATGGTTATAAAGTATGATGCAAAAACCCTCTGGGAGATGATATGCTCCTAGCTGAGTGAAGTTTGATTGAAGGATACTGTTTTTTTCAGACTATAGGAGCCAGCTTTAGCTGGCTTTCCTGAGCACAGGAAAACTACATACTACTGTTTAGAACCAACCCTCTGCCCCTATTTGGTTCCATTTGGGTACCAGGTGCCAAATTCTCTCCCTGTGCTGTACCCTTTACAAAGTGAATACCAGATGCCCATACGTAAGCATACAGGAGGAGAGGATATAGAATCATAGAATGTCCTGAGTTGGAAGGGACCTACAAGGATTATTTAGTCCAACTCCTGTCCCTGCACAGAACAACCCCAAAATTTACACCCTGACTCTGAGGCCATTGTCCAAATGCTTCCTGAATATCGTCAGGCTTGGCGCCAAGACTACCTCCCTGGGGAGCCTGTTCCAGGGCTCCACCACCCTCTGGGTGAAGAACCTTCTCCTAATATCCAACCTAAACCTCCCCTGGCAAATCTTCCTGCCATTCCCTCGGGTCCTATCATTGGCCGCCAGAGGGAAGAGATCCGTTCCTGTGCCTCCTCCTCCCCTTGTGAGGAAGCTGTAGACCGTGATGAGGTCTCCCCTGAGTCTCCTCTTCTCCAGGCTGAACAAACCAAGTGACTTTAGCCGCTCCTCATACAGCTTCCCCTCTAAACTATTCACCAATCTCGTGGCCCTCCTCTGGACACTCTCTAGTAGCTTTGCATCCCTAATATACATCCAGTTGTGATGGTGCCCAGCTTGCAGAGGTGTTTGTGAGGAGAGCACATAGTTCCTTTTACACTTCTCACCCTGAAGGACAACACAGAGCTGACTGTGCAGCCACTGTGCCTACAGCCTGACTCTCCACTCCATTTCACGTGTCATGATTGTGCAATGGAAATCAATGAAGTTACAGAGCCAGAAAATTGGTGAAACAGAGACTGGCCCTCACTCCCTGAAGGGGCTTCAGTTCACTGGTGGGAGAAACAATCCTTGTAAATACATTTGTCAATCTGGCTCCATTTATATCAATTAAAAGTATTGCTTTTGACTTCAAGGACGTCTAGTCATATTTGTGTCTTGTTCGGAAAGTGCTTCAGAAGCTTTTCAAGGGAAAAGTCTTTTAATCAGGTAGAGGTTAAAAACCCCGTACATGCTATGGTTGCTATGGATGCATGGTTTTTTGAACAAAGTTAGAAATATTCTTTAAATTTGAAGACAAAATGTATTCAAATGCTCTAATGCAAAAGAGCAGGTTTCAGATCAAATTTTTTAAATGGCTATGATTAATCCTCTACATCTGACATAAGAAGATCCTCAATAGATGTAAATTTAATCTAGGGCTGCCAATTTACACAAGGTAAATTTTAAGTTGTGTGCAAAAATACACTCCCTTTTAGAAAATTTCTTTTATTCACATGAAACAGAAGACACCATGCAGTGAACTGCAGTTTACCAGCAGACAGCAGAACACACTTAATGAAATGATAGCTAGTGATTCACACAATGAAATTCACTTACAGTCTCACCAATCACTGCCGATGTTTGTTAAATAAAGAACAGGTTTTAAGTATGCATATATACTAATTAGGATGTGTGCAAACTATGCCAAAAAGCTTTCTGTGATTTCCAAAAATAACTATTTCACTAGCTCGGAAAGCTTTCAAATGAATCTTAGTACTACAGCATTCTGGTTCTGAAGAAATAGGACCCCTTCTATGTCAAAACAAAGCTTTGATTAGGCCCCATTCTACCTTTACAAAGTATTAGTGTATACTTTTTCTGTGTATTAAACAGGACCTTAGAGTTATGAGTATACAGAACATTGTGTAGTATTTTCACACTCACCTCATGTCATGGTTTAGCCCCAGCCGGCAACTAAGCACCACACAGCTGCTGGCTCACCATCCCCCG
Organism: Morus bassanus; assembly: GCA_031468815.1. NCBI lineage: Eukaryota > Metazoa > Chordata > Aves > Suliformes > Sulidae > Morus > Morus bassanus. The sequence continues at coordinate 105,146,903 of CM062567.1, read as the reverse complement.
CAGTGGGACTGAGGAGAGAATCAGAAGAGTAAAAGTGAGAACACTTGTGGGTTGAGATAAGAACAGTTTCATAACTGAGATAAATTAATAATAATAAATTATAATATTATAAAGATAATAAATTGTAAGGAAAAGGAAAATAACAAAAAGAGATATAAATAAAACCCAAGAAAGACAAGCGATGCAAATGAAAAACAATTGCTCACCACCAACTGACCAATGCCCAACCTGTCCCAAGCAGAGGCCACGCCCCAGCCACCTCCCCCCAGTTTATATGCTGAGTATGACGTCATATGGTATGGAATATCCCTTTGGCCAGTGTGGGTCAGCTATCCTGGCTGTGTCTCCTCCCAGTTTCTTATGTGCCTCCAGTCTACTCATTGGCAGGCCAGTACGAGAAGTTGAAAAGTCCTTAATTGCTTAGCAACTACAACATCAGTATGTTATCAGCATCATTCCCATCTTAAATTCAAAACACAGCACTATACCAGATACTAGAAAGAAAATTAACTCTACCCCAGCCAAAACCAGGACATCTCATTTGAAAATGTTATCTAAAAAGATAATCATCAGAATATCATTTTTCAAAGGTGCCTAAGGTTGGGAAGGTTACTTAAATAGAAACTGACTGTTCAGATGCCTGCCTGCGAAAGTTTTATCCCCTATTAGCCACATTTAGCCTGAAGCAAAGTTAGACCTAAGATAAAAATCTTCACAAATTAAAATGGCTTTTGAATGGGAAGTTAATCTTTTTTTTAAAGTGTATGTATTTAAGTGTATACAGGCATTTTGCAAGAGCCCAAGACATGGCAGAAATTACCAGAAACAAACATTTAACAGCTATAATCATTAACCACAGCAATTTGTTTACACTTTTCAGGAGGACAGAGCATCTGCTGAGCCATACAAGTAGTTTACAGCAAGCATCCTGAAAATACACCAGAGTGCCATACACTCGGAGAGAAGCCACGTCCACTTATGCAAATTAGCGAGTATTACTACTAGATTTTCTTTTTTTGTAGGATGCCAGTCTGCATAGCAGCATACATTCGTTGGGGTACCAAATGCCCTCTGCTTCCCCTGACTTGAACAGCTGCGGCACACAGTCCACATCCTGAAGGAGAGTTCAGTGCAGGTCTGAGTGCCTAATGAATTACTGCCTTCATCTAACAAAGCACAGCCGTTTCACATTCGGTTTATAGATGCATCATGGTGATGCATAGACCTTGCCAAAGGGAGAATTATATAGCAACACTCTTTACAGTTAAAGAAACTTAGCTAAAAATATAGGTCTTATAGCAAATTGGGCTCCTATTCCCTTCTGATTCTTCCACTAACTTATTTAACGAAAAATAATGGACTTTTACAAAAAATAAGGTGTTATTAAATCAGATATAGTGTGGTTCTTTAAATACATCTTTACTAATCTCTCTCTATTCAGCTTCATAAATGAAAGAATAGATTTTGATTAATTTTAAGAAATACAGTTACATAAGACAGCTTTTCACCTCTGTCACACAGGAAGGATTACAAGCAGGTTGTGGCTGAGCTTGCACTGTAACTTCTCACCCTTGTGCACCACCCCAGGGAACAATTCATCACTATAACCACTGCCCTCCTTTGAGCATGAAGGGAGATCAGGGCTAGCACACCACAGGGAGTCTTCTCCTATGATTGTTGAACTCAAAATGTTTTGGTCAGACGTGAAAGGGGGGAAATGGAGGAAAACCAGCCTGATCTCCTCAGCATCCATAGGGAGGCCAAAAAGCTGCACATTGGCAGCGCACAGGCAGGACTATGATCATAGAACCATAGAATGTCCTGAGCTGGAAGGGACCCACAAGGATCATCAAGTCCAACCCCTGTCCCTGCACAGGACAACCCCAAAATTCACACCATGTGTCTGAGGGCGTTGTCCCAATGCTTCCCGAATATTGTCAGGCTTGGTGTCGAGACTGAATATTGTCAGGCTTGGTGTCGAGACTACCTCCCTGGGGAGCCTGTTCCAGGGCTCCACCACCCTCTGGGTGAAGAACTTTTTCCTAATATCAGTGTTGAAGACTGAGGTGAAGAAAGCATTAAACATCTCTGCTTTGTCTATGTCCCTGCTTGTGAGGTGACCATTCTCATCAAGTAACAGGCCAATGTTATTTCTGGCCTGCCTTTTGTCATTAACATATTTTAAAAAGCCCTTTTTATAGTCCCTCGCAGTACTGGCCAGCTTCAACTCTAATTGAGCTTTGGCCGCACAAACTTCCTCCCTGCAGTGGCGAACAGCATCGCTATAGTCCTCCCATGTCACCTGACCTTGCTTCCACTGGCCGTATACTTCCTTTTTTCTCCTTATTTCTAGAAGTGCCCTGCTCAACCAAGCCAGCCTTCTGCCTTGCCTACTTGACTTCCTACATTTTGGAATTGCCTACTCCTGTGCTCCTAGGAGGTGGTACTTAAAGAGCGACCAGCAATGATGGACCCCAGCACCTTCAAAGGCTTTTCCCCAGGGGACCTTGCTAAGCAGTTCCCTGAGCAACCTGAAGTCTGCTCTCCTCATATCCAGGGTTGAGGTCTTGCTGGCAGCTTTCCTCCTGTCACCATAGATTTTAAACTTGACTGCTTCATGGTCGCTGTGGCCAAGGCAGCCACCAATCACCACTTCACCCACAAGGCCCTCTCTGCTAATAAGCAACAAATCAAGGAAGGCACCTTTCCTGGTTGGTTCCCTTAGTACCTCTACCAAGAATTATCATTCAGATGGTTTAGGAATCTTACGGAACTGTTTGTACCAGCTGTGTGGTATTCCCAGCTGACAACTGGCAAGTCGATGTCCCCCATAAGGGCAAGGGCAGATGACTTAGAAGCATCCTTTAATTCCTTAAAGAATAATGCATCAGTGTCATCATCCTGGCGGGCTGGCCTATAGGAGACTCACATGACATCTGCTTTATTTGACTGTCCCTTAATCTTTACCCAGAGGCTCTCAACTGTGCCATCGCCAACTGCAAGCTCCTGATGATATGGATGTTGTCATGAAACTGCACAGTTGTTGGCACATTCTCAACTTGATTTTTGGTGCAGTCCATCAACAGTGTCTGGAAAAGAGAAAGCAGAGATGAGGTGAGTTGGTTAAGTCACATTTCCCTTCACATTTTGTTAGGGCAAAGGGGACAGTCCATTTTCACTTTTAATGCTCTCCCAATAACTGAAAGGATAACAGGTTGCGTAGGATTCAGTGTCAGTTTTAATAAGGCAAAAACATTCACATTTCTCTTCACTGTAATTGAGCACAAGCTGGCTTGTTAGGAATGCTGAAAAAGTACCAATGACCTGATGAATTCAATTGTTCATACTAGGAAATGCACCTTTGTCAAAGCTGGGACTTTTTCACTGGCACACCAATTCCAACCAGGTTTATCGGAAGAGAATCACTGTGTACTGGCTCTGTGCTCACATGAAACAAAACCACTTTAAAAACTAAACTTTCCAATAGAATTCACAGAACTTCTTAAAGCTCTTTCTAACTCCACTGTGGAACAAAAACAAATTTAAAACCTATGAAAGTGTTCAGAACATGGAGTATTGCCAATCTGCCCAGCACTTTAAACTCTGTGCAGTGGTTCCAGCTTTTGGAAACTTTTATGCATCCCAGCTTCCTTTCACCACAATGAGTAATTGTTCTGTTTCAGAGATTTTCACAGATCATCCCTCTTTATTTCCTTCTAAACAAAGCATTTCTATTCAAAACACTGATTAACACTCTCCTCTTAAACAATAAAACACCACTCTACCATATAGCAATCCCATGTTTTATCCTGTAGGCCTATCACTCACCTCACTGTTTCAGGTTCTTTGCTTTGAGGCGGTTTCAGGCTGAAGTACTTAGATAAAAGACTGCCCAAGTACAACGATGCTACCACAATAAATGGTAGGCAGGCAATATCATCACCTGAGCACCAACACTGCAGCAAGCACTGTGCTATACTGTAATGAGGAGACTGGGTTGCAGAAGATGATTTCATGAACTGAATTTTTGAATGCTTACTAGATTGTAAATCCTATGGCAACTTTTCCAAGAGTAGACACAATTTATTAATGTGCCATTACAAGCATTTTTATATTCTTTCCCTCCCCATGCATCCTCACAATCTGTTATCACTTGCACTGTCCTAGGGGCATGGCTTAGTGCTGACTCAGTGGGAATTAGTCTTGACTGCCCCACTGTACATCACCTATATTAGCTTTTCTTTAAAAGGCTCCCACTTAGATCCTGCTGTTTTATAGTTTAACTTAGATTCTGCTGTTTTATAATTCAGGTATAGCACACAGAGGGTTTGGTTTTACTTCAAAATATATTTTACAGAACCGTACCTAAAACCAGCATTCATTTTTACTGAACTCATTCACGTTGTAAGTTTTAGTCTAAGTGAAAAAGAACATAACATTTCTCCAGTGCTGAAAAAAAGAAGTGTTGTTACACAATAAAGACTCAGTATTTAAATGTTTGTTTTATTTTTTTCCTCAGTGTTCCACACTCAGTGGAGTTCTCTGTACTTGAGTACTACAAGTACAGAACTGGACTCAGTTCCACAGTGTAAGCGTACAGTACATCCCTTTCCAGAGGTTCAGTATACAGTGGGGTATTTTGTACAACTTAAGTCTCATTCAAGCCCTCTGCACACAAATGAATGTTACCCAAAAGAAATGAGTAAGAATCCTTCACTTGGAGAGTGGAGGACTTTGCTAAACTTCTTTTTACAGGTACTAGGCACCGGTACCTCGTTTCAAGGATGGCCTCCACTAAAGGGACTTAGAAGCTGTGAAAAAAATCAGTGGGCTATTATCACATTTCATCTTGTGTTCTTTAGAGCACTTCAGCCAATCCATTTTAGATCCTAAACATTTTGATCCACAGCCTACTGCAGGTCAGCTCAACATTTATCAAGGTCTGAAAAAGAAAGGTACCGGCTCTACCCCTGCTGGTCCATCCAGGCACAGCTTGGCCACAAAGCTGAGCTACAGCTGGCCTCAGGAACCCTGCGATGCCTCTCTCTGTGCTTCTAGTGTCATCTAATTCTCTGCCAAGAAAAAGCCAGATGAGGGAAATCTAAATGCCTTCTGCTATTTCTGGCACAGGGAAGGACTGCAAGGCATTGTTGCATCCATCTGCATTTTCAGCACTGAACAGCATGTTGTTTATTCCATGTCAAGCACCAGATTTCCCCATATGACAGGCAAAAATACATGCGTAGCCACAGACACCCTTTTAGATTAGGGAAAGTAAAACAAAATCACTCCACAGAACAAAATAAGAACTCCAAGAGGAATCATGGTGGGTCACATCTCTTACAGTTGTCTACAATGAGCTGATCACAGAGTGGCTGCATGTCTGCTGATAGCAGGATAGTTACCATGGAAAATTTTATAAAAATAAAGATACAAAACAACAATTACAGTAACACTAATAAATCCATTAGCTGCTTACCTATACATTATACCACATTATGTGGAGCACTGAGGTACTGGATGAAGGCACTGCAACTGCCAGAAAGAGTTTCTACCTGAATTAAAGCATGAATTAATAGAATTCACAAGATGTGATGCAATTATGAAGGTATGTCTAGCACTGGCATTGCTTTTGCTAACTTGCGTAACTTCAGCAAATTTATGACTGCATTTCAGCTCCTGGTAATTTCTGAGTGACTGGGTAGGTATCTGCTTTTCAGTTTTATAGCATTAACATATTTTGCAAAAGCTTATTTTCAAAAATCCTGAGCTTCTACCCAAAGCATCGATATAGTGGCACTTACATTAAATTAGTCTTCCTACTCTCCAGTTAGTAGATCCTATTCTACAGGTTCAGAATTAAACATTTGACATCTATTCTGGTTTCCTGCCTACGAAACCAGAAAGAAATCCTTGGAGACTTTACATACCCAATACCCTACTTGAATCCAAAGGAGCTGATATTTAACATCTCTACACATCTACTTATCATATACGTGCAATGCATGCTTTGTGCCTATGTGTGTGTACATACACACAGAACATATGTATGCAGTAAATAAAGGAGTCAGCTCAATGCACAAACTAATCATATACAGAAATACATTTTATTGCTACTTTCCATTTGTTAAGCCATATTCCTGAAACTCCAGAGCCTAAAAAAGAGCTACTCTGGGCCTCAAGTAGAGATGGCTGAGCCAAAATCCATTCAACCACTTCACCCCTCTGCCACTTCTCCCTTCATAAATGGGGAGGATGTATCCAAGCAAAGTGGCTTATTACTAATTGCAAAATCTTCATTAATATTGCATTATGTGTCTCTCAGCTATAGAGAACTGACAATGCAAAAGATGTCAAAAGCTTATCAAAATGTGCATATAAATACTTAGTACAATATTCAACATGAATATACTAGTAGCCTCTGCTTCAACAGCCCAAACTGGAGAAAGGGTTGTTTATCAGCTGCTAACCAGGAACAAAAAGGAAATAACCTTAATTTCCCAAACACTCAGAGCTATTTACATCATTCATGTGCCCTTTAGGTAATTAGGCATCACTTCAGAATGAGAAATCCTCACTGTGGTACAAAGATATCCAGCTGTAAACAGAGCCATCTATGGCACTTCCATTTGTAGAAAAGTCCTAACAACAAAAAAGACAGCTAATGAGACGTCTTTTTCAGAGGCATCCAGAGCTTAAGGGAAATCACTCCATAAGGACCACGGGTACTTCAGACTCAGGAGAAAGGATTCTAGACAAGAAATACCAAAACAAACAGAAAGGCATCTTTTTGCTCAAGTGTATGAGGAGGACCGCATCTTACATTTGCTTCACTTGTAACTGTCTAAAAATGCCTAAATAAAAATCTGACCTCAGTCAGAGTGATGTAGTGAAGGCATGACATTAAAGCGTGATCTCAACCCAACGTGGATTTAAATGAAACCAACAGTTGTGGATTGTTTTTACAAGGGCAAGAGATCAGGATAAAGCAAGGTGGTATTCCAGCAACTGCCAGGGCACACCACCTCTGAGCTGTGTTCCCATACAGCCACAGACATGCACTAAGAGCACTTCAGAGTCTGCAAAGGATCACTTTTTGGAGTGTGTTACTGACTGTGAGGTAGGACTCATTTCAGCAAGTGCAAAATGGCAAGCTCCTTGCCCATGTGCTGATCAGGGGGCTAACATCCTCCATCTCTGAGCAAAGCCTTATGTTTTTAGCAATGGATAACCATAAACAGGATATGGAGAACATGCTGAACATTTTTTGTACTTTCCACCTTTTCCTGCTTCTCCAGGAGACCAGGGAAGTCAGTGCTGTACCTCTGGCAGAACATACATTATTACAAGTAGCATGTACAACTGTGACCAGCCACAATGAACCAAACGAGTAAACATCCAACTAAATACACCATTCTTCATCCAAGTTTAATTCTACAACTGTATCAAAACAGAATCAGCTGCTCTGAAACAGAAATTAAAAGCTTTCCCAGTCATGAACAGATTTTTGGATTTCAGACCTTTCTTCCGCTTTGTCTTTACTGAATAATATATTTTAATGCCACTGAGTGACAAGCCTCACTGAGCACTTCTTACATAGAACTGAGATCCCAGACAGTATCCTACTGTACTTTGGATAATGCTTTTGTCTGAGCTACAGTCAGTGATAATTAGAAATTAATAGCTCAAGGCATATATTATCCTGAGAAACCTATCAACCTATTTTTTAATCTTGGAATTAAAGTTCAAACACTTTCCATCATGCAAAAGAGTCTATGCATTCTAGGAAATATTTCAGTCATTAATGTAGCATTTCATTTACTTATGGCCAGCAGTATACTAATTAAAGTCAACATGGGATTTGGAGATTACCTAGTAGATTTCTTTCTTCTTTTTCACTTACTTAATCCCTGATGGTTCTCTTTTATACTGTTAAAATGCAAAAACAGATGTATGCAATTAAAAAAAAGTTTTCTAAAAGCTGTTTGTTTTTACTGAGTCTGCCTGGGATGGAGTTAACTTTCTTCATAACAGCCTGTATAGTGCTGTATTGCATTTGTGGCTAAAGCAGTGCTGGTAACACACCAATATTTTGGCTATTGTTGAACACTGCTTGCACAACACCGAGGCTTTCTTTCCAACCTCAGACACACACAGAGGCCAGTAGGCTGGGGGTGGGCAAGAAGGTGGGAGGGGACCCAGGCGGGACAGCTGACCCCAACTGACCAAAGGGATATTCTATACCATACAAGTTGTGCTCAGCAATAAAAGCTCAGGGAAACTGGCAGGATGCGGGAACATTTGTCATGGCATTTGTCTTCTCAAGAAATCATTACACACATTTGAGAGGGGAGTGAGAGAGAGGTAGGGTGGTTGTTTTGCTGCTGGCTGGGGTCAACCCATCACATTGCTCTTTCTGAAAATTTTCTGTAGTTGACTATCTCCCTTGCCTCCTGTGCATTTCATTCACTGCATCCAAATCACCACTTAAGTGATCTAGCAAGAGCAATTCCCTGCATAGCTTCTCCAGTTGAAAATAGGCCACCTCTGACTTCAAGCTGATCTTGATAACAAAGCAAAGTCATCAAAATTTCAGAACAAAAACTAAGCAAATAATCTGAAACAATGAGTTAATTCAGTATATACATATAGATAAAATGTTTTCCAAATACTGAGCTTTCAGGGTTGTTTATTTTTAAAAAAAATAATGCATGAGAAAAATCATGTGTTTCTATTAAAGGCACCAATATCACCCTCCAATTTTGGTGCAAGCTGACCAACTTCTCCTGCTGATCACCAATTGATCAGTATTTACTAGAATAGTATGAAGAACTACTGAACAATTTCAGGAAACTGTTCTTCTACATAGCCAAGACTTTTAAAGTGCAACTGTTTAATATTCCAGAAATACCAATGCAGTGATAATTCTGTTTAAACATTTACATGTGAGGCCCCAGCTCCATCAGAGCCCACTATGTTGGGAAACAAGCTTCTCAGATTATAACAGTCTGCTTCTGTCCTACATCCCTGTGGCACAGGGAAACCACCTTTCTTTACTGATAAGACACCAAGGTAAATAGGCAAGACCTTGAGTCCCAGTGCCCAGCTTACTCTTCTGACCTTGCAAATTTGATAGACAGACTGTAAGGAGGGAGCAACTAGTTTCCATGTGTATACAATCAAACATAGGGGGAAGAAAACAGTCTGCCCATATCTAAGCAGGATGCACCAAATACTGAGTTAACACTAATTGAAGGCAAGTCTTAAAATGCTTTGAAATCCAAAGTCCCCCACCTTAACACCTGCAAGTAACCTGTTATCTCCCAGTTCCACATCAACCCTAATACTGGTGAAAAACCAATACCTATATGTTTCAATAGCCAAAGTTACAAATCCTCAGAGAAGGAAGTGGGCATTATTAAAAAGTTCTCATGGAACGGAAATGAGTGGGTTTGAAACTATTTAAACACCAAACATACAACTATTACTGAGGAAAACTGACAACATGAGAAATGTTCTTTTGAAAGCAAAGTGAAGTATCGGAAAAGGAGTTGTGCAAAACGAATGAAGGCAAGATCATTCTGATTTGATCAGTCTTTGCCATTGTGTCTCAGTTTTCCTGCTTTATACTTCAAGTCTCAACAAGCCTAAACAAAGATTAAGGAAACCTAATTAATGTGTCCCTATCAGAGAAAGACTGTAGAACAGCTACAGAAATAGTTGTGAATAACATTGCATTTTATTGTTGCCTATCAGTATGTAGCACACCATGCTAAATTCAGTACATATGAACAATAAACTGAATTCAATTTCCATGCAAAAAAAACAATTCATTATGCTGACTACAAACTGTACGGGGTGGGGGAGTTGGAAGCGAGAATCAATGAAAAGCATGGTTATTTGATTATATGGACAGGTTTAATTGCTGACACAAACAAGTGTACTCTTCAAAGTCAGGAGTACAAAAGGCTTACATGAATCCTTTGTATACTTTCTTTTAGTGGCTAATAACAATAAAAGCAACACTAACTGCCTGGCTACATATACAACCTACAAATATTAACATTTCAAGAGCAAAGAAAATGTTTTCACTATCTCTTTATTAGCAAAGAACACAAAATTAAAATGACAAAGATCTTCACATAACTGGACTGTATTATATTTGATGGCAACAGCTTCCACCTTTACCATATTTTCAACACTTCGCAGAAGCAAAGAGGACAGTGGTGGCCTAACGTACTAGATAAGGGACAGAGACAACACACACTTGTCTCTTACATCCATTTATTGCTGCAGTAATGTAAGAGAGGATGCCACACAAAAATAATGCTGCAAGACCTCCTCCAAGAAAAAATGAATAATGCCTAGGAAAGCTCATTCACAGTGTATCATTCACAGCAGTAATTCTTAGAGCCTCCAAACACCACCCATTTAGGCATTGTAGAAGTGGATAGCTGGACTCTGATTCAGCTGGTGAGTGGTGGAAAGGGAATATTACACCTATATGGCCTTTTCCCAGTGAAAAAGAATCTTCATCCTAAAAATAGTCCCCTCTCTTCCAGCATATCTACTTCTGCTTAGAGAAAAGAGTTTCAAACTGAAATGTCTGCAATCTAAATAGCATCTCTTGTCTTTTATCTTAGTCTTACGAAGACAACTGCAGCAGAGAGATGAAGACAACAGACCAGGAGATTGTAGACAAAAAAACCCAAATTGTGCTTTTATCAAATATCACCCTTCTTCTTCACTCGTCTTTCATGTGGAGAATACTTGAAAGCTCACACTAATAAAAGAATAAGCATTTGCTTGTAAGGGGCTGTGGGGTCAAATATGTCTTTGCTTTCTTCCTAACGTCTGCCTTCAGAACAGTAATAGGGGCTCCTTACTAAGGAGCAGCCATCATTTTGCAAGCAGAGACAACCAAAGACACTGAAAAGGCTACTTTTGAGGCTGGTCCCTTTTGGAAGAACAAAACCATTATCTGACAAGAAAACTCAGCATTTCATTCACATTCCCTTACACTTTGTACCTAATACTGAAATAGCTTCCCTCCCATTAAAATTTGAATAAAACCATATTAAGCTGTGGAAATATTTTCACACTGTCTTCAAGTCAGCAGAAAGAAAGTGAAGAAGCCACACAGAACAGCTGTTAGTAAATAATACTACAGTGTTTTGAGTTTGTGGGGTTGGGGGTGTTTCTAGACAAGCAGCTGAGAGGAAGGGACAAATGCCTTGGTCAAACCAACAGGACTTCTAAGCTAAGCTGGTTCTGCTCTAAAACCCTGACTACGCTCTTGCTTCTTAGGGTCCTTAGGTTTAATACTTTGCACACTGGGCCTTTATTGGCTCAAATTTGCTAACAGTTTGCTGCTTTGTTCTGGTTTTGAAAGACTCTGCAGTTGGAACGAGAACTAATTAGAACATTTCCACTGAAACAGGTCAAAGTTTTCACCTGGAAGAGATCCAAGATATGGTAGGATCCAGCTAAAGAGATCAAAAATAAAACCTTGGCCTTTCAAAATTGAAAATGGGGAACTTCTGTGCAATTGTGTTTGCAATACCATCCAAACACTCCAGTTTTGTTCTAATGTGGAAATTAAAAAAAAAAAAAAAGCCTGAAATCACAAAAAACTAATGAGAAACAGAACTGTTCTCTCTGGTCACTTTGACTAAAATACTCAAGATATTCAACACCCTGCAGCGTATGACATTGAACTACTTTGTTAGTATAATTTTAAGGAAAAAAGGAAGGAACCTACAAACCAGTACTTTGTCACTATTTTTCACTAGAAGTATACAAATTTAAAGTTACTTTCAATAGCTCTTAATTTCTCAGTGTTTAGACAGTATTTTAAGTAGAACCTCCAGGCCTGCATTACATGATCTCATTTGAAAGTATGACACCAGCATGTTCTGAGAATGTAGGGATAGAGATGGGCTCACACTAGCACACAGATGCTCTTATGCCAGAGACATCATCGGACTCATGTGTTGTAACAAAATAGGGATGAAAGGAAGTATCAACCTGGGATCTTCCTTTGTTTCTTCCCACTTTACCAAGATATCTTCCTTTATCTCATTATGGGCTTTTTGAAGTAAAACGTTCTGAATCAGGTCTTACAGGCTTTGCCATATATCTATTTCTTCAGACTCTAAACCTAACTCCATGTTAACTCAGTCACCACTTAAACATAATTACCTAATGATCTAGAAGAATATCAACTATATGCAATAAATGCACAACCGTAAGAAATATTATGTCATTCTAAACAAAAATCAAATGCCAACAATAATTTCCCATAGTGCTGGAAGTGTATGTGTAAGAGAAGAATTACATATTCCTTAAAAAATTACTGTCCTAATTTATTAAATCCTCCAGATGTATTTCACAAACCTTGTCTGTCCCTAATCACCTTTTTTTATGTTCCTTAATGTAACATTGCCAGATAGTCAAAGCCTCCTTCACCACTTGCAGTGGGGACACTGGAGTGCTTTTGTATCTAAGGTAACAAACTACATTCTTATCAGAGATTTGCAAATCCTATGGAGGCACTTATATTTGAAAACCAAACTCAAAGTCTGGAGATCAAAATAAGTAATGAGCACATAAGACAGACTCTTTGCCACATTCAGGGATTTTATCATGCTCTGTGATAAAAAAAAACAACCGGTGTAATCTGACACTGCAGGTATTTTACAGCACATCACACCCAGCAAATGTTTTATGGAGCTGCATTTAGAAAAAGCCCACAGATTTTGCAACTGGTTTGAATTTATGCTGCTTCTGGGATTTCTTTATTATCTATATGTACAGCTAGTACCATATACATGGATGGGAATGGGTCATGACATCTAGCCCTTCTGTTCAGACAACACAGTGCAACAGCCACTCGGTCCAGCAGATTGCTTTGATGGCTACTCTACACATCCTTGCACAGAACACCCACAAAGAACTTGCTCAAAATTTGCAACATGCTTGAGATTTGCAATAAAAGGGCCAAAGACACAACCGCAATTTGACACAGGAAGAAGAAAAAAAATCTTTAGCATTGCCAATGCCTTACACTCCTGTGGGGCCAAAGAACTTGTTGCTTGGGATCCCCAGGGGCTCCCAAGCAGCTAGTCATGCTGTACATTACAACACGAACTATAGCTTCCCCATGGTCTCTGTCAGATTTGGCAAATAGAACAGGGAAAGAAAAAGGATTTTCTCTCCTGATCCCGACACATGGTACAACAGGTTAATGCATCAATGCACACCAGTCAGCCCCTACAAGCAAATCTATCTCTACTAATAGACAAGTTCAAAACTTCACAAAAAGTTTAACACTATCACCCTTACCATCACTATATCTGAAGGTGGTGGACCCTCACTCTGGCTGGATACAGGTGTTAGGACCCATACCATGACACCTTTATTCTATTACTGCCATGTTATATGATGAACACATAGACACATCAGAGTTGAGGTGAGAAGTTCACTGCTTTTCACCTCTCATTTCCCCTCGGTCGCTCACCTTCTCAGTATATTATCACCACTGGCAAGACCCTCTTGTTTTGCAGTTTCTACTACACATACATATTTCATTAAATGTTTGTATATTCTCAGACCTTCATTCTCCTGTTTGCATGTATTGATTTCAATCCTCCCCCACACTATTATAGTCTTCTCACAACTGAGTTATTGGTATGAAGTATTTTAAACTCATCTGTGTGAAAGATAGCCACAGACAAAGCAAACTGTATTGCTTTAAATGTTTCTTTTAACAGTTCAATATAGTCACAGATTAATTTTCTGCAAAATAAAATATGAAAAGCCTCCACTATAAATAAAGTTCCTGTGAAAAGTCATCCTACTCCACTGAAAATACCATATTCAAAAGTTAAAAATAAAGAGCCTTTCAAGAAAAATAGTCTAAGTGGGGGTAAAACTTGCCCCTCTCTTTTGTATTTGTGAAGTTTAATCTTTCTCTGTAGGTTTAAATCTCTTCCCACCTCCTTTTGTTTTTCAGCCAGAAAACCACAGCACTGGAGTCCCAGTGATGAGGAATGACTCACCCACAAGTGCTGAGTCACAGTCACACCAAATACATTCCTACATCTTGATGGAGCATCAAATTCAATAGCTTTGCTTAGTCATTTGAGTTTGCCGTAATTCCTATGATTCACTCAATTCCAAAACTGATTTCTGATTTCTTATTTTTGCTCGCAATATATATTCAGCTGTATAACTCTTACACAATTCTTAAGGCTGAATTTTTGCAAGCCACCACTAGTCCTAAGTCAGATCCCAAGCTTCAGACACAAGGCGTGTCACTTATCAAATCCAAGCGGCCAATATGCCACAGTGCACATTGGTTTCATTTGGAACTGCTGACCTCCCACTCCTTGGACACCTACAGAGAATGCCAGCTGACATCTGAAGATATGTGCATTAGGACTTCATCCTTCCCTGACTCATGTCAGCAACAACCTACCATCGGCTTAAAAGCCTGACCTTTCTGTAGGAGGGCTGCTCAGCCTGACAAGGTCAGACACAAGAAGGGAGTGTTCAGCAGTTCGCGCAGAGGATAAGGTATTTGACCATGATTAAACAAGTCAATGTTGGAGTGACAGATTTCCAATTCCTTACTCATTTCAGTTTGTTACCTTTTGTCCTCTCTGGAGGTAGACAAAGCAAAATTACTTTACCCAACTGTGTATCTGTTCATCCATTTATTTATATATGGAAGAAGTTAAGTTTGGCCAGAACTCAGCTAAGGTAATTAATAAATGTATTTATTTCCACTGGAATTTACAGCAATGTTTTATCTAATTACTCTTAACATTTCAGCCATAATCCTGAGAACTTCTCTTAAAGGTTGCAGGCAGGCTAGCACGGGGGGATGAAGGAAACTCATCACTGACAGAGGGAAAGGCAGACATAGTAAACAAGTTTCTGATGAATACCACAATGCAACACTTACAGGAGGTAATTATCACCATACTGTTATTTATTCTTCTGTCTTCAGGCACAGTTTTTATGTTTCCTCACTGTCCATTTCTGCAGCAGCTGCACTTACAAGTTTTTTGCTGGCTTGGTTAATAAGTCTGTTGTGCTGAAGGCACACAGTCAGTTAAGTACATCTGGAAAATTTTCCCCTATGAAAAGATACTGTGAGGAAGGCAAGGGTCAGCTCTGTAGATTTCTGGGCATAAAACAGACCACACACACTCAGATATAGTTCACAGAAATTGTACAATAAAGGTTGGATGTCTTTACCCTTGCTGAGGGATAACTACAGCTTTGAAGCTTTTTTGGCCAGCTTTTCTGACCTTAGCAATATTCAGTAATAGCATGTAAAAACCAAAAGGCCAACTGAAAAAGTAAACATTTGGCCTTTGGTCATAAGAAATTAAGTTGCAAACCATACGTTTTCTGTAGGCTGCAGGTTCCCAAGTCCTCCTCCAGCCATTTACACAATGATTTTACTTTTTTTTAAAAATCCTGGCCAACCTTAGTCACAAGCCATTTTCTATAAAGCATTGTATTTCTCCATTATGCATACATAGTGTAAGTAAATTAAAGACATATCCTGATCCCAGTGAACAGAACTCTGCAAGAACTGCCTTTCCTACAGGCACCTGAGATTGAGCAAGCTATCCTGACACTATTGCTCTAGACATCCAAGACCTAATCCTAAAACACGAAGCAAACATATCCACGAGGCAATTAATTCTACCTCTTCCTCCCTGCCTCCACCCTGGCTCAGTTAGCCAATGTGTGCATCAGTGTGAGCACGAAGTAAAATGCTTCAAGAGAAGAAATAAGAGATCCACCCCAAAACAATTCATATCTTGGTGTCTTAACACTCACCTTGTTCAGGTGACTGGTCTGATGCAGGAAGAGGATAAACTCTAATCCAGGCCTCACACTATGGTGGAGTACTGTGGTGGGCATAGTAAAAGTCACGTTGGCACCTGAACCTCCTTTTTAACCCAGAAATTCCAGTTTACTCAAGAGCTGAAAAAGCTCAGTGCAACACATAACTATCACGAAGCTTTAGAGAGGATTGAATTTCTGACATGCTGATTTTGTTTTTTGTGAGAACAATACTCCACCAGGAAAATACCAACCACCTTTATCCAAAACTACCACTTCCTTTGTATATAAAGGCAAAACACTACCCTGCCCAAAATATACGCACTTGTATTTCTAATTATCAGTGCCAGAAACTGTGGGATAACCAGTATCTTCCTTCTCTTCAGAGCTTTGATGTGACAAATATTGGAAAGCTGCTACTGATATCAAAACTGACCATCAGGACATCAGCTGGAGAGAAAAAAAGGCAGAAGATCAGGACAAATGTAGTAAATAGTATATCTATAACATACTTTTATAAGGCTCCTTATTTATTCAACCTGTAAAAAGGCACCTTTTAAAATATTCAAATCCTATTTTTAACAGGGCTGTCCACTCATGCAGCTCAGTGACCTTGGTACACAGTAAAAGCCAATACAGTTACCGAGGACTGATTTCAATAACTTTCTGGAAAGGATCCAAAGCAGCTTTTCATTCTGCAGTCTCTGCATCAAAGACAACATCCTAACATAGAAGAAGGAAGACAGACTGTAGCTGCTCTTGAACCTGGTGTAAGAAACATGTAGTTTGTGGCTACCACAACAAATTTCTTTACAACATATTTTCTATGGGAGTGTCAGACGACGACACCCTACTTACCATGGCTACATGCCGGGGCTAGCAGTGAACTACCACATTTCTATTCCCACATCAAATAGTGCAATGCTTGCTTAAATACAAATTTTTTTTAGAAGCAGAAGAATTTTACTTAAGAACTGTGGGTTTTGTCCATTGTAGGCAAGGGAAAGTGCTGCAATGCTGCTGTTTTGCTTTTTAAAATGTTTCATTACTAATAGTAAATATCCACTAGTTTAAATATGCTCAACCACCCAGTTACCAAAATGTATTATTCTACCACTGGACCCATCAAAACAAAACAAAACAGAACCAAAAACAAACAAACAAAAAAAAAAACCAACCAACACTGATAATTTTTGCAGTAGCTAAGTGTACCGTGATATTAGTCTATACACACAAATAAGGATCATCTTATTCAGAATACAAATCTCTCCAATCCTTAAATGCTCCATCAGCAGTCTTGGACTGCACCTCTCTGCACACAATTTAAGCTGCTTTCTACAGGATGCCAAACAAGTATATTCATAGGGACAGAGCATTACTAAAACAAATATCAGGACATGAACAAAACCAGACTTTAACCAATAATTGAACAGAGCCAGACCAGTCTCTCTTCTGTGATAGTGCTGCTCATGATTTCTTTTCACATCTCATCGGAAACTATTTAAACAATGGCCTTTTCATATCTTTGTTCTCACAGGTCTTTCTGTGAAATATTTATTCATGGTCAAGTGGACTATATTGTTTATTCATGATTGGTCAAATAGCGCTTTTTTGTTCACTGGATGTGCAATGCTTGCAATGAAGCTTGAAGTAAGAAGCTTGCCAAAACTCTAAAGAATAAAGCCTGGAAAGTTCAAGGTTCACCAGCCTGTTGGGGGGGGGGGGGGGGGGGGGGAGGGTGTAGAAAAAGAAAAAGAGAGAGAGATTAAAAAAAAAATCACATCCTTTTAAGGTTTCAGGCCTGGCTTCAGAGCAAACTCCTTCAGGAAGATGCCTAAGTGCGCTCTTAGGTCCCTTAAGTGCCCCAGCAAGACTTAAGAACAGGTCTAAGACATGTGATGAATCAAGAACCCATCATGACACTACTGTCAGGCCCCTCATCCATCAGATATGTCCATCTGAGGAGAAAAGCCACCTAAGTGGTTATAGATAAGGTCTAAAATCTATAGTGAAGTCCCATAAAAACTGCCAGAATTGCAAGAACACTAAGTACTCAGCATTACTCCTGAGGGCTTTTTGTACTGTATTTATTTAAAAGAAAAAAAAAAGAGAGACAGAGAAAAAAACACACCAAAACAAAACAAAAAAAAAAACCCACACCACCAAAACCTAAAAAACTCTAAAACAAAGAAACTAGATTAAGGGGTAACTTGTATTTCTGAATCAAAGCACAGGTTTATAAGTTGTATAAAGGCACCCATTTCTAGCTGCATGGCCTCTTTATGAGTTATTGAGGTCAGTCTCTTTGTCATCACACATTTCCTTTTCAAGCTTTCATGGGGCATGGGGAAAAAGGCATTTCTCAAGGAGAGACAGAACAATGTCTAACCATGTCAACTGATTGGCAGAACTCTGACAGACGTCACACACAGATTAGCAGGTTTGAGATCAAAATTAGGAAATAAAATGTCAAGACGTTCTTGTTCAAGTAATTACCAAGCACATTGCAGCCAAAACTAACATATCCTTACCTGTCAGTATATCACCTCCCTTAAGTTTCCTGTCAAGAGAGACTTTTCACATTTGCAGTTTGGCCTACTTTAACTTACGTGGGGAGCAAGTGCCACACAAGGGATATCACGAAAAGATAGTTAGACAAGATGCCTCTACTCTCTTATTCTTGAAGTTGTATCTTGACTATCTCCTTTCTCTTGACCTGTTAAAATGAGATAGAGTAATCTGTGAAGGAAGCATGCTTTGCCCCAAAATCAGGTCTTCTCAGAAAAGTTGGTGTAACTGCATTGCTGATTAGAGTAATCTGTGAAGGAAGCACGCTTTGCCCCAAAATCAGGTCTTCTCAGAAAAGTTGGTGTAACTGCATTGCTGATTAGACAAGTGTTTTATCAATTCCAAGTACATAGCTTCTCTTCCCCACCCCTACTTTTTTCAAATAATAATGAATACCAGTTAATTATAAATTGTTACAAATCTTGCACAACCACAGAAGCAGACCAAACAGATGAAAGTCTTAAAGATATGCTTAATGACATGCTGTAAGCACGAAGTAACTAAGTCCAGTACTTTCTTCAAGACTGTGTTTTGCAAGTATAATATCACGTACATCCTTCATCACATTTGCCCATGCATGCTCATCTTTCCCAACATAAAGTATCTTTGAGATCAGCATTTAACTCCTCAAATATTACTACATCTTCCATCACGGACTCCATTATTTTACCTTCCAATAATATTAAAACAACATCCTGCCATCCTTCCTTAAGAACAAAAATAAGGTAGTATTGCTCCTATTTTCTGCTACAATGATCACATCTTACTACTTTAGTTCTGTGCTTGTTCTGTTTTATGCTCCAGATAACTCGTTAAAAGTTAGCATGTTCTGCCCTCCATTATAACCCTAATATTCCAACTTTTCTTCTCTTTCTACCTTCAGTGTAGGTTAAAATATTATGCAGTTAACTTTTGAATACATTCTAGGCACCACCTAACTAATTTTTACAACAGTGTCATGAATCCTCCAAGCACAACCACAATACAAGTTCAGAATCCTTCAAATCCAGCAAATAAAAAGGATGATTTTCCTCACACAGTTCTAGACAGGAGTCAAAGGACCCCAAAACTTGCATCTTCACAAACATGAAATAATTTTTTTTCAGCACCAGCTTCAAGATCCTCAAGCACTATCTTAATGGGGACTCCAGATTAAAAATATTAAAATTGCTTATAAATAATTAAAATTATCTGCTGAGAGGGAAAGAAAGAAGATCAAGTCCTCAAGGACCTAAAAACCAAAACAAAACAAAGCAAAACAAAAAACAAACAAACAAAAAAAAAAACCAGCAAAAGTGAGTATCTTTTGTAATGGACAGATTCAAGCAGTACTCCAGTACTTTTCCCTGTACTAAAGACTCAAAAAAAAAAAAAAACCACCACCACAAAACAAAACAGAACAAAACAAAAAAAAAAAAAAAAAGGAAAAGAAACTAGAAGCCTACTATTTTACAGGCCTTCTAAAATTTTGATGTTATAGAGGCAGAAGACGGTTCATGTTTCTGGCCAAAGTGGAAGCAAGAAGAATGAAGGAATTTGAGGTAGTTTGTTTGCATGAAACATCCACCTCAGTTTTGTACATCCTAAAGAACTAGATATTTATGTAAATAACAGAAATAAACTTAATAAAAATGTTTATGGGCTAATTTCAGTTTTCCTAACATCCTAGAAGTAGCTGTTACTGGTTATGTCACCACGTTACTGTTAACAGCACAAACAACAAGTAACTCTTCCAGCCACCACATAAAGCTGTGGTGGATACATTTTATAAACAAGCAGGACAAAACCTGATGTATAGTTTAAAAGTGCTAACATGTCACAGAACGCATTTGTACAACCTTATTTTCAGAACCTTCATACTATGCAGAGTTTTTGCCATCAGAAAACTTCAGTCGAGCAATATTGTACTGCCATGACAATGGGGTCAATCAGATGTTCTCGCAGCTGCTTTGCAACCTGAAAGAAGAGGATTAATGATGACAATTCTGCTGACAAGGAGACACCTCTGGCAGGAAGAAATGTGCCACCATGTTACTTTCCAGCTGGGCTCCACAGACAGTGATGCTCCTGTGCTTTGTCATGTGTACAAGGTGTCATTGAATTCTCTGATCCAACTGCTCAACCTGAGTAAAAAAGCTGATGGAGGATTTCAGCTTTCCTGTTATCCAGTTTGTTATTGAAGCATCTTTTGTGCTATTACTCTTCCTTGTTTCCCCCCAGATATAACTGTTAGTCTGATAAATCCGTGCTGTAATTACTAACAAATGGCCCAGTTAAGAAAGCTCCTACCTTACTGTAGTCAGATGGGGGCAAAATATGGCATCTTTACAGAGATATTGCTGTAAACACACCAGTACTGTATATAAGAAATTAATATATATTTGAGACCTTTTTAGATAAAGATATACATTGCCCTCACATTACTTTCACCTCCATCTATCCCACTGGATTTTTACTTTTTTCTGCACAGAGTCCCTCAGTCAGTTATAGCAGGTAGCAAAAGTCTTTCATCTTTCATGGACAAGGTAAGGCAGCAGGATCAAGGAAGTTTGGGACAGAAGTAACTGTTGTCAAAAACAAGCTTTCATTTTTTCGAAGGAAAAACCTATCAACCACATAGGGTAAACAAAAACCTGTCACCATCTCATCATGCCCATAACAGAATCAAAGTGCCAGAAAAGTTTCCAGAGATCATCTAGTCTGTCCTCAAGCTGGATTACATATATCTAAAGCAGTATGTATTGTATGGCTAATTCAACCCACTTATAATAAGTAATCATTTCATACAACTCAGAATTCAGTTATACAGTATAAGTGATACTGAGAGGAAGGCAGGAAACAGGGGCTTGGTATTCTAACTCTAGGACAGGATTAATGCTTGCATATCTGAAGGCTGAACAAAAGAGCCGAGAGCAGTGAGAGGTATTTTTCATTCCAAAATAGCCCCCAATTTTCTTTTCCCTCCAGTGATGCTCTTTTTTCTCTAACCTACTCCTTGAAAAACAGAACTTGCCTTTCTGAGGTGATTAGGAGATGCAGTTTGATCACTAAGGACACTTATGGCTCCTCAACACCCTCTTAGGTTTTACCTGGCGTGGGAGGAGCAGCTTGGGATGGTGATAAGGAAGACAACCAGGGACAGCTATTTGGGTATAAAAAAATTAAAAGTTCTGTTAAAATACAGAATTCTATGCACAAAACTTGCTTTATTTTTGTAGAAATGAAAATCATCAAGGAAAACCAGAAAATATATTCACTCTAGACTCACCCTAAATTCCTTCTTTTATTTTTCATTTACAAGAAACAACCTACTACACATAGGATGCAATAATTTTTGGAAATTATACAGACCTGAAAGCTACAAGTTCTCTCTCATAAAGCTGGTACGGAAAGAGACAGAAAGAAAGAGGCATAAGGAAAAGGATTTTCCCTCCTCACAAGATTTTCCCTCATTTTTCCCTGTCCCAGGCAAAAACTCTCCAGTCAGTGAAGTCACCTGGATTTAAATCACTTCTGACACTGCCACATGCAACCACGTAAGAGGCTCAGTTCATACTAGCTTAGAGATACACATTAAGCCACTGTAGCTTTCCTCAGTAGTGTACAGCTATCACACTGTTGATCGCGACACAAACAGAAAGCAGGACTGGCTTTGGAGAAGAATCAAACCAGTGGAAACATTCCTACGTAGGTGGGGTCCTGCAGAGGAACCCGATTTTGTCAGCACCATGAAAGAGGCATTCTCATAGCTGATAAAGAAGATGGATCCCTCCCCATTTTGTGTTACAGAAGAACCAGCTGTTGAAACTCAGCCTATGCCAGTCCAGCCCCGTCTGCTCAACACTTGCTGCAGAAAGGCATACACAGTGAAATACAGAGAGAGAAAACAGGGCATCCAACACAGGCCACCCTTTGAAGAACAGAGGGTAAGGTAAAGATTTTTGTATGTCTCTAGGCCACAAAGCAAGTCAAAATTCACTTCTGATCCTTTACTTATCACTATTGCCATACAGGTCATTATATTATTTGAGAGATTTTGCTGTCCATGCATCCCCAGACTAAAGCAAATCCTCAATAAATGGCACCTGTTATCCGAGATCCAGACAGCATCTAAGCTTGGAAGAGAGCACAGCAAACGCAAACAGGCTTGTCTGCATTCGCTTTCCCAAGACTACCTGTACCTCTCACCAGGATCAGCAGGGTCCTTCATTCGCAGTAAGTACTATTTCTGGAAATCTGCGCAGAGCTCTGGGTCCCGAGTGGCCTCTGCCACAGTTCCTCCTTCGGGCTTTGGCCACCATCCAGCATCTTCCCCGAGGTGTGCAGCAAACATCCCCACAGAGGTAACCCCGTTCTCAGGAGACTCCAAGGAGCCAGCTGGATCCACAGGATGACAGTCCAACATTTCCCCTAGAAAGGTGACATCAAGTACACTTCCCCAATAAGACAAACCCAGATGGCTTTCCCTGGGGACAATGTTCCTGAAGACACCACCTCATGCAAGAGTGAATGACTTCTCACAAGGTGTCATGCAGGGGGTCCAGAGGCTTAGTTTGCAGATGAATG
This sequence comes from Morus bassanus, assembly GCA_031468815.1. Taxonomy (NCBI): domain Eukaryota; kingdom Metazoa; phylum Chordata; class Aves; order Suliformes; family Sulidae; genus Morus; species Morus bassanus. Next base: position 105,123,905 of record CM062567.1, on the reverse strand, counting down.
CACTACTGTAAAAGCATAATTAGGTCTTCTCTATACACACATTGAATTAACTCTTCCCATTGCCAGGCAGCTCGGTCTAAGAGCTCCTAAACAACAAACAGGATTTATTTCATCTTTCTGTTTAACTTGTCTTTGAAGCTACAAACTAGCCAAGTGACTTTACAAGTAACTGAGCTGTAACTGAGCACTTTAAAGTTCATTTAATATTAGTCTGGGTCTTTGTAAAACAATGCGTAGTACCAGTACCAGAGCTCCCTTTCTTTTTCTCTCATGCCTCTCTTCTCTCAGAAATGCTGGGGTTTTTTTAAACTTTACTTCTAAAATATACAAACCATTTTGTAAGCGAAATGTAATGTATTTCCTCTCCCCATCCCCAATGAATTTAGACTCTAGCAGATAAAGAAGGTTCTCTGAAGAGAGTCCTATCTTCTAGCCTGAGCAATTAATCACCTTAATAACAACATACTGTAGAAAAAGTCAAAGAAAGCACTTCATAAAAGCAAATCCTATATTTTATTGTTTCTCTCTTCAGAAAATTTAAAAAAAAAAAACCACTAAAAAAAAACCAAACCAAACCCAAGCTTATGAACTCTGAAACAATGCAACTTCAAAGCTTTTCCCAACTGGCAAAACATACTGGATGATTAATAAATGTGTTCTGTAAGTAGAAGGATGAACTGCTAATGGCAAGTCACAGTTTGTGCACCAATTTCTGAAAACACCATTTTGAGTAAGGACATATTTTTGATCCAATACACTTGCATAAAGATATTGCTTTTGCTTGAATTGATACTAAATACCAAAAAGCATTTTGGAAAAAAAAATAATCAAGAACTCCAACCTGCAACCTAAAAAGACCTCACCCTACGATATTACAGTTGCACTATGTAAGCTAACAGAAATAAGCTGTTTGCTAAAAGGCTATTCAGAGAAGACCATTGTCAGTACTTAATAGCTGACATGGACCATTGAGTAGGCAAAGCATCGATGTTCTGCAGAGTGAAAACTGCTTACCTGGGACAGATCTACTAGGCTGTGCAGCTTCATTGTTAGGAACAGAATTATAGACATGACAGTACCACCGAGGATATTAGATCATAAAGGAATGAGACTAAAAGATTACTGTAGTAACTGATGGACTGTTAAGGCCTGGCAAGTCTATTATTTTTTCCACTCCTGATTTCTTAGCATTGTCATTCCACTGTTAATTACCTAATTAAAGGAGCTGTGTGATATTAACAGCACATCTACTTCTTGTGGAGAGCTGAGAATACTGAAGATTAAGAACACATGGTCCCTTGCCACCTTTGGAACAATGACAGAAGCAACATTAGCAAAAGAAATAGTGTGCTTTTTAACAAAAAGTCCCTAAATTCTCCAAGAACATCAAGTTCATAACCTGCTGACAGAGTACCTGCGAGTTACCCCCAGCCTCAGAACACCAAGCAAATGCCACGTATGATGAAACACAAAGTTTAGAATCCCAGTGTAAGATGAGAAGAGCTAAAACTTCATGGGGAAACAGGCAATTCATCTGTCATTTTAGGTATTGCATACCGTGATTCACAGTGTCAGCATATAGATGCAAGTTTTACTTAGCAGCTTGCAAACAACTGTCAGGAAAATGGGGTGGCTTGATTTGCTGATAGGCTTGGGTTGCAGGCAGCGCTCTCAATGGGCAGCAGAGGCCAAGAATCCTGGAAGCAAGATTAGGTCACAAATATAAAATGGCAGCAAAACTTGGTGCATTGCTTGGACTTTAAACACAGAGTAAGAAAATGCCATGCAGAGGAAGCATGAAAAGCTTTCTGTTTTGAATGTCTTCTCTCTAGCAGTGTGAGTGGGTCAAAAAGCAGGATGACTCTTCTAAAGTAGCTTAACTTTCTAAAAAATAAAACATGGGTCAGTACTTTTACAAGTACTTTATTCCTACCCACTTCATGCTAAAATGATCAAATATCAGCTTATTCCTCAAGCTTGGCCTAATTCACCATACTCTACTAGTGATACTGAGTGGCTTAATTTTTAGATGTTCAATTAACAGCGTCTTAAAAGAACAGATCTCCTTTCGAAAGGCAAAGCAGTAATTCAGCATTTATAGAGAGCAAAGAGTAGCATGGGGGTGCCTCACTTGGTGCATAAAATTGATACATGCAACTGTTCTAATTGCTTTTGAAAATACTGGCTTTAGTGTTGAGCAAAATAAGCAACTCATCAGGACAGTTGCAAATGTTCTTTTAGCCAAACTTAGAAAAATTCCCCTCATTTTATCTCCTACTATTCCCTTTATTCCCTACTTCTTCTCTTGCCTTGCCTGTAGCCTTCCTAAATATGTAGTCAACACTACCCACAGAGTTATTCAAACAAACAAAACCACAGTAGTGAGACAGCTATTGATCCCACCTTTATAATTTTTAGATTGTGTTCAAACACCAAAAAATGGTTTTCACTTTGATTGCTCCATGGCCACAGGCTAAAGGACTGATGCAGGTCATCATAAAACATTCCTTGAATTTCTTAAATATTGTGAAATTTTTCATTGTGTTATCACAAAGTTATTAATTTCAGTACATATCCATTTGACTAAATGGTCGATTCATACCTGAGAACTATACTTTCAGTTTTATACAGACTCGGAGGTATACATTCTACCTTTACTTCTGTCAACTTAAAACTTTAAAGAAAATCCTTCCAAAAACATCAATGTAATGATGTTCATCATTACCATTAGTTACAAGCTTGGATTCTGGAATACTGACAAAGTTTTAGCTCTTCATAGTGCCCCCTAATATTTTTGAAATATATTGCAGAAACTGATCCTTCACACCAAATGTTTCCAAGCATAGCCTCTAGAAGCTGCATTAAAAATCTGTAGCTTATCAGTTTAGCCATGTTGAAGAATGTTTTTACAGCAATTTTTCACAGTACCACCAAGGAACATAGCATTTCTCAGAAAACATTCAAATTAACCATAGTCTGCTAGTCCTTAAAGTATGGGAACCTCCAATTTAAAAGACAACCAAGTTGCAGCATGCTGCTGTCTCAAAAAGGTCCAGCTGCAGTGACCTTAGAAAGCTCCAAAATGTTTTGTCCAAGCATGAAAGACTAGATTTTTCATAGTATTAGTCTGCACTATACAGGGTCAAGAGGATTTAACCTAACAGCATATTCAACCATTGAGCAGAATAGCTGCAAATTTACTTCCAAACTCATCATTTTGAGTACTATAGCAGTTATAGTTTCCTCTGAATTCTATAGTTGAGATTACTAGGGTGCAACATTTACTGTAACAGAAGAAAATATTAAATCAAACCAACCAGTTAATTTGTCTAACGAGCCAAAGACCTTGCTAGAAGTCACAAAACCCAAAATTTGTTCATTCATGCTGAGGTCCCCACAGTATATTTTTACTAACTGCACCATCTACTGGCAGAATCTGACAACTGTTTTCAATCGATTGAAAACGTACATACAAACCTACATACAGATTTTGATACTTCAGTGACTCTCAATCATCTAACAACCCTTGAAAGATCACAGGCAATTTCTGTGAAGTTCATAAAAGACAATAAGAAAAGCAAATCCATTTTCAGACTTAAACTAGCTATTAGTGTGCCTTCAGCTCAACTGGAAAATGGTACCTAATTCAAAGAAAACAGAAATCACCGTCTTAGTTCAGCTATTAAAAGAGTAGTGTTTCCTACCCCCTAGCCCCAACCCCCAAAAGAAAACAAAACAAAACAAAAAGATTCATAAGACACTAAATATTTCCACTGATCTGGTTAGTGTAATATCCTGGGTGGATACATGACACAGGCCAAAAAAAAAAAAAAAAAAAAAAGCAGGACCACAGTAACTAAACTTTGGAAAAGACATGCATGAGAAAACAACAAATCTAGATGGTATGCATGGTAACTGGGATAGCCAATGAAAATACTATCATTCTTATTTTTACTTTTTCATGCATTTAAAGTTTACAACTCATACTCATGCCAAAGCAAGCAAAGTAAAAACAAGCAAATAAGTCATCTGTGTACCATCTAGCCTATAAACATCAACTGGTACACACGTTATATCAATAACACCAGTGACTGACTACTGGAGCATCATAGCAGTAATAGATCACTGGTAGGCTTTCCCCAAACAAAACACTATTTATTTCCCAGTACTTTGCAGTTTTTAAAAAAGTTTCGTAACGCAGACTGGATCTGTCTTAAACTGTCTTAAATTTAAACAGCAACAGGAACAGCAAAAAATACACAGTTAATCTTCAGAAACAGTCACTGAACACAGTAAGCTTCTCCTTTCATTTTTATCAGGTCATTTATACCCACTTCTGTCCTTGGCTGTATTTTGCTGGGCTCAAAGTCTTCTCCTACTCTTGCCTGCAGTGTCCCTGCCATTCTTCACTGGAGAGAAAAAAACCAAAACACTGGGCCAGTTCTCTGCCTGCTTCTCTCTGACACATCACATGATGTCATCACTTCTACTTGGAAGGGACATTTATGCAAAATGTACTCTATCAGGTACACAAAGCCACTCTCCTGTATCTAAAGTGAGGGACCTAGAAACACTTCTGAGCTTCCAGCAGAGATCTACACTGTAACTGCATAAGTCTGAAACAGAACAAACCTGGGGGAGTTCACTGCTCCCTCACCTTTGAGCCTCATCTTTCATATGATGATAAGACCTACCATACGCTCTGGCCAAGCCCTTGATCTGGAGGAGCCTGGTTCAGGGATCACAGAACATACCACAGGACAAGGGCATTGTGCTGTTGCACTGTCGCATGAAGATGGGCAGGGAGAAGAACAAAGAACAGTCATGCCACCCAGAAAGATCACCCAGCTATTTGCTGACATACAAGAAATGCTGGCTTCTGAAGGTTAGTTAGTGTGCTACATCACATTCTTGCTAGGTACATAGAGCAAGCTCTGTGAATATATTCCTCACTCTCCCAGAAAGCATCCATACCAGCAGCTGATCACAGGGACCATACCTTTGCTCATGTTAAAGGGCCAAAACATAACCATCATATGCAGATGTAGAGAGAAGCTAGTCCAAGTCATCTGTAAGAGCTCAAATTAAAAAATGGTTGCAACTTCCTCTGAAGTTTTGGCCATTAATCTGAGCAAAATACAAGGTTAGACAAATTACTAGCCCTATTCAGAAAGGCAACATCTATCTTCCTTAAGTTCTACATTACCAATGGACTGTTTTTACCTCTGAAAAAGGAACTAAATAGTCTTCCTACACACACCAATTGCCACTAAATTACCATGAGATCTACTTCAACCTACACAAGAATCTATTTGTACCCACACTGCAGTTTTGGCAGTACATCAGTTACTTTGACAACCCTCACAACTGTAAGAATACATATAAACCTTGATCCAAAGATGAAATACTGCTTTCATTAGCTTAAAATAGCATTCGATAAGCAAACCTGCCAGCTATATTAGAACACCTTGCTGTTCTATTATGTTCTAGGGGAACCATCTCCTCCGTTTTACCTCTGCCTTTCTGGTAGTTTGCAGCAATACACCAGGGAATACAAAGTGCTCAAAACCTGCAGCGGACTCCCCGTGTCAGCCATGCCAACTATTTACTCCAAATGCCTTTTATTCAAATTTAGCAGCTTGCAAACTTTCACTGTCCATTTGTTAGGTGAAGGTAGAGTGGTGATCTTTTGTTCTGCCTAGTTTTAAAAGGCAGATAGATAGTCATGGGTATAGGCTGTAGCCTACCATCACTCCAGATGAACACCCTGCTGACCTGTAAAGAGACAGGAATCAGTGTCAGAAAGATGCTGCCTTATGAATTTATAGGGATCAAGGTGAGAAGGAAAGAAGGCTTTACATACCTCTCCATTTTTACTTCTTTCTATTAGAGATTATTTCTGATGCTTCTCTGGTATGAAAGACTCAGTGACTGAATAAATCAATTGTTTGTGCAATGTGTCCTTGCCCCTCCTATCTGTACAGCTCAGTAATTTTTCCCCCTACAAAATGTATTGCCATCTTAAGGATTCTCAAAACTGTACATGACCAGATACACATCCACTAGATGTCTCCAGGTGCCCCAACAGTGCAGCTCAGAATTTGGCTTTGTAGCTTCTGCCCACTGCCACCTTTCCCAAACTTTCCAAAGTTATCCATACTAGGATCAAAGAGGCTGCTCTACCCTCGTCACAGCCCTGTAGCTCCTACTACCCTGCAAAGGCTCTCCTTATTGTAAAGAGTAGAAAACCTTCAGAGCAGAGCGACACTCAGCTCTTCGACACTACCAATTTGGGAATCATTATTTAAAGGCTGAAGTATGAGTCTTTTTCTGTTGTCAGCTCTACATCTGCACCACCAACAACTGTTTTTTCTTTTGCCTGGGTTCTTCAACTGCCTCCCTGCCTCTCCAGCCTTTTATATTGCCAGAGGTCTTCTCCCCTACAAAGTACACCTGCCTAGAGTATATCAAAGCTAACTGGAATGTGAAAAAAATCAGATGGTCAACCAGAAGTCGAGGATTACAGAAAGTGGAAATTTTCTCTCCCTGACATATTCAAACAGTCAAACAGTCTAATTTGGAAGGCAGGTGAATATAGGACCTGCAAAATGGCATTAAAAAAAATAGTTAATCTCCTTGCTTTCAAGGAATTGTGCAGGATTTTGAAAACAAACAAATACATATTAGAAAGGCTTTTACCCCTCTTTCTATTGATATTACACCTCGAATACTGTAAAAAAAGTTAATTGTATTACTGATATTGCAGTAAGTTTGTTAAAGAAAATATCCCACCCATCAAACACTGTGCAGCAAGTAAGCAATCAAAGATTATTTAAGAATAAAAGATAAATGGAAGAGGGAATGGGAGAAGAGAAGGAAAAAAATATTTATGGCAATTCCTGTGATGCAGGAGTATTTCATTATACTGTTAAAATAAAATAGGGTTTTCACAATGCAATTATGCCACAGAGTAGGAATGATTTCACTAGAAATTCACAGGCTTGGCTTGCTAGGCTTGAGCAGGCAGAAAGAACTTTTATCTCAATGGTCCCTGACACAATATTGCTACATGAAAATAACACCTTCTAAGTTTTTTAATTAGTTCCATATGCAACTCCGTACACATTTGGAAATTAGGAACCAGAAGAATGTATTTTTTTCCCTAAAGTCTTAAAAAAAGAGAACATTGTTTTATAAAGTTCATCTCCAAGTACAAGAGACATTAACATCCACATGCTCTCACCTAACCTCCACTGGTCTCAGAAAGCAGATACTCAATCTTCTTCCACGTAAAAATCAAGAAATACAGAAAATTATAGAAAAGAAAAAAAACAGTAGGCCTACTAGACTTAAGTTACACTAAATCATTAGCAGCCATTCATTATTCTCTACAGATGAGTAGATTATTAATGAGACTTTTGCCAGTTTCTGCCATTACGGTTTCATTAAGATGCTACATTCATCCTGGATGTGTTCCTATTCCCTCTCCGCCTAAAAGGGCTTAGAAAGCTCTTGTTAGCTCAGCAACACAGAAGAAGGACTGAACACAGGTGTCAGGGAGCAGGGGGCTGCTCTGCAAGGGAAACCAGGCTGTAATCACGGCCCAGGCAGGGCATTGCCCCACAGCGCCTGAGCAGAGCCAGGGTGGTGACAGTGCCAAGGGCTGGGGACCATCACACAAGGTGAGGTAGGGTAAGGTCTAGGGTCAGTCTAGGATGTTCAGACAAGTCAGAACTCCTGGAGACAGGGCTGCCTATCCAGCCTGAGCTCTGACCAGGGCTCCTTGCCACAGACAGAGGTCCCAGGTGAGGCTGGTCAGGGCAATTAAGACTCTGAACCAATTAAAGCTCCCAGTGCTCTCTGAGCCATGATAATAGGCACTCATTGCAATGGCATGATGCCATAACAGCAATCAAAACATATAGCTTTTGTTGGTTTGTTTTCTGAGGTTCTACTTTGCCTTTCTCAGTACAAGTGCCTTAGTTAGCCTTGTCTCTTTATTCTAAGATATACATGCTAGCTACTACTTACTCTAAACTGTTTTGCATTTTCCTGCAAGAAAAGAACACCCCCCACAGGACTATCTGCTTGCCTTTCCTGGAACAAATAGCTTGTGCTCTTCACAGGAATATGTGGAAAAATAAGGACGCCGTACTTTGACCTCAATTGCACGACTCTCTTTTCTACCTTAGCTATAGTCATTGCCTTATCTCTGATCAAAATACTTAAGCCATAACTATTAGTGATGGTCCTTGGTGATTAGTCACCAGTTTCTCCTCTGCCCTGTGATCTTACTGACACCTTCTGCTCTGACCAAGCTGCAAAGCTACAGGACAGCAGCCAGACAGCTATTTTAGCTGGGATAGCTGCCCTCCCATATTCCAGAAAGACACCCCAAAACTGCCTTGATGCTCACCAACATCAAGCGCAATGATGTGATCTCCATTCTACAGTACAGGAAAAGCACAAGGAAAGTATGTTTTTTCTTAAAATTCATGCTTAGACATATTTAGAGCATGAAATAATGTATGCTCCAGAATACCTAACACCAAATTGTATTTAAATAATGCCATATATATTGAATTCAGAAACTCAAAGGATAATTAAGAGACACTTGGAAGGGAAACAAATCTTCGAATAAGCTAGTTAAAAATACCTTTATATTAGCCAATTTTATTGGTTTCTTTTTTTTAAATACCTCACCTCTCTGTCACAATGGCAATATCAAAAAGTACTTTGTGAAGGCAAAGTGATGTACTTCTATTCTATTAGGTACAACTATTTTCCATTTGTTAAAGTGGAATTTATAGTTGATGCAGGTGAGCAGAGGGTTTGCAGCTGCCTCAGATACTTTCTAGCTCTACTGAGGAGTTTCTAACTGATAGAACCTAGTAGGCAAGTACTGTGCAATCACACAAACTCATGAATGCATATGCTTTGTATACAATGCCAGCAGTCTGGCAAATACAGCAATATTTTGAACATATCAGGAGGGGAACTAAAGGATTCTTTGGGTTTTGAACTGATATTTGACTTCCTGATGTCCAAGAAGTTTGAATAAAGGCTTTTTTAAACACCTACCTAATATTCACCTCATTGACCAAGTGGGGGACCAAGTAGTATAAGGATGTAAAAGCGAAAGTTAGCTGCAAATTCAAGGGCATAAAGACCAACTTCTTCACCTACCTATGATTTAGCTTGGAAACAAGACTGCCCAGAATTGTTATTTCACAATCCTAAAAAGCATTTTAAAAGCTCTTATTTCATGGTGTGGATTAATTACTTGGTGTATGTCAAAATGAGCTGATGTTCAGGGATATTAACCCAGCCCTGCTAACTGTACGAATCACATGCTTCTTTGTCTTATTCAGCATCTGTGCCTTATTTTGAGCACAACTCTAACCGTAACAGCCATGTAAATCTGGAATAAATCCAGTAAAGTTGATGAACACAATTCAGATTTTTACCAGTCTGAGAGTAGTTTGGGCCTTCAGTAGACAAATGGACCACAGGCTGTGAAACAAGCATATTGAGAATGAGAAAGTCCATTTGTTTAAGGATAAGGATGAAAATAAGCATGAACAGCTGCCTCCATCACTCGCCAGTCCATCTAAATGAGGCAAGGTTCCAACTGGAAAGAGTTGCACAAATACATTACAGAGCATATGAAAGCACTAAAGGCTGGAGAGACAGCTTTACTTTAGATGTTTCCTGAACTGTAGGGTCTACTTCACAAAACTGGAGCCTGTTTGCAAAATAAAATCCTTAACTTTATAGTTATTTGTGTACTTACGTTTTGAAAACTTCCTCCTTGGCATTCTTTCCTTTCCATACTTAAGTAAATCAAAAGAAATGAACTTAAAAAAGACATACCGGGGGGGGGCAGGATTCTACTAGATTGTCATTTGCATTCAGCTGTCATTTTCTTTGAATACATATATACATATATTTATGTGTGTGTGTTATCCCATATAGGTGTAAGGATCCAATTTTTGTGAGCACTTCAGAGAATGCTCAATGTTATTCAGCACCTACCACCCACAGAGATCCTGGTACCCACCTAGAGTTCCTAAACAAGTGGATAGCATAATTACAAAAATAATACATCTCTACAAGAAGTTTTCAAAGTTAATCTAATTTAACATTGTTCCTATCATATTCAGAGCTGCCCATATATTTCTACCATCCTCTTCAGTTAGGTAAACACACTAACAGAAAAGCACTTTCCAGTGGGACCATTATAGTAACAGCTGCTTCAGTTTTCAGTTTGTACAGAAATTTCAAACAGCCATAGCTGATATATGTTTTCAGTGATAACCAGTGAAAAGCCTTGAGCTCAAAAATCTCCAAAGAAAAAAATCTTCTGTGCCCTGTTGAGCAATTTTACAGTAGAAACAGAATTACTCACATGAAGTGCAAGCATTGCCACTTCTAATGTGTAGTCTTATGCCCTCCTCCTCCCATCCCTAAGCCTGCTTGCTCTCTGCCATCTTAGCCTATTTTAAACCCAGAGGAATAAAGCAGTAACTCACTTCATTATGAACCACAAATGTTGAAACACAAGTGATCCATATCCAGCCTGCAAAACCAGATTGGAACAGTAGCTAGCAGTAATCTTAACAGTCTCTCAGAAATTCACATTACAGGCTGAGAAGCTTATTTAGCACAGCGGTTTTCCTTTAAGGTTGAAGTATTCTGTCTGCGGGAAGTAACTGTCCTGTCAAGGAGGTTTCCTGTCCTTTCAAGTTACTTCTGTATCTAGAGAGTGATAGGTGGCACCATTCCCTTGCATAAAGGCTAGTGGATGACTTTTGCCCAAAATGCCCACCGTTGAACCTTGGGCGATTTGCTACACCACATTCTGAGCTCCACCAGAATGCTGGGACTAGAAATCAGAATTTTGACCGTAAAAGTGTCAACATGGCTTTCAAGTGCTAACCATCTGAGCTCTTCACAGGCCTTTCAGTTTTCTGTTTTCAATGCCCTTCAAACACAGAGGTAATGAGAAAAGAACAATTTAATAAGTCTCTCAGCAAAAGAAGCTGCATGAACCTTGGTCTCCAAGTCTCATGCCAGCACTCTAGCCACTGAGGCATCCTTCCTCCCTGTGTTCCCCTCTGCTGAAAACTCTCACCCTAGAAGAAAGTCTTTCACTAGCAGTTAATTTACTTGCCTGAGATTATGCTATTCCAAAGTGTTATCTTCGCACAAAGGAAAACATCATGAAACCACTCATAAAAAAAAAAAAAAGGTATTTGCTTCTGCACTTCTCACTCTGAAACCCTGTCTGCCTCATTGGGATACTGCCATAGGGGCATGCTATAACACTGAAGCCAATGCTGAATGTCACTTACTCCCTTGGCAATGACAACTGCAAATGCAAAAAAGGCCAACTGTGTGTTGACATTTTGTGTCCAATTCACACATTTATACACCTCATTTGCTGGACTTGCTATTTGTATTCTTTCAAAATGAGTCTGAAAAAGGGTTGTTTCATTTAGGGAAAATGGAATCAAACCAAAAATGAGTGCAGCTGACTCAAGAAAAAAAGATGGAAAAAGAGCTTATTCTCAAAGTGTCAGGACTATTTCTCTGCTTTTAAACCTCTTGGCTTATGATTTTCACAACAGAATAAGTCAAAACCCTATCAACATTCCTGTCAAGTCATATATTTTATAGAAGCAAGTAGTTATTTAATATCATTCCTACTACCATTGCTCATGAAATCTGATGAAAGGCCATTTAGTCTCATGGCAGTCCTTAAAGTCAAATTTTGTCCTATACTGGCACTGGAGATATTTTGCAAACTTGTACGAGTGCTGAAATCCTGGCCTGGCCCGTGAGAAACTAAAGTTCAAACAGCATCTCTTTGCCAGAGGTGGGAAAATCTATTCAAAAACCTTTGACTGAAGCTGAGCAAGAGCTTGAGTCCATGTATCCCAAATCCCAATATCCAACCACCAAACTTCTGTTTCCATCTCTGATTATTGAAATCTCTACTCTTCATGCCTTCTATTACCTATTAATTTTACTCAGATTAAGTTTAACTTCAAGATCTCAGAGGTAAATATAATTTCTTAGCATCTCTTTTATATAACACTCCTTTAACAGGACTGTGTATAGAAATAATGGTATATAAGCACACAGGTGTATGCTAGGCACAGAAGGAAAAACCCCAAAGTTAACACTAAATTTCATGAGCAGGGGCCTAAACTGAGAACTAGAACATGAAATCCTAATGCAAAAAAAGAAATGCTGCTGAAGAGCCTTTCTGACAGTATAGCACTTAACTTCTGTCTAATCAGCAGCCACCAATAACTGTGGAAACCCCATGTCCTTTCATCAGGCCTTAATTATAGTCAGCCCACAAAGCACAAAAAAAACTTTGAACATGATTCTCCCCAGTGTCAGTTTGCTGAGGACAGTGATCACATATCTCTGATACATCACTGTAGTTCCAATTGCATGGTATTTTTCCAATTTTTTAACACAGTGGTCTTTGGGGAATATAAGCACGACCTAAAATTCAAGATGTAGTAAAAGATCTTTGTTGGAAACACAAATTGTTTTTTAAATTATGTGGTTTGTTTTGGTTTTTTAAGTAGAAGAAATCTACTTTGGATGTGAAGTTTTGAAAGGGATAAACTGATACAGAAAGAAGAAAAATTTCATGTAAGCTTTCGATCATCCCTACAGTCAATCCAACCCTTTAATGCTTCCCCCACCAACCCCTACAGTTTCCTAAGCCTGGTTTCTCATGGTTTAAGAAACTATGGTTTCCCATTGTAGGAAACATATGAGGATTTCTTCTAATGTAACACTGATCTGTGCCAGGAAACAACTTAGTATGGAGTTGCAATAAAAATCTATTATCAAGTCAAGGAACAGAATATCTTTATTTCCTCTAATCAGTGTATGTCTGCATTTGATAGACTATCAAATTTTTATTGAAGATGGACTATGCTGTTTGGTTTTTAATAAAGACACTGCATAACAAATTAACATTTTAAAGAAATCTCAAAGCAGTCTCTCTTTTTCAGCACAGTTAAAAGCATTAATATTTTCTCTTGCCTTCAGTGAAAACAAGGAGGTTTACACGTCTGATTTTTTTTGCCATTTTAGCCATTCTTTATTTCTCCAAACATCTGCAAACTATGGTATTGAAAAGAAAAATACATTTAGGAGCTGTTCATATTGTCCACATCTGAACTCATTACCTTCAACACCATCTCCCTGATTTCAAAAGAAATAAAAAGAATGAAGAATGAAAGAAATGGATGCAGGTTAAAAAGGACTGCAAACCTTGCACTTTGATGAAGTGTCTTACTGAAAATTGAGAACAGAGCTGAAAGCCAGCCACTGGCACATTAAACTGGTATTAATCAAGCTGAACTTGGTAACAAGGAGAGAAGGAAGGTTTATTTATTCTCCATCTCCAATTCAACAGTAACAGAAGCATATGCAAGAAAAAATAGCATCTTTTTAATTGTATTTGCATCCTACTTATTATACCTTAGTGAAAGGAAGAACAAACATCTGAGAGCTAAATCACAGCCCAAGGTAGGTTCTTTATAGCTGGTCATCGGTAATTATCACCAAAATCTCCCTCATTAAGGTCTAAATGACCAAGTCAGGACTTAGAAGAAAAATCCTAAGCAGCTGAGAACCAAGTTAAAAGTATCTGAAGCAAGAGGAAAAGAAAAACCTGTTTATATTTCTCACTGCAGAAAAGGACCAGCAGACCACCTGAACACAAGGCCATGACAAGGGCTAACCCAATAGTGGGTTAGTTGTTAGTGATTACTTCCCTCTGTGCAGCATCTACAAACACTCACCCGGAACAGTGTTCATTTTTGGGCTTCTTATTGTAAGACAGACACTGACAAACTAGACATGGTTCAGTGGAAGGACACTAGCATGGTTGGGGACTGGAGCACAGGGCATACACAAGGAGGCGCTGAAGGAAATGGGTGTCTTGAGCTTGAAGACAAGAAGGCTAACGGGACCAAATTACTGTCTGCTTCCTCATGGGTGGTTATAGGGAAGATGGAGCTACAGTTTTCCCAGATGAGCATAATGAAAGGACAAGAGTGAAGAGAGATTCAAACTAAAGTTCCTGCGGGAGGGGAACCTCAATCCATCCTGCTCCTACCAGTTTGATGCCAGTGCCAGCAGTAGATGTCCAGAGCCTGGAGAAGGATCACAGGTCAGCAGGAGAGCACGTGAAGAGCAGCACAAAGGAATTCCAGACACTCCAGCCAGTAAGTCAGCTTCATTGGGGGCCCAACTTAAATGCCTCTATGCAAATGCATATAGCCTAGGGAATAAACAAGAGGAGTTAGAGACATATGCACACCTGCAGGGCTATGATCTTCTTGGCATTACAGAGGCATGGTGGGATGGCTTCTATGACTGGAGTGTTGGAATGGAAGGATACAGGCTCCTTAGGAAGAACAGGCAGGGGACACAAGGAGGGGGTGTCACCCTCTCTGTCAATGACCAGCTGGAGTGCATGGAGCTCCACCTGGGGTTGGATGAGGAGCCAACTAGGAGCTTATGGGTCAGGATTAAAGGGAGGGCAGGGACAGGTGACATTATAGTGGGCGTCTGCTACAGGCCACCCAACCAGGAAGACTGAGTGGATGATGGCCTGTATAGACAGAGAGGAACAGCTTCACATTCACAAGCCCTGGTCCTCATGGAGGACTTATACCACCCTGATATCTCTTGGAGGGACAATGCAGCAAGGCATAAGCAATCCAGGAGGTTTCTGGAATGCTGATGATAACTTCCTTCTCCAAGTGATAGGGAAGCCAACAAGGAGAGATGCTATGCTGGATCTTGTTCCGGCCAACAAGGAGGGGCTGATGGAGAATGTGAAGCTCAAGAGAAGCCTTGGCTGCAGTGACCATGGTGGAGTTCAAGATCCTTAGGGCACCAAGGAGGGCACACAGCAGGCTCACTACTCTGGACTTCAAGAGAGCAGCCTTTGGCCTCTTCAGGGATCTGCTTGGTAGAGTACAGTGGGACAAAGCCCTGGAGGGAAGAGGGGCCCAAGAAAGCTGGTTAATGTTCAAGGATCACCTCTTCCAAGCTCAGGAGTGATGAATCCCAACACAGAGCAAGTCAGGCAAAAACACCAGGAGGCCTGCATGGATGAACAAGGAGCTCCTGGACAAACTCAAACACAAAAAGGAAGCCTACAGAGGGTGAAAGCACAGACAGGTAGCCTGGGAGGAATACAAAGAAACTGTCCAAGCAGCCAGAGATCAGGGTAGGAAAGCTAAAGCCCTGATAGAATTAAATCTGGCCAGGGATGTCAAGGGCAACAAGAAAAGCTTCTACAGGTATGTTGCTGATAAAAGAAAGACTAGGGAAAATGTTGACCCTCTCTGGAAGGAAACGGGAGACCTGGTTACCCAGGATATGGAGAAGGCTGAGGTATTCAATGACTTTTTTTCATCAGTCTTCACCGGCAAGTGCTCAAGCCACACCGCCCAAGTCGCAGAAGGCAAAGTCAGGGACTGGGAGAATGAAGAACTGCCCACTGTAGGAGAAGATCAGGTTCAAGACCATCTAAGGAACCTGAAGGTGCACAAGTCCATGGGACCTGATGAGATGCGTCCACAAGTCCTGAGGGAACTGGTGGATGAAGTTGCTAAGCCACTATCCATCATATTTGAGAAGTCGTGGCAGTCCAGTGAGGTTCCCGCTGACTGGAAAAGGGGAAACATAACCCACAGTTTTAAAAAGGGAAAAAAGGAATACACAGGGAACTACAGGCCGGTCAGTCTCACCTCTGTGCCTGGCAAGATCATAGAGCAGATCCTCCTGGAAACTAGGCTAAGGCACATGGAAAATAAGGAGGTGACTAGTGACAGCCAACATGGCTTCACTAAGGGCAAATCACACCTGACAAATTTGGTGGCCTTCTATGATGGGGTTACAGTGTTGGTGGTTAAGGGAAGAGCAACTGATGTCATCTACCTGGATTTGTGCAAAGCATTTGACACTGTCCCACACAACAGCCTTGTCTCTAAATTGGACAGACATGCATTTGACAGATGGGCCACTCAGTGGATAAGGAATTGGCTGGGTGGTCACCCTTAAAGTGTTGCTGTCAATGTCTCGATGTCCAAGTGGAGACCAGTGACGAGTGGTGCTTCTCAAGGGTCAGTATTGGGACTGGTGCTGTTTAACATCTTTGTTGGTGAAATGGACAGTAGGATTGAAGGTACCCTCAGCAAGTTTGCAGATGACACCAAACTGTGTGGCATGGTCGACATGCTAAAGGGAAGGGATGCCATCCAGAGGGACCTTGACAAGCTTGAGAGGTGGGCCCATGTGAACCTCATGAAGTTCAACAAGGCCAAGGACAAGGTCCTGCACATGGTTCGGGGCAATCCCAAGCACAAATACAGGCTGGATGGAGAATGGATTGAGAGTAGCCCTGAGGAGAAGGACTTGGGGGTATTGGTTAATGAGAAGCTCAACATTTCCTGGCAATGTATGCCTGCAGCCCAGAAAGCCAACTGAATCCTGAGCTGTGTCAAAAGAAGCGTGACCAGCACATCAAGGGAGGTGATTCTCCCCCTCTACTCTGCTTTCGTGAGACCCCACCTGGATTCAGCTCTGGGGCCCCCAACATAACAAGGACATGGACCTGTTGGAGCAAGTCCAGAGGGGGGCCACAAAGATGATCAGCGGGCTGGAGCACCTCTCCTATGAAGACAGGCTGAGAGAGTTGGGGTTGTTCAGCATGGAGAAGAGAAGGCTCTGGGGAGACCTTATAGCAGCCTTCCGGTACCTGAAAGGGGCCTACAAGAAAGCTGGAGAGGGACTTTCTACAGGGGTATGTAGTGGTAGGACAAGGGGTAATGGCTTTAAACCAAAAGAGGTTAGATTTAGATTAGATCTAAGGAAGAAATTCTTCACTATGAGGGTGATGAGGCACTGGACCAGGTTGCCACATCTCTGGAAGTGTTCAAGGCTAGGTTAGATGGGGTTTTGAGCAACCTGGTCTAGTGGAAGGTGTCCTTGCCCATGGCAGGGGGTTGGAACTAGATGATCTTTAAGGTCCCTTCCAACCTGTCATGGTTTTAGCTGGGGTAGTTGATTTTCTTCACTGTAGCTAGCATAGTGCTGTGTTTTAGACTTGGTATGTAAATAATGTTGATAACACCCTGGCGTTTTAGTTGTTGCTGGGTAGTGTTTACACTAGTCAAGGACTTTCTAGCTTCCCATGATCTGCCAGGTGCACAAGAAGCCGGGAGGGGAGGGGATACAACCAGGAGAGCTGATTCAAATTGGCCAAAGCGTATTCCATATCATGTGACGTCATGCCCAGTATATTAACTGGGGGGAGTTGGCCGGGGGAGGCAGCGATCGCGGCTCGGGGACCGGCAGCGTCGGTCGGCGGGTGGTGAGCGGTTGCAGCACTTGTTGTTTAGGTTTTTTTTCCCTCTTCTTCCAGTGTTTCATCTCTCTCTCACTCATTATTTTCCTTTTCATTGTATTAGTATCATTGCTGTTTTATTCTAATTATTAAACTGTTCTTATCTCAACCCACGAGTTTTCTTACTTTGGCCCTTCCGATTCTCTCCCCCATCCCACGAGGGTGGGGGAGTGAGCGAGCAGCTGTGTGGTGCTTAGTTGCTGACCGGGGCTAAACCACAACAGTCCTTTTTGGCGCCCAACGTGGGGCACGAAGGGTTTGAGATAATAACAGTTGCTGGTCACAGCATTGATTCATCTGTTCTCGATATTAGTTAGTCAGGCCTACACCATGCTGATTTTGAAGTACATGTTAAAGATTGGCATTGGGTTTTGTAGTTTGCTGTGCTCTGCAGTGGTTAGAGATGTTTTGCCTAGGAGATTTGTTATTAAAACTCTGGCCTTGAGTTTTATCGGTTATTTGGGTCTTGCATGGAAGCCGTTACTGTACTTCGGGTACCACCTCATGGAGACAATTAGCAATTATACCTCCTCTTCTGAAAGGTTCTTTATGGAGGAAATACAGAATGGCACCTTAGCTACCATCTTCTGTAACGTCTCCTCCTTCATTACAACAACTTTTCAGTATCTTGAACATCCTTGGGTAGTTAAGATACAGCTGTTGATATTCCTATGGCAGATTGTTTCGGTTTTGTCTAAGGTTAATAAGCAATTCAAGAATATCATCCAGAGATCTGCTCCAAGGCTCGATAATTATGGGTGGCAGGGTATGTGGGATAGTATGGGCAAGTGCCTGAGACGGTGGGCACCTCCAGTGTTTTGGGACTTCACCCCTGAACAAGTGCAGAATCCTGAAAAATTAGTAGAATATTTGGAGGAAGTATGCTGTCACCCTAGCAATTCCAGAGAGATACAAATCACTGCAATGTGTTGGGGCCTGGCCCATGCCTACCGAGCCCTATTCAACAGTATTCAGTACCACCAAGGGAAAACGACAGGCCCTGCGGCTACTCCAAGCCCAACGACAGGCACTGTGACCACTCAAACACCCATGACAGACACTGAAGCTGAATCGGAGAATCAACCCGTGCCAGTATCAGTTGCCCCTATACAAAAGAAAAAATCTTTGAAGAGAAAGTCAACTCGTATAGAAAAGGATGATGGAGAAGTAGGACCATTACGAGGAGAGGAGAAGGAAGAGGAAGAACTCGTACAAGAGATGGAAACTACCCGATCCCTATCCTTAAGTGAGCTGCGAGATATACGAAAAGATTTCGGCCATCATGTAGGTGAGCATGTTGTCACCTGGCTGCTCCGATGCTGGAATAACGGGGCCAGTAGCCTGGAATTAGAGGGTAAGGAAGCCAAACAACTGGGATCCCTTTCTAGGGACGGGGGCATTGACAAAGCAATTGGAAAAGGGACACAAAGCCTCAGCCTCTGGAGGTGACTCCTGTCTGCTGTGAAAGAAAGGTATCCCTTCAAGGAAGATGTTCTATATCGCCCTGGAAAATGGACCACCATGGAGAAAGGTATCCAGTACCTGAGAGAATTAGCTGTGCTTGAGGTGATTTATGGTGACCTGGGTAGTGAACAGTCATCCAAAGATCCAGATGAAGCCCAATGCACACGACCCATGTGGCGGAAGTTTGTACGGAGCGCACCATCATCCCATGTAAACTCCCTGGCAGTAATGTCCTGGAAAGATGAAGAGGCACCAACGGTAGGGGATGTGATTGATAAACTCCGGGATTATGAAGCAATGTCTCTTCCTCCCTCATCTCAGCTGTGGAGAAATTGTTGTGCCGGGAGTTCCAGCAATTCAAAGAAGATATGTCCTACTCCCTACCTGTACGGACCAGTATCTCGGCCATTAGGAGTAAGCGTCCTTCTGCTCAAGAGAGAAGATACACACCACGGGGCACCCTATGGTTTTACCTGCGTGACCATGGAGAGGACATGAGGAAGTGGGATGGAAAACCTACCTCAACCCTGGAGGCATGGGTACATGAGTTGCAAGGAAAAACAACCACTCAAGGGGCGACCTCCAGGAGAGTTGCTGCTCCAGTTTCCAGTAGGCAGTTCCCCAGACAGAGGAGTAGAAGCGCTGATTCTATCTGTGATCTTAATAGAGAGACTTCTGATTCCCGTTCACAAGATCTGGAGTGGGAAACCCGCAACTGGAATTAGAGGGGCCCTGCCTCCAGCCAGGTGGAGGAAAGGGACAACCGGGTTTACTGGACTGTGTGGATCCGATGGCCTGGCACATCTGACCCACAGGAGTATAAGGCTCTAGTGGACACCGGTGCACAGTGCACCCTAATGCCATCAAACTATGTAGGGGCAGAACCCATTTGTATTGCTGGAGTGACAGGGGGATCCCAAGAGCTAACTGTATTGGAGGCTGAAGTGAGTCTAACTGGGAATGAGTGGCAAAAGCACCCCATTGTGACTGGCCCAGAGGCTCCGTGCATCCTTGGCATAGACTACCTCAGGAGAGGGTATTTCAAGGACCCAAAAGGGTACAGGTGGGCTTTTGGTATAGCTGCCTTGGAGACGGAGGAAATTAAACAGCTGTCTACTTTGCCCGGTCTTTCGAAGGACCCTTCTGTTGTGGGGTTGCTGAAGGTCAAAGAACAACAGGTGCCAATTGCCACCACAACAGTGCACCGGCGGCAATACCGCACCAACCGAGACTCCCTGATTCCCATCCATGAGGTCATTCGGCGACTGGAGAGCCAAGGAGTGATCAGTAAGACCCGTTCACCCTTTAACAGTCCCATATGGCCAGTGCGGAAGTCTAATGGAGAGTGGAGACTAACAGTAGACTATCGTGGCCTGAATGAAGTCACTCCGCCACTGAGTGCTGCTGTGCCGGACATGCTAGAACTTCAATACGAACTGGAGTCAAAGGCAGCCAAGTGGTATGCCACAATTGATATCGCTAATGCATTCTTCTCAATCCCTTTGGCAGCAGAGTGCAGGCCACAGTTTGCTTTCACTTGGAGGGGTGTCCAGTACACCTGGAATCGACTGCCCCAGGGGTGGAAACACAGCCCTACCATTTGCCAGGGACTGATCCATCCTGCACTGGAACAGGGTGGAGCTCCGGAACACCTTCAGTACATTGATGACATCATCATGTGGGGCAACACAGCAGAAGATGTTTTCGAGAAAGGGAAGAAAATAGTCCAAATCCTTCTGAAGGCTGGTTTTGCCGTAAACCAAAGTAAAGTGAAGGGACCTGCACAGGAGATTCAGTTTTTGGGAATAAAATGGCAAGATGGACGTCGGCAGATCCCAATGGATGTGATCAACAAAATAACAGCCATGTCTCCACCAACTAGCAAAAAGGAAACACAAGCTTCTTTAGGCGTTGTGGGTTTTTGGAGAATGCATATTCCAAATTACAGTCTGACTGTAAGCCCTCTCTATCAAGTGACCCAGAAGAAGAATGATTTCAAATGGGGCCCTGAGCAACGACAGGCCTTTGAACAGATAAAGCAGGAGATAGTTCATGCAGTAGCCCTTGGGCCAGTCCGGGCAGGACAAGACGTAAAAAACATGCTCTACACTGCAGCCGGGGAGAATGGCCCTACCTGGAGCCTCTGGCAGAAAGCACCAGGGGAGACCCGAGGTCGGCCCCTAGGGTTTTGGAGTCGGGGATACAGAGGGTCCGAAGCGCGCTACACTCCAACTGAAAAAGAGATATTGGCAGCATACGAAGGGGTTCAAGCTGCTTCAGAAGTGATCGGTACTGAAGCACAGCTCCTCCTGGCACCTCGACTGCCGGTGCTGGGCTGGATGTTCAAAGGGAGGGTCCCCTCTACACATCACGCAACTGATGCTACATGGAGTAAGTGGGTCGCACTGATCACCCAACGGGCTCGAATAGGAAACCCCAGTCGCCCAGGAATCTTGGAAGTGATCATGGACTGGCCAGAAGGCAAAGATTTTGGAATATCACCAGAGGAGGAGGTGACACGTGCTGAAGAGGCCCCACTGTATAACAAACTGCCAGAAAATGAGAAGCAATATGCCCTGTTCACTGATGGGTCCTGTCGTCTGGTGGGAAAGCATCGGAGATGGAAGGCAGCTGTATGGAGTCCTATACGGCAAGTCGCAGAAACTGCTGAAGGAGAAGGTGAATCAAGTCAGTTTGCAGAAGTAAAGGCCATCCAGCTGGCTTTAGACATTGCTGAACGAGAAAAATGGCCAGTGCTCTATCTTTATACTGACTCATGGACGGTGGCAAATGCCCTGTGGGGGTGGTTACAGCGGTGGAAGCAGAACAACTGGCAGCGCAGAGGCAAACCCATCTGGGCTGCTGCATTGTGACAAGATATTGCTGCCCGGGTGGAGAACCTAGTTGTGAAGGTACGTCATGTGGATGCTCATGTTCCCAAGAGTCGGGCCACTGAAGAACATCAGAACAACCAACAGGTGGATCAGGCTGCTAAGATTGAAGTGGCTCAAGTAGATCTAGACTGGCAACATAAAGGTGAACTATTTATAGCTCGATGGGCCCATGACACCTCAGGTCATCAAGGAAGAGATGCAACATACAGATGGGCTCGCGACCGAGGGGTGGACTTGACCATGGACACTATTGCACAGGTCATCCATGAATGTGAAACATGCGCTGCAATCAAGCAAGCCAAGCGGGTAAAACCTCTGTGGTATGGAGGACGATGGCTGAAGTATAAATATGGGGAGGCCTGGCAGATTGATTATATCACACTGCCACAAACCCGCCAAGGCAAACGCCATGTGCTTACAATGGTGGAAGCAACCACCGGATGGCTGGAAACATATCCCGTGCCCCATGCCACCGCCCAGAACACTATCCTGGGCCTTGAAAAACAAGGTTTATGGCGACATGGCACCCCAGAAAGAATTGAGTCAGACAACGGGACTCATTTCCGAAATAACCTCATAGACACCTGGGCCAAAGAGCATGGCATTGAGTGGGTGTATCACATCCCCTATCATGCACCAGCCTCTGGGAAAATTGAACGATACAATGGACTGTTAAAGACTACACTGAGAGCAATGGGGGGTGGGACATTCAAACACTGGGATACACATTTAGCAAAAGCCACCTGGTTAGTCAACACTAGGGGATCTGCCAATCGAGCTGGGCCTGCCCAGTCAGAACTCTTACGTACTGTGGAAGGGGATAAAGTCCCTGGAGTGCATGTAAAAAATATGCTGGGGAAAACCATCTGGGTTATTCCTGTCTCAAGCAAAGGCAAACCCATTCGTGGGATTGCTTTTGCTCGAGGACCTGGGTGCACTTGGTGGGTAATGCGGGAGGATGGAGGAGTTCGATGTGTGCCTCAAGGGGATTTGATTTTGGGTGAAAATAGCCAATGAACTGAACGGTATGCTGTTAATTGCTATATGATATTGTATGTCATCACTCCTATGGTTGCTATATGCTGTATCAATGGTATCATAGTAAGAATTTCCAAAATTAATGAAGAATGAACTTTGATTGAACCAAGCAACGTGTAGCGGTGGTGGAACAAAGACTGGCTTCAGCATGCAACAATCCAACACCACGCAGACCATCTCTCCAGCTTTGAAAGACTGTTACGATAGATGGAGCCCAAAGTTATGGACTGAATGAACTCAATGGACATGTGTGGACCCTCTACAGATGTTCTACAGGGATGGTCCATAGACTACGGGAATGATAAATGATATCTGCGTATGTCATCAAAGGATGGGGAGGTGGGTGGTGGTTATTGAGGTCATATTGGATAGTATGAGACCTGAGCATGACGTAAATGATATGGAATAAGGGGTGGATACTGTCATGGTTTTAGCTGGGATAGTTGATTTTCTTCACTGTAGCTAGCATAGTGCTGTGTTTTAGACTTGGTATGTAAATAATGTTGATAACACCCTGGCGTTTTAGTTGTTGCTGGGTAGTGTTTACACTAGTCAAGGACTTTCTAGCTTCCCGTGATCTGCCAGGTGCACAAGAAGCCGGGAGGGGAGGGGATACAACCAGGAGAGCTGATTCAAATTGGCCAAAGCGTATTCCATATCATGTGACGTCATGCCCAGTATATTAACTGGGGGAAATTGGCTGGGGGAGGCAGCGATCGCGGCTCGGGGACCGGCAGCGTCAGTCGGCGGGTGGTGAGCGGTTGCGGCACTTGTTGTTTAGTTTTGGGGTTTTTTGGTTTTTTTTTCCCTCTTCTTCCAGTGTTTCATCTCTCTCTCACTCATTATTTTCCTTTTCATTGTATTAGTATTATTGCTGTTTTATTCTAATTATTAAACTGTTCTTATCTCAGCCCACGAGTTTTCTTACTTTGGCCCTTCCGATTCTCTCCCCCATCCCACAAGGGTGGGGGAGTGAGCGAGCGGCTGTGTAGTGCTTAGTTGCTGACCGGGGCTAAACCACAACACAACCCAAACCTTTCTAAAATTCTAAGAGCAACAGTCACTAGTTTCAATATTGCAAATTACTGCTAGATATAAAAGGGAAAAAGGTTCACAGTGAGCATGGATAAGTACTGGAACAGATTGTTGTGAGAGGTCTGCAGATCTACAGTCTTGGAGCTATTTAAAATTTGGCAGGACAAGGCCATAAGCACCCTGACTTAACTTTGAAGCTATTCAGCCCCTGTTTCAAGCAGGGGCTTGAAAC
The DNA here is from genome assembly GCA_031468815.1 of Morus bassanus. Taxonomy (NCBI): domain Eukaryota; kingdom Metazoa; phylum Chordata; class Aves; order Suliformes; family Sulidae; genus Morus; species Morus bassanus. The sequence goes on along the minus strand of CM062567.1, from coordinate 105,099,787 downwards.
GATCTTCACTGGTCCCTTCCAACCTTATCATTCTATAATTCAAGGATTTCCAGTCTTTATTTTCAAATATGGTTGCCCAATGTTACACTCTAGGTAAAGCTAGACAAGTTATTCTTTCATGTTTTCAAGTGTGAAGAATGATTCTATACAGGTCAAGCAACCAGCAGGTATGGAGAAAATCAATGTACTTCACATCCAAGGACTCACATTCTGGTGTGCTCGTGAACTAGAGCAATGTAAATGATAGTAGTGATAGCTGTGACACAAACAAGTGGAAGAAACAGAGCAATGTCTCAGGCAAAAAACCTTTATGTGAACAGTAGTTGGAAAATGCATCCAGTCATTGTAGCCTCAGCTTTGTAGCTGAATTAAAAAGGATTTTTTTCTTTTTACTTAAGATTTGTTATCTGTAGCCAGACTGTGTCCTCCAATGTCAACCATGCATTAGAAGTACACATTCCCATCATGAGCTATCACACAGAATATGGAGAACAGCCTGCACCATCAACTCAGCCATTCTATAGGTTTCAGTTAACTGCACCTACCAAACTGTTTTAACAGAAAAGTTTAACTTCGCCAGTGCCCCTTAATTTGTGTGTTATAACTTCAAACAATAACTTTTGTTTGAAAGCCAATTAGAGAGTGTGGTGGTTTCTATTTTGGTAAAATAAGAATTTAATTATATTGAAAGCCAAGAAAACAGAGGACTTAGAAGAACCTCAGGAACTGCCTTCTGCAGCAAAGATCTTTTGTACCTTCTAAATTCAGTCTATCTATTCTACCCTGCCTGGTATGATACTAAATACTTCACATCCCCAAAGAGTATAATCTGATTCCTTCGAACAAAAGACCTCCTTTTCACTAATTAAAACCAAAAAAGCCAAACTACACTTATTGTCTAGTGACAGTGGTACCATATCTTAAAAATAGCTACTGGGATACTGTGTCATCATCTAATTACAGCAATACTCAGGCAAGTGGAAACCATACCCTGAGGGAATAACAAAATTGCCTGAAAAGCTCATTCATCTAAAATAGTAAGAAATATTTGTATTAATGGATTTAGGCATCAGGATTAAACATTAATTCAGTGTTTCAGTGGAGTATTAAAAAAAAAAAACTTTGAGTTTGCATTTGCATCCAACTAACATTTATACTATTTAACATAGTATTTCTTCACACTTCCTCTTTGCTTCTGTGAAGAAACACACATTTACTGTTAGAAATTTATTTATGAAAATGTAACCCTCTCTCTTCCTGCCCACTAAGTCAATTTACATCTTGTGAAAACCTACACCTTGCAATATATTTCTTGTCTCATTAGAAGGTAATGCACACCTAGCAGTCACAGCAACCCCTCTTCTCCCCCAAGAACCCTTGGGGTTGCTTCACAGATTTCTTCCTCTCCTTCAACTGATTAAGAAAATGTTCTGACAGCACTCTACTGGTAGAAGAAACACTCACCAGCCCTCTGTAGAAACAAACATCATTATCTGGAAAGTAATGAACAAGCAGAAGACCACTTCTTCAGCCTCAAGATCAAGTGACCTTTACAGGGAAGCCAGAGCTCCAGTCCATGTTCTCAAGATGTTATTGGTTTGATTATTACACACACACCCCTACTCCCTGGCCCTTGCTGCATATCTAATGACTAACCAAAAATCAGGTGACATTTATTTTGCTCCCTGCCCACATTCACAGCAACATGCAAAAGGTCCAAATGAAGAAGAAACAATTGTCCCTCACCTCTATGCAAAAATTCATTATTTACTCATCTAAAGAGATGAAGACTGATGTTCAACTCTCTCTGCAGCTGACAGGAAGCATGCTTTCTCCTGTGTGAGGCAAACAAAGAATGATATTACCAACTGTATTTTTCCAACTATTTTTGACATACCAACCCAAATCTTTCCAGGTACAACAGGTATAATATGAGACTGAGCTTTTGCGGAAATAAGCTGCTACGTACAGGACCTACTGTTTTGCTCCCAGAGGAACCAGAGGGAGGCAAGATCTTCAGCTTAGGGCAGATCCTGGCATGAAGAGTTATAAAATGAAGGTAAACTTCCTAGAAATAGCCAGAGTTCAAGTCAGAGAAAGTCAAGATGCAGAGAAGAGCAACAGGCCCAGAATGTTTTGGGTTCAGTACTTGAGGGGTGGCAAAGCAAAGGATTGTCTTGTTCCTACTTAAGCATCAAAAAGCCATGTAATTTGGATGCCTGATTGCTTTTTCATATATAGCTGCAGAACCAGTAATATTACAGACCAATCTGACCATTTCATAATAGGCAAAGACTCCTCAAGAGAAAGTTTATTGCAGTAAGACTGACGTTCCTCATCCAGTCAGGATTAAGAGAGTTTATCATTCAAGTTTGCAATGTTTTTCCACAGATTGGGAAAAAAATCCCAAAAATCAACTGCCAGAGCACTGAACACAGCACTGCTTCCCACACCCAGAGGCCTTCAGTCTTGAGAAGGCTCATCCAACAGAATATCTCACCAGGCTCCTGACAAACTCAAGAATTTGTGTGTCTCTACTTCCACTACCAACTTCCAGTGGCCAAAGAGATAATAAACAATAAGCACCATATGATTCCCTAAGGCAGAAGGAAAATTAAATCAATACTTACTTCTGTAAAATTGTCATCATTTCAATGGAGAATTAGCTGCTGGTGGCATCAGGTGCTTACCGCTGCTGTTCAGAAAACAGTTCATTACCCAGTAATAGGGCAGAGAACAGAGAGAGACGTTCTTCCTAATGACTTCCAATCCCCACTTCCAAACAAACACACATACACCAAATGCTGCGCTTCCAGGTTTCTCTACAATTCATTAATGTTCATCCTCTTAATCAAGTAAGGCATTCTGCAATCATGCAACAAATTCTTAAACAGAGAGCTTGCCCAGCTTTCCTTAGAAGCCTTAACTTTTATCTCTGAGCAGAAGTCATGAGTGTTTCTCTCTCTCTCTCTTTTTTTTTTTTTTTTTTTTTTTAAGATCTAGGAAGTAATTAGCTGCTATTCCCAATACTTTTCCCTTAACAGCAAGGCAAGTGTTATTCCTTATATAGCTGTATTATGGCTGTGCTCAGGGATACTCTTCAGTATATTACAGAACCTTGTTTATAGCTCTCAATTTTTCCACAGGCTCTTCCCTGCCACTTCAGTTTACACAAAAGGGAGGAACTGAAGTCATATCCTTCACCACCAGATACTATGCAATATCATCTGTTACAGTCATAAGCAAAACTCATCCTATTTTCATAGGAGGCTGCAAAAGAACGGACATCTAAGCCTTTATCTACCATAATTTGGTAACAAATATGTTAAGTGTACATAAAGATAATTGTTAAAAGGTTGCACATCATGAAGTACAAGGGTGTTTGGACATCTTTCCTCATACAGGAGTCATTTTCAAATGACACCTCAACCACATGCTGAAATTTGGAATAGGAGTGCTGATGAGAAAGGGCCAAGCACAGCGTCATCAGATTAATGGGTTCAATTCAATACCTGTGGCTAACGCAAGTTTTTCTGCCCATATGTATTTTTATATTGGAAGAACTCTACTTTTCAGATGCATAATATTCTGTGTGTCGCTTCCTTTGGATGCAATGCCTCAAATGTGATTTTGCCTATTTCACAGAATTTAATTTTCTATTTCAAATATTTCCTTTTAATGGGGATTAAATGATTATTTAAATGAAAAAAGATTACTACAAAGGAGTACCACATATACCCACATATCCTCACATTCAGAATCACCAAGTAATTGCAGTGATTATTCTGACATTGTAATTCAACTTAGCAAGGATGCTAACAGAAAAAAGTCTTGACAAGCTACCCCTCTAGATAATTTGATATTTTAGATCAAATAGTGATTTGGTGTTCATTTACATCTTCTCTACTCACACACAGTAGACAGAACTACACCACTGTTAGTTCTTACAGCTTTTTTTCCACAACTGTTGACTGAACCATGTGATGGTGGTAAAACAGCATAGTACTGACATCTTCTGGCACAATTTTATTGAAGACCATGAATCTCTTAGTCTGACCAATTCAGTCAGTGGGCTAAACTCAGTATTGCAGACATTGATCGAATGTAGTCCAAAAATATGTATGCCTTCATCTTACCCCAGGAATGGACACAGACACAATGTAAATAAAATAGGAATTTACTACCAACACCCAAGCATTATATCACACCATGGTTATCCAGCAAATTTCAAGCAGTCACATTGCAGAGTCTGTTTTCAGTGTCACCATCTACAGAATGCCCTACATTTGATATTATATAATTTCCCAAGACAGACTTGCTAGTGCCTTCACATTAATGAACAACGAGGTCTCAGAAGAAAATATTCAGGGGATTTTTCCGGTACAGAAAGAGTACTACATATGCAATAGCTGTCACTTATTTTCTGCAGAGCTTCAATGCTTCTATACATGATAACAAAAATATTTTCATGCCTAAAATTAACAACATGCACAGGTGTCTGTCTGGATTAGGCCAAAAGCATGGCTAGGCCAGTGACCCTGTTACATGGTTTAACACACACACAAAAACCACCAAGGCCTTTGGGAAAGATGCAGGGTTCCCGAGTTACTGTCATCACAGACCCTTTCACATTTTTTTATTTCACAAAACATAGACTAACATCAGTGATATTTTTCAGTCAGTAAATGGGATCATTTGACTCTGCACATTTAACATTCTGCTAGCACATTCAATTGGCTAAGACAAATTTACTTCTAAAAAAAATGGTGTTGGTGTCCAGTTCAGCATAAATCAATCATCTTCCTCTCTAGAGATGCTTCTACTTCAGTGACAAGCAATGAATTTTTTATATCCTAGGCCACTGGTTTTGTGCTCCAAGGCGATGCTCATGAGCCACTTGTAAAGGACCCACAAAAGATAACCAAGAAAAACAATCTTATTTCTACTGGAATATTATATACAAAACCATAGAATAGAATTTTGAAAAAAAATGCAAAAACAGCCCATTGCTTAAGCAGACAATAGGTGACATGCTCTGCACACCACCTTGATCTAAGATGATATAACACTAAAATGTATAGTTTCACTACTGAAGGAAGACATCCCCAGACATGGAAGATGACATTCACATTTGTGTAATTGTCCATTTGTAATAAGGTCATGTTCTGCAACTCATACATGTTTTGAACACTTTCCTACAGCTGTAGCCTCATCGGAATCAAACATGACCTTCTAAATATGCTCTAACTCTTCTAACATTATTCAGAACCAACTCCATTTAAATCAGCAGAGTTGCTTGCAGACCAAGGTGTTCCTGAGCTGAATAAAAGAAACAGGTTTTTGCATATCTAATTGTTTAGCACCTCATATCTTAGAATGAAAACAGGATAGAGGCTCATGTATGAATTATTCCTCCCAACAGGAAAAACAATGCTGTGACTCAAATATGTTCAAGTCAGTTTAAAAAGATCATCAAAAAACAAACACACACAACTTTTTTTTTTCCCTAAGAGCACTACGATTTCAAGGAATGTATAATTGCTTCACCTTTATCCTCTGCAGGTAGGAAGATGCAGGACTGATGGACTGAACATGAAAAAGCTTGAGCCACTGACTTCAAGCAATTATAAATTCTTGTGGAATCTTTAATTACTTCAAAGGCTTCCTCTTCCCTCCACCCCTTCATATTACAAATTGAGAAGAATAACATGGAGCTTGATCCCATAAATGACAACAAATCAATGGTCCTAAAGAATGACTGGTCAAAAGACAGCCCAAACCTCTCAATTCAGCTTACAGTTAACAAAATCATACGACCCTATCTTCCAGATCAAGTGGAGAGGAGAGAAGTTGATTCCCACACTTCCTAAAAGTTAGGGAGGGAGAGAAGAAATTTAGAAATGCATCTGCAGATCTTGCAAAAGCATTTGCAATACAAGGATTTACTGATGTTACACATTCTACCAAAGCTCATACTCCCACATATTCAGCCAGTTCAGAAATTGAAACTGAGAAACTTGCTGGGCAACAAAAAGAAAATACAGTTTGAATAAGGAATAAATTGCTATAAAAATGGTTAATAAGTGGTCAGATTTGCATGGAACAATGAAGTTAGTCTGCTCTTAGACTCTACATAAACAAAACTGAAAGTTCAGATGAGACACAGGCAGCAAGATCTCCCACGTGAAGCAGGCATAAGCCAACCTAGGCAAAATGTCAGCGAGTGTTGCCAAGAGAGCACTCAACAAGTCTGTAAACTGTTTTTAATCACTGCTAAATTAGTTTGTTGGAATTTTGGAACTATTTTACCTATACACATACAGCCCCCTCAAGTTCATTGATGCAGAGCAGCTTCTGCAGGCTGAGCAGCCAAGATTCAGAGGAAGAGAAACAATGACCTGAAGATTTTCTTATTTTGTTTCCAAATGACACATTGAGGGTGTGGAACGGGAGTAAATATATCAATATCTTGAAAAACAATGAAAACAACTAATCTGCCAATCTGATTAAAAGCATTCATTTTTTTGTTTTGAAGCCTTGAAAAAGGTTATAACTTATACAATAAGAAAACTGACAAAAGGTACTATGTATTACTATGTATTTGGTTCTTATAAAATAATGCTAAATAAAATTACTGCTTCTAAGATACATACAGTGTCACAGCTCCTGTGCCAGGAAGTAGCTTGTTTCAGAGACTTAGACATCGCTACCTGGCTGAGAAAAGCAAAGGCTTCCCCAGTACTTACCCCCCACCTTTAAAAGAAGGCAGGGTTGTTTCTACTTAGACATACATACATACAATGGTTTCAGATTCTATTTGCTCTATTCTCTTTTATCCTTATCTCTCCCACCTTCTGGAAATCTCTGCCCAAACACCAGCATGAAGCAAGGAACTGCCTAGTCAACCATTGTAGCCCAGGTGATAAAGCAGAGAGAAAAAGTTTTCCTGCTATTTGCTATGGCTGCTCTCTCTCCCTATCTAAACACCACTCCAAATAGACCCATATAATGAATGTCCTGCCCCCGCAAAGAAAAATCAAGAACATCTTTTCTCCACATATGCTGTACAAGAAGATAATAAAGAAACATTCTTGAAAACCTCTGAAAGCACTGGTGTACAGGGCAAGACCCTCTCTAAAACCATACAGAAATACCTAAAATTTTGGCACTTAAGAATTTGGTTTCACTGCATAGGAGTGGTCAGGCCAATGATTAAACTTCAAGGTCATCAGAGTATTGGGTTATTCTCTTGGTGGCTCCTAATTCATAAACAAGCAGAATTACACAGGAAGCTTTTAATCAAGAAGTACATTATGTGGGATGGTGATGATCATTTCATCCAGTACTGTGCCTTTTCTACAGTGCAGGACTGAGAAGAAAAAAAAGCTATTTTCCCAGTTCTGTTATACCTTAAATAGATTCTAATTACTAATTGGAAAGATGTAGCTTTTAACATTTCTTTTTCTCAAAATTATTCTGAATAATCAGTAGACATTGTCAACTGTCAAATGCACCTGAAGGTATAACTGAGGACAGGAAAAGTGATCCTGATTAACTGCATGGTTGCATCTGTATCTCCCAGACATCCAAAGCAGGCAATTCTATTATACAGTGTGACAAGCAGCATCTTGTAAAAGAAAAAAAAAAAAAAAAAAAAACCACAAACCAACAACCAAACCCAAACAAACAGCAACCAGAATATTAGCTAATTGGATATGTGTTTTCATCCATCAGATATGGACATTGCCAGTTCAGAAAGAGGCAAGACTTACAGTTAATTTGTCAATTCCTTTTGTAGTGTGAGACCATCACTAACCTTCTGCAACATCATTATAAAAGTATGAGGTATGGTACAGACAACAGCTTATTGTTCTAAGATTAGGTAAAATAAATAATAGTAGCAGATTAATTTCTAGTTCCAGTTACCACAGCCCCTTATTTTGCTTTTGTTTTTATCATGTATCTCTTCTCCCAGCTCTCATGAATTCTATAAACTGCTTCATTTAGAAAACACCACATCTAATCCAGCTCTCTTCCCACCCCCAGCGCCAAGAAAAAGGAAAGGAGCACAGTCACTCTATTAGCATCTGCCAACTTCCTCCAGGCTGCTTCAGGTAGAACAGATCAAAAGCAAACACTTGCACAAAGATTTCTCAGCAAGCAGTTCTTAAAGAACATGAATTAAAATGATTGCTTGGTGGATGGGATAGCAATCATAAAACCAGTAAACACAAATCTGAGATATCACCCAGTTATGAAATATTTATCCCTGTTATACCTCACTGAAGTTACACATCACTGAAAATGGTCCTAGCTATTAATCAGCCAGATTCTTGCACTTCAAAAGCAACTCGCTGATCATCAAATGACTTCTCACCACCTGTCAAGCAGACCCTAGAACATGCAGCACAGTAACACACCAGCTTTATTCCTTTTGCAGAAGGGGCTAAGGACTTTATAACAGCAGGATTAGCAGAAACTTCTCGCTGGTCAATTCCCTTTCCCAGCCCCTCTTTTCCAAAAAATTATAACCAAAGCAACCAATCAGCCATTTGACAGAATTTTCATTTTCATGCAAAGATTTCAGGTTTTCAGTCATTCCTCCCACCAAGTCACCTCTAATGTAACTTTTTCATTGTGAAGTCAGCACTTGGATTCAATTAAAAATAATGACTCAACCTAAAAGTGTTGCAATGCAAAAACATGGATTTAAAAAACAATTGGTTTCAAGTTGTGCTGAGATTGTTCAAACTCAAAAAAATATTAATTTGTCATAACAGCAGATATTTCCAGACCACTTTATCCCCCAGGGGCTTCAGTGCTACCCCACCTATCACAAGAAAGCCTGAATGAACTCTGACCATTCCATAAGCACCAACTCAGTTTTTAAGACATGCTCAAATAAAAATATGAAAAAAAGGAGGGTGAGAAGTTTAAACTCATGCAGTGTCACAGGAAAGGCTGTGAAGATGAAGCATTCATAGAAATATCTGTTTGCTTTTCATCTCTCTCTCTAGATCAAGTTTTCATACAGCACTCTACATGCCCCTAGACAACACTGCACCACACTGAGTCAGTGTCACCACTCAGTTCATACTAGAAATTCACTTTTGAACAGGATAGTCCAGTCATCCCCACTACCTATGCTTTGGTTCGATTCCCAAAGTGGTTGTAGAGCACGATCCCGATTCCTTTCAGGTAAAGCCAAACCAAAGGTGCGACAATGCTTATGGGCACTCAGTCCACAGGATCAGACCAGAATAGTCTCAGGTAAGATCCCTACATGTACAGCATGGGTATTGGATTCTCTGCACCAAATGTTTTGCCTTTGAGATCCGCTGAAAATGAGCTCCACTACTTCCCAACATAAACACAGGCAGTAAGGGTTCCCCCAGAGGCAAGTTACCTGTGTGTGCTCAACCACCAACATAAATGAAATTTTTTAAATGCTTTCACTGGAGAATTTCATTCTTTCTAGTTCCATAAATCAATAAGGTCAAAACCAAGTGCCCTGGATAGTTATTATTACAAAGAATAGTTATATATGTTTTATTTTCAGAAGCAGAAAACCACACTCATTCTTTTTACCTCTGCCAGAGGCAAAAAAAGGTTAACTTCACAGTCACACTCTAAAAGCCAGGCTGAATTCTTTGCGAGCTCTGCATCCCTCACCAGTGAGCAGTGACTCTATATCTTGTGCCTGTTGTTTAAAGCCGGTGGGAAACCCAGTATTGCAAAGGGGAACATATTTAACTAACTGATGTAGTAGAAATTGAAGGGTATCTGTAAGTCCAGAGAGAAAGTGCTGAAAGTGCAATTTTCACTTTGCCTGTCCTACATTAATGATTAATTTTATGTCAACTGCAGTAACTGCTACTTAGGTCCTCACATCTTTATCACAGCTAGAGAACAAATTCAGAATTATTTTCATGAAACAATCAAAACCTCCTTTAGATTGCTATTGAATAACCACCAGTTACTAATTTAACTGCACTTTAGTTAGAACACTTACTTTGAACTAAACTTAAAGCTTTCAACCATTCCATACTTAAATTATTCTCAAAATGTAACAACCTTGCACTTTTTAAATTATGTTTAACATAATAAAAATCCTCTTTGCTTCATTTCTGGAAGTACAGCTATTTGAATCAAATAACCATCTTAAGTTTCTAAAAAAGGGAAGAAAAAGCCAACCTTCTCCTTCAAAAAACACACCTGTGTTTTACAAAGCCTTCATTGAACAAAAATGCCTCTAGTCCCAAATGCTATATTTTCCTAAAGGACATCTTGCTTCCTTAAAAATAGGTAACTGGGCTAATAATCTTTTTAAATTCCTTATTATATACCCGTTTCGGGGTAATCTGAAACATGAAAGGGCAATCATTAAAACTGTAACTCAATACAGAATCATTGAGATTCAAGCAAGGACAGGCTTAGTATCACTCCCTTAATACACCATTTTATTTAAAAGACTTTAGCACTTCTGTGATGTAGCAGCCTTCCCATATTCAAAAGAGCAACATGCCTGCAGCAATGTACTGTGATTTGTCCCCTGGTCTCTCAGTGTGGTATTAGCAGCTTAAGAGCCTCTGGGAAAGCCAAAGACACTGACTGAGGACAAGTTCCTCCAAGGAAACCTTTCTTAATGTTCAGAGAGCTTTCAGAAAAGCACTGGTACGGGAGCCAGAAGTGTGGTATCTTCTAGCTTCTCTAAGTCAGCCTTTGACACGATTAGAAGATAAATTATTGCAAAACATTAAAAAAGTACCAGTTTAAAAAAAAAGTTCATTTATCTTAACTTTCTGGTCCCTCTTAAGTGACATGGAAAAGCACTACAGGAAAGTTTAATCCCTGGCTTGTGGCTGGGGTACTGTTCTCTGAACCCTCTTCCTCCATGCTGCTCACAGGGACTCAGCGGGGGGCTGCCCCTTTAGCTTCCTGCTTAATAACGAAGTACAAGAGAAATCCTATGAGAGTAGCTAGAGAAATACAGCACAGTGCTGGTTCAGGATAGTGCATCCACTCTGTCTTTTGCATGAATTTTATTATCCAGCTGCATACATCAGAAAAACAGCTGCTGCACACTCCAGCCCAGCCCCAGAGGGAGTGACCCTGAAGCATCTACCCAGAGACAGATAACCTGCAGGCAGCCCTAATGCTCGTACTCAGCCTCCTCGCATATCCAAAAGCATCATGCTTCACCCGATGAGGGACAGGTGGACGGAGCAGCCGTGCAGTACACAGCTGGTCAGAAGTGTGACCTTTCACTCAGAAGGAAATTCTGAAGTTGCTAAACTATTCTAAATAGTTTTTTTGAGGTTGAAGTTTAGAAACTTCACCGGTCAAGTGAAACTTGTGACACCATCTGCACTGCTTCCTGGCGTGCGGCTGCGTAGCAAGAACCAGGCCAATGGCAAATGTAACATCAAAGTTAATAGAAACTTAGAGGTAGAATGGAAATAATTTTTCAGCCTTTGCCAGCTAGTGGTTTAGTTTCCATTAGAAAGGAAAAAAAGAATCCATCAGTAGTGACAGAGCTGACTAGAAGGCATATAATTGTGCAATGCAAGGTGTGTTACTTGCCAATAACGTATTAAATCAATAGCTAAATGACTCAGTCACAAATCAATACAACTAAGTCAGTTGTTCTTACTCATACATAAACATTCCAGATGATTTAAAATACAGCACTAGATTTACCTTGTCGGGGCAGAGTTTGGGAGCAGACCAGGTCTACACAGTGCTCATGCTCTCAGAGCTCCACCTGCAAATCTGGAAAATGAAGTGTTAGGTGACCTATGCCAAAGCCACCAGACTATTCCCACATAAGAAATATTGCATTTTACCATCTACAACTGGTTATCTAGAGGTCTTTATATGCCCCAGTATGACAGATTTCATCTTCCTCACTTTCTTTATCAGGCAAACAGCTATCATCTTAGAAATTGAAGATCATCTTTGCTCTGCCCAACTGCAGAGGTAGAAAAAAATTGATCAAGGACCAAAAGTTGGTCCACATTTTGCCACAGTTGCAGAAGTTATTCAAGAACATGCTTAACATGTCAGCAGTGCTAACAAAGTGAAGACACTCATATGTCCACCCAATTCAGCAAGGTACCTATCCATGTTTATGTTCAGACTGAAAACATCTTCAGCCCACTAATTAAAACATCAAGATGGCTGAACAATCAAAATGAGATGGCAAATTCCTGCAAAATACTGATTTTAGATATTGATTCAAATATTTAAACTATATTTGCATCAAGCTTTAGCTAGCAAAACAAACAAACAAAAAATCTATTCTGCATAACACTCAGGTAATTGCACATTCAAGTAATAATATATATGTTTAAACACATGAAGCCAAACTATGCTCATAGAGTTTCAAATTCCTTTTGGGAATATAGTTTTTAAAACACTTTGATGACACAAAAGTCTTCTAGCATTCTCATTACATCATCAGCTCTTTTTGTCCTCCAAAGCCTTTATATCACATTTACTAGATACAAGCCTGAAACATTGAAGCCAGAATTATTGAAGATCTGACAAAACTCTTTCATCTCCAGGGGGCTCTGTGCAGGGTGGAAGAAAGAGGCCCAAAACAGGTCTTCAGCCTTTTGCCCACCCTGTTCACTGGAGCTTCAGCTCTTCAGACTCCTCTATGCTCCAGTTTTTAATTCCTTAGCCATGTGTTGTAGCTTAATGAAGAGACCATCTCACAGGTAAATCAATGACCTTACTACATATGACATTTCCTATGTTTCAGCACAGTGAAATGCTGAGTATCATAATCTGGTCCCTAGGGCCCTTTTCCCTAAACCAAGTACAGTATATATGTAAACTTCCTATGCATGGATAGGCAGCTTTCATACCAAAAATAAAAATATAAATGCACTCTAAACCCCAAATAGATTTGCAAAAGAAATTATGTGTGAACCACTGTGTAAATCCCTTTAAAAACAATACTCACTTATATGTAACTCTAGACAGAGTACAGCAACAGTTACCACATATAAGACATGACTTAAAAAACAGCCACAAGGAGTGGAAAAATACAGAACAAATTCTTCTGACAAATCAGGAAAAACATACAGTCAAGTGCAAGCTCTATAAAAAGATGGCTGAAATATTCCATAAGTCTGCTACAGATTATTCCACAGTATCAAATACCAAACTCTATTGCCAAGTAGGCAATTAGCAACTAGATCTCTGCAAGAAGTGATCAAGGAAAAGTAACGCAGCCCAAGAAAACATCCCAAGGCCAATTCAAACGAGTGTGGACTTCAAGGCATAGGTCTGCAACAATTGATGTTGCACTGTAGAGAAATACATTGGAATACATAGAAAATTATTCACCAGCGAAATGATGTAGCATCTTTTGGAGATTAATTGAATCAGTGCTCTGTTACACTAACTTTCCTGCAAGGATACAGATGAACCTTGATTGCATCCCCTGGCTCAGTGGCTGGTGTAACCCAAAACATCCAGGTGGATTTATCAGTATGTGCAGACCAGCCACAAATTTTATTTGCTACCTATAAGCAAGGTAGTAGCTGTTTCTGAAGTCTCTATTTCTCTGAAAGGAGGAAATGAATTTTAATTTATACTTGAGAAGAGCAAAAAGTACTGGAGGAGGGAGGGAGGACCAGATATGGTTGGAGCAGTCTGTGACGCCCATCCTATAATCTCTTATTTTGAATGCCCTATGGACCTTCTACAAATGGAGCTGAAACATCACAAACTCTTAAATTGGAGCTTTAGGCAGAGGCCTAAAGCCAGCCAGCCAGAGTCTGTCTATATTGAAACATTTTTTTGGTTAGAACTGTCACATCTCTAATGTTAAAACGGAATTGTTTCAATCATTTACGACATGCTAAATATCTGAAGTGCGTGATCAAGGCACTGTTTCCAGAACAGGAATATAGCTGTCACTTACTGAAAAATCAAAATATTTTATTTTGAAACGTAAAATTTCTGCATATGCAAATTCAGCTACTATTTGAGCCAAATGAATTCCTATATTCTACAGTTACAGTTAACAAACAAGAAAAACCAGCTTTAGCAACCAAATTATAATTGCAGGGAGCCCTACGCTGAACCAGCTTCCATGGACTTCTGCTAGCATCAGGACACCTATAGTTTCCCTTCTAAAACACAAAACTGGAATACTTCTAAGGTATTAATAGAGGCCAGCACGTCCACTGGATTTGAGAATGGAAATGACATGGCCTTAGAAAGACCAGCTTTATGTTTCCTGGCAATTCCGTATATGAATAAGAAAGTAACAGCAAACATAAAGCATTTGTCACATTACCCCTCAAAGCCCATGAGATGACACTGCACATTTGATACACACATGAAGACAGGATCAGCTAGGTACATTTCTATCATTCCAGGCTCTCCTTAGTTTGCCAAGGTAGAAATGTGATACCTTGCTGCTACTCCAATTTTTGCTGAGATGTACCAAAGCAAGGGCAGCCTGCCCCATCGCTGGGCTGTCCTCATGGAGAAAAATTTGTTCCTCACTTGCAGTCTGAACCCCTTATTTCAACTTTTGCAAGCTGCCTTTTGCCTCCTGCCCATGTATGGCTGGTCATTCTCCTCTATAACCTTCCCACAAGCATGCAGGGCTGCTGCTAGGTGCCCCTGAAGCTGTCCCTGCCCCAGACTGAAGCAGCCCTGGTCCCTCAGCCTCTCCCCACAGGGCAAGTCCTCCCACCGTGACCATCCCAGGGCCTCTGCTGAACTCATTCCAGTTTATCAATGTCTGTCTTGCATTGGGGAGGGGGGTTGTCCAAAGCTGCATGCAGTAGTCCAGATACGGCCTAAAAAGTGATGAGTAAAGGCAGATAATCACTCCCCTTGATCTGTGGTTAATGTAGCTTGATTTGTAAGTTATGTGACCACAAGCAGAGTTCTTGTTCCTCCTGTTTGTTTCCCAGGCTGCATGCATTTGTATATATATGTTTCACACAGGTGTCTTTTGCCCTGTTTTATCATTCCCTAAGTTTCTCTTGTACCTGTCACTCTGCATCCTCACTTACAGTATCCTTACTTCCCAGGTTGTTCTTTTCTTAAGGTCTCCTTGCCCGTTGGCCAGCCTGTTCACAAAGATGCATTTGCTCCATTTGGTCAGGTAGATTCTCCTTTCCCCAGCAATCCTTGATCTTCAGAAAGGGTCCTGCAGTTGTAAAAGCCAGCTTTCTCTCTACAACACCAGCTCTAGCTGGGTCCCTAGACAGACAGGTAAATCTATTTTCCATCATGCCTGGTGCAGCACAGATTGCTTCCCTCCTGCTGCAGCCAGTGCACCCCTCCTGCAGGCAGGCCACCACATCCCCCTCCCCTGCCCCAGCCCCAGCCCAACCGCCAGGGCTTTGCTGAAAGCCCACACTGTGCCAGGGGAGCTGCTGGAGCAGAGGCCCTGCCCTGTAGAGCAACAGTGCTCAATGGCAGCCACTGAGCAGACCTGCACCATCTTCAGCAGAGTTTGGCCAATCTCTAATAGTGTAAAGATTTACACTATTTTCTTAATGCAGATTCTTCCTCCAAAAATTACTGATATCCGTCCCCTGGTAGAAACAGCCTCTGGAATCGATGGGGCCCATCCTAATCCAACACAGCAATCCCTAAGTGTCATTTTGCTCATAGGAAGGCTAATAAATAAATAAGGTCACACCCCTTTACACAGTTGCCTCTTCAAGAAACAGTCACTATCCAGTTTGTATTCTGCACCTAGCCATAACAGGCCTCTACCTTTATCCAGCTTTTCAGTCTAATAATAACTGATAAAAAAGGGAAGCCCAAACAACTTGCAGAAGTCTCAGAATGGCACCATGAGCAGAAAGACACAAACAGGGCACAGGCATACAGCAGTTGCACTCGCCATAGCCACTGAGAGTAATTAGTACACAAAATTATTCAAGAGTATCAAGCAAAAAATAGACTTCTTATAAAGTCAAATTTTTCACTCCCAGTGGTGACGGTCAGTGCTGTTGTGAGAGTTGTAACAGCCCCCAAGAGATGGCAAATATATACATGCACTTTTAATCACTGCAAAATGCTGACACTTGTTTCTGTCCCAAATCCTATTGAAAGGCCTGTTTCATATACTGAATCTAACAGTCACTCTCTCATATACATATTTTAGACACACACAGTTATTCTATATCAATGCTAATATAATGACTGTCAGCTATCAAAAGGTTTTTTAGAAAAACCTTCCTGCAACTTATTTCAAATTGAACTTGAATAAGCACTTCTCTGTAGAGAAGCGCTCTACTGAAACTTTGAAAGCAACTCTGAATTCAATTTCTATTATAACAAACCTGATGTTCTCTGCTCCCTGACTTTGCCCAGCTCACTTGTAGACTTTTTGGGTTTTCTTGCTCCTGCACCTTTCACAAGCCCTGCCAAAGACCATTCAGAATATCAGCATTGGGCAGAACTCATAACAGAAAAACTGTTAGCATTTTGGAGTTGTCAGTGCAAACAAAAACAAGCTGCACCCTTACTCCAAAGGAGTTTATTTTCCAGGTAAATCCTTTGGTTGATAAATCTTGTTGGAGAGGATCTCCATGATGCAAAGTAGAAGCTCTCTCTGAGCTGCCCTCTGTGTTCCCCAGGAAAGTGGAAAGCTGGGCTGGAGGCCAGGAAGCATGGTCACGGGAACTTGCATGCTTGAATTTCTCCTTGAGTTCTCCTGCTCAAGAACACCAAGGTAAAACTGAGTTTGTATGGTTTTGATATGAAATCAGAACCTAGAAGTCCTCAAAGCCAGAACTGAATTCATCAAAATTATTTCTGAATCAGAGAACTTTGCTTTATGTGGCTTAAGATGAGAGACTATGAGAGATAGGGGCCTTCTGCAGTACAGGAGCAGAATATTAAAAGGCCTTTGAAGAGTGCTGCCAGCAGGTCAGAGGTGATCCTTCCCCTCTACTCAGCACTGTTGAGGCCACACCTGGATTGCTGGGTCCAATTCTGGGCTCCCCACTACAAGAGAGACATGGACATACTTGAGATAGTTCAGCAAAGGGCCACAGAGATGACGAAGAGACATGAGCATCTCTCCAATGAGAAAAGGCTGAGAAAGCAGGGACAGTTCAGCCGGGAGAAGAGAAGGCTTGGGGGGGTGGTGTCATCAACATGGACAAATACCTGAAGAGAGGGTGCAAAGAGGATGGAGCCAGGCCCTTCTCAGTGGTGCCCGGTGACAGGACAAGAAGCAGTGGGCATAAACTGAAACACAGGTGGCTCCATCTGAAGATGAGGAAACACTGACACACATTGCCTGGAGATGTTGTGGAGTCTCCATCCTTGAAGTTATTCAAAAGCTGTCTGGACGTGGTCCTGGGAAAACTGGCCCTAGGTGGCCCTGCTTGAGCAGCGGGGTTGGACCAGATGACCTTCAGAAGTCGATCCATTTTATTAGGCATGAAAAGCATTTAATTTTATGCTGGATGCAAGGGCAAATGTAAATATTTTGAACCAGTGGGGGTTTAAATATTTACTCTGAATAAAAAATAGTAGCAAGATGTGAATACATTATTAAATCAAAGTAACAGGATGCTATCCTACTAATCTGGAAATAAATTTCACTCCCATCAAATATTATCGCTCATTCAAAACCCATTAATTACATAGCATTTTCCTTGTACCTTTTTCCTTTGTGATCCCACTGTTTTCCTATTTTAAGTCAAATTGGGTTTTGTGTGACCTTAAGAAACAAAAGGATAAAAGACCAAGAACAAAGAAAATCAAGAACATGAAAACCTACAAACTGTTTAGTGAGGTACCTGAAGGCTTTTAACTGAAGGATTGACAGAAAGGAGTGTCATTTTCTAGCTGATAACAATTTTTTTAAATTATTATTATGATTAGTCACACAGGATTTAAGAAGGCTGATACTTGGTGAAAAAAAAAAGACTGCAAGTATTAATGTATTTTAAAAAAGATGCCAAAGAAAAAACAATAAAATATTCTGATTTTTAAATTCATACACTCAAATTTGCATTTGTAGCTCCAGAGAGTAGTGTACCAATACAAATCAGCTTTACCTATTTCACCTAGGTACTTGTGGAAAGTCAGTCAAAACAAGTAAGAAAATCACACAAATATCTGAAGATTCAGACTACAGATAACAAAGTTAGGAAAACTTGACCTTACAGAAACCTGAATTCCTAAAGCATTTTCCCAATTTACTAGAAAAGAAAGTTTTTCCAACACATTCAATATGAAAAAAAAATAAAACAAAATGAAAGTAAAAAAGGGGTTTGTGTCAGTAAGTTTTAGAACCAAGTAAGATAAGGACACTAATTTGATCTTGGCATGCTACAGTCAGAGAAAACAAGCTCAATCTGAAGGCAACAAAAAAGTCAGAGTTAGGAGCTAGATTTTCAGCTCATTTGTGCCAACTGAGAATCTCAGTCATATACTTGTGCAACCACTGTGTATAGGTGTTGCTTTACTGCCACAGTGCTACATAAGAGTAACAAACACCTCTACTTGGAACTCTTAATTATAGATGACAAATTATAAATCACTAGCTTGTTGCAGCACTGGAAACCTCAAGATGTGATCCATCATGTCTACATCCCAAGAAATAAATTAATCCCTCTGTTTTGTTTAGCAGAAGGCACAGATTTATTACATTTATTTATAAGCATGATACTACTGCAAGAAACAATAAGGGTCATGCTTGTCTTGAATATTGCTTTTGTCCATTCTTCTGACATTGCCTATACCGTTTTGCACTGATATCATTTGATACTCATCCTATGTAAGCATAAAACAACAACTTATGGTGTAGGACAGTGGAGAAGCAAGTGCTGTATCTTAATACAGAGTGAATCCCATGGGATATTTGCTCATATGAAGAACAGCCCTATTCATGAACTTCCATGAACTAAAAAAATTTCACAAAATAATCCAGGCACATAAGATTATTAAATGATCACTGAAAAGCATCAACCACTTACATATATCTGTGCATGTGTGTGTCTGTATATATGCACAAATGTATTTTGTCCACATTACTAGTTATTGTCATCTAGGCAGAAGCGGTTCTTCAGATGCTTACTCTTAGATGTTACAAAAAAATGTTACAAACAAGCCTGAAAAACATTTGGAAATTTATCAGCCTCAGATGAACAGTGACAATCATGTTTCAGTGACAATAAGAAGACAATCGGAATTTGATGGGGAAAAAAAAATTGACAACTGAAATCAGTTTAAATCCTGGGGTACTAAATAAGGGTTTCCCCCAATTATTATATTTTACTATTCTCTAGGGTCACCCATGTTGTTTTACAATATGATGTATAGGTCAAGAATGCAGGCAGGAACTTTTTAATGGAAGGAAAAATTGGCTGGGCTGTGGAGACACTCTACCAGGAAGAACAGCAGGTGAACATATCAGTCATTTGCATATCATAAGGTACTATATCCACAGCAAGACTAAATTACTCTTCAGAAACAAACTTCCTTGACCATCATAACTGTGATCACTAACATGAAGCTATATGCTGTTACTGATGATACAAACATAGAATTTAATAGTCCAGCCAAGCAGAAAAAGCCCAAATTCTAGACTAAGTCTATGCATACTAAAAAGGCAATGAAAAATGCTTTGTTGTTTCATATAAGAAAGGCTTTTAATACAAAGAGTATTTGGGGGATGTTTTGGCTCTCCTTTTTCAGAAGGTTTTAATTGTCAATTATGTGCGCTGTCATTCCCAACAGCATAGAGTTGTGGGTTCATGGTAGGCCACAGGACCTGCAAACAGAAGTATGGACGTATTCTGGCATGTTAGCATTTTGACAAAAAAAATCTTGATACTTGACCCAAAAAAAAAAAAAAAAAAAAAAAAAAAAAAAAATCCCACAAGTACTACATATCCGAACAAATTTGTCAGAGCACTAGACTACTGAGAAAAGCAAACAACAATAACACAACAGCTGCTTAGAAAACAACCAACCAAAAACCTTTCCAGTCTGTAACATGATGCATATTCTCAGAAGAAACTCAATATTGCTATTGGTAGTAGAGGATCTTCACTGAAAAGGATCAGCAAGATTATGCAATTTAGGAATTAGTCCTCCATAAGGTTCCAGGAAGGGGTTGTGGTTTCTCATACTTTTTGTGAAGAATTAAACTCCTGATTTAGGTGAGTTTATAATCACACACTAATTAAATTGTAAGGTGTAAATTAAGACTTACTGCCATAGATCAGATATATCCAATAGAAGGCTCAGGTCACTGTTGTCTTAAATCCAAGGCTGACGAAAAAAACAAAACCAATTACAACAGTAGTGGCATTTACCTTCCCTCCCCATGTCTCAGAGAACCAGAATCTATTGGGTAGCTCAAAGGATAAATATTCACAGGGCTGCTCTAGCTACATCCAGCTGCAACAGACTTGTGTTACCATTTACAGTTTGCCCCATCCTGTATGAGGGCAGCAGCAGACCCGCTTCCTTCATTACACACACACTCTGCCAGTTTTAAGATTAGTGCTACAGAAGACACAAACACCTTTCTGTTTATCTCTGCAGTAAGGCAAAGAAGACTTGGATGGATACAAGGCCTAATGCAATCTGCAAAAGTCATCAACAGCTTATCCACTGCATTACACTCTGTGTAAACAGCCAACGTACTAAAAACTGGTTTAAGTTTCCTTAGATTCTCTGCACAATTGATCCATAATCATCTGAGTGCTCACTGAAGCTTAGTATCCTACCTTTTTCTATTGATTGCAAATTGCCTGTTCTGTTCCCTAACCTGTGTTTCAGCCAACAATGTGCTCAGTGGAAAAGGCTGTTTGCAGTGTCTGGCTTTTCTAGAAACAGTAATGCAACCACACACAGTATGCTGGTTCAGTGTTTGATTCCTTTGAGAGGTATCCTTGTTGTTTTCTTTCAGCCCTGGGGGGATATATAAATGCAGAGTTTAAATTGAGCCCATGTCATAGGCTCCCAAACATCTGTATGAGGTAGCAGGAGAGCTAGAAAACCTATTTGAAACAGATTGCTGAACTCACTACAATTAAATCCCCATGTACAAGTGCTAACATCACAAAAATCCTCATCAAACTTGGAAATAATTGGCTAATCAGCTGGCAAGCTTGCTAAAGAAGCCATGAATGGGAAGGCTAAAGAGACAACTATCTCCTCTTCCAAACAGTGGTAAGGCCAAAGAGAGAGGTGGATTGTTGTGGAGAAATGCCACTGCCACCAATGTCTGTGCTTCATTAATTAGTTTCTAGGACCAATTAGTTAAATCAGTTTCTAGGACTGCCAAATACTTTTTCTTTAGAAGGCAAGAAAAACAGTAGGTGTAAGTTAGCAGGTCAAGTTCTGATGAAGAGCATATCCAGGTAGAAAAAAATTGAAGTCTTTTTAATTCATATTTGATTATAATTAATTTGCAAGGAAAAAGCAGGGCTGTGTGGTCCTGTTAGTGGTGATCCGGGAAAGAAGCAATTGAGGTAAATATCAGATCTGTCCAAACTAAAACATTTGTTTGAAACATTTAAACCAACTGTGTTCTAAAGAGAAAAAAATAGCTCAAAAAATATTTCTGTAAACAACAACAGTTTCAAGAACTATTTTAATACCCCTTCCATTGCCATTTCTTCCCCCAAATCAGTAAGCGAGAAGGCAGTTGTGTAGCCTTTGGGGTTGGGTTTTTATCTGTTTTAAACAAAAAAGATCTAGTAACCATTAATTCCTCTCAAATAAGAGGTTTCAGGACACAGGGGTGTGCGCTATTTTCTTTATACGATGGGCCTAAAAAAAGACTGGCCAGAATTCACTACGGTGAATGTTGTTCTTTGAACTATTTGAATTCAAACTAATTTAAGTAAAATTTGCATGTTAATTTAAACAAAAACCTTAGCATGTCACTGATAATGAAATGAGAAACAAACAAAGCCTAGTCTAAAAAATTAATTGATTCTGCGGCGTTTTTTGGTAAGTTAGAAAGTGCATTGGTGCCTTTTATCTACCCCATCATTTGGCAGTGATCTGCAGGACAATGAATCCAAGTGAAAGACGGTTCATTTATTTCTTGACTAGCAAATGCACGGTTGTCTTAACTCACACAAAATAGTTTTTAAAGAAATACCATTAAACTGGAAGGTATGTTAGTTCTTATACTGTTTCCAGCAGAACAGCAATGTGAAATTCTGAGTTTTATTAAGCTTAAAAATACAATGCTGTCTTTAAAACAATGTACCTATACTTTTCATGCTTCCTTCCTTCATCTTTCACAGCTTGTTTTTCAGGCTCAGAAAATCCTATGCTCAGAAAAGACAGGAAACTTGTATATTATTGCTAACTTCAAAATGAGGTTATCCACAACTGCTTTCAAAAGATGCTAAGTACTTCTAAAGTTCTCTCTTTCTACCTTACATTTTTTGCAAGGAAGATTTCCATGTTGTTGTTTAACCCTAATGATACATAGGGCACGCATCTGGTGCTGCACAGATGCCGGATTGCAGCTGTCCCTCTTATCCCCCAACGCTTCCCTGGTTCCACTGAGCAGAAAGATTCAGGCTACTATCCAACCATCCAGCAAAGAGCACGCATGTAACATGAGAAAATGAGTAGCGCCATTAACTTTTAACAGACAGCCTATGTGCTTAGACATGGACATGCATATGTTGTAAAATCAGATCGCTAGTTTACTACTATCATTTAAAAGTTTACAGGCATCCTCACAGGGCAAAGAGAAAAAAAAAAACAAACCAACCACTGCAGTAGTAAGCATATTAATGGCACTCATTACTTAGAAAAAATTGTAGACTTCAGTACCAAAGAAATTCATGTACATGTTCACCTTCCTAAAGTAAAGCATTGTTGTCATTCTTTTTCCTCCAGAAGCAGAATTAAGTTCAGTAACTCAACACAGGGTTCATTCTCCTTGAAAATGTACACATAAGGTACACCTAGTACTTCAACCTTGCTCTACTTGCAAAGGCACACAATTATCTACTACAATAAAGAATGACAGAACAGGAGCAGGATACTCTACTGTGCTGCACACACGGCATAATTTATTGCTCCACTGTTCATTCACTGGAAAGATGGTTTTGAGCATGTTTATTGTTATCTCTTTTCATCCATTCGTGTATGCACTTGTATCAGAGGACTTACAAGAGAGGCTTTAAATATCAGAGGAAATCAGTTCTGTGTCTTTTTCCTCTGAGAAGCCCTGAAAGTAGAGGTGGTGGGAAGTGCTGCTTGATCAGTTACTCCCAGGTTGCACTGCAGCAACAGACTCAAAGAAACCTGCGATAGAAGGCATAATGATAGTAGATCCTCCACAGACACTTCTCTGACAATAAGACACTCTATTCAATTAATAGAGACCAAATTCAGCTTTAGAAGTCCCAGAGTGAAAATGGTTAGCAGGTGGGAGAATATTCTGTCATACAATCTTTACAGGCTTGCTCTAGCCTTCTGCTCTCCCCAAGGCTTTCTTTTAGCCACTGTTGAGGAAGAAAAAAAGAAAAAAAAGACCTCTCAAAGACAGACCAACGAAAAAGAATTGGACTGTAGCCAAACAATTTCCCCCATGACCACCACCCTAATGTCCTTAAATTCACATCTAATTATTTTCATTTTCTTATTACCAGAAATCATGGGTTTTTTTCTGGAATAAATGCTGTGCAGGAATACAAATTCTGCCTTTTGCTGCCACCTTCTAAGAATATTAGACTTGTGCCTTAAATATCATGGCACAAGTTTATTAAAAGAGGGAGAGGGGTAAGTTAGCTCAAAGAGTTTGCTACAACAATTTAAAAGGTATTATAGTAAAATCTGAATAAACAAGTTACACTAGCACAGGGTACATAGGTACTGCATAATGCAATATTGTGAAGCGTGAACAAGACATTAATTACAAGATCAGAATTTCTAGACACTGGGTAAAGGATTTTTGCCTTAAACTATTTAAAAAATACAAAACTCACACTAGACTCTTTAGATCAAGTTTACACAAGCTGACGGAAAAAACCCAAACTGATCAGGAAAAGAACAAAATCAAGAAGCAGCAATGCAATTTATGCAGGTCTGACAGAAACCAGCAGAAAATAAGCACTTATGGGTTCTAAGTATTACAGGCTCTAAAATAAGTATTTATGGGCTCTACAATAAGTATTTATGGGCTCTACAATAAGTATTTACAAGCTCTAAGATCAGGTCGGACTCAAACTAAAATTCAGCCCAAAGCAAGGTTTTGCAGCCAAGTTCTGCACTTCCAAAGCCAGGTTTTATTGGTGAGAGCAGCTGACAGAGCCTCACCTACAGCTTTATAAATGGCAGTTCTGCAATCCTCTTCCACCTCTGAAGGAAGTCCTGCCACACTGTCAAACAAACTTCAGAGCTATCTGTCTGTCTGCTTCCATATGCCTTTCACTCACATGGTTCTCTTGCATTTGAGCAGGTCTCAAGGACTCTAAACCCAGCAGAAGTGCTGCCATT
This sequence comes from Morus bassanus, assembly GCA_031468815.1. NCBI lineage: Eukaryota > Metazoa > Chordata > Aves > Suliformes > Sulidae > Morus > Morus bassanus. The sequence continues at coordinate 105,075,301 of CM062567.1, read as the reverse complement.
ACAGTGAGTGCTTTACGAGGGCTGCAGGAGGTAATGATTCTGGATACACAAGTCCATTAATTGATCGTTTTACATTTAGCTCCAGTAGGCAATCTTAGCTACATGCTGAGCCATGGCAGTTGCTTTCTAAGCAAACACTTTCAAGTGTATGCTCCTGATCTTTCAAAACAACCTTGCCTTTTTTTAATAATCTTTTAAAAGAAAAAAAAAAAAAAACATATCCTGCAGAAAATTCTTTCTTTTTCAGAAACTACTTCCAACTGTGAGGATTTGACAGGAGTTGTAATTTCACTAGTACAGCTACAGCACACAAACCATCCCCTATATATTCTTTCCATTCATGTTTTAAAATATCTATTACCAACTTCTCTGTATGTGCCTTCCAACTTACTGCCTACTCTCCTGTTTTCTAATACTACAACAGATTCATAAGACAAATATTTTGTGCTATGAAAAAACTTCATCTTGCTTATAAGTCTAAGTCCAGTCTTCTCTTCACAGTTCAGTAAAGGCACATTGCAGCAGGCCAGGATTTTTCTAAGTTCTTTCAACTTATAAAACATGTAATATTACATTCCTACAAGAAAAAACTTAGTAGATGAATATAGACAAAGTTTTCATCTGAAAACCCACATCCTGTAGGCTATTATTTTGGCTTTCATTTTTTAAATCCAGCTTTGATAATTTTGAAAATACCTGGCCAAGAAATTCTATGACTGACCTCTCCTGAGAGCTTGTGACAAATTTGCAGTTTGAGACTTTGGAATTAACAAAGGATATGAATAGTACATTTCCATCACCTCTATTTCTCCAGCATCTTGGCAAGCCCAAGTTAATTGTCACTCAGAATGCATTTACTTTTAAGTCATTTTACTCTGAAAAAAGCAAGGCAAGCCAACAGAAACTCAACTGGTCAAGTTCACAGAAGAAAAACATATGCATGTCTAAGCAGCCAGGATATTGCTGGGCATGTAGAATATTTATAAGTTTTAGAGGTTTCAAATAAGCTCTTGTAACACAGGCCCTCACCTGGGAATCTTTGGCAGCATGCTGGCCAACTTGGTGAGGCAGGCTTTAAACTGAGGAACCCGTGGTGTGGGGGCCAAACTGGCAATTCTAATGCCATCACATCCAATGGCGGAACAAGCCAAGCCAACCAGAGCAGTGACAAATGTGCCTTAGCTGCCTCACGAGATGACAATCAGGAGACCAACCACCTCAAGGTTGTGCATGGCTATAGTGGGTCCTCGTGCACCCCTCCAGGGAAACCTGTGTGCTCAGTTACCTCTCTGAAATGCCTGTACACCAATGCACGCAGCATGGGGAATAAACAGGAGGAACTAGAGATCTGTGTGCGGTCGCAGGGCCATGATCTGACTGCAATTACAGAGACATGGTGGGATAGCTCGCACGACTGGAATGCAGTCATGGATGGCTACAGGCTTTTCAGGAAAGACAGGCCAGCAAGATGAGGTGGGGGAGTTGCTCTTTACCTGAGGGAGCAACTGGAATGCATTGAGCTCTGCCTAGGGGTGGAAGAACAAGTTGAGAGCTTGTGAATGAAAATTAGGGGGCAGGCAAATACAGGCAACACTGTTGTGGGCGTTTACTACAGGCCACCTGATCAGGAAGAGGTAGTTGATGAAGCCTTCTACAGACAGCTGGAAGTAGCCTCCCAGTCGCAGGCCCTGGTTCTCATGGGGGACTTCAACCACCCTGATATTTGCTAGAAAAGCAACATGGCAAGATGCGTGCAATCCAGGAGGTTCCTGCAGAGCATCAAGGATAACTTTTTGATGCAGGTGGTGGAGGAGCCAATGAGGCGAGATGTGCTGCTGGACCTTATACTAACAAACAAGGAAGGGCTGGTTGAGGATATAAGAGTTGGGGGTAGTCTTGGCTGCAGTGACCACAAGATGGTAGAGTTCAGGATTCTGCATGGTAGAAGCAGGGCAACAAGTAGGATTACAACCCTGGACTTCAAAAGAGCCAGCTTTGGCTGCTTCAAAGGAGGAATGGAGGAATCCCATGGGCTAGGGCTCTAGAAGGTAGGGAGGTCCAAGAGAGCTGGTCACTATTCAGGTACCACTTCCTCCAGGCTCAAGATCAGTGCATCCCTCAGAGGAATAAGTCAAGCAAAGGAGCCAGGAGACCCGCATGAATCAGCAAAGAGCTTCTGGAAAAACTCAAATGGAATAAAGAGGTTTACAGTATGTGGAAAAAGGGAGCAGCCTCTTGGGAGGAATATAGGAATGTTGTCAGGGTATGCAGAGATGCAACAAGAAAGGCCAAGGCCCACTTGGAACTCAATCTGGCAAGGGATGTCAAGGATAACAAGAAGGGCTTCTTCAAATATATCACTAGTAAAAGAAAGACTAGGGAAACTGTGGGCCTGCTGCTGAATGAGGTAGGGGCCCTGGTGGCGCAGGATGCACGGAAGGCAGAGTTACTGAATGCCTTCTTTGCTTCAGTCATTACTGCTAAGGCTGGCCCTCAAGCATCCCAGCCCCCAGAGGTGAGAGAGAAAATGTGGAGAAAGGAGGACTTCCTCTTGGTTGAGGAGGACTGGATCAAAGATCACCTGGGCAAACTGGATCCTCACAAATCCATTGACCCCAATGGGATGCACCCACGAGTGCTGAGGGAGCTGGCAGATGTTCTTGCCAAGCCACTCTCCCTCATCTTTGAAAGGTCATTGAGGACAGTAGAGGTGCCCGAGGACTGGAGGAAAGCAAATGTGACTCCAGTCTTCAAAAAGGACAAAAGTAGGACTCGGGCAACTACAGACCAGTCAGCCTCACCTCCATCCCTGGAAAGATGATGGAGCAGTTCATTCTGGAGGTCATCTCCAGTCATGTAGAGAAAAGAAGGTTATCAGAACTAGTCAGCATGGATTCACCAAGGGGAGATCATGCTTGACCAACCTGATGGCCTTCTATGGTGGCATGACTGGCTGGGTAAATGAAGGGAGAGCAGTGGATGTTGTTTACCTTGACTTCAGCAAGGCTTTTGACACTGTCTCCCATAACATCCTCATAGGTAAGCTTAGGAAGTGTGGGTTAGATAAGTGGACCGTGAGGTGGATTGAGAACTGCCTGAATAACAGAGCTCAGAGAGTCATGATCAACAGAGCAGAGTCTGGTTGGAGGCCCATAACTAGCGGTGTTCCCCAGGGATCTGTGCTGGGTCCAGTCCTGTTCAACATATTCATCAGTGACCGGGACAAAGGGACAGAGTGTCCCCTCAGCAAGTTTGCCGACAATACCAAACTGGGAGGAGTGGCTGATACACCAGAAGGCTGTGCTGCCGTTCAGCGAGACCTGGACAGGCTGGACAGCTGGGCTGAGGGGAACCTAATGAAATTAAACAAGAGCAAGTGTAAGATCCTGCACCTGGGGAGGAACAACCCCATGCACTGGTACAGGTTGGGGCCGACCTTCTGGAAAGCAGCTCCACTGAGAAGGACCTGGGAGTGCTGGTGGACAGCAAGTTGACCATGAGCCAGCAATGTGCCCTTGTGGCCAAGAAAGCCAACGGTATCCTGGGGTGCATAAAAAGGAGCGTGGCCAGCAGGTCAAGGGAGGTTACCCTCCCCCTCTACTCCACCCTAGTGAGACCACATTTGGAGTACCATGTCCAGTTTTGGGCCCCCCAGTTTAAGAACCCCAGTGGAGAGTTACCAAGATGATCAGGAGAATGAAGCATCTCTCTTATGAGGAAAGGCTGAGAGACCTGGATTTGTTTAGCCTGGAGAAGAGAAGACTGAGGGGATCTCATCAATACTTACAAATATCTGAAGGGCAGGTGTCAAGAGGATGGGACCAGACTCTTCTCAGTGGTGCCCAATGACAGGACAAGGGGCAATGGGCACAAGTTGGAACACAGGAAATTCCACCTAAACATGAGAAAAACTTCTTTACTTTGAGGGTGACAGAGCACTGGAACAGGCTGCCCAGAGAGGCTGTGGAGTCTCCTTCCCTGGAAATATTCAAAACCCACCTGGACGCAGTCCTGTGCCCCCTGCTCTAGGTGTACCTGCTCAAGCAGGGGGCTTAGACGAGATGATCTCCAGAGGTCCCTTCCAACCCCTATCATTCTGTGATTCTGTAATTCTGCGATACAGAAAATAACAGAATACAAATATTTCACACAACTATTGTACCAATCAAATTTTTCAAACAGATCTGGAAAGTTTTGCCATTTCCTAATGCTTAAAAATGCAGATCTTCCCAATCACTGGGGAGGAGGGGGAATAAAAATCAAAGTTTGCCATGTTCTCATTAAAAAGTATGAGAGATACAAGGATACAAGCAAAGTAATAAATATTTAAATGGCAACTGCAGTATATTGTTTTGAACAAAACTTTATATAAAACAGAAAATCTGTAAGAAAACCTAAGTCTGATATTTTTCCCATTTAAAAATCAAAGTTCTTTCCATTTTTCTATGAGTAAAGTTTAGTATTTTCCTGAGGGAACATGATGTTTGTTTCCCAGACCCACTTTGTTAATTAACCTTACCTGGTAAGGCCGAAGGAAGCAACTGTAGCTTCTACAGGTTCAGCTGTGACTGGACCATGTTGTTTACAGAACCTAATTCAGTAGGGAAGTTGCAAGTACCATGGCATTGCACAGCCTTGTTTCAGTACAGGTTTGTTGGGTTTTTTTAAATCCCACACAAGCATTATTTGTGAGATTTTACATCAGCTCTTCCGTAAGCTACAAAATCTTCACATGAGATCAAATACATTGTATTAGCAACCAAAAATAAAAGCAAGCACATGAACAATCAGCTCTCCACACAGGAGACACTTTGAAATGTGCTATAACCACAGATTAGAAGTAATGAACACCAAATTAGGAAGGGCGGCAATCTTCTTTTCTATTCCACTGATTTAATTAGCAAAGGAGGTGAGGGAAGGAGGGGATATTGGGAAAGAGGAATGGTTTTAACATGCAAAGTGATAATTGAGTCTCTAGTTGAGAAACACCAGAAGTGGGCATAGTCCAGAAGTGGGCTTACATCTTAAAAGTTTACCTGAAATTTCAGGAGGTATTTTTGTCTTCAGTGAGTCACTAAGTCAACACCATGAATTAATCAGATCAAAAAAAAGCAAATTTTCTATTTGTTCATGAAAACAGGAAGCTTTCTTATCTTTCTCTAGGCAAGCAGGGGAATATAAGCACTAAGTCCCTTGCTTCACGCACAGTGTACCACCCACCCCTTTGCTACCCAACAACATAAACAACACATGAGTGGTAATAATTGTAGTGTACAGTCCTCAAGCTCTCAGTCCTTGTCAAACTGACTATATACCAGACAAAAAGATGACTGAAATCATGCTCCAAATTTTAAAGAGTCTTCCAAGCAAGATTCAGGAACTACAGACAAATAAACCTGACATCCGCAGTTCTTCAGAACACCATTAGTGGACACATGAATCCACATGACCCACTCAAGAAGAATCGGCATAGTTTTTGTCAAGGGGAATGACAGCTCCCAGATTTCTACATTTGAGGAAAAAATCAGGAAGCAGGTGGGCAAAGATCCAGTTGATAAGGTCTATGCAGATTGCTGAAGGCCCTTCAAAAGAATTCATAAAGAAAATAAACAGCCATGGGAAGAACTTCACATGGAATCAAAAAGCTAATAATAAATAACCAGTAAATGTCAAGAGTCAGAAAAATAGCCATTTGTCTGCCTACTCTAATACCTCAGTGGAGGGAAAATACCTTGCAGTTTCATATATTCACAAGAAATCTAAGAAAAAAAGGTACAAGAAGAGGTACAACAAAGTTTGCTAGCAATATTAACTTACATCGGGAGAGTAAAGGGAAGTGCCAATAGGAAGCAGTTCCAAAAGGAACTCATGATTATATGAACAAGCAGCAAAACAGCTGATATGAACTAACACAATGATGCAATCATTCAGGTTGGAATGAATCTCGAGATCATCCAGGCCAACTCCATGCTCACAGCAAGGTCAACTAGATGAGGACTTGCTGAGCTTAGTTTGGAATATCTTGAAGAACTGCAATTTCACAACCACTCTGGGCAACCATTCCACTGTTTGGACAATCCTCATTGTGAAAAAAAGTCTTATATTGAATTGAGAATTCCTGTCTTTCAGTTTGTGGCTATTGTTTCCCTTCACAAGCACTGCACACCAAGAAACGGTTCTGGCCCTGTCTTCTCTCTACCATCCTATTAAACAGCTGAAGACAGCAAACAAGGTATCCCCTGAGCCTTCTTTTTCCAGCTGAACTAGTCCAGTTCTCTTAGCACCCTTCCTTCTAACATCATGTGCTCCAGCCTCCAACCATCTTCATGGTCTTTGCTGGGCTTGCTTTAATATGTCAATGTCTGTTTCGTATCAGAGAACTCATAACTGGACACAATACTGCGGATGTGGTCTCATGAGTGCTAAATAGAAGGGATTAATCACTTCCCTTAATCTGCTGGCCACAGTCTTGCAAATAAACCACAGTACGTGGTGCAACCTTCTTCACCACAAAGGCATGCTACTGACACAAGGTACTTAGTCAACATGAAGTGAGGCACATAAAAAAAAAAATTTTGCATACATAGTTATGAGCTGTGAATCAATTATCACTCAGAAATAGTAGAGTTTGTGTTTTCTATGAAAATATCAGCCCATTTCTTTGTGTCAGTCAAAATAAAAGTCAAATGTTGGCTAGCTTCTGAGGGGGATCTGAGATGTCTATAAAATTGCAAGTAAAATGGACACACTCTCTCCAACGCAGCAGTTATAGGCATTAAATGAAACTAGCAGATAATAAGTGCAAAAACAAATAAAAGGAGATACCATTTCACACGTTGTGTGATTCAGCTGTGGAGCTTCTTGCCCCAAGCTATTATGAAAACTAAAAATATGCAGTCAAAAATAGACAAACTCATGAAGGAGGGGAAAAAGTATATCCAGGTTGGACTACTAAATACAAAGACATATACATTTGTCTCAATATATCCATAAGACAAATCACTGGAACTTAGAAGACTGCTTGGTAAAAAGTATCCTCATGTATTTGCTTTAGTCTTTAAAATCTTATGTAGGCATCTGCTACAAACAGTTTCAGAGAAAACGACAGATGAAATTCTGGTCTCATCTACAACACTGTTCCACTTACAAGTAGATGTATCAGAGGTATCTCATGTAGGATCTTAAATACAGGACTTAATCTGACAGTTCACAAGCACAGATAGGCCTTCAAACACACACACACACACAAAAGGGAAGCAACTCCAAAACACAAAGGCCTGGGAATGAGCAAAATACATGATTTCTTATCCCAAAAAGAGCCTAGGACAACCACACACAACTGCAATATGTTCCAGTTTTCTCAAATTCTGTCCAGTTATTTCTAAACATTTGAATTCTGAATAAGAAAGAGCATGGAAAAATTTGAGGAAGAGAGGATGTTGTGGAAGTAGGACACATATGAGGAAAATATTTACTCCAAATGTTCAGTGAAAAAAAGTGGCTGTGAAAGAAAAGTCTGAAACTAGAAAAAAGTAGTTCTCTGATAAAGTAATGGGAAAGAGAGACCCTTTCAGTGCTGAAATAGCAACAGAGAAGGAAACCTGGAAAGGATGGGAGAACCACCAAACAAGGGACAGAAAACCTGACACCAAACTAAAAAGAACAAAAATACAATAAAGCTTTCCTTTAGCTCTCACATTTCTTAACTGAAATTGCAACAGTACTGATGCAAATCCAAGAAAGCAACCAAGAAAGACAGGACAAGCTGTTATACCTGAGAGAGATGAGACTGTGGGAAACAGTACTACCAGGAGAGAGATGTACAGAGGGCTGAGGAAAGAGAGGGAAATCAAGCAGGGAGAGGAGCAGCACAATACAAGATTCATCATAGCATTTTTCTCAATTCTCTAGGTTCATGATAAACACATGCTGCAATTTTTCACAGACTGGGGCTCCAGTGAAATTCGAGTCCAACTAAAAGCCTTCAAATACTTCCAGAGGTGCCTGCAAAGAGATTACAACATAGACAAGCAGCTGTTTGAAGTGCTCATTCTATGAATGGTGCAGATCATAGCTGCAATTTACATCTGAAGGATAATTTATTACACATAACATCAGTACATTTGTGCAGTGTATAAACTCAAGAATTCAGTGATCTAGCACTTCATTTTCCTGATGCACTAAGGCATAAAAATTTTTTCCACTCTTCATCAGTAATCTACATTGCCCTAAGTAATGATGTATGAGTGCCATCTTACATCTTTTATATGCAAATTATTCTATTCTGTTAATTAGCATAATCTCAGAATTATTGATGGAAAAGGTCATGTTGCACAAATAATGAACCTGCTCAGAAATCGTAACTTCCAGAATTAGAACTGCAGTTTTTGAGACTAAAATTCTGCTTTGCACCGGAAGAATTTCAGTCCTAAACTATAACAACTTTATTTTCATTTGTTCACCTTGTTAAAGAGGTAACTCCAAGCAGACTTTCACTTCTTGCTGATACTTAGCAAGAAGTTTTGTTTGTTCAACATCATACCACCGAGACCTACAGAAGCTTTAAGTGAGCAGGGTAATATTATCAGAAATTGAAAGAACTGCAAAAAAACCCCAGTCCCTACTAAAAATACTGAAGAAAACTCTATTTCCATACAATAAGATGATGCAGGGACACATTTCAATATTGAGAACAAATTTCTAAATCTGCAGGAGGACTCTGCTGAAACAATAACATCTGACAGAAAAGGTCAGTGAGTTAATGAAATAAGGCCTTAAGATGGAAATAACAAATAATACACAGTTTTATACCTTATTATGCAGTTTTGTAGTGTCATAATCAATCCTTCTACATGAGAAAGTCATAAACCATCAATCTGGCATCAAAATGACAGATTATGATTTATTCTGAAAATATTCAGATGATAGCTACATAAGCATTCTGGGAAATGTAGTATGAAATATCCCTCAGCTAAAGTATTACTGCTGAGGTGAAAGTAACAGAAGTCATACTGAAAAGGTGAGTAATTGCCATAAGGAAGACAAAGATTTTCACAACAATCTTTAATCACTGCAGTTACTTCTAATATACTTGCATTCTAAAAGGCTTCACACAAAAAACTGGACTGAAACACATAACTTATCAATAAGCATTTCCACAAGTTCACTCTTTCTCCTCAACTATTACAACATGAGAATGACAAACAGGAGAATACATCTGCTGCCTGCCTCTGTCAATGTACAACTCCTGCAACCAGGTTCTAACCCCATAAGGTATTTATCACTAAGAGAATCTATCTCAATACAAAGGCTTCACTCTCTGCCTCTGCTAAAACACTCATTTTAATTGGACAGAAATACTGGCAATGCAAATAAAGGGTAACAAATACAAGCAGTAAGAAAAGATTAGTTGCATCGATGTCATGTACAATCTACCAGACATAGATGATGTCATAGATTATTCTTTCCTCTCCAAGTCAGACATCTTAGAAACAATTCATCTTACTGGGGCAGTTTTTAACAGCTGTACTATTTGAAAGCCTTAATTAAGTTGATCCACATATATCAAAGTATCTTTCTATTCTGGCTGCCCACATTTTATGGCTCTATATGCTACAGATTTTCAATATGTCGAGAAGTACCTGCTTGTGGCAGTGTGCTCCCCCCTGGCCCCGCGTAAGCAATAACCACCAGTAGGGGTCATGATGGCTGCATCCAGCTTGTGCCAGACTTTGGGGATGGAGGACAACACAGTGCCCAAAGGCTGTCTGGAGCAGCGACCCAGACATCTTGCTGGTATGCAAACATGACTATAAGTCAATCGTCTTACTCCTTAAGGAGTGGACAGCCCAGGGCCTGTTGAGCTCTCCTGCATGGCAGCAGGCTGCAGGCCAGGATCTCCCCTTGAGGAGGGATGCCTGTCATGGTTACTCCTCGAGGTTGAGAGACTCCTTGCTGCAACAGATCCTCAGTAAGTGACTAACAGCATGCTGAACTTTGAAATCTTAGCTAAGTGATATAAAGGATTGATTGCACATATATAATCCTTTAGACATAAACCGTTGACCAATTCTGGGACTAGGACTGGATCCAGCTGCACCTAGGCTCCTCTGAGAAGTTTAGAAAAGAAGGGGGTCCTTTCTGAACCTCATGACTCAATGGGAGGGTCTCCCTGACAGTTTTGTCTGACCCTGTCCTCTATGTAGTAAATAACCAAGTGTACCTTGCCATTGAATCTTGTCAAACCAACGTCACATTTACCATTGAACTTTGTTAACTCACTGTTTTATATCAATAAATTTTTTTTTTTTTTGCTTCTCTGTTTTGAGTGAAGTGCACCCTTACTCCATCTGCAACACTATTTGACAACGGCTTTCTTTCTTTGGATGGGTGAGGGAGCAATTATTTCAGTCATTTTATTGTAAAGCACCTTGCAAAAACAAAAAGGCAGGGTTAAAAATGTTAAATGAAACTTTGCAATATAAACTTCTGTCTTGACATTTCAGAAAATGGTAAATTTAAAAAAGTGGTAACCACCACCACCAAGTACTCTTTACAAAGATACCCATTTGAAAGATTTATGGCAACTCAGTATTTTATGTGAGGTCACCAGAACATCTTGAAGGCGTCAGCATCAGAAGAAGCACTGCAACACAGGAAGAATTAGCCTACAAGAGAGCCTGGCGACTTGGTACAGGAAGCGGATCTAAGCACTGCAGTTACCAGAGCATTGAACCAGTTGCTTTCCATAACCATGTATTACTACCTTCTTAGGAATTTACTCAGATCAGCTTTTATAAAATAATTTCCAGTCATCTCTGGTTTCATCATTCCTCTCAAAGGGATCCTCTCCTCCCATGGGTCCCAGAACAAAGATGGATCACAGGCAAGAGGCAAAACAAGATATTACCTGCATTCAATGTGTGAGAGAACAGGACATCCACTATTCTTAGAGGTAAACATTACTAAACATAGCTACTTACAGAAAAGAAACCCTGCAAAAAGTGGAAATGGGATATTACTAGTCTAAAATAAGAAGGCAGTCCCTCTTACCCTTTCTAGTTTTTGCCAGGTGGGGAAAAAACTACAACCACCACTGAGAAAGATACACTGAGCATTCACATACTAAAAAAACACAGACTGCATAAGAGACTTATGTTACATTATTACCCCCTTTATAGCAGTCATTTTGATTGACAGATGATTATATTTCCATTGAGTCATCCCCCTATCTCTGATGCAATTTTTTGTTCTTCCCAAACTGCAAATAAACCTTTTCCCTGTTGGTCAAAGACAGTCTGCTTTATTCCCATGTGCTACAATGCATGATAACAGGGTTCTGAGACAACATTAACAATGTTTCACATAGCGCAGGTAATTTTGAATGTGTGTGAGTCTGCATTGTCCATACTTATCCGTTTATTCAAATACATACCAAAACCAGTAGCGTGCACTAAAGAGATCCAACTGAGTCTACAAGAATGTTGTTCCACCTCCCCTAGAAGAAACATCAACTGCTGTGAACAATTCAAAGCCTTTAAATGCCATCACCGTGTAAGAAAATGGAAAACTACATGTCAATGTATATCACAGACTCAAGTGCATTTTCCAGCTGCTAAAATAAATTGGTCTCATGCACGACAGAACAGTTGAAACAAATCATGTCATGCAAATGCCAGATTAAAACCATCTCCATTGAGTGTAGTATACAGCAAGCAATGAGTCCCTAACACTATAACATCAGAAGTGTCATTTTTGGGGAAGCATTGTGGCCAAAGAATTACCATAATTTCCTAATAAGAATAATAATATTTATAAGTCATTCAGCAATCACAGCATTTTCCATAGCACCATAATGGATTATCCCCGTTTCTATTTTATTAGAAGTTTGCTATTATGATGCACATCTTGTTTCTTGTCTCAGAAAAGTATGTATTTCTTGCTACCTGCTAGAATCATCTTTCAGCTGTCAATGTGGCGTTACATACTACTTAAGATCAATCTACTTACTGCAAACAACATCCACTTGCCAAATTACCGGGCTTCAACACAAGCTGAACCATCCTAGTCCATCAGGTGTAAGAAATATTGTACAGTTCTGTCACACTACAGTTGTGTCTCATTTAGCCTTTTCTCACACATAATAGGCTGGCTCTTGGCTACATTCAGATGCTGCACATCAATTCCAGAAGCAGTGTACCCTGCAGATGTAGTTTTTGGGGTTTTTTTTTCAAATCAGGAGGACTGTCTAATAACTGAGAACACTTCTGGTTTTTCAGCCTTGGGGCTGCTTTTTTAAAAAAATTCAAATTATTTAACATTTTGTTGTGTGTTGTGCAGAAGAATTCAGAAAAATACCCAAGCTAACATTATGCTTCCAGTTCTGTATCAACTCAGTCCCATATGAACACATTAACCCTGTGTTGCCATAGCTATATTGTTCTTTGAACCTGCACACAGATCTACAAATGTCTTTGAGCAGTGGAGTTTCGTTATTTATCTCAGAGTCATCTTTGGCATCCTGAAAACAGTAGTGCATCACACGGTGCTAACATGTCTTAAATCAGATGTCTTTCTCCACCGCACTCTTACAACACAGAAATGGTGAATAAAGAATACACCTATCATGAAAGATGCAGGACAGAGTTATTCATATTAAACATCCAAATATAACTTTCCCAACATTTTTACTTTTTCGCACACACAGGAAACAGAACAAATGCATAAATAGAAGCAATTACCTTGGACTCTGGCATTCCTTAGGATACTGTTCCATCTTGCAAAGACCTTTCTGGGGTATTTTGGTTTCTTTTGCTACTCCTGGTTAAATAAAGTCAAGTAAGAACACATTGAATTGTTTTTCCAGTTTCTAAAGCTTGGCACTTCAGAAGCTTCTACCCATTATTTCCTCATAAATAATAAGAAACGATGGCAGATTTTTCTAAGATGCTGCTATTTGTACTAGCAGCCTTCTGACTCTCAATAGGTAACAGAAATTCCAGGTCAACATTTAGGTATTAAAGAAATGTCATCACCTCCACACAAAAAAAAGACTCTTCAACAGTGATGGTATAGTATCTCAATAAGGTGCAAGAGGGATTGGAAATTAACTGGGAAAAATGCAAACCAGAACAAAAATGCAATAGCCACTTTTAAATGGGATCATACATCAGTTTTAACAGCACTGACAGGAGTAAGATTTATTATTTAGTTATGTTCTTCACACTTAACAAAAGATAAACAGTCCAAAGTCTCCTCAAAAATACACTGTCACTTCTCCCTTCCATGTGAGAGCTTAGGATAAGGAGGGGAATGCTGCTTGTCTGGTGGGTGCTAGCGGGTGACCCATTTCCTTCTTTAGTTCCATATAAATTTTTGCCCAGGAATGGGCAATTCAGCAATAACAACCAGCGTAGTATAACAGGTCTTAAATAATGTATTTCAGACACTTTTTAATTTTCCTGTGATTTGTAAGTCTTCAAGATTCATACTCTCATGCCTACTTTCACCACCACGCAGTCAGACACCTGCGGGGGGAGTGGCGGGAACAGTAAGGAATCACATTGCCAAAGGTTGCACTGCCAAAGGCATAATACAAATTATCAGATCTTCCAAATCCTATAATAAAAATAATACTTAGGGTTACTCCCTAAAAACTTTGCTTTTTGAGGTTTTTAGGTAAAACAGAACATTTTCTGAATAGCTTCATGCTATATGGAAAACTGAGCAGTTCTAAGGGAGCACTAGACAAAAACATTGTTATAATATCAAAGACATATAAGTCATTTGCAGAGCATGAGCAGTGAAGAGTTTTAAAATCTATACAAGCTGTTGATTCTTGGTTCATTGATCAAAGATCTACTGGCATAAGAAACATTTTGAAGCAATATCTTGCTTCAGCCTAGATGAACAATTATGTTTTAACCATACAAATTCATTAAAAGGAAGTGAAATATAACCCATTTTTTATGCAGACCTTAGCAGCAAAGTCCAACTCTGACCCCACTTGCACATTTTACAGTGGAACCATCCTGACTCTTCCACCCAAAGAAAGTGATTTTATATTTATTGCAGAAATGAATGCAGCAGGATACAGAAACTGTGGGATTGACCCAGGCATAATGAAAAGAAGTAGCCTGGAACAGAATTCACCAAGGAGACAGGAACTGTAGATGGCAGCTAGAATGCTACTGAAAAAACATTATTGCAGACAAAATGTGTGGAAGCCTAAAGGTCATAATGAGTACAAACTGGAACTGTACACTCAGTAACTAGCTCTTCAATGAGTGACTCTAGGGCAGTGATAAACAAGCACATATAATCAAATGAATCTTGACCTACAAACTAAAGATTGCTAATCAGTGCAACCACATGGGGAGAGCAGTTCCTAGGAAAGGATATTTGCGTGACTACCCCTAGATTTAGTGCCGCAGTTTCAAGATACATTGGCTGGAAGGAGGGAAAGGACATGAACTTCATTTTTCTCAGCCCAGCAAAACTGGCCTAGCTACTTTCAGAATTCTTTTCAAGCATCTATTTCCAATTTTCAACCTTCACTTCTCAGCAAAAAACTGGGGGTTTTGACAGAGACCTTACAAAATTATCTTTCTCACAGTAACCTGGTTAGGAACTATTACAAGGACATGCATTTTACCATTACATGACATGACTGCAGGTGCTCCAACACAAGAACAGTGCTTCCTGTGTAATGCTGGAAAAACAGAGCAAGAAATTTTCCAGTGAGCACAGGAATAAACCTTCTTATAAAGGCAATCAGGGAAATATGAATACAACAGGCAAATTATGTATTGACAGAACCTTAGACTTTTCAAATGTACACTCACATGTTTAACTATGCTTATCATGTAAGTCCTGCTGGGATGAAACCCTTTCCCACAGATATGCTTCTGTCAATATTCTCATTGCAAAAAATCTGGGACTATGGGAGAAACAGGTGGTGATTTTATTCCCAAAAAGCCAAACTAGAGGTATGCATAGATACTCAAAGAGATGATGTAGTAGATCGTACCTTTCAAGTTATCGGTTAAAATCCAAAGAAATTCAACACAGCCTTCTTTCATTATCAAATAAGATATGCTGCCTTATAGTTATTTCAAGGCAGCAGGATAAGATCAGCCACATAACTGAAAAGAAGGTAACGCAGATATAAACTGCTTGCATGTCAAAACCTGTTTCTCCCCACAGTTAACTGAAGATTATAGCCAAACTGCAGGTTTATGCTACCACAGGATGGAATTTCTGTATGATGACAATTATAACTTGCTGCATCACCTTTACTATCTCTAGAGACAGCAGAGCTGAAAGGACATGACTGCTGAGCTACTTGCTTATGTCCGGAGGCGACATTCCCAGGGTGAAGTTGCTGACAAACCTTAGTGCCATCCATGCTGCACCATTCTTGATCTACTTAGAACATCTCCGCCTGAAGGAAGCACTTTCCACAGCCTTAAATTCACTTAAAATGCAAACTAGGAAAAGCATCACCTATAATATCAACAGTTTTTTAAACCCAATGAATAAGACTAACCAATTTCAGTGTAAATTACAAAATTCCTTTCAGTTTAAACTAACTCATTAAACTCCCTTACGTGTTAACGTTCTTAAGGCTAAATGATTAGTATGCAATTTCTTCTACTGAATCTGTAAGCCATAAGAGAAGTTAAGCTAAATATTTTCACAAAAGGACCCTCTCTTTCCCCATCTCCAAATTTTACAGCCTGAAAATTCTACCAGCTGAGCTAAATCTCACATGCCTGTGTGACTTCTCTCACTGTCAGTCACAAAGTTATAGCAATATAATGTGAAAATTAGCATTAGTGAAAGTGGCAGAGAAAAGTGCTGGTTTATGATTTATGTTCTTTACAGAATAGGTGGCTAGAAAATTCACTAAGTCCCTGTTGCCAGAATGCAGCTACCATACATATTAAATTCATGCTTCGGTTCACATTTTCCTTACAAATGGCTGAAACCTGTTCTATACACTGTCTAGTTCTGCCAGTAGTAAGCAGATGCTACCAGTGTGACATATTCTGTATTAACTTTGCTGGTTTACAAGTTTATATTCTATTGGAAACTTCTGTCTCTCAGTTGCTTTAATCCACTGGGCAGCTACTGTTGTTTTCATCAAGGACATCAGGAATCACCCCACACCTTTCTAAGATATTCAGTTCCATACTTGTGGGAAGAGATCAAACAAGATTTATTGTAGTCACTATGTGGCCAGACCATTTGCCTGACACTGATGAAGCTAAAAAAGGTCCTGGCAGCTCCCAGCAGCAAACATGCCAAATACTCAGCAGACAAATGAACAAGGAACAACCCCTTGATCCCCTCTATGGATACCGCTATTAAGATAAGAGAGAAGCAGTATCTGATGTAAAAATGTGTGGGTGGGAAGAAACCGGTAAAGAAGCAAAAGCAATAGGAAAAAAAAAAATAAAAAAAGAGGTAGAAGTTGAAGCCTGAAGTACAGAACTTTTTTCCACCTTCAGCTGCAACCCATGCACGTGACATTACAGAGCGACCTTTTTCTTGCAGTCTCCTGCTGCTGTTTCCAAGGAGGAGCTGCAAAGATTACCACTTGTTGGCTACATTTGTTGTACCAGCCTTACATTGCATTTCCTGAACCCTCAACAGTGGTCCATAGCACAGGAGACTGGTATCATCAGTAACACAATTAAATCACAGAAGGGCTAGTCCAAAACTCCAGTAGATTACTGCTCAGTAAATTGCCCAGCTCATGGGTAAACTTTGCATTCTGAGAGACATCCTGGAAATAAAAGAAATTCACCTCTCCATAAGGATTACACCAAACCAATAGGTTCCATGGGCCATCCACTTTGACATTCTGCTTCCACCCAAACGCCATCTCTCTTTTGGGACTCATCTCACAACAAGCTCTTTGTTCTGCCTTGGTGCAACAAAGTTCGTGGACTCAGAGGCCTTAGATTTATCTCACCTGCCTCTATGCACCTTAGTGAGTTACCTAGGGTGGGAATCCTATTGCTACAGTCTTTCACTACCTTCACGGGAAAGAAAGAGGTTCATGGGAGAAGCCAAGGGGGGAAAGCATTCATTTTCCTCTAAGACAGCAGAACTCGGTACTGCTTTCCAGTTAAAGTCTTAGCCTGCTACACAGGAAACATTGGTAGTGACCAGTGCCTAAAGTTATCAGTTGTTGCCTATCCTATACCCCCCTTAGTAGTAAAGTAGTTCTTTGCTTCGTCATACAAACACCTTTAAAATACGTATAGCAGGAGAGGGAAGGAGAGAGCAGGTGAGCATATGCAAGATGGAATCATTCAATGAAAACAGATTACAAGGACAGCCAGACTACCAGCTATTTTGGTGCCTTGAGAAGAAGCACCCTGATGGTAGAAAAAATGAATGCTTAACTGCAGGTGACCTTGTACAGATGCCAGCTGCTGCCCACGTGAAAAACAGAGTGAACTGTCATGGGCCGTTCTCTATGAACAAGACTGTGCACAGGTTAGCCTGTGTTATTTTATGTATCACATTGAAGCAAGAAAAGGAGATGAAAGGAATGAGATTGCTCTTCACAGGAGCTGCCTGGAATGCCAAATGCACAACAAGGTTAGTAAAAGGTGGTGGGTGCTTCCATAGGGCTAGAAGAAAAAAAAAAAAAACCACCCAAACAAACACAAACAAACAGTAAAAGGAGTAAAATGAGAAACTGCCCTGTCTGAAATTTGCTGCAGTGATGCAACATAGGCCGCGGGGGCTGGGGGAGAAGAGACATCCAGTGTCTTAAAATTGTCTCTGGGTCTTGAAAAACAACTTTACAAGAACTGGGTCCTTGGAAAAAGATTCAAATTGCAGATTTAAAAGAGGCAGCAAATTACTCACAGCTAGAAAATGTATTATGATCACCTGGAGTTATAAATAAGTTTTCACACACAGATACACACATATTCTCTCTATATATGTCTACACTATGAGAACATAAATGTAATGAAAGCTTGTCAAAAATTATTAATGAAGGACAAAAGGGGTAAATCAACTTCCATTATTCTTACCTCTAAAAGAGAAGAAATTACTTTTTCAGAGAAGAATCTCAGAGGAACAAGTAGCTGGTACAACAGTAAAACAGTGTGCATTATTTTCAGTTGGATCAAGCAGTGATAAATTTGAGGCAGTCTCCTAACGTCTGAGAATCAGTTTCTATATAAATTCTGGCAAAAAAAAAGTAAGAATCAAGACTGGTTTTATGCTAATACCCAAGTATTAGTTGGAAACAGGTCATTTGCTTAAATCAGATTTTTAATAGTCAAGACAAAACTATCAACACAAATCAGAAAACTTAAATCTTCTTCCTCTTACTGAATTGAATTCTGCCCAGGTTCACTGCTAGGTAATTTATTTCAGCTCTCATAGAAATATGAGATTATAAAGGGCATCTACACTGGAAATCCTTACTGCTGAATTAGTAGGAATAAACATAAAGAGCTGAGCTAAAGCACCAAGCAAAACTCTGATTTTAATAAATCCTGAAATAAATGTCCCATGTAACACAAATATGGATGTGCAGTCTGACTTGCAGATGGGCCTCTCTTTCAGCTTTAAAATTTGCAGACATCCTCCTCTTTGTACTGAAATATTACTGTACACAATTTCCACAAAACTACTGCAGGTGCAAAATGAGGGATCAAGGCACAGCAGAAGAGTCTCAGAGTGTGCTCTGTGACAGTAAATTAAAATTCCACATATAAGTGTATTTAGTAACTTAAATGGAAGGCCCCCAGTACATTAGAGATTACACTGTACTTGCAAACAGCCCTTGTGGGCAGATGCCAGGAAAAAAGCCTCTGTCTCTCAAAAGCGATAAACTTTATGGCACTGGGTTTTTTCCACTTTTGTTTGCTGGCTAATGAGAATGAGGCAATGTATGAGTGTACTCACCAGTAATGGATAAATTTTTGAATTCATGTGTTTGAGAAAAAACCCACTGTTGCACGTTGGCTTTTAATGGAATAGAGCTACATAAAACAACACAAGTTTTTTTCATATGCAGTTCAACAACAGACAGGTTAACTAGCACTTCAATTCTAAAGACTGTCCTAAACCAACCCACATGTAGAAGTCTCCAGCTGCATAAAACTGGAGCCTAATACTTGAGCTTTGATCCTTCAGGAATACTGAGTAAATCAGGCAAGAATCCTTGTGCTCCACAAATTCCTACACAGATACAAAAATTAGTGAAAATTGAAGGCCAAAGTAACTGCCTTCTGCTCATGCTTTGTACATAACACAGTCTGTTCACACAAATTTATCTGTGGGAAACTAACCACTGCTATGTCTTTCCCCTCCAATCCCACACCTTGCTACATTTGTTATATTACCCTAACCTCAAGCTTCACTTCCAGCAGTCTCAGACTGGTCACATGCCTAATTTCCAATTAGCTGAATCAATCATTTCACATCAGATGAATCTTTATTCTGTAAAGTGTTGCAAATCTTTAATTGGGCTTGGGACTTGAAAATATTCATATAATTGATTTCTTCAGGATACCATGGAGGGAGAAGTGAAGCAGAAAATGGATTGTTAACACTAAAATATCACCTACTTAAAACACAACAGGAGGTATGATTCAGACATAAATCTGCTGGTCCCAGAGCAAAACACAGATCATATTCAGTAACTTAATGGCTTGTCCATGCAAGCACATTTGTGCCATCTTTTTTTTTTTAAGGACATATAGAAGCTGTAAAATTGAAATGCTGAGATTAAAAAAAAGGAGCAGGATGTCAATTACTTCTATTAGTTGCTAAAGACAGTGTATTTCCAATTCAGTCTTCACCATATGTCCTACAATATGTGAAAGCAGATGCAGAACTTGAAATTAAAAAATTACTAAGGAATTGTAGTATTCCATTACTTATTCACTAAATGTCTTTTCAGGATAACATAACATTAGCGTTACAAAGTTCTGTCTTTCCTCACACACAAACATTCCACTCTTACAAATCTACTCTGCAATAGAATTAAAACTGAAATTTTAAGATCCTTACATACATGTGTAAAAATCGGAAGAAAACATGGTGGACAAGTCGTATAATTACTATGACGGAATTTTTTTCTCAAAAACATTCTTTTACTTACTATATCATACAGGTAGCAAATTCGCAAGAGAATGATTTAGTTTCAGAGTACCCTACCTCTCTTAAAGCTTTTGTTAAACATTTTCACAAGGTACACAGAGATACCTTTCTTTGAACATTTCTAACAGAAAAAAAATAAGGGAAAGTTGTAAATCCAGGTGTTATAAAACAAATGAGATAACAATGAACAAAAGAACCACTGATAATCACGAATAAGAATACTGACTTTATTTATTACTTCCAGATTTTTCCAAACATTGAGAGTTTTCAGTATATTTCTAAAGATATATTTTTTTGTCTTTACTGATTATTTCCAGATTTTTCTGAACATCAGCAGGTTTTTTCCCAGCATATTTGTAAAAATATATTTTTTATCTTTAGTATGGAAGAAATATTGATACTGAAACCTGATAAGCTAAGCATTTGCCTTAGCTTGAGGGGTTTGGTGGTGGTGGTTTTTTGCTTAATAGTTACTTTCCAAACCCTGCAGACTAAACTGATTTATGGTATTTCAGTGAATGAAGGGGACATTATCTAGCTATTACACTTTCTTCCCTACCTTGCATTTTTTTGGAGAAGATTTCATCAAGACAGCTGAATTTAACTTTGTGCATGACTGATTCAGGAGAGAAAAAGTTATTAACATGCATTCCTAGTGGTCTGTATGCAGAACAAAAGTAATCCTACCTACTAATACACAATCAGTATGTGACTCATAAGTGCATTTCCCTGCAAAAGGTTCATCTCTCTTCAAAAGGAGATAAACAACTTAAACCTAGAAAGAATAACTCCCATTTCAGTTTTCTTTTGTGTGTTTAAAAGCCTTATAGTTTTCAACTTTATTATAAATACTTCTACAACTGAAGTAGCATTAATATAGAGTAAAACTACTTCTTTTTCACAGACATTTCAAAAGAGGCACAGCATGAGAAAGACTCCTAAAATGTTTAAAACTTGAAGTTAGAACAGAATAAGCAATGCTTTGACATTCAGTACAGTAAGTCTTTCCTCACCACACACAACTCTAGTCATCCTTGTTGCCACCATTTCCCATTCTGATTTATGGTGGAAGCAAGAGACAGAAAACAATGACAGAATTTAACTTTTCATATTGTTGTCCTTCCAACCCACTACACACAAGCAGAGATTAAAAGCCATTGCTTATTCTCATTTTAATTTCTTGAAACACTGTTTTATCTGTGCAGGTTCTAATGCAGTTATGCTTGAGCTCAGATTTGGTTATCACAACTTAGTGAGATACTGCGTATCAGCTGAGCTGTAGTAACAAGCCAGACAGGCAAAACAGTAAATGCTTTTACCTAAATCATCTTCTAATTGTTTGAATGTGTTGGAACACCTGGTAAATACAAGGTAGGCTACTACATGACTGTTGCTGGATGGTAACTCATTAAGATATACAACTTGATCGCTTGTCTAGATTCTTAATCTGAAACAGTATTAATCCATTTCAGCTCATGTAACTGAACAAAAAAAAAAAAAAGACAGTGCTTGTCTCAGAAAGCAAGCATATGACAATGAGAACAGTTTCAACAAAATCAAGACCACACCTAAATATCTAATGGATGAATGCAAATCAAAACACACCTGCTAAATAGGGAGGAAGAGGCCAGGCAGGAAAAAAAAAAATCTGTGATGAGACTATCCACCATACAACTGCTTTCTCTATTTAATTGCACATATCAAAAGCACACTGGAACAGAAACGCATTATGAAAGCAGAGCTGGTTCTGTAACAGTAATTGCAAGATGGTTAGAAAAACCAAAACAACTGAAAGGCCAGTTTGATTACTAGCCTACACTACAAAGACTTCAGAAATACATAGCTGCTCTTAGTGACCCACTAAAGTAAGTCAACTGCAGCAAAGAGCAATGACTGCAGTGTGGCAGTGTTAAAATGAAGGACAATTCTTCAGATGATACAAACCAACACAGTTCCAGCCTGTATCAATGGAAGATCACATAAAGTGCCCAAGAATATTAATGAATTGTCCACTGAAGACATTTTTCATTTACAAGTACCTCTTTCTAAAAGAAAAAAAAAAAGAACATGGAACACGGAAGCATTTAGGTACACAGCAGACATCTGGCAAAACAATAACAAACGGCAGGATTAACAATAGATGTAGTTCTATTAAAAAGACAACTACTCCACTGTTGGAATAATCTCATAAAAGCCCTTTCATTAAATCACTCTTTCATACTAACAGATTCCTTTTCAATGTAATGTAAACTTATTATGTTTAATGAGCACTATTATATTTGCAATAAAATAAACATAAGTACTGTTTTTATGCTTGCCTACCAGGTAAGTCACCCTTTTAAAAATATTACAGTTCTATCTGTTGCAAAGTACTTAAAAATGCACATTTAAAAGCTGGCAGTGGTTACTCTCTTTTTACTTTGATGAGTTGGTCCCTGAAGCGCGCACAAATACAAGCAAAATCTTTATATTTTTATTCTTTTTCCACTTACAAGTGCTTACACTTTCTCTCACAGGAATTGTCCTGCTTGGATAAATGATGCAATTACAACAAAGACATTTTCTTGTCTTCAGCATGGAACACTAACAAAATCATTAAAAGCTGCTGCAAGAAATCCTGAGGCATTAAGAGAAAAATGTGATGTAAGGCTTAGTGTAACAACCAGTTGTGTATTTTGATGATCAGATTTCAAATGGTGCCTCCATTTTTCCTGTTTGTTCTAACAACTGTCTTTTATACAGCAAGAATCTTTTATTGCAGTGGGACATGCAACTCATCCTACTGTCTTTTGCACCAGGTATACAAAAAGGGACTTTGCAGAAGATTAGCCGAAGATTTTATCCAAACATGTAGTTTTTTGGAACAGGTGACATTTTCTTTCATGAAAAGAGCCAGTGCAGTTACTTAACGTCATCCTTTTTTCTTTGTGGAGGTTCAGCGTATGTCCTCACTTACAAAAAGAAAGGAAGATGGGAGTTGAAGAAATGGAAGTTTGAGTGAAGCCACATGTAACTTCACACGTTTGATCATACAGGTGGTAAATACTGAACTTGCTTCTGCTGTGCAAGTTAAAAGCAACTGTCAGCTGAAATTAAAGCAGTGTACAGATGGCATAATACTACAGAAGGTTTAGGTCAATCTCAGGCCTATCTAATGAGGTAAAAATGGATTCTTAGTCTTCATATCTTCAGGAAGGACAAGATTATGGTCCACTTACTTCAGTGAAGATGCACGACAACAGCTCTGCAACACTTAAGTCCATTTCTGAAGATGTCAGAACCACCATTTGCTTGGGTCTGCTGCATATACATGTTCTTGTTTGTGAACAGCAGAAAAAAGTTAGCAATAGCCTGAGGACACTCTGCTATGCCTTTTATCACTTTTTAGGTTGACAGTGCTGCTAAACACTTACCTGCTTCCTCATTAATTCAGTCAGTAAACTTTCAGGCTACTAGATTGGAGTATTGTGGGTAGGAACAGCACACTCCCTTGTTTCATTTTGAATACTGATACCCAAATTTGCTACAGAATCATAGAATCATTGAATGGTTTGGGTTTGAAGGGACCTTTAGAAGTCATCTAGTCCACCCCCGCTGCAGTGAGCAGGGACATCTTCAGCTAGATCAGGTTGCTCAGAGCCCCGTCCAACCTCACCTTGAATGTTTCTAGGGATGGGGCCTCCACAACCTCTCTGGGCAACCTGTTCCAGTGTTTCACCACCCTCATTGTAAAAATTTTTTCCTTATATCTAGTCTAAATCTACCCTCCTTTAATTTAAAACCATTACCCCTTGTCCTGTCACAACAGGCCTTGCTAAAGAGATTGTCCCCATCCTTCATATAGTCCCCCTTTAAGTACTGAAAGGCCACAGTAGGGTAGCCTTCTCGTCTGCAGGCTGAACAACCCCAGCTCTCTCAGCCTGTCCTCGTAGGAGAGGTGCTCCAGCCCTCGGATCATTTTCGTGGCCCTCCTCTGGACCCGCTCCAACAGGTCCACGTCCTTCCTGTGTTGAGGGCTCCAAAGCTGGACGCAGCACTGCAAATGGGGTCTCACCAGAGTGGAGTAGAGGGGCAGAATCACCTCCCTCAACCTGCTGGCCACGCTTCTTTTGATGCAGTCCAGGATATGGTTGGCTTTCTGGGCTGCAAGCACATGTTGTTGGCTCATGTCCAGCTTTTCATCCACCAGTACCCCCAAGTCCTTTACTGCACAGCTGCTCTCAATCTCTTCATCTCCCAGCCTGTACTGATACCAGGGGTTACCCCGACCCAGGTGCAGGACCATGCACTTGGCCTTGTTGAACCTCATGAGGTTCTCACAGGCCCACCTCTCCAGCCTGCCCAGGTCTCTTTGGATGACATCCCATCCTTCTGGCGTGTCAGCTGCACTGCTCAGCTTGGTGTCATCTGCAAACTTGCTGAGGGTGCACTCGATCCCACTAAGTCATTGATGAAGATATTAAACAGTACTGGTGCCAGTATGGACCCTTGAGGGACACCACTCGTCATGGGTCTCCATCTGGACATCGAGCCATTGACCACTACCCTCTGGATGCCACCATCCAACTAGTTTCTTATCCACCGAACAGTCCACCTATCGAATCCGTATCTCCCCAGTTTAGAGAGAAGGATGCTGTGGGGGACCATGTCAAAGGCCTTACAGAAGTCCCAATAGATGACATCTGTAGCTCTTCCCTTGTCCACTGATGTAGTCACTCCATCATAGAAGGCCACTAGGTTGGTCAGGCAGGATTTGCCCTTGGTGAAGCCATGCTGGCTGTCTTGAATCATCTCTCTGCCCTCCATGTGCTTAGCATAGCTTCTAGGAGGATCTGTTCCATGATCTTCCTAGGCACAGAGGTGAGGTTGACAGGGTGGTAGCTCCCCGGGTCCTCCCTTGTACTCTTTTTAAAGATGGGCACAATATTTCCCTTTTTCCAGTGCCCAGGGACTTCACCTGACTGCTGTGACTTTTCAAATATCATGGAGAGTGACTCGGCAACTACATCAGCCAATTCCCTCAGGACTCTGGGATGCATCTCATCAGGTCCCATAGACTTGTGTATATCCTGGCTCCTCAGGCAGTCATGAACTTGATCTTCCCTTACAGTGGGAGGGGCTTGATCCCCCTGGTCTCCATCCTGCGGCTCATCGGCTTGGGAGGGGTGAGGAGAGAGGTTACCGGTGAAGACTGAGGCAAAAAAGTTGAGTACCTCAGTCTTCTCCCCATCTGTTGATACTAGGCCACCATTCTTGTTCATCAGGGCGGGTACGCTTTCTTTAACTTTCCTTTTCTGGTTGACGTACCTGTAGGAGCCTTTCTTGTTATTCTTTGCATCCCTTGCCAAATTCAGCTCCAGCCACACCTTGGCCCTCCTGACCCCATCCCTACACAACCAGCAGCGTCCCTATATTCTTCCCAGGTTACCTGTCCCTGCTTCCACTGCCTGTGCAGTTCCCTCTTGCTCTTTAGTTTGACCAGCATGTCTTGACTCAGCCATGCTGGTCTCTTCCCTTCCTTGCCTGATTTCTTATACCAGGGAACTGAGAACTCTTGTAAAACATTCAATTGTATAAAACAGGCAAATGCTTTAGAAATTGAAAACACTTTTTAAAGAAAAGGAAGTACTTTACTTTTTTTTTTTAAAAAAAAATACATTGGAAATGCAACAAAAATTCAGCTAGAATGAGCAGTGACGGAACTCTTACCATTTTATGGCTGCTGAGTGCCCATTGACCTTGCGAGCTTCACAGCACGTCAGAGAACATACTTGCACATCTCAAAGGATCAGAGCAGCCAGAATAATTCTACATCTTCATTTACAGGCTTAGCAGCAAGGCCAACAACTGACAGGACTTTGGGACTAAGCTACCATTTCCTTGCTAAAGGTGGTGCCTCAAAGTCTAACTTCAGGCAAAAGAAAATCTTGACTGGCCACTTGTCTGTGCAGCATGTATGTCAGCATCTGTTGTTCTGGCATTCATCACAGCCAGTCCGCTTGTTTATAACATTCATATTACTTCAAGGGATCCCAGTCACCATCAGCACTCAATAAGAAAGGAGACAAAATGCAGCTGATCAAGGCTTGTTACACTGGCTAACCACCAAACACAGAACCGTTTCTGTTTCTTCATTAGGCAAGGTTATACAAGTCACACTCAAACTGAATCAGCCTTAACTTTATTATCTTTCAAAGTTAAATTAAGAAACAACCCTATCGCTGTAGTATAGATCTCCTACTGTCTCTGTAGTATAGAGCCCAAGTGCTTGCACATCAACATTGCTTGCATGAACCCATTAATGTACTTAAATGAATAAAGAGACAAATTATTTTTAAGGAAATCACTACCATAACAAAGTCATAGAAGTCAACAATATAGTTGTGCTTTTTTCTTAACAGAGTCCTGTGAAATCACAGAAATTTGCTGTGGTTTGTAACACACTATGTAATGACACTGGAGTCCTAATATCATGTAATTTTATTTTTTTTTTTATACAGGGGGTAGAAGATTTGGTCCTACAGTTACTTCAAGGAATCTGGAACAGGCACATACATTCAATTTTCATATGAATACTTATTGTTAGATAAACAGTATCAGATTCACATTGTTTCCAAAACAACTGAATGTTACGTACATTCAGTAAGAGCAGACATCAGATCAGATGTGCTGATAATTGGGACACTTATTCATAGGCAAGTATCTAGGCTCAAATCAGACAGAAGGTTAGAACATGGCAAAACTGAACAAACAGAAATTTAGAGACATTTCATAATGGATATTATATGTGATTTTCTTAACAAATGCCTTAACTACCATATTGTTCAGATCTGTGACTTCCTGTCTACCTTTTAAATCCTCTACTAGAATACATTTAAGTGAAGTATTTTCTGGAAAAAAGTATTTCTGCATTTAACAAAACCTGTTAAACCTGTTATTTACCAATAACATTCTAATGAATCTGAAGGGAACAGCACACATGCTGGTTTACTACTAGGCATAAAAGTCAATGTTCTCAAAAACAGTGTAGCTTACATAAGGTAAGGCGTCTTCACAGTATGACTCTCACAAGAAGTAATTCATTAACCATAGTAACAAGTATCTATAAAGAAAAATATTCCTAAAAATAATTTCAATATACCCAGTACCAGAAACAGATTAACCATGTGATGTTCAACAGAGAAGAAAAACATTCATTTATATCAGCATCCCTCTTCAATCCCTCCAATGCCAGTTAAAAAAAAATTATGCAATTGCAGTTGTTACTAAAAAACTAAAAGGCACAAAACTTGCAGGAACAGTCTTGCTTATTGGTATCAATTTTAAGCATCAAAAGTTTAGTGTGGTTTTGTTTGTTTGTTTGTTTTTTTAAAGCAAGGAAATTAGTGACCCAATTAAGTCAGTAATTTGTTCCATACCAGTTATTTACCTTTTTGGTGCTTATATAAAGCACCAAATTGACGATCAAATACTCCTTGGTTTCTTCCAACCATACCATCTCAACACAGACTTTACCCTCTGAATCTACATAGTCTGTGGTATAGATATGACCCATGTAGTCATAAAGGCTGGATGCCTTGGAAGACAGTTCCATGGAGACTGGGGCACTGAAACACCAAAAGGGCTTTCCAGTTTCATCCAAGAGAGTAACATCCATCACGTAGCAGCCCTACAAACACAAGCAGAAGAGATTAATTCCCTATGCCTAGGCACACTAAGTAGATCTGTCCCTGATTTTAGGAGAAATATCAAGGTTTCAGAGAGCAATTTTTGGTATGAAGGCTAAAACCTCAAAACGTAATTGCGAGTGCTCCACTGACTACTGCAAAGCAATAAATACTCATCTAGAGGTTTCCTACAGAAATCAAAACTGCAAGCTACAAACTGTGCTACAGAAGGCAGCACTGCCAACCTAAATCAGACATTATTTCTTGAACATTTTTTAAGCCCTTAACATCTGTGTTTCTCATTAGTCACCTTACCATTCAAATAATGATCGTCCTTTCAACATGAGAAAGGAACTTAAGTTTAAACTCAGGTGCTAAACTTGTGTGAACGCAGCAATGCTTGCAAAGATACTCAGAGACCACACCCAAGGCAGCGTACACACACAACAATTACCCTTATATGCCAGCTATAAATGAAACGTATATAGCACTTTTTGAATGCCTACAAGCTTCAGTTCCCAAAAAGGTAATATTAATGTATCTTTCTACCCTCCAAATAATTATTCCTTTTAAAAATTCTTGAAAATATTTCTTTAAACGCTACACAATTACACCATTTTATAATGCTGAAGTCAGGATGCCAATTCATGGGCACTTGCAAACCGATGGTTTCACACGTGCCTTAAAAGCATATGGGTTGTGTGTCACTGTTAATATCATCAGCTGTTACCTACTCTCATGAGTTCTGAATCACTAAATGAATCAGATTATCTCAATTATGCTGTATATATGCATTATTTCCAGGAGTATCATATGCTCCAAAAACACAAACAAAGCAACATCACATATTCCGTGCCAAAAAATCAATTTGGAATGCTTTATTTCACTGTACTACAGAGTTGTGCTTTCATTGTTTTAACATTTCTTTCATTATTACTGTACTTCAATCAAACAATACAGAGCAGATGGCACAAACTTAAGAGATAATGCAATACATACAGTTTTCCTAAGTTTGTTACCTTAGACTATGCTGAAAATACAAAATTCAAACCAAATCTGATGATCATTTAATAACTTATATGAGCTATAAATTTACTTGAAACAAGAAAGAATTACTATTTTCTGGTCTGACATTTCAAAAGCCAATTATGAAAAGTAAAGCTGGGTGACCTTGAGTGTAGGGGGCTTTTTCTTCCCATGTATTTCCAACTATCTGTATTTCAGCAATTAATTTTTTAATAAAAAAATACTCAGAAGTGCCAAAAATAGCTCTTTTTTTCTCAGAATATTAGACAAAATTCAAATAAATTCAAAGTAGTGGCATGTTCTGCTGCCATGGCTGATTTTATTCTGCCTTCACATGTTTTAAGAGTTTTAGAGATTTATGTTAAAAGCCAAATTGAATTCTACCCACAGCTATGTGTTGACATGTGCAATCTCTCACTACAAAATGAGGGTTTTTTTAAAAAAAAATATATTGATATTATGTTTTTTTTCCTAGAAAAAAATATTCCGTATAACTTATGCTGTAAGCACATAGGACAGAGCTGAAGTAAAAGCTACAGCCATAGCTCTCTCTTTCCTCTGACAGTTAATTTCCCAGATTTTTATGTGGTACTTACGATTATTTTCATGGAAGAAAAAATTCTGCCAAGCAGCTGTAAATCATATAAAATCATGGAATGTTTTGTGTTAGAAGGGACCTTTAAAGACCATCTAGTTCCAAACCCCCTGCCACGGACAGGGACATCTTCCACTAGACCAGGTTGTTCAAAGCCCCGTCCAACCTGGCCTTGAACACTTCCAGGGACTGGGCACCCACAGCTTCTCTGGGCAACCTATTCCAATGTCTCACCACCCTCATCCTAAAAAAAATTCTTCCTGATGTCCAATTTAAATCTACCCTCTTTCAGTTTAAAACCATTGTCCCTTGTCCTGTACTACAGGCCTTGGTAAAAAGTTTCCCTCAGTCTTTCTTATAAGCCCCCTTTATATATTGAAAGGCCATAATAAGGTATCTCTGCAGCCTTAATTTTCTGATATCTGCCCAACACAGCAGCAAGATTTCCTACCTCCTAGCGTATGCTTTTCAAGCAAATGAAGCATATTCGCAAATATGTGCTATGATCCCACTAACTTTAAACATGCAAATATTTCTAACAAAATTAATGGAATACACAATAAAAATAAAATAAAATAAAAATAAACTAATTCAAGTCTAAAATTTTTCAGAAGCCTCAAAAGAGCACCTATTCTGCATTATGGTTCTCAATGAACTTTCATGGCAATTAAAGAAAGATGGCAAAAAATTGCCTTAAAAGTGTTTTCTTGTTACCTTGAATTCCTTCTAATTACCAACATAGAATATTTGTATTAACACACACAGGGGAAGGATTTGTTGTTCTTTTGAAAACAAACATTCAACTCAAAAAAGTTCAGTACAAACTGAGAACAAATGCAAGTGAACAAACCTGCCACTATGCAAACAAGGAAATTTGAAGAAAAAACATTGCTATGAGCAATTAGAGAGGGAGGACTGAATGGAAACTGCAATTCAAACTCAACTGTAGTTGATGTTCCCAACAGATACTAGCAGGTTACTAAGTTTTAAGACAAATTTTATATTCCTCATTGCATAGGAAACCTGGCTGACACTGTAAACCATAAAGCAAGTACGTTAATGTCTATGAGCAAAATACGTTACCAAACAGTATTCCATTCCGCACCTATGTGGGATTAGCAGAAAGGACAATTTTATTAATTTTTACTTTTTCTTCCGAAATAAGTGCCAAAATTGAAATCAATTGTTGAACAAAATCATTTTTCAGTAGTGCTTACGTTACATTTATCAGAATTTTTGGTACTTCTGAAATATCCATGCAGCTGAAGTACATTTAAAAATATGCGCCTTCACCACTGTTGCAAAATCTACAAAACTACTCTCAATCTTTCTTTAAAATAATTATTTTAGGAATTTTATATAGGAGAACAAGTGAGAAGTCCTCTAGAATACAAACAGTTAATCCAGCTGACCCATGCACATGACTCAAGAGCTAGGTGCTGACTGTATGAATGTGGACTGTAATTTCTGCCTGTTTGCACCGGCATTTTAGTATCCTCCCAAAGTTCCTAATTTTCATTGCACATACATGTTACAACAGATCTGCACAGTATTTCCCAGGGTTCAAGACTTATTGACAAAAAAAAAAAAACAACCAAACCAAAACCCAACCAAAAACCCCACAAAGAGCACATCTGCAGTACATTTTTTTCTAGCATTTCCAAGCAGTGCTGGCCAGTCATAGCAGCTTTGCTCAGTAGAAAGCAGTGGAGACATCACACATGCATAATGGGTCTATCATGCAATCTAGACTCTAAGACAGAAATGATAAAACTATTTTTTCCTCAAAATTCACATCGTTTTTCCAATATTTGAATTGAGTTATTTTTCTAGTTACACACACCTTCCAGAAATAAAAACCTTTTTTTAAAATTAGCGTCTTTAGGATTCATAAAACATCATTCTATTTTGAGATAAGCATTTCCAGAAACAACAAATATTTCCAACCGACCTTTACGTTGCCTTTAAACACATCTGTTTCCCAGGATAAGCCAACTGTCCCAATAAGAGGCAAGTGCTTCGTATTATCCTTCAAGCTTACAACTGTGAGCCTCAAATATCCATTTTCAATGTCACCTGAAAATATTAACAATATATAACATTATACTACTACAAATCAGACTAAGTCCATGTACATGATAAATGTTCTCTCTGCTTCTCTCCATGTCTTCACTTTCCTCCCACTCACCCATAAGGAACCCTGACACCAGCAGCTAGATATCCAGCACATTATAGAGAATTTAAGTCACAGTTCAGGGCTTTGATTCTGTGATCCACAGTAGAAGCAGCAGCTAAAAAAAAAATCGGTATATTTGAGTATAAAAATCTGAATGCCACATAAAGGACTTATGCAAGGATGCAAGAAGTAAATTCTATGTTCAATATTTCAAATTTCATGCCACCAGTGCCTCCATCACTGCCCACTCCTCAAAAGTCGAGTTCAACACATAACACGTGAAATAAATCATGAGATACCCCCCCTTTTTTTTTTTATTCATCTCTACTCTGTATGGCAACTCAAATAAATGAATAAAACAGGGTATAAGGATAACTATCAGTCCTCCCTGGAAAGGATATTGCATCATTTAAACTGACAAGCAGTATGCCTTGATTTGAATCAAGTTTTTAAAGTATGGATTTGTTCATTTTTTAAATAGCCTCCCAAAGGCTCACTTTCATTTTTTGACAGAATTATTAAAATTTGTGATTATTTTTTCCCCTAAACATAACCATATTTCTTTGGTGTATCTTCCTCTCCTCCCAGAACAGATTGACTTCTTTTAATTGTTCTTTTTTCCCTTGCTATTGGAGAAGGGAAGTTAACCAGGGAGTCCAACAGTCTTTTTACAGGGGTACATAACAACAAATAAGATCTCTGACTACAAAAAAAAAAAATATGCATCACATCATGATGCAAGCAGATTTCTTAGCAGGATATCCGTTAAAAAAATTTCTTTGAACCAGAGATATTCTCTTAAAAGAACAAACAAAGGCACTAGAGACCTCAAAGAAGAAAAGAAAAAAAAAGGAACAGACCTAGGTATCTAACACTTGCAGGAGACAGATAAGAGGGAAGAGAGAAGGAATTCCCAGAAAAATACAGCTTGTTAGCATCTACTAGCAGGATCTACTGAAGGGGCTTGTAGAGGTTTAAGACGCAAGTGGCAAAAGTGAAAAAAGACAGAAGTGTTTTGCCTGTGGTTCTCCTTCAACCAGGCCCAGGTAGCAGCATCAGGCCGAAGACAGCAAAAGCAACATGAGAATGGCTTGCCGCTTTGAGTTAAAAAGCTAAAGCTTGCTTGAAGGAGCAGCAAAAGCCTTTGCCTGGTGGCTGCTGAAGGCTGACAGCTGGAGGCAAAGTGACAGAGAAAGAGAGCCCACAGTTTACCACAGAAGCCAGAAACTTCTCAATTGGTACTGTGGGGCCAAGCAACTCCCAAGAGATGTTTGGCCACAAACCAATGCTGGAAAGACATCACTCACAAGCAAAGAGGCCAAAGAATACTTACTGTATGGAGGAAGCAGCCCAACACATGCCAAGGGACAGAAGCAGCAGGTTTTTCAGTACAGACACTGTCTGGAATAGGAGTGTGAATACAGTGGAACCAACATAACTATGCCCAGGAAATATTTTGTATGGTTGAAGGAAAATGCATCACTCCAGACAGTGATACCCACTATCCTTGCAGTGAAGTCCCAGACAACTCTGAGGAAAATGTAAGCAGAACTCACTTTCAGGATCCAGCTCGAAGTGCAAAAAAGACTATTAAGTTGGTACCTATCCAAATGGTTCAGTTCCAAACCTCAGTAAATCAAATCCAATGAGAAGATTTCATTCAAGATAAAAATATTTTAGATAAATAGTCAAGCTTTGCTGACTGAATATTGAAAGCCCACATCTAAAGTTGAGCTTTTATACAAGACTTTAAACAACATGAGTCAACAAGCATTTTTTCTAAAGGACTATTCAGTTATCTGCAATTCAGATTTTAATAGAAGCAGCTACTCCTCTCACTCATTCAAAACAAATGAAAAATTTAATGGAATAAAGAGAGACTGAAAAAAAGCATTCTGCTAATAAATTAATGAAGTGCAGGACAACACTATTATCGCATGGCATTAATAACATGAACTGCTGCATTGCTAGATGGGTCACCTGGCTAAGGTATAAGTTATAACTCGCCTACTGCAGATACTTCTTAACTTTAAGCCAGAATAGAAAGAGGTGACACAGATCAGGAATCTGAAGGCTAATTATTCATGGGTTAGTTAATTCAATCTTTATAACTTTTTTTTTTTTTAAGATATAAAAGCTCCACTGCAGTCCTCATATCTTAAAAGGAAGAAAAAGTATGCCTAGAAATTAACAAGCTGAAGTGCTAACTACTGAAATCTCCCCTTCCTCATCCCAGTCAGATAAGAAAAGGAAATTAAAGGGCTGAGCAAGCTATGTTAAACATACCAAGAGAAACATAGAGGAAGCAAATTGGACAGGGCTTTCTTCAGCCTCATCTAGAATTTGTTTCACTCTCCCTTAGAGTATCTACAGACCAGAGTTTATGCAAGACACATATAGCAGCAAAGCAGCACTTTAATCAGTATAGGTTACAGGGAACAAATATTTCCAAATAAAGGGAATACCAATACAGAGAACGTATATCATGTAGACAAACCTCACGGGAAAGAAACAAATAGCCCAACAGTTCGAAGGCACTTATTTTAGCTAAAAGCCAAGCGAGATTGTTTTGCTAAACAAGCCTTTGTTGCAAGTTGTAATTTCATTGTTATTTTCACAGGTAAGGCTGTGCTTAGCACTAATTCCGGTAGCAACAACCAGCCTTACCATGCTGAAATGGTCATGTAAACTTGCAGATCAATCTTCAAGGTCAAGCAAAAACATTTCAAATACATGATGTGATATTTTACAGATAAATCTTAAAAGTTCTCTAAACACACAAAAATCACCCCATTACATTTTGCAAGCACAACACATCAACTTAACATCAACAAGGAATAACATTGAAAAGCCAAAGCTTAAGACTACCAGATGGCTACAAAGCTATGCTTAAAAAGTTGAAAAACTAGGTAAATACATTCCAAGGATGTTTGTTAAAAAGCTAGATGGCTTCTATGAGTCATATGAAAAGCCTGTCACAGATTCCTGAAAACATGAAAAGTTTTCTAATACATTCAATTCAATTTGAAAGTATTTAGCATATTCACCCTACAGTATCTGTCAACAAGACTACATTACCAATTCTGCTTAAACAGAAGGAAGCATAAAATAAAATGCTAAAAAACAGCCAAAACAGAATGGCAAAACATCTAGTTACTGCAGTGCAAATATTAGTAACAGAAAAAAAATATCTGAAGCCATATATACTCCATCCACTTGGTTCAATGAAGTGTGATATAACTTTTTAAATTTAATGTTAAGAATTTTGCAGAAAGAATTGAAAATAGAGCAGCAAAATGAAGCACAATATCAATGAACACTAACAAAAAGCAAACAAATATAAATGTGAACAAGTAAATCAGTTATTTTGCAGAATAACAAATGGCATTCCCTGGTAACCTAAGAGTGTCTACAGCTTCCTAATGGAAACAAATAAGTAAAACCCCAGTGTAATACCCGACAACTGATCTATGTCTCAGGTTGTGGAAACTGCCATTGGCGTGTCACATCCATAATTTAGAATAAATATGGACTGGGTAGAGAATTTTAAGAAATAGCAATACTTCTCACTATGTCAGAGACCTCCATGCTTCAGAGCCCTCCCAGAGAATGGGACAAAGAGTATCATTAGAACGGAGCCTAAAAACAAAGCGCAAACCATCAAATACAACCAGCTTGGACAAACCTACACTGCTGGCCACATTCAGAAACACCATGTGTACCAGAAAGAACAAAGTGAACAACAAATTACTGTGAAGATATGTGACAGCAGACAGCCATAAACTGCCTCACTACGTCATTTTTGAACACAAATTATGGAGGAAATCAAGCATTTTCCAAAATGAATCATTGTGCAAGTACATGGAAGGGGCTAGATGACAAATGAGCTTATTGCCTGCAGAACCACAGCTTCAGCTGGCTGATGTCCTGTGAAAACAGAATCTAGCTGCTGTCACACAGCTAAAGGACACAAAACAAAAACAGTTCAGAAAACATTCATGACCATAAAACAGATTCTCTAACTAGCAAAGTGAGATGGCATCACAACTGTAGCTCCTGGACATTTGCTACAATTTGCATAAACATCAGCTTAATCTTTAACAGAAGTAGCTTCTAATTGGCAAAAAAGTGATACCAACAAAGACAAGTGTGCAACATACTGCTTTCTCTTGTACAGCTGTATTGTTAGGAGCATAAAATTTTCATTTTAGAAAACAAAACATGGCATTCACCTAAAAAAATAAAATCCAAACCCAAAACCAAAAACCCAACCCTCTGGCCAATTCACAGAAGAATTTTTTTTTTTTGAGAGTATAAAGAGGACTCCTGTATTGAACAACACCTCAAGAGAGATTTCTATTGCTACATGGGTAGAATTTCACTGAAGTTTTACCCTTACAAGTATTCCTTTTTTTCAAGCTTTTCAGGAATCTAAAAACATGTATGTTTCAAATTCAAAGAGCTACAACACTCCACATTGTGCACAAGGCTACAGTCTAAATGACAGTTCTTGGAGTCATCAAATACAAATTACAAATTAAAAAAAAAAAGTCACAGGAAAATTTCTTCTAGCACTGTAAAAGCACTCAAGCCTGATAACAGTGCCCTCTACTGTCTTCATCAAAAACAGTATTTTCTGAAATCAACAGAAGGCTTACTAGTACTGTTACCAGAAAAATACTGGGGAGCAATAATTAATTTACAGTGTTTAATTTTAATTGTTTAATTTTAAGTTTAATATTTTAATCTATCTCTGCTGACAGAAAGGCAGCTGTGTAGCTGTAGGCAGGGTTGTGTTGAAGTTCAGTCAAACGAGAGATCACTCATACATTTCGCAAAACCCTAGCAGGATTATTAAGTTGGGCTGTACATGAACAACAAGGACAGCCAATCATGTCTCATTAAAAGAAACACTAAGAACTGAAAAAAGAAGCAGCAGAGTTAAAAACAATCACTGAAATTGTTTATTACACAATGAACAGATGTCAGAATAGGCAACCTTAAGTTGACTTAAATAAAAGCTATAAATCTTCAAGTTCACAGTATCTTCTAAAAATACATTTAAATATTTAATCAATGCACCTGAAGTATACTTGAGAAGAATTCTACAGAAATAGGCCTCAAAAATGTATGAGGACAAACTCACTTTCCCTTATAGTACACAAGTGGAAGGAACATCAACCTGCACCAAAAGCTGTGCCACTGCATTATTAACTCAGCACTGAACCAAACAAAAATATCCTGACAATCTGCAGAACTTATATCTCAGGCCTGACACTATGTCAATGTAATAGCAGGCAGACTTCATATAGAGCAAGCTTACGGCACTGCACAACGCACCATGCGGATACAAAGAAATCACACAACGAACAAAAAGATAGCTTACTCTTAAAAATCCATTTCAGTTTCTCCCCTTAAAACAGAGATATTGGATATAAGAACGAAAACGTAACAGCAGGGATCATTTTAAAAACAGACATTACTGCTCTTGTCAACTATACCTTTTCTGCAGAAGAGGCTCTTGAATGTTCCACACAGGTAGGTGCAGCTTCCACCGTGCATATCAAGATGTAGACTGTAGTCATGCAGTCCGTATTCTGGATCAACATCATCCAATACAGGTTTATTAGGTGGAAGGGCATATTGACTTTAAAAAAATAATAGTAATAGAATTAAGCAAGAGGGAGTGACTTAACAGAAAGAGATAGAGTAAATAGCCCTACACTGAGACTATCATCTTATGAGAGGTTGTAAGATGAGAAAAAATTATTAGAAGATACAACTTTTCTTCTTTATTAATGCTTTTGAAAATTCATCATACTTCTTTTAAGCTGTCTAATACAGTGTCTAATAATTCTAATCAGCTGTCCAGCCTAGCCAAAGGCAGAAAATATGGCAGTCAACTTTAACAGATGTACCTTTTAAACTCCAAAATATGGACTTGTTTACACAAAAAAAAAAAAGCATCAGCTTAACTACAAATCTAAAAGTCAACTAGCTACAGACTTCACTGGAAAAGCAGTTATTGAATAATTTAGTCTGTGCCTAACCTAAAAGAGAAACTACTGCACACAAATGACCAGAAGAGCCCAAATCCCAGAGGCAACTGAGCAGCTCCTACATAGGATCCTATTTGGCAGTAAAGGAGATGGTGTTAAGTCTTACCTTCTGTGTGAAAAGAGCCATACTAAGTTATAGCGGGCACATAAGACTACCAGTAGATACAACAGTATTTGAGCAGAAAGCTGAGGGGATGGGCTGGGGGGGGAATAAATCCCCAAAATAATTCTCTAAAGCTAAAAAACTCCATCTTTTTAAACAGTTTAACAGGTATTATATTATATACTGCAATATACACATATACACAAATACTTCATAGGAAATCCAGCTAGTTTTTCAATAGGACTGAAAGATAAATGCAGACACCTTACCAGTTTACCAGAATTTTTTTCTCTCCTCTTACACACCTAAAGATTTTTCTCCTATTTCCTAAAATGTCTCCCTCTTTTCTAGGTCTTCCAGACAAGAAGAGGGAATAAAAAGACTGCTTGTGAAAAGGGAGAAAGTATGGGCAGTGTATTTCTACCTTTCTAAATACAGCAAGTACTAGTATACTTGTACGACCAAATTATCTCCTTAATAGCATAACAATGGCAACATTTTAGTATGAAAATACTTCACCAGCTTTGTATATAGTTACTGTAACTATTGTTTATATTAAACAAGAATACTTAATTACTGCCTAAATATAAACCTCTTACCAGCACCCAATTTTAACTGTAAAACTCAAAGCTTTATTCAAAATGTTATCTTTATTACCCACAAAGGAGAAACTGAAACTTACACAGTAGCAGAACCCAAAGTGCTTCTCTCAAGAAGTTGATGATAGTGAAGACTCACCATAACAAAAGCAATTTCATTTTTCTCCTGAAAAGTTAATTAAAGTAGATGTATTTTCAACTGGAAATACTTCTTTTTCACAAGGTCTTTCTGAGCATTAAAATTCATAGATAAATGCTGTTGCTTATTACTCTGCCAGTTACTAATAGCTACTAATGTTAACAATGGCTTGCTTTAACACTTGGACTCCTATAACTGCTACTGTCTTTTCAGAAGAGTACAGAATATCTGTAAAAGATCACAGCATTTCTATATTATGGGGAAAGGGAGGGAAACTAGCTATGCCAGGGCAAAAGCTAGCAGCAGCAATTGTACTTCTCTAGCTTCTACTTACAACTTCAAACTGGATACCTAAAAAAAGTCAGAGGCCTCACCCCCAGCTACTAAATACCTAAGCATCAAGCTTATTTTCATATGTAAGGAACTATTTGAAAAGAGGGCTAACATGAGTGAGGAATACAGAGCTATTCAATAGAAATATTGAATTTCAAAGTAAAATTCCAGATGTCTTCACCAGTTTACATACTCCTGGGAAAATGGTAAGACATACTTTCTATAGGCCTATATAGGTCAAAGAAAACTTCAGAGCTCATTGTGAGAACTGAGAATCAAACAAAGCCAGTGTTATCCATCTATTTCAAGAACACAAAAAAAAAGAGCTGAAGTCCTAGCATTCTTTTTTAAAGAAAATGCATTTTTAAGTCCTACATTTGCAGACACATAAGTCAATAACAAAATTATTCGCTGCCAGCAGTCTATTACTGTCCTGAAAAGCGGGCTCTCTCTGGGTCACCAAACAGAAAAAGACAGCCCCTACTTGAACCGTTTCTTTTTTTTTTTTTAGCTACTCCTGTACTTTTGTAGTGCAAAATTACAGCTATGAAAGATATAATGACAGAGATTTATCAATCACATAGAGTCTCTCGGTCTTTTTCTATCCAAATACCAGAAGGCCCATATAACCTGTCCTTGACTGTAAAAACTACTAGCATCAACAATTTCTGTTATGCAGCTATGTGTAAAAAAAAAAAAAACAAGATGTGTGCCATTTACGATTATTACACCCATCTACAGTCTAATGTTTCTCTGCCACACAGAGAATAAGAACACTGTTCAGAAAAGTAAGCAGGAAAAATATACTAGAGTGAGGCACTCGATGCTTAACAACTTTGTGGAACTTGGTTATGATTGAACTATTTCCAGGTGCTGAAAGAGTTCTCTTTCCAGGCCTGGGAAGGGGTAACATGCTAGCAAGACCATAGGGACAACAACACAGGGACACCAATCTACTAAACTTCTGAAGATACAAAAGAAACAGCTCTTCATGTATCAGAGCTTTTCATAGGTTGAGACAACCCGTAATAGGCTTATGCAGGTCAGCTAGTCTTAAGTTTTCTAGGAAACAGACACCTGAAGTAAGAGTGAAACAAATATTTCTTCTGTGGTTTTAAACAATTCTTCTGGTGATTGTGCACATTCGAGGTAGCAAGAGTTTCCAGATGGAAATGACATGCAGCTTAGAGCACCGTTCACAGGCTCCCTGAGGGAAGTTCCTTGCCAGTGCCAAGTAATTTAAGTCTATGTCATTAACACAGCTGGGGGAGGAAGAAAGGGCTGCCACCTCTGAATTCAGTTCAAGAGCAGAACACCTGAGATAGGCTTCCATAGCACCTAACCATATGCAAATTGGCAGACACCTAGGTCTCCATGTATTCAGTGCAAAGACGCAGATTCCTTTAGAGTAGAAGTCTACTTCAGATGTTCTGCACTGCTCTCTAACGACATTTATCTCTACACACAGCCTACAGAGACTAACCCCTTAACTTAGACACTTAATACCAAGAATTGAATATCCCCAAAAGGGCACAATTCACAGTGTTCCTACTGCTGGAGCGGGATACAACTACCTGGTGATGTAGATTAAAGGAAACAACTAGCAAAGTTGCCTTGTGGGAATTCATCACTATGAGTGATGAGGACAGGGCAAGGCATGAGTCGGGAAGAAGTATGTCTCTCCTCAAACTGTTCTATTTAAAATGTCCTTAGGATATCAAACTAAAATCAAAATAAATACAACTGAACACAGAAATAAGATCAGTACAGTATCTAATATACTATGATACATAACTGTTCTTTTAATTAGAGGTGGATTTTTTTGAGAAGTACAGATTCTCCTGCGACAGTTCTTTAGAACACAATAAATCATCAACTAGCTGTCCCTACGTGTATTTTCCTGTTAGTTTAGACAAGATCTTTCAAAATCCAAAGAAAAAAAGGAAGATGGGAAAAAAAAACAAACCCCTAACAAAAAAAACCTCCCAAAATCCCAAACTACAAGGCAAAAGAACCTGTTTCTTCAAGTCATAATAAAGTATTGAAACAAAATGTTATCTTACCTTCCAAAGTCCTACTAAGAGTCCTGGATTCAGACTGAAGAGCTGGACAAGCTTATCAGCACCAACTGCTACACCACTTTCAGTCAGGTTAGCCAGATGGTATTCAGCAATCAAGGAACGTCGACGAGGTCTTTGAAAAGAACATACAGAATGTAGCAACAAGACTATGTCTCCTTATTTATATAAAACTTCAGCCTAATTTCACTTTTAACTCTGCACTCTGACCAACAGCATGTGTTGAAAACAGTTTTGAAAGCATTCAGCATGTACAGCCATAAACTTTACTTCTGAACAACTACAGCATACTAGCAGGATCTCAACATCTTACAAGAAAAGAAACAAAAGCCACCATAGGATGGCCTAATGTACTACTTAAAAAAAGAAAAAAAACCCAAACTTATATGCTTGCTCATTATTTCAAGATAGCCACAGAATTACTTTATCATTTGTTTTTAATACTATGTACTGGACAGAATCACTGAACATTTGTCAATATGAAGCAAGCTACTAAGAAGGTAAATTCTTCCTCCACAGAAGCAAAATTCCAAGGAAAGGATCAAACTGTACATATAATAAATTAAAAGCTTCTGTTAGAGGAAACATTCCTTTTTTAGAATATTATTTCCACATTTTGCCTGTAATTAAAGTGATTTAGCTCCATAACACCCTTTAACTAAAGTTCATACTTCACAGGTGTTCTTATTGGCTAATGATGCATAAAAAAGAGCAGAGTCTGTGTTACCTATTCAGAATGGAGAATTAACTCCTTCTAAAACCATTCGCAAACTTAAGCTCTTATTATATTCAAAACTGTTCCTAGATTTCCCAATAGTACCACCTGCCACTACACACTGCTAGGAATACAGCAACTGACAGGAACTTCATCACATTACCTTGTAAAATTTGGGGCAGGGGTGGGATACCAACCCTTTCCATCTTTAAGTCAATCAGGCTGGTATAAATACAGGGTGTTTCTCAAAGTCCCTGCACTAGCTCCTTATAGTCTTAACATTCTGAGTAACATTCTGATATTTGTGACATCATTACCTTCATGTATATTCACAAGCTTTAACAACTTAAGATTCTGTGAAATAAATACACTACCTGCCTGCAAGTTTTCTTCTACTATCCTCTACATACGAATTATCATCTTGGTAAAACAACTACATTTCCCACATAATTTGACTGCTGACTTTAAACAAAAGGCTTCTCCTGATTTTTTTTTTTTTTTTTTTTTTTTTTTTTTTTTTTTTTTTTTTTTTTTTTTTTTTTGGCAAATACTTTACTTCTGCTTGAAGAACCATGATTTTTGTAGGGGAACAACAATTCTCTCTTTTCAGAGCTCTACTGCAAGGGGTTTTGTGTAAGAAGCATGTAGCTAATACTGCATATACCAAAACGACACAGAAGTCAGAGGAAAACTCTTTGACAGCAACCAAATACATACATACGTCAAATACACACTTTTAATTTAAACACCTTTTCTCACAATATAATTACACAAAAATATTGTACACACTTAAGTTACAAAACAACAGCTATCTCCCATTGTGCTGTGGACTAATTTTTTTTATATACATGCATACACAACCAAACACCAAGTTCCATAAATTCACAAACACACCTATCAGACAGAAAAAAAAAAATGTTAGTAACATAGATTACCTGATTGTAGCCACATAAACATTGATGAACTGTTCCAATCTAAACGCCTCACATTAAATTCTCCTAGATTTACATGTTTGTTTCATGCTCATTTGTATCTAAGCTCTCCACGGCAGGACCTATCAGCCTGTATCTTGCATGCCAGTAGCTACATTAACAATGAATTAATGTCATAGCTTGCTGGATGATATTTATTTCTGGCTAAAAAGCTCTACCAATGAAGAAAAGGACATAGGCTTTGGAAGAAATACTACAGAGAGGATTTCTAGGAAAGAATTAACTTGTTAAGTCAAACCAAGGCCAGATAGGTCCTATCCTACAGACCACATTATCAACCAGTTACACCAAAAACCTCTCAAAAATCCTATGTTAAAACTTACCCATTCTTGCTGGGAGCTCTGCTTTGGTCAGGAAGCAATGGCATAACTCCAAATAGCTTTAGGGTTGACAGGATGTCTAGGCATGGCCAATTTGTACTATACCAAAGTATAGTAACAGATGTGTCCTTAAATGATAGTTTTGCCTTCTCCATTATGTGTTCCCTTCCATTTTTGTCCTTTAGAACAATTATCCAATTCAAGCCAGAGGCTCTGTTATTTAGGAATTGAGAGGGG
Source organism: Morus bassanus (assembly GCA_031468815.1). Taxonomy (NCBI): domain Eukaryota; kingdom Metazoa; phylum Chordata; class Aves; order Suliformes; family Sulidae; genus Morus; species Morus bassanus. The sequence continues at coordinate 105,032,123 of CM062567.1, read as the reverse complement.
AGAGGGGTGTTTAAAAAAAAAAAAAGATTCTCAGAGTAACAAAACTTAAACTATGCTTCCAACAGAATTTTTAAATTTCTACTAACTGCTACTTATGTTTCTCAGGCTAGGTCATTTTTAGGCTATCAAAGTATCTTCCCATTATAACATACATTTTATAGCTCTATTTCCATATCCCCCCAGCATTTCCAAAGCCATTAATATTCTGTACATTTTTCTCGAGTAAACATTTTCTGTGACAAGGCATTGCTTACTTCATAGCTTCTTTGTTTTTACATGGAAGACCTGTATAAGGATCTATAGGTTTAACAAGTCGCATTACTCTAGTTTTGACAGCAGCTATTTGTTTGAAGATGTATTCTTTCTTCCAGTACCCAGGCTTTCTATCATGTAGAGCAGCACTGCCCAAGGAGACAGTTTCTGTTTGTTCAGACTTCATTTTCCAAATTGTCCTTTTTGGATGAAAACAACTGGAATAGATTTTCAGCCAGATTCCACTGAAAATAAAAGAATAAAGAGGAAAACCACATAAACTTCAGGAATAGTTACTTAATTATTCTTATATGCATGTCCCAGCTACCACTGAGCATAACATTAGCAGAAAAATATAAAGTCCTAGTTTATCAGCAAACTGGGTTTGATCTAAGTCTAAGTTTCTAGAAGACCAGAAACTGTAGCCTCCTTGGTACTAGTCAAGAAAATGCAAAGGCACAGTTGTACGGTTTTCCCCATTTTGACTTTCCAACAGCTCAACAAAGACAATCGGGACCCCTCAAGTTTCTCACACAGATCCAGCTGAAAGCAGGGTGGAGGAGGACAGTTAGAATCACCTATGTTTGGTGGTGGTACCACTGTCATGTCAATCCCTTCTGCATTCTCTTTTGAAAAGCTCAGAGATGTCTTTTTGAAGAGGTGAAAAACAGGCAACAGGAATGATGGGTTCACCTCTTTCCTGTTAGGAAAAATATGAGGTCACATTTCCACCCCCCACACCCCAGTATCTCTAGGACAGTTCAGGGAATATTGAGTGCAAGAAGTTACAAGAATTCAAACAACAATCTGTGAATAAAGGTTTCCAATAAATTTTCTAATTTTAAAGTTCTAGCCACACAGTCTACATAACAGCACAGAAGAAAATTAATAGCAACAGAAACAAATTCTCAAGAGAAATTCGCTACCATTTATCAGCAAGATTACCTTTACCAGTCCTCACTTATCCCCAGGCAAACTTACATTAACGTGCTTTGCAATGCATTTTTCTCCTCCTTAAAGCATTATAGCATTCAAGGACTGAATCCATCCCACACTGCTTCCTACCCATGAAAACCACTCTCATTTCATCAGCTGCTGTGAATAAGTTCACATGTGCCACATGCCAAAAGCCAGGCTCTTTGTTATGGATGCAAACATACTCAGGAATTTTGCAAACACCTTGCAGCCTGCTGCTCTGCAGATATATGTGCAATCTCCCACTGCCTTTTTTTGAGTCAAAATTGTTCAGAACACACAGACCCATAAGCTTCTATGACTGGCAAAGGGTTCACAATCAACATGAGCTTCCAACTTTCCTTTCACCAAAATCGGGGCAGGGCAGAACATGAAGAACAATCCCGTAAGTAAAACAAAGAATTAAGATACTTCAATTATGAGATCACAAAAGAAAAGACAACGCAGTTATCAGATAGTATAAACCATTTCTGATGGAGGGAGAAATTCTTATTTAACTCCAAAGCAGCTAAGAATTGTGGGATGAAGAAAACAAGAGATGTCCTTGACACACCATCATGAGGGGAAACTGAGCTATGTATCATCCAACTGGTCTTATTCAGCCTAAAAAGTCCAGTAAGATGTTCTCCTATAACCCTCTCCTGTTAAGTAGAAACCCCTTCCCAAGACAGACATCCTTTTTTTAATGGGGAGAGATACTCAGCATCTGGCTGCATGATGCAGAAAAGACAGGCGTTAGTAGTAGGCATTTCCTGCATTTTGAAGATATAGTCTCAGGCAATGTAAGTTGAATGAAGACAGACTTGCCACCAATACCTACCACTCTTCTCCTCACTCTCAGTTGCATATTGCTTCTTCCTTTCCCAAAACAGCATTGTGCAAGCAGATGAGAAATCAGTTCCCAAAGCTCAAAAATTCAGTGAGGGTACAGAGGCAGAGGAGAAAAAAAGGGGGCTTGGAATCACAAGTTTAGGGAGTTATCAACTGCCCCTTCATGAGGAATCTTCTTCTGAAGATTTTGATTCTGCCCCTGAGTTCTGAAAAATTCAGGGCAGACAAATCAAAAAGGTATCCAACAGGGAGTCATGAATTTGCCTCTTTCACAGCAGAATATGTGCCACCTTCGCCTCAAAGTGTTAAGTATAATATTAATCTCAAGGCCAATTATTGGATGTTGTTAAAACAAGCCAACCCAACCTCTTACTGCTAACTCAAATGCTACAATCAGACACATGCCATTGTCAGTCATCACTTAACCACAGTGGCAAAAAGATCCGGGCAAGGCAAAAGGATCTCCCCCTGTGCTCTGGCTTCTCACTTTGTCTTATACAAGCACTTTCTGGTGGTGATCAAAACCCTCAGGCTTTCAGACAGACCATGTGAGCTTCCCACACTGCACGACAGGAAGGCTGGAGTAATACCACATGCTGGGGCAAGGGGGATGCAGAAAGGGGGGTCAGAAACATTTCCTTGCCTTCAGCAGTTACATTGAAGACATCACAGCCAAAGAACCGTTAAACTGCAGGCATTATTTGAAGAGCTCAAAGACAAAGCACTGCATTAGGCAGCAGGGATGTATCACAATGAAAGACTAATGGTCCTGTTGCATGAAGGACAGCATCCTGTACATCCAGAACAGCAGAAATATCCTCAAAAAGATACTCTGCCTAAAAACCAAGATCAGATTTGTCACAGAGATATGCAGGGACTTGAATTAAAACTTCTGTTAATTCACCGCAAGATTCAGGGACTCAAGAAGGTCCATGGAAATCCAGCGGGAAGCAGTGACCTGTTCCCACTGAACCAGTCTCCTAGATAAGGGAAAGTATCTCTCCCTCAAACCCCATTTGTGCACATACAGTAATCTCTGTCAAGATTAGAAAATGGCAACAGACATTGTTGAGATGGAGACAGATGAATCAGCTTCCCCTGAACAGCCACAATGATTTTACCCTATCTTGCTATCCTGAAGTGGAAAACGCATATTAAGATATATAATTTGTGTCAACTACGCCATTTTTATCTACATGCACCTGCTGACAGCCTCAAAAACTACATCTGGATTATGGCCTTCCCTTTAAATTTATCAGTTCTAAAGGCATTGACGCAAATGTTAACCAATTCACTGTACAAATTTTGGCAAATAAGTGAGAAATGTATGAATACCAGATGCAGCAACTTCCTATATAGGAAGACATTTTCTCATTTAAACAACACTAATGCAGCAGAATCCTAGAAAAAAAAGGATACTACTACTACACACCAGCAAGGAATGCCTGAACCAAAAATCCTGTGCAGGTGCATATGAATACAAACAAATATATGCAAATTTTACAACAAAATAAATGCCAACAGTAACATTTCAAAACATTGTATTTTGGTTTTGCCTCATAACTCCCATTAAACTTAAAAGGGCTTGCCCAACTAGAATTCCATACAACATGTTGTACTGTGAGCTATGCAGTCCATTTTCAGCAGAGTAATTGCCAGTAGGTACATGCATCAGTGCTCTGGCACCAGCGAAACTAAGTCAGAAAGACTCATAACGCAGGTAAACTCAACTGCTGCATGATTAAGACTAGCACTTATGCTTCCCTCTTCCTTACTTGTCACTGGCCAGATGATAGAAGTGCTTATTCACACAACCAACACACAACAGGGACACAGCATCCAAATAGGAAAATATCTTCATCAGCATTTCTGATGGCATGCTGGAAAACAAGAGAAAGAGAAATACCATCAGACTTGCTTGCAAACCCCAGAAATTACAATGGCAAACAATTTTAATCCCAAACCAGACCAAAACAAAGGAGATAGAAACTACCAGCTTGTAAACTCACAGATCAAAACTCACCTGAAGAGTTCATTTGCAGAGTTTAGTTTCTGATTTGTCTCTCTAATCTAAAACATTTGCTTAAAACAATTCACTACAACCTATTCAAGCGGCACAGCGCAATTACATGAATTAAGCATAACATAAAAATATTTCAGACATTTTTATGTTTATATATATACGTACATAAATATGACATATATATATCATAACATAATGATGTATATATAGGTATATATATCATAACAAAAATTGAATTAAACAACATAAAAATAAAACAAAAAAGTTATGGGTTTGCATTTTCATTGATTGAACTTTGTTAACTTTAACCCAGTCTGACATGAAACTATCTCGTTCAGCTTCAGTTTCTCACTGCTTGCACCATGATTTTAACACTCAGTCCATAACCACTAGTATTTGCCAGAACTGCTTACACTCACTCTCCCCCTGACTGTGGTGTCAGGTCTCAGGATGCACCGGGACAGAAATGTCCTAGTCAAACAGTGAGATCATGCTCTACCTCATCAAAGTCTTCAAACCACATGTGCTCAGGGGTCTCAAGCAGTTTTCATTTACATCAACAGAAAGACGTGAACTTCAAAGTAAGAGCTGAGTGGCATCTTGAGAACATTAATGTTTCTGTGCTTCCGTAAGGCTGCCTGAAATGCAGGTGCAACGAGCTCAACATAACCTGGAGATAAGTCACCGTGATTTTTGTATTAACAGACAGAAACCTCGTACCCTTCAAGTAGTATCCAGTAACTGCACAGAGCTTAAAAACAGATGTATTTTATACTCTAACTTTTGGCACATGAGAGTATGGTAACATCAAAATCACCACTGAAAATACAAGTTGCTGTGAAAGTCAACACCTCAGCTGTGTCTCTTGTCCATTTACTACCGTGTCACTTACAACAGCTGCTGATTTATAACACTTTATTCCAGAAGCATATAGCTTTCAAACGTAGAATTATAATAATACCAATACTCCAAGGTTTGTATTAAAACTCTGAATCTTAGTTGCACTAACATAGAGGCGACCATGCCTAAACTTGCACGGTTATTATGTGAAATAACTCAAACACTGTAAGCTCAAAGCAGTTTGTGCATTTATTCCAGAAAGAATTTAGAAATGATCCTTAAAAAGGTGCAAATTAGCTAAAATAATATGCTTGATCTAGAATTCTCAACAGTAGTTTTAAAAACCGTATTATTTTTTCTTTGAAGGAAGCTGATAGGAAATCTTTTTCTTTTTTCTGCTGTCTTTCAAACGAAACAAATAACATAAGGGATTGAACTGGCCATACAATGGAAAACAGAGAAACAACTACACAGGAAGCTACAAAATGTTTAAACCAAAGAAAATTAATTCATCTTTCATGTAACATATTCACAAATGTTTTTTGTAGAACCATAACTAATTTTCAAAAAGAAAACAGCTTATGATTACACTGAAAGTGCCCTTTCGCTGTCAAACAGGGAGTGAAACATTTACCTTGCAGCAAATACACGGCAGCCACTTTATTCCTCCCCTCTCATCCCACTCTACCATCCTAAGCCTCTCCTATACAAAGCAACAAGCATCAAGAGAACACCCGAAGTTTAATTCCAAACTGGCTTTTATTGAAGTAATACAGTAACAGTTTTTATTCTCAAGGAACAACACGGCCCCTGATTTGCAAAGGAGTTGCTGAAGGCTTCATACGACTTGGAAAACCTACACACTTCATATGAACTTAGAAAAGGAAGTGAGGGAGAACCATGCCAGAAAACATAAGAAGGTCAACACAGGATCACGAAGCAGGCCAGGAAAGCAAATTTTTTCTTTTCAGTGCAGAACATCCGACATAGAAATCTCCAAGGTATGAACGTAGTAACTGTAAGCGGTCCAAAGATGGCTTATAGTCTGCAAGGGGTCTTTCACTCTTAAACTAAAGAGATACTCACCTCTCAATGCACACATTAGGTTTTGGTTTTATGGAAGGCGTCAAACACAGACTTTTAATTCCAGCATTTACAGTTTCAGAACATTCCCCAGGCCTGGCAGCAAAGCTCCTTGACCTATTTCTAAGAAAAAAAAACTGTTCGGAGTCACATCATCACAAAATGAAGAAATATGCATAGCGTGCACAGCTAGACACCACATCTCAACTGACGATTGAGGGAATACATCACATGGTAACTCATTATTATCAGTTCACAAATCTAGACAATTATCTCCAAGTTAAAACACTTGAGACCAGGTATTAAAACTCATTATTTAAACTCCTAGGTGTCTCTCCTATGATTAATCTCTCACAGTAGTCAGACAGGAATAGTGCCGCACCACCAAATCAGTTTGAATCAGGTAGAGATCTATTAACGTTAGACAGCTGCACCACTGTGGCCACCATAATCAAGCTCCAGATAGGCCCCTGCAGCAAGTCAAACTCACTGATTAATCTTCTGTTTTGCAACATTACTCCAGAGATGTTTTTGAGCCATCCAACTTTGCTAAACTACTAAAAGGTATCAAATAAAACAATACCTTGAAACTTTACCAAAAACTGACAAGGCTCAAAAAGAACTCCCTTGACTACACAACAGAATCATACTTGAAACAAAGTTATAGTCTCATTTCAGATTTTCCCCTGCTAAAATACTCGCAACTCTGCAAGATCAGGGTTAGTTCAACAGGCAAGATGGATATCAATGTTTTTATTGCTCATTAACACATTTTAGACAGAAATTACTTTCTCTTACTAAAGAAAGCAACTTTGCATATTTCTAACACAAATTCTTACAATCCAACTGGCCACACAATTTTTCCAAGATTTCTGATAGCGAGAACTTTGTAAGCAAATACTATCATTAAACCACACAGAAATATTCAGATGGAGTTTCAATCTTAATCAAATCCCTACACTTCATACCCACTGATGCCACAGAGCAGGCAGAACCCCCCATATACTCTATTGGTGACGGTTTGTATTGACAGCTGACTTTAAAACCTGGTCAATCCAACTCTGGGTTTCTAAGCAACCAACCGATGGGGGGGGGTGTCCAATTTTGAAGTACGTGGGTACCATGTACATTTAATGCACACTGTTCTTGAGATTGGTTTATGCTCAAAGAAAAATAAAAATCAGAAGAAAAGAACAACTCTGCCCTACATTGTCAACTATGCAACGTAAAAAAAATCCCTGAAGTTTTACCAGGAATTGTTATAAGCGTAACAAAAAAGACATGCACATTTCAGCTTGGGTGCCAATCTCTAACAGACTAACAAAATTAACAACTACAAAAAAGTAACTGTATGTCAGATATGCCCTGAAGGTCAAGCAAATGTTTTACTCGTATATTATTATCAAGAAGTACACTCAGGTGGCGAGATGAGGCTGCAACCAACTGCATTTTTCAAAAGCCACTAAAAGGATTTGGGGACACGAGTCCTGTTCAACAGCAGCAGAACTACCACTTGTGTATCTTTACGGGTGGCACAGCCCAAGCTATTCTGCCCTGTGTGTATGCTGAAGGCACAAAGATACCTATTTTGGGCATACCCAACAGTGACACAGAGACTCCAGGTACAGGAGTAATTCAGCTCAGGAGCTGGATCCTGGATTTTGCAACACTTTACCTGGTACAAGCATAACCTGCATTGCCTGTATTCAGCCATTCTTGCTTTCTTTTTAACCACTCCTTGCATCCCCCTCTTCTTCACCCCAGGAGGGAATTTCTGAAGTAAGAGAAATGTTGCTTACACACGCCTTGAAAACTCTGACATAACATGTACCACTTCTGAAAGCTTCATTTAAAAAAAAAAAAAAAGTACTGAATTTGTGCATCTTCCCAAATGAAAATATTCTCAAGGTATGAAGAAACAACAGCAAATCCCTCGCATAAACTATTTTTCAAGGACTGTGTGTGCTAAGATTTGAAATTAATATTAACAAAATGCTTTTATACCGCACTGACAAAGCTTGCCTGCCCAAGGTGAAAGTAAGTCACAGCTGATACTCCCCCTCTTTAGAGACTTATAGTAACACCTGAGATGCTCTTGCTTAGAGGCACAACAACCTCAATTATTATTTCATTAGCTTTCAATTTGTGGGATGCAACTCTGTACCAGTATTTTCAATTTCATACTCTGTAGTACTTGTAACGTGACTATTGGTTTTTTGCTGGTCAGGGAACAAATCTATTTCAGAGAATGTATAGAAAGTTGTAAATAGTGACAAAACCTGTCTCCTTCTCCAAATGTTAAAGCACGCCTGGGGAAAAACAGAAACGACAGTAATGTTTTGACATCTGCTTGGTTGGTTTTTTTTTTACCTCAGCTAACAATTCCAAAGTCTTTTAAAAAGGTGGGTATGGTCCATTCTATTTACAGGTTTAAAAAAAGGGAATGAAACAGCTATGAAAGCCAAGGTTGTACAAACGGGTTAGCAGAAAAACCCGCTTTCTCAACTTTGCTTGTAAGATTGGCCCTTTCAGATGTTGCGAGCTGAACCTGTACTACATGAATTAAGCTAATCACACCGTCCACGACAAAATCCTCCCAGTTGTTACAAACGCCTAACTACCCTGGACATACATACGCTAGCCGCTAAGCTAGCTAGGACTTTGTGGACGGGCTGCTGCTTATTACACTACCTCCTCCGCGCTCCAGCACAAACCCAGGCTGCAGCCCCGCTACCCAGGCCGAAAACAGCGCGTTAGAACGAGGCCGTCCGCACAGCCGGGCAGGCCTGCGGTCCCCATCGCAAGGCGCACCGCCTCTGCGAAGAGATCCCCCTCCGCACGGCCGGCGACGGAGAGCCGAGCGCCGCGGCCAGGAGCCCGCGGCAAAGCGGGGCGGGGGGGGGGGGGGGGCGGCGGCGAGGGGTTTCCCCGGGGAGCGATGGGAGCTGAGGGAGAAGGACAAACCACCCCGCACGGGCAGGGCGGCCACGGCCGAGCCGGCGGCCCGGGGGCGGCAGCGCCCCGCTCGCCGCCCGGCGGCCTCTCCTCAGGCCGGGCGGGGAGGCCGTTACCTGCGCCCGGCGGCGGGGGTGAAAGGCCGCGGCGGCCCGGCCTCGGCGGCGCCGGGGGGAGCCGCCGCGCCGCGGCCGTACTGCCGCAGGGCCCTGCCGCGGCCCGTCGCCATGGCCGGCCCTGCCGGGGAACGGCGGCTTCGGGCCGGGCGGGGGGAAGGGGGCGCCGCCGCCTCCCCCGTGAGGCCGCGGGGCGGGACGGCGCCCAGCCCGGGAGAGGCGGCGGCGGCCGGGAGCGCTGCCCCGGGGAAGCAGGCGGCGCGGGGCCGCCCCCTCCTCCCCGCCGCTGCCCGAGGGAAAGGCAGCCTGCGGCAGTCCGTGTCCGCACCCAAGGCGGTTATTTTTAATGGGGGGGGGGGGGAGCGGGGGGACACCGGCCCGGCGTGGGGCGGGCGGGAGGCGTTAGCGCACCGGGGTAGCCGCAGCGCCCTCGGACCGGCGCCCTGTCACCTTCCCGCCCGCCGGGCGCTCCGCTCCCCGCGAAGCCGGAGCGTGGCCCCGAAAAGGGGGGGGGGGGGTCTGTGCAGAACGCCACACTGCACGCGGAGCCGAGGTGGCTTTATTCGGTTCATTTCTGCATTTCTGACGGGGGCCGCGTGGGGACCCCGCAAAGCTGGCGCCCCGCGCCGGGAAACTGCAAGGCATTTATACAGTTACGTGTGTCAGTCACAGCTAATATTCACCCCCCCCCCCCCCCCCAGCTAACAACCGGTTAGTTTCTTTCTCATTTCAACTTAAAGGTTCAGCGCCCTTTAAATTTACTACACGTGCTCAGAGAGTAACGGGCTTATTTGAGGGGGGGGTCTGGCCTATGGGCGTGATTTTCAGTATTGTAATGAGAAGAGCTGACCTAAAGGACACTTAAGTTTTATTCTTATCAACATCCCAATTAGTTGTTCTCCTCGACTACAGACTTTATCACCCAGTTCTCAGCGTCCTCTGAGGCTGATTTACCGGTGTCTCAGCTCTCTTCAAGGGTGGAGTCGCAAAACAAATGCTTCCCCCTCTCTCAGCCCCCTTCGCTGGCCGCCAAATTCTGTTTCGCAAAGCTCACACGGTTCATCGCTACTACTCAGAAGAAAATTCCGTTTTCTGCGGGATATCAGTAGCACGGTCTTCTCAGGTGTTCTGGTCTCCGCTCCGCCTTCACGCACCTCCGTGTGCGAGATCAAAAAGCAATTTGGGGAAGAAAAACACCACAAAAAAAAAAAAAAAAAAAAAAAAACCTACCAGTAAAACCAGCTTAACAAGGCTAGGCGGGAGGGCGCCGGGCAGGGCGGCGGCGACCCCGCTGGGAGCCGTTCCCGCTCAAACTACCGCTCCCAAGCTCCCGCTGCTGCCTCTTCCCCTCCGCCCCCGGGATTTCCGCCGGCGCACGGGCGGGCGGCGGGGAGCGGGCGGCGGGTGCTCCTGGCGCCGAGGGCGGGAGGCTGCCCTGACTCTTCCCCGAGGGTTCGCCACCGCCACCCGTCCCCCGCCCGGGAAGAGCGGCGGCGAGCGGCAGGAACTCGCCGTTTAGCTCGGCTGCCTCCGCCGCCGTTCCCTCCGGGAAGCCGCCGCGGCCCGGCATGCTGCCCGCCTCCCTCGTCGGGCGGGCGGGGCAGCGCGGCCCGCGGGCGCCGGCCTCCCTGGGGAAGTGGCTGCTGGCTGCCCCGGCCCGCGCCCGCCTCGGCACCGGCACCGGCACCGGGACGGCGCCCGGGCCCGGGCCCTGGCCCTGCCTCTGCCTGCGGTGGCGGCGCTGGCCGCCCGCCCCCCGCGAGCCCGCCCCCCTGCTCCGGGCCGCCCGGCAGGGTATCGCGACGCGAGCGGGGGCGCCGAGAGCTGCGAAAGCCGGCGATAGCGGCAAACACGTCTCCGTGCAGAGGCGCCGGAAGGAGGGGACGCTGCTGTCGGCTGCCCAGAAAGGTAGGGCGGGCGGTAGCGGCGGGTCGCGAGCGCCGATACGGAGCGCTGCCCAGAGCGGCGGGCGCGGGGAAGGTTCCTGCGGCAGCCGGGGTTTCAGAGCCCCGAAACTCAGGGGCGGAGGGGAAAAGAAAACCCGACCCGATTCTCAGGAACCCAACCAGCCCTTCTCAGCATCGCGCTGTTGGCAGCAGTTGACGCGTTTAAGCGTACGTATTGCACAAGCAGAACAGAAACGATGCGGCTTCTTCCAAGCAGCTTGTTGATTTAGTGTTTAGGTCACGTCGGGGATAAGATGCGGTAGTCTCCCGCTTCCGTTTGCAAAAGGAAAACCTGCCTCGATGCTGTTAAAACAAGTTTCCTTCCGGGGAGGTTGTCAAAGCTCCGCCTGCGGTTCTGGTTTCTTTACGGGACGGCTGTCACTTTGGTTGGGCTTAGTCACCTCAGTGAAAAGAGGTTACTACGTAGTTAGCCTCAGAAACTCTAAGTGCTTTGAAAAGGTTTATGAAAAACATCCCCAACTCATTAGAAGGCTGCAGGAAAAACGGTTATTAAAGTTTCCTCGGTAACTTGTACTTCGCTGAAAGGCACACCTTGTCACTTAAACGAATCGGTAGTCTCTTTCCAAGTTCTCAAAAATGTTTTGTAACAGAGACTCTCATACGACTTTTCTGGAGTGCATACTGACACTTTTACAAGTACATTAGATCAAAACTAATAGACAAAAACCAATCAGATAGCTGCAGTTAACAGTCTCAATAAATTAAATATATATTTTAGTCTAATAACCTTCCTTTTTATTGTTCACTTGATTGAGAATTCATAAAATCAGTTATTTTCAGTCAGTGTATGCAACTTATAAGCTTGTGCTTTTTCATTTTTACTTTTCCCTTTCTCTGCATAAGGATTGCAATGATTGTGGTAGATAAATCGCAGTAGCTTGAATACTGCAGTGCTAAATACCTCACTAGTTCTTAAAAAACCCTAGCTCTCGTGTACACGAAAAGTAGCAGTAAGTGCTGTTCTGAGTCTTGAAGAGATGTAGTAGGAGAAGAGAAAATAATACGGCTTGATACAGAGATATAAATATGTGCTGCACAACATAAGAAACATTCCATGGTCTCTCTCTTTTAGTGATGAGGCATTATGGAAGTTGTTGTTGGAATTTTTTCTTGTGCCAAAATATTATTTGACTAATAGAAGAGCATTAGATAAGAGAGCTATGCAACTCTTACTGTCCAACATTGTAACTCCTGCATTGTTTTCTGTCTATTTCAGTGAAAGAAGCTGGAAGAGACTTTACCTATTTTATTGTGGTGCTTGTTGGAATTGGTGTTACAGGTTATTTTTAAAAATTATATTCTTTATCAGAAGATGCTTTTCATTAATTCCATCTGGTTTGATTAGTTTTTATTCCATTTGCTGTTGTTTGTGTTACAGGTGGTTTGTTCTATGTGATTTTTAAAGAGCTATTCTCTTCTTCTAGTCCAAGTAAGATCTATGGAGATGCCTTGGAAAAATGCAGATCTCACCCTGAGGTTGGTTTTTGAACCTTAGTCATAAGTTTATGTTTCTCAGTAGTTACTGTCTCTCTTTGAGTCAAAAGATTGCACAAGGAATCTCACAAGCAAAGCGACAGGAAGACCCACATGGTACTTAGCAGGCAAACAACAGCAGATCTGCCTGTGCTTTTAGCTGGCCAGAGGTGGGTCAGCTCCAAGTTGGAGCCTACATTAGGACAAGTTAATACAAGCACTGAGCCTGAGTGAATTAGCCTGCTAAAAGCCAAGTTTAGTGAGTGTACCACAGCACAACAAACTGATGCAACAACAGTGTCTGCCCTTTCAGAGCATGTGCTTGTGTCTCCATGCAGAAAGTCTTATAGACATAGCTGAGTGCCTACTAAATGTGGTATTTAAGGAGTTCTGCTGGTCAGGGAGGCAACTGGTCCCACTTAAGCTTTGTAGATCTAGCCTGCTGCCTTTCCTCAGCGCAGTTTTTCTGTTGTGTCGCTTCACTAGGGTTCTGTCATTCTGCGAAGCACGGCGTAAGTGTCCAGGAATTTAAACTCTTTGTTTGAAACACAGTTAACATTCGTGTGGCTAGCAGGAAAAGAGAAAGAGAACAGTCATGTGATCCCACAGCCACATAAGATAGCTAGATGTAAACAAAAATCAATCTAAAATTAGATTTTAAAAACCACTACTTCATGCAAAACAAGAAATGCATGGAATAGCTTTCAAACAATGTTGCCACAGATGCCACTGAGGATAACCTGGAAATGAAGTGACAAGTTGTCACTAGAACAAAAATGAAGACTGCTTAGGAAAAAGTCTATAGAATTAAAACTTCTCTCCAGTATTTACCCAGCAAAAATCACCCTCCCTTTCTAACCAACTTTAAAGTAAGTTTAAAACTAGGTTAATTTGGTCTGGCTTTATAAATCTGAAGGAAAAAAAAAAACACTCATTGAATTTCTTAAACAGTAGTGTTCTTTAGATAATGAAGGGGAGTGCATTTGCATTTTAAACTTCGAAACATATTCTCTTGGAGGAGACGTGAGCAAATATTTCATGCTTTTTTTTCTTTGTTACACAAAATGTCAGTAAAGTAGAAAATATACAGTAAGAAGAGATTAAAATGTCATAATCTCAGAGGATGGTACAAATGGAAAATGATAGGAGGATTTATTTTAGACATGTAATATATGACTGTCAAGAAAAGCACTGAAATACAGAGGAATTTTCCTTAGTCTGTTTTCTTTCATAAACTCTTCTATTCTTGACACATCAGATTCACAAGGGGCATTTTGTTGGAAGAAAATGTATTCACAGCAGGGACCTGAGCTGATACTGTTTGAATGTGATACATTCTGACAACTCAAACCTCTTTTCTCTTGTAGATAATTGGTGTTTTTGGTGAATCTATTAAAGGTTATGGGGAGGCAACAAGAAGAGGAAGACGACAGCTTGTCAGGTGCTCTTTGGTGTTTGCCCTATACAGACACTAGTTTTTGCACAGTGGAGACACTTTGGGTCACATCATAGCAAGTTGAATCTAGATTAATGAGCTGTATGTGACATACCCTGTCACTTGTAAGTGAAAATGAAAGCAGTTTTTTGCAGTATCTCTTCTGTGGCACATACCACTAAATACAGTGCACGTACGATATAAGATGGCAGTTCTGAGTGCCTCGAACCAAGCAATGGCCAGCACGATAAACATAGAGCTGGTCTCTCCAAAAAATAGGGCTAGTCTGAAGAGAGTAGTACAGAGGCCTAAGCATGCATCTGGGGAGCAGGGATCTGACTGAAGTTTACAGTCTGAAACCCTCAAACAGAGTAAAATTGTTTTTCGATAAATTGTTCTTTGAGAGTTTTTCTCCTTTTGAATAAGTAGTCTCCTTTTGATAAGTAATTCTTATCAGGCCAGAAAGAGCAGGAGGTACTAACTTTCAGACTTTCAAGATTCCAGCTTTCTCTGTTGAAAGCTGGGCTGGGTCTGACTGTACAGGTTGTAGTCACTGCAGTGACTGTTGTCCTAAGCTGATATGCAGTATTGACTGCCCATTTCTTTATTGCTTTTTGGTACTTGAGGCCACATCTTTATTGTGTATTTAACAGAGCATGTCTCACTTAAACCTTTCATGAGTGTGTGTATTTTTATTAATCTGCTTTTGAGGTAAACAACAGAACTAATTCTTAGAAAATGTAAACCCTCCCTGCACTATAACCCACTAGGGGCTTTGTCTTTATTGGGTTTTTTGACTTGGCTATATAGGATGGGACACATAAGCCCAGGTACACAACTTGAACCATGGAATTGAGAATTTTTTTTCTGGAGGAAGATGATTTTTACTGGTGGAAGTTTTATCTTTTCACCAGACTCTGAAAAAGTGCTTAAGGTGGAGCTGCTAAACGAAAAGAATATATACAGACATTTTAAGCATCTGTCTGTAAAACAAACTACGTAAATAAATAAATGTACTATCAGCTTTCCTAGTATCTAATTTCCATCATTTTGAAAGTCTAGTATTTTAAATAAATTTTTGAGCTGAGGACTTGTAAGATTTGTGTGCATTTGTGCCTGCAGTATAAGGATGACCTTAAGTGTCTCAAAAATGTCAGATTTTTTTTGTGTATGAACACCTTGAATGTGAATTTACCGCAGTAAGGCTCTTCGTTCATGATTTTTCTCTGTAACCCATCACGTCACCTTAAATTGTATTGGAAGTTTAATTCACAGTGTGTACCTGGGCGTGACTGGTGGAAATAAGAGCTTGGTAGTGTGCAGCATTTAGTAATTTCAGTAGGAAACATAAACTGGCAGCAGGACTCTAGTTTGACCATCAGTTTCTGGAAGTGGTCGCCCTGAAAGTGATGTGACCTTTCTATTTATCTAATATTTAAGCATAACCTAACTCCAGTCTAAATATCAGTATTTAGGTTGGAGTTCTGATATTAGTGCGAAAGTTACACAACTTCAGTAGAACAAAGTTATTGCCAAAAATAAGTAAAGCATGTAGTAAACTCTTTGTTTTGATGTGATTTAACCAACCTGATAATTAAGTTGACAAAACCTTCTTTGTGTGTTTCTGCTTGGTAACTTAGTTTAAGTGCCTAAAAAAAACCCCTGGCACTCTTGTTGATGTGGATGTTCCTTTCTAGATGTCAGGCTCTGAATCTGGGGGTTCTTTAGAATGAATACAAGGAAATTCCAGAATCTTCAGCTCTTGAAGTTTGAGGGGATTGCTCTTGAGTTTTATGGGGAGGACTGGGGTGAGGACATTTAAGCACTTCATCTGTTAATCCTCAGCTGGTAATTAGTTCTTTCTTCTAACTCCGCTACTCCTTGTATGCTCACAGTAAAGCTTGGGAAGCTCAGTAGAGAAGGAATCCATGGTAGCATAAGGACTGCATCGGAATACACTTTCTCACAAAATAGTTAAGCAGCTCCTCTAAATAAGTTTAAATTTGAAGTTTAACTAACATATAATATGTATCCTTGCTGGGTGGGTTGGGTTTTTTGTTTTGTTTTGCTGTTTTTAGTCACATTGAATACATAAAGGATGGACTGAAACATATGCGTTTGAAGTTCTATATTGAGGGCTCCGAAACAGGGAAGCGGGGAACAGTCCATGTGGAAGTCAAAGAGGTATGTACAATTGCTTGATATAGCTGACAAGCTTAATCTTGAGTTTAAACTACCGAAGATTAAAAAACAGAGCCTGAAATTGTTTTCCTTACAGAATCCTGAGAGTGGAAGATTTGAGGTCCGCTACATATTTGTGGACGTTGACTCCTATCCTAGAAGAACCATTGTCATAGAAGACAACAGATAGCCAGCGTTCAAAGTTGCCGCGTAATCTCACTGACTATTGGATGACACTGGTGTAGCTAGTCTACACTTGAATTGTTTGGTGTTCTCGATTTTATGTTGCAGCTTTGGGGCTGTGCTACAGGTTGTAGCCTCTCGGGGCCTCCATTAAGGGCTTTCATAATAACAGACACAGGATTTGAAGTGAAGCCAATGAAAAATAGTAGAGCCAGCACTTATGGCAAATACTTTTGGCATAGGAAAATAATGGCTCATAATAAACAGTTTAATGCTGGATGATACTTCTACACACCCAAAATCTGAGTCTTCCAAGATGTTAGGTTTGGATGAAGAGCTTTTTGTCTTCCTTTGCTTGGATTTCCCACTAGCAGTGCAATAAAGTGGTATTTTAAGTATAGGCAAACTCACTGTTTTCATTCTGGATGCCTTTGTGTAGATAAGAAGGTAAAATAAGAATGTATATTAGTGATGCAAAGGGGATCTAGCCCAAAGGCATGTAAGAATATGGATTGTGGAGACACACATCCATGGCAAATGACTGAAGATAAAGACTTCAATATTGGTATCTTCTAAATAGATTAACAGCACACAGAACGGTGGTATTGTCTGCCAATGTTTGCCATGCTGCTCGGCTAACTAATGGCAGTGTTGTAGCTGCTAAGCACTGTCCACAGTTTTTTCCATTAACTTGACTAATCTAAATCTTCTGGGAATCAGATTCATATAGGTTTACCCAAACTCAAAAGCTCCATTCATGACCTAATTTCTCACCTAGGTTTCTTCCTTCATGCAACATGGCAGATAGCAAGCGTAATCCTGTGTACTAATAATCAGACTCAGTCGTGCCCATCTGTCAAGCAGCACCAACCAAAAAATTTCAAGCTTTAGCTTCTTAAATTTAACCACTTTCTTAAACACCAACTAATGCATTTTTCTGTAGTTACCTATCATATGAGCTTTTTAGTTCACCAGTTAATTATCCCTACATTAAGCACACATTGATGTCCAGTTATCAGCCCTTATTGTGAGTTCATTTAATGGTACATTTGGACTGTTCTGAAGTTCATACAATATTCCCTCATACAATGCCACAAATGTCATGTACAGACCTTTAGTAGTACTTTACTGGACTTCAGCCATCCTGTTCATCTGTCTCCCAGTAATCTCATTTGCATAATCATAACAACTAAACATAATGTTTTGTTAGACCCGGCTAACTTTGCTTTATATTAAGCACTACAACCTTGACTTCTGTCAGATCTTCATATTGTTTGAAAGTATTCAGTGAAGAGAAAGCATACATTTATCCCAGTTTGTGAGCAGAGCAACCACACGTTATAGCAGAGCAGCCACCAATGTCAATCTGTGTGAGACTGCAAAGCATTTTGGCGTTTCTACGCTGTATACAATGACTTCTACTGTGCAGGCCAAAGGGATTTTTACAAAACTTGGAACATCAGCTGAGATTGGCCAAAGTGATTTCATGTCCATTAGTTTCAGCAGAGTTACAAATTTGTCTGCTTGCTTTTATCCCTCAGTGGATGCTTGTCAAGACTAACAAGGCAACAATTTTACACACAGTCAAAAGCTATGGAAGTCCATGTCGGTGGCTCTCTGTTGTAAGTATGAGCAATGGTTGTGGTGCTTGATACATCACCATGAAGTAACTTTGATAAACTTTTATTTTTATCTACAGTTTTTGACGTCATTAATGTCCAACTGGGAAGGTGTCTTTAATGAAAGCAATTGACTCCCATTATTCTTCATGTTATTTTCTTGAAAGCAGTAGAGTCAATAACACCTTATGACTTATGCTTTTGACTCTTCCCCGTTCTTAGCATTACACTTGCCAGAACTTTTGTTTCAGAAGAAATTTGCAAACCAACCTAATTGATTTATAACCCAGTAAAAAAAAAAAAAAAAATTAAAGAAAATATCTGAGGCCCTCATTGTTTCATTGCAACCTGCATCAGTACTGACTGATAGCATTACATACCACATTTACTTGCCACCACTTATGTCCATTTGCTATAAGCATGTGTCATACCATGGCGGTTACTGAAAACCACCTCTGCAAGGGTTTTGTCACGAATGCAAGATGGAGCAGGTTTGTCAGAGCACATCAGAAATTTTGCAAGCTATATAAGTTTATGATCTAATATTAAGATTACTAGCCTTAAGCCCATATTATACCGTGATAAAAGTGTAATCTTTCTTCACCTTTTATGAAGCAAGACTGTATAAAAACACTCAGTTTAAACTAGAAAATGTAATACCATTTTTGCCCTTCCTTTATGAGTTTCTACTGTATCAAACTGCCTGAAAGCCATTGTAAACCTCCACGTCAACAACAGAACTGACAAGCTAGGTTTTTTCCTGTAACTGTGTCACAGCTTTGCTTTCTTATTAATCCAGCTGTGGCTTGTTTTCAGTGGACTTCACTGCTGGAGAAAGGAGTACTTCCTAAAGCAAGAGGTAAAAACCATTTTTTTTGTAGTAAATGGTATAGGTACAGCAAAGAGGCCTGCCATTAGGTTTACTTTTGTCTTCTTTTAGAGCCTTGTTTGCACTGAAGAAAGAAACTGTCAGGACTAGAAACTTTCTGGGAAGGAAAAGATGATGACCTCACATAATGTTGTTTTTCCAATAGTGCAGGTACATGAAATTCTATGTCAGGCTTCTGGTAAAACAGCACGAATTGGCCATTGGGGTTAATGTGTATGTTTGGCTTCAGCCTGAGAAGACAGACTAAGAATTTGTTTTGATTATTTGCAACCAGGTTTATTTACAGGTTTTTTCAGTAGCAAGGACTTCCTAACTTACACAGAAATATAATGTATTTCAAGGGTTGTGTAAGAACTGTCTGTTTGGAAATCTGATCCTTTGTTGTTTGGTCCCTTTGAGACATCAGAACAGAAGTTTTTAAGTTGTCTGCAAAACTGTCGGTCCCATAGTTCTTGCACTGAGTGCCCTTGTACTTCAGCATTTCTGTCAGGCCTCAATATCGTGCTCCCTAGCTGGGAATAAATGGTACAATTACAGGTGTCAGAAGTCTTAGCAAAGTCAACATAATGATTGCATCTGGCCCTTTGGCAACCAGTCCAGACCCGTATGAGAAAAATGGAGACAGACCAAAACTGGCAATAAGGAAGGGACACAAGTATAATTTAAAAGATGCGGATGGATGTGGAGTTTTCCACACTGCAGCTGACCTTCACAGTTTCTCCATGATGCTATGACTGTCTGAAAGCAAAGTACAAACCTCTGTTTTATACACTGTCATTTCTCTGGAGAATCCAGAGAAACAAGTCAAGCTTATTTTCAGTTAGGGTAGCCCCAATGTGACAGGGTTATAAATAAAATGTTTCTCATCCTGTATTTACATGGAGTGCACTGTTGTCATTTTCACAACTCGTCTTTCTCCGGTGGAGTTACAAGAAAGCAGGTGGGTGAGCGCACTTGCTCAGAGCAGCAGGATACACAGCCGTAGTGGCACCCTCCATACAATTCATAACAAACAAAACGTCTCACAGGCTGGAAAAAAGCTGCAGTGGAGGAGTATATAGTATATGAATCGTCTTTGTATATCATCCTGCTTTGTAAATAGAATACTAGAAAGGCAGGATAATATTTTGCTTGTAAAAAGTGGAAAAATATAATTGTCATTATAAATGTAAAATTATAATTATTGCCAGGAACTGCTAATTGCTCTTTTCTAACTAAAGCTTAGCCCTCTTTTATTTTGTTGGAGTCCAAGGAACATAGCAAGTCAGTCAGTCTCCCCCCTGGTGGGAAGGGGTACAGAGCCCTTTCAGGGTGCCTTCAGTCACCCTCTTTGCTGAAGCTGCATTACACACCCTGTTATGGTTAGGCCTAGAAGATATTCACAGACTAGGGGAGCTGTAACACTTGCAGCCCTATATCTGACAGTCTCCTTTCATCTTGGCTGCATCCCTTACCCCCACAGAGAAAAGGGAGAAAGACCTCAGTATCTGTAATTAGCTTCTGACACATATTTATAATTGGTGCTGTGGGCTGTGCCCCTGGATGACTTGTGTAACACAAGTGGTCTTGCCACACAGTGCTAGTTACTCTCCTCTTGGCAAAAGGCCACATAAATGGAGGGGATTTTAGCTCTAGAAATGTTCTCCTGTAACTTTGGGAGAACATTTGGTATTTCCTTTAAAGCTGCCTTTACTGTGAAATAACTAAAGTGCCCAAGAAGTAGTGTAGTCCATCAGTATACTTTGTTTTCGAGCCCTGTTGCCAAAATGCTAGCTAAATGCAACAGTAAGAGAGATGGGCATACACATACAAAATGCTCAGGAAGCCAAATGGCAGTGAGATCTTCACTGGTGTCTCTTTAAGAAAACTATCTAGCTTTAAATATTGTTGCCTTCAAAACACTCTGAAAAACACAATATTCCATTTAAACTTCTCTCCTTCCCATCTTGTCTATGTCTAGAAGTAGCATTTATCAGGATGTGTCCTCAGTCCATAAAGTGCTCCTCATGAGGTTTTTTTTTACTGCCTGCATCACCTCGCTAGCTAAACATATACAAGGGTATTTATATTATTGGAATGAGGGGACATAGCTCTGAAGGAAATAACTTTCTACTTTGTGAAAAAGCTGACAATATACTTAATAAAATGAAGGCAAAGTAAAAGAAGTAGCAGAAGAAATCCACCTTTACCTGGGCTTAGATATATTAGTGTTCTTAATTTGGACAAATACAAGGCTCAAATGCTTTCAAGTCTCAGAGTAGGAAAGCTTTTGGGAATCCTTTTTCTAGTAAAATCTCTTCAGTGAAGAAAAAAAAAAAAGGAACTTCATAGATTGATTTATTGTCCTCTTCGTAGCTAGATACCTATCGCCAGCAAGATTATTTAAGCCCCTTAAGATTTCAAGGGTATTAAAGTTTTATAAGTTTGTAGTTTGGCTGCAGAAAAATAAGTTAAATGGCTCTTGCTAACAGAAGTCTTGTGGGAACTAGTTACTTCTTCCCATCTTCCTTGTGAGGCTGAAGTTCTGTCAGTCCCTATGGACCAAGCTGGGATCCATGTTTAAAAAAATATTGTCTCAAATCCTGTGTAAAGCAAGCAAACATATGGGGACACCTTCATGAACATTAGGTGAAGATTAACCCAGCAAGACATGCGGTTTAGAGAACTGATCTACTGAGAATTGATCTGTTCCAGTTAGTACCAGTTTACCTGGTGGTAGTTTTGCACTGGAGGAGAACAGCTGTGTTCACTGAGTTTAAACATAATGTTTTAGAATGCCCCTTAGCCTAGATTGCTCCTTAAAAAGTTATCCCTGCTTCACTGGATCACTACGCTACCAGTAAGCCATGCAGAGCTCCTTATGCATGGCAAGCAGCTCAGACTGCTCCATTCTCTCACTGGATAATGCTTGGCTGGGGAGAAAACAAAGTAACTGCAAGGTTCAGTTTCACTTTTCAGTAAGCACAAGCAATAAATATTTCAGTGTTTCCTTTTCAAAGTTCTTTCCTCTTTTTCTCTGGGAAAGCACAAAATTATAGCATATGCCAGTTACTTTCCGATGTAAAACTGTCATGTTATTGTTACTAAAGCCATGGAGAAAAATGATTGCCAGGAAGTCAGAGCCAAAACAATTGCATTCTCATGGAAATTAAACACATTTTCCAGACTTAAGTTTTGATCGTTGCAGAATTAATAAATACATATATGCTCAAAACCCTGTTCTCCTTTAGGAAATGGAAATATGTCACTCACCAGTGAAACGCTGTTTTTCCAGAAACATTGTATGGCAGACTACTCAAAATGTATTTGAGGTAGTTATGCAGCTTGGTCTTAACTTTCCCGTCTCTGCTTTCATTTTTTGTCAATGCCAAAACTTGTGTATATAGCATAGGCAGCCAACATCGTTAGAGCTGGTTTGTGGGGATAATAATGTTACTCTGTCATCTACATGACCTCTATTTGAGTCTAGGTCCTGTATATACTTGCTGTATCGTGACAAAAAGAAATATTCCTTCAGGAAATTAATTTTGAGAAAACTTTAGCAAAAAAATGACTGCTCTTTCACTAAACTTCAGTAAACAGAAGGTCATGCAAAGAAAATGGAATTTTAGGCTGGGAAAGAAAAATGTTGTTGTGCATGACTGATTGAGTTTAAAAATAACCTTGATAAATAAATAATTCCAGCATGGAAATCAAGTTTCAACAACTGATTTAGGCAATGTAGTCATGATCTTGGGAATGGTTGCAAATGAAGGCGTGTCTGCGACAAGAAAGTTCAACAAACTCACTTAACAAACAGAGAAGACAGGAACGTGCCAACTGCAGAAATAAAAAGAGAAAGAAGATGTGCTGGGGGTTTTCACAGTTATTTTCAATTCACTTTGTTCTCAGCCTCATCTCACTATCACAAGGGATGTCATCCATCCCAATACTCATGGGATTATTCCAGTGTGTAAATTATCAGCAACCTAACCTGTTAAAGATTAGGTCCAAAAAACATTGGGGGCACATTTTGAGTCAAAGTCCACTTTTAGGATTCATTACAGACTGTCAGCTGATGGAAATACTTAAGGAAAGCAGAAAGATTTACAAAAAAAAAAATTAAAGGATAAAAAGTATCAAGAAGCAACCTTAAAGATGAGAGTAAGGGCTCATAACTGGCCTCTGTATATGGGGTTGGGAAGTCTGCTTGAAGATCTAGAATACAGTTGGCACAGGAAAAACAGAGAAATTTGAAAACAAAGAGATCTCCCCCCTTCTTTTTCCTCTTTTTTTTTTTTTTTTAAAAGGCCTAATCCCTGGAGAGGTGATCACTTGCTCAGAATAGAGAACAATAAAACTCCAGTACACGTGCACATTCTCCTTAGGCAGCTGGGAATGTATATTATTATGATCTAATATACCAAGGAGTATGAAACAATGATTCCAAACTGTACTTTAAATAATTGCACAGCAAAAGTATTTGATAGTTTTTCTTAGGAAATTCTCAGGGGTTTTCTATTCTGTATGTCTTATGTCTTATGTAAAATAACCTATAGGAATTCTAGAAAAATGTGAATTAGTACCATCCTGTATTCCAATTCAGCAGATTTAGATTTTCTTACTAATGATATATAGTTAAAAGTTGAAAATGTAGCAAATATATTTTGCAAATAAAAGGAAAGAAAAGGAAAAAAAATAAAAAAGCTTGTTTGGAAGTCTTGTAGTTGTCCTAGGAAGAACACGTTTGATTCCCTTCATCTCATACAGGTCATCAAGGAACTGTTGTAACTTGACAAATAAAAGAAATAAGGACAAGTACCTGTTTCAATAAAGCAGTTCAGTTTGGAAGGCCTCTGTTTGCTGTGGATCAGATAAAGGTTTATATCCTCTCAGTGTTCAGTTTCAAACTACCACATTTCATTTTAAATATCCATGTAAAAAATAATACCAGTTATGGAAAAAATGTAGTAAGTAAGCTCATAATTATCTACATAAAGGAGATGATGCAGTATATCTAAAAGAAAGTACCAGGGATTTTAAACTAATAGAAAATATCAGTTTTAGTTATCATGTATGGCAAGTAC
Source organism: Morus bassanus (assembly GCA_031468815.1). Classification (NCBI taxonomy): domain Eukaryota; kingdom Metazoa; phylum Chordata; class Aves; order Suliformes; family Sulidae; genus Morus; species Morus bassanus. The sequence continues at coordinate 105,008,235 of CM062567.1, read as the reverse complement.
AGATATTTACCCATCTATATAAAAGTTTGCTGTATGTACTTTGCAAGAGGCTTTTGCCTGAGGTGGCAATGTGGGGAGAGCACGTGCACCCCGGTCGCTCTGGCTGGGGGTGGGATGCCCTCACCTTCTCCGGCCCAGAGCCATACTGTGGCAGGTCAGCCTTGGCCAGCGCCCAGACTCCCACCCGGCTGCTCCCCCTGCAGCAGAATTGGGGTGGAAATGGGGAACCGCAGGAGCGAGAAATATTGGGGTTTGGGATGAAGACAGGGAGATCGCTCACCAATTACAGTTGCAAGCAAAATAGACCTCAAAATTAACTCAATTTATTGCCAATTATTGCCGTTGTCCATGTTGCTGCATGGCGCAGTGGCATGGGCAACCTTCCGCAGCAGTGGAGCACCCAGGGGGGCTGGCAGCGGTGGCGTCTGTACTTCCAGATCATGTACGCACGTCTGCCTCCGCATCTGAAGACCTCCCGGTACTGTGCTGGGAAAACTTTACAGGGTAATCATGTTTATCCAACCTCCATTCAATTACAATTCCCCTTTATCTGAATCACAGCTATGTTCTTTAGCATGAATTGCCTTCTTGTATTACTCTCCACGATTAACTCTATTAACCTTCCTTTATCCAAGTGCATTTTCACTTTTTATAGGAACAGGGTTGTTTTGCAATTTCAATCCTAATTCTTTTTTTTCCACTAAAAACGTAACAATTTCAGCCATAACAATGTCTTATCACAGCTGTTTTATACACATACTAAATACGTGGCTATATTCCCATAGCGGTCATCTAGGCAGCCCACCCCCTGCATCACAACCACTCATGTTAAGAAAAAAAGACGGATAGTTGTCATAGGTGACTCCATTCTGAGGGGAACAGAGGGTCTGATATGGCAACCGGACCCAACCCACAGGGAATTCTGCTGCCTTCCTGGGGCCAGAGTCAGAGATGTCGCTAGGAAACTCCCTAGTTTGCTAAGCTCCTCAGACTATTACCTGGTATTGGTTCTCCATGTCGGCAGAGAAGAGGTAGCAAGGAGAAGCCAAAGGCTATCAAAAGGGATTTCAGAGCCTTTGGGACAGATGGTTGAAGGATCAGGTGCTCAGGTTGTATTTTCCTCAATCCTCTCAGTATCAGGGAAGAATACTGAATGGAACAGGCAGGTCCAGCTGATAAACACATGGCTCCAAGGCTGGTGTCATCAGCGGAATTTCGGCTTTTATTTGATCACGGGATGGTATACTCAACCCCAGGTCTGCTGACATCTGATGGTATTCAGCTTTCTCAGAAGGGGAAAAGAATTTTTGCTCAGGAGCTAGCAGGGCTGATTGACAGGGCTTTAAACTAGATTGGAAGGGGGAAAAGAGCGGTACCGAGCTAGTCAGCGATGGTAGACACACCAAAGTTGGAGGAGCTGCGTGCTAGTGAGACTCTTTAGACTGCTCCACGTGGTGATGGGCACAAGAAGCCACACTTGAAGTGTTTCTATACAAATGCGCGCAGCATAAGGAACAAGCAAGAGGAGCTGGAAGCCTTGGCCCAGTCCCAGAGATATGACATCATCAACATAAGCGAAACCTGGTGGGACGAGTCCTGTGTCTGGTATGCCATGATGGATAGTTACAAGCTCTTCAGGAGGGATAGGCAGGGCAGGTGAGGTGGAGGGGTGGCTTTGTATGTAGCAGAGGAGCTGGAATGCGTGGAGCTTCCAGCTGGCGATAGCACAGTTGAGAGCCTCTGGGTAAGGATTAAGGGACAGACAAATAAAGTGGATGTTGTCGTGGGAGTCTACTATAGGCCACCCAGCCAGGAGGATGACACGGATGAGTTATTCTTTAAGGAACTAAGGGATGCCTCTAAGTCATCCACCCTTGTCCTTATGGGGGACTTCAACTTGCCAGATGTCAACTGGGAATACCACACGGCTGAGACAAACAGGTCCAGAAGGTTCCTACACCATCTGGACGATAACTTCTTGGTACAGGTACTAAGGGAACCGACCAGGAAGGGTGTCCTCCTCGACTTCTTGCTTATTAACAGAGAGGGCCTCGTCGGTGAAGTGGAGATTGGTGGCCACCTTGGCCACAGCGACCATGAAACAGTGATGTTTAGAATCTATGGTGACAGGAGGAAAGCTGCCAGCAAGACCTCAACCCTGGATATGAGGAGAGCAGACTTCAGGTTGCTCAGGGAACTGCTTAGCAAGGTCCCCTGGGGAAAAGCCTTTGAAGGTGCTGGGGTCCATCATTGCTCGTCGCTTTTTAAGTACCACCTCCTAAGAGCACAGGAGTAGGCAATTCTAAAATGTAGGAAGTCAAGTAGGCGAGGCAGAAGGCTGGCTTGGCTGACCAGGGATCTTTTTCTAGAAATAAGGAGAAAAAAGAAAGTATACGGCCAGTGTAAGCAAGGTCAGGTGACATGGGAGGACTATAGCGATGCTGTTCGCCACTGCAGGGAGGAAATTCATGCAGCCAAAGCTCAATTAGAGTTGAAGCTGGCCAGTACTGTGAAGGACAAAAAAAATGGCTTTTTTAAATACATTAATGGCAAAAGGCAGGCCAGAAATAACATTGGCCTGTTGCTTGATGAGAATGGTCACCTCACAAGCAGGGACATAGATAAGGCGCAGACGTTTAATGCCTTCTTTGCCTCGATCTTCAACACCAATGGTAGGCTCAGGGACCCCCAGAGCCCTGGGCTAGAGAACCATAACAGTGGGAATGATAAACTCCTAATAAACCCTGAACTTGTGCAGGACTTGCTGCTCCAGCTAGATCCCTATAAGTCAATGGGGCCTGATGGGATTCATCCAAGGGTACTTAAAGACCTGGCTGATGTCATAGCGAGACCTCTCAATGATTTGTCAATGCTCTTGGGAATCTGAAGAGGTCCCAGTTGACTGGAAGCTGGCAAACGTTGTCCCAATCTTCAAGAAGGGCAACAGGGACGATCCTGGTAACTATAGGCCCATTAGTCTCACTTCTGTGCCTGGTAAAATTATGGAGAATATTATTCTGGGAGTTATTGAAAAACACCTGAAAGACAACACAGTCATTGGTCCTAGCCAGCATGGGTTCATGAGGGGAAAGTTCTGCCTAACAAATGTGATTTCCTTTTATGACAAGGTTACCCACCTAGTTGACCAAGGGAAGTCAGTCGATGTGATCTTTTTGGATTTCAGTAAAGCTTTTGATACTGTCTCTCACAGTATCCTCCTGGACAAAATGTCCAGCATACAGCTGGATAAACACATAATGCAATGGGAGAGCAATTGGCTGATGGGTCAGGCTCAAAGGGTTATAGTAAATGGGGTTACATCGGGCTGGCAGCCAGTCACTAGTGGGGTTCCACAGGGATCCATCTTGGGGTCGGTACTCTTTAATCTTTTTATAAATTACTTGGATGCAGGACTTGAAGGATTACTAATTAAGTTTGCTAATGACACAAAATTGGGAGGACCTGTTGACATTCTCAAGGGCAGAGAGGTCCTGCAGAGAGATCTAGACAAATGAGAGAGGTGGGCAATCACCAAACATATGAAGTTTAACAAGAGCAAGTGCCAGATTTTGCACCTGGGGCATGGCAACCCTGGATATACATACAGACTGGGGAATGAGAGGCTGGGGAGCAGCTCTGCAGAGATGGATCTGGGGGTTCTGGTCGACGGCAAGTTGAACATGAGCCAACAGTGTGCCCTGGCAGCCAAGAGGACCAACCATGTCCTGGGGTGCATCAAGCACTGCATTGCTAGCCAGTCAAGGGAGGGGATTGTCCTGCTCTACTCTGCAATGATGCAGCCTCACCTGGAGTACTGTGTGCAGTTTTGGGCACCACAGTACATCAAGGACATAAAGCTACAAGAGAGTGTCCAGAGGAGGGCCATGAAGCTGGTGAAGGGTTTAGAGAAGAAACCATATGAGGAGCGGCTAAAGTAGTTTGGTTTGTTCAGCCTGGAGAAGAGGAGACTGAGGGGAGACCTCATTGCGGTCTACAGCTTCCTCACAAGGGGAGGAGGAAGAACAGGCACAGATCTCTCCTCTCTGGTGACCAATGATAGAACCCGAGGGAATGGCAGGAAGATGTGCCAGGGGAGGGTTAGGTTGGATATTAGGAGAAGGTTCTTCACCCAGAGGGTGGTGGAGCCCTGGAACAGGCTCCCCAGGGAGGCGGTCATGGCGCCAAGCCTGACGATATTCAAGAAGCACTTGGATGATGCCCTCAGACATATGGCGTGAATTTAGGGTTGTCCGGTGCAGGGAAATGAGTTGGACTAGATGATCCTTGTGGGTCCCTTTCAACTCAGGACATTCTATGATTCTATGATCTCATTTGCTTCATTAGCGCTGCAGTATCCATAGAGGAGATGGAAGTGAACTGCTATTTTGTATGCTGTCTGGGGCCATATGTTACCTTATGTTTAATAACATGAAGCCAAATTGCAATGGCAGAGCGCAGATTTGCAGAATGTCACCAGTTGCTTTTTGGTGTGATACCTGGCAAGGTGCAGGCCCCCCCTCCTCCTCTATGTGGCTGCAAAGCCACCGTATTCAGGTGTGTGACACTGGTAAGGTTAAAAGTGGTAGAGAAACATATCTGAGACATCTCAAGATTTAAAACAGAAAGCAGCTTTCTATCAGCTGTCTTGAGCCTCATAATAAAAGCCTCATAATAAGCCACAACTATTTTCCCCTGAAAATATCTGTGAAAGATATCCTACTTCACTAATTTTTTGTATTCTTCCTACTCCTTTTCCCTGAATTTCTCTTTTATCACTCTTTTTGGGAGTCCTGCCAGCCTCTACATATATTTCTTTTCCTTCAAAATATTATGCCTAACTTCCATGTCTGCATTTCTCTTCTTTACCTATATTTAATTTAGCAGAATGAAAGCTGAGGAAGAAATATTACACCTTCAGTTTCCAAGGTTTCTAGAGCTGGCAGCTTTTCTCCTGTGGTTTTCTCCAACTTTTCCATCATGCTGACTCACTTAAAAGGTGGTATGAAGTCAATGTCTACAGCCTGTAATTCAGCATCATGTGGATGACAAGTATTCTTATAGCTACCAATTATTTTACCATATGTTAAGGTAAATAAAGTGAAATAATTTCAGGGAAATCATTTTAATTTTACTGAGTGTCTGATTTCTACATGAAACAGCAGCAGTATAACATTCAGTGTATTGCCTATGAAAATCTGGAGGTATGATTATATCAATATACCATATGATCACGATGGTTTATATCCAAAATAAAAGTCAAGGAATTCATCCCTGCCCCATCAAAAACTGAACAATTAATCACAAAAAACAATGTCATCCAAACCCATCCTCTACCACATTCTGCAACTATTTGCATTTTAATGTGGCATATGTCTTTACATAAATACATATATATGGATATATGTATAAACATATATAAATATATAGTGTTGAGCATATATGTTATATAATGTATATTAGGTATATATAATAGAAATACCTACCTATTTATCTACATATATATATATGTATATATGTTCTTGACCTCACCTTGGTAAGCTTTTAATGTAACATCAGAGTAAACCAGGTTCTGAAGCTATTCAAAAACAGATGCCTATCATTACTGACCAAGTCATATCAGAGAGCAGGTCCCCAGTGATGTTCCTGAGATCACTGTGATCCGCATAAGCCACGGGGAGCTCACAAGTGGTGAATTCTGGATGGTGGGTCAAATCAACTTCATTTTTTAACTGATGTCCAGCACCCCATACCAACCTTCAATGACTGACATCTACAAAAGCTCCAGACATCTATCAGTGGCAAGTACTTCAAGGGGAATTAAAAAGAAGAAATCAGATAAGCAGAAGGATGTGCTAAGTTTAGAGCCAGTCAACTCTAATCTTCTCTCCTGCACTGAGTAAATCATGATGGCAGTTTCTCCTTGATAATCCCTCACTCTGTCCTGCATTGTAATGGTAAAGGCCAGAAAAATTGTGCTGCATTCGCTGGTCATTGTCAGCCTTTAGGATGGAATATCAAAATGAAAGTGTATGGATTTCTTTTTTTGTGGTTTTGTAAAAACATGCATTTTTCACGTTGAAAGTATTAATTCTAAACCAACTGTTGATGTCACAGTGAGCCCCGTTTACCCACAGGCATTGTGCTGTACTACCCACAGGAGGGATGTGACACAGTGACTTCCTCTTCATGGAGGACTGGCCCTGTGCTTCCTAAGCAAAGTGTTCCTACATGATGTCTCCAAAATACTTATCAACCACAACATAAATATCAACACATACGAGCACAAGATCAAAGGAAAACTAATACTCTAAAAAATGAAACCATTGTAATGTCAAGAAAATGAGTATGTATTCCATGGAGCAAAGTCTATATTTTTAGATTTGACAGACTTCTCTGAACATTGTCAGGCAACACTATAATCGGTGAGCAATCTTGCCATGTGAGAACATTAAATACTTTTGCTATATACCCAGTCTGATGTGGTTACATTGCTGTACCTTGCGATAGAGTTCAGGAGCAACCAGCACATACATATCCACGTTGAGGTCATTGTGATGACTTAGGGTTTTACTGCTGTGCCCGCTGGTGTCGTAATCATGGGAGTCTCCACCTTTCAAATGGCAGACATTTGATGGCTTTCTAAAAACTATATTCTGTTCAATCTTGGAGCCCTGGGGAAGGTTCCTGCCTCTAATTCAAGGGTCATTCATCTCTTCCCTGGGAATAAGAGGTGGCTTGCTGGAGGCCAGCTGCAGGCCGGTCTTTCAGACCTCTGCACACAACGCACATTCCTCAGGCCATGCTTTCTGCCACGACTCCGTGCAGATCTCACTGGGATTTTAAAGACAAGAAATAACGTGGATATTTTTGGAACTGCCTATGCATCACTGCCGCAATGTACAGGGTTATGTGAGAAGCACACTTTCACACTGAAATAACCTGCTTAGTAGAAATAAATACTTGTCAGTAATGATACAGATATTTTCTGCATCCCATAAACCAGTAATGAGCACAGGGCTGGGACTCAGGAAATAAGGATTCTAAACTAAATTCTGTCACCCATCCCTTCTGTGGGCCTGGAGTGAGTATTTTTGTCTTTCTCTTTGCTATAATAATCACCTGTCCCAAATGAGTGATGTGAGAATCAGGTAACGAACTGAAGCTGCAGAAAGCCAGGGCAGGTAGGCAGGAGCCCTCAAAACAAAACAATGAGTCTAAGAAATCCAGAGGGATGGGTTTTCAGAAACTGTTGAGCACATTTCTTAAATACATTTCAAGTCAGGTGCTCAAAAACATTTTTCCAGGAGGAAGATCTCATCACTTCTTTCTACTAAAGTGATGAGTAAAGAAATTCTTACATAATATGTCATAACATAGAAAAAAAAAAAAAACATGATACCAGCCTTTCTCTCAGGCCATACCTCAGGAATCCATGATTATACAGGAAGTTTCATAGGATACTTGTCATATTAGCATTTATAACGAAGGGCCAAAGTGTCCAGTAACCCAAGCCTGTTATTCCTGGACATCCCATGTCCCTGCGCTGCTATCCATCTCCATTTTTACTGAAAAGCTCTTTGAGCTTCAAAAAGAATGTGACAAGAAGCAGAAGCTCACTTTTAAGCTCAGATTAAAAAACAGAGTAAATGGAAGAGTTTTATTCATACCAGAACTAAACCCATCAGTGGAGGACAGTAGGGACTTATTTATACATATAAAGAATAAAATACATGTCTCTGAGCTGGATGCAGCTGCCTTCTGATGCAAAGAGGAGCCATAGCTCTGCATGCCTTGAGTGGGAGCACACTTATTGCTCCACGATATAATAGGCTGCATGACTAATAGCAATTAAAAGTCATGGAACTGCTGCCTACTGTAAATGACAATGCTGTAATTTACAAAATGTAAAGAACATTTTAAGCCTAACCATCGCATGGTACTGTGGGGTTTTCTTTTTGCCCCTTTATAGCTTAACCCATCAGAAAGCTTTCCTTCACTAACCCAGTGGGTCTGGCTGGGAAGAAGGAGCAGGCGAGGCTGGAGAACAGCTCCTTGTCTCCAAGCACAGGGTCAGGGTGCAGAGCCTGCGAGCATGAGTCCCTTATGAGCACAACTGCCCTAGGTCGAGAGGGAGGGAGCAAAAACAGGTCTGGAAACAAGATCCAGCTGAGCACGGGTATATTACCTTACATTGCAAGTGGTCTAACAGATAGATTGGTCGAGATTTTGCTCCCTTGTCTGACTTTTAGTGGATATTGTGAAACACTTGCAAAGAGAAATTTGCAGGTTTGTTTCTTGGACATGCACCTCGTAGAATTTAATCTACAGCTGCTTTGGCTCCAGGATTATGCAGATGATCCCTGTTCAGGAGCTGCTGCCTCTCCTGACAGCCTGTGCCTCCAAACTAACCAGCACATCGCAGCAAATGGCCAGGGAACAATCCAGAAGCTCAGGTGTGCTGGCAATGAGCAAATTATTTGTAAGAGGGAACAAATATATGGGGACAATAAAATAATAATCAACCTGTCTATAGTTCTCAAGCAAAAAGGACAGCAATAATTGATTAATATCTATTCACTGTAAATAGCAGGTCCAGCCGCATCATAGCTGGCTCTCACTGAACGTTTGCTTAGAAGTTAGTGGAAGTAAGGGGGAACACATATGTCTTCAAATATCTTTTTAGTCAACACTTGAAAGTATTGCATGATTTCATGCCCATGCACAATAATTAAGCTTCCTAGGAATTCTCATAATAGATTCTCACTGATCATGGAAAAAAGCCACAAAGTTGAGAGCAGATCTTGATTCTTCACACAAAAGTAATTGGAAGGATTGAAAATTGAAAAAATTAAAAGGATTGAGCTTTCCTAACACTGAACTTGGAACTTTATTAGGAGACAATAAACAATATTACCCTAAGCCCATTCACCTTTCTTTTCAACTCCCTACAGCATTCCCTTTACAATCTTTCCAGATTTCAAGAAACAGTAACTACCTCAGTAAGTCCTTCTTTATGTGTAAAGCATGCGCTTCCTCGGCTTTCGACATAATTTGTAGTTTAGCACCACCTTCCTAGACACCAAAGAATGACAGCCTTGCACTGCCAGATCTTTTGCCTTGAAGCCTTCATACAAAAGCAAAGAAAAAGGGAAGTACAAAGGGCAGTTATTTCCTGATCTATTTTAATTACTAGACTTTTTTAGTAATGAGATGGAGTTCCCCATCCTCAGCAATTTTTAGTCAGCAGCTTTTAGAAACTATCCCACAGACTAGTGCTCCCTGTGGCACTTCAGTTATGGCAGCTTTATCAATAGCTGTGGATCTGTGCTGTCATGGTTTCAGGGCCCATGGCTTATAGTTCCAAGCCATGAAAACTGACGTTTCTAATGCAAACTGTAGTTTATGCTGAATATAGCATATTTTCATATTAAAAAGGAGTGCTTGATCTGAACATGGTAGCTTTCCTTAACATTCTAGGCAATAATTTTCAACCTATTTTCTACACTTCATCATAAACAACTGCTAAGGAAAGAGTTTCAATGATTCCTTGAAAAAAAAAAAAAAAACAGAATTAACAAATTTATTTCATTGGCAGTGTCATGGTCCACAATATAAACATTTTCTTCCATAATCCAAGGATATGATAAGAAAAACAGTAAAGGTGACAGATGTAAGGGCAACCGACCTCCATTAGTGTCAAAGACAAGCCCATACCTTAAAGAAAATTCGAGTGAAGCATCTAGATTTTTTTTTTTAATGCAATTCTTCCGTTTTCCCCTTCTGCATGTTCCCCAGCATGCCCTCACTTGCATGGGGCATGTTGAGGATCAGGTAACCAAGAATAAGCTTAATCACAATATTACCTCACAGTCACCCTCTGTATATCCTCCTTCTAGGCTAAGCTCCTTATCTTGTGACCCAGAAGCTGCATATACCCACCATGACACAAATTGGTTTACAAAAGTCTCACATGTTGATACTTCAAAAAAACCCAAGAGGTCTGTGTACTTTTGCTTGGCTTGGTGCTTCACTTCAGTGCTCTATCAGAGACTCATAGGAGGCACTCCCCAAGACGTGGTCACAAAATTCTGGGTGACACGGTTGTGGCAGTCCTGCCCATGTTTCTCAGGACAGCCCAGTGGCAAAGCTGCTCACTGCCATGTTGGATGCTGAAGATGAATTCCCTCTTAAGTCTTTGCTTCTCTCTCTGGTTGTAACATTATTCTCCTTCTCTTATTCTTTTATTCTCCTACTCTCCACCTAGAAAATGTTTTTTAATAAGGGGGAAACCTCTTAGTCATTTTGTATCTTAATTTCTTCGCCTATGCAATTGCTCAAGCATAATCTGACTGTGAATATAAAGCAACCCCTCATTTTCATCTCTTTCGGGAAAGAAAAATGGTTGCATATAAAGCTACCATCGCACTTTCCCTGTCAGATGTCCACCCTTCCCTCACGCACCTTCATTTCCCAGAATGAGAACCCCAGTGGCAACCCACAGTGGTTTTAGTTATGGCAGTAAGCTAAGGAATGAACACACATGTACGTTTGCTGACTCTGGGCAACAACACAGAGAGAAGATGATAAATGAGAAGAGAGAAGCTGTAGGTGTCAGCCTTTAAGATCTTCCCCGAACTCCACATGTGAATCATCGCATCCTTTCTGGAGGCACCTTCAAGAAAATCCATGTCGATGAGTCCTTTGAGGTGGATTAGTTTAATTTCTTTACACTTTTGTGTGGATATTCTAATTCAGAATTAAAAAATTAAAGTGGCCTTAATTTCATTTACTTAATTTCCAAGGAGAACTAAAGCAGATCAAAATAAGGACACTGTAGTTCTGGCTAACAGTGTCCACATAATCCTGTGTAATGCAGTTTGATTCATGCCATTTCAATTCACATCTTTAGTTTGTTTGGACTACATTTCCAGCGTGGCACCGCAAAGGCAAACACCAAATGCATTACTGTTTGAAGAATGTCACGATAGTGTGCAATGCTAAACAGATATATATTATTTTCTTGACCCAATTAATGGAGCATATAAATATTTCCATAGACATTGCTACTCAACAGAGGCAACAGCATAAACAGATGCATGCTCACATGGCACATATTTTTGATGCTTCTGTTAAAATTTGAATTTGATTTTAATTGCACCTGGAGTTTGCATAAAAAAACGTATTATATCAGAGAGTTCTTTCAACTGTATATGACATTTACACTTGCAGAAATGACTGTTTTTCATACAGACATGCCCAGTGTAGACAGATTAACTCCGACTTAGCAGAAAAACTATTTTTAGAGGTCTGTACTTCCCCTGGCTTTCCAGACCTTCTCAGACACCAATCGTTATCCCTAAAAGCCCTCTCAGATTCCTCAGTATCAGATCCAGACCAGCCACAGTGTGGGACAGATAGCTCAGTTGGGAAAGCCATAGGGAGGACTCAAGCATCATGGCATTTTCCAGTCACAATTTATATCCCTGGTTGATTAAATTGATTTGGGCAGGCTCTGACTTCTCTTTGTAACACATTAGCACTGTAGATGAGTCAGTGGGTATCTCAGAGGTGTTAACTCTGAAAAGCAAGCCCTTTACAGCTCTGGTCCATCAAAAGACATGGTCCTCCTGGTAAGCACAGCCCGCAGAGCGGGGAGCTGCCCTGGGCTGACAGTAGTTCTCCGTCTTCCTCTCCATCACCCACAGCATTGCTGGCAGTGGCAGAGGTCCAGACAAAGGGGAAAGCAGCACCCAGGGACTTTTGGGCCTTCTGAAACAGTGGCCTGGAGAAGGGTCTGTGGGCTGCCCACAAGAAATCAAGTCCAGTTTGAAGCAGAAAAGCAATAGAGTGGGAGCTATGGACTCAGTCACTGTGATTTAATGCTTTTCTTCAGGGCAATCCCTCTTCCCTCATGAGTGACTGATAAGTAAGTCAAAGTATTATGAGCAGTAAAAAATTTCTTCCTCAAATGTACTGGCCTGGTGAAGACATTTGTTTGCCAATCGGTTTTCTGTCTTTCAGGTAAGTGAACTTTGCAATTAGCCCGCTGAGCATAGTATTTGCATGAAAATTGTGTCATTAAGGATGGTCTCTTTGTCTTCCAGCTGCTGCACTTAAAATTTGACAGCATTGCTGTGTTGTTCGAAATTTGAACAGAATGAAGGGCATACAGAAAGAACAGAAGGCACACAGTATTAGCAATTATTGTTTGATGAATACAAAGCAATAGCACCAACTATAAAAGCTAGAAAAGTCTTGCTTACAGTTGTTTAACAACTTGGAATTAAATTTCACACAATGAGCATCTGTTAACAGCTGATTTCTCACCGCATTGCTTCACCAAAAGCTACAGCCAAGATAGTTTGCCCATTTCTGGGGTGAAGGCTGAACAAAAAATGTGTGTCCATGTCTCCTCCGCCTGATGTGAAATACCAAGACCCTCTTCTGGCAGATCCAGCAACCTCCAATTTGAAGCAGGGGTTTCAGATTTGCCTGCAGACAGCTTCTGCTGCAGAAATGTGGCCTTTTATCCCCATGAAAATCTGGACAAATTTTGCCACTACACCAAAAAGTGATAATTAACCTTGTTTGCTTCCTACAGGCCAACACCAGTGCCCTGTGCCTGTGGTTATCCCCCAGTAACCGGGGACTGGCAGCCCTTCCTGGGTCATGGCACCACCAAACGCCTTGGGGTGCCCAAGCCCGGGCACCCCAGGGTGACCGTACCCCACTCTGCCCTGTCTGCTTGGTCGTATCCATGCAGATTTCCCACTGGGCAGCAAGAAATCCCCCAGAACCTCACAAACAGCCTTTTCCTAGCACCCCACCCTTTCCTCCAGGATTTATGGCAAGCAACAGGGATTAGCTTTCTTGGAAAACATTTTCGTCATGTTTTGAAATGGTGGCATCTTACTTCTTATTCTTGACAGGAACTTTTCTGTGTGCTGACAGATCCTTGCATACTTCGTGCTCAGGAAGGTGAAGCCAACTGAGCAGCTCGCTGCTGAATTGAAGTTGTGTGGCTGCAAAATCTATTCGGTAGACCCAACAGAGCTGCAGCAGGGAGATGGGGACCTCCACTTGGGCACCCAAGAGATGACTTCTGATTAAAGCAGAGCTATGAGATTCTGCTATAGAGAGGAATATAAATAACTAAAAAAAAACTGATTTAGAAATTTACTCCAACATGGGTTTGTTCTTATTTATCCTCCTGTATGTTGAGACCACTGGTTGTTTATCCTCAGTAATTGCAGCAGCCCCAGCAGATGTCCATGGCAGGGGCAGGGACTGGAAGATCTGGTTTAATTAGCACATCCCACCTCACCCTGGGGACAGGTGGCTGCTTCAGCCACCATGTCTCAGTTACACTCAGTCATGTCCGTAAGCCCTTAGGTTTTTCCTGTCACCATAGAAAAGATGATAAGCAGGGGCTGGAGCAGAGGTCTACAGCAATGGAAGAGGATGTTTTTCCCAAGGCGTTTAGCAACAGCTCTTATCAAATGTTTGCAAACTCCCATGCACTGCTAGCATTTGAATAATTTGTCTTAGGTCACTTGTATAAACAGTTTAACTCATACAAATTGTGCTCTGCAAGTATGCTGGGGAGAAGGCTGATGGCAGACAGGGGTGAGGACCCACCGGGATCCATCATCTCTTTGCTTGATACACTTGGGTCAGGAGAGGCTTTATTTCCAGGGCCTAACGCCTGAAAGTCCTTAGTTTTAAGCCCAGCTCACACTCATTAAATCCACTCTGATGCCTTCAACAAGTCTCTTTTTCTACTTCAGAGTTCCCAATGTGGTAACTGGATTAATTAGTGTTTACACAGAGCTTTGTGATGGAAAGTCTTGGTAAAATGTGTTCTGTAGACTTAGCACTGTTCGGACTACAGATTCAAAAAATTGCATTATGAAGTTATTTAAGGGTCCTCATTCAGCAAAATACTTAAGAGCAAGTTTAAAATTAGGGATTTGGGTTAAGAACTCCACTGATTTTAAGCCTAACTTTATTAATTTCTTACACAAAATGAACAGTTTTCCATGTTGGCATGCATGCCACATATCAACGTTTTATTTAAAGGTGTAAGCAAATTACATTTTTGTTAGACATCTGTAAATCCTGCCGAAAATGTATCTGGGTTATTTTGCATAAATAATTTGTAAATGTATATTAGGAAATTTTAAATGTGCAGAGGCAGATGCCTCTTGTACATCCCTGAAGAAAAATTGAGAATAAAAGCATCTTTAACTGTTTAGAACAGATGGTAGGGCAATAAAAGTCCTGAACAGCTATAAAGCAAGCATCAGAAAATGACATCCATCAGAGAAGAGCCAGTAGCAATGAGATGCACAAGTACAGATATTAGAGAGAAGTTACTTAAGAGTAAAGAACGAGATTTTTTTATCCCACATGTTACACTCTGTCAGCCTCTATGTCTTTTTGGTCCTCCTGATGCCAGTTTGCAATTGAGCAATGAACAAAACATACAAATAATTGCTTTACTGGAAGTAGCTCTAGCCATATTCAGCATTTATCCCTCATGAGCAGCAGTGGTTTTATGCTGTATGTATTACTGATTTCTTCACCTACCAATGCTGAAAACAGTGAACATTCTTCCCCTTCTTCTCTGTCTTCTGCTCCGACTTGCCCTGTTACCACTTCCATGCAGAACTGGAAGGAGCCAGGTTTCCCTGCCTGGGTAGTCAATGACAATATTCAGCACCTGAGGTACTCAACATGTGTGCTCATTAATGATTTCAGTGATACGACTGTCAGTCTCTCTGCTACTACCTCAACTTCTGTGGCTTACAGACTTCTGATTTTCAGACTTCTGTAAATAATATTTTAGTATTTACTAAAATTAATCATTACATTATTATTTTTACAGTTAGTTATCTCTAGCACTCCAGAGCTTAGTGAAGAGCTGTAAAACATAACACTTCTAAACTTTTCTCTTATCTGTCTACTCTGGAAGACCATTAATTAAGTAGCCTATTTGAAAAGGTAAATGGTTTCATGGTCTCTCATTATCTACTATCTTCAGACTTTGAAAGTCAGTAGAATTCTTATGTCCAACCTCATCTATTCCAAATATTCATGTGTCTCTGTAGGACTTTCTTACTTGGTGGTCTTGATGTCTCTTCGGGTTCCTCATAATCCACATAAGAACTCTTCTTGTCTTCAGTTGTTTGACTGAAAACTTTGGAAAAGAAGACTCTTGGAATAAATGTTAAGTTTCAAAGGACATTTCTAGATTTTGCAAGCCCAGAATTTAAGTCTTTGAAAAAAATAATAATATCCTTTTAAGAAAATGGAGTTTTATCAACCTTAACACAGTTTTTTTATGAAGTGATTTTTTTAATTTGTCACAAACAAACTGTGATGTTAACATCACCTATTCACAAATTTCTTACCCTTTTATTTTCCCTATTTAGATTCTTAGGCTTTGAATTAAATTTTAATATGCTCTGATTTTCATCACAGTCACAGAGCCTACAAACCTGTAAACTGAGAACCTTGGATAAATCACTGGACTCCAGAAACAGAAGATTTATGCACATCTCTTCAAAAAAAGAGTAGCACCGCAAGTCTGGTAGCACTGCAAGTAGAAATCTATAAAGAAAAGGGAAAGAAAAGTTCATTTTTATTATCCAAGTTTAATCAAATTCAAGGAGTAGGCAAGAAAATAAAGTAGGAAAAGTAGATTAGATACTTTAAGTCTTTCTTTTTGATATAAGAACTCTTGGTAAACAAGATAAGGATTATTTATAACTGAAAATATAATTTAATTGTTTAATCTTCATTGTTTTGGTTACACTGAGAGTGCTTAATCATGTGTTGGCCATGGAAAGGGTGTCTCTGAGGTTGCACAAGGCAATGAAAATCATATGGCAATTCCTAAAGAAGTGGAGCTAGGCCTCTTCTTTCTTATAGAAGTTCAGAAAATATCTAAGTTAATTTCTTCTCTAGAAATGGAAAAATATCTTCCCTTTGGTGGTTTCTTTAGAATTTATGACATGCAGAAGAACGCTTGAAGTTTATTGACAGCAGGAGGGTTCACATCAACTGACTCTACACGGTGACGCCTGCTGCCTCAGATCTGCTGATGCTCCATTTTCTTTGGGATTCATTACCACATAAAAATCAGTCTTTGCTTCAAAACTGTTTTGTGGTTATCTAATGTTTCATGCTACATCACAGTGTTGTAATGACAGGCATTTTATCCTGAATGAAAAATAGATTAAAGGTAGCTGGAAATGCAGTTTCTTTGTTTTTTTCTGAACAAGACCAATATTTCCTCTCTATTCATAACCTAACTTGTTCAGCTGATCTTTAGAAAAAGCAGATATAGGATTTCATAGTGCTTTTGTCTACATCATGTATCACTTTTTACGTAGCTACAGTTTTACCTACTGTAAAACGGGAAAACAGCTTCCAAACAAGGCTGACAAGTATACAAACTTTTCCTGATGACCAGCACACTTGGCTAGACTATTTTTCTTTTCATGCTGTTTGTCAGCAAACTATGACTCACACCAAATTCACATAGCCCCTAAGAGGATAGTATGAACTCTCGCTAAAGCCAAGTAACTCAAAGTTTTTCTGTGTGAACAGGAAACAGATTCAGCACAAATCTTCTGTTATAACTGAGATTAACATAGTAACAAAGGGCCTATAGCAGGCAAAAGAATGAGCTATTGAGTTGGGTATGCCTAACAGTTTCTGAGAACTGAGGAAATGTATTCCAAAGTCCATGGGTAGTACTTTAGAGTTAGTAAGTCAATGACAAAACTCCTACTGCCTTAGCTGAACTACCTCTGCCTGGATGGCTCTTCCCAGATAGTTAACTGCACACTTGCCTGGAATTCATCCTGGCAGGACAACCTGCAGGCGCAGATCCTGAATAACACAGGAAGAAAGAATTTGAAATAGCTACATTGGCATAACTGCAAACATGCTAATTAAAAAGTGTTGCATTGCACAATAACCATCAAGAATGTACACATGAAAACATAGTCACTATTGAGAGATAGTAACTTTTAATCCTTCTCTGACATGCCCCCATTAAAGCAGATGTAGTTTATTAGTTCAAAACACATGCATTTTTTCTAGTGTAGATGCAAAATGTTTTAGCATACCATGGCAAAATTCAAGAGAAAGTGCACACTGGTTTACATGACCGTATACTGAATACCTATGCAATATTTCTTAATTAAATTCTTAGTCAGTTAGGAGAAAACCTTAAGATTATTAGATTAAATCACAGTAGCTTTTAGCGCTTGTACAATCCTCTGCAAATTTCCTGAAATGCAGCCATCCATTTTATTCAACTAGTAAATACCTTATTAAAGCTAGAGTATTTTCACTAACACAATTCTATTTTTCACACACAACTTTTATTCTTGTTTCCCACAATGAAGCCATGCTAGCAGCAGTCCCTTGCCCTTATCTGTGATGCTGTGTATCTCTGCACAGCTGAGTGAACAGGGAGTTTGCACGCAGGCGGGTGAAGTGCTTGGTCTCCTGCTGCTGTTCATCCTGCCCTGGGCATGGGGGTGGTTGTGTGCCACTGACCTGGGCGTACAGCTCCACGCTTTTCCTTCTCTCACAAAGAAGAGCGAAGGAAAAACATTAAATTCAAACTCCTCTTGTCCTTTGAGTCTTTAGACGGGCATTCTACAAACACACAGAGATTGAAGGTTATTAGATGGCAGCCTTACAAAAAAGATTTGTTTTATTGAGGGTTCATTACTAAAGGGTTCACTCACATTAAGCCTTTCACCTTGACTCTTGCCTGGCAGTCATAATAAATGAAAGCTTTACACTACTAGTTATTGAACAAGCATCTGATTCTTTTTATACCATAGAGTTCAATGTTTTATTTACAGTTGTAGCACATGTTATGCCTATACTCTAAAGCAGTAGCTGGGAAAATCCTATGATTTCATCCCCTTTATGATTAAATGCTTGCAAGATTTGCTTTGCTTTGCTACTAGAACATGGGAGCAGAGTGTTTGGCAAATCTAAATTGGTGTTTCACTGCAAAATGGTTGTGCAGAAGGTTGCAACAAGCAAGTACTGAAAACAGCCAGCTCCTCTTCTGTATGCCCAAAAGGGGTTAAAAAGAACACAAGATATTTATCTGCTGAAGGCGTATACCTCCAGAAGTATTGTGGCAGCATGTAAAACTAAGGATATGTCTTCACTGTACAAAGCAGTACTGGGGAGATATCTGCAAAAGCTGAGACAGCCAAAGCAGCATGAATGGGTTAGTATCATGCCATGCCAATGTTGACCTTTACTGTGGCTCAGGCCAAATATCATGCTCTCTCAACCCAGTACAAATGCTTTGTACTGTATAGACAAAAGTTCAGATAAAATCAAAATGGACTGCAGTTGAAGAAGTCATCAGCACCCACAGAAACGACACTTGACGGTTTTCCTCCAAATTTGCCCAAAAGCCCGTGTAAATCCTGTGTGTGATCTGTCACTTTTGCATGGGGCAGGGAGCACACCCACCAACGTTTTCTGAATCCACAGACCACACAACGGGCACGTCTGCGATTCAAATCCCCCATGGCTACAGCCTGCCTCTGTTTCATCGAAGGCTTTTGCTGGAATCTGTTGTCTACACTGCCTTTGACCTTAATGCTTAGACTCCTGTTTGCTAAGCTGATCATTATAGGTAAAGTACCCATAGGACACCACAAGGTCAGTGCAACCAAACTGTGTCAGAACAACATAGGCACCCAGTGCATCTTTGCACTCGGCAGGGTGCATATCCACACAACAAAATCTGGAAACGCGTGGGTCCTACCCATGCACACATTAGGTTATCATACACTGCTCGGTGCCCCAGGGGAGGTAACAGTGATCCCCTCGCCTCTGCCCTAACGCTTCCCCTCTGCTTTGCAGGCACCAGCCACGGCTCCTGTCAAGTCTGATTAAGGCAATTACTCAGTCTCTTCTAAGCAGCTGTTCTCAGCATGTATTTAGCTTCACAAGTTGCCAAGAATTTAAAATCCAAAGACCTTTCACTGTACTTGCACAATGGAGTGTTTGTTGCAGAAAGCCAGCGCGCGCACACACGCACCGTTTCAGCTTAAGCTGTATCCCAAAATTGCAAACTGTGCTTTTAGACGTGAGAAGTCATGGAAGAGACATACTCTTATGAAAGTAATCTGAAGCTAACACATCCCACATCCCCAGCCAGCACTGCCAATATCCAAACAAATGGTAAATGGAAATAAATGAAATGGAAACTAAGTCGAAAATATGTTGTAACTAAAATATCTGCAGCATGCTTATAAACAACAGCTAGGGACTTTCCAGAAACATAAAACAGGATCATCTTTTCCCTGAATAAACTACTAAACAAGGGCAGACAAATGTTAGGGGATTCTTATACCCGAGATACACTAGAAGGTCACCAGAAGTTATTTAAGTAGAACTGAAAGAAAAATTGATTTTCATAAACAGTGGGAAAGTTCTCAACCAACCACTGAATCCAACTGAATTATTTTTTACCCGAAGTTACCCTTACACAATTTTACATCACATAGAATAACTTTGAATAAATGGCTAAGAGTCACTTCACATGAAAAAAAATTGTCCTTTGGGATCACAGGATAATTCTGGCTGGATGGGAGCTCAGGGCACCTCAGTCCAACCTCTGAACTCAGACTGGGTTGGTCAGGGCTTTGTCTACTTCATCCACTTCTTACCACAATGGATTTTTTTCCCCCTCAAAGTAAGGGAAAGAGCAAAATGTGAGAAGAAGCTGTACTGATTCAATCCAAGGAACCACCTAGGCCAGGATCTTGTCTCCAGTGGTGCTCCACCAGCTGGGGCATCAAGGGCTGCCTTCATTCGTGTCCTTCATGCATGGCCCCACGCAGCTTCACCTGGTGCCCCAGTTCTGTACTGGGAGAGAGGGTGTCAGTCCCTCTCTAACCTAGTCATGGTACAGTAGGTACCACCTACTGTACATGGTATGGTACGATTTTATACCATTTAGGAGCTACAACAACAGAATTTCCTCCTTTCCTTTCCTGGATTATTCCATTTCTTTTTTCGTTTAATTAAAAAATGCACACTAATGAACCCATAGACCAACAGTACCCGGTGTCTGAGCTTTCAAATATGACAGAAAGGACATATTCAAACATGACCGGATTAAGAGCAGCCAAATCATTGCCTAACAGAAAACAACACAGGTCTAGCAAAATACAGGTTCTTGTATGACCTTCTGGGTGAGAAGTTTGCTCAAAAGGAACATATCAAATAATTTTTTTTTTCCCCAAAAAATAAAATTCTAGGAATGAATAAACATTTATTCTACAGAAACTTTACATGACTTTACACTAAATTTGGTCTTCCAGAAAAATCTAAACTGCCATGTTGAATAGGAAAAGGGGGCATTTTAGCTTAAAGATGCTACTAATTTAAAATTCATCACTGCTATAGCAAAGACCCCTAGCAATGTTGTAAAATAAGTACTTTCAAAGGTTACAAGAGAGGTCCCCCCGAAACCTGAAGGGAACTGAAGCACCTTCTCTAGGACATACACAGAGTGGAACAGACATCTCAGAATCCGTCTTGTGCAAATGTGAACAAGCTCACTTTACTTGTTTTACTTTCATGGAGGATATCAACTTCTGATCTAGTAAAAAATGCTTACAACAATGCTTTTATTTATGAAAATTAAGTCCCAATTGTTAGGGTAACCCATTCTGCCTGCAAAATTCATATATTTGTATTGCTGTTACCTTAAATATATTTCAGCTGCAGGTAAAGACTTTTTTAACCCAGGCTTGAGAGAAAACACTCTCTCAAATTCACCATTAACTCATATTGTTCACCATCTCATAGACATG
Source organism: Morus bassanus (assembly GCA_031468815.1). Classification (NCBI taxonomy): domain Eukaryota; kingdom Metazoa; phylum Chordata; class Aves; order Suliformes; family Sulidae; genus Morus; species Morus bassanus. Next base: position 104,987,359 of record CM062567.1, on the reverse strand, counting down.
ATGCTTCTGAAACTGAACCGCTGCCATATCTACTGCCATACCGCAAAGAAAGTTTGATAGCATTTATCTTGGCCGTGTCCCTTGGAGGTGATGGGTTGCCCCGGTTCACTCATAGCTCCTGCTAAGACCTGGGATGGCAGTTTGCTACCTGCAAATAACAAAGAGAATAAATCCCAAAGAAGAAGAATTGCTGGCCTGTTCTTATATGTGAGGCCCATTTTTTTAGGTGATTGATTTGGTAGTTCAGGGTACAGAAACATGTTATTCCTTTGTATGCTACTAGCAGAAAGTTAATAGCTCTTTTCTTTTGCTACAAGGGCAGCAGTGATAGCTGCTTGCCTAGTGGAGTCTGTCCATTTCTCAGCTTATTTATCAGGAATGAGATCAGATAAGGAGCATTTTGAATCCTATTCTTTAGATGAATAAATCATGATTGATTCTTTTGGGACATTTCAGCCTAGTTGTGTTTTAAACCCTTCTCCAGGACATATGCAGTGGCACTCCACTCATCCCTGGGAGCTGCATATTTTTACAGTCAGTTTTGTACGCCTTGCCTTAGAGTACTCTGACACATGTCACTATCCACTGAAATGCATTTACAGCTTTCCACTCCTTGTATTTATCTAAAGCTTTTGTGATCTGTTGTTCTTGTTTTTCCCTGACATGGAAGTTTTGGACATGCCAAGCAAAGCTGCTTTGGTACCTTGCTGCTGTAAAGCATTTAGCAATTGGTCTGAGTTTCCTGATTTAAGGAATGCTACTGTGTGCCTTATGTCAAAATGGTTGTAAGAGAACAATTCTTGCCTTAAAGAAATCATAAAGAAACTGAAATCATACAGCATTGTATGGTCATAGTTAAAGAATGGTACAGACACAAAATAGGTGTTTTGGATACAATTCAGCAAAAAAAATTAATTTGATCAAAATCTACTCAAATAAAACCTCTGATACATTTTTTTCATGAGAGTTTATATTTACCTGAAGATGCAAGTTTGTTTTGAACAGACAGGTTTTAAGCAAGTGTGGGAATGAGGTTGGATACCTACACTGTCTCTCAAACGCATTTTAAATTTGCTGAGTTTACAAGGTCAAACAGTTCTTACATAGTCAGCCCTGCAAAGCCTGCCAGACAGCTGGTTAAATTAGGGTTTTTTCTTTTTTTTTTCATCTTCATTAATGAAGGTCTCACAGGAGAGAAGGTTTCCATCTTCCAGCAGCACCAACTGTATCCTACTCTTCATTAAGCTATTTAAACTGTGCTGAAAACTGTTAAGTGGCTCCAGAGTTTTTGACTGGCTTCCTGATTGCAATACAACATCAATTCTGGTCCCAAGTGCATTTGCAGGAGAGAAACAACTTGTTCTGAGCTCTTAGCTTATGGGTCTTGCCTACATTAGGGAATTTTTACACAAAAATCCCCAGTTATTGCAAGTAAAGCTGAGAAGATATGCATTTAATGTGCTGCTAAAAAAAAAAAAAAAGAGAGGTGCCCTGAAGTTTTGTATGGTAATATATCCAAAATTAACATTTAAAGATGTGATTTCATCACAGGGAATGAAAAAGATCTAATTAAGGATGGGTCTTTTTTACATCGGTATTGTGATGCTAACAACTCTAAAAGCCAGAAATAATTTATTTTAATTTCTAAAATATGCATAATTGACTTCACATACAGCCTAGATGCAAATTTACTGACACAGAAGACACCATTCTTGTCATGTGCAAGAGAAGAATTGCTCTTTAAATATAATTAAAATCCTCAGAGACACTAGTTTAAATATTTAATGAATTTCAGGTCTTCCTAAAGTGATGCTGATTATTTTTCAGATTCTGCACCCTTCCAGCTTTGGGAATTTTTTTTGCTGTGAGTTTATGCATTCATATAAATATCTCATAACCACTGAGACTGAAATTTCAAATTATCAGGGTGGTGGGTTTTTTTCTAATTGTAATGGCTACAGTGCACAGGATGCGCATAGTATCTGCCAACTATATCGTCCCTCCTTCTCCCACCACCCCTTACCAGGTTTGCAGAAAATACTGTTCTTCAAAATACATAAAGAAATGAGTGGAAGCTCTTTAAATATTTGTTAACCCTGTCTTTCTGCACATGCTGAGTATCTGTGGATGAAAACACATTAAATAATAAGAGTATAATGTTTGTGGAGGGACATGGGGACTGGGGGAGAGACAGATCACTGAAGGAGCAAGCTGGAAGGAAGCAGCAGCCGAGCACTTGGTCATTATGGCAATGCGACCCTCCAAAACTGTGTTTGTCATGTCCCAGATAGCTGCCTGAAAGCTCACTATCCCTTCAGCCGTGCCTTGCCCCTTCTCTCAGGTGGTCTCAATGGACACAGACACAGGGCAGGTTTTAGCCAGCGGCGAGTGACTGTACAAGTCAGGGTCAACCAAAAATTTGTTCACAGCTAATCCCCCTTTAGCACTTTGCATCAAGCCTTTCCTACAGAACTAAGGATAATATACAAGAAAGTGGTTTTAAGCAGGCTACAAGCCACTTAGGCAAATCAGGCTGCCTATCCAGCATTTTAAAATGTAGCAACTTGTGACTAATTCCTAACTTATTAAAAATTTTGGTACCTAATCCATCATTTAATCACTTAATTCTCTGCAGTCATCAAATTAAGCAGGACTAGAGATGCCCTATTTTCTTACATTTCATTCTTGATTGACTTTTAACATAGAATCACTCTGGGACCACAATGCCAACACCTCCTCCTCAGGCATCAGACATTACGATTTAACCACAGGAAACATCATTCATGTAGCCATAAAGCAGTAAAAGACCACAAGAGGACAGCTAGCCTTGGCCTTGCTTCAAGGCCAGGAAAAACCACACCTAAAAATAAACTGTCTAACCTGAAGACCTTTGCCTGTAGCAGGTCCACAACCACCCATGCATCCTCTTCCATTGCTTCCTATCCTTGGTGTGTCATTGCAGCACTGTTGGACCTGCAATCCCCAAATGTCCTCTGATCTTTTCCTGCAGAAGAGAAACAGCTGTTCCCTGTGCAGTGATGGTACTCAGCGACTCCGGCCCAACTGTACCACCTTTCTTTTATCTCCGTGATAGAAGTCATTCATATCTCCAGTTTCTCAAAACTTCTGAATTCTAACCTTGTTCCCCTGTATCTTGTATCCAAGGAAATCTGCACAAGAGACACCCTGAGCAAAGTATAAATTACTTGCTTTCTAACCAGGCATGAGCCATTAGTGAAGATGTGGCTGGGCACTCTCCATGCCAGCCTCCCACGGGTACTCTGTGTCCACACAGACTCTGGTCATACACTGCTGTCCCTCAGGGCATGCATTAATGGCTTTTCCTTTGTAGCTAGCTAGCTATTTTAACAAGTAGCATCAAAATTTAGTATCTCCAAAACCTTTTTCCTACTGCCAAGTTTAGTTGACAATAGCCAATAATTTCAAAATTTTTCAGGGGAAATAATACATTCTTTTGATTCCAAAAGTAACAGTTCTTTAGAAAATAATAAGAACAAAATATGGGTTAACACTTTTTGCGTTCACATTAAGTAAATAATTTCTTCATTGGCTGAGCAAAATCAGATGAATCCACACCTGAATCTAACATTTTGAGCCTTCAAGCATTTATTTCCGCTATGATTTTAAAATCCTAGCATAGGATGACAACTCTTAAAATAGGCACATTCTCAGGTCTGGAGAAAGTGACATATTTTCTAAACACTAAGAAAAGAACTGACAAGTTACCTGTTCCACCAGAAAATACATTATGATATTCATCTTGCTTTCAGACATAGTAGTGATTTTATCCAGAATATCAAACCTGGTGTGAATGCATATTTAGTGCACGACTTTGTTTTTAATTTGAAAAAGGGTTTTTTTGTTATTTTTTTTTTTTAATGGTAAAGGTTCCTGTTGTTTATCCTTTGACTTTGTAGTATTCCAGATCAAATAAACTTCTGATTCTCTTTTCCTCCCCTCTCAAAGTGGCTGCTTGAAAGCAATAAACAACTACTCTTGCTGCACCAGTACTTTAGATATGTAGAATAATCTGTAGTTGACATATTTCATCACCAGAGGGAAATCCATTACAGTGCTCCTCTCAGTAATGCTGGTAGGCACACTATTCTCCAGAGCTGCAAAATGTGCAACAGGCTTAAGTTTGGATGCAAAACCTGTAGCAACCAATTATGACATAGGGAAGACTGTTTTTCCCTTTCTTAGAAGGGTGACCAGGGGAATTGTCCCTAGTCCAATTGTCCTGCAGCAGCATCTCCAAGCCAAAACCAGGCCAGAAAGCTATCTCCTTGAGGGAAGCACAGGAAAGGAGAGAGTGAAGCCAATTTGCACCACCAGCCCTCAAACCATGGACATTTGGAAGAAACAGCAGCATTTTGAGACACTTGAAAAAACCACTTGCAGCTACCTTTTGCCTAGGTAGTCTCCATCTTACACCAGAGCTCATGTTCCTGTTGAGCATCAAACAAAATATTGAAGACACCTCATTCTGTCCAGTTTTTAAGGCCTGGGACCAAAAAGTCAATTTGGAAACTAATGGTCATAAATGAAAAGCATGGCAAGCAGAGAGCTGGGGTGCTGTGAAGGCAAATTTATTGCACTCTACCTCATAGCGTTGTTGTCACTTTACATATTCCTGGTCTCGCACCCTGTCTGCTATGCACACTGCAAGCTTTTGGGACATGAACATGCTGAATGTGTACATCCTTGCCTCACTGCCCCCCAGCCCACTGGCTGCCAGCACTGCTGCCTGGGGCAGCCGCTCACTCCAGCTCCTGCTGCACATCCCAGTGCAAGTGCAGCACCCTTCCTTGCCCAGCTCCCCAAGGGGAAAGTCCCAGCTGGCACCTGCCCTGGGTGCTGCTCCAGCCCTTGCATTGCTGAGGATGATCTGCATCACCAAGAGAAAGAAAGAAATGAAAGAGAACTGCTAACAAGGGAGCAAGCCTGATTTTCAGTGCTGGCTCTTAGGGATTTTATATTACATTCTGTCTTGGACCTCATTTGGTAGGAGTCAAAGCAAGTCAAAGGGAGAATAGAAGACGATTGCATGAGCCACTGCCATTTTGCATGACAGTTTGTCCACTTCTAGTTTAAACGTTTCATTTCGAGATAATGAATTGAACTTGTCTCCAGAAACACCATTTCATGCTGTTTTTACAGTGATTTTCTGTGTCAAAACACTACAGAAATCGGTATTGCGTGTGTAGCTGGCATCAGTTATGCTCCTTTTAATCAAAAATTCTTTTTTAATGAAGCATAGTAGCTACAATTCAATTCTTACTACTTTTATTTTTCTTTTTAAATAGTGTTATGCTCCTTACCATTCAAATATTGCATCTAAATGTCAGGACATTCTAAACGCTGAACTTCATGCTATGAATGAAAAAAATAATAAAGAGATTTCTGAGAGATTTCTTGATAGACAGATCCTCACTTTGCCATCCATGCTTTCTGGTTTTTTGTTTTTCTCTCCATTGCAGTGGTACACACTAGTAACTACTTTGCTGCTCCAGCGTCCTACATACAGATGCTGAAAGATGGAGTAAATCTTTGGGTTGACACAGGGTTAGGCTGACTTATACTGGCAACATCCTAAGCTTTGGTTATCCTTCTATACAATTTCCCAATTATATTGTTCCTTTAACCCATTGCAAAGCGATTCTCATCTTCTTACACAACTTCGAATGCAGCTGAGCATTAAATTACAAGATTTTCAGGCTTCACGGATGAATGCCTGAACCCAAGAATCATCAAACCCTCAGAGATCAGACTGAAGAAATACTTGCTATAATTCTGGTTTTGAACAGCTGTCAAAATCCATTTAACTTTCAAACTTTCTTATTCTGTTCCAAAAACTGGAGTAGCTCTGTGTTTGCATATTGAACAGTTGAGAAACCAAGATACAGTAATACATCATGTGTCCTAGGAGGTTCTTCCTCCTAACAGTATTTTCTTCTCCTATAAACATATATTTTAGCACACGCATTATGGCCAGTTAAAAAGGACTTATATGGGATTTAAGTGCTATTCCTAGAGAACAGCAATTGGCAGAGAAAAGAAGATGGAGAGCAGGAATAGAGGGAGGAAAAGAAAAAACTAGGGAAATACCAAACAACTTACCAGCAAAGGCTGATCAAGACAGGCTGGTGGAGATACCAACAACCTGCCTCCACCCTGACTTAGGCCACCACCTCCACCTCATTGCTGCAGGCAACTTTTTGCTGTGCAGACAGGCAGGATTTCTACATTTGCCTGTGTTGGAGCTAGAAATGCCAAAGCAGCCAGGATTCAAGCCTGTTTCTAGACTTTTTTTCCTCCAAGAAACAAATATCTTGGGAAAATGAAATTTAACTTGCAGAAATCCATAAATAGTAGCCCCTTACTCACATGGGTAGTTGTCCTATAGCTGATTTTCCACACTTACATGCTTTAGAATAGCAAGATAAATTACAATCATTTTCTTTACTCACTGATTTAGCCAGAATGCCTTATGACAAGTTTCGTACTGATGTTTTCAGGGAAAATTATATCCTTAGGGTGGAGCCAAGGAGTAACCTTTTTTCAGTACTTGTTTGCATACAAATATATACACACACACAGAGATACTCATAGAAAAACCTCGGTTGGAAGGATCCTCCTGACCTCATCTAGTCTGATCCCTGCTCAAAGCAGGGCCAACCTTGAAGTTAAATTCAATGTTAAAATTAGATCAGATTGTTCAGGGTCATGTCTAGTCAAGTTCTTGTTATCTCCAAGGATGGAGATATATGCTCTTTCCATAATAAACAAGTGGCTTAGATCCAGAGCACAGGCAGCTCAAGGACTTAACCTTTTGCAGTTTATCTAGAAAATAAATTAAGAACAGTAATGGAAGGGATCATGTGGAAGCGAAGACTTCATCCCATTCACTAGACTCAGATCTGGGCTTGGATTATAATCTACTCTTCTGTGATTAATTTTGCTTTTCCATTCTCAATGATTTACTCTCACCCTAATAACAAAAAAAAATGGGTATTTTTTCCCTTAGGGGAAAAAATAATTACGTTATATACAGGTATGCAGTTTAAGGGTTTAAATTAAAATTGTATTAAGATGTTTCCTTTTATGTTCTCTCTCACACAGACTCTGAAAAACTTCCTTTACTGATTAATACACTTCTGGCAATCAAACGGTCCAAAGTTTTACTGGCAGACTGAACTCTTTTGCTCTTTATCAATGATGAGCCTTTTCAAAGAGCTGTAAAAGTAATTAGTTAGGCTTTTTAATAAATTACCCGGGGAAAAAATATTCCTTTTCACCAGCTCAGAGTTGTCAGTAAGCAAAATAATAAGATCAATTGGCAAAAAATAAGTTCATTTCAAGATAAGTTTCAAAATGTTGTGACATTTGATGTGTTCGATATGTATTTTGAAAGGTTACGCAAAATGTTGATATTTTGCATTATAAAATATAATTGCTTAAAAATAGGAATTGTTTTGGAAAAAGTTAGCACAGATAATGTTTTAAATACACAAAATATTGCATAGCAACATGAAATTTTTCAGCTAGGTAGGACCCAGGTGAAATACAGGACCAGACTAGAAAATAAGGGCTGCTGTAGTTTAAGCCAAAGTAATTTCAGACATTCTTGACCCCACTGAAGGTCTCTCTTCACTGCCGAAGGCTGCTGAGCCCAACCCTAACTCCATTCTTCATCCATCACAGTCATGGCCACCGCAAACCTCTCTCTTATGAAGATGGGCTTATACTAATATGCTGGTTTGTAAACTGGATATATGCCAGCTGCCACTGGCACAGAGCCGTGACCTCCAGCAGAATGGGGCTAAATCCACCACTGCATGTCTGTCAGAGCTATTAGGCCCAGCAACACACAAAATTAAAGCATTTGTCCTCAAATGAAGAACAGACTCCAGATTCATTCTCCCTTAACCTGCCCCTCATCTCTTAGAAGAAAAGTTTAGCCCCACCTGTGCAGCATGCTGAGCCCCAGCCTGTCCATGTTTTCAGGGGATACCAAAGCCATTCCTCTCAGATCAAGCCCTCGAGGACTTTAAGCAAAAGGACATCTATTTTATGTTTCACATGATCAAGGTATCATTTTTTTCAGCCTGATTAATGCTGGGACATCTCTGGATGCACATACAAATGCTACTGTAGTCATGGGGGAAACCTAAGGCAGACAGAAAGGTTTTTCTCTGGATATTAAGAGACCCCCAGGGTTAAGCAACACCCAGACATGGTTTTCAGGACCTCCAGTTTTGGACATTGGGCGATACTTTCATCTGGCTTCCAGCGCCATCAGCAACAGTACATCAACAGTAGGAAATAAAACAGGACCAGGGCACAGGTACATACCTATCCCAGGCAGCCCTACACAGCTAGGAGGGTTGTGGATGGCACAACATGCACAGTGGCAGGCAAACTACCCACAGAGGGTGAGTGCATCTGAGGAGCTTGCTGATGTAGCACCATTGCTCCACGGAGCAGTAGGCAAGTGAGACAGCATCGTGCTGAGATGACCACAAACCAGGAAAGTCACTCGCTGTAACCCCAGCTGAATTCTCTCTGCTAGCCTGGGCCTCTGGTAAATTGGGATTGCCATCAGCTCCTCTTGTCCTCACTTCCAGGCAGAGTATCCAGCACATCAACCTGTCAGTAGGTTCAAAAGTGTGATCCTAAATCCATCCTTTAACAAGGCCTCATTTTTTATTGCCTAAGCAAAGGCAGCCCTTACTGTGAGCCTAACCGAAGCCCTAGTGCAGCCTGTGCCATACTGCTCCCAAGTTGTTTGCATGTCATTTCCCTGTTGGGACATCAGAAGGCTGCCACAACCCACCAGGATGCTTGTCTTGTGCTCAGTCTCCAGCCTCCAAAAGCTAAAACCACAACTGCAGCGTCAGCCATAATCTTACCCCATTGGTTGTAGGACAGAACATGGCAAGAAATCCCAAACTTGATCCCTCAGGGCTTCTTCTAACTGAAACCTTATTCTTGTTCAGTAAACTCAAGCACAGATCTTACACATCACACACACCCCCCAAAACTGACCTATGCTGATTTCCAAATCAGCTCCCTGTCTGTCCCAGCCCTTATTCCTATTGAATATCCCATCATTGCAGCCCAAAGCAAAAAGCTGTAACTCCCTCCAAAACAAAACATCACCTGTTCACATCAACTTCCAACAAAACAAATGCTTCTAAACCATCACCCTAATCCTTTACACATGCTTAAAAAGGCAAACCTGATCTAGCTGTCTTCCTCAACACATTTCACTCAAGATATTCTGAGACTCCAGACTTACAACTTAAAAATAACCAACAGCTCAATATAGAAATTAGAAAATTATGTCTTAAATATTTTATTTCCCTAACTCCTCACTTCTTTAACTTGAAACCTGTAATTAACTCTTGCAACAAATTATCCACAGGTGTTCCTATCAGCTCAAGAGGAAAAATCAAGCTAGAACATGTTCAACAAAACTGGGCTGTTTTTCTGAATGCAAGACTTACCTCTATATTTAGAACACTGAAAAAACCTATTCCTGCAAAGCCCAATCAAATATTGTTCCTATTACTAGGAAAAAAGGTGCTTTGCAAGCCCAAAATGCACAAATGCTAACCTGAGCCCTGGACGAAGGGCCTTTTGAAGGTGGAGACTTAAAAAAATGCCCTTAGACCATGCCAGTGCACACCCATAGCTTGGTGTAGCTGCCCTTTACACCAACTTGCTCCACTGGAGAAAAGGGTGATCCTTCCAGAAAAGACTCAGAGGAGCAGCCCCATGAGTTAGCCTGAGCTCATGGTAGCTCAAGATAGCTGTTTCTGAAAAAGAAACCAACGTATGTCAGAAGCATTCTGTCAAACCTCACTGCAAAAAACTGGAGTCAGAAACATACAGCAATAAATTGAAATCTTCTTCACACCTAAATCCAGAGCCCCAACGTAAAAACTTTTCCTGCCTGCATCATCCTCCCCCCAACACTAAAAACTGTCAAATCCCAAACCAAATCCCAAATAAGTCTTATTTATTCTAAACAGCTCCAAAACACACACACCCTCCAACGTACCCCCCACTTAGAAATCAGGCTGATTAAGGAATGAGACTGAGGATAAATTTAGAAATACAAGTTACTGAAACAATAGCCAAGAGCATAATATGTCAATTACAAATAAATTAATCCTCCCCTCCAGCCTAACAGGATTAAAAATTAGTGGGTTTTTTTTATTGATAATAAATGTTATTGAGTCATTGCTGTTGAGAATGCACCAGGAATTGACCAGCAGGTTGATGCCTACACAGGTCTCTGGACAAGCCTGAACTTGTGTTCTTGCGAGGATCCCCGCACCAGCACCACTATCCCACGATGGTCATGCTGGGTCACAGGCTCATCCTGAGAGAAAGTGGAGGCCCAGGATGAACTTTGAGGCCACATGCACATGGGGCCATGGGCTCAAGGTTGGGTCTCAGACCCTGGAAAGCCTGACACAGGCAGGCGACTGAGCTGATACAGGCCTACTGAGGACTGCTCTCCATGTTCAGCACCATGACGTTTCAGCACTTGGGGCTACACGGGATGCCTAGGATTAAGTTTGGGATAACTTTTCAGGATGACATGAGTCCTCAGGTTTAAAAAACAAGGCATCCAGGACACGCTGAAGGCTGCAGCCTTGTAAAGACAGCACGGCTGTTGCAGGTAACAGGGCACAGGCTTTGCTTCGACTTTGAAGAGCCTCAGGACAGAGGTTTATCAGGCTTGCTTTGCCTGAATTTGTCTAGACCTGCTCAAAGCTTTCCTTTTATTTGGTTTGATTTGTTGCTGTAACAGCCATTTTCTAATGAACAGGTAGCTACGCCTAATTTGCTTTGCTTATCTTCATACAGTATAACCACACCTTTTATACAGATAGTAGTAACACACAGCTGTTATGTGTAGTGTGAAATATTTATGACCTTAACAGAATGATGTAATGCAGAGAAACGCAAGGCCTGGTATGAGAGCAGAGGCCCTGAAGGTGGGTTCACAAGAGGTGGTGTAGAGGAGTACAGGCACAGGATGACAGAGACGGGGCATGGGATAACACTGAGGGCTGCAGGGCTATAACCAGCACACCAGTGGTCAGCTAGAGAAGCGCAGACCTGGGAGCTGAACAAAACCCATCTTAGAAGCAACAAAAAGAATAAAGAACAAGTTTCTAAGATAGTTAAAATGCACCATATATAGTAAATTCAGATGTAACATAGAATTGCAGACTGTTGAACAAAGTACAAAGTGCAAAAGGCATTGGGAAACATGAAAATAATCCTAAGTGTATTCTAAAGGAGGAGGAAGAAACCACTGACACCATACTCCCCCCAGCAAAGGACTCAGGATGCTGTCGCCTCACCATACCCACTCCCCCGAGGCTGAAGCCGTTGACCCAGAGGAGCAGTGGAAGGGTGAGCAGGACACCAGGGGAAAGGGGTAGGTCCTAGATAGTGCATGCATAACAGTTTTGACTGTATTATCATTATTATTATTATTATTATTATTATTACTGAGGCTTTCCATAAATAACAACATTCTTTTTTTTTCTCCTTCTTCCTGTTTTGAAAAACAAACAAATCAATCTGCATAATAACATTTTTTTATTAGACTACTAAGACTTCCTTTATACTAACACTAAATTCTTGGCATCCCCTGCCTTCCACCATGAGAAGATTTTGAATGTTACAAGGCTTGTACAAGGACGGATGTATGTAGGGGGAGGGCGACAAGGGTTGCTAGACTCTGGCTAAGGCTGGAGTCAGAGTTTGGTTCAAGGTTGTGTTCAAAGGTTTGAAGGACTCTTCCAGAAAGTGTAGAGCTTGGGCTCCAAGATTTCTGTCAGGTGTGGCTGAGTTAAACCTATGTCATTCACTGCGTTCCCTTCACAGCTGCAGCTACATTTTTGCAGGCATCCCTAACTAACAAAGGCATTGGTCCTTGTTCAGTGACCCTGCGCAGAGGCAGAGCTCAATGACCCATGCAGGCATCAACTGACAGCTTAACTTGCCACCACCTTTTTTAACTTATCAGCTGTCTTGGTGTATCCGAAATCCCAGCTGTGGCCAGGTTGCAAGCAAGGGTGATGGCTTGGACTTGCATAGACCCGTGAGTAGGAGTAGGCTGGAGGTGAGCCTAGCTGGTACCACTAGCAATCCTGCAGCTTCAGGCCTCCTCTGCTGTTGCTGCCTGAAATTTGGGGGCTGAAGCTCAGCAAAGAGTCATGCTGTACCAATAGGAGAGGAAAAGGAGAGAGGCTGCCCAGGGAGAGCCCATATCAGTTCACTGTCCCCAAGACAGTCTCACCTTTCCCTTGGGCTTCCCGTTCTCTGGTGCCTCTGGACTTGGCTTAGGTCTCAGGGAATGCATTACTCTGGATGCTTTTCCTTCCAGTTTGGATACTGGACTATGACAATGGCTCTTAGGCAACAGAAATAGTTAATTAAGCAGCAAACCTCTGAATGGAGTTGTCACGCAACAGGGTCAATTTAATTCTTTTGCCTTGGACTCTGGCCCGGGACTGTTGCCTCCACACAGTCCAGAAGGACACAGTCAAAGTTCAAGTAAACAAAAGATTATCGGTCTGTTCGGGCACCTGGGAAGAAGAGGAAAGATAAACTAAACTGCCTGGATACCTAAAGAGATTGATTGTTGTTACCAACATAGGACAACAATAGGGAAATGATAAGGGGTTTATCCAAGTTTTGCACTGACAAAAGACAGAAAAAACATCAAGAACAAAGCCCTATCTACTTATATTTATATGAAAATTATTCTACATGTAGACACTGAGTCAAAAAATTTACTGAATGAGTAGGAGGGAAAAGCTTTTTATAATTTCCCCCCTTTTATAAAAGGAATCAAAACCAAGTGTAAAGACCTCATTTACTTTAAAAAAACCAAAAACATTATATTCTTTTCTGTTTATACACTTCATATTTAAAAATAAATTACTAAGTCCAAAAAATATTTTGACCTACCATTACACTGAAAAAAAAAATAGATCTTAAGGGTTTTTTTCCATCTTTCAGCTTTCAATGTTTTAGCAAATGGTAGTTTTTACAGAACAGAAGACAACACTACTCTCATTCAAGATGTCAGCTTCATTATGTCTCTCCAGTTAAGCCCACAGCCTGACATAACAATATTCCCCATCACTGTAGAAAACCTTTTTGACAGTTTATCAACTTAACAGGATTCCTGCAAAGATCCCAGCATTTCCTGTTCGCTTAGTGCAACTTTATGATGCCTTGCTTCTAGGGTCACTGAATTTCTTTTCATTAACATGCACTTGTGTGACACAGCTGATCCTGGCACACCTTCAAAAAAAGCTCCTGAGCTTTCACAACACCCCAGAGAAATGTTTGCTCTGAGAGATTAGCAGTTTTCAGAGGTGCCTGTGAAAGGAGTCTTGCAAAAAAAGCCTTACTAACAGAAAAGAAAGAATCATGGAAACACAATAGACAGCCCTAAAACATCACCTTTATGACCCAACTCCTCTACAGCCAGACATTTGTTTAAAAAACCCTCAGCTGTAGCTAATTAAACCCTTGGCCACAGAGGCAATCGGCAAAGTGCCTTCAGCCAACAAGCCAGCACTGGCAAGCATTGAGAAAACACATGAATACAAAACCTCCTCTTCTGTGGTGGGTGTGCAGCATTTCTTTCTCTTCTGAATCTTGAATACTTTAAAAAAAAAAGTCCACTAAGAATGAGGGAATCATCCAAAAACTCCCCTGGGCACAGACCAAGCCCCTCCGCCACTCAGAGCCCTGTTATTTCAAGCAAGGTCATGGGACTTAGCCTGAACTTATGGTCAAGCAGCATTTGGCCCAACATTTTTTTAAAGGCACTGAGTTTTCTTCTGCTTCTGCCTAACTTTCAATTAAAGGCATAGTAAAACAGAGGGAGTGGGACTGAGTGGGTATTTATACTGGTCCCCCAGCCACCCCTGCCTGTGGCATGCTCTGCATCACCCGTGCTAGGGATGGAAAAGCTTTGAAGGAAGAAAACACAGCAGCAGTAGTGCTTACAAAAGCCAGGTAACCCCATATGGCACATATTTCTATAATTTTATCTTGACAAGAAAAAAAATTAATAGATCACCTTAACCTCTTAGAAAACCTTTTGTTCCTCACTGGTCGTGTTGTCTGGCAACAGAGCAGCTTTGTGTTTGGGCTGAGACCTATGTCTCAGCTGTGTTTTGGCACAGCTACAAAATCCAGGCACAGGCCTTGCCCCACAGGAGCAAGGCATTAAGGACCTGAGAGAGAAGGCAGAAGAGAGCTATTCATTCTTAGGTAAAAATTTTGAATAGACACTTTCAAAAAGAAAAAGGATTTTTCAGTGCTTAGTTCTCATGGATGAGTAGATAAGCTTCAGAACTGATTCTTCTGTGAGAGCTTTCCCTGTTTCTGTTATTAACATATACCTATATTTATGCAGCTAGATAGAAAATCAGGAAGATATCTAGGTCCCTTCAGCAGCACAGAGCAATAATCCAACTAGTTTTTGGCATTAAGTGACTTTAAGTCCCCGATACCTTAGCATAGTAGATCTGTTTGCTTTGCTCAAGTATTTCTAATAAATACTGTGTCTCCTTCATGGTTGTGCCTCTAAGAAGTGCAGCTGCCTCAGCATTAGGTTGCAAGAGGCTTGGAGTATAGGTGGAACAAATGGGCGAAGGTGGCCTTGTTTTACCAGTGCAAGTGCCCTCGTGAATGCAGCTTCACCAGTACAAAGCAGCTTTAAACTGAGGCAATGGTGCCCATTAAAATGGCATGAGGGATTAAAATGAGGGATCAGCTTGGTCGATGCAACAAAGCACTGCCGAAATGCTCTAGACTAAGGATACCCTCTGACACCTGAGGAAGCTTCGGCAGCCAGAGCATGGTGGCTTAGTAGAGTACAGGAGCTGCAACGTGTGAGGAGCGGGGCAGGAAGACTGTCCCTACCCAAAGATAACTCTAGAAATCCTCTGCTTTTGAGAATTGGCACCAGCAAAGTATTGCAGGACACTCAGGTGGCATAAGAAAAGCAACTCTTACTTATTGAGAAGAGTTTCTCAGAGTTTTCAAATCCATGTGCTTTGTCTTTGATGCCCACTGCCTAGAGCAAACCTTACTTTTATTTTAGCAATTAAAACTTGTTAAGCTTGCATTTACCTTCCTTATTTTTTTCTATTATGAGTCCCATACACTATTTCTATTTTACTATGATACTTTTAATCTCTGAATTGCTTGGTGACAAGGTAACTCACAATATCATCAGAAATTGGAGGAATTTTTGGATGCAAACTTCAATATTTGAAATACTACAGTTTAAAGAAAGTAATGTAATATGTTGGCGAATCTTTCATTTGTCTTTTAGAGTGGAAATCAAATCAAGTTCTGACCTTGTGAAGCCATTGAATGTACCCTATGAAATTTTTATTACTAGGGCAGAGATATGAAATGCCTGCACTCTGGCTTGGGCACATTAAATTGTAATAATAAGACTCAAACTATTTCAGGATATGGAGAAATCGGGAGGAGGATGATAACCAGGGTATACAATATATATTTCGCTAATGTCTTAGCCACTTAAACAAAAGAGACTAAAACTTGTTTTGATACTACTTTCTTATTTATAGTGTTTATAGTGCAACACATTGATAAAGATGACACCTATTTTGTTATACTCGTAGGAGGCAAAATTTGTCTTATGCTGAGTGGCTGCTTGAATGGATTTGTGGTCTACACAGCTGATTTATGCAATAAGATGCTAAAAAAATACATATGTGTAAGCGAGCATATTTCTGGAAGAAGGCTATCCTTATTCCAGAGCATTTTGACAGCACTTTGTTGCATAGACTGGGTTGATCCCTCTGAAATTAACGCTGTTGCCTCAGTTTAAAGTTTATTTAAAGTTTTAAATTAAAAAAGAGAACATTTTTATGATATAGCAATCTAATTTCTGTGGAAATCCTGTTTTCTTCTTGACATTCCTGGTCACTGATCTCCAAAGGTAACATCGCAGCCAGGATACGACCAATGAATACTAGAACTCCTAACATCTATATGACACTTTAAAAACCTAGAAGTCCTTTTTTTATTGTGTCAATAAAAGAAGTATTAAAGTAAATTTAGCCTTCTTATAATAGCATTGTATGAGTGGATTCAAAATGAGATTATTAAGGGAAGGTTTACCCAAAAGACAGAATGACTAGAGTGCAGTATGCCAGAAGAAATAGCACGCTGAGTGACATACGTGATCCCCTTGTTTACTTTTAAATAACACTCCATAGTGCAGCACACAGCCACAGTTCATCACAACGTTCACATGTGGTGTCTCATTTTGTGCTCAGTTTCAAGACAAAGTTTGTAGTCTTAATTCATTCCATACTTTTTCCAACTTAGATTTTTAATTGTTCTGATAGTTTACATAGTAAACAAAAAAAAATCTAACACTGATATGTACAAATTTGTATTTTCAAGGGAATTTAGACTCATCCGCTTGCCTGCAAGCCCCATTAGTGATACCCTTTTCAGCAGTGTTATTAGAACTACTCAGCACTCCAAACAAAATCAGAATCTGTTTGCACTAGGTATTTTACACGAGAGTGAGGTCCCTGCACTGATGGGTTTAAAATATGTGGATTTTTAAAGTACAAAAAGAATGTAGTTTGGTGATTCGTTATTAATGTTAACTCTATGCTTATATATATAAAAAAAAAATAAAAGCAGCTAGAAGTAAGAAGGCCATCTATTTTTAAGGGATTCATAATGAACTTACACTGACTTCAAGAACAAACTGAAAGGTTCCTGTGTGGCAGTGTATGACAAGTCTGGACCTGTATTTATGTGCTTCATGCAAACCAGAAGTGAGGCCCAGCAGAAGCGGGTAAGGTCATGCCTGCAGGAATGATACAGACGCATCCAGGCTTGCTCTAAACTAGGCCAGAGTTCACCCAGGCTGTAAAACTTTGTCCAAGAACCAGGGCAAATATTCAAGCAGTTCATCTGTTCCAGCAAGAGCAAAAACAATGCCGGATTCTTAGCGGAGGGGAGAGTGTAAGACTCTTTGTAGGTTAGCAGTTAGGGCACAGAGCTCAGAAGGAAAATCCTGGATGATAGTCCTTGCTTCACAGGCTGCTTCTGTTTTCTCCAGTCACTGTTCCTGCTCTTTCTCACCTGTTGACACTTATTTGTGAATACCAACTTACTGTATGACAAAGCACAACTTGTTGTGAAGGGTCTGATCTTGATGTGTGTTGTATGTCATCTGAGACATCATCCTGGATCAAGACTCTCATGGGACCGTGAGGCAGGAAGGTCTTGTTTGGTCAGAGTTACACATCTACTAGATGTTGAGCTTCTCAAGAATGTGATCATACATCCTTCAGCAACAGTGCAATAATTTATCTTGCATGCAACCAGACCAAGAGCAGCCCACCACCAGGAGCCACCAGGGAGTAGCTAGCTTTAAATCTACACACCCTGGCTTGTATTCTAGTAACAGGTTCACCCATATCCTCAGGTCTGAAGATCCTCTCACCATGACAACAAAGTACGTAATAACCTGTGTAACTCGAGTGTCTCTGTTATGTCAATAGGATCAAAAAGTAGTTCTACAGAATCACCTAAAAATAAAACAAGGTTTTCTCATTCTAATCCCTGAAGCTATGACTGCTCATATACCAACTTCCCTTCATTATTCATAAATTGTTTGTCCTCCTCAGACTGATGCAGAGCATGTTACTCATCCTAAGTCTACTCTGAAAACAGATCCAAATAAATACAAGTTGGGAATCCATTCAGTTTACAAATGAAGGACACATTTTTCTTGTTTTCAGTTACCAGTCCACCACCCTGTGGGCTTGTATGCTGCAGGCTAAGCTCTTACTTCATGTCCACCCTCAACACCTACACAGGCAACACACCTATCATGCTCTTATGGACACCCCTGCAAGCCATGTTAAGACTAGATGAGTGATAATAAAAGCATCAATTTGCTTCCAAAATCTGTGATAACTGAATGTGACGGGAGAATGTTCTTTCCTTATTTTCAAGAAATCATTTAGGAAAGCACTCCCCTTGCTTGGCTTACCTTTTTCTCTCTAACCATCCCCTCCAAGACTTTGAAGCAGTTTCCACAACACATTCTGTTTAAACAGACATTTTCCCACAGCTGACAGGTAAAAACCTTGTCATTTCAAACAATACAAGGCTGCATTTATCCAGGACCTATGTGGAACACTCTCACCCTGCAATAGGATCAGTCAATCAGCTTTAACCACAGACTGTGGTCTATGGAAAAAGGCGAGATATCTGTGGTAACTGTGCTACTGGGTTTTGATCCTGGACTTTGGGTAGCTGCAGGATTTCTGTGCTGTTCTGTCCAGAGATACCAAAACCCTTCCCTAAGGTTTTCGTGTGCGTAACTCCTCCTGCCTGACAGTGCGACTTTCCTCTTGGTGAACAGAACTGATAGCTCTTAGCAGTACGCTGTCTGCCTGAGCGCAGTAAACTGTCAGACACAGGCACAGAAATTATACTACACAGCATAAAAGTCAAAATCTATTCCTTATACATGAGACTGCAGTGCAATTGAGTCCATTCTGAGCTCCGGTTTAGCAGCCATCAATAGAGACCAGTAGTTGGATTGTATGTCCCCAGTTTTAGAAGCTGGCAAAGAAAATATCAAGGATTGTTTTATGCACACTTTTACACGTACGAAGATTAAGAACAAGTCTAACTAGTTTTCAGAAAGAACAGAAAATCCAGCATTAACCATTTCTCATGAATTCCTGTGCTTGTCTGCCCACCTACTTATAAGCCAGGTCATTCAAAACTCAAAATATTTCAACACATAAATTAATCATGAGAAAGAATGTAATGTAGTATGAAAGGAAAGTAAAATGAGGAAAGTAAAATTCAGACATATGATCTGTCAGTTACGAGCTTCACCTCAGATCTAGCCAGGTGTTAGAGCTAAGCATAGAGGACTATGAGCTTCCTTCCCCTCCTTGTTCTTTTTATACTGTTTCTGAATTCCTTTTCTACATTCAGGAGAAAATGTGGTAATACCGTTAATGTTCTGTATATTTTGTATGACATTTAGATAAAGCTAATTCATTCTGAGTTTTGGTTAATAATCTTCACTGCCAGCCTTGCAGAAAATAGAGGAAGTTTTCCTCAAAATGGCCAAGAATCTAAAGCATTCATTTACCCTCAGTAGTCAAACATTCAGAAAATAAAACCAATAGCATCTTCCCATTTTTTTGCCTCTGAAGAAAGATATACAGTGACTTAAAATTCGTGATCAGCTTCCATTTGCCTAGCTTTTACCCCCTTGCAGTTCCTCTCTAGCATTCTGCAAGATCCTGACTGCAGCACAGCATTCAGCACTATAGAAAGGCATTGGACCACTGTGCCTAAGCAAGTGAGCCAGAGAAAGGGACAGCATACTATTTTTTTCTCATCATAGCAGAGGAAGCAAGCGAACAAGTTGTGCTGGCTTTACTCCACAGACACCAAGAGGAAGCCAAGGCCATCTCCATTTAAGGCAGCTCTCTGCCACTACGCATTCTTGTGAACAACAGAGGACAGGCAAATAAAGGCCAAAACCGCAATGCCCAAATAATTTATTTCAGGATACAAAGGCAGTATAAACATTGTGAAGTTGTACAAGTTAACAACAGGAGATGACATCTGATTTAAAGTGTCAACCACCAAAAACAGACTCTCCAAACAGAAATGAGTATTTAAGCTAATAGCCAGACAATTAGAGCAAGCAGCTTCAGATTGGATCTGGGGACAATGGATTTTGTTCTGAGAAGAAAGCAGACTCTGTCCATTCTTTTCTTTTTGCTGTCAGACCATAAAATCATTGACTATCCTTAATTCAACTAGTTTTTCAATAGCATAGTCATTTATGCCTCACCATACCCGTGTACCTTTTCTCTTCCTCTCATAATCAAAAGCTAGAGTCACATAAAAACTCCTGTATGATCCCCTACGGAAAGCAGCTCTAACCTTAGGGTACTCAAAAGAAAAATTATAAGCCTGGTTATTTTTTGAGTCTACAAATTTATCATCTTACATTTAAAAACCTGAAACAGTCATGTCCACCCAAGGAAAAACTTACACCAGCACTGCTGAAAGGGAATATGAACAGACCAAGTACAGGGAACAGGCTGTGTGCATCTATATTAGCACTTTAACTTGTATCAGTTTTTGAAGCATTGCCTACTCATCTCCACTCACTGCACTTTTGGTTCACATTATGGAAATCCCCTGCACACACGAGCTGGACTGCTTTTAGATGGAACTGAGCTTGCTTAGGTACTCAGGATTACATAATGTCCTCCAGCCCCCAGTAAACACCCAGTATATGGGACCCAAACAGAGCTGTACTATACTAAGACTCCCAAAACATATACAGCATGGAGAAAAAGCAAGAAGTGTTTTGCCTTATGGATCCACTTTGATTGCACTACCCTGTCTGCTGATGTGGATATAATTTTCCCAGTCTGAAATTCTTTGGTGGGGGGGGTGGGGGGTGGAGTTACACTTTCTAAAGTTGTGTTGGGGCTTTTTGCCTCACCTACACATGCAAATTTAAATGTTATTTTAAAAACAAACAGAAAATTCAGTACTTCAAACTTGGTTTATGAGTCTAAATACCGACTCTGAGTTAATAAATCCTTTTTAAAGGTTATCTGTAAAAAGTCAAAGCCTGAATTTTTAAACTCAACTTCACCACATTCAGAGAAAAAGCTAGGGCAAGAACAGGACAAAATAAGCTAGTGCTAGACAAACCCAACACTGCCGTTTATACTGAAGGTTAAAATTTCCAAGATAAAGAAGTTGATGGATCTACGTGTGAGCACACATGCATCTGTATCTGTAAACCAAGTCTGACAGAACACATGAATACAAATATAAGACAGAGATTCTAAACAGTTTCACAGCTGAAGCTGTACGAGATCTCATTTGCTGTAACAGTAAAAGAATTCCCATAATAAGGAATTCTTAAAGGATTCCTGTATTGACAGATTTCTACATATGCACAAGACAAGCTCCTGAAGTCACAGCACCTCCTCTCCCCCCGCCCCGCCTTTTTTTTTCCTCTCTCTCATTAAAGCTGGTGTTTACAGTACTATCTTTCAATTTGATTTGACTTGACACAGGGCCTAACCTGCATGCATCTCCCCTGGTGCTGCCAAGAGGCAGCCCTTGAAACAGTGGTTTAAGTCCTGATGTATGCCTGGGAGGCAGAGCTTACAGGGCCAAACCACCGTTAAGTCATTAGTTGGTGCTGCGGATATGCTGATGAGAGCATTTATCTATGCTAAGTGCTCCATAGTACCCTTTTCCCACTTTTTATATGTGGCTTCCCTGCATAAGGGAAGTATCTCGACTTTCAGGATGCACCATCAAACAGGTACTTCTGAGAAGTGTCCCAATATGGAGGAGCATCCCTTCCAAGGCCTTCAAAAAAGATTGAAATGAATGTATTTGAGCCAGCAAGAGTAAGCAATTAAACTTTTATTCATGATCATTTACATATGACTAAAAATGTTCACTACAAAATGCAAACTTTCAGTTATCTTTTATTTAGCAGTGAAAACAGTCATCTCTTCGTAGTAAAGCACCAAGGAGCACATCACAGAACAGTCAGAAACAGATTCCACGTGTCAGTTTTTCCCCTCACAATGTACATGACAAAGTTAAAGATTTTTATAAAAGTCTAAAAGTTCCAGAACAAGTTCTAGAGTCACCTGAGTGCTTGGCAGGAACAGTATTATTTAGTAGCAGTTACATTACCTGTAGTGGAATTTACATAGCACTTTTTTCTTCCTTTTTTGCAAAAAGAGCTACTTTTCACAAAACTGAGACAGACCTAATTGGGCCAAACACTGGGTTTCATATCTCACCTGAAGTTTTCAATGGGAGCCAAACAGAACAGTTTGCTAGTAGGATACCTACAACAGCTATAAGAGCAGATGTCAAGAGGAAAGGAAAAAAAAAACCAGCTCATTATAGCCTGACTGGTAGGGCCCAAGTGCTTACAGGCACCTATATCCACTACTCTACCCAGCTTTTTCCATTATTTTTAATTAGCATTTCATTCAAACATACTACATTTAAGAAAACAACATGATTTTTTAAGTTAAGTGAATTTGTGTACATGGACAAATACACGTACACAGTTTTGGTGGTCATTTAAAGCTGTAAAATATCTATGTAAGAGAGTCCTATGGACCCCATTACAGATTAAAGAGAAATAACCAGAATCAGTGTTACATACAAAACAATATTCTAAACACAGAAAACAATGCAGTTATCAAATATTCATTAGAGAATAAAATTGTTATACAAAGAGAAACGCTGCCTTTTTATTACTTCAGAACAGCCACTAAGAAGGCAACATTAAGAAAAGTGCACAGCAGAAAAGAATTGTTCAGTTTTCTGAAAAAGTTGAATTTTTCTTCAGACAACAGGCTTTTGTCTGGAAACATATTGGGTTAGGATTGCTCATATTTTCTTCTAGATCAGTCTCTTCTTGCATTAGATCTCAGTAAGGCGCTTACTCTGACATGTAGGAACGATACATCAGGGCCACGATAATTGCTGCTATTGCTGGGATCACCCAGTTGGACCATGAACTAGAAGGAAGTTTTTGAAACAGCAGTTTTAGGAAGTGACAACCAGCAAGTTTAAAAAAAAAAAAAGTAATTGCTTAAAGAAGCCCTTCCTCCCCACCCCAACAAATACTTCAAAGTTAGGGCAACAGAACACCTGGGCTGGCCAGTAATACTCGAGCCAAGTAAAAAAGCTTGTACTGTTAAGGCTTTGCACTAGAGCTTACAAGAAGTTTGCTTACTAGAGAAGAGTAGACTCTAGACACGTTTAAAGTCATGGCATGCTGCCCAGAATATTATTCATTAAAAGCCATTTAAGTAGCAGCATCACATGACACTTTCAAGCACCCAAGCTCCCCGCTCAGAGGGCATGGAACAGTCCTCTGAGGTTTCAGCAGTAGGCAATTGTCAGCAGGATAGAACTTTACGAAGTTTGATTCAGTGGTATTGCAAAGTGGTCTTCCTCCCCCACCCCAATTCCAACAGATTTCCCTTTTTATAGACACAATCCTCTTATTTCCTTTAGATGCAACAGTTGTATCAAATTTTAAAAGTGAGGTGTCCACGTCAGTAAAAAAAAGCCAGCAATGGCACCAAGCATCTTCTATTCACCTGATAGCCTCCAGAAATGAAGGCTTGTGCAACATAAATCATTTGGTAGAGACTGATACATATCAGTGTTAGGAAAAAAAACTAGACAGTAAGCTAACATGCTTGTAAAGTGGTACACAGATGCCAGCTTGGACTTTATGTGCCATCTTTTGACACCTACGCTTCCAGCAGACAGAAGCCATTCAGTTTTCTAAGCTTCAGAAACATAATCATGAGGAACTTCAAGTTTGACATCAGGTGTCATACTATACCTGGCATTAGACTGAGTAGTGGTAATAAGAGTTTCCTGGAAAGCAAAGCATAAAAAGATATTTACATCAGGCAGACATCCCTCTCCATCTTAACCAGCCCCTCAACTTCTCAAAACTCATTAAGTGGGACTAATTTAAAAGCAACTCAGTGCATTGCATTTGGAAAGCATTTTCTCTGAATTCCTATAGCAGACTGTTGTATTAGAAGCTAGCTAGCAGCAGTTTCTTAGTCAACAGTGCATCAAAAGTTTTAAAAAAAAAAAATATCATCACAAGGAACTTTGCTGCAAGTTTTCCATGAAGTTAACTTCAACCTCAGGTTACATTTGAAAAGTTTTAGTCACCTAAGACGACAAAGATCCCCTTACTTCCCTAAAATCTAATTGAAAAGACTGAATTATTACACAAATATTTCTTATATGGAATCTACATGAAGAAAACTACTAATTTACATCCACAAGGCTTAAACTCATTTTTTAGTGTAGTGTTTCAGATTGCATAAGAATCAGTCAAATTATCAGAGTTGTTTCTGATATTGATTTGGACTTCACGTTGGGTACATGTGCACAATTTATATGAAGACTTATTAATTTGAATACTACTAATTGCACATGGCCCTAAGTGCACTGAAAATATCCAAGCATTAAAACTGCATTTAAATTTAGCGGTACAAGATCCATCACTGAAAAATGAATTGCTTCTGTATCAGAATATTTGCAATTCATTTAAAGAGCAAAAGAGTCCAAACATCCTCTCACAGGTTCAAACAGGCTGCTTTTTCAAGCACTCAAATCATCACAGGTTTACACGTGACAAGTACCATGTTTAATAGAGTAAGACTCTGTGTTTACATCTGTATTGGTTTTGTGAACATCTCCATGAAAAACTAATCCCAAAGCCAAATGGTATGGAACAGCTTGTGCCCACGCTATCAAGGCTAACACCTACAACAGACTTACCACTTCCAGGGCCAGGGGATGCCTCCCCCCACACCAAGACAGTAAGAGGAACGTGGCCCAGCTCATCAAAAAACTGTTTTTAAACAGTATGACACTGGACAGGTAGAGTGAGGGTACTTCAAATACAGTGCAAGGGCGAGAAGGACATTTGAAAGCACAAGGCCTTCCGACAGCTCCTAGAAAGCCAGGGCACACAGGGCCTAACCTGTCACGTTACACACCCAGAGCGCAAGGCAAAGTGAAACTGTCTTATCAGCTATGCCCACATGTCCTGCTGGAGGAAAGCGCTCCAGCTTCCTTCTGGAATGATGGAACACACGCATGTAGTGTAAATAACTATGACCAGCACTAAAACAAGGGAATAAGCCAAACAGTGTAGCAAGAAGTCATTTGGATACATCTTAACTTCCCCCTGACCACACTCTGGCCAAACTAATGTTCTAAGTACTTGAGTTTAGTAACTTCCTGTGAGCTTAATCAAAGAATTGTATTACTACAACTTACACTGGGTAGTCTGTTTCTCAGTTGCATTTATGGTGGCTGCTCTTACAGGTTAAGTGTAAGTTGCCCTGAATTTCAAAATAAATCTGAATAGCAGATGTTATTCTTGGTGTGAAGAGCTCTGAATTCCAGTCCCCACTCTATTTCTTATTTTTATCAGTATACTAGTTCCAGTCCTTAATCAATAATAAAATCAGTAACTGCTATAAACATTTCAGTGTGTGTGTCTTTTTTTTGTTTTACTTCCTCTCCTTTAACTTATTCGTATTATTGGAAGATCTTACAAAAGTGATTGCTTCTTAAAAGTAATCTCTTAAGCAGCAAGAGTAAGATCCTATTCCTACTACACTTCATTTAACAATAGTCTTCAACTATTTAAGTGCACTGCTGTACTGTTATGCCAGCCCTGAGCAAACATTGTCCATTCACACAACAGCAGCAACTGTACAAATTAATCCCTGATGCATGTGGTCCTTTAAGGGATATCTGAATTTTATGAGTTTGATAGCTGAGCACCAACACAAATTTATTCTGTTAAACATAGGAAAAAAATCAGAAAATAAGTGTAATACTGCATTGACAGGACACTCAAGATCTACTGAAACAGTCAGGTAGCAAGCAGTATTTTAACCTTGAAAAGGGTTCACAACTGCAAATTAACTGAGCTATAATAGAGCAATGAAATGCCTCTATATTCTATATCTACTAGTGTTACCAATAGATTGTTAAGCACCACATTTTTTCCCCACAAACACATATTAGTTTAACCCATTCTGTCTATAAACTGATTTTTTTCTTAAATTGAATACTAGAAAACCATTGACTGATTCTACTCACCTTTTTGCTTTAGTGTAATGTCATCACACTTAACAACCTCTTGTTTCGAAACCAGACAAATTAAAGAAAAGAACAGCTAACAGGAAGAATAAGTTGAAGCCTGATGAACAGGTTTAGGAGATTTACGACCTGAAACACTACACTTAAATCAAGCTGAATTATAGTTGCCTCTGGGGTTATACCATTTACAGAGACACCATTCCTAATGCCTAAAAGAAACAATGTGGCATTTCAAGAAACACACTTACTGTTGGTTTCTGAAGCTTCCCTCTATCATCCTGCAAGGAAACAAGCAAAAAAAAACCATTTAGACAAAAACCCAAATATATCACTAAATTGAGTATGCAATTCTATTCTGTTAGTGTGTACCCATTTTTACCTAGGAAACAGACTTGCAAAAGAGCAGACATCAGTGTATGATTTTGAGCTACCATAAACAAGATCACTTCCTTAAATAATACTTCCCAGTATACAATAAAGAATAGAAACCCAATTCTCCAACATATTTCATTATCTCTCATGCCCATGTTTTTGCATTGCCTTTGTCTCTAAACAGTACACATAACCTTAGCTTATACACTGATTACAGTCATATTAGTTTACTTCTACTCAGTCTACTCATTATCAGGCAAAGTCATCTAACTAGTTTTGGTCCAACATCCAGTACAGAAGTCCCAAATTCTATGCATCTTTCATAAACTCATTAAGTTTTACTTGAAATAGTCATATTCATTACAAAAAAGCCCAACAGTATATAATCTTGACAGTGCTGTATTTGTACATAAAACTATCAAGCTGTTTGTTTCATATCAAATGAAAATAGGCACTTGTCAAACAAGGAAGAACTGGACTGGTAGCCAGGTTATGAACAATTTTACTGGCATCAACTGCCATCTGAAATAGATGACAAACCTGCAAGGTTACAAATGTACATCAGAGCAGAATTATTTCTTATTAGGAGAAGCTACACTATTAATATTTGTCAAGAGATGACCCAAGACAAATATAAGATCAGGAATCTTACTGTGAAATATGCTACTCAAGACAGTGATGTTTACACCGAATGCAAGACAAAACATGCACAAAACAGACAGAAGAGTAAACGAGAAGAGGCAGGGATGGGCAGTAGAGGAGAGCAGATGGGCACACTAGCAGCCTAAGTCTCTAACAAGTGGTTTTCAACTATTGAGATGCAGGAGAGCTTAAAAAAAGGCCTATCTGAAGGAAGCCAAGGCAGCAGCTCTGTAGCTAGAAATAAAGCCTTCAAAGCTTGAGGCAGCAGAAAGGTGCTGGTTAAAAGTACAGGGGATGGTAAGGACAGTATAAAAAAAGAGGACTTGACAGATGATCCAGTGAGAACTGATCATAAGCAACCCTGACAACTGCAAGTAGGGAACATGGACACAGGACAAAAGCAGGGGAGCCAGAGAAAGGGGAAGAAAAAGCATCAAACTAGAAGGAAGATGCTTATAGTAGCCATTTTCTAAACATACATATTTTGAAGTAAATTACCAGAGAAGTAACTAGATGCAAAACCACTATAGTAAACAGCAAGTACTGGTACTCTCACATACTCACCGGATGAAGTTCCCCAACAATAAAGGTTTCTGACATAGTCCTTGCATCTGTGGAATGGCCAACATCTTCAAAGTTCTCAGTAGCATCTCCTCCAGCTTGCTCCCTGAGGACCTCTTCACCACCCGGGTGCTGCAATTTTTAATGAGTTTGAATTTGTTACTGAAAACCATTCCACATTCTAAAAATGGAAATTCTTCATCTCTACATTTCTAAAAATAAAAAAGTTGTTCATGCAAAATCAGCTGCTAGACTTCTTAGAGCAAACATAAGCCTCTCTGAATAACTGGAGAGCTTTATGTACTCTCTGAAGCCAAAACCAAGGAAGCTAAGCTTCTACTCCATCAATGACAGAGCAGTAAGAGGCCTCACCCCTATCAACTAAAGCATTTAGAACATTATGGGAACTGGTCAGTCTTAACAGCCCAACTATTATCTAAAGTTACATTCCATGTCCTTGCTTCTGCAGGAAACACATGTTTTTATCCAAACAACACTTTATACAGCAAAAGGATAAAAGCCAAAAGGTGTAAGCTCTACTGAGAATGTTCCAGGTAGATGTAACAAAAAAAAGCTGTTCACAAGGAGAGTAATCAAGCACTGAAGTAAGTTGGCAAGGGATCACGCAGAACCTCCATCCTTTGAGATTGCCTAGACAAGGTGCTAAGGAACCTGACCTTCAAGTTAATCCTAGTTTGAGCTGGGGGCTGGACCAAATAACTTTCAAGGGTCTTTCCACAAGAAATTATTGTATGATTTTCTAGTAAGCCAGCTACTTTGAAACTGCTTAAGCACAACTGAAAGCTCATACAAGACACTGGAATAACAGTTTGGTTTTAGCAGACTATGGAATCCCAAAACTTGCTGACAAAACCACTGACACGTAGAATAGTTGTCTCCCAGTATCTCCTGATACCTCAACCCATCCCTGTTCCTTTAACCTAAATCCCTGCCCTCCACTGACTTTTATTCTCCCCCAGGACACTTGGGACTGCATGCAGTTCCACACTTCCATCCATCAAATAACTCTGTACGTACTGCAAGATCTATCACATCTTCTAGTTCAGTGAATTTTCTCAGCTTCAAGTTACTCATTCATATAACAAATAAGTAACCGCCATAGAAATTCACCAGTCAACTTTTAAGTAGGAAGCTAATACATAAAACACAGAGAATGATTAGGTAAGCAGGATGAAAACACTTTAGCACTACTGCCTTGGATTCAGGCAACCATGAAATAAGTTCTAACACTTTACCGGTGTCAGAGCAAATAAGGCTTTGGAGCCTCAATTCCATTTTTAATGCTTCTGACTACAGGATCAGGAAAATGATGAAAATAGGCAAAATTTCTACTATTTAGGGTCATCTTGCCTGGAGTATAGCTGAACAGAAAGGCTATGCTTAGACAGTAGATTAAAGAAATGGCATAAACATTTCTGCTGATCTAGGCAATTCAGGTTAGCATTTACTTCAAATCCACCATATTAACCTCCTATCAATCTTTCTCTTCCAACAAAAATAAGACTTGTTCATATGGATCAGGAAGACTACTACCCGTTTCCAGCAAAACCAGAACTCCAAAATTTGAATCTTTGCATAAAAGGCAGACATTTATTTTAATAGATTAAGTTGATTTTTTTAAGAAAAAACCCCAAAACTAAACAACCCAACACTTTTTTTTTAAAGCGCCAAGATACCACAGCTAGAAGGGTAAGGGAACCCTTCCATGACTAAGCAAAAGCAAGATTAAGCAACTGATAGAGAGATTAGGCACAGCAGTTTAACCCAGAAAGGTTAAAAGACTGCATGCAGAGTGAAGATTATGCAAACAAATATGCCATGCTCACCAAAATCCTGCCCTTGAATCCATTCTGATAAGTATTCAGGAAAAGGACTGGACAAAAGTTGAGGGATCACTCAAGTTCAGTGTGAAAGAAGCTGAACATGGGTCAGCAGGATTTAAGAAAAAAAGAGTAGATTTAAGAAGCTGAACTTGGGTCTAACAGGCTCTCCCAGATATTGCCACAACTAAGTCTTCAAAGAATTCCTTCAGCAACGTGGGGTTTGGGGGTTTGTTTTGCTTTTTTAATACCATGCTAAAGAACTGTGCTCCCCAAAAGAGAAAAATATATGCGGCATCTTCAGCAGAAAAGAAAGCAAAACTCCTTGGAAAACATCCTTAACAAACAAGACATCAACAAGTAGCAAAAGGCACCAAAGTTAAACTACCCATAAAGCACTAGTAGCATGTACACTCACATGCATGCATTGCAGTAAGCTCAAACCCTTCTCGTACAAGTAGATAACACACTAGTTACTCCAGCAAGTTGCAAAACCACATGGTTTACACTAGTTCCCCCCAAAAATTCACCAACCAGCCAAACAAGTGGGTACCCACGAGTATAACTGCATCTACACTAAACTATTTCACAGAGTACTTTAACAAGCTACCTGCAGGTTGCTGACTACAGAATGATCATATACTAATTTGCTCCCAAATCCCTCCCTTGTGCCACTACAAAGTAGTCATGTAGCAATATGGACAGCTTCAGTGAGGCACTCCAGCTTTTCTCTGTAGGATTAGTTTTTGGTCTAATTAGTAACTGATCCCTCTGTCTACAAAACTACATATTAGCGTCACCACAGTGACTGTGACCAACCCTCTCAGTGGCTATCACACAACAGCTAAAGGGGACAACCTCCCCCAACCTCTGCTACCATAGCTGGACAACTGGTAGTATTTTTTCCCTCACATCAACACATATATAGAGTTCCTAACTTAAGGCATCTAGCAGATGTTTCTAGTAACCTACTATACAGACATAAAAGTACTTCGAAGCTAAACACTTTTCTTTTAGATGGCACCTCCACTTCAAGATGCGAACTTGCAAACAACTAGCAGATAATACAAGCAGTTAATGAAAAGACTTTGCCTCCCCTAATGAAAGGGAGTAACTGTAATGTCTCACAAAGTGCAAGAAGTGACTTTTCCATCAAGAGCTGAGCATTTTCCAAGGTTCAATGAGTTTCTCAGTTTGTTTATACAGGGCCTTTGTTCATACTTCTGCAGGGTAAACAAAGCTTGTGATCAGAATTTCTACTTTAATGAAGAGGCTCTGGATAGACCTTGGAACTGGAAGCCCACAAGACTGTACAGATGAAATTCTGCTGATACAAAAAACTGAAGTGTTTTTGCAGGTAAAACTGTGGTTCAAGGGAAACTAAAAAGCTCTTGCTGGTAAGTTAAGCCAGTCTAGCTCATTCCTAGGACATTCTCAACATAATAACATAGCTATAAGTTATAAGCAGAAGTCTGTACAAAGCCAGCACTAGTACATAGCATAGACTAATTCCTAACAGCAGCACATCAGAAAGTTTTAGATAAAGCAAATGAGCTGTTAAACTCACTGCTCTCATCTGGGTCAGAAGTCTGTGATCACTTCATCCTGAATGCCTACCACCTCTTCTCCCCCCTCACTACAGTCACGCAACTTTCTCAGTATCATAGTTTAAGACAAAGTATAATTACCCTAATGCACAATTCCTGCCCCCTTCCCGTACTGGAAGGAACAAATCTAAGGTCCAGTTTAACTTTTGGGAAGATTTGCCGCTGGTGGACACCTTTGCTGTCTTATAAATTCAAGTTTTGCTTTCTGCACTACAGGGAATGAGAAGCAGAAAGGGGCAGTGACAGAGCCAAAAACACCCAGAGAACCTCAGCTTTATTGTGCAAGACAGACAGACTAACACTTGTTTGTTTTAGGGGCACTTCACAGTTCTCAAAATTATTTCCATCACCTATTTAAGTTACAGGACAGAAATTCTATACTCCCGTAAAACTTTAGGAGCCTAGAAGAGTAGATCTCTTTATGAGAGCGTATTTTTGAAAACCATCATTAGGGTTTTAGATGAACTGCAAAAGAAATGCCCAGTAGCTGGTTGCCCATTTCCCCACTTCTAACACAATGAGAGCTTGCAGCATCTTGCTTAAGAGTGCTAAGAAGTGCTATTTTTCAAAGCATTTTCAAATCTTCCTGCAAGCTTCATCAGAGCTTAAGGAAGTGAAAACACTGGTTTTGATCCTTAGCCTGCAAGGTTCTGAAATGAAAATTCACATGGTACACTGACAGACTTCAAAGCGTGCTAATACCGGCACCTTTCATTGCAAGCTATTCATTACCTTAAACAGGGAAGGTATTATGCTACTCCTCCACAGTATCATCATACTGGATGAATGTAACTTACCACCACATAGTGGAGAGAACGTTTTTCATTCTGACAGACTAAAACAATATTTGGTTTTCTGCACTTTATTTGATCAGCATTACAAAACACCTTTCGTGGGAGCTGTCCATTCTGTTTAAAAACACTGCTACCTACAAAAGAGCAAGTTCACTCCTTACGAAAAACCCATTTTCATTGGTCATTGATATTTTTGCTAAATTATGACAACACCAACAATTGAAGTAACCTAAACAAAGTCTCCGTTAGACGAATATTAAATACATACCATAGTTAGTTTCCAGAATAAGGAATTTCTCTCAGGTAGATGTTCCTATGCTTGTTAGCTTCTCTGCCTATCTTAAGGAATCCAACCAAGTTCCCAAAAAAGCCCTAGGGAGGGATCTCACCACAATGGGAAGTGGATCAGGACACTGATCATTTCATTCTTATTTTATAGGCCTAGCTACTCTTGTTTAGCTCATTAAATTGACATGAAAGCCTGACTAGTGGGATTGCTTTATTAAACTATGGAGAAATACTATCAAGCATTACCAATGTACTTAATCCATTAATTGACATTTAATGTTATTCACATATGTAATTATCTGTAATACAGATACAGCCATAAGATCCTGCTGTAAGTACGCATGCATTTCTAGTAGCTGTTTTCCCTTAAATGACATAGGGCCTGAAATTATGAAAAGTTTTCCCAAATTTTCTCTAACACAGGTCTGACAGACTTTGAATCAAAAAGATGATATGCAAGTTTCTGGTCTCAAGAACAGCCTTTCATGCCAAGAGCTTTTAGATACTGCATTCCAAAAGCTGAGGTCTCTGGATTTCTCCTCTCCTAGAGGATATACTTTTCTTTTGATTATCAAAGTCAGAGATATATATTCAAGTTAGAAAGTTTTCCTGAGATCTGCCATTTAAAAAACATATATAAAAAGCAGTTGCTAGAATTTTAATCTTAATTGCATCAAAGTACACAAACCTTTCCTCCTCCGGCACTTCAACTGTATTTCAAATGATCTTTTTTAAGCCTTGTCCTTAGGAAACCAAGCTAATATGGTCACCCTATGCAATGCCTCCACTCCTTTTCAGCCTCACCACTCCCAACACATCTACATCACCAGCCTCAGTCCACTTACTATCCAACTTCAATCAAGTGTTCTCAGCAGCTGATGGCTCCCAAAACCCAAACGAGTTTCACTAAACACCTACAAGCTTTATGAAGAGACAACAGCTGGACAGAAGAAATACACCTTTTAAGTATTGTAACGGAGTGAAAAGCAGTGGCATACTTTCACTTAATAGGTATGAGAGCATCCAGGGTGTCTTTAGGCCAGAAGCACTGTAAACTTTTCAACTTCATAATCAATAAAGTATTTCCATAGGTTAATGTAGTGGCTGGAAAGATTGCTTGTCAAATTAAGAAATGGGACTGGTGAAGTCAGCTTCCATTCCCAGTTCTTCACTCCCTAGTAAACTGATCCTTTTACTTATTTACTACTTTGGAAGAGCAGCAGTGAGGTGATGCTTTAGCAGTGCATTCCCTTTAGTACTACTGGACTTATTTTAGTAGCCTACATTTAATTCTTGAAATATTATAAGCTTTTCAAGCTCAAAAGAAGTAAAGCTGCAAGAAGTAAAACTGAGTTTGACCAATAATGCTATTGAAACAGCTAACGTAATCCCCATTTCACTGAGAAGCATTTACCGTACTCCAGAACGCACCAGCAAGAGGCTAGCTCCGATTTCTCCTCATCTGTCACATGTAAATGCCTCAGTGCCTGACAGTACCGAAAGAATTAGCACATCACTTGATAAATTAACCAGGTATCAAAAGCATTCAAAAAAGGTAAAAGAAGTGTTCTATGAAATATTTTAATCCAAGGGTTCAATCCCAAAAATCACAACAGATGTGACAATGTCCAAGAGCTTTCCTTAGAAATGTAGCTTCATTTAGATACTCTGTTGAAAACAGTTATCCAATCTCATTCATTTATTATCTCAGAATATGTCCCAGAAATATCAGCCCCACAACCAGCTATATTCTATTGAAAGCTGTTTAGTGTGAGGCTAAAGTTTGACCCATGTGTACCAGAGTGCATCAGACATCCCAGTTTTCCAAGAAACAACTATTTAACTGCTTAAAGACAAACTGAATTCTTCCGATATGCTGCTGAATTAGCAACGTTGTCCTGAGGGCTGAAATGAAGACTTTCTTGGAGAAATGTGCACAAGGTAGTGCCTCTTAATATTTACCAATTTCATCACATGTACTTAAGGAAGAGGCTGTCAGCTTATTTGTGCAACTAAAATCCAAAAGCTCATTAGATCCTGGGTTTTTTTTGTCAAGTGTGGATTTTTTTCTTGGGCTGGGTTTGGGGGGTTTTGGGGTTTTTTTTGGTGGGTTTCTTTTTTTTGTGCACCTCCCTCCCTCCCTCCCCCCCAAATCTGGAAGTGTTGATAACAGTTATGTATCAACCAAAACTGATCGAGTTTCTAAGAACAGCTACTTCAATTTCTCAGGCTGCATGAAAAACTGCATTCTCCTCCAGGGCTTCTATAGAAATAAGTTGGCCTTGCCTGTATAACCAAAGAAACATTTCCATAATTAAAGGATAAACCAGACCAGGGGCAGAGCTAGATGAAAAATAATCACGAAAGAGACAGCAGATCAGTTTCACAATCCACCTTGCTGAAAAGCCAAACAATTTGTGCTGGCACACAGCTTAAGAACAAAACACTACCTGTGCCAGCACTGCCTTTGGAAAAAAAAAAAAAAATTGCTTGTCGACCTCTTATTTACAAAATGCTCAATTTATACTTTGAATTTCAAGTGTTTACAGCCACAGAAATCAAGATGGGGCTACAGAACTACTAAGCCTTGAATTCTGTCAAGTCTCTACCAATCTGAGCTGTATTCTCAAGAAAATTAATGTAAGTCTACCATAACAATTTTTAACTGGACGCTAGATCTTTGCGGACTGGGAATAACAGGAGCGAGGGAGAAAACTCAGAATATCACTAATAAATCCTAGCTACATTTAATACCGAAAAAAAAATTGCTCAGCCGTTGCATTTCTGCACCTCCACAGAAGAACGTTTCAGTCCAATAACTAAAACGCTTCTTTATTAACCATGACCGCCAATGATTACACCGGTTGCTGACCACCAGCAAGCGATCAAAAGCGTCAATCGTTAACCGGGGGGGTGGACACCCCAACAACGGCACGCTACCCGACCGCTGCGCCCTCGCAACTGGAGCCGGAGCTTTTGCGGCCGGGCAGCGCCGCGCCGGGGCACCGGGCGGCAGCCGCAGCGCGGGGCCCTGCCGGACGCCGCCTTCCCGCACCGGCACGAAGCCTAACGGCGGGCGAAGGCAGAGAGCAGCTCCTCGCGGCGGACCCCCACACCGGCGCTTTCCTGCCCGAGAGGCGGCCGCTGCCCGGCCCGGCCCCCGCCGCCCCACGGGCCCCGCAGCCAAGGCCCGGCGCCCTCACACCGCCGCTTCTCAGAGCGCTATCGCGACAGGCGGCACCCTGCCGCGCCGCGCCCGCGGCCTGCCGCCGCCCCGCCCGCACCGCCCCGCGGCGCTCGGGTCGGGGGGGGGGGGGGGGGGGGGGCCGGTACCCGCCGCATCCCGGCGGCGTCGGCGTCGGGCCCCCCGCGTCCCTGCGCCCTCCCCGGGCGCCCACCTCGTCCAGAAACTTGGTGACGTCGTAGATGCGGTGGTGCAGGATGATCCAGGTGCTCTGGCTGTTGTTGTGCTTCTGCACCTCCTCCAGCCGGTAGTACCGGCCCCGCCACGGCTCGTCCCCGGCCTCGCTGGAGCCCACCATGTCCCCCGCGGCGCGGCGCGGCGCGGCGCGGCCCGTCCCAAAGCCCACGGCCGCTGCCCCGCCGCAGACTCTACCCCCGCTCCCACGCGCGCACGCACGCACGCCGACTGCAGCCCAGCCGCAAGCCTATCGCCGCCCCTCCCCTCCGCCCGCCCCCTCGCTTCCGGCTTCTCATTGGCGGAGCTCAATGCCTTTCAAAGAAGGCGTCAGGCTGCTGTCGCCTTCCTTCACAGAAGATCGGGGGGACTTTTCTAGCCCCGCCCCCTCCCCCGGCCGCGTGACTCGCCCCACGGCGGCCGGCCCCACCCGCGGGTGGGGTGAGGTCGCAGCCGCGTCCGCCCTCTCCCGCACGGCTTGGCGCCAGGCCGGGGAGGTCGCGCGCGCAGCCGCCCGCCCCCGGTACCCCCGAGCAGCTGCCGGTAGGGCCCTGCAGCGGCCGCCTCCCCCCCTCCCCCCACCCCGGGCTCCTGGCGCCCTTCGGCGGGAGGCGCGCGGCCGGCGGCGCGCCCCGCTCAGCCGCTGAGGGAGCTCGGTGTGGGGGGCGGCCCGGCCCGGCCAGAGGTGCTTCCTCACAGCTCCTGCACACCTGCCGGCTGTCGCCGGAGCCCCTCGCCCTGCCCCGGGAGAGCTCTCCCGGGGGACTTGAGCCGAGGCCTCCCTCGGCCACCCCCCGCCCCTCCTGCCGTGCTGCCGGCCGGGCGGAGGGCACAGGAGCGGCGCCTCACCCTGCTCTCGGCGGCGCCTTGACACCCGCCCGGCACTCTTCTCCTTCAGCTCTGTTCCAGCTAAAACCTGGCTCACAGAGTGACAGAATGATTCTGTGTTCCTTCACTCTGGCCTCAGACGGTGTCTGATGGCTTTGTTTGCTTGTTGGGCCGGAACGGGTGTTCCCCCCCCCCACCATCCCCTACACAGCAGTGCCCCGCACTGCCCTACCGGCGCTGGGTCATGTCCATGTGCCACTTGGGCGTCTCAGCACAGTAGCCCCATGTACGTGCTCCAGTGTGACTACAGGCCAGGGTTTTGGGTTCTTTTTTTGTGGGGTATATTTACAACATAACTTTACTGACCTAAAATTTACCCAGTGTGACCTGTTGAGTCCCCTCTCCTTGAAGGTGGTGCTTAGGTAGTTGTTCTGTACCCTGTGTGTTTGCTGTTGGTTATCGGTGTGCAGGACAGCTTCATACGTCCTCGTGGAGTGCCACCACGATCTTCATATCCCCTCCCCAGTTCGTTACAGTCAGCCTAAAGGGAAGCCTAGCTACTGTTTCTCAGAGCTGGGTGTCGTTCTCAGCTTTAATAAGGCTGCTACTGAAAATAACAAATATCGCTGCCAAGCTGTGTGATTTACCTGTCTGTTCCAACAGAAAACCAGCGATAGCCATTCTCTTGACTGATGTCCTCCTGTTCAGCTTAGCAGGAGCTCTGTTGAGGTTTCAGGTTCATGGGTTGTGATTATCAACATCTAAAGATGTAATTTCTCCCACAGACGCTAAGTTCTCCTACTTGTACAGAAGGCAGCTGGGTTTATTTCCTATGATTTATAACTGTTAGTTCTATGTTAACTGGTACTTCTCTCTTTATCCTCTCCCCTGAAGGGAGAAGCCATTTGCAAGCACTCTGTCCCATTAGCTTTTAAGATGACTGGGAAGATTCAACTTACGCTGAATACAGCGAGTGATTCCCACAGGGGAGTTGCCATGAAACAGCAAGCGGATCACTGGAGCGTTGCAGCATGTGTTTTACAGCATTTTTGACACAAAAATCCCCAGTTGGCCATTTAGGATTCTTTTAAACATTATGAAAACTGAGGATACAGCCTTTCTTTTCTGTGTTTGCAGACAAGATTTTTTTCTCGTTTGTTTAAAATGGTCCTTTCCCTTAAGCTGTGGCTTTGGGGATTCTCTGGTGTAGAGATAGTCTTGGCTGGCATTTTAAAAAAATCTACTTTTCATGATTGCGAGAAAAAAACTTGAATGTATTTTCCTTTAAGGGAAAGAAATGAGGAAATGTTATTTCCTTTAAAAACCACAGTTATAAAACACTGATCTTGTGATTTTTCTAGGATATGACTGGGGTTAATCTTTTTAATGTGTTACACTGTAAACAAGACAAAGCAAAATCAGCAAAGTTATCTTTAACATTGTTCCTCAAAAAATGTTTCCAGTTCATAATTTTTGGATCACGATTTGCAAAATTGCTTTTCAGGTGAATACCTGGTGACTTCATAAAATTTGGAAACAAAATATTTATTGCTCTCTTCACTGTGCCGGTAAGGCCATTTCCAAAAAGGGTTTTAGGGTTTGGAGGGGGGAGAACTATTAAAACACCTTTTTCTGGTGTGCACTGTTTGTTCCTGGCTTTTCATAACAAGCAGACTTTCTACCTGCCTGTTTTTCTTTGAAACACTTTGTTTGAGAAAGGTGCTATAGTGAAAAGGTGTATTTTCTTTAAATAATGAAATGTTAGGTGTTCTTTTTTGTTATAAATATTGTGGCTCCTTTACGCTGAGCTTGGCCTGTGCAGCAAGGTCCCAATACCTAGGAGCGTACAACAGGCGTCCCACAGGCCAGATAACAGCCATGACTTCATATTACTCAGACTCATGTGAAATTTGTTAGTATTGCATCAAAGGATCACATTCTCAGTCTGAAATTCTGGTTCTTCCCATTCTTCTTTTTGGTGCTTTTTAGGAAGTTTCAAAAATTATGGAGTTGGAGCACATCTCCTCAATGCTATGGCAGTGAATATACATGTACTCTGCGTTCTAACTTTGCGTGAAGGATCGGGCCATGTGCACTTCAAGATAGTGGTTGTGGCCTGAGCCCAAAACTGCCTGGTACTCTTGAACACAAAATATAGTCAATAATTTCTATTATAAGGCAAAGGTTGGGATGTGAGAGACAGCTTCAGTAGAACCACTATATGTGTAATCACATTCCACTCCAAATACCAGCTACATTTTCTTCATCTTTTGATAAGTATGTAGGAGTGTGCCTATTAAAAATTCTCACCAAGACAAAATGCTGTTCTTCATACATTTCTCCTTTGAGAGTAAGAACGGGAGTACAAATTGTCTGTGTTCATTATTAATCATAAAGCTGACTGCGATTCTGGATTAGTACAGCTTTCAGCCTGGTATAAGACTGTACTCGGTGCTGCATAGGTTAGATTGTGCTGTTCACCTGTCACCTGAGGAAAGAGATGGATTTAAGCAGGGAGCACACAAGTTCCCTGTACCACTGGGAAGGGAGCCTGGTGTGGGGAAAAAAGAAAAGATTTCCAGTGTGGCTTCATGTTTCTGGGGTTTTCATTGTCTCCGACAGGCTGGCCACGGTCTTTGTGTGACTTAGTGAGGAGATCGCTGTTGAGCTCCTGGCAATAAAACTTTCTTGCCAGACAGGAGGGGACCAACATCACAGAGGGGTTCCTCAGCTCTTGGATCCCAGGTAGATTCCAGCCCCAACGCAGACTGAGAAGGAGGCGGAAAGGATGCTTTTGTCATTGTCTTTACCCTGAATATTTTGACTCTTGTAAATAATTATTTTTTAAAGTATAATGCGTTATTTATAGCAAAAGTACGTTGAGCTGTCTGTTTTAGTTGACCAAATTATGTTATATTGCCTACCTATTTTTAATCAGAAGACAATTGATTATTCATTTACCTGATGCCATATACTTATAAACTTCTGTAAACAAGTATCTGTCTTATAAAAATGAATTAATTTTTTTCTTTTAAGACCCAGGTGCCGCTTTGGGGCAATCAACAATATAACATGAATGACACCAGGCACCAGTCTCTGTTCTTTGTCCATCTGCCAGAGCTACAAAAACTCTGTGCCACTACAGTAACGCTGAGTTCTCAGATACCGGAAACCGAGATAAGGACTACACAGATAAAGATTTGCAGGTAAAGAATTTTGAGGATTATTATTTTCAGAAGATGTTGGTGATTGTTATTCAAAGATTTTATTAGCAGTACTAGAATTAACTGTGACAAAATCAGAAAAATTCTTATCAGCAGCAAACAGTATGCAATTGTTCAAAATAGGGTTTTTTTTGGTGGGGAGCTTGCTGGCTGTTGGGGAAAAAACACATTTCTATCGTGTTTTAAATGTCATCAGCTAAAACTAACAAGACCATCTACTTCAAATTAATTAATAGTTAAAATTAATCTATGTTCACTTGCAAAGTTGGAATGTTTTAGGCACATCATTTGAGCTATTGTATTGCTTTATGCAGGTTGAGACTGAGTGAAAAGAATACTCAGAAAGCATGTGTACGCTCCTTAGTGTTCACTAAGAATTATGTTACTCCCTTTAATAGGAAAGGGAAGAAATGAGAAATTCTGCCAAAAGGAACACTTTTGGAGAGTTCTGTTCATGTGCCAAAGGCCTGTAGTCTTTGTCTTAGACCACTGTGGATGGGTTAAGAGCAAGTAACTTGGACTAGTCCAATATATTATATTGAATTAAATGATTAAAAATGGAATGATTTATGTTTGCAGAAGGTGAGGAAAATAAATTTAAGCTGAGAAAATGAAGTACAGAAAATTATTTTTGAATTTTTTCAAACTTCTTTGTTTACAGACAGTTGCTATTGCTGCATCAAGACATCCTTTCTGCACCTGTTATTGGAACACTAAACCAAATTTCAGTTGTAATGGCGGTCAGTATCACTGTGTAAAAAAGTATATGTAGTTACATACTGTCACGGATGAGCAGAATGCACCTCATTCAAAAGAGAGAAGCAGCAATTTATTTTATTGAGGTAAAATAATAATTTGGCAGAGTTCTAGAAGTTCAGTGGCAAGGCTGATCTTATTAATTACTACATGGAAGAAACATACAAAGGAAAATTGAATTAGAAGGACTCATACAAAGGCTGGAGGTACGCAGAGTAAAAAGGACCCCCCACTGAGTCTTGAGGTTCAGAGTGGACCCCCTTGCTTTCTAAATTCCTTTTTGGAGCCTAGATGCAGCTGGATCCAATCTTAGTCTCAGACTTGATCAATGATTCATGTCCAATGGAATTATCTGTACAATGTTTATAATATCTTAGTAGCTACATGGATTAGTAATGCTTCATAGTATTAATTCGGCATGCTGTCAGTCACTTACCAAGGATCTGTCATGGGTAAGGGATCTCTCCACCTTGGGTAAGGAAGGATCTCTTAGTCTCAGGTAAGGAATCACTAACCTTGAGAGGCATCCCTGCTCAAGTGGAGAGTCGCTTGGCATGCATGCCAGCTGCTGTTCAGGGAGAGCTCAAACTGGGCCCATCCTGATTTCAGTATTTATAGGGCAAAGCAGTTGGCTGCTAGTCAATAGCATAGACAGACAGATGTCTTTGGTTTAGCTCTGATATCTTGTTCTGTATTTTGGTTATGTTGTACTTTTGGGTTTCAAAACCACCTTTTGAAATATTTTTCAAGACACCTTCACTTGCTTGTGCATGAGCCAGGGGCTTTCCAGCTCGCGAGTTCACCCCAAGGGCATGAGGCCTGTTGCTTCTTGGTCAGCCTGAACCAAAGTACGACTAGGAGTCAGGTGTATCCATTACGTGTACATGCATGCTACTCTAAGAAGTGTTTTGTTTGAGGATCAAGGATAAGTAAAATTGTCATTTAAAGCAAACTTTATTTTTGTGCATTAGTAATGTAGATAACGGCGTATGTCTTCTGCTCTTTTGATGAAATGCCTTTTCAGATGGTGAACCTTTTGTGGAACAGACTCGACTCAATTGGTATGGTGCCACCCAATTCACAATGAGAGCAGCAGGGGCAGAGTGCTGCGGTTTTGTTTTGGGCAGTCTTTTGCTTGCTTGTTAATGAAATGAGGTTACACTATGACAAATGCCTGAACTAATTTTAGTTATCATTCTCCTTTAAAACAGAGGATATGGTGTTTGCTTTAACTATTCCTTAGCATGTTTTTCTTAGGCAAAGTCACTGATGGACCAGAACAACAGTCCTGAATTTCAAATGCTTGATTTTTTTTTTATTTTTAGATACCATTTTACAAATCAGGAATATGTCAAGCCTACATAGAGAAACAAGGAGCTACCGTAAGTGCTGAAAGATGTCACAGTTCTTAAGATTGGCCTGCCCTCTGGCCCACAGACCTGCAGCTCCCCTGCTTATGTCACCCCTTCTGCGTGTGCCCTATAGGTTCCATGGGTGGGTTGTTCAGACACCTGAACTATCTCCCCATTCACATTGTCTGTCTGTCCAGCCTGTGTAGGAGAGTCTCAGAGAAACAAAACAAAAACACAGAGAAGAAATGGAACCCATGAGGTTAACAGCTGATATATTTTTAGACCTTTATGCATATGCTGTACTATCTTCTAGTATGCAATGTTTGTGGGTTTTATGAATGTGTGGACACACTAAAATTGCTGAGTCAAAAGACTGATTGCAAGCAAAGCCAGTAGCTCTCATGATTCATTTGCACAGCCAGTTGGGTGTATTTTATCTTTGTTCCAGGAAGTGTAAATGCATATCTGGATTAGTAAGACATACTGCTCAAATAAGCTTAACTTACAAAACTGCTTTATGTTGACATGTATAACTGACCTGTCACCATTAGATTTTCCAACACCAGCCGATTAGCAGTACAAAGTATATTAATAACCATGACCTGCAAGCAGATCCTTGCAGGATCTCATCAGAAACATCCTCTTGGAGGTGTATTAGTTAACTCTTTTTAACCCATTGTAATTAGTTTATTTTTCTTGACTAATGCTAACTGTTAATAGAAAGCTATGCAGGACAGGCAAGCAGTCAGGCAAGTCGTACTGCTGGGTGAACAAAGCTACACTTATCTATTGTTCTTGTGATGGCAAGAAAATGTCTTTGGTCTTGAGTTTGACAGCAGAGTTAATATATGTAGATTTTGGATGTTGTGCCTATTGTCTGGAAATAGATGCATATCTAGTAACGTACTCCATATAGTTCAATTCATCTTTTCCCCAAGTCTATTATCAGCCTTGTGAAAACATTAAATGAATTGTAGTGCACCTTACTTTGATGACGCATGAAATCTAAATGCCTACATCAAATAACGTGCTAACTTCTTGTAGATGAAAAGTAAAGTTGTGTAACATGTACTAGGATTTGGCTCCAAGATGCAGTAGCAATATCTTTGATTAAATTTTGACTGAAGCCTTTAAAAAAACCTTGTTAAATTATTAATAATGTATTTTTCTTTTCTCACTGATGCTATTAGCTGGAAGCACCACAAACAGTTAGTCCAGCCATTCTCCAAACCTGTCTCTCCTACACACTTACAGCCAGGCTTGCACCCAGGTGGAACAAGGCAGGTCATCTCTTGGTGCAAGGTATTTGACTCACGTGGGTCAGGGATCAAGCATTTAGTTTTCACTTCTTTATTGTTGCATTTATTTTCCATGATTTAACTTCCATAATTATTTCATTACCATCATTATTTCATTCATTATATTCAATTTCATTCATTTATCCTATGTTTTTTTTCTTTGATTGCATTTTTATTGTTCCTTTATCCAAGTTCAATGATTCAACTTAAAAGTCTGAATGGACCTATCATTCACTTTTTCATCTTCCTCCTCATCTTTCTAATAGATCAATTAATTATTTCAGCTGGATGCAACGTACCAGATTAATAATTTCCAAACCAAATATTGTTGAAGAGTAAATGTCTTCTAAAAATTGGGCCTGTTTTTCAGATTCATGCTTTCATCAGTGACACTTCTGCACATTGTTTTCATGCTTTTCTAATACAGATGTGTTTTTCTTTCAGACCACCTCCTTCTACCAAGCACTGTCTTTTTAGATGGTAGTTCCTTTGCCTGACATCTCTCTACTAACTCCTGTGTAGGATAAATGTGAACTACCAAAGTATGGAAAAACAGATGTGTTTCAGATACTGTGGTGTGCTCTTACTAAGCTGAGCAATTGTATAGATCATTCCAAATGCACCTTGAGAAAAGCATATATGTTATTGTCTTATTTCCAGCCACAATGTTAACAGTATCTTGTTTTCAGTGTCTTCAAAATATATAGCTCTCTGAATGAAATC
Organism: Morus bassanus; assembly: GCA_031468815.1. Taxonomy (NCBI): domain Eukaryota; kingdom Metazoa; phylum Chordata; class Aves; order Suliformes; family Sulidae; genus Morus; species Morus bassanus. Next base: position 104,943,825 of record CM062567.1, on the reverse strand, counting down.
AACTTTTTCAGGAATAGCAGCTGTAAGTAGAGGGCTAGATGGTAGCTGATACAAAACTGGTTTCAGTGAAAGACATTGACTAACAGCAATGCGACCCTGGTACATGCAGCTTGTCTAATCATCTGTGTTGCTAAAGCTGGGCAAACCTGATGATGGATGGTAAAATATATAGTAATACTATACAGACTTGCTTTTGAACCTGATAAGTTTATTAACTGTTAATCAACTAAAAATAGTTCTGTGTATAAATTCCTTACTGAGAGGAAAAAACAATGTGTAAATTGCTGTTCTCTAATATACTTTCATATCTTTCTTTTTTGTATAAGGTGTTAATGAATCAGTGAAAAGTTAATTGATAGAGGGGTTTTTCTCTCCTTAAAAGGAACAAACCTTTCAGCATTCATGACACACACAAACAAAACTGTGTGATTTGTCCTTTTTCTGCATAAAGATGTGAGGCATATGCTTTAGAAAATAATGTCTATTTTCTTTATTAAGGAAAAGATTTTCTGTGTCATTCAGGAAGGCAAAATGCTGTTGGTGAGTACAATATTCTGTTCATGGTAAACCTGTGAGAGTAAGATATAGTTATGTGCTTTCGTACTGCCGTGATCCTGGTATTACCAGCACAGTGTCTTTTCATTTTTCATTTTGAAATAACCTCAGTCAAAATGCACTTGATGGCAGATGATGCTCTGTATGTAATAGTTGTCAGCTCAACTGCACATTTGAAAAAATTGCCCACAAAAAAGGTAATTTTTCTACTATTAATCTACAGCCATTTAAAAGTCATGTTTATTACAATTAAATGCACCTGCCTCAAATCATGAGTCTTGCAAGTGATGTGAAAGTTCCATAATAATAGATAGGAAAATGAGCTAAAGTGCCTGTCCTGTAGGTACCATGTTTGCTGTTCACAAAAGTTAAGTCACAAAGCATGCGGCTTAGGTATTGCAAAAATTACAAAGTAATATCTTCATTCCAATATAACATTAAAGATTACTCTTGGGGATATTGAAGCCTAAATTCGTAACAGGGACATACGTTGAGGAACATAATACATTCAGGTCCTGTGCTAAGAGCTTGCTCAGAGCTGGGTGGATGTTCTGGAGTAGTGTCAATAAATGCTTGCCTTGCTCACATAGTCTTTCCTGGTGACCACTTCTGGGTGCATAATGCTGGGCTAGATGACTCAGTACAGCCAATGATTATAATAACTACATTTCCTCTGAAAATGGGTGTTTGTGTATCAAGGATATTAATATCAAGCATCCAGTTGCCCGGACAGCCGTGAGTGTCCTAGGGAGGTGTACTGTATGGATGGTAATTCATTATTATTTTAATTTTTCACAGTTAAAATGCAATTAATTTTAATTTCCATGCTGAGGAAGTCTGGCCTTTTGATTTTCCAGTGCAGGATTTTGACTAACAATTACTTTAAATAAACTTTTGGATTAGCTTTCTGTCTAACAGGTGAACTGTAGTTCAAAACAGAGCTTTATGCTTTGTTTTTATTTTAGTTATAGACCTCAATGTATCAGAGAGACAGCTTTGCATCAGTGTGGAGGCTTGCTCAATTCGGTTGCCACCCCCTGAGGTATAAAACAGTTCTATTTCTATGACTGTATTTGTCTTATTAATCTTCATCTTCTTTTCTGTTATGTGACTTGCAATTAGCAGGATGGGGATAGAAGTGCTTATTTCTGATTGTATTAAGAGAGTAATCATATTCAGTGACTATCTGCATCTGCTTTAAGTGCATAACATCCACATCATATCTATATTGATGCATTCTAGCAAGCATTGCAAAATTGAGATTCTAGCCTAATTAAGAGACCTTTTAAAAATGCTAACAGAATATAGTAGTGAAGTGGCTTTATTATTCTAGGTTTCCTTCTAGCAGTGTTTTCTAGAAGGCATTCACTGTCTCACTGTAATACATAGACAGTTTTGAGCAACATCTTAAAAGTGAAGCTGCAGGTAAGTTGTCAGCACTATGTTTAAAATTCCTGTATGTAACTATTCTGGAATCTGCTTCATTTTCTATGCAACTTCCAAAATACGGCAGCAGCCTTGATTATGCGTGTAAGCATAATGCATAAATTGTTTAAGAAATCGTGGCTGAGGTCAAAAAGTTACCATCCTTTCTGACAGCCATGTCACCTTTGTTCAATATGTCCATACATACAGGGGCATATTTGTCAGGCTTGCTGGTTTCTTCCGAAATAAGTATTTCTGATCCAAACTCTTCTTTCTTAGAAGAGAAGAATAGGATTTCTTCTGTGACCTAGTTGGACAGCATAAACATTAAAGCTATCTTTAGGAATCCAATTCCAAAATGGCGCAAAGCAATGATGGAAGCGATCATGATGTGGCTTCATTATCAGTTTGATCATTTTAATACTTTCTAAAACACAAATGGCCAGATTTTCTTGTCAGTGAATAAATGCAAACCCTGGTAGATCACAGAGAGAGAAAATGTTTCTCAAATCTTTGTTTGATTGGCTCCTACAGTCAAATATTTTCACACTGTGAAAATGTGTGGTGTTTTTTGACTTTGCACAGGGTGAAACTATATGTTCCATTAATTCTGTAGCTTGGTTCTTTGCACTTGATTAGGCAACGTGGCATACGCAGTTGCTAGACTGTCAAACACGGGTTTCTGATTTGAATTTAAAAAAATGTGCATGGAAGTGAGACAGTTCTTAGTTTGAGAAATTCCTTCTCTACTCTTACTTATTAAAACACTTCAAATAAAGTTTAAATCTCACTGATTTAAGTAATCTTTAAACCTTGTACTTGCATAACTTTTGGAAGTGTAGGCTCTAACATAAGATAGTGTGCAATTTGATAATGGGAATATCTCCTGAAATAAGCAGTCTCTGAGAGATGATAAAAGAATAATAATGTAGAAGCTTCAGTGTATTGTGAGACGCAATTATTTTTGAAAATTTTAGTTGTGTACTGCTGTAGAAATATTTGCAAACAACATTTTTTTTTCTGTTTTAAGTTGGCAGATTTTGATATTTCAGTAAACACCTTAAAGTTGTTTGAGAGCAGTGAAAGTACAGTTATTCACCAACATTCCATATTAAGTAACTGGTGCTATGTTTTGCCAAGGTAGGAATCTGTTTACATTTCAGCAGAAACAAACATTTCCTGGAAAGTTTGCCATACAAATTGTGAATTTGATACTAGTGATAGGAACACTTCTGTTTTACAGTCTGTTTTATGTTCAGGAATCTTTCTTTTTTTACTTTTATGGTCTCAATGTTACAGAAAATGAGAAAATCAGTGTATCATGAATTGTACATTTAAATATTATTTCAATTTTAGAAATCTCTGCTACTTCTGTGATATGCAAGAGCATTATTTTTTCTCTAATTTTCGCAGAAAGTGTCAATTTAAAGAAAAAACATATTGCCACCTTTGCCGCAAAGTATCTCTATTTTCACCTATGATTTTCATCATAAAAATATGAGAAGTAGTGACATTGTAATCTTTTAATAATGTAATGCTTTTGTTCTACATTCACTGGTAGAGAGTATTACAGACAAGAGAAATTAGACTTGTAGGTGGCAAGTTCTTTTCCCTACTTCAGGAAATATTGCTATTGTTCTGTCACAAACTTATGAGCTGAAGGTATTAGTCCTCAAAATGTAAAAATAATCCATCAATACTTTCAATGCCAAAAATTAGATTTACTGTTTTTTTCCAAAAGTCCAGTATATTTTCAGCTGAGTTTTATGACACCCTTTCTAAGCATCCCTTCTTTTTTACCTATGCACAGCATGAAAATGGGTCAGATCATAAACATCAGCCACATAATTCCTCCAGAATCTCCTCTCCGTTCATATAAAGAATTTCAGATGCACTGGAAGAATCTGGTAAGAAAAAATATACACTGCTTTTGTTTTTCCCTCCCTTTTTTGTACCTGTTGAATTTGTATTTGTAATACACGTTTGTGTTTTCTTTTTATTTTTAAGTACGGTTATATTCTTCCAGAGGATCTTGAAGAGACAAAAATATACTTCAGTGTTTACTTCAAGCCAATAGGGGAAAGGTGCTTTACGTATCCTTTCAGAATATTTTTGTTACATTTCCTCTACTGCACTTCTAGTGAAGATCTAATTTTCATTTTTGATTGTGCCACATTTTCTTCCTCCATAATTTCATAGAAGTCAGTGGAGAATTGTTTCACTAGAGAAATTGGAACAAAATATTTAGTCAAGTCTCTTTGTCCTAGTATTGAATAACAGTAAGTCAAATAGATCAGTTTGCTTCACAGATTCTGTAAACATGATAATGCCGCTCTAAATGGTGATGTAAAAGGAAGAGCTAAATTTCTGTAAAAATATGGCCAACAAAAATTTGTTTTAAAGAGAATTTTCCTACTAGGAAAGACTAGACTAAGGATTACTTAAACTGAGTAATCTTTCCTACGGTAGATTAGTGTGGTATAATCATGTTGAAGTCCTGTAACTTTATAAGCTTCAGTCCCTTAAGAAAGTAAGTGCTTTTGTTCACCTTTTTAGAAAAGCTTTAGACATGTTCATGCTCAACAAAGGATGATTCATAATTATAGAAATGTAAAGAAACTTGTTATGTATCCCTGAACAATTACTCAGGTACCCTTTAAGTTGCATTCGAAGTCAGCCAGTACAGTATTTCCCTAGAACAAATTCAGAAAGTGTGTTGAACTCTTTTCTTTCTGACATGAAGTGTAATCTTTCACATCTGTGTGGATTTCCAGTAAAGATGACAAGTAAAGCACTTTATGCTGCGCAAGAACTCTCCAGGGCTCCAGTGCGTGTAAGGTTTTTTTATAAGCATATAACGGCATGTACTTTGTTCATGGTATGAAGTGGTCTTTATCGTGTTCAGAACACAGTAAAAGCAAAAAACTATGCTTTTCACAACAACTATCAATGATGTAACTTTTGATTAAACGTGTGATTAAATATTATGTTGCTATTTGCCATTGTTATGTTCTTGTTCACGTCACAAATACATTAAAAAAATTAAACTTAGTGTTAATTAGTTGCTATCAATGTTTGCAGTTCTATAGACCTTATTTTACTGTTGGATACCCCGAACTTTCTCACACGTCTTCCTTAATAATAATAACAACAACAATAATTATAATTGTTGTTATTGTTATTATTACTACTATTGTTACAATTTATTTTTTAAAAAAAGTATCAAGAAAAATATAAAGTTCTGTGGACTTACGCATTTAAAAATGCTCAAATTGTAAGATTTACTCCCTGGCTGGTGATGGAAAGGAGGCAAACAATCAAAACTCCTTTAATTTGGGGTTGTGACAAAGGCTGAGACTCAAATTTCTTTGGTGGTAGTTGAGTGTGAAAGAAGAAATGAAGTAATTAATTCTGAACAAAGAATTGTGACAGAAATTGCAGAGATTCTAAAATACTATAATCCTGTTTCAGAAAGCAGTTCCTGTTTATGTCTCTTCAGTGATCAAAGCTAGAATGGCTCCTCTTTGTCATCTGCAGTTCTTATAGACATCCAAACTGTCTTTTGCTCAGAATACAGATGCCCTTAGAAGTCTTAAGAGACAAGGAGCCCTGTCAGTCAAACTCTCTGCAGAACCCCTCAAAAGGGCTAGGCATTAACTGATTGGAAAGCACTAAACCAAGATAATGACTGTAATTTAAGTCTTCCCTTCTGAAAAATACAATATTCCAGCATAGTTTATAAACAAAGAACTGAGGGGAGGAGAAAACAAATCTTCATTTATAGTGACAACAAAATACTGTTTAAAAATGTAGTTTGTTCTAATTCCAGACAGGAAAATGTATGGTTATACGTTGTGATGTCTATTAGGTAGATGTCATATAGTGATGCATTAGGTGGCACTATCAGATTTTTAAACCCAGTTCATTCAATTTAGCAACTCTTCTTGTATTGCAGGAAATAAAATCTAAGCATATGAAATTGGCTGGTGAGATGGTTTATGTAGTATCTCTAACGCAGACTCCTCCAAGGAAACAGTCTTTGCTTAGAATTTCTTCACCGTGCAGTATGGAAAACAGCCACTGGATGGAGCGTTTGATCAAAGAGCCAGAAACACAGACTTTTTCGAGTCGCAGTAAGGGTACAGAAAAGGTTAGCATTGAAACAACAGAGAAATCAATGAATAATATGCAAAAAACAGGAGTACCAGGGTTTCCAGTTGTGAAATCTTTAGGAATGCCTGTAAATTCAGCCTTTGAACTCCCCCCCAAAAAAATCAGCAAAATTATACCAATTTTCAAAGGGAAGTTGATGCAGATGAATGGAAAGGCCACAAATCAAATGGATGGGAAGAAGAGAGAAAATGCTGAAAGACATTCACCAACAAAAATTATGGGTGTTTCATCTTCTGTGCTGACGGTGTGCAAGTCCAGCATAACTCAGGTTAACAAACCTGTTCAAAATATGTCAGCCAAAATTCCTACTCATAGCAGCGTACTTCAGGTAACGAATGTGAAAACATATGCAAAACATGGTATACCTGTATTTCGATGGAAAACAGAGTCTGATGGACAAATGAGTAATTCTGATTTTTCTGATAACTCAGCTTCAGGTGGGAATTCAAGTGAAGTCAATCACAAAAAGGCAAATTCTCCTTCCTTTCTTAAGGCTGTTGGGTCAGTGCTTCAGAAATCGAATGTCAATCTGAGTCTGAATACATATGCATCTCCTACTTCCAGTGCAAGAAGGGGAAAAAAGTTGGCAAGTCAAAATACCATGCAAGTTCTGGAGAAACAACACGAGTCAAAGAAAGTACATTTGCAGATTTGTAAATTAGACAATGAAATGACAAATTCTGGTTTATCACAGCAACAAACAAAGAGATCAAATGAAGAAGCAGGGTTAAATATTCATGAATCTGTCTTAAATGATACAGCGTGCATCCCCAAAAATGAAGAATATAAAGCAGCATGCCATTCTAAGGACTGTATTGCTAAGACAACCAGTTGTCATTCCAAATCTAACTTTGAACAGGTACGGTAAATAACAGCTCATTCTCGCTGATTCTCACAAATTCAGTATATTCTAAAACAACGTTAAGCAACAAAGAGCATGGCTTTCATCATGTTCTACCATCATTCCCAATATAGTTTTTTAAATTTCTACCATATAAGTTAATGTTTTCAGCCGCTGCTGCTTTTTTTCTGAAAGGGAAGATGGTTTACTGTGTTGCCTGAGATACACATTTTTTTATTTGAGACTTTCAAGGTGGGATAATTAGTTTTCCTCTCTTTAAGACAGTTTTTCAGTTTATCGAGATTTGTGTGAGGTTAACATGGTGAAATTATCAGTGTTTGGTCTGTCTTCCTATGAAACCATATTAATGAACAGCTCCTGGAAAGAATCTGAAACCTCATCAGTTGTGTAGTGCTGACTGCAGTGTGTGTAAGTCATTGTGCTGTTAGACAAACACAGAAGTTTTGCAAATTCAAGTTTAATTACAGTTTCACTAAAAGCACAAGTTGCAACAGGAAAAATTCCTACTGGGCATAAGGAAAAAAAATCTCCAGAGTGAGAGTGGTTAAGTAGTGGAACAAGTTGTACAGAGAGGCTGTAGTGCTGTTATCCTTTCAGATTCTCAAAACTTGATTGGATGGGGCTCAAAGCAATGTGATCTAGCTTTGAAGTTAGCTCTGTTTTGAGTAAAAGTTGAGATTAGGTGACCACTAGAGGCACTTTACAACCTAAATTTTCTATGATTCTGTCTGCATTTCAACAAAGTAAATAGCTGAGCTGATTTCAATGCAATTTTTGTGAGGATGATATCCCACAGATCAGGCACATGGATGAAATGTGTTGTGCTTATCGCTTTTCTCATCTATAAAATGTAATTTGGTAGGTTATTTCAACTCTGTGTTATGAGGGCACCTTTAGAAAAAGTAGATCATTCTAACAAGTAGAAAAATACTGGGATTTTTGGGCTAATGAAGGTATAAACTTCCATACTTTAAGATGATTACAGGGAACGAGTATCTGACATGTGAAACACTGACCTCAAAACTGACTTCCTCAACCAAGGAGAGCAACATGGAAACATCTGTAAAGAAAGGTTGTGCCAGAAGAAGACAGGTAAAAAACCCACACACGTACACCCCTTAGTCCAGTCTACAGGGACCTGAATTAAGAGATAAGAAGGAAAATTTAAATTTTTTTTCATTTTATCATGTTCCAGTTAAAACAGGGAAACCAAGAAATCTTATTGAGCCTGCTCTGGATAAAATTAACCTTAACCATTGGTTATGTTACTGTTACTTCAAGCGTGCATTTTGTCTCCTGCAAAAGATACTACTAAAAGGAAAATGTTTAGTGCTGTTACTTCATGTAAATATGTTTCTGAAGCAGATTTCCTGATTCTACAGAAAACAGTTTTATCCTGCCCAATATAACTATGAGCATTCTCACTGGCTCTGTAAGTGCTTAAATTCAGCACGTTCTGTAGAAATGAGTTCCAGAAGGCTATTTGTAATTCATTCTGGGTCTTTAAAAGTTCTATTCTCTTAATTATTTAATATATTTAAGTTGTTACTGTATTATTAGATGGGGTCAGCAGCAGCAATTAGATAGGTTCCTAACATGAATTTTTCTCTTTTTATACTCTTTCCTCTGGATGCTGCTTTAATGACAATAGTGTGTACTTTCAAATTCCTCTTCAAAATATTTTTTTTAATTTTTCTTAAATATTGCTTTTACCTACCACTGGGCTACACTTCTGTTTCTAAATAGCAGTTCTTTAAACTCAGTTGTATCTTCCACTTCCTTCTCCCTACAACCACGCTCTCTATGTTTTTACTACCTACAAATTAGGCCCATTAGAAGGAACAGGTCCCCAGTCTCCAATGCTCAATACGATTGTATTTTCTTACATAGATATGTATGTATTATTTCTGCTAATAGCCAACTGAAAATCCTGTGCAATAACTCAACAAAATAAGCCAGGAGGAAAAGTTGCACGTACTTAGCTCCCTTTTCACCCAGGTTCCCTTGTGTTTTGTATTTCTTTTCAAGCATGGCCATTTGAGGTCTCATTACCCATGCTTGATCTGAAGCGCCTTTGTCTAGTCATGTGTTGCAGTATATAAACTTATCTTGTCAACATACTCATTAACTGTTAAGAACTTAAGAGTATGTATCCATAATTCGGTTTCTTCCACTTAATTTGCATTTGTTAACATTAAATTTTATCTGTCATCTTTTTGTTTTGTTGTCCTTTTAAAGCCAAATACAAGACAACTCTGTAACTTTTAATGGTGATCAAAGGAGCACAGTCTGTGCTATCCCTGCAGTTCAGAAAGAGCCAGTAGAGCAGCCTCAGGGGCCTGCTGCAGGAACACACTCATATGCTAGAGCTCAGGCTGCAGCAGGGAAGAGAGGAGTTGGTGTGGGAAACGCCAGCCCAGCTGTTTTGAGCTGGCCCCATCCACCTGCAACTGGAAAGAGCCCTTCCACAGGGCCACAACTGAGTCACCAGTTAGAGGCCCAGCACCATGATGCTACAGCAGTAGAATCAGGAGTCAGTCTCGCAAAGAAGGAAAGAAAAACAGCAACTAAAAATAACTGTGGTTATAGGAATAACAACGCCAGGGGTCTGAGTACTGAAGGGAGACTTCCACCATAATACAAATTAAGTGCTGAAGTCCTTTGCCTGCTACTGCGAATGACTCAGCCATGCTAGGGCTTGTGAACATGGAGCTGGCTCTACAGCTTGGTCAGACTTGACAAGCGGAGAGCTTGTAGCTGGTCTGGCAGCACTGCTGGGGTGGGGAAGGGGTACTGCCCTGTGCTAGACATGAATCGCAAATGCCCCATGCCATTCCTCTCCCTCCAGGAAGGCTGTGAGTAGCACGGGTACCAGCCTGAGCCCTGCAAGCTACTTTTGGGAAGCAGCAGGAGGCAGCAAGTTCTCACTGTCTGCCTGCCGCACTGCCAGTGCAGCACTGCCACTGCTGGAGCCAAATGAGGTGGATGCACAGGTCTAGGGAAGGTTCAGCTGGAGTCTCAGGAATAGGACAGGGACTTGTCTATTAACTGGGTAAGGATGGAGCCTCCGGTGCTCATTAGTCTGATTCCTCCTCTCTCCAGATTAAAGTACAATGGTGCTGACTGGGGACACTGCTAAACACTTCTCTGAAGAGTAAGCCTTTGTCATTATCTCGAGTTTGGACACCAAAAATGATCAGTTGGTTTTGAAAGTCTTGGCTGCCAGCATGTAAAAGTGTATTTTCAAAATAGGTCTGGTTTTAATTATTTACCCACTGTACGTATAAACCTACTTTAAATTATATTAATGTTGGAAAATAAAAACTTTTATTAATTACTTCTCATATCATTTCACTCAGAAACAACTTTTTAGTTGAGCTGTTAGCTTAGTATTACTGCTTTGTTTACTTTACTGTTTTTTGCCTTTTTGTTTGTTGTTTGTTTATTGTTAACAGAAAGAAGAAGGTTATTCCAAGTTAAAGAAAGCCAAAAGAAGTAAGCCTTCTATTTAGGCTGTTCTGGAGTACTGAAAGAAAACTCTGGGTATGCTCATTACCAATTTTAAGTATTTTTCTTTATTAAAATAATATCACATATCTATAATAGTTCCTACTCTTTTGGATTATGATACTGATAACGGCTGTCTCCAAAGGAATCACTTTATTAAACAAATGGCTTCTAGAGGAAAATAATGAGGTAACAGAAGCTGAGTCTTTGTTTTATTGGACACTACCAAATAAAGCTTTGCTTTTTATTTTTTTTTTTTTTAGTGAAACAAGCAACGTTAAATACAAAGGCATCTTGTACTTAGTAGAACTTAGAATTCGGCTTAAATTTGTATTTTGATTGGCTCATTTTCTTTCGGACTAAAATAAACCTGGTTTTTGTGCTGCTGGGTTTCATTTGAATCTGCACTGAAGTTAAAACCATAAACCATTAAAGGGAAGCTATGTATGTTATTTAATATCATTACATGAAATGGGGTGGCTACATGTTTTTGTGGTGCTAAGATCTAATCCAAGGACAAAATGGTCTGTCATACAAAATGAATAAATTCAGTTTTGTGACCAGATATTTCAACCCACATTGTGGGTGGTTGTCAATAATAGTCTTGCAGGATGGAACAAGCTTTTCCTGTGAATATTCCTTTGACTATTAATGATACATATAGCATATGAAACGCACCAGTTTTATTGACTTAATGCTTATCACAAGTTATCAGCAGTAAAACATGCAGGAAGGAGTAGGCTATACAGTTAACTGTTTCAGAGATAAATAGAAGTATATTCATTCAAAAGAAAACATTGACGTAAGTGAGACTGTCACATGACACAACAGCACAAAAATCTATGTTATACAAAACAAACAGAAAAACATAGCAATAAAGAAACAAAATATAAACTGTGCATCTTTTAACCTGGCTTTTGGCTTCCACGTGATAACAAGTAGCCAAATGTGCATTTTGTCTCAGAGATGCCCTTTACATCCTTCCTTTCTTTGCATGGATAAATTGCCTCCAGTGAACATATCTACCAGTTGTCTGCTTTCCCTAAAGAAATTCCATTGTATGGATGGAAACTTTCCTTATAGGGCCTTCATACGTCAGTATTCAGCACATCCTGTTCGTGGGTCTAGCGTTTCATCTCTCCTGCTTCATGCCAGACAGCTCAGGCATGGTCCTTCTTCAGAGGTGATCTGCTTTAGCGATTTGGCGTAGGTATCTGTAGGTCCAAAGTCTGTGACTTTCACTGAGGACTGATGAACAGAAATGGTGTCTCTGAGAATGGTCATAACTTTACTTTTTTTACTTAAAGAAAAAATCTAAATGTTTTCTTATTTATGAGTTAAATGCCAGAGGATCAAGTTGATTGTGGTTGGTGATGCTTAAACCCTGGAGAGGAAACAGTGTCTTCCATAAAGTGTTTAAAATATGGTTTCTAAGAATCCCATTGGTTTGGGTTCTTCATTGGTGTTGATCATTTAAAAAGAAAACTCGAGTTAAAATAACTTCTGCTATTGGAACGGTGTCTGCAATTTTGATTCTGAAAAGCTTTGCTCTGAATTTCTTTATTATGTATTACTACACATGCATTCACAGTGCATGTTTTCATTTGAACACTTGAGAATTACTTGTAAGTTTTCAAATTTACTGTGTAGGAAGTTTTATGGGTGACAAGGTCTTACAATGGAATTCAATGATGTAGTCAACAGGAAGGACTTGGGTCTATAATTCATGACAATAAAAACATTTTTTTGCAATTATCTTGCAAAAAGGGTTATTTTTTATGATTAGCATGCCAAGTTGCACAGCCTCTTAAATTGTCTTGGAAATCACAGCATAATCCTAATTTTCTTCTTTGTTTTGCTGGTGAAAATAGTGGGTATGTCAATAAAGCAACGTGAGAGATGTATTTAACATTTTAAGAAGCTGAACATTTGATTCTAATACTAAATCCTTCTCATTCATTCTGGTTTTACCCATATGTAGACAATCCCCCACTCTCTGGGGAAGGAATTGGGCTTTTCTTTGGCATAAAAAAAGTAGTTAGATATTAAACATGAGTTTGAGATACCCCCCTCCCATCCCCATATTTAGGGGTCTGGACTATGCTGGGTACCTTACTCCTTTTCAAGGCCATGCAGATTGGGCCAGTGGAGCCTCCAAGGCTGCTGAGGTGCCCAGCCCGTGGGGTGGGGGCAGAGTATTTGCTGCTGAGTGAGCTCTGTAGAGTCTGTTGGGTATGTCTACTAGATTTCCATTGAATTTAATAGGAGTTATGCCATCTAACACGTGTGTAGACAGCTAAATGTAGGTGGTCCAAATCTGGAGCTCAAAACCTTCCCAAGAGTTAGTCTTGAATAGTTACTCAGTTTAAATAAAGACTATTAAGCTATTTTATATTTGCTGTCAAATTAAAAAAAAAAGTCTTCATGCTTAGTCTTTCATTAATGAAAGTCGTCCTGTCATCTTGCAAGGTCAAAAACTACTGTGAAAGGGAAGTTTGGCTTCTAAGACAAGACCAATCAGGGGAGGAGAGCTTCCAAAGGAGAGTGTATACTAGTACAGAAAAATGATTTAAAAGAAGGATTTGCATGATTGCAAACATTGGTGCTGGAACAGACGTATTCAAAATAGCAGCAATGAAGTTCCCAAGCCTTTTCTACTGTTCTGCAGAACTTCCTGTTGCTCTGCTCCTGTGTTGTCATATGATACTGACCTTTGGTTTTAGTTGCCAAATTCCATTTAGCAACTGAGAAGCTACAAATTCATCACATATAGTAATAATAATACTATTTTACATGAAAGTAATTGCCACCATTGCTGTAAGGGTATTGTATGAACACAAGTTGAAGGCAGGGAATCCACACAACCGGAATTAGGTACAAATTCTCAGCAGTTTTGTATGTAAGGGCTAGAGATCTGTTGGACGGTTTCTTCTAAAAGGTGGATTGCCCCAAGCCAACCTTTAGGAATTTGTCTTCTAATTAGAAAGCTGTGGTACACAAATTTCAACAAAGCCATCTTTCAAATGCTTTCTTGATGTGAAGTATTAGGCTAAAATAAGACCTTTTAAGATGTCGTATAAATGTAATAGCTTGAGCTGGTTTTATGAAGAAACAGATTTAACTTAAATTTGAAAATATTTTCATGGAAATAGTATGTGGTGAAAATATTTGGGTTTTCATTGAAAAAGGATTCTGAAAATGTTTAGCCTTTCAATGAAGAAAGCAACTTGTTTTATGATGGGGGAAAATTCATTTCCTGACCAAATCTGGTATCAGAAATAACCTTTGGACTGTGTTCTTTAGTAGGTTGTTGGTACCTAAGTATTTGAGATACACTGCAAAAAAATAGATGCTACCTAACATTATTGATATTATCTTGTCCGTTCTTCATTGCTGCAGGATTGTTCCAGGTTGGGGTTAATCTAATTTACTGCATGGCTGACCATTTAAAAGATGCTAAAGAATAGTTTGTTAAGATTCTGCCTCTTACTTTCTTGTAGAGCTGCGAATGTGGTTTGGCTACCTGAGCTCAGCTGGTTAGGAAAGTGTGAATACAATTCTGCAGCCGAAGTTCCTTCCTCCAGCACCACAACTGATTGAAATATTTTGAGGGCTTTAAATTGAAAAACCCAGACCTAAGAGGAAGGCTAAAGCTGAGAATAGGACCATAGATTTATCAAGGAGAGAATTCTTTCTTGTTCTGTATAAAAATGCAAACACGTAACTTGAATGCCCGACATCCAAACTTTGTAAACAGAATGAAAATACAGATGTGGAAATACAACAACTTTTGTCTGCGTATTAACCGTACAGTTCTGCGTTGCCTTTCGGTTTCTTTTGTGATCTAAACTTTTTCTATGTTTTCCTCCGTTCAGGTTCCCAGGAGGTCATTAACACACTTGAGGATCTCTGAGCTTTGTGAATTTTGCTCTGTTTATTTCACATCATTGGTACCTGTTTCTGGATGAAAAACTGAGGGTTCAATACATACAGTCACGTGAATCCATATATCAGGAACTTCGCTAGAGGGTTTAGGTTAATAAGCCTCTAATGTATTTGAAAATTTAGCTAATTGCTTAGTTTTTGAATCACATTATGTCTGTCCTAGTACTTGCTTACACACTTAATCATTCTCCCAAGTTAATTTGAAGGTTCAAGTCTGTCTTTTTATGATATAATTACATTTAATTCTTTGCTACAATGCCTGAGCCTCTTTGTTTCATCAGTAAAACATTCCTAAATAACTTTTCCTTGTCAAGGCAAATGGTTAGAACTAAACAGTACAATTTTTCTTAGGGGAGTAATCTGAAGGCTGGATTGGATTTCAGCTTCTTTAATTCTTGTTATAATTTTTAATGAATTTCCATTTTCAGAAATGAAACTGCTCTGTAAAAGATTTTTTTAAGTCTGTTTGATAACGCCGTTCTTCAGCAGCTCATGCAGAATGTGTATAGCTGCCCTTTGAGTAATTTTATCGGCATAAATGCGTCTTCAATGACCTACTTGAAGGTGTAGTTACAAATATATGTGTATATATGATTGTTGCCTCATAATCGCTGTTTTCAAGTGAATATTATTGCATTCCCTGGAAAATAAGTATCAAATGTCACAACGCTAGCTCCTAAACTCAAACGTTATAGAACTGTAGTTTAACACTTGCTTTGGATATACATTTGCAAAACTTTTTTCCTAAAGGAATTGGTGTGATGGAACTTTGTGCACTTTATGAAAACCTCTTTAGGTTTATATTGCCGTAGCTGTATTTTTATTTAGCTCATTTTTCAAAGCAGCCTTTTGCCCTACTACGGTGACAACTTTTGTTTTGTTTGTGGGGTTTTTTTCTCACATGGTGACTGTTAACATAGCTCTAATTTAATGGTGCCAGTGTTTAAAAGGAAGTGGGCACTTCAACAATGTGTAATTTTCTCATACATAATAGAAAAAATACAAACCAACACAAATATTACAAAAATTAGAGCAATATGCTCAGCAAGAAGTAAATCATATTTACATTTTGCCTGGAAATTGGTATACAAAGCTACTTTTCAAAAGCTGTGGATTAGTTATTCTTTCATAGGTTTGACTATATGTAATTGATCTTTTTTTTGCCTTACAATGTGAAACAACCTGCAGAGCAGTTGCATTTCTACTACGCTGGATAAATTAGTGCTTCAGCTGATCTGTTTCCTATTGTTGCTTTTTAAATGCTGCCTGTTGCCAACATTTGCCTTGTACTATAACAGAAGTCGTTTGGCATTATTCTTGCTTTTTAAAATGTTTGCATCATTTTGTGTTATCTATTCTAGTACTCAAAATACAGAAAATGTAATTCTTGCAGATCCAATTTCTTCCATTTAAAATAAACTCTTGAATTATTCATTTGTGGTAAATCACCAAATACTTCCTCATCTGTGCTGTGGGGGAGGATCCTGTTATTCTACCCCACCCACCCACTCCTTGTAAATGTATAGTAAGGTGTTGGTAGCGAGTGGAAACATGCTGGGTGCAGGAGTGGTGGTGGAAATGCCACCAACGGGGAGGGAGGGTTAGTGCAGTGGCTGCCTTGGGAGGATTTGGCAATGCTGAAGGGACCTTCCCTATTGCCTTACCCATCGCTGTTTATGTGGAGGGGTTGGGAGAGCCCGTCTCAGCTTCTCCTTTCGATCAGTTCTTACTAACTGGGCAGGACACCCTCACTTCTGGCAGGTGCGCGAAGCTGTCGAAGCACAGGAGCCCTCGATGTCTAGGATAACCTGGGATCTCCGCGTGTGGTGTCTGCAGGCTTGATTTCTCAAGATCAAAGGAACAGGCCCACCCGCCTGCCACAAAATACATACACGTACACCAGGAACGAGTGGAAATGTGAAAGGTTAGAACAGCCCCCAGGAGTGAGAAACTGGTAAGAGGTCAGCCCAGCCGGCAGAAGGTATCACCTGCCCTTTGACACCTGCTGGGTTTTTATAGCATTTTATAGCATTTTATAGCATTTTATAGCTCTTTCATCAGTTTTCAAATCATCTTATTCTCTAAGATGATTCAGATTCACATTTGAGAAAGCTCTCTTTGGCCACTGCATCGGAGGATTCTGAAAGCTTCAGCTGAAGTATTCATCATGAGTTTACATTATTTAGTGAATACGCACTTCCAGAGAGTGATTTTTTCTCAAATATTTTCGGAAGTTGACAGTGTTCTTTTCCTCCCTAGTCTTCACAGATGTAAGCCGAAGGGACTTCTTACATTCTTTAAATTGGCATATGCTCAAGCGCTCTGTCAAATCTGAAATTAGAAGTTTACAGATTATTTTGTAGGTGCTTATAACAGCAGGGAAGCTCGCCGTTTAGTTCCTTTGGTGCTGGTTTCATACCAGCTTGCGGTTAATAGCTGGTTTAAAAATAGTCAGATTAAGACCTCTAAAAGTACTATGTCACTATATCACTAAGTAATTCAGTAAATACAGCAATTTAAGTACTTTGGGCTGCGTGCTTATTTGCATCACCATGCATGCCCTAGCTTCACGGAGAACTATGAATTGAAGAATTGTGGCATCTCTTGCACCACTTCGGGAAAACGATTCGTTGCAGCCCTGCAACAGCACAGTGTCCTGTCTCTTCACAAAACTGTGTGGTTCTGCTGGCCTGCGGACAGCACAGAGCAGCGGCTCAACCTCTCACCTAAAAATTTGCAGCCAGGAAGAGCAAGCATTCTCTCCCTGGGATCCGTGCAGAACTTGATGCAACCTCTGAACAGCTTAATCCCCCCCAGGGTAGCATTAGAATCTGGGACAAAGCAGTCTAACTTTGCTGGAAAATATGTGAAAACTGTTTCCGAAGAGCTTACAGTTCCGTCAGGAACACACACGGCTTCTTGCGATGATTTTTTTATTGTTCAAAACTGTGACAACAGATTTCTTATTAAACCCGATGTGTAAAAGGGATTTAAGCTTGCTTCAGCAAGAGAAGTTCAAATATACTGGAAGCTAATATATCAGATCTTCCTGCAGGATGAAGCTCCTTGTCTGGGATCAAATAATCACTTTTGGGAACAGATACGGTTTTGTTCCAGTGTGAGAGCAGCCCAATATGTGTGTAAATAAATATATATATAAATATTTATATATTGTATACACACACACACATATATATGTTAGAGCATGTTTACACACATACATACATATAGCTATGTTTCATTACAGATGTTTACAAAATATGCAGCGTATGTGTAATGTGAAAAATGTCATTCAGACTGGGCAGCAGTGTTTGGTAGCTCTCTGTTGCCAGGTACCGCGGGGTGATGTGGGGGGGTAATTTTCACTTTGTCATCCTGGTTCCCTTGTCAGAATCCACAACACAAAACTACGTTTACATCGAAGGGAACAGGCTACCAAAGTCTAGCTGGTTTCAACTGTGCTGTCTCTATCAGTATTTGAGTTGAATTAAATACTGCTAAACCATCAACTACTATTTAAATAAATCAACAGTTAGCCAAGTGTGCTGATAGTTGCAGCTTGCAGCGTGGCTGTGGTATGGAATCTTGGGGGATGCCAACTTAGCAGCAAAGGTGAAACTTTCTTCTACGCGCCAGGACCTGCCTGCTCCAACGCATCGGTCTGCACGCTGCAGGCGTGCCAGGGAGTCAAAGTGGTCACCCCGGTAGATGATCCAAAGTTGAACCATAACATAAATAAACATAAAGCACGTGATTATGTGCTTTTCAGCTTCCACAGTCCAGAAAAATGCATTTCCCTTCATTGTGCATGGTATCACAGCACAGCTTTTAGCAAGAATAAACATTCATTTTACAAAGCAGCCAGCCACCTGTCTCAGTTCAGCCAGTGAACACTACCAGGGAAAGCAGCTAAGACTGCTCAGTGCTGAAGTGCTTTCCAGAATACAAATACAAAGGATTATTCCATGGGGAGGTGCTAGCAACAGGTACCTATGCCTTCACAGCCAAAACAGATGCAGATAACTTTTTAACTTTTCATGTTACATTTTTGATTATATTATGCAGCAGAAATATTTTTGTTGCAACTGGAGCTGCATGGCTCTGGGATATTTCAAAGCAGATGAGGTAGATGAAACAAAATTCAGCCTCTGCTGAAAAGGGGAAAAAAGGGTGGTACATTATAATTCAAAATGATAAAGTGTGGTTTTCAGTCTTCAGAAGAAAATATTATCAGAAAATTAACTTCATTTCTTTTTCTCCCATTCATATAATGGAAAATAATATGGCAAAGAAGAAAAACAACCATCTGTAAAGCAGATATCATTCTGCAGCTTACTGTGCGTCTTTTAACATATGTGACCAGCATTGTAAGGATCTGAAATTTGCATAAATTCAAACATTTGCTATCCAGGAAATTTCCATAGTTCTCTTTTTATTGACAGAAAGACTTAAGTAAGACTCAGTTCCATAAGGTTTTATTTCCTGGGAGATCAGACGCTTTCAAAGTTGACGAAAGCATTTCACTTCGTATCAAATCTCACAGCTCCTTTAGGAATGCCCTCACTAAAATGCCACCCAGGCAAAGTGAGCACTTTTTACTATTGACCAAACTTGGGTTATTATTTTTCAGTCTTATAGTACTAATTGGATATTCCGCCTCTGCAGTTTTGTTTTTTTTTTTAATTTAGAAAGAATAACAATAAAATCCAAATTCTGCACATCACTGAGAGCAAATGCATTCCAGTAATGGAAAGCACGTAGCTCCCAATAGCTGGGCACCCGGCCAGCCCAGCTCGGTATTAAGCATACATCTTCATTAATTCTCATTTAGAGATGAATCGATGGATGTTAGCAGTATAAGCTCAAGTAGTGTAAACCACCATTCAGATGTAAAGGAAAAAAACAACATCAGTTTTGGGATTTTGCCCAAATACTGGGAATACTGGATGTACATATATCCATCGGCTATTGGCATGCCTGTGTCTGCTGAAATCTGAGGCCCCAGCTGGGTGAGGGATGCTGAACTGTACTCCCTCACGTCTTGCGCTCCCCCAGCAGAGCCAAGTCAACTAGCCTTTGGGTCAGAATGCCAGTTTTACCTACTTTCCCAGGCTTTTTCTGGGCTGGAGGGAGCTGACTGGGTGGGAGTGGGCAAGAAGACACTCCTTTAGAAAGCTGGTTTACATGTTTGACATATGGTTATGGGGATTAATTAATTTTAAATGAGTCCAAATTAAAAGGCTAAAAGCTACTCACTTCCTGCAATGTTATTCAGTGATAATAAGCCAGCAGGAATTTATCATAACAATTACACTGAGAGTTTCAGTACTCTGAATGCTGTATACATCTTTATGGAGGAAAGTTCTCATCTGCCTGGATCTTTTCAAATGTTACTGGAAGGTTTAAAAGGTGCTATAGAAGAAGGTTTTTTTCTGCTTCGCAGCTTAAAGTATTTGGGTTTTTTTTCCAAAATTCAATTAAAAAAACCTTATTTTTATGCTATCAAATGGAATTTGTTACCCAAGATGGAGATCTAAAGCAGTCTTATTGGCAGCTAGAAAGGAGAATACAGAGTGGAAGATCTCATGGAAAGTCTCTGTAAATTAAGTAAAAAAATAAAGATACACAGAAGGAAAGCTTTTGATGACCTGGGCCCATTCCGCTACACATTGAGAGCACACCCCTCTAGCTGGAATCTCATCTGAATCTACTGAGTTGTGCATCAGTAATGAGATAACATTGAAAGTATGCATCATTAATTTTTAAGACAGCTACCGTTAGAAAAAAACTAGCAGACTTTGTGAAGAGTGTAATAGACCTGTCAGGGCTACATTTTAACACCACAACATTTTTATTTTCATGTCTCCGAAGAGTCAGTATCTGTTTAAGTTACAGCAACACTCATTTATTGTGCAGTTTCACACAGTACCCAGGGGAAATTTGATGCAAAGTTTAGCTCCTTCAAATCAACTGCACATGCCTACTACTGCATAATCAGGGCGAATATTTTCAGAATCATTCAGAATAGTAGCACAGCAGTCTTTTAACATGTTCATTAAAAAAAAAATGTCCAGCATAGAATGCACCAAATTTTTTTTATATTTTTGCGAACATAGGATAAAATATTTATGCAGTAACTCACTATTTCATTAAGATACACATTTTATTATCACTTTTAGACATAACAGTCACATAAGCTCAGAAGGTCTGTAAAAACTTGGAAGTTGCGTAGTGTCACTGGATATGACACTTGCTGTTCTGATGAGATTATACTCAACCAGACAGGAGAGACGCGTAAGTGGAGGCACAGGCTATGGACAGGAACAGAGTAAGTATCAAAATGTATAACTGATTATAGGTCACCTGATTCCCATCAAGTTCTTTGTACGTTTAATCGCGTCTCCCTTTATGAATATGGCAACACTTCTATTAAAGCTAGTTAATTAGTCCTATTGAATTCTGTGTCATTTTTGTCACTCCCCTCTCCCACAAGTTTATGCATGCTCAGTCTGAAGGCGTAGCTCTCTGCCTGCAGAGGGTCTTCCCACCTCTGCCTCATGAACTGCAACATGCTTAGAACTTCAGTGTGAATGATGCACTTTTGGGAACGCTCTACAGAAAGTAATTAGTGGGGTTGGCTTTCATTCCTAGTGAGTCATGTTTGGGCCAGCAACAATTTTCATACAGTTTAAGTCATTCACTCTCTTGCTTAATAGGACAGATGTGATTTAATGCATTCAGCGTGTCAAAGCCAGGTGTCTTTTGAAAAGGGAATCTAACAAGACTTAAAATAAGCTTTATTTTTCCATTTAGGTCTTTTGAGATTAAGGTATTTCTTTCATAGCCATACACATCAGATTTCTTTTACCTTTTCCTTCTAACTTCTATGCTTGAGGGAAGAAAATATTTTGACTTAAAATAAGACTGCAAGCACAGGTATTCTGCTCATATACTCGCTCATGTCTTTTTTACCCTTGTCCTTTCTGCATCAATTTCCATTGCTTCTTGCTTGTGCTTACAGTGTGTTTTCTCACAAAACTACGCACTCCCGTTCGTGATGACCTTTTGCTGTTCTTTGCCACTTACTGCTTTTCCTCCTGCTCTGTTCCTGAGTGGAACAGCTGCAGCCAAGCTGCAGCCACTTGGGGTGTCCCTGCCCCAGGGTGCCTCTGTACCTGCTGGCATCTCCCTGGCCAGGAGTACCAGCTCAGCTGAGCCGTGCCAGGACCAACTTTGCCCACGGGCAGGCATCCCCGCAGTGGCAGGACTCCCAGGCAGGACGATATGGCTGCAGCACTGGTCAGGGTGCCTTGCTTGGACAGCAGGACCCTCTCTCCTGTCCCTCAGCCTCCCCCTCTCACACTTGAGCATGGCTCCCTGTTTCTGCACAGGTGGTCGGACAGCCACTGAACCTGATCTCCCCTGTCAGCAGCAGCAGGGGAAGCGGGTGGCAGGGCGATGAAGCGTGTGTGTGCCCAGTGCTCCTGTGCCTGCATCTGCAGAAGGCGCCTGCCATGCTTCTGTTCTCAGACTCAGGCCCTATGTCATTTCTGAGCAAGCCAGAGCTTCTGACAGGCACTTTATACAAAGTCAGAAAAGACCTTAACAGGAATGGTCTTTGTTTGGATGGAAACTATTTGCTGTAAGGTGTTGACCCTGCTCGGTTCCCAGCCCCTGGCTGGCGGGCTGCCTCCCCTGATGCCCCAACACCTACCTCTCCATTTCCCAGTCCCAGGCTTGCAATGTTTATCCAGGTTGGTTGATGGTGCTACGTGAGCCGCATGGAGCCGATTCCCTTCTGGGCCCGGCACCAGCTAATTCTGTCCGTGAGTACATGCCAGAAACCTATTTCCGAGCAGCCTGGCATGCCCCAGAAAGTAACACAGTGCCAGCCTCTCCCACAAGGCTTGCTCTCTCCCACAGTCTTACCCCAGTCTAATGTTTCCCAGCCAGAAAGCTCTGTCACTAGTCAGTGGGTTTTTACCCCTACCTTGGCTTCCACACTTGTATCAGCCCAAGCAGAGATCCAGGGAAGACCAAGAAGTTTGCCAGTTGTCTACTCTTGCAAGATTTGCTTTGAAGGGACCTTTGAGAGGGGGACCTTGAGACTTGTCCTCTAGAGCAGTGGCTTTTCCAGGGTGCAAGGGTGAGGGAATGTGCTGCTGATTTTGGATGGATGATGTTCTTCACCTGACTGCACCACCATCTTTCTTCTAGCTCCTACATCCTTTTATGACCAATGATCAGTGGTCACTGCCAAGAAGTATATTCCTCCCATTGTGTATATGGATATCTGGAAAGTGACCCTGTAGCATCCCAAGATGGGGTGATGGATATACCAGCAAAATGGCCCACCCCTGCCAGAGCTAGTGTTGACACAGATGCCATCTAACAAGCATGTTTGTGATGGCTGGGCCTACTGCACAGCCTGGCTCCCATTAGGAACTACCAGAACTACCCAGTGAGTACGTGTATGGTGGACATGAAGGCTAAGAAAACAGAGAAGGTAGAGCTGTGACTGACACTAATCAGTAGCCCTGCACAGCTCTACAAGCAGCTAATTTATCTGTTTGCAAGCTTTTACTCTTCCCTTCTTGCCTTCTTAAAGGGGCCATCCTTCAGACTCACCCTTAGTGACACCTCCCATCACAAAATGCCCTGCAGTGGGTTTCCTTGGGTTCAACATGGTTTCTTTTGCCTTTTTAGAAAAGCGGAGAGATAGCCTTATTTGTGCTTCTCCTGCCATGGCAAGTCTTATCACAGCCTTCTTGGCGGGCCTGGCTACACAGTGGCTTCCAGGACAATTCACACTGGACTGAGATTTCATAGGGCATCAAGACCATGACAGTGCACTTATTTGTAGCCCCATTGCATAGATATGAGCAAAGCATGGGAATGAGGAAAGCAAAGATGTTTTTAACTGAGGCAATACCAATGGACTTTGACCTTTGCAATGGAATAAAGTTTATGTCCATGCAGGTGCTCAGGGAAACCTGAGGGTGCAAATGCTGTTTGCTCCATTCAATGCCAGCTTCTGGTTGCCAATGGCTAGTGCAGGGAGCTCAGGACTGGGTTTCCCCACCTCTTCCCTTTTTGTGTTAAGTGGCAGTGGTAAGCGGTAACGTAAGCCAAGCAGAGCCATTTACGTGGGGCTAGATAGTTAGGGCCCTGGATGGGTGTAATGTAAACAAGCTGGGAGAGAGCTGCAAGGACTTGGGAGTAGACCCCATGCTCAGGGTCTGCCAGGGTGCCCTAAAGGGCTGCGGTATAGATACCGGAGTGCTTCAGCCTCGGCTGCCCTCAGGATTAACCTAATAAAAGGGTATAGAGGTGGCCTCAGAGATGAATCCTGTAGTTCTTGACTCTGCTAATTAAAAGTCATGGGAGTTTCCACATGTAAGATTTGGTGCAAAACTATTCTTAATATGTGGGGTCTACATTTTATTGCTTAGAGTTTGTGACTAAATGGGGAAGCAAGTTCTCATGCCCCTTCATCTCCTATTTATCAGCATGGCTGCATTGAAACTAAAATAAATGACCTTAGAAAGGCAAACTTTATGTTACAAAAATACTCTTACAGTATGTATGGGAAGCATGCGAATATTCCTGAAATATGATCAAAACAAACCCCAGATGACTCAAAGGGATTGAAGTAACATTATCTTTTCTTTATTCAACCTAAGCAGAATTTAAATCTGCTGCAGGCAATCTCTAGAAATAGCACTTAGTGCGATGCCAGAGTATCCTGCAGAAAAGGTGCAGCACATTAATGTGCATGGACTGTCTTTGATTTTCCTTTAGCATAATTGGATAACTGCACTAATGGTAATTGTGTAATCGATTCATTCACAACAATTAATTAAGTGCAGTGTTGTTCTTCCACGGTGGAGAGCAACAAGAAGTTAGACCATTGTCTCAATTATTAACACAAATCTTGGCTGGTTTGTTTTGTAGGGGTCTTTGAAGCTTGTATTAGAAAGATGACAGTAACTTTCTAGAGTAGTACTTTGCAGATTGTTTGTTTGGGTGTTTTTAATATTTTTACTTTTCCTGCCCTTGCCCCTGGGCTCTCTACCTGATTTTACATCTCTGTGGGCTCCGAGGCTGGTGGATTTACAAAGCATTCTTGTGCTTGTCTCAGGTTTTCAGTATGTCCTTATGGTGCCATCCTTCTGAACCCAGCCTGTAAAGAGATGGAAGATGGACCCACCCCAGCGCAGTGACATTGGCATAGAGAGTGACATTAATAGTTCTTGAATCTGAGGGGACTGTGTGGAAGAAATATTTCAGTCAAAGCAGTAAAGCATATGTTAGCACTGAGAGCAAAACTTCCATAGGTTTCAATGGATGCAGACCCAGATTTTTTTCTTCTTCTCTACTGTGTTTTCTGCATTTGTGAGTAATTCCTGTTTCTTCTGGGCATCTGAGGCCTTAGTCACTCTGTCCATCCTGATTTCAGGGTAGAGTTGGGAGAGAAGAAACAGCTTTCTAAGGAAAATATAGCTACTGAATGCCATAGCTGGGTCTTCAAGTTTTTTTCCTATGAGTTTCATTAGAGATAGGTGAAGCTTTGAGTTTTATTTTGTTCTCTTTAGTCAGCCAGACCATCAGCTGGTATTTCTTTTGAGTTTCCAGTGCTGTTCTGGCCTACTCCTTAGACAGTGGATTTCTCTAACTTCATAAACAGACACTTGAGGTAGACAAGAATGCAGATGTGCGTTATACAAAGCAGAAGAACAAATACGTAGTTTTCTTTATTTTGCCAATTCTCAATAATACCTGCCTAGAGAAATATTAAAATAAAACCATATGCTCATACAGTGCTCAATGCCTTTTAAAATGCTATATAAAACACTAGTTCACTGTGGGTTATTTAATTAATTTAAATACATATATAAAGATTTTATAATTAAAAATGCTAACAACCATTCTTGCAGAGCATTTTGCTTGAGCGGATGTAGCTTGCCAGTGCCTGACCCTGACTTACCCAAAGCTGTCTAACTTCATGAGAAAGACATTGTAAGAATAGATGGCTGGAAGCCAGCATTGGACAGATTTAATTGAGAATCAAGTGAAAGTGATTAGCTGTTGGAACAAACCACGAAGAGAAGTGGAGGTCTTTCCATGTCTGGATGTGTTCAAATCAATAATCAAATCTCATATGGAAGAAATGAGTAATCAAACAAATATTTTTGGGGCCTCAACAAAGAGTAACTGTATGAAAGCCTGTGATCTACAGAAGATTACAATATTTAATGATTCCTTCTGGGCTTAAGTCTGAGTTCAGGGCAAATTAAAATACTGATAACATGAGTGTGACTTTCTGAACCCTGAATTCCCTTGCAGACGTTTTTCTCCAAGTCTGCCAAACTCCAAACGTCCAACTATTGAATATGGAAATAATTTTGAAAAAGCCCAGTTTTGAAAAGTTGCCAGGAAAATTATGGGCCCAAATGTTGCAGTAGACATCTGTAGGTGAAAACTTCTCACAGCAGAGAGAAGCTCTTTTTATCCTGATGGGCCATCAAGGAGCCTGACTGAGAGATAGCCTGCCCGCCATTGGCACTCTTTGGCCCAGAAAACCCCTTGGTGACCCCAAGTGTTGGACTGAGATAATTCTTTGACCCAGTAAGTTATTCTAGTTGGACATCAAATGTAAATGCTGCCAGGATTTGATTGTCTTCATGCTTGACAAGTCCAAGGACAGAAGAACGGATTGAGCAAACTGACTTGTAAGTCATCACCAGTTCTGCCAAAACACATTTCCCATCTAAGCATTGACTCATGTGATAAAACATTTTATCATTTGATAAAACTGAGCTGTCAGGGGTTAAGGTACATGAACAGGCTATTAAATGGGAAAGAAATCATGACAAGAACTTATTGCATGAGATATTTGTGGTGATAAAGTCTCCACTCTGAGACCAGCAGGCAGACATCTGTCTGCTGGGGTGCACTGCAGCAAGTGCTGGCATGACATATAACCCACTGCAATCACCCCTCCATGACACTAACTTTGATAGCAAGCATGGAGTTCATAATCAGTCAGTATTTAAAATACCCATATGAACAGTGGTGCATCTTCTGTCCATAGGTAACAAATGAATAGTAATTAGAGGAGGAAGAATTCAGTAGCTTTTCTCTTCACAGTAAATTATTGTTTGTGAGCTACTAAGAGCTGCAGCTCTTTCAACCCATTTTTATAATGTTTCTTTTGCAAAATAAGCAGATACATGTTTTAATCTGAGGCTAGCACTCTAACCAGTGGGGTTTTCTTTTTCAAAAGTAGAAAGAAAAATTAGTTCCTTTGCTGAGTGGATTCCTGTGATCTAAAGCCTCAGTGAGATATTTCCCCTGTTATCAGTATGCAGCTGCTTGCTCTAAATCACTAAGTTCTGAAACACTTTTTCAAACATGCCTGAGATAGAATATTTCATGTGGAAATAAATGAGTTTGGGAAACTGTATTAATTATTTTACTTCAGTGAAAAGATTAAAATCTAAGTCTCTCTCGCTCCACATCCATGTTGTAACTTAAAAGAATATAAAAGAGATTAATAATTTTCATGCCAAATACAGAACAAAGTCTATTTTTTTCCTTTCCCCCACACAATCTGAAAGCCATCAAATTCCCCCACCCACCTACTGTGCATATGAGTTGAACATTGTCAAATACAAATTAAGGATCTGATCTAGCAATTGCTTCTGAACATAGTCTTGCGGATCTGTGCCGGCTGCAGTGGGGAATCACAGGCTTGACTCAAAGCCTGCAGAGCACTTCCATAGTATGCTGGGGATCAAGCATACCAAAGAAATAAAAAGGCTCTGAATCTGCAAATCTTGCCCATATCTAATCGTAACTGTAAAAAAAAAAAATAAATTTTTATTGCCTCAATTTTAGAACAATTTAACATCATTTAACAATAAAATGGCCTGATGTACTTGTATTGAGGGGTTGTCTGGGAATCAGATTGGTGAGAAACTAGACCTGAAGATTTGGGTCTTTTTGAGTTCATACGGTGGTGTAGTGCTGTTTGCTTCCAGTGAACATACTACGCCTTCTGCCCCACTCCCAGGGAAGCCGGTTGCTGGGAATAAATTAAGGAACAAGGGCTTAAATGTAGCCTGCTGGCCCCTGGGGTACAGCTGGTGAATACCGCGCCACACACTGCAGAGCCATGAAACCTTTGTTGTAGTTTGGTTTGCTGTAATTTGTACTTTGTGTTAGTACTATGTATTTTAAATCAGGTGTGCATTAATGCATCAGTTATCAAGAATGAGTAGCACAGAGTGTCGAGCTTTTAGTAAAGACTTATTCAAGGCTAGCTGATTTTTAATGTGTGTGATTAGTTGCAACCAGAATTACAGTAATTGAAATAAAATTATATGCAAAACAGAATAGGAGGCTTTTACATAAGAATGGGGCAAATGATACAACAAATGCCAAATTGATTTCTAATGCTGGTTCAAATAAAATGTTTATGAGAATTACTTATGCTTTGGTCTCAGTGCTGAAAAATGTGAAGATTTTGTTTATTAAAAAATACTTAATTTTAATTTTAATGTTAATGGAGGCTATGCCCATATTTGTAAATGCTGTAAAGAGTGACACTAAAATTGGGAGTTTGTTTTATGCGGCATAGTGAGCATTGTTCACAGCAACAGAGGAATCCCAAATGTTATGGAGAGTTCTGTATCTCAAAGTCCCCTTTTGCTTGAAGTCTCCAGTTCCCAAATGGTGAGTCTGTTCTCTGAAAATTGTCATTTGAGTTGGGGCTTCTACAATGCTGGTTTTGCAAAAGGGTTCTGGAAACCGTGGGGTCATATGCTTTGAGGCAGCTCACAAATTAAGGCTACCTCTAGGTATGAAAATTTTGGCATCTGCAGGACCACTCCTTTTGCCAAGGAGCCAGAGGACAACAGATCCTAGACATTAAGCCTAGTAGGTAACTAGGCAAAAAAATTACACTAGTTCAGTGCCAGTTTTTTGTTTCTGTGGATACTTCTCAAAGCAGATACATTGTTTTGCAAAAGATTTGCTTTGATCAATTGGTATTCCTCAGTCTTTAAAAAGCTGCAAAAAAAAGTTCCCAGGCAGCTGGCTGTGGAGGCTTTACACAAGAAATAATACTTAATAATACTTAATAATACTTACCCTTGAATCCAATCCTAAGAAGTACTGCACTTCTCTAGAGCAATTTATCCCCCAGAATCTTCTGTAATGTCTGGTCGATTGTTGTCTGTTTTCCCTGGCTCTGCTCCATGCCTTTGAGTAATTTCTCTCTCCAGCTCTCAGTGGCTTCACCATGAACAGATTTCCTGCTGAGTTTCAGATTTTTCCTGTGCCTCTCAGGTATTCTGGGTTTCCTAATGGAATTAGTCTGAGCCCCCTGGCTGTGATTTGACTGGTAGGAAAAAGGGTTTCTGTTCCCTGGACTCCGTATTTGATGTTTATTCACCTGATTCTCCTTTCGTGTCCGCTACATATATGTTTCAACACATTTCATCACCTGCTTTCCTCTGAAACACTGCCAAATGCCACCTCACCTTTATAGCCTGCAATGGAAAGTAAATGAACTTGCATCAAACTTGCTCTTGACCCCGGGGAGGCTGACTTCGGTGTCTGAGCTAACCTGTCTACCTTACCTTCAGTCTCTGCAGCTGTAGTGGAGGCATTGCTGCAACTCCTCTCCTCCCTTCGAAAAGGACTGAAGGAGAGAGGCACAGAGATCTCCACAGAGATCCCACTGCCTGTTTTTCTTCCAGTGCTGCAGACCACAGAGATGGTTGGTGCTTTAGAGCCACCCAACCCCCAGCACTAGCTTGGGCTTCAGGGTGCTTTGCCAGGCAGGCAGGATGCCAGCCCAGGGAGGCAATGCAAGGCATGCATAGGGGCTGGAGGCTTCGGGCTGAAAATGCTAGCCCAAAGGTCAGGGTTTCACCTTACCTTTCCTCCAAGCATCTTGTGTCCTTCAGCATGTCAGTTCAGGCTAGGCTTAAAAGATACTTGTACCGGGAGAGGCACATTAAGTACTTAGCTGGAGTATCCACCTGCAATGCACCTAGCTCCCCATGACTGTTAATAATCCAAATAGCAGTGTAACTAACTGCTCCTTTTTATCTCTAAAAATTATTATAAATGAAAGCTGTTTGAAATACTTGGAAAAATTAATAGTAGCACAGCACTGCTTTGTAGAAGTATTGCTCAAGGATAAATGCATTAATGTTTGTGGGGTTCTCAGCTTCTGTGTCTTGTGGGCTGTGACAGTGACAGAGGCAATTCAAGCATGGGAAAATACTAAAACATGAAAACAATCCAAATTGATAGGTTACCTTCATGTAATTTGGAGGTAGGATGTTGTTGCATCTTCTAGAAGTTGACTCTTTATCAAGATAGCCCAGCCTCTAACACAACCAACCATTTGCACAGCTATAGACTCAGTTGTGGTGGTAAAGGGGATCTATTGGGTTGGCCCCTGGGGTGTAGGTGATACAGAAATGACCCTGTGCTTAGTAACAACTGAGTATGTAAAACCCCCCCTCGGCCATAGGAATGAGGTTTTGAACTACTGAGGCTTGATTGAAGCCTGAAACTGTATTTTTTGTAGGCTATTTTGGTTTTGTCTTTTAAGGAAAGCCAAACCCTCAAGAAGTTTGCTATTAGATGTCACCTGCTTATTTCTCATTATTAAAAATAAATTTTCTTCTCTGCCCTGAGGTAGCAAGTAGCAAATACAAGGTAGTGCATAAAAAATGCATATGTCAGAGCACAACTTGACTGTGTAATTTCACTTGCGGCGCTAGACGAGATGTTAGTCTGTCACTAGAACGATGCCAGATTGCAGCCAGTGAGGATTTGACTGCTAATTTTCCTCTCCCAATGGTCTGTACTATTTTGAAAAGAAGTTTGCTTTAATGAAAATTCCATTAACATTATTCTCCTTCACTAACGTTAGCCGAGAAGGTTCCATTTACTTTATTAAAAAATCATTTTTCAAATAAATGCATCCTGACGTTTTATTGTTCTGATGATGAGAAAATCTCTGAATAATGTGAGAGGAATAAAAATGTGCTGCTCTTTTTTTCCATAAGGAATATATTGTAAAAGAATCTTACCAGCTCCACCAGAATTGTTTTTGTGAGAGCATTTGTGGCTTTCCTGATAGCAGGGCTGTTAGACAACTATTTTGTCTGACTCGGAGTGGCTCTCTGACATGTCCCATTTGATAACTGATGAGACTGCACAGCCAGCTTAAAATGTTCAGTGCCAGATCCTCAGACTGTGTAAAAAGCTGCGGCTCCATTAACTTCACTGGAGATGTGTCTGTTTACACCAGCTGGCATAGTGTGAAATGCAGCTATTGTCCGTGGAGGGAAGAGGATATGAAATGTCGGAGAGACAGCCACTGATGAATTGATTATATCTGACAACAAAAGAAGAGCAGAATGAAATGTTCATTACTTTTTTCAATGCTGCTATTAAATGCTCTTCCACTGACTAATGCCACAAAGCTTCTTTTTCCTCCTACAGGCAGCAGGCTTGTGTTAGCACGGATTGCAATTTATAATGTGCTATCAATTTCTGAGGACCCTTCTAAGGAAAGTCTGAGGTAACTCTCAGATATTTGCAGGTTGCAAGACAATTAGACCAAAATCCTCAAGTAATCATCCCAGATGTTAAAAAGTCAAAATGTTTTTGTCAGTGGTAACAAAACAGCTCGTAGCCAAATTCCTGGGAAGCCTGTGCACGTACTGAAGAGACTTTGATAGGATCCTTTGCTGTGGCCACACCATGTTCTGGTCCAAGACAATAAAGCCCCGGGACACACCATAGACGCAGCAATTCATGCCAGTGATTTCCAGCTGCCTACTTGGTGGTTGACAATATCCCTAATTCTCAGCAACAAGCCTTGTCCTCACTCTAAGCTCACTGATTCAGAGAAGCTGGTTTTGTTTTCTTTTTAGCAGATGCCATTCTCTGTTTCTTTTGCCATGCAGCAAAGAACACATTGCTGATTAGAAAATAAATGTTTTTATTGCCTCGTCTCTTAAAATGTGATAAGGAATGACAATGTATATGTTATCTTTATCCTTTCTGGCATTCTAATGAACTACCTCTATGTTTTTTGGCAGTCCAAGCTGCTCCCTCGCTGCAATGGCAGTGGAAGGTGAGGCAGGAGCATCCGTGGCTGCAGTCAGCTGGATGCCATTGCAGCTTCAAGCAGCAGAGGAATCCCAACCTGCCTGAGCTTGTTCCTACCTAGAGAACCATGGGATGCATTCAGTCCTCTCTTTCACCTGATATGGGCCAGATTTATGAAGAATTACTATTTTTGCAGCATTGCAAGGGGTCAATTTCAAGGTCTCCAGCACTCTTTTATTAATGAAAACTAAAGCGGTTGAAAACTGCTAATTAGGAGATCTTAACAGTCTTTGACTTAATCTTCAGATCTGTTGTAGGACATGTATGGGGGAATATGGTTTCATACAATAATAAATTAATGAGGAGTATGTTATTAGTGACAATGAACTCTCTGTGGTTTACGGTTTACTGAAGAATATTTTTTAAAAGAAGACTTTGTGATCTCAGGGCAATTTATGTTGGAACAAGAGTGTCTGTAAACTGCAGGTGTCTCATTAAATTCTGCTGGTGATTAGAAGCAGCAGCCATGTGCAGAGATGTTCATCAGGGGCTCCATGATTTGTGTTGTCATGCTTGGTTTTTCCCTAATAGCTACACACTACTTAGCATTGATGCTCAGCTGCTGTGAGCAGAACTCTGCAAAAATAGTTGGTTTCTATTCAGAAGCACATGGCGGCGAGCCAGCTATTGATTTATAGACTGACACGTACCCCTTTATAATGACTGTGAGAATGTTTGCTGCTTACCTGTTACCTTTCTTCAGGTGTACATTAAAAATAAGGTTCCACCTGATCAGTAGAAGCATGCAGCATGGTATTCCTACTGGTCATTTTCATAGAGAGATCTGCAAAGTGTTGCTTTATACAATTGCACTGGAGAGAAAGAGAGGTTGAAAAAGTTTGTCAGTATTCCCAGTTCTGGTTAAATGGTTTGGCCTGAAGGCAAGATGGATACATGCCCGTTTCTTCCCAGCATCAACATGTGTTTGAAAACAGCAACTTGGCATAATGCTTTAAAAAAAAAAAAACTAAACACAAAACAACAACCCTTTTGTATCTGCTGCATATACTACTTTGGGGAGAAAAAAGCAGTAATATTCAAGTTTCTAACAGTAGTGATACATTAGTTAGAATCTTGCTATGTCTTATTTATCTGAACAACTAAAAGGCATTTATTTTCATATTTCTGCAGAATTTATTTTATAATTCTCTGCTAGTTACATGACAGTTACTTTTTAAAATCTTTGTACCTTCAGTGCTTGCCTGGTCTCTTTGTCCTTAATCTTGCAATTGTGCCTAAGATAAAGGAGGAGCAGTGGGGTTTTCTCAGCACTGAGGTTCTGTTTGGGAGGAATAATCTAAGTCACACCAAAGGGCACCATACTATTGGGCTTGATTCCGATTTTTTCTCATGTTGAGGTCTTGCAGTGGACATAGATTATACTGATATCCACTCTTGCCCCTGAAGGTCTTTTACAGAGGAGGCCAGAGAGGTTCAAATGTGAATGCAAGCTCAGGCATCGTTTATTACTCTGGTTCTGTCCAGCACCTGGCCCAATGAGGCCCTTATCCACTTAGCCTAATAGAGACAACAAAAAGTTTAAACCATGCTCATATCATCCTAGATGTTCAGATGGAGATTAAGTCCTGGGATTCAGGAATTTTGCAGAGGATTCATCCTGTTGGCAATGCAACTCTGCAGTTCCTTGGCATTCATGAAACTCATGTTCTCCCCATTCCTCAGCTTACTCAGAGCCTGAGTTGGCTTTGGCTGGGCCACGGCTGGGCCACAGCGTGAAATCTGTGCTTCAGTTTAGAGCAGAAGATGCCTGCAAACTGGATGGGACGCTTGTTAGATAGAGACCAAATACATGCTTTTGGCTGCTTCACTGAAAGAATATTCACAGTTACAAGGAACATTTGGTCATTTGGAGTAATAAGAAAGACCATTATGTTTTTCTGATTTTTAAACTGTGGTTGACATTTTTGAAAGGGTGCATGCTGGCAGCCTCTGAGACATAGAGGTCCCCTAGTCCAACTCCCTGCTCAAAGGAGGCCCAATTAGACCAGATTTCTCAGGGCTTTGTCCTGTCAAGCTTGGATATCTCCAAGGATGGAGACTCCACAACCTCTCTGGGACCCTGTTCCAGTGCTTGACCCTCTTTACAGTATAAAACTTTTTCTTAATACTGAGTTAGAATTTCCCATGTTCCAGCTTGTGCTACTGCGAGCTTCCAAGAAAAGTTTTGCTCAATCTCCTTTACACGCTCCCATCAGCTGTAGACAGCAGTCACTTCTTACAGCTAAACATGCCTGGTTCTACCAGCCTCTTCTCATAATAATCTTCCCTATTCCTATGCAAGAGAGAGGCTGTATTTTTTTGGTATGGCTTTCTTCTTTTACTGAAAAGACACCATTATCTTCTTTTAATAGCACTTCACAGAACCAGAAGTGTTCACAGAGATACATACAAGCACCCTTTAAAAGCCCATACCTATAGACTTGGCATTGCTCCAGCTCTGCTCTGCACTCCAGCATCATTTCAGCTTGAGAACACGCACTCAGAGCAGCTAGTTTAAATATTTATAGCTGTGTAGTTGCATACTCCAGCTACCAGACTTTTATCCAAATGCCCTAGCTGTGCACCTGCATTGAAATCCTTGTTGCTTCCAGAGACGGCATCTGACCTGTCTGACAGCTTTGTGAACTCCTGGACTACAAATTAGACACAGCCTTGCTGTGCTTTGCTGTCTATAACATGAAAGGATGGAGCCCAACAAATTCTTTCTTTGCCTTTACACTTTCCAGAAAAGCTGCCTTATTTCGTAGTGATTGTTCAGACAATTCTTATCTGTTTCCCACATGGAAAAGCAGACAGTGTTAAATTCAGCCTTGCAATCTTTTTGCAGCAGGCTATGTTATGAGAGTAGGTCTTTCTCAGCAAAGTTTGTGTGAGGCTGTCAAAATCCTGGAGCTGTGAGAACGTCTGAAATCAATAGACAAGAAACTTCCAATGATGCTGCATTTGTTTTTTCTTTCACTGCCCTTCTTGACATGAATGCAATGTTCCTCTGAGGCACCAGTCTTGGCATGAGAAAGGCTATTGCAGCCTGCGCCGGAGGAGCAGGATGGCAAGTGGTGGGGTGAGCTCCCCACCCAGCGCCCCATCATTGTGCCAGGACTGGGAAGGGCCCCAGTTATGAGAGAGACTTTCCTAGAGGAGACACCTCAGCACTGGGAATGGTGCCAGAGACTCTTCCTCCAGCACCCTATGAAGATCCATTAGAGAAGCAGCTTTTATTTCCCAGTGAGCTTGCGCTCAAGGACTGGGAGACTGAACACTCGTAATTCATTGCCTAACGACCAGTGCTATCGGAGGAGAGGGGCTGAGATACAGCCTTCAGCCAGCAGGTTGGCCAGATCTATCTGCTCATCATCCAGGTGTAGGACAGAAGAAGAACCCGTGCCCTCCATGCTCCCTGCCCTGCCCTAGAGCCGAGAGGAGGTGGTTGAGGCGTGAGTGGAGCCACAGCCCCATCGCCAGCATGCCAGATGCCATTGCTGAGCCAGCAGCTGTGAAGTGGTAGTGATGGACAGTGCCGTGGTCCTTGAGGAGCATCCCTGGATCACTTATGAGACGGTGCAGCCATGCGTCACCCTTTCAACAGCGATTTCAGCTAGGGAAAGAAAAAAGCTCTGGGCTATAGCGAAACTTCTGTATTCTCACATTTATTAAATGAGCTTATTGCTCATATTACTCCTACCTCTGGCCATTTAAAATGCAAGGAGCTCCTGCTCTCCTGCTGACGTGAATCAAGAGCACACACTGAAATGCCAGTGAGTTATGCTGGTGCAAATCCAACTTGAGCCTTAAAACATGTTAATATCACATGTGAATTCATGTAAGTGCATATGCAAGGGAAAAAGAAAGCAAAAAGAATGAGGTGGGACTGAAGATCTGTCCCTGCTATTTAATGGAGTCCATTTGCAGGCATTTCAGTAGTGCTTATCACTCTCCTGTCCAGCTCTTGGCTTAATTTCTTCACTTTTGAGAGATATCTACTGAAATGGCAATGGAAATTCATGCAGTATACTTGCATTTTCTAATGCCTCTTCAGCAATATTGCTTTGGCTAATATAATACTGTTTATCTGATATTTTCTAAGAGTTGGAGACTAGAATGTGATCCAACAAATTTAACTCCTTCACCACTTAAGAAAACTCAGTGAAATCAATGGGTAAAAATGCAGAATTTCATTAAGCATTCCATTAATTTTTCATTATTTCTCTACACTATGTGATGCTTATTCATGTTGCTAATTACCCTTTCATTTTCCCAATTTGTATAGAATATAACAGGAAAAATAAAAATACTGGGCATTTGTGGACTATTCACAGACCATTTGTTACATGAAGTTATAGTTCAACAGACAGATGCATGAGTACCTGTGTGCACACACACTGCCTTTACTCCACAAACAATTAATATGATGACTAAAAGAAAGACCATGGATATAAGTTTCTAAGGGTTATTTTTTGTTCTTTTGTGTTCCCGTCCAGATACACAGTTTTGCCAAGAGTCAGTTGTAGTCTTAATCCATGTGAAAGCATATCTGAACATAAGTTTGGCAAAGCACTTACTTGTACATATGTAATCTAGAATCAGATAAGATAATACTGGTATCGTTCCATTAAAAGCGAAGTCCTGAACACTGGAGTAATTACATGGATATTTATTTAGTTATTGTTAGACATTGATTCCGTTAATCAGGCTCTGGTTGCTGGTAATAAATATTTAGCCACTGATAACGCTCTGCAAGATTAGAATGGTGCTTAATAATCCTTGAATAAGAGAAAAAAAAAGTTTTGGAAACAATATTTTTCCAGATATCCACTTTCTTGGGATAACGGAAAAAATCCATTTCCTAAGGACAAAGATACAACCTGAAATGTCTGACATAGAAATGGGAAAGAGGTAATTGGCATACCTGTGAAATTTGGAGTAGTAAACATGCTTTGCTTTTTCAATTTTCTTTTGAATGGGAAAGGAGCAGAGGGCTTTAGATTATGCGAATGTTAATGTGACAAATGTTAATTCATAAATCTGCATGGGATATTGGTTGAAACATCTATTTTTTCAGCTACTTATATTTAGCCAGAGAACCTCTCCTTTAGAAATAAAAATTAACCTCTGTTCTTTACTGCAACTTTGCATGTCGTACCTTTAAGAGAATGAACCCATCCTGAACTCAGTGCAGTTTGGTCTTTTCCTGCTGTAGCATGAATCTTGGAGAGATTATAACCAATTTAAGCAGGATGGGGGATTCTGTTTCTAACTAGCTACAAGCAAACCGCTAAGCAACCAGCAAGGGAAAATGAGAGGTATTCACAATAGTCTCCAGCTTGGATTACATGTATCTTGAAAGCACTAGCAGCAGATGCTTGTGGAAGTGATTATGCACTGGATCATGTGCACATCCTTCTGGCTGCCGTCACCACTTAGGCACATTTGTAGTGTAGGAAAAAGCCCCTCCAGTTTACAGAAAAAGGAGCTTAGAGTATATTGCAGAAGGCACCAATAACCATGGAGTTTAAAGGAGCTCAGCAATTACTCTGCTGCTTAGGGGCCCAAGCCTGCGGATCAAAACTTTAAACAAACCACAGGATTATGGATCATAGCCTTTCAGGGATTTCAACATTTTGCCATACTTTAATTTATAGACATAATAACACTTTTATTGAGAAAAGCACTCTTTTCTCCTTTTTTCGCCAACACAAGCTCTTATTAATTAGGGCAGTTTTCTGCATTTCTGTAAATAGTAATTCTAAAAGCTTTTGCTAAGATATTTTATTCTGTCTAGCCTTTAGGCTGCAGATGTCATTATACAGCTCCGCAGTCTACTTGACAGATCCTTAGACACATACAACAAATGGCTTTGGAGATGGCTGCACTATATCCCTGTGCTGCTGTTCTTTTTTATTTTAAAGAACTACAATAGAAGTGTTTGGGATTTTTTTCCAGTCAATTTATTGACATTCCCTGATTTTTCAGTGTGGGGTCTCTTCTTAGCTTAGTTCTGAGTTCAGTTGTCCTGGATTTTCATACTTCCAAGCAACTCATTCTCTCCCTCTCTATGTGTTGCTGCCTTTTTCTGCTACCAAAAGCCTAGTAGCCTTTCTCCTGATTTCACTGAGGATCCTGGAAAGTGACAGTGACTGAGGCTCCTGCAGACTGACTCTGCTTATTGCTTGGACTCACTGCAGGTCAGCCCCAACAGAGGGATTTCATCACTCATCTGTACTAGGCTTCTGAGAGCATCTGCCAAGATGCCCAATCTGATTGTACGCTTCCTCTGATACTGGTTATGGGTTTTGTTACAGTTGGTTGTCCAGATGTGTAAACTGATATTACAACCACAAGGCTCTGATGTTACAGCCTGATACTCATTAAAAGCTGCAATTTATCACCTTCCTGCCCATTACATACAACAATATGACCTGCTGAAAGACAGGCAACATGGTATGTGACTTCTTTAATTTTTTTTTTTCTTAAACTACATAAAAAATAAATAGGGCAGCTTGGGTCTACACTTTTTAACCAAGGGAAAAAAAAATCAGTGAGGAGTTCCTAACTCCTTCAAGTCCCTGATCCTATTTTTCACCTCTAGGAAGTGTTTTGTTTAGTCAATGTTTCCAGTTAAAAAAACCCAAACCCTTCCCTTTCTTCTCCCCCTGTCCCAAATAACTGTTGTTATATCTGCTGCTGACTTGAGCAGTGTATCTGAATGCTCTCAGTGGACAGGGGGTCAGTGAATTCCCACTAGGGAGTAGTAGTCTCTATATGAAGAACTGTGGCTATAAAAATGACCTGCTGTTCTGGGTTACTCACCATTAAGATGACCTCAAAACACAAGGGAGAACACATAAGTCCTTTGGGCTAAGGAGTTTTGCTCTGTTTCACATCACCCTAGTGCAGGACTATTGCTTGCAGATGTTTTTGCAGAGCATACAATGTCAATTGGACAAAAATCTGCATTTAAGAAGTAGTTGTTCTGTGAAAATCTTGAGCAAAGGGTTGAATTTATCTTTCCTAAAGGTGAGGCCTCCAACTGGACTCACCTCCTGTAAGATGTGGGAAGAGACAGTGTATTTAGGTTATTGCAGCGTTGAAGCACATGCTGCTAACTGAGATGCAAAGAAGGAATAAACAATGACTCAATGCCATTCCTGTTCCACAGAGAGCCATAAATATGGGGAGAAAGTTGCTGAGTAAGGCACTAATGCAGCAAGTGGCAGAAATTAATCAAGAGGTAGTGCCACTTTTATAGAGCGAAAAGGATTCAGGAACGGACTGACTGAGCAAAGAGATGGGGCTGAGATCAATTGAACGGGAATAGCCTTCTTGGATTAAGTGGCCATTCCCTGTGCAGCCAAATGCTATTAGTGAACCTATATAAGAGGAGTCATCTTTTATATGGAGGGGATGAACGGTGCAAAGAATCTTATGTAGTCTATGATTTCGCAAAGCTGCGGTGAACTAGACACCAAACAGGGATGCCAGTAGGCAGGTGCTTTGGAGACACCTGAAAGTGAGAGAAATCAAACAGAAACCATTGCAGCCCAAGTGAAAATCACAAACAGTATGCAAAAATGAAGTGTGAAGCAAAGGTGATTTCAAAAACTATACGTGGATCTCCTCTTTTTCGGATCTGACCCCTGGGGCTGGGTGAAAAAGCCTCTGCAAAAGATTTTAAGCTTTTGTGAAATTTCTCATCTGAATCAGAATGAAAAGTAAACATCAGAAAGTGATGGGGTTACTAACAAGCTTCACTGCGTAGACCAGACAAAACACTGGTTTTTAAATTGTGATTCATTTCAATCTTCATCTTTTTATTTTGCAAACCTTTTCAGTATGAATTAAATAAAATTGGGAAAATAACTTGCAGATTTTTCCCTATGGAAACTGTCAAAACTGAGTATGTTAGACGTTTTCAAAATTGACTTAAAAGCATTTTATACTGAGGATTTTTGGTGTCTTGGGGTTTTTTGTTAATTAGACTCCTGTAGTGCATGATATAATTTTTGACAACTTTTCATTTTCTGACCATACCCCAGGACTGTTTCACTGCAGAATTTCCCAGCTATCGCTGCTGGCTGTTGTATTGCAACAAACTGTGCCAACAGCCCGGGTTCAACAGCACACAGGACCCTCCTTCAACACCCGCCTGACCTGGCCATGCCCTCTGAAGTACGTACCAGCTGGCTGTCTCTTTATGGCAGGGCTATTTTTGGTGGGCAGTGCTGCCAAGGCAGTATGAAAAGGGCTTTGTCGGAAGGGACGTGTGAGCCTGCTTCTTCAATGTCAAACACCTGTATAGATACTTCCACCATAAAACATGGGTGTAAAATAATGCAGTTTGCACTTGCTTCCTTAAGGTAAATGGCAATTAAACCAGTATCTTCACTTTCTTTTCTTTCTGTCCCAGGGAGAGAAAGGCATGACTACTGTTTTATTCCTGTTTTCTGGTAGTATTTTTCTCTCCCAAGTCCCATGTTTGAGTGACTTTACAAGGCACACAGGGGGCAGTGAAGAATCAAGCGTTGTGTTCACACAGCCTGTCAGATTCCCCTTGTCTTTCCACTCACTGGTGAAGGTGTACCAAAGCCAGCCGGAGCTGGCTGCATCAGTGGTATGGAATCTCACAGCCCAGCCAAGTACAAATAGCCCATTTGTGTCGCTCTTGAGAGGTTTCTGAGGGTTATTCTCTGTATCCTGAAAAGAAGAAGTGAAACCTAATGACCTGGGAAAGGGTGTGGTGTGGGGGAAGCAGGTCCCTGCCAGGTGGAGGTGGCTGCAGCCAGGCCCTGCGGGGGTTGGAGAAATCTGTCAAAGGCAGCTTCTCTTCCTCAATCCTGCCAAGGAGAAGCACCTTCTGAGCAGAGTGACATTCCACCAGCATTTGGCTGCTACCAGGTTTCATTTCGCTATGTTTTTGGCACCTGTTTTAAAACGGAAACATCACATCCAACAGAAATTTAGCCCGTTTGAAATGCAAACCTGAAAATGGGAAGGGGAGCCCTGCCGTGGTGGAGTGTAACATTGCTACAAAGCACCGAGTGTCTGCATGATGCTTGCTTTTCCCTGAGGGTATCCTCCAGGCTTGGGAAGGAGGAAAGAATTAATGGGACCAGGGAAATGGGAGAGGGATAATGTAGAAGATCTTCAGGTTCCCCAGCAGCGTTTGGGGTATATACTGCATCACTCCTGACCTAGCAAGGATCAGTGGCTTCAGCAGGGAGGTCATGTGGGGAACACACAAACCCTGATCACACGACCAGCCTCTGCAGCATCATTTGCACAGTTGGAGATCTCTGTGCCTTCCCTTCCCGGGGGACCCCACGGATTTGCACATGTAAGGTAGAGAGTTACCTATCCCCATGTCTCAGAAGGGTGGATTTTGTTGTGAGGAAGTCACAAAAGCACAAACATAAGCAGGTAAAACAACAGAATCACAGACTTTGGAGATAAAAGGCTACCTCAAGGCAGGATCATCAACATAACTGCATGTACATCATTCCTGACAGGCACTCACTCTTGCCTGTAGTTAAAAATCACAACTTATGAAGACTGAAGGTTTTCCAAATGATCTGTGCCATATCTCCGCTGTTCCTTACTATTAGAAAGCCTGTAACAAATGTCTAGCCTGAATTTTCCTTGCTACAGTTGAAGCTCCTTGCTCATCATAGCCACCAAGAAAATCTGGACAGGGCAGTTCTCCCCTATTCTCTTTTTATCAGCCTCTTTCTGTTTCTGAATAATGTTACCATGCTTCTCTTCAGTCTCTTCTTCCTCAGACTAAATGCCAGTTTATTCAATCTTACGTCATAAATCAAGTTTTCACAAAGTGGGCCATATTTTTTACTTCATTTTTCCTATTTCTCCTTCACTTTTCCCCATCTTCTCTCTAGCTCATACTTTATCTGTCCCCAACTCTTTACCATAATCTGATTCTATCCTTATTTTCTCTTCTATCCATTTGAGGACTTTGTAACAGGGCTTGTTCTGGAATTTGGGTTTCTTCTTATTCTGCTTTGCCTTCCTGCTTTTGCCAAGGATGATCTTAAAGTATTGAAACATTGTCTCTCCCCTTGGTTAGATGAGCACAACTTTACCAGTCAGGATCTCTCAAGCTGTAGATCTTTAGCTCTGGCTTAGCAGCTTGTCTTCAGTACAGCCCCAGGCAAGGCAGCCGACCTTGCCCTAGCTATAAGCTTCTTGAGGGCTTGTGTGATTTTTAAAATCAAGGTAGTTTATTGCAAGAAATAGAAAAAAAAACTAGCACTAGTCTGAAAACTTGAGCTAGTTTTGGGTAAGCGTCAAGGTCTCCTAAGCAGCTTACGTTTTTCTGGTCACAGGCAGTCTTTAACATCAATTTAAGAAACCACTCCAGAAATGGAAAGCTTATGTATAATTAGTGCTCACAGGCTTCAGGGCTGTCATAAGGCTGAGGGATATAAAGACGAAAAAGATTAGGTCTGTTATGTGTCTCACACCCACAAACCAGTATTGTCAATCTTAATATTGCAGCGTCCTTCTGAGCTGAGGGCTGTCACAGGCTGTTGGTTTTTTTGTTTGCTGCGTTTGTAATGAGTTCATGCCAAAACCATCTCAGGAGTATATTGCGCAGTGTTGGGCCTAAACACATTCAATGTCTTCTGAACCCACGTGTTAGATTCTCCAGCCACAGCTACACATGTTTGAAAGGCAAAGTTAATGATTTTAAGTTAATCTAGGGATCTTCCTTTACATAAATGATTGCAAAATAATGAATTCTTATGAAAAATTTCCTTTTTTTCATGAAAAAAAATACTGTGTAAGAAAACTCTGGGTTTGGATATTGTTCTGTTCAGTGCAAAGGGCAGATTGTTGGCATTCCTGGGTAATTCTGCTCTCTGGCAAAGGAGTGCTTCTTATCAAATGCTCTGATGTACAAGTGCCTAAGGGTTTGTTCACATGGGAAAATTCAGTGGCACTATTCATACCTCTCCACTGCAGAATATAAGTACCCACATGGGAACTCAACAAGGATATAATTATTTTGCTTTAGAAAAGTCCTAAGTACCTTCATATAATTTCTGCCCAGAAAATTCGCTATGGCACAGGTAATGCAACACACCAGAGAAAATGCTTTTGGAGACATCAGAAAGGACTGCTTTGTACAAAAGCAACTCTTCACTCATGTGACAACACATTTCGCTATTTGAGACTGTTTTTTCACACAGAGCTCTCTGTCTCTAATTTAAAAAAAAATCATTCTACAGAGAAATTAGAACGAATAACATGCACATACTTATCCACACCCACCTACCCACTGTTTTAATTATTGATGTTAGTTTTGCTGCACTTACTTACACTTTTCTTCTGTAAATGCATCCTCACTCTGAGCACCGCACTCAAGACAGATGCTATCTGAGCAGTGACTACAGCTCTTGGTAAGCAAACGATGTGCTGAATGCTGATGGAGAGGGCTAGCGCTAGCTCAGGAAAATAAGTAAGAACAGAACGCAGGTAATGTAAAACAATTTCACACTTGAAAGGATATTAACAGGACATGCTGCACCTGCAGCCATGAATTTCATTTGCATAGGAGAAAAACAATCTCTGTGCTGTAAATGTAATACAATGGGTAGGAGGGATCAAAGAGTGAGAGAGAAGGAGAACACAGGCTGCCTCGAATACAGCGTCCCTTAGCAGTGGCTGGGATGCAGTCTTTGCAGTTCTGCCTTTTGTGTCTACTCTGCCCTTTGCAGTTCTAGCTGAGTGACCTGAAGCAGGTGGTATAACTCAGAGAGAGATTTCAGAGTCCTCTGGTGCCCGGCAGCATCCACGTGCCCCGGCTCGGCACATTCTTGCACAGCCTTCTGCAGCTGCAGCTGCAGGGGGAGGGAAACCAACGGTCCTCTGAGATTTGGGGAAAACCAGCGACGGAATATTTTGTCACAAATTACCTGAGGAAAAGGAAAGAGCAGATTGTTGTCTTTTAGGAGCTACAACTAATGCCCTGCTGCTTCTCTAGGACTGTAACAAAATGTCATCTGAATCCAAAATGTCTCCAGCCAGAAAAGGAGCATCCACAAAGGCTATGCTGTAGCTGAGGAATCCCCCTTTGTCTCAGACTGCTCTTGCACTTCTGCATAGCAAGTGATGAGGGCGAGGGAGTGCCAGAAGCAGGCAAAAGGCCACCAAGCTACACTCCCCCAGCCCCTCTGCTGTGCTAGTCCCTCCCACCAGCACAAGCTGGGTGAGCTATAAGACACCTCATCCGAGGGCCAAGAATCCCATGGGCTCCCCTTTCCACTACATCAGCATACTAGGTCTGTGGAGTGGAGAATCACAGTCATAGCCCCCCCACTGCTTACACGTGGGCAGCCCCGACTTTACCGTTAGTGGAGACAGTAATGCTAATCCCCTGCCTCTGCTTCCTTCACTCTCCTGTCGGAGGCATTGGGCTAACAGCTACACAAAAACATGGCAAATAAACACTAGTGAATATAAAGATCTGTTTGCGTGCCCCAGGATGGGATTTCTGAGCAGGACTGGCACGTATGTGGCCACGTTTAAAAACCTGACTGTCGTCATCTCACAGCCTCCTAGTACATACCATGCATTTTAGAGTCAACGTGATTTTAAAAGAAATGGATGCATAAAGCAGCTGTGTCTACTCACTTGCAAGTTGTTATTGGCTCTCTGTGCTCCACATTTTCTGATTTTCAGATTGCATTTTGAAAAGCAATCAAAAAAATTACAATCTTCATCTCCTGTGCAGTTCTGTTCGAGGATGTCCCTCATTTTGGGTTCAAAAAAGGCCATATCCACATCAATGGCCACCACCTGTGGATCAAAACAAGCCATCAGATCTGGCATGGCACAGCCTGCGGGACCGGCCTGAGCAAGCATTCTTTGCTGCTTGCTTTTGGAAATGCTGTGCTGAGAGCATCTGCCAGTGGAGAACTGGGATCACCATGAAAGGGTTTTATTTAACTTAACTGAGCTGCACGAGTCTTATAAACACCACTTTTGAAACAAAAACAGCCAATGCTTACCACCCCAGGAAAGGGAAAATTATTTGTGGACAATATGCGTCCCTGGGGTCAACCGGATTGATTTGCCTTATACCGGGACCATCCAGCTTGAAGATTGATTTACTTGTTGTTGCACCTTATGCAGATGGCAACTCAACCTTTTAATTATATGATGGTACAAAATTACCCACAGGCCAGA
The DNA here is from genome assembly GCA_031468815.1 of Morus bassanus. NCBI lineage: Eukaryota > Metazoa > Chordata > Aves > Suliformes > Sulidae > Morus > Morus bassanus. The sequence continues at coordinate 104,898,935 of CM062567.1, read as the reverse complement.
TGGTATCATTTCACAATTCACCATTCAGACTAAACCCCTGATTTTATCATTGTGGAGAGGAGCAGTGGGATGTGCAGAAGTACCTGCACCCAGTACAGCCCCTCCAAACCTGCCATTGCATTCAGTGGGTTTGAATCCGCTCAGCTGTAGAGAGATCCCTGAGGCTGCTGAAAGTCAAGACTGCTTTGCCCAGTCCTGTTTTCTATGGTTTGACTCTTTTATTGTGCATGGTTCTTTTTCTGCTTGTCCAGAAATATGGTCCATAACAGAGTCTAGTCAGCAGCTGGTCTCAGCAGAAAAAGCAAAGACTGGAGGGATCAATCAGTTTTCTCACCCTGACACAAGGCTTGCAAAATAATGAATACACAGCACAAAGAGGTCTGCAGAGCTGCTGTCTGTGCTAGGTTTGAAACCATTCTGGGAGTGAAGGGCTGTAGTCTCGGTTTTGGCCAGTGTCACTCCACCCATGAATACTTCACTTTAAAAAAATCACAGCAATAAACAGGGAAAGAAAGGAAGCCAGTAATGGGATGGCAGCTGCTTGACATGAGACAAACTGTGAGTGACCACAGTGAACGCAGCCTGCCTTCAGCGCCATGGATGCAGCAATCAGTGCACGCTCAGAGCTGCGCTTGACACTTGGCAGTCAGGGTCAGAGACTCTCCCTTGCAGCAGCTGACACACACATTTTCATGGGTCTGGGACCAGGGCAAAGCAGAGTTACTTGCACTCAAATGATTGTCTTATTTTTAAGATTCGACCCCACAAATAACAGGGGAAGCTGAGCTGCGTGGCTGGAGCAGCAGCTGGATGAACCCCAGGAACTAAAGATGTCTGGTCTGGTAGAAGGCCAAATAAACCTTCCACAGGCAAAAGAAAGAACAAGGTCTAATCTTCATTTTATTCTACTTCTTTTTCCCCAGGGAAAATCTTAAAGAGATGAGGCATAGCTTAAAAACTCAAGTATTTTTAAGCTTCTTGGAGAGCTTGATAATAATGATGTAGCCTAAGGAATTTCACACGTTTGGACAGGCAATTTTTTTTTTCTTTTCTTCTTTACTTCCTCAAGCTTTCTGCAGTTTTGCTGTTCACTTCTTTGGAGAAGAGACAGTAAAAGTGGTACAGAGTTTTCCCAGTCCTAGGGTCACTGCATCAGCACCCTGGTGGGGTCTCTGCCCCCACTGAGCACCTTTGATAAGCTGATCAATTGGTCTGCTGGAAAAAACAGCCCTGATTCCCAAATATGCGGCTGCCAAAGGGTTCACTGGTTTCACTGAAGTTCATCTGTTACAAAAATGTGTGGGCATCCAGCCACACCTCTGAAGATAGAGCTGGGTGACACATTTCACCTATAAACAGCTACATTTTGGTGGGGTTTCTTACGACTGTAATTGATGATGAAGGTACCTAAGGAAAGGCAGGAAGGACCCAACTTGGCTCCTGACCCGATTTAAAGGCATGTCTAAGGTGCTGTAATCTTTCTAGTTCGCTCTGAGGTGCTGGTAAAATAGGAAGCTCTCCTGGAACACTGCATATTCACCCAGACCTCCTTCCAACTCTGACCCTTTATGTAGCTCCTCAGCAGCTTAAAATTCCCCTGGATGATCTACCAGGCAGTGATCTCTCCCCTCCGTGCTGCAGGAACAGCATGTGAACGCTAGAGTGAGGGCCAGAGGCTTATCCCCACCATTTGAAAATAATCCTTAAAGTAAAATTATTGCACTCCTGGCACATTTCTTTGGGCATTAGCAGTCTCGTTGCTGGGATGAGAAATAGTGGTACTATTACGAGTGTATATTATTATCCTATGCAGAGCACAAGAAACAAGCAAGTGAAAAAATTGCTTAAAACAAACATGAGGGACAAAAAAAGAGGCTGCCTTGCTGTGTCCCTGTTCTGGAACTGGTTGATAAAACCGCCTAGAGTTTCTGCTTCTCACTCTCCTTCCCTTTTCACCGATCAGAAGCTCTCTCTGTGTGTTCCCCACTCCCTGCATCTTTCTGTCTGTATCTCCTGTTTCCCAGCCCAGTGGCATGAAAACAGGTGATATCAACAGGCTGTAAGTAACATACAACTGGGAGAGCCATGAGTGAGCAGTGGCTTACTTTTTCTTTTTTAATTAATTCTCCTAGAAAATACTAAATTACTTTCCTATACCAGAAGGTAACTGCTGTCTTTTTGGACCCCAGAAGTCACAGGAGGATCCTGGAGAAGCAAGCCTCACCAAGACAACTCGTAAGGGAAGACTCATCCAATGTTATTCCTCTTTTCCAAAATGAAATCTCTTTTCCTCTAAGCAGGTGGTAAAACAGATGCTCTGGTGTGTGCTCAGCCACAGGCAGTCACAGCCCTGCGTAACTGAAAAAGATGGGCAAAGCCTGCCTTGAGGGATCCCTGCCATGCCTCACTCTTTGCCTGAACACTGGTATGCTTTTTTAGTTTCTTGCTGTAACTCCTCACCCATTCCCTGTTCAGCTGCTGTACTGCACCTGAATAAACAATGGGAGGGAAGGGAAGGGTAAAGGGGAAGCACTCTAATTGCTCTTAATGGCTATATGTTTAGGCAATGTTCATCTAGTACTCTGAAGATGCAAGTGTTATATTAACACTCGGTGAGTACTGAAAATAGCATTCAAGTCCCTGAAAATGCTTTACGTTCACTCAGAGTGCAGAAACTCCACTGATGTCACTGCAAATTGTGAGTCTGGTTCAAACACTTACTGCACAGTGCCTCCAGCCCATACACACAATTCCCACTGAAACCAGTGGAATTTCTGTCTGCAGAATGAATGCAAGATATATTCAGCAATGTGGTGCTGAGCTACATAACTATTTAGAAAACACGCACAGTTATTCAGATCTGAGTTACAGCTGTACAACGAAAAGTCAAAGAGTAACAGTACCAGGCAGTTTCACGTCGCTGTCCTTGGATGGTTTCCAGACCAGATAAACTGATCACTAAAGCACAAAGATGTGTGTGTTTGCATGTGGGGAGTTCTCCTTGTGCCAGGTCAGAGAATTCAGCCTTAGCTTTCAAATTCAAACAGTCTTTCCTTTCAGCATCACTACCAGAAAGAGTTGGTGTGGCTCAGATTACAGCTTTTGAGATCTCCTTGCCTTCAGGAGGTATTCCTCACCGCATCCAAGGGACCCTGTCGGTGCCAGTGCCTTTGAGGAGGTGAAACAAATCAGAACTGAGCAAACAGTTCTCGAAACAAGTAGCAGGATCTAGCACTCTGAAGTGTGATACTAAAAGGAAGAAAAGCAGTACAGAAGCTCCCCTGTCACTTGTAAATGCATTGGTTTTGGAAAAACTTGTCCTAAAGCTGTACGAGGAGCCACTTTCAGACTAGAATTCGACCTCAAATTACTGCAGCTTAACCCCAAAGACTCAGCTTACCGTGAGATCATGCCTGATAGCGAAGTTTTCTGGTTTGATGTCACACAGGTGAAATCGGTGAGAGAAATCATTATCAAAATGCTGCACCATGTCCAGAAAGCTGAGTGCAATGTCAATGATGGCTCTCACCTTGCTTTTGCGGCCAGCAAGGGAGGGACCAACCACATTTTCCAAGGGAAAAAGAGTTTTATGCCAGGCATGTCCAGCTGTGAGATACTCCACAGCATAAAAGTGTCCACAAGAGCCAATAATTCGTAGCACGTGTTTGCTGAAGTCCTGCAGCAAACTGAAGTAGATATATTCTTCCTGCTGGAGCAAGGACCACATGCTGGCCACCTGTGCTTTCCAACGTGGTCCCTTCTTCCTTGTCCACAGGGGCCCCATGGTATTGTTAGACAGTTCTAGCCCCAGGACGTTTTTGACCTCCAAGGCTACCATCAGCAGAAGCTCTGTTTCAGGAATATCCTGTGTTTCCACCTCCTCTAGCATACTGAGATGCTGGTAGCTGGAGAAGATTTCCTTTTTGGATTTCAGGATGATGGGCTGGCCTCTCCAGTCAGCCTGGATGACCTTCTTACCTCTGTCATAGTAAAGGCAGTGCTTGTACACCAGCTTGTGTGCCACACACAGGTCTTCACAGAGGTCGCCAGTCAGGGCTCCACTGCTGTAGTCAAGACACTGGAGTGAAAGAGCAGAATAATCATAGCAGGACCATACACCCATGGACCACTTAGAAGAAAGGCAAAGAATCAGCAATAGTCCTAAGCTCAAGAGTCTTGCAGCAGTCATGGTACCGCAAGCACACACCTTCTAGAACCATTGGGTTATTCAGTGGTTTTTCAGAAGTCTGCAGAGACCTTTTATTAGGGGGAATCTTGCTTCAAAACGGGGACTCTTGGGATGGTAAAGGACAGGCTTTTTTGGGGCAAGGAAATGGACTAGATGACCTGTTACTCTTGAGTTCTAGCCACATACAAATTCAGTGAGACAAGCTTTCAACACACTCGGCTGCACTATGTGAGATTCTGGGCTGTAACGCTTTAAGGCACAGAAGATAACTTCCAGTATAAGTCAGGACTTCTCTGGAAGGTTCAGGGCATCATAACTTAGACATCGTCACTTAAACTACAGGAAAATCCATGGGTAGCTGGATTGCTGGGACCTTCCACAGCCCCGTGTATTTCAACGTTGCACTCAACATGCCTTGAATGAAGGTGTAAGAACCTCCTTCCGCACTACCAGGAAACACAGAGGTTGCCCTCAATGCCTCTTGGACCAAGAACTTTCAGAACTTTTAATATGTAAATGCTGTAGGACAAAATGACTTTTCCAGTTTTTATATGTACTTATCAGAAGTGACATTCTAATATGCATTAAATGCTTATTTTTTTTTTTTAAACTGGAAAAAAATCACCCCATGGAAACATGGGAACTGCTGCTTGATAGTTAAATGGTCACTGCAAATTCATACAAGAACTGCAAGGATTCCCTCACCAGTCCTCCCTTCAACCCATAATTGTTTCCATACCATCATTTCCAAAAGTGTAGGCAGTTGATATATTCCTATGGGCATTCAGAAGTGCAGCTGCAGGGACTGCTTTGGGCGAATCAGTAGAGGGGATGATCAGAGGTCTCTGGTGAAAGGGGAATAGACTGTGATGGTGTAGGAAGCCAAACATCTGGGAGGCGGCTTGACAGTGTCAGCCTTCTTCATTGCTTTCTGGCATTTGAACCTTCATTGAAACAAGTTGGCAGCTCCCACTGCATGTGGAGTACTTGCAATGGCTGCCTGACCCCCACCTCACTTGTGACTTGCTGTTACGTACACAAGAAACAAGATCATAAAATTCAAGTGATGTATTTTCTCAGGACAGTCTCTGAGGTGTGCACCTCTGAAGTGTGAGGAACATATTCTGATGCCAGGCGACATTCAGAGCCCAGCCTTAAACAACACACTGGGGAACGGGTGGAGGATTAAGTCCAAAATCAAGGAATGATGATAAATTGACTAAAGCAGCTCACTGAGGGCAGTTCAGACAGGCATAGAATTTATTTATACTCTGATGTTCTCACAGCCCAAATGAGAACATTCAATGCCAGCAAGGAGAGCCAGATAGGCAAACTCTAGGATGACTGCCCTGACCCTGAGTCCAGGGTGATGTACATGTGTGAAACACACAGTTCTGCATCCACATCCACATCAGGATGGCCAAGCAGACTCTCTGGACTGTCCACAGACTTCAGAGCACGCAGATCAATGTGTTTGCTTTTGAAAATCCACTCCTATGAATGTAATACAAATTTATTTTCCCTTTTTAAGTAGAAAATGTAATTTCCTCAGCAGAAGCAGTTTAGGAGTTCTCACCATCTGGAACTCTAGGCAATTTTAGAAAGAAGGCTACAAACAGAAAGAATTTTTGGGGTTTTCTTTGGAGCATAAGTATAACCACATTTAAAATCATTGCTCTCCTATTGAGAAGACCACAACATAACTCTTCTGCTACAGTAAGAGAATATAGGATTTAGTCCTGTAACTGGGTCCACATGGGTGAACACTTGCCCCTGTGGACAATTTTACTGTGGTCCATCAAGTTCACTATTAGAGGGTCCGTATGCATAGACCTCTTGCATCTAGAAGAACACATGCCTGGAAGACCTGCAGACAAACATGTGAACATGTAGCTTATTTTCTTGCACTGCCATCATGACATTCTTAATGGCATTAATGAGAAAAAGTAGTTGTGGAAAAAATAGTCTTACATTTCCCAGACATAGGAGGTGAGTCATTTTTGAACCTGGCTGCTGTATAGGACTTGTCTGCTGTTCCAGTTGAACCCATAAATCTTTGATTATTAACCTAGTACCTGATAAACAGTCTCTGAATCTGATTCTTCTTACACTGAACTTGTGCAGTGTTTTGCAAATGAGGATTTGTGAAACAGGACTTGAGCAAGGATTTCCTGGTCTCACAGTGATGAAACGCAGATTTACCCTCCAGAACTAACATTCTCTGCTGGTCACCAATGAAAGCAAGAATTTCAAAAGCACTTCTTCAAATAATCAATCAAGAAGTTTGAACAATCTTCGAAGTGTCTCTCTCTACTCACAGAATGTAGTGAGTTGTGAGTCACTCAATGGCTTTAAAAATCTCCTCAGTTTCCTGTTCATTATAACCTAGGTCAGCAAAGACTGACTGTACCTTCATATCCCCCCATTATTCCAATTTCCAATGCTTTATGTTTTGCCATGAGCATAATACACTAAGTAAGCTTAGCTCCCCAGCCCTCCCACTATAATTCTTATTTTTTCAGCCCCTGGATGATTTCTGTGGTTTTATTCACTCCCTGTTTCTTCACTCCATTTTTCCCTCCACCAACCTTGGAAGCACAGACCTCAGAACTGAATGCTGTTGTCCAGTGCTGCAAAGGCAGCGAACAGCCCTTCCTTATCTCTCCTTTTTGGAGACATTCAGAGATCATATCAGCCTTTTAGGCACAGACTGCACTGGTAGTTTGTGTTGAAGCAATTATTTGACCCTGATGTCCTTTCCAAAGTCAGACAGTTTTACAAGACAGTCTTCCACCCTATTGGCATAGCTCGTACTCTTGTGCTCCCCAGCCTACTAGTTTCCATTTTACTGTATCAAAACACATTTTAGTGGACTAAAAACATTTAACCAGGTGATGCAGATTACCCTGCAATGAAAAGGTGGTCTGTTTATTATTTACCAACCCAGGAACCTTTGAACTAACTGCAAACTTTACCATACAAGATTCTATGTCATCACGATGACTGCTGATGAAAAGAAGAAACAATTCCCCAAAAAAATCTTCCAGAAATGGTCCTCCACACTGACATCTCTGTCTTAATGGCTGCATTTTTAGACCTGTCGATGAGTCAGTTTTAAATCTACCTAATGAGCAACCTTTGAATGCCACCAAGTGCCAGATTTTTTAAACTAAATTATGAAACTGATACTAAGCCAAAAGCCTTATAGAAAAGCAGCTATACTACACAAAAATGCAAACACAAGCATGGTTTGGACTTGCTCATCTGTTTCTGTTTAAAATTGGCTACACAATTTTTAATATCCTTAGTACACTTATAAAGATAAGTTAAAAGATCTGGTTTTAAATTAATGTAAAAGTTTAAATTAATGTAAGCCCCACTAAGGATTTATATAAATTTAAATAACTTACTGTACCAACCATAACTTTTTTGTGGATCAGGCCTGAGATTGAGTCCTGCCTTGTTGCCAAGTACTTCTCCTATGTAAATGCAATACTGAGCAAGGTTTTGAGCAGCATTGAAATTAATTAATTTCTCCAGAGAAAACAGAAATTGATTGTTATGATTTAGTGTGTTCAGTGTAAATGAAGATGAGACCAGCATTAGGAATGAGTAAGTGGTCGTCTGGAGAGTTAAAGTTGGTCTGCAAAATGCCCAGTGCTACTCCAGCCTTCCCAGTACAGTACACATCTGCACAGATGTATGTTTTACTCCGAAGAAGGAAATAAACCTTCAGAGATACCACTTGCAAGGGTATACAACCATGTAGTTTTCACCTACTTGCTTAAAATAGCTCATTTTATCTCCTACTGAAAGTATGACAGATGACTAGTAAAACAGTTTTTCTTGGAAGCTGAATTTTGCTTAATAGAAGGTGTGAGACTCAAGCTATCAGATTATTTGCTTCATAGATCAATTGCACTTTCTATAACTGCAAAACTCATGCCGTGCTCAGAAGATGTATAAAGACTTCTTTCAGGGCTGATGAAGATGAGCTTGTTTTCTTACCATTCCACTAGAAGGACAATCCCTTTCTAACATCATCTGGGAAAACTGTCGCTTACAAACCTTAATGATACTAATGAAGATTCATCTACGGAACCAGATGAGCGCAGCAATCTCAGCTGCTCTTCCTCTGGAAGGAGGGTCTGAAACTGAGCTATCACACAGTGATAGAGACAACTTTCCAAGCTTGCGCCTGCAATCTGATCCCTGCCTGGGCTTTTGAAGTCATGCCTGACGCTCTCCAAACTGAAGAACAGCAACAAGTCTCTGTCCATCTGTTTACTGGCGGGGCTGATGGCAAGGGCCTGGACCTCCCGGCGCTCCGCGGCTCCTTGCAGCTCCCCACCTCTGTGCTCTTCCCAGCCATGTAAAGAGCGGGCAGGATTCATTCCTTCAGCTGCAATCCTGAGCTCAGCTGTACTTCAAGCTGACTGCTGGGGTAAAGAAACTGAATCTCACTGCCATTAAAAACATGCTGTCAGGACCACTGGCTATAGTTTCTCTTCCTTTATTATATGGAATTTAGGGTAAAACTATGATGAGCTTTTGCTTGCTGCAGTAATAGATTATTTATTTTCTGTTAGAATTCCTCCCTTCCCACCTAACCATCGGCACTACAAATACCTTAATTAAGAAACAAAATGAAACTCAAAGCATTAACCCACGCTGCTCCTCTTCTTGAAGTGTTTCTTACACAGTTCTATATCTGTTTATTTTTCTTTTTTTTGTTGTTGTTGTTGTTGTTGTTGTTGCAGGAGGGGGGAGATTTTATTGAATATTCCCAAATTCTTTCTTGAATTTTTAATAACTACATCTTAAATGCCAGCCCCTGCCAGAAGTAAAGGAGGTGTTACAAGCCGTGTGGCATTTCTGAAAGACGACTTTTGTACAAACACCTTTTCGGCTAAATAAAATAAAAAAACCCCAAACCGAAACAACAAGACGACCAACCCCAAACCCGGCGGGAGGTTTCCTCCCGCCTGGGAGCGTGCGGGATGCCGAGCCGCCCCTTCCAAAGGGCTTGGGAAGCGCACCCGCACCCCGCGCCGGCAGCCGGCCGCTGCCTGCACCTGCCCTCGCCCCGGGAAGGGAGGGGGACGAAGGAGGGAGGCAGCCCACCGACCGACCGACCGACCGACCGACCGACCGACCGACGGCCCGACCTCCCGCCGGCCGGCCGGGGCAGGGGTGTCGCGGGCGATGCGGAGCCCCGGCGGGACGGGGCGGGCGGGGGCGCAGCCGGAGCGGGGCGCTGGGCCCGTGGCAGCCCTGCCCGACCCCCGGCGCCCCATCGCGGGCGGCGGGGGATGCCCCGCGCCCCGCCGGGGCACGTACCAGCCTCGCCAGGATCCGGCGGCTTTTCTCGTCCGTGCAGCGCTCGGAGAAGACGCTCCTGTGGAGGAGGAAGAGCAGGGCGCTCACCAGCACCCAGCAGGCAGCCCACAGGAGGAGGAGCACCAGGGTGCATCGCCGCCAGATTTTGAGCCGCAGCCGCTTCAAACCCGGGATGCCCCTCATCGTGGCGCCCGGGCTGGGCTTGGGCGGCCGCTTCAGCCCCCGCCGGTCCCCATCGCCGAGGGGCCGCCGCCGCCCCGGCCCCCGCTCCCGCCCCCGCCCCCGCCGCCGCCGCCCCCCTCCCCGGGCCGGGGCTGCCCTGGCGGAGCCCGGAGCCCCCCTTTTGAATGGAAGCCACGTAGTTCCGCCGGCTTTTGTCTGCGCTCCCCGGTGCCAAGCGGCCCCGGCAGCCACTTGGCGGCTTCTGCCCCCCCCCCCTCCCCCCCCGCCTCCTTTCCACCCCTCTGAGTTTCTCACCCGGGAATAAAAGAGGTTTTGAAGGGTGATGGAGGCTGCTGTGGGAAGCCTTCCCCATCCAGGCGCCTGCCCGACACTTTGAAAGAGGCAGCCTGGAGACGGACGGCTGCTTCTGGTCAAAGCTTCGCCTCCCGTCAAATGGGGGTGGGGGAAAGTTGTTTATTCCGGAGTAAATCCCCCAGTTTTACCCGGCCGGGGTCAGCTAAAGGAGGGAGAGGGAGAAGCACCCACTCGCTAACGCACCCTCCTAGCCCCCCCGCCCCCGTGCTGGGTCACCCCTCGGCTCCCCAGCCGCTGCCACTGCCTCCCCTGCCCGGCCCTGGCCCGGGGGTGCGGGCTGGCCCCGGCCCGGCCCCCCTGCCCTGGCTCCCCAGGCAGCAGCGCCGAAAGCCGACGGAGCGGCCCCATCGCATACCTTGCCAGAACGGGGCAGGGGGTACCGGGGCCGGGGGTGCTGGGGACCGGAAAGTGTCTCCCTGCCCCCTGGCAGAGTCAGTATCTGTGGCTACGTCCCTCTCTGAGGAGGGGTCAGTTCCATGCGGCAGCCTGTAATATATTTGGCTTTGTTAACCTTCCTAAGAGGTCAAAGACTCCGATGTTTGTTCCTGTGCAGCAAGCAAGGCATCCTTTCCTCAGTCCAGCTGCAGATGTTCCCTGTCTCTGTTTAGACCACCACGTTCACTTTTTTCTCCCTTGACTCCCACTTGACAGCACCTCGCCAGCACAGTTTTCAAAGGGAAAATTCGTATTCTAAAGCCCAATGTAAGAAGGGTATATAATGGCAGGTTTGCCATTAGATATGATGAAAATGGACCAGATTCATTTTCTTTCCCTTGTGTGGATGGTTACCTCAGGCTACTTGCAGTCCCATAGCAGGAAGATGAACTGCAGTTAATGAAACCACTCGGAGGGTAAATTATTTACCCAAATGAGTAAGAAGAGCAGAATCTGGCCCGTGGATGGAGAACTGCAGAATGATTCAATAGACACATTTTAATGTGCTCCTTGTGTAAGCTGTTCTGGTGCACATTTTGTTAGTAAATTAATTTAATGTGATAAGGGGCAAGTTCACTGCTGGAGAGCTAGGTTCAGGGATGTATGTTCTGTACCATCACATCCAACTTAATGAAAAATACTTCCCTGTACAAGTCGTTAAAAAGAAAGATGTGTCTACTGACATGATTGAATTTTACCTCTCAGAACAGCGAGGGGAAGAGCTCAGGCACAGCAAACTTGCTGCTATCCACACCTTTTGCATGGTCATTACAGTTCTCCCCTACATGAGAGGGCAGAGCAGGGCTTGCAATACCGCTTCTAAGTAGATGGCAGACTATGGTAGGAAAGAAAATAGAAAGATGAAAATATTGCTGAAAATACTACAGCTTTCTAGAGACTAGCAGTGGGGAGGGGGATGCAAAAAAAAGAGCAAAAGCACTTTCCTCTCCGAAGAGTCTCACAGGCAGAATTTTTAGCACCGGCCACATCTTCTGTCGTTAGTGTGTTTTGCTCTCTCTCTCCACCATCCCATTTCTTCACCTGCAGAGGCTGCCTATGGCCATCCTTTTTATATCTGCTTTTCCCCCCACCCCTGCCCCGATCCTTTTCCCTAGTAGAAGCTTTCTGTTGAGGCATTGGGGTTACAGTCTGTTTCTTGGGAATGTAGCAAGCAGGAAAGACTGACTGGGCAACTAGGAACTGAAAACTTTTAATCCTATTTCTCAGTCTGATACAAAACACTTTCAGAAGTTCTCTCTGACCAGTTTGGGGTATTCACCTGGAAATTCCTAGGACAATAAGTGGAGAAAGGCAAGAGGGACAGTTGCTTAGCTGGTCCTGTGTAGGGAGTACCAGCTAGGCTTGAACACAGCCAACCATCACCAGCTGCTGCTGCCACCTAGAAAGAGAAACTGCGGATCTGCCATAGCAAAGTCTGCTACAAACCGAGACGGAGGGAGATGCGTCCGGCATGGAAGAGGGATGCGGGTGGTAGGGGAAACTCAGGCATCAGAACATCTCCCTACAGCTTCTTCCTAAGCTGTCTGGGTAGTAGTTTAGGCACTACCAAAACTATATGTGTTTTACACTTTATTTTTTAAAGTGTGGATTTTGACTTCTCTGTGTGTCGGCATTCCCCAAAGGCTATTATGTATTATTATTTCATGTCCATGAAATTCTCTATATGTATAATTTCTGCTTTATCAATAGTTCTGAAAACAAATCTTAATTAGTCCTGACTTTGAGCTAGGAACAAAGTATGGAGACTTCAGGTCTGGTTAGGTGTCATAGCTGAGCTGCTCACATTGCTACTGAAAGAAACAAGCATGTTCCCTCCTCCTCCTCTGCCATCACCTCCCTGTTTTCCCCTCGGTCTTGCCTGCCTAGTCCAGTCCCTTCCCCCAATACAAGATAGGCCTCGCTGCCCAGTGAGTTTTCTCAACTCACTAACAGGGCAGAAAACTGTAAGGCTGTTCTTCGCTGAGACTACTTTCAGACAGGTTAGAAAGTCCTAAGGATGCCAGCAGGCATGCTGGCAGAGCTGTTGCAGGGAGGTGTGTTGCAGGGCCAGGCACTCTGGGATGCTGGAGGCAGAACTGTCCCACTGGGTCAGCTGTATCACGTGTCTGCACCTTAAGGATGCGATGCAATATTACAGATAAGGTGATCTAAATGGAAACGGTTGCTGAAAGGAACAGTCCTGTCCCCATTTTCACCCCAGCCATATGCTTCCACTGCTTCCTTGGCAGCTGGATCAGGGTCGTTAGCCCAGCAGGCAGCACTTGTAGGTTTCTGAGTGTGCTTTTCATTTCCTCCCAAGATATCAGCTAAAATCACTGGATTTGGGGTGTGTAAGGAGCCCACATCCTTCTCTTTGGTTTGGGAACAGCTGCTACACATAGCAAGTGCAATTCTACCTTTAACATACAGGTGTCTTCTGCTTTGAAATTATGGAATAAGAAATCAACTAAGAAAAAATAATACTTTTAATATAGTTTTAATAAAGTTTTAATAAAAAAATAAAAGTACAAGGTGAAAGGAATCTGGTGAAGCAAATGGAAGTTGCATGACACTCACACTAGGCTGTTTATCAGTTTCATTTTATGGTAAATCCCACAGGAGGCATTTGCAGGGAATAAAGTCATCCCAGAAGATTTCGATACAGCATTCAGAGAGGGGAAAGGGTTTGTATCTAGTTATTCAGTCTCTGAACTTTCAAATATCCCACTGACTTTAGTGGGAGTGAAAAGTTGGACAATTCTGGTAAATACATGCATGTGTGTACATACACCTTCATGTATGTACCTGTATCCATACACACATATACACAGGCATCTTCAGAACAGATCAAGAATTGACCCAGCAAGCTGGGATTCAGTAAAAGATAAAAGCCTGGGCGCTTTAGGATCAGGGGCTTTAGCCTTTAATGACAATCTGTTGCTAGCTGCAAAATTCAAAGCTAGTTTTAGATTTCCCTAAACTTCAAGGTTCTTCAGACTAACAGAGTTAATTCTAGTCCATCCCCTGTAAAATATGTAGCTAAGTGTCTCTCTGCCCCATAGCAACTTTCCCTTGAAAAAAACCTCCGCATCAAAGAAACTTTGCTTCCTGTATATATTAAAATGTGACTATTTCACATTGCATTCCTGTATTCCTAAAGGAAGCTATATTCCTATTCTCATTTTAACTGAGAATTAAGCTTGATGGAAATTAATTAGCAGAAGTTGAATTAAAGCAAGAGAGATCAAGGCCCGTAAAAATAATCCTGGCCTAACTGTATTAGTTCCTACCCAATTAAATTGCTGAAACATTTGAACTACTGCTTAGAGCATGATGACAACATCAGGTTGGTGTCCTCTTCATTGCTGTGTTGGGCACATCACAAAACTTGCACATCACCGCTGACGGTTCAGAGCTGGAATAACCACAGGCTTGAGCGGCCAGGAGTGAGATGCCTTGGCACAGCCAGGTGGAGGACCTGGCACAGCATCTACCCGTGCTGTCTGCCTACATGTGGGCTCAGCAGCTCCTCAAGCCAGGACCGTGAGGAGCCCTCAGCTTGAGGAGCTGCTGAGCCCACACGTTTCTCATTGCCCTCGGACACAAACTGCGTTGCACAGGCTCAAGGTGTATTAGGCTGTTAGTCCTAATTTTCCTAATTACTTAATTCTTTATGAGGGTTTAAAAGAAAAAAATAAATCAGTCATTAAGAACTACCTTGGCACTCAAGTTAATGAAATGTAAAACTGGTTCATCAGGAATTATTGTTCTGTTTGATTGATTTCATCACCTTCTGTCATTAGCACCAGGTTGTCTGTGGAAATAGGGTACATTTCGGTTAATCTTTCACAGGGAACAAATGAACCTCCTATTTTCCTGCTAGAAGCTCAGGAAATTTTCAAGTGCTGCCCAAATCTACCTTGAAAATATACTTTCACATATAAATATTTCTTTCTGATTTCTTGTGGCGAAGTTGAGTTCCTGAAAAACATCACAAGGTTTGACATACGTTTGAACATGTCCTTTAGGCAGTGAAATTCCCCTGCAGAGTACTCAAAGGAGTCCAAATGTATTTTCTCATTTATGCCATTAATCAAAAAGAATATGTTGCAAACTACTCACAGAAGTTTTACTGCATCAGAGGGCAGCGAGTTTATTGAGTCACATTGCAAACCAGAAGCAGCAAAATGGCACAATATAAGATACAGAGTATAGCTTTGTGGACAAGGGAATAGCCTAAAGTAATTCACTGATTTAAACAAGGGAAACCGTTTAGACAGAAAAAGGTTTCCCATGTATATATAGAACAAAGAATTTGTAATATATTTTGTCCTGTTTGCTTTTTACATTCAGCAGCTATTTCTTAGGCATAGTTGCCCATGAAAGCCAAAGGTATTTATTTTATTCTTCCCTTTTACCACTTTCTAGATTCCGCATCACAAATTTTAATTGCCCTGTTCTTCTCATATATCCCCTTCCAATTAATTTCTTTATTAACCTCATGCCAACTTCTCCCTCTCATTTGGAAACAGTATCATCTGGAGAAGCCAGTGAGATACCTTGGCAATGACTGTGGCAGTTTGCGGTTTACTTGTAATTCTTTGGAATAGATGGAACAATCAAGATGTAAAAATATTCTGGATTTTTTTGTCCACATATCAAAAAAGATGCCCAACACAGCATCGCCTATTGCTTCTCTGCTACATTCTTTGTCTATTCGTGCTACCAGTCATCAGCTGGAAAAAATAGCTTAATTAGCTGTAAGATGAAACCTAATCAGATTGTCAGTGGAATTATAAGTGGAATTGTCTTTGCCTGGGATTGGAGTCAGTGGCTTCAGAACAATTTTTCTAGCCTAAGAGGATGCTCTCCAATGGAATCTGCTACTGTGTGGCATGTTGTATGTCTGTCCACAGTGTGTGAAAGGGAGAACAAAGAAGGGAAAATGCTGCAATTCTTTTCCAGTCTTTCTATATGCAGTTTCTATTCCGTGCACCAAGTTCAGGCCAAATGATCTCATTATACCAATAGTGAATCTGGCTCTTTGTAGCCTCCCTTTATGAGAGTCTGAAGCAATTCCAGAAATATTTTGAAGTTGCACTAAGATTATGTAGAAAGAAAAAAAAACACCATCTATTAAGCTAATTCCCTGTGGCCTCTTGTATTGGGCTGTTATTTACATGAGTTATCTGAAGTCATTTAAACAGGCAGATTTTTTTATGCAATATACATATGGCTTTCACAGGGCTGTAATCATTTAGACATGTGGTAGCTCAAAAGAGTAAGAGAGTTAAGTGCCATCTTTTCTAGTCCAATGACTAGATTATACGTTCCAGTGTATTGATTAAGAAGACATTTCTATGGCTGATACTGTCAAAAAAGTTACCATGTTGTCAAATAGATTAAAACTCGTCTGGCTTTATGGCTGCAGACTCCCTGGAATTAGTTTATGTTAGGAATTTGCACCAGGCTGGTTTTAAATTTATTTCATTGGCAGACTGATCTAGGGTAGCCCAGGCCCACCCACCTGGATGTTGTTATGCCATAGTGTTTAAAATGCAGCCCAGCTGTTTCCAGAGGTCTGCATGCTCTCTGTTACTAGAAGAGAAATGGAAAGCAAGTAAGTGATTCTTGGAGATGGAAAAAAACATCTCCGTTGTAGGCACAAGTGACCACCAAGTGGATACTTTCGATATTGCACATGAAAGGTTTTATGAACTATAAATAGACCTTCCAGAGAGAATCTGTGCTCCTTTTCTCCAATTACACAAATAAATCTGAATTTATAGCATTTTTCTGATTGTTTTGCTTTGTTCTTTTGGCTCGAGGGCTGTGCACTATCGTGCTCTGTTTAAAAATCAAATGTAACCATCACATACAATAGATCATAGCTCATTTACAAGTGAGTACGTCCATTTCTTGATTTCTATTCTAAAAATCCAAATCTGAAATAAAAAGAGGATTTAGCACAATCATAGATGAATTTTAGTATCAGTTCTGTAACTCTTAATTACTTTCAGTTTTTTCCTTGAAGCTGTACTTTGCAGTTTCTTTGTGAATGACGAATGGCTGGGCATAGAGCAAGCTGCAAAACAATCTATTAGTGAAATTCAATTTTCTATCAGTCTTTGCATTTTTTTGCAAATACAAATTTGCAGTTAATTAGCTTTTCTTTAGGCAATGTATCGTTAGTTTGCATGCATCCAATGTTATACAACATTTGTTTAGTGAAGAGTAGAGAATTTAGTTGCTGTACTGCTTACAACATATAGTTCATAGTTGTACCAAGGTTAAATATCCATCAGTGCGAGTGACTCCCCTATGTTACTCCTGAGCAAGAAATCTGTGTGTGCGATCCTGTCTGGCGGCCTGAGCAGCAGCAGTGCCACTGCTGTATGACGTTCCCCCTGTTACATAGAAGCATCCACCAGGAACCTGAGTGGTTCTGGTGGCCAGGCCTATTTCTCAGGGGTCCATTGCTACACAGGCATCAACAGCCAACATAATAAACAAGCAGTGCCACGGCACTGCCTCCTGCCTTGAGCAGAGTTGTCAGTGGCTGGGAAGCCTCAGAAGTGGATTTCCATGGCTTCTTCCACAGGCACAATCTTTGTACCCTACTTGCAATGCAATTCCTTGCACAAAAAGAACAGCCAGAGAGGAGAATTTGCTTGTCATCAAAGCCAAGCTGGTGTGTTCGGTTTACTCGGTAGATGGGTCTTTCAAGAGATGCAACATTCCTCTCTGTCGTGTCCTACGCTGGTTTAAAATCTGGCATTGAGTCAGCTCTTCCTACCATGCCACATTGGTTTTTGCAAGCTGTCTTTTCAAGAGAAACTAAATTGACTGAGAAATACTTTATAAAGCAATAATGTATCTTTTGAACAAACTTCATTGGTTATGGCCGGAGCCAATAGCCACTGCAGTTAGCAGGAGCCACCCCATGGTTTTCAGCTGGCTTTGGCGGTGAAGTATCTTTCAGCTTCAAGGATGTGTGATTACAAAAACCCTCACTTAAGTTAGCTACCCTGTTGTCCTTATCTACACTTGTACAATAGATAATCAACATTTTGCCTTTTTTCTTAGAAGTAGAACTTCATAGAAGCTTGCAAAATGCCTTTGTGTAATGAAGATTTTGCTCCAGAACTCCTTATGATTAAATTGGCATTAATTTGTTTTAGTCTAATAGTTAATATAACATAATATAGTATATATAATAATAATATATTATTATAATATAATATAGTATAATAGTTATAATGGTGTTTTCATATAATTAGTTCTTTTCTGAAGTGACGTGTTGTCATCCTTTTCCTGTCTTCTGTTTTCTGTCATTTTTCTTCAGTATGATCTCATTATCCTCCCCACTTACGTTTTTCAGTTCTCCTTATTCTCCAATGATTTACCCTTTCTATCCTTCTTAGTTATCTACCACCAACAGCATCTGTCAGTCATCTCTCTGCTCAGAGGACTTTGTGTGTTGTAGAAGGAAGTCCTTCAACATCCTTAGCAAGTGGCTTCTTCAGACAAGAACAGGCCTAATTCTGATCCAATATCAGTGGAATTACTTTTGGTTTACCCTAAGGTACACAAAAGGAGGAACACACGGAGATGCCATTGCTAGACAATATTCAATATTCCTTGCTTTTGTGACTCCCTGTTTTCTGCATATAACTAAATCATGCTTTCAGACCATGCTGTAGAGATGCACACACACATATGTTCTTACCAAACAAACTCATAGCAAGTCTCCCAAAATTAAAAACAGAGATTGCATTTTTCTGGATGTGATCCTCAATCTGGGAAGAGGGGAGACCCACCAAAGGATGGGGAAAGGAACCATGGTGAAACCACAACAGACACTGAAGAGCAGTCCTGCAGAGCTGCAACCCTGGAGGAAAATTCCAGCTGGGGAAGCACTTAAGCTCCATTTCCTCGAGGAGAGCATGCAGCGCGGCCAAGTCTCTTTAATATTTCCCTTTCACTTTGGCAAATCAACAACTTATAAAAGACTGAAATAAAGTCTCCCAACACTCCAAAATATATTCAAGGTGAAATTGAAAATGACATTTATTCACACACAAGGCATGTTCCATGTGCTTTCAGCATGGGTATGGTTGGGATGAAACACAGGGTAGTTGAGATTAAGTTGCAAAAGGGTAAAGGTTTTGGCATTTGGGCTCTGTGGTCATTCCAAAGAAAAGTGCTGGATTGAAGCAGTCTCCAAGGGCTGTGCTTCTCATTTGCAGTCAGATTGCATCTACCCGGACTATTGACCCTTTGCTTGCCTGTTACATGACACACATCCCACCATTCACATTTGAGCCATTGCCTTGTTGTATTAATGCAGAGTATCAGGACAAGCAGGCAGAAGCACAGAGTGGTTTAGTCACTCTTAGGCAGAAGAACCAACTTTGAACAAAGAAACGTAGGTGCATTTTTTACTCCTTTTAGAGCACTGGCACAGCTAGCCTAACACTTCAGCAAACAAGGAATCAATCAGCATGCCCACTCAATGACTTTCCAAGATATGTTGGCTGCGCAGTTTGTGAGCCAGTCCTCCAAGGTGCTGGGGAAGAACAATTTACTAACAGCCTCTCCCACCATTCTTTCATCTATGCCTCAAAATTAGAAGAGGGAACAGTACCTGCCCTCGCTGAGCCTAAGATCCCCAAAATAGAAAGACTGCCTGTTCCTGGGCAACGTTAGGACAGTGCAATGGGGAGCGTGCTGCCAAAAGCACATTAACATTTGGGCGATCTGCACATTAAATTTAGAAGAGTTTCTTTTTGTCTGGCTTTCTGCCACTCTCTCTAATTAAAGACAGTCTCTCCAGCCCTCTAGACAGGTTAGCCAGTCTTCAGGTTTATTTTGGGTTCCTAACAGCGACATTTCCAACATGTCCATCCTAACAAGAGGACATGGGAAACACAGATTGCAATATCGTGTACAGACTCAGCAAAATAGCATGTACAGGGAGGGGCAAAGCCACCTTGTATAAAGCCAGGAAAAAAGGTGTGAAGAGTTATCCAGCAGCGCACAGCAAGACTCTTGTATTCTACTTTGTGCTTTCATGGTTTGCAGATAAATGTAGAGTCTAAGATGAGAGACTGCAAGATCTATGGTGTCCTGAATTGGCTTAGTTAAGCAGCTAGTGACTACTGAAGGCTTAGAGTAATCAAGTTTTGGTACTTTGTGAAGACACTGGAGGATTTGAAGTCACAACAAGCTTTTGAGTGTGGTTTTTAACAGGAATGTTACAACCTCATTGATATGGGGGCTATCAGAGTTGCAGAAGGGCTCGATGCATCAACCACTGAGCCAGGAGGTTGGGGACAGGAAGAGGTTCGTAGGAATCAGTGAGGATGGAGAAGAACCCTGAGAATCCTGGGCATTCTGAGCATCCAACCCACCATTGCAGGGCACCGAGCAGAGCTCCTCAGGCTTGCGCCAACCAAGCCAGAAAGTCAACTTAGCACAACAGCAGAGAGCCACCCTGCTATAGTACTGTGCTCAGGCAGGCTCATCTGCCTGCTGCACAGCGGCCTGACCCTGCGGGACTCATGGGGGATCAATGCAGATGTCTCTGTTCTGAGTTGGATTGCATGAAGGCACAAGGCAATACGTGCCCTGGGAATACAAACCCTCACTTGCCAGGCTCAGTATAATGAGAGGACACTGGAGATGACAGAAGGAGCAGCTAACAAATGGTGGGGCAGAGGAAGGGAAAGAGCAGAAAGAGGGAGAAGGGTCCTTTAGTGTTTATTATTACTTGGGCTTCCAAGCCACATGGGCCCCATTTGGTACTAGTGCCCCATTGTGCAAGGTTGGGAAGAAGGATCATAGGGCCGGGACTCTAGACTTGGATATAGCTCTTGTTTCAGTGGCAGTGTTCCCTGGGACCACATTTTTGTCCACATACATAGTGCATGGGTTGCATAGTCCAATGTAGGGACACAGCACGCTCCAACAGGATTCTGACCAGGGACTCGGGCGCACAGACACCCCACACTGTGCTCTCTCATGGAAACATCAACACTTGCTACACAGGTTAAGTGTAATCTGCCCTGTACTTTGATTAATTACCTATTAAAAAAGAAAACAGTATTTGTTTTGCTGGAGGAAGTTTGTGAGGATCAAACTCATTAATTACTATATGGCACACATGCATATGTAGGTTAGGAAGGCCATGAGCATACCTAAATATTCAGCTCTCTAAAATTACATATGTCACATAAACAGCCCTGCTTTTTTGGAGGCCAGAGCAAGGTTACTTCTGGAGCCATAGTGCTGACTGGAAAAGAGGGACATTAATGATACTTTGATTTGTTTTAGTTTAGTGCTATTCCTCTAAACAAGTTTGGCCTCTGAGGCCACATTCTTCCTACCACTTGGTTTTGAAAAGCCAGAGGTAATAGGTGAGGCTCACATTGCTGGGATGTCAATGGCAAGGCAATTTCCAGATATAAGCAGCTCTGTTCACCTTTAATCAACAAAGTCAAACCTAGCAGAAGTGGGTGTAATTCCATCATTGGATCTGGCCCATAAACTTTATCTCCTTCTGCTGGGTCCAACACAAATAGTAGCCTGCTCTGTTCCCAGGGAAGATTTCATACTTTGCCAAAAATAGGTGTTGTGGTCAGAAGGCAGAGAGAGAAGTAAAGTCACTCAGAAAGCATACTAATCTTTTCACTGACAAACAGCTAGCAGAGCAAGAACCAAGCTTAGTTATACAGGCCTCCATCCTGCAACAAGGTTCTTCATGGAAAAGAAAACTGCTTCCATGTGTCTCATTTCAGAACTGTGGCCACCATGAGTGGAGAATCTGTCTAAAATAATGGGGAACAAAAGCAAAGCCTTAATGCAAAGAATGATGTTCTGGAACAAACCCATCATTAAAACTGAGAGAGGAAAAATCTGACAAAGGAAAATTACCATCCTGTAAGCTCCTGGGAGGAGTTTTATCTGAAGTCTGGTAACGTGAGGAGTTTTTCTTGAAGCTTCTAAACTGCCAGAACTGTGTTTCACATATCCTCCTCCATGCCTCAGACAGCTTCTAGTGCTAATGGCTGCAAAACAGTTAGAAAAAGTGAAATGATCTAGTGTCACTGATTTCAGATGACATCTACACAGAGACTGAAATACAGAAAAATATGACCCAAAGGGACCTCAAAAGCTCATTTAATCTATCCTCACACCTAAGACAGGCTTAATTAAATCTATCTTATGCTGATGGTTTCTTGTCTAATTTGTGCTAAAGAATTTTACAATAATTCTGACACTGGAAACACCACAATTTCCCCAGGCAATCTATTTCAGTGTGTGGTGGGTTGACCCCAACTAGCATCTAAGCCTCCACCCAGCCGCTCCAGCAAGATGGGGGAGAGAATCAGAAGTGCAAAAGCGAGAAGAAAACTTGTGGGTCAAGGTAAAGACAATTTAATAAGTGAAGGGAGAAAAAACCCCAAACCCAAACAAGCAGTACAAAGGCAATCACTCACTACCTCCCACCAGCAAACGGATGTCCAGACAGTCTCAGAGCAACAGCTACTTTGGACAAACTTCCCCCCAGTTCTATTGCTAAGCACGATGTTATATAGTATGGGATATCCCTTTGGTAACCTGGGGTCAGCTGTCCTGGATGTGTCCCCTCACAGTCTCTTGCCCACCCCCAGCCTACTGGGGGTGGCAGAGTGAGAAGTACTTAATGTCATGGAATCATAGAATGGTTTGGGTTGGAAGAGACCTTAAAGATCATCTAGTCCAAACCCGCTGCCATGGACAAGGGACACCTTCCACTAGACGAGGGCTCAAAGCCCCATCCAACCTGGCCTCAACGCTTCCAGGGATGGGGCATCCACAGCTTCCCTGGGCAACCTGCTCCAGTGACTCACCATCCTCACAGTGAAGAATTTCTTCCTTAGATCTAATCTAAATCTACCCTCTTTCAGTTTAAAGCCATTACCCTTTGTCCTACCACTACATGCCCTTGTAAAAAGTCCCTCTCCAGCTTTCTTGTAGGCCCCCTTCAGGTACTGGAAGGCTGCTATAAGGTCTCCCCAGAGCCTTCTCTTCTCCACGCTGAACAGCCCCAACTCTCTCAGCCTGTCTTCATAGGAGAGGTGCTCCAGCCCGCTGATCATCGTTGTGGCCCTCCTCTGGACTTGCTCCAACAGGTCCATGTCCTTGTTATGTTGGGGGCCCCAGAGCTGGACACACAACTCCAGGTGGGGTCTCACGAAAGCAGAGTAGAGGGGGAGAATCACCTCCCTTGATGTGCTGGCCACGCTTCTTTTGATGCAGCCCAGGATACGGTTGACTTTCTGGGCTGCAAGCACACATTGTCAGGTCATGTTGAGCTTCTCATCAACCAACACCCCCAAGTCCTTCTCCTCAGGGCTACTCTCAATCCATTCTCTGCCCAGCCTGTATTTGTGCTTGGGATTGCCCCGAACCATGTGCAGGACCTTGCACTTGGCCTTGTTGAACTTCCTAAGGTTCACACAGGCCCACCTCTCAAGCCTGTCAAGGTCCCTCTGGATGGCATCCCTTCTCTCCTGTGTGTCGACTGCACCACACAGCTTGGTGTCGTCAGCAAACTTGCTGAGGATGCCTTCAATCCCACTGTCCATGCTGCCAACAAAGATGTTGAACAGAGAAAGCCTTGACACTGTGCAAGCACTGGTCAGCAATAACTAAAACACTGGTGTGTTACCAACACTATTTTGGTCACCCATCTAACACACAGCACTGTATGGACTGCTGTGAAGAACATTGATTCCATCCCAGCCAGACCCAGTACACAATGCTTTGTAATCCTAAGTGTTGGAAAATGTTTCTGGATTCCCAGTTTCAACTTTTTTGGAGTGATGTAAACCTGCTCTTCTTGTTCTGTTCACTACGGAGAAATGACCACTTTTGCTTGCTGCAACAGCTCTTTAAACATTTCAAATTAGTTACCTTTAAATTTCAAAACATTTAATTTAGTCTTATACTTTCTTTTGGGATTCTGCCTTTATCCCAAGTTTTCATTCAAGTATCAGTGCAAATGAGCCGAAAAAACAAAATAAATGTTGACTGATATCTCTTCTAAGCCTTCTAAGGCTCTTTGTTCAAGCCTGGTCAGACTGTAGATTCTTTGAATAACAGATGAGTTTTCATTGGAAGAGATTTTTGGAGATCACCCAGTCCAGCACCCTGCCCAAATCTCTGGCCCTGCCTCCTGGATGGACCTTAGACCTATGTTTGTAGATAGGTTGTCTCTTGGTGACCCCACTGTAAGGGCACTGGGTGGGCCAGGGGTGCCCTGTGGGCCCGGGGGCCAGGAGCAGTGGGGACCTCCCAGCTGGTCCGGCAGGGCATGTCCTTCCCAGCCAGGGCCTGCCCCACCACCCGTTGGATGGGCTGATGTTGGGCCAGCACATGGCCCAGGGGTGGGCTGGGCTTGGGGCACCCTGGCTGGGCAGGGAAGGGCTGTGGGGAGCTGGAGACCGGCCCTGCTGGGGCAGGGGCTGACAGCTCTGGGGGTCTGAGATGGGGTCCTGGCCATGGGCAGCAGGGAGGAGCACTGGGAGTGAACAGGGATGGGCAGGGCTGGCAGTGCTTCAGGGCACTGTCTGTTTCCCGTCCTGCCCCTGTCCCTGTCCCGTGCGTGGGCTTTGGACCCATGTTGCACCTTTGCCTCCAGCCCGGTCTCTGGTCCCATCTCCTTTTGCTCCTCACAGGACTCTCTGGCTGGACCTTGGATCTGGCTCATCACTTGCAATATCTGGGGCTGTTGATGGACCCTGTCACCAGCCCCTGGCTCTGCCTGCCATGTTCAGACACTGTGGGACTCTGCCCCTGTGCTGGGTCACCCTCGCTGGGTCACCTCAGCCAGCCCTCACCATTCCCTGGCAAATATCTCCATGGGTGGGAACTCCACAGCCTCTTGGACAACTTGTTCCACTGCTCAGCCACTTCCACCTTATATCTACTCAGTATTTCTCTTGCTCCAACCTGTGACTGTTGCTTCCTGTCATTTTTCTGTGTACCTCTGAGGGTGATCCTTCTCCTTATCTACACTCCTCCTTCAGTAAATTGTAGCCAGCCATTTGATACCATGTGGCCTTCCCATCTTCAGGCTGAACAAACCCATCTCTCTTAGCTATTTCCATACATCATGTTCTGCAGCCCACCTAACCGTCTTGGTGCTCTGCTGCTACCAGTCAATCCAGTTTGTCCATATCTAATATGCTTCGGTTTGTCAATATCTCTCATCTCTCTCTTGTATCAGGAAGAGGGCAGAAAATAATTTGGAAGAAAACTTGATGTGTCTGAGAGGTCTACGGACTTCATCCATAGACAGAGTCTATCCGTTAATATGCACATCTGCAGAGAGGATACAAAAACCAACAATGGTTGGTATAAGGTGTTGATGTACATAAATCTTACATAAACGTTACATAAATCTTACAGATACATCAAGCTAGTTATGTGCATTCAGTAACAGACTCTGGTGACATCTTAATGGCTTTCAGACTCCAGAAGAGTGGAAGAGAAGTATGTTTTTTAACACAGCAGTAATGAGATATTCCCAAGGATCATGGGCCTAAGAGAAGAGGGTTAACATGTACTTTTCAAAGATCCTTTACCTCATAAATGTGCTCTGGGACCTGAAGTTAATTTCATGAGGTCTATGATGTAGCTCGGTTGTACGAAACATCCATCTATCTTGTGAAGGACCTGTGAAAAACAGAGAACCAAAACCTCAGGGAATCCCCTGGACATGCCAGTTTGATCCATACACACCCACAGGTGCAATCCACAGAAGTTAACACACTCTGTATTTGAAAATACAAAAGGAGGGAAGAAACTGCAAAAAATGCTGTCTTGAAGCTTTCAAGTCATTACCCAGATCAGTGTATTTGTTAGCAATGTTAATGGAGTCAAAATATCCATATAGATGCATGCACACAGGTGTGATATAAATACGACACACTGAAGTTCAGAAGGCATTAAAGCAAATGGTGAGGAATTCCTTAAGTATCAGTTGCAACCTGCCTGTGCTGGTGCTTCATATTTACTGTCACCAGTCCAAAAACTATTGTGTGCAGGAAAGCAAATAAATCCAACAAAGCTGCACTGTTCTGCAACTCTGTATATATGATCTTTCCTTTCCATCTAGCAGTCCACCTAATGTAGTGTGAGTGCCTGATATTGAGAAAATTGGGCTTGTGACCCACCTAAGCAGAGCCATACAAAATAAAGAGGAAAAAGGGGAGACAGAGCAAGATAAATTAAAGAGGCTGAAGACAACTAATTTACAGCTTTTCATGTTCTTTTCCTTTTTTCCCCTCAAAAGTGCAGTAAAGTAACTGTCGTGGTTTAACCCCAGCCGGCAACTAAACACCACACAGCCACTCACTCACTCCCCTCCGGTGGGATGGGGGAGAGAATCAGAAGAGTAAAAGTGAGAAAATTGATGGGTTGAGATAAAGACAGTGTAACAGGTAAAACAAAAGCCGTGCGTGCAAGCAAAGCAAAACAAGGAATTCATTCACTACTTCCCATCGGCAGGCAGGTGTTCAGCCATCTCCAGGAAAGCTGGGCTCCATCACGTGTAACGGTTACTTGGGAAGACAAACACCATCACTCCGAAAGTCCCCCCCTTCTTTCTTCTTCCCTCAGCTTTATCTGCTGAGCATGACGACATATGGTGTGGGATATCCCTTTGGTCAGTTGGGGTCAGCTGTCCCAGCTGTGTCCCCTCCCAGCTCCCTGTGCACCCCCAGCCTGCTCGCTGGTGGGGTGGGGTGAGAAGCAGAAAAGGCCTTGACTCCACGTAAGCTCTGCTCAGCAGTAACGAAAACATCCCTGTGTTATCAACACTGTTTTCAGCACAAATCCAAAACATTGCCCCATAGGAGTTACCGTGAAGAAAATTAACTCTATCCCAGCCAAAACCAGCACAGTAGCTGTTGTGTATTTATCTTACTCAGGAGAAAGGACAAAGGAATTGAGCAATGTGAGATTTTTAGATGCCATACACCTGCATATAGGGACACAACTGCCACTTGAAATTCCTTTCAGAAGAAATGAGAGTGACATTTTGTATGTTTACTGTAGCTTCCATAGAAGCTTTCTGTCCCATTTCATGGTTTCACATGGAATTTTTCAGCGACGATGGCCACAGCTATTAAGGCAACAGTATCTATGTCGGCCTCCCACAGCCCATGGCTCTCAGTCCGCTGCTGTCCAGCAAAGCTGATTCGCACAGTTGTCCTCTCCTCAGACCAGTGCTTTGGTTTCAGGACCCTCACCTATTCAGCTGCTGTTGCTTCAGCTGTCTCATACATGCTATACCCCTGTGATACAAAAGCAATGGCACAAATATCTACAAATGAATTCTTTAGAACAAAACTATTTCAAAGAGAATATATTAAAAAAAAAAAAAGAAATAAAGCAGCTTAAATATTTAGATAGCTTTGCCTGGACCATAGAAGGCCCAGCATTCTTATATTTTCTTTATAAATTATCTTGCTTTGTCACCCTCTGGCCCTAAATAATTCTTCATAAACCTGTCTTTTCCTACCCTTCCTTTCTCTTCTGTTCCCAAACGATTTTTATGTATGCACATATTCTTTTTACCTCCAAATAACCAGCCTTGTAAAACAAAACTTAAAGACAAATTACAAGGCCCTCAAAGCTGATAACTGGGTCTGTTATCCTTCAAAAAGTTTTTGTTGTTCTCACTGGGGTAAGCCACTGTGTGGTTTCTGTGTTTGTTCTTCACATAGTCCTTTGTGGACTTCAGATCAATACAGGCTTGTAGAAAACTCTGATAATGCAGTACACAATATTTTCACTGAATGTTTCCTTAATTTTTTTTTTTTTTTGAAGCTTGTGTCCTTGGTTCGTATTTTTGGTTTGTGGGGTTTGTTTTGGATGTAGGAAAAAAGCACCAAAAATTACCTCTGTATAGGAACATGGGAATGGAAAGAGGTCACCAGGTCCCATGTCATGTCACATAATACCTTTCATAAATGCAACAAACTGCTTTTTAGAAACAGTTTCTTATTCTTTATCTTTTTCTTTCCTATTGCTCCTGCGCAAGGATTTCCCTAACGTAAGTGTGAATAGAAACTTTATTTCCGTTTCTGAGCTGCATTTGCCTATGTGCAGTTGATGTTGCCATCTGCTCTTCCACCAACACAGAGCAGTGCCGGCTGTCCTGGTGCCAGGGAGCACTGGTCCCTGGGCTGCCGGGAGTGGGGGGGCTCCCCGTGGGGGCCCATCACGGCAGGCCCGGCAGCCCCGGGCCCGTCGCACCTCCTGGGCAGGAGCCGGGGGGCACCGGGGCAGCCCCAGCCGCGGGCGTCGGGCACCTCCATGGGGACGTGCTGAGGCTGGGCTGGGGGTCTGCCTGTGAATCCCCGGCTCAGCATGGCCCACGGCCAGGCCAGGCAGGGCCGTGAGGGGGTGGGAGCTGTAGCTCAGGTGGGGCCAAGCGTGGCAGCCTAGACGAAAGCAGCTCCCACGGGCCGTGGGCAGCCCTGGCCGCAGCCTCCCCGCTGGCTGCCTGGGAGCCTCTCCCCGCCACCACCGGTGGGACGGGGCAGCCCTCGCTGCTCCATCGCCGCCTGGCCCCTAGCCCAGGCAGCCAAACCTCAGGCCCTTACAGCTACCATCAGTAACTATTTTCCTCCCCCTTGTGCATTAACCCCAGTGTAAAGAGTGCTTGCAACCATGTCATTCCTCGGTGTTTTCTGTAGGTTACTTAAACCAAATTTGTACATTCAGAGACTCTTTGTTTCTCTGGTTATCCGAGCAGCCCCCCAGAGACCTGCTGTTGTGGTTTCAGCTCATCGTCCATGGGTGACTGGAGCTGTGCCTGGCAGTCCCTGTGGGACACCGCTCACCACAGCCTTGAGCAAGGTCCTAGCACTTACCTCACACCCCAGGCACCACCTGCCAAGTTCCCAAATTATGTAGTTCTCTCCCATGGCAGCTCCTGGTAGCTCACAGACCTCCCGTGACCGGGTAGCATGCCCCACTCCTTCTCACTCATTTCTAGCTCGTGAGCTCCCAGTTACTGAATTTCATCCTTGTTTTATTTCTGCAGTCCTCAGGGTCATCACGTTGTTCCATTTTCATTCTCTGTCCTGACTCCATATCCCAGCCTCATGCCCTCAGCAAATTCCATCAGCACATTTCCTAATTTTTGTGGCGCTGAGGACCACGCTGCCCAATAGGTTTGACTGAGTGGTGAACCTCCCTCAGCAATTCAAGTAACAAATACTTTTACTGCAGCCTGGGGCCAACCACCATTGGTACAGTTCTTTTAAGAATGTCCATAAAATGATATTAGTTACTAAATTATTATATCCATACATGGTTAACAGCTATACATATCCAGGCTATTCAGTCACTCATGAGCAGAAGCAGCTTTAGCAGTTCCCATCTTACAAGGCCTTGCTTCATTTAGGCCAGGCACAGGGCAAGAGCAAGCCTTACCTGAACTTCTATGCTTCTGCACTTGGAGTGACGTTATGCTTTTCTAACATCGTTAGGAGTCAAGGAAACCCTTCACTAGGCGATCTTTGCTTTTGCATCTCACCGTTCGTATTGCACTTTCCTTTTCTAATCTATCTAAACCACATCTAAATCTATCTAATCTACCTAAACCATAAATGTCAGAAGGTCATAAGGACACTCCCATCTCTGGTTGGAATAATTCAGTTGTCCAGGCAGGCTCCAGCCAAGATCTCCCACGTTCTTCCCGTATTATATTCTCCCACGTTGCATCCCCCCTTGCTATCTCCCGTATTATTTCTCGTACTTGTCTCCTGTTATTTATGCCCGTGCTCATGGCGTTGCACTGGAGCGTGGGAGGGCCACTAGCACCCCACCGCCCCCAGGTGATGCACCCCCCCCCCCGCCCCACGCAGGACCCACCGGTGGACCCCGCCCCCCCCGGCAGGCAGGCAGGCGGTGCCGCGGCCACGCCCCCTCTTGCGGCAAGCCCCGCCCCGGGGCCGCGCGGGGCCGCCCTCTCCTCGCCCGCCGCGGTGCGCGGCGCGGGGCGGGGCCGACGCGGGGGTATTTAAAGCGCGGCGGCGGCGGTAGCAACCGGCGCCTGCTACAGGGAGCCGGGGCGGCAGCGGCCCGTGAGTGGCGGCGGGGCGGGGCGGGGCGGGGGGTCCCGGTCCCCTTCCCCTTCGCGTTGTGGCGGCGTGGCCCGGCGCTCAGGGCCGCGCCCGGCCTGTCGCGGCCCCGCCGGCGGCTGCTTCCGCGCCGCGGCCTCGCGGGGAGGCGGCGGCGCCGGGCCGGGCCTTGCCCGGTGTCCCGCGGTAGGAGGCGCCTGCCCGGCCTCGGCCTCCCCCGCCCCGGCTGCGCCCTCTCCCCGTCCCCACGCCTGGCCTCCCGCCGTGAGCCTCCCCCTGTCCCCAGGAAACCCGCCCGGAGCCTGGCTGCCGCCCCGAGGCGTACCTCCCCGCGCCCACAGAGCGGGGGCTGCCGCCAGCTTTCCCTTTCGCTGCAAAGCCTTGTGAAATCCCAAATCTGGCCTTTTAAGTCGACCTCAGCCCAAAGAGTGGGGCCCGCGGTGCGGACGTGGGGTTGTACGTGGCTGCTTCCAGCGGCCTGTGGAAGGTGGTCAGTGGGCTGCGGTGGCTGCCGACCCCCCCCGGCCGGATTAAATGCTCTCAGCTGGGGTGCTTACCTTGCCTGTACACTGACAGCCCCTTGGCTTATCTTATTTCGTAATGCAACTGTTGTAGTGCCGTGAAAAGGTAGAACTGCAGAGCGTCTTCCACGCAGGTAGGACGGATTCAGTTGTCCAGCCCATAGGACCTATGGGAAATTCTAGCCCTGATTTTTTGAGAGGGGAGAGGAAGTAATATCCAGCTTCCTGCTGTGCAGCAAGCTACACTTGCTTTTCCAAGTTTGAAGCTGTTTGGGGCAGATTTTTTTTGCAGCTCTACAGTGAGACTTAAGTGATTCAATGCCCCTCTCATTATGAAGACTATCTAACTGTTTAAGATGATACTTAAAGTTGCCCCTGACTTAGCAAGTAGTTGAGATCTTGTTTGTGTTGGACAAAATATCAGTCTCCATGTAATATGTTGTATTTTGTGTCTGTGCTGTGAAGCTAAAGCCCTGGTGTTGCTCTAGGAACTGGTTGAGTGAAGGGGAGTCTCAGATGCACAGGGCTGATGCCTGTGTGCTGATATCTCTGAAAAGCTCCAGGTGAATCATGCTTGAGCTCTAAGTGCATGTGAGTATGGTGGCTTCATTAGGGAAACCAGGCTTCAGTGAGAAGCACTGCTTTAACTTGGTTATGTCTATATAGTCCTTTCGAAGGTGTTCAGTTTCCACCATTCCTGACTCTTGAAGAGAATGCTTGAGCTGTCTGGTGGTTTGGGGTTGTTTTAATTGATGCTTAAAACCCGCTATCCACTGATGCTTGATGGATGCTGTAAATTAAATAGAAGCCATCTCCAATGCGTGAAGAGATTTCTGTATGTCAAAATCAGTGATCTGTAAGTACAATCCTGCTTGAAAGAAAAGTGTTCTATATGTCTTTTGTAGATTTGGGGTGGTAGGATGTGCTTATATCACAGTATGTTATGTGGGACGACCTGCAGCTTGAAAGTATTCATTTTAGCTATGTAGCGTAGTCAGCTGTTCAAGAAATCCTAAGACAGTCAAATGTTTTAACAACTATCATGCTTGTCTTGTGACTTCCGTGTAGAAGTGGAAGAAAGGCTTAAAGGATCTGGCATAAAGCTGCCTGAACAAAGTACTGAGTCACAGCACTTGGGGCTGCTGAACATGCTTGTTCAGTGTAGTACATGGACATAGGAGTTATTCCTGTGGTCCAGGTACTTGTATATCAGAGGCATGTTTGCAAAGTCCATTATTTTCCTGGATTAGAAGAGGTGCTGTATCTTTAGCTCTAACTTGAAAACTAATCTTAAGTTTCTTGGCTGAGTAGACAGTATGTCTTTTTAAATACGGATTTTTGGACTGGTGAGGAAGATGGAAAACAGGAAGGGAAAGGTCTTGGGGTTTTCTCACATGAGCTTCAGTTGAAACTAAAACAAAAGGAAGTTCTAGCACAGAACTAGTCACTGACCACTTGCTCATGGCCTGCTGGGGCTGGTTTCTGTTCCTGTGACTTCACTCTGACCTTCTTTGGGAAGGCTGAGTGGCAGGTTAGGACTTTAAAGCTGAAGAAAACACAGTTCTTAAGCTGTCAGCTTTTAACCTCGTTTGTAGAGGACAAAGTCAGTGTGGTGTTTTCGTGGACCTAGCTACTAGCATTCAAGTATATGGCACACTGTTAGTTGAACTCTTATAATAAAATGCAACTTCAAAGAGTAGGTTTCACTTGAGTAACATTTTGCCTGTAATTCTGCAGTAAAGTGGAGTACATGACTTCTGTAGAGAAGCTTGCTCAGTTTAACTTTCAGAGTTATTTTGGGGGGAGAGGCAGAAACAGTTCTGTTGAGATTAAATATGCTTTTGTTTAGCCACTTCACTGTGTGGTTTTGTGAGAGGGAGTGGCCTCAAGCTTTATATTTATGCAGCTTGGTGTGTGTCATCAGCAGTTGAAAGGTGAAAGTCTTCTGTGGCTGCTCGGTTACTGACTGCTGCTTCTGAAACCTGTGCGGGCTAAATTATTTTTCTGTCACAGAATCTTCAGCGGCACCAGTCTGGTCAGAAAATGTCTGCTCTTGAAACGCTCTTTAAATACATTGATGAACACCAGGACCTCTATACTGAGGTAAGTTTTCTTTGAGTTTTGTCCTGCAGCACAGGTAGCTATGGGATAATGATAGGTGGTCAGCTTCAGGCTCGTTGTTACACCTGTATAATATGTCCAATGACAGAGTAGTGCCAAAGTAAATGGGGAGAGGGGGGAGCAGGCAGCAGGTGTGACTGGTTTGGGTCAAGCCAGGAAACTTTCTTCCTTAAGTTTAGGCATAGTTCTGTGTGAAGACATAAATCTCAATGGTAGATATATTGGGCGACGCTCCATTACTGTATAGTGCAAGCAGTGACTTATCTGGAGTTTGGCACTAGCTCCTGAATGCCAAACTAGGTTTATACTGTCTCTCTCTTTCTGAGATGGGAGAGGAAAGATATAAACAAGGCTGGAGTAAAGCCTTTATATGAAACTGTTCATGTTGGGGGACAGAGGAAGAGGTTACCTTCTGTACTTTGCTGTTTAACTTGCTATTTAATTGCACTTTGTATTGCAATCCCTTTCGCCTGTGAAGGAATCGGTGGTATACAGCACTGTAAACTCCCGGGCAAGAAGTATGCTAAGTGTTCAACCTGACTTCTGACAGTTGCTCTCACTGATCTCTCATGGGGGTGGGGGGAGGCTAAGGCAGCCTTTCTGAGAAGCTTGAAGGACATTAGCTGGTTCTGGATTCTTAAAGAATGGCAACCAGAAAGGCACAATATGCACAAGCTGTCATACTCTTAAGCCTACCTGCTTTATCTGTAGACTTTGGGCTACACTGCAGGGGCAGCTGTAGGAAAGCAGGGTTTGTGGAGTGCTTTTAATTAAAATATCAATGGTTAGAGTACTCCTTTGAGTAGAGGACAGAGCTGATTTGCCTCAGGTTTAAGCTTGACTAAAATAGTATTAGTTGAATTGCAAGGTGTTATATTTGTATAGTGCCTCCCATGCCATAATTCATGTGTAGTGAAACCTTTAACTTTTCTGTCTCTGTAGCGGCTGGCTCAATGGGTGGCAATCCAGAGCGTGTCAGCATGGCCGGAGAAGAGGGCTGAAATCAGACGCATGATGGAGGTTGCTGTGAAGGATATTGAGCGCCTGGGAGGCACAACCCAACTTATGGATATTGGGAAACAAAAGGTACGTGAGCACCTCCATGTCAGCTTAGTAGAAAAAGTCTCTTTAGAAGACAAGATGTTTTGCAGCAGGCTGGCTGCTTATGATCCCAGTAAGAAAGGCACCTAGGCTCCATAAAGTATAATTTAAAATGCTGTTTATTAGAGCTACCACTGTAAAGAAAGACAATAGTATAGATAATCTTATGTCCCTTCAGGTGCTGGGAACCCCAAGCTGTGCGGCACCTAGTGGGCATCCAGTCGGCATGCAGCGTGGTGTGCAATCCCATTCATGGAAATGTTATCCCATTTTATTTATTCAAGCTGTTCGATTCCACTGCCAAACAAAAGGGATATTCACATGAGAATTTCTTGCTGCACTTTCAAAGACAAGGACATGCAGATGGCATAATCGCCAGTACCAAGTGGAAACTGCCTACAAGATACAGTCAGCTGGCTAAGCTTATCCTGCAGCCCAAGGATATGCACAGCACAACATGGGCAGGAAGGCGAAGCTGTGCGCAGCATAGCACAGCACAGGCTTGGGTGTACTCAGGCTAACTATGTGGATCACTAATTCCTTGATGTCTGGGCTT
The DNA here is from genome assembly GCA_031468815.1 of Morus bassanus. NCBI lineage: Eukaryota > Metazoa > Chordata > Aves > Suliformes > Sulidae > Morus > Morus bassanus. Next base: position 104,864,990 of record CM062567.1, on the reverse strand, counting down.
CTGGTCAGGATCACCACACAAGGCTCTTGTGGGTAGTGTCCTAGAAAGGCAGTAGCCTGTTGGGGTGTGGGATAATGTCTTTCCTGCCACATGGTCTGAGCTTCCTGTTAAAACCCTTGTTTATAGTAAACCTTGGTATCTAGGTCAGTAAGGATACCGACTGAAGTTTCAATAAGTCTTCCAAAAGACTTTTAGGCTCTTCGAAGTGTTACATTTGTCACAAGATTGTGCTGCTCCCTTACCAGATACAGAAGGATCCTTAATAGGATGCGATGACTCCTTATTTTTAACTATCTGGACTGCTTTTCTTCACCTGAGAAATGTATGTGCTTAGGAGAATGATAATGATAATCTCATCCTAGGGAACCATCCACTTGACTAGGCACTTCAAAGGAGGAGCATATCAGTATATGTCACAGAATAAGACCCATAACAAAATTGTTAGACTAGCACTTGGATTGTGGCATTCAAAATCCTGTTGTACTGCAGTATTTGCTAGTTCTAGAAGATCATCACTGTAATTGGTGCTAATGACTGCTGGGTGAAATCTGTTTATCAGGACCCTCTGAGCAGGTCTTGCTTTTGGTGACTGGAGTACGCTTATGTGTAGCACTACAGGTCCCAGCAGGGAAGCAGCTGGCTTCGTGTGCCCTCTTGGGAGGGAATCTGTAAGATAATTCTAGCTCTGCTACTACCTGCAGCCTAAGATTCCCATCAAAATTATTTCAATTAACTCAAACTTTCTCCTTTTATCAATGTAGCTTTTTGGGGGCAAGAACTGATTTTACAGAATTTATTAAAAGTAACATTTCTAGTTAGAACACTCTTACAGCTGGATTAAAGTTAACTTTAGTATTTACTTTTATATTAAGTATGGACAAACCTAGTCAGTATGACATTGCTGCTATATCAATGAAGGAGAATATAAAGCATTGTTGAACTTGCCTGATCTAACTTAGTTTACTGCTGCACAGCAGTTTTTACTGTGTACTGATTACTGTAAGTGTAAATTCTTGCAATAATGCTTTAATCACTTAGAGATGCAGCTGGCCAAGGACCATGTAACCTGTTGATAAAAAATCAGAGCTTGGAGTCCATGTGAGCAAAAAGCTGATCTTGATCTGCTGAACAGTGTCTAGGAGTATGTGTTAGCTCACTGGAAGGGAAATATATGCTGATTGAGAATAGCATGTGATAACTGCTTATGGAGTATTCCAAAGAACTAAGCCAAGTTCAACTCTTGAACTCTTGAACTAAGTTTATCAGCACTACCCTGATCTTTGCTTAACAGTGTAGGCTGATATAGAGTAATACAGCTGTTATGCTGACCTTCTTTGGGTGTAGGCATGTGTTATACCCAGTGATACCACTGTCAGGAAATTTTTGTCTAGAGAGCTATACTGTGGGCAGGGTGAAAGTGCAGTGACAAGCAATGCAGAATGCAATATTGAATGGAGTTTATCACTTATGCTTAGGTCAGCTTTAGATATGGCAGTTTGGCATGCAGACAGCTTGCTCAGCTAAAATCTGATATAGGATTGCTTGAAGCTAACGGTTCTGAGTGGCTTGGAACATTTTGACTCTTACTGGAACTTCTCAGGAAACTTTTACTGGCATGGTGCTGTCATGTCTTCATTGCCACACTGCTTCTGGCAATCAGTTTAAGTAGCTTAGTTTTGTTTAGCTGTCTGTGCCCTTAATCTCATAACCTCCATAATGTTTAAGTAGTTCATTCATTTGAAAAATGTGTTACTCTGTTCCATGTTTGCATAAAACTTCTTGCCTCCTATTTCTAGCTGCCTGATGGATCAGAGATCCCTCTACCGCCAATTGTTCTGGGAACACTTGGCTCAGATCCACGCAAAAAGACAGTGTGTGTATATGGTCACCTGGATGTTCAGCCAGCAGCACTAGAGGATGGCTGGGATAGCGAGCCCTTCACGCTGGTAGAAAGAGACGGTAAGAGTGGTGGATTTCACAAACTGATTAGCACTTCTATAACAAGTGTATTTCTCAACTGTTGTAAAGTGGTAGCCTTGCTTGAAAGGGGAAAGGAGAGCAAGAAGAGACATGGGTGTTTATTTAGTACCGATGAGATAAAAATGCAGGAGGGGAAATGGTAAACAAGTGGAGCTGCAAAATCTCAGCTGCTCTCAGGGCTTGTTTCCTTTTCTGATAGTCTAGACTGTACTTGCATGTTATCTTCCTTGTAGTGACAGCAAAGTCTTAACTGCTGCCTTCCATGGCAACAATTTGTTGCCAGAAAGTTTTCTAGAACTAGTTTCTTGTGCTGTTCACAACTTGCTGCCTTGAAGGGCGTGTCAGACTGCAGGGATTTTGAACCACTACAGGGAGCAAACACTCAACACAGCTTCTTTATGCCTGGAGACAGGAGTGGTACAGCAGCCTCCCTGGGTTACCTTGTGTTTGCATACTGTGCTACAATGAGTACTGCAGAAGCTGTTTTACAGAGCTAGTGTCCAAACAAGTGTCCCTTTCCTGTAAATGGGGATGAAGAAACCGTGCGGTAACTCCTGTTGAAACAACAGATTGCCAGTAGCCAAGAGGAGACTAAAACTTTCTTTTCTACTTAAAGCTGGTGCCTTTTCCTTGTTTCGTTTGCTCAGTGTTGAGTGTCAAAGGTCATATGAATAGAAGGACATTAACCATTCCTGTTGCATAAGTGCCAAGAAAAGGCGCATCTGTGGTAGCTAGTGTTTCTACCAGGCACTTGGTCACAGGCAGCAGAGTCCAAGTTACCAAACTGGATTATCTCATCTAATAGCAACAGCTAGACTTGCTTCAGGCTGTGGTTTATCTCTGTGTGGCCTGGCAGCATAGGAGGCATATCTACCAATGGTGCCTTACCTTGTAAGCTGTCTGGCCTGTTCTGTCACTGTGGTTACACCTAGTGCTTAGGGGTTGTAGCCACAGCTGAGTTGCACCCATACCTGCCTCTACTGTGATCCGGTGTACTACATTTCCTGGGACTTCCCTGTAGCCTGTAAAACTTGTCTTTGACTAAAGCCCTTTCTGGGGAGGTTCACATTTATCTGGAGAATCCAGAGAAGTTATTGGTAACTAGCTACTGAAGTCTTACTCTTCAAACAAAGAATTGAAGCTAATACTGGATAGGTTTCTGTAAAAGAAGGTAGCTTGTTTCTATACCCTTACTGCTGTGTTTGTAGAAAATGATACTATTGTGAAGGATGTGGGAACAACTTAGCCCAAGGCAGAGTTACATCTTTTCCAGGCTTATGTTCAACTCCTATCCAGGGAGCATCTCGGGGAAGAGGTGGGGTAGCTCTAAGTGGGAGAACTGTTGCAGTCCTGTACCTATCTCACTTGCATGGGTGTATGAAGCGGGATGCCAAATTGCTACTTTAGAAGAATCAGAAATGAAAGTTAATATAAGCAGGGCTAAAAAGCTTATCCAAAAGGATGTTTTCTCCTACAGGCAAGAGATGACTGGAGTTTCATCCTAATTTTTTTCCACGCTTGTTAATTTGTATCTTGTTTCTACAGGAAAGCTGTATGGTCGAGGATCAACAGATGACAAAGGTCCAGTGCTTGCCTGGCTGAATGCCTTGGAGGCTTATCAACAAACTAACCAGGTATGTGCCCAAAATGTATCCTGCTTTTTTACATACAGCTGAGTCTAGCAGTAAAAGTTGTCCAAGCCACAAACCCTCGTGAAGCAAGCCTGCTTATTCAGCTGATTGGAGGAATGATGCAATAGTCCTGTGGAATCCGTGATGTCCCAGTAAGGTTGAGTTGACTTGCTGACAAGCTAGTCCTGTAGATGCTTGGATTGCACTTTAAACATTTTTGCTTTAATGAAATGTGTAGGAAGGAAAATACAGATGCAAGCACCTGGAGCAGGAGGAATAATCAAATATGATCACTACTTTCATGTAAGGATGTCAAATGAGCTTGGCCTTTAGCAGAGCTTAATGTCTCACTGCCACTCAGCTCTAAGAAGAGATTAACTTAGTAATGCTGAGCTGGGAGCTTTGCTGTTTCTGTTCAAGAAAATTGCAATCAGAAATAGCTCAGGATGTCTGCTTCATCTTGCAAGACAAGTTGCTATTACTTGTGAGAAGAATTAGCAGTTCTCAAGTGCTGTCTAGGCATAGAATATGGTAGACTGGATAGACAGGATAGCTCTGACTCTGCTACTGTAGCATGCAGTTTCTGTGGTTAATATTAGTTTTCCTAGCCCTGTGACTTACCTTTGGCAAAAGATCTCTGCTGCGTTCCCACAGTTAAGAGGGTTGGGAACAAGTTGTTCTACAGCTTGGTTCAAACTTTTTTGAAGAATTTGAATTCCATCACATGACGGGTGATGTAAGTGCCATCCAAACTTTGTAATACTTTATGTATAATTAACAAATTCACTGTCATGGAACTAATTTAGCCGTGTCCATTTTCCTGCTTTTGACATGACAGATGAAAGTTACTGATTGCTGAAGGAGTCCAATGTGTTTCTCGCTTTTAATTTTCAAAGGAGTTTCCAGTAAATATTAAGTTCTGCCTGGAGGGTATGGAAGAATCAGGATCTGAAGGCCTTGATGAACTAATTTTTGCTCAGCGAGACACTTTCTTCAAAGATGTGGATTACGTTTGCATTTCCGACAACTACTGGCTAGGCAAGAAGAAGCCTTGTATCACCTATGGCTTGAGGGGTGTCTGCTACTACTTCATAGAGGTAAGTGCTGAAATACAGGGTAAAAGCAGTATTAAGCTGAATTTTCTACTGGAGAAGAGTGGTAGCTCCAACTCTTTGATGCCAATAGCTTTTCTTCAGAAAAGGTGAAACTGGTTACTTAAGTAGAACTGTTTCTACTAGTTGTCTAAATATCTTCCTTTTACTATCAGATATGGTACTTACCTGGGAGGGATAGCTTTCAAATGTATGAAGCAAGATAAGCTAGCACCTTCATGGAGGATTATCTCATGGCATGATATCTTCATCCAGATGTTTCCTTGAGTGCAGGAAGAGATGTCACCACTGAAGTCTCCAAGTCTGGGACAGTCAGTACGAAGGGCTTGTACTTACAGAGCAGTAAAACACATGTGCTTTAATGTACTACAGCTGAGTGGTCTGGTTTCAAAAACAGATGCATTCTCAAAATACATGCAGCAAAAAGCTAGGGTAAGAGTCTGTTCTATGCATTTGCCAGCGTCTTCATGCTAAAATTAATCTGAATCTTAATTCACTTCAAACCAGGTGGAATGCAGTGACAAAGACCTTCACTCTGGAGTTTATGGTGGTTCAGTACATGAGGCCATGACAGATCTTATTACTCTAATGGGTAAGAAAAAGCAGGTTTCATTGACTGCATCTAGAGTGGGAGTAAGAGCTGTTAAAGCATGAGTTTGCGGTGAGGGGAGTTCCTAAGGGCTGCTTACACTAGCAAAGCAGTGACCGATGAAATGGTGCTTGCCAGGTATTTATAAAACAGGCTGATGGCTTAGATACAGAAATATGAGGAAGGTCTTGCCAAGAAGTTGTCTATCTACTTTAGCTTCCCCTAAAATCTTGCTGCAAACTTCTATGTTAATTAAATCAGCTCTTTCCTGCAAACTCTTCTACAGATGTCATATTGAACTCCTTGGGAATCCTCCCTTCAAACAGTCAGCCAAATATGTAGCAGTAGAATTAAATGCAGTTGAAGGGATGTACTCATTTTGGATAGCTGCAAATTCTGTAAGTGCCTTCCATGCTTAGTGGAACAGGCTCTAGCAGGTAGAGGTCAGAGTTTTATTGTATTTACAGAGTTTTCAGAAGGCAAAGGCTCTGTTTCCCATGGGAAGTGTTCCCAGCAATTACATCTTGTTTCTTCTGGTTGAATCCTGATGTTAGGTGCTTGTTTACAGGTTCTCTTATTGACAAGAAAGGGAAAATTCTTATCCCAGGTGTTAATGAAGCAGTGGCACCTGTTACTGATGAGGAGCTGGCACTATATGAGAAGATTGATTTTGACCTGGAAGAATATGCAAAAGATGTAGGAGCAACAAAGCTATTGCATGGTACAAAGGTATACTGTACTCCTTTTTCTCTACCCTGGTTAGCTGTGTTAATTCAAGCTATCTATATTAGAGCACAGAAGCAAGCCTCTGTGGACACTTGTGCACTTAGGAAGTAATTTAGGCAGAGAATTCATCTGATGTCTTTAAAATGGTGAGATTGTTTTGAAGAGAATTTCACCTACTGTATAGTTGACTGCATACTTAACACTACCAGTTCCTCTGCAAAGTGTTAGGTGCTTGGAAACTTAGTCTAGGTTATCCCATGTTTAAGGCAAGCAGTCTAGAGAACTTCAAATTTGCTCCTTAGTCTATGTATAAGCGGCATTTTAAACTTGTACAGAAGTTTATCTAGTGCTGTTCTCTCAATGCTAGATAAGAACTGCTAGCACTTTTCCAGAGGTCACATACCCTGTCTATGCAAAGCATCTGATTTCCTACATCTGTGGGAAGTTCATTGGGTTGCCAGAAATAAAGTAGTTGCTCATAGAGATGACTTCTCATAAGGTGAGAAAACAGCTTGAGGTCTAGCTGTGATGAACTTAAGGTTGGCATACTGAACATCTTCCTAGACTTGGCAAGCATGGACTGTTTTGTAGCCATGAACTAGACAGCTGCCCAAATCTTTGAACAGGCTCAAATTCAATAAACTCCTGTCTGATTCTGAAATCTTCATCCTGGGAGGTCTCCAAATGAATGCTTTTAACAGCATTGAATCTTGCAAGGTATAGGTATACATACTTATTTTTAAGCATTAAACCCTAGATGTAAATATGTCTATCATAAAAAGCAGAAACAAGTGTTGTAAAAGACAAGTTTACATGTGCAGGTCTGTCTTCTGTCCTAGTACTGTCAGGAGGAGACTTGAGACTCAACTCAGATAAGTATAAGTAACAATTTTATATCCTCAACCTTGTCTTTACATGCTCAGGTTTATATCAACTGAGAGTACACAGGCTTCCTTGTTTAGCCTTGTCCTATAAAGTAATGGATGAAATACAGCTTGTATATAAGAAAGAGCTGGCAAGATGATCTTCATATGATACTGAACTACAGCTGTTCAGTCTTAGCTAGACTGAAATAATAGCTTAACTTACTAAGGGAGTTCTAAGCTGTGTGCAGGAAGGGTCTTAAGACTAAGGGGAGATATGGGAGAGAAGGCTGTAATCTCCAGGTGAGAAACAATGTGCTTGAAAGACTTGAACAGTGACAGTTAAATTCTCTTTGAGAGAAGAGTAGAGGCAGGTTGTACCTGGAACAAAACAACCTGTTAATGTTAAAGCCCACAATTTCGAAGTCTCCTGAATCTCTGCAGTGAAGTTAAAGTTTGACATACTCTATCTATACAGGACACAAATGTTGAATTCACAGTATGCAGTGTACTGAACAGCTGTGTCCAAGGCAACAAGGAGGAAATGCAGAAGTGTATCTGAAAAAGGCAATAGTACTCATTTTTATCAACCTGGGGTTCAGGCAGTTTAATACAACTGATAATATAAACAGGAGCACACTGAACGCCTGTCTGCACAGTGGTGAGGCTTTTAGAAAACTTGTGATCTTTGTAAGCATGTGGCTCAGTGATGAAGGCACCTGCCTGACTTGAGGCAGCAGGGGCTAGAGCTTCCGATACACTCCCTACACACTGTGCTTGAGCACCTTATAGATGGTATTTGTGTCCTTGTCAGAAGCAGACTGGTCATGTCCTGTAAGTTCCATAGCACTAGGAGAAAGCCAAACTAGAGCTACTGAATCTCTTAAGGTGCTGAAAATCCAGCTGTTGTATCAAAATGTGTGCTTAGTGGGAGTAGCAGCTTCTGCTTATAACTGAGGGGTCTTGAATGAGCTGCATTTGTCCATGGGAGAAAGCACTGTTTCTTGCAAAGTCTTTACTAGATTGAAGAAATTATTACTTTGGGAAAGTCTGAACTTCATGTAACCTTGCATCTTTCCTGTTGCTTCTGCAGAGAGATATCCTTATGCATAGGTGGAGATATCCTTCCCTGTCTCTCCATGGAATTGAAGGAGCCTTCTCAGCCTCTGGAGCCAAGACTGTGATTCCTAGAAAAGTGATTGGCAAGTTCTCAATCAGACTTGTGCCAAACATGACTCCTGAAGAAGTCACAAAGCATGTATGTTGAGATGGATTAATGGTCTCAAAACAACTAGTGTCTCTAAGCTTCTCTTCTCCGTGCTCGGGGGAAGAGTATTTCTGGTTTCTAAAGCGGTTCTGGTTACTCTGCTACCATTTTCCCTGTTCTGCATCTCAACTCAGAGGGAATCGCTGTATGGTCCCACACTGGACTGTTGTGGCCTTGCTATTCAGTTTCTCTCAACTAACTCAAAGGACTCGGCAGTAAATGCCAATTTAATTGCAGGGCAGTTGTATTGCCAGAATTGCATATTCAAAAGCATTAGAGTGACATATTGGTTAAGAGTCCTACAGTATACTGTTAACTTGCCTAAAGGAGGTGTTCTGACTTCAGAGCAGAGTTACATAGGGATAATATGAAATAATAGTAATAGGAAAAGTATTTATGCACAGTAGTAGTGACCTGCAAGTCCCTAAGATGCTTTTAGTGTACAGTCTTTACCAGTGTTCATACAAATGCTAACAGTAGATAAGACTGTTCAATCGTTCTTACAGGTTGAAGACTACTTGAGCAAAAAGTTTGCAGAGCTGCAGAGCCCCAACAAATTCAGAGTATACCTGGGCCACGGTGGAAAACCCTGGGTGTCAGACTTCAACCATCCCCACTACATGGCCGGTCGGAAGGCCATGAAGACAGGTCACTGGGTTTCCTACTTAGCATTGGGAGGACTAAAAAGCTCTTGTTCCAGCACCCCCAGAAATACCAAGGAGGTCATGTTTGCAGTGTTCTGCACTTCTTACTTAGTGAGCCAAACTTATGTAATGAGGCATGTCATGTGCAATCCTTAAACTCAAGTCTGAGGTACAGGAAGGAAAGGAACTTGCTACCAAGCTCATTCCTACTACACTGGAACAAGGCCATTCGTATGGTGTTGCTTTTGCACAAGGATGAGACTGTCGGTAGTTCAGATCACTTGCTTAGCCAAAGCACCCAAAGTTTAGTCATCCTGGCATCATTAATTAGTTATGCTAGGGCAACTAGAGCAAGTCTGACCTCTGTGTTGGAGTACAAACAGGCTTTCAGATTAAGTGTTATTTGTGTAACTGAACTCTGAAAGTGACAGTACTCCAGCACTACATCTTGGGGGTGAATGCCACAATTCTGCAACCTCTGCAGTCTGGCTGATTAAAACAGAGCAAGACTTGGCCAACACATGGTCTGGAAGTGGTTGGTACTTGATTGCTTAAGCAGCAGTAAGGATCTGTGTTGGAAAAACAAATACAGTTCCAAACCAACTAGAGTATCACTTTTGTTGTAGTTTTTGGAGTTGAACCAGACCTGACAAGGGAGGGAGGAAGCATTCCTGTTACCCTTACTTTTCAAGAAGCAACAGGCAAGAATGTCATGCTGCTTCCTGTTGGAGCTGCAGATGATGGTGCCCACTCTCAAAATGAGAAGCTAAACAGGTAAGAGAATATTCATCCTTCTGCCAGGCATGCATTATGAAAAGGACCAAGAAGAATTGAGCTCTTGCTTTTCTTTAATTCTCTGGAAGGCAAAGTGCCATTGACCAGTTGGATAACTAGTCTGTAGCTGAATCTTGATCTCATTACAGCTTCTGGTTTTATAAAAACTGCTTCTGTTTTCAAGTGTATACTTTGGTCTCCAAGCTTGGCTACCCAAGGGTGGCATTTCTCTCTTGCCAGGGAAGATAGATGCAGGGAGGTTGGGAGTGGCGCCTGTTGCCTGCAACAGTAATGCCTGCAGTCTCTGTTGCATGCATAGGACTGATACTGCAAAAAGCACACCTGCTAGAAATACAGCTCAAACTAAGACAATGCTAATGGAAGCTGTCTTCTTTCCAGGTACAACTACATCCAGGGGATGAAGATGCTTGGTGCATACCTCTATGAAGTCTCCCAGCTGAAGGACTAAGTGAGACACCTTACCTTCTGGCTTATGGATCAGAAGTCTGAATTTTCTTATAAAATGTCATCAATTACAAAGTCTTACTTGGCTCCCCTTTTCTGCCAACACTCCACTGCTTTGGTGGGGGAGAGGGAAGCATGCAGTTCCACTTGACAAAGAACACTGTATATCAAAAATATTTCTTTAAATGCTTACTTCAAATGACATAGACTATACCTTATCTGGCCAGCAGTCCTGAACTGCATCTTTGTCCCCTCTGGATCACTGAAGTTGTGGTTTGCTGTATTCATCTAATTTTCCTGTAAAGTAGGAGGAACAGTTTGCTCTCAACTGTTTAAGCAGCCACATCAGTTGCAGAACTGCCAGTCAAGTTTAAGGTTCTTATTCCTGGATATGTCCTGGAAGTAGTCAAAGTGACAGATTATGGGGCTACACTGGAATGTGTTCAAGCTGTAGCGAGGCATCTGTCTTACTGAGTGATTTGGAAGAGCAGTTTGTCTCTTACAGTTTATACCTGCCTGCAGGCTTCAATTTACAGTGAATTAGGTTATAACTAAATTCACTGTGGTAATGACTACTGGCCATCTTTTTGTAAAGCTGCCTTTGTATTCCCTAAAAAGGACAATAAATAATCATGCTCTAGAGTTTGGCTGTTGGTCTCTAAGGGTTAAATAATGACTTGGGAGGGAAAGCAAACTCAGGTAACTTGGGAGAGGAACTCTTCTATGGCTATAGAGGCAGATGAGTAACATGGCTACACACACTTCCTAGGAATCCAAATTTTTATTCCTTAGGCTCTGGCTCCATAACAGCTTATCTTGAAGCAGATGTTGCTAAATCCTGCTCTCCTGAGGGGAAACAATCTCAGAAAATGTTCCCTTTTGGCTCTGTAAGCCATATCATCACACTGTAGCACAACTGATGATACTGCAAGGGAGTGGGTGGAATTTGTCGGCATAAGTGGGGAGAGAAGAGCATTGCTCATTGCAACTACTGACTGACATCCAACTTTGAGCTGTCTTTTGGAAACACTCAACTCCAGCACTTCTGATATCATGTCAAAAACCAAACCCTCTTAAATGTGTGCTAAGCTGAACTGGATTTGGCTCACTGTTGCTGAATTCCCTGCCCAGCACTAGCAGGTTAAGCTAGGTAAGTATTTCAAGTGATGATGCTTTGTTCTGAGCGCTGCCTGAGAGCATGGTGCAGCCCTGTAGCCTGACAGATAGGTGAGCAGCATGTGATGCTTCTTCCCTTGCTGGGGCAGAAGGCAGGAATGTCTTGTCTATCTGGTTTTCACTGTTGCTTGATAGTGGATGGCTCTTGGGACAGGAAGGAGTCTTCTGTTCTCACTGTGAGGCTTCTAAAGCTTCTCTGCCTTGTTTTGCCCTGTTTGGTTTGTCATGGGAGTTGATGGCTGGAGATAATCTGGTACCATTAAACTTTGTACTTGCAGCTGGGGTACAGGCTGACACCCACGTCTTATGCCTGTGTCAGTACTTGCTAGCAGCAAGCATCTGTACAAACACTGGGTAGTGGGCTGCTAGGTCCTCACCTTTCAGAGGCAGTTGGAATAACTCTGATACAACATGCAGGCTGTATGTAGGACAAGACTGGCATGCCTGAATATTTGAAGGTTATCTCTATGCTAGGTTCAATTAGTTTTACAGGATAAGTACTCCTAGCAGTCAATGTGTTTAAAGCAGCTTCCTCAGTTACTGAATTGACTCTGCAGACTTCTCCAAATAGACTGACTAACACAAAAAGACAACTCCCTAGCTGTTGGTGAGTTTATATTGCTTATTTTCTACCTATTGATTTGAAAAGCATCAAAACTTAAACTTAGTTCCTGGACTGAGTTAACACTAGAGAAAAAGCTTATTTGGGCAGGAGAAAAGCTGATAATGTAATGAACTGTGTTCAGAAAGTAAGCGTGTCTATAGTTGTCCTATTTCATTTGTAACTTTTCTTGTGAATCACTTAATTATCTCAAGTTCTGCACTGAAGACACTGCATCAGATCCTACGCTTCCTGAATAAGTACAGCATGGCAGAGTTGTGAAGGATGCCCAAAACACAAAGTGTGTTAAGGGGTTTGTAGAAGAGGCTGGGAAGCAGACCCTGTTGGATAGACAGCAGAAGTGTTTTGGCATGGAGTGAGTGCCAGAACCCTGTGAAAAGGAGATTAAAATGGGATGTTGGCCTGAGCAAAGTGCAGGGGCCTATTTAAGCATGCAGGAGTAAATAGCTAAAGTAATGGGCTCTTTGAGACTTAATGGGGTTTCGGATTTGTTTAGATGTATAAATTTAAAGTTGGAAATTATCAGGATTTGTTACCTTGCTACAGCAGAGCTTGCTTTAGCTGTAATCTCTCTTGTCCCTGCCTAAGGTGACCACAAAAGCAGTAGTACTTGGCCTGAATGAACAACGCAGGCAAAAAGGACTAGTGGTGCCAGCTTATTTCTGTAGCCTGCCTGCTTCAGACCTGACTCCTAGAAAACTAGTATCTGCTGCAGAGATCTGGTTTGCTACAGCTTGGAATGCTTGAGCATTGTATGAAGAGTTTGCTTAGCCCAAGTTGTTTGAATAACAGCACTATCATACAAACAGAAGTGCCTGATGTGATGACAGTGTGAGCTAAACATGAAAACCAAAATGCATCAGTGAAGCACAGAACCTCACAGCACCATCTGCTGGGTGTACACAGGCTGCTTGGTATTTTCCACAGAGAACTTCATAGCATTGGTTTTTTATGTGTTACAGTTTACTGAAAGGCTTGGCCAGCTCCAGTTAATATGTAATGTGAAAGCTTGTATAATTAATATCCCTCAACTGATGCTCATTGAGTCCTAAGTGAACTGGCTTAACTGCCAGACCAATCTCTGGTAAAGGGGAGGTACTGCTAGGAAGAGGGCAAGACTGCAGATGGCTTTGGTTAGCCTAGGTAGCTGCTATGTATTTTTACTGTGCTAAGTAACTCCTATGCGATGGTAAGCACTGGAAAAATATTCTGACTGGTTTTGCAGTTTCTTCCTCATGATCTTTGCCCACAGTCACCATAGTCTGTCTAGGATGGAGTTATTCCTGGAATAGCTTTACAAATGTGAACAGCTACAGTCTCTAGTTCTCCTGAGTAGACATGTACCAGCTCTACTTACAAGCAAGCATAAGCAAGGCTATCAAAAAGAATGTGGCTATGAAATTCTCTAACCTGATGAGTGTCTGAATCTTGGCTGGGCTTATCAAGGGTACCAACACATGCCATTAGCTTAGACTTACTCACTGCTTAGACTATTGCTTCAAGATGTTCTTTTACTTGTCTACCACTTGCCTCTTAGGGGTAATCCAGGTAGGAGCCCAGCTTACTGCCAGTTGACACAAATGGCACGTGGCTGTAAATTGGTGAGATGGTTTTTTTTTTGCAAGCTTCTGTTTAGCTAAGTTATGTCAATGTATGCTAAACTCCTTCAAATACTAAAGTAAAAGTAGTTGGATCACCTTTGTACCTTCTCTGTGCCCCCCAACCCCAAGATAATTTTGCTTGTCTTGTCCAGATTCCCTTCCAATCAGACTTGATGGAACTGCCTAACTCTGCTTTATTTGAAAGCTGGAGTTTTATTAAAAATGGTGAGAAGGTTTGTGTATCTTCAGTTAGCTATTTTTTTCCAGTGGTTAAGTAACTTAAGTCAGCAGCAGCGGTCTCCTGGAAACTAATTCTGAGGACCTGGGAGGATTACTTGCAGAAGGAAAGGTGACTTCATAAATAGGCAGCTGGAAAAAAAAAGAGGAATATCTATACACCAGAAGAGCAAAATACATTCTTCTGTCCCGTTCCCTAATGTGGAATAATAGCTTGATTTCTGATAAGAAATTGGGCGATCTCTTGGTCAGTGGCATGCTGCTGTTTGCAAGTAAAGATGGCTTGTACTACTAGTTCTCCCACTCCAAGAATGGAGGGAAATCTACAACATGCATTTTACAGTCACTTGTCCACGGGGTAACGCTACTGCAAAATTGAGAAAGCAGGCTTCTGGCTTGTAATAGCTCATTGCTCACTGGATTTCTTGTGTGTTAGCAAAATCCATGGAAGTGCATTTTGATATGGAATATGCACTTAGAGCAGCTGGAGTTATTACAAGCTATTATCTCTAAATGAATAAGTCCTAAGTGCCTTCTAAAATGTCACTTTTCTTTATTTTTGCTGTACTGGGAAACAATAGCACGCACATTAAAAACGCGGCCCTGATTTTCAACTATGTGGCAATCTATTTTAGATTTATCAAGTGCGATGTTTCCTAATTTGAAACTGTTTTTAACTTGCAGAACACACTTGGGTTTAGCATAATGAGTTTAGAGGTACTAACTAAATCAAAACTTATATTTCCATAAGGTTACATGATAGACTGTCTTAACTTCAAGAACTTCAGCTTTCTGATTTTTCACCTTGAAGCAATGTGAAGAGTGGAGATAACACAGAGCTAATCTAGATAAAGTATGTGAGTTCATTCCGTCAAAGCAGTAGCTTAAAAACATTACAAATTTTTTTCAGTGTCATCTGAACTCATTCAATTAAAATAGAATACTCATGTGTTAAATATGCTTTTACATTATGAGGAGTCAATCTGAATAAATCACCTTCCTGGTAATTAATGAAATTATGCAGGGGATTTAAATCACTCTTCAGAGAATCTGCTTAGGCTACACAGGAAAGCTTAGTAGTGGATAATTTTGATTCTAGTCCCTTGCTAGCTTGATCATACTATTCTACATCATGATGTTAGGTTATGACAAACGCTGAATGCTAGGACGTGTTTGGCTAGTACTTTTAAATATTCATCTTTCTATTAATCTTGTATATCCTTAGTCATTCTGAGATTTCTTGAGGATTGCTTAAAATGCATGCCAATGAAATGTGCCAGCCGATGCTGACACATCAGTATGCAGTGTCCTCCTTCTGTCTGGGCAGGCTTATGTTCTTCTCCATCACGGAGACAGCCCATGGACCGCTTGTATTTCTGCCTTTTAGACTGAAAAATGAGATAACAAATGCAGTTGAACAGCTGCTTTTGTCATTGTTATCATGCTATGCTCTGCTTTGGAAAAGCAGCCGTCCTGTATGCAGTACATTTGAACTGTGAGGATGTGTGGTCTCTTCACAAAAAGTAAAAGCTAACTGCACCAAGATAAATTTAATAGTAACTAAAAGTTATAATCTTGACCCTCAACACAAAATGCCAAATACTATTTGAAAGTGAAATATGTTCAGTTATTGGATACTCAAGCAAGTCTTCATATAGAGACACTTCTGTGTTAGCAGTTGCTTGTGAATACATGTGCACTACAGTCGTCAATCAGCTGGTCTGTACTGAATGACCAGCCTTAATAAAGTTCAAGAGTTCATGAGCAATATGTATGAATAGCATTTAACAGCAGCCTTCAAAGGATCTGTCCTTACTATTTGTACATAAATAAAACATACTTCAAGATGTTTAGCACTTTATATAAAAGGTGAATCTTTGGATGACTGTTTTCTTGCTCTTTTGCACCGAGTAAGTAAATGGAATTCCAAATCCAAGCTCTTAATATTTGTAAAATTGTAGCTAATTCCTGAATGTCAAGATAGCTGCTAGATATAGGATGAAATTAAATTTCATGTTTCTGAACTACTTAATGGATTTAGTGTCCATGTAGTGAATAGTAGAGCCAAGGTTAGAGACTTGAGAATAAATGCTGTGTTCTTTTGGACTGTTTTAACTGCTAGTAGGAAGAGTTCTGAGATACTGCTTCTTAATTTCAAGAAAGCCTATTAAACTCTTCCTTAGACTTGCAGCAACTTGGAAAGCAACTAACTAAACTAACTAAAGTGTTAAAGTAGAACAGCTGCAAAAGACTCTTGCAAGCCAGAATGCTGTATAGTATTTGTTTATGAAAAAGCCTTTGCTAAGGGAATGTTTTAGACTGTCTTGCTTATGTCAATGGCTTGACATAATTCTCTCTTCCATTATCAGCTGTGTACTGGTCCATCATTAGAAACCTTTTAAATGCAAAAATTCTGTTTCTTTTGATGTACTTCTTAATAGTAGGCAAAGAATATCTGGCCTTTGTTCCCTCCCATGTTCTCTACTACTGCTGCTCTTTCTGCTCCCCCTCTCCTGCTATTTTTTCCTATCATTCACAGGAGGGGAGCTAACTCTGCAAGGGAGACCCATGGAGTTTCCCAGGAATATGACCAGGCTTTCACATTATAACGTGATAGTTATATGTTGACTGGACTGAGTCTCTTCTACTTTTTGTATTAAGTCTGTAGTTCTAATTCTAACGCGGAAAATGCTAGCAGGCAACGACCTTTAATTTCAGCTTTGCTCTGTAGTTGCCACTGCAATAGTTCCCGGTTTTTGGAAGTTGGCACAACAGTATAATAACACTGAATGGAATGAGAAAAGGTAACTTTTTGTTTGCAAATTCCTCTGCATTAACCTCTTTACTATTTGAGTGAATAGCAACCCATAAAAATGCTGGCAGAAGAGCAGCCCTTTCTGTAAGGTCACTGGAAGATACTTTTTAATTTGTGGAAATGCCAGAAGTTAAAGTCATCAGACAAAAGACACTTGGAAATGGTTCCAGGCAAATCTCTTTTGGTTCTTCTATTGTATGTGTTGAACACTTAGCTGGAAGACTCAAGTTCAAAGCTGTAAGGATACAATACAAATTCAAAATACAGCATAGGCTGCATGTCATCATTTTCAGGAATAGGTTGTCAAACAGAATTAATAAAAAGAAGGCAAAAGATTTATTTCTGTATAGCTTTGAATCTTGTTTGTATTTCAGAAATCCTGTAATGCATTGTCAGCTGTATCCTAAACCTTTGTACAAGGAGGCACAGGGCTGCTTGTGATTATTTTAAGGCAGTTTTAATTCTGACTGGATGGATTCAGAAGTACAAGTCAAGGGGGAAGACTGCATCATGAGCTCAGGCACATGTTGGTTACCAATTCTGTTGTCTGGCAACAGAACTTCAATACGAAGAGATGTGAATAAAGGTAACTTGAATGTGGAGAGACTGGGGAGAAAGACAGGTAGGGAGCAGGTTTCAGAAAGTAAAAGCTTCATGAGAAAGGTATAAGTGAATGTGTAAATACATGTTCCTAGAGTGCGGACAGCCAGAGTTTATTAGCTTTCAGGCTTTAGTCTGCTGTTGTTCCTTTGAACAGTAACATTTAATGGAATTTGGCTGGTTATGAACTTCTGTAAGTTTGTAGAGCTGCATACAATTTTTGGAAGCTTTACTTGGAGTTGTCTGACACTCATAGATGGAATTTAAATACCTGGAGACCTGTTCAGAAGTCCTTATTTTTTAAAGTTAATAGGAGTTTTGAGGAAGGCATTTGAAAAATGGGAGAATAAAACATTGACTTGAACTGCAGATAAGTTCATGCATTGATTTGTTTAAAATAGAAATTCAGTAAAAAGTAGCAAACACATCTGAGGGTTTTTTTTTCCCATGGAAAACAGGAACACCAGATTTATTGAGTATTAAATTAATAGAAAACTACGCTGTATTACATTGCCTGCTTTGTGAAAGTGTTGCTATAGGATATGACAGGTAATTGAGTCATCAACATAAAATATTAATATTTAAGATTATACATTCCATTTTCTTAATGTGTTGGAGTTCCACATCTATCTACGTGCAAATATGACAGAGATTTACTGGGGCACAGCAGTCACCTTGAAGCCATGCTCCCTAACAGTTGATTAGCATTATCTGTTCCAAATGTAAAACAAGTTCGGCTTCTCTGACCTCATTAAGAGGGAGCTGAGAGTGCCTCAGTAATAAATGCTCCTCTAGATCCTTAATAATTTGATTTATATGGAAAAAAGTTTTAATGACACAGTCCCTGCTACTAACAGACCAGCAGTCCTTAAGGATGTAAAGAAAGATTCTGAAAATAATTGGTTAGCACTAAAATTAAAAACAAGGGAATTGGAATATGAAATTATTTTTTCAATAGCACACAGTCTGCAATAGAACAGTCTTTTCATCCACTTACATTCATAGACATCAATACAGAAGCAAGGCTAATATATCCAGAAATGCTTAATAATCTGTTCATAAACTTAGATCTAAGCACCTGTTTGCTTTTGAATTTGAACAACTGGAGTCTGCATCCATCAAATACAATTAACATTCTGGCACACTGTGGCCTTTCTAAATTATTGAATGTAAGAATTTGGGGTGACAAAATGGCAAACTAGTCTATGAATCTCAGAGCCTGCTTTAAGTTTGGATCTAAATCGAAAGTAAAGGATATGGTGATTTCAAACAGTGCAATGTTCAGAAACTTGTTTGCTTTATAAAAACGCAATAAAGTAAATCTTAATTTCACACACTTGGCATAAGATTATAATGCAAAAATACAGATTATAATTAATCTATTCCAAATACTATTTTATCTGAATTGATAGAAATGAAAGTGACATCCTGAGTCCTTTAAACCTACTAAGCCATTTTGCAACTCAAAACTAACAAACAGCAAAATGGTATAAAAACCCTTCTTGTAGTCTGCAATTAGGGAGAATTGGTTACTTCAGGTAAGTCAAGCATATTGGCAAGTGATGCATAAATTTATAAGCTTGGTTTGTCACTCATTTTTCACAGGTTTATCAATATTCAGAGAGTTTGCAAGATTGGCAGGAGCAGAGACTGACATATCTTACTATTAGCAAAGGAACACACCAAATGCCAAAAAAAACCCCTCTCTAAAACCCCTTATATCAGTACTTGAAGTGGCACGTGTCACCTGGATAACATCCATTTATCTTTCAGTTTAAAGATCAAAAACTCTCTATGTTTTCACAGCACTCTGAATTTGAGAGCTTGATCCCACTAAATCTGTTAGCTGATTTAAGGCCCAATTACTAGTCACAGGCTCGAATGAAATCTTCAGATAAGATGACACCATGCTGAGATAATTCAAAAGGAAACAGTCATTCTACTTCAGGCTGACACTTTTTTTTTTGCTTGAAATGTCACCCTTAAACTCACTATTTATGAGAAAAAAGCACTTCCCCCCCCCCCCCCCCCCGCCTTTGCTTGCAGCTTCACCTAAAGCCTCAGCTGTGTGAGTTGCAATATCTTTCCAATATCTCCACAGAGCATCTCCTCACTTCCCAGCTAAGAAAGAGCAAGTCTAGGTAGATAAAAGGCCTGTTTACACATAGCTGGGAAGGCTGCACACTGATGAAGGATCTGATATCTCTGACACCTTTATATTCAGCTGTAATCACTCGCAAGGTACTGAATGGACAGTCTGGACTCCTTAAGTCCATAATGTTCCAGAGTTAAATTCTTTTATAGGAGTTCCTCATTTAATTAGTGCTTTGGAAATAGAGGTATGTGCTGCCTCTAGCAATACTTTTATTAATAACTTTTCCTTTACCCCAATAGTGAATGATGAGGCTGATGAAAGCAGACTTACTGCAAGTGGAGAAACTTGTACTTCTCTAATGTGACAGGAAAACTGGGTCCATTTCATTATGCCATTATCTTCAGTCCCCATTTTCTTGTGCTAACTTACCTGCATGAGTTGTTGTGTGTGCTTCTCAGGTAGGTTTTTGTTGTGGGAATCTACTTGCCCAGCCAGTTTCCCTATAGATATCAACATAAAAACAAACTTTCCTAATCTCTGTATCCTTAATGAGGGAAGGCACCATGGGAAAGTAAGGGGGCATCAGAAAGTTTTCTAGTTCCTATGTGCTTTTCTGTAGTCTAAGACATTGACCTGAGATATAAGAAATACAAAAAACCTGCTAAACAAAGTTTGTTTGTATTCTGATAGAGGCATATCAAAAGACACAGGTGTTACAGTTTTTTCCACATAGAGAAGTAGTGAAGAAAAATGCTACTTCTAAGTTTTCAGTGCTTCATTATGGGAAGTTTCTATGTAATTGCATATCGTGGATTGAGATAAAGGATATCCAGCTGTACCATCAACTATGTCTGCCTCAGCATGTAGGAAACAACCACAGAATACAATGTGGTCATGCAAATGAATGCAAAACAAAAGCTATCGGTGTTTCAGATTGGTGTGGTTTGTGGTTAAGAGTCAGATTTTGAAAACCTGGAGTTGTTTGGTGAGGCTGCCCAGTAGCATTTCACTGCTAAGGAGGGATCTGGATGATGACCAGTTTGGGGTGAGTCTTGGAGGGGAGCCTGGAGCCCTGCAGTGGGGACCAGTACCTGCAGCAATGCACTGGACACAGATCCATGCTATCAGGCGGCTCTGCAAGCTAAGAGATCAAACTGAGGGCTGCCCTAACACTCAACTCAGTGTGGCAGGGAAAGCCCAGCACCTTCTCTCAAAGGTAGGTGACTATAACCTTGTATTCAGGGGCCTGAGCAGGAAGCCCTGATTAAAAACAGGTGAAAAGCGAAGCCGATGATAGCATTGCTTGTCTGGAGCAAAAGAGTCTTGTGGCTCAAGCATGCATCCAGGCAATGTGTATCCAAGATGTGATTTCCTGCCCAGCCTTTCCATTTCCCAGCTTTTGCAGCAAAGGGTGTATAGTTTATTGCAAATGGGGAGAAGATACTTTTCTTCCTGGTCAAGCCATGTCCCCCTTAAAGACTGGCTTCCAGGCAAGAGGAGGGGAGCACAGGGTGGAACCATTCTTCGCGGAGCTGTTTGAGCATTTGATCTTTCATGGCTAATGGCTTAAATGCATTTTTAAATGTTGTTATTATTATTATTATCATGGGTTTTCCTCTGTTTCCCTTTTTCAGTTCACCCTAAAACTTAATTCCCTCTGAAGTGCAGTGAGTGAGGGGATACAAACTTTATGCATCTTCATGAATTACCTCAAATATTTCAACTAAAATTTCATAATTTATATAAGGATTTAGGCACTTGGAGTGTGGGATTAATGACATATCCAAAACTGTGATTCTAAGAACTGTCATTTGCTTAGAAATTGAGATCTAAAAATATTAGCTTTAAATGTTTGGGTTCCTACAGTACAAAAAATGCAAAGCCATCATTGCCTTTTAAGTCATGTGAAGGTACGTGCTACACTTCTGTTGAAAGGCCTTTGACATATGGGAAATTTCTCTGCTTGAAAAGACTGTAACAAAGAGAGCAAAAATACTTGTCTGTAGGGAAAGTATTTTAAGTGTAAACCCTCCTGGAATGAGTAGGGAACTATTTTCCACAGAAGATGTAATGAAATTTATAGCACCTCAGCCAAAGAGCCTGATCCATTCATCACAGATCCATTTCGCTTGGTAGCAGGCTCAGAGCCTACGTGCAGGCATTTAATAAGATGTCCAGATATGAATTAGTTTTCTAACCAAAGGCACCAGTCTTGTAATTATCTGCCTCTCTGTTTTTGTTGAGATGCTATCACATCTTTCACAAAACGGCCCGTTGATGGCATGACTTGCACAGCATGTGAATGGTGCCGAGGCCTAGCTTAATGAGCATCTGCTCTGGGCTCTCGAAGCATGTGCTTTCCCCTTGATGTAGTCAGTGGCACTTTGATAGAAGAGGCGTGCTATGAAATGTCTCACGCTCCTCCTTAAGGAGGTCACAGTCACAAAGACCTTGCAATAGTAATGTCTGTTGCCATGAGATGCAACAGTATTGTGTATGTGTGTATATGTATATATATAGTTTATAGATATGTATATATATTTATATATGTATAAACAGTGGGTTCCTCTATTTTTAAGCTATTTAAGAGCAACTTATATTTGTCAAGAGAAGAACCTCCCTGCTTGCTTTGGCCTTTTCCCAAATACACTTCAATGGCAGGAGGGCTGCAATGGAAAAATACTCATAAGCTTTTCTTCAGAGGCTGCTGAACCTGGGACACGCAGCTGAGACGCCGATGTCAGACAAGTGTCAAACCGAGCTAACTTTGCGGTACTCCAGACGCAAGCCTTGAGGGACACCATGCGCACCACCACCTCAGTGATGCACTTATGTCCCGCCTCTGCCAATTCGTGGACCTCGCAGAAAGTTGGGAGGAGGCAGCGTGAAGAGCTGCGTAACGTAAGTACTGCATGGTTAGTACCAACTTCACCCCATGAACTCGTAAAGCCAGTCTCTGATGTCCGTCTGGGAATGACTGTGAGTTATCAGCTGGATAAAAATCTCACCTCCGTGAAGAGCATTAATCACCCCTAGGGGAATGCTGCTGTTATTTGGCTGAGCAAAGCTGTCTGAAGGATATCAGGATGGGAGTAACCTCTTGCCATTGCTTCAGTGTGATTAATAACTGAAAATACTGCTGCTTAATCATTAAGCAAAATGAATTTACTATCTTGCTCTTGGAAAAATAGGACAGTCTCCTACCTCAGCATTCAGCGCAGCATAGTGGAAAAGGCCCTGGACAAGAAGAACTTGTTCTTTCCTCTCCAGGGTGTATCACTTAAAGCCTGCATGCTTGGAGATCTGTGAACAAAGAGCTTGCTGAATTAAATACTAGGCGGTGAGAAGGCTTCCTGTTACTGTTTTTCCTTTCACAGAGTATCTCGAATCTTTGTGGCCCTGCTCCTGGGAGGTGCTGAGCATTGCTGCTGCATGCAGAGGACAGTCTGTGGCCACCAAACCTCTGAAGCACTGTGCGATGTCTTGCCTGGGTGGTGGTGGGGGTGTCTTTTCTAAATTAATCTCCTTCCACTGACGTACCCAGGTGCGATTATCAACGTTCAGGTAACAACTATTAATTCATGGTCTTGGGGGTCTTTACCTCTCTACCTGTGCAATCTCACTCCACTAGCTGACAAGTTTTTGCAGTGGGCAATATTCCTTAACTTGTGGTCCCAGGTTTTGGGATCAGCTATGATTATCTCAAAAGATGATTGCTGGGAAATACTCTTCAAGCTGCAGCATGAAGTGGGAAGGAGTGAGGAGGTGGAAGGGCTTGCTGCTGCTGCACAGGGAGCAGAAGTAGAAATCTTCATAGGGAAGAGATATTTTGGGAATTGTGTGAAGGGGCCTCTCCATTCCACATTTACACTTCTAGAGACAACGATAATTTAAAGTTATATGAAGGCTGTATATTGAGGAACGACAGTAGCCTGCAATAGTAACCAGGTACCACTGATTATTATATTACAGTATCATTCCCCTTCTCCTAAAATACACCATGAAGAAATGAAAATTAGCTGGCTTGAGCTAGAGGTAATTGCTTATAGAGTGACAGTGTTGAAAACGATCATATTATTTCTCCGTCAATGAAATATTGCTCCCAACAGCATATTTCTTGCATATTTGCTCACTCTAACTTAATATTGTAAATACTTACTTAAGATAATTTTTTAATTAAGGTAACAACTAAGGCATGCTAGTTCTGCTGAAGTGTCAATGAAATTAAGTTATTCTTACTCGTATCATCTCTCTGTAACCAGCTGAGTCTGCTGCCCTGAGGTAGTAAAAGAAACACAAAGTAGGAGACCATCTCTGCCGTGGATAGCTTACATTTTGAAAGGACAAAAGAAACTAAGACATTGATGCTTTTTTTCTTTATCCCACTGTTTTAGTTCTGCTCTTATTTTCCTATAATTGATTTATTTCCTCCTGCTTAAACACTTATTGTACTCCAAAGAGGAGTTGTCCATGCCAGCACTCAGACAAACTATTCAAGTTGGTTCTTTAATCTTTCCTCATAAGTTAGCCTTTCTTGTAGTTAATAAGCTACCATCAAAGACTATTTTTATTATTAAGGAGATAAAGCTGACTGCATTTTAAAAGGCTTCTAAACAATGTTGGCAACATTTATGATACTCCATAAATGGAATAATGACCATAAAAAAAAAAAAATAAATCTCTTACACTGTGGACTCTAAACCTTGTTCCAAGTTATAGGTTATAAAATAAGGAGCAATTAGCAATGAAATAATAAGCAACAAAGTAATCATCACACTTTTTTTTCCCACAATGGTATAGTTTCTCAGTAGTATAAAGTGAAAAATAAGCAACTAGTTGAAGAAATAAATTTAGTAGACCTGTTTCTAATCTCACTCCTACTACTGTAATTCAGGAGTAACTCCAGTGTGAAACATCTAAAGTTAAGATAAAGGCAGGCAGGATTCATGTAAAAATAGAATTATTTTAAATAAATGCAAATAAACATTTAATTTCCCCTCAACTTTTGCATTTCATTTCCAAAACAGTTTATTATTAATCAAAAGAAGAAGAAGAACTTAAAAGAAGAAAAGGTCTTTGTAAGGTTCTGAGGCAGGACCTTGACCTCCCTTTGAAGACTGATGCTTGTTATTGAATATGATCATGTGAATACTGGTCCTTTCAAAACGGGCAGAAGACCATAAGGCTAGAAACTTGTGCACAAACACAAGCACCTAAAATTAGAAATTTGCTATAAATTCAGAGGCCCTCTGGTATGGAAGAACTGGAAGCAAGATGATGATCCGCATCTAAGTAAGTACAACACACTTAGATGTGGATGACAAATGCCATCCCAGCAAGTCAGAATATAGTAAATATCCTCCATGTATGCTGTAGTTTTCCTTTTGGTGCTCACTGTGTTTTAAGGGCATTGTGAACCAGGTTAGTAGCTCAACCTTACCTACTAGCAGATGTAGTTTGGTACTTAGTGGTACCTTCCACAGTTCTTCCCTACTAACCTTTTTGCTATGAAAAGAGCAAAAGATAACATAGTTGCCTTTCCAGGAAGGATCTTTTTATACCAGTGTTTATCTGATTGCAAACCAATGAGCAGTCAGGCTCAGAAAATTTTCTTAGGTAAATAGTGATTTACTTCTCCTCAGTGGGCACCGAGTGAAATACTATTTCCTGGGAGAAATTCTTCTTAACAGAAATGTATTCTCCTCTTTTCCAGTTTTCAAATCAACAAGCAACAAACAAAAGCCATCTCTTTTCTCTAAATCCTCTAAAATACCATTGCAATGTGGCAACTCTTATCAGCAACGCTCAAGTGCTCTCTGATACTGGAATTCCTGCTAGGATCTGAGACTTCCAGGGAGAAAAGGAGGAGGAAAAGGAGATGGGAAATTTTCTCATGGTTTGATGCAGTAGTGATTTGGATATCCTGCTTAGATTTTTATATGATAGAGAAGCAGATTTCAGCATCCAAACCAAAAGTTAATCTTTAATATAAAAGTAACCCTTCATAACTGCAGAACATATCAGTGAACTGAGATAAAAAGTGCCTGTCTAGCAGGTGGAAGAGGAGATCTTTCCAGTTCAAACTCTCATCACCAGCCATAAAGGCAGCTGCAAAACAAGAGCACAAAGAGGTAAGGACTTTCTTTTCTAATACCATCTGTAATATAGCAAAGCAGTACTGAAAAACAGAGTCTCATTTTTTTCTCTAATGTTTGAGCAAGAAAGGCAGGGCCAGTGATTGCCATTCTCCAAAATGCCCTTAAGGCAGCTTGTATTGCAACACTTCTTAAGAGCTGACTGCTGGAAACAGCGCTGGGCATTGCAGTGTCACCTGCCAGAAAGTGCCAGATTTTAGCTATGCTTTCCACCAAACGTCTTCATTGCTGTTACACAGTTTATTGGATTTAATGCCATTTCTTTAACTGTCTTCAAATGCAGTTAGGCTTTGTGAGCGGGTGTTCAACCCCCTGCACAAGTCTGGATCTCTGCAGCTCCTCGTTGTTACAACATCAGTGGCTGCCTGTGGTCAGGGCTTTGCTGGAGAACTGCCTCGTGAAAAGTCATCCTCCTCCTCCAAGGGCCTCACCTAGTCAGCTGGAGAGGCGACTGAGGCTTGATTGCCTGCTTCCACCAAAGGTAGGCCATTTATCAGTGAATGTTGTTAAAGAAGTTAAATAATAACCCCATTATCTCGGTTATCTTCCTTGATGGTGATTGCTTAGAGGGAATGTTCAATGGAGCCCAACGTTGGTTTGGTAAATTAGCTCCTACTGCCATACACATCTTGATTTCCTTTCATGTCAAATGTTCTGCATCTTATTTGCAAACTAGGCAACTTCTGACTTTGGTTTTATCTGGGTTGGTTGCAAAATGTTCTGTTTTCATTGGCACCCTCCATGCATACACCTCAAATGCTGCATCGCAGTGGGGAATGCACCTGAGGCATGCGCTTCAGGAACAGTGAGGAGGGCAGGAGCTGCTTCTCAAATGTTTGTAAGTGTAGTTAATATTTTATCAGAGAGTCATCCTGGTTAAAGAATCAACTTGGATTTCTTGTTAAATCACCCCCTAAGAATGCTAAGTTTTCTTTTAACAGTACTTAACAAGATAGGAGGAAGCGAGACACAAAATGTTCTTACTACCACGGAATGAAGGATGAGAAACTGCGTGACTGTCATGCATTATTTCTAAAAATAGTCATACTACACTTTTCTATAAAGCAGCAACTGCTCTTTAAAAATGAGATCAAATAAAATACACTTGAAATTGAACACTGAAGTCTTTGTTTGATATTTTTCCCCCAGGCTTTATCATCCTTTCAAATCATTTTTCCCCTCCTCGTAAGACCGAGCTATTTTAGCCTTGCCTGAAATCTCTCTACTGTTTTATTAAAGCAACCCCATTTTTTTACACAAGCTTTCGCAGTTGTGAACCAAATGTTTTCTAGCAGCATTGTCTGTGTATTAGTAGTCCATTAACATGAAGTTCCATCTGCTACTGCCCTCCTTCCCCTAAATACAGTGCAACATAGTTGCTGCTTTATTTCTTGTTTGAATTATTAGTATTTGGTGTACTCTGCTACTCTGGAGGACTGCGTAAGTATCTCCTTGCATTCATTTTCCCAACTTTGCCGCTGTTCATGCTTATTTATGTTTATGAAAACAATTATTTTTGTGATATTCTATAAGATTTTATTGAAGTCTGTCTCCATTTCGAAAATATCACAGAATAATTTCAAATATTCCTAGGATGTTTTGCTTGTTTGAATATTTGGTTTTCTCCTCTACAGGATTTTAGTTTTCTCCTTTCATTTTCTTAAACAGTTAAAGCTAATGAAACAGGACTTGAAGACATAAGTCTCTTGTCTGCATCTTTCCAGGTCATTTGCATGTAATGTGGATTAAAAGAGGAAGATACCATCCGCACAGCATGCATCCCCTGTATAAGCAGCCCTTTTGTGATTCTGACCTTCATGTAATATTAAAAGATATGTGTTTCTTCAAGTCACCCTAAGGTGCCAACTATATATATATACAGTCATTCTTTTTAGAGTGAAAACGCATAGAATTCAGCAAAATTGAATATTTGAACAGAAAGAAGGAAAATCATTTATGACGGAGACACTGACACTTATCCATTGCATGAGCTTGGTTACTCTAGCAGCTATTTTCCAACCTGTGGTATGATCTTCCTTGTTCAAGTGTGGCATACCCAAAAAGTATTTTTTTGTAAGTAACTGAAGCCAGAGAAGCCTGTCTGGTTTTCTATGGTAGGGTTAAATGAGGGCGCATTCAGTGGCCTCTGTTGCAAACATTTTCCAAACCAAGGTTTGGAAATGGCAAGGTAGAAAGAATGAGTGAAATATGTGTGAAACTGAGGCATGTGGCAGGCGTTATGGTAAATGAAGGTAACAGCCCTAAGCCTCTCTAGATAAACATCTAATG
Source organism: Morus bassanus (assembly GCA_031468815.1). Taxonomy (NCBI): domain Eukaryota; kingdom Metazoa; phylum Chordata; class Aves; order Suliformes; family Sulidae; genus Morus; species Morus bassanus. Next base: position 104,837,349 of record CM062567.1, on the reverse strand, counting down.
AAAATCCTCACATGCTGGGATCAATCGGCCTGTCTGTTGGCAATGCCCACGGCAAGACTAGGATTTGAACCACTTTCAGAAGAATGACTACGCTGTGCAATGCCTGTTCCTATCACTCTCTTCTGGTGGTGCAGTGCCTTGCACTTTTTTGGAGCCCCTCACAAATGTACTCATTGGGGGTCCTGTCATCTCCTCAGCCCATGTGGGAACCAGCTCCCTTCTGCGAGAGCCATCTCGGAGGTGGAAGACACTATGCCTGTAATAAGAACCAGCATGAAGGTAAACTTTGCTCTCCTGGGACCTGCTGCTGCTTAAAGTGAGACCAAGCAACATCATGCAAGCAGAGCCATTGCCTGATCCCCCAAAAGCACACAGCAACAAAAAGAGAAGCAAAGAAATGGCATCCATGCTTGGCTTTTACCTAATACTGATTGCCTCCCTGTACCTTGGGCCCCTTTCGGACATGACCTGCAGTGTCTCATCTCAAATGTCCTCCTGTATCTACCCAGGTACCACCCCAGCAAACGCCAACATCTCACCTCTGTCAGGAAACTCTCTTCATTGTGGAACAGTTACCACCACCCCAGCCTGGGACTATGGGTCTTGGCTGCCCTGTGCAGCCTGGGAAGTCCTCCTGACCGTGTCTGTGATCGCACTCTTACGTGCTGTTGCCCTCTTTAAAATGGACTTCGGTTGCCAAATATTTGCAGCCACTTGCACAGTCCAAGGCTAGAAGAAATAGTCAGACTAGGGTTTTTAAGTTTGAGGTGCTTGTTGCAAAACTCCTGTGGTTAAGCCTTACCTGCTGAAGCTCTATCCAAAGATGACTATAACCTAAGCTACCAAACCCCCAAACCTCATTCTCCACCACATCTTTGTTGCTAAATCCCAGAAGCTGCTTTGTCTCTCCTGAAATGTCCTGATTTTTTTTTTTCATGGTTGCTTCAAAAAATCCTGTAATAATCCCCTTGGTTTAGGTTAAATTGCTGCTGCTGTAACTGGTGATGGGAATATTTGAAGGGGATGGCTGATTAGATCCACCTCTTGGAGGTAGGGTTTACCTTTTTATGGAGAAAATAATGTGAGAAGAAAAAGGTATTTTGATCATCACTTAAGGGCTTTTTTCCTAGCAAGTATTAGCATTTAAATAATATTCCTACATTTAAATAATATGCCTACATTGAATCTCTCCATCCTAAAAATCCCACCCAAATTTGAATTTTTTTTGTCTCAGTTAACAAGTCATCTCTGTACCAGTGCTTTGCAGCTTCACTGTCCTGCAAAACTGGCATTTGGTCTTTTTCAATACCAGTGTTTCCAGAGTAAACAGATGTCAGGAACTGGACACAGGGGATTACATCTAGTGTCACAGGCCTTCTCAAAGCTTTACTTCAGAGAGTGACCTGTGTCACAGACAATGTGGATGCAACCTTGCTTGCAAGGGAAGGTTGGAAAATGGGGCCCATCCTTCATACAGCCAGGATCTCCAGCCAAAATGAACAATGTTTCCCTCTTGTTCATCATGCTTGGGCTTTCAATCTTTCTTCTCTGTCAGGGAAACATAACTGAAATTATTAATATTACCATAGCCTATCACCTTAGCAATGCATCAAAGTTAAGGAATTATGGATGAACCTGCAATTGCACATTTTGTTACCAGTATAGAATATTTTTAGAATCGAAGTGTTGGGTTTTCACCTTGGAGTCTCTCCCGTTGCAGAGCCCGATACAACAGCTATTCTGAATTTAGCCCAACCAAGTATTTAGCTGTCTGAGTATTACACTGCTAACACTGATTCAAGGAACTACAGCAGGAACTTCAAGGAAACAGGGAGGGAAAACTGCAGGAAGGAAGAAAAACATTTTTTAAAGTTTTATGGTTTTTAAATCTTCACCCATCTTGTCAAAAACAAGATGGCAGAGAGGTTTGCAAGTACTAAATGACTTCTGCACTTATCAAGTGTTTCAGTATTGACACTGTTATTGTTCAACCACAAAAGCTATTTGTTGTCCAATACTGTCCGGTGTCAGTATTGTTCTCCCTCATTCATGCAAAATATGCAACATGTGCCAGTGAATCCATTCTGGAAATTAAGAAAAAGAAAGATGAGTCCCCTGGGCCACTGGTGTGTACTGGTGTTTGCAAGTCTTCCCCTGGGGTTGTCTTCCCAGAACATAAAATTTGATGTTTGTGCATTGAAAAATGATGCAGTGAATGTTTCCTTAGAAAATGCTTCCCTTTATTTACTTATAAAGCAGAAATCATAAAGCTGTTTACTCTTTTGTCATTTTTTCACTTCCTTCCAGAAACTTGACTATGAGTCAGCTCCAGGTTTTATGTGATAAAATAATTCAGGTACACTTTCTCCTGGCTTGAAGGACATAAATGAGACTTAAATAGACTCAGCACTTCGCAGTTGTCTATGCTCTGTAGCACTGAAAAGAAGTGCATATTGGAGGATGTCTCTAACATCTTGAATTTTATCCTTAACTTTCAGACAGGATCCACCTCAGCCCTTGCACTACTCTTTAAGGCGCGAATGTCCTCATCATCTTCTTTGGTGTTGGAGATGGAGATCTTCCGGTACATTGATATACATCAAAGTGATTTCATCGAGGTAGGAACTCATTTCATTGCAGTGAAATGACTGGAGCGCAGAACTGGTGTCCCAGGGTCCTGTGCTCTATGTGCCAGATGAGTGCTTGCCAATAAGGTAATGAGCAGGATTCCAGGTCTGGCATCTGGTGGGCCACATGTGCTTCACAAAACAAGGCTGCAAGGGAAGAGTCTGTGTTGGGGACCCTCTGGGTGGAAGAGGGATTTACACTGACCTCCATAGACCAGGTGGCTGTGGGCATCCTTCGAGTGTGTGCAGAGAGAGGCTCCACTGAGCCAAAATGCACCCACATGGGAGAACTGGCAAACCTTTCCCGGTTAAGAAAAAAAATACAGCATCCATGACACTGCTGTGACAGGATGGAAATGAAACCATCTTCCAGTGTGACACTTCTCGGGTTCAAAGGCCAAACACTGCAGCATCCTGGGTGATTTAACTGCAATTATTTCCTTCCTGTGCAGGATCTTAAGGAATGGGTGGCTGTGGAAAGCGATTCTGTTCAACCAGTTCTGAGGAAAGAAGTAATACGAATGATGGCATTGGCAGCAGACAGAATTTCAGCGCTGGGAGCCACTGTTAATTTAGTAAACCTGGGGTCACATCAGGTGCTTGTCTGATTCTTGCATTTAAAACTTCATATTTGCATGCGTGGTAACCTATCACATTCAGTGTTATGTATATGCATATGTATGTTATGACTTACTGGTATTTTTGGTAGCTAGATAACAATTTATCAATAGTCCCATAGCTACATGATACTTGCTGAAATCAGTCTCTCCTCAGACTGTCTGAGAACAGACTTGGGAAACCACACAAACAATCCAAATGCAAAAAGATGTTCTCTGCATAGCAGGGACAGTTTGATGCTTTTAGCTGGAGGGCAGCAGTCTGCAAAAGTAAAAGGCTTGAGATTTTTACCAGGGCTCATTTTTATCTTCTTCTGAGTAATGAAGCATGATAGTTAATGCATCAGTTTGTCATCAAAGTCTTTATATGAGGGAGGTAGCTTTTACAAGGAAAGTGTTGCCAGACAGAAAGGGTTAGCTATCTTGAGCATCATCTTTGGTTTTGGGAGCTTCTGGCAAATGCTCCAAGCCATTTTCTTCATGACTGTTGGAAAGCAACAGGCAAGAGTTAATCTCTGAGAAATCTTTGTCTCTAGTTTACTTACCTTACTGTAGCTGGGGGCTCCTTCCTGCCCTGGGCTGTTAGATTTCTGTTCTAACAGGAATTCAGACGTTCACTAATAGTGATTCCCTCTTCCTTCCTCTGAGGCTTCTGGGGAGGATTGTGAGAGTCTTAGCACAAGGACCTTGCAGCACAGCAATATTTTAATATTTCAGGTTATACCATTTAACAGTTTTAATGAATGCATTTAAATTTAAAACCTTAGTGTGCACTTGGCATGCAGTTATGATTGCCAAAATATACAGCAACAGTCTGTGTCAATAACAGTGGGGAATGGATTACCTGTTGTTGAAGCAGAGAGCAGAGATACTTTTCTCTGCCTAGGGCCAAAATATTGTTCCCCAAAGTGGGTTTTTCCTTTGATTGCTGGGCAAGCAGCTATGCATTTGTTTTGCAACAGATCAATACAGACTGATATTATTGGTGAATATAAAGGAGTACACCCATTCCTTCACTTCTTATTTCTCTCTCCTGGGAGACACCCAGCCTCTCTTGGCCAATGTGGAGATCTGGTCTGCACAGCCATAAGCTACAGGATTAGTTTAGAGCCTTAACCTGTTTTGAAAACAGTCTGAAATAGCTGCTGCTGCCTTCTGCCAGCAAAACTTTATTTTGCTTCTGTATTTGAAGTTACCAGCCTCCTGCGATCTGTTCGTGGCAAAATCAACCCCCAAATTAGTTTGTGTGGCTTTTGACTATTTCAGTGCCACAACATATGTTTTTGCCACAGTCAGCTTTGTCTTCTCCAGTGCTGGAAGTACAAGTTTAGTAACGAGGGCATTTATGAAAGTAAAATGTTAGAAGAGCTCCATAAAGTCCCTGCAGAACCTAAACAGGTGGGGAGAAAAATCTTAATTTCTCTGGGCAGGTTAGATCTGGGTACAAAGTCAGATTTGTGGACCTGATCAAATCAGAGGCAAGCAACCGAGTATGTAGAAGTATTTTCAGTATTGAGAATTCCAGGGTTTTTTTTAGGTAACATTCGCAAGTTTTCAAAAGTTTGTTTTTCTTTTGTTGCTTTTTTAACATTTCTCTGCAGTTGCCTGATGGCCAGGACCTCCCACTGCCTCCCGTGGTTCTCGGGGAACTGGGGAAGGATCCACAAAACCCCACTGTATGTTTCTATGGGCATGTAGATGTGCAGCCTGCCAAAAAAGAAGACGGCTGGAAAACTGACCCTTACACACTGACCGAAATTAATGGTATGTATCTGGTCATAATTTTTGTATTGTTATTTGAATACACGACTCTCAGATTCTGAGTAGATGGAGGCTCCCTCCACAGCATGAGGACTTCTCCCATGGAAATCTGTGGGACAAATCCAGTGGCTTTTGAGTCTTGATGACCATGCTGTGAGTAGTGAGACCCATCAGTGATGGCTTAATATTTGGTGTGGAAGAGTCACATGAGGTTAATGCCGTTTTATAGAGTAGTCAATAGAGAATCCATTTCTGTTTGAAAATTCTTGTGGGGTTGTTGGATCAGCCATGATCCTCCCTCACACTTCCTGTTCTTGCTTCATAATCCTTTAGGACCTCCACCTGCCATGGTGGAGCTAAGGAGCACTGGTGGTGGAAGAATGAGAGGCCCCCCTTAATGTACTCATCCTTCCACTCCAGCCAGCTGAGTGTGAAAAGCGCCATTCATTTAAAGGACCAAAATTAAGGATGGAGGGTCAGCATGGAGTAAGACCAAGAACCCAGAAGTCCAGATTCCCAGGCCTGCCCTATAACCATTAAATCACCCTTTCCCACCTGTTGGGACCAGTTCCAAACACCCTTACTGGGGTAACTCTTCTGCCTCCAGTGGGGACTGCCACAGATAAATCTGGTAGTGGCAATCCACAGATTTATCTGTACATGAAACTGAAATCTGTCCTTGTCTGTAACTGTACAGTCGAACACTTAAAAAAAATTATGTTCCTATACTTGTAGCTTCATACTTCTACTGTGGTATTTATCAGTGGGTTCTTTTGCTGCTTGGGCTGGCCAGTGTGCACAGAAGCTGCATATTGTGCAAACTCTCCAGGCATGTCTGGTGTGAACAAAGGGCAGAAGTGAAGCTCAGAAATTGGCATGTAGGAGAAACGACAATATGATGTATATAAAAGGGGAAAAAAGTGTACCAATCCCCTGGGAAACACCCATCACCTTATTTAAAACAAGTCAGTGAAATACTGATTCTTTTGATGCTTCACTTGACACACCACTACAGCTTCTGCGGCAACAGGAATTTGCTGATTACATTGAAGTGATGAGAGAAGTTTCAAAGATGGCTTAAAAACTTTCCTCTTTTCTCTTTAAGGAAATCTTTATGGGCGTGGAGCAACAGATAATAAAGGACCTGTCTTAGCTTGGATAAATGCAGTGGAAACATTTAGAGCCTTGAAATTAGTAGGTACCAATGAGGAATTATTGTTATTGTTGTTTTTATAATACCATCTCTCTGGAGGGATGCATTTACCTTCCTGTGAGTTAGATGATACATCTCTGTCCCAACAGACTACATGCATTTTGAAATATTAGCTTATTTCTAATGCTATATCCAGGACACTGGTCCCACTCCAGTAAGAATCTGTCCTTGAGCATTTCTATTTTGAACAGTCTGTATGCAATGTAAATATGGTATTGCTGTCATTGCCCTGCAGAGGAAAGCACACTGGGGGAAGTATTCAATATATATTACATACATTAAACAGCTTTGATACCCTATTCTCTCTTGAGAGCTTTTAAAATGGTAAAATAACATACATCACAGATTGGTCATGAAGACTCATCTGTTGTTACATTCTGCCAATCTTGTTTTGTCTACCTATGTTACCTTCAATTTATGTGTATGCATGAAGAGAACAAGTATCAAAAAATGCTCATACATAATGGGCTGTTCTTTCAACAATGTATTAGAATTATCAAAGCAAATGCTTTGAATGGATGCATTAACCAAGTACAAATGTACTTGCTTATAGCATGACAAATCTCTTAAGAATCAAACTTTTGCCTAAATTATTACAATGACCAACACAGTTACCTTTTAAATTGGTCTGCATATTTAATAATTTTGGGCTAGTTGTATCCCCAATGCAAAGATAAACCAATGTATCTTCTAAGCTTATAACTTGGTTAGTGAGCATCCTTTAAGGTGAGTTTGCAGGACACGTTTTGTTAGATTGTTGAGAAACAGTTTTGTGCCTCTGTATGGCATTATGGTACCAATTGAGCATAAGTCTTGACTTTTAAAGTCCTTTTGCAACCTTCTGGAAAAGTGATGTTTTTCTTGCATCAATAGTACTGAATTGACCTCTGTGTCTCTTAAGTGTAGCAAATCCACATGTTATTTGCCTACAGATTAGCTGTTTTAAGTGAATATGGTTATGGGTCCTGTCTTTCTACATCTTTCCATTTTTTCAAATCACTAATAGCTATTCTGGCATTTTAACATGCAAGCAAAAAGGAATCTTTGTCATTTGAAGCCTTTCCCTAGAAAACAGCACAGACCATCAAACAATATTCTTGAACAGTTTGTTTCTAAATTCTTTTGTGGTCATTCAATGAATCATTGGTGAACCCATCCATTACAGAAGTTCATTTAATTCTCCACATTTGTTCCTGCATTTAATCTGAGCATTGAATCAAAAGATAAAACATCTTAAAAGCTATAATGAGAAAATGAATTGGAATGGGAAACTAAGCTCAAATTTATTTCTCCTGTGGGACGTGTCAGCATTTCTAACTCGCAGTATTCCATAATGAAAGTTCTCTTAATTACCCTTGGAAATACATCCTTATGAACTAGCAGGCAAATGGATTCATGAGTGCTAAAAGGACAATTATAGTAGAATCACCAGCAGCATTTTTACCACCGTGTGACTAACTCTGGTGAAAGATAACATGTAGGGAAAACCGCAGCAGTGGACCTCTGCCAGTGGTTCCTGCATGGGCACTAACAGTGGAAATATAAGAGGCAGGAAATTTTCTGTGAAAATGCAGCTGTTATTACACAGGCTTTCCAAAGCAATTAGAATACTTAATAATACTGAGAGAAATCCCATTTTATGAGACAGTCCAGCAAGTTTTCTGGAAACACAAGGAAAAAAGATATCACTGATATTCTCCTTCAAAAACAAAAAGTGCAGAAAAACATAAAGAACAACTTTTTCTGGGAAACTACATGTGTATATTTATCAATGCCTTTTCTACTGAAACAAGCTATATATCCTACATCCTTCTTTTCCTAACAGAACACATATTGCAAACCAGTCTGCTTTTGATTTTTTAAGTGGTTTGGGTTTTTTTTTTTTGTTTTTTTTTGTTTTTTTTTTTTTTAATTTTTGAAAATGCTTGTTCCTTACCCAGATTTCTCTAATGTTCATTTAGGCTATGCCAGTAAACTTCAAGTTTGTAATTGAAGGCATGGAAGAAGCAGGGTCTTTGGGGCTAGAAAAATTACTTGAAGACGAAAAACAGGGCTTTTTCTCTGATGTTGATTATATTGTGATTTCGGACAACCTCTGGCTCAGCAACAAGAAACCTGCCCTTACATATGGGTGTCGGGGGAATGCCTGCTTCTTTGTGGAGGTAAAGGACACAGGTTCATTTGAACTGGGCCCCTGACCAGAGAGCAGTGTGATGTACCTGTAACCACTTCTATATCTGCATGCAGAGAAAGACTGAGAGCAAGCTTAATATTTACAAATACAGATCTTTCTTCCATATTCTTTTTTGCTTGTGCAGATTTCCCCCCTCATTTCAGCTCAGTTAGCCTTGTTTACTATCATTAACTTTCCTTCAACCATAATTTCTCCACTTTCTCTCCTTGATCCCTTTCCTATCTCCTTACTCTCCTGCCATTCTCCCAGTCTTTTCTCATCCCCCCCCTCCGCACATCACTCTATTCTCTTGCAGCATCGTCCCTACACCCCCTGACTCTCTCACTCATTCCAAAACCATTTCTTTTGCAGCTCTGCCCTTTTTGCAGCAGACACTGCTTAGTGCAATATATCTGCCTACAGGGACTGAATTTAGTTGGATCTCTGGGTTTAAAAGCCACACAAAAGTTTTGTAGCCATTGGCAGAAGCAAATAATAGTGCACTGTAGTATATTTAGCAGCCAATGTGAGCTACTGCGAAATGAAGAGCAGAAGTTTCTCATCTGGAAACTTCCTGATGAAGCATAAAAGGAATTCAGAGGGAAGATTAAAGAACTAGAGAACTAAAGAAAAATCTGCATTAACTTTTATGTCTGAAATAGAATGAAATTTGTTTTTAACCAAAAGAGCCTCGGCAGCCTTGATTCAATTCTTCTAAGTCTTGGTTAAGAAAAATGATGCTATTAAAACATCAAAAATGATCTCTTCCTGCTACCAGTCAGTGGGCTGTAACGAGGTTTTGAGAAGAATAAGCAAGTTTGTTGCAGGCAAATAGTTTATGATAAACCTGCGTATGAAAATGTGTCTGGAAAAATAACCCATTTAATAAACCAAATGCCTCTCTCTATTCTAAAATTGTATAATTCAAGAGACCTTTAAATTCTTATTTGTTGCAGTCTGGAATTAAGGTTGGACATACATTTCCTTAATGCAAAACAAGTAAGGTTCTTTCTTGCCTTTGTTATGAAGATTTTGCATTAAATAAAAAGGATAGAGAACTTGAAGAATTTATTCTGTGATATTAGAAACAGTAATATGCAAGTGTTTAATTTACGGTGTATTTAATCTTACTGAAGCAAAGGAGGGAATGGAGAGAGACCCTTGCTTTCAAATGCCTGTAAGTCCTACAGACAGCTGATTTCTCTCTCTAGTGGTTAACAAGAGAGCCCTATCTTCTCTTTACCAGAGGCAGATTGTTCCTAACATGTTTTCCATTTTATAAATAGAAACACATCATCGTTTTCTATTCATTTGTGACCTCGTTTAAAAAACTGAAGCCACCAGTTGCTGTGGAAAGCAAACACTTGCAGAATAATAAAGTAGGGAGTGTTCATATGTAACCAGTGTTTTTCGTACAGGTTGAATGTGGCAGTAAGGACCTTCACTCTGGAACTTTTGGAGGCATCATTCATGAGCCGCTGATGGACCTGATAGCTCTGCTGGGTAATAACACACGTCATTGCTCAGGAATAACTGGGGAACAATGGCTAGCAATCAGCCTAATGAAGATCAGTGCTGTGTTTAATTGACTTGAGTAAGGCAAGTCTAATTGAAGTAAGATTCCCAGATTTCCAAATCTCAGCACAGCTACGGTGACAGCAGCTGAGGAGGGGAATGTCCCTGATAAGGCCAGGACCTCAGACACATGCCAGTTAAGCTGATGTCAGTCATGTGTCAACCAAGATAATTTAAGGATTGCTGGCAACTTGAATACATACACACATAGCAAAACCTGACTTTTTAATGCTGATTTGTATCTCAGTAGGATGATGTTTTCATGTAAGCAGCTGGGCTGACCCACCACATACTACACACAAATAGCAGCTCAATGGTTTTCTTAATAAATATGAAAACGCATCAACATAGGTGCCACAACTTGATGGATGCAAACAGTTGCTAGCAGTTAGTTGTTACGCTTACTCATTTGGTAAAGGGTTAGGTAGAACAGAAAAGGTGCTATAATTGCCAAGTGGAAGAAATAGGTCCCACTTGTACTGATACCTTTATCTTATTTCGTAGGCAGCCTTGTGGATGCCACAGGTCGTATTCAGATCCCTGGAATCTATGACAGCGTTGCTGCCCTGACGGAGGAGGAGAGGAAATTGTATGAATCGATTGAATTTGTTGTAGAGGAACATAAAAATAACAGTGGCGTGAAAAAATTCCTCTATGGCACCAAGGTAACGTAAAATCTGTATAAATGGTCAGCAGAAAGAATTTAAATCACCTATTCATACCATTTATGTATAAAGCCAAACTGAAAGATATTTTCAGTCAATGGCAAACTCAAAATAAAAATAAATGAGCACAGAGCATTAAAAGGTAAATAAAATTAATCTGCTGAAAATGCCAGCTACCGCATCTGGGGAAAGTGATCTGAAATATGAATAATCAATGAAAAGGAACAATGCAAAACTAGAGTGTCGCTCCCCCTCTCTTGCACTGCAGATCCTCTTCCCCTCACCTAACCAGCCAAAGAAAATAAGCATTAAAACCCCTGCATATGGGTTACAGAGTAGGAAAGAAGTTGTATTCGGCTTTGAAAAAATGGGGAGGCAGCTCTAGGCAGATATATTTTGGGGTGGTTTTTATGTGTTTAATTCAGATTTTGATGTCTGTCGAGCATGCCAAAAAAGCACCCAAAGCTATAAGCCTCTCTTTGCCAGCATTTAAAAATTATATCCTAAATAAAAAACAGCAGGTAAGGGCTGGCTCAGAAAGATCTCTCTGCACAAGAGTGGCAGGTGGGAGAAAGAAGTGATTCATTTTTTTAATCCCTAATGTAATTATACTGGTATAAGCTGTAATATGGATGCTTTTATTTCCATGAAAAAGCCTCTGAATTAGCCTAAGCTAGACTGTAATAATTAGTAATACAGACGTATAATGTAACTGCACTAGATAAGTTTTGATGCTTTAACTATATGAGGATGAAGTGGTGCGACTTTTAAGTGTACATAAAACTCTAGTCTCATAAAACTGGAGCAGAAGGAAAGGAGCCACACCCTAGGGTTCTGCATGAAGACCAATTTATAATTTATATATTTCTTCTTTCTTCCTTAGAATAAACATTTTCTTCTTCTTTTTTTTTTCAACCCTTCTTAACTTCTCCAGAAAAACAGATCAACTTGGTTACTGAACATTATCACCTTAACTCTTTTATTATTTAACACTCATTAGTAGAATTTCTTCCCTGGTATCATCTGGGAGGGGTCTGGCTAAACTGGTCACAGGTTTCTCCTGCAAGAAGTTCTGAGATCAACAGATGGTCAGATCAGAAGTTGTCCTGCTTTTTCTTTGTGCTAGAAAAAATTATCTCCAGGATATTTTAAAGTAATGAATGCTCCACTTCTCTTGCTGTGCATGAAGAGCTGTTCTCATCCAAATATTTCTAAAGGTAAACAAATGTTGATGGAAAGAATTAGTGTTTTTTAAAATGAAATGATATGACTGTGGGTTTAAATTACAAATTAAACATCTTTAAAATACAGAGGTCTCCAAATACAAATTTTAGGATGGGAAAAGGTTGTTTCTTCACATCAATTTATATCAATTATGAATGGCTCCGGTGTCATCCCTTATATTTTCAATGTTATTTTTTTGAAGGAAGAAATACTTCTACACCTGTGGCGTTACCCTTCTCTCTCTATTCATGGGATTGAAGGAGCTTTTCATGAACCGGGAATTAAAACCGTCATTCCAGCAAAAGTCATTGGCAAATTCTCAATCCGTCAGGTCCCCCACATGGACCTTTCGGTTGTGAAACAACAGGTAAGAGGCAAACCTTTTCTTTGGCCTGTACTGTGTAAACTAAGTCCCTCTTAGCACCTCACAAATTTACACCCAAATTCGTAAATTGCATGTTTCTAGCACTTACTTGTTTCTGAGAGCGGAAGTGGGAATGTGGGAGTAAGCTTGAGCTCATAGAAGCTGAACACTTCTGACTGCAACGTGTTTTCTCTGCAGGTGGTAGAGCATTTGGAGGGTGTCTTTTCCAAGAGGAACAGTCCAAACAAACTGAAAGTGTCTATGCCTATGGGTGCAAAGCCCTGGCTCGCTGATGTTAATGATCCACTATATAAAGCAGCAAGAAGGGCAATAAAATCAGGTATGTTCCTTCTTTTTTCAGTCTTTAATGTGTCTGCAAGTGTGCAGGGGAATTTTGCTCATCCATAGAGCAAAAGGGGTTTCTTGATTCGGTGCTAGAGTCACTTACATCTCATTGATATATGCATCTTATTGATTTTGACAGAGCAACTTAGCTGTTGAAGCCTCCATCTCTTGCTGAATTGGGGTGTATTTAATAGGAGTAGCCAAAAGACCTCATTTAGTTCTTTCATGTACTGATACAAAGCCAGAGGTTTGTACAGTGCAAGAGATTCATGACATCAGTTGGCTACACACTCAAAACAATTCCTACTCAGAAGCTCTTTATGTTTGAGCAGAGAGCCTATATTTGGTAGCTGAAGAGAGCACCTTTATTTCACTTAATGAATTCATTCTTTCCATGTATTTCAGTTTTTGGAGAAGATCCAGATTTTATTCGGGATGGTTCAACAATTCCTGTTGCCAGAATGTTTCAGACTATAACACAGAAAAGTATGATGATGTTTCCAATCGGAGCAGCCGATGATGGGGAGCACTCCCAGAATGAGAAAATAAGCAGGTTTCTTTTATTTGTCCATTTGCACTGTAAGGAATGGAGGAGAACCAAAGTCCCCGGGTACCCATGCATAAGCAGTGCCAGATGGGAAGCTCTGCTCTCCACCGGACAGTCCCAAACTACTGTCTCTGGCAAACTTGTTGCTGTGCCAAGCAGAAAACAAAACTCTGTCTAATGCGTACTGATATATACTTTTCATGAAGTGCTTACTCAGTCTTTAAATACATCACACTGGCAATTTTCATTTCACTGCCAATTAAATTTGTCTCTGGTCTGAAAGATGATGATGTAGGTGGGCACCTTTCCATCACAGCATCAGTTTCAAAGTATTCCAGTTGGACATACTCAGGCTAATGGCTAAGTAAGGGTTTTAATGGTTTTCAGTATAAATGGATATAAAGCTGTATTTATATTACAGGGACCAAAACTAGTGTAATTATATCAAAATTAGCTTAAACTTGCCCCTTGTGTTCATTCTTTGAGGACCCATGGTAAGACCCTGTTCAGCGTGTCGCCTGAACGTTTGTGTAGCTTCTAAGTCAAGTCACGCCAAGCTTGAGGAACCAGAGAATCCTACAATAATTCTCAAATTATTTTTTGTTGTCCCTCGGTATAGCCTCAACCCTTGTAGCTACAGACAGTAGCAACTGGGGGACATAACACTGGAAAAAGTTTCCTCAGTGAATCCTTCAGAGGAACGCCAGTTGCAGGATGTCCAGAATTTCTGTGCCCTTGGTCCTTTTTTCAGGTGACCAATCTTGCAAATTCCTCTGAGGACTCCGAAAACTTCACCAGATTATGCCACTGACTGAAGCACAGAACAGTCTCACAGGGCTTCATTCTCTCTCTTTCCTTCTTCATAGACACAACTACATTGAAGGAACGAAAGCGTTTGCAGCCTTTTTCCTGGAGATATCAAAGCTACATCAGCACTTACATGAAACTTCCGACACGGAGACTAACAACTGTTAGACCATTGCAAGAAAATCAGCAAAGCACTTTTTTAGTCTTAAGCTTTCTAACTTCCTGATCTGGAAAAACATATAAATCACATATTCAGTGGGTCTGAATTGGTGGAAACAATAAATGCCATGCTATTACTTGGCATACTACTAAATACTACTTGCATTTGTGATCTGGTCAATCAAGTGATCTTATCCCTAATGCTATAAAATAGGGTTAGGGATAATTCATTCTTGCCGAGTGGAGTATGTTATATTTTAGTTTAAAAATTCAGAGCAATTTTGGGAATTCTGGCATATATATTATTAAAATGTTTATTTCCCTTTTGTAGTATGCTCATGTTCATGCCATCTAGGTCATATTTCAGTTTCCAAACACGACCGATTTGTTTCCTCCCCACTATATACAAAATTTTGTTATTTAATTATTTGAAGAAAGGTCCACTATCATGTTAAACCCTTCCCTGTCCTTCACAGAAGGCTGTAAATACGAAATGCAATACAATCAGCTTGCTGAATTTGATGCAAAGACTTGCCTATGAACATTTACTTCTGGGAATAATCACTGAGGTCAATAGAACCACAATAGTAAATAAATATTTCTAGGTCTGGATTCTGCCTTCTCTCCCTCATTTAATCAACTCTCCTCTTACTGTGCTGTGAGCACAGTTTTAAGAATCACTATGTAATATGTTTTCTTAATGTGACTTTCTTTTTGTATAACAGAGAAAAGTTTTTGTGAACATCTGTTCTGGCCAAGGTCTGTCATCAGAAGGGCATTTTTCCACCCAATTAGCAACTGGTTGTTGCTAATTAATTTTAAAGCATCAGATTACATTGATAATTAAATCAAAGGCAAATTATGTATTTTGAAATTAAAGCAATAGTTGAGAGTTCTGTTTGCTGTTTAGGCAAAACACCTAGCACAAATTACATAATTCACATATATATATTTCATTTCAAAATGTTATTTTCATTACAATATGTAGTTATTGCACACATAACCAAAGTGACTGAACCAGATGTAAACAAAAAACATAGTGATATTATGCCTACTGTTAAAACAAATGACATTAAATTACGGAAAGTAGTTGGTATCTTTCCTTTCTCTCCTGCTCCCTCTCCTGCAAAACCCTGCAAGAATAAAGGTGATTAAGGGCATAAGGTGTGGATGTGGAGTCTATAGAAGGGACTATTTTATCACAGATAACAGGTATGAACAGCTGATGTGGAAAGTTATCAGGATAAAAGCCTTGGCTGAATCTAAAAATGTAAACAAACAAGCTTCTGATTTTTAGTAGCTCCCCTGAAATTCCTGGGAGCTGGACATAAAGGTAGCTGGCCTCTTAAGAGGTCTGAGAACAGTAATAATCTGGGATACTTAGGTTTCAAATCAGGTTCTCAATAAACACCCAGTTTTCAGACTTCCCCAGGGCTGTGAGGCTCACAGTTCAGCTGGTAAGAACTCAGTACGGATGCCGGCTGCTGACAGCGTTCAAGGGGAAAAGGAGGACCCACCTCAGTCTCTCTCACTTGTGTTGGCTCTGCAGACTGTGTAACTGCAGGGTAACTTCTGGTCTTGTAGTCGTCTCTCTTGGCACGGGCACAAGACAAGGACTGAGACTCCAAGATCAGAAGACTCCAGTTTGCATGTCATCAACTTGCAGAACAGGTCTCCTACAGTCTCTCAGCTCCCTTCACTTGTTTAGACCATCCAGGAATGAGCATGGTAAGGAATGCTGCAGGGGAGAGCACTCTGGCACCTGCACAGGATTCGGGGCAGATTGGTCCATGCTTAAAAGCTACCACTCCATAAAGGTAAATGATTGAATTTTGCTGAGTTAAAATTAACATAAACCATTATTTGCAATCACGTGTTTTGTAGTGGCTTTAGAAAGTGACTTCACCCACCATTGAAAGAACAGCTACTCATAAATATGACCCTTTTTGGCAGAAGAGAAGAGTAGAAGGCTCAGTGAGAGGTTGGAGGTGGTATAGTTCCTCATGCAAGAGGTATGGAGGCTGTGTTTCTAGGACTGTAACTGCTTTGGAAAACGGTAGAATCCATGCTGTCTATGGGCTCTACAACATGAAGAAGTGCAACTGAAGGTGGGCTTATGCTAGACATAGTTTTTTCTGTTGCTTTTTGGAACACCAATAAAATACAGTCAACAAAGACAGCATCATTTTATAGGCATAGGCACTATCAGAGCAGTACACTGAAATAAGGTTCTGCTCTGAAATAGCCACTTACTGGCAAGTTAAAACCATGTGTGTGAAACCAATGAATTACGCAGACCATCTTCATGCCTCCTTCAGAACCAGAAGAGAGAAATAGCAGAAAAACTTCAATTTCAGGTTCTCCTGGCCGTGAAAGAGAAAGCACTGGGGAAGCCACTCCCGCCCATGGGGGTATCCAGAGCTACTCTTTCCCTCTTAGATCAAGACAGGGCAGCAGCTACCAGTCATCCCGTCTTTTTCTTTTTTTCTGGTGTGCAGAATCTCATCAGACTGTTGAAGAAAAAAATGTGTGCATTTTTCTAAGGTCTGTGCTGTTATACATCATTGCTAGCAATATTACTTCTTGGTTGCATTAACAACTCTTTGTTGCCACAGTAAGTTAAAGGTAACTGGAAAATAATAATGATAGAAATAGGATTCAAGCTTTCTTCTATTGGTTAGTCTTGTTCTAGATATGCCATATCCCATGTCAGAGCATGTTAGATATTCTCAAATCCTGACCAACTAACTACAGAAATCATATGTACACTTTGTGTGTGTACATATGCATATGCATGTATGTAGTTGTATATATATATATGTACGCATGTATATATACACACGTACACTCACAAGATCTAATCCTGACATTGTTATTAAAAAAAAGTCTTGTTCGTACTGATTCAGGTTCTTCTTATTAAGGGTTGAATAATGGCTTTTGGTTTTGACCAATTTATGTGCAAAACTACAAATGCTCCAATATGTTTACTAGCATAGTTTACGCAAAGTCACAGAAAAGGGACACTAAAAAGACAAGACTTATCAGTGTCAAATGGACTGGTTAAATTTTATTGTAGACTAATTTTTACACAGTGATAAAGTTCTAGTGTTAATTTGTGTTTAATTCAGGATATGTCTTCACAGCGAAACCTAAGTACCATTTGTTTCACATATCATATTTCTGTAATCATATAATAGGATGCTTTGCTGATTAAACCTACCCAGGCAGTAAGAAAGCAACTTTGTGGGATATCCAACAGCAGCACCTATACCTTTGAGAGCTTGATTGAAGTTTCAAAAATTGGATGCCTAGTGCCACTGGGGGTGTCATATGGTACCTGAGAAATATGCCCCAAGGATGGCAGACACAACCTGAGCCCTGTGTGAACGCTGCCAGTAGAGTGGCAGCTGGCTGAACGCAGTACCCCAGAGCACCTCTAATAGCACTAGGTGCCTACACATAGTGGGTCAAGGTCTGCCTGTCTTCCTGGTATACCATCCCAAGTCTTCCCTCCTGTCGGCTGTACATCCATGTTGTAGGGAATCAAACACTCAAGGGTGGGATCATATTTTCCTACTAATTATTAATGTGAAAGAAGAAATTTGAACATTTTAATTTCCATTTAAAATCAGTGGGCTTAAGTGTGGAAGTTGGTTTTTTTATATTAGATAAATACAGTTTTTAATCCTTAAGTACTCTCTCAAAAGAGAAGACTAAAAAATGTGGCAGTCAGCTAAAATCATGGAGAATGAGACAAATAATAAGATGCTGACAATAGGAGCTGAAGGCATAGAGAGATGAGCAGCCTCCTGAGACTAAGAACTAATCAGGTCACCATCTGCTTAGCACGTGAAAGTGGAAGATCAGGCTTACTCACATAGTTATGGTTTTCCTTTTCAGTAATGTTACTCTCAAGAAGCTTGACTTTGACTCCTGCTAGTTATTCCTCTCAGAATACAGCATTTAGTTTGTTTGACAAAATGTTATACAATGCCTTGCTAGTTAAGGATGTCCATAGTCCATGTTTGGACAGGGAAGATTGTGCAACTGTGCCTTTACTGGTGACACAGGAGCCCATGTCACAGTGGCTGGTGCCAGCGAGGAGCCACAGTCCCCTTATTCCTGCTGGAAAATTCCACCTGCAAGGAACACGTAAAGTTAAAATACTGATGCATGAAAAAAGTCCTGAACACAACCTTCTCACTTCATATATCTTGTTCAGTCTCCCTGGCTCATCCCCATGTTGCTCATCGCTAAGGTGTGAAGGGTGCCTCTGTGTGCAGAACTCGTAAGTGTCCGTGACTGCATGCCCTTGTTCTCACCTACCTCCAGAGTCTGTCCTCTCTGATAACACTCACTGCCAGCAACTTTCTACCATGGGATTTTCTAGGATTCTAAAACAATTTGCAGTTTCTCATTCCTTCTCCCTTTGACTTGCTTTCTCAAATACATCTGGTTTTAGAAGACTTCGCCTCTAGAAAGATGCCAACTCTGGAATTGGTCAGAACTGCACGCATTACCATGCAAGTTACTCTCTTATAGGGAAATAGTGTGGTACTTTGCCAATACTTATGGCCCCAAGGTGAAACTGAACTGATTTTCAAATTTATACCTTGTATCATAGAATCACAGAGTATCTCAAGTTGGAAGGGACCCATATGGATCATCGAGTCCAACTCCATATATGTCCATTTATGCCTGTATTTTGAGCTGCAGAAACATCATGTCCTTTAAGAGGTAAATCATGATATAAATATTTTAAACAGAAATATATAAATAGAAAAATACGAACAGTTCCTTGTTGATAGAGTGCATTTTTGTCTACTTAGCTCTACTGCAAATATTTCAGTGATCTTCCCACTTGCATTCTTCAGAAACATGTATGAAGAACAACTTCACGTTACAGGTCATTTTCATAAATAGTAAACGCTTTTCCCGGGGATACTGCTACATTAGATTTCATAAGTATAGCCCAGGAAATTCAAACTGACCTGCTAACGATGCAAGCATAGTGACATACATTTTTGCAAGCCCCTTGAAGATTTTTTTCAACTGAAGTATGAGCTTGAACTGACCTCCAGACACTTAGACATCATTTGGATATTTCCACTGGTTTTGAAGGAGGTAAGTGAAAAAGCCGCTGACTGTTGTAACAGGGCTTTCCAGCCCTGCCTGAGGAACACCAGCTCCTGCAAAGCTTTTGAGCTGATTCTGCAGCCCACATGGAATAAGCCGTTTGAGATGGAGGGTGACACAGGAGGTTCCTAGTTACTTTACTCTTACACAGTTTTAAAAATTGCAAATAGTATCTGAAAGCATGCTTGCATTTTGTCACATAATCTTCTCAGGTTCTTTGTGTGAAACTTACCACATTCACTTACTCCTCAAGGCAGGAACGATAGCTATGTTTCTTTGTGGACTTAAATTACATAGGTGTGTAAAAGTGCTTGCAAAGCCATAATTAGGCATTGCATTTGGATTCTATTTGCTAAGAAACTTTACCCTTGGGAGGGGAAAGAAGCCAACAAAACCTTGTTTAAGATTCAAAGTACACACTACACAAGGTGCACCCTGACAGCAAGGAAAAACGGTCATGTTCCTTTTCCGATGAGCATTTGAGAACCTCAGTGTGTAGCTAGGAAATGTCTTCCATACAGCTGACAGTTTACACACATTCTCATTTCAGCAGATGTAGCTCTAACAGGACTTGAATGTACGTGCCAGGTGGATAAGATGCTGATTTAGTGAAGATGAAAACTAAGGATTAAATCTGTATTTCATGTAGCGTGACTTTCTTTCCAAGTTATTTTCTGATCTGACCTGATAGCACATTAAATCTTAAAGTTAGTATATTGATGCATAATATACCCAACTTGATGTTTGTATTTGAGATACTTGTCTTTCATAAACTTGCTTTGTGGGTTTGCGAGAGATGAATTATACAGTGGCAGAGCTGTAAATACCGGCAAGCTGGACATCTTCACACATAACAGATAATGCAGGGTAATAAATGAATCTCTTGCATTTTACTGCAATGAATTACCTTTTTATTAAAAAGGCACAGTACAACAAAAACGAATCCTTGGAGGTTTGTCATTGTCAGCCTCCAGGCAGACTTATATATAGCTGTACTTAGAAGAAACTAGACGTTGCGTACGTATGCATGAATAATACTGATGTTGCTACCTGTCTTAAAATCATTTCAGTGACCTCTCACTGCGAAATAACATGAAGTGCTGGCCAATTGGACGTTCCCCATCCTTTAGATGCAGTTACAATTTTTTTATTGTTTTTTTAAATTATTTTTATCTGTAAGAATAACTCAAAGATCATGCTAGCCATGTCTTTTTATTTATGGAGCTGAAGGGGATTTTTTTTCTTTTTTTTTTTTTTTTTTTCCCCCTGAACTTAGAGTTGAAACTGTAATCTCTGTAATAGAAACTGGAAAATTTTCAGCATGACACGCTCCTGACATGCAGCCTTCTGGTGTGAAGAAACAAGTGGTGGCAGAGCCCCCATATGAATTTCATGTAAGTTTGTACCACTCTTTTTTTTTACGCTTAGAAATTCAAGAGTTAGTATTGCTTTACTCGCCTCCTGGGCATTATTGCCTTCCTGACGAGACAGCAAGTTCCATACGCAGGGTTACCATCACCAGTTTGGAAGCAACCCAGGCATTCTAGTGACTGCTTCAAATGATAGAGTTTCATTTCATCACAGTGGAAGGACCAGTAAGATCTGCCAAGTACATCCTTTCTTAAGTCTTTTTTTGCGGGTCGGGGGGTTTCTGGATACTGAAAGTTAGTTCTATACTCCACTTTCTATTGAAAAACAGTGGAATGAAAGAAAATACATTTCAAACAAACCAACCCACCCACCCACGATGAAGAGATGCTGTGCTAGCTTCCTGACTGGTGAACAAGCTAGCAACGACAGCCTGTGGTGCCTTTGCCAAGTCGCCACTGTAACGTGCATACAGACATGTAGGGCCCAGGAAGAATAAATTAATCTTCACCTGCAGTTCTCTCTGGGTGGTCTATCTTAAAATGGAATTTTCTGAATGGAACAGCCTGAAGACTTAAAAGACATTGTCCCTGGGTCAAAAATCCAGTTGTCTGATTCAAGTAACCTCAGTATTTGGCAGCAAGGGAAAGAAAAAAAAATATTAAGAGATCTGATTTATTGGTACACTCATACTGATGTTTGTATCTGGAAAGCCATACCCACAGAAACATAAGTGACATCACTCATTTGCACATTTTGTATTGTGTATGCAAAACATTGTAATTGTTTGTGCTTATATACAATTGCTTTATATGACCATTTATTACTATTTATTTTTGTGATATTGACTACAGTGATACTGAGCAGATAGCCAGCTGACTACTGTTCTATACTTTTACACATCGTAATTGTTACATACTCCTCTTACCACTTCTCCGCTGTACTGTAACTTGCCTTTAGAGGAACATAACCCAAGATTATTCAGTATCTGACTAAAGATCATGTTTGACTCCTCAAGTGCCTCTGTGCAGACACCTCTCGGTGCACACAGAGATATCGATGGCTCCTGCGCTTCTGTGCTGCAGGTTTCAGGGATCTGTAGTGCGGCTGTTCACAGGATCAGCACTTTAAAGATAAACACACTCCAGTGGTAACTTCTAAAGCTGTCAGTCCAAGCTTCCTAACAGAACATAATTTTGCTAGGAAAAAACCCCAACCTTGGGAAGTCCACATAAATATTGCCTTTGCTTTGCAATAGGAAAGTATGGTTTTTAGCTACAATTAAGTCTTCGGTAATCCAAATATGAAAGGAGAAATGATAAATGTTAAGCCTGCAGAAATTCAGCTTCACTTCTCGTGAGGTACACATTGTGTTCCTCGCATTTGGAAAAGAGGCTGGCATGATCCACCAAGGTGGAACAGAAGTCCAGTTGTTTCACTTCTTCAAGAGCTGAACAGAAAGCCACTTGTGATGCCACTTGCAACAGCAGGCCCTGATGATGCTTCTCGCGGGCCACATGAAAGGATCTGCACGCACTGTTAGTCTCGTGTCAGAATTTGTGACTCTAAGCATTAGCCTTTCGGTAAAGGGGAGAACTTCAAGCATTATCCTGTTTTTTTCTAATTCTTCTAAGTTCTACATGCAAACTTAAACCACTAAAAATAGTATTTTTCATTGAAAAAAACCTATTTTCTTCTCTTGAAGCTGCTTAAAAATTTCCTTTTTCTAGATTTTATGAAATTATAAGAAACTCAAACAGACCCCTTCTAAGCATTCATTAAAGCCTGTGTGCATTCTTTCTCATTTTTCTCAGACGTTTATACTGCAGTTACAATAAAAGGAAAAGTTGGGAAACCACGTAATTTTTATCACATGCTTACTTATTTGCATAAGTTTCTCTACATTACAACAGAAAAATTTAGCAAAAGGCACCTAGCAGCAGATGAGCATTTGCTTTGCGTGAAAACAGATGACTCCTGGTACTTCAAACAAATTGCTTGGCACAACCAGGCCGCGAACCCACAGGATTACACGAAGTGAGTAAGAAGGTGCCGTCACGCTTCATGAAAGAGGGAGCGCGGGTGCCACGGGCGCCGTCACCTTCCTGGTGTGTCACAGCACAAACCTCCTCTGGTGTCCACAGCCAGGGAGGCCACGAGGTCACGACCAGGCTGGGCGGAGGTGCGCAGGCTCACTCTCGAACCCTTTTTACACGAGGGGCAGCGGGGGCTGAAACGCCGGCTCGGTTCCCTCCCTGGTGTCCGCAGTTTCTGACAAACCAGCCCGAGAGCGGCTGCAGCCTCGCCTTAGCCAGCCCCAGCTACAGCAGGCTGCTGGCATTCGCCTGGCCCCTTTGCAAATCCGCCAAGCCAGCCAGAAAGCCACCCGTGTTTTCCCCGGGGCTGCCCTTCTGCCAAGGCGGTGCCCAGAACCAGCTCAGCCGTGAATCACACCTGTGCTGTGCCAGCCAGCGCTAAGCGAGGGACGGGATCACACGGCTATGGCAAACTACACCGGTTTGAACGGCACGCAGCGGCAGACCAGTCGAACTGGATCGTTGCGTTTTGTTCCCTATATGACAAACCTTGACACTTCCAGCGGTCATTGCCCAAGCATCTTAAAAAACCCTAAGCATAGTGATCTATTTTTCAAGGCCTACCTGCAAATTGTTTTTAGTACTACACGATTCGGACTAGCATGTCCTTCAGTTTGATTACCTAAGAATGCAGACATTTATCTCATTAACTTACCAGACTGTTCGCTTAAGGGAACCAGAAGGGAACAGTGAGGCCCTTTTGTTCAGTCACCAGTCTACATCAAATAAGATTTCACCCAATAATTCATGCACTGAATTAAAAAAAGCAAACAAGAAGAACAAAAAACATTGAGAAAAACACTTAGTCCCGCTTTCCAAATGAAAGAAAAGCCACCACTGGACGAGACTTTTCAAAGGTTGATTGTCTCTTCTGTGGGGAAAAAAAATATTTTGCATTAAAAAAGGGAAGGTATATGTGTGTATACGTGCATAGGTAATTGACATTAAAAAAGTTCCTGCTGTTTACATCCTAATTATTCTGTTCGACGTTTTCTTATGGGTGTAACTGCATTGTCAGGATAAAGATATACGCAGATTTTCTTCAAAAACTTGCTAGTCTGGGAAAAAATAATGGTGGTTAAGAGTCTTATGGACATACTGTCAACTACTTGACCATCCTACAGAGACTGCGCAGTGTCCCTTGGAGGGCCTGTCAGAGACATTACCCGCACAGCCATCGTCAAGTCACAGGGTTATTTTTCTAAACAAATTTGATGTGCAAGAAACCCCCTAATTCCGAGTTGGTAAGTACTATTATAATGACTGCCTCTGTCCCGCTAAATGACTTATTTCTGGTAATAATAATCACAAAGAGGTGTGTGTTTCCTGTACGTGAACAAACATGGAATATTAAATAGGAAAGGTAGACAGAGTTTCAAGTTGCACAGCTAAGTAAAGAGCTGGTTTTACTCTTTTCATGAGCAACATTTCTAGTGAAATCAGTATTTTGGTGTGGAAGAAATATAGCAACTGCAGAGTCATTCCCGATGTCATATCCTGTTAGAAAATAAACACATTCTATGTTTACAATCCATTTATAAACTAATCTATTAGCTAATTAATGCTTTATTAATTAATCATTGACTGATTCAGTTTGCATTTTAATATATTTTTAATCAGTATAAATATTTCAGAACAAAGAACAAGCATTTAAATTTTCAGCATGACTTTAAAATTATGTACATACCTAAACCGGAACATTAAACATAGGTATGCCTGTAAACATTTAACAAACAGAGCTTAAAATTACAAAAAATATTCTTTCATTAATAGTGATTCTGCCTTAATTGTTGCTTCTACTATACCAATGGCTCCCTCTTCAGGATATTCCTAAAAAATATTGCCTCTCTTCATTTTCTGTTAGAAATATTTACAAAACTCCAGCTCTCAGGATCCTGCCCTTCTCCCCCAGTATGTTCCCCCTCAGTAAGCAGATGATGAAAGAACTGGTGGACCAGGCAGGCTGACCTGGATACTACAAATATTTAAATACAGATCATAGAATCAGAGACTATCCCGAGCTGGAAGAGATCCGCAAGGATCATAGCGTCCAAACTCCTGTCCCTTCACAGGACAACCCGGGCCCGGACCTACAAAAATTCTTAGGCATATAAAAGTAATTTGTAAACGGCAGAGAAACTGAGCTCAAGGGACATCAAATGGTTGTGCTACCTATTTTCCCATGCTGAAAAATATCAAAAACAATTAGGTTGTTATCAATTAGACTGTTCTTAATCAGATTGTTCTTAAAATTGCCAATGGTTTCCATAGTCTCTCAATAACCTATTTAAGTTCTTAAATGGCCTTATAAAGGTAAATATATCTATAACCGAAGATATCTTTACTGCAAATTAAGGAGTCTCCCTCCATGTAGATTTGTTACTATCCAGAGGACAATTAAAATATGTCCTATAACCCTGAGGTACTGGGCAGACAAAGAGATACCGTTCCGCTGCCTGTGTTCTGTGCGATGCTTCATCTACCGATACTCGTATGTTTTAAACTTTGCTCATTCATTTCAGTCTTTACCAAGAACCTGGTTATTCATCTGGGTTCTCTATTTTCATTTGATGAATGGCTCAGGCTGCAGCAACTGCTCATCCTCGAACCATTCTTACAGTCTTTACACCCCACTCCAGAAGAGGCAACGCTCTGTCATAAGGTGAAGAGATTAGGCAATGACTAATTGGCTAAACGAAACAGTAAGTTGTTAGGCCTAATTAGTAAGCCTGACTCTGCCTTATACACACTGTATGACTGGAAAAAGTCAGTGAAACTCCAAACATATTCACAATGGGTTGTTCTCTCCTCCGGACACTCCCTCGCAGCAGCCCTGAAGAATGCTAAACGCTGTTTAACTAAGATACTTCGACCTACTAAGGAATACTGCAGAATCATACTATAAACCTGCATTTTTAAAATCACAAGCAACTGGGAAAAAGCACCTGCATTCCACCACAGATATCGAAACTTTAGAGCACGCTTCTTTCATTTTGTTATTAACCATGTGACTTAGCTTAGAAAAGGGGGAAAAGAACATGATGTGTTTCAGTATTACGGTTTCTTCACCAGCTTATGAACTGTAACATGTTTTACTAATCGCCTCTCTTTCTCCCTTCTTCAGCCGTTCGCCTTCTGAACCGCATCCTCTGAAAAACGCTGAAAGCACAGCCAGTTCCTTGGAAAGTCTGTATCGCTTTCACACAACGGCGTTAGTCAGTGACTCCGGTGCGCTGCCTCGCAGCACCCGTTCCACAGAGCAGAACAGACTCCCACCGCCCTGCCCGTGCCAAGTAACTCCGCAGAACACCTGTGGATTTTGCGTACAGCCCTGCACGGCACAAGCCTATGGCCGCGCAACCCAGCGCCCGCAGCGGCGCCGCCGCCGGCACGCACGGCTCTGCCCGCCGCGGGGGGGGAGGTGGCGGTCTGGAGCGCTTCGAACGCCTCCCGCCCGCCCCACGCCCTCCCTCGGCACCGCGGCGCGGGGCACCCGGGCCCTCCCGGCGGGGGAGGCGGGCGGATCGGGCGGCAGTAGGAGAGAGGCGCGCCCCGGGGCGCCGTGCTCCCGCCGCCGGGCCGGGGCAGGGGCAGGGGAAGATGGCGGCGGGAGCGGCGGCGGTTGGGCGCAGCCCCTCGCGCCGGCGGGTGCACGCGCCACCGGGCGCTCGAGCAGCGCCTCACGGGCTCCCGCCCCGGCGCCGCGTCACGTGAGCGGGCCTCCCCCGCCTCCCTCCCTCCCCGCGCCGCGCGCCTCGTTCTTCTGGGCGTGACGCAAAACGGCGAATCTACGGCGCGCCACTTGTGACCAAGATCATCACAAGCGGAGGCGGACGGCTCCCCCCGCGCGGTAAGCCGTGCCGGGCGGAACGCGGCCGCCTCGCCCCCACGCTGGGCGGCGCGGGGCGCGCTGCGGCCCCGGGCCCGGGCGGGGGGCGCGGGCGGGCGGCGGGGCGGCGGGCGGGCGGCGGGCGGGCCGGCGTCTCCCCTACGGCTTTTTGGGCCTCTCCGCTACCGTCGTTTTTTTCGGTCCTGGTGGGCGGGCGGCCAGCGGCGCTCCGCGGGGCCAATCGCGTCCCTTGTCCCGCCCCCGCTGCCTGTCGAGTGGCCGCGGCGCCAAGGGCGGGAAGAACGGCCCGCACGTCCATTGGCTGCCTCAGACGGGCCGCGCCGCGGCTCTTTCCTTCCGCTCTGCCGCAGGCGGCCGGCGGGGGGGAGAGGCGAGTGGCGGGATGGGCAGGGGGAGCGGGGAGAGCCAGGGCGGGGCCGGGCCGGGGCCGGGCCGGGGCGGGCGGGGCGCCCGGCCGGCCTGCGTTGCGGCTCCAGTGGGCGCCTGCTGTGCGGGCGCCCCCCTTCCCCCTGCGGCGGGGCTCGCCGGTACCGTTGCGCATGCGCGGGCCGTGAGGGCGGGCGGGGCGAGCTGCGGCGGGGCCATGGCCACCGCGCTGCCCCTCCCCTTCACCCCCCCCCCCCGGCTGGGACTGGGGGGGTCGGCGGCGGGGGGCGCTGGGCCCCTCAGCCGGCGCCCCGCGGGGACGGCACCGGGTAGCTCCCCTTCACCGCCGCCCGGCCGCGGCTGCGCCTCTGCGCGAGCGTCGTCAGCGCGGCCTCCGCGCAGGCGCAGTGGGGAGGGGGGTGGGGGCTAGTCGGGGCTGGGGCCCCCTCCGGCACCCCGGGACCGGCTCCTGCACCCGCGGCCCGCACCGGCCCCGGCGGCCCCCTGCGGCCTGCCCTGCCCTGCCCCGCCGTGGGGTTGGGTTACGGTGCCGGACCCCGCCGGGCCCGTGGTTCGGTCTGGCCCCGCGCAGCCGGGAAGACGTGGCTCTTGGCGTGGTTCGGCTCCACGTCGAGTGCTTTTTTTGCTGCTCAAAACCCCCTTTTTCTTACTTTCCCTCCTTCCCCGAAGGTCGCTGTAGCATAAGCGTGGGTGAGCCCGAGAGGTGGTGCGGTTGGCAGTGAGTGGCAACGCGTGCGGCTGCGGGAGCTTCGTAAGCAGTTCTTACAAGTGCAGCCCTTTTCCCTTTGCTCTGCTTAAATCGCCGAACGGGGCTGGCTCTGAGTCACGATCACCTCTTGCACTCTCACGATCGTGTGATTTTCAGCATGGTTTTGTCGTCTCTAGGGAGTTAGCGGACTTCCAGGGGACCTGTTAGATTGCACGAAGGAAAGCGAATTCGCCTAAATAGCGTAGCAATTTCTTAACACGTTTCTAAATGCATCTTCAGTGGAAAAGATGATCAAACTGAAACTAACTGTTCTAGGTGGCCTGCGAGGGATAGGTTATCATCTTGTTTAATTTGACTTCTTACGACAGCTTTCCTGTTGCTCCTTCAAATAATTAGTGTGGCCTGTGAACCACAATGTTCATCTTAAATGTAGTGTTAGTTAAGGAGAAGGAAAAGGAAGAAGCATTTAATTTGCGATCTGTATGCTGTAGCTATTGATGATCTCAGAATTTGCATATAGTTTCAATTCTTGTTTTCCCGTACCCTCCTCTCTTCTTTGTGTGGTTGTGCTGATGCAGACTTGCAAGACCTTGGGTTTGCCATGTGTTCACGTTCATCTATATCGTACTAAGCATGGTGATAACACCTAGGGAGTACTAAATAATGGGAATCCAAAAGTGCAAGGGTAATAGTGGCAGGAGTGATTTGCTGATGGTGCAAAACAATAATAGACTAACATAATTTAAAGATTGGGTGTAATTCGTTGTGATTCTTGCCTTAATAATCTAAAGGTGTGGCCTGTGAGGACTATAAATTTTCTTTTTCCATTCCTGTACCAGAACGTGAGTAATCAAGATGTTTGCATGAGGCTGGAGCTTTGGATGTTGGCATCTATGTTTTCCCCAGGTCACACCTCTTCATGAAAGATGAAGACAATTACAGGCTTCAGTTTGGTCTCTCCTGCAATCTCCTAGACTATTCACAGCGAATTACATTCATCATAGAAGTAACATTATAGTCATTCCACCCTTATTTCATAAATTATTTCAGCATGGACGTATAATCAGATTGTAGCTTTTATGTATAAAATATGGAGCCTGGCAGTAATTGTATAATCCATACATTTTAAAAAAGTCAAATGCACGGATGTGACAGCGTGATGATGGACTATGACTTTTTCAGTATGTTCAAACACGTCAGTTTTATTAGCATTTTGGGAAATGTAATTCAAACAACCTGAGTTAAAAACATTGAGCCAGTCCTTCACTATCATTCTTCTGTAGGAACTATTGTATAGTAACAGCATCAAAAATTTCTAATTTATTTGCACAAAAGTTTTCTTTGTTAAAACTTTTTTTAAAACTTAAGCTGTGTTGTCTCTTTTTATAGAAAAACATTAGTTGGAGAAAGAATGTGCCTGAAGCAGACGTCAGTCACCATACCCCATTAAACCTAACCTTTTGTAATGAAGAACAGCATCTTTGTATTAGTGTGCACAACATTGAGAAAAACATAACTTTGCTTTGCCTAATTGTTTTTTTATCTTTGGAATGTATACAGGCTTGTGGTTTTGTGCATGAGCTAAAATTTATGGAAAGATTGGCATAGGAAGTGTGGTTGAACTGGAGTTATTGAGTGGCTCCTATGTTTTAATTTCTTAAGGTGGTTTAGGACTTAAATATTCTCTTTCTTGGGGAAACAAAAAGGCTGCACTGGATGGATGATCCATCGCTCAAATAAAAACATTGGTTAAAGAAACGTCTGGTCTAGTCATTCATTCAAATTAATGCCTCAGTGTTGTGGTGCATGGTGAAATTAGTATGTTCGCTTTTTAGATTGCGCATCCTGGAGTATAGGTTATTCTTTTGAAGTGAGCACATCGCCAAAAATAGGGATTTGGGGGGAAGACGATGACGCGATTCAACAGTTGTAGTGGCTGCTATTCTCTCAGTGACTTTTCTTTTTTTTTTTTCTTCCCACAAAAGTTGTGGTGATGGGGAAGGAACAGCTGCTCTGTTGCTCACAGCCCTAGCCACCAGGCATAGCGGGCTCTCCTCTGTCCTTCGTATTACCCAAGGAGTTAAACAAATGGTACTTTCCTTTTGACAGGTTAACAGTCAACACCTGGCCAGCGGAGCACTCCTGGCTGCACCTCTACCCCAGGAGGGTGTTGTTTTGTGTTGGCCTTGCTAGCTCGGGGTAGCACAGCTGCCCGGTGCCGAAGTGCCTGGCCAGCACCTGCAAAGGCCTGGAAGCGCCGCTCCCCCCCCACCCCCAGGAAACAACTTGCGTGGAATGCACAGAACAAATGAATGAACGACAGTGGTTCTTGGTGGGCATGGATGCATGTAGGAATTGAGCAGTGTGCCTCCCTGGTGATGCTTAGTGCTAATAAGAGGCATAGATTAACCTTGGGTGAGAGAGTGAATTAGGAGTAGGGCGGCACGGGCGGTGGTGGCATTGCAAACTGCTTAAATGTTGCCTGGCCTAGGGTGTCAAAGCTGATGTGACATCTCTCTGATGATGTCAGAGTGGTTTAATCTTTTGTCTGTCTGCCTTTGCAGTGGACGTTTTTATGGCATTACAGATAAGCATATGAAAGTTTAAATGAAATATACATACACCTCCTTTTCTTCTAAACTGGTTAGTTTTTTTGTCATTTTTGCCTGTGCTAAGACATAAGCTCAAAGTGTTTATTAGCCTGTGTGTATAAAGCCAGTGAAGAAGCAAAAAATGTAAAGATGTTTTTGCAATCTCTAATTTCTCACCTGCAGAAATTCCAAAGGCCTCTTTTGCTTCACAGAAAGAAGCTGTGAGTTTAAAACGGGGGAACCATACCCGCCTCGCTGCTCTGTGACCATGAATTCTGGTGATCCTTTTTCTGCCCTCTGCCAGTGAAGGGTCTGTAGTTACAGAGGAGTCTATAGCCCATTCTAGGTATTTATGTTAAATATACGTGGAAGTTTTATTATTTTACTTAATTTCAGTTCTTCAACATGCGAAGATGAAAGAAGATTTGTGTCCCAAGTGTATAAAATGGCAGCAATCTGTAGCTTTAGAGCAGAAAGAAGTCCAGTTACTTTCTTTCCTCAATATGAAAAGGAAAATTACAGTAAGTGCTAGCCAATTCACACGCTTCTTTACAAAGAAATAACCCAAGTGCCATTTAGAAACAGGCAGTAATGATGTTCCAAAAGTAAAATGCTTGTTTGCATGACTCGTGACTGCTTTCCAGTCCTGCATTAGCAGAGTTGTTGACTGCTGATTTTTTGCTTTGCTTCGTTTTGTTTGTTTGTTTGTTCTACAGCAGGCTGACCTTTTTTCTGAGTAGTCTGGCCTGCTACTGAACTACTGTCTATAACATTATGTGTTATATTTAACTGGGCTGGGAAGCTGCAAATGTTCTTAGGTTCCTTTGGTCCTTAGTGGTACAGGCATAAATTTTAATTGCCCTTCTGAGTCTAAAAATATAAGCTGTTACGTGTGTGTGGCATATGTAATGGCCCAGGAGGAGGCAGGCAGAGTAGTTAGGGTATGCAGTATTTCAGTGTCTAGATCTGGATGTATACATCTCTATAGATTACTGTTTTGCTACAAACATATATATATATATGTTTCTTGTCTGGTATTTCTTTATCTCATTGTAGTTAAAAAGAAGGTTTCTTGCTGTCCTTAGCCCCATCTTTGGTATTTCAAAAGGCTCTCTCAAAATACAAGCACAAAGATTTAAAAAAACACATGTTAATGTTAAAATTCACTATAATTACAAGGTGTAACAAAACTCATCCAAGTAGTAACACTAAGTCATCAATTTATATAGAAATCATTGTTTCATATGATATTTTTGTTATGGAATCCATACAGTTATGTAGTATACAAGTATTTCTGTAGGAAACATTCCTGCAAGAAGTTTGAAAAGTGTGGAGGTCCTAACAAGAATTCTAATTTAAGCAAAGGCAGAAGCAAACTGTTCTGGTGCCATTTGGGTGGCCTGAGGAGCTCTGGTATGGCTTTATACTTCTGTGTGTGCAAGTTCTCTCTTAAGGGGGGTTTTCAAGCTTGGGCTTGCTCTGGAAGAGCCTGTGGCCTGCACCCGTTTCCATTCAGTGGGTTAGTGCTTGGGTTTGTTTGCTTTTGGTAAGTTAGTAGAACATGTTTGCTATAAACTTATGAGATAGTTCACCCAGAGTTGGTTTTAAGACACGCATTAGCAGGAGGAGGCTTGCTTACTTTACCTGTACCGGTGGTAGGTAGCGTGTTGGCATCACCTGCTTTTGTGCTTGAGGGAAGAGCGTGAGCAGGGGTGACCTAGCAATCTCGGCTCACGTGAGGAAGCATCAGACTCGCTGCTCGCTTGCTGCCTGGGGGGTTTGGTGCCTCTAGGAAGTACCGCGCTGGCTGTAAGGGGTGTGCGCGGCAGCCGAGTCACACACCTGCGGTATGCCCAGAGGTCCCTGGAAGTGCCACGTTCCTGCTCGCGTTCTGCACCCACACAGGAAATCCCACGTGGCCGAAAAGCCTCAGATTTCCTGGTGGCATGGGGTGTGGGCAGTAAGCACGAGGCTTCTGAGGCGCATGTCTTGACGTATGCCCAGCATACATGACCATCTTTCTCCCCAGGAACCATGGCATAGAAATATGGCACTTTTGCATTTTGCAATCCCATGTGGTCTGTTACCAAGGAGAAAGAAACGCCTGTTGTGTGCTTGTCTTCTATTGAATGTTTAAGTGAAATCATACGTTATATTTAAGTTGGATTGTTTGAGGTACTTGGGAAAAGGACAGCAAACTCCAGAAATATGATAAAGGCAAAGTGTTGCTCTCTCCTAGTTCCTTGCTGAGTAACACACCTTCTGCAGGGGTGTATTGACATTGGATTTGAGACACTGGGTATGCAGCAAGGACAGCAGTGATCCTAGTGTTTTATTTTCTGTTTGATTTGTTACTTTTGCCATCTATCACTTCCCGTTTTCAGTGTCAGTGAAGTAAAGGCTGTTTCATTTCATGCTCCCCGTGTGAGGCAAACCTAGATTTATCTTACTCCTTAAAGGGAAGGGGGTTCTCGCCTTATGTCCTATAAATTGTTAATAGGATATACATTTCTGAAAAGTCAAAATGGAAAAATAAAAAATCTAAAAGCATCCATAAGCTGCAGCTTGTTTATTTGTTTTGGCATCAGCAGAATAAACCGTGATGAATACTAAAAATTACTAGTTTAGCATGTGTATCCTTTACTGGGCACAGCCTGATTGTTATAAGTAGGAGCTAATTTTTTTGGACTGGATCCTGTGCTAGCACAATATCTAAGCTCAAAGATACAGTACATAAAAATGTTTTCTGGATGTTGTCTTCAAAATCTGCGAACTTCTTTCCTATTGTTTTCAGTTTTATTGGTACAACAATGAAATGATTTGAATTGCATTTGGGTTTTTTTCTCCCTGTTGTTCGCATTTTCATTTTAAATTATTTACAAGTCTGAGGTTGGAGATGAGAGCCTAATGAATGCTTTTAAAAATAAAACCTTCTTTAAGCACATTATGCTTCATGTTTTGAATTTACAACCCAAGCCTTAATGAATCGTTTCCTAGTTACTCTCATCTTAGAATTCATGAGCTGTCCTATTTACAAGTTTTACCTACACAATGGAAAGATGATTCCTGTTTACCTGAAATGAAAAGAACTGTTCTTGTTAACAAGCTTAAACTGCTAATTAGGGGTAATATGGCAATAAATACTATGTCAAACCTTTTAGCAACGTGAAGATGCAATATTTAGGTTTTGGGCCTTTTCCTGGTGCATTCCATGTAAGAAGTGTGTTGTATTTTCTGATATCGCATATATGTATCAGGTTAATAAAAAGTATTTTAGAGAAAAACAGTAGTCTATAGGTCCTTACAGGAAGCCGGTTCGCTTCTGTTCTACGTTTAGGGTGATATGTTGGTGCCCACATACTGTAATGTTGCTATAAGCCTTGTTTTTGTGAGGCTTCAGATAGATGGTGGACATATGAAAGAACCCTGATGTCTTCATGTATATGTGTATGTGGTGTTTTGTTAACAGTTAAGTTATTCTGCTGAGAAAAATAGTAGGACTAGCAGTAGTTGCTTTGTTTTGAGTATACATTAATGTAATTTAATCAGGAAGGAAAGAAAATGTGGTTCTAGAATTTGATGTCATTTACCTGACTATAAATTGGAATTTCTCCATTTAGTTTAAGAGAATTTTTTCAATTTGCGTCAAAATGATCAAAATCAGAACCTGACACAAGCTCTCCATCTCATAATTTGTGTATACAAAACCAAAGAAATAAAATTGGATTTTTTTTTTTTCCAAATCTTACCCCAAAGTCAGAACTTGGTTTTTTTTGAGCAGAGGTTTTGTAACAGGGTGTTGTTACTTGTTGGTACCAGGAACTTGGCAGATATATTGTATGAAGAAACATTTTTTCTGATTAGACTTTAATTGTTAAAGCTACAGACTTGTGAATTTGAGAGCCATTATAAGTCTAGGTAGCTTGAAAATTCTTGACAAGTATTTTCTTTGACTTCTTTATGTGTGTGCCTCTGATGATACCTGCAGAGGGTTGTATGTAGGCTTTGTTCCCTGTCTGATTTCCTTTGTGTCGCCCAAGGAGCTTGCAGTAGGGATGGCAACCTGAGGAGAAAGGTGACGTAGGTCTGACATTGGAGATGTCTGTTCTGCCGCTCCGAAGCAGAGATCTGATGGGACATAAGGAGCTCCTTCTCTCAAAACTGAGGAATATTCCTTGGGTACAAGGTTATTAGGTACAGTAGACAGTTCTTCGGAGAAGACAAGTGAAAACCTGGCAATGCATTTTGCCAGCTCTTTTTGGGCTACTTGGTCTCCATTCCCAGGCGAAAAACATACTGAGCTTTGCAGGTGGAGGCTGACTTGTAGGGAGGCCTGTTCTTTTTCTTTGTTCACATCATCCTGATTTTAGACATTGCTGGTATCAATACAGTGTATTTTGGGGTACAGTGTTGAATAAACGGTTTTTGTCAGAGAATGGGTACCTTTGTGTTTTGGATGGAAAGGGTAAGTACCCTGTTGGGGTAGGTTTCTGAGGCAGCGGCATACAGGCAGAGGTAATACATTACACCAACTACTACAGATGGAGAAGTAGACAAGCTTTCAAACACACAAGCCTGTCTTCAAATCCGCTGCTGATACCAAGATAATTAAAATATACATTAAATGAAAACAGAGTTAATCTCTGAAGTTTATACTTAAATGTTGTATGGAAGTGAAGAAATATAAGGAGTGTGTCTTTTCATAGGGTCAAATAATATTTTATTTATACATTTGTTATAAGTACTCAAAGGTCATTAGACTTTTAATTATAGAGGTTTGGATGACACATAATCTGACAGTGCTGAGAAAACATCAGTTGATATCACTGTGCCCATGGTTTCATTTTGATTTTATTTTAAAATTATTTTTTGTCCTTGTAAATTATATTTCTCAGCTCAATGATATCTGTTTTGAGAGAGGAGAAATACTTCACATAATATGTAAATTCCGTTTGAGTAAACCACCTAGACAGTGCAGAGGAAAAGAATTATATATTCTCTAAAATAAAATTGCAGTAGGAATTTTGCTTTGTAAAAGATGATGTTCACAGTGCTGGAATTGTCTAAACCATCAGAATTGCCAAGCATAAATAATTACATAATTTCACACTTCCCAGTGAAGTCAGACCCTGATTAAGGAGTTGACAGCCTGAGAGAGTCCGCTCTTCGACAGTGATGTCTGTATTCCCTAAATTTGTAGAGACTGCCTGTAGGAAAATGAGACTGAGCTTTAAACCTTTTACTTTGAATGAGAGCCCTTACTGACAAATGGAGAATATTCTTTTTCTTAAAAAAAGTTTTCATACTTTAAATGCACAGATATTTCAGCTCTTCCGCTTTCAGCTAGCGTAGATTTTGCTGATACCAGGTCTTCTCGCTGTCTTGGTCCTCACTGTCTTTCAGTATGTTTGATATTCATATTTCTTTTTTATTCCTTCTTCCTTGCTGAGCTTTTTTTCTTCCTTTTCTTAAACAAATAGATAATATGGTAATACGAACTCTAATAGGACAAAGGCATTGTTTAGCTCAGTTGGGGTACTACTAATCCAGTCACCAAATGTAACCATAACACAGCATGCATTTTAATTATTAAATATAATGGAAACTTTGCATTTTAAATCTAGAGCTATAAACCACTTGTTTGAAAATGCACAGTTCAGCACTATGATTTTAGCTTGTAGTGAATTACAGGGCAGTATTCTTTGATCAGTTATTACAAGTTGAAGATTAGTAGCATTCGGTGCTTGTGCTAATTTTGAGAATATATATAGGAGTCACTGCAGGTCAAACTGCAGATCAGTCCTGTATATTTTTAATGATTTAGTCAGCTGGCTGGATAAAGCGATGTAAAAATGTATAGATAATAGAGTCATGCCAGTCATTCCAGATAAGGGTAATTTAAAGGGACATTTTCAAGACTAGGACGCCCCCAAATTCCAGTACTTGGTAAAATATGCTTTATTATTAAATGCAATGTTTTTTGAGGATTTTCATTCAGATATCTACTTGTTTGGACAGTTATACAAAGTGCTCCTAATGCACTTCTGATGTCTTTCCACCAGGTAGCAGCTGAAGGGTAGAACAACTAGTATGTGTTTGCTTGTGTTTGGTCAATACCTTTTTTTGTAATGAATACATTTTTACCATAAATAAATATAAAGAATTCTAATACAAAATCTTAGTGTCTATGCACTTTTTAACACAAAAAATAAAAATACTCTTAGAGTGAATGTGGATTTTACTGAATCATCATGAAAACTTACTAATCCCTGTATGAGATGTGCAGGCTTGAAGCTCTGCTCTGTTTTTGGAAGCAGGGGTCATCATATTATTGAGCAGCTCCAGTAGGTTTGGAGGAGGGGGCTTTGCTTAGGTGCCTGCTTCAGGACGCTGGGACAGCTGGCATGCTGTCGGTGTAAGAACAAGGCTCTCCAGATTTGTGAGATAAACAGTGCGGTAGTATCTCAGCAGAGCCAACATTTTCTTCCTTTTGCCCAGGGTGCTAGGCCCAACAACACTCCTTTTCTGGGTTCGGGACTTGTGCTTGTTGTCTTTCTCCTCTAGCTGAGGAGGCTGTCCCCGGTGGGTTGAGCAGGCGCTGGTTTTTTTCTTCTCTCTGTGTTCTGTACATGAGATACCAATACCTGACTCAGGACTCCAGATCTCACTTTCTGTTCCAGACGTGTTAAAGCTTGGCATTGAGCGGTTCAGTGGTGCCTGACATACCTGGTGGATACAGGCTTAAGTAATTTTGGACTATTGAATTTTTGGAATCAAGTGCAGATTTTTGTTTCGTAGGGCTGCCCGAATCCTTAGAGCATCCTTGGTTCAGCCTTCCCATTTCCTTCATCTTTTTCCTTTTGGTGATCTGGTGTAAACGCCATAAACTGGTAACCAATTTTACAATTGCAGCCTTTCCTGGTGAGTCTGGTTGTTTTAAGGATGTGTTTGTCAGAGAGCACTAACTTTCTCATTCTTTCTCTTGCTCCTCACTATTCATCTCTATTGCAAATCAAATTATGGTATCAAAATAATTATGATATCAATGTCTACTAGATCCTTAAAATTCTTACTCTGTAGTTCTTTATGCTCATGTACCTTTTTTGAGTGTGAGGCAGGAGGTTGTGTAGGCAATATCTTCCTACTGTCCTTTTTTTTGTTTATACATATTTCGGAAATATCCTCTGCTGTCTGTGTGTGCCAGATTAATTTAGTTCAGCAAAGGATCTTCATGTGAAAGCTATTTTTTTAACCATGACCATCTCCAAACCTGAATCACTGTAGAGAACCAATGAATTTGTAAACATTACTCATTTGCATTGTTGCGGGGATGGGTTGCAAACCCTGTACATTGGCCTAGTGGACTGTAGGTAAAGAACTGCCAAAAGAGAGCCTTTTCTGATGAATAAAGTTAGTTACGAACTAAATATGTTTGAACCAATGGCCTTGGTTTCCTCTAAACGAAGGAGTGCAGCATCACCTAGGGTAGCCATGAGCATCTCTGGACTTTAGGTCTTTGCCACCAGTGACTGCAGGCAGCTCCCTGCCGTAGCTTGCTTGCTGCTTGACCAACTCACCAGCTGCAGTGTGAGAACCACAGCAGGGTTTTGCTCCCTTGCTACTTTTTTCTGTTCCTTTCAGACTGTAAAATGAGGACTCTGAAAATGAAGGTACATTTTGCTTTTGTGCTTTTTGTTGTGCTCTAGGGGAAAGCTGAAAATAAGATATTGGTAGTAGGGAATAGCCTAGGTTGTAGCCTACACCTTAAGGTCATGGGTTGTTTGTCTCTTGTTGCCTTATTTCATGCTTCATTTTGGAATCTACCTTCTTATATATGAATTGTTTTCCATGCTGTATTAA
Organism: Morus bassanus; assembly: GCA_031468815.1. Classification (NCBI taxonomy): domain Eukaryota; kingdom Metazoa; phylum Chordata; class Aves; order Suliformes; family Sulidae; genus Morus; species Morus bassanus. Next base: position 104,799,275 of record CM062567.1, on the reverse strand, counting down.
ATAAAGCCGTTTTTATACCCTTTAATCCTTTGGCTTCCACGAACTTCTGATGGTTTTTGTCTGCCTTTATCTTTCTGTTGCAGTTTTCATTGCGCTATATGTTGTCCAATCTCCAGATCCTGAATTCTCAAGTCTTAGGTCTTTTAACTGGAAGAAGCTCTTTTTTACACGTTATTTTGTCTATTGTTCATTTTTAAGATGTGCTGGTTTATTTTGCCTTGTCTTTTCTCCAGTGCAGGCGATTTTAATGCTTCTTGCTGTTCTCACTCACTTTCAGTGTGCCCGATTCCCGGTTGTCCAGATGACTCCAGGAGATAGCAGTAGGACAGGGAGGTCTGCCAGCCTGAACCTGGCCCAGGTCAGCAGCAGCTGGAGGTCAGTGCCTGGCGCCCATCCACCCAGGGGCTGCGGTGCAGCCAGCTGACCATCTCCCGCTGGTTCCTTGGGTGGAAGCTGACCCTGAATTACAGTAGATGGCCCTTATTTACTGATTTAAGTGGCTAAGTGTTGAAGTTTTTAGTCTGATTGCTTTTCTCCTCTCACATCCTTTCTTGCCTTCTTCCTAGAACAGATTTTTTTTTTTTAATTTGTAAAAGGAAAAGTGTACCGACTCTAAGTATGAAGTGAATTTTTACAGCTGAGTTATAAATTCCAAAAACTAGGGGGTTTATAATAGAAATTCTTAGGGGGGAGAGGGGAGGGCATGCTATAATACATATGTAACCTTTTTCCTTCTCTTTAGTGAATAGACCGTTTAAACTAAATTAAGTAAAGGATATAAATTCTGTTGTTTCAGTTTTTAATATTTCATGGCTGATTTTATAGATAAAAATTACATTTAACAATAAATATGAAGAAGAATTTATACAGCCTGTTGTAGTTTGATATGGAACAGCAAATCGCATTTCTCTGTAGCTGTAAAGAAAATTCATTATAATGTCTTTGGTTGTAAGAGATGGCTTCATTGTGATTAGTTACACTGATAATAAAACAACCTTTTTACAAATGGCACTAGATACATGAGATCTCATGTGTCTGCCTTTTAATGGCATTGAATTTGTGCATTTGCTACCTTTATTCTGTAGTCCTTTTTATTTATAATTGGGCACTTTTAAAATCTACAGGTTATTAAAAATAGTCTAATATTACTTAATTTTTATTTCGAAGCATTCTGGAGAAGTTATTAATGCAGCTAAGCATTCTTAATTGTTGAGTTTTCAGAGTAAAAAACCCCCTGATTTTAATTACAAAAATGTGTTTTTATGTCATTTTGTTCAATTCTGAATAACAAGTTTTGGGGATAAACTAATGAAATCTGGGTATCTGACATTACTTTCCAAATCCTTTTCAAGCACCTAAAGAAATATCTTGACTTTCAAATGCCCTGTTTCCGGTGACTTCAGTGGGATTTAGATGTCTGTAGGTATTCGAGTAATTCAAAACACAGGCAGTGGTGTTAGGATGCCTACTTAGCAGTTGAGAGTCCGAGTGTACGCATTTGGGTGGTGGGGGGGAGGATTTTGTGAGGAGTTCATAGCCATTAAAGGGGTATTTATTTATTTTTTTCCATTGTACATACATTTAAGAATAGTTACATCTCCTTAGCACGATAATGCAGAATGAGTTTGGTGAGAAAACTATAATGGTTGTAATAAGAACCTTTGCATATTTATATGGCTATGATTTGTGCTGTTACAGGGTTTTAACCAGTAAAATCTTCTGTATTGTTTAGTTTATAGAAAAAATATTGGATATTAGGTTTTGGAAAAATGGTGCGTATGTGACAAAACAATATTTTAAATTGTAAAATGGAATTACATGGCTACTGTTAGAAGTGAATTCCTTTCCTGCTTCACATAAAAAGCAAAAGAATTTGGTGCTTTAGGATGAAGAAGGCTGCAGAGCCAGCAAAACAGAAGTTGCATTTGATTATCAAATATTTATGGAATTTACTGGAAAGTGAAAATCTGAATCATAGTTCTTGGAAAAAATAGGATGTAATGCTGGAGTCTTCTGGAAAATACAAGATGGAACAGCACGCTTAATACTAGGCTTCACTGTAAAAGACACAAAACAATGTTTTTGCTCCTGTTGTCTGTAAGCTTTAATTTTAGATGATTGTCTCTTTTCTGTTGATGATTACAGCGAGGGGAAAAAGTCCTGTAGCACTTGTTAAAAGTGTTTTCCCAGGACGAATACCAGGAAAATGACTATTGGTGACCAAAACACCGGACTAAATGTTTTTTTTTACTATCTGAGAGGAAAACAGGCTATGCCAGCACCCTTTGCTGTAGGAGGCAGCCCGTTAGGCTTGCAGTCCACTTTCCGTGCCTGCGTTGCTCCATCAGAGGAATGGGCTGGGTCTGCGATTCGGGCTGCTTGGTCAGCTGAGAGCACAGCACCGAAACGCTGCCCTGTCTGTGGTGGGGAAAACTGACTTGGTGTCCTGGCTGCGCTCTGCCGTGATAAATCACACGCAGGTCGCCCATAAGGGCGAGCTTGTGGTCCCTCACATCCTGGGGCGTTTGAGCTGAGCGATAGCCTACTTAGTAATATGTCAATTTTTTCTCCCAGGAAAGCGTTGGAGCAGGTGTAATTTCTTACTCTAGCTCGGTCTCCGGATACTTGCCGGTGGTTGCCACAGAGTGTGTTTTCTGTGTTCATTAAAACCTATTGATCTCAGGAAAGTTTGTGGGATTGATTTTAACTCGGTGCTTTTCAGGGAATTAGTAGTATTTTTAGCAATAACACTCTCCTAACGTGTTCCCGAGAGAGAGTGATGTATTGAGGAAATAGAGAGGCCACAAGCACAAGTTGCAGCCCTGACCTGACTCCCGAGGTCCCCTTGCCCGGGGAAGCACCGCGTGGTCCTGCTGCAACCTCCTGCAACGCCGGGAGCCACGTCCAGGAAGGGTCCAGCGGCATGCTGTACTCCCTGCCCAGGAGGGGTTTGGGGAGCAGGAGGCAACGGATGGGGCCACCGAGTTGACCGGCACATGTCTTCCCAGCCTGCGGAGGAGGAGGGCTGAGGTGCCACCCTGATCACGCCAGCTGACGGCCGTGTTAGCAGTGGCTCTGTGTGGCCGCTGGGCTCTGGGGGGAGGAGGAGAGACTCCCCTCTCCTTGGGCTCTGTCGCTGATATTTCACAGGGAGCTGTTTGATAGCGTGGGTGCCAACCGGAGATTCGAGCTGTTGGTTTACCACAAACTGAAGGAAATGCACTGTAGTCTTGTGTAGCTGTTACACGGCGTGCTTCGAAATAATGAGAAGATTTTGCACACTAGATACACAAGTAACAGAAAACTAGTAAGTAAGGTGCGGTTCTCAGATGTAACAGAACAAAGCTGCATAATTTCTGTAGGTATTAGGGAAGGGGTCAGGTCCCCAGCGCAACTGTTCCTGATGTCGCACTGCATGCACCATTCCTGCAGGAGAGATGAAAATTTTAATTGCCAGGTGAGTCCTTGTTCGGGGATGCACTTGAACACATGTGCCTCACGTCAAGCCTAGGAGGAATCCTGCTGACACTGTGCATGTGCTTAGGCATATTGCTAGTGCTGGAAGACAGCTGAGTCTCAGGGACTGATTTAGGTGGGCACCAAATTTGTTGCATTGAAACAAATAGACAATGGGGACAAATGGGTACTGTTGATAAGCAAGTGGTGGCCTTAGAAACCTTCATGGTAGTTGTTCCCAAAGTATCAGTAGTGTGAATCCTTTGGACAAGAAATAAATGGGGGTTTTATAGGTGAGGGTTGTGTCAGCAAGGGGCTGTGCCTTCTCAGTTCCTTCCCTCCTTCAATTCTAGCTGGCTAGGACCCGTCCTGGGGAGATGTGGTTTTGCTGTACAGGCCATGGTCCAAGATGGATGCTGCTGAGGCATCCCCTGGCCCTTCTCTGCCGGGTGTACAGAGCCCTTTGCTATACCACTGCCTCCTCCCTCATTCAACTCCACTCTCCGTTGGCTGACCAAGAGTGCATTTTGCTGGGGAGAAGTGGGAGCCTGGTCAGCTTTCAGCCTCTCTTCTGTCATCTGCTGGAGTGAAGGCACCTTTTGTAGCTACACGGCTTAACTCTGGTGAAGGGCCTGGGGATGGGGAAGGGAAGAGGCTCCACGCTGTGCCGTAGTAGCTCGACTGGTGTCACAGGCATCACAGAAGTCACGGATAATTTTTATATCATCTCATATTGCAAGAGCTTGGACTCACGATGCCACTGTCACACCTGTATGATTCGTGGTGCTGTGTTGTGTTGGTTTCTATCTTGACATGGACAATGATGGAAATTAGAATAAAATTCAGTGGTAAAGCCCTGAACTGTTAAGAGTGCAGTAGCTTTAAAAGGTGTTCGGCGACTTCGGCTGAAGCATGGGTTTGTTCACCTGAAAGCAAATAACAGTTATTATGGAGGAAGCCAAGCTTTGCACAGCTATGCATGGTTTAAGTCTTAGTAATGATCATCTAAGGTTATCAGGGAAAAAAAATCCCCCTGTGTGTTGTGGAGGAGATAGCAGCGCTATTGTGATTGCTTGCACGTATTATAAGAAACCATTAAGGAGAAAAGGTGTAATGTGACGTGCAGCTTTTCCCCTGCGCGTTAAGGGTTTATCCCCTCTGTAGCTGAGAAGTGTGTACAGCTATCACCTTTTTATACTAATTTCTAATGATGGATATTAATTTCTTTTTGTTAGAGATTCAGTGATACAAAGAAGTGAAGGCTGCTGCTTCTTACGCTTTGCTGAAGTGTGCTGGAGAACTAACGTGTTGTGGCAGGGATTTGGAGCAGCATCTATAGCACATAGACCTTCCAAGTGCACCCCGGTGCGAGGCAGCCCCCTGCTTTCACCGTGCTTCTCCCCCATCGCCCTCTGTCTTATTTAAGCAACCGAGTTGGAAAATAAAAACCGAAAAGCCTGGGTTTCTTCATATGTCTTGTAGGATTGAGCTGAAATACTTCCAGTGTGCACACGTCTATTTTATTGTGCAGAAAACCAGGTTTTGTCTTTATATAATAAGCTAATAGTTCAGGTTGTTGAGTATGTCTGTGTGCGTTAATACCAATAATACAAATACGTACGGATATGTAAACATCTAAGTTGCAATGAGTATATATTCTAATTGATAATAATATCGGTTGTCGTTTCTGTAGATATGCTTGCCAAAGAAACAGGTAACATATTTCTGTTTGATCTGCTTTTCTCAGATGAAACGCAATTACTTCCTTGTGTGCAGTGGCCACCAGGTGTCATCAGAATGCTTTTATTTTTATTAATTTCTCCTTTTCTTTAGACGCGTATGTACACTTTGTATTCTTCTCTGGAAACTTTGTTAACCTACCACACAAATAATCCTAACTCCTTATGTTACCTATTCAGCCAAAAACTCATGCAGCTCTTTTCAGCTGAGCTACTTGAGTAAGCTGCTGACAGGAGGAAAACAAGATGTACAGTAACACTGAGAAGCATGTGCATATACACACAGATGCATTCGTTGCCCCAGTCATTCAAAAGATGGAGATAGATACAGTGAGCTAAACCATGTGGGCCTGGGTTACCTTGGTAGAATGTCATTAAAGAGCTACAGGCAAGGCAATTAAAATGATTACTCAGAAAATACTAGCATTTAAAGCATGTTGAATTTCCCTTTCCATCTTCTGCCACCCTTCCTCCTTTTTATGCCTTTTCTGCAGTTTTGGTGTCCTAACTTCACATTAAATGTGGTCTTTTTTTTTTTAATTATTTATTTAGCTCTGGATGTTTGGCATACTTGCATTAATTGTGGATAAAAGACATCCAAACTATTATCAGCCTACCTTTAATTTAAAGTGGTATTGGCTAGGTTCTTTTTTTAGCTTCAGTGAGCTATTGCTCAGTGAATAGCTGTGTAATAAATAACTGAAAAATGCTCGATATCTTAATTTTTTTTGGTATATAAAAAAATGAGAACATTTCAATGCAAAAAATGCATTTTTTTTCTTTTGTCTTTTTCCTACTTCCTTGCAATTTTTTCTGGTTCCTACTTCTCTTCTGCATCTTGGTTCAACTTACTGGGGGGGGGCGGGGGGAAAAGGTGTTCTGGGCTGTCAGCTGGCAGAGAGCTGGCCATTTGTGTTGGCCTTTTCACCTGTGTTGCTGCTGCTACCTTCTTGGGCCTGCTCAGGCTGTATTAGTAGAGAAATGTGTCCCGGGCTTTGATGGTAGAAGCTTCTTGTTGTTTTTTGTGTGATAAGGTAGTATAAAACAGGGGCCAACAAAGCCATCTTTTCTTTTTTTTTTTTTTTTTTCTTTTAGGTTTGAGCAAAAGTTGATGAAAATTTAGTAAATCTTGGCAAGTATTAAACACCAACATAGCAATCTAGGAAATTCATACTCCTTATATTTCAGAGCAGAACAGGGCTTTTAGGACCAGGTTTCTAGGGTAAAAATTCCAAGACCCAGTTTCCAAGTAACAGCAATTTCAACTTAGTGTTATCTTTTGCTTCCAAAGTGCAGGAAAAATTTAAGACTTCCAACATTTTTTTTTCAGGTATCAGCATGAGATGGTGCCTGTGCACTTTCTCTGGTGAATTCTAGTGTGGTCCACTGTACGTAAGAGGGTCCTACATCCTATGGTAGAAAAGAGATTCAAATTGCATTTACTTTTTACTTTTCTTTAGTTTTAATTGGTGAAGTAGGTGAGAATTGCATCTGGCATGAAACCATGTCATTCTGAGAGTTCCCACAAACTGTGGGACTCATTACTGTATGTGAAAAATGAACATTTATTTCCTGCAAGTTTCCTTCATGGACGTGATACACTCTCTAAAGTGTTTTGAGAATACTTAAACAGTGCTTTTCATCCATAAATATCACAGTGCTATATGAATACGATCTTTCTTGGATCCTCAGAACTTTGTTGCCTATTTTTATTGGTATTGTTATATGTATGCCTTGCTCTGGAAATAGTAAACATTCTTTGCATTCACAATTCAAAATAAACAGACCATCTTAAATTTTCAAAAATTGAAAATATGGGGGTTATTTAACACTTCTTAGGAGATACTAGTGCATTTCCTCTTATTCTCTGTCTTGGACATGCCTGTTGATTCTGACAGCACTTGAAATGAGTGTGTATCCATGTCTGTCTTTTTTGACTCTGTCTTCAAAGCTGATCTGATTAGTGGTCATTGCTGAGTTTAACAGCATTTGGCTGTTTCTGAAGCGCGTGGATGATGGACAAGGGAGCCTTCCCTTTTTCTCTTCTTTTTTTTTTTTTTTTTTTTTTTTGGTGTGAATTAAATATTCTATTCTTTTTGTCAGGAATTCATAAGAACTTCTTTTATGTTGGCAATTTCCGCCCCCACCAGAATTACTTCCAGTGATTTGGAAGCAGAAGCAAGAAGGATGTGAGTTGTAATGCAGGTTGTGTTTCCCTGTGATGCCGTTACAGTTCTTTCTGATGCCTGCGAAAAGTGAAGTTAATGGATGCAGACAACTTGCCGGTTTCAGTGGATGAGTATCAGTGGGCTTTTTAGTTTGTTACTTTAACTATTGTAGATACATCAGTGTGGAAGTTTCAAAGTCTTTAGTCTTTGAAAGTCTGTAGCTTGGTTTGGAAGTCTCCTGTGGAGGTTCTGGTGCTCTAGGAAAATGAGTGGCTTTACATGAAGAACGGTGCAAAGCCCAGAGTTTCAGCATTCTGGAGCTGCAAGGGAAAATACATGTTTGTAATGGTTAGCATCAAATAGTCCCCAAAATAAAGGTGATCTTTGTTCCATTTGAACCAACAACCATACTGTCTTCTGTATTCCATTACTGAGGAGATTATTTTCTTGGATTAGTCTCTCTGAAGGAAGTGACATAACTTTGAAAGGCCATAAAACAGACCTATGATTTGATTTAGGAAGAATGTTATGCCCTTGAAAATGAAATGATGTTTATTTGACACAAAGGTCATATGTTGAGATGAGTTGTTCACATTCAGTTTTATGCAGGCTATTTTAGGAGCTCATTAAAATGATTTTGCTTCATTGTATCCATGATTTCATTGAAAGAAATAATTGTCTGAAAAAGGGAAATTTTTACTGGGAAAAAAAAAAAACAAAACTGTTTTCCATATGCCACATCCTTTACAAACACTGGAGATTGGGTATTGAATACTTAAAGATGATAATATGCTGACTGAGAAGTGCTTTGGGAATTCTAATGCCAGGATTATAATAAAAAATAAAAACCAAAATGGAATTTAGTACTTGTAAATATACTTTCATTGGGTTCTTCTGTAAACATCCATACCCCTTCCCTTAAAGAGCTGGCAGATGACCAAAATGAGAAGTAAATAAAAACGTATTGAGCATCAAGTTAAGGAACTTTGCAGTTCATTACAGGTTTATGGATCATCACTAAATCGCTTGTCCTTCTGATCTTAATTTAAGATTTCTACTTTCAAAATTTCGTCTGAGGACTAAGGCAATGCAAGTCTTACATTAAAAATCTTAACTGCACTGTTTCTACCTTTCTGCATAGAGGAATTATATACTACTTTTTGGACCAGAGGAAGAAAAATAGAGAAAACACTCAACCAAAATGTTCTCTATTTCTGTCAAAGAAAAGATCTTCTGTCAGCAAATGACTGATGCTTTTGTATAGAACTGTAGCAGATACTATATCAATATACAAAAAAGCATTGTAGGAAGAATACAAAAATCTGTGTTGTTTTCTGGTAAAAAATGGTGGTGGCAGCTCAAGAAGTGGTATTTTTCTCTTTTTTTAATGTATTTGTTTTCTTCTTTATAGGTAGTGAGATGGTACTGAATTGTGACTATGGGATGTCTTTTAAATAGGATTAAATATTGAAACAAAAACTCCGCAATTCTGACCACTTGGAAATCCCAATGCATGAAAGAGGAGAACCTCTAGCTCTATTGGTTTCTGTGACGTAGCCAAAGTATTGTGTATTATGCGCTTGTAATTTAAAAATATGCATGTCTCCTCATATATTTTGTAAAGATTTGGTTATTGGGTCTATGCAGATGTAGCATATGTAACATAAATATTTTGCTTTTGAAGATCTTAAAAACATGTTTCACTTCTTTTGGATACTTGGAAAATTATTGAAGAAAAGCTTTTTCTGTGCGCAAATAGTGAGGCCACAACAGGTTTCCTTCCAAAACTTAGGAACAGCAGTGTGCTGCAAGAACCTTAAAATGTGTTAGGTAATGTATGACTGTCTCCAAGCAGAAGAATTTGTTAACCTGAAGCTAATGTGGCAAATTAATTTTTGGTCATATCCTTTAAGAATCTGTTCAGCTATACTTGATTTATATGAACATTAACAAAAGATTTATGTTACAAAAAGTCAACCCACTTTTAAGTTAGAACAGCTTCATTTTGAACATCAAATGTGATGTTAGGAGAGAGCTGTTTGACAGAACCGGGTTTTCAGCTACAGAAATACTGAAGATTTGACTGCTGTCTGCTTAGCTTGGGCCTGATCCTGTGCTCTGGTGGTCTGCTGTGTTGTACCTGGCGATACCATCGGTACAGTCTTGGAGCCTATATGAATCCTTTCTGGTTTATTTATGCAATACATTAAGTGGTTACGTATTGTTGCGCTTTAGATATCTGTTACTTGTAAAAACATAACCGAAATCTTTAAAAGGTGAAGGTAGGAGGGAAAAGCACAAGAGCTTGCATCTGGCATTGGTTTTAGTCTTGTTGGTCCATGAATAGGTAGTTAAAGAGCTGTTCTTCCCTGCTGCTACTGCTATATGAGTTTGCCAGCATTACATTGATATCAAAAGGCTTACTCAGTCACACTAATAAGTAGGAGTTAGACTTAAGCATGTGCTTAAGCTGCCATGGCTGCAGAGGGTTACTTGGTACATCTAGAATGTGGTTTTGTTGATCTAATCAAATTCCAGATGATGATTCTTCGCTCCTGATGACGATCCCTGTGCCAGAACAAGGTTTGATCCAAGATTAATTTTGCAAAAAGAAACCCATTTAACTTTATGTATGATGTGGTCGCTGGGACTGTACAAACTCGGAGTGCTGCTGATGCCTTCTCTGATGCATTGGTTTCCATATTAATACCAACTGTAGGCTAGCCCTTAATTAGTGTAGTGGCTTTGATGACAGCAGAGGTGAATTGGCTTCTGCAGGCTAAGGATTAGGATCACCCAGGTTTGTGACCAGTTTGTTGCTTTGCCATTGTCCTCCTTTCCTGTGGCAAATCTGAGAAGGGGCTTTCAGGAGAGAAGCTTACAGCAGAGGAAGCACTTTAGGCTCTTTTTGCCTGGAGGAGGCTTATGGTATGCTGAATACATCCTTCAAGTAGTGATAGTCATTTGTGCAATAAATCCATGTGGGAAGCTGAGAAGAGGTCTGCCTGCAGCTCCCTTTGGGTGTGAGACCCTACTCTCCCATCAAGGAAGCTGAGGCATATGCTACTGAAATTGTGTTAAGAGACACAGCTCTGTTATCTGAGCGAAGATTATAGCAGGGAGAAACAGAGACATGGTTCAGTGTTGTGGTCTAGATCTTGTCTGAGATGTCGAGAACTGACCACAGCTCAACAAATCGCTGACTATCGTCCCAGGAAAAAGTAGTGACAGTAGCCATTAAGTGTCTACCTCAGAAGATGTGCTCTTGTCCTAAAGGCAACTTTAAGAGAGAACCAGAAGAAGTTGAAGGCAATTTAATTCCTTAGATTAATTAATATAGGGGTAATTTTAGAGAAACAACAGCAACTGCCTTGTAGTTTTTTTTTTTTTAATAGAGAATTCTTTCTGGGTTATGGTTTCATGCAGGTGCATACTCCCATGTAGTGGTATTTTGACACAGTTTATATGGAGGTAGGACAGAGGCAAATCTAACTCTGGGAATGGTGTGCAGGGGGAGATTATTTTCATAAAAGCTCAGATGTGAGGTAGAGATGAAACTGGTAAAGGTGTATCATTAATTGTTGGTACACCTAACTTGTGCTGTGCAGCTGAGGAGCTGTTGCCTTGATAATACTTGTTATTAGTTGTGGGGTGGGGATAGACGTGAGGCTGACTTCATTAGGAGTACTGCATGTAAATGAAGTGGAGTGCATCCCCTGTCTGCGTGCTAGAAGTTTATCATGTAATGAAGGCAGAGATAAGTGTCTCCATTTACCATTGACTTTGAGAACTGGAAGAATTAGGCAAGAAGCCTGGGGCGTAAGGCTCCTTTGCATATTTGTATTACATATGTGACTATTTTAATTTCATACTGAAATTATTGGGAGCACCTATGAGATTTGTGTTTTGCATTTTTCACTTGCCTAGCAACTAGTCTGTAGTTGTGACTACAAACAGTTTACAAATATAAAATGAAGGAAATAAATTATTTTTTTCCTAAGCACTTGAAGAAATCCTTAATTGATGCAGTACAATTGAGTTGAAGACAAGGTTGGATGCTAGAACTGGGATTGCGATCTGGGATTTTTGGTAGAGCACAGAGCAGGATAGACTTCTACTGGAGAGTTAGTGAACAAATGCCGAGAAGTAAGGCTAAGCCTGCACATACTGCATGCAAATAATCAGCCATCTTTTTTTGAGGTGTGTGGGTGGCTAGTGGAGACGAGCTGAATCTGCGCTGGTGTGGCAGAAAAGGCATGTTCTGAGACTGCTGATACCTGCCTGTGACAGCTGGGAAGCATCCACCTCCCGTGATCTGGCTGAAAGTGGCTTGCGATTTCTGTCAGAGGTTGATCTAGGTGTGACAGCACTTTAAGGTTTAAATCAAATTATAGGATGGCTTTAAATGGGCATGAAGTGTGTCAGAAGAGAGTATGGCGTGGAGCCACCGGTCCCCTACTTATTAATATGTCTTGAATATATGGATTTTTGTTGATGGAGAAACCCCTAATTATCCTGATACAACTTTTGATAGTGGAAAATTCCAATGCAGGTGTTAGTTCATTTCTGGACAGGTTCTCTGATAAATCAGATGGTCTGAGAGGAAAGTATCCTATAAAGAAGGTGGAGAATTGGTTTGAGATTGCAAATTGTCTTGTACAGTGAAGAAAAAACTGCTGTTCTTCTGCAGGCCATGCAAAGGAAGAGTGGTCATGTCTCAGTGCTGGGCTGGGAACCTGCTGTGGAGGTGCAGCGAGGCAAAGGACCCATGGCTGCTGCATGCAAACAGTTAGGGATGGACTTGTGGCACTCATCACTGGAGTAATTTCTTCATATTTCCCAAGTTATATAAATAAAGCTGTATTGTAGTTAACATAATTTTCATCAGATTTTTTTTTTTCTGTATCCCAAACAGTGCTCGTAAACCTTTTCAGGGTAAGTTTGCACTTCAAAGGCTTCATACTCCTCTGCTATTAATTGCTGTAGCATTTTTGAACATACTGACAAGCTGACTTACACTAGCTGAGAATATAGACCTGATATTTTACTTCTGACTAATTTTGGTATTTTCTGTCGTGGTTTATTGAACAAAGAAAAAATAGTAGTGTATAAGAAACAGAAAACCACAGACAGAGAAGCGATATCTGGAACCTCCAAAGGGCTGTTGTGATCTAGAGGTGGCTGTTCTCTTGTTATTTAGGTGTAGCTAGCACCATGTAAGTTTGGTCAGTACTTTAGCTCAATGAGAGACTAACAGTTGAAAAACTGTTCAATGTATGCAACTACTGTGCGCTCAATTCCTTATAGGCCTTCCATAATTTATAATTAAGCAGAAAAACATTTTTTATTTCCATAGGTGATGTCCAACAGATTTGAGTGTATTTCCTCAGTTAAATACTTTCTGACTTTGCCCTCAAATATAAGCGTATTTTTTTTTTCTTTTTAGCATGTACTTGAATAGTTTTCTGTAGCCTGCGTTGTCTGTATCAACATTGCAATTACTTAATCTTGTCAGGAAGTACTTACAATTGTGGTCATGGCCTCATTCAGTGGGTAACTGAACAAAAAACTGGATACTTGGATCTGCAGCAAATTGATGTTTAAATCATAGTGTAAAGCACATAGATAAACATTTAGTATTTAATCATCTGTTAAAATGAAATGCATTTTCAATTCTCAATCGCTTCATATCAAAATGAAAAGGTAATAAATGTCAAGATTTGATCTTCCACCCCCATCCCTCTTAAAAACTGTGTTGGTAGCATCAGTTTTCCAGTGGTGACATTTTTTTGGGAGCAGGAAGGTCGTGCTGGGCAGTTGAGCAAAAGCCTTTGGTAACTGGATGTGGATGGTTAGAGTTTGTACAGGGGTTCAAAGATGCTGCCCTTCTCTTCACTGCTATTTCATTATTTCCCCCCCGCCCCCCCACCACTGGGAAATGAAGTTTTAGAGGATATTTTAGGGATGATGGGGAACTATACATATTCTTTTAGGACATGGCTCTATTTGTGTTTTCCCTCTTTCTCTTTAGCAGGTAATCCAAGCAGAGGAAGGAAAGAAAGCTTCATTCTTACAACATTTAACTTTTATGTTGTCTTTGTTTTGCTTGTTGTTGCAGTCGTGGTCATTTCCTCCTTGGAGCTTTTAAATTTGGGAATGTAGATTTATAATTCAGGAAAAGTTGAACATCCCATGGCCAGTTCCCTGAAAGCTGTTAGTGTTCCGTGCCCTAAAAATGCTTCCAGAAACAAAGGTTAGGCTTGTCTGCCCAAGTTTCAGCATGTAGTAAATTACTTGATTACAGAAAAACTATTGAAGCTAGTGCTCACTCACACGGTGCTCCTCACAGTGAGAGGTCTGCAACCAAGTGCCTTGAAGTTGGTTTGATTTTTAGATGTCATAAGTTTAGACACCATGCTGAAAATGGAGCCTTGTATCTTTCGTTGTGTCTGTCTTCCTGCCATGATTTTAATTTGCTATATTGCTTTTTTTTGACTTGAGTCTTTTAACTTTTGGTTGTGCATAAATGACTAATAATAAACTCTTTTGTTTTATAGGTACTAAGTCAAATGATCTCCAATTGATAATATCAATGTTAAGAATGGATGGGGAGGAAGATAAGAAGAGTGATGATGTTGATGAGAGTTTACAAACTGAGTTGACAGAAGAATCGCAGAGAAATACATCAGGAGAAAATGCTGGATGTGACTCTTCATCTCAGCAGAAAACAAGGCTTATATTAGATGAAAATGTCTCCAGAAAAAGAAAGCGTAGTTCTTCAGAAGGCATGAAAGATAGTGAAAGGAAATTGGACAAAGTTGTACCTGGAGAAGCAGGTAATATAGTTGGAGCTGTAAAGAAGGAAGGAGTCACCGGTCATCTTGGTGATGACATACTGAATTCAAATTTCTTGTGTCTACATTGTGATTCCAAATGTGCTGATGGTGCCGTATTGAAAATTCACAAGGAAAATAAACATGCACAAGAGGTGCCAGCTGATGTTCCTGATAAGTTATCTTCTTCAGGAGAAATCGGTGTTGGCTATATGGTTGGAAACATAGACAAAGATCTTAAAGGCAAAATGAGTGATCAGTGTTTACCTTCCTGCTCTGATATGGAAAAACATGAACGAGAAAGCCTCTCTAAACAACCCAAAGAGCAAACATGTCCTCACTGTAGTTGCACAGCTGAATGTAGTTCAACATTGCCTACGCATGTTAAGCAAGATCATAAAAAATCCAAGATATTTTGTTGTGATCTTTGTGGTTTTCAGAGTGCTGAGGAAAATCTCCTAAATTCTCATTTCCTTGGCAAGACACACCGTCGACGCCAAAATCTTGCTGCACGGGGAGGATTTGTACAGATATTGACAAAAAAATCCTTTAAAAACCAACCATCTACAGCAACCAAAGAGAGGAATGGCAGAGCAAAACCTGGGACCAGCAAATTAAAGGCAAGAACTGCCGGTGCAAAAGAGTTAAGTGTTTGCAGTGCACTGAAAGGCTCAAAAGTAAGCTTGTCTGAACAAAATGATGGCACTGAACTTGTTGAAATGATATCATCTTCAGATGTTCCCACTGAAAAAACAGGTACTATAACAGAAGAACTATTGCCTTCTTCCGGTGTAGAAGGAACTTATGAAGTCAGTACTGAAAAACTAGAAATACCAGGACCCTCAAAAAATATCTTGCACAAATCAGAGCACCCTCCAACTACCAAAAAGCTGGTTAGCAGTTTAAATATGACAAGGAGATTTGATAGACTGGAACATAAAAGAAGCGTTGTCTTGTTAAGGTCTTCATTTGGGCAGAGTAGGTCTTTTAGATTAAAAAGGCAGGTTAAAAGAAGGTACAGTTTATTAGGTAATAGTAAGAGAGCCAAGCCTGAAACTCAGAGAGTACACATGAAGCATATCTGCAGCACACAGCTTAAACCTAGTGATTCAAGCCCTATGTCACATACAGAATTAGAAACAGATGCTAAAAGTAATTGTAATACTACTTCAGAAATTCAAGATCTTACTGAAGATAAGCCAAATACCCCTTCTTCGAGCCCTACAGATACTGAAGTTTGTGATGTTAAACTTACTGCTGATCATGGTGTTCTTCATACTTGTATTGATTGTGGTCATGTTTGTCAGAACAGAAAAACTTTGGAAATTCATGTTGCAAAGCTTCACACAAAAAGGATCCAGTTTCATTGTCAGATGTGTCGTTATTCCTCTGGAGTCAGGGAAGACATGAAGCAACACTGTCAGGACAGTAAACACCAGATGGGTGGTTGTAGCTTTAATTGTCAACTCTGTTCATTTACCAGCTTGAATGTGATCAGCCTGCAAAGCCATATGAGTGAAGCACATGATATGTCCCATAGTTGTCCAACTTGCATACTTTTTTTTCAAAAGGAAGAAGAGCTGATAAATCATCAAAAAAATGAGAAACATGATGGTTCTTTATTTCAGCAAGCTACTCCACTGAGTAACAGTGATCGGACCTTACAGGTGGTAACTTATGCTGACTCAGTATCAAACAATAGCCAAAATCTTGCAAAGGAAATGGAAGTATCAATGAAAGCAAAAACTCCAGACTCTTCCTTCATAAATCATAGAAATGAACTAAAGCATTCTGTTCTGAATAAAACCCAATTTCAATGTAAAAAGTGTTTTTATAAGACAAGATCTTCCACGGTTCTTACAAGGCACATAAAACTCCGACATGCACAGGAGCATCACTTCCTTTGCAAAGCATGTAATCTCTACTCATTGAGTAAGGAAGGAATGGAGAAGCATATCAAAAGAAGCAAGCACCTTGAAAATGCCAGGAAAAACAACATTGGACTACGTTTCGAAGAATGTATTGAGAAGGTTTGTGTTGGTGTTGGTGGTATTAAAACAGTGGTGGATCATTCCATTTCTGGAAGTGGGAATACAGGGTTAGATAAAGAAATTATACGTGCTTCATCCTCTTCTGTGGAAAACATATCGAGAAATAAGGAATTCGTTCCACTTGATCAAAGGATTGGTGAAAATGAATTGGTTTTAGCTAATGCACCCAAAAGAGGGAAACCCAAAGGCACTATTTCTAGGACATGTACCCATTGCGGTCTTTTGGCCTCCAGTGTTACAAATTTGACTGTTCACATCAGACGAAAGCACAGTCATGAGTACAGCTATTTATGTAAAGTTTGCAATTATTACACTGTAACCAAAGGAGATATGGAACGCCATTGTGCAACCAAAAAACATAAAAGTCGTGTTGAAATAGAAGGATGTGGAAAACAGAACTCGGAGATCATCGTTAACCCTGACGGAGGTAATACTGAATCCATAAGCAAGAAGGTTAACAGCCCCATGACTGCCTTGTATGAACAGGTTGAGGATGGTAGCCAGTCATCAGATTTGGAAAATACTGTCTTAGACAATCAGGAAGTTGAGCAAGCAGATGCTGAGCTAAAAGTTGTAAATGCCAGTAGGCTGCCAGATTTGGAGGATACTAGCAATCCGCTAAATACAAACCAACGTATATTTCTGGAGCCAGCAAGGGTTACTCAAGACGGTGACCCATGCTTCCAGGGAAGAGCAATGGGTGCAAACAACAAGTGCGTACACTGCAGCTTCATTGCTCATTCTTCTTCTTCTTTAGAGCTGCATGTGAAGCGAAAACATACAAAACAGTTTGAATACTACTGCATGGCTTGTGACTACTATGCTGTTACTCGCAGAGAGATGATTAGGCATGCAGCAACAGAGAAACATAAAATTAGAAGAGAATCTTATGTTTATTCTTCTTCTGGGGAGGAGGCAAACACAGCAAATATCACTAAAGAAGGCACTGCTTTGTCTCAAGAGGAGCACCATCACAGTGCAGGAGAATTGAAAATTGTTTTAGGTGAAACAAAATGTGCAAATGATGCAGCAGAAGGTGATCGTATGAGTAAAAGCTTAACTGTGTGTACCGTCTTAGATGAAAATGCATCTCCAAGAATGCCTAAAGGTGGCAGTTCCCAAAATGCAGTAGAAAGTGAACTTGAAGAGGAGTCTGAAAATGGAGGAGAAAACCTTTTTTCTGAAGGATTCCAGCAAACTCCTCAGAAAGATAGAGTTGTTAAACTTGACAAGGAAGTATCACTTAAAGAAACAGGTACTTGCGAATTGCAGAAAAGTAGGCACGGTCAGGAGCTGCTCAACTCAGATGGTGATTGCACTGCAGAAAATCAAAATAGATTAAACTGCACAAACTTGAATTCAGGAAAAGGTGAGGAAAGCTTGGAAGCAAACAGAGAAAACCCTGAAGTAAAGTGTAGAAACACAGACATTCTCAAAAAAAAATCAATGAAAAAAGATAACCCACTTATGCTAACTCTTCCAGAAACAAGTAGTGCAGTAGAGCAAACCGATTTTCCTGGAAACATTGGAGAAATGGTACAAAATATACATAGTTTAGAGGGTGACAGAAGTTTCAAAGAGGATCCTACTGGGGAGGAGGAAGAAGCCCTTATGGAAGCACAACATGAAGCAGAAGTAACTATAAATAACAATGTTTGGGAGGCAGATGGCTCAACAGCTGAGGGCATGCAAGAAAGTAGTAATGAGGCTTTAGGAACAGTTATCAGTGCTGATGATAAAGGAAAGGCAATGCAAAATTTTGGCAAGTTTGATTCTTCTATAGTGAGGTTAAAAAGCCATCAAGATGGAGAGGCCACTGACCATTCTGGTGAAGGACAGATGTCAGATGGAATGAAAGCTAGTGACCTCACAGTGAAAGCAGACCCTTCACCAAGCGGTGGGAAAAAGAAGAAGTCAGAAGGAGTTTCCCTTGGGGAATCGACACGCATTCGCTGCGATGACTGTGGCTTTCTAGCAGATGGTTTGAGCGGACTAAATGTTCACATAGCCATGAAACATCCTTCAAAAGAAAAACATTTTCATTGTTTACTCTGTGGAAAATCGTTTTACACAGAGAGCAACCTTCACCAGCACTTGGCCAGTGCTGGGCACATGCGAAATGAGCAGGCAAGCGTGGAGGAACTGCCCGAAGGAGGCGCTACCTTTAAGTGTGTGAAGTGCACAGAGCCCTTCGATTCGGAGCAGAGTTTGTTTCTCCACATCAAAGAGCAACATGAAGAGCTGTTGCGGGAAGTGAATAAGTACATTGTGGAAGACACTGAGCAAATAAACAGGGAGAGGGAAGAGAATCAAGGCAATATCTGCAAGTATTGCGGGAAGATGTGTAGAAGTAGCAATTCCATGGCCTTCCTAGCTCACATCCGTACCCATACAGGTATGGAAATGCTCTCTTTGCAAGTGGTATCTTTCAAATAGAGTGATTTATAGCATTGGTCTTTTTCTGCTTGTTAATCTCTTTAACATTTCTTATGAACTGGCTTTCATATTGCCTGAGGAGCCCCTGATGAAATTCAGAATTACCTAAAGGGGTATGAAAATACAGTGATCAAAGGACAAAAAATGTAAGGACATTTTAAGCGCAGTCACCCTTCTGCTTTTTGTTTCATACAGAGAGATTTCCTTCCCTTTTAATCTAAATTGTAACCATTAACTGGTTCTTAAATTTATATAATGAAGCAGTGGTGGTTTGAGAGAACAATTAGCTGTTCTTTCTAACTTCCTCTTCCTTGCAGTTGTTTAATATCCAAAATGTTTATTTCATTTCAATTCAGTTACACTTTCAGCATTACATAATGTTTCAGGATAGACATTTGATATTACATCGTTCCTAAATAAATACCAATAAGAAGCATCAAGAGGTTTTTGTAGAAATAAGTTATGTGAATTGGAATTGGTCAGCCGTTTTGGAAGGTGGTGTGTAAGGCTGATGTGGTACACAGGGATGTAGCATCTGATTTAGTTTCTGTGCTGATCACACTTTCAATTCATTTTTATGTTTAATTTTAAGTGGAAAATTTAAAAACATTTTTGTAGAAAAATGCATAAGCTGCAGTTCTAAATTTATGTAAAAATTCACTGCGATGTTTCTATAAACCTGCCATACATTCTTTATTTTAAATAGACAGCTTTTCTAAATCACTGAGCTCTGCTTAGACAAGTGGTGTCTCCATGGTTGAATTTATGAGTGGATTTGAATAATAAATTCACATTTCAATGAACATATTTTCATTAAAACTGTAAGGTTTATTTTACTGTACTTTTAAATAATGGCTTATTATGGAAGCTATAGTTTAAATTCATGCAGTATTTGAAACTTAGTGCATGGTTACAAGGAAGAGAACAAAAAGGTAAGAAAAAAAGATACATATAAGAATGGTAATTCCTGGCATAATCCTAAAATAGTTTTTATGCAAAGGCAAGGGCGTAACTGGACAACAAAGTTTAAAATTAATCTTGGGGAATGCGGACATTGTATTTCAAACCTTTCAAAGTATTTTACTATAACTACAGTATTCATGTATACCAACAACTCACACACTGAATACCTTCAGCATTACTTCTATCCTGTCGATAACCTAGTTATCTGTATTGCTTCAGCTAATATCCACCTTTGAATGCAGTGTTAAGTCTTTAGAGGGATGGTCATGTTCACATGGTCAGAACAGCTGTATAAGCCCTTAATATGCCCTCTTACGGCAGATAAAACTGAATAAAACTAAGGGGGAGGATGCTAATGGAGCTCTCTTTAGAATTCTTTATGCAACTGTCTGGTCAAGACATGTTGCTTATAATTGATGTGTCCATTACTTGAATTCTCTTGTAATTATAGTCAATAAGTCTTGTAAATGTGTTAAAGCTCACTAAAAGCATACAAATTCAAGAACAGAGTAAGGCTAATAATTTAAAATAATCAATGTAGGCATTTCAGCACTTAATTTCCCTTGTGTGTTGATAGCTGATCATTCTTAATCCATTAAGATTTATTTAGTCGTTTACAATGCAAAATAGGTTTGCACTGGTCACTTGTGCCATTTGAAAATGTCCACCAGGTTAAGTGCAGAATGTAGTCCATTAGTCTTCCTTGACTATATGTATTAATTGCATTTAAAATCAAGTTAATGTGGATGTGAAAGTGAGGTAACTATCAATATATGACAAAGCAACCCTACTTACATAAGTTACATCATTGATTGTAACATTTAGTAAAAGTTAGTGTACTTTTTAACATCTTGTGTGTAGGTCTTATCATGAAGTATATTTTTATTGTGCTTTTGGACGGCCCTAAATATGCAAAGCAGTAGAAGAATACATTTCAGTTTGCAAGTCATTTTTCGCTGGTGCTTGCAGAGAGGGTATAGAAGGGTTACAGAATAGAGTTTTATCTGCCCTCTTTCTCACAGCACCTGTAAATGAAATGCTTTTCTGATGCTTTGCTTATTCACATAAATAGTAATGCAGAGACTTTTATTAATAGTTAATGGGAAGAAGGCTTTCTGTTCCAATCTATATTTTCATATTTGTGATTTTCTTTGTGTCTTATAGAACCTTTTCTTCCACTCTGTATTACAATGGGTGCAGTTGAATAGGAAACAAATATTTTTGGGTTATTGGGAGTGATGGCAGATGGAACTGACCTACTCCATCAATGTATATACACTGACTTATAACACTGGTGAAGCAAAGTACAGTATTTCTAGCTTCTCATCTGTACCAGAGTAACACCAGTTACACAATAGGAGCAGATCTGCATATTTCCCCATTTATTGTTCTGATTACATGCTTTTTTAAAAAATCTCTCTTCAGCATCCAGATGTGCATATATATGTTTATATATGTATGTATGTGTAACCACATCCAACTCCTTGCCTTTTCTTTAATTGAGTAATTGGTGATGGTTTGGGATGGGGAGGCGAAGGGAAAGGAAAGTTGTAGAAAGATAAAACTAATAATTTCCATTAATAGAAAAATAATGTTTCAAAATACCGTTAAATAATGTAGGAGATTTTCACATTGCAAATGAAAGGGAAGCTTTGCTAGAGAGGAGATAACAAGTAAGTCCATCACATGTTGACAAGTGAAAATGAGGAAGTGTAAAGAAAAATAAAAGGAGTAGTAGAGGTGGAAGACTTTTTAGTTTGCAATTGATGCAGGTCCCATAAACTTAATTAACATTCAACATCTGAGGAAAAATCACCTGCAACCACATCATCTTTGTTTCGTTTCTCAACAGATTTCTCAGTTAATGGAAGGTTTGCGTGATGTAAGTGTGATATCTTACTCCCCATGTCCTAAAAGTAGGAGGAAGTGGTATGATGATATTTCATGCGGCTCTGCTCACTTTGCCTTGGGCCTGAGCTAGAGACGCAGCTATGCCTGCAGGTGCAGGTGATGTTGCCTTTGGCTGGCTTAAAGCTGAGACTGAATTTTTCTTATAGTTTTAAGTCTCTATTGTCTTAATGTAAAATAAAGACTATGAACTCCAGTCTTCTCTGTAAAACAGTAGCATGGTTTGTGTCTGTCTAACTTGAACTCTTAAATGTAGTCTATTTTCAATTTGGTGGTTTTTTTTGGTTTGGTGTCCCCCCACACCCCGCGCCCAAAATTCTCTTGTTAAAAGCCTTATTGTTTACTGCTACCATCAGAAAATATATACTTTGTTTCCATGCCATAACTTGTGGGTAAAGTAATTATGTGCCTTTTTTTTTTTTTTAAAATAATTTGATTGGAAAGATGCTATATTGGAAGTATTTTTCTCATTTTTCTGTGAACTAAAACCCAAGTGTGAACCCAATACTATCACATCTAACACAGCATATGAGAACCATTAAAGTTTGTGATAATATGTCTGGCTAAGAAATGGTTAATTGCTTCAACATTGTTTCAGATAGCCTTATGGTAAATACAGATTTTTTTCCCCATTAGTTTAACTCTTAGCCTAATGCCTTCATCTTAAGTGTTAAATCTTGGGTTGTTCCATCCAAGAACATTCTGGAACAAATTTGGCACCAGCAACCTAAAAGGGAGATGTACTGCTTTTGTTTCAGGTGATAGGTACTGACTGGAGCCTGCCAGTGTTTGAATTTTCATGGAGTTTAAATGGAGCTGTTAACAGATATTAAGCTCTGGAAGTGAGAAATAACTAAAAAAACCTCAAGGCCTCAGTGATTTTTGGATGAGAGCAGTCAACAGAATAATACATTTCTGTATTGTCAGCACACTGTAGCTACGATTGGTCTGAACTTGAGTTTTTCACAAAGGAGTCATGTAAATGGAAGCCAGCAAAGGTCTTGTATGGAAGCCCTGCGGGACACCTGCAGTAACAGAATGAGGAACAAATTTACAATTTAATCAGTAGGAGAGAAACTAAGGGAACATAGGATTGAATCCACATGATATTTGAATTCCATGACAAAAAAGAGCAGTATAAACACCAATAGATTTAAAAAAATCCCCTCTGACTGTGGCCTTGATGTTATTAATTATGCAATTAGTCTTTAGGATCATAAGTTAAAATATCAACTTTTAATACTCTTTTTATTGAATGCAAAGATAGGCTATTTTTTATTTGCATGGGTCTCTTTATAGAATGCAGCGTTGATTTGAAATGTCACCAAATTCATGATTAATTTAGTTTTATCAGGATCATTTAAATAAACTGGGGTTTTTCAGTGTGATTGATAGAATGTGATTGCTGTTAGCTGCAGTCTCAACCTGCTTTTGACATTTAAACATATAAAGCTGACTACATATAACCATTCAGGTGCTAAATATATTTTACATCTACTTCCAGCAGTAGAAATGGAAGTATTAAGAGATCTGGCTTCATTGTCATTGAACTGTGAAATATTCAACCTTGTCTGCCTGTGCTTAGTACTGTTGACTTTTTTATTTCAGGTAGAAGATTAAAATTAAATGCTTCATTTTTCGTCAGCTTTTGGGAATTAAATTGAAATTTAAGACTAAAAATTTTTACTAAGATCCTCAATTTCACCAATGGATTCTTGGAGGATATTCTGTTTTCAAGGGCAAAGCAAAAAGGTTCATTGATCAAGCATGATACAGTGCAACGTTCTTCTTATCAGTTCTTTATGTATATTTATTAAAGATCACGTATTTCATATTATGCTTAAGAAGTACTTCACAAAACATATACTAAACATAATATGGAGACTCTGTGACCATATTGTACTTCCTTTTAACTGTAGTTCTATAATTTTGATTTATTGATTTAAGGATTTAGTGGTCAGAAAATTGGAGAGTGCTACAGCATGCTTTAGGATGGTGTTGCTGTGTGATAACATGGGGACTGACATATGCCCAATTTAACTATTCCAGTAAAAAAAAATACTTTTTCCATCCCCGAGAGAGGATCACTGTTAATTAAGATAGACAAATAATTTGATTTTTTTGCTGAACTGATGTGGTACAAGAAATAGGCTTGTACTTCTTCCTTGGAGAAATAATTTCAGAGTTCTTTGGTCTGCAGTAGACATTTAATATTAAAGTTTTTTCTTGAAATAAATAATAGCCAAAATGTCAATACTTCTGGTTTGCAGAATAATCATAAATTCTTGACCATAAAACAGTCATAAAGGCATAATATTTTATCCACTGTATATTCATACATTGCATGTCATTACAATAGCTAGGTGATGAATCATTTTCTGTGTGTGACAGAACAAATCTGAAATACCAATGCTAATGTGAAATCTATTCAAAGTTGGAAGACTTGTAAAATTACTTTACTTTAAATATATTTGCTTAAAAAACAAGTACATTTTGCAGTTTACACCAATATCAAGCCACTTTAAGACCATTACCTGAGTTTCAGCATTTGGAAATGGGGAAAGGTGTAGAACAACTTCTGCCGTCTTGTTGTCTTCTCGTTTTAATGTCTTGTGGTTTTTTTTAATAATTTTAAAAAAAGGAGTAAATTGTTTTTAAAAGTTGAGAGTAGCTTCTGTGATCTTGAACTTAAGGAAACTTTAAGAGTAATGTATAGTATATACCGTCTGTGTCCTGGGAGTTATAAATTTATGTACGAGATACTTTTTTTGTTAGGCAAAAATCTCAAACAGGTTAAATGTGGGATAGGCTTTTTTGAAGGTTATTTTTTTTTTTCCTAGGATTTTTTATTTCTTTAACCGTGGGTGATATATATATTATTCTAATTCAACTCATATCTTATGCTAAATTTTACTTAGGATCAAAGCCATTCAAGTGCAAGATATGCCACTTTGCAACAGCTCAGCTCGGAGATGCCAGAAACCATGTCAAGAGGCACCTTGGGATGAGGGAATACAAGTGTCATGTCTGTGGGTGAGTAAATTGAAACAGTCTCCACCATGGTTAACCAGGAGAAGAGTGCAGGATATGCATTGTTTCAGAATTGAGAACTCTGATGTGAGCAAGAGTGGCTAAAATTATGCATGCATATCCTCCTTTCCATTGTTATGGTAAATTCCTTAAATACAGTTATGACATTCTTTTCCCACTTCTAATCCTGCACTGAAGATGAGCAATTTTATGGGCTACAAGGTCAATTTGAACCTGTAATCTGTAAATTGACTAAATTATAGGATGTTCATTCACATTGCCAGGGAGAACTGTAAATTCCATTTAAAGACATAAAAAATATATAATATAGACTTTACTGTGTGGGGTTTTTTCTTTTGCTATACTGTTACAATTTTAGTACCATTAACAGATTTCTGGACTCCATTAGGGTTTTCATTCTTTACGAAAACAAAACAGAAGACTGATTTTTCAAACAAACGGATCTAAAATATTGCAGGCATAAGACTTTAAAAATAAATTGAAGTCTTTTATGTATGCTTGTGTTCTTGTTTGTTACCCAAAAAATCTTGTTTTTCTTTTTTACTTAATCGTTATTTCCTCAGAAGGATCGTTCATAATGTTTAATTGTCCTTCAAATGTGTTGCATTTAATAGGAGGCATTGAGACTCCTTAATGCAAAACTAATTAATTTAGCAGAAATGTTTAAAAGGTTTTAAAATGCCATGGCATATATGGTACATCATAGGACATTCAAAGTTGGATTTTAATACCCTAGTTCTGATTAAAAATATATTTTAATGTTATTATGCTGGAGAAATTAACTAATATATGCATCATATAAAAACATTTTACTCAAACCTATGTAACCTGCTACAGCAGTCTTATGGCTAATGTGTAGAACAGCATAGGTTCAATTAGATTATGCAGTGCACACATGAATGGTGTGGTGTGATGTTGGGGATAATATTCAGCAGGAGGGGTTTTTTTAGCCTACGTGTACTGATCTACTGCAGGACAAAGTGAGCTACACATTTTTAAGGACAAGTGAATCTTCAGCTGAAGATGCAGCTGAGTGATTTTCACTGATTCATCTCTCTGTTTTTCAAATAATTTTGCATGCAGCATTATGAGATACTTTCGCTGTTTTTACTCACTTAAGAAAATTAATTGCTGACTTCTTGAAACAAGAAATAAAAATGTATGAACCTAATTCTTAAGTCCACTGGATATCAGTAGTAGAATAACTTGTGCGACTCTTTCTTTTGCAGCATATTTAAAATGAACATTATGCATGGTAGGCTATTTTATGTTGTTTGAAAATTCTTACTTACTATCTCTGCTATATGAATTGCTGAGAATTTGGCATGGAAGATAGTTAATGACTACAGATCCACGAAACTGTTTAGCTAAGGCTAAGCTCTGTTCTTTAGAAGTTGTCAACAAACTTGACAATCGTTCTTTATTCAATTCTCTTTTAACTTAAACTGAAAAATCATCATATTATTTAACTATGTTATCATGAGAGGAAGAGTAAAAAAATCTCAAAATAGCTAATACCTTATCTTTCATAAAAAGAGAACTAAAATGATTAGGATTTGGCACACGGTACCTCATTTTTTCAAAAACTCATTCCTTCACTTCAGGATTGACATGTTCTTAGAATCTGTTGCAGAAATTACACAACTCTCAGTTGCAATTCACGACGGTTATGCAAGAGAGAGAGCAAAACATGTATGAATGATTTAAACTGTGGACTTGAATGTTAGTCACTTTGCTAAGCTGATTGCTTACTGTACGTTGCTGACATGTCATACCTAGTAGCCAAGCAGGTACTCATTTTCCATTTCTGTGTAGTATTGTACAGCTAATTTTCATCAACAACATGAAGCTGTGCTATTTAGATATGACAAAACAATCACCTTGAAGAGACATATACCACAGTACCCTGTGCTCACAAAAATCTGATTTATATACCTGTTTAAATAATCATCACATTTCACTTAATGTGCACCAAAAATGTATTTTAAGAATTATACATTAACATTGATTTAATTGGAAAAGACATTTTTGTATTGTAGCTAACAGTCCTGAAGAATTGAGCAGGATATGAAGGAGGAATGACCAGAGCAGTTTGAACTGTAGTCCAAATAATGAATATGCCATCCTTAAATGTGAAAGAAGAGAAAAAAGTGTAATAGCCTGTGCTGTATTTCTGCTATTTTAATTGAAAGGATTGGGTAGTGTGTAGGTTAAAAAAATAAAGTAGAAACATAAAAAAAAAAAAAAAAATTGCTAGGATTGGCTATCGGATTAGTGGCACTATAGAGCATTGGTACATTAACACTACTGACAATGTCAATTCATTATCATTGATGGCTAAATAATCTTAGAAATGCTCAGTGGACCTATTAGTTCCTGAACATAAGCAGCTCATGCTGCATTTCTTCATTAGCTTTAATTGCTATAAATTTTACCTTTTTAAAAATCATGCTTTAAAAGGTGAAGTGATCTTTCAGGAACATTAACTCTGTAATTTTGTCACAAACAGAAGGTCCTGCACTATGTTTTCTTTTCTGCAGTAGTTAATATTCAATCCTCTGACTTTTAGATTCATAGTAATAAGCCCTCTGCTAGTTGCGAGGATAAATTGTGTTTCAAAAGCTTTTGAATCTGCTTGGGCACTTTTTAAAGGTGAAATGTCAGTGCAACATCGTCGTGTAGTGTGATCTCAAAATACCACTTTTTTTGTCTTAAAAAAAAAAAAAAATTCTCTGGAAATTTTTGTCTTTAAAAGAAAAGCAAAAAGCTATATCTGTGTTATTTTAGGAAGGGTTCGCTGTGTTTCAGTTTTCCAAATGATCCTCATATTTACATGATACAAAATACACAATGTATAATTCACTTAGTTGTTGAAAAAGGCAGTAATTTTGCTGTGTTGTTTTATTTTTTTTTAATTGAAGTTCAGGGTTTGTTTTTGTTCAGCTGCACAGCAGAAACTACATGACACAGAAATTGGACACTGCTAATGTTTTAACATTTGGAATAAACCGTCTGCTACTCATTTCCTTATCGCAGATGTGTGTTAATTGTTTTCTTTTCCATACCCATGGCTGTAAAATATATCCCATTATTTCAGAGGTAGTATCTATTTTCTGTGGGTAGCAAACTGCTGCATATTTGAATTTAATTTTTGAAAGTCTGGCTCTGAAATTGCCTGATACCGTGGGTTAGATGAGCAAATCTTAGTTGCCCAGCATTTAAAATTTTTGTTTCATTTGCCTGGTGTAATGCAGTGAAAAGGCTTATCATGCACTTTTCAAATTTTATGCCTCAGGTAGAACATGAAAAATGCATTATTCTGCACTTGAGATTTTGAACAGAATTTATAGGCAATGTTTGATTTAAAAATGCATCTACTATTCCTTTGCCTTTTTCTTGCCTTTGCTTTCAGAAGCAGAATTTTTGGGGATGTAGTTACATGTTTCAAGTAAGAGTGGCTGCTTCTTTCTTTTTTTTCTCTCCTTTATGACTTCTTAAAAATCTACTGA
Organism: Morus bassanus; assembly: GCA_031468815.1. Lineage (NCBI taxonomy): Eukaryota > Metazoa > Chordata > Aves > Suliformes > Sulidae > Morus > Morus bassanus. The sequence goes on along the minus strand of CM062567.1, from coordinate 104,771,161 downwards.
GGAAGATGGGTATAAGGTAGGTTTGGATTTTTAGGAAAATGTTCAGTATTTAAAACATGCACATAAACATTTTTTTATTATGTTCCTAAAAATTGAAAGGACATTTGTAATAATGTCTTAATTAGGATTATTCCATCTATAGTATTCCAGATCTAGTAGTCAAGTGCTTTAAGGAACAAAAGTAAGTATTTGTATACACAAAGGAATTTGGAATGGGATGCAAAATGTTGGGGTTTTTTTTCTGTGTTTTGCTGAAGTAGTTCATTCTTGTGGGTTGTTTTTTTTTTGGTGTTTTTTTTTTTTTTTTTTTTTTTGCTTTGTTTTGGTCTTTTGGTGGATGGAGGTATTAATCTTTTTTACTTTCTGCTCCTCAGTTCTCTGTTTGCTTTGAAACTCCTTTTCCCAATTAATTCTGGAGATGTTATAAGATGTTCTGCTAAATAAGTGTTTTGCTAAATTTGGTTTTTTTTTTAAAGCCTCATATAAACAAGCTCTGAGGAGAGTTATAGTGTCCCAAGCATGGGAATAACTTCACTTTTGGTGCTGTTGTTAACGCTAAGAATAGTTCAGAGATCTTAATCTGTATGTAGTTCAGTATTTTAATGACACCAGTTGCTTTGAGAAAGTCTAGAGAAAAAATACTCGCCTATATTGAGCGCAGTGGCTATTAGGTCTTTGTATTTTATAGATAAGAATGTGCTTTGACCAGCTGCATCAAAAACTTGGCTGTACTCCTGTGTGTTGTGTTCTAAAAAATCTTTCAGATTTCCAGATTTTTTTTTACTGATTACTATTAATGTCAGGCTACTTTTAGTGAAAGCCTGCTCTTAAGATTGCTTTTAGCAAGCAAAAAAGACTTATTCATAAATTTATTGGTAGGAGCAGGAAAAACATTATATTTTCAAGGATGCCTTAATGGACTGTAACATAAATTAATTATTTATACTTGTGCAGTTTAGGAAATCTTAAACAGAAAGTTGCTACTATAGTAAAACTATTTTTGTGTGGTATTACCTAGTTTTTGTGCATTAGAAGGGATCTCTGTGTAGATGATTATAATGTCACTTTCTGACCTTTGCAGCTTGAATAATTGTAAATCATTGCTTCATAACGTGTCAGAGAATGTCTGTACTAGGCAATTAAATGGCAGAATATAATAGACCAAATTATTGCCTGTCATGTTTTCAACAACACAGTTAGTATTTGAGTTACACTTAATCATTACGTGCATTAGCAACTTCATTGGAATCCAGCTTCAGGCTGAGCATGAAATACATTACATTATTTAAACCTCTAATGGTAGAAGTCATTTATTTGTGTTGAAGTGTACAACATGCAGAGTTTCATAAAGCAAGGAACACTTGAGAGCTTAATTTATCCAAATCAAAGTCTAAATGCAGATAAACACAAGTGGCAAAAATTAGTAATTTTTATAGGCTGGAAATATTTAAAAATACATGGTTGTGGGTAATTGTAGGCAGCAGGAATAAATTAAAATCACTATTTTTAGTCAGCTCTGAGAACTAAAACTGTTGTATACCTAAATCATCAAACGCATCATGAAATTGCATTTTTGAATGAACAATTAATTACACATGTCATACCTACAGATGTGTCCAAACAAAAAATATGTAATTGGTTCAGCTGTTTAGAACAGAGATAAGTGTGTATGAAACGACTGTTCCAGATCCAGCTATTCTGAGTTTCTCTATCTGCATTTTGCTGTTGGTCCTATCGTATGCTTGCGTCTACGTTTAATTCAGTAAAGAAAATGAGGTGAACCTACGTAACAGCTTTCCAAACTTGCACACACTTTTAAACAATTAGTAGGAAAAATACTAGAAAAATATGTGGTGTAAGGTAACATATGTTATATTATGTTGCCAATTTTTGTTCAGTTATATATCATTTTATTAGATTTGCAAACCTGACCTTCAGTACATAGTCTCTCTTTTTACTATTTAAGAAAACTACTTGAAATGGAAGCAATTTACTTTTATTCAGAAAAGCTCCCAGCATCTTTAAACAGCTGGTACGGATCCTACGGTGTGTCGTGCAAGACTCTTTTGGCCTGGAAATCTGCCATGGAGTTGGCTGGAGTTAAAGCGAGTGAGTAGGCGACTCAGGTACAGGTGGTGGAAGGACTCTTCTGTTT